>OX463226.1:38453563-43253563 GCA_949820135.1 Sylvilagus floridanus | reverse complement strand
CTAAATACCAGGTTCTAGGGTTGCCAGATTTAGCAAACACAACTACAAGATATCCAGTTAAAAGTAAGTGTCAAAAAAAAACAAAAAATAGCTTTTCAACATAAACATTATTTGTTTTGATCTACAATTAAAATTTTACTGGGCATGCTATTTTTCATCTTGCAACATAAAAACAGTACACACACACCACACAGAGGTACATGAAAGAAGCATGGGTGTAGCTGGTATGGATTTTCAGTCTCATGCTCCAGGCTCGGGAAGGCAGGTCAATAAGTAGTCAAACAGGGGCCAGTGCTGTGGTAAAGCCACTGCCTGGAATGCCGGCATCCCATATGGGTGCCAGTTTGAGTTCTGGCTGCTCCAATTCCAATCCAATGAGACTGGGAAAGCAGCAGGAAATGGCCCAAGTCCTTGGGGCCCTGCACCCTCATGGAAGACGTGGAAGAAAGCTCCTGTCTTCTGGCACCTAGTTTAGGCCTAGCCCAGCCCTGACTGTTGCAACCATTGAGGAGTGAACCAACAGATGGAAGATAGACAGATCTCTCTCTCTCTCTCTCTCTCTCTCTCTCTCTTTCTCTCTCTCTCTCTCTCCTCCTTTCTCTATGAAATTCTTCAAATAAATAAATACACCTCTAAAAATAAATATACAAAAAATATAAGTAGTCAAACAATTACCTAAAGAGTGTAAATAAGGAAAAGAGCTATGATGGTAATGAACTGGGCAATAAGATGAAAATAAAGAGGAAAATGTACTTAAAGACAGAATAGTTAAGGACAAGGACAGCTGGGAAGGTAATCCTGCCGGAAGGACCAGACTTAAGAACACAAAACATCTCACCATAAACACTGAGCATCTTACAAAGGTGGATCTCAGTGTATCTGCTCAACAAATGCTTATTTCACTCTTTGGGAAGGCCTAAACTTGCATAATTCTAGGGCACCTCCTTCACGCTGTAGCTGTACCCTAACAAAAAAGCCTCTTTTGCCTCATGGTAATCTGACCCTGTCCCCTGAGAATGGGAATACACAGGCATATAAATTGATCACCCATGGCTTCCTCCGTCTGCAAGTCTGGCTGTCACTGTCATGAGACATACCAAAAGTCAGAACTGCCTGGCTTAGACTTCCAGAATTCCTGAGCATATGAGATACTAAAATGGCAGGTATAGTATTTGCTCACTAAATTTTAGTGTGATTTGTTGTGCATAATAGAGTTAGCCAGAGCAAGCAGCAGCTCAAACTCTTGAGTCACCACAGAGGGAAGTGTAAACTGGGACACCACTTCAGGAGCCCGGCTTTCCAGCAGAAAGCTGGTCTACATATACCCTGTGTGCTACGCCAGCTTCAACTCCAAGGGCACTGCTCCACTTCTGGTTTTTGCCAGTTCCCACAGCCTGCCCTCTTCCTCTTCTCTGCTGGCTTTGCAGCTCCCTGCCCACCAATTATGCCCAGATTAACCTCTCTAAAGCTCACCTTTCACCTTGACACTGCTGTTCAAATAGTCCATCATGAATATCATTTGCTAATTGATTAATTACAAGATTCAAATCTAAGGAGTTTTACTCACCTGGCACTGAGGAGTAAAAGAAAACAAGCAAACAACCCAGACATTCAGAGATTCACAAGGTAGTTAGTTGAAATGCCCTGCACAAAAATGAAATCTTTGCCAGGAGTCAGGATTTTGTAAAATGCATATGTAAAAAGGCATCTTGAGGACTCAGACCAGTTACCTACTATAATCTTTTCAAACAGAAAGCTGCAAAAATGACTGAGTGCTACAGTGATGGCACCAGACAGCATCACAACTACAGCAAAGGATGGGATTCAGTCTGAAAGGTCTCCCTTTGCATGGCAAGGGGAGAAAAAATGGTTATTCCCTACCTTGGAAAAGCAAGAAAAAGGACAGAAAGTGTTAGTCTTCTCTAGACTTTTCTGCTCATGCCAATCCTCTGGTGACTGGGGCCAAAGCACTTACGAAGGAGAGAGAGACATAATCAGTGTGTCTACTTGGTGCCTACCCCATGCTAGACATGCAGAGCCACGGGTACTCACATCTCCATTAGCACACTGCAAGCAGTGTTTATGTTGGGCACTGTGCTAACTACTCTACCTTCTCACAACTAAGCTATGCACCCTCAGAGCAACCTTGCAGGCTGTATGTATATCATATCTGCCATTTTACAGATAAGGAAGCTGAGGGATGGGAAAGTCAGCTCATTTGCCCAAGATCTTATCCATGAACACTTTGAGGGTATAAGGTTAAGTAAAACTAAATAGAGAAAAAGCAGGAAGTGAAAAATGCAACTGTATCTTAAGACTATTTGAAACCAGGAAAGAAAATTAAGGAGGTACATTAAGAGCTGTTTTATGGCAACATAAGACCTGAGATTCATGACACCATTAGTAATGGGAAGGAATGCCCACACAGACATGTGAGGAATCAAAGTGAAACTGGATGAATATAAGCTCCCGTTTTATACTCTCAAAGAAAGGGTCAAATCTCATATCCATTCATTCATACATTCAGTCATCCAACAAATATGAACTGAGCATCCGGTGTATGTGTGACACCACTGAAGGTATCAGAATTACAGCCATGAACAAAAACACAAAAATCTCCACTTCAATGGAACACCAGGATGGGGGTGAGATGTGAATAAGAAATTGGTAAATAACTAAACTCTGTAGTGTTAAAGGTACAAATACTAGGAATAAAAATGAGAGAGGGCATCACACAGGCCAAGAAGGGTCAGGAGAGAGATACAATTTTAAATACGGTCATCAGGGTAGGCTCAGGAGGCGACATTTGTGCAAAGACTTTAAGCATGTGAAGAGATGACCTCTGGGAATGGTTAGGGAAAGGACTGCCCACACAATCGAGTAGGTCAGTGTTTCCACAGCCAGGGAAGTGCAAGGGGATTGGGACTAAACTGCAGAAGCTATTTAGGCCACTGTACAGCTTCAATTCTTCAACTTTGGGGACAGCAAACTGTCCCAACATAAAACTTATAGAGTCCAATGAAAGGAAAGCTCCCCCCTCAAAAGTGAACACAACATTGTCCCAATTTCAGAAAGTTAATATCTCCCCAATATGCCATCCTAGACTCACAGGAAGGGACTGCTGTCCTGCGGAAGGTCACACATGCCCCCATCAGCCAGTGCTGAGCAAAGCCTAAGCCAGGAGCCTAGAAACTCAATCCAGATCTCTCCTGGGTAGCAGGGAGCTAACTACTAGAGCCATCACTTGTTGCGTTCCAGCACTACATTAGTAGGAAGATAGAACTGTGAGCAAAGCTGGAACTGAAACCCAAACACTCTGATATGGGATGTGGTGTCCCAAGTGGCATCTTAAGTACTATGTCAAATGTCTCCCCCTGGGAATATGGACTTTAAAAGCTTAACAGAACATGAGCCAAAGTAATCCATAGCATAAATCATGCATATGGAATATTAGAAAATATACATTTCTTTAATAGCAATTTAGGTTTCTCACCAATGCTTCTCAAACCATCTGTGGCATCAGTTTGTATTTTAACTCCTAATGCATCACAGACCCAGACTTTCATAAACCATAATAGAAGTGAATCTTAGACAAATGACATGAAAACCAAAACACACAAACATGCAAGCCCACATGTATATTATTAGATTCAACAGACCTAAAATCACTCTTTTTGACAGCTATAAAAGTTTCAGAACACTCTCAATTTCTATCTTTACTGCAGACCAGCAACACACAGTTCATGAACCAGTCCAGTCTTTGGGTCACACTGAGTAGCTTGACTCCTAGACCATAAACACACACACACACACACACACACACACACACACACTACAGCTTCTAGTGCTCAATTCAGATGTATATGTTTCTGCTCTGTAGCTAATAATGAGAAAAACAAAGCTCTGCTTTCTGTCAGACACTTATGTGAACCATCGAAAATAAAATGAATAAATCTGTGGCAGCCCTAATGACTCCAAGAATAGGTTAATACAGGATTTTGCTTCAGTTCAAATCATCCCAAGACATAAAAACAGAAATTAGGGTCAGAGTGTTCATTTCATAACAGATTGTACATTTAGTACAATAAATATAATGTCATTTTATATATCTAAAACGATGGTGATTTTATATTAACCTACTTACAGAACACAATTTGGATACATCAATCTGCTATATTTATATATCCACAGCTCTACAAAGACATATTCACTACATAACTTAGTATGATAACATTTTTTAAATACTAAGATGATGTATACTTAGACCACAAATTCATTCCTTTATCTAATTTGGTTTAGTTAACCTTATCTACTTGAAAATTATCCCACCGAACCTACATAAAATTTTATTAAATGTAACCTAGAAACAAAACTGACAGACTACCTTTCCAAGTTGAAAACAGATTGTCTCTTTTTATAATTTAAATAGCTCCAGATTAATGAAGGATGTTAGCTAATCTTCTTAAATTATTCTTCATCTTAAACTACAACCTTTGAAACTATACACACATAATCCTGAAATCTCTAGTGAAAGCTCCTTAAATCAGGGTGAGTTAATGATTGTTCTCAAAGTCCAATGAAAAATGCATTCCAGAGGAAGGCATGCTTGAGGTTGAACATAGTGTCAATATTGACTGATTTACTTCTGAGCTGGTACTCAGGCCAGATCTGTCTGGGCCAATTGTACATAAAGGTGATGATATTCTAGATGGTGTGTAACATGACGTTTTAGAGGTGGGACTCAGATCAAGACGTTCACCTGGAAGCTTCACAGAGCTTCCACCCCGTGAACTGGCAGAAGGAAGGATACCTGCTGAGGACAGAATGTCACTGCTCATTGCTCGTTTAGTACAGGCCGCAAGGTCACTGATGTCAGGCATGCTTTTGTGAGGAACAGTAACCACTGGGGGGGACCGGGCCACTGACACAGCCCTGCTCTTCTGCACATCCTGTGTATACTGCCTGTGTGCTGGCTCAGCACTCAACTGATGTGGGCAGAAAAAAAGAAAGAAAGAAAAGAATGAAGCTGTTGAAATACAGTAACAAAGAAAAACTCATTGTAAACCGTATCCCAAAGATCACAACCACTGATTCAGTGGCAATGTTTAAAACATGACTGTGCTGGCTTCCGTGCCAAGTCCCTTCCCCTTGATTGCTCCCTACGGGAGGTTTATATTTCCCTCCTCACTGATATAAGTGGTCACGAAAATTTGGTAGCCAAACCACCGGGAGTATGTGGGACATGTGCCACTGGCACAGCACAATCTACGAGTCACTTGGTGGTGCCACCATTTCCCCTCCGTCCATTCAAGTCAAAAATTAGTATGTCCCAAATACCAGGATACTGCAGACAGTTCATGGAAAAAAAAATGGTTTTAAAAAGTTTATTTTGATGCAGAAAAGGTTTGAAATCCAAGCCGTTCTCCATAATATAAATTTTCAGGAATTTCTGAAAGACGCCGAAACATGCATGATTTCAGAAATTGCACAAAAACAAAATTATATCTTAATTCCACTTTTATGTGAACTTTTTGAAGGATGTTCATAGATGCTGCTCCTTGAAACCTGGTTTCAAAAGGAAGTGGACAGAGTAGAGCCACTGGCCATCTATCATGTTTGTCAGTAACTAAAACTTTGCATTCCTTTGTTAATGCAGCAAAAACTCAGCCTCTGCTGAATGATCCAATGGCTTCATTGCACTATGTCCACATTTTCAGGAGAAAAACTATGGAACAGTGTTTGTTAAAGACTTGATGGTAAAGCTGAATTTTCTTAAGTTCCCACACTGTAGCAAACCACTGGCGATAGTGATACTCAAGAAAGGGTACCCTGACAATCTCAGTAGGAAGGCTCACACCGGGGAGAAAGAGACCCAAGGCAGGCAATGTTGGCATTCTGCAGCTGGCAGATGAGCAGGATGTGCACCAACAGTGGCAAAAAGAAAGGACACCAGCAAAATGACAAGATGTGGGGCTACTTGTTCAACTGTATGCCACTAGCCATAGACCTTGAGTTCCAATTAGCAGCACCTATGCCTAGTTCAAGATTTCCAGAAGTGTGACATGGACATTACTGTTTGTATATGAAAGGGTTCTGACAGTAAATAGGAAACTCTTCTAAAAATATTGTCAAAAGACCCCTTTATCTCGGGATTTTACACCTTAAGGCAAAGTCAAGTAGAAAAAAATGGAGCTGATCAAAGGCAAAATAGGAAAAAAAAGATAAGCAAAAAGTACCATAAAAGGGTTGCTTTTCTGGAAACACCCACAAGACAGTAATTGAGAAAAAAATGAAGTCTGGTTAAAACTCTCTTATACATCTCTCCTTCCCTACCTGGTATATAACAGCCAAGTAATAAATGTGACAGTGAGGAAGGGACAAGGAAAGTAAAGAGGAGTCAAACATCACTCCATAGGAAAAGTATGTGCAAACTCTGAGAAAATGGAAAATGCTGTGTGAAAATAGGATACAAGGAGTAAACTATGCTGATACTCTACTATAATTTATAAAACCATATAAACTTTAAAATTTTCAAATCATTTAAATTTTTTAAATTTTAATTAAAAATTTTAAAAATAGTAGCTTTGTCAAGCACCATGCAGAAGAGTTACCACTGCATTCTTTTTTTCCCAAAATACTGCAAGGCTGATATTAGGATAGCCATTACAGTGAAGATACATGCTCAAAGCTCTACCAACCTAGATCAACATCACACAGTTCATGTGTTGTCTAACTCTGAGATTGTACCTTTAACCCTACTCTTGGCTGACTTCAAATTGCAGAACAAAATTCTTTTAACAATGTTCATCATCTCACTCTTCATAAATTCCCCCAAACTAGAAAAGTCCTCAAATTTCCATCAAGAAAACAGAATGGAGAAATAAATCCCAACAGGGTCATAGAATGAGATACTATACAGCAATGAAAATGAATAAGCTATAAGGACCCACAACAATACAGATGAATTTCTCAAGCATCATGATGAAACCATGCCAGGCACAAGCCAGTGCCTTCTGTTTGTCTATAATGATTGATTCCAGTTCTATAAATCACCAAACAGACAAAATTAATCCATGCTATTAGAAGTCACACAGGAGGGGACCCTTGAAGAGTGGCACCTGGAGTACCCAAGAAGGAGCATCCAGGATGCAGGCCACGTTGGATGAATGCTCTGAGGGCTGGTTAATGGGAATTCCATTGGCAAAAAAAATCCACCACGCTGAACATTCATGGTATGTGCATTTTTCTCTACACACATTACATGTCAATGAAATATTTTAAAAAGGGAAAAAGATGCAAATACCTAACACCTTTTCCAATCTATCCTTCTAACATGTTTACTTCAAATGAAGCACCTACTGTATTTTCCTAAGCTTTGTAAATCTTAAGTAGAAATGTAAGAAGCTAAATCATTAAACTTAAAAAGTTAATGGATTGGAGTCAGGGAAAAACACCAGCTAGGAAGATCTGTTTTGCCATAGGTGGGGTCTTCAAAAAGTCCATGGAAAATGCACATGACCAAAAAACTATGCATGATTTCACAAGTGTTTTTTGCACCAAAATAAACTCACCTTTTAATTCCATATCCCATGACCTTTTTGAAGTTCCTTTGTAGTTGTGCATTCTCTAACCAGGTACATCCTTTTGAGAGGAACAAATTTAACCTCACCTGCTTCCCATCTCAAAACTGAAGGGATTAGACCTCTTAATCCTCAAGGCACCTTATTCTGGTCTTTTGCTTGTATTCTGATTCTGATGCCTAACCATATCACATCACCACAGGATTCATAAAGAAAAGGGGAACCAACGAACGACGGCTTGCAACCCTATCGCAAGACGCCAGGGCAGAAGGAAGCAACGCTTGACATGTACGTTTAATCAACTTAATGATGATCAGTGTAGATATTACAGCTCTGCAGACCATCTCCAGGAACTGAAATTCCACTCATCCACTGAGTCCCTTCAGCAGGCTTTTCACAGCTCCCCAAGCTCCCACACAAAACACAAAACCCTTGTGGACTGTTGGAGGCCACCAGAACCACTGTCCTCCCCCACTACAGAAAACTGCAAACTTCCAGATTTTCCTAAGATTACTTTATTCAATCAGGAGAAAACCAAGAAATAAACAGCACATACACATTTATTTCATGTTCCTTTGCACAAACCCATTAGACTCTCCTTTACCCATTTGCTTTGTGAGCACAGAACCTAATTCTATTAATAGGACCCTGTATCACTCAGGGTGCAATCAGGAGAGAGGAAGCACACACCCCAAATTTAATACAAGAAATGATTAACCATAATGAATTAGTTACTCAGATGCAAAAAGAACCTTAAAGATTTATAGGAATGGCATCTATCAGGAACAGTTACCATCCCCAGGATGGAGACAGCCTTCCTCCCCAGGGCTGGGGTCCAGATCCTAAGGGCTCACAGCAGGCAGCAAAGTCGCTGAGGTGCTTCATGTTGGAACTTCCTGGAATCTATCATTTAGGGTTCCAGGGAAAACTTCACAGGGAGGTAGCTCACCACAGGTACCCTGCTACAAAATGATCCAAGGATGGATGCCCAGGGGAGCTGTTGGCAACTATGTCCAGCTCTGTCCACCAAGCACTGCAGGGGCTCGGTACTGGAGAGAGATACCAGAACACTGGAAGAACCCGGTACAGGAGAAGACAGAAGTATTCAGGAGCCTGTCCCTGGAGAAGGCACCCACACTGTGGGACCCAGGGGATGGAGAAATTACATGCATTGCAGAAACTAACCCTGCAGAAGCCATGAAAGGTATAGAAACCAGGTGCCCATGCCAATGCATGCCATCCAGGAGGGAAAACACCTGCCTCTTCCGATACCTCTCCATCTTCCTTTCCTGACAAAGCTTAACACCAAGCGATTTAGAGAGTCCAGATCCAAATTCGCAGAGCAGCCAATAAAGGGTGAATTTGGACCCAACAGACAGTAAATTCATAATCATCATAGATCCTACCACAAGCACCTGCAACAAGAAGTCAGCACTGTGCATGCCACGATATTAATATGTTCTCATGAGTGCTACCCTGGTTATAAATGACAAAACTGACACAGACAGAGGAAAACTCTCTTGTCAAGATGCAAATAAGTCTTGTACTAGCAAGGGGAACAGAACAACTTCTGAGTCAAGTGCAGGGCTCCTGTTGCCTGGGATACATCCAAACTGTCTTCTTTTGACTGTTTTCTGAGATCACACCAAATCACTTTGGGGATGGTATTTGGTCTGGCACAGTCATTGACAACACCAGACTTCTGACAAATGCTGACAACTTTAGATATCAAATCTCTCACTGAGCCATAAATAATGTTGCTCAGATTTTGACCTTTGCCTAGCCAATTACATGACTGTGCTAACTGTTTTGTAATAGGATAATTTCAGGCCTGCATATGTTCAGAATGTGTCAGCCAAGGCCTTGTGTCTACACCCTGGTCTTTTTGCAAACCAAAACACAGGCCAGAAGGCATATTTTGAAACACAAAAGAATTGCAGTCAAGTCCTCAGTATGCTCAGGAAAGCAGAATGAATGGCATGGCAGTGTCACTAGGATTCTAATAACAGGAATGATCCAAAATAATGGAAAAAAGCAAACATTTGCCTGTAACTCACTTTGGTGCAGATCACAAAATGCTAGTGTTTTAGCTCACTTTAGATTTGGGAAAAGACCCTGATGCTACAAGAAATAAAGTAACTACAATCTGTATTTGCAGAAGAAAGGACAAAAAAGTATGAAAGACTGTTATGGACTGAACGTGTCTGTCCTCCCAAAATCCTTATGTTGAAGTCCTACTGCCCGACGTGGTGGCATTTGGAGGTGGGGCTGTTGGGGTGATTAGGTTTAGATGAGGTCATGAAAGTGGGGCCCTCAGGGTGACATTAGTTAGCACCCAAGCAGAAGATGATAGAGAGATGTGTTCGCACCAAACAAAGGCCATGTGAGGACACAGCCAGACAGCGGTCTACTGCAGACTGGAAGAGAGCCGTCTCTGGGAATCAAATCTGCCAGAACTTGAACTTTGAGCCTTTAGAACTGCAAGAAATAGACATCTGTTGTGTAAACCACCCGGTCTATGGCACTTGTTTGTTTGTTTGTTTTTTAAGAGTGGCCTGAGCTGACTCATACAAAGGCTAGGACAAAGGTACAAAGGCAAAATCTATAAGGGCATTTCAAAAAGTTCATAGAAAATAGAATTAAAAGATAAGTCTATTTTGGTGCAAAACATTTTTTGAAATCCATGCAAATGAGTATATTGCATACAAGCAATAAACCTTAAAAATAAAAGCACAGAAAGGATGACTGAGAAAAGGACAGGAATAAATATACACTGTGAATGCCAACCTAAAACCCTCAATTCAGTTAGACCTGAGTTGAACAATGAACTTCAGTTGGGGCAAAAAGATACTCTCGGAGAGAAACACAACAGAAAATGAGGAAATGACTGGGAAAATCACACAAGTGCTGTGTGTGGGTGACTGAGTGGGTGAGTGGGTGAGTGGGTGGGTGAGTTCCAAATCTGGGAAATAACTTAGTCACCATCCCACAGCAGTCCAAGGAGTGGAAAAGGGAGTGGGAGACACCAAGAATGCCCCATCATGCTCCAGCTCATGCCCAGCTGTGTGTCTTCCTGGTCTTTAGGTTTTCATTTTCCTTTTTATTTTTTTAAGATTTATTTATTTACTTATTTGAAAGGCAGAGACATACAGAGAGAGAACCTCTATCCACTGGTTCACTCCCCAAATGGCCACAACAGCTGCAGCTGAGTGCGATCAAAGCTAGGAGCTTCTGCAGGGTCTCTCAAGTGAGTAGCAGCACCCACATACTTGGGCCATCTTCCGCTATTTTCCGTGACACATTAGCAGGGAGCTGGATTGGAAAGGCAGAACGAAAGAGAAAGAGAGAGAGAGAGAGAGAAACTATCTTCCAACTGCTGGTTTACTCTCCAAATGCCCACAATAGCCAGGGCTGAGTAAAGCTGATTTCATTAAGTCCAGAACTCCCTCTGGGTCTCCCACATTGGGAAAAGGGACCCAAGCACTTGAGCCATCATCTGTTGTCTCCCAGAATGCACATTAGCAGGAAGCTAGGTTGGAAGCAAAGTTAGCTGGGACTGAAACCAGACACTATAATATGTCACGCGGGCACCCCAAGTGGCAGCCTAACCCACTTTACCACAATGCGAACCCCAAGAAAGGAACTTTTTATTTGATTATACATCCAACAGCAAGACTGCATGCAAGCACATTCTGAACTAGAGGTCAGCAAGCTTTTTAGGTAAAGGGCCAGAGAGTAGTATATATTTTAAACATGGTGGACCACATATGGTCTCTATCACATGTTCTTTGTTTTTTCAACTTTAAATGACTGGGGAGAAAAGTCAAAATGTAAAAGCCATCCTTAGTTCTAAGTCCATCTATGTGACAAGTGGCAGGCCAGATATGGGCTCAGCTTGCTGACTCCTCCTGTAGCCCAACATATAAAAACTCAAAACGTAAGAGCAAAATATATTCTAAAGAGAGATTATCAAGAAAATCCATCTTGTACTTCTGCTTTCATTGATCTTTTCCCTATTCCAAATAGAGAATCTGGAATACTAACACTAGCCTTGATGGCTATCTACTTTTTTTTTTTTTTTTCAAATCTAGGTCTAATTCTATCCTACTGAAGAAAAAAATAAATTCAAGGGCTGGGAACAATAAAATGCAAAGTGAGCAAGTTGCAGGACTGCAATAGAGCAACTGCCTTGAATCAAAGCTTATGATTTCTGCCATCTCTTTGTTTCCCATATATCCTACCAATTAGATTTTAAGTTTTAGCAACCTCAGTAGTTTTTCAGGCTTTATGACTCAAGCTTAGGGGATCTGACCCACAAAACAAAGACTTCAATGTCTCCAGAAGCTGAGAAAATTCCAGCATTGTCAGGGCAGATACTATTTATAACCCATTTAGTGTGTATGCTCCCGGATGCATTTTCTATGCAGAACATCTGAAATACACTTCTGAATTCCTGACTTTAGCAACAGTGAAGTAAGAGAGTAAAAAGTCTGACGACTGAAGAAGAAAAATGAATTCTCTGCTATGATTATTTTATAATGCAGCATCATGTGACCAACAACTTAAAGGTTCCTGTTTTTGACTCACGTTTGACAACAAAGCACCTCACTGCTGTGAGTTTAGAGTTCAAATTACTGGAAAATGTGGGGTTGGAAAATATTCTACAACTAGGCTGAAAGAGAAAAAAAAGTCATGGAAAACTCCATTTAACTATTTCCCAGAACACACACAAATAAACGCCAAGGAGTTTTATTGAATATGTTTGCCGGGGGCTTCAAAAAGTTCATTGAGAAACTGAATTAAAAGAAAAATTTATTGTAGTACAAAAATCTTTGAAATTCACAATTTTTCCATGAAAAACACATTTCTATATACTTTTGACATACGAACAGATTTTAAAAATTGTTGTATCAATTAAATCTATTTTAAATATTTTTTAGATTTATTATTTATTTGAGGGGCAGAGCTATAGACACAAAGAGGGAGAAACAGAGGGAGGTCCTCCACCTGCTGGTTCACTCCCCAATGGCTGCAATGGTCGGAGCTGAGCCAATCTGAAGCCAGGAGCCAGGAGCTTCCTCCGGGTCTCCCTCGTGGGAGCAGGGGCCCAAACACTTCAGCCATCTTCCACTGCTTTCCCAGGCCATAGCAAAAAGCTGGATCAGAAAAGCAGCAGCAGGGACACAAATTGGTGTCCATATGGGATGTGGCACCACAGGCAAAGGTTTAGCCTACTATGCCACAGCATCAGCCCCAAATGTATCTTTTTAATTCCATTTTTCATGAACTTTTTAAAGTACCCCTGTACATGTGGCCTGCTGTTATACACATTCTCTTCTTTCATTTGAGTTTTTCTTATTGCAAAAGAGCAGAGTTCTACAGGATGGTATCTTGGCACATTGCTGCCCAAGGTGCACAGTGCTGGGCTGACCAATATTGCCTCAAAATTTCTACCATGATTGATTACAACTGAGTCTGCAAGCCCTGCACATTGCCTCCATTCCATTCACGTATCCCAACCAAATTAATTTTCTCCTGTGCCAATTCTATCACATCCCCTGGGCTTACAAAGAAGTTTTGCCAGGACATCAGAACCCAAAAGGGACTGAATATTTTCATCCTGGCAGAAACTTAAAATAGAGCTTAAAAATAAAACAATGAGATGAATTTTTAGCTCTGCAAAGCTTTCATCTCTAGAAAATTCTTTTACAACTGAAAAAAAAAACCCTACTCTTGTTTTTATTATACATTTGAACTCCAAGTTACTAAGAAACTAATTTAGAAATCCCAAAGTTTTAATTTCCCATCTGATCTGATGTATTTCAAGATTAACAGTCGAAATCAAAGTGTAATTTGGATGAAGTTCCCAGCACAACTCTAGAAAAGCAGCACTGTGCAAAAGAAATATAAAATAAGTGATACCTATATATATATTTAAATTCCCTAAGAGACTTATTAAAAGGAAAAACAAAACAAAGAAAATCACTTTTTATTAACCCAATGTGCCAAATTGTTATTTCAAAAATAGATATTTTACATTCCTTCTTTCATACTAAATCTACAAAATCTGGTGTGTGTGTGTCATACTTACAACACAAATCATTTTGAGCTGACCACAATTCTGCTGCCTCCTAGCCACATGTGGCTAGTGCTACCATACTGGACAGCACAGTTCTGGAGATTTCTCTTATGTTTGGGGTCACTCTTTCAACTCAGAAAGCTTTAGCTGCAGTGACATGACTATTATAGAGGAGAACAAGATAATCTGAGAAGTGTTTCTTTTTTTTAAGATTTACTTTATTTTTGTTTATTTGAAAGGCAGAGTGATGCTGTAGTAAAGGACCTGGATGGGAAGCAGAGCAGGTGGGAATCAAACCAGCTTTACATTATGGGATGCTTGTGTTGCAAGCAGCAACATAACCCACTGGGCCACAATGCTGGCTCCAAGAAGTATTTCAGTCTCTTGGACAAGTTCACACTCGGGCTTTGCTCTGTGGCCTAGCCACAATTTGGGCCATCTGTTAAAATGGAACAGTGCCCACCCAAAAGAAGTTACCAGCTTCCAGAACTGGACATGCAACCACAGCAAGAAGATTCTCCTAGCTTAAGCAATTCCAAATTCTGAACTTCTGAACTTCTTTTTCCCAGGTGCTGCATCTGGACCTTTAGCAGGGCTTAAATTAGTACCATTATTGAGATACTGTCTTTGGAAAAATGGGATAAAAGCAAAGCTGAACATTTTTAGGATGAGCCTTTGAGGAAGAAGGTTACAGGAAACACAAGCTAACATTAGAGTAGACACTGCATCTTTATGATGGCATTTTTTTCAAAAAACAAACCATGACTTTGAAAGTCCCTGTAATAAGAACAGTTATTCACATCTTACCCTCAACTCAGCAACTACAGATGCTTTTCCTAAGCCATTATAGTTTTCTGATAGACATAATGCACATGTTATTTCTTAGGAAATGAATCATATTGAAATTTTAACCTATTAATCAGATAGGATTGAGAGCAGTGGAGCAGACAAGTGCTGCTTTTTATTCTAACACTGCAGTCCTCTGATTTTTTTCAATATGCATGTATTACTTGCAGCAAAATACTTAATATATTTAAAAAAGAAAGTGAAACCAATATTAATGCCCATGGAAAGTAACATTTACTTCCCTTGTGAGTAAATACCTTACTCATCTGATTTTGAAGTATACCTTTGGCCCCAAATCCTCTGAATATTTTATGAAAACATTCATAAAAATATTGAAAGTTGTATTTAAGTCCAGTGTTTCTATAAAAAATTTTAAATCTCTGGCCAGCGCCGTGGCTCAACAGGCTAATCCTCCGCCTTGCGGCGCCGGCACACCGGGTTCTAGTCCCGGTCGGGGCGCCGGATTCTGTCCCGGTTGCCCCTCTTCCAGGCCAGCCCTCTGCTGTGGCCCAGGAGTGCAGTGGAGGATGGCCCAGGTGCTTGGGCCCTGCACCCCATGGGAGACCAGGAAAAGCACCTGGCTCCTGGCTCCTGCCATCGGACGATCGCTGTGCGCCGGCCGCAGCGCGCCGGCCGCGGCGGCCATTGGAGGGTGAACCAACGGCAAAAGGAAGACCTTTCTCTCTGTCTCTCTCTCTCACTGTCCACTCTGCCTGTAAAAAAAAAAAAGAAAGAAAGAAAGAAAGAACCGTGCAAAGGTTTAAATATTTTCACACAAAAATAAGCCATCTTCTAATTCCATTTTCCACAAATTTTCTGAAGTACACTTGCACGTACAGAGGCAAACGTTAAGCAAAAAAAAAAAAAAAAAAAAAGTTTTTAAAAGTCTAGTATCATATGGATGACTAAGAAGACACAATGGTGGGAGGAGCCACAGGGGAGAATGGAGGAGATTCATGGCTCCCCCTAAGTTGTAGGGATTTTGTCCCCGAAATGAAAAGCCATCTCAGGGCTTTCAAAGTTGAACAGCTCAAAGGAGGGCAGATTAGACTGACAGCATAGTTACAGCATTCTCATTTCCAAAATTTAAACACAGTAGACCACAGGCCAAGTTTTCTAGTAACTCACAAATTTATACATATACAGAAGGCAAGGAGTTCTTGACCCCTAGGCATAATTTCATATTCTGAAGCTTTTCCAGAGCAAGACACGGTGCAGGATACTAGAACCACATCCCTGAAAATGCTCCCTAAAACCTGATAGTGATTTAACATGAATTGCACCATAAAACCTAGAGTTCTAAACTCATTTCCAATGCAAACATGACTGTTATGTATTTGTTTTTAAGACACGTACCAGACATATAGAAAAATATCAAGAATATAATACCTACAAACACACCACCCAGATTTTAAAATGCTATTCAGAATACACAATTCAAGTTTTTAACAAAATGAAATAGCACGAATTTAAAACTTTTGTATTCTTACATCTTCTCCTTCCATCATTCTTTGCTAAAATTGATGTTTCTTTCCAAACCAAGTTTTTCATGCACAGGCACATACACATACACACTTATCCATTAAGACAATATGGTAAAGTCTGATGTATTTTAAAGCTTAATTTGAATAGGACCTACTGTACACATCATACTGCAACCTGCAACTTTAATACATTTAATTTTTATTTAAGGTATACAAGTTTCATGTGTTTCACACACAGATTTAGGAACACAGTGATACTTTCCACCCTACCCTCCCTCCTGTCCATGCTGCAACCCTTCTTCCTACAATATTTTTAAAAACATATGCAGTAGGACTACTTGAAGGGGTAAGAAAGATTTCTTAAAATTATGAAACACTTCAGGCATATCAGAAGTACAATAAAGAATGAAGAAAATTATAATAAACACAAGCATGGATGCACCAGACAGCTTAGGAAGTAAAACATTAAAGATATAAGCAGGTTAACTCTGAAAGGCATCCTTTCACACAAACATTTCTTGAACATAGTCTTCAGAAGCCTGGTATTTCTAAAGGCTCTAGGAGCTGTTTCAGAACAAGTCTTGATTCCTCTAACTGGAAGTCACCAATGAGTGTTTCTCTAACTTTTCTGACAGATGTGCAAGCAGTAAAAAGCAAAGGTGTCCACATTTTCCTTGATACTATCACATTTTGACAACTGCCACAAGACTTGCAGCATCTTGACTTCCTAATATAAGAAAAGCACTTTTTGCCATATAACATTTGCACTGAATGGTGAAAACACAAACAGCCAGATACCACCACCACTATCATTATTGCCATCAGTGGATAAATGAGGGTATTGTAGAAAATGGAATTAAAATATTTATTATGCTGCAAAAATATTTTTGAATTCTATAAATACAAGATGTGCTTCAAATGTTCACAAAAAAACTCATACTATGAGAAAAACTATGCATGGATTTTCAAAAATTTTTGGCAACAAAATAGGCATACTTTTTAATTCCATTTTTCCAAGAACTTCTGGAAGTGCTCTGGTATGTATCAGGGACTATAGTTGCACTATCACAAATGCTCATAAAACCCTATGAGCTAGATATTGCTGTATTCATTTTATCAACAGAGCAGCTAAGTCAGAGTAGTGCTCACCAACTGCCAAAGATCAGAAGATAGCAAATGCTGCAGACCAAATTTGAACTCTATGTGTCTGATTCTCAAAACCTAGTCCTAGCTATTAAGTTAAAAATTATGTTATAAAAAGATTCCATTTCACCATGCAGAGTGACAGGTACCAGGTAATCTCTCCTACCGTAATTAACTAGAAAACAAAGAGAAAAATGAAAGAACATGTTTCAGCCATTAAACAACATTTCACAACTGTGATTCCTAAATTAAGAGAACAGATGATATGAGCAGTAGTATGGTTACCTAAGCTTTCTGCTTAGAAATACTTTCCATATGGCAGGACAGAGACAGGGAACCCAAGCAGAACAATCTCAATGAGTTGAGAAGAGAGTTTAGAGTTCAGGGAGAACAAGATGTAGCCATAATTCAAGAAAGGAAGGAGTCATGCAAAGAAAGAGACAGAGAAATCTCCTTAAGTCTTAAACTACACAGCAACATTCATATATATACAGTGAGACTTTACAAGGTTAGGCAAAGAATAACTTCCAGAAAGAAGGACTCCCGGGAAAAGAAACATCTGTAGTAAAGTTTTAAGGTGAGCAACTTTCAGAACTCACAAAGGACTGAAAGACATTGAAATTCCAAACCACTAAACTAGAGATGTTACCAAACTCCCAGACAGTCCACACCTTGATGTCAGCCTAAATATAAAAAGGCTATTTAACATGTACCCTTAGAAGGTTTAAAACAAACCTCAAAAGAATTAAACTGAACCCCCAAGTAAATGAACTACCTACCTGGACAAAATTCAACACTCCTTAAAGGGAGATAGCAAAATCCAGAGACACAACAGCATATGTTCACAATGACCAGCATCCAACAATATATCACTAGACATATAGCCAGCAGAGGGTTAACTCGACAACCTGGTTTGCTCAAACAGAGCACGTGCCAAAAAGAAAGAGAGAAAGAGAGAGAGAGAGAGAGAGAGAGAGAGAGAGGCAGGCCTGTGTCCTGGGGATATTCTCCTTTGGTATGGGGCCTGGTATTGTGACATAGTGTGTTAAAACACTGCTTGCAACATCAGCATCCCTTACTGGAGTGTCAATTGGAGTCCTGGCTGTTCCACTTTTGTTCCAGCTTCCTGCTAATGCATCTGGGAAGGCAGTAGAATATGGCCCCAGTACTTGGGACCCTGCTACCTACATGTGAGACCCAGATGGAGTCCCTGGTTTCATTTGGGAAGTGAATCAGAGAACTGACCTTCTTTCTCCCCACCCAGCCATCCCTGGTTTTGTTTTTACTTTTTTAAGTATATTATACGAATGAGGTCTCTTTTTTAAGATTTATTTATTTATTTATTTAGAAAATCAGGGTTACATAGAGAAAGGGAGAGAGGGAAAGAAAGAGAGGAAGAGAGAAGGAAAGAGAGAGGGAGAGAGAAAGCGAAAGAAAGAGAGAGAAGGAGAGATATTTTCCATCACTGGTTCTTTCCCCAGATGGCCACAATGGACAAGGCAGGACCAGGCCAAAGCTAGGAGCTTCATCTGGGCCTCCCACATGGATGCAAGGGCCCAAATACGTGGGCCACCTTCCACTGCTTTTCCCAGGCTATTAACAGAGAGCTGAATTAGAAGTGGAAAAGTCGGGACACAAACCAGTACCCATATGGGATGCTGGCGTTACTGGCAGCAGCTTTACCCACTATGCCACGATGCTGGCCCCATGAATAAGAAGCTGAGATCAGTAACCCAGACATGATGTGATCTCCAATGTGATCTCCATGTCAGTAACCCAGACATGATGTGATCTTTGGTGAGGACGTTACTGACACAGCTGCCAGGAGGATTAAGTGAATCTCCATGCAAGTCCACTGGGAGGGGCCACCTGGAAGCCAGCACCTTATTGTACATGTAACAGTAGATTAATAAGTAGCACATCTTTTTGGTATACAAAGCAACAAAAATTTCAGACTACGAAAATAATGGCAGTACAACTGACAAGTCAAAGACACAGAATGGGGAGAGTATTCAGCCAAGCAGTTAAAACATGGTTAAGATGTCCATATCCTATGCCAGAGTAACTGGGTTTGAGTCCCAGCTCTGACTCCCAATTCCAGCTTCCTGCTAATGCAGACCCTGGGAGGCAGCAGTGATGGCTCAAGTAATTGGGTTCCTGCCCACTCATAAGAGAGACTTGAACTGAGTTCCCAGTTTCTGTCTTTGGCCCAGCCCAGGGCAAGTCATTGTGGGTATTTGTGGAGTGAACCAGCATATGGGCAAGCACTTATATGCTATCTCCTCTTTCTTTCTATTTGTGTGTGTGCCACTCAAATAAACAATTTTTTTAAAAATCTTATATTTAGTACTGTCACCTAAACTGAATTTTAAGCAGCTCTGAGAAAGGGAATATTAATGCTCAACTATATTGGGAGGTATAACAGCACTTCCAAGAGGGAGAATTATTTCACTTGGTATAAATGTATAAAGGAAGCAACAGGGAAGAATTTGTACATGTTCTACCTACTGACAGATTCAATCTTCCTTTTATTTCTTTCCCCTTATCTTTCCTTAGCTACCTGACTACATCAATGGAAAGTTATCTTCAAGAATAACAACAAAGGAATGAGAAAATCTGTCTGAGTCAGACTTACTGGTGCCCAAAAATTAAGCACGTTCACCACGGGGCCAGTTTTCCTTGGTCTTGAATTTTGGCACCCTTACTATTCCAACTGTTAATCTTGTCCATTGTTTGCCTAATCCACCAAGTGGGAGACAACAAAATGACTTCAGGATGTGCCATCTGAGGACAAGAAGGTGACCAACCAACAAAACCATTTATATGCATATCCCAGTTCTTGCTCCTCATTGAATACAAAGAAAGGAAAACAGGAACTTCATCACTAACTCCAAAAACACAGAACTCAGCAGAACCTCGTGAAAAAAATGATCTCTAAAAATACATATTTGGAAAACTCTGAGATAATTTAGGCAGCAAATAATTAGAGATTCTGAGAAAATCAAACTATGAACATTAAAAGTTGACAGAAATAAAGAAGTATTCAGTTGAGAGTTAAATGAACACTTAAAATCTTGGTCCCTCTGGCATATTTGATAATTTAGCTTCTTGACTCTGCCTCTGAGAGCAAACATCTCAAAACACACATTTTCTAAGTATGTGCCAACAAGACGATCTCCTCACTGACATGCCCTTTTACCTTTTCAAAGCATTTTTACACTACAATCTATTTTTTTTCATTACACTACCCCTATGAGATTGCACTATTCCCATTTTAGACAATCCTGGTAATGTCAAGCACCTTGGATAAGGTCACTGGGCTATTTCAGGACAGAGCTAAGACTATAATTTACTATCCTCATTCTTTCCAAAACATTACACTATTTTGCTTATTCTCCTTACCCCATTTCTATTTTTAATATTGCCCCACTGGTTACTGAAACATTTCTACTAACCTATGGAGAATGTTCTACTGGAAACATTTGGAGTTGCAAAAGGATAGAAACCACTGGAGAAAAGATAAAGAAAAATCAGGAAATCTCATAGTTGCCCAAGGACAAGAATTCAATATACATAGGCCTCTAGAGACTGGAACTGGGACCAGGTCAGCACAAAGCTCTTCTTGACACTTTTCTCACGGGTCATCTGGGTGCTAGCCTGCAGAATCTGCACTCTGGCTTACGCACCTATTCTACCAAGTCTCATTTGCACGCAGTCTTCCTCAGCTCACACATGGTCCAAAGGTAATCCTCTAGCCTGCCTTTTCCTTCTTCAATACTCTTGGCTTCACAGATGATAACGACAGTTGCATCTTTATCCAAATTCCCTCAAGAATGAGCTAGCTGTGTGCTAGCCGATGAGCCTGCAAGTTCTGGCCAAATGTCCACACTTGTGTGACTGGATGGTCGGGAAATACCAAGGGAACAGACCAGTAAGCTGTCCTGCTAACAGATAACTCATACACTAGGGCATGAAACACATATTATAGAACAGCAAAGTGCTAGCTTTGGCAGACATTCTCATTGCCTTTACAGATAAAAATGCCGAGATCTACATGGCAAAATGACAAATACACAGTGGCAGTGATGCCTATAGTCCATATACTGATTCTCTAAAGCGATATAGTTTCTTCTGAAACTTATCATCAAACTTGTTCAATCCATAGCTAATGGCAGAGCGAGCTGAATCAAGCTATATATCATAATATCTAAAAAGCAAATCTATCATTAACCTTAGTACATATATGGTCACAAGATATTTCCACTTTAAAGCAGAGTCTCAGTCTCAGTTATCCAATAGAATTATCTCAGGAGCTTTTACAAAAATACCAGTGCCCCACCTTAGACCAATCATCAGAGTCTCCGAGGGCAGCCTACCAACAGTGGTACTTTAGTTTTTTCAGAGTTCCTCAGGTCATCCTGGTGTGCAGAATTGAGAACCACAGCTCTAGAACCTTAAAATTAATGTGCAGCATATGCTGCAGAAAATATTTAATATCCTCACTTGAATTCAAATTCAAAATATGAATGCTCTCAATTCACGTCTCAACATACTTTAGGACACAAATGATAGCCAATTTGTAGGTAGTAATAATTAGAGCTACTGTTTAGGGATTATTTCTAACATGCTTTACAAATATCAAGTAGAATTAAGCTTCACACAGGCAAGGACTTGGTTTCATTCCCTGCTGCAGTCCCAATGATGCCTGTACATTGTAGATATTCAAAACATGAGCTCATTTGCCCATCACAGTGGACCTTGGAGGAAGGCATTATTATCTTCTTGCCACTAGTAATGATTTTTATTTTTTTAAAGATTTATTCATTTCTTTGAAAGTCAGAGTTACACAGAGAGAGGAGAGGCAGAGAGAGAGAGAGAGAGAGGTCTTCCATCTGATGGTTCACTCCCCAATTGGCCAGCCAGAGATGTGCCAATCCGAAGCCATGAGCTTCTTCCAGGTCTCCTATGTGGGTGCAGGGGCGCAAGGACTTGGACCACCTTGTACTGCTTTCCCAGGCCATAGCAGAGAGCTGGAATGGAAGTGGAGGAGCCGGGTCTCAAACCGGCGCGCATGTGGGATGCTGGCACTTCAGGCCAGGGCATTAACCCACTGCGCCACACCACCGAACCCTAGTAATGATTTTTAAGCTGAGAAAGGATTCAACATATATTAGGCAATATATAGACTCAGAAGAATTAGTCAAAACTGGTGTATGGAGGTAATTTTTTATGGATTTCCACATGCAGAAGGATGAAGCAAGACCCTTACATTACACCTTACACAAAAATCCACTCAACGTGGATTAAAGATCTAAATCTATGACCCAACATCATCAAATTATTACAGAACATCGGAGAAACCCTGCAAGATATAGGAATGGGCAAAGACTTTTTGAAAAGACCCCAGAGGGGCCAGCGCTATGGAGCAGTGGGTAAATGCCCGGGCCTGAAGCACTGGCATCCCGTATGGGTGCCGGTTCAAGACCAGGCTGCTCTACCTCTGATCCAGCTCTCTGCTGTGGCCTGGGATAGCAGTAGAAGATGGCCCAAGTCCTTGAGCCCCTACACCCCTGTGGGAGACCCTGAAGAAGCTCCTGGCTCCTGGCTTAGGATCGGCCCAGCTCTGGCTGCTGCAGCCATATGAGTGAGCCATCGGATGGAAGACCTCTCTCTCTCCTCACTGTGTATAACTCTGACTTGCAAATAAATAAATAAATCTTAAAAAAATAAATAAATCTTAAAAAAAAAGAATTAGAAATTAAAAAAAAAGAAAGACCCCAGAGGCACAGGCAGTCAAAGCCAAAATTAGTAATTGGGATTACATCAAATTGAGAAGTTTCTGTACTGCAAAAGAAACGGTCAGGAAAGTGAAGAGGCAACCGACAGAATGGGAAAAAATATTTGCAAACTATTCAACAGGGAAAGGATTAATAACCAGAATCTATGAAAAGATCAAGAAACTCCACAACATCAAAACAAACAACCCACTTGAGACATGGGCCAAGGACCTCAATAGACATTTTCAAAAGAGGAAATCCAAATGGCCAACAGACAAATGAAAAAATGTTCAGGATCACTAGCAATCAGGGAAATGCAAATCCAAACCACAATGAGGTTTCACCTCACCCCGGTTAGAATGGCTCACATAGACAAATCTACCAACAACAGATGCTGAGAGGATGAGGGGAAAAAGGGACACTAACCCACTGTTGGTGGGAATGCAAACTGGTAAAGTCACTATGGAAGTCAGTCTGGAGATTGCTCAGAAACCTGAATATAACCTTACCATACAACCCAGCCATTCCACTCCTTGGAATTTACCCAAAGGAAATTAAATTAGCAAGTAAAAGAGTTCTCTGCACCTCAGTGTTTATTGCAGCTCAATTCACAATAGCAAAGACTTGGAATCAACCTAAATGCTCATCAACAGAAGACTGGATAAAGAAATTATGGGATATGTACTCTATAGAATAATACAGCAGTAAAAAATAATAATAAAATCCGGTCATTTGCAACAAAATGGAGGAATCTGGAAAAAATCATGCTGAGTTAAATGAGCCAATCCCAAAGGGACAAATATCATATGTTCTCCCTGATCTGTGACAACTAACTGTGTACCTACAAGGAAACCTGTTGAAGTGAAATGGACACTATGAGAAACAATGACTTGATCAGCCCTTGTACTGACTGTCGACAAACAACTTACTACTTTATTCCTTTTAGTATTTTTTTGTTCTACTTGATACCATTGGTTGAGCTCTTTAAGTAACACACAATTATTCTTAGGTATTTAAATTTAACTGAAAAGTGATCCCTGTTAAATATAAGAGTGGGAATAAGAGAGAGAAGAGATGTACAGTTCAGCACATGCTCAGTCAGACTTACCCTTAACACTACAGCTAGAAACGTGCCAGGGGATTCCAATTCAATCCTATCAAGGTGGCATGTACCAATGCCATCTCACTAGTCAAAGTGATCCATTTCAGTTCATAGTTAATCATAATGATAGGATTAAGTGTCAAAGGGATCACATAAACAAGACTAGTGTCTGCTAATACTAACTGATAGAATTAAAAAGCAGAGAACGATCCAACATGGGAAGCGGATACACAGCAGACTCATAGAATGACAGATGTCCTAAACAGCACTCAGGTCTCAGAATCAGCCCTTTAGGTATTCAGATCTGGCTAAAAAGCCCATGAGTTTCGCAGGCATGGAAAGCCAAGACACTGTGGGAAAAAAAAAAAAAATTACCTAAATGAAAGAACCCTGTGAGTGAGATCCCAGGAAAAGAATGAGCCATCAAAGAAGGAGGTACCTTTCTCTGAAGTGAAGAGAGAACTTCCACTTTGACTGTGGCCTTGTCTAAATAAGATTGGAATTGGCAAACTCAAGAGGCTTCCATAGCCTTGGCGGCTCATGACAAGAGCCTCAGGTGATTACTGACATCATAAATAAGAGTGTCAATTGTTAAATCAACAACAGTAGTCACTGTGCACTTACTCCCCATGTAGGATCTCTGTCCTTAATTTGTTATAGTATGGGAATTAACGGTATAACTAGTACTCAAACAGTACTCCATACTTTTTGTGTCTGTGTGGTACAAACTGTTGAAATCTTTACTTAGTATATACTAAGTTGATCTTCTGTATATAAAGATAATTGAAAATGAATCTTGATGAAGAATGGAATGGAATAGGGAGTGGGAGATGGGATGGATGCAGTTGGGAGGGTGGTTATGGGGGGGAAAAGCTGCTATAATCCGAAAAGTATACTTTGGAAATTTATATTTATTAAATAAAAGTTAAAATAAACAAAAAAGGTGATTTTCAAAGTAGTTCTCCCCCTTTTAAGTTTACTTATTTTTATTTATTTGAAAAAAAGAGTGACAGAGAAAGAGGGACAGAGAGAAGGGAGGGGGGCAGAAATTGATCGATTCTTCCATTCACTGTTTTACTCCCCTAATGTCTGCACCAGGCCAGCAAAAGCCAGGGGTCAGAACTCCATATGGGTCTCCCACACAGGTTACCCAAGTACTTGAGGATAATTTGCTTCGTGTCAGAGACACACTTACAGGATGCTGGATTATAAGCAAAGGCAGGACTTAATCCCAGGGTATCCAATATGGAATCAGGCATCCCAAGCAATAGCTTAATCCACTGTGCCACAATACATACCCCAAAAAGGTTATTTTTAATATTAACTAGTATTTAATTCCAAAGGCTTAGCATATTACCATCAAATAAATTTTTGGACTGCCTAAGGCCATATTGAACAATAATCCAAAAACCTAGTACACAGTTTGAACTTGGTGTCAAAGGCTTTAAGAATTGAATGGAAAAATTAACTACTTTTAATACAAAGTATGACTCACTACTTAAAGGAATAAATTGGCAAACAGTAGTTAAAGCTACTTGAATTATCCCTAAACACTGGCCTCTGTCACTCTCAGTATCAACTCTTGCAATAAGATATCAAAATCTGTAGTAAGCTTGTGAACAACATCTACTACTTCAGGTGAGCCAATTCCAAGTTCAAGGTCCAAGGTTAGAGGTGCAAATGTAGATGAATCTGCTTAAAATGAATACTCATCTTACAAAAAATAAAAGAAAACTGAAGGTGAACATGAAAAAATAATGTAAGATTTATTTATTTGAATGGCAGAGTGACAGGAGAGAGAGGAATACAGAGAGATCGTCCATGAGCTGTTCACTCCCCAAATGGCTGCAATGGCCAGGGCTGGGCCAGGTTGAAGCCAGGATCCAGAAAGTCCATCTGGGTCTCCCACATGGGTGCCAGAGCCCCAACTATTTGGGCCATCTTCCACTGCTTTCTCCAGAACATTAGCAGGGAGCTAGATTTGGAAGCAGAGCAGTCAGCACTAGAACCAGCACTTCAATCTGGAGCTGTACCACAACACCAGTCCCTAAAGACAAACTTCCTTACCTCCTTTAATCCTAAGAGACTTCTAACAGAAACTAGATCTGCATGTATAAACTTAGGTAGAAATCTCAGAAATTGTCAGGACTAAAGAGCTAAGTAAAGGAAGAGGAGAGAAATCTGTGAAAGAATCTCTGCTCTTACACAATTGAAATAATTTCAAAGAATGTTCAAAATACCATCTTAAGAATTTTTGAATGCCATAGAACTGATTCTTATTCCCCCTCCCTACCAGAAACATTTTAAATTTAAGGAATACATACTTCATACATTTCATAATTACAAATTAAAGAACATTGTGATTCTTCCCACCATACCTGCCCTCCCACCCACTCTCCCACTCCCCTTCCTCCTCCCTCTCCTATTCCCATTCTTATTTTTTACTAAGATCTATTTTCAATTAACTTTGTACACATATGATTAATTCTATGTAAACAGTTCAATAGTATAAAAAAAAAACTGTTCCTCAACAATCTAGACAAGGGCTATTCAAGTCATTACTTCTCAAAGTGTCAATTTCACTTCTGTAGGTTGCCTTTTAGGTGCTCTATTAGGTATCATAGGTCAGGGAGAACAAATGGTATTTGTCCTTTTGGGATTGGCTTATTTCACTAAGTAAGATATTTCCTGTTTCATCCATTTTGTTGCAAATGACCAGATTTTGGTTTTTTGCGTTTTTTTTAAACCACTGTGTAGTATTCCATGGCGTACATATATCAAAATTTCCTTATCCAGTCTTCAATTGATGGGCATCTGGGTTTATTCCATTGCTTAGCTATTGTAAATTGAGCTGCAATATAAACATGGGGGTATAGATAACTCTTTAATATGCTGATTTCATTTCCTTTGGATAAATTCCCAGGAGTGAGATGGCTGGGTCATATGGTAGCTCTATATTCAGATTTCTGAGGTACCTCCATATTGTCTTACCTAGTGGCTTTACCAGTTTACATTCCTACCAACAGTGAATTAGGGTTCCTTTTTCCCCACATCCTTGCCAATATTTGTTCTTTGTTGATTTCTGTATGAAAGCTATTCTAACAGGGTGAAGTGAAGCCTCATTGTGCTTTTGGTTTTTTTTGTTGTTGTTGTTTTGTTTTTTTTTTTGTTTTTTTTTTTTTTTTGACAGGCAGAGTGGACAGTGAGAGAGAGAGAGACAGAGAAAAAGGTCTTTCTTTGCTGTTAGTTCACCCTCCAATGGCCGCCGTGGCCAGCGCACTGCGGCCGGCGCACTGCGCTGATCCGATGGCAGGAGACAGGTGCTTCTCCTGGTCTCCCATGGGGTGCAGGGCCCAAGCACTTGGGCCATCCCCCACTGCACTCCCGGGCCACAGCAGAGAGCTGGCCTGGAAGAGAGGCAACCGGGACAGAATCCGGCACCCCAACCAGGACTAGAACCCGGTGTGCCGGCACTGCAAGGCGGAGGATTAGCCTATTGAGGCACGGCACCGGCTTGTGGTTTTGATTTGTGATGCTTACTTTCTAAAGGGTAAACAATATGGTTGCTACCATAAACTCTGATGTTCTTAGTACAGTATCTGACCTAATACTGCAAGATGATTTTAAAAATAGGCCTGTTCATATAATTTTCTTTAAATGGAGGAAAGAACTTCCACTTTGCTTATGGCCTTGTCCAAATACTGATGGAGTTTGTGGACTCAAAAGGCTTCCATAGCCTAGGCAGCTCATATCAAGAGCTTTGGGTGGTCACTGACATCATACATAAGAGTGTTAATTGTTAAATTAACAACAGGAGTCACTGTGCACTAACTCCCCATGCAGGACCTCTGACCTCAATGAGCTATATTATGAGAGTTAACTGTAAAACTAGTTCTCAGTTTGTGTGAGCGTGCGCATGCAAACTGTTGATATTCTTACTTAGTATAGAGTTGGTCTTCTGCGTACAAAGTTAATTGAAAATGAATCTTAATGGAGAATGGGACTGGGAAGGGGAGAGGGAGGAGGAGGAGGGGTGGGAGTGTGGGCAGGAGGCTGGTATGGTGGCAAGAATAACTATATTCCTAAAGTTGTACTTATGAAAGTTGCATTCCTTAAAAAATAAATTTTAAAAAAATAGGCCTGTTCAATGGTTGCTAAAAGCTATTTAAGCTTCTGTATATAATATCATGTTATATAAAGAATATACTTAGTTCATTGATGATTACATACATTCACATGACTCTGCAGGTTTTTATTTGTACTTTGTAAGTTCTATCACAACACACTGTATTATGAACAACAGCTTTATAAAGAAATCACGTGACAAATCAGTTGGGCTCAATGTCTAAGAAGCACCCAGATCACACATGAGGCCTCTGGGCATCCATAGTTTAACCCTTCTAAGCAACAAGGGTTGTTATTTAGAAAATTATTGTTTTGGCATCCAAAATGATCCCTGAGTCATGCTGTCCAACAGGCTGAGAAGAGATCAGGAGAGCAAACCAAAGACACAGCAATACTGGTTGAGATCAAGCTACAGCTCAACTCTTGCCTTACAATTTTAAAAATCTACAAACTCCCAACTTGAGTCTTATTCCACATGCAATTCTTCCACCACACACTACACGGTTCCTGATGGTATTAATTAAGATGTTTTCAGAGATTCTGACTACTCAGAAACTGTGTTAGTCATTTAAGGACTATCAGATAGTGAGGATGCTAGCTATCTATTTTTTGGCTTTTATTTGCAAAACAGGCTGACCAGCACAACAGAATTTTTGTCCATGTGAGTGGAGGGGACAAAAGAATTTTAAATACCCTTCATGCCCCATAGTAACGTGTTTCCAGGCCCTGTTGAAATTTGCTCCCAAATCTCTCTCAAATACATCCTCTTACAACATCTACTCTTAGAACCTAATGGTAAACAATTATCTCCCAGTTGGATTAATGCAAGAGCCCCTCAGCCACTATCTGTGGATTTATTTTGTCCCTAGTCTCATTTTATCTTACCCATCTTTGTTTTATCTCTACTCTACAATGCCGCTCTAATGACCTTTTAGAAACAAATCTGGGGGCCAGCGCTGTGGCACAGCGGGTTAGCCTGGGGCACCAGTATCCCATATGGGCACTGGTTTGAGACCCGGATGCTCAACTTTCAGTTCAGCTCTCTGCTATGGCCTGGGAAAGCAGTGGAAGATGGCCGAGTCCTTGGGCCCCTGCACTGGCGTGGGAGACCCAGAAGAGGCTCCTGGCTCCTGGCTTCAGATGTGCGCAGCTCCAACTGTTGCAGCCAATTGGGCAATTGGGGAGTGGACCATCAGATGGAAGACCTCTCTCTCTCTCTCTCTCTCTTTCTGTGCCTCTCCTCTCTCTGTGTAACTCTTTCAAGTAAATAAATAAATCTTTAAAAAAAAAAATCTGATCATGTGACCCACCTGCCTCCCTATCTGCAGCTTCCCTTAAATAATACACATATACACATGAAGTGTCTTCAAAAAGTTCATAAAGAACACATATTACAAAATAATGCATAGATATCAAAAATTTTTGCACCAAAATAAAGTTATAATTCTAATTTTCTCATAAATGTTTTGAAATATCCTCATCTTCCCAGAAAAAAAAGTTCAAAGATTCACTAAGTAGCTTTCCAATTTACCAAATCACTAAACAGAGCCACACACATGGCCAGTGCCTAAAAGTCTGGGGCACCCAGAAGCACTCCTCTTAGTCACCAAACACACAGCCCTTCAGATCAACACTAGAAAAGCACCACTGAGTCGACATACTCCAAACTGGGACTCTGAAAGATTAGCTGCCTCGATGAGATCAGCACCTCCAGGGCCACAGAAAGAACCCTTTGGCCCAAATAAATGTATCAAAGTGGTTTCTCCACCATGAAAGTTCAGTAAGAAGTGTTCTGATTTAATTATTACACTTAGTCAATGAAGGTGTTGCCTGTACATATTTTGTAGGCAGGCACAATTCACCAAATTCCATCACGGGCATGCAAGAAAGGAAATTACATTTCCATTTTTTAAATGGCTTTAATCAACATAAAAGGTGTTTGTTCAACAGCTGCCTTTGAGAAGGGAAACGTACAATTAAGCATAGTTCATGAATCTGCTTTGGGTATTAGCCAATATTTGATCACTAATTACATCAAAGCAATAATAACTCAGGCTGACCATCTCCTAACATAGCTCTGAATTTTCCATTAATCAAAATGAATAAATAAGAAAAGGTTGTGAGGTTGCTGAAGGCCAAAAAATAACATCAAAGCTTTCTTTAGGACACATATGTGTTAGGTCTTCCCTAACATAGCTACAGAGAGCTATAATGGACCACAAGAATTTTAAATAAAAAGGAAGTCAGGCAATAAGACCACCAACCAAAATGGTGGGTGAAATCCTGGAAGTTAAGAGAGATCTGGCCCAGCCAGAAATTCCTTCTTAGGGGCTCCCCCAAGATCAGAAAGACCCATTAGTTATTTTCCTTGACAAGATTGTGAACAATCTATGTACTCAAGATAAGAATCTTCAACAGAGAACTAGATAGGAATGAATGTGTAAAACCGTCTTCAAAAGGAAGCTGTACATCAGAACTTCCCTGTGTTACTCATTTTACTGGCTTGTATTTCTTTCTGTCTTAATTACACATGGAACCAAACTAACAATAATTGCGGTTTTGATTACAAGTCCATAGGCTCACAGAGTTTTAAGGAAAAGAGCTCCATCTTTAAACTATCAGAATCTTGTTATTTATAGAAAACAGAGGCAAGAATTAAATCCTTTAGTGGATAGCATTTGCCTCACTTTGAGTCTGACACTTCAGTCTTGCACTTCCTGCAAAAAATCATCATCCTTGTAAACTGCTGTAAATCCAATCTAAAAATCAAGAGAGGCTGTTGCATATGGGTTCTTAACATTGATTCTTGGCTTATGGTTCACAAACTCCCCTATAAAGGTCCATATTCCTTAACAGTTACAGGTACAAGTTCATAATGGTCACCAAACATTTTTTTGGGAAAATTTCTTCAAATTATAAATTTGTTTTTGTTTCTCAAAAAACTTGTCTTATTGTCAAATGAATTATTCCTTGAAAAATAAAACCTCTCACTAAAAGAATATTAAAAGGAATCACTTGGTTTAAAAAAAAATCAATTTACTACTGTTGATAGATATCCTACATCCTGCACCCAAAATCTGTTTTGAAAAGTAATCTTTACACAACTATTCTACATTAAATGGAAAAAATAAAAGAATTGTATATGCCATTATTCTAAAAAATATTTTTCACTAACTATAGATTACCTATATATACCATAAGTAGTGGGGTATTCTGAGTAAAACTATCATTCTTCTTGCCCTTATAGCATACAGTAGATGACAATAAAGATGACAATAGGCAAATAAATAAACTATTAAAATACATGATTCCACATGTCCTTAATCACTATGAGAGAAACCAAAAGGTAGATATGATTTGGTGTGACATTAGATAGCAGGAAAACACTTGCTTTTTTTCCAAACATGAAAAAAAAAAAAAAACTTTAAATAATCAGAGTTATAGGAATCATTTGGAATGCCTTTAGAGTATTACCATTTAGTGTTACATTTACAATTGACATTAAAATAACAATTGTCAAAATATTAATTACTTTAAAATTCTAGTTTCCATCTAAACAAGAACAAAAATTACAAATGAGGAAGAAACAAAAGGAAGTTAAGAAACATGTGGCCATAGAGAATTATTTTTCTGATTTGAATTGCTTGGCTAAGAAGGCAAAAGGAAATTATAAGTCCATAAAAAAAGTTACAAGACAAATTATGTCATGTTACAGACTCAGTTTCTTGTTAGTTTAAATAGACGAAGCATGAGGAGTCAGCCAATGGTCACTGTACCACCTGTATCCACAGTACACCTGGGACGTGACACACTCTCCTCAGAAACCAGATGTAGACCCATTAGTAAGATACGTGGGCTTAGCCGGCGCCGTGGCTCAACAGGCTAATCCTCCGCCTTGTGGCGCCGGCACACCAGGTTCTAGTCCCGGTTGGGGCGCCGGATTCTGTCCCGGTTGCCCCTCTTCCAGGCCAGCTCCCTGCTGTGGCCCAGGAGTGCAGTGGAGGATGGCCCAAGTGCTTGGGCCCTGCACCCCATGGGAGACCAGGATAAGCACCTGGCTCCTGCCTGGCCGCAGCTCGCCAGCCGCGGCGGCCACTGGAGGGTGAATCAATGGCAAAGGAATACCTTTCTCTCTCTCTCTCTCTCTCTCACTGTCCACTCTGCCTGTCCAAAAAAAAAAAAAAAACAAAACACAACAAGATACGTGGGCTTGAGAAGCTGACCTCCATCTTCGACTTCATCTATACTCTAACAGAGTTGCATGGCTCTGAGAAGCAGAGCAAAGTCATTTCAAAGCTTTCCACATTCAAGGGAGAGCATCAGGTATAGGGAAGTCTAAGACTGCCATCTCTTCCAGCACGTATATCTTCTTGGTATTCAGAACTTCTTCACTGAGGATGGCCTCTGTCCCCAGGGTCCCCTTGATTGCTGCAGAGGCTCCTAGATAGCAGAGCTTAAAAAAAGCTGAAAGTAGATGTATTAGGGTCAAATTAAAAAAAAAAAATCTTGCCCTCATATATCACAAAAGCAAATCACATTTTGAAACAATCAATTCTTAATTGCATTTTCGACCATCAGCTTTCTAGAATTCAAGCAAAATGAGTAAACAGAAGAGCAATGCCATGCGCTAGTACATATTATTTTTAAAGAGATTTAACCATGAAAATGCGGGACATGCAAGAAGCATAGAGAGGAAGGGAAGGAGAGTATGTTCTCTGCCAAAAGCAGTGTTTATGTGTTTTCAGAACTGCAAAAGAATCACAGAGTTGGATGCCCCATGAGCAAACAAATGAAACTGCTTGGCCAGTGCATGTGCATTTAAACTATTTTAACAGTTCAGACTCCAGCACGAGAATGACCAGTGAGTGCTTTTTGGTGCCAAGAACGTGAGTTCTTCCATAAATACATTCTGAAGTACACAGAGCACGTCTGCCTCTGCCATTCTTCCATTTATTTTAGACCAGAACAGAAATGAAAATTAAAGTTTAAAAAAAAAAAGGAAACCCCCACCAATCTTCCAACCTTGCTCATTCATGATGAATGTACATTTCGAAGGAAGGGACTTCCCAACATCAAGGAAACTGTTTACCTCTTCCTCACTGGGGGGAATTTATGGCTAATAACAACAACACCAACAACAAAAAAAAAAACATGAGCTATTGAATCAATAGAGTTCATAAAGATAATAGCAGCAGCCATTCTTGCTTATTCATAAAACTATAAACTGTTAAAAATCAAGGCCTCAGAATTACCATTTGAGAGGTGTGTGCATTTGCTTATCTGAAAATCTGCTTGCTTTCTATTAAAGGAGTTTCTATCAGAATAGAACTGCTTTATTAAAACCAATGTAAGTCATGCATTTATTTATTTATTTTTGGTGACAGAATACTTTGTGATACTTCCCACAAAACCCAGTAAACTATTTCATACTAAAATAATTACTAAAAATAAATCACAGGGTGGAGAAATATTTAAGGAGATTCCTTGTCCAAGCAGTAATCCTCACTTCCCTGAGTTTTATGAGACATAAACCAATACAGTTCCTGCTTCTGAAAAGATTTTTGCCAGAAGCAGAAATGATGAAACCGCAAATCAACATCGAGATTCAGGGAAAGACAAACGGCAGAGTTCCTTGAGGTGCACATGGTGCCAGTCCATGGCAAGAAGATGGCAGACCACAATGTGTTTCAGAAGTCAACGAATAAAGGAATGGAATCAGGGTAAAGTCTCCAAACACAAAGCTTCACACAATGGATTTTTGTATATTGAAGCCTTTTTCTGCCATTCGTTATGCTACATTTTGGAAATGTTATCTTTAATTTCTGAATAATATGTGGCTGGCAAAACAGAAGCTGGATGAGAGGAAAGACCATGTATAAGCACAGAGTTGGTGTTTGCTAAGTGGCTGGAGAATTAATGGTCAATAATGGGTCAGTACATGAGTGAGTGGTGAAAAATGAATGGATATATCTCCCTGGGACATCAACTCAGTTTCCTGATACTTGGCATATCACCGCTCCTATGAGACGGTATCTCTCAATCCATGGAGCCACTTTAAAAATTAAAAGGAATGGCCGCGCCGTGGCTCAACAGGCTAATCCTCCGCCTTGTGGCGCCAGCACACCGGGTTCTAGTCCTGGTCGGGGCGCCGGATTCTGTCCCGGTTGCCCCTCTTCCAGGCCAGCCCTCTGCTGTGGCCTGGGAGTGCAGTGGAGGATGGCCCAGGTGCTTGGGCCCTGCACCCCATGGGAGACCAGGAGACGCACCTAGCACCTGGCTTCTGCCATCGGATGAGCGCGGTGCGCCGGCCGCAGCGCACCGGCCGTGGCAGCCATTGGAGGGTGAACCAACAGCAAAGAAAGACCTTTCTCTCTGTCTCTCTCTCTCACTGTCCACTCTGCCTGTCAAAAAAAAAAAAAAAAAAATTGGGCCGGCGCTGTGGCTCAACAGGCTAATCCCTCCACCTTGCGGCGCCGGCACACCGGGTTCTAGTCCCGGTCTGGGCGCCGGATTCTGTCCCGGTTGCCCCTCTTCCAGGCCAGCCCTATGCTGTGGCCCAGGAGTGCAGTGGAGGATGGCCCAAGTGCTTGGGCCCTGCACACCATGGGAGACCAGGATAAGCACCTAGCACCTGGCTCCTGCCATCGGATCAGCGCGGTGCGCCGGCCGCAGCGCGCCGGCCGTGGCAGCCATTGGAGGGTGAACCAACGGCAAAGGAAGACCTTTCTCTCTGTCTCTCTCTCTCACTGTCCACTCTGCCTGTCAAAAATAAAAAAAAATAAAATAAAAAAAAAATTAAAAAGACTTGGCCGGCGCCGCAGCTCAATAGGCTAATCCCTCCACCTTGCGGCGCCGGCACACTGGGTTCTAGTCCTGGTCGGGGCGCCAGATTCTGTCCCGGTTGCCCCTCTTCCAGGCCAGCCCTCTGCTGTGTCCCGGGAGTGCAGTGGAGGATGGCCCAAGTGCTTGGGCCCTGCACCTCATGGGAGACGAGGATAAGCACCTGGCTCCTGCCTTCAGATCAGCGCAGTGCATTGGCCAACGTGCGCCGGCTGCGGCAGCCATTGCAGGGTGAACCAATGGCAAAGGAAGACCTCTCTCTCTCTCTCTCCTCTCTCACTGTCCACTCTGCCTGTCAAAAAAAAAAAAAAAATTAAAAAGACTTGCCAAAAATGGACTTTACAGGGCAGATATATGGTGTAGCAGTTAAGATGTCACTTTGAGGGAGGCCCAGCACTATGGCAGAGCAGGTAAAGCCTCCGTCTGCAGTTTCGGCATCCCATATGGGTGCCAGTTCTAGTCCTGAATGCTCCAGTTCTGATCCAGCTCTCTGCTATGGCCTGGAAAAGCAGTAGAGGATGGCCCAAGTGTTTGGGCCCCTGCACCCACGTGGGAGACCCAGAAGCTCCTGGTTCCTGGCTTTGGGTGGGCTCAGCTCCAGCCATTTGGAGAGAAAACCATCGGATGGAAGACCTCTCTGTCTCCGCCTCTGCCCCCCTGTAATTCTGCCTTTCAAATAAATAAATACATCTTTAAAAAAAAAAAAAAAAGGTCCCACATTCAACACTGGAGCGCCTTAGTTTAAGTCTCAGCTCTATGCTTGAGTTCAGCTTCCTGCTAATGCACACTCCAGGAGGTAGCAGGTGACAGCGCAAGTAAAACTTGCACCACTGACTCCCTTGTAGGAGACCTAGATTGAGTTCTGAGATTTTGGCTTTGGCCTGGCCCAGCCCTGGTTGTTGCAGACACTGGTAGAATAAATCAGCAGATGGAAGATATCTCTCTGTTAAAAAGAAAATGGACTTTGATCTCACTCCCTGGATTTTTATGAAGAAACAGAATGGCTTTGTGAGACAGTATAAACTCATGAATCAGAAAAGCTGGCTAACACCCAACTGACAGACCTACAGGTTCATGACTCTATGACAGGCTATCTCATCCCTGGCACCACTGACATTTGGGGCTGGAGAATCCTTGGCTGTGGGGCTATCCTGAGTACTGTCGACTGTTCGGCAGCATCCCTGGCCCCTTCCTACAGGATGCCAGTAGTGCCTCCGCACCTAGCTGTGCCAACCAAAACATCTCTCAAGAGATTGCCAAAGGTCTCCTTGGGGTCAAGATCACGCTTGAGTGAGAACAATTACTCTCAGCAAACCTCTTGATGACTTAAAGCCTCAATTCCTCATGTCAAATATGTAGGTACCACCACTTTCCTCAAGTAATGGATATAGTAATTAAATTACAATAACAACAATACTAACAACAACAAGGCTAATATTGATTGAGTATCCACGATGTGCCAGGCATGGAATAGATGACTTAGTTAACTTGATTCCCTCTAATCCTTAATCACATGGAATGCTGCACTCCTGTTTCCACCATTAGCACACAAATAGCAATTTTCTCAGCCAAGATTCAAACCAAAGCCATCCGACCCCACAGCCTTTAGCTCTCACTCACCATACTTTACAGTAACTTTCCCAGTGCAATTTGTTATTGGGTAGACCTCAATAAACAAATATTTCCAGCCAATATTTTTTGTAATTTTCTTTCCTTGAATAATCAGAGTTTGGTATATTTTTACTACTGAATGCAATTTAAGATGATATCTTTAATTCTCAAATATAGAAAATCGCTTTTTCCAACCTTGTAATTAATAATGTCTCCTATATTTAATGAGATATGCTGTAAATGCTTCACATTCCATGAAAACCACTTGCATGTATTCAAGTATAAGTTGCCAGAGATCAGACACCACAAATGAAGTTCTCATTCCATGTGTCAGGGTGACAGCAGTGATCTTAGATAGTAACAAAAATACACTGTTATTAACTTGCCATTATCATGGTTGACAACGAAAAACCACATACAGAATTTTAGCAGGGTCATTGCTTCTTGGCCTTTTGGCAAAGATCAAGTCTGGAATTTTAGATAGGTTTAAGGCAGCTAAACTTGAACTAAAGCTGAGGAATTTTTTAAAATATGAAATTATATATAATTAATGGGAGGAAAAGTAATCTATAATTATTTAAACTTCTTAATGATATACCTTTAGCAATGATATTTTATCTACCTGAAACAATAGAACACAAAGCACAATTGGCTAATGTTGGCCTCAAGGTTTTTTACTAGGTTTCACAATTGGTCTACAAATGAACAATATTCATAGCAACTGCATATGAAGGATAAGCATTTAAAGCTTAAACAAACAAGTTATACAAGGAAAAAAGATACAAATTTTGATTACCCAAGTTTCCATCTTGGGATTTTTTTTTTTTTTTTTTTGGACAGATAGAGTGAGACAGTGAGAGAGGGAGACAGAGAGAAAGGTCTTCCTTCCGTTGGTTCACCCCCCAAATGGCCACCACGGCCGGAGCTACGCTGATCCAAAGCCAGGAGCCAGGTACTTCTTCCTGGTCTCCAATGCAGGTGCAGGCGCCCAAGCACTTGGGCCATCCTCCACTGCCTTCCCGGGGCCACAGCAGAGAGCTGGACTGAAAGAGGAACATCCAGGAAGAGAACCCGGTGCCCATATGGGATGCCGGCACCACAGGCGGAGGGTTAACTGAGTGAGCCACAGTGCTGGCCTTATTTTTTTTTTTTTTTTTTTTTTTTGCTATAATGATAGCAAAATGATACTTGAGGCCTCCTCTGGTAGAATAAATTGTAATTTGGGTTATCAATGCCTTTTTTTTCTGGTTCCATTTTTTCCTCTAAGCATGTTGTTTCTGAATAATGGTATGTTATTCCAACTACTATTTGAGATTCCCACAGTTCTAAACAGGCTTCAAGGACAAACCATGAAAATATTAAGCAAAAGAAGCCAAACACAAAAGATCACATATTGTACTATATCATGTATTTGAAATGTCCAGTACACAAATCCATAACTAACAGTAACCAGGAAATATGAGAATTTGGGACTAAGAGCTAACAGGCACAGGGCTTCTTTTGCGGGTGACAAAAATGTATTGGAGTTAGTGGTGATGGTGGCACAACACAGTGAAGATACTGAAAAGCATGCAAGTGTACAGTTTAAAATGGTGAATTTTATGTTATGTGAATTATATCTCAGTTTAGAATAATGCAAAAAGAAAAGGCTAGAGACAGAAAAACACTAAACATACAGACAACCAGCTGGTTCCTCGGCCCTGCCATCACACAGCATCTGATGGTGGTCAGCACAGGTCTCTTCTGTGAAGAATCTCCCTGCCCACTTAGGTGGCATGAGTAAGCCAGTGCTGGGAACCATAAGCAATTAGCGTCAATTCATCCTAGGAGATGCTAAGGAGACAAAATTATTTCAGGGTGGAGAACCACAAGAAACTAATATTGGGTTTTTGACCAAAGAAATAAAAAGTCAGTGAAAAAAATTAAATAAAAGGGAGAGTCTGTCCTAGAGAAGGAAGACAAAATAAAGGCTAAATCATGAATGTTTCTTTGTTCATTTTTGGTACATATGTTTGTATAAGTAAGTGGACAATGCATCCTAGAAATAAAAATATTGTAAATCAGTTTAAAAAAAGCAAGATGACCAATGTATAAATCACAAAAATATATGCACAATTTTTTTATCAAGTCACTTAACAGCTATTTCCTCTTTCCAATGCTCCACGACAATTTTCTGCCAAACATCTTCCTTTCTCCCTGCATTTCTTCCTTTACATCCTCCCTCCTCCTGCATAAAAACATCACACTTCCCCCTGGAAGTCCCAAACCATGAGCAACTCTACCATCTCTCAGTACACTCTCCTAGGTATGGACTTTACACCCAACAACCTCCTCCATTTCTTCAGATGTTGCCCAGTTATGTTCTATTACCATCTCAATCATTCATGCATGTATTCCTTTAGGGTATTTGGGCCCCTGCCACCCACGTGGAAGATGTAGATGAGTTGCAGGCTCCTGGCTTGGGCCTGGCACGGCCTGAGCTATTGTGGCCATGTGGGGAGTAAACCAGTGGATAAAAGATCTCACTTAATCTTTCTCTCGCTCTCACTCTCACTCTGTCGATCTCCCTCACTCCTTCTGTGTAACTCTGTCTTTGAAAAAATAATTAAATCTTTTTTTTTTTAATGTGAGCTTTGGATGAGTTCTCTTTCTCACCCTGATTGTAGGTTCTGAGATAGCAGAGAAAAGGTCACATTTGGATTGCCATGGAATTAACCCCCTGCACCATAATGCTGCCATCTCCAAGGCTTGTTTTAAATGTCATCACTTTTCCTCACAACAACCCTGAATGATGAATAGTATGATGCTCATTTTGTATGTAAAGAAACTGAGAGTCAAAGGAGGGTAAATAACTTAAATCACATGTAGCTGGCATGTGAATTGAATAAAGTCAACCTATCTGCTTGAGAACAGTTTTCTTACAATAAAAACTTGTTCCACATCAGCTACTGTGGAGCCAGGAACTGCAGTAGACATGTATATATCAAGAGGGCTTTCAATCTTCCCAACAACTATGTGATGTAGTGACAGACCTGCTATACAGATGGGGAGATTCAAGCTGAGCCAAGTTAGCCACACGCAAAAACTGGACACATAAATGAATGTTCCCAGCTCAGAGATCATGGAACTGGAATCTGGTCCCATTGAAGCCTATAAAGTTGTGGATATTTTTCATCATCAATTGAGATGATGGTTAATTAAAACCTAAAACTATGTGTCACTATTTTATCTGTGATCAGTTTAATGTTCTCTAAAAATCTAGAAAGTATGTCATTTCTGCAATCAACATTCATATTTTTATTGTAATCTCTGACCCACAGCATTGAGAGTCCTAGATTTGTATCACAAAGTGTTACCGTGCCACTGACAGCTCATAAAGATAATCTCAGTTATAGATGAAAAATACCATGCATTTTCACTAAAACAGGCAGGAGAAATGACTTTGATAGTCAAGACTTCTACAGGAACCATTACTCTTCCAAAAAAAAAAGTATAGTGAGAGTATCAGAATTTCAAAATCAAGACTGAAAATTTTCAGTTTCAACCAAAGAGGACAATATTAAACTAAAAGAATTCAAGAAAAGAGTGAAATAGCCATGAATTGATGATTATTGCATCATCATAACTATGTCCCTTCAAAAGTCTAACAGAGTGGGGCCAGTGTCCCATATGGGCGCCAGTTTAGGTCCCGACTGCTCTGCTTCCAATCCAGCTCTCTGCTGAGGCCTGGAAAGGCAGTGGAGGATGGTCTAAGTCCTTGGGTCCCCACATCCACATGGAAGACCTAGAAGAGGCTCTTTGCTCCTGGTTTTGGATTGGCGCAGCTCTGGCCATTGCGGCCATCTGGGGAGTGGGCCAGAGGATGGAAGACTCTCTCTCTCTCTCTCTCTCTCTCTCTCTCTCTCTCTGTTTCTGCCTTTGCCTCTCTGTGGCTCTGCCTTTCAAATGAATAAATAAATCTTAAAAAAAAAAGTCTAACAGAGCAACATTTTATTTTTAAAATTTTTCATGTTGAGTCCACCAAAACAGAGTATCGTGCCTGTTTAGCCAAAACAATTTTTTCCTGTAATCTATGCATCTCTCCAAAATATTTGATGAATGATCTGTAGTATGCTAGTAGATGCTATAATAAATTGTCATTTATATGATTTATAGATACTGCCATCAAGGCAAAAACTACTTCTCAAAATATTTACAGTGTGGGAACACAGGTTTAAAAAAAAGAAAAAAAAACTTCCTTGAGCATAAAGAATGGTATTTTAGGTTTTCTGTGTCACCTCAACCTTCAGCAACTGTTTTCCATCCACACACGATATTAAATTTGTTTGAAGAAAGACAAATAATTACAGTGTACCCTTTGAACTAGAATAAAGTACAAATTCCTGTATCCTATTAAAAATAATTTGTAAACTTACAACAGATTTTCTTTGCTTTCACATTTAGCTTATATCAGAGTCAGAAAACCTATAATAAAAATCCTCTAGAAAATGGGTATGATTGCTGTGGCACAGCCCATTAAGTCAGCACCTGAGATGCTGGCATTCCATACAGGGGTCTGTTCATGTTCTGGCGGTTCCACTTCTGAACCAGCTCCCTGCTAATGTGGCTGGGAAAACAGCAGAAGTTGGCCCAAGTGCTTGGGCCCTTGCACCCACATGGGAGACCTGGAAGAAGCTTTTGGATCCTAGCTTCAACCTGGCCAAGCCTTAGCCATTGCACCTATTTGGGTAGTGAACCAATAGATGGAAGATTGATCTCTCCGTCTCTCCTTGTCTTTCGGTAACTCTGCCTTTCAAATACATAAACAAAACTTTTTAAAAACCGGGTATAGTTTCTGTAACCTTTATCTTATACACAACATGGTCTTATTGCTTCTGCTCTAACTACAAACCCTGAGGCATCACTTGTCTGTGGCACCTATCCAAGTATTTTGAAATGTTTAGTTGGTTGTCAAGGCAACAGATATGGCCTGAGTAATAAGCCAGTCTGTCCCAGGTTTTGTTTCACAACTATCCCAAAAAAGATGGTGCTTGTAAGGTTCACAAACTACATATCCAGACAATATTAAAAGTTTTACAACCTGCAAAACTATTTCAAAGAATTCCTCAGAGGTACTAATAGAAAATCTTCCAATTAAATTTCCTTGTTCTAACCCCAAAGGGTACATTGCCACACTCCTCAAAAATGATAACCAAAACCAACCTTCAAAATAATAATAGCAAGTTAAAATTGTTTCAAAATAACTGATTTTATTTAACGTATGATGTAAGAGATCTCTGTTCTATATAAATTGTTGTGGGATGCACATAAAAAATAGGGAAATCACAAATAATCTAAAAATGTGTATTGCATTTATATCATTTAATATGTACATTAAAATAAAATTGACTCGGCTGGCACCGTGGCTCAACAGGCTAATCCTCCGCCTTGTGGCGCCGGCACACCGGGTTCTAGTCCCGGTCGGGGCGCCGGATTCTGTCCCGGTTGCCCCTCTTCCAGGCCAGCCCTCTGCTGTGGCCCAGGAGTGCAGTGGAGGATGGCCCAAGTGCTTGGGCCCTGCACACCATGGGAGACCAGGATAAGCACCTAGCACCTGGCTCCTGCCATCGGATCAGCGCGGTGCGCCGGCCGCAGCGCGCCGACCGCGGCAGCCATTGGAGGGTGAACCAACGGCAAAAAGGAAGACCTTTCTCTCTGTCTCTCTCTCTCTCACTGTCCACTCTGCCTGTCAAAAAAATAAATAAATAAATAAATAAATAAAATAAAAAAATAAAATTGACTCAACATATTAGCTATGTACCACAAAATTATGAATACATTTAAGAAATTTTTATGCATTTATTTATCTGAGATACAGAGAAAGACACACAGAGAAAGAACGCCCATCTGCTGGTTCACTCCCCAAATCTCTGCAATTACCAGGGAATGTACTGGTGGGAAGCTGGAGTTAGGAGCTGGAGCAAGGAGTCGAACCAAGTGTGGGATAGAGGCATCCTAACCAGTGTTTTAACTGCTAGGCCAAGCGCCTATCCTTGAATGCATTTAAAATTTGTGAACAGACTTATTTTTAAATGATACAAGAAAATTCATTACTTTTAAAAAACTATGTATTATCTTTTTGTAATATGAACAGTAAACACTGTTTTCTGTACATTTCTTAAAAATTGAAAGAGCTATATATCAAACTTTCTTGAAAGAGTCAAATACTGGGGCCGGTGCTGTGGTTTTAGTAAGCTAAGTTTCCGCCTCTGGTGCCAAACATCCCATATGAGTGCAGGTTAGAGTCCGAGACGCTCCTCTTCCAATCCAGCTCTCTGCTATGGACTAGGAAAGCAGTAGAAAACGGCCCAAGTGCTTGGGCCCTACACCTCCATGGGATATCATCAAGAAATTCCTAGCTCCTGGCTTAAGATAAGCCCAGCTCCGGCCACTGCAGCCATCTGGGGAGTGAACCAGCAGATGGAAGATCTTTCTCTGTGTCTCTCCCTCTCTCTGTCTGTAACTCTGTCTCTCAAATAAATAAATACATTTTTATCTTTAAAAAATAAAAAAAAAAGTAGGGACTAGCGCTGTGGCTCACTTGGTTAATCCTCCACCTGTGGCACTGGCATCCCATATGGGTGCCGGTTCTAGTCCTGGCTGCTCTTCTTCCAGTCCAGCTCTCTCCTGTGGCCCAGGAAGGCAGTGGAGGATGGCCCAAGTGCTTGGGCCCCTGCACCCGCATGGGAGACCACGAGGAAGCACCTGGCTCCTGGCCTCAGATCGGCGTAGCTCCGGCCATGGCGGCCATTTGGGGAGTGAACCAACGGAAGGAAGACCTTTCTCTCGGTCTCTTTCTCACTGTCTGTAACTCTACCTGTCAAATAAATAAATAAAAATCTTTAAAAAAAATAAAAAAGTAAAATACTGATTTTAAGGCATTCTATAGTACATCTATTCAAACAATACTAGAGTTTAAAAATGAAAATATAATATATTACTTGAGGAGAAAAAGAAAAAAATTTTATATAAAGTCTATTGGCAAAAACTTCCAAGAATGCAAACTTGATAATAAATCTAATGAAAGACAGGCCATCCATTCTACTCTCAAGTACACACCTAAAAGATGAGAGTACACAGTCTACAAAGTACAAGTGTAAGGATGTTTGGACCAGCTCTTTTCCTTACAGCCCCCACTGGGAAAGAACCCAAATGTCCACCATGAAGAGCAGGCATATTAAATAAACGCAGTATATTCAAACATGGCCTACTGCACACTTAATATCAAAAGAACTATGCTACACACTATAGCACAAACAGATTTCACAACCAAACTGTTCAACGAAGAAGCCAGTCAGGAAAGAACACTGTTTTGACTCCATTTCCATGGAGTTCAATAGGCAAAACTGTGTTAAAAAGAAAAGTCAGAGTGAAAGAAGTCAGATGAGAGGTTTCTTTTAGGAGGTGGTTACTGATTGAGAGGGCCACAATGGAAACATCTCCAGTGCTGGCCACCTTTTAATTCTTGATCTGAGCAGTAGCTACATGGGTGTGTATAAATAAATAAATCACGAGTGCAAAGCAGCTTGGATGACACTGCTTTTTCTTTTTTTAATGTATGTGATGTATTTTTTTCATTTGAGGAACAGAAAGAGATCTTTCACAAACTAGTTCACTCCCTGCGTACTGGCCACAGCTGGACCTTAGCTGGGGAACTCCATCCACGTCTCCCCCATAAGTAGCAGGGCCCAATCACTTGAGTAAGTACCTGCTGCTCCCAAGGTTCGCAACAGCAGGAAGCTAGAATCAAGAGTGGGTCTCAAACCCAGGAGTAGAGCTGGGACGCAGGCGTCTCAATCACTAAACCAAATGGCCACCCCTCATATATATATATATATATATATATATATATATATAAATTTTAATGTTTGTCTTCTATCTAGATTGAAGACTGATCAAGACCAAGCTATCACAACCAAATGCTCACTCAGGACATGACAACTGATTCTCAATCATCTTCATTTGCCAGAAAGGCAAAACGAAGGAGCTGTACAGAGCTTATACCTCAGTCCACTGCATCACAAGGTAACCTGCATAGTCATCTATTCAGAACAGGCAACAAGCCAAACAACACAAGGGTATCTGACTTTCTGCAAAAACAAAACAAAACAATGCTTTAATAAGAGGCCACATTTCTGACTAAGGGCCTGAGGCCTTGTTTTGTTTAGATATAATAATACACACCATGTAATTAAACGAGTCAACCATAAATAGCCTTTTGTAAAATGTGAAAAAACAAAGAACTTTACAGTTCTTCTTTTTGCATAAAGACTTATAGAACATGTGAAAGGGTAGGTTCCTCTAGTGATCCTCCCAACAGACTATTTTGGTTAAGCCCCAAGTTGGGATGACTGTGGAGAACAGAAATGGGACCTGGAGTGACCTGAGCAGCACAATGTGTACCACAAGAAATGCCTGATCCCAACCAGTTAAAATGATGTAAGATTCAAAGGGCATCCCTGTCTCATTTCCATGGCTCTCTATTTTGAGTAGGTGCTATCCTAAACACAGTCAGAAACACTCAAACTGAAGAAGACAGCATGGCTTACAGAGCAGGACACTGTGTCTCTACACCAGCATGAACGCCAAAATAGTATCAACTGAAGAGCAATGCAGTGCTGACCAGAACAAAGGCACTAACTGAGGTTCATGATGTGTAACCCAATATCACAATTCACTTTGAATACAGTCACACGTCACTTAACCATGGGAATACATCCTGAGAAATGTGTTCTAAGGCAATCTGGTCATTGTGTGAACATCACAAAGCATACCTGCACAAGCTGCAGCAGCTACTGTATCACTATACAACAGAATGTCACGGGCCCACAGTAATATATGCAATCTAGGGTTGACCAAATAGTCATTATGCAGTTCACGTCCATACTATGTGACGACGGGCTCATGTTGTCAAGTGTAGATGAATATGTAAGAGAAATAATTTTCTGGCTACCATGGTTTTGCAATAACATGTTTTCTATGCATGTTAATAATGTCATTAGACATTATAGCAGTGGCTCTCAACTGGGCAACTTCCCTACAAGGAACATTTGCCTAGAAACATTTTTGGTCTTCACAAGTTGAGGCAGCAGAGGAGCATAGTGCCAAGGAGGACAGGGACACTGGGAAGCATCCTGTGATATAAAGGACAACCCCCACCGCAAAGCACTCCCTTACCTGAAAGGACAACACTACGGAGGTCAAAGTTTTGGGTTACAGCTCAGAGAGTCACCATGCTCAGACTTCATGAGGCAAATCAGCAAATTAGAATAGCTAAAGACAGTATCCCATGAAAACAAGATGAAATTGTAAAGTAGAAAATAAAAGCAAAATAAGGCCCAGGAGAGTCTTTAACCTTCCTCTTCAAATGTCACACAAGGCAGAGTTTACAAAGACAAATGTGTACTTAAAACATTCTGCACTGTGTTAGTGGGAGGAAAAACTATAAACAATAAATCTATGGGCGATTAGCTGAATAAACTTTGATAAAACCATACTGTGAGACAGTCTGCAGCCATTAAAGAGTGACTTTGAACTAAATGTACTGCTTGGAGAGATGCCCATGAAATAAGGCCAGTGGAACAAAGAAGGATACTTTATATAGCACGAGTCCACTCTTATAAAAAATAGACAAATATCTTTACCAATATATACTGTTCATAAGTTCATGGAAGGGAATGTTGATACAAACAAAATTGTTAATATCTATTTCTTAAAAAAAAAAAATAGGGAGCTGGGGGTTGGCATAGTGGTTCAGACACTGCTTGGGATATCTGCATCACACATCAAAGTACCTAGGTTCAAGTTCCAGGTATGTTCATGATGTCATGTTCCTGCTACTGCATACCCTGGGAGCCAGGAGGTGACAGCTCAAGTACTTGGGTCCCTGCCACCCACATGGGCGATCTGGATTGAGTTTCTGACTTTCTGACTCCTAGCTTCAGCCTGGCCCAGACCTAGCTGTTGTGGGCATTTGGGGAATAAATCAGCAGACAGGAGATCTCTGCCTGTCTCTCACTCTCTCTTTTGCCTTTCCAATATACATACAAATTTTTAAAATATTTTTTAAAGATAGGATTGGGAATGGTGATTAAGAAAATTAACTTTTTCTTTATGTATCATTCCTCTTTCAGAAACTTCAAAATTTAAGCCTACACAAGGAAGGAGAAAAAGAGCAAAGAGATGGCAGAAAAGACCAAAAAGCAAAAAAAAAAAAAAAAAAAAACTGAGTTCATCATTCACTGGAAATAGTGAATGGGAACTCTTGAGTCTGTTGTTCCTGCTTCTACCAGTGAGTGCTGCTGTTGATCAATCTAACGGGTAAAAGCAGGAAAACACAGCTGCAGAAAGCAATTCCAAACATCAGGCACTTTGGTTACAATCAGATTCCCCTGGCCAACAATGGGCAGTTTGGCTCAACCAGCTCAGTTTTGTTTGTTTCTAACCCACTGCTTACCTCTGAAAAGTCTGCACCAGAGGGTGACAGAATGACTATAATCCTCTCTCTTTTCAAAACCAGAGATGCCAACAGCATTAGGTGACAGCCTCAATTTTGGCAAGTATCAATAGGGATTTAGTATGTTAGAGACACCTTTGAGAAGCAATTCTCAGAGCACAGAAACTTCAAGACTAGAGTCTCAAGACCAGAAAGTACCCTGAACACCTCTGCTCCCTAGTTCAGAAAACAAAGGTCTCCTCAACCAGGGCTGGCTCTGAGCATGGAGCTGCACTGGCCAAGTTCTACTGCACAGACACCCAATGAAAAACACCTAGCATGAAATCTACAGGGCACCTAAGGCACACACACTTAATGCACACACGAATATCTTGCAGCACAGAGCTCTGGAAAACGCACAGCTGCAGCATTGGCAGTATTTTGTCCCCACCTGTATTAGCCATGGCTAGGCCTATTAAAACATAAAAGATTAAAAAACATGGAGCCAATCTGAATTTTCAAAACACCCAAGGTTTTTATATTTTGTGAAGTAACCATTCTCAACTTTCCATGGGTCTCTGGATTTCTTTCTACGGACAGGCATTCTCTTACGGCCTGCACACAAAAGAATCACAAAAACAAAATTTGTTTTTGCTTGCAAAATAATGATTTATGAGTGCACTGTTAATCCAGGACTAGTAAAATGAACTAAGGAACATGTACTCATATCTATCTTTTCTAAGTCATGACACTCCAAGAACCAGCACCGCCGCCGCCCTGTTAAGAAGAAAAACAACTTGGAGAGCTCCTCAGCGGTCTCAGAGTTTCCTTTCATCCCCGAGCTGAACCACAGTTGCGGAGGCCGATTTCACAATCTCCCCGGGATGGTAAGGACTGGCGCCAATCACAGCATTTCCCCTTATTAGCAAACTGGCTTTGGACCCATCAAAAACTTTCACATTTGAAATTTAACACATCTATATTTAGAACATGACTTGTGGGACATTTGCTGCCTGCCAACCAGCAGAAGGAAGAAAAAAAAAAAAGGGCATCAGAGCTATATTTGTTTCTATAGAAAGGCTGGAAGGGATCAGAGCTCCAAGACCCAAAACGGAATAAGATAGCCAGGGATTAGAGACTCTAATAAGTAGTTAGTGTAGGGGCCAACAGGACATCCACCATCCAGGCTGTATGATTATGGGAGGCACCTGGAATTAAGGAGTTTAATATTATAAACCCACAAATGCTATGGCCAGCAAGCTGGCATATATGCATGAGAACTTGGGCCTTGTTTAAGAAATCAGGAGTGAGAGAAATGTAATCTGAATTTTATACTCATTCTGAAAAGGGGGTGGCTACTCCTTAATCCCAGCCATCTGCTGACCAGGCAGAATCAGAGTCCAGAATGTCTAGACTTTCCCATTTGTTAAAAGAAGCTCAAAATAGGAATTTTTACAAGAAAGCTTCATTTTTTGAAATGTTGACCACTATTTTATATTTTGTCAACAACAGATTGTGAATCCATCTGAAATGTCTATTCAGCTGTGGCTCTGAATTTGCAACCTCAACTAAGATATTTGAATATTCAATGAAGTGGTTAAATTAGTTCCAGGAGACAAATGCAAAGTTTTCTAATGTGGTTTAAAAAAAACAAAAAGAAAGAAGCACACTCCATAAAATGTACCATCTTAGCCACTGTTACGTGTACAGTTCAGTGTTGTTAACTAAAACACATCTCCACAACTTCCTCATCTTGCAAAACTCAAACTCTGTATCAACTGAACCCTAGCTATGGGGTAGGGGTTTTATACCAGCGTTATAACACTGGTTAGGATGCCTGCACCGAACACTGGAGTACCTGGGTTTGAGACTAGCTCTGGCTTCTGACTCTAGTTTCCTGCTATTGCACAGTCTGTAGACTGCAGACCATAGTCCCTGCCACCCACGTGAAGAGACTTGGATCGATTTTCCAGCTCCCAGCCTTAGCCATTGCAGGTATTAGAGGGGAAAGATGGGTAAGCCAGCAAATGAGAGAGAGACCCTTCCCTCTCCCCTCTCCCCTCTCCTCCAATTACCAAAACAAGACAGAACAAAATTTGTAGAAAAATGGAAATAAGTGGGAAGTTTAAATAAATAAAAGTAAAAACACTAGTTCACCTTTTGCCTTTGCTCTGGCCTATCAGTTTGATGACTCTAGATACTTCATACAAATGGAATCACATGGTACCAGTGCTGTGGCACAGTAGGTTAAGATACTGTCTGTGAGAGCATCCCATTTTGGAGTACCAGTTCAAGTTCTGGCTGCTCCACTTCCAATCTACCTCGCTGCTAATGCACCTGGGAAAGCAGCAGAAGATGGCGCAAATGCCTGGGCCCCTGCTACCCACATGAGAACCCTGGGTGGAGTTCCTAGTTCCTAGCTTCAGCTCAGCCCAGCCGCAACCATTTGAGATGTGAACCAGTGGATCGAAGATCTCTGTCTCTCTCTACTTTTTTAAAAAAACAAAATAAGTGGAATCACACAATATTCGTCTTTGACTGGCTTATTTCAATCAACAATGTCCTCAAGACTGTGAGAGGACTCTCATCCTTTATAAGGCTAAACAATATTCCATCACATGCATATGCAAAGTACATTTTTTCCATTCATTCACTGATAGACATCTGGTTGTTTCCACTTCTTGGCTGTTGGACAGAGCAGTGCTATGAGCATCAGTGTATAAATATCTCTTACAGATCTTGCTTTTAATATATCCAGAAGTGAGACTGCTGGATTAAATGGTAGTTCTAGTTTCAATTTTTTGAGGAACCTTCACACTGGTTTCCATAGCAGTTACACCATTTTATTTCTTTTTTTTTTTAATTTATTTTTATTTAAAAGTCAGAGTTACACAGAGGGAGAGGCAGAGAGAAAGAGAGAGAGAGGTCTTCCATCTGATGGTTCACTCCCCAATTGGCCGCAACGGCCAGAACTGCACCGATCCGAAGCCAGGAGCCAGGAACTTCCTCCAGGTCTCCCACGTGGGTGCAGGGGCCCAAGCACTTGGGCCATCTTCTACTGCTTTGCCAGGCCATAGCAGAGAGCTGGATCAGAAGAGGAGCAGCCGGGTCTTGAACCAGCACCCATATGGGATGCCAGGACTTCAGGCCAGGGCATTAATCCACTGTGCCACAGTGCCAGCCCCCCACCATTTTATAATACCATTAACATTGATCAAAGGTTCCACCTTCTCTATATCCCAACCAACAGTCAATATTTTGTTTCTTTCTTTCTTTTTAAATAATAGTTATCCTTATGAATATGAGGAGATACTTCATTGCGGTTTGACTGCATTACTCTGATGATTATAGTACTGAGGGTTTTTTATACACTTCTTTGTCATCTATATTTTTCTTTGGAGAAATGTCTGTTCAAGACTGCTGCCCATTGTTTCACTGAATATTTTGATGTTTGACCATTGAGTTGCTAGAGATCTCTCTACAGCCTTGGTATGAACCCTTGTTAGTTCTGTGACTTGTAGATATTTTGAACCACTTTCTAGATTCTCTCTGCACTTTGTTGTGTTCTCTGACACACAAAACTTGTAAAGTTTGATGTTTCCTTTATTTATTTTTTCCTTTGTTGCCTGTGCTTTTGGTATAATGTCCAAATAATCACTTCCAATTCCAATATATGAAGCTGTCCCTTTAAATTTCGTCTATGAGTTCTATAAGTTTTGGGTCTTATTTGTATGTCTTCAATACATTTTTGAGAGTTAATTTTTGTATATGTATAGATCATGCATTAGATTTCATTCCTTTGCATATGGATATGCAGTTTTTTCAACACCATTTGTTGAAAAGACTGTCTTTTCCCTATGGAGTGGTCTTAGCACCATGTTGAAGATCCTTTGACCATATTTCTGAGTTTTCTATCCTATTCCATTGTTCTATTTGTTTATTTTTATATCAGTCCTACATTGTCTTGATGACTGTAGCTTCTTAACATGCTTTGAAATTAAGAAGTATGAGTTCTCCAACTTCGTTCTTTTTCAAAATTGTTTGGGCTATTTAGGTAAATCCAAATTTGTGCTGAAAGATTCCTGGGTCAGGATATTTCTAAGACCCAAGCTGACAAGGACTTTGTTTCAATCACCTACCACTACTAGTATAAAGAGACACTAACTTCAGAAAGACTTATAAATAAAATACAACTTTGCAAGAATTTTAAACTTAACACCTGTGTAGATAAGACTCAGGAATCCCGGTTTTGCTAGTGGAAGGAATAGTGGTTAGCAGCACAAGTACTGAAGTCAAAGAGATCTGTGTTCAAATTTCAACTCCACAACTTCCTTTCTATTCAGCCTTTCACACTTCATTTATACTGTTTTTAAGATTTATAACAGAAGTAATGACAGCATCCCCTTAATGAATAAGCAGAACGATATAGAAAAAGTACTTGTCCCACAGCTCTCCTGCACACAGGCAGCACTCAGAAACTTTGCATACTACCATCATTCTTGTTCATTACCTGTTTCAATACTACTTTATTTTCATTAGTGGTATCCTTTTTATAGAATAAAATATAATGTCACACACTTAGAAGACTTTTTTAAAGCATGAAGTTCAATGTCAAAAACAAGGAGTAGGCCGGAGCCGTGGCTCAACAGGCTAATCCTCCGCCTTGCGGCGCCGGCACACCGGGTTCTAGTCCCGGTCGGGGCTCTGGATTCTGTCCCTGTTGCCCCTCTTCCAGGCCAGCCCTCTGCTGTGGCCAGGGAGTGCAGTGGAGGATGGCCCAAGTGCTTGGGCCCTGCACCCCATGGGAGACCAGGAAAAAGCACCTAGCACCTGGCTCCTGCCATCAGATGAGCGCGGTGCGCCGGCCGCAGCGCGCCATCCGCGGCAGCCATCGGAGGGTGAACCAACGGCAAAAGGAAGACCTTTCTCTCTGTCTCTCTCTCTCACTGTCCACTCTGCCTGTCAAAAAAAAAAAAAAAAAACAAGGAGTAGTCATACTGAGATCAAGAAGAGAAAAAAGAAATAAAGTTAGAATAATTTATACTGCCTGAATGAAACTCGAGACTCATTCATCCAAAAATCATTTGGAATAGAAAACCACTGGTCAGCCACAGACTCAATTTAATGCTTTACAAATTCAAAACCCAAACACCAAGAGTTTTCAACAAGCTAAAGGGAAGAGAATCTCTTGATCTGGTCTAGTCTAGTCTGTACTATTAAGAAATAGAGAGGAGCCTAGCACAAAATCTTTCAGAAGTTAAATCATAATCTATCTTTTATTCATTAAAAGGCTAGTTTCAAACATAACTGCTAGTGTGAATATATAAAACTGTCAGATGAATTGTGTCATGCATCTCAATGTTTGAATCTGCATCCATTCTCACTTATGTTGGAAACTACCCTGATTTTCCTCTAGGATGCACACGTTCTCTGGTAGAGCTCATTCAGTCTCACTCTAGGAGTGCAACATGGTGCCACATTTATGCTAATCAGCTTGAACCACTCCTCACGAGAAGCACTAGAACGTGACTTAAGTCTGGGCAGTAAGAAAAGTTTGGTTTTCTTCCTTGCTCTTCTGAAAATTCGTCCAGAAATATCTTTCCACCTTCCTCTCTCTCTCTGCTTGGATGTGAAGGAGGGGATAAGTAGCTCCAGGAATACTGGGACAGATATGCTAACATTACTAAGTGGCACCAACAACAGTGACATGACCGCAAAGGCAGAGTGCATTGGGACAGAAACCAAGTACACAACAACAACCCTATGCCTCTGGGTGAAACCAACTCTGAAGTTCAAACCAACTCCAAAAGGACCTGCACTCTATGAACCAATAAATGAACCAACAAATCTCCTTCCTTTTTTTTGTTTTTTTTGTTTTTGTTTTTGTTTTTTGGACAGGCAGAGTGGACAGTGAGAGAGAGAGAGAGAGAGAGAGAGAGAGAGAGAAAGGTCTTCCTTTGCCGTTGAGGCCGCTGTGCCGACCCTCCTTCCTTTCTTGAGCTGGACTTTTCATTTACAACTGAATGGACCTTTACAAGATATGCTGATCAAATCCTAATTCTTAAACAAAACCTTTGAAGTAACACAAATTTCCATGAATATAATGCCCCAGATGTATTTGCGGCTCTGACCCCAAATACTTGGATTTCATAAGGATAAAACCCTACAAATACACACATAGCTTTCAGGATCTTTATGTAACTGAGTATTAATGTTACTCAAGAATTGCCACTAATTGTCTCAAAATCACTCATAAGAACTTAAGGATTTGACTGGGAGCAGTAAACATTTTCCAGTTTATTTCCTTTCCTCCTCCGCATAAATGAAGGCTACTTACTTAATCTTCCCTACAAGATGTATATCCATCTTTCAATGATGAACTATTAAAATGAAAGAACACTGGATATTTGATAAGACATTATGAAAGACTTCAGATTTCAAAAGTTTCTTTCTCCTAAAGAACCCAAAATCCTGTATACTCTTTATTATCAACATTCCCAGGAAGCAGATGGACAAAGCCAATGACAAAGGTCGCCAGGCACAGAACAGGCACAGAATGAAGCCCTACTCTCAGTGAGTCTCTGTTCTGCCTCGAAAATAATCCATGACTCAAACCTATATTTTAGGGGGAGCGAAGGCAGAATAAAATGACTTGTTTGGTATTTTCCCAAGTGCACACTGACACTCACCCTTCAACTCTCCTCCTCCTCTAAAAAAGGTAAACAAATTCTAAAGTCAAATAAATCTGAGAAACCACCGACAGAGATATACAAGTTTATGGATTGCTAGCCACTTCAGAACCTCTACTTGTGGTTGCACATTATGATTGCGGAAAAGGCACAAGTATTAAGTACAAGTAAAGAACTTAAGATAGAGCCTGGTCCACGCACAGGTACCCAGGAAATGTCACTAAATGAGTCCACAACAGATAGCAGTTCAATGTCCGGATCCTGGCTCTGCCACACAGCAGCAGTGTGACCTTTCTTCATTGGTAAATGGGGATGAAAATAACTTGTACCCGATAGTACAGAGTGCTTAAAGTGTACACAGGAAGCACTCAAAAAGCCTTGGGTGCTGCAGTGCTCTTGTTGCTCACCAAATAGACGATACAATGTACAATTTCCCAAATTTACTTGACCACAGAACTTTTTTTTAATTAGGCCTCCTATGGCATTAATTATTACCCAGCTGACCTTTGAACTCTAGGCTTTCAATTATATTTAATTTTGCTCCTTCTATCAGAAGGTAGAAATCACCTTGGATGTGTCCATTTGTATTCCTCTTGCTCTCTTACTCAACTCTCCCAAACTCTGATCTTCTAGTTCTTTGTTTCCCCTAGACCACTCAGTAGTTAGGACATGGTCCCAGGCTAAAGGCCATGCTCAGTTATCCAAAGATGAACTTTCCATGCCCTATTTCTCTCTCATTCAAAATTCATAAAAAAATAAATAAACAAACAAAGAGAATCTTCAGGTCACTGGAGCCTAAATTACTAAGTAAGAACTGCTTAGGAGGCGATTTAGGAAAACAAAAAAGGGCAGTAACTAGGTGCACTTTAGTCAAAGAGTGTACCGCTGTTGTTAAAGGCATGAACATGGGCTTCCAAAAGATCAGAGTTCAAGTTCCACTTCTTCTTCTTACTGGTCACATGACCTTGAGATGGTTGTCTGTACAACTGAAGTAAAGGACAGCCCTTAGCTCATGGGACGGTTGTGATTTAAATGAGATAATGCATGTAAGGCACTTGGCGGTGTGCCTGGCATGCTGGCAGCTTCAGTAACTGCTGGTTCCTGCTAATAAATGATTGCTGCTGTTGCTGCGGCTGCTGTTATTTCAGGACAGGACTGCCCCAGCACGCCGTGACTCACTGCTCCACTCAGTTTGTCCTGCCTCGGCCCTCATGAGGAATCTTCAAGTCTCTTGCAGGACAACCTGAATCATAATCAGCACTGAAGAGATGGGCCCAGCTCCTCAGCCAAAGGGTCTCAGCCAGCACAAAGTTTTCATGGAGGCAAGACAGCATGAACAGAAGCAAGCTTGCACTATTAAACAAGAGAAAAAAATTCAAGTGCAGTACTCTGCCAAAGATAAGAGGCTGTCATGTGAACCAGCCCAAATAGCCAACAGACAGTTAGGTGCTGGAGCCCATAAGCCAGACACAGGACCCTTGAGATCTACCCTTGACAATGGAACACAAACCTTGGATGTGACACTTCAGAAGAAATCACAGTATGAAGTTTCTTAAGCTTACAATTATTAAAATTATCATTTGCCTATATTATGAAGTCCTGTATAAAGAAGTATCTGCCTCTGAAATCATTGTCTAGGTTCATTTAACTTAAGGGGTAACCATCCAAATCACCTGGGAAATACTCATCTCTGGTAATCCAGTTAGTTAATAACTGTGGCTTAAAGTGGGGGCCAACTTCCTCAGCAAAGAAATTTCTCTAATTTTGCAGAGAAGAGAAGGAATCCACTTTTCAGGAATACTTTCAGTGTCAAACTCTGCATTTTAAAAATCTTTTATAACATCTAGCTTTGTGACTGTCTGCTATAACAACAGACATCAAAATCTTCAACAACAAACACTAAGGAATCATTACTACCTGTTAGGAGATCCCAATAGATCTCCCAAAATGATTTCTCAGAGAATTCAGATCCCCCTCTTCCTTCCTCTTGAAAAGTAGCTTCTATAAATAAACTTTAGAAACACCTGCACTATATTCTGGAAGTTATAGTAAGGAGAAGTAACATGTTACTGAAAAGCCCTCATTATAACCCCCACTAGCAAAGAAAGCCATAGTTCATCCTAAGAACAGAACAAACAGCACGTTGTTCCTTCCTGGAGAACAGTGGATATTTAAAAAAAAGAAAAATTCTTCCCGAATGGCTCCTTTTATATACATCACAAAAGAAGAGATAGAATTGTGATATTGGTAAAATGCACAAAAACCTTTCATCGCACTGTATTAAATATGTAAGGTCTTATCTACGTGGGTTTGATTACAGAACTAATAAAGTATTCTCTAAATAATGAAAAAAAAAACTTTCATCAACAGCAAAAAACATAAGCCATCAGAATAACCCTTTCAAAAGAAGTTTTCTGGGGCTGGTGCTATGGGCCAGCAGGTTAATGACCTGGCCTAAAGCGCCAGCATCCCATATGGGTGCCAGTTCGAGTCCCGGCTGCTCCTCTTCCAATCCAGCTATCTGCTCTGGCCTGGGGAAGCAGCAGAAGATGGCTCAAGTCCTTGGGCCCCTGCACCCCTGTGGGAGACCCGGAAGAAGCTCCTGGCTCCTGGCTTTGGATCAGTGCAGCTACGGCCAATGTAGCCAATTGGGGAGTGAATCAGCGGGTGGAAGACCTCTCTTTCCCTTTCTCTGCCTCTCCTCTCTCTGTGTAACTCTGTCTTTCAAATAAATAAATAAATAAATAAATCTTTAAAAAAAAGAATTTTTCTTTCCTATATTTAAAGGAGGGGTAGAAGGGAGAAGTATAGGCAAGAGGAAAGTGAACAAAACACAAAAATTAAATTGATTCTTGATCCTCACATTGATGCATTTCAGACCACAGCTGTCAAACATGGTCTGGCAAAGGAACACAGAGAAGGTGAGAAAATGGCAGACTCTTAGAATCCTCAAGGCAGGAGACCTGAAATCAGGCCAGATGACTTTAAAACCCTCAAACTACACTCCATGGACACAGCTTATGGACAACTACATATGATCCTTGCAAACAAGTTTAATAAGGAATCCCATAGCCCTCAAGCAGAGTAGGGAGGTCCTTTGTCACTTTGTGTGGTGCTGAAAGCAACATAATCCAACTTGGCATTTAATAAAGGATATATACATGACGGCTCTTCAAAGAGCTCCTGCAGAGGCCACCATTGTGGCACAGAAGGTTAAGATGCCATCTGAGACACTGGCATCGCATATGGACAGGGTTCATGTCCCAGCTGTTCCATTTCCAATCCAGCTCCCTGTTATTCGCCTGGGAAAAGTAGCAAAAGATGGCCCAAGTGTCTGGGTCCCTGCTACCCTAGTGGGAGACTGGATGAGATTTCTGGCTTCAGGCAGGCCCAGTACTGACCACTGCAGCCATATAGGGAATGAATCAGCAGATGGAAGATCTATGTGTGTGTGTGTGTGTGTGTGTGTGTGTGTGTCTCCTTTTCTCTATAATTCAGACTTCCAAATAAATTAATAAATCTTTAAAAAAAATTTTGTGCAAAATGAAATTAAAAGTTAAGTTTATTTTGGAACCAAAAATTTCTAAATTCATGCATATGGGGGGTATCTTCAAAAAGTTCACAAAAATGCATATTATGAAAAAAGCAGGAATTCAAAACAGTTTTTGCACCCATATTTATCTTTCAATGACATTCTTCCCACAAGCTTTTTGAAGTACCCTTTGGGGAAATATACACACACACACACACACATATATATTTTATACATATGTATACACACAAACATACATACATATATATACACACACAAATATATACACATACATATATAGTTGACTATGTTGTAGTCAATGAGTATCACTTCACTTTTCTACTTACCCCAATATAAACTATTAGTCAAGAATAACCAGGATTATTAGAAAGATGATTCTGTCATAGTTGAAATGTAATATAGTACAGATGGGCAAAGAGACTAGAAGCACCCAAGGAAAATGTAATTTCTGGTATCTGAACTTCCCCACAACCTGTCAGAGGATACCCAGGTCTCTACTTTCAAACTAGCATTGCTCTCATATCTGGAAAAGAACCTGGCTATTCACATGCATGACTTTAACTCAACTATCAGTGTGAGACAGAAAGAGAATTCTAGTTACTACCTGGGAAAGAAGGTACAAATCCAAAAGGTTATAATCAAGAGAGCTGCCTTCCTTCCTCTTGCCCCAGAGCTTACTGTACTGAAAGCAGTATAAACTAAATGAGCATAATTTCCCCTATCATCAGTTTAAAAACAAAAATTCCAGAGAGGTTTAGGGCTCTGTTCTCTCTGGGTGTCTACTGGTGTCAAGGAAATGAGTTAATTTTTATGTTCTCTTAGGGATCTGTCAAACACAGAGCTAGACATAATCCCCCTCAGCATGTACCATTTGCAACTTCAGTATTTACAGATTAAACGTTCCTAGATTTATTTAGCAGATAGCAACAAAGGAAACACAAAACTTTGATAAGACTGTGATGACTTTGAAAATCAATATAGATCATGAGAAACAGGCATAGCTGGGGAATACTTGATCAAGGAATGAACCAGCAACAAGAAAAGGCTTTGAATAGTGAATACTGTCGTAGCAAACACTCCTCTAAAAGTATATGCACACCCTCTGTTACATTGCTTGGGTTTGGAAATCAGACAGGACAGAGTTTTTGAGTCACAGTTTGTCATTTAATTAGATATGTGACTTTGGGTAAGTCATACAACCACAGTTAATCTCAGTGTTCTCATCTGTTAAATGGAAGAATAACAGTAACTAATAGAGTTGTTGTGAAGATAAAATTAGATAATGCATGCAGACTTCTTAACGCATAATAAGCATTCAATAAATGTTGGCAGCTATTATTCCATTATAAGGGTCAGGCGTGTGGGTGTGAGGGTAATTTGCCCTTGGCATCCACTGATTGACAGAGATGATAAAAAAAATTTAAGAGCATATGATGCACAGGTCAGGGGCCCAAATAAGTAATTCAAAGTGGCTCATGCATTATTAAAAACGCAGCCCCAAAAACACCTCTCAAAGTTATTACAGCAGACTGAGAATCTTAGAGGGCCTTGTAGTGGTGTCTGTACACAGCCTATCAGGTTGTGACTGCACAGCGTCAAGGGCTGCAATTCCTAGCCCATGATATAAACAAGCCTCCCAGAGATGTGCATTATGGCAAACCTGTCTGGAGTCCACTAACTACCTTCTAAAGACACTGATCCCCAAGTCCCTAGCTTAATAACTGTGCCACTATCTGTTCCAAACGAACTTCGGAACCATCAATTAGACAGGCAATCTACTCCGGATGCTTCAGGAACACAGATGAAAAGAGAAGGGAGCACATTTAGGAGACCCTCAGCTGCATACACTGTTCCTAACTTGCTGGCACCACCAGAAAGAACTCAGAAAGGCTGAACAGCAGGAATCTTAAACAGATGTTTGCCAAAACCTGGAGCCACAGCTAAGAGCTACAGTGACTGGCAGCAGCCCACACTTTCCAAACACAGAGCTTGCACCTTTTCTGATTTGATTAGAGGGTCTCAAGTTTTCTTGATGGGGGAGGTATCAAAATCTAATGGAAATCTAATTAGAGCCAATGGCCCTCTCCTGGAAAACACACTGTGCTCCACCGTTCTGCATGCATTTTAAGGGTCTCAGCAGGACCAACTTCATGGGCGTGAGACCAATGCAATCACAGGAGGCTCCAACCTTGGTTTAAGGCCCTGTTGCAGTTGTCTTAAAGTTTTTCATTGTCAAACACAGGGCCACGCCTATTCGTTTTTAACTGGGAATCACAAACTACATAGTCAGTTCTGAGTCTAAGGAACACAACAGCACCATGGCAAAAAATATTTTCACTGTATCTATTGTTGCTAATAGAGATTTGGGATTCATACTTAACAGACTTTGAGGATCTCTTTAGAAATTTTTAAATTTTTTTAGAAAAGAGATCCATAATTATGAAGTCAACCTTAATAGTCTGCTCACATATTTGAAAAACACATACTCTCCAAAAACAGATTCAATCTACCTTATCACTTAACGGCATTATGTTTTATAAGAACTGGAAACCAAATTACCACAAATGAGTTACACTTCCAAAGGAAGCCATAGTATTAAAATACAAGTTACTCCGGAATCAGTTACTACTAACAAACTTAGTACAGTCGTTCTTCAGTGTCCAGTACAGTTCCTAAGTGTGCAGGAACCCTGGAAGATACCAAAATCCTTGCTGCTCAGGTACCTTCTATAAAAAGATGGAGGAGATGGTGTTTGGTCTAGCAGTTAAGAAGCCCACATCCCACATGACAACACCTGAGGTAGACACCCAGCCCCACCTCCTGACTCCAGTTTCCTGCTTATGCAGATTCTGTGAGAGGAGTAGGTGGCTCAAGTAACAGGGTTCCTGCGACTCATGCGGGATACCTACAATGAGTTCCAGGTCCAGGCTCCAGTCTCAGTTTCAGCCCCAGGACAGCTCTGGTAACTGTGGAAGGGAACTAGTAGATGGGAGCACCCACTCTCACTTGCGCTCGCTAGCTCTCGCTCGCTCTCTCTCCACTCTCAAAAATGAAGGGTGTAATATATATGTATATCCTCTCATATACTTTAAATCATCTCTAGGTTATTTATGATACCAAATATAATGTAAACAGTTGTTATACAGTACAGTTTGAGGAAAAATAACAAGGATAAAGAGTCTACAAGTTCAGTGCAGACATTTTTTTCCCAGATGTTTGTTTGTTTGTTTGTTTTTTACAGGCAGAGTGGACAGTGAGAGAGAGAGACAGAGAGAAAGGTCTTCCTTTTGCCGTTGGTTCACCCTCCAATGGCCGCCGCGGTCGGCGGGCTGCAGCCGGCGCACCGCGCTCATCCCATGGCAGGAGCCAGGAGCCAGGTGCTTTTCCTGGTCTCCCCCTGGGGTGCAGGGCCCAAGCACCTGGGCCATCCTCCACTGCACTCCCTGGCCACAGCAGAGGGCTGGCCTGGAAGAGGGGCAACCGGGACAGAATCGGTGCCCTGACCGGGACTAGAACCCGGTGTGCCGGCGCCGCAAGGCGGAGGATTAGCCTGTTGAGCCACGGCGCCGGCCATTCCCAGATGTTTTTAATCTGTGGTGGAATATGCAGATGCAGAAGCCAAGAATATGGAAGACCAATTCTATTATGTATTTCTCCAAGTTCAAAATCATTCTTTCTTATTTACCTTTGATAAATAGTGTCATTAAGATGGGGACTTGATCTCAGTTATGGATATTCTCCAAGGATGGTTGTCCATGGTATAGGCCTCCCACTGTTCTTGCCCTTTGCAGTTCCCTCCCACAATGAGTCTGAGTATGGCTAACCTGCAAATGACTAGTAGAAGGTGACAAGAGGGGCCGGCACTGTGGCTCAGCGGGTTAACACCCTGGCCTGAAGTGCTGGCATCCCATACGGGAGCCTGTTCTAGTCCCGGCTGCTCCTCTTCCGATCCAACTCTCTGCTGTGGCCTGAGAAAGTAGTAGAAGATGGCCCAAGTGCTTGGGCCCATGCATCCGCATGAGAGACCTGGAAGAAGCTCCAGTCTCCTGGCTTTGGATCGGTGCAGCTCCGGCAGTTGCGGCCAATTGCGGAGTGAACCATCAGATGGAAGACCTCTCTCTCTCTCTCTCTCTCTCTGCCTCTGCTCTCTCTGTGTAAATCTTTCAAATAAATAAATCTTTAAAGAAAAAAAAGAAGGTGACAAGAGTGATGCTATGGCAATTCTGTACCTAACCTTACAAATGACTTTTGGCTTCTACTTGTTTGTTCATAGAACACTCATTATGGGAACCCAGAGCCACCATGTAATTACTTCAATTTTCCTGCCTGTAAAACCACATGGAAAGACCCAACAAGTCCTCAAAGTATACAGAGGGAGATAAAGTTCCAATCATCTGTGAGCTTGAGATGGGGCCCCCAGACTTTTCTAGCCCCAGCTAACACCTAACTGCAAGTCCTTAAGAGACCCCAAGGAAGACCAGCAGAAGAACTTTCCAGCTGAGCCCAGTCCACTCTCAGAACCATGAGAGGAAAGAGTTAGGGTGTTAAGTCACTACGTTCATCCAGGTCAGTTTGTTATCCAGTGGTAGATAACTGAAATTGGCTCCAAACATTCCAACAGAGGAGGGGAAAATGTGAGGTAAATCTAAAATGGAGCACTTGCTTTCATGCAACATTTTAAAAAAATTTTATAATAGGTAACGTTTAAAAATTGAGAGTTTTCACATAAAAAATAGAGATTTCTGGCTCCTACAAAGTAAAAATGCCAGCCACAATGGACCACTGATAGAATACCAGATATCCCTCTAGATAGGATCACTCTCTGTCCCATCTAACCTACATTCTTGCCAGTTCCTCCCCTGGTCCCTGTTTGAACACATTTTCACCCCTGCAGGACTTAGCAGACTGCTTGGCCCACAACCCACCACCACCACCATCCCCTCCTGCTGAACAACTGCACAGATCCTCAGCTGCTCTTATCACTCCCAAGTGCTTGCCAAATTCTGGTACTCAGATATCCCCTCCTTTCTCATCCCATCACCGTTGTCTTCATGTCCCTTCCCCTACAGTACTGTAGGCACCTCGGGAGGGCACTCCAGCCTCTAATTACATTGTTCTTTTGGTCCATTCCAGTCTGCAATGCCTAGAATAACCGAATGAATACAGACTGGGGATAGCCCTCATTTGCTTCAGAAGTTTGCAGTGGGTTTCCTGGTTGTGATATTACAGTCAATGCAACCACACTGTGGGAAACTGGGGAAAGGGTACAAGGATGACTCAGCACTTCCTACAAGGGTATGCTAAAATTCATGGGAAATGGAATGAAAAGTTCAATCAATTTTTGTGCCAAAAACTAACAAACAAAAAAACCCTGAAATCCACGCACATAGGAAGTTTGTGAAAATGCGTATTATGAATAAACCTACGCACACATTTCAAATTTTGAACCAAAATATACTTACACCTTTAATTCCGCCTTCCACAAACTTTTTGAATTACTCTCCTAGGTGACAGAGATTATAAACCTATCTCTAGCCCTCATCTCAATTTCATAGAATAAACCAGATCAGAGAGGTTACACAGCGTAGCTGGTGGGCTTGAGATACCTCTTTCCAAAAATCTCTGCTGTTTCTGCTGTACCTCGAGAAGTAGGTAATATTTATCTTGAGAATCTTGCAAGCTAAAACACCCATCAACAGAATTCTGCATCTATTAGGTGGTGAGACTGGTTTAGATTAGAGGACAAATATTTTTATTTTATCATACTCTGGTTGACGTTACCTTCAAAAGAAAAGTGGACAAAAGTTTCCCTTCTCTAGTTTTAAACATAGAATAATTATATTCTTCATAGACACAAAAGTCATAGTAAAGGGTATGACATTTCCCATCACACATTCCCTACTTTTACTTGCATATCAGCTGGTGATCACCAAATGGAATTTTCCACATTTGCTCTAAACCCAAAGAGGTCCACTGAGAGTTTAGAAAAAAGGAAGATCTGGAATAAATTTGAGAAAAATATAATGTCTTTTGTGGATTGAGAATTTTAAGGATATAGGAAAAGAGATAGAATTAATACATTTTCAAGACAATTCAAAATTATATGTGTTTGCAGTTGCCTATGAAAAACAGAGTCAAACTTTAAACACATAATTTATATGTTAATGAGAAATCAGAGCCTGGGACCCATTGTAGAGAGAAAATGTGTCCACAAAAATTTCTCATCCATGCTGTTAAACTGCTCTGTGTCCTTGAATATGTCATCTCCTCCATCCCTTACTTGAAACTTGGTTGGGCAAACACAAAAAGTAGCATACACAAGGTGTGCTTGTTTTGTACTAACACGGAGAAGTTGTCACCTGATGCAGTACTGGCTGCTAAGATGCAAGGAGATGTCTACAGGGGGTCTGGGAAAGCTTGTGTGTTCTTGCTGCACCCTCGGTTTTCTCTCCCCTCTTTTTTTTTTTTTTTTTTTTTTTTGGACAAGCAGAATTAGACAATGAGGGAGAGAGAGAGATAGAGAGAAAGGTCTTCCTTTTTCCATTGATTCATCCCCCAAATGGCCACTACGGCCGGAGCTCCAAAGCCAGGAGGCAGGTGCTTCCTCCTGGTCTCCCATGCAAGTGCAGAGCGCGAGCACTTGGGCCATCCTCCACTCCCTTTCCGGGCCACAGCAGAGAGCTGGACTGGAAGAGGAGCAACCAGGACAGAATCCGGCACCCCAACTGGGACTAGAACTTGGGGTACCGGCGCCACAGGCGGAGGATTAGCCAAGTGAGCCACGGCGCCGGCCCTTCTCTCCCCTCTTTTTAAAGCAGATGTGATGGCTAGAGGAGCAGCACCCATCTTGTAACTACAAAGTGACAAACATTAGGCTCAGACACTGTTTCTGATATCATAGAGCCATTAAACTAATGCTAGTGGCCATTGGTATGGCAATAAATGAATCCTTATTTGTGTACAAAACTATTGAATGTCCATGTATTTCATGTACATAAATGCAAACATGATAACTACACAGAATTTACTCCAAGAACAGTCCCTGTCATAACGTTCTTTCAAGTGAAGGTGTTCCCTCTCCTGCATACAAAAGAACATCAACCCTCCTTGACCTGTCTCTCCTTCAAGAGTCCTATCTCTACAAACAGCACCAATGAAAAAATTTCTAAAAGTCATCCTTCCCTGATTCACCCACCCATCTCTCATATCCACTCATCTCTCAGCCTGGGACTCAACCTCCCCAGTGTCTCCCCTTTCTAGAACTCTCTAGCCTCCAAAAAACATGCAAGTCCAGAGTGGCCTCATTCCTTGTCTGCCCCTTACTGGCTTTCTTTGCATCCCCTGCAATCCATTCTCATGGCATTGCCAAAGTGATCTTTCAGAAACACAAACAGGATCCCATTCCTCCTGCTTAAGACCTTCCCATGCCTCCCTGCTGGCCCTCAAATAAAACTTATCTTCTTGTCATTGTTGAAAAAGTCTTCCACTCTATGATCCCAATGACCCTGAATTTGAATGCATCTTTCTCTCCAGCTTTTTTTTTTTAAGATTTATTTTATTTATTTGAAAGAGTAACAGAGACAGAGAGAGAGGTATTCCATCTACTGGTTCACTCCCCAGATGGCAGCAACAGCCAGGGCTGTACCGACCTGAAGCCAGGAGCCAGGAGCTTCTTCTGGGTCTCCCACATGGTTGCAGGGGCCCAAGGACTTGAGCCATCTTCTACTGCTTTCCCACGCCATAGCAGAGAGCTGGATGGGAAGAGGAGCAGCTGGGACTAGAACCAGCACCCATATGGGATGCCGGCACTTCACACCAGGGCTTTAACCTGCTACGTCACAGCGCCAGCCACCACACTCTTAAGGAAATTATATAGACATGCTCAGAAGGGGTTACTTCATTTATTTTGATTAAGTAACTTTACTTGTCCTTCCAGAAAATACAAATATCCTAGAATTTTCATCAGTTCTTTTGTATTTTTGACTTAAAAGTATCTGATACCTAGGCCTGGATACAACCATTTCCACGTCTTTGTACAGTAACTGCTTGGTCTAAGCTCCTACCTTTCACTAAAGCACAGTGTATTTCAGGGTCAAATGCTAATAGCAGCCCTGCTTTTCTCAAAACTATTTATAGCTCTGTATTATAATTACCGTCCCCTCTTTCCTACCCTCTCTTGTAAAATGAATAAATAAAATAAAAAAGGAAGTTGAACTTAAAAATGCATTGCAAAGCAACACAAAGGCTTAAATATGGATACTGGAGCAACAGTGACCCAAATGACTGAAGTGGAAAATGTTACCAGCACTGGAATCAGGGTTTATCCACTTCCAGTGATGCATGGCTACTAGCCACAAATGAGATTTGACGTCAGAAATTTCAGCCTTGTCAGAACTTTCCTCTATGCACCCAATCCCAACTAAGACCTGATGTAAACACAGTTCACGTGATGCCATTTTTATTTTTTATTTTGGAAATTTTCATTCCCATTGTTTCCTAGGAGTCATTTTCCATGAAAATAAAACTGTCCACTGAACACTGCCCCGACTTTGATCTATGTGACTTATAAAACTGTCAATGCATGACTATGATTTTTACTAGATACTTTTCAGTTTGCCAAGAGAGCTCCATTTATAAAAATATACCAACACTAGCTGTAGACCTCAACATTAGTTTTCATACATTAATCAAATTAATTTCCATACAGTACAATGCATCTTAGAAGGTAAGTTCTAGTCAATGCCAGACACATATTAGCAGATTAAAAATAATGGAAACAGGGGCTGGCATTGTGGCATAGTGGGTAAAGCCGCCACCAGGACACTGGCATACATATGGGCAATGGTTCATATCCCAGCTGCTCCGTTTCTAATCCAGATCCCTGCTAATGGCCTGGGAAAGTAGTGGAAGATGGCCCAAATGCTTGGGCTCCTGCACCCATGTGGAGAACCTGGATGAAGCTCCTAGCTCCTGGCTTCAGCCTGGCTCATCTCAGGCTATTGTGGCCATGTGGGAAATGAACCAGCAGATGGAAGATATCTCCCCCACTTTCCCTGTGTTTGTGTTTGTGTGTGTGTTCCTCTCTGTAATGCTGACTTTCAAATAAATAAATTTTTTTAAAAAATAATGGAAACATAATGGTAACAGTAGTAGCCATTTTAAGTAAAGTCTTCCTTGCATCTACAATATATTGAATACTTCCTGTATTCCAGGCCCTATGCAAAGTACTTTACATATGCAGCAGTATCTCACTGATTTTTCACAAAACTTGGCATGACAACTGGAATCATCCCCGTATTACAAACAAAGAAAAAGAAACTGAGGCGGAGGGAAGGTAAGCAATTTCATCATCATCACACCTGAGACATGATGGAGCCTGGCTAATGAGCTCAGGCCATCTGTCTGCAGGGCCGGGGCTCTTGATCACAACAGCAAACATTAGTCTTGCACTTGCTGTGTAGCAGGAGTTGTTATAAGCACTTGGCAAACAACACCTCAGTTAATCTTCCTAATAACCTCATGTACCAGATATGATTACTACTCCATTTGGTCTACAAGGAAACTCAAACATGGAAAGATAAAGTGGCTACAGATCCAGAAAGCTACAGATCCAGGATTAAAGTCCAGGCCAGAGTCTGTGCCCTTCTTTGTCACTCTATCCATTGTACCATCCCCTACATAATAACATCAGGGCACATTTATATGAACTGGGCATTGTGGCCGGCGCCGTGGCTCAACAGGCTAATCCTCCGCCTTGCGGCGCCGGCACACCGGGTTCTAGTCCCGGTCGGGGCACCGGATTCTGTCCCGGTTGCCCCTCTTCCAGGCCAGCCCTCTGCTGTGGCCCAGGAGTGCAGTGGAGGATGGCCCAAGTGCTTGGGCCCTGCACCCCATGGGAGACCAGGAAAAAGCACCTAGCACCTAGCACCTGGCTCCTGCCATCGGATGAGCGCGGTGCGCCGGCCGCAGCGCGCCGACCGCAGCAGCCATTGGAGGGTGAACCAATGGCAAAGGAAGACCTTTCTCTCTGTCTCTCTCTCTCACTGTCCACTCTGCCTGTCAAAAAAAAAAAAAAAAATGAACTGGGCATTGTGATACCTTTCCACATTATGTCATAAAATCCTCACAATAACTCTGAAGGTAGCTGATATATTTACCTCCAGATGGGAGTTTTGGGGCTCACAGAAGTCAACTCAGCTCCCAAAGTTCACACAGCTAACAAGTGCCACATTGGGGAATGCAAAGGAGAAACTTTGCAGTTTCACTCCCCCCATCTCAATTTGTTCCTGAGGCATGAGTGGCTGGGAAATAGCACGCATCAGATTTTCCACCTCTTTAAAAGTGTTCAGTTCATGTAATTCAGGGTGTGACTATTCACAGATACCTTTGAGCTCATCCTCTGGGAGCCAGTGTAACCACAACGTACACTGCAAAACAATGCCCGCTTTCTCTATAAATTAAACATGCCAGTCCCATTTGAGAAAAGCCCACCTCTTTATACAAAAAACTTATACCTTTTTATACAAAAAACTTAAGGCAGTTTCATTTTTGAAATGAAGTCCACTGTGTTTAATTTCTGTTTTAACACACAGTAAGAAACTTCACTTTCTTCTATAGGTATTCCCACTCAGTTTTCTGTTCCTACCTTCTTACAAGTTTCATTATGCAAACCAAAACAAATCCCTCCAAAAAAGCATTATGAATCCTATTAAGGAAAAGCAATACTTTCTCTATTCATTTTCAATAAATAGAATGGGCAAATCCAAATCATATTAAAAGCTCATTCTGGAAACAGAATTAAGGAATAAAAATGCAACCATAGCAAAATAAATTGATAAATCACAGCCCCAAATGTCAAGCCCACACCAATTAAAGAACGCTGACTTGTGTGTGTCATCAAGTTTTGATTGGTACAGAAATAACTTTAATAAAAGCCTACATGGCTGCAGGTTTGGTTACATTACAGACAAAAAACATATCTTCTGCTCTCTTATAACAACACAAAGTCAATAAGAGCTGTTTACCCTCAGCTGGGGTAGGCACAGACATTTAAAATAAGAAGCGAGGACCCAGAGTCTGGCTTTCAATCATGCATTATTTCATTGATGGATGCATTTAATCAACAAATATTGACACCTATCTGTGTCAAAGGCTGACCTAACCTCTGGGAACACAATGGTGAGCAAAACAGCTGTGCTCCCAGGCCTCCTGGACTTGGGAAACAGACACCAAGCAAGAGGTGAGCAGAGGATAACTATGTAAGTAACGTGAAGGGAGAGATCAGGAAACATCAAGCAACAGCACAGCAACACAGGGGAGGAGGACGAAGAGGAGGGTGGGAAGTAACCTTTAAACTGAGACTCAAGGGTGAGTAGAAAGTAAACAGAGGGTATACGAAAATGTTCAAGATGCCAAGAAGAATGTGTGTAAAAGGCCTGAAGTGGAAAAAGAACTGAAAGGAGGCAGTATGACATGGGAGACAAGGGCTTTTAGGTTTGTTTCTGGCTTGACCACTAATCCTGGGAAGTCCTTCACCTTTTTGGGCCTCAGTTTCCCCTCCAGCTCTAACAACATCATGGGCATTTGTCTCCCATCAGCATCACTACAGAGATAGTTCAGTTGCCAAGGCCTGGCCTAGCCTTTCTGAGGTACTAGTAACCATGGTAATTCCTCAGCATCAAGGGTGCAGCAGCCCACTCCCCAGCATGTGCCAGACTAAACTGAAGGACCAGTCTGGGCAAGTGGCAGTCCTCCTACCTCTTGGGATGTTGCTTCCAGAATCCTCCACATGGAAACTACAACACTTCTAGGCTACCCAAGATGAGACCACTTAACAGAATGTGAGGAATAGATTATGTCAGGGGGTAAAATGACTGGGGCTCCACTTGACTTCTCAAAGTTCTCAATGAATGCCTGAAGATGAGGCAAGGTTAAAGCAATACTCAAAGTGGAGAAAAAGGAACATCAGCCATGCTGATACCTGGGGGCACTAGTCCATACAGGGTACTAAAACATCCCAGGAAGTAGGAGAAATATTCCAATGGAAGGGTAATGGCCAAGATCCCCAAAAGGATATTCTTGAATGCTAAAAGATGGTTCCTAAACTCCTTCTAAATAGAGTTAACTGCAGGACCTTGATGTACTAAATAGCATGATGCAAGTCTGGGACAGAGCCAAACTGCTCAGGGCTATAGAAGAGAGGCTATCAGGCATCCAGCACCTCCTACCTTGTGTGGCACTCGGTCTAACTGGATGTTGAAAATTGTCTTGATGAACGTTGTGTGAAAATGCACCTGAATATCATTCTGCCTAGGACTGCCTCGGACCTCTTTTCTGCCATTAACATTGCTTTGCAGGGTACACCACTAACCAGAAACACCGCCATCTACTCAACTCCTAGAGAAGAAACTGTGTCTTGTTTATCACCATATCCCAACTGATAGCACGGTATAGCACTCAATACATGTCTTCTATTTTCCTAACAAAAAGTAGTATGATGGCTATGTGATGGAGTGAATCATCTGTGTTTACCCACACCATGTAGTCTGTGAGCAAGCTTTAACAACAGTATATAAAATTACTTCATAGCTTGCTTTGTCACTAGGTTTTCAAGGTGGGGTGTTTGGGAAAATTGTTTAAAAATGAAAATAAAATACACTGAGATAACTTAAACATCTATGGTTTGGCTCTTAATGCTCAAAGAGAAATATAATCAGCCACATTTATGAAACAGTGTGAAACTGAGAGTGGAGAGGGGGCAATTCAAGGTAACAGTATCCAAAATTGGAAGGACATTAAAAATTACCCAACCCACAAGCACTGTTTCTTAAGAAGGGGAAAAAATTGAAGCTCAGACTGTTGAACTCATTTGCCCTTACCTAGTGACAAAGCAATACCCAGATTCTTAGAAGACCAGTTCCCCCACTATTCTGGTCTGCTACTGAGTTAATTAGATCATGCTACTCTCTAGCTGGAAGTTTGCAATGGCTCCCCATTTTCAGTGAGTAAAAGGCAAAGTATTGACAAACCCCTACAAGGCCTGCCTCTGCCCCAGTGCCCATTCTTCCCTGATCCTATCTACTGCCACTCCTAGCACTGTGTCCTTTATTCAGTCTGCCCCAGTCACTGTGGCCCTTGTGTTGGCCCTAAGCCAGGTACATTCCCATCCAGGGTCTCACTTATCCTTCTCTGTGTCTCTTGTATTCCTCCTTCCCCAACCTGTCCTGGTACTGGCATGATCCACTCTCTGGGCTTCAACGGGTCTTTCCTCAAATGAGGAGTTCCTGGCATATAGCATGAACCTCACTAAATATTAATTTGATAACAGTTTCCATGGGTTGATGGACAGAGTTCAAAAGTAGCCTGAATCCAGACATTCAAGAGCTGTGAAATGTCGGATGGTGTTAGGCATCCCCTGGAAAGCAGTATGTGGCATGAATGTCATCTACCATCACTATGTGCCTTCTCCTGAACTGCCACTCACTGATACCCTACAAGCAAGTTAGTGAACTAAGGAATGAAATGACATAAAGACCTGTCAAAGCAATCCCGTGACGCTGCTGGACTCTGGGTCTAATGAACGAGCAAGCTAATCCAGAAGTTGTTCCCAAATACACAGAAGCAGGAATCACTTTTGCACATTCCGTACCATGCCCCTCAGCTCAAGGAGGGAAAAGGATGGTTTGCTTAGATTGGACAACCCGAAGAAGAGATCAGGTGGCAAAATCCTTCTGGCATGAACCAACATTTGCCATGAAGCTTGAATGGCTGGCACTGCTGAGCCTCCATGCATCATTCGAAATATAAAACATGAATCTTCAATTATAACCTAATGACAGATATATAAAGGAAGATATTAAGAGTGGCCAAAGACAAGATGGTAAGAACCAAGGGTCGATATTAAAACTACATAATATTTGACCTCCCCATCAAGGAAAAAAAATTAGTAACATTCAGCCAGACTCCAACTAATACAAGCATTTATGCTCTTTCATGTTGAAGAACCCAATAGAGGTTTGTACCCAAGCTGTATCTCACTTCACCAGAGCCTGAAATAGCAAAAACATCCACAAAGAACAACCTGTCCAGACCTGAAAGCCACATGGCAAACTTAATTTATGAAGTGAAATACCAAGGATCACTAAATGCCTTGATAATTTCCAGTATAATTTAGAGCTTGATAGTTCAGCACACACATAAATGGAAAAATGGAAGAGTTTTCCATCCCCAGTCTCAACAATCTCTCGGGCACTGGGCAGGCTATTCAATGCAATTGTCTATACTGCATTATTTAGCCAGCAAAAACCTCTTTTCACATTCTAATTTAGTTGCTAGAAAAGTGAGGATAATCTCAACAAGTTCCAAATGTTGGAGCCATTTTTAAATGGCATTAATTTCACATAGAATCACTTAAATAAATAAATACTATTAAAGAACTGCTGAGTATATTTCAATATTCACTGCAACGGTAACAAGTTCCAGGACCAGAAATTCCCATAGCTAAATCTAAGACAGGTATTGCTCTTCTCTTTATTTCCCCATAATTGAGAGTTCATTGGTGTTGAGATATAAAAACCACCCCCACCTATGGAATGTTAAGCTGACACCCAAAACAGTCAAAGCCTCCCATAATTCAATATGCCACTATTTTCTGGTTGTACCAAAAAATAAACAACCAGCAAATGATTTCACCTCTTAAAAAAATCATTTACACTTAAAAAATGGGATGAGATGGGCGTCCCTCCTTTTTAAAAATGTTTCTAGTTGTTCTTTTCTTAAAACCACAATGGCAGGGCCAGAACTGTGGTATAGTGGGTAAAGCTGCTCCCTATGACACTGGCATCCCATATGGTTCAAGTTCCAGCTGCTCCACTTCTGATCCAGCTCCCTGCTAATGCGCCTTGGAAAATAGCAGAAGATTGCCCAAGTTCTTAGGTCTCTGCATCCACATAGGAGATATGGATGAAGCTCCTTGCTCCTGGTTTTGGATTGGCCCAGTTCTGGCAGTTGCAGCCATGTGGAGAGTGACCCAGTAGATGGAAGATATCTCTCTCTCCCTCTCTCTTCCCCTCTCTGTAACTCTGCCTTTCAAATAAATAAACTTTAAAAGCCAATTCTTTAAAAAAAAAAAAAAAACCACACACACACACACACACAATGGCTGAAGCAGTTCTGTGTATTTTTGCATCCTATCTATAGAAATTCTCTGTTTACTGATGGCGCATGGCTTAATAATCATTTGGGACCATCCAAAACCATTAAGACTATTAACTCTGACCTGGGCCAAATCTAATAAACAATTGTCATCCCAACAGGAAATGAGTTAAGCTGGCTTTCAAAGTCATTTAAGAAAATACGCTAAAGTAAAGTGCCTCATAAAAAGCTTCTCAAAAAATTCTTATGTGAGGAATTTTGCACAACTTAAATCAGAGATCAGCAGAATGATTCATTTCAGCAGGGGGAGGGGGAAGAAAGGGGGGCCCTCACATTTAAATGGAGTGACTTTCACTTGCTTTATGTGACCAACCAAAAAAAGTCTCTAAACATTGCTGAAGACTTCTGACCATTTCAACAACAGCAGGTGCACGATAAATATTTAGGAAACCAACATGGAATGAATCCAGCTCCACCTACATCAAGTCAAGTTTCTGATCTGGAAATTCTAGACCATAGGAATTACACATAAGAGAGGAGACTGAGGTCAGCTACAGTAGTGCTGCATAAATTTTCGTCAAGTTTAAGTAACACATTCAATTCAAAATGCCCACTCTAGGTGTCTGGTTGTTTTTCAGGTATTTGTTAATCATGCCAAGTACACACTTAGAGCATTTCATTTCCCAAATGAAATCATTCTCTCAAATACTGCCCTCGAAGACACCATTCCTACTTCACTTGGCCTCAAGATGTAATCACTTCGGGCATTCAGCTGCCTGGGTCGAAGCTTTGCTTGCCTTAGATCCTGACCTTACTCATCAATTTCAAAAAATTTTGCCTCAAAATAAATTCATCTTTTGATTTCATTTCCCATGAGTCTTTTTATGTCCCCTCATACTTATTCTGCCTTTTGTCACAACCAATCTTAGTGCTCCACTAAGTTCTAAGGTTTCTGAGGACAGGAGCTATACTGAAGTTCTTCTCTCCCTATATGTGGCTGGTTTATGCAAAGCAGATGCCCAGTAAAACTGGTTGAATTCAAGGATTTCAGTCTATGTTGCAATTCTCTCAGAGTTTCCAACTAGTCTAGTAGCTTAAAAAACAAACCTACTTAAAAATTAACTTAAACTGTAAGTACAATGAAATGACGTCACGTTATTAGCCTCACCACTTGGTGTGCTTATTTTCCAACTTGGAAAATCAGGCCAAACACAGAGGATGACCTTTCCAGGATGGGCAACTCTAAGACTAATGAGATAATTTCTTCCAAAGATGATGAGGTTTTCAGGATTCTCTGGAATGCACACCTACCCATTAACTGGCATTATTAATAATTCCCTTTGGGTAGAAGCAACACTGGAACACTTCAGAATTTTCAAGCAACATCATACTACATAGGCAGGTGTCAACACAGTCTCCAGTTCATGGTGTCATTTGCTTACAGGTATAATGAATCAGGAGATGGAGTAACAAGAGACACTAAGAACAATTCCTTCCAATTTATGTAAATATTTCTACACTTATGTTTTAAAGTTGTTATTCATTTTGTTTATATAAACATTCAAATATATCTGAGTGAAAAAAAATGAATCAGAGGGTAGAAAGCCAGAATTTATACCCAAATTTGGAATAGCAGATTTAACAAATAAAAATATAGGATGTTTAGGTAAATTTGAATTTCAAATGAACAAAGAATATTTTTTTAAATTTATCTATTTATTTGAAAGGCAGAGTTATAGACTGGCAGAGGCAGTGAGAGAAAGTCTTCTATCTATTGGTTCACTCCCCAAATGGCTGCAATGGCCAGAGTGGGCCAACCCAAAGCCAGGAGATAGGAGATTTTTCTAGATCTCCCATGTGGGTACAGGGACCCAAGGTCTTGGACCATCTTCTACTGCTTTCCCAGGCCACAGCAGAGAGATGGATTAGAAGTGGAGCAGAAGGTACTTAAACTGGTCCCCATATGGGATGCAGGTACTGCAGGCAGCGGCTTTACTATGCTACAGCACCGGTCCCAAAGAATAATTTTTTAGGGGCAAGTATTGTGTCGCAGAAGGTTAAGACACCACGCAGGATGCCCACATCCCATATCGGGTGCCTGGTTCGAGTCCCTGTTACTCCACTTCCAATGCAGCTTCCTGCTAATGCACATCCTGGAAGGTAGCAAATGATGACTCAAGTACTTGAGTCTATGTCATCCATGCAGGAGTCTGAGATGGAGCTCCAGGCTCCTGGCTTTGTCCAGGCCCAGTCTTAACTGTTAGGGGCAATTGGGGAGAGAAAAAATGGTTGGAGATGTCTGAGATGTCTATCTCTCTTTTCTCTCTTTTTTTTTTTTTTGCCTTCCAAATAAATAAAAAATACATTTTTAAAAAAATAATTTTTGTATCAATAGCCCATGAACTATTTGGAATATAGCTAAACTAAATAATTACTATTTATCAGAAACTTAACTGGAAATCAGCATTTGATCTGGCAACCCTACACCATACTCAGAATTATGCTATTGAGTCTTTAATTAATAAAAAGAAAAAACACCAGTAACAAATACATTTTGTGAAGCATTAACTTCCAAAATGAACAAAAAACAAAAAGAAAATAGAACAAGAGAATATTTTGGGAAGATAATGATGGTAGGCAAAATGGCTGAGTAAGGTATACTGAGTACTAAGTGCCAGGTATTGGGCAAAAACTTTTGTTTACATTATCTCATTTAATTCTTACTACATCCATATGAAGTACAGACTATTATTATTATTATTATTCTACAGATAAAGTAATCAAAATACAAAAAGAACACATTGCCCCGTGTCACATTTTGGAGATCAGAGACTCACACCCAGGCAAGCTTAACAAAGGGCTTGTGCTCTTAACTCTACCCCATTTTACAGCTGAAGGAAAAGAGAATCCTGGCAACTTGCCCCAACTCACACAGTCCCTAATCAGTGCAGCTGGATTCAGACCGAGGCCAATCTGACTCCACAGTTGCAGCTTCAACAGGCAACTACTTCTCCAAAGCATGCAAAATGGGAAAAGCACACTCCTACCTAAACCCACTGCAACTACTAGCCTAATAAATTAGAATGTTTTATCTTCAAAACATGGTGCTTAAACCCAGGGTGGCTTCCTAGGAGACTGTTTCAGAGACATGCAGCTAAAGCTTGACTGTGTCTTATTAAAGGTGGGTCTGGCTTAGCTAGGAAACACAGGGCAAGATTGATGTTTCGGGGAAGAATGTGTTGTTACTGTCATTTTTGTATCCACACAGCTCTATACAATAAGCCACTTATCTAATGTCTATAAGCCTTGCTGCATTGGGGCAAATTCTTGCCCTGCGCATGAATCCCAAACACCAGCAACAACCAGGAACACAGACATGAAGGTTAATTTGAAGTAGCCACCAAAGCCAATGTCAAGATCCAATTACATGTGGAAGAATTACAAGAGTCAAGACTTTTCTTCTTGAACCTGGTACTCAACAGGCAGGATTATTCCATGCAAATCGCTAGAGCTCAGAAAACTTAAGAAAACATTTGGAACTTAATTTGGAGATTTGCCTATGGGGATTCTCAGATGCCTGATTGTAGGTGCTAGCCTATTTCTGGAATGAAGACAGATGTCTTTGAGTGTGTGTGTGTGTGTGTATGTGTCTGTGCACATGCAATACAAGGTATAGACTTTTGAGACTTAATGCTCATCTAATGTCATCCTTCATAACTTATCATAGGGAATAGGGAGCATGTTGTTCAACTATAAATTCACTGTAGGAAAGGTGGGGAAAATCTGGAGGTAGATGGACACTTGGAATTTTGCTCCTGTACCTTATAAGGAATATATCATAATTTGGAAATATCTGTTGGGCTGTGCTTCCCCTGTGTTTTTGTGGTGCCTGGTAAAGAATGGACACCCAATTCTGTGACAAATGAATATGAATGAGCAATCATGTCACAGTTGCCAGCAAGCAATAGGCACAAGGCCTTACTTTTCCAAAACCTCATTGCCCTTGTAACCTGTGACCCAGGTTTTTATCCTCCTGTAATCACAACCTATCTTCAGGGCTGAATAGGGCCTGTGTATCTTCGCTCCTCACAAAGACAGCTCTGCTGGAACCACCCTAACTGGCCTCTGGGACACTGTATCTGGCTACCCTCCAACCCATTCTTCACTTGGCAGCCAGAGCTATTCCTCTGTGTGAAGCCAGCCATGCTCCCTGGTGCTCCAGCCTTCTCAATGGTACCATACTATGCTTTGCTTCTGTGCCTCAGTCTACCTACAATACTTCCCTTTCATCTGACTGGCAGTCATCTTTCAGTAATGAACTCAAACTTTATTTCTTCCAGAGTCTCGCACTTTCCTTGTCCCCTCAGAAAAAATGACCCCTCCAGCTTTTGTCTCCAAAGGAATAATGACAAACCCAGCATCATATTTATGTTGCTGTGGGTTACAAGAAGGCAGAGCCTCTATCTTATGGACTAGCCATTTTATATTAGCATAGCATCACGCTTAAGATGGATAAATGGATTTTGGAGAGTAAAAGTTAAACTATTTTAATCTAATCATTTTTCTGATATCTTATTCCACTGCTGGAATACTATCTAGATTCATTCATATAGGCAACTGCTAATATACCAGAAAATTATTAATAAAAGCCAATGTTGCTGCTGTTAAGTGTACATCTGCTGACCAAGAACTTGCACAGAATATTCTTTACTTGTGATTGGGCTTGCAGCATCCCAAACAGAATAACCCCAAATCAAAAATAATAATAATAATAATAAAGGACCTCCAACAGAAAATACTTTTGAGATAGCAAATAAGTCCCAATTCTTGCATCCATGCTGAGTTGTGGAAGGCAGCAGCACTGAATTCAGAAGGGTCCAATGGCCCTCAAGGTTTATAGAAAGGAACAAGGCACTAATGTACAATATCAAACATGTGAAAGCAGCAGAAAGGAGCAGCAGAGTCCCACAGTTACCCCCAATTCAGGCCCTCACCCTCCACTGTATACAGAAGGAGACAGATTCCTCCTGAGTAGGGTCACATGATTAGTTAGTGGCAGTTAGGCCTCCCAATACATTCATTCATTCATTGAACATTTACTGAGGAATTACTAGGTCCAGCGTGGTGCTATCTGCTAAGATAAAAGCATTCATGGTCTCCAGGCAAGTGAAAATTTAGAGCTATTTAACGCACCTCTTAGAAATTTGTGCTGTGTTTCTAATTCCGACCTGCCCTCCGCTATTAAACTCTCCCATTATCTTATATTTAGTAAAATTGCTTAAATATAAAAACAATTTAAAAAAAAAAAATCTCACCGCAAACAATTCAACAATTCCTAACCTTTTAAAACTCACACTTAACAAATAACTCCCTGGGTAACACTTGAAATATTTCCCGAATAACTACACCATTGCAAAATCTCAAATCAAAGAACTTTATCACAATGTTAGGAAAAATACTGTGTGTACAGAACTTATAGTACAAATTTTCCAGAGGTTGAACAATCATAACTTATCTTCAGGAACTCAAATCAGTGCTTAATAGTTCCTACAGTGTGGAAATTCTATTTTCAGTCCTAATCCAAACCTTACTACCAGGAGTTCAACTAAATCCACTCTCATGAAAGACAACAGAGAGGAATCAGTCACCACCTTGCATTGAATATCCTGGTATATGATTCTGGACTGCAATTTTTCTGTTTAACCTTGCTTTTCTCTTTAAAAATGAGATAACTTAATTAGCAAGAAAATTAACCAAGGAAAGAGATTGCTCTGAAATCCTAACTAATTCAATATAAAAAAAACTTTTTAAAGAAAGAAAATAACCCAAGATAGAAATATTTGTATTTCTGTAATTTTCACTCAAGAGTTTCTATTTTGACTCTGGAGTAAACATATGATTTTTCAAATTCATGTTGCTTTACAAAATTCCAAGGCACCGAGTAACATTTATTTCCATAAAGTAAAAAGACACATTCTGGTCTTATTCTAAATAGGATGCCAGAAAACAAAACTAATACTGTGAACAAACAAATTTTAACTAAAACTCATTGAAATAATCCAAATGGTTTCCATTCCAGGGAAAATAGTAAGTCAGCAGTTTGCATATGGCTGCCTGTTCTAAATACACAAAATAAGCAAAAACAGTACCAGAGAAAAGTGCAAATGCTGAACCCTTTCTATTTCTGCTTCCACGGGACTGCAATGCAATCAATAGCACTGAGCAGGCCTCGGTCATCCTTTCTGCACACTTCCAGGTGGCTTCCAACATCCTGCCCAGCAGTGCAGCGAACTCCCAGGACGAGGCACATGGAGCCATCATCCAAACCACAACATGACAGACAAAAAAGCCTGGGGCCCAGGCTCCCCTGGTAAGAACAAGGAGTGGGAAATCCAGAAAAATAAATGTCTGCAATTGTCAAGCAATCAAAACTGTCACAAACAGCACTCAGATTTTAAACAAGACAACCTTGGAGACAAAACCACATGCTCCTTAAAAAACAAAAGGCTATGAAAAAGTTAATAAGACTCAAAACTCTTCACCTAATTCCAGCAATACCCCGGGGTGGGCAAAAGACTGTTGGGTAAAAACAGTCTATATAAGGAAACTTATTTAAGGGAAGTATTCAAAACCCTTAACCCAGAGCAAAAGACAGTCCAAAGGACAGATTCACAAGCCTGTCTGAGGTTATTACAGGGCATAGGAGGGGAGCATCCTAAGCAATGAATTATTATTTTTAATAACAGAGAAAACAAAGGAAAATGAAGAATTTATTTTCAAATCCCCATCCTCCTACAGGATTTAAAAGGATAATAATTAGTCAAGAAAATATCAAAATGAGGAAGTGGTATTCTTTTACAATTTCTGTGAATCCCCACCAGCTGTAATTTAAGAAATCCAGTGACATCAGCATTTATATTTAAGCCACCAAGAATGACAGAACTACAACTTGCAGAATCATCTGAGAAGAGGAAAAGAAATTGGGGGGCAACTGGAAAATGCATTTGAGAATGTGGAAAATTAATTCACTGTGCAATGAGTCACTTCTACAGCTTCAAACACCAACACTGCCAAAACTAACAGACAAAAAAAAGTGAAAAAGGAAGCACGAGCACTCCAAACTTAATCCAATGATCCAGTGGAACTTCTGGAAAAATGTTCACTGAAACAAGTAAACCAAACATTTCTGAAAACAAACAGAAAGCCATGTAGCCACTGACAAACAATGAAAATCAAAGATCCACTATCGTATAAAGATTGATACACTATTTAAAAAGATTCCTCCAAAAACCTGATATTGAAGAACCTGTAAGCAGAGTTACTTTGGTATCACTTGCATTACCTTCTTGAAGACAGGCACAGAGGCAATTCCATGGTCTCCTTTACACAGGTAGAGAAAACAGCTCGTGGGAAAACCACAGAAGTATTTTCAAGGTAACCCATTTGAGTTCAGAGACGGATCAGGGATAGGTCTGAATTCCCAGTATAAAGGCCAACCATTAGCTTTTACTCAAATCAGAATCAAAGGGAGAAGAAAGCCACGCCAAGCTTGACCGACTAGACAGCCTACAGAAGAGAGCTGAAAACACTCACCAGGGCCACCCTGGCCCTTTGGCTGAACATTGAGTCCACTCAAACGTCTCAGAAAGGAGATGATGACGGAGATGTGATTGCGGCCGCTCGGCCACACGCTTCCATGTATCTTCTCTCAACACAAGGAAGGCTAAATTAGAGATAGAGTGATAATTAATGGGATCCCTGGCAGCAGGAGCCAGCTTCTTTAGCAAACCAGTAATTGCTGCCTACTTAAAATGACAGGGAGTTCAGCCAGGAAGGAGGGAGGTGCTAATGATGGTAATCATAAAGGTAAAACAGACTTCACATCAACAGGTTACTTGGCTCTCATCCAAAACTACCTCCTTATCTACAGATTCACTTCATAATGATAGGAAAAAAATTCAACAATTTTACATATGAGAACTCGAGATCAATAAGCCTTGCGAGAGAAGGACACAAGCAAATCTTGATGATGCAAGATGTTCCTGCACAAATCCTCTAACCATCAAGTTGTCATAGATTACTAAACAGACCATGAAAATAGTGACCCATGTGTAGAAGATATCAAACTGGAAAAGAAAATGATTCCCCATACATGATACTTGATTTGAACTTCCTTCCTTTGAAAATACCCAGACGGTTGAAAAACTGTTGACAGCAGCCATAGACACTGTTCATACCCCTTCTTCTGATATGAAAGCAATTTCCTTGTCTGTAATCACTCTAGAAGAGAAAAGGTATTGAAGAGAAATAGCTTGTAAGTTGGTTGTCAAAACAACTGAAGATGGCTGGCAAGGTGAAGAGGAGAGCAGCACATCTGGGTGTCTCCAGTTTAAGCCTCCAACCCCAGAAAAGAAGGCAGCACGTCCACCTATTCAACTGATCACCAAATGCTCCTCTAGATAGTATTCTCAGAAGGCCAGTCCCCAGGCTCCTCCCTCTTCTCCCACCCAAGCAAGAAGCCAACCATTGTACCTCTGCCATCTTTAGATGCCCACAGACCAGAGCAGTGAGGAGTCAATCTTGTGCCATGAAGAGATGTCTGAAGAGACAAACCAGAGCAGCAGGCACATCGCTTTACAATGACTAATGCTGACTAAAACTTCATAAAATCCACTCCATCTCCACAGGCAAAAACCTACTTCATCTGCTCAGGAAAGCCCTTCCTCTCTAATAGCCTTGCAAAGGATTTCCTGGTGGCCCCCCAAGAAGAGTTCATTACAAAGCTTTCACTCAGGCTAAGACACAGCCCAGGAATCCTTATAAATAACCTCGCACAGAAATGTTAACGTATCTGATGATCGCTAAAGATACATGAGAGATAAAAAATTGGGAGAATTGGAAACTCAGTTCACACCTTTCTTGGTATGTATGAGAATTAAATCATTTTTTAAAAATAGTTGGTCTTTCTCCTCTCCCACTAATTAAGAGTAAGAATGCTTTTACATTCATTCTATGGATCTCCAACTCATCAGCGAGGGGACTCACTACATATCTGGCTCATCAGTAAAGCTGTCAACTAGGATCTTTATAACCTCTTCCTCTCTGTTAGATCATTATATCCTTTTATTGAAAATATTTAACTCAATACTTTGCCATGACTAATGCTCTTAACACCCACAAGTCAAGGCAGAAGTTATGCTCATTACACAACATTAAGATGTTTCAAGACCTCTGGCATGTCAAAGATAAACAGTCCAGAATGGAACAGATTGGCTACAACTTTATGAAGATACACATGAAAAGCAATTAACAAGTCAAGTTAGGAGGGGTGGAAAAAAGTAGACAAAGAGATGAGTGAAAAACATCAAGATGTTAGAAGTGACCTGTTCAGTGGTGAACACCAGGATGGTGAGTGTAGACAAGACAAGACTGCTCGGTGTCATCAGGGAGCAACATGTGAAGATTTTTATAAAGAATAAGGAAAATCTACAACTTACACACCACACCCTTGTTAATGACTGAGTATCCACCATCCCATCTTTCCCTACCTCTCTTGGAGCCTTCACAGCCTATCTCCTTTCCTTACTCAGAATCAGCTTTGAAAACAAAGGACTATGCAGCCAGGCATGCTGTGAGCACCTTTAATAGACCTAACTATTTGTTTTGGATTCAAATGTTTAACCACACCCTGAGTCTTTTGTCTCTACTTCATCAGACACCTAGTCCTCCTTTTATGCCAAAACCAACATGAGTTGTCACCAACATCACTTCCTCTCCCTTGGAACTCCAAGGTACATGGTAACCACTGCAGCATGGCAGATAGGAGGATGAGTTTGAAGTCAATCTTTGGTTTAAATCTTGGTTCCACCCTTATGAGAGTGACTTTAACTTAGTTACAGGACAGACAAGCCTTATCTTTAAAACAGGATCCTACCTACCTCATACTAGAAATACATTCTCTGAAGCATTTCAAATGTTTAACAGCATAGACAACATATAGCAGGTATTTTAATATGTCTACAATTCACATAGATCAAAATGATTCACTTCTGGATGTGGGTGTTTGGCAGTTAAGATGCCACTAGGAATGCCTGCATCCCATATTGGACTGCTTGGGTTTGAGTCTTGGTCTGCTTCCAATTCATGTTTCATCCTAATACAAACCCAGGAAGCAGTGGTGGTTCAAGTACTCAGGTCCCCAGTACCCATATGGGAGATCTGAAATGATTTCCCAGCTCCTGGATTTGGCCTGGCCCCAAGGCCAGTTGTTGTGGGCATTTGGAGAGTTGATCAACAGACAGGAAATCTCTCTATTTCTGTCTTTGTGTGTATCTATGAGTCTGCTTTTCAAATATAAAAAAAATAAAAATAAATAAGTATTCATTTGTGCTATTTCAGCTTCTTGATTTTTCTAATCCTAGAAAAAAATTTTTAATTACATAGGCACCTTCCTTACCCCAAGACTAAGACAGCCAAAAACACAGACAGATACACACACATACACACACACGAAACAAACCATTTTTTAAATAACACACAAGGATACTATTCAAAAATTCCCAAAATAGGCTAAAGCACTAATACAAGGTTCAGTGTGTAAGGAAGGCATTAAAAATGCTATACATTGCTGTCATTACTATTGTTCACTGCAATTAAATGGTAGGATCTACCCTGTTTTGCAACCTGAAACTACTGGACCTCCAGAAAAGGATTCTTTTCTCTCTCCTTCTAGGAGAATTCCAAGTATTCCCAACAAGACTACAGTTAATGTTTATCATAACAACTATGCTGATAACTACAATATGCTAATTTCCAAAAACACAGAAAAGTCACAACCATCACCTTTATCCTCTAGGCCCTGAGTAAGCTGGGCCTGAAGACTCCAAAAACTGCTTATGCCATAGCAGAATTTCCAAGCCTTTCTGTAGCTTCTTCAGGCACGGCCCATAATCTCTCTGAGATCTTTAACCAGGTCCCCTCCCTCACATCTCTATCTTCCTGAAGAACAAGAGAAATGGGATTTTTTTAAAAAAATCTGATCAGGGAAGCCACAATTTTAAATATCTAGAAGTGATGGGCCATTTTTATTGGTAAACAACTGTCTTAAAAAAAAAAAAAGGTAGATAGGGTTCCTGGAAAAGTTTTATTAATGTGGTTTCATGTGCAAGCTACAACCTCCAGGCAGATGGTGTTTTTACAAAATTTCCCAAGGGAAGAGGATTTTTAGACCAAAGAAAGAACTGCTAGACAAAGACAGAAGGAAAAAAAATTAATACAATCAACCCTCATGAGTCATGGAGTCCCCATTTTCACACACATAACCCTCAAATCTCTATCTGTAGTGTTTTCACAGTCAACTGCAGACATGGGACACACGCAGAAAAGTGACATTTGAGTGGCTCAACGTGCACGTTCCCCACTGAGATCAAAGGAGGGGATGTTCTGCTTTCCTGTTTCAGCTCTCATGTCACACTGCAAAGAAATGTCCTTTCACGGTCTGTTGAGTACGTTTAATGCTTTTTCTGTGCTTTTCTTGGTGAAACCACTGAAAGAGCCAAGCGTAATGCTGAAAGGAGATCTCATGGCCCCACATCTAAGAAGGCTGTGCTATGCCTTATGGACAAAATATAGATGTTAGACAAGCTTCCTTCAGGCCTGAGTTAGCGCCCTAAGGTTAATATTAATGAATCAATAATACATAATAATGTGTCTTTCAAAAGAAATCCATGTGAAACATGGTTATACATTGATGGACAAAAAGATTGTGTCCAGAGGTTCTGTGGAACTTACCCCCATATTTCCGTAGCGGCAATGGTCCAGTATTCATTAATTCAATGTCTATGGTGAATTTATAGACTATAAGGACCAGAAATAATTAGAATTGACTGCATTTTATTCTATAAATTAGCATAAATAGAAGTAACAATAATCATTACTCCTATTAAGTTGATGTATTGAAGATTTACATTTGCTGGGCATTTTTTTTTTTTTTTGACAGGCAGAGTGGACAGTGAGAGAGAAAGACAGAGAGAAAAGTCTTCCTTTGCCGTTGGTTCACCCTCCAATGGCCGCCGCGGTTGGCGCGCTGCGGCCGGTGCACCGCGCTCATCCGATGGCAGGAGCCAGGTGCCAGGTGCTTTTCCTGGTCTCCCATGGGGTGCAGGGCCCAAGCACTTGGGCCATCCTCCACTGCACTCCCAGGCCACAGCAGAGAGCTGGTCTGGAAGAGGGGCAACCGGGACAGAATCCAGTGCCCCAACCAGGACTAGAACCCAGTGTGCCAGCGCTGCAAGGTAGAGGATTAGCCTGTTGAGCCGCGGCGCCAGCCTTGCTGGGCATTTTTTTAAAAAATTATTTTTATTTATTTGAAAGGCAGAGAGAAACCAGAGACAGATATATTCCAAATGCTGTTTCACTCTCCAAATGCCTGAAAACAGCAGGGGCTGGGCCATCACCTGCTAACTCCCAGGGTGTATATTAGCAGGAAGATGGAATTAGAAACAGCTGGAACTCAACCCGGGGCTCTCTGACATGGCATCCAAGTGTTCCAAGCAGTCTCTTAACTGCTGTGCCAAACACTTAAGCCAAATGCCAGGCATTCTATACATTATCTTCTAGAATCCTTACAGCTATCTCAAGAAAGAAATACCAGTATTAGCCCATTTGATAGTTGAGGAAATTAAAGATCAAAACACCTTAAAGAAAAAGTTGAGATAATTTTTTATACATTTTCCTGAAAGAGGATAATACAGTTCTCAAAAGCTACTGATTTCTTCTAACACACCAGAAACATTCCATCCATCTTGGTCATTCCTTATTCAACAAATATTTATTGGACAGTCAGTAACTGCATCCTCGGGACACCCAGTGAACTAACAGATTCCTAGTTCTTTTGGAGATTGATAGACAATAAAATAAGTATTGCCAATTGACCTATTTATAAACAAAAGATGAATTCTTAAGATACACATTATCCTTTAAAGATGTCTTTCAAGGGTGGACATTTAGCCTAGCAATTCACACACCTGTTAAGATGCCCACATACATATCAGAGTACTTGGGTCAATGTTCAGCTCTAACTCCTGACTCCAACTTCCTGCCAATACAGACCTTGGGAGACACCAGGGATGGCACAAGGAATTGGGTCCCTGTCATCTATGTGGGAGACCTGGATTATACTCCCAGTTCCCGGGTTTTGGCCAGGTCCAATCCCAGCTACTAGGGGAGTAAAACAGCAACAGGAGCTCTCTCTCTCTCTTTCCACATACACACACACACATACATACATTATATATATATATAATGTATATAATATATATTATATATTATATATGATTATGTATATTTATGTATGTGTAGAACATAGTATATACATATATGTAATATATTATGTAATATATACATTATAATGTATATAATATGTAATGTATATTATATGTGTTATATATAATGTGTGTGTTTTGTGTGTGGTTGTATCTCAAATAATCAACTCCATTAAAAAACAAGAATTTAAAAAAAAAAGAATTTCAAATGAAGTGGCAGTTAAAGGCTATCTTCTGTAAATACCAGTTACAATGCAGCTGGCCCTCCATATCTGCAGTTCCCACACCCTGAGATTCAAACATCCAAGGATCAAAAATATTCAGTGGGGAAAAAACAATACATGTGTCCTGAACATACACAGAGTTTTTTCTTTATTCCCTAAATAATATAGTATAAAAATAATTTACATAGAATCTATATTGTATTAGGTACTATACGTAATATAGAAATGATTTAGCATATCCAGGAAGAAGTGTGTAGGTTTTATGCTAATGCCCTGCACCATTTAACATAAGGAATTTGAGCACCCACAGATTTTGGTACGGAAGGGTATTCTGGAGCCAGTCATTCACAAACACCAAGACATGACTGTATACTTCCTTCCCAGGGTAACATATGTGTCCCACCAAGCAGGTTCTTCTCTCCCTGCCCGAGCTCCTCAGCCTCAATGATCTGACCCAGGCTCCACACCATCACTCAGCAGCCGCCCATTTGCCAGGGGTGACATCGACCCTTTTTGGCTCACCATTATCTCTTGACTCCACAGTAGCCTCAATGAATATTTATTAAACCCCATTTTACCTCTCAGGCCAAGGGAGCAAAATTGCTCAAGGATACTGCAAATAATTCCCAAACCATGACTCAGAAAATAAGAGCAAGAGTCGAATCTCATAACATCCACCCAGCTAGATGTCCAAGAAATAAATCTATTCAGAGAACTTCTAAAACTGCCTTTTCCATCTCCAGGGGCTGGCTCCTCCCCGCTCTTAAGTTCCAGCTCTCAACTCTGGCCTGCACAGTACATTCGTCCTGTCCTCGCACCCAAGTACAGAGCTCAGAAGCCCAGCAGACCATCCTTCGACCCATGCTTCTCAGCCTCCACCCTGTCCTGTGCTCCTGACTTCTTCCGAACACATGAACCTTTCCACTAATGCTCTTAGCACTATGCCTCTTTTGCTTCACTGTGTTTCTGTGTTGTTTGTCAATCACGTGGGAAGAAGAGAACTTTTATTTCCCTGTTCCCCTATAAAATGTAGAATAGGAACAGTTTCAGACTCAAGTCTGAATTAGTCACAATACCAGAGAAAGACTTAAAATCGCCCTGAGAATTCCATATATGTTTGTATGCTGTTATGGATGGATTCATACATCCTTTTATTTTATTTTATTTTTTGTGACAGGCAGAGTGGACAGTGAGAGAGAGACAGAGAGAAAGGTCTTCCTTTGCCATTGGTTCACCCTCCAATGGCTGCCACGGACGGCGCGCTGCAGCCGGCGCACCGCGCTGATCCGATGGCAGGAGCCAGGTGCCAGGTGCTTTTTCCTGGTCTCCCATGGAGTGCAGGGCCCAAGCACTTGGGCCATCCTCCACTGCACTCTCGGGCCACAACAGAGGGCTGGCCTGGAAGAGGGGCAACCGGGACAGAATCCGGCGCCCCGACCGGGACTAGAACCCGGTGTGCTAGCGCCACAAGGCGGAGGATTAGCCTGTTGAGCCACGGCGCCGGCCCATACATCCTTTTAATTGGTAGTGAAATTCATTCCTATTCCTATGCACACAATAGCTGACAGAGAGGGGAAGTAGGCCAGAAGGCTCCTGGGCTACATCTGTGGCTTTGAAAGCTTTTTGTATAGACTCTAAGCCTTTGAGAAGTGCCCACAGGCTTGAGGTTAAGATATAAGAATCAATCTCTTACTTCTGAGGGGTCTTCACAAAGTTTGTAGAAAATACATATTATGGAAAATCTATGAATAGATTTCAAATTTTTGGCACCAACACAGACTTTTTTTTTTTTTGCTTATTAGCTTCATACTTTTTTAAAAGATTTATTTCTTTATTTGAAAAGCAGAGTTACAGAGAGAGAAGAGAGAGAGAAGGAGAGACAGAGAAAGAGAGAGAGAGATCTTCCATCCACTGGTTCATTCCCCAAATGGTTGTAACAACCAGGTGGGGCCAGAATGAAGAAGTCAGGAGCCAGAAGCTTCTTCTAGGTCTCCCATGTGGGCACAAGGGCCCAAGCTCTTGGGCCATCTTCCACTGCGTTCCCAGGCATTTTAGCAGGGAGCTCGACCAGATGTGGAGCAGCCAGGACTCCAACCATCTCCCATATGGGATACTTGCACTGCAGGCTATGGCATTAACCTGCTGTGCCATTGCACAGCCTCCTAAACTTACCTTTTAACTCCATTTTTCCAAGAACTTTTTGGAATGCCCTCATATTCACTTAACAGTGACAAAGAAAAAGGGAATAGACAACACCTGCACACAGAAATGTTCCTATTATTAACCACTTCTTCAAGTCTTTTGCAAACCCTAAGTTCTAATAGTAATTGACATCAATGGTAACACAAAACTGCAGTCCTGGGGGTAGACGATTTGGCCAAATAATTAAGAGGTGCACCTCTCATATCAGCGTACCTGGGTTTGATGCCCAGCTCCAGCTCCTGATCCTAGCCTACTGCTAATGCAGACCCTTGGAAGCAGCAGTGACGGCTGCTGCTTGAGTTGAGTCCCCGCCACCCATGTGACACCTGGGTGGCATTTCTAGCTCTAGGCTTTGGCCTCATTCATGCATGGGCTGTTAAGGGTGATTTGGGGAATGAGCCAGCAGATGGGAGATATCTCTGGGCCTCCATCTCGCTGTCTCTCTGCCTGTCAAATAAATTAATTAAAAAAAAAAAAAACTGAAGCAGTAGGTAGAAAGCAGAAATGACTATTTCTAGTCATTTCTAGACTAGTGTAACTATGGTAGGAGTAGCAGCAGCAAACATCTATGGTGTCCTTATCACAGGTAGTATCTCATGGTCTCACTGAATCTTCCCAGCAATCCAATTAAGCACACACCCTACTGTCCATGTACTAAGACAAAACTGTAACTCAAGAAGGCATCCACATCTATGTGCAATGGGACTTTTTTACCAGAGAAAGATGGTTAATATCTGGGCTAATTCCCCTTTCTGCTCTCTGACAATCAGTTAGCCATACGTTTTAACATAGAAACCTCATGATGATCAAGGAAATCATACTGGTGTACAGAGGAGAAAAAGATTTCACTGAAAACTTGCATTCAGTGCAGTGCTTAAGACACCTCTTGTCACACCCGTATCTCATACCAAAGTGCCTGAGGCTGAGTGCCGGCTCCACTCCCCCGACTCCAGCTTCTGTAATTGATGGCTGAATCACCTGAGTCCCTGCCACCTATGTAGAGACTCAGACTGAGTTCTAGGCTCCTGGCTTGGACCAGATGAGCTCTGACTATTGCAGGCATGTGCGAATTGAACCAGCAGATTGGCCATCTCCATCTGTCTGACTTTCTATGCCTTTCTCTATCTCTTTGCCTTCCAAATAAATGAAATACATAGTTAAAAAAAAAACTATATTCTAAACTCTAAAATAATTATACAATGCTATTACCAAGGGGGGAAAACCCTAGGGGCGTGAAAGATATAGATTTTTTTAGGGTTAAGAATACCGTGCGGGCCGGCGCCGCGGCTCACTAGGCCTTGGGCGCTGGCACACCGGGTTCTAGTCCCGGTCGGGGCGCTGGATTCTTTCCCGGTTGCCCCTCTTCCAGGCCAGCTCTCTGCTGTGGCCAGGGAGTGCAGTGGAGGATGGCCTAAGTGCTTGGGCCTTGCACCCCATGGGAGACCAGGAGAAGCACCTGGCTCCTGGCTCCTGGCTTCGGATCAGCGCGGTGCGCTGGCTGCAGCGCGCTGGCCGCCTCGGCCATTGGAGGGTGAACCAATGGCAAAGGAAGACCTTTTTCCCTCTCTCTCTCTCTCTCATTGTCCACTCTGCCTGTCAAAAAAAAAAAAAAAGAAAGAATATTGTGCAATAGCTTATACTAAACAAAGATGACTTCATAAACAAATTGTCATCTTCAACGTGAAAAGGTAGAGCAGAAGTCACCACACGCAGGTCAGGTTGAAACCCGACAGTTAGGAATTACAGATAGCCACGTGAAGATAGCCAGGGCCCTGAGTTGCCAAACCACCAGGGTATCGTGCCACTTCAATGAGTGCATCTTATTATCTATTCCTCCACTGAGCTCCACTCTGTAATTATGATGAAAGGAAACATGCCGGTAAAGACAAAGACTATGCAGGCAACAAAAGTGACGCCTTGTATGTGAATGGCACGTGCCATTCTTAAACACCTACTTCTCAGGCATCCCACCATTTACCACTATTTGGCCTGCACCAAATCTCAAAGATCCTGACTCTGATTATCCACAATGGGGCTTACTCGGGCCTCCCTTTCTAGTCTGTGGATCCTCTTCTTTCCCTGATAGCCCTTAAGTCATCTTCTCTTTCTTAAAAGTGTCCAAAATGAAAAATTCATTTCAAGTCAAAAATCTTGTTGATGATGTAGAGATGGAGGGAACTAAGACTCAGGCTTTGGCCGGACACTCTACCCACATAATTCTTTTCATCCACACAATTACCCTATAACTGAGATCATATTATTATCCATTATTCCCTTGTAGCTTCTGTTGAAACAGACACCAAAAGAATAACTTGCCCAAAGACGCACAACTGCATGGCCAAAAAGGAATTTAAGTCCAAATCTGTTTTACTACAAAATTTAAGCTGCTTAGATTAGTTAAAAGCCCACAACCAGTTTATAATAAGAACAGATCAGGGATTTTTATCTAGAGAAGCTGAGCAAATAGCAAAAGGAGAAAAAAAAAAAAAAAAAAAAAACGAGAAAACTGAAATCCTTGAATCTAAGTGGATGAAACACAGAAGTGGGTAGAATTTCCTGTAAATAGAGTTCCAGAGTTTTCTGTCCATTTGACAAAACCCGGGCCTTCCCTTCCGTCTTGAAGTGAACGGCTTGGTGAGGTTCAGAACGGAGTGACTCTGCTGGGTCAAGACACCCCTGCGCATGATGAAAGATGCTGGCTGGTCGTGGTCATTCCACCCCTGTTTTGGAAGCTCCCACATTCTGCAAACTGTCTGGAACTCATTAAGGGGGGGAAAACAGGCTGACAGTCGTATTTCAAATTTTATTCAGCAGAAGTTGCATGAACAACAATTTGGTCATGTGGCCATGCCCAAAACCACCATCACCCTATTTCTCAACCAAGACTTTCAGTCAAGTGACTGCAATATGTTTCAAGTTTCACACATTACCAGTGAGTCTGGATTCAACTCTGATGTCTTCTGAGATTTGAGCCAGGGCTCTTTAGATAGCACAATTAGGATACCTCCAAGTCACTTAGACTCCATCACATTTACACAATCACAATCTTAACCTCTGTAGGTCTAGTCATCCCTCTCCTTACACTTTTCCATTATTTAACCAACAAATTCCTTTTCTCATTAAGTATGGTAAATTGGGGTTTGTGTCACCTGTGGGGACATAGAACAAGCTTACACATTGCTTGTAACCCATCTCTACAGGATGCTTTCTAATCCAACTTGATTAAGCAAAATCACTAAGCCATCATCCCCTCCACCTTACTGCAATGGCTTTAAAAGTACAATCCCCCAAACCACCAGTTTCAGCACCACTTAGAACCCGGACCTACTGAATTACAAACTATGGTGGTGCACCCAGTTTGTAATTCTGCAATTTAAGAAGCCCTCCAGAGGGTGCTGCTGCACATTCAAGCTTGAGAACCACTGCCCTAATACATTTACCACAAATGCTTATGTCTCCATAATGAATTAGTCTTGTTTTGCTGTTTTGGAATTAGAAAGTCCCCAGATCAGAATACATTTCATAAAAATAATGTCACCTGCAGCTTATTATCAGGCCAGAGATGACCACTGAAAATAATTACTCACTGGTTTAAAAAAAAAAATAGTCCTGTCTAGAAAGTTGGTTATCTGGTCTTCAGATCCACACTGGTGATACAGGTGGAACCCAAGAAAATCCTAGGATTCATTTGGACTAGTCAACATGCACTCCCTGAAACCAACCATTGCCATAAAGTCATACAGCCAGATCTGTATCACATTCTCCACTCCTGGAACTATGAAACTGAGCCACATGAGCTAATAAGCAAGTGAGAGAGGTTGTTAGAAGAATTTGGAAAATAGATTATTGGTAAGCAAAATATTAAAAGTGTCCACTAGAAGAAATTTAGAAATTAGAAATTTAACAGCTCCCTGCTGTTAAATCACACATTTTACTGACTTTGACTCTTTGACCAAGTGGGTAACGTCAAACTCTCATTCATTTCTCTATCAACAAAGACTTAAAGCTTCCATAAGTAATCAGTATCATCAGAACTGCATTCCAAGATCCCATCATTTAGCATTTACTCATCTAGCACTTACCTAGATAAAACTATTAGTGTTTATCTACCCAATGACCAGTGGAAAAATTATCATGCTAAGATGATACAAGGTGTGGTTCCAAAAAGTCTACATGCTGACTGTCCAATATACCATGAGATAGTAACCAAGCTCCTACAAGTTATTCTCCAAGCATACTTCCTTGCAGCAAATAGGCAAATTTTTATTTGGAATGCCATCAGAAATCATGCCAGCAACCGCCTCATATACACTACTGTAAACTCTTCCTTTAAAAACAAATAAATACAATTTTTCAAGAATGCACAGTTGTTAGGCCGGCGCCGTGGCTCAACAGGCTAATCCTCCGCCTTGCGGCGCCGGCACACCGGGTTCTAGTCCCGGTCGGGGCGCCGGATTCTGTCCCGGTTGCCCCTCTTCCAGGCCAGCCCTCTGCTGTGGCCCGGGAGTGCAGTGGAGGATGGCCCAGGTGCTTGGGCCCTGCACCCCATGGGAGACCAGGAAAGGCACCTGGCACCTGGCTCCTGCCATCGGATGGGCGCGGTGCACCGGCCGCAGCGCGCCGTCTGCGGCGGCCATTGGAGGGTGAACCAACGGCAACGGAAGACCTTTCTCTCTTCTCTCTGTCTCTCCCTCTCACTGTCCACTCTGCTTGTCAAAAAAAAAAAAAAAAAAAAAAAAAAAAAAGAATGCACAGTTGTTGTCATCCTCTTCCTTTAAAAGTAAATGACCCTAAATGGCCAATGCTATTTTAATGATTCTTCATCATCAGTCACAACATTATAAACTTGCTACAAAGGGTTCTACTGGCCGAAGAGCCCAACATCTTTCATTTGGATGCTATAGCTATATACAAGTTCAGTAATACAATACAACCAAAGCTGACACTACAATAATGCCTTTTTGCTGAAAGTTTTCAAATGTTAATATTTATTTATTTACTTACTTACTTATTTATATATAAAACTCGGACCTTTTAATGGGGAGGGAATTGCCACAGTTTGACTGCTGCCACACCTGTGTGCTATATGTCTGTGCCTGGACTCAACTTTGTAGCACTATCACCACCACCAGGGTACAGACGCCAGCATGAGGAACACAGTGGCCACATCTCACTAAGAGTCTCTGGTAGAACTGACCAGGACTGCTCTGGGTCCTGAGTTAAAGAAGAAAACCATTTGTAGGGCTTCAAAGTGTTTATCCTTTGAACAAATTACAAATATCCAGTCATAAAAACAAGGTGTACATTTTGAAAAACATGTGCCTTTGAATCAATCAGTATCCCAGAACATATTATAATAAAAGTACCAAAGTAAACACAACAGTCTTATCAGATTGCCATTTCATCATTTCACATACAATTACAACCAGTTGCTAAATGAACCTTCTTTCCCTCTTCCCCACATCTCTTCCCATGAAGCCAAGTCAAGCTTCTCCACAGGAGAACCTATTCCACAAGCTACATATTATCCCAACAATGGGGACAGTCATTTTGTCATTGCTGCCTCAGTCATACAGGGAAATGGATGACCCTGGGCCACTGATTCAGCAAGCTGGCCCCCTCTGGGGAAGGGGTGGGGGTGGAGAGGACAAAGATCACAGAGGCCTTCCCTAAATTGCTCAACAAGACATAATTTCCTTATAAAAAGACAGAATTCTACCAGCCTTCTCTAGACCTTAAACTCCTGGCATTGAGATTTTAAATATCTGCTGTCACATTAGTTGAGAGTTTTTCTTAGGAAAGTCAACACCCCATGAGTACTGGAAACAAACACAGCTACTGAAAATCAAATGCTTTGAAAATTTTTTTTAAGTGATTCTATTAAAAACACACCAATGCCTGTGGATGTGAAGGCTGGTGAATGGTTGGGGTGGTACGTAGGAGGAGAGCTTCTTCTTTTTCATTTCTGCACCGACACTGACATTTTTGCATCCACGCATAGGAAGTGTGATCTAGAGGCCGAGACCCAGGACTGGGAGTCAGGAGGTCGAATCTTGTTGTTTGTTCATGGGGGCTATGTACGACTTTTGCAAAATCCATCTTAGGCATCAGTTTTTCATCCTTGGTCACTCAGACCTCTCCTTTACACCAAAAAGTTGGACAGAAACAATCTCATGACAGTCACAGTGAGAAGAGCAAGGAGACAGCATGGATGGAGCAAGATGATCCTAAAGGAAAGAGACTAATAAAAATAACAAGCTCCATCTCCACTTATGGTCCAGGGCAGGTTTATAAAGACCAGCAGGAATCTCTGACTCACCCAACGTTAGGAAAACACTTAGGACCAAGTTATAAACACTTAGAACAAAGATTTATGTCTGTATTCCTTTCTCCTCTGTGCATATATTACCTTACACCAGCCCTAAAGACCTTCCTGGAAACCTACTAAACATCAATCCTAATGTTGTAGACATTTACCTTTCATCTCTGCAGGAACCTCGCAAAGTAGCCATTGCCTCTTTTCACAGAAAACTGCAGCTCAGGATGATTGGGAAACTTGTCCAAAGTCACAGAGCTAGTGAAAATGATCACGATTTGTTCCTTGCTATCAAACATCCAGGTCTTGCTTCAAAATCACTCCTGCTATACAACCATTCCTGATCATCCAGCCCAAGAAAGTCCCCTTCTTTCACAGTAACACTTCGCCAATAAACGTTTCATTTTCCTAACAGTTGCCAAAAATCCTCTTGTTCATTTATTTGACTCATTATTAACTGTGTTCCCTACCTCCCAGATCAGAGACGGGGAATTTTTTTCTGCCAAGGGCCATGTGGATATTTATAACATCATCCACGGGCCAAACAAAATTATCAACCTAAACATTAGCCTGCTGTGTATTTACTGAACTTTGAGTCCGGCCTGCAGTTGCCTTGGTAGGGTCAGACCAAATGATTTCATAGAACTTAGATAGCCCACAGATAAGGCATTCCCCACTCATGCCCCAGACGGAAGCACCACGCTGGCAGGAATCCCACCTGCCTGGTTCCACATGTGAATCTGTGAGTAAGCACAGAGCCTAACATCTTACAGATACTTAATAAATAATCCTTGTAAAGAAGGAGGAGAGGGCGAAAGGGAGGGATAAGTAGAAAAACAAATAAATCCAGGCCCTTCTGACTCCAAAGTTATACCTCCTCTGTTTAAAGTAATTGAGGGAAGCTCTTGAAGCATCTTGGGGAGGACACTAAGAATCCTCAATGATGTTAAGGTGCCATTTATATCCCTAAGTGTCTTTTTTCTCACCAGTATCCCCTACTCATCCAAAGTATCCCACCCCTGTCAGTCTAACCTGATCCAACTTCTCAGATATGGTATGGTTTGAATAGCATAAGGCTGCTGAACTCATGCTGGACTTTAAACCTCAAAGTCATAAGTTCATGGTACTAGGAAGGAGGAAATTTCATCTAATTATGGCGGTTAGGAAGTGGACCTAATAGGATGTCCTTAGGTCATTGAGGGTGTGACCCTAGAAGGTGGAGTGACTTGGTTATAAAGGCCTAAGTTGGGTCCAGCCATTCTTTCTCTGCCTCCTTGCTTGCCAGGTAACCCTTCCTTTGCACACTCTGCCGCTCTCCACCAGATGCCAAGACAAATGGGACCACCCATTCAATATCAGACCTCCAAAACTATAAGCTAACAAAATCTTTCCCCTACATAAAATTAGTTTTCTCCAGTATTACTGCAGTGATGAAAAGCTTATGAAAACAACCAATGAGCTACCGAGCTCAGAGCTCAGCACTTGAGATGCACCATGAAAATCTGGCAGTGAAAGATCTCCACATTCTAAACTGCAGGACAGAAGTCTCACGTGAATACCTCAAAGGTGAACTTCTTTATCCTTCAGGGCATACATAACAGGCCACAAGAGAGAAAGATGAAGCAAAGAAATAAGGAAGTCTTGTTCAACAAACAACCTAGAGAGATGGATTTACCATGGGGGAGACAAATCTGGCCCTCCCCTCAAACTCTCAGCAACAGAAAGGGAGACACAGAAATTTCACTAGAGGCCCCAGACCTCCTTGTGGATCTCTTTCCCCTAATAAAGATGCTGACTTTATGCCTTGGGATCATTTCTTTCCTCAGCTACATAATCTTCAAAGGCTCCCAAAAATCTTCTTGTAAACTACAAGCTGCCCTTACAGTACAAAAAGCTTATTGGTGATTGCATTTACTATCTTTAAGCTGCCTTCTTAATCACTTTCTCCAAATAATGCATACTTTGGGGCAGTCAAACAGATTTTTATAATTCACTCTGATTAAACAAACCTAATGGAAAAGTACATTTTATACTTAACAACCACACACACACACAAAACAAACGAAACTCTGGCTTGTTGTCCTTGAAAGATGACAAAAAAAAAAAAAAAGCCCAAGTTTCTTTTCTCCTATTATTTATCCTAATACTGCCAGTTCTGAAACAAAGCAGTTGGAGGGAGAAATTTAGTAACTTTGATTTGTCCCAAGATACATTTTTTTACACTGAGGTCCTATTCCTGACAGTAAGCACATGTGACCTGTTCTAAAAAAAGGATATTTTCCACTTCTTGCACAACTGGAGCAGATATAAACATCAGCCTGTGCAAACTGCACTGCAGAACTCAAAGGGAATTAAACACACACACACACACACACACACAAATTCTATAAATAGCAGTAATCGGGAAAAGGAAGTCTCCAATAAGACACAAAACCAACACTTAGAATCCCACTTTAATCAAGTGTTCCGTTTAATCATGCCACAAAACGAATCTGCATAATAAGTTTTGAACATATGCCAGGTTAAGGCACCACAATCTTGTCTATTTTGCTTCAGAGACATGATTCTACACATGGTTTTAATTATTGTTACAAGGGGAGAAAAAAAGTGCTATCAGGGAAAAATTCTACTAGAAAAGAAGAAAATAATATGCATGTACAAATTTTGGGAGGCCTCAGTTTTAAAAGTTCTACCCAACCTATGAAAAGGTTTCCTACTGATCCTGATTTTAAAAAAATTGAGACTCTTAGAGGTGCTATGCCCTAGACAAAATGGAGTGGTTAAGGGACAAAACCAGGAACTCAGTAGTGAAGCACAGCTCCCTCTAAACCTGTCCACGTGATTCCAGTCTCTTCACTGCCCACAGACGAGGGATAACTGGGAGTCTGGCTAAAAGTTTAAGATGCAAATATGAGGTAGCCAGTTGACCTAGTGACTAGGACACTTGCATCCCACATGCTGATGCCTGGGTTCAGTTCTCATCTCTGGCTCCAGATTCTAGCTCTGACTCCAGACTCCAACTTCCTTCTATTCTAATGCAAGTCCTGGGAGACAACTCAAGTAGCTCTGCCCATCACGTGGAAGACCTAGATTGAGTTCCTGGTTCCCAGGTTCAGCCTGGCCAGTATGGTCAATGCGGGCATTAGAGGAGCGTACCAGTGGATAGACATGCTTACTTACTTGCTCTCTCGCTCTCTCGCAAATAAATCTTGCTAGAAAAACTTTAAGGCAAACAAAAATCCTAAATGACTTTGTTAGGATTATGCTTTCCAAAGCATCTAACATTTATTTAATGCAGCAGAGAAACATGCTTCTTCAAACTCAAATACCTCTATTCCTCCACAAAACTGCCCCTCTAAGTCCACTTCCTCCATGACATCCCCAGTGCTGATGCCCACCTCCTCTACAGGATTCACGTGTTCTCCTTCCCTCACTCCACTGGGAGTTTTAGAGAGGACATAGTGTGATTCATCTTTGGGTTTAGCACAATCACACACCTGCTTTTTATACCAAAGTAAAGAGTAACTGACAAGAGCATGGGGCTATAGCCAGATGGCCACTATTTAAAGATTTTATTTATTTATTTGAGAGGTAGAGTTACAGACTGTGAGTGGAAGAGACAGAGAGAAAGGTCTTCCATCTTCTGTTTCACTCCCCAAGTGGCCACAACAGCCGTAGCTGAGTCTATCCAAAACCAGGAGCCAGGAGCTTCTTCCAGGCCTCCCACCCAGGTGCAGAGAACCAAGCACTTGAGCCACCGTCCACTGCTTTCCCAGGCCATAGCAGAGAGCTGGACTGGAAGTGTAGCATGCAGGACTTGAACCGGTGCCCATATGGGATGCCAGCACCACAGGCAAAGGATTAACCCACTGTGCCACAACACCAGCCTAGCTGGCTACTATTTAAACCCATTTAATCTAGTTAACATGACTGTTTATTTCTCTGTAAAACTGGAATAAAAATGAATATGACCAAGATTGAAGTAAAAACTCAGATAATACAAGTAAAATAACCAGATTAGTACCTCACACATAGTAAGCACTAGATGAAGATTAACTGTTTTTAAAATTATAAATAATGGTGTTGTTTTTTTTTACCTATCATCACCTCATTCAGGTTTGATAAAGATTAAGTATGTTTTACATACATTAAAACACATAGAACAGGGACTGGTACTGAGTGCATACTCAATAAACATTAGCTCACATCATTGGTAGTAATTTGTATTTGCTATGACTCAATAAATACATGTCAAATGTGAATTTTTACATTTGTGCTGATACCATCATTGTTATTTTCTTCTACAGCACAAAGATATTATTATGAATTGGGTCAAAAATATAAAATACAAAAAAATTATCTGAACACTTCCTTAGGAGGAATGCAAAAAAGAATTTACTAATATCGAGGGAACTTAATTGTACATTTGCCTAAGAGAAAATAGTCACATTCAACCAAATGCAACCATTTTCAGAATGTCAGAGCTCAGTACCAAAAAAACAAAACAAAACAAACAAACAAAAAAACCAAAATCTGCTAGCATTTACTATGAGCCAGGCAACACACTAATCCTTTCTAATGTCATAGTTATCATTCCTAAGATGTCTAGGAAGAAGGCTTCCATTTGCCAGATGAGAAAACTGACATGAGAAGTCGCCTAGCTAGTTAGGAACAGGCAGTGAGGCCAGAACACAGTTCCTAATCTCTATATTATCCGGATTGTACAGAACGCAAAAACCAATAACATTTCAGGAAAAAGAAAAGGCAGACAGTTTTGTTTGTGCCAAGAATGGATTATCATTTTGGTGGTTTATTTGTTTGGACAGTGAGAGACAGTGAGACAGATAAACAGTGAGAAAGAGAGAGAGAAAGGTCTTCCTTCCGTTGGTTCATCCCCCAAATGGCTGCTACAGCTGGCGCACTGCGCCAATCCAAAGCCAGGAGCCAGGTGCTTCCTCCTGGTCTCCCATGCGGGTGCAGGGCCTAAGCACCTGGGCCATCCTCCACTGCCATCCCAGGCCACAGCAGAGAGCTGGACTGGAAGAGGAGCAACCAGGACAGAATCTGGCCCCCCAACTGGACTAGAACCTGGGGTGCCGGCGCTGCAGGCAGAGGATTAGCCAAGTGAGCCGCGGCGCCAGCTCCTGGATTATCATTTTGTAAAAGAAAGTATTTAAAAAAAAATGAAGATAGAGGAAAATTCCCAGCAAAAATCCACAAGATGGCAGTGGCCTTATACCCAAATATGTGTGTCTATGACACAACAGTTTTTGTCTTCCTCATTTCACCACAAACCAGTGAAACTTTATATACCTCTCTCTGAGTCAGCAGTTATGAACTGCTACTGTATTCTGTCCTGGCACAATAAACCCTACGCTCATTGGCATCTCCATCTCTGATTTGCAGAAAGTTTACCAACAGCTGTCTACAACGGTGCCAAAACTTTAAGAAGAAACTGGAACTCAAGTAAGCCAATTCTGAGGTCTTGCCAGCAAAACAGTATTAGCAACTACCAAGCCACAGAGTTTCACACCGAGAAAACCAAAACAAAGCATCATAAGCCTCAATGACACTACCATGCTGTAAAATGTTGTTAGGTCCACAAGACCTACAGCCAGTGTGTTCCCTGACTCACTGGACAGTTCCACATTTGGTTCCCTGCTGGGACAATGCCAACATGTGAACACTAGGTTTGCTCAAGAGAGTCAGCACTTTTCCTCTGCCACTCACAGTTCCAAATGCCTCCTAAAACAACGCAAAAATGTCTCAAAACCCTTGTTGGAGGGACCAAAGTGCAACCAATTCTTTCTGGAATTCATCCTTGGGCATGTGTCTTCCCTTGACACAGCTTCATGGGTCAGTGTGACCAAGAAGGGGTCAACATAATCTAAATCCCCCAAATGCCCAGTCCTAAAGGCTAAGAGGTCTTGGGCAGGAACGAAACAAGTCTTTCCTCAACAAACACTTGGACATCTGAGCTTGGCCCCAACGAAGAGTATAAAAACATCTCTCTGCAGAGGGCCTGGTAGACATCTACTTTTCAAAAGAGCATGACACTTAGGGCAAAAACACAAACCAAATGCCTCCCTGAGTGGGACACAGGGAGGCAGCAACACGCAGTTGAGGAAATACTGAGGGTGCCAGGCACTGTTCTAAGCCAGTGGTTCTGAAGTGGGGGTTGTTTCTGCCTGCCTCAGAAGACACTTTTCATTGCTGCAACGTGGCGCAGGCAGGAAGAGGCTGGGAAAGCTACTAGCCATCCTGCCATGCCCAGCACTGCCCTCCACAGGAAAGGATTAGCCAGTCCAAAGCGCCAACAGCATGGACATTCAGAAGCTCAGCTCCAGGCTCTGGGAACACAACAGTGACCAAGGAACCCACAGAAATCCCTGCTCCCTTGGAGCTCGCAGTCTAGGGTGGGGAAACAGACAATAAACCTAACATATGAGGAAGTTCTGGGGTAAGTTACAGAGTAAGTACTAGAGGAAGAATGCAGCTAAGCAAGGCAGACCAAGGCAGAGGAACAGATATTGTTCAGATTTGTCACAGAAGGCCACATCAACAGTGTGATGGAACGCGCAGCAACGGCCATTCAAAGAAGACCTGAAGTGTGTGAGGGAGTGGGTGCTGTGGCTCCTGAGCCAGGATGGTCCAGGCAGAGGGAAGAGCAAGTGCAATACACAAAAGGGCTGAAAGGGCCCAAAGTATTCTGGGAACTGTGAGGAGACCAATCTGGCTGCAGCAGAGGCTGGTGAGAGGGGGCAACAAAAGGCAAGGCCAGATCTGACAGGCAGCCTGACTACATAAGCTGCCTTGTGCCTCCTAAAGGACCTCGAGTTTTCCTGAGAAACAAGAAGCCATGAGAGGGTTTTGGGCAGAGAATGACAAGATCCAACCTGAGTTTTAACACAGGGTTTCTCCACCTCAGTACCACTAACAGTTGGGAGCCAGATAATTCTTTGCTTGAAGGCTGTCCTGGGCACTGTAGAACAGTTAATAGCCCCATGGACCTCTACCTACTACAGGCCAGTGATGATCCCCTTCCATTGTGACTACCAAAAGTATCACCAGACATCCCTCAACAACTCCTAGGAGGAGACACCACCCCCTGGAGACACTGCGCCCTGGTTGAGGCCTTTTTACGGGGAGGTGGAGCAGGATAGAGGGAGGGAGGGAGGGAAAAAGCTCCTATTTACTGGTTCACTCTCCATAGTCTCATAACGGTCCTGGGCTGGGGCCAGAGAAGGGGTCTCCTAGTGGGTGGCAGGGAACCAACTACTTGAGCCATCACTGCTGCCCCCTAGGGTCTGCATTAATAGAAAGCTGGAGTCAGAAGCCAGAGGAGGATATTGAACTCAGGTATTCTGAGATGGGGCACAGGTTTCTTAAGCAGCATCTTAACCACTGGGTTAAACTCCTTCGCTGTTTTAAAACCATTCTCAACAGGAACACTGTGGGTGTAATACATATGGAAAACCCACTAATAGTGGGTAAAGAAACCAAAGGAAAGAGATTGCTATAATAACCCAGGCAAGAGCTGATAGGGACTTGGATCACACTATAGCAGAGGCATTGGTAGGAGGAGGACAGACCCTGGGCTTATTTTCAACTGCAAGAAATCATTGAAAATAACCGATAGGCAAACCACCGACTGTCTTAACCTCTCAATTTCAACTTTTTCTAAGATTCATGGGAAGTGAGGTGCTCCAAGAGACTTAAGACGAAAAGCAAGGGGAAGGCTCTGAACAAGGTGCAGCCTTTTAAAGTTACACAACATACGTCAGGGACAATACCTTGGAAAACAGTACAGGGAAATGGTGCCAACGTCATCTTAGCTTTTATTTACCTGATTTATTTCAAAGAGCATGTAGCTGCTACATGTACAAGTTTGACAACAACTTTTTCAATTTAGTCTTCCTCCTCCATACTGGTTTTGTCCCACACCTGTCTCTGGAATCAACGTGTGAAGTCATTTCCGCCCTCGTCCCCACATTTCCCCCTCCCACCGGCTCGCTGCTGTGCTACCCAGGATGTTCACCCTTGCAAGTCATTTTTGCTGACTCTGAAAAAGAACAGGCCCAGCTCCTCCTGCACGAGTTTCCCTGTGCTCCTTCGGGTTTTTCCAGATGGTATTTTCCTCACACTCTCAGACTCATTTAATGTTATGTATCAGCTACGATCAAACAGTCCAGTTCATTCATTCCTTTCAGAACTACACACACACACACACACACACACACACACACGATCCCTCATTCTAGCCATGTAAGCATTTGCTTATAGAAGCAAAAGCAAAGACTGCTCAGTAAAACACTAGTCCCTTCAGCCCCTCGCTGATAAAGCCACAATGAGCATAACCAACAATACCCTTTACACAGTATTACTCAGAACCCCCAGCCCCCCAGCACAGACAATCCACGCGCACACACAAAACAGCCATTATGAAGCAAGCCACCAACTCAAGGCTGATGTTATGCTTCTAACTGCACAAGAGCCTTCCTCGCCATCTGCCTTAAAAAGACTGCCTCCGTTGTCCTTCTCCACCCACTCTGACTTTGGGACCCTCTCCCCTCCTGGCAGGCAGGCCCATTCACCCAGACCCTCACCCCAGCGGGGTGCAGCAGGGCTAAACACCTGCAGTTATTTATAGTTGTATCTTATCTCACCACGGGAGAGGGCCACTCTCCCAGCCTCCAGTGACCGTCTCCCTCTTAGCAAACACTGGAAATGGGACGCAGGAGGGAGCGGGGTGGCCCCAGGAGGGAGAGAAAGGAAGACACCTAATCGGTTCCGACGGGCAGCGGTAAGGGAGGCTGCAAACGGGGCCGGTACCACCAAAGGCAAATGGGCACAAGAGGCAGCGGGCAACAGACCACACAGTGCGTATCCCGAACGCCTCTCCGACTAAAAAGTTTTTTTTTTTAAGTCATCAGCGAATAAAACACGTGTGGCTGCCAAGCAGGTGGGACACTCGCAAACTTCACCTCCACGGAAGGCCCGCGTGTGAAGCGCTCTGCAGCTCCGGGAAGCCTAAGCCGCACGAGGGGACACGCCCACGCGCTGCCCCCGGCCCCGCCCACGCTCGGGGCCGCGTCGGCGAAGGTGAGGGGCGGAGCCCAGGGAAAGCTCACCTGCGAGCAGCCCGGGGCTGGCGTTCCCTCAGGGGCCGGGCTCCCCGTCGGCGACTACTCAGAGCCTCCCTAGAACCTCGCGTCTTAAGCCACCCCAAGCGCTCGCCCTCTGAGCCCCTCAGCACGCCGGGTGTATCTTCAGTAGAGGGTCCCTAAAAACTCTTTCGCCCCATCCCGCCGACCGCGTCCGGTGCCGGCACTCCTCCTCCCCCACCTGGCGCCCAGTCGTTCCCCAGCCCCCACCCTGTCTCCGCGGCTGGCATCCCCGCCGGGGGGTCCCGCTCCCGCACGCGCCGCCCCCGCGCCCTGCCGCGGCCCGAAGTGAGCTCGGGCACAGCCCCCCAGATGCACGCGGGCCGGCCGGGCGCGGCCCCCAGCTGCGGGGGGCCGTGCGCTGTCCGCCCAGGGGCAAGGGCACGGGGTCCTTGTCGCTGGGCTCGGGCGTCTGGTTGTCCTCACCCCTCGGCAGGAAGCGCGGGACCCCCCCGCCGCCCGCCGCGCCTCCTGCCAGCTGTCACAACTCACCTGCTCTTCAGGGGTTGACTTTTGAGTTCGTAATAGGTTTTGGGCTCTTCGTGAAACTCCTCCCCGACTTCGAAATCCGGCACGATCCCTGATTCCGACTGCATGGCTCCCGCTCTCCGTCCCTCCAAGGCTCGAAAGTGAGAACAGAGTCCGGGGGCGCTGAAGGAAGGTAGCGGGGCCTGGGTCCCCCGTGCCGCGCGCCCCCGCGCTGCGCCGAGCTCAGCCCGCTGGCCCGCGCGCTGTCGCCTGCCCCGGCGTGGTGAGTTTACACTCGCACCCGGGCGGGAGGGGCGGAGGGCCCAGCGCCACCTGGGAAGTGTAGTTTGGTCTGGGCGGGCTACTCTCGGCTCGCCGCAGAGATGCTCACGCGAGAACTACAACGCCCAGAAGGCTAGGCGACGACAGCGGCAACGCGGTGGACACCGCTAGTGCAACTCCTGTTTGGATTCATTGTCAATGTCAGCAGCTCCTCTCCCTCCTTTCTCCCCACTTGCTTCAAGGGTACAGACTCGACTATTTAATATGAATAAGAAGGGATGCAGCCTGCTCTCCTACCGCCACCCCTCCTCCCAACTCAATTAAGACGGCACGCCGGGTCCTTATCTTAAAAATAAAATAGTGACGGGTTTTGGCACCAGAAAGTTTGAGCGCTCAAGCCTGTCTTAAAATAAAAGAGCTTCCTATCAGCCCGCAAGCTTCCCTGCGCTGCTGCGACACCTCGACTTGTCCTCGGGTTGGAAAGGAGGGTCGGAACGTCCCTTGGCGGCAGTGAACGCACTGCTGAAGAAGTTGTTCTCGTGCGTTCCTTTTCTGGAACTAACTCAACCTGGGCTTCTTTCAGTGCTCTTCATCAGCTGAGTGACTCCCCTTTATCCAATTAGCCGCTTCTAATCTAAAGCAGCACTTGAAAGATTCGGTTACTTGAAAAAGGCACCACGTTTATACAAAACAGCGCCGTCGCTGTCTGCTTTTAATTTCCCAGTTGGCCGGGAGTTCAAAGGAGATAGTCTGAACATTTCGGAGTGAAGTTGTAGGGCACGTATGCTGTACGGGTACCAGCCCTTCAGGAGCTTAGGCAACAGAATGAAAGGCTTTCGGCTGCGGCTCATTCGCAGTGTTCCTTCCTGTAACGGTGTGTGGTGACGTTGGTGAGCCGGTGGAGGTAGGGGTGGCACCTAAACGTGTAGGATTCGGGGTCCGAATCCCTGAGCTTCTCTACGAAGTGCTGTGCAATCCCGGGCATGTCACTTGATTCCTAGAAGCCTCAATTTCTTCACCTGGAGAACATATTGGCAAACCAGTTTTAGAAGGTGTTGCAAGGTCATATGCAAGAAAAAGTCTTTTGTAATCTACATATATATATATATATATATAATATATATGTTGCACAATGAGTTTCTTTTCTTTATGAGATCCTGAAAATATTCTTCTCAGACTAGCATCTCCTCTAGGAATTTGTCTTTTCAGAGGAAATAAACTAAAGGATTGTCCTAGAAGAAAACTCTAAGGAGCCATCATCGGGCACCCTGCAGGGGTTGCCTGTTTGCACATCTTGTCTGAAAATGAAACATCTTAATTTCATATTATAAAAGGTCTCCAGTCAGGTGGGTTGGTTTTGAAGCTAGAGATCGCAGAGATTTGGAAAAATTAAGTTTATTTTGGTGCACAGAGGTTGAAATACATGCATAGTTTTCTCATGATACACATTTCCATGAACATTTTGAATACCCTCAAATGCTTGGATTTTAGATGTTTTTTAGCATCAACATAAAATTGATTCTATTTTTCACCAACTTTTTGAAGTGCCCTCATAAAAGTCCCCAAACTTTTACTTTTTTTCCCTTTACTGTGATCACAAAAAATATAACAGGACACCAGGGAACACCCCTGAGGAAAGCAGGTGTATTCCATGATAGATGGACTGCTGGAAGTTAGATGTCTAAAGGGAAGTTACCCTGTGCCCGAGAAAGAGAAAAAGTAAGGTACAAAGGGACATGCAGTATAGATTCTGAATCTCACTGATGTTCTCTGTTATTGTGCTTAGCATATGGGAGGAGGTGTTAGTTGTTATACCAAGTTGGGCAGTTAAGGGGTATGGGCCAGGAACATTTAATAGTTTGTACAAGAGTTAAATTTGATTACCAGGGCCGGCGCCCTGGCTCACTTGGTTAATCATCTGCCTGCGGCACCAGCATCCCATATGGGCACCGGGTTCTACTCCTGGCTGCTCCTCTTCCAGTCCAGCTCTCTGCTGTGGCCCGGAAAGGCAATGGAGGATGGCCCAGGTGCTTGGGCCCCTGCACCCGCATGGGAGACCAGGAAGAAGCTCCTGGCTCCTGGCTTTGGATCAGCGTAGCTCTGGCCATAGCGACCATTTGGGGGGTGAAACGGAAGGAAGACCTTTCTCTCTTGTCTCTCACTGTCTTTCTGTCAAATAAATAAAAAAAGAAAAAAAATTGTTGTCCAAATGTCAGTGGTACCCTCACTATGAACACTAGAGTCAATTTTCAGCTCACCAGAAGTTTTTAATGTAAAGAAATGTATGAACCTTCTCAGAAAATATATATATAGGCATAATTTTGGTCTATTGACTCTTAAAGCAATCACAGATTTCATGTTAGAGCTTATAACCTCTTGAAAAGTTTATAACCTCTTTAAGACTGTGACGAAACAGTTCATTATGTCATTCTTTCTATCAAACAGTAACTTGACAGACCTAAAGGACCAACTTGGAAGAGAAGAAATGTCAAGAAAGCCAAGACTCCTGAACTTATATTCAACTAAGTGCAGCTTGCAGAGACATTTCTGGGTGCAGAGTGCTGAGCTGAGGTTGCCTTGATGTAAATAAATGTTAGTTTTGCCAGAGAACGTGACTTCACTCTGACCAATCAGAGGGCATCATTTCCTCGGCCACAGTGAGGGTGGACAGTGTTATGGTTTGGATAATCGCTTGGTCCCCAAAGTCTAAGATCTAATGGTTAGGGTTGACTTGATCTAATTACGATGCCCACCAGGGGAGCTCTTTAGGTCCCTTGAGGCATGTGCTCAGCTGGTATTTCTTACCAGAGGATTGTTTATCTAAGCTGAAGTCTGCCTAGCTTCCCTCTCTGCTTCCTGACTGGCCATGGGACCCCTCCTCAGCACAGGTTCCACCGCTGCCAGCCTCCATCCGATGCCAGCAGAATGGGGCTGCCTAATCTTGAACTGTAACCACCATACGTGAGGCAAAATAAACCAGAGCTTCTCTCGGGTCTGTTAATTACAGTGAGGAAAACCTGACTGACACAGACAGAGACTCCAACATAACCAGAGATTCTCCTTGGGAATTTTCTACTAGGGGCAACTGGAAAAGAAAATCTGATTTTTGGAAGCATGCTGCTGGGAAGAAGAAAATCTGGAGCTGCTTGCTTCTGCCCACATAGGGAAGCTGATCCAAGATGTGAGAGAGAGATAAGATGGACAAAGAGAACTAGAGACCAGCAAGGCTGAGAAGTCAGAAAGTACAATAACCTTGTTTCACTTCCTTGTTCCAACCATACCTGAAGTCAGATACCCTTGGACTTTCCAATATATGGACTTCTCCCCCCAAAATTCCTTTTCTACTGGAAATGTGTTGGTTTAAGTTTTTATCACTTTCAACCAAAGACCTTTGATTAAACACCATAAAAATCATTCCTTGAAATGGATCATTTTCTATGACTCCCACACCATTAATGCACATCAACAAAAAGTTGGCTGCCTGATACATATTCCCTGTAATTTCTCTTCTCTAATTAGTTGAACCCTAGGAGTGGATATGATTTCTAAAAATAGGTAATTTGAAGTCAGTTTCTCTACAATTAAAATGAGGACTGTGGCTATTAAATGTCCAAAAGCAATGAGTAGATTATAATTATTAACATTAATATTGCCTATATCATGTGATACTTTACGTTTGTATTAAGGAAAAGTCTTTAAAAATTTTTTAAAGAGAGAAAGTGTGGAAAGAGAGAGAGAGAGAATGAGAGAGAGAGAGAGAGAGAGAGAGAGAGAGAGAGAAATCTCATGCACTTATTCATTCTCCAAATACCTGCAACAGTCAGGGTTAGACCAGACCAAAGCCAGGAATCCAGAACTCAATCCAGGCATCCAAATACTTGAAACATCACCTGCTTCCTCCTAGAGTCTGCACTGGGAGGAATCTGCAATTGGGAGTGGAGCTGGGACTTCAACCCAGGATCCCTGATATGGGAGATAGGGTCCCACTCCCCTCTTATACCCACCCCTTCCATGAACTTTTGAAGTGTCTTCCTATAAACAAGTTTATCTTTGTACCTTCACATGAGTATTCCTGCAGCATGGATTTCTGGACATGGAATTTTTATTAATGAAATTTTTCCTCATGCAACTGATTTGCAGTTCCAGTTTCTCAGTTAATCTGTGTGTCCTACTGAAATGACTGCAGAGTGTACAGAGCTGAACTGTCCAGTTGGCTGTGGCTCGGAGGTGCTCAGCACTCACGTTTGACTGAACAACTTAACCATTAAGAAAACACAACTTTCTAAGTTTGCAGCAGCCAACATGTTTTCTTGGACTTAATTAGTTGGACGAAAAAGCTATACCAAAAGAGAGTATATGTCTTCACTCCATGCCCTCTTACGAGTTTGAGAAAAAGAGAAATCCAGTGACTTTGAGATCATGTGGAAAGACAAGTGGGGTTGTCACTCAAGATGCCAGCCAGCTGACTGTGTTGGCAGTGAAGAGCTAAGGACCATCCCAAAATTTCTGATTTTGGTAATTCCATATATTTGGATTATTAAAAGGCTGGTGGTATATTTGACCTCAGAGATGATAAAAACTCTATTAATCCACACCTCCCTTGTCTATTTAGACCTGCCCTCAAATAAAAAATACCCCCTTTCTAGCCCTACAAGAATTTCCTACAGAAATGCTTATGAAAATTAAACAAAAATGTTTCCATACAATGGAATGTTATACAAGAATGAAAGTAAATAAACTACTCAGAATAGCAAAGATGAATTTTTTTTTAAAGCTGAGTAAAAGAATCAAGATACAAAAGAATTCATACAGTACACTTCCTGGATAAAAAATATCCCAAAGCTTCATGGCTTAATACAACAAAAATCATTTATTATTATTCATTACTTTTATGTTTTAAGAAGTTTATATTTATTTAATTTAGTTATTTGAGAGGCAGAGAGAGTGAGCGAGAGAGAGAGAGGGAGAGATCAATCCCATCCACTGGTTTACTCTCCAAATACCCACAACAGGTGCGACAGGCTGATGCTAACAGCTAGGCATTAAATTTGGGCCTCCCACATGAGTGTCAGGGAACTAAGCATTGGAGCTATCACCTCCTATTTACTAGATTGCATTTGCAAGAAGCAGGAGTTGGGAACACAGAAGAATCTTGAATCACTCTTATATGGGATGTGGGCATTCCAACAAGCAGCATAACCACTGTGCCAAAACCTGCCCCCATGATCTCTCAGAGTCAAGTGTTTAAGAGAGAGGCCTGGAGCAGTCCTGGCATAGGGTTGCTCATGAAGCTGCTACCAAGCACCTTTCGGCTACAGCCATTTGAAGACTTGACTGAGGCTAGAGTCATTCTCTGTCACTCAGTTGCAAGGCAAGCAAGTTGATGCTGGCTGTTGGTGGGAGGCCTCAGCTCCTGTCCACCTAGGCCTTGTCACAGGACTGAAAGAGTTTCCTTCTGCCTCCCTCCAGAGCAAACAGTTGCAAAGAGCTAGGTGGAAACCTCAATAAGTTTTAGGACCTGGGCTTGGAAGCGGGTCACACAGCTCAGCCCTGATTCAATGTGGGAAAATAGCAGTAAGAGGCCAGGATCACTGGGGCTGTTGTAGAAGCTGGATACCACAATTTCATTTACAGACAATCCAAAAGTAGATGAACATAAATTATATGCAGGACCTTCAGAAGCTCATGGAAATGCGTTTTATGAAAAAAAAAATCTACGCATGGGTTTCAATTTTTTGCACCAAAATAAACTTACTTTTTACTCCACTTTTTCATGAACCCTGAACTACCCTCACACTTAGGTATTAGAGCTCGAGAAGAGCAGAAGGAAATGACTCCCATAACGTGGCTACCTCTTAGAGGGAGGAAGTTGTGAATGGGCACGGTTCATTGGCTATACAAGAACACGTTTTATGCAGGTTTCTAAAAATGTGATATATTTCCTAAGTACAGGAAAGGTTTTTTGGAAAAATTAAACCAAAAGAGAACTAACATGAGAAGCAGAAAGTATTTTCTTTTTCATACCGCAAATCTAGATCAATGGATGCCTAAGGGCTAATTTAAAATGTGGTCAAAAGAAGAAAATCAACAACATCATTAATAATAATACAAAATTAGTCAAGAGGTCTTATTCATTCTGGTTAATGAGACTGATTTCCTTTCTTAGTGCTTACAACAAAAAATGTGGTTTTATGGTTCCCTTTTATAACAAACAAAAAAATGGAGAAACAGGATGATTTTAGGAATCTTGACTAAGTTTACACATCTGATCAGTGATGGAGTCAGGGTTCAAACCCAAGCAGTGTGCCTTTCTGATGCAAAAAAGGAAGCCATATCATCTATAGACATGTTAAAACTCTCTTTATCTTTGCCTAAATTGAACAAGCTTTTGAAATTCTTAGCTGGATCAGTCCACAAGTCTTCCTTATTATGTAACTATTTCTGTGTTGTAAGTATTAAAGAATTGTGTGTTAAACAAGTAAAAATACAAAGACATTTATTTTATGAAAGTCTTGTGAAATGTTGTCATGTGGCAAGCATTGTTCAAGAACTATATAGGTATTAGCTTGTGTATAGTCATCTGACTATCTCCTAGATCCACTTTTTTTTAAGATTTATTTATTTATTTGAAAGTCAAAGAGTTATACAGAGAGAGAAGGAGAGGCAGAGAGAGAGAGAGAGACAGAGAGAGAGAGAGAGAGAGAGGTCTTCTATCTGCTGGTTCACTCCCCAGATGGCCACAATGGCTGGAGCTGCACCCATCTGAAGCCAGAAACCAGGAGCTTCTTTTAGGTCTCCCACGTGAATGCAGGGGCCCAAGGACTTGGGCCATCCTCCACTGCTCTCCCAGGCCATACCATAGAGCTGGATCAGAAGTGGAGCAGCCAGGATTTGAACCAGTGCCCATTTGGGATACTGGCACTACAGGCGGCAGCTTTACCTGCTACGCCACAGTGCTGGCCCCCTAGATCCACTCTATTTATTTGAGAGGCAGAGTTACAGACAGAGAGGGAAACACAGAGAGAGAGGTCTTCCATCCTCTGGTTCAACTGCCCAAATGGCTGATCCAAAGCCAGGAGCCAGGAGCTTCCTCCGGGTCTCCCATGTGAGTGCAGGGACCCAAGTACCTGGGGCATCTTCCACTGCTTTCCCAGTCCATAACAGAGAGCTGGTAGATCCACTCTTATTTATCTCTAAGAGGTAAGTCCCCCGGTACTCTCTCTTGGTCCTTTGCCTTCTTGACCTTTGGCTCCTGGGTCCTGATGCTTATATGTGTGCTTGCCACTTTGGCATCAATTTATCAGCAGAACACTGAGCATTTACTCCTGGCTAGGTTCTGGCAGCGGGGGGGGAGGGGAGGGGACAAAGATGAATATATTTTCCTCTGTGACCCAGTAAGTGAACATTTGTCTCATGAAACTTTCTGACAATTTTTGTGTTAACATGGATGGGAACATCAAATCCCTTGAGGTTTATCTGCAACCTTCACCATAGGAAATGTGAATGTATCTTGGGTTTTTCTGCTTCTGATGTTAGTTCCTTTAATAAGTGCTAAATACACTTCATTCAGTTATTTTCCAGCATGATATTTCGCCAAATCATCCAGGAGCAAGTCTTAACCTGTCTGCTTGTTTGAATGAAGAGACTCCAGCCTTCTTATCAGCAATGCCTCTGGGACACAGGCCAACTTCTTCCCGATAAATCAGTTCAGACTAGGATAGAGAGAGCTCTTGTAATGGAGAAGTCACTTAATTCATTCAATCCGTATTTGCCTGATGTACACATGAACACTGTGAAAAACCTAGTTTAAAAATGCCATTTTCTTTTGCCTTGCCCTAGTTCATTACAAAAAGGAATAAATGTGATTTTGCTAGAGAACATATTTTCTCTTATCAATTAACTTATTCAACAGATGGTTACTGGATATCTCTCACAGTCTTTGTCCCAGCCCTTCAGGGTCTCACAGTCTGGTAAGGGAGGGAGTGGATGGAGTGGGTATGTGTGTGTCATAGTGGTGGTGATAGATGCATATATAAAGTGCAACAGAAAATTATAATACAGTGTATTCCAGACAGTGTATGTGGAGAATTTAGGATTAGGGCCCCTAAACCACTCTGGGGATCTGATGATAGTTGCTAGGATTGAGCAAGGCTTCCTGAAGAAAATGCCACTTGCAGTGATTTTGAAAGTCTAAATAATTGTGTTGGGCAAATGGGGAAGTGTAAGGAATTCCAGATGGGGAGAAACATTGCCCAGCATATACTTGGAGCTCAACACTTGACCATCATTTTAGCTGCTGAGTAGGAAAGTCAGGAAGTGATGTGAGAGATGAGAGAGAGGTAGATGGAACCAGGTCACAGACAGCTGGGTCTCCAGTGTTAAGAATTCAGCCTTGGAGCCAGTGTTGAGGTGGAACAGGTAAAGCTGCCTGCAATGCTGGTATCCCTTATGAGTGCGGTTGGAGACCCTGCGGCTTCTCTTCTGATCCAGCTCTCTGATAATGTACCTGGGAAAGCAGCAGAGGACGGCTCAAATGCTTGGGTCCTTGCACCATGTGGGAGATGGGGAGGAAACTCCTGGCTCCCGATTTGAGCTTGGCACAGCCCCAGCTGTTGTGGCCATTTGAGGAATGAACCAGAGGATGTAGGATATCTCTCTCTCTCTCTCTCTCTCTCTCTCTTTCTGTGTGTGTGTGTGTGCGCGCGCGCCAATGCGCGTGTGAGTCTTCTCTCTGTGCAATTCTGATTTTCAAATAAATAAATATTAAAAAAAAGAATGTGGCCTTTATTCCCTAGCAGTGGGAATCTGGCAAGGGTTGAAAACAGGAAAAAGGTGAAATGAGATGTGTGTGTGTATTCTGGAAAGATCCCTCTTGGCCAAAGTTCAAAAAATATGTATGCTTTTTTTGGCTTACTGATTCAAATTCTAGAAAATTACCACCAATGAGAGCAAAGACTGATTTACTAGAGACAAGATGAATTATCTTTGCCTACAGTGGCAAAAAATTGAAGACAATCTCAAGGTTTAACAAGGCAGAGATTACAAAAATTAATTTTATAAATTTACATGATGGAAGATATATTTTAAACATTAAAATAATTTTGTAGACAAGGAAAGCTACTCATAATAAATATATGAAAAGAGAAATCAATGCCAAAACAGTGTACTGAGTGTGAATTCCTTTGAAACACTTCTTTAGATGTATATATAAGAATGTATTGACTGACACATGCCAAGGTATGAATATCTCTGAAAAGTGAGAGAATGGCAGTTTAAATTTGTTCTTTTTACTTATCTGTATTTTCTAGTTTTTTAAAAAATTTATTTGACAGATAGACAGTGAGAGAGACAGAGAGAAAGGTCTTACTTCCGTTGGTTCACCCCCAAATGGCCGCCACCGTCAGAGCCACGCTGATCCAAAGCCAGGAGCCAGGTGCTTCCTCCTGGTCTCCCATGCAGGTACAGGCGCCCAAGCACTTGGGTCATCCTCCATTGCCTTTCCAGGCCACAGCAGAGAGCTGGACTGGAAGAGGTGCAACCAGGACTAGAACCCGGCGCCCATATGGGATGCTGGCGCCACAGGCAGAGGATTAACCAAGTGAGTCACGGCGCCGGCCCCTCTAGTTTTTAAATAATAAATACTATTACTTTCCTAATATGAAAATAAGTTCATTTGGGGCAGGTATTTAACCTAGGAGTTAAGATGTTCACATCCCACATCAGAGTACCTGGGCTCAACTTCTGGCTCAGACTTACAACTCCAGCTTCCTGCCAGTACACATCCTAGAAGGCAGCGGTGATGTTCTGGCACCCATGTTGGTGACTTACCAGGGCTGAGCTCCAAGCTTGTGGTTCCAGCCATCATAGGCAATTGTGGAGTGAACCAGAGATGATAGTTATTTCTCTCTCCCTGTATCCTACCTCTCAAGTAAATAATTACTAAAGAAAAAAAATAAGTAAATAAATAAAATGGTTCTGTTTAAAAATAAATGTTCATGGGCTGGTGCGGTGGCTCACTTGGCTAATCCTCCACCTGCAGCACTGGAATTCCACATGGGCGCCGGGTTCTAGTTCCGGTTGCTCCTCTTCCAATATAGCTCTCTGCTGTGGCCCGGGAAGGCAATAGAGGATGGCCCAAGTGCTTGGGCACTTGCACCCACGTGGAAGACCAGGAAGAAGGACCTGGCTCCTGGCTTCGGATTGGCATAGCTCCGGCCGTAGCGGCCATTTGGGGGTGTGTGTGAACCAACGGAAGTAAGATCTTTCTCTCTGTCTCTCTCTCTCTCACTGTTTAATTCGATCTGTCAAATTAAAAAAAAGTTCATGGAAAACTGAAATTAAAAGATGTTTATTTTGCTGCAAAAACTCAAATCCATGCATTGTCTTTTCACTATATGCATTTTCATGAACTTTTTTAAGATCTCTCATGCAAAAATTTTCATTTCATGGTTTTCACAATATTGAGAAACCAGAACCATGGCATAGGAGCTGTAGATAAATTATGACACATCCTTACAGCTGAATTCTATGCAAGTGTTAAAAAGTAATGAGACTGGGCTGGTGCTGTGGTGTAGTGGGCTAGGCCTCTGCCTGCAGCACCAGAATCCCATAATGGCATTAGTTCAAGTCCCAGCTGCTGTTCTTCTGATCCAGCTCTCTGCTATGGCCTGGGAAAGCAGTTGAAGATGGCCCAGTTGCTTGGGCCCCTACACGCATGTGAGGGACCAGGAAGAAGCTCTTGGCTCCTGGCTTTGGATCGGCTCAGCTTCAGCCATTGCAGCCATCTGGGGAGTGAACCAGTGGATGGAAGACCTTTATCTCTGTCTCTCCCTGTCTCTGTAACTCTACTTCTCAAATAAATAAATACAATCTTAAGAAAAAAAATGAGACTGAGCTTTGTGAGCTGACATAGTAAAATGTCCAAAGTAAGTTTTATATGAAAAATCATGTTTCAACACAGTATATGTTAATTCCTTTTTTATTTAAAAAATAAGCTGTGTATGTGCACATGTGTACATGTGTAATTGTCATATGGATGACACCATTAACAGCTACTGCTGGAGTGGAGGAGAAATTCTAAAGAAATGTCACTTTTAAAAAAATTTATCTATTTATTTGAAAGGCAGAATTACAGAGAAGCAGAGGCAGAGAGAGAGAGAGAGAGGTCTTCCATATGCTGATTCACTCCCCAAATGACCACAACGTCTGGAGCCAGGCTGATCTGAAGCCAGGAGCCAGAAGCTTCCTCCAGGCCTCCCAAGCAGTGAAGGTACCCAAGGATTTGGGTCATCATCTACTGGTTTCCTAGGCCACAGCAAAGAACTGGATCAGAAGCGGAGCAGCCGGTGCCTCGACTCAATCGGCTAATTCTCTGCCTTGCGGCACCAGCACACTGGGTTCTAGTCCCGGTCGGGGCACCAGATTCTGTCCCGGTTGCCCCTCTTCCAGGCCAGCTCTCTGCTGTGGCCCGGGAGTGCAGTGGAGGATGGCCCAAGTCCTTGGGGCCTGCACCTGCATGGGAGACCAGGAGAAGTTCCTGGCTCCTGGCTTTGGATCTGCCTGTCCAAAAAAAAAAAAAAGAAAAAGAAAAAGAAGAAGAAGTGGAACAGCCAGGACTTGAACCAGTGCCCATATGGGATGTCGGCACCGCAGGCAGCGCAATGTCACTTTTTTTTTTGGACAGGCAGAGTAGACAGTGAGAAAGAGAGACAGAGAGAAAGGTCTTCCTTTGTCGTTGGTTCACCCTCCAATGGCTGCTGTGGCTGACGCGCTGCAGCCAGCACACCTTGCTGATCCAAAGCCAGGAGCCAGGGGCTTCTCCTGGTCTCCCATGCAGGTGCAGGGCCCAAGCACTTGGGCCATCCTCCACTGCACTCCCTGGCCACAGCAGAGAGCTGGCCTGGAAGAGGGGCAACCAGGACAGAATCTGGCGCCCCGACCGGGACTAGAACCCAGTGTGCTGGCGCCGCAAGGCGGAGGATTAGCCGATTGAACCACTGCGCCAGCCATCTTTCTTTCTTTCTTTCTTTCTTTTTTTGTTAAGATTTATTTAATTATTTATTTGAAAGTCAGAGTTACACAGAGGAGAGAGGCAGAGAGAGAGAGAGAGAGAGGTCTTCCATCCACTGCTTCACTCCCCCCTATTGGCCGCAATGGCCAGGAGCCAGGAGCTTCTTCTGGGTCTCCCACATGGTTGCAGGGACCCAAGGACTTTGGCCATCTTCTACTGATTTCCCAGGCCACAGCAGAGAACTGGATAGGAAGTGGAGCAGCCAGGACTAGAACCAGTGCCCATATGGGATGCTGGCGCTTCAGGCCAGAGCATTAATCCACCACAGCACCAGCCCCAATTTTCTTCTCAAGGTAAGTTACAAAACTATATGCATTGTTTTGTACTGTTTGCTTTACATGACATGGTTTGAAAGCTTTTTATAGTAAAAATATGCTTATAATGATTATGCTTCCACAGTATTCCATTCCATGAAGAATATATACACTGACTTCAAGCCACTCCTGGATTTGTAGATAAATTCTTACTGTATTTACAATACTGAGAATGTTTATAAGAAATTGTATGTGAAAGATACGTACATTTTTCTGGTGAGGGAGTCCAATTGCTCCATAGCTCATCCAAAGGTTCTATAATTAAAATAAACAAGAGTTGATTTACTGTGGAAGATACAGAGGGATTTATGTAACCCATTCCTTCATGAGAACCTTGTTTCTTTCCAGTTTGCACTATTACAAACAGTGCTACAAGTAAATTTAGGATTTTCAGCTTTGATGTTCAGAAAAACATGGAAGGCACAAAGTGCTGTGATATCACTGAGTGCCCCTGTCAGGAGATGACTGGGTCCAGGTTCTTTTCTCCAACCCAAGAAAGAATTCAAGGATGAGACTGAAGTAAAGGCTAGCAGAGGAGTAGGATATATTATCAGCAAAACAAAAGTATGCACTTCAAAGGGAGTGCAAGCATTCTTGAGAGTGAGCTGTGGAGGTTCAGGATTATCCCTTTTGTAAGATCTCAAGAGAGCAGGGAATAGAACAGTCACAGGAGGTAGGTTTTGGGGTGAGGTTTCCCAGGAATACATGGAGCATTCTAGGAATTAGAAGAGTATGATCCATTTTCTTGCCTTTTTAGGAAGTCTCAGAAGTGTCATGGTGTCAAGTCCATGATGAGAGTGAAAATGACATCCATGGTAATTTTATTACACTGTGATTATAATTCGCCCTAGGTCCCTGTGAGGACATGGTCAGCAGCCGTGTTGGGCATTTTCAGCCAGAACTGGTTCTGGAGTGGTTTTTGGGGCAATACTGGTTTGGGGTTACCTTAGTCACAACACAAAAGGAGGGAGTAGACATGCATGGAGTAGGTGGAGTTGTAGGCAGGGACGGGTAATACATAGCACTCAGCTCCCACCTTGCCACACAGGGTACCTCAAAACATTAGTGAAAAAAGGGAAGTTAAAACTTTATTTTGCTGCAAAAGCATTTTTAAATCTATGCATAGTTTTTTCATACTTTGCAATGCCCATGAACTTTTTGGAACTGCACACAAGTTTAATGATGGTGAAGGTGTTGCAGTTTAAGCATTAGCACAGAAGGTGTTCTTGAGAATCATCAGAGAAGAGATGAGAAACCCTCCTGGCATTTAAACCCCATTAGCTCAATTCAACAAAGCCTGTCGTTGGCTGCCAAATCTAAGATGCTGACAGGCGGGAGAAAAACAGAAAGTCGAGAAAATTCATAGGAGAAAGATGGGAATGTGAAGAGGACGAAGGGAAAACCAGTGCAGTGAAGCCCTGTTACTGATTGCCTCAATTTTCATCCTTCTTTGCTTCTAAGAAGGCCTCCCTTTGCCTGCTGGGGAACAGTCCAGCCCCATTCCAGGCCCTATTGGTAGGGCTGTGGATTAACAGTATTATTGAATAGCTGACCCAAGCGAGACTAATAAACACCCTACTCTAGAAAGCTGAATCTCCTACTGAGAAGCCCTGGAAGGGCAGGTTACCAGAGCTGAGTGGTCTAAGACTCAGCCCTGGAGCTCCTGACGCAGAGCCTCCCCCTGCCCCCAACCACCCAAGTCCACTGGCTGCTGTTCTTCCCCAGGTGAGACTATTCAACTCTTCCTTCTGGACTCTGAGCTACAAAATATTTTTCCAATTAATCCCTTCTTGTTTAAACTAGTGAGAGGTCATTTGTATAAGAGTCCTAACAGTCCGAACTGGACATACAAGTACAGTTAAAATACACAGCCCCATCTGGACCTTTTGCTGATGTTGAAAATTAAACACAAACACAGGAGAAATAAAATGCCAAAACACCTGGCTTAAGGTCACACAGTATTGATAGAGGTGAGACCACACTCAGATCTCTCCTCAATAGAATACAAAGTTCTTTATTTTTTTTTTAAGATTTTATTTATTTATTTGAGAGGTAGTGTCACAGTGAGAGAGACAGAGGAAAAGTCTTCCTTCTGCTGGTTCACTCCCCAAATGGCCACAACAGCCGGAGCTGTGCCAGTCCGAAGCCAGGAGCCAGGAGCTTCTTCCTGGTATCCCATGTGGGTACAGGGGCCCAAGCACTTGGGCCATCTTGTACTGCTTTCCCAGGCCACAGCAGAGAGCTGGATTGGAAGAGGAGCAGCTGGGACTAGAACCGACGCCCACATGGGATGATGGAGCCACAGGTGGAGGATTAACCTACCGCACCACAGCGCTAGCCCCCAAGTTCTTTATTTAAAAATATATTTATTTCTTAATTTGAAGGCAGACAGTTACAGGGGGAGAGGGAGATCTTCCACCTGTGGGTGTTTAGCCTGGTGGTTAAGATGCTACATCCCGCATTGGAGTGACTGGATTCAATTCCTGGCTCCAGCTCCTAACTCCAGCTTTCTGCTAATGCAGACCCTGGAAGGCAGTGGTGATGTCTCAGGTAGTTGGGTCCCTGCAACCATACGGGAGTCCTGGATTGAGTTCCTGACTTTCAGCCCCAGCTCCCTACCCTAGCTGTTGCAGACATTTGGAGCATGAACCAGCAGACGGGATCTCTTTCTTTCTCATTATCTTTGCCTCTCATGTAAATAAACACAACTTTTAAAATTTTAATGTACTTGAATATTTACAATTGTATTTTATAAAAAATGATCTGGAGTTATGTTTCTCATCCCACTTGTTAAAAATAGTTACCTCTGGCAGAAAAGAAGAAATGTGCAACTTTCAAAAAATATTTCAGTGTTATTAGAATATTTTACAATCTACATGTACAACTTTTGTAATTAGAAAAGAATTTTTAAATTCTCAAGATCCATAACCATCAAGGACATACACACTGAAACCATAGTGAGATATCAACTCGCATCTGTTAGAATGGCAATTATCAAAAAGATGACAGATATCAAGTGTTGATAAGGATATACAGAAAAACAGACCCTGGTATACTCTTAGTAAAAATATAAATTAGGACAGCCATCTTGGAAAATAGTAGGGCAGTTTCTCAGACTAAAACCAGAATTACCATATCATACAGAAATCCTACTTATAGGTATAAATCCAAAGGAATTGAAATTGGCCTGTCAAAGACACACCTACATTGTGTTCATTTCAGCATTATTTAGAACAGTCAAGATATGGAAGCATAACTGTGATGAATCAACAAATGAATGGACAAAGAGAACATGGTCTCTCCACACGACGGGATACAATTCAGCCTTTGAAAAGAAGGACATGTTTCAGGCAAGGAAAGCCAAGACACTGAGGCAAGAAATGACTTACATGAAAGATCTCTGTGACTGAGATCCCGGTGGAAGGAAGGAAGGGGCCATCAAAGAAGGAGGTATCTTTCTCTGAAGAGAGGAGAGAACTTCCACTTTATGTCTAAATAAGGTCGGAGTTTGTGAATTCAACAGGCTTCCATAGCCTTGGCGGCTCATGACAGGAGCCTCGGGTGATTACTGACATCATAAATAAGAGTGTCAATTGTTAAATCAACAACAGGAGTCACTGTGCATTTATTCCCCATGTGGGACCTCTGTCCTTAATGTGTTGTACTATGAGAATTAATGGTAAAACTATTCTTCAAACAGTACTTTATACTTTGTGTGTCTGTGTGGGTGTAAACCGTTGAAATCTTTACTTGGTATAGAGTTGATCTTCTGTATATAAAGATAATTAAAAAGGAATCTTAATGAAAAATGGGATGGGAGAGGGAGTAGGAGGTGGGATGGTTTGGGGGTGGGAGGGTGGGTATGGGGGGAAGAACCACTATAATACAAAAGTTGTACTTATGAAATTTATATTTATTAAATAAAAGCTTTCTATAAAAATAAATAAAAGAAAAGAAGGAAATGGTGTCATTTGCAGCAATGGGTAGGGAATTGGAGGACATTACCGTCGGGTGAGCAGCACTATGGCGGGGGTTGTGTGACAAGAACAGAAGTCTGCTGCTGACAGCAGTGTGAGTTTGGAAGTGCGTTCTCCAGTCTGGGTTCACGTCTCAACTGCAGACTCATGAAAGACCCTGGGCCACAGATAGCAGCTGAGCCAGTCCCAGATTTCTGAGCCTCAGAAATTGTGAGATAATCAATGTTTGCTATTTAAATCTGTTAAGTTTTGGGATCATTTGTGTACAGCAATAGATAACAAATTCACCAGACAAGGTTCTCAACTGTTTTTCTTTGGAGTTTTTCTCCATATCTGCTCTTTTTTCTGGGTTTACATGTGATTCCTCTTAACTACTCACATCTCTCCCAAGTAACACTTCTGTGGTTCAAGACTCTAGACCACTGTGAATAGGGACTGCTGAATTTCAAATTCCTGGAAAAGGGAGACTGATTGGTGCTGAATGGGTCAAATGACTGACCACTCTAGTCCAGCTAATGTGGGATAAAGTCAGGTTGTATAATCCTGGCTTTCTATGATCCAATTTTGTATACATGGAGATAAACCATCCTCAGAGGAAGAATGTGAACATGGACCCGGCAGATATCCCACCAGTACCCAACTCTACACGCCTGACACACTTAAGGAAGAGAAAGATAAGACGTGGCCACCTTAATCAGGAGCTGGTGTAAGAATCAGAAATGTGGAGAATTGGAGTATATCCCATTATCTTCTAAAATAGATTAGAGCTACACCTATGTGGCTAGGTTGATTCCATGTAGAAATAGCACAAAGGGTAATATTCTTACAAACAAGAGGTGACCTCAGGAGACAAAAGTGTGAAACGAAGTAAGTTACCTCGCAAACAATGAGGTTCATGGCTATGTAATCTGAGGCTCCGTGGACATCCAGGGATATTTTCAGCTCAGCATCCAGTAAATCTTTGATCCGTATGTCACTAAGGTGATAGTTCTTGCAAAGATTGATTCAAAAATAAATACGCTGTGTGTGAATTCCTTGAGACAAAACATGAACAAGTGAACAAGTGTGAAGATGATTAATACTAGGCTTGGAAGGAGTTCCTTTGGGGTTTTCAAGTGCTGAAGAAGTCAAGCTCACTTTACCAGTTGGTGTCCAGAAATAGCAGGATGGTAATAGCCGGTCTCTTGAAATCTACCTCTCTGTCATGATGCAATGGAAGTGGTAAAATCTGTGTTCTCAGTAACACTTGTCTGCAAGTAGATACAGTGTCTAATGCTGAAAAGATGAACTAAGAATTAGTCTTTATAACATAAAGCCTGACTCTGGTTTTCAATTGCTTTGATATTTTAATTGTGATTCAGTTAAACACACACACACACACACACACACACACACACCCCAGAGTGACTGTGACAGTAGTTAAGCAGTACATAAAATATCCACATTTCAGAATCTATCATCAGCATGAGTCGGACACAAGGACATATTTGATTTAAAATATCCTTGAGAATAAGGATACAAAATGATCCCCTTTCGAATACAAAGTTTTCTAGACAATTCACAGGGAGCTTCCTGCTACTTATGCCCTCCAGACTCCAGAGAAAGGGCTGATCACATTGATAATCAAGATTCCCTGAAAGAAAACGAAAACAAGAAAAACCTTCTGAGTCATCAGGTTGCAGCTGGGAAATATTGGACACAAGCTACAGAGTTCTATGCATTTTAAAATACTCTTTTAACTTTTGAGTTGCTCTCTTGAATTTGACCATGAAATTTCAGAGCTTCTCTGATAGTTATCTTTAGAGAGAGACAGAGTCAGATTCCAAACAGAGGCACACATCTATCACAAGAGTAGTCTTTTACCATTCACAGAGAGACACCCAGTAGATGGCATAGTACTTACCCTGCAGCAATTTCTATGCCTGGGCCTTGCTAGTCATGTGTCTTCTTGCTCTTCTTAACTCCATTCCTTAGGGAACTGCATTCTTAAGCTCTGTTGCCCTCTGGCTCTCAGGGGATTGGTCAATGGAAGGCACTGGTGGGAGACTGAAAGGCAAGAAGGAAGATAGGACCAAAGGACTTGTTCTTTGTTCTGCTTCAGTTGAAACCTCTGGCCATGGATGTTATCTCCTATGTAGCTACATTTCTGTAAGACAGCTCCTTTCTTCCTGGTCCAAGCTCCCACCTAACAATCTATTGTGAGTCCAGCTTCCAGCAAATGGACCCAAATCCTGGACTTTGATAACTTATATCCTGTGCTCACTCTCTCTCTCTCCTACTGGGGTTGGTACCAGCTTTCCAATGTTACTAATATGACATCCACTATTTCACCTATCAGCTCTTTCTTTGCCTGTATAACCAGCTTCCTACATTAAATTCCCTCTGTTTGAAATACTTTGCATCATTGCAGTTGTCTTCCCTGAACTCTAAGTGATACAAGGACACAAACATAACACACACACTTCCAAAAGCAACAGGATGAATAAATGATAAAGTCCAGATGGCAGAAGTCAGAAAGGCCCACAGATTTACCTTTCCTGCAGCTCAGATAGCCTCCATGTATGACCTTTCTTCTACACCTTAAATCTTTCAGTGCCAGTTTCTATAAATAATAGCTTTTTCCTTTTTAGTATTCTCTAGTCAAATCTCTTACTGCTTTACCATTCTTTGCACAAGATGCTGGATATTATATTACTGGCTTTCCTTATTCACTTGGTTAGCCTTGGCCAAGAAAGGCTTGAACACAGCAATGGTAGATGAGCACTAACTGTAAAGGATCTTTAATCCATTATCTCCATTAATTCACAAAAAAATCCATAGATTATATGCTATTTTTGCCTCTGTCTAAAAGATGGTAAACTAGAGGCCTGGTAATTATATCTAGGGGCTGGCACTGTGGCAGAGTGGGTAAAGCTGCCACCTGCAATTTCAGCATCCCATATAGGCACCGGTTCGAGTCCCGGCTATTCCACTTCTAATCCAGCTCTCTGCTATGGCCTGGGAAAGCAGTAGAAGATGGCCCAAGTTCTTGCACCCCTGCATCCATGTAGGAGACCCAGAAGAACTCCTGGCTCCTGGTTTCAGATTGGCACAGCTCTGGCCATTGTGGCCAGCTGGAGAGGGAACCAGCAGATGGAAGACCTCTCTCTCTGCTCCTCCTTCTCTCTCTGTGTAACTCTGACTTTCAAATAAATCTTTTTTAAAAAAGAAATTAAACCTTCTGTCTCCAAACATGTTGTCTACCACTTCATCTTCAATGGGGACTGAATGTCCATCCTAGAAGTAGGTGCAGGTGGCCCGGGGACTAACAGCTCTAGTAGATACTGAAGTCAGTGGCAGATACATAGGAGGAAGCCAGGATAGGGAAGGCTCTGTAAGCATGGGCCAGGAGGTGCATTTAAACATACATATGATTCTCCATTGAAGGAATGATGTTTATATAATGCATAACTTTTTACTTAGTGGTATTGACTCATTTTGGATTTTGTTTAATAGGAAAGACCTTGTCTTACTTCTAGAAGGATCTGAAGACCTTCTCTTGTTTGGGATGAACATAGTATCAATACTGTCTCTTCTTGAGCACTATTATTTGAGGTCCATTTATAATTCCTATCATTAAAAAAAGCAGAGTTGCTAGATTTAGAAACTGAATAATCACACCCACCCAAAGTAAACATCATTACCACCTACCTCCACCTCCACATAAAATGTATAGAAAAACAATACTATTTGTTTTTCTGGAGGCCCTAATCACAGTCCAAAGCATTGCAGTGATCTTGCCTACATGTTATATTGCAAAGAGTAAGTATCCAATTCTCACTCAGAGTGATGGGTAAGACTGTCCTCCTTTACAAATACCTGCAAAGGTCTGGGTTTTCAATGTTAGGACTTTAAGTGTTTTGAATGAGTTAATAAAAAGAAAATTTGGTCCTGCAATCTACAATTGTCTACCTACAGATACAAGTGTGAACACATATACACACAAACATACATTTGCTGTACAGGTGCATGCCTCACTTTGACTCACATTTTAGAAAGCAGAAAATGGGAATCTCTACCTCTACTCAGAAATGAGGATCTGTTCTGGAGAATAAAGGGTGAAATAAAGAACTCAAAAAGTACTGCCCAATTAGAGCCAGCATCTTCTTATGAGCCCCAGCTGTGAAGGCTGACAGGTGGCCAAGTGCAGCAGATGCAGGAGGATGGAGTCCTTGGTTGGAAAATGGAAAAATACAGTTTCATACTTGATGTACATTAAAAAACACACAGAAAAAATGGGCTGCCGTTGTGGTACAACAGGTTAAGCTGCCACTTGCGACATCAGCATCTCATATCAGCTGCATCAGTGATGGTTCAAGTCTCAGCTACTCCCATTCCAATCCAACTCCTTGCTGGTATGCCTTGGGAAAGCAGTGGAGGATGGCCCAAGTCCTTGGGCCTCTACCACTCATATGGGAGACCTGGCTCCTGGCTTCAGCAAGACAGTCTGAGCAGTTGCAGCCATTTGGGGAGTGAACCAGTGGATGGAAGATCTCTCTCTCTGGTGCTCTGCCTTTCAAAATATATAAATAAATCTTTGTAAAAAAAAAATAAGGGGGAGGAACCACAAGAAAGAAATATGTTTTCTCCCCCTTCTTGTAAACAGAGAAAAATACTTCTCAGTGTCAGGGGTTAATTTGATCATCTTTGCTTTAGAATTCAAAAGCAATAATGTGCTATTTCATACCGTGAGAAGGAATTCTGAGAAATGGTAGCAGGTGCTTTCAAATTGGGTTTAGTATCAAAATTCAAATTCACTTACTAAATTTCTAAAATGCATGCTATTGTGAATAAAATACTTTTGGACAACCTAAACTTATTTCCAACTTTGTTGCCTTGGGCACATTATTTAGTTTGGTTTATAAAATGGGTATGACAGTCTTTACCTTCTTGACAGGTACATTGTCAGCCAGTGTGCACTGGTACCCATCAGCATGCCTCCTACTTACTGCCCTCACCACCTTTCTCATTTCTCAGAACCCACTAGACCTGGGCCTCTCAAGCAGCTAAGATGTTGAAACTTGACCCTGCAGGAATCTGGTAGGAGATTGCTTCACTGCCAAGGCCAATATGGGGTCCAACTGATTGGTGCTCACAGCGATTCGTTTGTAAATATTTTAACACTGCATATACAGGATGTTTGTAAAAATGAAATGGCATAGTGTAAACAGGACATGCTTAAAAATCCTCACACACTCTCTGCATGTGAAGTTCTGGCCTAGAGAAAAGCCATTTTCTGTGCAACCTCTGGATTTCCCACTTTTCTGACTATTTTGCTTTAGGCTGCATGGTATCTGAAAATGTGTAGGATATGTGTGTGACTGTGAAAGGGTGTGTGAAAGCTCTTAGGTATGGAAAGATGTGTGAGGGAATATGGGTGTGAGAAAGGTGTGTGGGTACAGGAAAAAGTACGATAGAGTATGTTAAAATGTGTCTCTGTGTGTGAACATTGTCAATACAATTGTTTTTAAAGATTTGTTTATTTGAAAGAGTGACAGAGTTGGGGACAGGGCGGAGAAAGAGTCTTCCATCTGCTGGTTCATTCCCCAAATGGCCACAACAGCCAAGTCAGAGGCAGGTCAGAGGGAGGAGCCAGGCATTTCAGCAGTCTCTCACATGGCTGCCAAGAACCAAGTACTTGGGCCATCTGCCACTATGGTCCCAGGTGTAGGGAGCTGGATAGAAAGCAGAGCAGCTCAGACTCAAACCAGTGCTTCAGTATGAGATACCAGTGTCACAGGATGCTGGCTTAACCCAATGTACCACAACTGTGATACCTCAATACAATTTTTTATCTTCATCAATACAATTTCTAAAGACAAATTTTAAATGTATTGTTTTTGCCTTCATGAAAGGCCATAAGGTAAAACATTATTTTATTTCCTTGTGAAAATCACACTCTTCAGAGGTAAACTTATTTTTTTTTAAGTATTTTTCCTTAACTCTAAAGATGAGCCCATTAGAACTGCCTGGGTGCTGGGTGAAGTAAGAATTGTGACATGGTTTTCTTTCTGCTTTTGTAGCTGTGGAAAGACTAATACAAATATATTTAAGGCTAATGGCAGAAATTCTATTTGATACAAATGGAATTTGTATACAATTCCAAATTTGCATAAATTTGTATACATTTGATACAAATAATAATTAAGGAGCATTTACTGAATTTTGTATTATTACTTATTGGTTAGAATAATACAATATACTCAAGCAATAAGTTCCTGCCAAATTTCCCTTCTCATTTTTAGTATTTAAACAAACAAATCCAAAAACCCAAAGCACCACCACTATTCAGACAAATCCTGAATCATCTTCCCAAATGCAACATGTTATTGACTCAAATTTTTTATTACAATAGAGTTAGGAATAACTCCAAATGAAACATGATGAAACAACTCTCAGAGGAGGGAAATACTTTGAATTCCCAGTGTGGAGCATGTCCTGAACTTCGTATATGCAATGGGAATGTGGCCAAGCAGCTTCCTGAGATGTTCATTAGTGCTAATGGGAGGGACAGAGCCAAGGTACATAATAAATGTGCAGCCCTCGAAGTGCTGGTATATGTGGGGAAACCAATTAGCATCCCAGGGATCAACACCTCTAGCATTTGTCCATTGGGGATCTCTTTCCTTATTGGAGAGTGTCTTCTATCATTTTTAGCTGACCTTCACACCACCTTTGAAAGCAGAATTCTTCTCTACAAGTGGGTAAAATGATAGATTGGCTATTTTACTTTTGTCACCCAGCTGGGAGAAAGAACCCAAAGATTCATCAGTCCTTTCATACTCTCTTCATATTCAAAAGCGGGAGTTTGAAGAAACCCTGCAGTATCATTTAATAATCGAGGGCAGAATCATTTGATCTTTGCTTCAGAAATTTGATGACAAAAATAATTCTTTTCCAAGTACTATGATTACAAGAGCCTGTATTTGGTGGAGACCACTGCTGGCAATGTGATGCTGGACCAGATGAAACGTATGATCTGACACAAAAGCACGGATTAAGCCAAGTGCTCATGCTCTGATATGGCCTCATGACTCACAGTGCGACCTCAAATAACTTCTCCAACACAGCTCTCCTATCTGCACAATGGGTAATAAATACATACTTCATAGTATGGAAACTCAGTTCATTAGTGTACATAAACAAAACTTTGAATAATCCTTGTGCTGTCCACTCCTCAGATATTCAGGTTTGGAAGCAGGGAGAGGCACAACTCTCTTCATAGTAAAAGTTAAATGACAGATAATCATTTTTAAAATTTTTTAAATTTATTTGAAAGAATTATTGAGAGAGGGAGAGAGAGAGAGAGAGAGAGAGAGAGAGAGAGAGAATGAGAGAGTCCACCTGCTGCTTTACTCCCCAAATGGCTTCAATGGCTAGGGCTGGGCCAAACAAGCTAGGAGCCAGGAGCTTCTTTCAGGTCTCCCAGGTGGGTGCAGAATCCCAGGGACTTGGGCCATCTTCCGCTGCTTTCCCAGGTGAAATAGCAGGGAGCTGGATAGGGAGTGGAGCAGCTGGGACTTGAACTGGCGCCCATATGGAATGCCAGTGTTGTAGGCAGCAGCTCTACCTGCTATGCCACAACAGTGCCAGGACAGAGAATCTTAAACAGTCTGAAAGTATTTCAAATCAAGTTTGCTGTTTACAATCTTTTATGTTTTGACAATTGCATCAGTTCATTATTTACCTTGGATAGAAATCAACTACAACAGATATATCTAAATGACCAATGTTTGCCCCAACTGGCACAAGGGATGCTTTTCATTAACCTGGGTGATCAGATCTCTGTGAGTCCATAGAAAATATGCCAGGAATGACTTCATGTAGGCAGCATTTTATGTCAAGAATTTGGTGGAAAATAGTAATTAGAGTTTAGAAATATATCATCTAGCACTGGAGGAAACTCTGTGTTTCTTTAAAGGCATACCAAATGAAGCAACTGACTTTAAAAAATTTATTTATGGCCGGCGCCGTGGCTCAACAGGCTAATCCTCCGCCTTGCGGCGCCGGCACACCGGGTTCTAGTCCCGGTCGGGGCACCGGATTCTGTCCCGGTTGCCCCTCTTCCAGGCCAGCCCTCTGCTGTGGCCCAGGAGTGCAGTGGAGGATGGCCCAAGTGCTTGGGCCCTGCACCCCATGGGGAGACCAGGAAAAGCACCTGGCTCCTGGCTCCTGCCATCGGACGAGCGCGGTGCGCCGGCCGCAGCACGCCGACCACGGCGGCCATTGGAGGGTGAACCAACGGCAAAGGAAGACCTTTCTCTCTGTCTGTCTCTCTCTCACTGTCCACTCTGCCTGTCAAAAAAAAAATTATTTATAAAAAGGGAACAAATTGCATGTATTTCATATACACAATTTTAAAAGCATAATGATACTTTCCCCCACCCTTCCTCCCTGCCCTCACTCTTCCCCTCTCTCCTTTTCTTATCTTTCTTTTAAATTTACGATGACATACTTTCAATTTTCTTTACAATCTCTACTAAGTAAAAAATTCAACAAGTAGTAAATAGAAAAGCCACAAGGTCCCCCAAGACCCCATTGGTGAGAATGTAAACTCATACGATCCTTATGGAAGACCATATGGAGATTCCTCATAAATCAGAAAATAGATCTACCATATGACCCTGCCATTCCATTCCTAGGAATTTACCCAAAGTAAATGAAATAAGTATATGAAGTGGTTATCTGTATCCCCATGTTTATAGCAGCTCGGTTCACAATAGCTAAGACATGGAATCAACCCAGATGTCCCTCAACTAATAACTGGTTAAGGAAATTATGGTAATATATACACTATGGAATACTACTCAGCCACAAAGAAGCAATTGACTTTTACTGGCTGCTTTGTATGAATGTCTGTCTTTGATGTGAGTTGTTCATTTCTGGCTTTCTCTGTGTGTGTGTCTCAGCAGCACACAGCAGTTTTTCTACTATTATAATTCCACCATAGGCACTTGAAGGTCAGGAACTATATTTTTCATACTTACTGTGTAAGAACAAATACTTAGTGGGTGATTATCAATGTTTTTTGTTGTTAGTGTAGTAACTAATTGTAGCTTCTAATGTAATTATGGATTAAAAACAGCTTTGTCTGAGTCATTAAAGGAAACAGAAGTATGTTTGATCAGTGCCCTCGAGTTCTCAACAAATACACAGGAGGATTCTTAAGGGTTTTCCTAGCGCTTGATTCAGATTCCTTCCCTTTATCTCACTGTCTGAGTTTAGACTAATGAGGTTCATATCCAAACCTGGCAATGAACCATCATGAGCCACCGGGGAGACATAACCAGCAATGCCTGTCTGTCACTGCTTCCCGTCTAGCCACGGCTCACACTCCAGTTCCTCAGTCTTTCTCTGTGACTCTCTGATGGAACCTGTGATTTCAGGCAGCTCGCGCCACAGTCAAGTCTAACTCTCTTAATTTCCCAAGATGGGATGGGGTGGCCCTAGGAATCTTACATTCCTCTGGCTCACCCAAAGACCAGCAACTGCAGAGGAAAGAGTTGACAAAGGTCCCCAGCTGCCATGGTCTGCTGTGTAGCACTGTTCTTGGGCCCACGGCCTCATTTCTTATGACCAGTGAAGAGCATGGGAGGGACATGGAGACAGACCCATTCCCAGGTCCGGGAGGCTGAAGTGCCTTCTGGTGGGTGCCTTGCCTTGAGGACTCCTCTTACAGCCTTGTCAAACTTTCCTTAATGCCACATTTAGGACTTGCCTCTCTATTCACTGGGGGCAGATTTGCAAAGAGGTCTGATGGCTTGCCCAGTCTTTCCATTTTCTCTCACAGTCATTTCCTAAAATAACTTCATGTTCATTGAATCCAGTCTTAACCTCTGTTTCTCAAAGAACTCAAACCTAGGGAAGGTAAGTTTTCATACTAGGAATGGCAAGTTGTAAACAGAGATGCCCATCCTTTGAGCACTTTTGGAACTGGAAGGACCTGGTCCCACTGTCTCCGAGTGTCTCCTCTTAGAGCCTTGTGTTGAAAAGAATTCCAAAGCCACAACTATTTTGGCAAATGTGCCACCACTCTTCAGAAGGTTGTGCTAATTGAACATGCCTAGGTATGAAACAGAGCTGTGCTGAGCTAGTAATATCTGCCAAGGGTGCAGTGGTTATGATAGACCAGAAGGCAGGCAGTTGCCACCATGACTCAAACCTGTTAGCAGAAACTGAGTGTGAAGGTGGTAGATGATGATGGTTTAGTTTTAGGGAGCCCATTCCTTTACCAGACTTTTTTTTTTTTTTGGTCAAGTTTATCTAGGAGCCCCAGGAACATTTGCATGTTCCAAGAACCCATACTAGTTGGTGCATAACATCTCCATTAAAATCCAGTTCTGCATCTTAGCCTCCCACTTGCTGCTATTTTCTAGCACTGGAACTTTTTCTATTAAACAAGCTTTTACTGAAGTAGTAGTTACGCTACTTACCCAGATCTGATCATTACACACGGTATATACATATAATGTCATGCTGCAGTTCATAAATATGTACAAGGATACTGCAAAAAGTTCACAAAAAATGGAATTAAAACATAAGTGTATATTAGGGAAAAATTTTGAAAACCATGCATAGTTTTTTCTTTTTTTAATATATATATATAATTTTTTTTGACAGGCAGAGTGGACAGTGAGAGAGAGAAAGAGAGAAAGGTCTTCTTTTGCCGTTGGTTCACCCTCCAATGGCTGCCGCGGACGGCGCGCTGCAGCCCGCGCACCGCGCTCATCTGATGGCAGGAGCCAGGTGCTAGGTGCTTTTTCCTGGTCTCCCATGGGGTGCAGGGCCCAAGCACTTGGGCCATCCTCCACTGCACTCCCGGGCCACAGCAGAGGGCTGGCCTGGAAGAGGGGCAACCGGGACAGAATCCGGCGCCCCGACCGGGACTAGAACCCGGTGTGCCGGCGCCGCAAGGCGGAGGATTAGCCTGCTGAGCCACGGTGCCGGCCTTAATATATATATTTTTTATTTGACAGAGTTATAGACAGTGAGAGAGAGAGAGAGAGAAAGGTCTTCCTTCCGTTGGTTCACTCCCCAAATGGCCGCTACAGCCGGCGCTGCACCTATCCCAAGCCAGGAGCCAGGTGCTTCCTCCTGGTCTCCCATGCAGGTACAGGCGCCCAAGCACTTGGGCCATCCTCCACTGCCCTCCTGGGCCACAGCAGAGAATTGGACTGGAAGAGGAGCAACTGGGACTAGAAACCGGCGCCCATATGGGATGCTGGCGCCACAGGCAGAGGATTAACCAAGTGAGCCACGGCGTCAGCCCCGCACAGTTTTTTCATAATATGCATTTTTCATAAATTTTTTAAAGCTTCCACATATGCTTTAAAAAATTTTTGCACCCAAATAAAGGAATCTTTTAACTATGTTTTCTAAGATTTATTTTATTTATTTGAAAGGCAGAGTTAGAGAGAGAGAGAAGGAGAGACAGAAAGAGAGAGATCTTCCAACTGCTGGTTCTCTCCTGCAACAGCCAGGACTGGTCCATGCAGAAGCCAGGAGCCAGGAGATTCCTCTAGGTCTCCCATGTGGATTCAGGAGATCAAGCACTTGGGCCACTTTCCACTGCTTTCCCAGGCACGTTAGCAGGGAACTGGATTGGAGTGGAGCAGCTGAGACATGAACTGGCACCTGTATGGGATACTAGCATCGCAGGAAGCAGCTTTTTACCTGCTTACCACAACACCAGCCTGTTAACTCTGTTTTCTATGAACTTTTTGAAGTACCCTTGTAAAATTAGTCAGTTAAAAATAAAAAATACATTAAAAATAAAATCAGATCAATTTAAATAAGCTGAACAATTTTAATTAAAGCAATATACACACATAGCTTTCCAAATCTAACATAGGTGGTATTTAAAGATTTGTAAGAAAAACATTTGGGGCCAGCATTGTGGAATAATGGGTAAAGCCGCTGCCTGCCCATCCCACACGGGAGCTGGTTCAAGTCCCTGCTGCTCTACTTCCGATTCAGCTCTCTGCTATGGCCTGGAAAAGCAGTAGAAGATGGCCCAAGTCTTTGGGCCCCTGCATCCACGTGGGAGACCCAGAAGAAGCTCCTGGCTCCTGGTTTGGATCTGTGCAGCTCTGGCCATTGCGGCCAATTCGGGAGTGAACCAGCGGATAAAAGAGCTCGTGCGCGCTCTCTCTCTCTCTGTGCCTCTCCTTCTCTCTCTGACTTTCAAATAAATAAATAAATAATTTTAAAAAAAGACACAGAGAAAGAAAAGACAGTCTTTCTCTGCACTGCCTTTTATTTCTGTTCCCCAGAAGCAATCCCCCACAACTCTGCTAACTACCTCAACTAGCGTTTACTTTCCTGTTACTAGTCTTGCATGTGCTATTATTTCTTGGTTTATTCACTGACTTCACTGCATGCTAAATAAGGATTTAGCTCATAACTATGTCCTACTATTTTCCTTTTCCCTAATGCTCCAACACTCATTTGTTTTACTAAACCAATAATCAATGTTGACACCATTTTGACTACCAAATATTACTCAGACAACTAGAATAATGCCTCCTTTTATCTATAAATGTGTATTTCTGCAGGAGTTAATAGTTCTTATGGTTTTTATATCTTTTTATATCTTTTTAAAAGATTTTTATTTATTTTTGACAGGTAGAATTACAGATGGTGAGAGAGAGAGATAGAGGGAGAAAGGTCTTCCTTCCATTGGTTCACTCCCCAAATGGCCACAACGGACGGAGCTACGCCGATCCAAAGTCAGGAGCCAGGTGTTTCTTCCTGGTCTCCCACACGGACCAAGTCCCACCAAGGGACTTGAGAAGTACCCAACAAACCTGTTGCACAACTACCTTTGTCTCTGAACTCAAACTAAGACCATACAGTGTGGAATTTTATGGTGAAATTTCAGCTACTGCCTTCCCAGGCCATAGCAGAGAGCTGGACTGGAAGAGGAGCAACCAGGACTAGAACCGGCACCCATGTGAGATGCCAGCGTTGCAGGCAGAGGATTAACCTAGCGCGCCACGGTACTGGCCCCAGCTCTTATTTATTTTTAATCCTATTATTAATTTTCTGGGTTCCAGGAACACTCCTTAGTGAAGCCCTTTGTCCTCCTGATCCAATCTATGCTGATTTTCCCCTGAGCTCGCTGCATGACTGCTTGCCTAGACTTGTCTCTTGGGAATAACATTCTCTATTTTCCTACATCTGAGGTTTCCCTCTTTCTTGGTTTACTCATTCATTTTGATGCTCTGTCCATACTCTCAGTCTGCTGCTATCCCTCCTTGGACCTCCTTCTATTGTTAGCAGCTTCCAAAGAAAGATTGAAAAAGACATAGATGTATTGAGTAGTAGCCTAAAAGTAAATATCTCCACGCTCTCCCGTCATTTATTTAGGTAGTTACATATTTCTAATATGAACTTTGGGAGAGTACTTCTAAAGTCTGTGGAAAATGGAACCAAATGTTTTTATTTCAGTGCAATAGCATTTTGGAAATCCATGTACAATTTTTTCATCATAAGTGTTTCCTGCAACCTTATTAAAGACTTTTTATATAGTCTAGGATTAAAACCACATCTAGAAAGAAAGTATCTCCCCCTTGTTACTTGAAAGGTACTTTTCTAGATTCTGACATTGCTATTGAGAAATCTAAGGTCATTCTTTATTCCAGTTCCTTTGTTCTATTGTTTTTCTCCCATGGAAGTTTTTAGGTTCTTCTTATCACTTGGGCGCTGAAATTTCACCATAAAATTCCACACTGTATGGTCTTAGTTTGAGTTCAGACACAAAGGTAGTTGTGCAACAGGTTTATTGGGTACTTCTCAAAAACAGCATTTGTAAGGGATAAGAAAAGCAGGAAAGGGCAGAGATAGAAGTTGAACCTCGGTACAGTTGCAAAAGAGACTTCAGTCAATCCTATAGGTGAGTTCTGGAACTGGAGCAACTCTTAAGAGTTGGCCCACCTTGAGCAAATAGGATGCACCTTTATGCTCTCTCACCTGTTGATCAGTCATGGATTCAGGCTATTCCCCAAAGAACGTGGCCTTGGGTGAGAAAGCACCCTTTGGCCAAGGGCAATTGCCCAAGAGAGTTTTTTAAGAACCAAGAGCTGCCAGCATCGCCCTGATGTGGTGTAATAAATGCCTTGGTCCCATAGGAAAGCAAAAGTAACATCAGTCTTAGTTAAATCATTGTACTGAGCTCTTTTGTGGGACTCATTCATTCTGAACAGTTATATCCTTTAATTGTGGGAAGTGTTACTGAGTTTTGTCTCTAATAATTTCCTCTCCTTTTTTTCCTCTACGAGTCATACTTTGTTTCTCTAGGATTGGCCTTAACTAATCTTATCTTATCTTCTTTCATTGACAATCTGTTGATCATTTCCATTTATATAGCAAGATTTTTCTTCAACTTTATTTTCCAAAAGATCTCCAAAAGATTTGATTGGAGCACCAGATATACATGCTATGTGGAGTCATAGTTTACTTGTCACTTTTCCTTTATCATAATTTTGTGGAATTGTTGAAGAATAAACAAACACATGTTGTCTATAACAACTGAGACTAGGAGTGATCAGTTACAGATTTTCTTTATGAAGCCTGCCACTGTTCCTTTTTGAATCCCTGCATTCCAAGTGTGATCAGAGAATCTACTCAACTGAAGGTGAAAGCAGAGAGTAGGATGTGATGTTTATCAGAGAGCTTTCTGAAGACCTAATAGAAATTTATTACCATGCAGAGAAATTTAAAATTGAGTGTTAAACGTGACTTCTCACAAAAGTCCATAGGCCCAGTTCATTTTGAGGCATCAGCTGGGTGTTTAATTAATCCTCACTTTGCCACAGTTTCAGGAAACAAAGCACATATCCTCATTTGCGGTCTCTTGAGTACATCTCTATGGGCTGAGTCTATTAGAACCAAATTTAAAAAACAAGGTCTCTTTTTACTTCTAAAGACTTTCCAACAGAGTGATTTTTAACCCAGAACTGCTCACTCTTCAGGATGATTGGTGGTAGGAACTTCCATTCTCTCCACTGCTCTACAGCTTTCAACAGGGCCATGTATTTCTCAATGTTGATCACAAAAAGTCTCATAGAGCCACTTTCAGATGTATAGACAATTCATTCCAGTTCATGGAAAACACAGACAGCCCATGTACTGGGTCTGAATATTTGTGTCTCCCCTGTACCCTAATTCATACATAGAAACCTAATCTTAAGTATGATGGTATTAAGAGGTAAAGACAGGGGTGGACATTTAGCACATTGATTAAGTCGCAGCTTGAAATGCCTGTATCCCACATCAGAGTGCCTGCTTTGAGTCCTGGCCCACTCTGCTTCTGATCCAGCTTCCTGCTAATACCCTGGGTGACAGCAGAAGATGGCCCAAATACTTGGGTCCCAGCCATCCATCCACATAGAAGATCTGGATTGAGTTCTGTGTTCCTGGCTCAGCTTGGCCCAATCCTGGCTGTTGCAGGCATTTTCGGAATGAACCAGCAGATGGAAGATCTCTCCCCTCCCCTCCCTTCTGTTACTCTGCCTTTTAAATAATATTTTAAAAATGCATAGATTTCAAAGATTTTTTTGCATAAAAATAAACACATCTCTTAACTCCATTTTCCATGAATTTGTTAAATCCCCCTCTAATAATTATAGGATTATTTTTTCGTGTACAAGAGTCCTGTGTTTATACCCATTCGACTCTGAGGTCAGTTGCTGAAATGTTCAAATCCCAGTGTTGTCTCTTCCCCTGTAGTGTGTCTGACTCTTGTGGGAGACCAAGTAGTGTTCTGGGCTCCTGGACTCACCTTGGCCTGTCCTGGATGTTGTGGGCATTTGGGGAGTCAATTAGCAGATCGAAGATCTCTCTCTCAGGGGCCGGCACTGTGGCGCAGCGGGTTAAAGCCCTCACCTGAAGCATCGGCATCCCATATGGGTGCCGGTTCTAGTCTCAGCTGCTTCTCTTCTGATCCAGCTCTCTGCTATGGCCTATGATAGCAGTGGAAGATGGTCCAAGTCCTTGGGCCCCTGCACCCACATGGGAGACCCAGAAGAAGCTCCTGGCTCCTGGCTTCAGATCGGCGCAGCTCTGGCTGTTGTGGCCATCTGGGGAGTGAACCAGCAGATGGAAGACCTCTCTCTCTGTCTCTACCTCTCTCTGTAACTCTTTCAAATAAATAAAATAAATCTTTTTTTTTTTTTTTTTTTTTTTTACAGGCAGAGTGGACAGTGAGAGAGAGAGACAGAGAGAAAGGTCTTCCTTTGCCGTTGGTTCACCCTCCAATGGCCGCCGCGGTCGGCACGCTGCGGCCGGCGCACCGCGCTCGTCCGATGGCAGGAGCCAGGAGCTAGGTGCTTTTCCTGGTCTCCCCATGGGGTGCAGGGCCCAAGCACCTGGGCCATCCTCCACTGCACTCCTGGGCCACAGCAGAGGGCTGGCCTGGAAGAGGGGCAACCGGGACAGAATCCGGTGCCCCGACCGGGACTAGAACCCGGTGTGCCGGCGCCGCAAGGCGGAGGATTAGCCTGTTGAGCCACGGCGCCGGCCTAAAATAAATCTTTTTTTAAAAAGATTTCTCTCTTTCCTCCCCCTGCATCTCTCCTTCTCTGTCACTCTGCTTTTCAACTAAATCAATGCCTTCTTTTTACAGAAAGGTTAAGCTGGACTATTCAGGCTCCTTTATGGATACTACTGATGAAAACACCCTTGAAGGTCAGAGTTAGGAGTTGATGTCGAGCTCAGTTAGTAAGATGACCCTTTAGTTGGCCTGAATCCTCTGTTCTGATAAATTCAGGAGGAGGGCTCCCAGTTCTCCAGCTTTGTTCCCTTCTCTTCTTGATATGAAGGAAAGGCTTCAGAAGTCCTTGGCCAATTTAAAGCTTGACCAATTTCACAGCTGACAATTGCCTGCCAGTCTGCATTGTTCAAAAGATGAGTGATAATGAGGAGCCTCCTAATTACCCGAGCTCCAGCCTTGTCAGACCGTAAATCGCTTCACGAGATGAAGCTAATTGGTGCTGTCAAGGAGAAAAATTCAGAAAGACCTAGATAATAAGAAGATATGGAATTAAGTTCAGATCACTCTTTTCTGTTGTTTCTGTTCATAGCACTCACATAATTAACCTTTCATCTCACTGTTCACATATTGGAAAAAAGTGAGTTTTGTCCTTTTCTCTGCTTCCATGGTGTGTGGTGAGAGAAGAACTTTTTATGGAAAATTATCCTTACTTCTCCTTGGCAGAGGAATGTAAAAGCTAAAACTGGAATAGCACAGATAAAATCTCATTCAGTTAGTTTTTAGGGTTCCAGTATCCTGTCTTGTAGAATGAACTTGGGTTTTTCAAGCTCAAGACAATGAGTGTGAGTGTCTTACATCACGATTCAGAGACTTAGTTTCTTCATTTGTATGTTCGTTTTCATTTGTTTGTCTAGTCATTTATTTATTTGTTTAGTCATTTATTTATTTATTTATTTAAAACGGGGGGTAGGGCAGAGAGAGAAATACAGGGAAAAAGAGACAGATATCTGCTGGGTCTCTCCCCAAATGCCTTCCATGGCTGGGCTGGGCTAGACCAAGGCAAGGAATAGGAACTCAATGCAAGTCTCCCATATGGGTGGGAGGAACCCAAGAACTTGAACCATCACTGCTGCCCCCCGGGGTCTGCATTAGCAGGAAGCTACTCAGGAGCCAGAGGTAGCTGTCAACCCCAGGCAACATGATTTGGAACACAGACACTCTGATTTGGAATTCAGCTTTTTTTTTTTTCAACTTTTATTTAATAAATAAATTTCCGAAGTACAACTTTTGAATTATAGTGGCTTTTCCCCCATAACCTCCCTCCCACCTGCAATCATCCCATCTCCCACTCCCTCTCCCATCCCATTCTTCATCATGATTCATTTTCAATTATCTTTATATACAGAAGATCAATTTAGCATATACTACGTAAAGATTTCAAAAGACTGCACCTACAAAGACACACAAACTATAGAATAGTGTTTGAGTAGAGTTTTACCATTAATTCACATAGTACAACACATTACGGACAGAGGTCCTAAATGGGGAGCAGGTGCACCGTGACTCCCATTGTTGATTTAACAACTGACACTCTTATTTATGGCGTCAGTAATCACCCAAGGCTCTTGTCATGAGCTGCCAAGGCTATGGGAGCCTCTTGAGTTTGCCAACTCCAATCTTATTTAGACAAGGCCATAGTCAAAGTGGAAGTTCTCTTCTCCCTTCAGAGAAAGGTACCTCCTTCTTTGATGGTGTGTTCTTTCCACTGGGATCTCATTCACAGAGATCTTTCATTTAGGTTTCTTTGTTTGTTTGTTTTTCCACAGTGTCTTGGCTTTTCATGTCTGCAAAACTCTCATGGGCTTTTTAGCCAGATCCAAATGCCTTAAGGGCTGATTCTGAGACCAGAGTGCTGTTTAGGAATCTGCCATTCTATGAGTCTGCTGTGTATCCTGATTCCCATGTTGGATCGTTCTCCCAATTTTAATTCTATCAATTATTATTTGCAGACATTGGTCTTATTTATGTAATCCCTTTGACACTTAATTCTATCTTTTTGATCAATTATGAACTTAAACTGATCACTTTAACAAGATAGCATTGGTACATGCCACCTTGATAGGATTGAATTGGAATCCCCTGGCATGTTTCTAGCTCTAGCGTTAGGAGTAAGTCCGACTTAGCATGTGCCGAACTGTACATCTCTTCCCTCTCTTATTCCCACTCTTAGGTTTAACAGGGATCACTTTTCAGTTAAACTTAAATGACTAAGAATAATTGTTAATTAAAGAGTTCAACCAATGGTATTAAGTAGAACAAAAAAAATACTAAATGGGATAAAATAGTAAGTTGTTCCTCAACAGTCAGGACAAGGGCTAATCAAGACTTGTTTCTCATAGTGTCTGTTTTACTTCCACAGGTTTCCTTTTAGGTGCACAGTTAGTTGTCACAGATCAGGGAGAACATATGATATTTGTCCCTTTGGGACTGGCTCATTTCACTCAGCATGATGTTTTTCAGATTCCTCCATTTTGTTGCAAATGACCAGATTTCATTTTCTTTTACTGCTGTATAGTATTCTATAGAGTACATATCCCATAATTTCTTTATCCAGTCTTCTGTTGATGAGCATTTAGGTTGATTCCAAGTCTTAGCTATTGTGAATTGAGCTGTAATAAACACTGAGGTGCAGATAGCTCTTTTATTTGCCAATTTAATTTCCTTTGGGTAAATTCCAAATAGTGGGATGGCTGGGTTGTATGGTAGGGCTATACACAGGTTTCTGAGGAATCTCCAAACTGACTTCCATAGTGGCTTTACCAGTTTGCATTCCCATCAACAGTGGATTAGTGTCCCTTTTTCCCCCACATCCTCGCCAGCATTTGTAACCTCTAGGCTAAATGTCGACCCTGCTTGTAAAACCAACAAACAACACAAAGAATATCGACTTCACAGAGATTCAAATATGGTAAAGTAGACACAATCATAAACATAGGGGCTCCCTACAGTATGTGATCAGTGATTTTTTTTTTTGGAATTAAACATATAGGACTCTTATTAGATGGATTAAAAAATTATTTGAAAGGTAGAGAGACAGAGAGAGAGATATCTCTCATCTGCTGATTCCCCAACTGCCTGCAACAGCTGGAGCTGGGCCAGCCTGAAGCCAGGAGCCTGGGACTCTATCTGAGTCTACCACATGAGTGGCAGGGACTCAAACATAGGTACTGATATGGGGTGCAAACTTCCCAAATGGTGTATTAACTGCTGTGCCAAATATCCAACCCAGATGTTTTAAAAATACAATTTTCAGACACTTGCTTTCTAATACCTTGTTTCTACTATAATTCCAAGCAAGTACACTTTAAAAAAAATGTCTGAAGAGGGTGTTTAAATCAACTCCCTATCAGTGTAATAGAAATTAAGCTCTCTGGGCTGGGGCTGGGGCTCACTAGGCTAATCCTCCACCTGTGGCGCTGGCACCCCAGATTCTAGTCCCAGTTGGGGCGCTGGATTTTGTCCCAGTTGCTCCTCTTCTAGTACAGCTCTCTGCTGTGGCCCGGGAGTGCAGTGGAGGATGGCCCAGGTGCTTGGGACCTGCCCCTTCATGGAAGACCAGGAAGAAACACCTGGCTCCTGGCTTCGGATCAGCACAGCGTGCCAGCCGTAGGGCCATTTTGGGGGTGAACCAACGGAAGACCTTTTTCTCTGTCTTTCTCTCTCTCGCTAACTCTGCCTGTCAAAAAAAAGAAAGAAAGAAAGAAAGAAAGAAAGAAAGAAAGAAAGAAAGAAAGAAAGAAAGAAAGAAAGAAATTAAGCATCTCTTTTTTTTTTTTTTTTTGACAGGCAGAATTAGACAGTGAGACAGTAAGAGAGAGAGAGAAAAGTCTTCCTTCCATTGGTTCACTCCCCAAATGGCCATAATGGCCGGCGCTGCACCGATCCAAAGCCAGGAGCCATGTGCTTCTTCCTGGTCTCCCATTAAAGGATTAACCAATCGAGCCATGGTGCTGGCTGAAATTCATCTTTTAGATGCACCATATATGAGCAAACATTTATGTCCAAGTGTGTGTGACACACTATAAACTACTAACCTTTCCATCCTTCAACATGAATAATATTATGTAGGAATAATAATGTGCACATCATAAAATAAATTGAATACTCTGCATATTCAGATTCATATGATACAATCTTAAAGGTAGTATTAAGTGAAAAACAGTACATGTATATGTTTTCCTAGCCACAGTATTAACAAGAAGACACAAATATGAGCGCATTTCAAAAAATTTGCAGAAAATAGACTTAAAAGATAAGTTTATTTTGGTAAAAAAAGTTTGAAACCCACATGTAGTTTTTTCACAGTAGGCATTTTTTTTTTGACAGGCAGAGTTAGAGAGTGCGAGAGAGAGAAAGGTCTTTCTTCTGTTGGTTCACCCCACATTGGCCACTAAGGCCGGCACGCTGCGCCGATCCGAAGCCAGGAGCCAGGTGCTTCCTCCTGGTCTCCCATGAGGGTGCAGGGCCCAAGGACTTGGGCCATCCTCCACTGCACTCCTGGGCCATAGCAGAGAGCTGGACTGGAAGAGGAGCAACCGGGACAGAATCCGGCACCCCAACCGGGACTAGAACCCGGGGTGCCGGTGCCACAGGCAGAGGATTAGCCAAGTGAGCTGTGGTGCCGGCCAACACAGAGTAGGCATTTTTCATTTACTTTTTGAAGACTCCTCATATGCATGAATTCCAATTTTTTTGGCACCAAAGTAAATTTACCATTGAAATTCACTTTTTGTGAACCATTTGAGGTACCCTCATACTTATATATGGTATCTATGCAAAAATAAAGCAAAAATTGGCAACCATGAATAACTTTGGGCAGGAGAGGATTTGGGGGTCACAGAGTGGTTTGTCTGTGGTTTGCCTCCCAAAGGTTCACATGTTGGGAGCTTGGTGCCCTGCATGGCAAGGTGAGGCATGTTACAGCCTGTAAGAGGCCCAGCCTAGTGGGAGGTCACTAGGGTTGTTGCCCATAGAAAAGATTACATAGTTCTTAAGGGCACACAGTGAGTTCCCACAGGGTGAGTTATAAAAAAGTGAGCTTTGGCCATTGTTGCTCTTTGGCTTCCTGTCTCACTGTGCTCCTCATCCATGCTCCTACAGTGATGGTATCTGCCATGATGGAACACATCCAAGGGGCTCTCACCAGATCCAGCAACATGTGGTTTGAACTTGGAACATTCAAAACTGTGAGCTATATAAACCTCTTTTCTTTACCTGTCACTCAGTCTCAGATATTTTGTTACAGTAATGAAAAACAATCTAATATAGATGAAAGCTCATTTTTGTAGAATTTGAATTTTTTACTGATGTGTGCATAAGTTGCCTTAAAAAGAAAGAAAAGAGTGTTGAGATTCAGACAATTTCCATGTCTTTCTCCAGGAAGCTCTTTTGAAATTGTCATTAGAGAACCGAGAGGAGCTGTCATTGTGGCACAATAGGTTAAGCTGCTGTCTGTGATGATGACATCCCATATCAGAGCACTGGTTTGAGTCCTGGCTACTCTACTTCTGATCTAGTTCCCTGCTAAAGAGCAAGAGAAAACAGCAGAAGGTAGCCCAAGCATTTGGGCCCCGTTACCCAAGTGGGAGACTGAGATGGAGTTCCTGGCTTCTAGCTTTGACCTGGCTCGTCCTTAGCAGTTGAAGCCATTTGGGGAGTGAAGACAGCATAAAAGATCTCTTTATTTCTCTGTCACTCTGCCTTTCAAATAAATAAAATAAATTTTTATAAAAAAGATCCTAGAGCTGATTAATTTCAGCGATGGCAAGAAATCTGGGTTTACCTCTGTCAGTAACTCCAATTGCAGGCCCTTAAATCAGAATCACCCAGAAAGCTTGTTAAATACAGAGTTAAGGGTCATGTCCCAGAGCTATTGATACAGAATTGCAGCATGTGGAAGAAGGGCTGCAGATGAAGAATTCACACTAAAAAGTAACGTCCTGGGGTGACCCGGTTAAGCTGCTGGTTGAGATACCCACATCCAACATCAGAGCTGGTTCAATTCCTGGCTACTCTTCTTCTGATTCAGCTTCCTGCCAATGTACCTTGGAGCCAGCAGATGATGGCTCAAGTAGTTGAGTTCCTGACACCCATATAAGAGACTAAGATGGAGTTCCAGTATCCTGGCTTCAGCCTGGCTCAGTCCTGGCTGTTGTGGGCATTGGAGTAGTGAACCAGTGGATGGAAGATCTTTCTCTTCTCTATCCCTCTCTGTGAGTTACTCTGCCTTTTAAGTAAATAAATACATAAAATAAATATTTTTGCAAAATTAAATTATGTTTTGATATGCAGGGAAGTGTAGTAACTACTGGTCTAGGGCAAAAATCTTCAGTGATTTCCAAATTAAGCTATTTAAAATAGATTAAGGTGTCAAACCAGTGCCTGGCGCCCATGGTTGGAATTTATGGAAGCAGCAATTATGGGAGAAAGGTCAAGAACAGCAATTATTGGATAAGGTGAGAGATACACAAAAAAGCTTTGCTTTCTACCACTGTGCATTTTGGGAGACTATTGCATATTTATTTTAATAAAGAGATTCTGCTATTAAAATATTTTAAAATTAGCTTTCATCTGAAGAAAAATAGTCTTATGACATCCTTCCAAGTGATGGCCCAGGCCAAGACAAAGAGCCAAACTTTTTCTACCCTTCTTCGCCCAAGTACATGTATGCATAAAGATAACTTGTATGTACACACATACACAGATGATATGCATACATGTAGATATCCTTCAACAGGAACAGAGACATTTTATATTTATATCTTCTAACACAAGGACAACAAAATTTTCAGTAAAGGGAAAGAGAGAAATTTCTAAATTATTTATTTATTTGAAAGGCAGAGTGACAGAGAGAGGGGGTGAAGTAGAGAGAAAGGCCTTCCATCTGCTAATTCACTTCCCCAAATGCCCACAACAGTTGGGATTGGCCAGGCTGAATTCCTAGACTTCCATCCTGGCCACCCTTGTGGGTGGCAAGGACTTAAACACTGAACCATCATCGACTGCCATCCCAGGCACATTAACAGAGGGGTGGATTGGAAGCAGAACATACAGGACTTAAAAGGTACTCTCATATGGGATGTTGGTACCCCAACTGATGGCTTAACTCCTTGAGCCAAAACACTCACACCCAAGAGAGAAAATTTTTTAAACTTTGCAGACAGAACAGTCTTGGTCTCACCTATTCAACTCTGCCATTGTAGCACAAAAGTATTCAAAGATAATACATAAATGTATGTGCATGACTATGTTCCAACAAAACTTTATATATGACTACTGAAATTTGATCTGGATGCAATTTTCATGTGCCATGACGTAATAACTCATGTTTTCATTTACTTTCTACCATTAGGAAGTATAAAAACCATTCTTGTGAGACATAGAAAAATAAGCAGCAGGCTATACTTAGCTACCCTGTAATAATTTGTCAACTGCTGTTGGGCCATCTAGTATAAATGACTTTGACATTGTACCAAGCTATTCTTCTCTCTTAGCTTCAGTGTCCTTGAACTCAAATAGAGTTGATATGAGCCCAATAAAACAGAGTGAATGATACTGAATTATATTTTCTGTTTTTTGCCTCTCCATACACTAGTAAACTTACATCTGTTGGTTTTATTAGCCTACATTCTTTCAGTTACAAGTAATATGGAAAAAAGGCCAAGTTGACTGTAACAAATTTTAAAAACTTTTTTTTGTTTTGTTTTTACAGTAAAAAGCTCAGACATAACTGCATCCAGAGGCTTAGGCAATGCCACTGTGCTGACTATATTCTCAGACAAGTTCTATCTCAGTGATGTAGTTTGGCAGCTCCAAGTTTACATTATCTTTAATTCATGTACAAGAATAAAGAGAGGGTATTACTGTCAGGTGGTACCCAGACAACATCTTAGAAATAGCTCTAACTGACCTGATTGGCATAGCTTGAGGTATGTATACAGATATCTCTGAATCATTCATTATGGTTAAGTAGATATGACATTCTGTTGACTAGGTGCTAGCCACACATCTCCTGGTGCAGAATGTAGGGAGAGGGAGTGAAATCAACTCTGCTCAAACATATAGACAGAGAGTGGGAGAGAGATGATCCCTCAAAGAAAAGAAAAATTGGGATGCTGTTTATTACCTGATAAACAGTAAAGAGCTCGTATTGTGGCACAGTGGGTTAAGTCTTTGCTTGTGATGCTGGCATTCCATATTGGAATGCCAGTTCAAGTCTCAGATGATCCAGCTTCCTGCTAACAATCCTGGGAAGGCAGCGAAAAATGGCTTAAGTACTTGGTCCCCTGCTCTCCACGTGGGAGACTAAATGAAACTCCTAGCTTCTGACTTAAGCCTGGCCCAGCCCTGGCTGTTGCATTCCTTTGGGGAGTGAACCACAAATGAAAAATTCTTTCTCTTTCTCTTACTCTTTCTCTTTCTCTCTTGCTCTCTCTCTCTCTCCCCCCCACCCCACCTCTGCCTTTAAAATAAATAAATAAATAAACAAGCCTTTTAAAAATATTATAAAATAAAAAATGAACAGTGGGCAGCAAAACATTTGTGAACTCTGGAAAACTCCAGAACTCCACAAAATCTGATATTGTTAAGAGTCTGGTCTAACTTCTTTGCAACTGAGAGAAATGGAATGAAATAGATTTGCATAGCTGATGACTGCTTTTGTAGTTGGTGTTTTGCAATATTTCAAAGAACTATTTCTTTTCAGTCATTATGCTGTTTATCTTTCCAGAGAGAAATGTCTTCAGAAAATTAGGTCCCCAAGATTTAATTTCTCCCAAGGGGTCTAATGCAGATAGTGTTCCCCTTTCTTGTTCCATTTTCTTATTCCCCATAAATTCCTTCTTCCCAGGTCTTCTAGAAGCTGAAAGTCCAACCACAGAGAGTTTAAACTTTCTCTTGCTTATCAACCACCAGACACTCAGCTGACATAAAGAGTAGAAAAGACCTCAGAATGTGGTCTTATCTACTGTCCTTAGGATACTGTTAGATCTTCTGTGACTGATCTTTTTCTTCAAAGAGTTCCCTACTAACATTCCTAGACCAATGCTCAAGATTTAAGCACACAAAATTATATCTCATAAACTGCAACTTTTATGACTAACAATATAGACTTGAGTCTTTTGTTAAAAAAAATCTCTTCCCATTTGTATACCATGTTGGTTCTTTTTCTGCCATTCCAATGGGTCTAGTTCTTTTTCTCTTGTGCTCTCTTGCATTATATCTCTCTAAATCATTTTCTTTGTTCTAGTGACTTGTCTTGGTGACTTACTGAAAGTCACACAGCTAGTAATTGAGAAAGTTGCAATTTAAGCTCCATCTGTCCAATTCCAAAGCCCATTCCCTTTCCACTGTACTTCACTATTTTTATTCTTTCTCCTGGTCTATTATTCAGCATAGAGTGCTTGAGAATGTGCTTTGAACCAGCTGTAGCATATTAGGAATCACCAAAGACCACAAAGAAATTACAATGTAGTAAAATACGCCAGCAGTCATTTTAGTTAAATATAACTGGCATGGCAGAAGTATGCATGTGATGCAAAATTACATCTAAGGGCTAGATCTCTTGCCTGTGCTCCAGGCTCATATTATCAAGGATCTATTGCAATTTTTATTTGAGTTCTTCCCATTACCAATTGTTGCCTAAAATAATACTCAAAGCTTAGTGACTTAAAACAACAACAGTTTACTCTTCTCATCCATTTTTTAATCAACTGATCTCAACTGAGTGGTTCTTCTGCTAAGATCAACTCCTGTGTCTGCATTCAGGTAGGGATTTGGTCAGGGCTGGAACAAGCACGTTGGATTCTGAGAGTCCTGCATCTCTCTGCCCATGGCCTCTCATCATTCAGAGGTCTACCCTGAGTTTCCTTACAATATAGTGGTTGATTCTGAGAGGCTTAAATGCACACTTTTTAAAAATAATTTAATATTTATTTATTTATTTGAAAGTCAGAGTTACAGAGAGAAAGAGAGAGAGAAGTCTTCCATCCAATGGTTCACTCCCCAACTGGCCGCAATGGCTGGAGCTGTGCCGATCCAAAGCCAGGAGCCAGGAGCTTCCTCCAGGTCCCTCACGTGGGTGCAGGGGCCCAAAAACTTGGGCTATCCTGTACTGCTATCCCAGGCCATAGCAGAGAGCTGGATTGGAAGAGGAGAAGTCGGGACTAGAACTAGTGCCCATATAGGACGCCGGCATTTCAGACCAGAGCACTAACCTGCTGTGCCACAGCGCTGGCCCCTCAATGCACACTTAACAAGCCTCCACTTGCATCATGTTGGGGTCTCATTGGCCAAACAAGACATATGACCAAGTCCAGAATCAGTGTGGGAGCATGACTACTGGAGCCACACTACTGGAGGAAAGCAATGAGATAGTCTACCAAAGCAATCTAGCTTTCACTATCATATCTTAGACTGAAATCACAGAGTCCCTTCAAAAACAATCTTACATTGGTATTTTTATTTTTGGTATCACCATTCCCAAAATTCAAGAGTAATTGTCAACTCTGATATCTATACTACTTCTAATAAGTTCCTATTGTCTATCAATTCCCTCTGGAAAATATTTCATTCATGTCCCTTCCTTTTTCCTACACCACAGTTTCTATATCGTTTAGGATAATTTGCTGACTTAGAGGAACATAGGTGTGCACTGGTTACTACTCTGTTGTAAAGGGTTACAGGTGTGAAATGATGATTACTACCATGTTGTAAAAGGTTAGGGGTATGAAGAGTAGTGATCCTCAGTTAAGGATCTTAGATGAATGCCTAAGGAGCTGGAATCTCTGGACTGGTCATCCCCAGCCAAGAGCTATCTTGTCTATTTGCCCTGGTGAACAATAAATCCATCATTTTTATATGAGTTATAATGTGAAGGTTTTGGAAAATACTATTATAACTAAATCTCTTGCCTTATATTCATTCTTTTCTTTCTTTTTTTTTTTTTTACAGGCAGAGTGGACAGTGAGAGAGAGAGACAGAGAGGAAGGTCTTCCTTTTGCCGTTGGTTCACCCTCCAATGGCCGCCGCGGTCGGCGCACTGCGGCCGGCGCACCGCGCTCGTCCGATGGCAGGAGCCAGGAGCCAGGTGCTTTTTCCTGGTCTCCCCATGGGGTGCAGGGCCCAAGCACCTGGGCCATCCTCCACTGCACTCCCGGGCCACAGCAGAGGGCTGGCCTGGAAGAGGGGCAACCGGGACAGAATCCGGTGCCCCGACCGGGACTAGAACCCGGTGTGCCGGCGCCGCAAGGTGGAGGATTAGCCTGTTGAGCCACGGCGCCGGCCCTTATATTCATTCTTACCATTACCATGTTAATCTTAATTACTTTACTCTTCTTTCAATAATATAAGTTGTCTATTGTACATGGTCCAAGCTGGCATTTCTTCCAAAAAATTTGGGAAGTGAACCATCAGATGAAAGACTTCTCTCTCTGTCTCTGCCTCTCCTCTCTCTGTGTAACTCTGACTTTCAATCACTTCCCAAAAATTTTTCAATTTTTTGCCCATTCCTCCACCAAAAACAAACAAAAAAACCTTACTTCTACCAAACTGATCTGACCAGCACCTCCTAAGAATGCTTATTACTTTCTTCCTCCTTGCCTTAGGGGAATCCCATCCTTAGACATTTTCAAACCCCAACTCTCCTTCAAATTCACTTCAAGTTCCTCATCCCTCATGAAGGCTGTCAGAGTCTGCCTTTGGTGAGTGGTATCTCTGTTTTGCCACTGAGCTCCAAGAAGATATCCACAATTTCACAAAGGCCAATAAGGTAGCCACTAGTCTTTTTGTTGTTGTTGTTGTTATTTTTTTTGGACAGGCAGAGTTAGTGTGAGAGAGAGAAAGAGAGAGAGAGAGAGAGAGAGAGAAAGGTCTTCCTTCCGTTGGTTCACCCCCAAAATGGCTGCTACGGACTGCGCACTGCACCTATCCGAAGCCAGGAACCAGTTGCTTCTTCCTGGTCTCCCATGTGGGTGCAGGGCCCAAGCACTTGGGCCATCCTCCACTGCCTTTCTGGGCCACAGCAGAGAAATGGACTGGAAGAGGAGCAACCGGGACAGAATCCGGCGCCCCAACCGGGACTAGAACCCCGGTGTGCCGGCACCTCAGGTGGAGGATTAGCTTAGTGAGCCACAGCACTGGCCTGTTGTTGTTAATTTAATTTTATCTTATTTTCCCAAAGAAATCTTTTATTTAAGGAATACAAACTTCATGCATTTCCTAAATACAACTTTAGGAATATAGTGATTCTTCCCACCATACCTGCCCTCTCACCCACACTTCCACCCTTCCTCCTCCTCCCTCTCCCATTCCCAGTCATATTCTCCACTAAGATACATTTTCAATTAACTTTATACAGAGAAGACCGACTCTATACCAAGTAAAGAGTTCAACAATTTACACACACACACACACACACACACACACACACACACAAATATTGTTCCTCAACAGTCGAGACAAAGACTTTTCAAAGTTATTGCATTTTGAATTAATGTCACTTCTTTTTTTTTTTTTAGAAACTTAAGTAACTTTAAAGGAGCACCCAAGAATGATACATCTTCTGTGTGCACTTAGATATAATTATAATACAACTCTCTGAGGACAGAGGTCCTGCATGGGAAGTTAGTGCACAGTAACTCCTATTGTTAATTTAACAATTAACACTCTTATGTATGATGCTAGTGACCACCTGAAGCTCTTGAAATGAGCTGCCTAGGCTATGAAAGCCTTTTGAATCCACAAACTCTGTCAGTATTTAAACAAGGCCATAAGCAAAGTTCTCTCCTCTCTTCAGAGAAAAGTACTTCCTTCTTTGATTATCACTTCTTTCCAATGGGGTCTCACCCACCGAGGACCTTCATGTAGGATATTTTTTGCCACAGTGTTTTGGCTTTCCATGCCTGAAATGCTCTCATGAGCTTTTCAGCCAGACTAGAATGCCTTAAGGGTTGATTTTGAGGTTGGAGTGCTACTTAAAGCCATTGTCATTCTCTGAGAGCACTATGTGGGCTGCTTTCCATGTTGGACCTTTCACTCGTTTATAATTCTTTTTTTAAAAAAAGATTTACTTATTTACTTGAAAGTCAGAGTTACACAGAGAGAGGAGAGGCAGAGACAGAGAGAGAAGTCTTTCATCTGATGGTTCACTTCCCAATTTGCCGCAACAGCTGGAGATGTGCCAATCCAAAGCCAGGAGCCAGGAGCTTCTTCCAGGTCTCCCACACGGATGCAGGGGCCCAAGGACTTGGAAAATCTTCTACTGCTTTCCCAGGCCATAGCAGAGAGCTGGATTGGAAGTAGAGCAGCCGGTCTCGAACCAGTGCCCATATGGGATGCCGGCACTTTAGGCCAGGGCGTTAACCCGCTTCGCCACAGCACCGGCCCTTCCTTTTTAATCCTATCTACTATTATTACTAGACACGTAATCCTATCTATATGATACTTAAATCAGGTTAAAAATAATTAAATCAAAATGAAATTTAAAAATTGGTTTCTCACTCACACTTGTCACATTTCTAGTGCTCAAGTGTCCACAAGTGGACATATTGGAGAGCAGAGATATACAGCATTTTCTTCACCAGAGAAAATTCTGTTGGACATCTAGGTCTCTGCCACCTACTTTGCAGTTTATCATTGTTTATGACTTTGCATTGGCTTTTCAAGAGCCAATTCTCAACTCACCCATTGCCTCCTATTGTAAGGCCTGAAAAACCTGGATACTTCTTTTACTGGACTCCCTTAAGCTAGCCTTGTCCGTGTGAACAACAGCTGGCCAGCACAACCTAAGAGTATTCTTGTTGGATTGCCTTCTGGGAAAGAGTTGATTTATATGATGAAAACAGAGAAGTATATAAGAGCCTTTCTCAGTAGATAACCCCATGCTTTTGGAAATGGACATGTGAACAAGTCTCGTCTAAATCTACAGCAGCCACTGTCTTGTGACCTTAAGGGGAACTCCAAGACCATCTCAGAGACATAGTCAGAACCCTAAAATAGGCAAATCACTGAATCAACCCTGGGATTGCCTAATCCTAAACAGTTTGGTGTGTGTGTGTGTGTGTGTGTGTGTGTGTGTATAGATAGATAGATAGATAGATAGATAGATAGATAGATAGATATAGATAGATAGATATAGATATTTAGTATTTAAGCCTATGATAGTTTTCTGATATTTGCTGCCCTTAATCATTTCTGCTATCCAAATCATATTGTCAATGTACAGAACACATACTGGGGGGCTGGTGCCGTGGCTCACTTGGTTAATCCTCTGCCTGCAGCTCCAGCATCCCATATGGGTGCTGGGTTCTAGTCCTGGTTGCACCTCTTCCAGTCCAGCACTCTGCTGGGGCCCAGGAAGGCAGTGGAGGATGGCCCAAGTGCTTGGGCTCTGTACCCACATGGGAGACCACGAGGAAGCACCTGGCTCCTGGCTTCGGATCAGCACAGTGCGCCGGCCATAGTGGCCATTTAGGGGGGTCAAAATAATAAAAAAAAAAAAAGAACACATATTGGATTTACTACACAGCCCACTTGTTGATACAGTCCCACACCTAGGACCCATGTGGTTACAGGAACAGGGTTCCCTCAGTGATATTGGTACAATGTGACCTTGGCCTCCTGGACACAACTGGGTGGATCAGAGTTGGGCATGTGACTCAAGCTGGACCAATAAACCTTATGATTTGGAACTGAGATTCAGAAATCTCAGAACACGTCCATTTTTTTTTCTCCTGAACGAGGAAATGTAGACTTTGGAGCCCTGGGTGGCTATGTTATGCCATATGGACTACGAAGAGAGAAAGCTGGAATATGAGAAGAATGAAGAAGTAGATTCCAATGGAGTTGGACTCTTGGTTCTAAATAAAGCCTTACAGCATTATTGTTTTAGAGGATTCTTTCCCAACCATTGTAACAAATCCCTCCATGATAGCTCAAGGGAAATTCCAATGCTTTCAGTCCATAAGAGCCCTAATTCTGATGCACATTGTAATGTTAATAAAATTACCTGTAATTATGCTCTACCTCTTGATCATGTTGCAAGTGTATGAGGGGATGAATGTCCCTTGGACTCAGCGGCCACAGCACATAGCAGATGATCAGTAAACTCAAGTGAGCTGATTGATTCTACTGCTTATAAGGGGAAATAAGGGGCTCCAAGGCTGGATGACATGCTTGTGAATTTCTCTTCTGAAACTCTCTAATCTTAGCCCATGTGAAAAAGTGTGTCATTTTAACAACAGCAACACTTCAATCTATATTTGTACCTGAAATTTACACTAGAAAGGTGAGAAAGGAAGAAATACAGCTCATTTTTATCTCCAAGATACAGCCAAGAAGATCAATTAAAAAATAATCTCACAGTGTGATGTCAGCAACAATTTGAAAGGCAGCCCTTGGGTCTCATTCAAAGATTTGCTAGGTAATCTGGTCACACTTATATTTGAGAATCATTTGCAGTGTGTGGTGTGTATGGAGTTTCTTTCTCTCTCTCTCTCTCTCGTGTGTGTGTGTGTGTGTGTTTTGGTTTCCTCTTGACACTATTATGAAAGATGTTTGAACTAAAACAGGATATTGTTGAGTTCACTTAATCTGTTTTCATTTGTATTTTGTTTACTGAATCATGCCAAAATTCTAGCTCTTGAACTAATAGGAATTCCCACTTCAGTCATTAACACAACATCCATCATTGGGTACCCAGTAGATACCAAAGGTTCAAAAATGAAGAAGTCATAAACTCTGTTTCATTAACATTGCAATGGTGTTACCATTTAGACAATTATCTCCTTTAATTTACTCTTTAATTCTTGGGTATGGAATTTGTTCACACCCCCATGTCATAGGGACTAGCTCTATGGTTGGCATCAACTTGCCCATAAATTCTAGTAAAGACTGGCAGAACAAGTTCTAGAACTGAGAGGTTGATTTCTAAGCTGTGGGTTTTCCCCTCCATGTAATGCTGGGAGACATTATAGCAGTATAAGACTTCAGAAGATGACTCTGCCATTAGAATCAGTTTCCCAGGTCAGCCAAGAACTGGGTGTGTGACAAGGGTAGCTTTCATTATCCCTTTAAACCTCTGTTCCTTTTCCTATAAAAGGGAATAATAGTTGTACCTATCCTACAAAGTCAGATTTTTAATTTTATCATATGGGCATATAGTATGCACTTGGATCAATGGAAGAGCATACCATGGACTATTTTAAATTGTCATTTAATGTGAAGCCATAGGTGTAGTGCAATGGGCAGTAATGTCTGGAGGGGAACCTGTGTACTCACTCTAGTTTGACTGGGATGAGATCAGCCATACCCCTTCCTTTATTCTACAAAGAGGAGCTCCACTCAAACACAGCCAACTTTGTCCCATGGGACCAGGCTTTCCCTCTCCTTTAAGGGAAAGTCTGCAACATCCCATAAGCTCCAAGAACTGTAGCTGCTGAGCACCTGGTATTGCCACAACACTGCTCCTAAAAGGCTCATCCCCAAATCCAGACTGCTAAGGAGGCTCTATAACAGGGAACACAGTAGAATGCCCAGAATGGTGGGAACTTAAGTGGAATGAGAGGATGATGACCTCATGTCTGCTTTGCTTTACTAATTTTGGCCTTGTCTAAGTTTCTCCTTTCTTCAGCAAAGTTTATTGCTTTTTTGTCCTAAACCCTGGTGCATGACAGGTGGAATCTCCCAAGAGACATACTTTGTCTAACAACAACAAAATAGATGCTAACTGACTTGGTAGTGATAGGCCTACAAGGCCTCATGTACTTGCAGGAAAAGAACCAAACAAGCTTTGAGAAAGAACATAGCAATATCCCAACATCTCTCTCTTTTTTTTTTTTTTTTTTTTGACAGGCAGATTTAGACAGTGAGAGAGAGAGAGAGAGAGAGAGAGAGAGAGAGAGAGAGAGAAAAGAGGTCTTCCTTTGTCCGTTGGTTCACCTCCCAAGTGGCCACTATGACTGGCACGTTGCGGTCAGCACACTGTGCCGATCCGAAGCCAGGAGCCAGGAGCTTCCTCCCAGTCTCCCATGCGGGTGCAGGGCCCAAGGACTTGGGCCATCCTCCACTGCCTCCCTGGGCCACAGCAGAGAGCTGGCCTGGAAGAGGAGCAACCGGGACAGAATCCAGGGCCCTAACCAGGACAAGAACCCGGTGTGCAGGCACTGCAGGCGGAGGATTAGCCTAGTGAGCCATGACGCCGGCATCCCAACATATCTCTAAATTGGCTTATCATATGAATTGTAAATCTAGTCTTTCTCATTCTATGGATATGTCTACTCTCATACTGAAATTTAAAAAGAGACCAAGAGATAGGGAGAAAGACAGAGAGCTCCCATCTTATGGGTCACCCAAATGCCCACAATGGCTAGTGCTAGGCTGAGGCCAGAGTTAGGAGCCAGGAACACAATATAGGTTTCCCACACGGGTGGCAGGAACTCAATTACTGAAGCCATCACTTTCTTTAAAAGTTAGTGAGCTAGGGGCCGGCACCATGGTGCACTAGGTTAATCCTCTGCCTGCGGCACCTGCATTCCATATGGGTGTCGATTTTAGTTCTGATTGCTCTTCTTCCAGTCCAGCTCTCTGCTGTAGCTTGGGAAAGCAGTAGAAGATGGCCCAAGTCTTTGGGCCCCTGCATCTGCATGGGGGACCAGGGGGAATTACCTGGCTCCTGGCTTTGGATCGGCGCAGCTCCCATTGCGACCATTTGGGGAGTGAACCAAAAGCAGACAGACCTTTCTTTCTGTCTGTCTGTCTGTCTCTCTCTCTTACTGTCTGTAACCCTACCTGTCAAATAAATAAATAAAATATTAAAAAAAAGAGAGATGATGATTTTTAAAACCTTTTATTTTGGTATCAAAATCAAAAAACAATGGAAATTGGGGTCAGGCGCTGTAGCATAGCAGGTAAAGCTATCACCTGCAGTGCCGACATCCCACATGGGCGCCAGTTCGAGTCCCAGCTGCTCCACTTCTAATGCAGCTTTCTCCTATGGCCTGGGAAAGTAGCAAAAGATGGCCTAAGTCCTTGAGCCCCTGCACCCAAGTGGGAGACCCAGAAAAAGCTCTTAACTCCTGGCTTTAGTCTGGCCCAGCCCTGGCTATTGTGCTATTTGGGGAGTGAAGCAGTGGATGGAAGATCTCATTCTCTGTCTCTCCCACTCTCTTTCTGTAATTCTGCCTTTCAAATGAATAAAATGAATCTTAAAAAAGAGTAAAGTGGGGCCAGCACCACAGCCCAATAGGCTAATCCTCCGCCTTGCGGCGCCGGCACACTGGGTTCTAGTCCCAGTCGGGGCGCCGGATTCTGTCCCGGTTGCCCCTCTTCCAGATAGCTCTCTGCTGTGGCCAGGGAGTGCAGTGGAGGATGGCCCAAGTGCTTGGGCCCTGCACCCCATGAGAGACCAGGAAAAGTACCTGGCTCCTGCCTTCGGATCAGCGTGGTGCACCGGCCGCAGCGCGCTGTCCACGGCGGCCATTGGAGGGTGAACCAATGGCAAAGGAAGACCTTTCTCTCTGTCTCTCTCTCTCTCACTGTCCACTCTGCCTGTCAAAAAAAAAAAAAGAGTAAAGTGGGAGTTAGAGAGAGAGAGAGAGGGAGGGAGGGAGGGAGACCTTCTCTTCTTAACATTTGGCACAACCAAGGTTTCAAATTCAAACACTAAAGAAAATTAAAAATTCAAGCCCTAAACATCATTTGCTCTAATACTCCAGGGGACATGGATAGTGATAAGGGCTTCTGTTGCTCCATCCTCATACTCAGAAGTCTGAGCAAACTACTGGTATAAATTTTACACTGTGAGTGGCACTGGCTGCCAGACCTTCAGTGACTCCCATGCCATAGTGTTTGTTTCAATGTATTATCTTGGTTCTTCTCATTTCTCTGAACCTCAGCAACAGAGTTTAGCTTTGAAGGATATGTCTTTAAGTGAAATGAAGAAATGTTGAGGAAAAAAAAAAAGACAAGGGTGGCTCACAGATTGGGATGCTTATTTAAATCCTATTTCCAATCAATTATTTCAAAATAAATTTCCCCTGGCAACTGAGGCAGGTAGATCAAGACTCAAGGGCCCCGGATGAGTGTTTGGCCAAGCAGTGAAGAAGCCAGTTCGGACACCTGCATCCCACATCACAATGCCCGTGTGCAAGCTCCACCTCCAGATCCTGACTCCAGTTTCCTGCTAATGTGCACCCTGGAAGGCAACAAGTGATCACTTATGTAGTTGAGTCCCTGCCACCCACAGTGGTGACCTGGATGGAGTTCCTGGATCCTAGCTTCAGCTTGACTCAACTCTGGCTATTGTGGGCATCTGGGGAGTGAACCAGCAGAAAGGAGCGATCTCGCTCTCTCGCTCTCTCGCTCTCTCGCTCTCTCTCTCTCTCTCTCTCCCCACCCCTACGTGACTCTCAAATAAAAAAGACTTAAGGGCCCAGCAGAGCCCCAATATTGTGCAAAGGTACCTGAATGATGCTGATTTTTTTTTTAAGATTTATGTTATTTATTTGAAAGTCAGAGTTACAAAGAGAGGTAGAGACAGAGAGAGGTCTTCCATCCGCTGGTTCACTCCCCAGATGGCCACAACAGCCAGAGCTGCGCTGATCTGAAGCCAGGAGCCAGGAGCTTCTTCTGGGTCTCCCATGTGGGTGCAGGGACCCAAGGACTTGGGCCATCTTCTACTGCTTTCCCAGGCCATAGCAGAGAGCTGGATTGGAAGAGAAGCAGCTGAGACTAGAACCGGCACCCATATGGGATGCCAGCACTTCAGGCCAGGCTTTAACCCACTGTGCCACAGCGCCGGCCCCTGAGTGATGCTGATTAAGGCACCTCGAGAGTCTCTGGCGTGGCTTTAAGAGGCTTGATTCTTGGTTCCCTTTTGCTTTCCATGGGGTTCTTTGTCTTGAAAAATGAAGGTAACAATTTTTTCATGTCCTGGGTGAGTTGTGAAAATCAGTTAGGACAAGATCTGTGAGAGCCTTACCTATTGCAGACATGTAAAGAAAGGCCTTTTCCATTTACATAGAAATATTTAAGCTTTAGGGTGTTTATATGTATTGAATGAGCACGTGTCTCTGTCTCTCACAACTAAAATGCAATACTTTTACATTAGATTCCTTTTGGTTTGGGTTGCAGGTCAGGATACACAACCATCATCTCAGATATTCAAGAAATAATATACATGATTCTTTTTGCAAGTCTTTTTATGAGAGTTGGCACTGTGGCACAGTGGGTTAAGCTACTACTTGCAGTTCCAGCATCCCATGTGGGTGCAAATTTGAGTTCCGGCTGCTCCATTTCCGATCTGGCTCCTGGCTAACGAGCCTCAGAAAGCAGCAGAAGGCCTAAGACCCTGGGCCCCTTCCACCCACATGGGTGACTTGGAAGAAGCTCCTGGCTCTCAGCTTTGACCTGGCACAGCCCTGGTCGTTGTGTCCATTTGGGAAGTGAATCAGTGGATGGAAGATCTCTTTTTCTGTCTCTCTCTCTCTCTATCTATCTATCTATCTATCTGTATCTCTCTAACTCTACCTTTTTAATAAATCTGTTTAAAAAATCTTTATAAGATGAACAGAAACTAAAACAGATGGAATGATATAAGGAATCTCCATGTACTTCTTGCTCAACTTTAAAATTATCAACTCATTCAATCACGTTTCACATGTTCTCACATCTGAAATACTTTATTTCCTTACAAAACTTAATGAAATCCAACTGGTAATTGCCATTAAATCAGACTATCAGAACTTCAGTGTCTCTTCTTGGATTGTTCAAAGGTCCTGAGGTCTTATACAAAATGAATGCTTAAGGCGGCACCTTTAGTATTTGCTTCATGTCAGTTACCACAGAGCTTTGCACTGACAAGAACTGAAAGATCTCTTGAAATCAGAGGCTGTGTGATTTTGCCACCTGTCAGGAATGGTCACTGTGACCAGAGCTCCAGGACGAAGTGTCTGGCTGCAGGCTCCGGGGTGATCCACAGTCATTCCTTTCTGAGGTTTTGATAGTCTCTCACTCCTTACCTAGGGCACAGCTAGCCATTGAGTATGGGCCACACAGATCTCAAGACCTTGCCTGATTTTCTTTTTTTTTTTTAATTTACAACCTTTTATTTATTTAATTAATGTAAGACCTTTCCTAATTTTTAAGTAAAAGACTTATGTATTTATTTGTTTTAAAGGCAGAGTTACAGAGAGAGAAGGAGAAATAAAGAGAGAGTCCATCTGCTGGTTTATGCTCCAAATGACCACAACAGCCAGGGCTAAGCCAGGCTTAAACCAGGAGCCCCACCAACTCTACCTAGATCTGTCTCTATCAGTGCAGGGGGCTAGGCACTTGGGCCACCTTCTCTTGCTTTCCCAGGAACATCAGCAAGGAGCTACACTGGAAACAGAGCAGCCGATACTTGAACTGTTGCTTCCATATGGGGTGTAGGTATAGTAGGTGGTGGTGAAACCCACTGCACCACAATGCCAGCCCCAAGTCTTCTCCTAATTTTGAGGACTCTGTTCATCCTCCCCTTGCACTTCCCTGAGACTCTGAGCACCTCATATGATGAGTGAGTCCAGATCTAACCATTCTCTGCTCTCCCTAGCTGCTTTCATCTCCTGTGGAATTTTATCTTATACCAGTCCAACCTCTTTCATGTTTCCTGGAGCACTGAGTGCTGCAGAGATGGATATCTGGGTTAAAACCCAGGTCTATCCTTTAGTAGCTGTGTGAGTAAGGCAAGTTACTTCATCTCTCTGTGCTCCAGTCTCCGCATTTATGGATAATCATAATCCCCTCCCCTCCACGGGGTTGTTACAAGAATACTAAACTAACACTTGGAGCAGCCTGCTGTGCAGCTAATAGCCGGCTGTTGTTACAGCCCTCATCAACCCCAAGAGGTGAGCATTGTAACTAATTTTACAGACTGGGGCAAGGACCTACTGCCACTCTGGGCTTTGTACACACATCAATTTCATTTACATCAGTAAGCTTTTTCCCATTGGGGTTTCATAGAAAGAAACCTAGGCCAGGCGATATTTGGATTTATTCATAAATCTAGAGGAAATTATTCTCTAAGCATAATTAAACACTTTTGAGAATCCAAAAGGAAACAATTATTGAGTACAAAATGCTAATCTTAATAATTTAAGATAATTAAAAAAAAAAACTTTCCTCTGACTGGTCCTTGGGGAGACACAGCTTTTTCAAACAACTGGGAGATACTCCATAAATCTCAGGTAATGTTATTTCTGTAATTCATTATTTATTTACACAGAGGAAGACGCTGACTCAACTGGCAGGAGTTACACCATTCCTTCATTAATATCTCGTTACGAATCTCATTACTTCCAATATCTCTTTCCTGGTGACAGGTCCCCAGATTTTCTGGGATGGCTCTAATTTTAAAGATCCTCTCAAATCATGGAAGTCTCTCTCAAGGCAGTGTCCATATCAGCATCCCTCATCATCTCCCAGCTCAACACTGGCACAGCCAAGGAGCAGCCATCTTCTTCTACCAGATACACATGAGTTTTAATCTGGAAAACACCTGCACCATGTCTCATCCACAGCAGAAGTGTGAACACGAATGCACAACCATGAATGAATGATGTCTCTGTGCAAAAACAAAAGCCCGGATTCTGGAAACTGAGGGCCCAGGATAAAATCCTCCTATTGCCTTTTCAGCAGTGGCACCATAGACAAGGTGCTTAATTCCTCAGAAGCTCAGTTTTCTGTTTGGAAAGTAGAGAGAAAGAGAGAGAGGATAGAGATCTTCCTTCCACTGGTTCACTCCACACATGTCTGCAATAGCCATGTGACGTCATGTCAAAATACATAAAGAATATCAACCTAACCAAATAAATCGTAGTAGAATTGTATAGGGGAGATGGGTAAAGGAGAATGACTGATGTAGGATATTCCCCATAAATCAAAACAATTAGTCAATAATATCACCCAAATTCATGAACAAAGAGCAGGAGCAGTATGTCATTTAAAAGTGTGGATGCCAATGTGGGGAAATAGAGCAAAATGTGCTGCACATGGCTGAGAAACTGGAAGTGGGCCTGGCAGATGCATATTTTTAGTATAAGCCTTTTAGAACTGCATTGTTTGGGATTATATTTGGCTCAGCAGCAACAGAATGTACATAAATTATGAAAACTCAGTAAGAGAAAGCTTGCTCTTTGCCCGCGTGAAAGGCTATGGTGAGGGTGCAATTCTGGTGTGGCAGGGCCATCCTTTGCATGCTCAGGGAACAGACTCCTCCTCCGCAACCCCCCACTTCAACCCTCCCACCCTGGGAGGGGCCCACTCCTCACAGCCCAAAGTCACCCTTCTGGAACAAAGGGGGAAGGGACAGCAAAGATGGCACATCAGGGGCAGGCAAGGACTGGCGGTCTCTTTTGGAAGACTCCTTAAGCAGCCACACAGCAATGCTGGTTGCCTCCTATTGGCCAGCACATATCACACATCCACAGCATCCGCAAGGGGAGTTTTGGAGCATGGTCTGTATTTGGGACAGCCAAGGGTCCAGCTAAAAGACTTCCTGAAACAGAATGGGTGACAAGTGGAAGTAGTTTCAACAAGTACTACTGATTTTTGCACCACTCTCGTAATAGTTTGATCAAAGTAAAATCCAAAATCAAGCCAGATACAAGCGCTCTTGGATCAAATACAAGACACAGAGAGCTGCGGTTTATCCACTCAGCAACTGCATGATAACCCCTGGGTTGCCCTTTCCTTGTCTATAAATAAGGAGCAAGATTCTTGGTTGAGGGGCTGGCGTTGTGATGTAGCAGGTAAAACTGCTGCCTGTGATCCCAACTCCTATATGGGCACTGGTTTGTGTTCTGGCTGCTCCACTTGCAATCCAGCTCCCTGCTATTAGCCTGGGAAAGCAGCAGAAGATGACCCAAGTTTTTGGGCCCCTGTCATCCACATTGGAGACCCAGATGAAGCTCTTGGCTTCTGCCTGGCTTAGCCTTGGCTGTTGTGGCCACTTGGGGAGTAAACCAGTAGAAGGAAGATCTCTTTTTCTGTCTCTCCCTCTTTCTAACTCTGACTTTCAAATAAATTACTAATTAATTTTAAAAAAATCCTTGGTTGATGTGAAAATTAAAGGAGTCCATGCTAAATAGTTCCTTGCATGTGGTAAGCATTAAAGTGATCATTGTTGTGATCACAAATATTCTACAATTATTAAAGTCAATAAGTCCCTGAAACTCAGACATCCGAGGACATCCAGTTAATGAAGGACCAAGGTAAACAAAGAGAACAATCAAATCTCAGGAAACCTAAAGTAGCCTTCAGGGAAGAGGATAGACATGAATACATGGACACAAATAGCTTTACTAATGTTCAGGAAAATACCACATATATAAAACAAGAACATAAGGCATAAAAAGGACCAATCAGACAGGAGTAGTTGCAACTCACATGACTAATGGACAGCCTCAGGTTCTCTGGGATTCACCAATCTCTGATACACAGTGGCTGCTGGGCCTAAGCCCCAGGTCATGTTGCAGCCACCTCTGAGTACACTTTCACCACTGGAGGCCAACCAGTTACACAGCCGTAGTTTCTGGCTTGTCCCACTGCTTCCCGAAACAGCATGGGTTCAAACAGGCTACCCAAGAACTAGATGATAGGGTGAGGGCAAACTTCAAACAGCAAGAGGTAGGAAGCAGGATGGTAACAGACCACAGAAGATGGAACAAAGACAAGTATACTGGTGTCTTTTTTTTTAAAAGAGTGAACTGACCTTTTATAAGTTTCATACATTAAAAATAGAGACATTTATTTAGATAAGAGCATCTCCTATCTAAACTACTTGGATGAGAAGTATTTCAGATTTCAATTTTTTTTTCAGATTTTGGAATATTTGCATATATATAATGAGACACCTTGGGGATGGGACCCAAGTCCATGAAATTCATGTGTGTCCCATATGTACCTCATACTCATAGCCTGAAGGTAATTTTATGCAACATTTTCAGCATGCCTGTGCTTTGACCAAAACCCATCAGATGAGATCAGGTGTGGAATTTTCTACTTGTAGTGTCACGTCAACACTCAAAAAGTTTCAGATCTGGCGACATTTTGGATTTTGAATTTTCAGGAATGTTCAATCTGTATTATTCAAAGCCCCAAAGTTAATAAGTAGAAAAAAACTGAAAAAAAAATTACTTATAAGTAGGAGGTTATTGAGTAATGACACAGAAAAAAGTCACTGTGTTCTGTAGTTGATAAATCAAGAACTAAAGGCAAACATATTATTTAAAGTTCTAAGAGTTCTTGCCAGAAAAAAAAATGTAAGAGGCAATTCTTCTAGGCAGTAAGACTGAGAGAGACATCATTTGCATATTACATTACTTCACACTATTGACAACAATGTACACTGTTCAGATACTATGTTCATGTAGCTTCAGATACAGATTATAATTTAACTGTAGAAGAGTACATCCGGGCTTCTACATGGGTTGACACTTGTTTTGGCTTCATTTTCTACACCTTTATGTAGTTTGGGGATTTATGGTGAACAAAATTATGGCGGGAGGAACACTGATACAGCAGTGTGCACAGTTCCTGCCATGGACGAGACACACAGTGACATCTTTCCTCCTCGGAAGCAGCTCAGCACAGTGATGAAGGATTAACTGCCACAGCACGTGGAAAGAATGTAGTAAAGCGCCTGGCTCTGCAGATAAACACTGGTCATCACTGTCACCCTGTTACTGCTGATCTTCAAGCTTCTAGCTCTCAGGTTCACAGAACCAACTCCCCCTGAGACAAATGGGTTTCACAAACTCAGCTAAAAACATTTGGGGACAGGTGTTTGGCACCACAGTTAAGACACTGCAGGGCACACTTGCATTCCATATCAGAGTGCCTGGGTTTGGGTTCCAGCTCTGCTTTTTTTTTAAATAGATTTTTTTTTTTGACAGGCAGAGTGGACAGTGAGAGAGAGACAGAGAGAAAGGTCTTCCTTTTGCTGTTGGTTCACCCTCCAATGGCTGCCGCGGTCGGTGCGCTGCGGCCAGCGCACCGCGCTCATCCGATGGCAGGAGCCAGGTGCTAGGTGCTTTTCCTGGTCTCCCATGGGGTGCAGGGCCCAAGCACCTGGGCCATCCTCCACTGCACTCCCTGGCCACAGCAGAGGGCTGGCCTGGAAGAGGGGCAACCGGGACAGAATCCGGTGCCCCGACTGGGACTAGAACCTGGTGTGCCGGCGCCGCAAGGCGGAGGATTAGCCTGTTGAGCCACGGCGCCGGCAAATAGATTTCTTTATTTATTTGAAAAGCATAGTTACACACAGAGAGAAGAGGGAGAGAGAGAGAGAGAGAGGTCTTCCATCTGCTGGTTCACTCCCCAGATGGCCACAATGGCTGGAGCTGCTGTGACCCAAAGCCAGGATCTGGGAGCCTCCTCAGGGCCTCCCACATGGGTCCAGGGGTCCAAGGACCTGGGCCATCTTCTACTGCTTTCCAAGGCCATAGCAGAGAGCTGGATAAGAAATGGAACAGCTGGGACTTGAACCAGCGCCCATATGGGACACCAGCACTGCAGGCGGCGGCTTTTACCTGCTATGCCACAGCTGGGGCCCCCCAGCTCTGCTTTCAATTCCAGTTCTTTGCTAATGTGGGCCTTGGGAAGCAGTGGTGATGGCTCAAGTGATTGAGTTCCTGCCACCAACACAGAAGATCGGGACTGAGTTCCCTCCTCTCAGCTTTGGCCTGGTCCAGCTCTAGCCATTGCAGACATGTGGGGAGTGAAGCAGCAATCTCAATCTATCTCTGCCTTTATTTTTTTAAAAAGATTTATATATTTATTTAAAGGACAGAGAAACAGACAAAGAGACAGAGAGATGGAGAGAGCTCTTGTATCTGCTGGCTCACTCTGCAGATGGCCACAATGCAGTCAGGAGCCTGCAACTCCATTTGGGTTTCCCTCATGGAAGGGCAGCAGCCCAAGCATTTGGGCCATTCTCTGGCGCCTTCCCAGGGCACTCACAGGGAGCTGGATGGGTAGTGGAACACCCGGAACTGAAACCAGCACTCAGATATGGCATGCCACCACACCATCCCCTCTCTCTGCCTTTTAAACAAAGTAAACAAATAACTATTTTTTTAAAAAAATTCAAAGATTCTATCAATTCAGGGTCTAAAGATTTAGGGCAAATACTAACGCCTAGCTTTGCTCCTGCCATGACTCTGAGTACCCCCAGCTGAGAAACGTGACATTATCACAGATCCAGCTCAGAGAGTATAGGAGGGGGTACATGAGACAGTGCATCTAGACCTGGCACACAGGCAGTGCTCTGCATGTGAAAGTCGATGTGGCTGTGCCTGTCACAAAGCGGCATACAACCACAGCAGCTAACATCTGGAAGTAGTGTCCTTGTCTTGCCAAGCACTCAGGCCATAGACTCCTAGAGCCACTCTGCCATGGCTGGAAAGCACACGCCGTCCTCTTCCCAACCCCTGGCGGCGACGGCAGTCATCACTAGGAAATGCTGCCTCCCTGTGGAACTGCAGAGGCACAGTCAGGGGACAGGCCCATCCTCCAGCCCACAATTTCACAGCAAATCTCATCTCCAAAAATGGGCTTCCTAATTGTTTCGTTCATGTATTATTAATAGCCGAGTCATTCCATGGCTGTCAGCTTCTCAGTGATTCCTAAATGGACTACCCTACTGAAAACAGCAAGTCACAACCCACCTGCGCCCAATCCCGTGCACTTCATTCGAGAGCTTCCCTGTGCATCGCGTTCATCACCATTTAGTGTATGATACACTTTGTTTTTATTTGGTGGTCTATTTCCTATCTTTTCCTGTTACTGCACCAAGACTTACTGGGCAGAGACTATTTTGCTCTAATCTGATCCCACATGTCTAAAATAGCACCAGATATTACGAGGAACACCTTCTCGAACAAGTGAATGACTGAATGTTTTCTCCTGTAACATGATGGGAAATATTTGGGAACCTTGAAGTTACTGGCTTTTTGTTGCGTTGAATATATGTATGGAAGACCAAAGTCCATGGTACTTTTTTAAAAATAAAATATATATACATATATACATACATACATATATATATATTTGAGGAAAAACTCCCACTGGCTCACTACTCAAATGTCAGCAGTGGCCAAGGCTGGGCCAGGCTGAAGCCAGGAACTGGGAACTCAGTCCAAGTATCCCACATGAGTGGCAGACATACAATGACTGAGCCATCACCATTGCCTCCCAGGGTCTGCATCAGCAGGAAGCTCGGGTCTGGTGCTTGAGCTAGGTTTTGAATCCAGGCTTCAACATGGAACGTGGGCATCTCAACCAGAGTGTCTGTGGCTAGGCCAGATACCTGCTCCCGTGTAGTTCTTTCCTAACACAATGCAAGTACTGTAGCTGGTATCATCTCAGCAACCTGATCTATTATTTTCTGTACAGAAGACCCAGAGAGACATCTCCTTCTGGGTTTGAACTGTAATACAAATGCAGAGACATGTATGCAACTTCAGTTTGCACTTCCTCAAGCAGACTGAAGTGTGTGTACGTGTGTGTAAAAGAGAGGGAGAGAGAGAGAGAGAGAATGCAGGTGTATGATGGCACTTTCAAAAAGTTTATCAAATATAAAATTAAAGAATCAATTTATTTTGACACAAAAAACTGTGTATCTGTGCATATTAGGGATCTTCAAAAAGTTCAGTAAAATATATATTATGAAAAAAGTATGTATGGGTCTCAAATTTTTTTTACAATAAACTTGCTTTTTAATTCCACTTCTCTATGAACCATTTGAAGTACCCATATATGTGACCCATTCAACATTCTGAAGATGCACAAAAGGTGGAAAAGAAACTAATTTGATGATTAGAGGATAAGAAGAAGGAAGCTCGGGTCTGCTACATCTTCAAATATTTTTTTTTTTGGCAATACAAACACTGCAAACCTCGGTGCTAAAGAGCATAATCTCAAATGGAACGATACTCCCTCAAATGACCTGGAAGAGAATGGAGTCACTGTCTAACATAGCCAGGTGGAATGGCCTGTAATGGAAGGCTTCAAAGTCAGAGCTGGCTTCACATTTCACATTCTAGGTCTCCTCTAGGGGGAGAGGGGGAGAGGTCAGTCGCTTCAATCCCTGAGCCTCAACACCCTCATCCAACAAATGAGGTCACCATTTAACCCCTGAGAATTAAGTGAGATCAGGACATTGTAATCTAACCATTCAGAGCCCCTAAGGCCCAAAACTCAGATCTTGGGGGTCACTTTTCCTTACCCAAATCCTGGCTCAAGTCCGCCTTCCCCTTTACATCATGAACCCAGGAATCCCTGGTGTTCCCCAGAGCAAGCTACTTTTTTTCCTAATCATTTTTTCCTTTCATCTCCCATTTCCTCTGACCCCTGCCTTGTCTTTGCTGCAGCTCTTTTCTGTGCCCTGTGTTGAAGACAATCTGGAATATTTCATTAGCCATCTCTGTCAAGAGTTGGTTAACACGAGACAATTCTGTAGCCCAGGCCTGAATAAAGTTGAGGACAGCAGAGGGGAATTGTCTCCCAGCACATACAACAGTCAACTGAATTTACCTCTACTTACAATTTTAATTATTTATTTTACTTGAAAGGCAGAAAGAAGGTTGGGAGAAAGGGAAAAAGGGAGAGAGAGAGGGAGAGAGGGAGAGAAGGAGAGAAGGAGAGAGGGAGAGGGAGGGAGGGAGAGGGAGAGAGAGAAGGGGAGGGGGAGAGGGAAAGGGGGAGAGGGAGAGAGGGAGGGTGGGGGAGGGAGAGGGAGAGAGGGAGGAGGGAGAGGGAGAGGGGGAGAGGGGGAGAGGGAGAGGGGGAGAGGGAGAGAGGGAGAGGGAGAGGGGGAGAGGAAGAGGGGGAGAGGGAGAGAGGGAGAGGGGGAGAGGGAGAGGGGGAGAGGGAGAGAAAGAGAGATGAATCTCCCATCCATTGTTTCACTCTCCAAAGATTAGCCAGGGCTGGGCAATGTCAAAGCCAGGAGCTGGGAGCTCAATCCAGGTGTCATATATTAAGGTATCAGGTAGACCCAATTAGTTAAACCATCACCTGTTGCCTTGTAAGATGCAAATTATCAGGAAACTGGAATTAGAGGCAGGGTGGAGAAGCTAACCCAGGTATTCCTATACCACATGCAGGTATTCCTGTAGCACATGCAAGCTTAACCATTAAGCCAAACACCCACCTCTGAACTTAAACATTCATTAGACTTTCCCTCATGGAAATTCGTTACTGCACATGTGTCACTGCTGCTTGCCACACTCACAGGTGTTGCCTACTTTTCCTGCCTATACTCATCTATTAGCTCTGCCTAAGTTTTGTGGTTTTAGATCTCCAGCTCTCTCCTTAAATTATCACCGCATCTACCTCTGCATTTCCGAAAACTCACTCAGAGGCTCTGCCTTGGAAGCAGCTACCTCAGCACCACCCACAATCCTCTGGAACAGCGAAGCAGCTACAGAACCCAGGACCTTCTAGTGGTTCTTCAGCACAATGAAAAGCTCAGGTCTGGCTATTTTTCCCTTTGCTGTCTCCATAAAGAAGTAGAGATAGAAATATTTGGCCCTCCACTGATGTAACTGATGCCAGGGTCAATAGAAGAAATGATTTTTTGATTTCTTGTTTTGCCTTCTTTCCCTCTGCACTTTGCCTCACACACAGTACATGCTGCATAAGTAGGAGTCCTTATGATCTGCTCTTCTGGGGTTGGTGCTCACAGTTGTAAGAGCAGATGACCATGTAGGGTCCTCATCCAAGGCAGAACAAATAGTGGGTTTATTTAGGTTTCCCAGAGCAGGGTCTGAGACAAGAACGTGGATGTACGTGGTGTGTTTGGGATCCAGGAAGAAGGAAGTGGGGACACTAAGACGGACAAAAGGGTAAATGTCAATAATGAGTATAGACGAAACAGGTTGTTGCTCTGGGCAACTGAGGCTCAGTCACACTGGGGAACCTTGGAGGAACTGGGACAAGGATTCTCGGGCTATTTTTCTGACCACTCTGACCTCCATAGGGAGGAGTTTGCCTCTGGGATGTATGAATCCCCTCCCACCACTACCACCACCCTCTGTACCTGTACTTCCACGTTAGTCTTGCTGGAAGGAGATACTTCCACGGTGTCAAAGTCCCACGGCAGGGAGTGGAGCTGCTCAGGTGCTTGAAGCAGGGAGTTCTTGCATACTGAAGACCGCCAGTCGCAGGTGCACAGTGCACAGGTGTGGGCTACAAGGAAGGCGGGCAGGCCCAGGTGAGCATCGCTGCATAGGGTGAGGGCAAGAGCAGTGGGTGTTAGACATGATTTGACGAGTAAAGGTGTTTGAGTAAGGACACAAGTCATCTGTGACTTTAACCATCTCCTTTCTATTAACAGCAATGGAGGAGGCATCACATTTACTAGGGGAACAGCTTGTGCTAGGCAGTCCCCTGGGAGCTCCTGAGCCTTCTTTCCATCTCCATAAGGACCAAGAGGAGTCACATTTTTCTCCATCTATAGATAGGAAAAATAAATGGTATAATGCCCAAGATCACTCAGCCACCAAGGGAAAAAAAAGAAGTTTGGGGTCCAGGCCTTCAAAACTGAAAACTTTACTTCTTCCTCACACAAGACAGAATGGGAGAGCCATCATTAATCAGCGAAAAAGGATAAGGTCTTGCGGCTGGTACTGTGGCGTAGCAGGTAAAGCTGCCGCCTGCAGTGCTGGCATCCCATAAAGGGCACCGGTTCAAGTCCCAGCTGCTCCACTTCCGATCCAGCTCTCTGCTCTGGCCTGGGAAAGCAGTAGAGGATGGCCCAAGTCCTTGGGCTCCTGTACCCACATGGGAGACCCAGAAGAAGCTACAGAGTCCTGGCTTCAGATCGGCGCAGCTCCAGCTGTGTGGCCCGCTGGGGAGTGAAAGTGGACGGAAGATTTCTCTCTCTCTCTGCCTCTGCCTCTCTGTAACTCTGCCTTTCAAATAAATAAATAAATCTTATTTAAAAAAAAAAAAAAGGCCAAGGTCTTCTCCCAGAAGACAGCCCACAGGGGAACCCCAAGTCCTCTTAGGGCTGATTTAGGGGAGAGAAACAGGTTGTCGCAGGGCTCAGTAAAGTCTATCCCTCTTCTGCTTCCCTCCCTTACTCCTTAAATTCCCGCCTCAGAGCCTCAGTCCCTTTCTGCTGCTCACAACACCTGCAGCTGGGAAGCAGGTGGTATTTACTCTACGCCCACACAAGCCTGAAGCCCTCTGCACAGCAGGGGTCTGGAAGGCAGCTGGCCTGAGAGTTGGGAGCCAGGGAGTCTGGGAGTTTACTAAGCCTCGGGCAGCTCCACTTTCCACTTGCTCTGCCACACACACACACACACACCCTGCAGCCATCTGCCTGCTCCTCCCAACTCCAGAGAGGGGGCTGTGCTGGGCCTGTGATTGATGGGCCAAGAGAAATCTTCTGCTGGACCAGAGCTCAGGCTAGTAGACTTCATTTCTTTGGATGTTTCTCTGTTTTGTTTCTTTCCTTTTCAGGGGGGTGCGGTGGGCATTTTTATGAGTCAAGTGCTGGCTTTTCTTCTCCTAAGTCATCTGATTTCCATTTAGCTTTTCCTCCGGCTTCAAGATGCATTTTCTTTTACAGTCATTTTAGTCCAACTGAATTGTGTGGCACAAGCTCTCTCTGAAGGTCTGTGTTTCTGAGTTTTGACATTCGTTTGGTTGGGCCAGATCTCCATTTGCTGTGTCTGTTCTCACTTTCTCTACTCCTTGCTCCCCCTGCTGAGTTTGCAATCAACCAACGTTAAGACTTCATGGCTATTTCGCTGGGCTGGGTTTTTGTTAATTGAGTTTTGCTGTTTAAGCATTTATTTCTCAATATGCTTTGCTTGTTCCTCTCTTGCTTCTGGATGTTACTGAGGAATGATGACTTTTTTTTTTTTTTGACAGGCAGAGTGCACAGTGAGAGAGAGAGAGAGAGAGAGAGAGAGAGAAAGGTCTTCCTTTGCCGTTGGTTCACCCTCCAATGGCTGCCGCGGCCGGCGCACTGCGCTCATCCGATGGCAGGAGCCAGGTGCTAGGTGCTTTTCCTGGTCTCCCATGGGGTGCAGGGCCCAAGCACTTGGGCCATCCTCCACTGCACTCCCTGGCCACAGCAGAGGGCTGGCCTGGAAGAGGGGCAACCGGGACAAAATCCGGTGCCCCGACTGGGACTAGAACCTGGTGTGCCGGCGCCGCAAGGCGGAGGATTAGCCTGTTGAGCCACGGCGCCAGCCATGATGACTTTTCAATCTCCTGGAAGAGCATTTACAAGTGGAGGGACCTTCTATTTTGTGTTTGTCTTGGACAACCTTGCTTTGGCCTGCTGCTCTGGTGTACAGTCCAGTACCCCTTTGAAAATGTCCCCACTGCGAGATACAACATGGTCGGTCTATTGGAAAGGGTACCTGCTCCACAGTAGGCAGAACCCGGACTTAATATATATGGATCTGATAGGTCCTGGACCAGCACATATATCCTATCATAGGTGGTTCCCTCTGGGTTGACCTACAGTCTGGGAAAGGTCTTTGTTTTCCCTGAGGTTATATGTCAGAGCGAAGTTGCTGATTTACCTTGTAGTTAAATTTAAACTTGTGATTGAGCATGCATTTAGAATATGCCTTAAGAAAGGATACTAACAGGTTAGACGTAGGGAAGGGGAAAAGGTGGGGAGAGACACAGCCTTATACCTGCTGATTTATTTAGACTAACACTGGGAGTTAAAACTGCAATGTTCTAAGTTTCCGTTTTAATATTTTCTGGAAAAATGAGGCATCCTAGGAGGGGTCCCTACTTCCACTGCTGCATTTCAAAAGGCTTTGGATGGTTGATAGAAATGACTAGCCTCAACTCTTACTAATTGACCAATTTTGGACAAATCACTAAAGCTCTGCTAGCCTTCATTCTGCCACTTGAAGATGTGGATAGCAAAGATTGGATCTCCTAGATTGCTGAGAGGCCAAATAAAGATTGCCTATAGGGGCTGGCATCGTGCTGTAGAGGGTAAAGCTGCAGCCTGCAGTACCGGCATCCCATACGGGTGCAGGTTCGAGTCCTGGCTCTTCCATTTCCAATCCAGCTCCACTTCTAATCCAGTTTTCTGCTGTGGCCTGGGAAAGCAGTAGAAGATGGTCCAAGTCCTTGAGACCCTGGGCCCATATAGGAGACCTGGAAGAAGCTCCTGGCTCCTGACTTTGGATCTACACAGCTTTGGCTGTTGAGGCCATTTAGGGAGTGAGCCAGTAGATATAAGAGCTCTCTCTCTCTCTCTGCCGCTGCCTATCTGTAATTCTGCCTTTCAAATAAATAAATAAATCTTAAAAAAAAAAAAAAAGATTGCCTATATGGGGCCAACGCTGTGACGTAGTGGGCTAAGCCTCTGCCTACAGTGCCGGTATATCCCATATGGGTGCTGGTTCATGTCCCAGCTGCTTCTCTTCCAGTCCAACTCTCTGCTATGGCCTGAGAAAGCAATGAAAGATGGTCTAAGTGCTTGGGCCCCTAAACCCGCATGGAAGACCCAGAAGAAACTCCTGGCTCCTGGCTTCAGATCAGCATAGCAGCTGTTGTGTCCATTTTGGGAGTGAACCAGTAGGTGGAAGACCTTTCTCTCTGAATCTCCCTTTCTCTGTCTGTAACTCTACCTCTCAAAAAAGAAAATCTTAAAAAAATCACATATATGTGCAACTAGGGGGAAATGATGATGGCACAACATTGGCAATGTACTAAATGTCACTGAATTGTAGACTTAAAAATGGTTGCTTTTCTGTTATGTGAATTTCACCTCCTCCCCCCAACCAAAATAAACACGTGAAAAATTCTACACAGCAGGTGCTCAGAAGTTTACTCCCCTCTCAGTGGGGCTGGCAAAGTGTCAAGGGCCCTCTGTGATGGTTTGCAGTGGGTGGGTTTGATTGTCACAGGGCCAGGCTTGCCTTCCAGGCATGGGGTTGGCACTGTGCCAGCGCTTGCTGTCTGCACTGTAGAACAAATGAATGGCGCCCCCTGTGGCTGTGTGGCAGCTTGGCCCACAATCCACCAATCAGGATGATTTGCCCCAGAATCCCTTGGATAAACTCATCAGCAGTGACTAACGTATTCCACCCTTGGAAAACCTGAGACAATAATTCTGCAGTGGATCTCCTGATCTTCGTTTCTACCAGTCTCTCCAGGTGAATCTGATCCATGCTCAAAGATGCAAGTCCCCAGCTCAGGCCGTTTCATCTGCTCGGCACCACACCTCAGAGACAGCAATGAAAACTGTTGGCAATTTCTTCAGGAGACTGATGCCCTGTATTTGTGCATCTCATCAAAGCTCGACACTCAGTCCTCACAGGAATTCTCTCCAGTTTGTCTGGCAGTGCTGACTATTCCCATTTTGTAGATATGAAAACTGAGGTGAGGGGGCTGGCACTGGGGGTACCATAGCAGGTTAAGCTGCCATCTGCAGTGCTGGCATCACATATGAGCACCGGTTTGAGACCTGGCTGTTCCATTTGTGATCCAGCACTCTGCTATGGCCTGGGAAGGCAGTAGAAGATGGCCCATGTCCTTGGGTCCCTGCAACTGTGTGGGAGACAGAGAGAAGGCTCCTGGCTCCTGGCTCCGGATCATCGAAGCTCCGGCAATTGTGACCAATCAGGGAGTGAACCAGAGGATGGAAGACCTCTCTCTCTCTCTCTCTCTCTGCCTCTCCTTCTCTCTGTGTGTAACTCTTTTTCTTTCTTTCTAAGATTTATTTGAAAGTCAGAGTTACACAGAGAGAGGAGAGAGAGAGAGAGAGGTCTTCCATCTGATGGTTCATTCCCCAATTGGCCACAACAGCAGGAGGTGCGCCGACCAGAAACCAGGAGCCAGGAGCTTCTTCTAGGTCTCCCACGGGGGTGCAGGGGCCCAAGGACTTGGACTGTCTTCTACTGCTATCCCAGGCCATAGCAGAGAGCTAGATCAGAAGTGGAGCAGCTGGAACTTGAATCGGCACCCATATGGGATGCCGGCACTTCAGGCCAGGATATTAACCTACTGAGCCACAGCGCTGGCCCCATGACTTTCAAATAAATAAATAAATATTTTTTTTTAAATAACTAAGGTGGAGAGTTTCATGTATAATCACACAATTAGATTAGATGAAACCACAGCATGACTCCTGACCTTCAGACTTTCATCTACAAATAATTTCTTTCCTCTGAAAGCAAAATTATTCTTACCATTCTTCTAAAGCACTTTCCCCCTCCTCTCCTTCCTTGTTATTCTTTCGATTCCTCCTTCCTTTCGTCTCTAGAGTGTTGACTTCTTCCTCAAACATCACCATTTATTACTTTTCATTTATAATCTCCTTTCCCTCTAACAGTGCACTCAGGAAAAGTGGTTACATGAGGGTGCTTGAAAGAGTTAATGAAAAGTGACATTAAAAGATAAGTTTAGGAGTGGCGTTGTGATGCAGTGGGTTAAACTGCTGCTTGGGATGTCCACATCCCATAGTGGAGTGCCTGGTTCAAGTCTCAGCTACTCTGCTTCAGATCTAGCTCCCTGTTAATATGCCTGGGAAGCAGCTATGACTGCTCAAGGACTTGGGTCTCTGCCACTCACAGAGACCCAGATACAGATCCTGGCTCCTGGGTTCAACCCCGGCCCTGACTCTTGCAGCCATCTGGGGAGTCAACCAGTGGACGCAAGACTCTGTCTCTTTGTACATAAATACATAAATGATCTCTTTTTAAAAAGTGTTTAATTTGGTGTAAAAAATCTGTGAACCATACATGACATTTCTTCCAAAAGTTTATGGAAAATGCATATTATAAAATGCCTACAAATATTTTTTAATCAAAATAAACTCATAGTTTTTTAAAAAAATTTTAAATAAAAAACTCAAATTTTAATTCCATTTTCCTTGAACTTTGGAAGTACCCTATATGAGTGACTGTACATAGCTCAAATGGAAGCACATGCAGTCATCAAAGGAGAGGAGAGGGTTACTAAGTACGGAGGAGCATTTGTGTGTGTAGAGTAAAATGTTAAACAGCACATTTGTATGTTCACAGAAATGATGCAAAGAAACTTTTGTCTGCAATCATACAGTTTGCCCAGGACTAAGGGATGCCTGGAGCATAAGGCTTTCAGTTTTAAAACTGGTCAAACCTCAGACTCACAGTGTGTGATGGAGCAGGTGCTGGAGGGACCAAGGCTTTCTACCTTCTTCAGCCTCTCCAGACCACAGGCAGTTATAATGGCTATTACACATCTCAGCTTTGGACTCAGACTGCCTGGGTCCCGCTTAGGAGCTGAGTGATCATCACACACTGCTTCTCACCTCTGAGTGGCTGTGGCCCATCTGCTAAATGAGGCTTAGCGATAACAGCACCTTCAGGGCTGGAGTTAGCCCAGCCATTAAGACACTGCTTGAGACGCCAGTACCCCATATCAGGGTCCCTGCATTCGAGACTTAACTCTGCTCCAAATTCCAACTTCCTGTTAATGTACACCCTGAAAAACAGATGATGATGGTTAAAGTAGTTGGGTCCCTGAAACCCTTGTGGGAGACCCCAAATTGAGTTCTGGGCCCCTGGTTTTGGCTTGACCCAACCTTTGCTGTTATGGTTATTTAGGTAGTGAATCAGCAAATGGGAGCCCTCTCTCTCTCTCTCTCTCTACCTTCAAACAAAAACATGAACAAATGAAAAAATTTCAAAATCCCTAAGAAATAAATGTAGAATTAAGAGAACTGAATCAACTAATTTGCTTAGCACACAATAGGTACTCCAAAGCAACAGGCATTATCAAGTATCTGTGCTATTCGAACCTATTGATTGTATCTCTTAAATCACAAAGTTAGTGTCTTATTCCAAGGAAATAATGCTTTAAAAAAAGTGAAAACCCTCTAACAGCCTGGCATCATACTTCGTCTTTGCTGTAACTCTGTGTGTGATCCTCTATGTACTATGTCCTAGATATTTTCTCCAGATGTTCTTCTTTACTGTTATTGAACATGTTTGACATCAATCGATCTCAGTCCTCAAAACACAAAGCGCAGCCTCTCTTCTGTCCCATGCAAGAATGCGTCTGGTCTTCCACTTGCTTGTTTGAACAGCGTTTGTCTCCTTTATTCAATAGGAAGGGATGGTTGGCCAAAACAAGCGCATTTCACTTTAACTGCCAGCTGCAGCACTTCCTTTGTCCTGAAACTCTTTCTGACCCAGAAGTGCTCTGACTGGCCACGCAGCACAATTAACAGGGTCATGTTTACCCATGCATTGTCAAGAAAAATGACCTGTTGGCTTAACCTGAGGTTCCTGTAAGTAAGAGATGCCTACTTGAAGATGAGAAATACAAGGGAATTGCGAGTGTTGGGTTTTCTCAAAGATTCCTGCCTCCAAGTCTCTGAAAGCTTTCAGTGGGAGTGAGGAATTGAAACTTAGGAAAGTTCAACTATTTATTCAAGCTAACACATTTATTCCTCACAAAACCTGCAGAACTTTAAGTCATGAGTTTGCCAGGCCTTCAAATGCTGGCCTTAAGGCAGAATCTCTTACATGGGAGAGTACTTCAAAAAGTTCACAAAAATACAGGGCTAAAAGATAAGATTAGGAGCAGGTGTTCAGCCTAGCAATTGAGATTCCAGTTAAGATACCTGCATCTCCTAACAGAGCACCTGATTTTATTTAGTTATTTGAGAGGTAGAGTTACAGACAGAGGGAGAGACAAAGAGAAAGGTCTTTTACCCACTGGTTCACTCCCCAAATGGCATCAGAGGCCCAGGCTGGGTTGATCCAAAGCCAGGAGCCAGGAGATTTTTCCGGGTCTCCCATGTGGGTGCAGGGACTCAAGAACTTGGGCCATCTTCTACTGCTTTCCCAGGCCACAGCAGAGAGCTGGATTAGAAGAGGGGTAGCCAGTACATGAACCAGTGCCCATATAGGATGCCAATGCTGCAGATGGAGGCTTCGCTCACTACACCGCAGCTCTGGTCCCTGGCTCCAGCTCTTGACTCTAGCTTCCTGCTAAAGCAGACCAAGTGGCAGCAGCAACGATAGTTCAACTAATTGGGTTCTTGCCACCCATGAGGGAGACCTGGGTTGAGTTCCTGGCTCCCAACTTTGGCCCCACCTTAGCCCTCATTGTTGTAGTCACTGCAGGAGTGAACCAACAAATAGGGGCTTTCTCCATATCTACCTGTCTCTCAAATAGATACATTTTTTTTTTTTTACAGGCAGAGTGGACAGTGAGAGAGAGACAGAGAGAAAGGTCTTCCGTTGCCGTTGGTTCACCCTCCAATGGCCGCCGCGGTCGGCGCGCTGCGACCGGCGCACCGCGCTCGTCCGATGGCAGGAGCCAGGAGCCAGGTGCTTTTCCTGGTCTCCCATGGGGTGCAGGGCCCAAGCACCTGGGCCATCCTCCACTGCACTCCCGGGCCACAGCAGAGGGCTGGCCTGGAAGAGGGGCAACCGGGACAGAATCCGGTGCCCCGACCGGGACTAGAACCCGGTGTGCCGGCGCCGCAAGGCGGAGGATTAGCCTGTTGAGCCACGGCGCCGGCCAGATACATTTCTTAAAAGATAAGTATTTTGGCACAATAGAAAAATAGAGCTCCATGTATATAAAGGGTCTTCAATAGTTCATGGAAATACAAATTATGAAAAACTGCTGGTTCACTTTGCAACAGCCAGGGCTGGACCAGGCCAAAGCCAGGAGCCAGGAGCTTCATTCTGATCTCCATGTGGGTGTCAGGGGTGCAAGCACTTGGACTATCCTCTGCTGCTTTTCACAGGCCATTAGTAGGAAGCTGGATGGGAAGTGGAGCAGCCAGGACACGAACAGGCACACATGGGATACTGGTATCATGAGCAGCAGCTTTGCCCACTATGCCACAACAAGCTGCCCTCGTGTGTCTGTTTATAAAGCCACTGTGATTCAATCATGCCTCTGCACCCCAGCAACTCAGTCTAATCTCACAACCCCCCAAAGGCCTTACCTTCAGACACAATTGAACTGTCTCCATCCTTCATCCATTAATCATTACATGCATCCATTAACCACTCACACAAGACTTTGGGATCCAAGCCCCCAACATATAGGTCTTTAGGGAACACTCAAACTGTTATCTAAACCACAGCACTCTTACTCTTAAAACAACATGGTCCTGTTGCCTTTTTTTTTTACTCCACACAAAAGCCACCTGTGCAATTGTGCAACCTTTTTCTCTTACTTTTTCATTAACTTGTTTGTAACTGCCCTAAAGGAGAAAGCAATAGAGCTGAGAAGCTGAGAGCTGAGGTTTGTACAAACTGCTGAAAGCACACCGGCAGGGCAGCGTTGGGCAAGCTCTCCCACTTCCTTGCACTGTGACTGCCTCACTGGTAATGACAGGGCTATGTCATCCTACGGGGTCTTCAGAGAAACCAACCACATAATAAACATAAATGACTTAAAACGCTGCTTGGCATGTCTCGAACAAACAAGCGCTAATCTCAACTCTACCTACGCTTGTATTTGTACCAGAGGCAGGGGGGAATTTGAAACGCTCTGCAGCAGTGGTAGACTAATGCGCTGCCCTCTGGTGTTTGTGTCTGCCCAGCTCTCTTCTTCCCCTCTTCAGGTAACTGATTGTGCTCTTTGTGAGAACCTCTCTGGGCACAAGGGCAGTTCACGAGCCCAAGCCTGGTTAATTAAGTCATCCCCCCCTGGATTTTACTTCAAAAAATTCATGAAAAATGAAATTTAAAGGCAAGTTTATTAGGGGCAAATTTTTTTTAAAGATTCATTTATTTGAAAAGCAAAGTGACAGAGAGAAAGGAAAACACACACACACACACAGAGAGACAGAGAGATGGAAAGAGAGACAGACAATCTTCTATCTATTGGCTCATTCCTCAAATGGCTGTGAAATATGAGTCCAAGCCAGGCTGAAACTAAGAGCCAGAAACTCCATATGGGTCTCCCCCATGAGTGCAGGGGCCCAAGGACTTGGGCCTTCTTCATTGCCTTCCCAGGTGCATTAGCAGGGAGCAGGATCTGAAGTGGTGCAGCTGGGAAGGGAATTGGCATTCCAACATGAGATGATTTGTGATCTTCAAGAAATATGTGATATGTTCAGGGTGTAATCCAATTGTCACATTTTAGGTGAACAACTGCTTTACCTTTTTTTAGGCAGCATCATATGACAACCTAAGCAATGAGAAAACCTAACATGATTTTAGGCATCTGATACTGTACTATTTCTATATTTTGTAGCCTAATATATCTATTAATTTCAGGATCCATTCAGTCAACAAATATTTTTGCGAGAGAGGTAACCCCTAAATGTGCAAGGTATTCTGCAAGGTGCAGTGAATCCAGACCTCATGAGCTTACCCAGTCGAGGATGAACATGAAGCAGTGCACCACATCCAGCCCTCAAGAATATACAGCAGTGGGGCCAGAGCTATGGAGCAGTGGGTTAACATCCTAGCCTGAAGCGCCGGTATCCCACATGGGTGCTGGTTCGAGTCCTGGCTGCTCCACTTCCTATCCAGCTCTCTGCTATGGCCTGGGAAAGCAGTACAAGGTGGCCCAAGTCCTTGGGCCCCTGCACCCCTGTGGGAGACCTGGAAGAAGCTCCTGGCTCCTGGTTTCTGGTCGGCGCACCTCCTGCTGTTGTGGCCAACTGGGGAGTGAACCATCAGATGGAAGACCTCTTCCCCCACCCCCCGCCCCACCTCTCCTCTCTCTGTGTAACTCTGACTTTCAAATAAATAAATCTTTAAAAAAAGTACACAGCAGTGACCACTGTGGTACAACAGGTTACGCTGCCTCTTGGGGTGGCAGCGTCTGTCCCAAGTCCTGGCTAATCTGCTTCTGATCCAGCTTCCTGCTGATGTGTCTGGGGAGACATGGATAATTGCTCAGGTATTTGCCCCTACAATGTATGTGGGAGATCCAGATGGAGTTTCTGGCTCCTGGTCTCAGCTTAGTCCAGCCCCAGCTGTTGATGGCATTTGGGGGAGTGAACCAGAGAATGGAATCCATCTCTTTTTCTCTGTCACTCTACCTTTCAAATAAATAAATCTTAAAAGAAGAAAGGAAATTGCAGAAATTTAAAAACAGATTTTAAGACATACTAAAGGGCAGTTATATATTTTTTTAATTTATTTGACAGGTAGAGTTACAGACAGTGAGGAGAGACAGAGAGAAAGGTCTCCTTCCATTGGTTCACTCTCCAAATGGCCCCAACGGCCGAAGTTGCGCCAATCCAAAGCCAGGAGCCAGGTGCCTCTTCCTTGTCTCCCGTGTGGATGCAGGGGCCCAAGCAGCTGTGCCATCCTCCACTGTCTTCCCAGGCCACAGCAGAGAGCTGGATTGGAAGAGGAGCAGCTGGGACTAGAACTGGTGTCCATCTGGGATGCCAGCGCCACAGGTGGAGGATTAACCTAGTGCGCCATGGCACCGGCCCCAGAGCAGTTATAATTAAAACAGCCTAGAACTGGTACAAAACAGATGGATAGACCAATGGAACACAATAGAAACACCAGAAATCAATCCAAACATCTACAACCAAATTATATTTGATCAAGGAGCTAAAACCAATTCCTGGAGAAAGGATGGTCTATTCAACAAATGGTGCTGGGAAAACTAGATTTATACATCCAGAAGTATGAAGCAAGTCTCCTACCTTACACAAAAATCCACTCAACATGGATTAAAGATCTAAATCTATGACTCAACACCATCAAATTATTAGAGAACATCAGAGAAACTCTGCAAGATATTGGAACAGGCAAAGTCTTCTTAGACAAGACCCCAGAGGCACAGGCAGCCAAAATCCAAAATTAACTACTGGGATTACATCAAATTGAGAAGTTTATGTATGGCAAAAGAAACAGTTGGTGGGGCTGGCACTGTGGCACAGCAGGTTAACACCCTGGCCTGAAGCGCCGCATCCCATATGGGCACCGGTTTGAGACCGGCTGCTCTACTTCCAATCCAGCTCTCTGCTTTGGCCTGGGAAAGCAGTAGAAGATGGCCCAAGTCCTTGGGTTCCTGTACCCACATGGGAGACCCAGAAGAAGCTCTTGGCTCCTGGCTTCCGAACGGCACAGCTCCAGCCATTGTGGCCATCTGGGGAGTGAACCAATGGATGGAAGACCTCTCTCTCTGTCTCTACCTATCTCTGTAACTCTTTCAAATAAATAAAATAAACCTTAAAAAAAAAAAAAGGAAACTTGTAGAAGTGAAACTGACACTATGAGAAGCAATGACTTGATCAGCCCTTGTCCTGACTGTCAAGGAACAGCATATTTTATTCTTTTTAGTATTTTCTTTTTCTACTTAATATGTTGGATGAACTCTTACCACAGAATTATTCTTAGGTGTTTAAATCCAATTGAAAATTGTTCTGTGTAAAAAATAAGAGTGGGAATAAGAGAGGGAAGAAATGCACAGTTCGGCACACATTCCCACGGGAAAAGCTAAAAACTTGCCATGGACTCCGGCCTCAGATTCAACCCTTGGGGCATTTGGATCTGGCTAAAAGGCCCATGAGGGTCTCACAGGCATAGAAAGCCAAGACAGGGTGGCAAAAACAACCTAGATGAAAGATCCTGGTGAACAAGACCCCAGCAGAAGGAACGGGCCATCAAGGAGGGAGGTGCCTTTCTCTGAAGGGAGGAAGGAACCTCCACTGTGATATGGCTTTGACTAAACAAGTTCAGAGTTGGTGAACTCAAGGGGCTTCCATAGCCTAGACAGCTCATGGCAAGAGCCTCAGGTGATTGCTGACGTCATAAATAAGAGTGCCAATTGTTAAATCAACAACAGGAGTCACTGGGCACGTGCTCCCCATGTAGGATCTCTGTCCTTAATGTGTTTTACTATGAGAGTTAAAGATAACACTACTAGTCAAACAATACCCTATACCTTTTGTGGTTGTGTGAGTGCAGTGTGTTGAAATCTTTGCTTAGTATATACTAAGTTGATCTTCTGTATATAAAGATAATTGAAAATGAAACTCGATGAAGGGTGGGATGGGAGAGGGAGTGGGAGAGGGGAGGGCCACAGAGGGAGGGAGGTTGCAGGTGGGAAGCCACAATAATACAAAAGTTGCACTTTGTAAATTCACATTTATTTAAAAAAAAAAAAACTTGCCATGGGACTCCAAATCCCATTAAGTTGGCAGATACCAATGCCATCATACTAGTTGAAGTTATCATTTCAAGTACATAATTGATCATTAAGATAGGAATAAGTAAGCCAGAGCCGCAGCTCACTAGGCTAATCCTCCGCCTTGCAGCGCCGGCACACTGGGTTCTAGTCCCCGTAGGGGCGCCGGATTCTGTCCCGGTTGCCCCTCTTCCAGGCCAGCTCTCTGCTGTGGCCCGGGAGTACAGTGGAGGATGGCCCAAGTGCTTGGGCCCTGCACCCCATGGGAGACCAGGAGAAGCACCTGGCTCCTGCCATCGGATGAGCGTGGTGCGCCGGCCGCAGTGCATCGGCTACGGCGGCCATTGGAGGGTGAACCAACAGCAAAGGAAGACCTTTCCCTCTGTCTCTCTCTCTCTCACTGTCCACTCTGCCTGTCAAAAAAATTTAAAAAAAAATAAAAATAAAGATAGGAATAAGTGCATAAGGAATGATGCAACATGGGAAGCAGGCCACACAGCAGACTCATAGAATGGCAGCCCTAAACAGCACTGTGGCCTCAGAATCAGCCCTTAGGGCATTCAGATCTGGCTAAAAAGCCCATGAGAGATTTTAGGCATGGAAAGCCAACACATTGTGGCAAAAAATGGCCTACATGAAAGATCTCTGTGAGTGAGATCCCAGTGGAGGAAGGGACTGTCAAAGAAGAAGGTACCTTTCTCTGAAGGGAGGAGAGAACTTCTACTTTGATTGTGGCCCTGTCTAAATAGTGTCAGAGTTTGGGAACTCAAGAGGCTTCCATAGCCTTGGCAGCTTATGACAAGAGCCTCAGGTGATCACTGACGTCATAAATAAGAGTGTCAGTTGTTAAATCAACAAGAGTCACTGTGCACTTGTTCCACATGTAGGACCTCTGTCCTTAATGTGTTGTACTATGAGAATTAATGGTAAAACTAGTCTTCAAACAGTACTTTATACTTTGTGTGTATGTGTGGATGCAAACTGTTGAAATTTTTACTTAGTATAGAGTTGATCTTCTGTATATAAAGATAATTAAAAATGAATCTTAATGAAGAATGTGATGGGAGACGGAGTAGGAGGTGAGATGGTTTTGGGGGTGGGAGGGCAGGTATGGGGGGAAGAACCGCTATATTCCAAAAGCTGTACCTATGAAATTTATATGTATTAAATAAAAGATTTAAAAAAAAAAGAAAAAATACCATTCATAAGAATTTTGCTCTGGAAAGTGTGTACTTTACTGGGTTTCTCAGCTTCCTATTCCTTGAGAGGAAAAAGCAATGAGGAAGTTAAAGAATGGAATGGGCATTAGGCCTAGAAGTTAAGACCCTGGTTAAGATACATTTATGCCTGGGTTTGAGTCACAGTTCTTCTCCGGCTTCAGCTTCCTGCTAATGTATACTTGGAGAGGCAGTAGTGATAACTCAAGTAATTAGGTCCCGCTACCTACATAAAAAACCTGATTTGAATTCCTGGCTCATAGCTTTGGCCTGGTCCAACCCCAGTTTTCACAGGCATTTGGGGAGTGAACAAGCAGACAGAAGCTCTGGCATTTCTCTCTCTCTCTCTTTAAACACACACACACACACACACACACACACACACACACACACTCATGCTCATATATATATATATATATATGTAAAGAAGTACTTTTTGGGTAATCTATTCTAGCATAAATGCATTTGAATGCATATGTTTCCTCCATATATCCAATTGCTATTTATTGAGAGACCTCTGTGTACCAGGCACCCTACAATGATTAATTGATTAATCCATGCACCCTCATAACAATGCAATGAGTCAGGATCTAACGCCCTCATTTCACTAATAAGAAATAGAAATCTCCAACAACTTCTCTAAGATCATGCAAGGATGACGCCAAATTTAAAGTCACAATTTGTAGAGTCTCTGGGATGGGTGTTTGCTCAGCAATTAAGATCCCACTTGGGGTTCACACATCCTATATGCCCAGGTTTGAGTCCCAGCTCTGCTCCCAATAGAAGCTTCCTGCTGATGCACACCCTGAGAGGCAGCAGGTGATAGCTTGGGGATTTGGGTCCTGTCACCTGTGTGAGAGATCTGGATGGAGTTCACAGTTCATGGGTATTTGGGATATGGAACCAACAGATGGGAGCTCTCTCTGTCTCTCCATCTCTAGCTCTTTCTGCCTCTCAGATAAATAAAATAAATACGGAAAAATTTTAAGAAACTGTGTGGTTTCCCAAGGTCATGTTCTTTCAACTATAACACACTTTCCTTCATGGTATAATGAATAAAAATTATTTTTCAATTTTTAAAAAACATTTATTTTCTTATCTGAAAGTCAGAGTGACTGAGAGAGTGAGAGAGATATCTTCCATGTTCTGGTTCATTTCCCAAATGCCCACAACACCCAGAACTAGGCCAGGCCAAAGCGAGGAGCAAGGAACTCCATCTGGTCTCCACATGGGTAGCAGGAACCTAGGCCCGTGAGTCATCATGCACTGCCTCCCATGAGCATTAGCAGGAAGCTGGACACAAAGAGTGGAATGGCCAGGACTCGAACCAGGCACTCTGATGAGATGCCAGTGTCCCAGATAGCAGCTGACCTGTGCACAATATCCACTCCTAATATATTATATATATATTAATTATGTATATACCTTATATATTGTATATATATTGTGTATATATATATATACATATATATATATTTTAAACCAGATTAAGATTTCTCAACTTCAGTGATATTAACATGCTGAGCCAGTGGGGGCAATTTCCTGTGCATGACAGGGTGTTTAGTAGCATCCCTGACCTCCACTGGATGCCAGGAGCACCTCCTAGTTATGACAACCAAACATGTCTCCAGTTAGTGCCAAAGTTCCCTGGGGCGAGGGAGGTGGGGTTGAAATCATCTCTGATTGAGAACCATGTGCTAAATCATATTCACGTTATTCAGAATAGAAATGACCGGTTTTGCATTTCATAAAAACAAGCATAAAGGGATATCCCAAAGTCTGCTGAAAGAGTATGTGAGTTTGTTGACATGAAACAAACAGAAGCAGATATTGGAGATTTGACAATAACTGGTCTGGTGCAGACAGCTCAATGAGGTCATTTAGTCCAGAGTGGCCACCAGCCAAATTTCCCCTTCACTCATCACCCTGCATCTGGAATAATAGCACTCGAAATAAGGGCTATGTCATATTTATACAAGGAAAGAAGACTTTACATTATAACATAAAGCATAGCATAGTCCTCAAGAAACATTAAAGCAAGCAAGACAAAGAACCTGAAAATCAATCAGCCAGTTAATTTCTTAAAACAGCTCTAGGGTCAGCATTTGCCTAGCCATGGAGACGCCAGATAAGATGCCCATGTACCACATGGGAAAGATTGGGTTCAATTCCCAGCTGTGGTTCCTGACTCCAGCTTCCTGCCAATGCAGACCCTATGAGGTGGCAAGTAATTGGGTGGATGCCACCACGTGGGAGACTTAAATTAAGTTCCCAGCTCCTGCTTTGGCCTGCCTTAGTGGGCATTTGGGGAGTCAGCCAGCAAATAAGAGCTCGTTCTTTTTCTCTTTGTGTCTCAAAAACAAAATAATTTTTTAAAGATGTATTTTATTTATTTGAAAGAGTTACACAGAGAGGAGAGGCAGAGAGAGAGGTCTTCCATGTGTTGGCTCACTCTGCAGATGGCTACAATGGCTGGAGCTGCACTGATCCGAAGCCAGGAGCCAGGAGCCCGGAGCCCCTTCTGGAGCACCTCTCACATGGGTGCAAAGGCCCAAGGACTTGGGCCAACCTCTACTGCTTTCCCAGGCAATAGCAGAGAGCTGGATCAGAAGTGGAGCAGCTGGGACTAGAACTGGCGCCCATATGGGATGCCAGCGCTCCAGCTACTACCTATAATACTGGCATTCCATATGGGTACAAGTTCATGTCTCTGCTGCTCCATTTTTGATCCAGCTCCCTGCTGACAGCCTGGGAAAGCAGAAGATAGCCTAAGTGCCTGGGCCCCTGCACCCACGTGGGATACCTGGAAGAAGCTCCTGGCTCCTAGTGTTAGCCTGGCCCAACTCCAGCTATCACAGTCATCTGAGGAGTGAGCCAGCCGATGAAAACTCTCTCTCTTCTCTCTCTCTGTCTCTTTCTTCCCCTCTGTTGTGGATACCATAAGGTGGAAAATAGAACCCTTCATGGAGTGTGAAGTCTAATGAGGAAGCCAGACATTAGGCAAAACATTACATGGTGGATTAATTAGATAATTACACAGATCACAGGCCTACAAAGGATTAATCCTTGTTATGTTTCCCAATGCTGGGCCAAAAAGCACACATGGCTGCCATTTATACTAGTTGTTAAGGTATTGTCTCTGAGCTCCAACTCCTGCTTTCTGGGTTATGTCTTGTGGTTACACAGATGAGACACTTCCCAGATATTTTGTCAAGACGCTCCCTATAGGATTCGGTCAACAGAAGGCATAGAGAGAGGGTAGGCATTGTGGTGCAGCAGAGTAAGCCACTGCATGGGAAGCCCGCACCCCATATTGAAGTACCTGGCTTACATCCTGGCTACCCTGCTTCCTATCTAGCTTCCTGCTAGTGCACCTGCAGTGCAGTAGGTGATGGCTTAAGTACTGAGTCCCTGCCGCCCATGTGGGAAACCAGGTTGAGCTCCTGGCCCCTGGCTTCAGTTTGCCCCAGCCCCCGCTATTGTGGGCATTTGAGGAGTGAACTAGCAAACAGAAGGTCTCTTCCTCTTTCCATCTGCCTTTCTCTGTTTCTTTATTTCAAATAAATAAATCTTAAAAAACAAAAACAGAACACAGAGAGGGAGCTTGAAAGGCAGGAGGAGTGAGTGAAAGGCTCTGGAGAAGGGACTTCCTTTTGCCTCCACTTCTTCCTGTTGAGGCCACCCTAGCATTGGCCCAGCAGCAGTCATAGGGCTCTTCCCGCGTTCTCTGAGCTCAACGCTGATAATCCCAAACTCTTCCCTTTCACTCCCCCAGCTCTAGGGGGTGAGAACTAGGTTATCTCAGTTTATAATCTTGTTGCTCTTTAAGCCCTTCAACATCTGTGTAAATATCCTGTAGTAAATCTCCTCTGTTCAAAGTGGCATTTTCTACCAATTCTGTCTTCTGTAGCCATCCTCCTTAATAGGCAAGGGTCAGAGCCAACATTTCTTACCTTGGTTACCAGAATGAATACCTATGCTTCTCCTGAAATTTGAGTCAAAGATAAATCATACTCCTGGTAGTGTTGAGCCAGGAAAACAGAAACCCAACGAGGTACTTTATCAGAGTTCAGGTTCATCTACCTGTTGCCTTCCCTCTTCTCTCTGCATCTTTTAGAAGGAAATTTGCCAGTGCATTTGGAGCCCAGTTGGGTAAACCAAGATGATCTCATTTGAAGAGCTTCACCTTACCTACATTTACAGAAACTCCAAGACCACATATCAGATGCTGGGGTGAATGTGTAGATGCATCTTTGGGGGGGTACCATTCCCTCTACCACACACAGTAAAGAAACGGAAAGTCTGGGCCAGTGTGAGATGAGCAATTGTACAGGAGGTGGTTGTTAAAAGAGCTCCATGAGCACACGGAGCAGCCAGCAGGATCTGGGAAAGAGCTTTCCAGACAGGGAAGGACCAGGACACAACACAGAGCATGCTCTGATCTCTCTCTTCCTCTGCCCCCTAAACTCAAACCCAGTCCCTGCATCTGGCTCTGCACTCTGACCTCTGCATGCAACTCTTTCCCTGGATCTTGCTTAAGGGGTCCCTTCCATCAATCAGATCTGAGTTTAGAGATCACCTACTTCAGGACACCACCTCTGACCATTTCTATGAAATACCTCACCCCAGGGTCAGGGAAATCTGCCATGTCCTGCTTCCCAGGCCCTGGGCCCACCTCTGGCTTCAGCTGCAGCTGGAGGGAGGCGTCTGTGAACTCAGACTCACCTTGCACACAAGGCAGCCCTCCCTGGGTTGGTACTTGGGCTGTGCTTCCTCTAGCTACTGCAGTGACTCCTCAGCCTCATCTAAACACAGCTCCAAAGCATGGGGAATGAATGTTAGGGGGTCTGACCTGATTTGTAAGGGCCATGTCCCTGAAGCCTGAACATTATGGCAAGGGTTTGACACACTGCAACCCCCACCCTCTCTCACTGCCCCAGGAAAGTAAAGGCGTGAGGTAGGGACCCTTTCTTACTTTGCACATCCAGTTATCACCTACTGAAGGACTCCGTGTACACCAATTACTTCAATGAGTCTCCCACTTAGAGAAGTGGACTCTTAAGTAGTTGGTTAACTCCCCAAAATGTGGAATTTAAAATCAAGTCTTTGAGATTTCCCAATTAGAGCCTTCACTGAGTCATGAAAGAAAATTTTGACCAATATCGGTTGTCAGATTAAGTCTAATTAATCCAACGAGGGGTTGAATTTCTCTTATTCAACTGTGTTTTTCTTAGATTTAGTTAGTGGGGAACTCAAATAATACAGGGTAAAGATGAACTCTTAGTATCTTTCAGATCTATCTGGAAGCCTTTGACTTGTATAGAACTGTTTTCTTCTGCTGGTATTTGAGGATTTCTGATTTAAAAAAAATAAGTCCATTCTTAAAGTGTCCAGATTATATTTGCTCTGTGTGTGATTGTTAGTAATTGTTTTGTCCCTGATTTTCCTCATAAACAAACTCACATTTACTATGCACTAGGCACTCTGCCTGTGCTTTCTTTTTTACTTCTCCTAATTTATTCCTAGAACAACACTGTGAATTTTGTAGTATTAGTGCCATTGCTTATTAGCAGAATCACAGAAAGTCCTAACTGCTTAGAGAATAGGGACAAGTGATAAACCACTTTGAAAAATGTAATGAAAGCTTGGAGATGCTTTTGGGAATAAAGATGTATAAAATCCCAAGACATAGTGATGCACACACAACTTGTATACTTTCAGGAGGTGCTTATGACGCTCCCTAACGCCATTCATAAATTTGCAAGTGAACTTGATGTTAACAAACCAGAGAGAGGAAACAGCCCCGAGAGCCACCAGCGACAGTGGCCGAACTTTTAGGAGGTAGGTATATTGGAAGTCATGTCTACCCATCTAGAGCAGCTTCCACGTCGTGAGGTTCCCAGAAAGCGACAGTTAACTCACACCCAAGCACCTTTAGAATAAACTAGATATTTGGTTCAGCAACTCAAGTTGCCAACTGGTACACCTACATCCCATCTCAGAGTGTCTGGGTTTGAGTCCTGCCTCTGCTTCCAACCCAGCTTTCTGCTAATGTTTACCATGGGAGACAGTAGATGATGGTTCAAGTACTTGAGTCCCTGCCACCCACATGGGAGCTCCAGATGGAGTTCCTGGCTCTTGGCTATGGCCTGGCTCAGTCCTGGCTATTGTGAACAATTAAAGGGTGAACCAGCAGATGGAAGATCTCTGTTTATATCTTTTCAGATGAAGTGAAAAAAATGTTAACATTATTTTAAAAATGAACTAGAAAGCATGCTCATGGAAAGACTGGAGAATATTAGCTTTAAGGAAATCATCACAACTGTTGGTAAAACTCCATGAACCTTGGGGACAGTGTGTTTGCTTTCCAACTCAGGAAAGATGTCCAAGAGGGAAAAGTCCAGTCTGGGCCGGCACCACGGCTCAATAGGCTAATCCTCCGCCTTGCGGTGCCAGCACACCGGGTTCCAGTCCCAGTCAGGGCGCCGGATTCTGTCCCGGTTGCCCCTCTTCCAGACCAGCTCTCTGCTGTGGCCCGGGAGTGCAGTGGAGGATGGCCCAAGTGCTTGGGCCCTGCACCCCATGGGAGACCAGAAGAAGCACCTGGCTCCTGCCTCCAGATCAGCGCGGTGTGCCAGCCGCGGCAGCAATTGGAGGGTGAACCAACGGCAAAGGAAGACCTTTCTCTCTCTCTCTCTCTCTCTCTCTCTCTCTCTCTCTCACTGTCCACTCTGCCTGTCAAAAAAAAAAAAAAAAAAGTCCAGTCTGGAAGAATACGTAACAACTCCTTTCGCTGGGGCACAATCCTTCAAAGGGAAATTTGCATTGCATGGAACACAAGCCTGGGGTCACCTGCTTGGTTGGCAGATACTGCAAAGTTCAAGCAGTCAACCCTCTTTGCCATTGACCTCCACAACTCCCTATGTCCTGAGCATCAGCGAAGATCTGTGCTGCTGACACATCAGAAGCAGATGCAGGACAGGACACACAAGACTCTGGTTAGTCATGGGCCTGAGATTTACTGCTGAGCAAAGGCATGTCTCATTTTTTGAACTTGTCATTTTTTATCATCTCCACTGGAGTGAAGCGAGACCGCTGTGACGGGTACTTGACCAAGGAAATTAAACTAATTTAGCCCCATTCGTATAAACTATAGAGATGGTAGGGCTCTGGGCTCTTTAATTTGTTGATTTAGCTCCATGCAGATGGCTAAATGACAGTGATCATCATTTTGTTAAATGGAGAATTAAGAACAAAACTCTGGAACTGCCATTTCTTCAGTACGACCCTTTGGTTGTTTTGGTGGCTTGAAATTTTATTTATGCATTAATATTCAAACAGAACTCTAATCTGGATACTAGGTTTTATCTGAATTTGAATAAAGGAGGAATTGGAGCACTGAATTAGATTTTTTTTTTCCTTTTTTTTTTTTATAACGCTTTTATTTAAAGAATATAAATTTCCAAAATACAGCTTATAGATTACAATGGCTTCCCCCCCCATAACTTCCCCCCCACCCGCAACCCTCCCCTTTCCCACTCCCTCTCCCCTTGCTTCACATCAATATTCATTTTCAATTCTTTTTATATACAGAAGATCAGTTTACTATATATTAAGTAAAGATTTCAACAGTTTGCCCTCACATAGCAACACAAAGTGAAAAATACTGTTGGAGTACTAGTTATAGTATTAATTCACAATGTATAACACATTAAGGACAGAGATCCTACATGATATATTTTTTTAAAAAATTGATTAATTTTCTAGGCAATTTCCAATTTAACACCATGATTTTTTTTCATTTTTAATTATCTATATACAGAATATTGATTCAGTATATACTAAGTAAAGATTTTGTCAGTATGCTCAATCAGTCGTGCCCCAAATGATGGAGTTAGAATCGTGCCAGGGGATTCCAATACAATCCCATCAAGGTGGCATGTACCAAGGCCATCTCACTAGTCCAAGTGATCAATTTCAGTTCACAATTGATCACACTGATAGGTCTAAGAGTCAAAGGGATCACACAAACAAGACTAGTGTCTGCTAATGCTAACTGATAGAATCAAAAAGGGAGAGAATGATCCAACATGGGAAGCAGGAAACACAGCAGACTCATAGAATGGCAGATGTCCTAAACAGCACTCTGGCCTCAGAATCAGCCCTTAAGGCATTCAGATCTGGCTCAAGAGCCCATGAGAATATTCTAGGCATGGAAAGCCAAGACACTCTGGAAAAAAAAGAAGACCTAAATGAAAGATCTCTGTGAGTGAGATCCCAGTGGAATGAATGGGGCCATCAAAGAAGGAGGTACCTTTCTCTGAAGGGAGGAGAGAACCTCCACTTTGACTATGACCCTGTTGGAATAAGATTGAAGTCAGCAAACCCTAAAGGCTTCCATAGCCTTGGCAACTCATGACTAGAGCCTAGGGAGATTACTGATGCCACTAACAAGAGTGTCAAATTGTTAAATCAACTTCAGGAGTCACTGTGTACTTACGTCTCATGTGGGATCTGTCCTTAATGTGTTGTCCAATGTGAAGTAATGCTATAACTAGCACTGAAACAGTATTTTACACTTTGTGTTTCTGTGTGGGTGAATTAGATTTTTTTAAGTGAGAAATGAATCCCAAGCTGCATTTTGGAAATGCACCAGAAGATGGCAGTGTCTGACAAGGAGATCATATATTTTCCTCTTCTGTACCCCGTCTCCCACTAGCAAAAAAGTTGTTTTTTAAGCCACAGCAAATAGAGGGAGCTTCAAATGAATGTCTAATAACAATATCATCAGATTTTTCTGTTCTTCCAATTCAATTATTGATCTGTATCAGGTACTAAATTACCATCCATCTACCAAACATTTCCCATTCCTATAAGAACCAAATGCTAATATATAGGCAAAGAAAAATCAACTGGTTAAGAAGGAAAAATATAGAATCTACTAGTTGCAGCTAGAATTCCAGCTTTATTTATTCTGAATTTCAAACTATGGCTACTTTTAAAAATATACTTAAATGTTTTAAATTAAGAGAGTTATTATATATATAATATAATATACAAGGTGACTTCAAAAAATAAGTAGAAAGTGGAATTAAGATACGTTTACTTTGGTGCTAGAGATTTCAAAATCCATGCATAGTATTTGCATAATACACATATTCCATAAGCTGTTTGAAGACACACACATGGGCAGAATGACACCATTTCCTTAACAAACATGCCGGGTCCTGTGGTGGGAAATGAGGACACAATGGTAAAAAGCCAGCCAAAGGCCTTGCCTCCATGAAGCTTGTGTTCTTGCGAGGAGACACCAATGGTAAATTTCAGAAGTGATCCTAAGGCACCATAATGAAACATGCAGTGGCACATGGAGGTGGTTTTGAAGGGCTTATGGAGTTACTGACTTTTGAGCTGAGTCCTGAATAATGAAGATGAGGCTGGTGATATGATCTGGGGAAAGAATGCTCTAGGCTATGGAGCAGCATGTGCAAAGGCCCTGAGGCAGGAAGCAACTGCAGATGATTGAGCAACTTGTAATGGGGCCCATGTAGCTCAGTAAATCCAGAGGAAGAAATGATGGGTTGGAGAGGGAGTTAGAGACCAAGTCATCCAGGGCCTAGAGACGAAAGTTATGGAATTTTGACCTAGTTCTAACAGGAGTGTGATAGAGTCTAAGCTATCCTTTCATTAGAGGTGTGCATGAAGCAACTTGCTAAGGATCACCCAGCTAGGAAAGGACAGCCTACCATAGACCTAGACCTCCATCTGGGTATGCAGCAAGGACTGCATGCAGGCCTGCTTGGAGACCTACCCCAACAGCAAGGAAGAATGCCAAAGGCACCAGCCTTGCCTTTCAATTCTAACACCTCGTGGAAGGAATGAGAGTAATGCAGAGAGAGGGCATAATTGTAGTAAACTAGCATGCATCAATGGATGTAAGTGACACACGGAAGCAACTGCTTTAATTAGGATGAACCGTTAATCCTATTTCACTTCTGGCAAATAAAACAACATCCCAGGCAGTATTTAGAAAATGTGGCAGACACACTCTAAGATGACCCCTGATGATTCACACCTTATATGAGAGGACTTCAAAAAGTTCATGGAAAAATGGAATTAGAAAATAAGTTTAGTTTGGAGCAAAAATTTTGAAATCCACACAATCTTTTCCTAATATGCATTTCCATGAACTTTTTAAAAATGTAATTATTTAGGCCGGCGCCGTGGCTCAACAGGCTAATCCTCCGCCTTGCGGCGCCGGCACACCGGGTTCTAGTCCCGGTCGGGGCACCGGATTCTGTCCCGGTTGCCCCTCTTCCAGGCCAGCCCTCTGCTGTGGCCCGGGAGTGCAGTGGAGGATGGCCCAGGTGCTTGGGCCCTGCACCCCATGGGGAGACCAGGAAAAGCACCTGGCTCCTGGCTCCTGCCATCGGACGAGCGCGGTGCGGCCATTGGAGGGTGAACCAACGGCAAAGGAAGACCTTTCTCTCTGTCTCTCTCTCTCACTGTCCACTCTGCCTGTAAAAAAGTAAATAAATAAAAAAATAAAAAAAATGTAATTATTTATTTGAGACATAGAGAGAGGGAGAAAGAGCACACCCCCTATGCTGGTTACTCTCTTAATGCCCAAAATGGCTGGGATGGCCCAAGCTGAAGACAGGAGCTAAGATCCAGATCTCGTATGTGGTGTCAGGAATCGAATCACTTGAGTCATTACTAGCAGGAATCTGGAATTAGGAGCCAGAGCTGGGAATTGAACCCAGATGCTCGGACACGGGGTAAGGGCATCTGTTAAACACATCCCCCTCCATGAACTTTTGAAGTCCCCTCACATAATTTCCTTTCCTTGAGCCTGACTAGGTCCTGTGTCTGGCTTCTAACCAGTAAACATGATGTTACTCCCATGATTATACTTCTGTAAGAGTCTGAGTAGAAGGGAAGAGACCTTCTTGCTGGTTTTAAAGGGCGCATGACTTGCTGAGTGAGGGTGCATGACTGTACTGCCCACCTCCTGCAGTATCTGGAAGCTCGTTCTCTCCCAGCTGAGTCTCTGATGAGACCTCAGCCCCAGTCAACTCCTGGATTACACTAAAACAGAGGATCCAGGTAAGCCAAGATCAGATGTTGACCCATGGAACTGGTGAGACAATAAAGTGTGCTGTTTTAAGCTGCTAAGCTGATATGTTACACAACACAGAAAATTAATTCATGTGCTGTGGTGGAATGAGAAGGCCATGCCAAGATGGCCACTGGCAAGCAAGCATCAGTTACTCAGGAATGGCTTTGAAACCCACCTGGCAACCAAGCCTGCCTGGCAACAGGCTGTGATTGGTTAGGGCGTAAACCGCCCATTGACCGGGTTGGCTGCCTTGACTACATAAGCCGCTGTACCAACTGAAATAAATGAGTCTGTAGTCTGCTCGCCTCTGGTGAGCTTTCACCCGACTCCCGGGGTCTGTGTGGTGACTCCGCGCCTCTTGCCCCCACCACGCTCCTCCTCACAGAACAAATCAACCACAACAATGTGCCAAGTTTTAGGCAGTGTTCTAGGGTTCTTTTAGTTTCACCACGTTACTGTCTGTGTCTCTTATTGCATTCAAATGACCCTGTGATGTTGCAGTCCTCAGGTAAGAAGGCTCAGATGCTTCCTGACAAATAGCAAACCCACCTGGTATTCTAGGGAGGGAAACCATTGGAAAGGATTTTCCAAAAATAATCATGTAAACAAGTGATCCAAAAGATATCCTGCATAAGCTTCAGATTACCAAGACTTCAAGTAGCATGGATCTCCATTTTCAGAGGACTGTGCAATTGAAATTCTTGTTTCCCAAAGTATGCTGGGTCAAACACTGGTATTCAAGGTGCTAAGGAAACTATGAGAAACACTTCAGATTGTAGGCTTTGCTGGATATAATGAATTTTGGCATGCTAAATGTGTGCACAGACGTATTTCATTGTATTTGTTTAATCAAGATTTCCCTCATGGGTAGGTGTTTAGCCTAGCAGCTAAGATGCCAGTGTCCCATATTGAAGTACGTGGCTCTGGCTCTTGACTCACTTATATGGACCGTGGGAGGCAGTGGTGATGGCTAATCTGTTGTATTCCTGCCACATGTAGGAGACCTAAACTGAGTTCCCAGCTCAGTGGTTGCAGGCGTTTGGGGAGTTTGGGTAGAGAGCCATTACAGTGACATTATATCTGTAGAGGGTGTCAACTTCCAGTAACTGAAAAATTCCAGGGGGGAAAAATCACCTAGAATGAAACCTGATATGATCTTGTTTTTAAAAATAATGACATATGGAATATATATATATATTTGTGTATACATATATATACTCACAAAACCAAGGTATGTTTTCTTTCTTTTATTTACATTTTCTAAATATGTCATTTTAATTTGCATTGCATAACATTTTTAAATAGTGTATGTACGATGAGTATTACACAAAATACACACTCCAGTCATTTTCCAGAAATAATAAATACTAATGCTTTGTATATTTGCTTCAGAGTTTTAAAAAACTGGGCTGGCGCCGTGGCTCAATAGGCTAATCCTCCACCTTGAGGCGCTGGCACACCGGATTCTAGTCCCGGTCAGGGCACCAGATTCTGTCCCAGTTGGCCCTCTTCCAGGCCAGCTCTCTGCTATGGCCTGGGAGTGCAGTGGAGGATGGCCCAAGTCCTTGGGCTCTGCACCCTCATGGGAGACCAGGATAAGCACCTGGCTCCTGCCTTCAGATCAGTGCGATGCGCCAGCTGCAGCCGGCCATTGGAGGGTGAACCAACGGCAAAAGAAAGACCTTTCTCTCTGTCTCTCTCTGTCCACTCTGCCTATCAAAAATAAAAATAAAATAAAAATAAAAAAACTTATCAGAGAGATTTAACAGAGAAACAAACAACATCTGCTGACTCACTCCCCAAATGCCCACAATGGTGGGACTGGGCCAGGCTAAAGCAAAAAGTGAATCTGGGTCTGCCATAGAGGTGGTAGGGACCCAAGTGCTTGAGCCATCACCTGCTGCTCCCAGGGTGCACCTGGAATCAGAGGTGGTGCTGGATCTCGACCAAGGCGCTCTGATATGGAATGTGGGCATCCCAAACAGCATCTAACCAGTGCACCAAATGCCTGCCTCTGCTACAGACTTTTTAGAAGAAATCTTACATTTATTACTTCTCTTTTATATAAATCTACATGTTTGTTTGAGGGAAAAAAATGGAAGAAATCATCATGATAAATTAAAAGGGAAAAGGTTGAATAAAACCTCTCATAAACAACCTTTGTTCTCATGTTCACATATAACTCTCCCAACCTTTATGTCTATTTGCACATTTAAAAAAATAAAAAGCAGAAGTTCAATATTGTTTTGAACCTTAACATTTGCTTTTTTAACATCTTTTTGGTACTAAGGAAAAAATAGAAATTTTTAAGTAAACAATATGCCTTTTACTGGTCCAGTTATATGACAGTCACTTGTCATGTGTGGTTTCTAAGTACTTGTAATGTGGCTTGTCTGGATTGAGAGGCATTGTTGTCAAACAGAGTTTAGATTTTTGAAGACTTGGTGCAGAAAAAGAATGTACAAATCTCATTAATAAGTTTATATTGATTAAATGATGAAATGACAATATTTTGATGTACCAATTCTATATTATTAAAATTAATTTCACTGTTTCTTGATACTGTGTTTCATGTGGCTACCAGAACATTTAAAATGATGTATGTCGGCAGGTGTTTAGACTAGCAGTTAAGAGAATTGTTAAAATGCCTGTGTCCCTTATCAGAGTGCCTGATTGATATCTGACTCCAGCTTCTTGCCAATGCAGATTCTGGGAGACAGTGACAATGAGCCAAATAATTCAGTCCCTGCCACCCACATAGGACACCTGGATTGAATTCCAGGTTCCTGGCTTTAGCCTGGGCCAGCCCTGGCTGTTGTGGGTGTTTGGGAAGTGAACCAAACATGGGAATATGTCTCTCTCCCTCTCTCTCTCTAATTAAAACAAAAACATGAAAATGACGTATGTGGCTTGGATTTGATTTTTGCCACACAGCCCCTGCTTTGCACAATAAAGTATGCACTTCCAGCTCTTCCCTCTGGTCTTAACTGTGTTAAGAATAATTTCTCATACATTACCCTGAGCCTGAGATAGAGCACATGCATGTTCCACTGGCCCAGGAAACTCCATCAACAACCTTCCAAAGGGCCTAGCAGACTTACAGAAAGCTTTCTATATCCCAGCTCCCCATTTGCAGCTGTACCACAAAAGAACCCTCCCAGCTCAGTGTCTCTGCCAAACCAGATAATACCAGGGTGGGACAGGGAGTATCACTAATGCGTGGGTAGCACAGGAGGCTGCACTGCATAATTCTGGTTTCTCCCCCAGCCTGGGAAGCCACCAGAAGGCTGTGTCAGAGTGTGGGGGAGCCCAGAGCTCATCACCCCACCCTAGGGCAGTATCAGGATATATACTTCCTGCAATTCACAGCGTTTCCCCTCCACACCCAGCAGACTTCCTACAGTGCCCACGGGCAGGTGACAGAGGCTAAACCTCCTTCCGGCACTGTCCTCACTTCCCAGAAGCCAAAGACAGATGTCCCTTCTATTTGTTGTGAAACTAGTTCCTGGAAAAGGTAGAAAGCTCTTGGGTGTTCTGGGTCTTGGGTAACATCCCACTTACTATCTCGACCACACAAATAAGCATGTGATGTATTGACAACACTCACAAACAGCCGCCAGCCTCTCCCAGGTTGGGACTGGTAGCAGAATTTTTGCCATTTCCCAGTGAGTTGGGAAAAGAAAAACTCCTGCAACATGATCAATTTTAATAAATCAAAATCTAATTCATTGACAGCATTGTTAATAATCCCTTTCTAAAAAACACTAAGCATGATTACTTTTATACAATGGTCATAAAAATTAGCACACACGTGTTTAATACACATGTGTATGACTCTGTCATGCCAGCCTCATGTCAGATTCCAAATATAAGTTGCATCATAACTGGTCCAGCCATACCAATGTCTGGGAATCAGTGGTCCAGGCTGACCCTGAGGGCCAGCTTCCATATCCAAATGCCATGAAATCACTACAAGTTTTCTTTAAAAAGACAAGCCCTTAGATTTCCTTGACATCACCAAATCTTTGAAAGCAGAAATTGCCCTTCCTTTCTGTCCATCTTATTCTCAGTCTAATCCAGTGCCAGGTGCACAAACATTCTCAATAAATGCATATAGATCGCTACAGTGTGGTAATAATAGATGATGTTTTAAAAGCTGTTATTTGAGGGGTGGGCATTTCGGACAGGGGTTAAGAAACAATGTGGAACATTCACATCCCATGTAGCAGTGTCTGGTCTCGACTCCCGGCTCTGCTTCTAACTGCAGCTTCCTGTTAATGTGCACGCTGGGAAGCAGCAGGTAATGGCTCACGTAGTCGGGTCCTTGCCATTCACATGAAAACCTAAATCAGTTCCTAGCTCCTGGCTTCAGCCTGGCCCAGACCAGGCTGTTGCTTGCATTTGGAGCGTGAACCAAAGAGCTCTCTCTCTCAGCTTCTCAAATACATTTTTTTTTTTTACAGGCAGAATGGACAGTGAAAGAGAGAGAGAGAGAGAAAGGTCTTCCTTTGCCCTTGGTTCACCCTCCAATGGCCGCCGCGGCTGGCGCACTGTGGCTGGTGCACCATGCTGATCCGAAGCCAGGAGCCAGGTGCTTCTCCTGGTCTCCCATGGGGTGCAGGGCCCAAGCACTTGGGCCATCCTCCACTGCACTCCCAGGCCATAGCAGAGAGCTGGCCTGGAAGAGGGGCAACCGGGACAGAATTCGGCGCCCTGACTGGGACTAGATCCCTGCGTGCTGGCACCGCTAGGCAGAGGATTAGCCTATTGAGCCGCGGCGCCGGCCTCAAATACATTTTTAAAAACCACATTTGACCAGGGCCCGCGCTGGGGTGCAGCGGGTTGATGCCCTGGCCTGAAGCGCCGGCATCCCATATGGGCACCAGTTTTAGTCCCGGCTGCTCCTCTTCCAATCCAACTCTCTGCTATGGCCTGGGAAAGCAGTAGAAGATGGCCGAAGTCCTTGGACCCCTGCACCCACGTGGGAGACCTGGAAGAAGCTCCTGGCTCCTGGTTTCAGATTGGTGTAGCTCTGGCTGTTGTGGCCATCACCAAAGACTTCTCTTTCTGTCTCTACCTCTACTGTAACTCTTCCAAATAAATAAAAATAAATCTTTTTTTAAAAAAGTACATATTCGATGTGTTGACCTCCCCCCCCCCCATCCCTTGAAAAAACTTTTTTTGATGGAGAGACAGAGACATAGTAGAGGGAGAGACACAGCTCCCAGGTGCTGGTTCACTCCCCAGCTGCTTCCAACAGCCAGGATCTGCAAAACCAGAGCAGGGAACTCAATCCAGGTGTTCCACATGGATGGCAGCCATTGCTGCCGCTTGCCAAGGTCTGCATTGGTGGGAAGCTGGAGTCAGGAACCAAAGTGCAGCAGTGACCCCAGGTGTGCCCATGTGGGGCTGGCATACCAATTACTAGGGCAAATGCCCACTCCCTATATAAAGTTTTAGAATAGCTCCCAGAAAAAAGGGAAATGCACAGAAGTAATCAGCAGTTGTCTTCCATCTGTAACTGCTGAGTATCACAAGATGTTCTACTGTGAAAATCATATACTGGGGTCAACGCTGTGCGTAGTGGGTAAAGCCACCACCTGCAGTGCCCACATCCCATATGGATGCTATTTGAGTCCTCACTGCTCCACTTCTGATCCAGCTCTCTGCTATGGCCTAGGAAAGCAGTACAAGATGGCCCAAGTCCTTGGGCCCCTGCATCCACATGGGAGACCTGGAAGAAGCTCCTGGCTCCTGGCTTCAGATTGGTGCAGCTCTGGCTGTTGTGGCCATCTGGGAAGTGAACCAGTGGATGGAAGATCTCTCTCTTTTTCTCTCTCCACTTCTGCTGTCTGTAACTTTGCGTTTCAAATAAATACATAAATCTTTAATACAAAAAACTGTGTACATATGTAAATAACAAAGAACAGATACAAAAGAGCAAGTATTCTTGACTCCTGACTCTAAAAAGGAACTGCCCATGTATTTACTGAGTGTTGAAGAACCGTAACAGCTGAGTGTTGCAGTGGGGCCTGGAATGAAGCTGATGGACGTGATGTGCTCAGAGGTATCCCCTCTGAAAGGCAGACAAACACTTACCTGGAAACATTTGATGTGGAGAGATGTACTCCATGTGAATTCAGACAATGCCGGACAGAGTTTTCTAGTTGTTAAAAGAATCATTCAAGCAAATATTTAATTTGCTCCCAAGGGACTATAAAGGAAAGAGATAAAAGACATTGTGAGGCCTGGAAAAAAACAAAAGAGGAACTAAAGATGAGCAGAGGTCCTTGCAGCAGGGGCTCTCGTTCTCTTGATCGGGAGCTTGCAGCAAGGAGAGTTATTCTGAGATGTCAGTTTTAAAATACTAAGTGAGGGAAAGAGCCTGCCCAGATGTGCATGGATTCATCTCCACACTCAGAAAGAAAGGAAACTCAAGCAAGCAGGCTGGGGCCAGCAACCTGGCATTGAATGGCAGTAACTGTCACCTCTCTGCAGGTGAAGAAGAGGCATGGAGGCCAAAGCAGCCTGAGCCACCAGTTATCCTAAGAAGTGGCTTGTTAAAAATTTTTTTCATTTCATTTGAAGGGAGGAAGAGGGGAAAGAGAGAGATCTTCCATTTGATGGTTTCACTCCTCAAATGCTTTGAACAGCCAGGGCCAGGCTAGGCCAGGTGGAAACCAGGAGGCAGGAGCCACATCTACATCTACCTGCATGGGTGGAACAGATCCAATTACTTGAGCCACCACGTGCTACCTCCCAGGCTGCACCTTAGCAGGAAGCTGGAACTGGAAGTGGTGCCAGCATTCAAACCTAATCGCTGTTAATTTGAGATATGGTGTCCCAACTATCCTCCTAACCACTATACCAAACACCCATGAGAAAGCAGCTTTAAAAAGACTTAAGATAGACTAAACATTGCCTATATCCAAGTATTTAAACACATGAAGTTCGTTTTGTGAGCCAGTATGGCACAGTGGGTTAAGCCACCAGCTGCGATGCCAGGAGCTTCAATCAGGTCCCTCATGTGGGTGGCAGGGGCCCAAACACCTGGGCCATTCTCCACTGCTTTCCCAGGCACATTAGCATGGACGTGGATCAGAATGGGAGCAATCAGGACTCAAACTGGTGCTCATATGGGATGCTGGCCTTGCAGCTGACAGATTAACTTGCTGCACCACAATGCCAGGCCCAGTGACTTCTGGTTTCTAGCAGGCAGCTTTTGAGATATATTCAGTTAATCTGCTTATTCTTCTTAGTGATGGACTCATAAGTAGAGGAGGAAAAATAAACAGAGTCCACTGTATTCATTAATGGATTCCCTGAAAATTTACCTTGCAAATGTTATAGTCTGAACACTCTGGGGGCAGAATTTATTTTCAATTTAGGAATCCAGTTGATGCTATTAGGAAACATCACATGATTCCATGTTTTTATGGAACAAATGACCTAGTAGATAAACCAGAAAAAGAGGAAATGTGAACTGTGAGTGGCTGGGTGGTAGAAGCCGAGGGTTTGGAGGGAAGGATTTGTCTGCCCCAGCGTGGGCACAGTGGATGGATTTCATGACTGATACAGCTAGCTGTGTGATATTAGACACAGGGTCTCTTTGGGCCTCACTTTGCTCATCTGTGAAATAGGTATAAATAATAGTACCTCCGTCCTAGGATTACTATTAGTTGTTAATGGTACTGCATCATAGGTGTGTATGGTGTGCCTAACAGTGATAAAGGCACTAGCCTTTATCCATAAATTGTTAATGTCATCATCATCACGTCACCATCAGTGGACTTTACCTTGAAGTACCAGGAACTTGGTTTGTGAAAGAGTTTATTAGGGACCTCAGAGGGGATGGTGCCCCTCATTTCCATTCACCACGTCCTGTGCATGCATGCCTCGCACAGCAGGGCACGGCATTCTTTTAGCTTCCCTGCCAGCCCAGGCACTCAAGCTTTTATCTGTGTCACATATCAGACTTTCGTGTAAGAGTTCTTTAGAAAAAATATTGTTATTAAATATTTTGCTATCACAAATGCCAAGCACCAAGAACTCACTCCAAGTCTCCCGCATGGTTGGCAGGGACCCAGTCACTTAGGCCATCACTCTTGCCTCCCAAAGTCTGCATTACAAGGCAGCTGGAGCCAGAGCTGGGAATTGAACCCAGGCACTCCAATGTGGAACACGGATGTACTAACCAGTAGGCTAAATGCCCACCCCCAGATGTTTTAAAGTTTGAAAACCACTGGTCCGGCTTAACTTGCTCATCTTGCAAGTGAAGAAACTGAGTGCAGGAAGGAGGGTGCTGGAATTTGCATCCCAAGAACACACTGTTCCCAAGCAATGCTCCCCCCACGCCCCAGCTGGCCTTCTGCACAGGTCTCACTGGGCCCAGGGTAAGCAACAGTTTAAGAGACCATGGGTCTCCAGTTTCAGCGCTGACCTTGCACCTCTTTCTTGGGGGAGTGAACCAACGGATAGAAAATCCTTCTCTCTCCCTCTCTCTCTCTGTAACTCTGCTTTTCAAACAAAATAAATCTATTAAAGAAAAAAATGCTATGTCATAGCTATTAAATTATATTGGTTAGGAATTAATGACAAGAAAAAACGCTGCTCAGTACAGATGTAGGTTTTTTTTTTTTTTAAGTATTGGATTTCCATGGAAGTCCCAGATATGTATGGCTGACTATATAGACTTACAGGTACCACCTGATATTTAGAATTAAGTTAAGCTAATCCATCACCTTGAATGCTTATAATTTCTAGAAGAACATTTGAATCTTACTTTCAATTTTGAAATACGCCATACATTATCACTAACTACAGTCATCCTGTTTTCTAGATCTCAAAAATTTATTACTCCTAACAAACTTTGTACCCTAAAACTAACATCATGCAATTTCCATTTCATTTGCCATTGTTTATTATTATAGCATGTATCTCTAAACAAGGCCTTTTAAAGCATTGTCCCAATGTCCTTACCTCTAACAAATTAATAATTCTTCGTGACTTAAATATCTAGTCAGTGTTAATTCCCAATGGTCTCATTTGAGTAACATTTAAAAAAAATTGGAATCAGGATCCAAAAACAATCCATATATTAACATTGGTTATAAGAGTTTTAAAATACCCTTAGGTCTGCTCTTTCTGCCCTGGCAATTTACTTAGAAACTCACCTTGCCTTTGACTTTAAGTGTAATAAAATCCATTTTTATTGTTTTTGTGATTGTAAAACGTTTTCATATATAAATAATTATACTGGTAGTTTTCAAAATTCCATGCTGTGTCTTGGTATTTAAAATAGCAATGATGTAATTTATCTTTTTTCAATAACAGTGTGTGCAGAGCCCTTATTTGGGCTCATGTAAAGCCATGTGAGGGAAATGCTGTTACCATCGCAGTTCCACAATGAAGAAACATACTGGTTGAATTACTTGCCCTGCATGTAAGAGAATGAGTCAAATACTCTGAGTTTTACAGCCTGTATCCCAAACACTGTGCAGACCACCTCTTACATGTACCATGGATGCATCACTAGAGGGTGAAGTCTTACTCGTGGGAGCACATAGAAGCTTCGGAGGTTTTTCAGCAGAATTTATACCCAGGTCTCAGCTAAAGAATACTGGCCATAGTGATTGGGGGTGGGTACATTTTCCCAAGCTATTCCTATGAATCTTACAAATATTACTGGGATATTGGTATTGGGGACAAAAAAAAAAACCCACTTCTTTACTTGTGGATTTGGAGTTGCTGTCACTGCCTTGCCAACACATATAGGCTGAGAAGGAAAGTAACACAGAGCAGCCAACCACACAAAGCTGGGAGACGGGGAGGAAGTAGATCCTGGTCATGCTGTTTGAGCCCTGAGCAAGCCATTCCTGAAGACAAACTAGCCTTTTTCCTCTATGACTTCTGTGATCCAATATCTTCCTTTCTGGCTTAAAACAGTTTGGTGGTTTTTGCCTTCATTCAAGACAAAATGTGCTCTAACTGATGGAGAACACTATAGAGTTAAGAAGCAAAATGACCTCATCTACATGTGGTCAGTGTTTTAATTGTTGGCTAAGAGAATCACATTTTTTCATTATGTAGTATTTCCATACACAAAGAATAAAAGATCTGTAGGAGAACAGCTCCTCTCCCCACCGCACACACACGCACACACCCCACATGAAAAGGGCACCTGCCAAACTGCACGCCATTATTGTCTTGTCTTGTTGCTGCTTTGAGATATGACTTTAATATCTTCTCTCTGGGGACCCAATTTTTTTTTTCAGTTTACTGCAACTAATCTTTCTCAACTTCATGAAGTCAACACAATTACAATCTGCTCCTTGCAGCAGATCTTAAATAATGCAATCAGCCCTGAGTGAAGCCATCAGTAATGCACACTTGCTAAGTGTGGCTTGCCTGTATTCAGACCAAGGCACAAATTCATCATGGCTAATTAAAAAAAAATACCTGCAGGGTACTTTGTCACTTTCATGGGCCCTATGCATTTTGCCTTCGTGAATCCCTTCCTCCATGAAAAATATTATCAATTAAATTTAATGACGACATTGGTATTAAGAAAAATATAATCCAAGCTAGAATAGTCATTTTATAATCATATTTTAAAAGGCACATTTGCATGGGCCCCTTAAATGTATCCTGGGCCACAGGCACTGTGTGAATTCTGCCTAGTGAACAAATGTGCCCAATATTCTTATCAGGTAACAAACAAAGCAACACTGGTGAGAAAGCTCTGATGAGAAATAGGATTGGGGTATAATTTTCAAAATCCTCCCCCATGAAATATAAGTCGAGTGCAAGGTGGAAACTGGTGACTTTAAGTTGGAGAAAATGGAGAAAGCAATTTGACAATGACTTCAAGGTTAACAGCGTTAGTGAGGGACTAAGTCTTCATCATGCATCTCTTTGTTGTGATACATGGGAAAGGTCACAGCTCCATTTCTGGGATATTCCTGCCAAGAATGCCTGGCCACACTTAATTTTGAGGAATTTTTGGGAAGACCCAGATTGAAGGTCATTCCACTGAGTGGAAAATGTGGACTCCTTAAATATGCAAAGGATATGAAATATGGGGAGACTAAGGGGCCAGCCAGGGCAGAGGTATCCAAAGACATGTTTACTCAATGCAGAACAAACCCCTAGAGTGAAAAGGAAGTGGCATTATTGTGAAGCAGGCAGCAAATTTGAAAGGCTCAGAAAAAGATGAATGATAATGGATACATACTGAAAGCAACAGGGATGGAGTAAAGGTTACACATCAGCAACTACAGAAACCAAAAGGAGGAGATGCTGGATGTCATTTCCCTGTTCCGGCAGATTTTCCTGAAGTCTGCAGCTATTTTTTTTCAAATACAAACAAATGGGAGAACCAAAGAATGGATTTTAAATATGAAAATAGTAAAATATATTGCTAACTCCAATCCAATAGTACTGAGTTCTTTCTCATCTTCCTTCTTCCATAGTTCTAAATATCTACTCCAGCACTGAGAAAGTTGGCTCCCAGTATCCTCAATTTATTTTTTATTGACTCAGACAATATACTAAACTGAAGCCAGGGCAGAAGAAAAAGGACTTCAAAATAACAGGAAAAGGAAAAGAGAAGCCATCCCACTTTTACTAAAAAAAATAATAATGATGATAAATACACTCTCAGTTTCACTTTGTAAATTCAGACTGAACAAATCCTAACAAAACTTGGGGGCAATTTTATCAAGCCCAGTGAAATATCTGCCTTGGAAATTTCCAAGAGAAGCATTCTATAAAAATACAAGTCATCATTTTAAGTGAATAAGAGAAAGAAAAAGCCAATTCAAGCCAGTCAACATAGGAAAGGTATTTTCATCAGTGGCTATATACCTGGTTCTATGTTTCTCAAGAATTACCTGGAGAAAATCTGATTAATTGCAGTAAAATAAATTTGATATGCCCAAGGGTATATGAAATGTTCACTGAACATTAGTAGTAGTGTAACAATGATTGATAGTGAATCACTAAAAAATGGTGATCTTGAGGTCACTCCCTTCTCACAGTTTTTCCAGACCACAGTGGAAGCCAGGACATTGTAGAACAGTTGTACAAATTGGACACTTGACATATTCAGGGACCTATCATTCACTTAGTATGTGGATGCACAGTGTTCCAACTCCTAGCCGACAGGTAGAGCTCCACCTACAGAGCTGCACACCATGAGCCTAACACTGACCATTACCGTACACTCTCAGCACCGTTCTGTATGCCTAGCCTCTGTGCCTGGGCTCTCTTCACTTTGCCTTTCCCGGAAGCCTTCCTAGACCACTCGGTCACAGTAACAATTTGTTCCCATGTTTCATGGGTCTATAGCTCCACTGCCTAAGCTAGCATAATTACCTTGTATTTTTATTTAACACCAAAGTTACATAGCATTGTTCTCAGGTAGGGTCTCATATGGGAAGCTGGCGATGCAGGCAGTGACATAACCTGCCATACCCCGAAATTAATAATTTGAGTTGGCTATTTTGAAGGGATTTTCTAGCTATAGCATCCTTTTAAAAATCGTGTTGTATAATATCAAAATATACATTTATTTAAAATATTCAGAAAATACCAAAAGTTTGACATTCTACCATTGTATAATTCTCGTAGATGTGCAATAAACATTTTCTGAGGATGATAGGACATCACAGTAATAGGCATTCCAAGAAACAGTATAAATACATCATGAGCAAGCTACAATAGGTACTTGATAGATAATCTTGTTCTTATTATGCCAATCCTTTTCATTTACTTAAGCAGCAGAGAGACAGAGAACTTCCATTTGCTGGTTCACTCACCAAATGCTGGCATTAACTGGGGCTGGGCCAGGCAGAAGCCAGGAGCAGGAACGGAATCCGGGTCTCCCACATGGTTCATGAAGGTCCTTCTAATGCTTCATGTAATCCTAACCTGCTGGAGCTGGATTTAGAATCTGAATTCCAATAACATTCCAAGGAAAGATCTGAGTGGCAGGATTTTCCCCCATTGCTCTAAGGACCAAGGACTTCAAGTTGGGCAGACTACCTTTCTGCTTAACAATGACTCATCCCAACCCCTTTGCCTGTCAGAAGTCACATGTTATCAGCAGGTAAAGGGAGAGAGCTGCTGGCCAGACCTCAGGGCTATTAGATCATCCCAGATTCCTGAAGATCAACCAGAATTCCTGAAGTCTCTACAAATCCTTCTTCTCTAAGCTTCTCCCTCTCCTCTTCTTATTGCTCTATCTACACACACACACACACACACACACACACACACACATCTTCTATTCATAAAAATAAAGAGTATTTTTTAAATGCGGGAAAATCATTTCACACAGGTTTTGGGGAAGGGAAGTCCTTATTCAGACCAAGCCTAATCAGCAGCCTGCATCCCTTAGGCAGCTAGCTTTGGTTTTCTGTTTGGTGTGTAATTGTGTGTGCTTTTGCAAAGCCTCATCTGGATTCCTTCTGCAAACAAGCATTTCCCCTAGGAATGTCTGGGTGATGCTGTCGGGGTTCGGCAGAACTGGGATTACCCCTGGCCCCTGTTATGTGTAGTCCTTGAGCAAATTACTTTTCTGGAAGCCTCTGTTTCTTTATCTGCAAAATAGGACCAATAAGACCCACCAAAAGGATACAGTGGTTTTTAAGAGAGCATCTATACACAGTTCTTGGTGGTGCCTGGTAGAGACTAAGCACTTAATACATAGTTTTTGTTATTCACTAAGCTTTTTTTGTCTCCATTGTTCTTAGAAAGACCTTGAAAGAAATCTTCAGGTGAGGTTCTTTAGAGTGATCTCAGAAACTAGGTGAGGGTTGTATTGTCCTGGATTTAAATGCCAGCTCTGCCACTTAGCAGCTCTAGGGGAAAGTCATCTAAGCTCTGTGAGTTGTTTCTTTCTTGTGTATCATACTTCCCTCAAAAGCTTCTTGAAAGGAAATGGTGCCCAATACACTTTTGGCATCTATTTGTATTAGGTCTCAAAGAGCAATTCTGATTATAATATTCAAGTGGTGCAAAGAGGCAAGGAAGATACTTTGCTGATGCTTGCACAAAATGAATTTCATTTCTGATCATTTCTAGATTCACTAGTGACTACAAATCCTTGAAGGCAGAGACAGTGTCTGTTTTGCTTGTGTTTTGTTCATTGAATTTGTCTACTACTGATAGTAGGTGCTCAATACTTTTAGTTTAATAAATGAATGTGTAAGTTGATTGATAAATGAATGCTCTGGTGATTAAAAAAAAGTCATTTATTTCACTAATCTACAATTATAGCTTTGCAGTCAAACAAATGTTCTTAAATCTTGACTCAATCGCTTACTGAATGAGCTCAACTAAGTCGCTTGATTTCTTTCTCAGATGCCCTCTCAGAAAAATGAGAATAATAGAATCCAATTCAGGGCTGTGTGGGTTCAAAGAGATAATGTGTGTAAAGAGCTAAAAAAGAGCTTATGCTCAGAGCTTAGGCCGGTGTTTGACCTAGTGGTGAGGATGCCAGTTAGAATGCCTGCAGACCACATCACAGCACTGGGTTCGATTCCCAGCTACAGCTCCTGACTCAAACTTCTGGATCCTAAGAGGCAACAGTAATGGCTTAAGTACTTGGATCCCTGCCATCCATGATGTAAGTCTAGGTTGAGTTCCTGCCTCAGTTTTAGCCTCAGCTCAGCCTCAGCCATTTGCAGAGTGAACCAGAGAATGGATGTGCTTGCTTGTGCTCCATCTCTCAAATAAATGGATATTCTAAAATGTTTTAAAAGTTTGCTCTCTGGAAAAAAGACAACACTGCCTAGGACCTCAACATACCTCAGCTGACTTGAACTTATGCCACATTTTCCTACTCTGCCAAAATATTCTCTCAAATTAGAAGTACACACATGTTTAGAAAGCCTTGCTAGGGCCGGCGCCGCGGCTCACTAGGCTAATCCTCCGCCTTGCAGCGCCGGCACACCAGGTTCTAGTTCCAGTCGGGGCGCTGGATTCTGTCCCAGTTGCCCCTCTTCCAGGCCAGCTCTCCACTGTGGCCTGGAAGTGCAGTGGAGGATGGCCCAAGTGCTTGGGCCCTGCACCCCATGGGAGACCAGGAAAAGCACCTGGCTCCTGCCATCGGATGAGCGTGGTGCGCCGGCCGCAGCGCGCTGGCCACAGCGGGCATTGGAGGGTGAACCAACGGCATAAGGAAGACCTTTCTCTCTCTCTCTCTCTCACTGTCCACTCTGCCTGTCAAAAAGTTAAAAAAAAAGCCTTGCTGGTTTTTAATACAAAGATGGAAAAAAAAGAGAGAGTAAGTATGGGAGGCCAATTACCTTCCCTGAAGTGCCCATAACCCCTACTCAGTAATTCCATCTCAATGCTCCATTATAATTAAACATGCAAATAGCAGGTCCTTGGATTCTTATCATTTCTGGTAAGGAGGATCATTTGCATCCATTTAGATAATGATGATGATGCCCACAGATCTCTTCCATTCCAAGCTGTCTTTCACTCAAAGAGTCAGACCCAGAGGTGCTTTTAGAGACCGCATTGATGGATTAATTCCATCATCGTAGGGCTGTAGGAATCCCTGGGGCAGCAAGAAGACAGAATAACTTTTGCCAGTGACACCGCACAAACAGAAGATTAGGAAAGCAAATAGCATATAACTCACCCGGCTGAAAATATAAGGGAAATTGACAAAGCCAGCAAGAAAGAAAGGAAAAGCCGTGATGAGCAGTGCTGTAATTTAGCTGTAGATTTCAAGTAATAAGGAATCCACAAACTAAGGTCACTTCCCCTGGTGCTCTGGGCTGCACGGAGACATTGTTGGAGGAGTGACTCAACAGGAAGAGGGAAGAACCCACCTCATCTGTGACCACTCATATACCCGTCTTCAATAATTCCATTGGATAAAGAAGGGAATGAACTAAGCTCTGGGCTTGTATTGTATGCTAATTAGGTCCAAATCTGCCTGAGCCCTGCTATTTTGAGCAGACCTGCTCCCACTCGAAACAAGACAAACACATGATCATCCCTGTGGACCTCATCCTTCAGGAACACTTGGGCCTAGATTATTTCTTTAAATGCCCCAATTTCCCTTGGTTTTTGTTTTTTGTTTGTCAGACAAAGATGTATCTTAGCTTTCTGAGGAGACTGAATTGTATTAGTTCATAACCCTATTATAATTATCATAAGCCTTTGAACATGATAAATACTATGGATCAGTTACCCAAAGAGGAGCACAAATATACACAGCTTTCATCACAACTTCATGTTCATTTAGAGGAACTTCACTGAACCCCTACTGTTTATCTACCGACCCCTGATCCAACAAACCTAAGCAAATGGATTTCTAAGGCTGTGTCTGACTGCATATCCTTTATTTCTGTAAAGAACCATGTATTCTACATGTAAAGAACCATGGTGTTCCAAGCACCATGCTAGGAACTGGGATTACCATTAAAGCGCTGCTTCTACTTCTGATGTGTTTGCAATGGCGATGGTTTGGACGTGATTTTTCCTCCACAAGTTCATGTGCTATAAGCCTGGTCCCCAGTGAGGCAGTACTGAGGTAGTGAAACCTTGCAGAGGTAGGGCCTATTGGAAGGTGGATGGGTCACTGGATGGGTGGATGTCATGTTGTGGGAGTGAGCCAGATCTCATGGGACTGGATCAGCTCCTGGGTTATTAGGAAGTGAGTTCTACTGTCTCAGCTTGCTTTCTTAGCACATTTCTCTCTGCACATGGCTAGTTTCCTTTCTACTTCTTTTCCATATTGTGTTATAGTCAGGGTGACTCTCTCCAGGACACCCGTACCTCATTGTTAAGACCTCTTGCCACCAGAATAAGAAGCCAAATCAACTTATTTGTCAAGTGTCTAGTCTTGAGCAGTTGAAATAGCAACACAAAATGGACTAAGAACAACATAATAAAGGAAATGGATGCTTGAAGACTTTGTTTTATTAATGCCTGATAACTGCCTCAACAGAGGTATACAAATGTCCTGAGAGTATGGACGAGAAGATGTGGCTAAGTTTGCCTCGGGAAGTGAAGGAAGGCACTACAGAGGAAGTGAGATTGGAGTGCAGCACTGGTGTATAAACCCACTAAGGAGGTTGGGTGATGACAGCATTCCCAGCAGAGACAACAGCTGGGGCAAAGGCGTGGTGGTGTGGAATAGCCTGGCAGGAGCAATGCTGAGTTTGTTGTGGGTAGAACAGAGGCGATAAGGGAGAGACAGTAAGCGGAGAAGAAGTAAAGAACATACATATAGATTTTGTCAGTTGTGCCCACTCTAATTTCATTGTGCCAAAGGACTTTCAGCATGAAAAAGTAACAAAATCAGATTGATGAATTAATCTGTTAATGTATTACAGTGATGCAGATAATGCTGTAGTTCTGTGTAGGAAAAACAAAAACCAAGTCTTTCTGTTGTCAGTCAAGCTATTATCAAACCCCATTTTCCATCACTACTGCCATTAAAAAAAAAAGCATGCAGTTAAATTAGTTTCCAGACTGTCAAAAAGCCCAGTGGAAAACGAAGTATATTTCTGACACTGAATTCAGCGTCTAGTCCCCAGGAGGATGGCCATGCAATAGAAACAGATGATGACGTGAGCTTCACAAATTTGAACCAAGAAAAAGCAGCTGCTACCTTAAACTAGTCATGAATAATATTTAAACACTAGCTGATGGCACATTGTGGATATTGGGGCCACTGTTAAAAAAAAAAAGCTTAATTGTTAAACATACTGGCATCACTTTAAGATGGTGTTGATGATAGCAGTAGGGGTAAGAGGGGGTAGATTATTTAAAGCTAAAGTGTTTATAGCCAAAATAACCCATGAAAAATTTATTAAATGATCCATAAAGCACAGTGCACATGCAGTATGGATATACAGATTTACAAATGTAATTCCTAACCAATAAGATAAAAGGGTGCATACTATAATTTCTCATATTTTTACTATGTCAATGTATTTTGGATTGTCTAACTTAAAATGCATGTGTGCCGTTAACACCACTATAACATTTCAAACAGAAGAACTGGCAGATAAATGCGCTTTAAAAATTTAAATTAGCAGGCCCTGGTGGTTGTTCCCATTGTAACATAACTCTTCTCCACACTGATGTTTTGTCTTGAGTAAGAAAGCAGCCCCAGCACTGTGGCGTAGTGGATAAATATGCTGCCTGCATTGCCTGCATCCCATATAGGCGCCAGTTCCAGTCCTGGCTGCTCCACTTTCAATCCAGCTCTCTGCTATGGCCTGGGAAAGCAGAAGATGGCCTAAGTGCTTGGGCCCCTGCACCCATTTGGGTGGGGTGCTGGAGGAAGCCAGAAGCTTCTCTGAGTCTCCAACTTGGGTTCAGAGGCCCCAGGACTTGGGCCATTTTCCATTGCTTTCCCAGGCCATAGCAGAAAGCTGGATAAGAAGTGGAGCAGCCGGGACTAGAATTTGTACCCATATGGGATGCTGGCACTGCAGGCCAGAGCCTTACCCACTATGCTACAGGGCCCACTACCCAAGCAGCATCTTAACCACTGTGCGAAATTGTGCACTTGAAAACTACTGATAACTAAGGCTTGGTCTAAAGACTTTAACAGAAGGAAGGAGGCCAGAGAGAGTGACTGGGAAATTGCATAGTCAATGCTGGGGTCCTACATAATACTATGTCAGCACGAATTTTTCCATTTAACTCCCCTTGGGTATCACACAGAAGTCACCCTATGGAATCCACCTTCCAAATGTCCTCCAGTTGCCATAGCAGATAAGTGGTGAAGTTGACCCACTGCGTTTCACTGGCTGGCCGATTCCCATTGGTCAGCACTGGGGAGGGTGCCAGCTTGGTCCATGCAGATGTCTCTCCAATTTCAGGGAGGATTATCTTCTTCTGAAACTTAAGATGTTGGGCTTACAGGCTTGTTTTTATGTAAATTTGGATTTGGCAATGACTAGAAACTGATTCCAAAGACTCTAATGGTAAATGTTTCACATCTGCTGTTGCACCCTAAAATGTCATTATTAACTGGTCAACTCTTGCCTCCTCCTTCTTTCTAGAACAAGCCTTTCAATTCATACCCACTCAGACCCTACAGTGGTTAAAAACCTAAAATGTGGATTCAGGCATACCTGCATTCTAATCCCAGCTGAATCCTGGATAAATTACTTCTGATTCACTTTGCTCAGCTGCAAGAAGGGGGAAATAATTGTTTCTACCTCATAGGTTGTTTTGGAGTGTGAACAAGCAAATACATAGACTGTAGTCAATTTAGTGCTGATCATAAAGCAAGCACTCACAGGCAGGTGTTGTATGGCAGTTAAGGCACCAGTTGAGGGGGCCGGCGCTGTAGCATAGTAGGTTAAGTCTTTGCCTCTGGTGTCAGTTCATGTCCAAGTTGCTCCTCTTCAGATCCAGCTCTCTGCTATGGCCTGGGAAAGCAGTAGAAGATGACCCAAGAGGCCAACGCTGTGGCTTAGTGGGTAAATCTGCTGCCTGCAATGCCACCATCCCATATGGGCGCCAGTTCAAGTTCTAACTGCTCCACTTCTGGGCCAGCTCTTTGCTACGGCGTGGAAAAACAGAAGATGCCCAAATCCTTGGGCCCCTGTACCAGGAAGCAACTCCTGTGGCTTCGGATTTGCTCGGCTCCAGGCATTGTGGCTATCTGGGGGAGTGAACCAGCAGATAGAAGACCTCTCTCTCTCTCTCTCTCTCTCTCTGCCTCTAACTCTGTCTCTCAAAAAAAAATTTTTTTAAAAATTAAAAAAACGCCAGTTAAAATGCCAACATATTATATTGAGGTGCCTGGGTCACGGTCCCAGCTCCACTACCAATTCCATCTTCCTGCTAATGAACAGCTCGGAAGGCAGCAGGGACACTCAAGTAGTTGAGTCTCTGCCACCCACGCAGGAGACCTGAATTGAGTTCCCAGCGCTCAGCTTCAGCCTAGCCCATCCTTCACAGCTGTAGGCATTTGAGAGTGAAGCAGCAGATAGAGGGTCTCTGCATCTTGTTTGTCTCTCAAATAACTAAAACTAAAACAAACAAGCAAAAACCAACACCTGTGATTGCGAGAGCCCTAAGCCCAAGAGGATTCACACATAATGTTCATTAACTTTAAAGAAAACCACCCAAAGGTTAGATATTTACCTTTAGTCTCAGGAGGCACTGCTGGTAGTCCTTGGTCCATAGTAATCCCCACCTCCCCTTGGCATACTCAGTGTTAAATAGTATCGGGTAAACAAGCACAATTAGCTCATGGCCAAAACATCCAGGCATGCTCCTGGTGCTCTACAAGCCACAGCTGTATTACATTGGCCCTCTCCCACCAGATTCTACTTAAGGTGTTTACCCTGGAGCGGGGAAGGAGGGCTATCCCAGAGGCCACCCTCAGGGCATAGAACAGTTTTTCTATAGGGGAAAGGCAGCATAATGAGACTTCCCTATAACACTTCATAAATATTATTCTTTATTCCTATTAATATTTTTGTTAAAGTTAATCATTGCCTTGTGGTCTGCCAATTTTGCTTCCTCATAGCAAGACTACTCTTCTAAAACATCCCATATTATAATGTAGGTTCAAGTCCCAGTTGCTCCACCTCTGATTCAGCTTCCTGCTAAGCCTCCTGCAAAGCAGTGGAGGATGGCCTGACGTGGGCCCCTGCCCCCCATGTGGGAGACCTCCACGGAGCTCCAGCCTCCTGGTTTCAGCCTGGCCCAGCCCCTACCATTGCAGCCATTTGGAAAATGAAACAGCAGATGGAATCTCTCTCCCCCTCCCCCTCTGTCATTCTGCCTTTCAAATAAATAAATACATCTTTTTAAAAATACTAAATAAATAAAATATAAGATTGAGGGCACAGCATTCCATTATGTATATAGTATAATTAATAATATGTATGACCCAATGCCTTCTTAATTCTGTTTTTCCTTAATAAATAAGAAGAAATGTTCTAAGCTTTCTATACTCCTAGCCAAATGCACCTAATATAAGAAAGCATTATTTTTTGCAAGATTACTTTTTATTAAAGATTAATATAAATTATAAGATTACTTTTCCTTATAGATTAATATAGTGTTAGTATAAAAGATAGATTTTCAGATATCTCAAAAAGCTTTAGTACCTTAATTTCAAACAAAACTTCTAATGACTCCTCTGAAATGGCACTGCCATCGAACCTCAGCTTCATATTTAGGAGTCGGTACAGCTTTGTCATTTCAGAGAATGTCAAGTGGATGACTCCAAAAGATGATAGTCTTCTGAGTGCTGTGAAACTATTTAAGCTGTTGATGATATCAATAATAGAAAAAACAGCAAATACAACTGAGGCCTCATTGTTTACTGCGCACTGCTGCAAGCACTGTACCTACATTAAATCATTTTTCTCCCAAGAGCTCTTCGAGGTAGGTGTGGGATTATTCACTTTTTTTTTTTTGACAGGCAGAGTTAGACAGTGAGAGAAAGAGAGAGACAGAGAGACAGGTCTTCCTTCTGTTGGTTCACCCCTCAAATGGCCACCACCGACGGCGCACTGTGCCGATCCGAAGCCAGGAGCCAGGAGCTTCCTCCTGGTCTCCCAAGTGGGTGCAAGGCCCAAGCACTTCGACTATCTTCCACTGCCTTCCCAGGCCACAGCAGAGAGCTGGACTGGAAGAGGAGCAACCGGGACAGAATCTGGCAGCCCAACCGGGACTATAACCTGGGGTGCCGGCACTGCAGGTGAAGGATTAGCTTAGTGAGCCGCGGTGCTGGCTGGATTATTCACCTTTAACAGGGCAAGAAACAGAGATGATGTTTTCTCATCTGCCAAAGGGGTATTAGACTGTCCATTAAGGAGCATCATAGGCCAGCACCGTGGCTCAATAGGCTAATCCTCCGCCTAGCAGCGCCGGCATACCAGGTTCCAGTCCCGGTTGGGGCGCCAGATTCTGTCCCGGTTGCCCCTCTTCCAGGCCAGCTCTCTGCTGTGGCCTGGGAGTGCAGTGGAGGACAGCCCAAGTGCTTGGGCCCTGCACCCCATGGGAGACCAGAAGAAGCACCTGGCTCCTGGCTTCGGATCAGCGCAGTGCGCCGGCCGCGGCGGCCATTGGAGGGTGAACCAACGGCAAAAGGAAGACCTTTCTCTCTCTGTATCTCTCTCACTGTTCACTCTGCCTGTCAAAAAAAAAAAAAAGGAGCATCATAGTGATGTGGACAATGAAAATATTTTTTTCCCTGATAGGCAGAGTGGACAGTGAGAGAGAGAGAGAGAGTGAGAGAGAGAGAGAGAGAAAGGTCTTCCTTTTCTGTTGGTTCACCCCCCAATGGCCGCTGTGGCGGGCACACCACGCTGATCCGAAGCCAAGAGCCAGGTGCTTCTCCTGGTCTGCCATGCGGGTGCAGGGCCCAAGGACTTGGGCCATCCTCCACTGCACTCCCGGGCCACAGCAGAGAGCTGGACTGGAAGAGGAGCAGGCGGAGGATTAGCCTGTTGAGCCATGGCATCAGCCAGAAAATATTATTTTTAAAATCCAAGTTCTTGCTTCTCATGGAGATAAAAATACTAAGTGCAGTCTGATATCATGTGCAAACAGAACAGAGTTTATTTAGCAGTGAGTTTATTTAGTGAGCAGTAAGTGAATTTATTTAGCATAAATTCACGTGCAAGTGTGGGCCTTTCGACACTGAGAAATATCCAACGTGAGTGAGCTGGAGAGTTGCCCATAAATGAGAGAGAGAAAGACCAAAAACTGTACCTATGATTGGAAAGGTCCTCCAGAGGCAGACCAGCAACGGAAAGGAGCACAAAGAAGAGCAGCCTCTCTCTCTCTTTCTCTCTCTCTCTCTCTCCCTCTCCCTCCTTCCCTCCTTCCACCTTCCCTCCTTCCACCTTCCCTCCTTCCACCTTTTTTTTTATAAGCAAAGAGGTGGCACCCCATTGGACATGCAAGCAGTTTAGGGTCTTACCATGCATTCTGGTCCCAAATGCAACAGGTGCATCCAGGGAAGGTGGTGTATCAAACCAACAGTGAAAGAGATAGGGTTACATTGCAGGGGTACAAGAATTACAGCTCAATTAAACCACTTGTTGCCTTTTTATCCCACATCAATAAGGCACAGTGAAAGTGAAAGGCACTGGCAATTTGAATAAAGTAAAACTTGGGGGGTATTATTACCATCTCATGACTTGAGTGAAGCGATGAAGAGGACCTACATTTTGGTAGATGAGAAAGTAGACATGTCTTCGACATGCTCATGACAAATGTACAGCTTGTGTTGGAGTCTTGATTCCCAAGTCCTGTGTTTTTTTTTTTTATATCACACACACTTTGGAGTTTCATAGACCTCTCTCCTTTGCAAATTAGTAAATCACTTCTACTTACCAAGAGAAGAGTGCCTGCTTCATTTTAGCAAATAATTAAGAGATACTATGGACTTTGCAGAGAAATTAATTTTTTGAATAAAAAGGATTTTTAATTACTGAAATGCCACATGATTTTTATAAAATGCCTAAGGAAATAGTGAAACATAAAGAAGAAAATAAAAATCACATCTCTAACTGAGAGAGGGACACTGGTAGACACTTTTGTGATAAAGCCTTCCACTATATAGCCACACACACTGGCATACACCTCACCTGAGATCCTACAGTTCAGATCCTACAGTTCACTCAATAATATTCCTCTACTACTACTGATATTGATATTAATTGATAAATTAATAATTAATACAAAGCAATTTATGTCATTTTTAATATCTGTGTAGTTCAGTTAACCACAATTCATGTAATCAACCCCCTATTGATGGATATTATGCTATTTTCCTTTAATGTTATACAAAATTTGATGAGCCACTTTGACATAATCCTTTGTGTATTCATCTGATTACCTCCATAGGGTAAACTCCTAGACATGGAATTGCTAAACTGAAGGAAATACATGTTTTACATTTTGATTCATAATTAGGTTCATAATAGCTACATAATTACTTTTCCCAGAGACGACGCAAGGGAGCTTCCAGCCCTTCCTGGTTGGTGATGAAAAGTATGGAACAGACACGACAATGAAACACATTCAATACATTTTTTTTTTGACAGGCAGAGTTTGACAGTGAGAGAAAGAGAGAGACAGAGAAACAGGTCTTCCCTCCAATGGCCACCACGGCCTGTGCTGTGCCAATCCAAAGCCAGGAGCCAGGCGTTTCCTCCTGGTCTCCCATGTGGGTACAGGGCCCAAGCACCTGGGCCATCCTCCACTGCACTCCCGCCCACAGTAGAGAGCTGGACTGGAAGAGGAGCAACCGGGACAGAACCAGCGCCCCAACTGGGACTAGAACCCAGGGTGCCAGCACCGCAGGCGGAGGATTAGCCTAGTGAACCTTGGCGCTGGCCAATACATTTTTTTCTCACTTCCTGTCCCACACTTCTCCTAGTTCTCATCTTCTAAGGAATAACAGTTTGCTTTAACTCAGTGGTCTGACTTTACAGCACTGTTTCTAACACACATAGATACTCAAACTGGGGTCCCAGAATAACTTAATGATGGACCCTGTTGCAATCTAGGGAGTTACTCCTGCTGATCGATGAAATCGAAAATTTAGAAAAATCCTGCCAGTTGCTGCTGTGAGGTGACATATAAATTTGTATTGTAATCTTCGATTCTAGAAGAAAGAAAGTTCTTTTCAGGCTATTCCTTCTGACATGGGGGATAGAAAGAAATTCTCTATGGAGCTCTTCCAAAATCCAGGTCTTTAAGTGTTACTGTCGCATAAACACAGAAGAAGCGTCAACTCTTATGATCTTATAGATGCCTTACATTGTACAATGAATCAATCATTCCTTGAAAATTGTGCTTTATTAACCCAGGACCACTGAATAGAAAGCCAAATTTTCAATGGTTCTTCACTGTGGGGTGACACATAGCACAGAAGTACCAGGGACCCCTGGGTGAAGAACATTTTTTATTTGACACACACTGTCTCATTGCATGCGCAGAATATCAATGGCCTTTTGTAATGCTTCAAAAGCTGAGGCTCTGAAAAATCTCCATCTCTAAACCATGTGTTTTCCTAAGAGATTACTTCAGTTGTTTGGCATCATGTAACAAGCCAATAAATTTTGATGCTGAAAAAAATCAATAAAACTGTATTTGAAATACAAATATAATGCATTTATTGTTTGCAAATTTCCACTTTGGGCTGGCCAAGTCCTGGGTAGTGTATACCATTCTTTCTTACAATTCCCTCAGGATAAACATGATGGGCTTCTATCAAATTGCAAATGATGACCACACAACAAAAAGAATAAAGGCAAAGAAAATTCAAATTCTGGAAGGCCAGGAAGCAATAAACCACCTGTCTCTTCCCATTTCACCAGAGAAATGCATTTTGACTTCCAGATACAGATTTCCAACACTTCTAGGTTCACAGGTGCCACAGCAAAGGTTTACAGAGAAGAAAGAAAACATCCATCTCCCTGCTTCCTCCAGGGTGATATTTCAACAGAAAGTAATGACCACTTGACCATTTTGTAAAGCACATTCACTTATCTCATTTGGTCCTCAAGTGGGAAAGTGGCATGTAGGTAGGTATCAATACCTTGGTTTTAAGAGAAGAAAAATCAGGCTCAGACATGAGAAGCGTAACTTGGATTAAGCAATGGGGGCTTCTTTTGTCATCATCATCATCATCTTCATCATCATCACCAGTGGGCTTCAAAAGACCATAGAAAATGGCTAATTCCCTAATCTTGCTAATTCTTTTTTCATTCAGCCCTTGGTTTGTAACTTTCAGAAAAATGCTGAATATCAATAGGGCTTTCTGTTGTGTTTGTTATCCTGACTGATGTTCAAATCTTATTGTAAATAGGAAGAGATGAGTTATTTCTGATAAGCCACAGTCACCATGATGGTTAAGTTTGTGTGTCAACTTTTTGGGCCATGGAGTGCCAGCTATCTGGTTAAACAAGATTCTGGGTGTATCCATATGGGAGTTTCTGGATGTGCTTAACATTCGAATTGTGAGACTGGGTAGATTGCCCAACCCAGAGTAACTGAACCTCATCCAGTCTATTAAAGGCCTGAATAGAACAAAAGGCAGTGTAGGTAGAAGCCGCTCCCTTGACAGGACTGCTGTCAGACTTATCCTTTGGTCTTCTTTGGCCTTGGGACTTGGATTGTAACTTGCATCGTTGACTCTTCTGCTTCTTGGGCCTTGGGACTTGGACTGGGCCTATCTCATCAGTCTCCTGGCCTCCAGCTTGTCTTCTAGAGCATTTACAATCACGTGAGCCACTTCCTTATTATGCATTTCTTTCTACACACACACACACACACTCATGGGTATCTAAAAAAAGTTCATAGAAAATGGAACTATAAGAGACATTCATTTTGGTGCATAACTTTTTTGAAATCCAGTTTTTTTTTCATAGTATACATTTTCCATTAACTTACATATACACAGCACAACCCGTTGGTTCTGTTTCTCTAGAGAACCCTGACTAATACAGTCAATCAGGCTATTTTTTTCTAAAGATTTATTTATTTGAAAGGTAGAATTACAGATAGAGAGAAGGAGAGACACATACAGAGAGAGACAGAGAGAGAGATCTTCCACCTGCTGGTTCACTCCCCAAATGGCCACAATGGTCAGGGCTGTGCCAGGCCAAAGTCAGAAACTTCTTCTGAGTCTCCCACATGGTGCAGGGCCCGGGGACTTGGGCCATCTTCTGCTGCTTTTCTAGGCACATTAGCAGGAATCTGGATGAGAAGTGGGGCAGCTGGGACTCAAACAGGTGCCCATATGGGATGTTGGCATTGCAGGCCGGGGCTTCACCCACTAAAGCACAGTGCTGCCCTCACTCAGGCTATTTTTAAAAAAGAAAGTGGCCGGTGCTGCGGCTCACTTGGCTAATCCTCTGCCTGCAGTGCCAGCACCCCGGGTTCTAGTCCCGGTTGGGGCGCCAGATTCTGTCCCGGTTGCTCCTCTTCCAGGCCAGCTCTCTGCTGTGGCCTGGGAGTGCAGTGGAGGATGGCCCAAGCGCTTGGGCCCTGCACCTGCATGGGAGACCAGGAAGAAGCACGTGGCTTCTGGCTTCGGATTGGCACAGCACACCGGCTGTAGCAGCCATTAGGAGGGTGAACCAACGGCAAAGGAAGACCTTTCTCTCTGTATCTCTCTCTCTCACTAACTCTGCCTGTCAAAAAAAAAAAAAAAAGAAAAAAAGAAAGAAAGAGTAGAATACTGTTATCCCTTAAATTAAGTGACTGGTTTGCAAGGATTAGGATGAAAATACTTAATTGATTCAAGTATAATACATACTGGTGTGGGTGTTTGGCTTCGGGTTGGGTTGAGGTGCCTATAAGAAGCCCACATCTCACACTGGAGTGCCTGGGTTCAATTCCTGGATCTCAGTCCTAACAACAGCTTCCTGCTAATACAGGTCCTGGGAGAAAGTGGTGATGCTGTCGAGTATACATTTCCTTCCAATAATTCTAGTATAGTAAGTGTAGTGTATGGAAATTTTTAGGTAATACTAAGAAGAAAATTCTGGATATTTTTTTCATTTTTGCTCATATCTCAGTCTTAGTGTAAATTTCAAAGAAGATAGTTATGAAAATTGCTTTCAAAAGCCAATATTGTACCTTAAAAACAGATAACGATAGCAAAGATGCTTTATAATGAGGCATTAATTGCCTAGTAATAGGTGATAATAATTATCTTTTTAATGATTACAATGATTTTACCAGGGAACAGTGAAGCACATGTGTAAAAAACATACATGCTGGGGCTGGTGCTGTGACATAGTGGGTAAAGCTGCCGCCTGCCGTGTCTGCATCCCGTGTGGGCACTGTTTCGTGTTCCGGCTGCTTCACTCCCAATCCAGCTCTCTGCTATGGCCTGGGAAAGCAGTAGAAGATGGCCCAAGCCCTTGGACCCTTGAACCCATGTGAGAGATCCAGAAAAAGTTCCTGGCTCCTGGCTTCAGCTCAGCCTAGCTCTGGCTGTTGCAGCCATTTGGGGAGTGAGCCAGCAGATGGAAGACCTCTTTCTCTCTCTCTCTCTCTACCTCTGCTTCTCTCTGTGTGTAACTCTGACTTTCAAATAAATAAATAAATCTTAAAAAATACATACATGCCTTACAATGTCGACCCATGTACTTAAAAATGTACTTTAAATTTTTCATTTTATTTGAAAGGCAGAGAAAGATATGGAGAGAAATCTTCCATCCTCTGGTTCATTCTCCACAAAATCCAAGGATGGGCCAGGCTAATTTTAAGCACCCAGAAGTCCATACATGTCTCCCACATGAGTGGCAGGGACCAAATACTTGAGCCATCACTTGCTGCCTCCCAGGGTGCACATTGCAGGAAGCTGCATTGGAAGCAGAGGTAGACTCCATCCTAAGCACTCTGAGATGCAGGCTTCCCAAGCAGCAACTTAAAAACTGCACCAAACACCCACCCCGTCCTGTGCTTTTTATAAAAATTCTACGCAATTAATAGTCATTGACTTTTCACTAGAGGTGAGAAGTCAAAGTGCAGAGAACTGCAAGAACTTTGTCAAACTAGGAAGCAGCAGAGCTGGAAAGGCTCCATTCTGGTACCACCACCCCCGCCCCCCACCCACCCACACACCCCAAATGTATTATTAATTTTCAAAAATTCACAAAACATGGAAAAATCCCACTGTGAACACCCATATTACTCATCACACAGATTTAACAAAACTGTTGACAGTCTTTCAGTCTTTTCTCATTTTCCTCTCTTCCTTCATTCCCTTCCCTTCTTTCCTCTCTGTAGCTAGAGTGCTTCAAAGTGAACTGTGGACAGTGCTTGTTTTGCCATAAATCCTTGAGCTGTGTCTCCTGAGAATAAGGACATTCTCCTACACAACCACAATACAATTATAAAAACCTAAGATAATTATAATAAGTATCAATAATTCCCTGGTGTCACCCAGTACCCAAAGTGTATTAAAATGTCCTGAATCCTTCCCAAATACTCTTTTTTTTTTTTTTGACAGGCAGAGTTAGATAGTGAGAGAGAGAGAGAGACAGAGACAGAGACAGAGAGAAAGGTCTTCCTTCTGTTGGTTCACTCCCCAAATGGCCGCCACGGCTGGTGTGCTGCACCGATCCGAAGCCAGGAGCCAGGTGCTTCCTCCTGGTCTCCCATGTGGGTGCAGGGCCCAAGAACTTGGGCCATCCTCCACTGCCTTCCCGGGCCACAGTAGAAAGCTGGACTGAAAGAGGAGCAACCAGGACAGAACCTGGTGCCCCAACCGGGACTAGAACCCAGTGTGCAGGCGCCACAGGCAGAGGATTAGCCAAGTGAGCAGTGGTGCTAGCCACAAATACTCTTTTTTGAACATGAATCAAAGGTCACAGTTTGAATTTGGCTGTTTTAGACTAGGCCAGTTTCTTCTGTTCCTTTTTTTAAAAAATGACACTGATATCTTCAAACAATCAAGCAAGCTGTTTTGTTGAAGGTCTCACATTCCATATTTGTGACATTATGTCCTTGTAGTTACTTTGATTTTTTTCTTCTATCCTCTAAACATCCAGTCAAACATGCTTTGTTGTTACACATCTAATTATTTTAAATTCATTTTTTTAAAAGATGTATTTATTTACTTGAGAGTCTACAGAGAGAGAAGGAGAGACAGAGAGAGAGGGAGAGAGAGAGAGAGGTCTTCCATCTGCTGGTTCACTCCCCAGATGGCTGCAATGGCTGCAGCCGCACCGATCTGAAGCCTGGAGCCAGGTGCCTCCTCCAGGTCTCCCATGTGAGTGCAGGGGCCCAAGGACTTGCGCCATCTTGTACTGCTTCCCCAGGCCACAGCAGAGAGCTGGATTGGAACCTAGTTATTTATTTTTGTTTATTTGGAAGGCAGAGAGTCAGACAGAAGAAGATATCTTTTGTTTTATTCCCCAAATGTCTGCAACAACTGGATCTGGGCCAGGCTGGAGCTAGGATCCAGGAATTCAATCCAGGAGGAACACAGAAGGAACAGCAGGAACACAACTACTGGAGCTCTCATCAGCTGCTGCCTTCCAGGATGCTGGAATGGGAGCAGAGTCAGGACCGGAACCCAGGTGCTCCGATGTGGGTGCTGATGTCTCAAGTAGCGTCTGAACCACTATGCCAAACACTTGCCCAAATATCTAATTCTTAACTAAAAAGACAGGTTGTAAACAAATAACAGCAAAGCAATGGTCATCTTTAATTCTAAGAATAAGTAATACTATGTGTCCTGATGCTAGAAAAGATGTTAGGAGCTCAGTTTAAAGGAAAGATAGAAGCATGAAGATATTTCACATTTAAAATCACTTCAGTATAAAAAGCCTGCTTGTGAGGGTTTAAGACTTGGCTACAATTTTTTTTTTCACAAGAATGAATTCTGGAAAAATTTAAGTGCTTGTCTCTCAGGGAATTTTGTCAGAGACACTTAAAAATCCTATAGCTTCTGCCAGTTACGGCAAGTCTGGCTAGTTAAAAAGATACTTTCTCTGCTGTTTAAATGAAATTCAGCGAGATCTTGGACTTCAACCCTATTTTAAAATCCCAGAAGCATCTTTGAGCTGCTTTCCACTACTAACCTACTATTTTTTACAAAACTACACTTCTATTCAGACTTTATTCCATTGGCAACATTTAACTTACTTCCATATCCTGGACACACTAAATATAGAAATCTCGTGAAACAATGAAAAAGCTAGCACCAACTTACTTTGTAAAATGTTACTTAACTAAAGAATAATGGAACTGTAAGTCTGGCACTGGGGTAGCATGACAAAATGATCAGAAGGTTAGGAAGGTTGACATTTTGTAACACTCAAGATGGATTTTGGTTGCTGAATATGCTGTTTATAATGCAGGTCCACAAAATAATACGATGCATATTTATTTGTGTTTCATTCCATTGAGCATATTTTGATGGATTCAATGGTGCGAGGCATCCAGGAAACATATCAAGTCTCCACTAACAATGAGTTTGCCATCTAATAGGGGAGATAGTCACATGTACAGTCATTCTTAAAATAATGTGCTGAATAGTGAAATAGTGTGCTATAAGGACAAACACAAAGGCCACATCAGCCAGGCTGGCAGGTCTGGAAGGATTCATGGGAAACAGGATGACTATTATCAGTATCCACATTGCATGTTAAGAACCCAGGCCAGTTTTGTGACACTGCAGGTTAAGCCTCTGCTTGCCCCTCTGGTATCCCATAAGGGGCACTGATTTGGTCCTTGCTGCTCCATCTCTAATCCAGCTCCCTGCTAATGCACCTGGGAAGGCAGCAGAAGATGGCCCAAGTACTGGGTTCTTGCTACCCATGAGGGAAATCTGAATGGGGTTTCTGGCTCCTGGCTTTGGCCGGGCCCATCCCTGCCCATTGCAGCCATTTAGGGAGTGGATTAGCAGATAGATGATCTCTCCCTCTCCATCTCACTCTGTGTCACTCTGCCCTTCAAATAAATAAATCTATAAAGAAGAAGGAGGAGGAGAGGAAGAAGAGGAAGAAGTGGAAAAAGAAGAAGAAAAAGAGGAAGAGGAAGAGGAAGGAGAAGGAGAAGAAAGAAAGAAAGATGAGAAAAAAGGAGAAGAGAAGAAAAAAGAAAAAAGAAAAGGAAAGAAGAGAAAAGAAAAGAAAAAGTCAGATGCTCTTAGAACAAGTTCATGGTCATCAGTGGCCTCCTACCCATATACAACAATGTCTGACCCTTTCAAAAAAAAATAATAAAAAGGTGGGGCTGGCATGTAGCAGGTAAAGCTGCCACCTGTGATGCTGGCATTCCATATGGATGTTTTGTGTCCTGGCTGCTCCACTTCCAATCCACCTCTCTGCTAATGGTCTTGGAAAAGCAGGGGGAAGATAGTCCAAGTGTTTATGCTCTTGCCACCTGGGGGACATCCAAATGAAGCTCCTGCCTTTGGCATGGCCCAGCCCCAGCCATTGCAGCCAACTGGGGAGTGAACCAGCAGACAGAAGATTGATCTCTCTCTTTCTCTGTCTCTGTCTCTCTCTTTTTTTAAAAAATATTTTATTTATTTATTTGAGTGGTAGTGTTACAGACAGTGAGAGGGAGCAATGGAGAAAAAGGTCTTCCTTCTGTTGGTTCACTCCCCAGATGGCCACAACAGCTGGAGCTGCGCCGATCTGAAGCCAGGAGCCAGGTGCTTCTTCCTGGTCTCCCATGCGGGTTCAGGGGCCCAAGCATTTGGGCCATCCTCTACTGCTTTCCCAGGCCACAGCAGAGAGCTGGATTGGAAGAGGAGCAGCCGGGACTAGAACTGGCACCCATATGGGATGCCAGTGCCGCACACGGAGGATTAACCTCCTGCGCCACAGTGCCGGCCGGCCCCTCTGTCTCTCTCTCTCTCTGTTTCTGTCTCTGTCTCTCTCTCTCTCTCTCTGTAACTCTGACTTTCAAAATAAATGAATTTTAATTAAAAAAAAAAAAAAGAAGAAGAAGAACCCGGGGAGACAGAAGGAAATAGACTCAGGCTCACAGCTGGGATGTGGAGACTGAGTATATGAGATTCACTCCCACTCCCTCATCTGCAAAAGGGAGAAGGGCAGAGATGGAGACAGACGGACTTCAGACACACAACATCTCCCACAAGAGATAGGGCTTGAAGAGCAAATTCCAAAGTATAGGAAAGGGAAAAGAATATTAGGACGTCCAACAAAATCAGCCACTGGGAGAATTCACACTGTACACAATGGAGCTAATGAAGAACTCTATAAACAATTTAAAAATCACTTTGTTTGGATTCTTAAGGGAATAAAAATCCAGAAAAAAGAATAAGAGATTATGAAACAAAACCAGGAAGAAACAGAATGACAAAAGGAGGATTTGAAAAATTATAAATCTTGCAAATGAAACAGAGTCATTGAAATAAAAATTATCTTGGTGACTCTATAGTTGATGAGAATGTTTATAATTGAAGGATAAGCTGAAGATTTTACAGAAAAAACACAGCATAGATCAAGGGGCAACTGTTACTGAATGAGAAACTGACAGAGACTAGATTGTCATGATCCAACATAGCGCTAATAGAAATTCCAGAAGAAGAACATAAAGAGGATGAAAGAGAAGCAATATTTTAAAAGATAGTGGTTGTGGATTGTTCACAACTGAATCTCAAGATTGAGAGCAGATCATAAGAAAAGATAAATAAAAACACAGTCATACTAGCAATACCAGTAAAATGCAATATCGAAGCTGGCAAAGAGCAATAGGGAATAAACTGTCAAAGCAGCAGAAGGAAAAGGCAGATGTTCTAGGAAGGAATTCTAATTAGCATGAGTAGATTTCTTGTCAACATTTGGTATCTGAAGTCCATGAAGTACTGTACTTCAAAGAGCTGAGGGAAATGACTGTCCCCCTAGAGTTCTGTACTCAACTAAACATCTTTCAAGAAAGAATGAGTCAATTTAGGACATTCAAAAAAAAGGAAAAACTTAACTATCTGCAGGCCCCTCATTGAAAGACATATTCAAAAACAATGAACTTTAGGGAGAAAGACGTTCAGACCGAGAAACAGCATAGGCTACATAAAACTGAGGTAAACACAGAGATTTTATAAATATGCTGGCAAATTTAGTGAACTGTTGACTTTTAAAACCTTTTACTTTGGTATCAAAATCAGAGATAAAAATAATGGGGGTTGGGGTTGGAGCTGTGGTGTAGTGGGTAAAGCCGCCACCTGTAGTATTGGCATCCTATATGGGAGCTAGTTCGAGTCCCAGGTGCTCCATTTCCTGCTATGGTCTGGGAAAGCAGTAAAAGCTGGCCCAAGTCCTTGGGCCCCTGAACCCAAATGGGAGATCCAGAAGAAGCTCCTGGCTCCTGGTTTCAGGTCTTTTTTAGCATGAAATATAATATGTTTGATGAGAATGTATGCATATTGGGGGAATGCATTATCCTACTTACTACATGGAACAAAACCTCAAAACAGCTAGTACAGCAGTAATAAGACCATTAAAGATGTTAATGCATATTAATTGGGTCAAATATATTGCATAATAATAAAACTGTCTATCTATTTGATAAAGTAATCAGAAATATGTATATACTTCACAGACCCTCAAAAACACAGAAAGCAAAAACTGTCAGAATTACAAGCATAAATGGACAAACACTTAATTATCATGGGATATTTTAATAACTTCATCAGAAGCAGATAAATTTACTTTAAACTAGAATGGTGAAGAAAAACAAAGAGGAAAGAAAGGACTTGCTAAATATCCTATGTGGGTCAAGACAAGAAAGCTTTGATAAATCCAATCAGTGGTTCTCCAGTTTTAGCTTGGATGTAAATCAGCTAAATAATGAATTAAAACACAGATTTAGAAGCCCAATCCAAGTGTTTGTGATTCTGTAGGCTTAAGGTAGAGCCCAAGAATTTACATTTCTGGCAGGTTCCAGGGTAGTACTGATGCTGGTGGCTGTGGGAAGCACAATGAAGAAGCAGAAACAGTGGTATTTCTGCCTGTTCTTCCAGGTTCCAAATTCCAGAATTCTCTTCCTGCCATTAGATACATTCACAGAGAGACTGTGGCGCAGAGTCTCATCCTCCTTTCACTCTGGCTAAAGGGATCAAATTGTCTTCTGGAATTTGATTCTTGAGCAGAATGAACCTACGGCTGAAAGCCACTGAGTTTATTCTTCTGTTGCCACCTCCCATAGAAATGGCCTAGGCTGGCACTGTGGCTCACTAGGCTAATCCTCCGCCTGTGGCACCGGCATCCCGGGTTCTAGTCCCGGTTGGGGTTCCAGTTCTGTCCCGGTTGCTCCTCTTCCAGTCCAGCTCTCTGCTGTGGCCCAGGAAGGCAGTGGAAGATGGCCCAAGTCCTTGGGCCCTGCACCCGCATGGGAGACCAGAAGGAAGCACCTGGCTCCTGGCTTTGGATCAGCGCAGCGTGCCAGCCATAGCAGCCATTTGGGGATGGGGGGTGAACCAACAGAAGGAAGACCTTTCTCTCTCTCTCTCTCTCTCACTGTCTCACTCTGCCTGTCCAAAAAAAAAAAAAAAAGCGAAGAAAAGAAAAAAGAAAGAAATGGTCCATTCTTTTCTGCCCTGGTTGCTCTCCCAAGAGTGATTCTATAGCATTTCCTTCAAATGACCCCACATCTTTGCATTTTAGTGACTTGTTTAACAAGTTGTTTTGCTTAAATTAACCAGAGACTGTCAGCTTCTTGCAACCAAAAACTCCAGCTGAAATCTGAGGAGTGAGAGAGCTGGTTAGGTGGCTGTGGGTTTCCTATGGCTGTAGTAGCAAACCGTTCCAATCCTGGTGGCTGAAAATAGTGGAAATTCATTTTCTCACAGTTCTGTAGGTCACAAATACAAACTCAAGTTTGAAGCAGGGTCACACTCTTTTTTGGAGACTCCAGGGGAGACTCTGTTCTTGTTCTCTTCTTGCTTTTGGTATTCCTCGAATTGTGCCCATTGCAATCTCATGTCAGCCTCCATGGTCACCGTTGCCTCCTCTTCTGAGTGCCATCTCCCATTGCCTTTCTTGTGAGGATGTGTTGAAGAACCCACCTGGGTAACCTTCTCTTATTCAGATCCTTTATTTTTTTATTTTTGACAGGCAGAGTGGACAGTGAGAGAGAGAGAGAGACAGAGAGAAAGGTCTTCCTTTTGCTGTTGGTTCACCCTGTAATGGCCACTGCGGCCGGCGCATCACGCTAATCCGAAGCCAAGAGCCAGGTGCTTCTCCTGGTCTCCCATGTGGGTGCAGGGCCCAAGCACTTGGGCCATCCTCCACTGCACTCCCTGGCCACAGCAGAGAGCTGGCCTGGAAGAGGGGCAACTGGGACAGAATCCGATGCCCCGACCGGGACTAGAACCTGGTGTGCCGGCAGCACAGGCGGAGGATTAGCCTATTGAACTGCGATGACAGCCTCTTCTTCAGATCCTTAATCACATCTGCTCAGTCCCCTTTTCCAAACAAGGCAACATTTACAGGTTCCAGGTATTAGGATGCAGGCATCTTAAGAGGAGCTATTTTTCAGCCTGTCATAGTGACTGTCTTCAGACTGGGTAATTTATAAAAAAATGAGATTCATATGGCTCATGATCCTGGGAAGTCCCAGAGCAGGGTGCCAGCCTCTGGAGAGGGCTTTGGTGCTGCATCCTTGTATGGCAGAAGAGCGAGTGAACACCCACAAAACAGGAACAGCACAAGGGGCAGCCTAACTTGTATATAACAACCTGTTCTCCCGGTAACTGACCCAGCTGTATGATAAGAGCACTAATCTATTCATGAGGACCCCCCCTTCATGCCCCAAGCACCTCTTAGTAGGCCATCCCTCCCAACACTATTGCATTGGAGACGACTTTCGTTTCCAACATGTGGGTTTGAAGGGACACCTTCACACCACTGTCCTGGTGTTAGTACTAACAGTCTTATATCCCAAGGAAACCCCCAGTCCCAAACATCCTTGGACTAGTTTGCTTGCTCCTGAAACTCTCTGTGCCAGAAACAACAGGAGTTTACCTGGGCCTTTCTGGGTTTCAGTCTTGCATTCTGGAAAATCTCCCAGTCTGAGGCAAACACAGTTTGTAGTTTACCCTCTATTGGTTTTACAGCACCAGCCTAGTGAGACTAATTCTCTTTAACTCTTTCCTAGAGCACAGAAGATACCAAATATTTGGAATGCAGGCCTCTAGCAAGATGAGCCTGAAGAGCTATTAAGGGAGTAACTAATCATCATATTGCTGTTAATTATCAGTGGTCAATTTTGAAAGTGAGGCTCATTTCCCAAGAAAAACAAAGGGAAATGATTTAAGCGGATAATTTTAGATAAATGGTAATCAGCTGCTTTGAACCCTGAGGAGAAGAACAAAGAAATGGGTAACTTGCTTTAGGTGTAATTGGAGCAAGTTTACTGTATTGTTTGTCTAATGTGGGCTCCTAGCCACCAGGACCATAACCATCCACAAATACTTACTAGAAAGGCTAGTTCTTGAGCCTCACCATAGAATTTATGACCAGAAGTCTCTGAGGTTGGGGCCCAGAAATCTGAACTTTAAGTAGTCATTATGCAGTGGATGTCTGGCACAGCAGTTAAGTTACCATGTGGATTCCTGCATCATTGACAGGGTGAAATACAATAGTACCTATCAAATCTGAGCACAGGGCCAGCTACCTAGCAAGAATTCACCATATTAAATTGCTTACTTGATAAGAAGTAGTCCAAAGTCTAATATCAAAGGACTTTAAAAAGCTTGTGGAAAATGGAATTAAAAGATGTTTTCTTTGGTGCAAGAAAAGCTTGATATCCAGGCCGGTGTTGTGGTGTAATAGGCTAAGCCTCCACCTGCAGCACTCCTATCCCATATGGTGCCGGTTCAAGTCCTGGCTGATCCTCTTCTGATCCAGCTCTCTGCTATGGCCTGGGAAAGCAGTAGAAGATGGCCCAAGTGCTTGGATCCTGGCACCCACAAAGGAGACCTAAAAAAAGCTCCTGGCTCCTGGTTTCAGGTTGGTTCAGCTCTGTCTGTTGTGGCCATTTGGGGAGTGAACCAGTGGATGGAAGATCTTTCTCTCTGTCTCTTTTTGTAACTCTACCTCTCAAATAAATAAATAAATTTTTTTTTAAAAAAAGGAAAGCTTGAAATCCAAGCATAGTATGTGCTTGAAAATGAAATTATGTGCTTTCCATGAATACTTTCTGAAAGTATGTATTTTCCATGAATTTTTTTAAGACCTGGCATATGCTTAGATTTCAAATTTCTTTGCACCAAAATAAATCAACCTTTTAAATCCATTCTCCACAAACCCTTTGAAGTAACCTCCTATAGTCTTAAAAGGTAGACCACTAAAAACTGTTCTTCAACCTGGGTTTCCTCTATTGGCATTTTCAAGATTGATTGAACAGGCACAGCAGAAAGATCATTAAAGAACTCTAACTTATGTTAGACTCAATCCACTACTTTCTGTCTACATAACGGAGTGATTAGTAGCCACCTTGCTATCACTTCTTGGACCAGATTCTAGGATGAAAACACAGTGACGGTTCATTTGATTTGCAATTGGGAAGATGAAAACCAACAAAATGCAGGTACGTGAACAGGCTGAAAATAGGCAGGCAGTTCTGGATTGCTAGGTGGTAGTTTTTTTCAAAGCTAAGGGAACCAACTCCCAAATATCTTGAGAATTGCAGGTACACTACAGGCTAAGGGGAACGGCACTGTCTAGAACATCACTCAAACTTGATTCTGACAGCTTGTGTCAAGGTTATCTGGAGGACTTCTGCACCTGCAGACTTCTAGAACCCAACCTCAGACGTACTACTGCAGCAGATGTTTTGGGGACCCAAGATTTTTCATTTCTAGCAAGCTCCCAGGCGATGCTAATACTGCTGTTTGGAGATCACACATGAAATCACATTGGCTTAGATTGGATGGCAGATTCAAGAACTATAGTTGTTTCTTTCAAATATTGCAAGAATTTCATTCAAATGTGCAAAAGCTAAACCAATGGCAAGGGGTTAAAGGAAGACAGTCTTTGGATTTCTATACAACAGCAAAATGTTGTAATCATTACAACTTTTTTTTTTTTTTTTGACAGGCAGAGTTAGACAGTGAGAGAGAGAGAGACAGAGAGAAAGGTCTTCCTTCCATTGGTTCACCCCTCAAATGGCCACTATGGCTTGCGTGCTGCAGCTAGCACACTGCACCGATCCAAAGCCAGGAGCCAAGTGCTTCCTCCTGGTCTCCCATGTGGGTGAAGGTCCCAAGTACTTGGGCCATCCTCCACTGCCTTCCCAGGCCACAGCGGAGAGCTGGACTGCAAGAGGAGCAACCGGGACAGAATCCGGCACCCCAACTGGGACTAGAACCCCGGGGTGCCAGCGCCGTAGGTGGAGGATTAGCCAAGTGAACCGTGGCGCCAGCCATAATCATTACATATAACTAATGATGAAGAGGCTGGTCTTGTGGTGCAGCAGGTTAAGTTGCAGCCTGCAATGTCAGCATCCATGTGGGCATCAGTTGGAGTCTCAGATGCTCCACTTGCAATCCAGCTCCCTGCTACTGTGCCTGGGAAAGGAGTGGAAGATGGCCCAAGTACCTTGATGAAATTCCTGGCTCTTGGCTTCATCCTGGCCCAGCTGTGGCCATTGTGGCCATATGGGGAAGTGAACCAGTGGGTAGATCTCACTCTCACTCTCTCATTCTCTGTGTCTCTGTCTCTCTCCCTCTCTCTGTAACTATGCGTTTCAAATAAATAGATCATATTTTAAAAAAACTGATAATGAAACAGACTGCTTTATTAAATAATGAGTTCTTTGTCTCTGGAAACATTCAAACAAAAGAAAAGACAAAAGACTGTTGCCAAAAGAAGCAGGAAGTATTAAATCACTGTTGTGCAGTGCACATTGTTGAAATCCCCCCAGGTATGATAATCACGTTGTTTGGGTGTGATTGCACACACTCACCTCAGTTCCTTCATCTGTGAAATGGGCTAATAACTTGGGAATTACAAGAAGTTGGTGCACTGTGGGCCAGTTTCCTGAGGGGACAGGTTCTAAAAAGCTTCGAGGCAGGAAGTTTATTAGGGAGTGCTCGCAGGATCAGCTCCGTGAAGTGAGAGCAGCAGGGTTGAGCAAAACAGAACAGAGCTGTGATGCAATTACAAGAAGAGTTCAGCTCTTTGGAACTTGAGTGGCCCATTAAAATTGTCCCCAGGTATGCTGGGATGCCACATCTTTACATGCTTACATCTACAGGTGTTCAGACACAGGCTGTCCCTGAAAGGTGCTTGACCTGGGACAAGGCAGCTTTATCCAAGCAAGGGAAATTTCTGTTGAGGGTGGACCACTAAGAGTTGTCACAGGTAGCAGTTCCTGCCATGGGGAGTACACAGCACACAAACTACTATCACACATGACTTGTTCAAAACTGGGTTTGGGACATAGTGAGTGCTATATTTGGTGGCTGTTAGTTATTACAGTATTTTATATATATTATATATATATATATAATTCATTCAATGTCTTGAATTTCTGAGATAGTGTGCAACTACTGTTATCATCTGAGTGGAAAAACTTATCTTTGGTTCTCTAGTCATTTATTTGTGTGTGTGTGTGTATGCTTTAAGACAGAGTGATAGAGAAAAAGAACATGAAAGGGAGAGAAAAAGAGAGAGAGAGAGAGAGAGAGAGAGAGAGAGAGAATCTATCATCTGCTGGTTCACTCCCCAGAGTCTGTAATGGCCAGTGCAAGTCCGAGCTGAAACTAGGAGCTTGGAACTCCATCTGGATTTTCTACATGGGTGTCTGAGGCCCAAGCATTTGAGCCAACTTCTGCTGTGTTCCCAGGCACATTAGCAGGGAGCTGGATTGGAAGTAGCTCAGACTGGAACCGGCACTCCAATATGGGAGGATAGCATCGCAGGTGGCAACTTAGTTCACTGCACCACAATGCTGGCCACCCATTCATATGTTTTTGTAGGAAAAAAAAAAAAAACTTTAGGCTTATTCACTTGTAAATATCTCTAAATATATTATGGCATAAATAAAAACGGGGATGTAAGGAAGAAAAACGGATAGTGGCACAAAATGATGTACTGATCTGAGTCAGCAACCTTTTGTTTTTAGAGCACTTAGCATCATTCAGAAATAGGCATTTATTTGCAACATGATATATCTATGTCTGATTGTACTATTCCAAAAGTACCCTTTTTTGTAAAAAGCATTGTAAATCTCTAGAGCAAAGATATGGCAAATAGATACTCAAGTATATTTGCGAGTGAATGAATGCATGAGAGAGGAAATAACGATGAAGCTAAGAAAAAGGACATCATAATGAACGCATCCCTTTATTAGAAGTAGAGCACATGGGGCTGGTGCTGTGCCTTAGCAGGTAAAGCTGCCGCTTGCACTGCTGGCATCTCATATGGGCACCAGTTCCAGTCCCAACTGCTCCACTTCTGATCCAGCTCTCTACTATGGCCCTGGAAAGCAGTGGAAGATACCCTGAGTCCTTGGGCCCCTGCACCTGTGTAGGAGACCCGGAGGAAGCTCCTGGCTCGTGACTTCGGATTGACGCAGCTCCAGCTGTTGCGGCCATTTGGGGAGTGAACCAGTGGATAGAAGACCTCTCTTTATCTCTCTCTCTCCTTCTCTCTCTCTCTCTCTCTCTCTCTCTCTCTGCCTCTCCTCTTTCAAATAAATAAATCTTTACTCATACTGGAGTACCAGGCTTTGATACCTGACTTGGGCTCTTGAACTTGAACTTCCTGCTAATACAGACCCTGGATAGCAGCAGTGACGGTTTAAATAGTTGAGTTCCTGCTACCCATGTGCGAGGCCTGGTTAGAGTTCCTGGCTGCCAGTTTGGCCAATGGCTGTCACAGGTTTTTGGAGAGTTTAATCAGTGGATGGAAGCTCTCTATCTGAGACTTTGCCTCTCAAATAAATAAATATAATTAGGAAAAAAGGAAACTGCTCAGTAATAAACTATCCCTGTTTGAGCACAGATGGAAGTACCCTCCTCATGCCAGGAGAAGCCAAATCAATAAAACCCAGAAGATACATTCAGTACTATTCCATCAGGCTGTCCTGAGAGCTCTCTCACTGTATAAATGTTGGTCTCCCAGAGCAACGCGGTTCACAGCGGTAGGTAACCAGGTGTCTGCTCTTTTGCCTTGACCCAGAGAAGACTTGAGAACATCTGGAAGAGCACATGGATTATTCCTTGGCAGCTACACAGGGGCTTGACTCAGCTGGAGGATCATGCCACATTTGTGTGCCAAAGAAGTCCCATAGATACACAGTGAAATCGCATCTAGTACCTGGAATGTGTATTTACTGTCATTATGGCAATTGCTCACTGAGCTGAAGGGACTCTAGGACTCTGCACTGCAGCAAGTCTGGCCGACTGCTAGACCAGACCAAAGGAACCAGTGGCTTACGCGCCTGTCTTTACAAGTTTATATTCAGTGGTGTAAATTCAGCTTTGGTGGGAGAATGTATCCTATAAAAAACAGCAAAGACTACAAGTAAGGGTTTTACTTCTTCCTCAAAAAGCTACTTTATCACTTGGCAACCACATATGACTTAAAGTGAAACCTGGGCTGAATACAGGTAAGAAATATATTTCCTTTCTTTTTATTTTAAAGATTTCTAATTTGTTTGAAAAGTAAAGTGATATACACAAATGTACACATACAGAGATCAAGAGCAAGAGTGTGTGTGTTTGAAAGAGAGAGAGAGAGAGAGAGAGAGAGAGAGAGAGAGAGAGAGAGATCTTCTATCTTCCATCTGCTGGTTCACTTTCCAAATGGCCAGGACTGTTGTGGCAGGACCAGGCTGAAGCCAGAAGTCAGGGACACAAACTTGGCCATCCTCTGCTGCTTTCCTAGATGTATTAGCAAGCAGCTGGATTGGAAGTGGAGCAGCCAGGACTCGAAGCATTACTCTGATACAGATACTGGTATTGCAAGCGGTGGCTTAACCTATTTTGTCACAAAGGCAGTCCTAGAAATGTGTTTCTTGAGCACATAAGAATGCATATTCAGGGCTAAGCTCAGTTCTGTCCAAGCTGTAGTACAGCAGAGGATGATGGGTGAGTAGCACTCTGTCTGGACACTCTTCTAGACATTGTAACAGGAGATTCTGCTGTGGAGCTTATTATAGTTTGTAATAGTTTATTATTATTTGGTGCCATTTTGAGCCTTCTAATTCCCTTTAAGTTTCATGTCAAAACTTCCACACCAGCAGACTCTTGTGGCTTCACTAGAGTAGAAAACGATGAGATAAGAGAAAGAATTTTAAAACAGAGAGTGAGAGACTCATTGTGTGTTCACTCCCTGATAATAAGCCTGAGGTGGGAGGCACAAAGCTGTGGATGATTTTGCTTTACTCAGACCCCTCAGGGAGTGAGAACTTCTTGTCCGGAGGTGTGATCCTGGTGTACAAAATGCTGTATGTCTCCCACAACCTGGCCCATCAGTGCAAGCCAACTACTTCATCTGGCGTCAACCGCGGAACCAGCCATCTGTTCCAGCGCTGACAGAAAAATCAACTGTTGGCCCTAACGATAGGTAGAAAAACACTCCACCTTATGGCTAACTGAAGGGATTTTTCAAGGGGATTTTGACTTGACATAGTTTTTCTTAATACCTGCATAAAATGCGATTCCACCTACTAGAAAGCAGGAAAAGAACACCAAATGGGCTTGTTAATTGCTGGCTTACAAAACAGCTAGTCTACTTTGAGTGAATTCAGACCCAGATGATTCAGGGTGAGCTCAACTAAAGAGGAGGGTCATTTTAGTACCCTCTTTTGAGAGTTGAGAGACCAATAGAAAACATGTGCCTGACAGAAGGCAAGCCCCATCACCACTCGGAGGAACGGAGGAGCACAGGAGGAATAATCCTGCTAGGCAATCAAAACTGAAGTGGCTCTGGTGCAAGTTACCGCCTGGATCAGCACTGAAACAGAGGTGTTTCATTATGTAACTGCCAGTGTCCAAGTCAAAACCTCTTCCCGCAGGAAGCAAGGGCAATTTATTTTCATTTTGCTCCCCGATTGCTTTCCATGAGAAGATGTCGTGTGCTGAGATCTTCCTGATGGTATTCTACATTTTCCATCATATACACATTATACAGATCTAAATGGAACTTCAAAGTATAGTTGTCAAATAGGCCTACCTACACAAGAAGATTCAGCACCAATGAAGAGAAAAAGTGCTGGCTATAGCCCTTTGGGTCCAGGGAAAAGTAGACACTGGGATTGTGGAGAAGAATTATTTATGTTCTAATTTTTCACCTTTCACATGTCTCCCTGTCTTTTCCACTTGGCTGACCCGATGTAACAGAGAGTGTGTGGACAAGATCGTGTGCCCAGAATGGCTCTTCCTTGCCTATAAATTACAACATTGATTTTAATGACCCCTCGCTGTGGGGACGACTGGATAGAAGTTTTAGTTACAGAGCTCCCCGACTGATTAACATGTGTAAGCCCCAGAGGCCTCTTGAAGGAAAAGAGCAACCTAAAAACTTGAATTCAATGGAAAAGTCGGGATCTCCAGCCCACACATGGTCTGTGGGTTGGAGTCACCCTGTGTGGGGCATGGCTGTGGATCCCACTGGGTTTGCTGGAGAATATTCACTGTCTGTGAAGGGATCTCTAGGGCTCACATGGCAACAGGATTTCCTGTAACCTCAGAGGAGGAGAAGCAGCCTCCGGTGGTAACTTCTGAACTGTGGTAGCTCTCACACTGCTGCTCTCTTTAGTGAAGTCAGAACACAACTCTTCATTTTAAAGGAAACTTTATAGGCGCTGGTGCTGCAGTGTACTGGGTAAAGGCACCGCCTGCAGTGCTGGTGTCCCATATGGGTGCCGGTTTGAGTTCTGGCTGTTCCACTTCTGATCCAGCTCTCTGCTATGGCCTGGGAAAGCAGTAGAATTTGGCCCAAGTCCTTGGGCCCCTGCACCCGCATGGGAGACCCGGAAGAAGCTCCTGGCTCCTGGCTTCAGATCAGTGCAGCTCCAGCCATTGGGGCCAGTTGGGGAGTGAACCAGCAGAAGGAAGACCTCTCTATCTCTCTCTGCCTCTTCTCTTTCTGTGTAACTCTGACTTTCAAATAAATAAATAAATCTTTTTTTTAAAAGAAAACTTTATTTATTTATTTATTTTGAGAGGCAGAGAGACAGAGACAGACAGATGGACAAAGATCTCCCATCCACTGGTTCACTCCCCAAAAGCCTGTGATGGCTCATGAGAGCCAGGAACTCAATCCAGGTCTCCCATGTGGGTAGCAGGAACCTAACTACTTGGGTCATCACCTGCTGAATATCTGGGTGTGCAGCAGTGGGAAACTGGAATTGGGAGCAGAGGTGAGACAGAAACCTAAGTGCTTTATAGGGATACTGAGTGTCCCAGGAGGCGTCTTAAGCATTGCATCAAATGCCCACCCCAGAAAAGCACCCTTTAATTTCTAGAGTAAGAACCAGTGGAGGATGGGGACTGGGATAAAAATAACTGTGGAATAAGCAATATTTAGTTAGTTAATGGTGTCTAAAATAACAATGGGAATAGCATGGCTTTCAAGGTTTTTGACCATGATTCACAGTGAGAAATAGATTTTACATTGTAACTTGGATGTACAAATACAGATGTGCACACATATAAAACCCAAATTTCAAGAAACAAAACTCTGATATTTTCTAAAGTATTTTGTGTATAAAGTACTGATCCATCAATTGAGTTCATGACCCACCAGTGAATCATGGCTTGCAATCTCACAAGCTGGTTTATATTGTGCCTGTGATGGGCAGAACAGGAAGACCTAGGCTATGGCACAGTGACTGACAGGACTCTGCCATCGGCCTACCTATATTTGACTTTTCTGCATAGAAGTAGTCTTCTTCCATTCACTGTGCCTCTGTTGTATTATCTATAAAGTGGAATTAAAACTCTCTAAAGGAATTGTTGTGAAGAGACAAGATGCATGCAGAGCTCCTAAGACCATACCTAGCACATGGCAAACTCCCCATAAACATCAGCCCACTCACCAGCTGTCTACAGCCCCCAAATTGTTGCATCAATCACCCCAACACTCGTAAAGCAACATCACTAGACAGTGATTTAGCTCATGGGTCACTGGGATTCCTCTGACTGTTGGCTGTTGGCTCTGCTCTGTGAGCGTCATCCTCTAGCAAACCGGTCAGGACACATCCTTCTCATGGTGCTAGAAGGCAAAGGGAGCCGGGGCAAGTTCTATCTTGCAGATATCATGCCTGCTCACCTGACATTGACCATAAGACGTGACAAGTCAGCACAGGAGGCCACGACCAAGTTATGTGGTGAGGAGCATGGATAGAGAGAAGGAAGAGCAGCAATGGCAACTTTTATCATGAACCAGAGTCACAATTATGAACCTGAGTCTCTCTCTCTCTCTCTCTCTCTCTCTCTCTCTCTCTCTCTCTCTTCTCTGCACTTGGTGCTTTGTGTATCAGGTTAAGTCTTGACTACAACCTAGCATAGTGAAAATAAGGACTTTTGATTACAAGTGACCGAATGCCCACAAAAATAATTCCTATGTAACTTGGAAAGAAGCCAGTGAAGTTTAATTAACATGTCTGAGTTATAGCATGGCTGAATGTAGGAACCTAAATAGTATCTTTGATTCTCTCTCTTCATCTCTCAACTTTGTTTTGCTCTTTGCGTTGGAACAATTCTAGAAATAATTTTTCCACAAAGCCCCTTGCAGCACCCTCACAGACTGTAATTAGGACAACCAACCATTCTGGGGCACATAGGGTTGAAAAGTTTCCTAGACTGTGGGATAGTCAGAAAAATTGAATAAACAATTGCAATCCAGAAGAATAGAGAGAAGGCATTTCCCCAATGGATTCTACAGAAAAGTCCCTTGATGGGTTCTCATTGGCTGACCTGAATCCTATGTTTGCTTCTGAACTAATGACCACACCCAGGAAGATGAGGTCTCTGGCTAAGATCACGTCATCTTTCAGCTCATGGTGGGATTAACTCCTGAATCCTATGAAATCTGAGCTATCCAAAAGAAAGGACCTGGATATGCAAACAAAAGAAGTCATACCATTGTCCATGTTTAGATGATTTATTTATTTATCTGGAGTGGGAGGGAGGAGGGAGAAAGAGGGAAGGGAGAGAACTTCCATTTGAAGTCTCACTCCTTCAATGCTTACAAGCTTGGAGCTGGGACCAGGACTGGAATCAGAGCCATAAATGCAACTCAGGTCTCAAGTGGCAGGACCTTGAAACACCACCTGTTGTTTCCCAGGGTCTACCTTAGGATGAAGCTGGAATTGGGGGCAGAGCCTGTGCTTGAACCCACACTCTTCAAAATTTGGAGCAGGCATCCCAACCAGTGTCTTAAATGCAGCACCAATGCCTGCCCTAGTGGCTTCCTTTTGAGTTCTAAGACAGTTTGAATCACAGTTTACTTGGGGATCACAGAGACAGAGAGAGAAAGGTCTTCCATCCTCTGGCTACAATGATCATGGTTGAGCCAGGCCAAAGCCAGGAGCCAGGAGCCAGGAGCCAGGAGCCAGGAGCCAGGATCTTCTTCCAAGTCTCTCTCACATGGGTACAGGGGCCTAATCACTTGGGCCATCCTCTGCCGCTTTCCCAGGACATTAGCAGGGAGCTGGATCAGAAGTGGAGCAGCCTGGACCTGAAACGGTACTCATACAGGATGCTGGCCCTGCAGGTAGCAGCTTAACCTGCCACGCCATAGCACTGGCCCCAAAACTTGGAATCTTGACATCAGTGACTAATGTACATCTAATGTCTTTGCCTGAAATGACCCTTTTGGCCCTTCTGAGCGATGAGCATCAGCCAGGACTGACAGTTGGTGAGATGTGCACCACAGAGGCTGGCAACTGTGCAGAAACACCACATGGCCCATCCCAATGATGCTGTGTTTTGCCAGGGTAAAAATAGCCATGACTACCAAAAAGCTAGAAGAAAAGAACAAATGGTCTTCATTTTCTTTGTGGGTTCTAAAACCACTGCCTCTCTGCCCAGCTATACTTGCAAGGAGCAGCTGGCATCAGTGAGCAAAACACAGATGAGTCCTAAACTGAGTAGAGGATCAAATCCTTCATTGTTCTTTTCAGTCTCTATTGTGCACAGAGCAAGTCATTGCACTGGCAGCAAAGGGGAGAGCTTAGTGACTACTGCTGAAGTGTTGATTATCGCCAAAGAGCAGGTATAGCAAGAGAGAGGAAAGATAAAAGCATCATGGGTATAGTGTTAAAGAATCAAATAAGACATTTAAGCACTCCACTGCACATGTATGAGAAACAACCAGCCTTTAGTTGTTGAAAGCACTAAAAAAAAACTATAAAGAGTTGGTGACCTTATAATATGTCCTTTGATATGGAAATTCCACAAAATGATACGGATTCAAGTGGAAGGAGAAAAATATCTAGTGAGCACCAGGTTGATGTCAAGTATATAATATTTGGTATTTAACTTGACCTTCACGATAACCTTGGAAAGAAAGCATCACCATCACAATTTTATAGATGAAATTTATGTAGGTTAAAATGCCTGCCTCAGAATATACAGCTGGTAAACGAAGAATTTCAATCCATGTTTGCTTGACTCCAAAGCCATAATTTTTCCTGTAAAAAGCAGCTAGCCTCCCAGACACAAAAACCATTGAGGAAATTTTAACAGAAAATGCAACTCGAGTTAAGGTGTTTTGTTATTCTAGAGAATTATCTTTCCTATCGCTTATTTGTATACCTGTCCCTGTGACAGCTGAATAGTGCTATATAGATAAACACAGCTGATTCAATAGAGAGCACTCTGGAAACAGTTTATTATGTTTGTTCAGTATTGTGCAATGCATTTCTGCAAAACTACTGCAAAGGTGAGATAACGCATGCCATCTAACAACCATGACTTGGGAGGGAAAGACTTCATCATGAACTGTAGCACCAGGACAGACCAGGAACAAGTATTCCCTTCCCACATCATTAGGTTGGCCAGGCAGAAATGCAACTGGCAAATATGGGTTACTATTTTTTCTTTGCCAAGTCAATGAGTAAGGATCCAAAATATTAATTACAGTATAGAAACCACCCACCACATATTGTACAAATGGTGTGAAGACTACCATGGGCACTCCGTCTGTTTGTAACACACGGCTGTGAGACATGTCAAAACAGAAGAACAGAAGCTGTCAAGCCCAAGAGCTCATGTTAACTGGTCCAGCTACATGTCTGCTGGAGAATATAATGGCTCTGGTTTCAGGCAAGTTAACATAGCTGTGTTCTTATTAGAGAAAGCAGCAAAGGATAACTTGTACCTATAAAGGTAACTAAAAGAGTACAAAAAATATGCAAAATTTGGTAACCGATATTTATTGTGGGTGCTAAAAATTTTGCTTTTGAGTGAGATAATTCCATTGTATTGACTGTATTGGGCCAGCTTCATCTCTTAGCAGTAATAACCAACAACCCCTGAAAACTTGGACCAATGACCAGGGTTGTCCCTTTTACAGGACACAGAAAGTTCTGAGTTTCTTTAGCATAGATTGCATGATGTCAGGGGGCATGGAGTAAATTTTGTAAATCTTGGTTTCCCCAGGACATGGAATAACACATGAGCAAGGTAGGTGCCTAATGAAAGCTTATTGCATGAATAAATGAAATATCTGTGGTTATCTGGTTTGCGTTTATAAAGTTAGTTTTATACTTGATGGTGCTACTTATTTCTGCTCAAATTATCAAATCATCTTTTATGTCAGTCCCTCTAATTGACTTGTAAAATACTTATGCATCTTCCAATCATGTTCCAGTGCATATAAAAAGAAGTCTATTTTTAAAGTTAGATCCTGAAGATAAAAGCAAACTAAGTTAAGGGTGGCGCACAGATGCCATCCCTTCCTTCAGAATCCATGTAGGTATCTCTGATCCACACAGACTTCTCTCTGGTTTCACGATCCTTGGTGTCTGGCAATCTGCACAGCTATTGCTAATTGGCTGGATTTGCCCACACCTTCCTCCACGCAAAAGGAACCTAGTTATTCATCCTCCTTAAACTAGGATTTCCTTTTGGAATTGACTAATTGGAGATTGTCTGAGTGCCCATAATAAAATCAATTGGTAAATTAAGATTTTCTATGCACATATAATTCTACTGGCAATACAGCTTTATCACAAGATAGATACATTAGATTTGCTCTTTCTTCTGTATGAACATGAGAACTGTTTGCTTTGTCCACATTTCTACAGCATGCATGCCTAGTATAGCTTCTCCTGCTTCCCTCTCCTTTTAAAAGATTTTATTTATTTATTTGAGAGGAAGAGCAAACAGAAAGAATTGAAGATAAACAACTACTGTATGCCGATTCACTCCCCAAATGCCAGCAACACACAGGGCTAGGCCAGGCCAAAGCCAGCAGCAAGGAACTTCCTCTGGGTCTCCCACATGGAAGGCAGGAACCAAGTACTTGAGCCATCACTGTGGCCTCCCACCCCAGTGCATTGGCAGGAATTAGATCAGAAGCACAGATTAGCCGGGACTTGAACCAGGCATTCCAATATGAGATGCAGGCATCACTAGCAGCAGCTTAACCCACTGTGCCACGGGCTGCTCCCTACCCAATCACCAGCTCCTTGTGAGTGGGACATTTCATGTGAAATGATAAACAAAATTCTACTATTCCCAAACATGGCCTACTATAATTTAACCAGGAGATAACAAATAATACAAGAATAACTAGAGAATTTTAGAACCGCAAGGGGTCTTAGCTAGGGTATAATTCAGTAGTTCACCAATCCCTTGGCTTCAGGACCCCTTGCCAGCAACAACATATGATCCATGCCAGGTCAATGGGAGCCTTCAATGGACTTTGTAAACAAATCCACTGGGGAAAATGCCCTGTTTGCCTCCAGGCTGGCAAACTGAGAAGGTCAAGTTCACATGGATTTGCTAAGAGGTGACTCTTGTGGCTTCCGAGAAAATACCACCTGCAGAGTGGATCCAATGTACAGGCAAAATCAAAGATGAGTAGAGACACGGGCATCCAGTGCCTCATCTGAGTCTCAACACACAATCTTTCCATAACTCAGGCATGCTATGTGACCCTCAAGGATTCATCTCCCAGGTAATTGAGCTTATAAGTTTACTTTTGTTCCAATCACTTTATGGGAGGATGCTGCCATGTACAATCAAGAATCTCTACTTACACAAATGCTCACATTTTAGGGTTATTGTTAGGATCTGGCCTAATCGATGGAAACCATCCAGCACACATGAGAGACCCAGGATCATCATGTTAGATATGGCTCAACATCCCACTCCTTTGCTGTGTAACTGTGTATCACTTTCTCACTCTGACTTTGACCTCCACTGTATTGATTTATTGTGCCAATGAATTTGAGTAGGCATGATGCAAACAAAAGCTTGAAATGCTCTTGGACTCCTACCCTTGCTTTCACTCTGCCACCAACATAGGTAGATAAAGGATAATTTATATTAAAGATTAATGTTGAGGGGCTGGTGCTTTGGTGCAGTGGGTTAATGCCCTGGCCTGAAGCACTGGCATCCCATATGGGTGCTGGTTCTAGTCCCGCAGGTTCCTCTTCTGATCCAGCTCTCTGCTGCGGCCTGGGAAAGCAGTGGAGGACGGCCCAAGTCCTTGGACTTCTGAACCCACGGGAGACCTGGAAGAAGCTCCTGGCTCCTGGCTTTGGATCAGCGCAGCTCTGGCCACTGCGGCCATCTGGGGAATGAACCAGTGGATTGAAGACCTCTCTCTCTGTCTCTACCTCTCACTGTAACTCTTTCAAACAAATAAAATATCTCTTTTAAAAAAAGTTAATGTTGAACCTTATCAATGAATTTTCATAGTTTTGTTAAAATCCCCTGGCTTAATTTGCATTTATAATTATCTTTTATCTATGTAAGATTTTGTACTATCTTGGATCAATCATTTGGAAATCAGTGGTCACTAAGTTATGCAGATCCTCCAAATCCACATTTCATTAATATACAAAAAATCATATATGTTAATATTGCTAACAATGTCATTTGAATAATCACAGTACCAGGTTCATGGTGTCAAGATGACAGTGGTGCTTATAAAAATTCCAACAGGTGCTGCAGTTGTGGCATAATGGGTTAAACCATTGCTTGCCATGCTGGCATCCTATATGGGCACTAGTCCAAGTTCTGGCTGCTTCATTTCCCACCCAGCTCCCTGTTAATGCACCTGGGAAAGCAATGAGGTCAGCCCAAATGCTTCAGCCCCTGCACCATGAGGGAGATCTGGAAGAGGCTCCTGGCTCCTGGCTTTGGCCTGGCCCAGTGTAACCATTGTGGCCATTTGAGGAGTGAACCAGCAGATGGAAGACTTTCTCTCTCTCTCCCTCGCTCTGTGCCTCTGTCTTTACATAAATAAAAAGAAATCCTTAAAAAAAGACCTTATTAAAAAGAACTCCCAACAGTCTCAATTTTACTCTAAAGCATGACTTTCATAATTGGCAATAAACATTGTCAGTTGTTTTCTTTGTAATAAGTTTCACTTTGTTCATTTTCAAGATAATGTCTGACCAATGTTCAAGTCTGGATGACCATAGTTATCTATCAGTAGGATTCTTCAAACAGAGGTTGTGTCCCACTAACAAAGTTGTTAGTTTAGCTTGCAACTCAAACAATTACCTAAGTGCATTTCCTTGGGACAACCAGAGTGCTTCAGAATATAGCAGCAACGCTTCATGCAAATCTTCCATTCTGTCACATGGAATACTGAGGGTTGGTATTCAACGACTTAGAAATCTGATCATTAAGGACATCTTTCAGTGAAACTGGCATTTATTATTTTTGTTTTTAATGTATTGTTATGTGCATTTGTGAGTATGTGGCAGGGAAGAATACAATGGTTACTAGGACAGTTTGGCACTACACCTTCCTTCACACCAAGGCCCATCATGTTTTTGCACCATGAGAAAAAGATACCTACTTTAAATTTAATTTAAGTTTAATATCACATCCTACTATATTCTTCTACAATCCAACTGCAATGACTGATTCAAAGAGCAGTGTTAGGAGATGTTCTGATGTTCACAAACCCTCATTTTCCATGAAAGTAACTCCCATTTTTTGTAGGTGACATTACTATTTTCTCTGCAGTATATGTAGTGCTAGATGAGGCTACAGGGTAGAACTTGAGCATCCCATGCAAAGTGTTTACCTGTGCTCAGGAATAAGCATAAATTAAAATGTTGAATCTAGAAAGAGATTACAGTCATATCAGCAAGTATCTGGGCTTGCAGAGGTTTGAAAGACAACTCAGTCAGAGGCCTCTGGGCATCCTGCATGATGCTGAGCGGGCTGTGGGACCTGAACCCTGTGTGTGTTCATGCATTCTGGAAGGGACTAGCATGTTGCCAGGCCAACTTGTTATTTCTAGTTCATCTTTCCATTTGTTAAATAATGGAACAGAAAAGGACTATAGGAGACATCCTTGAAGTTAGGTGAGCCAACCATGCCCAAGGGAAGAACTCTTTGAAAATTTCTTCTTCTTGCACAAATACAGTCAGATGCTAAGACCTTCCTGAGAACTAAGATAGGAAATAAATCCATTGTCTATCTTGTATTGTTATATAGGATTCAGGCAGTGTGCTTGGAATGTTTAACAACAAGTTTGCAAATAAAATAGCCCCTTTTGTATTGTTTGCTGATTTCTTTGATGAAAACACTTCCATAAAGGCTAATTTTTAGCTTTCAACCTGATGTCATTGAACAGAGTTAGGGAGAGGTTGCACAGCTGGCTTCCATGAGCTGGCACAAGCCAGACAAAGCATACCACTGACTCAGTCATTCCTTCAAACATACATTTAGTGAGGCACATATGGCACTAGACTCTGTGGGTAAAACAGTGAACAAAACAGAAATGCTGTTACTACTCTCAAGTGTGTAATCTAGGAAGCAAGATAAACATTAATAAATAATCACAGAAATAAAAGTTAAACTAAAACATTCATGAACTATGAAAGCACATACTAGGGTTTTTAACCTTGTCTGAAGGTCAGGAAATACTGAACCAAGTGTTATTTATCTGTGCTCTAGTGTAGGCTATTAGTTTCAAGACAGAGGGAGAAGCAGCTTCTGATAGCTCGGTAACACCTCTTCTCACTTGGTAATCAATTCCTTACATTAAATCCCCTTTATCAGAAGCACCTAGAGTGTAGTCTCTTTTCCTGACTAGATCCTGATTGATGTACTGAGGAAATGACTTTGAACAGAAGTCTTTGAATGTCTTAGGTTTAGTTTCTCCCAAAGCAGACCCTAAAACAGGATTTGAGAGCAGAGAGGGGAGTGAGGAAAGTTAAGACCATTGAGAGAAGGAAGCAAATGAAAATGAGTTAAGACCTACTTACTGGGGCAGCGCTGTGGCTCAGTGGGTTAATGCCCTGGCCAGAAGCGCCAGACATCCCATATGGATGCTGGTTCTAGACCCGGCTGCTCCTCTTCTGATCCAGCTCTCTGCGATGGCTTGGGAAAGCAATAGAATATGGCCCAAGTGCTTGAGTCCCTGCACCCGCGTGGGAAACCTAGGGGAAGCTCCTGACTCCTGGCTTTGGCACAGCTCCTGCTGTTGTGGCCATCTGGGGAGTGAACCAGCGGAAGGAAGACCTTTCTGTCTAACTCTCAATTTCTGTAGCTCTACCTCTCAAATAAGTAAATAAAATCTTTAATAAAACAAACAAAAATATGTCCCAGGTAATGTACCTGGGAAAGCAGAAAAAGATGATTCCATGTTCCTGGGCACTTGTTTACCCATGTGGGAAACCTACATGGAGCTCCAAGCTCCTGGTTCCAGCCTGGCCTGTTGCAGTCCTGGCCATTGCAGCCATTTGGAGATTGAAAGAACAAATGAAAGATATCTCTATTTCTTGCTCTCCTTCTTAAAAGATTTATTTATTTTATTTGAAAGTCAGAGTTATAGACACAGAAGGAGAGACACAGAAATCTTCTAGCCACTGGTTCACTCTCCAAATGGCCACAGTGGTAGAGCTGAACCAGGATGAAGCCAGGAGTCAGGAGCTTCATCAGATCACTCATAAGGGTGGCGAGGGTCCAAGGACTTGGGCCATCTTCTGCTGCTTTTCCAGGCATATTAGCAGGGAGCTGGATCAGAGGTGGAACAGTTGGGACTGGAACTAGTGCCTATATGGGATGCCAGCATCACAGGCAGTGACTTAACAAGAAACAAATTACACTTGAGATACAGGATGAGGCCTTAATTCTTTACTTTTGTCAATTATCAGAGCAAGAAAATGGTGTCTTAGTTACTTTCATTAGCTTTTGGATTTTTTTTTTTTTTTTTGACAGGCAAAGTTAGTGTGAGAGAGAGACAGAGAGAAAGGTCTTTCTTCCGTTGGTTCACCACCCAAATGGCCGCTACGGCTGGCATGCTGCACCAATCCGAAGCCAGGAGCCAGCTGCTTCCTCCTGGTCTCCCATGCGGGTGCAGGGCCCAAGCACTTGGACCATCCTCCACTGCCTTCCCGGGCCACAGCAGAGAGCTGGACTGGAAGAGGAGCAACCAGGACAGAATCTGGTGCCCCAACCGGGACTAGAACCCGGGGTGCCGGCGCCACAGGCGGAGGATTAGCCAAGTGAGCTGCAGGGCCGGCCCAGTATTTTTTTTTTAATGGGAAAATGTTCATGATATAATGTACAATAAACAAAGCAGGACAAAACTCTATTTAGTGAGATAAGTAATTGTCTCCATGTTATGGAATTATCAGTAGTTCTTATTTCAATCATGCAGTATTTTCCTATTTTCTACCATGACAATGCTATACTTACAAAACTGGTCCAAAAAAGTTTTAATGAATTTGATGACCCAATCATTAGATGACTATTAAACCCTTTTAAATGTTTATACTTAACAGTTGTTTGCAGTTTTCTAAGCACATATTATAAATGTGGGTAGGACCCATTAGGCAGGTAGCAGTCAAAGTTTCAGTTGAGCCTACTTCTGGGTCCCTTGAATCTTACACATTTTCTTTCTTTTGGCCTTTAAAACATCTTTTAAGAAGAAGAGAATCAGAATGTGCTAGACTACAAGTAAAACTGCTAGCAAGAAGAAAATGTTGGAAGTTGCTACCATAAGATCCTAAAATACACTTGAAAAGGAAAATGCTGCAGGTAAAAGGCATCACACTCCTTTCTATGCTTGTGAATACATAATCGTATTTATAGACATGATATCAATTCTGATCTCTCTAATGTTTATAACTCAAACAGATTGTCAGGTACTTGTGACATGCCAAAATAACATCATTTATTGGTGTGTGGCTTTTAAGGATTCGAATTTCGGCCCCACAATAAATGCCACTTTTTAGAAAAACAACTCAGGTGGGAGTTTCTGTGTGACAACAGGAGGGGCTGAAAAATATGGCCTCCTTTGATCCAGATACCCAACTCTTCCCTGGGGCCACAGCTTATTCATGGAAATAGAACTCCAGCATTTTCATCTTCCGCATTGGGTTGTCAGAATCTCAGCATCATCTGATTCACATTTTTGCCTTGGCAGGCTATTTGTTCTTGTTTAGTGAAGCTCTCATTTCCCTTTAGATCCCTCCTCTTTGGCCATTTCAGCACTGTCAGACTACAAAACGCCTCAAAGCATAAAACGATGTTAAGTGAGAGTGACATCTCTGGAAGTTAAGCTTTCATGCTGGTTTGGCTGAGTCAGATTTGACTGAGTCTGCCCCAGGAGCATCACCTTCACAATTATATGGCCAGAGAGGTGTCACGTTGTTCAATAGTAGGGAGATCCCAGAAGTGAGAGCCATGAAAGAGTTTTTCAAATTAGAGAGACACAGGTATCTACATGTCTCTTCAGGTACTATTTTTTGTTTTCTCCTAACATCATCTTTCCCCTCTACTATTAAAAACTCTCATTTTTCTTTGGAGGAATCAGCATTCCATAGCTACAGCCATAAAGTTGGGGTGTTATTGGCTTCACGCTTGGATTTGGGGGTAGGCTCCAGATGCCTTAAGATAAATGTATTTCTTTCCACTTGCTACAATGATTTATTTGAGAATGGACATGTAAATTAAACAAGTGGGTCCAAGTAGTGGGGAAAAAAGTTAGCTCCCTCTTCCATGGAAGCCTTCAGAAGACAGAATTATTCTATCACCCAGAGGTATTACTATGAGGATAGCTGGGTCGGAAATTCTGCAACCATTGTTATGTGATGAGGTTAGCCATTCTGCAGACAATGCTAACATTCAGAAGAGGGCCCAGACCCAGAGATAGATCCCTCATGACTTCACAAATTCTGGATCAAACAGTAGCTGGTGCCTAAACTTCTTCAGACTTTTTAAGAAAAGTGAGGCATTGAGTGTGCTCCTTTATCTTGAGCTGAGTTCTATTGGCTGTCCTGTTTGCAAACCAAAAAGTCACAGCTTTTACTCTATTTCCCTCACCAAAGCTAATGAAGTAAATACTGTACCCATTTTACAACTGAAAATGTCAACTCTCAGAGAATATCAGTGGTGGTGCTAGCAGGAAATGAACTTAAATTGTCTAAAGCCTATACAACCAACTTCTATGTCAGTATTCTCAGAGCCTAGGTCAGGAACCCCTGGGAACTCCACGAAGCAGACTCCAGGGGTCTGAAAGACAAAATTTTCTTCAGTGAACTTCTAAGACACTGGCCTTTCCTACTCTCCTTCTCTTATGGAATACATGGGAGCTTCCTAAGGGCTTCTTGAAATCAGTGACATCATTTCTCTGATGGCTAATGGAACATGTGTTAGTGATTTCAGCATTTTCTAAGGTAAGTTATGTGGAGTTCTCTATATTAGAATGCAAAGGCATCCTGAGGTCACAAAGTTTGAGTTCTGCTGCTCTAAGTACACTGTACGACTCAAAACCCTCACCGTATTAACAGTGAAACTTGTCGTTACACAACTTCTATAAACATATAACATAGATCATCCCATTATCATCCCTAGAATGGTGCAATAAGCATTCCATTAGATTTCAGTGAGAATCTATAACTTTCCTTTATACTTAATTGTATGCTTTTACTGTATAATTCCAGAGTTTCTGAATTTTGGAAAATAGAGGGTCATTTCTAAACTCCTCCTCTGGCTCTAAATTTTAATTTAAGATTTTTTAAAAATGTATATATTTGAGAGGCAGATGGATAGAGAGAGCTCTTGTCTGCTATTTGACTACCAAAGTACTCTCATTGGCCAAGGCTAGTCCAGGTCAAGAGCTGGGAGCCAGGTACTCAATCTAGGTCTCTCATATGTTACAGGAATCTAATTACTTGAGCCATCACTGCTGCCTCCCAGCATCTGCATTAGTGGGAAACTGGAGTCAGAAACTGGAGCCAGGAATTGAACCCAGGCACTCCAATGTGAGATGTAGGCATTTAAGATAAATGCCCAGTGAGGCAGTATATTTTAAACTACTCCCATAGCTAAATTAAAAAATCCCCAAGGTTAGTTCTTCAGAACACAAGTGTATCCAAGTGGGTATATCAACCTTGGATATAGGTCGTCAAGGGCACATTTTCTGTAGAGAATTTTAGAACAACAATAAAATCAACAAAAGCCTATCTACTTTTTGTTTAGGGCCATGCTCTGCCATGGGCCAAACAATGCAAGTGATAAAATAATCCTTGGACTTGAATTAGTATTCTAGAGTTTGAGTTGGTATCAGAACTCCTGAATTGCAACTCAGTGTGATCCTCTTGACTTTGGCATAAAATCAACTCTTCAGTTCTTCCTTTAGAGATCTCTGACTGATGATCATAATACTCAATATTTGTGTAGCATCTCTGTCTCCACATCTTTTTTTTTTAAGATTTATTTATTTGAAAGTCAGACTTACAGATAGAGAAGGAGAGGCAGAGGCAGAGAAAGAGAGAGAGAGTGAGAGAGGTCTTCCATCCACTGGTTCAATCCTCAATTGGTTGCAACGGCTGGAGCTGCACCGTTGCTCAGGAAGCCAGGAGCTTCTTCTGGGTCTCCCACGTGTGTGCAGGGGCCCAAGAACTTGGGTCATCCTCTACTGCTTTCCCTGGCCACAGCAGAGAGCTGGACCAGAAGTGAGCAGCCACAGCGCTGGCCGCTTCTTAGCATTTCAATTGAGGCTTCTCTCAGTTCTTCACAGGCACACCCCGGTAACTAGCTTCAAGACATTCTTGATGTTGACTTGTTGGGAACTCCAGATACAGGACATCCAGGATTGGCATCAATGTCAAGTTTCCAGACACAGATTGTGAGAGTCCCTTAGGGTATTGCCTTTCCCACTTTGCGATCTCATCCCTCACCCTCTTTTCCCTCCATACAGCTGGTGCATGGGCCTTCCCACGGTTTCTCCACACGCTGTGCTCTTCTTCCTCAGGCCACAAGCTGTTCCTTTGGTTTGGATGACTTCCCCCAACCTCCACCGGTTGGCATTTTCTTTCAACCTTCTGCCTTCACCCTACTTCTTCAGAGGTCTTCTCTGACCAGATCATTTGAAATATAATTCCACCATCTGTCCATGTGCCTGATTTTCATCTGTCTCCCAACTGGACTATAAACTCCTAGACTGGCAACCATGTCGTTTTTATTGCTCACCCTTCCAGCAACATAGCACATCCCTTGGTCCATGGTAGATGTTTAACACACACTTTGTGAATGAAGAGGTGATTGAATAAATGTTCCTTTCTCCAAAGATGTCAAAACCCCACCCAAAACCCTATAAGGATGAGACATTTTATTTTTATCAAAATTTTTTAATCTTTATTTTTTTGAGGGACAGAGATTGAGAGACAGACAGAGTTCCATATGACGAATCACTCTCCAAATGCACACAATGACTGGCACCAGGCCAGGTCAAAGCCAATAGTCTGAAACTTTATCCAGGTCTCCCATGTGAGTAGCAGGGAGCCATTACCACGATCTCCCAGAATGTGCATTAACAGAAAGCTGGAGTTAGAATTGGGGCCAAGACAGAAACCCAAGCATTCCAACATGGGATGTGAACATTTCAATCATCACCTCCATCACTAGGCCAAATGCATGCCTCCCACCCAGTAATTACTGTTAAAAAAATTGCTATTCAGTTTCTAAAGAAGAGAAACTAATAATTTGTTCCAATTCAGTCTAATGACAACGAATGAGAAGAAATCAGCATTATATATGGTTCCAGTGGCAAGTTGGACACAGTGTTCACACTAGAGATTCCACTTATAAGGAATTCAGAAACAAGAAAGACCAGTATTTGGTGAAAGTGGTAGAAGTAATGGTTGTGTGTTTGAGAGAGGTATGAGGATGCCCTTGGGGTGAATGCTTATGCCTTCATATGCAAGTGGTAACATGGGTATTAACATATTCAATCATTCATCAAGCTGAACTTCTACACATTTCTGTATGCACATTATACCTCAGTGTCAAAAACCTTCTTTGACTAAGTTAAGAAAAGATTTGGCCAAGAAAGTTAGCCAGATGAAATCGAAGCTGTAAATTCTAATAGTTCCAGGAAACAAATTGCTTGATAAAACTGCAACTAAAAATCATTGTATTGCTGTAACTCTGGCTTGAGAGTATCTACACAACATATCACACAATTTAGATATATACACCTTGGGGAAAAGTATACAGACTTTTTTAGGAACATAGAGTCAAACTGAAGAACTGGAAGAACCTTGCCTTTAAAGAAATCATGTGGTATTGTCTCTTGAAATAATTTTCTCTTCTTTGTCAAAGAATGGGAGTCTATGTCATAACTGTGGCTTGTATTATTTCCGAAAGAAAGAAAGAATGTAATTTACTGGCATCCTCATTACTTCTAAGTGACGATAATCTCTGATAGACAAGTGGCTCATAAATTGATCTTTTTATATGGAAATTATGTTGCATTTAATTTTTTCTCAGGACCAGAGATATAAATAGAAAACAAGCCACTGTATCATGATAATAAATTATTATTTATGCACACTGAGGATGAGAGAGTGACTTGTCTTCATAAATTACCTTTTCTTCATGATTCATTGAATTCTTCCCGACCCATGAATAATGAGTCCCCTAATCTCCTACAAAGAACTAGAGAAATGAAGACAAAGCAAGGGTGGGAGGAGCTTGGAGAAAAATTATTGAATTAAGAATTTACATTTTTACATAGCAAGTTCATGAAGAATGGTCCATGGCACTCTATTTTACATCAATGCTGTATAATTTGAAAAATAGCAGCCTGGTGCCTCTTTATTCACCTTGACATGTGTAAATGCTGTTATTTTAACAATGGCATGAAGACTTTTTTTGAGACTGCTTGTTACATAAAAAAGAGCCTCCTTTAAGAAACTCATATGTTAATAGTATGTGCAACCCAGTCATTTTTCACACAATCCCAGAAAATGTCTGGTTATGCCTGTCACAGGCCGTTTATTTCTCCTGACTTTAAGCATTTTAAAATGGTGTTTCTGTTAAAGTCATAAAAGGTTTGAACAAAATTGGACTCTCCTGTGAAATACAACACTTGATAATAGAAAAAGGCACTGTGTGATTAAGCATAGCCTATGAGTTTCTGGTATGATTTCTTAGGAAGAAGAAAGAAATGTTAACCATTCTTCTCAAAGTATGTAGCAATAAATTCATTAAAATGTGAGATGCTGGAGTCAGCCTTTGTGTCCTCTAGAAAATCAGCAGTATGGAGGAAGAATGAGTAACACTATTATAAAATAATCTCACCATATTTATGGTGTCATTAAATTCTCACAGTGTCATGATCATTTCTAATTTATAGAAAAGCTGCAGTGTAATAAAATGTAAAACAAAAAGTGAGGTTTCTTTCACTTTAAAAGCACTATTGAATCCATTACACATAAGGGTTTTTTTCCCCTAACAAAAGGAAAACAATAAACTCAGTGAAGCTGAGACCCTTGTTAATTAGAAAAGATCATTTTTCTGCTTTCATACAATAGAATCTCCATCATTCAGATTCCACCAACCTGACATTCATCATCATTTGAGTAAGCCCTCAATTAAGGTTTTCCCTTGTGGCTTCTGATTTAGAATAGCATCTGATTAGCAGCCCTTGATTCACACTCTCACAGCTTCCAGTGAAAATACATATGGAGACACAATACAGGGTGGGAAGTTAGAGCAGGAACCCAAACAAGGGCTGCGGTCACTGTGAGAGCCGAGATGTTGCACACATTTCCACTTACAGTGATGACTCTTCAATAGGAAGTAGAATAGCCTTTGTCAAATCCTTCTGAAATACAGGCTTAGACTTGCTAGTAAACCATACACACAGATGCCCCGCTTACTCCACAGGTGTTTCTTTGTTTAAATATTTATTTATGGGGCCAGCAATGTAGTGAGGTAGATATAGTGGCTGCCTGAGGCACCGCGATGGCATTTCATATGGGCTCCAGTTGGAGTTTTGGCTGTTCCATTTTCGATTCAGCTCCCTACTGGATCCAGCCATTGTGGCCACTAGGGGAGTGAACCAGCAGATGTCTCTCTCTCCCTCTGTCTCTCTAACTCTCTGACACTACCTTTCAAAGGCTGAAAGGCTGGGTTACAAAGAGAAAGAAACAGAGAGAGAATATATATAGAGAGATTTTCCATCTGCGGGCTCACTCCCCAAATATCTTCTACAGTCAGAAGGAGGCCAGGCTGCAGCTAAGAGTCTGGAACTCCTTCTGGGTCTCCCACAGGTGGCAGGGTTCCAAGCATTTGGGCCATCTCCTGCTGCTTTGCCAGGTGCTTTAGCTGGATAGGAAGTGGAGCTGGAGCAGCTAGGACTCAGAATGGCAGTGCTTTAACTCACTGTGCCACCACTCCAGCCCCCAGGTGTTTCTATTTGAAATGATCATATTGGTGGCATGTTCTTTCCATTAACCTTTATTCTTTAACTCAAAAAGATCTTTCTTTAAAAAAAAAATCTAATAAGATACCACAGCTCCAGGAAATTAACTGGACAAGAAGCCAAGGAAAATGACCAGAGAAAATACGGACAACGTCCCTGGTAATAGTTGGGAATTGTAGTTTTTTATGAATTTCATGAAATGTTAAGTGGTGGTAACAGGATAAGATCACATTGGGGTAGGTCGGTGCTGTGGCTCAACAGGCTAATCCTCTGCCCGCGGCGCCGGCACACTAGGTTCTAGCCCCGGTTGGGGCACCAGATTCTGTCCCGGTTGCCCCCCTTCCAGGCCAGCTCTCTGCTGTGGCCAGGGAGTGCAGTGGAGGATGGCCCAAGTGCTTGGGCCCTCACCCCATGGGAGACCAGGAGAAGCACCTGGCTCCTGGCTTCGGATCAGCACGGTGCGCCGGCCACAGCGGCCATTGTGGGGTGAACCAACGGCAAAGGAAGACCTTTCTTTCTGTCTCTCTCTCTCACTGTCTGCTCTGCCTGTCCCAAAAAAAAAAAAAAAAAAATCACATTGGGCAAACAGAGCTGCAGTTACTGAATCCATGTAAGAAATGGAGGTAGGAATGGAGGTAAGAATGGAGGTTGGTGCTATACACATGAATTTATTTTCCAATGTTTCCATCTTAGTCTTTTTCAAAGGCTGCTTTGCACATAAAAACAGCCTCCTTAAAGATAATTACAGCACATCCAACCAAGCAGCCAAACTGGATTCACTGGAAATCCTTATGTCCCATTGGTTAATAAACAAGATCAGACAGACTCTGTCCAATCCTTCTGCCACTGCAAATTTGATTTTCCTATTATCCCTTCTTAGCCCACTATGTTAGTCAACTTTTTGTTACTATAACAGAAGACCTGAATAAATACAAGAAAAACCCAACTGAAATTCATGAAGAAGTATAGCAAATAAAGTAAGAGAAATGTTACTCTAAAGATTCAGAACTGGCCTCTGAAATTGATTTATCACAACCAAGGGAAAAAATTTAGAAACCTGCCTGACGTCATTAATAGAATGCAAGAAGACAAGACTTCTGTGTGACTGAAGGATACAATAAGGAAATTGAATGGAAATGAAAATAGAATAAAAATCCAATGAATCTCTATCCAATGAGATTAAAGGTGTCATGGCTTGAATACGTTTGTCCCCTCAGACTCATGTAGGTGTTTAATTTCCAAAGTCGTATGTTAATGATATTAGCTATAATATCCAGGTAAGGTTTTTTTTTTTTTTTTTTTTGACAGATAGTGTTAGACAGTGAGAGAAAGAGACAGAGAGAAAGGTCTTCCTTCCATTGGTTCACCCTCCAAATGGCTGCTACGACCGGAGCTATGCTGATCCAAAGCCAGAAGACAGGTGCTTCCTCCTGGTCTCCCATGCAGATGTAGGCGCCCAAGCACTTGGGCCATCCTCCACTGCCTTCCTGGGCCACAGCAGAGAGTTGGACTGGAAGAGGAGCAATCGGGACTAGAACCGGGTGCCCATATGGGATGCTGGCACCGAGGAGGAGGATTAACCAAGTGAGCCATGGTGCCAGCCCAGGTAAGGTTTTTAACAAGTGATTAGCTCTAGATAACATCATTAGAATAGAGCCCCATGGCTGAGCTCTGCCATTATGAAGTGACATACTAATGCCAAAGGGCCCCTTCCAGAGCCTATGCCATATTTGGCTTTCATCCTTCCAAACCATGAACAACATAAACTCCTTTTCTTTATAAAGTTAGTCTGCCTCAAATATTTTGTTATAGTAACAAAAAGCTGGCTAATACAGTGGGTTAAGGAGACATAAAAGGAACATCAAAATTATAATGGGAGAATTAAAGTTTTCACATATGATTATTTTAGAAACAACATTTACTGTCTCGTGAGCTCTATTTTTAAAGGATTGTATTTCTAGAGCCGGCGATGTGGCATAGCGGGTGAAGCCGCTCTGTCACAGCTCTAGCCATTGTGACCATCTAGGGAGTGAACCAGTGGATGGAAGACCTCTCTGTCTTTCTGCCTCTCCTCTCTCTCTGTGTAACTCTTTCAAATAAATAAATAAATCTTAAAAAAAGAAAGAAAAATTATATTTCTTTGAGGAGCAGACAGAGAGGGAAAGGAAGAGGGAAACAGAGAGGGAGAGCAAGATCCTATCTGCCAGTTCACTCCCCAGATTTGTGCAATGACCCCTGACTGAGACCAGGTAATAGAGCCAGGAACTCAATCCAGGTCTTCCACACTGGTGGCAGGAGCTCTAATCACTTGAAGCAACACCACAGCCTCCCAGGATCTACACTAGCAGGAAGCAGGCAACAGATCCAGGTATTGAGCAGAAGTACTCTGTTGTGGAATGTGAGCTTTCTAGCCAGCATTTTAACCCCTAGGCCAAACACCTACCCCTGGGCCAGTTTTACTACCAGTGGCGTCACAAGCAACAGGATAATTATATTGCTCCTGTCATCTAATTTTTTCCTATTATAACATTTTTATAGTTTTACTATTTATTGATATACCATAATTGTGCATATTTATAGGATATAGTGTGATGATTCAGTACATGTATTCAATATGTATTGATCAAATCAGAGTAACTAGCATTTCCATCTCTTTAAACATCTGTCATCTCTTTGTGTTAGGAAACTCTGAACACATCTCTTCTAGTTCTAGTTTCTTAAGAAACATAATAAATTGCAGTGAACTACAGTCACCCTCTCGTCCTATAGAATGTTAGAACCTGTTCTCTCTATGTAACTGTATTTTGATACCAACCTCCATTTCTCCTCCTTCCTACCCTTCCTATTCTCCAGTGAATACTATTCCACTCTCTATTTCTATGAAATCAGCTTGTTAACCTTCTACATATGAGCAAGAACCTGTGGTACTTGTCTTTCTATGCCTAGCTTATTTCACTTAATATAATGTCCTCTAATTCTATCCACCTTGTACAGTTAGTCCTATAGGCTAATTTTGACTATGATTCAAACCACACAGTTCTTTGGGTTTCTGAGCCTATTTTCTACACGTGATTCCTTCTATTAATTTAATGAGCTACCTGTCTCTCCGGTGAATTTCTTCTTTGCCTAAGCAAACTAGGTCTGTTTACTCTTTGTTGAATCCAAGAGCACTCATTGATATGTAACTTAATCAGGCTAAGGTAAGGCATGCTTCACTCTAATGTCAAACCAACCTTTCATTTCTGGGGTAAATCCAGATTGATCGTGGTGTGTAATTATTTCTACATGTTTCTGGGTTCTACCCTCTTAGCAAATTTCAGGTATACAATACATTGTCAATCATATCATACACTTTATCTCCCGAATTTTTCTTTTTGTCTAACTGAAATTTTGGATCCTTTGGTCAACATCTCCCAAATCACAGCCCTCCCCCCACCATAACCTCTTGTAACCACTGTTCTGTTCTCTGGGTGGTTTTTTTTTTTTTTTTTTTTTTCCTGAGGCTGACTTTTTAGATTTCCTCACATAAGTGATACATGCAGTATTAGCCTTTCTTCGCCTAGTATATTCCATTTATCATAATGCACTGCAGGTTCATTCCTCTTGTCACAAATGATAGAATTTCTTTTTTTTTTTTTTTAAGGTTGAGTAGTATCCCATTGTGTTTTTTCTTTTTAAAAGATTTTATTTGAGAGAGTTATAGACAGTGAGAGGGAGAAACAGAGAGAAAGGTCTTCCTTCCATTGGTTCACTCCCCAGACGCAATGATGGCTGCAATGGCAGGAGCTGCACCGTTCCGAAGCCAGGAGCCAGGAGCTTCTTCCTGGTCTCCGATGTGGGTGCAGGGGCCCAAGGACTTGGGCCATCTTCTACTGCTTTCCCAGGCCATAGCAGAGAGCTGGACTGGAAGAGGGGCAGCAGGGACTAGAACCGGCGCCCATATGGGATGTCGGCGCCGCAGGTGGAGAATTAACCTACTGCACCAAAGCGCCGGGCCCCCTCATTGTGTTTTATAATACATCTTCATCAGTTCATGTGCTGATGGACCCCTCAGCTGGTTCCATGTCTTTTTTTTTTTTTTTGACAGGCAGAGTGGACAGTGAGAGAGAGCGAAAGGTCTTCCTTTTTCCCTTCGTTCACTCCCAATGGCTGCAGCCGGCGCACTGTGGCTGGCATACCGCGCTGATCCGAAGCCAGGAGCCAGGTGCTTCTCCTGGTCTCCCATGGGGTACAGGGCCCAAGCACCTGGGCCATCCTCCACTGCCTTCCTGGGCCACAGCAGAGAGCTGGCCTGGAAGAGAGGCAACCAGGACAGAATCCAGCGCCCCGACGGGACTAGAACCTGGGGTGCTGGTACCGCAGGCAGAGGATTACCCTACTGAGCCATGGCGCCGGCCTGGTTCCATGTCTTAACTATTAGGAATAATGCTTCAATAAACATGGAATGTAGATATCTCCTTGTTATATTCATTTCTCTTCCTTTGGGTATATACCCAGAAATGGAATTGCTGGCTCATGCGGTAGTTCTGTTTTTAATTTTTTCTCCAAAATTATTTTCACTTCTTCATACTGACTCAGTTTTATTGATCTATCTTCATGTTCATTGATTGCTTCTTCTACCATCTCAGTTCTATTAAGTCCATCTAGTAAATTTTTCATTTTCATTATTATATTTTTCATGATTTTTATTTGGTTCTTTTTAATAGATTATATTTCTTTACTGACATTCAATATTTGTCAAAATCCCATCATCTTTTCCTGTGTTCTTAAACCTGGTTTATTTGAATTATTTGAATATATTTATAAGTCTTTTTTGTTAAATCTAACATCTGGACAGAGATAGTTTCTATTTCACTATATATCACTCTCCTGTTTCTCCAGCCCTCATAATTTTTTCTTGAAAGCTGCATATTTTAGATAATATAGAGTCTCTGGATTATAATATCTCCTTTTCCCCTAATGGGTTTATTTCTGCTGCTTTTGTTTATTTGTTGCTTACTTATATTTAACTATAGATTCATTTTTGTCAACCCACAGTATGATACCTCTGTTCAATTTCTCTGTAACTTTTACTTTTTAGCTTGTGTGGTTAACCAATGATTAGTCAGTGGTTGTGTTCAAATACCTCGAGCACATAAAGCTTCCACCTTCAGCTGATGTGTTTGTTTTAAAGAAAGTATTCAAAGTTTGGGCAGTTTTCACGTCTTCTGGAGTATTTACAGTATCCTGCACTCTGCCGGTTCTCCACCATGTGTAAGCACAGGCACTGAGGCAGGGGGATTCGTGGACTGCTTCAGAAGCTTGTCACTTATCCCAGTAGGGACCACAATCCCAGGCTCAGAGAGCTGCAGGCTTTCTCCATTCACCCCTGAGCACAGGTTTTCCACTCTCTGATTTAAGCCAGGTTGGCCACCTCTATGAACAACAGCGCTAGTTTTCGTGGTTAGTCACCTCTGATAGAACTATTGTGCTGATCACCTTAGGATGGGGAGTGGGGGCAGCTGTAAGCAAGAAAGTCACAGACTTCTGTTGTTCTTACCCAAATTTCAGCAGTTTTTTCATGAATATATGCTTCTCAATCTGTTGTTTCCTTTATCAGTTTCTAGAGCCCCAAAAGGATTACTTTTGTTTTTTTCCTAGTTAAATAGCTCCTATTCTGGAAGAAGGACTTATTAACTTCTTTAGTCCTTGGTAGTCAGAATTCATACTACCCCTATCTTCATATGCTTTTTATTCTTTGCTTCAGAGTTCTTCAAAACATGCACTATTAGAACAAGTCCCAGGACACCAGCGATTCTTCCCGTATTTTTGCTTGAAAACACTGTATTTCATCTTGTTTCTTCCCAAGTGACTGATTGCATAAACCATAGAAGAGTTGTGTCTTGTCTGAGTCTTTCAGTCTGGTCTTCCCATTTCCCCTGTGCAAGTGAGTGTCTACAGTCTCTGAGCAGAAAGGAGTGAAGGAACATTTATAGAAGTTTTCTCAGGGAAGAGTGTGGAAGTAAATCCCCACTCATTACTGTGTTCCACCTCTATCAATATAAAATTGACAAATAAAAACTGTATTCTAAGTGTATAATGTTTTGTTATGTATATACTCTGTGAAATGATTACCACAATCAAGCTAATTAATATATCCATCTTATGACGTAGTTTTTTTGGTCCAGTGAGACTACTAATTATCTATTCTCTTAGCAAAACTTAAGTATATGATGCATTAGTAACTATAGCCACCATGCTATGAACTAGGTCTCTTTTAACTGTAAGTTTGTACCAGCAAACCTACATTTCTCCCACCTCTGCAACTTTTTTGTAACCATTAGCTATTTCTAAATCCTCAAATTTCCACTTTGATTGGCAGCTGCAGGGGGTCCATCTGCCCTCAACTTTCTTCCAAATAACACTCAGCTCTCCATCTATTCTCCTGAAGATTCTCTCCATCACCAGATCAAATTTCTTCTTTCCCTTAACTATACAGATAATGGAGCTTGGCACTGTGTGGTAGTGGCCTGGGCCTCCACCTGTCTGGGGAACCAGGATCCCCTATGGGTGCCAGGTTCCTGTCCTGGCTGCTCCTTTTCCAATCCAGCTCTCTGCGTGTGGCCTGGAAAAGCAGTAAAGATGGCCCTAGTGCTTGGGCCCCATACCCCATGGGAGGACTGGGAAGAAGCTCCTGGCTTCAGACACCTGAGTTCTGGCCACTGCAGTCATTTGGAGAGTGAACCAGGGGATGGAAAACCTTTGTCTCTGTCTCTCCCTCTCTCTCTGTAACTCTACCTCTCAAATAAATAACACCTCTTAAAAAAAAAAAAAAAAAACTTACACGGATAAGTTTTCCTTTAGTATATGAAAACCAGGAACAAACCCTAAACCTAGATCCAAGTCTTGCAATTGGTTTAGTCAAAACAGCTTCTGAACAATGTCAAATCTCTCTCTGCAGAAAGAGATTTTTAGCATAAGCTAAGATGATAAAACTATCTTGAAATATTAAGGCAGTTTTCATGATCACATTCCACCTTAAGTTTGGGAGACAATCCAAGTTTTTATGTTGATAAGAAGCTTGAGGTCATTGTTTTTAAACTGAAGATGGAGGGGAAAAGATAATGCACTCCAATCTGTGGGTTCACTCCCCAATGCCTGCTATAAAATCTTCAAAGTTAGAGATAGTGATATTTTTTTTCTTTGGGTTACATACCTCCAAATACCTAACAGAATCTCCAAATTATATTTTATCTTATATTAAAGATTTATTTATTTATTTGAAAGGCAGAGTTACAGAGAGAGAGGGAGAGACAGAGAGAGGAAGATCTTCCATCCACTGGTTCACTCCCCAAATCACCCCAACAGCCAGGTGGAAGCCAGAAGCCTAGAACTCCATCTGGGTCTTCCACGTGGGTGGCAGAGGTCCAAGTACCATCTTCCATTGCTTTCCCAAGTACATAATCAGGGAGCTGGATTGCAGGTATAGCAGCCAGGACTCAAACCTGCACTCATTAGGGATGCCGGCTTCACAGTGGTGGCTTAACCTAATGTGCCACAACACTGGCCCCAAAACTATATTTTATTACGTAAACACTTGGAAGGTTTGTTTTTGAAGTGCTGTTAAGAAATTCTTTTGTAGATAATAATCTCTTATTAATATTGACTTTTATTGAGTATTTGGTATTGGGCTATACACTTTAATACAATGTCTCAATTCTCAAAGCAAACTTACAAAAGCTGATCTAGTTAAAATGTCCATTTAACAGATGAGAAAACCCAGGCTCAGAGAGATTAAATAAATTTCCTAAGGTCATAAACCTAATAGATAAAATAAAATGCATTTGGGAATGGAAATGGAAATGATTGTTAAAGAACTAAGAGTAAAATCTGGGTGACAAGTTAAAACTTTATTTTGTAAGATACTTATATTTTCTTCACTTCAGGAAAGAATTCAGGAACCAATGGGAGAACAGTGAATAGCAAGTGACAAGTATTTTATCGAGAAGGCGAAAGATACACACTCCACAGAGCAGGGACTTGGCCCTTAGTCTGTAAAAATGTTGATAGCTGTATATAATTTTCTCACCACATTCTCGCCAAGGTAGTATAGAGTTATTCAGTATCTATTTAGTCATGGATAATATTGCCTCTTAATTCTGTATTAAGTTTCTGCTATTAGTATCATCATTAAGAAAGCTATCCTTATTTAGTAGAACAATTTTTTAAAATTTAACTTTGCCCTTGATAAGAGGATACTGTACTAGTCATGGTATGTTTTGCAAGAGGAAATGCCATGCCAACACATCATTAACAACACATTTCTGCACATTCACTTTCCATCCAGAATAAAGAAGTATGTGTTGTGGTGATTACTGCGCAGAGGTTCAATGTCATGTTTCAGCCAATGAGTGGCTGTATATAGAGCACTGTAAACAAAACTGGGTCTCGGCTCACTCTCTGCTTAACAACTGCTGCCTTTATCAATTTTCAGGTAACCATACATTTAAAAAATAATTTCCAGGATTCTAAGTCTCAATGACTTTAAGTCCCATTCCTATGGTTTGGATTCAATCATTCGAAGATGAGGGGGCTGTGTGCTTATAGTCCATTAACTAATAGCTTAGTCATGGCTGGGTTTTTCAACCCCTATGACAGTAGTTAAACATGTGGTCAAAGCCATTCTCCACATCAATTATGCTATCCTAGCAAGCTTTTTGTTTTTAAAAGAAAAGAAAAAAATCTAAGAGTTAGAGTAGTACTTATTCCAAAGAATAAATATTTAAAGAGAAATAACTGGCTTCCCATGGTGGGAGGGAAAAATTAGAAAATTCTTATGATCTGTGAGTTTTTACTTTCTATAGACCTCCCCCCACTCCTCCAGCAATCAGCCTGGGCAGCACCATTTACTTCTCCTTCTAATGGTGTAAAGAATGCTGCTTCCTCTGCTTAGTATTCCCTACTGGTCCTCTGTCTACCACCTTGTCATCCTTTCTCAACCCCTACGTCTGAGCTAAAGTGTTATCTTCAGAGAAGCCACCCAACTAAGTCAAAACCCCAACACAGAATCTCACTGCAGACTTGAGATAAAGAGGCAGAGGAAGCAGCTGAGCTCCCTAGAGATGATGGTTCCTGCGATCTCAAGACCTACAGGATATGCATTTGGTTCCCCTTGATCTGAAAATCAAACCTGGACCTGGCTCATACCATTCCAGTTTAGAGGAACAAAGCTGACTTACACTGACCTATAGCTCATTACAACCTATTAGGATAGCTTAACATGCAAAACAACACACCTATCAGTCACCATGACAGAAATACTGAATCATGTAAGGAATGAAAAGGGGTGTTAGCTAGGTTCTGGGAAATCTCCACCTACTTCCCAGGAGAACCGTGAATATTCCTCTCCCTTATTAGAAAGTACCTTCCCTTTCATTAAGACTCCTATAACGGTAACCGCGGTTCAGAGGCTGAGCTACTCCCCTTGAAGAAGTCCCTGCTCTGTGGAGTGTGTACCTTTTGCCTTCTCAATAAAATGCTTGTCACTTGCTATTCACTATTCTCCCACTGGCTTCTGAATTATTTCCTGAAGTGAAGCCAAGGACGCGAGTACTGTGCAGCCGACCTATATAACCAACAAAGAATCTACTGATGAAACCAAGTCTCTCTTCCTTTTTGATGTAAACTTTATTAGGCCACAATTTCTGCCTTTCAGGTTGAAGTTCTTCTGTCTTCACTTTGATGATTACAAGCCTATTCCTTGCTAAAGATTAACACACTAAATTAAAGGAATAGCACAAATATAAGATTGGCCCCTACAAGACCCCAAATCCCAAATACTCAATTATCATCCCTGGTGTTAATAGCCCAGTACCAGACTCTATTCTGAGATGCCTCTCAGCACAGGCTCTCACCATACAAAGTAATACTCAATCTACATGTAGACTCCAGACAGGTTGGAGCCCACTTTCCCATTACAAAAAAGATATCAATTTTCCATCATTGACCAATCAAAAGAAGGCTATGAGTACCCGGGACCAATCAGAGAGCCACAATGAGTCGATCCTGCAGTGCCCAATCTCAACTTTAATCTATAGGATTCACTACCCTTAATTCCATAGAGAGTTTGGGAACTGAGCAGTAGTTTGCTCTGTTCATTGCAAAATAAACACCTATGTTATTCCACCACATTGAGGCAGTGATTGGCTTGCAGCCCGTGAGGTGAGTGGATCTAAGTTTTGGGGGTCCTACAATACTTATATTTTTTGTGCATATACATATCCATGTAAGTAGCCAGGTTGAGAATGTCGATCAAGAACACACACATCAACGTGCAGCTGAGGAGGGTGCCTAGAGAGGAGGAATAATTAACCAACCTCTGTTGTACTATTCTGCATTATTATTACCGAAATCATCCTTACACAGCAAGCTTAAAAAAAAGTACATATATAAAATATTATTTGTATACATATTACATGTATTTTACATTTACATATTTTATATTTTATGTGTGCTTATTTCCAAGTAAACAGAAAAAAAACAGGCTTTCTTATTGAGAGGCAGAGGAACAGAGAGAGATTGGGAGAAGAAGGGAGGGAAAGAGAATTTCTCATCTCTGGTTCGTTCCCTAAATGCCAGCAGTGGCCAAGTCTGCTCCAGGCTGAAGCTGGGAGCTGGTAACTCAATTCAGGTCACCCACATGAGTGGCAGAGACCCTATTATTTTTATTTTCACCACAGCCTCCAAATATCTGCTTAACAGCAAGCTGGAGTAAGGGGTCTGGGCCAGGTCCCAAGTTCTCTGATTTGGGATGCAACTTTCTTAACCACATCTTAACTATTAGGCCAAATGCCTGCTCTCAGAATAGTTAATTTTGAAGCAAAGCAGAGACAAAATGAGAATTAAAAATGGAGTTTGCATTGGATTGAAAATTATTCTAATCAATTTAGTCTGATTAGTATCAGGTTTATATCACAGTGTATCTTTAGCCTAAATTCTTTTTTTTTTTTTTTTTTTTTTGACAGGCAGAGTGGACAGTGAGAGAGAGAGACAGGGAGAAAGGTCTTCCTTTGCCGTTGGTTCACCCTCCAATGGCCGCCGCGGTTGGCGCGCTGCGGCCGGCGCACCGCGCTCATCCGATGGCAGGAGCCAGGAGCCAGGTGCTTTTCCTGGTCTCCCCATGGGGTGCAGGGCCCAAGCACCTGGGCCATCCTCCACTGCACTCCTGGGCCACAGCAGAGGGCTGGCCTGGAAGAGGGGCAACCGGGACAGAATCCGGTGCCCCGACCGGGACTAGAACCCGGTGTGCCGGCGCCGCAAGGCGGAGGATTAGCCTGTTGAGCCACGGCGCCGGCCTTAGCCTAAATTCTATTTTGATTATCTCAACTTAATATCAACTCTCTGATATGGTTTTTTGGGTTTTTTTTTTTTCTTTTTTTTTTTTTTTTCTTCCTGTGTCTGTTCTATCACTGCCTCCCTAGTGAAATCTATCAGGCACCATCTGTGCTCACAAACTGTGCCATTCACTGTGTGTGTGTGTGTGTGTGTGTGTGAGAGAGAGAGAGAGAGAGAGAGAGAGAGAAAGAGAGAGAGAGATTTATGTGGAAAGTGGCCAGAGTGGGAGGCAGGTGGACAGACACTGCGTGGTGTGAAAGGCACTGTTCAGCCATCACCAGGTATCCACTCCTGTCACGGGACCTTGCAGGATCCCCTGGGATCCTCGGAATAGCCCCCAACACGCATCTCAGAACAATAGCTGCAGGGGGACAAAAGGGGACTCATTTCTCCCGCAGCACCCATCGCTGATTGTGTACCAGCTACTCTCAGATTTGTTTCTTCAAGGTCCTGAGACAACGCTGTCTGCTTGCACAGATGTTAATTATTCGAGACTACTCTTAATTAGTTGTGTGAGTTATTCATTCTGCAAGTGTGACAGAAAGCCACAGCCGGTTGGGTCCCTGAAGACACCACCCAGAGGGCTTTTCAGGAGCCTGGTGTGCGACCCCTCCCCCATGTCTTGCTTCCTTCTGGGAGCAGAACATCTCAGTTTAGTGGAGCTTACCGAGGCCAACCCCCGCCCCGTGGGGACCTTTACAATTAAATGCTTAAGATGTAAAAGGGTGTAAAAGCCCCTTGCCCACACAAGCCAAAAGCCCAAGCCCTGCTGCCCAGCGAATTATTCAGCAGGAGGTCAAGTCGCCTTGGGGCAGCCGTGGTGGGCTCTGACGGGAGCTGACCATTTATTTTCCTCTGACTTGTAATTTCCTTGCTCCAGCGATTCACACGTTTCCTGTGTGCTGTACCGGCTGCCTTCAAGACCATCTAAATAATTAAAGCTTTATTGAGGAGAGCACCGCACAGATTAGTGCATTAAACACTAATCGGCTTGTTCATCACCATCCCCTACACACACAGATCTGGGAAGAGGACAGGCCCCAACTCATCAAACCATCCATTCCTCTTGCAATACTTATATTGACGAACGTAATTGCACAGACAGTTGTTTTGAGTTTTCTGGAAGATGTGGTTAGTCTGTCCGTTTGGCAACAGTGCTTAAAAAAAAAAAAAAGCAGAATAATTGGTAGCTAAAAAGCTTCCTTCACACTGAAGTCCAGCTCCAAGCAGAAACAGATGAAGCCCTCCAGGTAGTAAAATATATGCAAGAGAAAAATTACTTCTATTAGCCTTATATGAGGAGCGGCCACAGAGCAGTGCTCTGTTGGAAGAATTTCAGATCCAGCATTCTTTCCATGAGCCTCGGGTGAGTTCCCAGCTGGCAGGGGAAAAGAATCTATGATATACTGTAATCGCAATTTCTTTTTTGTGGGCACGGCCATTTCATTTATGTAAGTACAAATAGGAACAATGTGTAACCTCCTTAAAACAGATACTGGATTCTAGTATATAAAATCCCAATAATCCAATATCCTTACCATGTTCTTTCCCAGTCACTTCTAGCTCCTCCATATTATCATCAACTACTTGCATGGTTTTCTTACATTTTGTATTAATATAGAGTATAAATTTAATGGAGTTCATAGTTACAATTCTAAGAATATAATAACTCCTCTCCTCCCCTCCATTCCCTGCCTCTTTCCTCTTTCCCTCTTTTTAAAATTTTTGTGATAATATTTTTTAAAGAAAAGGTGACATACCTACATGACAGAATACTACCCAGAAAGAAATGCTGACTTTTGCAACAAAAGGAATGCAACTGGAGATCGTTATGCTTAATCTAATTACAGTCTAAAATCTGCTCTACAAAATAAATTGGACAACTAAAAAGAATGAGATAGTTGTCTATGCACCACCAAGGAAAGATATCAGTGATAAGAAAAAAAGCAGGAACAGAGCAGTGGGCTTAATTCCCTTGTGTAAAATCACATTATTAATAATTTTGTGGAGTGTGCATGTGTTTGTAAATGTATCAAACAATGTCTGTTGGGTAACACACCCAGTATTTGGTGGTTTCCCCTGGGAGAAACAGTGGTTGGTAGATGGAAGGGAAGTCTTTTATTTGTTATATTAAACAAAGGCTTAAAACATAGAGAAGAATAAATTTTTTAAATTAGCTCAAGAATTTTATTATCACTAGACAGAGCTGTGACAGCTAAGCTAGAATCCCAAAACAATTTATGGCAAAGAAATTTACAGAAAAAGTGACTTGCATAGATAATTTTGGAAAAAAAATCTTAGGAAAATGGAGCTATTCAGTTGTATTAAATTGCAGACTTGAAGGAAAATTTGCTTGTTCATTTCAAAACTCTATCTGACCCAACACTCTCAGGAAGATTTCTCTTATGTTAAAAACAGTGAAATAGTTTAAAAGGAGGCGTGCAGGAGGTTTGGACTCAAAAATAATTGCATCCAAATCCTGACTGGACTATTTAACTATGGACCCAGAGCTATGCACCAAGTCTTACCAAGCCTCAGTTTTGTCAACTGCATAATGGGGAGAGAAAGGGCCAGTGCAGCCAGTTAAGCTGCTGCTTGCAACAACAGAGCACCTGTTCAAGTCCTGATTGCTCCAGTTCCAATCCAGCTTCTTGCTAATGCACCTGGGAAGTCAGCAGAAGATGACCCATGTGGGAGACTCCAGTGGAGTTCCTGTCTCATGGACTCTGCTTGACCCAGCTCTAGCCATTGTAGCAATTTGGGGAGTAAAGAAGCAGATAGAAGATCTCTTTCTCTCTCTGTCTCTCCCTCTCTCTGTCACTCTGCCTTTCAACTAAGTAGATCTTTTAAGAAAATAAGGAGGAAAACATGGGCAAGTGGTCGATACAGCAGCTAAGACACTGTTTTGGGATGCCTGCATTCCATTTTGGAGTTCCTGGGTTTTGAGTCCCAGCTCGGCTCCTGATTCTATCTTCCTGTTAAAGCATACTCTGGGAGACAGCAGGTAATGGCTCAAGTACCTGTGCCCCTGCCACCCACATAGGAGACCTAAATTAAGTTCCAGGTATCTGGCTTCAGCCTGGCGCAGCCCTGGCTGTTGACAGCATTTAGGGAGTGAATCAGTAGATGGAAGATCTCACTGTCTCTCTGTTTCTCAACCTGTGACTCTCTGCCTTTCAAATAAAAATAAATAACTAAACAAAATTGATTTTGGTATGTTACTCATCCAGGAATAATGACCAAAAACTACTCTTGGGCTTGCTCCAGCGTAGACAATATGGTGGAAGCCACCGAGCCCAACCTCTGTTGCTCAGACCACCTGTGTTTTGATTTGATCAGGACCCTCTGACTCAATCTTTTACCATTCCTGCTTTGGGAAGCTGGAAGTATCTGCTGCCTTCTCACCAGAATAGGATCCACCAGGCACCCATATCTGACTGGCAGAGCCTATGTCACTTGATGGCACTTAGGTAAAAGGGAGACTGAGAAAGTACACTTCAGGCTTCCACCTTGGGGATATGTAAATTCAGGAAGCAGAATGTTCTCCAAGTCCAGGAAAGGTGCTCAAACGTTAAGGGTGACAAAAAGGAGCTGACAAATTTCCACAATGCACTGGAGAGGCTGGTGCTGTGGCATAGCAGGGAAAGCTGGTGCCTGCAGTATGGGCATCCCATATGGGTGTCAGTTCGAGTGGCTGCTCCACTTCTGATCCAGCTCTCTGCTGTGGCCTGGGAAAGCAGTGGAAGACGGCCCAAGTCCTTGGACCCCACCTCCCCACCTGGGAGACCTGGAGGAAGCTCCTGGCTTCAGATTGGTGCAGCTCTGGCCGCTGTAGCCAATTGAGGAGTAAAACAGTGGATGGAAGACCTCTGTCTCTCTATCCTTCTCTCTCTGCCTCTCCTTCTCTCTCTGCATAACTCTGACTTCCAAATAAATACATAAATCTTAAAAAAAAAAAAAAAGTAATGGAGAGGCCAGTGCCTATGGCATAGCGAGTAAAGCCACTGCCTGCAGTGCTGGCACCCCATATGGGCACTGGTTCAAGTCCCAGCTGCTCCACTTCCTATCTAGCTCTCTGTTAAGGCCTGGGAAAGCAGTAGAAGATGGTCCAAGTGCTTGGGCTCCTGCACCCATGTGGGAAACCCCGAAGAAGCTCCTGACTCCTGGCTTCGGATCAGCACAGCCATTTGGGGAATGAATCAGTGGATAGAAGACTTTTCTCTCTGTCTCTGCCTCTGTGTAATTTTGCCTTTCAAATAAATAAATAAATCTTAAAAAAAATTCTGTGCTTGCTTTGGTATAGAACTGGGTAGTCCAAGAGAGAAGCCACCATCCATTTAAAATATTGGGCAGGCATTTGGCACAGTGGTTAAGACCTTGTTTAGGCCAGCGCCGTGGCTCACTAGGCTAATCCTCTGCCTGCGGCGCTGGCACACCGGGTTCTAGTCCCGGTTGGGGCGCCGGATTCTGTCCCGGTTGCCCCTCTTCCAGGCCAGCTCTCTGCTGTGGCCGGGGAAGGCAGTGGAGGATGGCCCAAGTGCTTGGGCCCTGCACCCCATGGAAGACCAGGATAAGCACCTGGCTCCTGCCTTCGGATCAGTGCGGTGTGCCGGTCGGAGTACGGAGGCCATTGGAGGGTGAACCAATGGCAAAAAAAGGAAGACCTTTCTCTCTCTATCTCTCTCTCTCACTGTGCACTCTGCCTGTCAAAAAATAATAATAAATTAAATTAAATTTAAAAAGACCTTGTTTAAGATGTCTACTTCCTATCCAAAGTGACTGGGTTTGAGTCACTTTAACCTTTTTTATAACTTTTTTAAAACTTTTTTTATAAATATTTATTTATTTGAAAGGTAGAGTTGCTGAGAGGCAGAGGCAGGAGTAGAGGCATCTTCTATCTGCTGGTTTACTCCCCAAATGGCTGCAACAGCCAGAGCTGGGCCTATCTGATGCCAGGAGGGTACAGGAGCCTAAGCACTTGGGCCATCCTCCACTGCTTTCCCAGGTATATTAGCAGGGAGCTGGATGGGAAGTGGAGCAGCCGGAACTTGAACCAACGCCGGTATGGGACTGCAGTGTTGGCACTGCAGGTAGAAGCTTTACCTGCCATGCTATAGCACCGGAGCCTGAGTCCCAGCTTTGCTCCTGATGCTAGCTTACTGCTAATGTGCACCCTGGGAGGCAGCAGGTAATGGCTCAAGTAGTTGATTCCATGCCACTTACATGGGATGTCTGGATGTGAGTTCCTGGGCATTTGGGGAGTGAACCGAAAATGCGAACTCTCTCTGCCTGCCTCTTTCTCTCCTCTCTCTGCTACCTTCTTGCCATTCAAAAATAAGTAAAATAATTTTTAAAAGTTAAAAATTAAGTCAAATTAAAAATAGAATTCCTCTGTCTCACTAACACATATTAAGCACTCGGTTGCCACATGTGGCAAGTGGCTAATGTGATGGAGAGCACAGTTATAAAACATTCTCATTGTTGCAGAAAGTGCTTTTACACAGCATTGATATAGAAAATTGAGTTTGAAATTGTTCCGAGCTAATTGGCACAGGAGCGCTGGGGCTGCCTGGTGCAGCGGGGAGAGCACTGTGGAGAGGGAGGCTCCAGTTCCCAGCTCCTCTTTGTGGCATTTGGCAGATCTCTTAGCCTTTTCAGGACTCGCTTTTCACATCTGTCAAACAAGGGCCTGGTAATTGTAATGGATTAAGTCCCCTTAGGCAGCCCCCAAACAAGACTCCCATAATTGGCCTCCTGCTGCCACTTGCACTGGGTAAATTCCTGGAGCACAGGGGATGTAGTGAGGAGGGAATGGTCCTCCGCTCTGCAGACAGACTCTTGAGGGTTGTGACTGGCTGGAACTCCTTTTTCTTCCAGGCAGGTACTTTCTCATCTACTGCCCCTACAGAGCCCAATCCACCATTATTTTGGCCAAGTGTGGAGGAATTTCCATAGTAGTAGTGCACTGTGGGGTCGACGCTATGGTGTAGCAAGTAAAGCTGCCATCTGCAGTACTAGCATCCCATATGGGCACCGGTTCAAGCCCCGGCTGCTCCACTTCAATCCAGCTCTCTGCTATGGCCTGGGAAAGCAGTAGAAGATGGCCCAAGCACTTGGACCCCTTCACCCACGTGGAAGACCCAGAAGAAACTCCTGGCTCCTGGCTTCAGATCGGCGCAGCTCCAGCAGTTGTGGCCATTTGGGGAGTGAACTAGCAGATGGAAGACCTCTCTCTCTGCCTCTCCTCTCTCTATGTAACTTTCACTCTGACTTTCAAATAAATAAATCTTTAAAAATAAAAACAGTACACTATGGATAAGGGTTATAAATTCAGCATTCCTAATCCCAAAACCCAAATCTGAAATTCTTGTGCCAACATTGTGGCACGGAGGGTTAAATGCCAATGTTAACACTGGCATCCCATTTTGACCCTGGGCTGCTCTGCTTCTGATCCAGCTTCACCCTTATGTTCCCGGAAAAGCAGCAAAAAGTGGCCTAAGTACTTGGGCCCCTTCCACCCATTTGGGAGACCTAGATGGAGTTCCTAGCTCTTGGCCTTGTTCTGGCCCAGACCTGGCTGTTGCAGCCATTTGGTGAGTGAAACAGCAGACAGATCTCTTTCTCCCTGTCTCCCCACTCTACATTTCAAACAATTAAATAAAATATCTTTTAAAGATTTTATTTATTTATTTACTTGACAGAGTTACAGACAGTGAGAGGGAGAGAAAGGTCTTCCATCTACTGATTTACTCCCCAAATGGGTGCAACGGCCCAGAGCTGGGCTGATCCAAAGCCAGAGGCCAGGAGTTTCTTCCAGGTCTCCCATGAGGATGCAGGGGCCCAGGAACTTGGGCCATCTTTTACTGCTTTTCCAGGCCATAGCAGAGAGCTGGATCAGAAGAGGAGCAGCTGGGACTGCCCATATGGGATGCTGGCACTGCAGGCAGAAGATTAACCTGCTGTGCCACAGCACCAACCCCTTAAATAAAATCTTTTAAAAAATACTGTATGTGATTACCTGCAGGTTTTATATAATATAAATATATGTGTGAAAGCTTATACATATGAGACACAAATAGGTTCCATGTTTCCATATCTCATTATCTATTTGCAAATATTCCAAAACACACCAAAAATATCCAAAAGCCAAAACACTCTCTGGTCCCAAGTAATTCAAATAAGGGACCTGTATTAAATAAATACAAATTAATTAATACAAATAAATTCAAATAAGCTCACCCTGTATTATCCAATGCTGCTCTTTCTCATTAAGCTAAGGTCTTCCCTTATCCATGTTGCCCAGCCCTAAATGTCCAAGGCCCTCACACTCCACATAACAACAAAGTCAGTTCTTTCAGCTTTGCTTCTACAAGCCATCCTGAATGCAACTCATTTTGTAGATAAAAAAAAAAAATCTGTCTGAAAGTCATGATTTTACCCTTTTGGAACAGTATCTCTTGATACTTTATTCCAGCCTCTTGGTTCTCCTTTTGTTCCCCAAATTTCTGAAATATTCCCACCCTGGAGTCTCTGTACTTGCCTTTTTGTCTGAAATTTCATCTCTTCCAGATCCTCCCATGTCTGACATCTCTCTATTCAGGGGTCAGCTCAAATGACACCTCTTCTAGGAGAACGTCCCTTGCCACCATGTTCCTAGTCTCTATCCATCCCTCTTTTTTTGTCCCCTTAGCTGGTGCTCAATACCTAAAAATGTCCCCTTTTCCCGTGTCTACAGTTGTTCTCTTTTTGAACCAAGAAGGTAAGTGCCATAAATCAGGTACTCTCTGCATCCTGCTCACTATTTCTCACTTGACAATGCCTAGTGCAGAGTGGGCACTTGGTGAACTTGTATTTGGATGAATGAAAATGATTGAGCTCATTTGTCCAAAATTACTTTACCTTTCAAGCCTCAGTTTCTCCAGTTATAAAATGACATAAGAAATACAATTGGCTTCAAAATAATAGAAAGGGAGAAGTCAATGAGAAAGAGATAAAGTAAGATTGACTGAGTTGGTCAGTCTGGAAGCTGAAAGATAGCATGTAAAGGTTCAACATATGTATCTACTTACTTTAAAATATGTTTGTAATTCCCAGTAACATAAAGCTTTAAGTAGAAACAACAGATATATTTCCTTTGCCTACTTTTAGGACTCTTCTTGTTCTTCAGGTCCATATGAGTTGAACATGAGTATTTGGGGATTATAGTGACACTTTCGGTCATAATTCCAACCCCAAAAGATACTGCTTGAAAAATTAGTCCTCAGAAAAGGGGGGGGGGGAGCGTGTGGCACTATGGCTTAGCAAGTAAAGCTGTCACTTGCAGTGCCGGAATCCCTTATGGGCACTGGTTCAAGTCCCGGCTGCCCCACTTCCCATCCAGCTCTCTGTTATGGCCTAGGAAAGCAGTGGAAGATAGCTCAAGTTATTCTCTGTCTGCCTATGCCTCTGGCTTTCTGTAACTCTGGCTTTCGAATAAATAAATAAATCTTTAAAGCAAGCAAGCAGGAGATAAAGAAACCAGAAGCAGCTCCTCCCAAACAAAACTTACTCATGGTAGCTCTGTGCTTGGGAACGCGACCTGATGGGGGCAAGTTGACCTTGGAATTGGAATTAACCATCAAATTTCAGAGCTTCAGGGATCAGGCAAAACTGCAATTCTGCATGTGTTTACTTACTGAGAGACCAACCACAGCTTAAGCACTTGACTGGATATACAACGGAAAACAGGACGATTATGCTTCCTACCCCAAGGAGCTCAAAGTCCACCAGAAGAGACAGATAAGGACACAGAATTGGCAAGGCAGAGATGTGAGCGCTATGTCAGAAGCCCCACAGGACACCGCCAGCTTGAGCCCAGGGATCAGGAAGGCTTCCATGAGGGGAAGCTCCCGTTTAGGAGATGAAGAACCACGACAGCTCAGGCACCACAACTTTTAACTCTACTGGGTGATATGCGCGGCATTTCACTAAGTCATTCACTCTCGCAGCTTAAGAAACAGGCGAAATCCCTTGGCCAGGTTCCCACACATACCAACGGGTAGATTTGGAGGCGGACTCTAAGCAAGCCGGTTGTAGAGTCTCCGTTTGTCCCCAAGTTGTACTGTGGCCTCCCAGATAAAGTTGACCAGGCTAAGGGAGGAGAGAGCAAGAGGGCTCCGTCGAGAAGGCAGGGCACTGGCAAAGCTGAGATGCAGAGCTCCGGGTGAAGTGGGAAAGCTTAGGCAGATAATGTTAGGTTCCAGAGCTGGAAGCCGCACCTCTCACGCTCCGTGTTGCCACGTTCGTCTGTCACTCAGGGACTCCTCCGCAGGAAGTACTTCCTCTTACCCACGGCGTGGGGGTGGTACCACGCAAACACTTCCGTTTTTCGAAGCTCATTCAAAGCTGGGGAGAACGGAAGCGCTTTCTTCCTCGTGGACTCAGGACGAGCAGAGCAGGGTATGATAATTCCCTTTCTTAGGCCCGCATTGCCGAAATAAAGCCGTAATGGGCCTCTGTATTTTTCTCGCTTTGTAAGTAAAGTTTATCACACCGCGTGCCGCGTTCGGGTCTGTACTTAGAATTCTTCAGAGCCGCTTCAGAGTCTGCAAAGTTCATTTAGGCCCACCCTAGCCCACAACACCGGCACGTGCAAAGACTCCGTAGCTCAGGGCAGTTGGAGTTACCGAGGTCGGGGTGGGGCTGGGGGTTGGAGAATGTGCTGTGAGGCTGGGGAGACCATCTGGCCAGGGACGACAATGGAGGAAGAGCAGGTGGCGGCTTCACCCACTACGCCACAGCCCACCGTGCCCGCTCCCTGCTATATCTCTTGATTCAGTCTCCTTCCATGGTAGTTAAAAGCAAGACTTTGGGATCAAATGGAATCTGGGTTGGAAACCCAGGTGTAGCACTTACTACCTGTGTGAGCTTGGGCAAGTGTTTTAACCCTCTGACTTATAATTTAAAAGATATTAATAGCTTTAACTCCAGGGTTGTTGTGAGGATCAAACCAAGATAACACCTGTGAAGAATCTACCTAGTGAGAGGCATACAGTAAATGCAAAATTCATTAGGGCTTTTGGCTTATTTCAATCCCTTGATTCTCAAATGCTTCACTCAGGCTTCTATGAGATGTCATGGAAAGAAAGGCTTCCGAACTTGAAACACCAAAGGGTCCTTGCTATCCGGTGAATCATTTATTCTTCGGTCAGGAGATGCTGATGGTATGTAAGTGCGACGTTTCTCCCTCTCTCTCCATAGACTCTCCCCGGGACAATAAATCTAACATTGTCTTCCTTGGGAATTTTCTGAAGCCTTCTATTCCTGGGTTACACTCTGTGCACACAAGTTTCTAAGAACTAAGAAAGCATTACTGTGAGGAGTCAGCAGGCAAGCCAGAAAGGAGTTCATTTAAATTTTAGTTTAGTAGAAAATATTTATGAAGATAAAAAGACATTGACAGATAAGGTAGGGAGAGGTTTGATGAAAGACAGTGTAGTTTAGCATTTGGAAGACACCTTGATGGGCTGGGGGGAACTGACATCGATTTTCATGTCAAAGTCAAGGATAGAATGAAGTATGAGGTAAAGCCATCTTTTGCTCCCCAGCAAACACTGAATCGGAACAGTCGTGTTCCTAGAAAGGGAAGCACATGGTCACGTTTGCAGTCAGAAAAACCTGACGGCCAAGACCAATAAATGTAAGCGTTATGTCTGCAAGTGATAGATGAGGGATGCTGTTTATTATTCTGCTTTCTGTGCTTGTGAGTCTCAAAGAGAATGTAAATGCTACAACCATGTAGTTTTGCTCTAGCCCAGGTCATCTTTTCCTCTTACCTTCTTCTCACTCATGTTATTGTCTCACTGAAGATTCTCTGCAGAAAAGATGATGAGATGCATGCCTGAGCTTCATTCACTGGCGAAATAAAACCAGATCCATATCCTAATGGGCTGGGCTTAATAGGGAGTACATCTGTTCCCAGAAGTGAGTGGAATAAATAAAATCAAATATTTGCTTGCATGTTTATTTTCATCCTTTTGCATGTGGAATATAATTTTTTATGTTGGAGAATGGAAATGTTGGCAGGTCACTTGCTGGTTCTCTTTCAGAGACAGGGAGAAAGATGTACAGAGGATGCCATTGAACCTGCAGGATCACCTTCTGCAGTTAAAGATAGAAGCTGTACATAACTGAGGCTAGTAGACTGGAAAAAAAAAAAAAAGACTGTCGTCTCAACAGCTTCATATCTCTACCTGCATTAGAGCACCCTGAACCACAGTTCATGGAAAGAATCCTGCATGTTTCCATTGGAATGCTTATCCTGGTGGTAGTCTCAAGGATAAATCATAAAATCCTCTGCACCCTAGCATTCTCATCTGCAAACAAAGGGAAGAAAGAAATTATCTTCTCATTGGTTCCATCCCTAATTCCTATTCTACATATTGTCTTTTACTTACTCAGGTATAAGAAGTAATAAATTAAACCAATATTTGAAACTGAATTGGAAGTTAGAACCAAGGGAGACTTTTATGCTGTGTTCTTTTCTTGTAGATGTCGTGAATATTTCCAGCAAATGAACTATGTTGTTGTAAAGCATGGTATTCACCTCCGATGGACCATTGAGCGATCATTAAAAATTACATTTGCAAAGAGTGTTAGGAGCCTGGAAAACTCCACAGGAAACTAAATTACATAAATAGAACCGTAGTAAGGATGCAAACAACAACAGAAAATCAGTGTCCATATTTAAATAGTGGTTGTCTCCTTTTGGTGGGAATTACAACTGAATTATTTTCTCTTTCTCTATGTTTATTCTTTTTCTATACTCTTCTGTGTACTGAATATTCTTATTCATATGCTGTATGCTTCCTACAAGGAGCATGTTTTATTTTCTACTCTGAGGCATGTACTTTGAACAAATTTCCCTAGCCATGGGTGATGGATTTCTGTGTCCGGCATCTACAGCTCCTTGTGACAAATGGCAGGGCTGTGAAAAACAGCCAGCTGGTGGGAGATATAGCCTGTGGTCACTCGGCAGAGCAAAGCATTCTCAACTAAATAGCTATTGAATCCCTAGCCTTGGTGTTATTAGAGCCATGCACCACCCAAAGAAACTAGTCATCCATAAATGACTTTCAGACTATGAAAATTGAATGGGTCTCCCTGAGCTAGAAAGATGCCATTGACCCTGGAGGCAGTTAGATTGCAGTAGAGGTGTTAGAAAGAACTTACTGGTGGCATAACACTTTTCCTCTGCTAACAAAGAACAGTGCCATAATTAAACGCCAGTGGGCATTTATTAATTGAGCACCTTGTGCTAATTACTGAAGAGACAGGATGCAGAAGATTCAGTTTTGCTCATCAAGGAACTCAGTCTGGCACAGCCAGAGAGACAGCTGGAGGAGGCCATTGAGATGAGAGATAAGAAGTGCCTGCGTGAAAGCTGTGACAAAGGGAAAGTGGAAGGAGATTTCTGGACCAGATCTTGAGTTCAGTTTTGGATGTGTATTTAGGAAATGTGTAGGCACGTGCATGTGGACAAGTCTGCTAGCCACTGTGTCTGTAATCTGAAGTGCTTTGCATAGAGGTCAGGCTAAGCTATTGTCTTAACAGGCGTCAGCAAATAGGTAGGGACTAGAAAGAAGCAGGTAGATGAGATCATTGGCACTGAGTGTGTTGGCGAGGTAAGCAGAGCAGAAGGCAAAGGGCAGAATCTTGGGGCCCTCAATACATAAAGTGCAGGAGATAGCAAATGCCTGGGCAGAGAGGTAGAAGGAGAACCAGGCATTTTTCTTTTTTTATAAAGCCAAAAAAGTAAAGTATTTGAAGAAGGAAAAGTGGATGAATCAACAACTATCTCCAAAACAACAAAGACTTCCAAAGTTTTCCAGACTGAACAAATGTGCTTTGGATTTAACAACTTTGGAGGAGTTTGCAAAGGTACAGAATTTTCCATAGCATCATAGGGAAAGACTGGATGAGATTTCTCCCTGCCTCCAACATTTCCTGACATTGACATTTATAGACCTATAGGGTTAGTCCCCACCATTTGTAAGAAATATTCAGAGTAGCACTAAGGATATTATGACTACTCAGATTAGTGAATGGATTAGAGCTTAAATCATTATACTTGGATTAGTGTTAAAATAATTGTCCCATGGGCAGGCATTTAGCCTAGCAGTTAAGATGCTGGTTAGGAAACCTGCATCCCACATTGGAATGCCTATTTTCAAGTCCTGGTTCCAGCTCCTGTTTCAGAGTTCCAGCTAATGCAGATTGTGGATGGTCATTGTGATGACTCCAGTAGTTGAGTTCCTGCCACCCAAATGGGAAATCTGGATTGAGTTTCTGGCTCTTGGCTTTGTCCCCCTGGCCATTGTGGGTATCTGAGAAGTGGACCAGTGGATAAGAGAGCTCTCTCTCTCTCTTGCTCTCTGTCTCTCTCTCTCTCCCACTCAAATAAATAAAATTACTGTCCCAGTAAATGTGATAAATACCACGTATAAAGATAATATGCCTTACTTAAAACATAACTTTGGAGAAAAAAATTCCTTTAAAATAACAGGAGCAGGTAGTGTAAACAAAAAGACTAAAAAAGAACCCATGTGCTGCCAGTAGTAAATTCCTTGAGAAGACTTTTTTAAAAAACAACAAAATTTAAGAATGCAGATGAATAGGTAGGAAAAATTATTAAGGAAGCAAATTATTGCTAAAGGATAGAGTTTGGAAAATTAACAAGCAGGTGAACAGGATTTCTTTTGCCTGCCTGGAATTCTACACCTTCCAGGAATAAATCCAAAACCTTTCCATTGGGGAACTACCCTCCCCTCAGTCCTCATGGTTCAGGAGAAACTGATGCTGTTAGCAGATCCTGCTGGAGGCATGCCCAACTCCAGGCAAGGAGAGCACTCATCTCCTGGGCCACAATGAACATTTTAGGGCTGGGCTTGAGATCCCAGTGTGGGCCAATGAGAAAGTCTTGGGTCTTTGCCTGGCACGGACTGGCAAGGAGCCCTCTTTCTGCTGCGATTGCTACACTGATACGATGCATACAGGGAGCTTCTGGTGGCTGCATTTGCCACTGCCTGGCTGCTTGAGAGCGCCACTTCCAGAGAGGAAAATAGAATCCAAAAAGGGAGACAGGCACTTTCCCGATGACATCATTTAGGTCACTAAATCCAACCATGTCAAAAATAAGCCTTGGATATTCCAGTTACAACAGCCAAAGAAATTTCCCTTTTTCCCATAAGCTGATTTGACTTCAGTTTCTGTCAGTTGCAATCAAAGTAGTCCAGATTGACAGAGCAAATCAGGAACATTTGGGAATAGAACGTAACTCACTCTAAGGCTGCCTCAAATGATAAACTTTATGTGTTCCAAAATACTGTCATTAACTTAGTCAAAGGCTGTTTGGTTTAGGCCAGGAGAACTGACTAAATTTGTTAAATACAAAGGAATACACACATACACACACACATAAACATATTGTCAAGGCTTGCTCACAACCCCAAGGGTAAGAATTAAGGTCAGACATTGTAATGGAGAATTAATGACCTCTGGAATGTCAGCAGGAGTCAAAGAAGCATTCATTCTGCTTGTTTCTCTCAGGGTTCATAGGATGTCTCTTGCTCCATGAATATCTTTCATGTCCAGTTCACCTGACTCCTAAGAACCCATCCTAATGTGATTTCATCTGCTACTGACCTGCATGGTCATGTTCATTCAACATCTGCAAGTAGAACTGGCCTTATCTTTTCAAGTGAAAATTGCAAATGGAGGCAAGTAGGTAAGGAGTGAGAAAGAGAGAATGAATTTGGCCCAAACTTGGACAAATGTCCACCTTTGATCCAATCAAAGCTGTGGTCAAGGAACAATGTTACCAGCTCCACTGCTCACTGAAAAAGCTTGAAGTATTTGTCATCCACTAAATGTATTAATCAGAACAGGACAAAAGAATGAGGAAGCATGACACAAAAGAAAGTTTAGATTTATAACTCCGGTTCTAGGCAGAACTAGCTGAGTGGTTTTCAATGTTCATTCCCCTTCTTGTACAGAACCCAGGGTTCTCTATGCCTAGCTTAAGCTCTCTGTGCTATAGCACTACCAGACATCAGGTGTCTGAGATGCTCTACATAAAAAAAAAAATTGTTAGTCTTAATGAGTGTAAGTTTGGTGAAAACAGGTTTGAATGGTTATTCAAAGTGGAAAGAGCATAACTTTGAATTCATATGTGTGGGCTTTAGATCCCAGCAGCTGAACAATTTCTACCTGTATGGTGTTAGGTATCCTTTCTAAATATTTCTTGCCCAACACAAAACAGGGTTATAAGGCAAACATACAGCTTATAAGGCAAATATAGAAATTAAATAAGTTGCCAAATATGAATATCTACCTCAGTACCTATGGCACTCACTAAATATTGACTATCTTCATTAATGGTTATTAAGGCACATTATTCCGATTTATACTAAGGTAGATCCACCCTTAGTCTAGAAAAATCTACTACTATGATGCTTTAAATATCACATACCTTTTTGCTAAAAGATTCCCTCCAAATGCTGATTCCTTACCAGTAGAAACACCAGTGGATTTTTATGTTTTTGAGAGAGAAAGAGAAACAGACAGAATGTTCCCATCTTCTGGTTCATTTCTCAAATGCCTACAACTAGAGCTGGGCCAAGACCAGAAACCAGAAACTCAACTCAGATCTCCCATGTGAGTGGCAGGGACTCAACTATTTTAGTAGTCATCTGCTGCCACACTGTAGGTTAGCAGGAGGTTAGATTGGAATCTGAGCAGAGACTTGGACCCAGGCACAGCAATATGGGATGCAGGCATCCCACTCAGTGTCTTAACTGCAAGGTGAGATGCCTGCCCACTGGGCATCATTTTAAAAATATCAATGCCTGAATGCACTGTAGATCGACTGAATCAGAATCTCTGAGTCTATGACCCTGGCATCTGTGATTTTTAAAACTCCACAGTAGAAGCTAAAAAAAAAAAAAAAAAAAAAAAAGCTCATTAAATGTTTGTAGAATGAACGCATAAACAAATGAATACATTGAGCAAACACTACAATGAATTCAATACATTTATAATAAATTGGGATCAACAAGTAAAATTTGTACTCTGTATTTATGTGTTTTTCTTAAAGATTCATTTGTTTATTTGAAAGTCAGAGTTACACAGAGTTACAGAGAGAGAAGGAGAGCCAGAGAGAATGAGAGAAAGAGAGGTCTTCCATCTACTGGTTCATTCCCCAATTGGCCCACTCCCCAATGGCCAATCCAGAGCCAGGAGCTTTTTCTGGGTCTCCCACATGGGTGCAGGATTCCAAGGACATGAGCCATCTTCTACTGCTTTCCCAGGCTATAGCAAAGATCTGGATCAGAAGAGGAGCAGCCGGGACTTGAACCCACGCCTATATAGGATGCTAGCACTGTAGGCGGCGGCCTCTCCCAGTAGGCTACAGTGCCCACCACGATTTATGTTTTAAAAGTAGATTTATACCAACGCCGTGGCTTACTAGGCTAATCCTCTGCCTGTGGTGCCGGCACCTTGGGTTCTAGTCCCGGTTGGGGCGCCAGTTCTGTCCCAGTTGCTCCTCTTCCCGTCCAGCTCTCTGCTGTGGCCCAGGAAGGCAGTGGAGGATGGCCCAAGTGCTTGGGCCCCTACACCTGCATGGGACACCATGGGGAGGCACCTGGCTCCTGGCTTCGGATCGGCGCAACAATGGCCATTGTGGCCATTTGGGGGGTAAACCAACGGAAGGAAGACTTTTTTCTCTCTCTCTCTCTCACTGTCTAACTCTGCCTGTCAAAAAGAAAAAAAAAAAAGGTAGATAGGTAGATTTACACCCACAATGTTTAATGTAATAGCACAAAAGAAAGGGTTAGATTGGATGCATCAAAATATAGCTGCTTGCATTCTGACGGTGTTTGTGTTGTCTTCAGTTAGGTCACTATCAGAGAGCCACATGTTGCCAGTGACAAGTGCATCACCAAGGGACAGGGTAAAACTGCTGCCTAATGAGGTCATGATTGTCTTCTTCCAGGACGGAAGCGGCTCCTCTTATCTTCTGCTGTCTCTGCCTCGCCTTTGCTTCTTGGATTCTTGTGCCTTCCCAGTCCTGGAACTGTTGACAGCCTGGAATGCCCCCAACAAATTATGCTCCTTGAGTGTTGCCTCCTTCTCTCTGACCCAGTGCTTGAGTTTCATTTACAAATGGCATGCAGACCACTCCTTTTTCAAGCACTCAATCTACCAAGTACAAGTCAAATAAAGATACTTGCAAGGAAAGAATTCCCAAGGGGGAGGAGCTTTCTATAGACCCACCAGTGCAGTTTAACCCATAAAAGGCCAGAGGAGAAAGACCTCCCATGACCGCTAATCCAAAATCTGTGAAGTGAAATGGCTATGCCCTTGCATTACAGCTCAGAGCTGCAGCCTGGGAGAGACTGAATATTTTAAGGCTTAGCAGCATATGAATTTCAGGAATGGAGACCCCAAGGAAATAAGTAATGAATTAAAAAGGGTTTCAAATGAAATATAACATAGCTATTGAAAGAGGAGAAAAAGAACATTGGTTTCATTTTATTGAAAATATCTCAGAGAGTTGGTCGACTAGAGAATCCAGAAAGTAAGAAAGAATAAAGTAGCCAATTAAAATGGACTCATAAATCACTCTTTGGAAGTCTTGTATGGATGATTGAGAAGAAAAGGTGCCAAGAGACAAATGAAAGTATGAGACAACATTGGGAATCAAAAGAACCAGACACACTACCATCAGGAGTCACAGACTCAAATACCTACAGGGCCTCTGAATGAAAGGATTTGGGCAAAAAGCAATAGGGATGGGCAGGGAGTTAGGCATTTTTGAAGGTATTCACCACTTAGATACAGACAGCTCTTGCCATGTAGGAAGTACTGTCACAGTCTCTCATCTTTCAAAGACAAGTGGAAAATCCAGACCTTTTCATGTAAAAATCTCTCAATTTTTAAATACTGACAACAAATTTAAATATCTTAAGCACAATGTTAGCTGGAAAACAAAACAAACAACAACAACAAAACACATGGCTGTGGACTGTAAATGGCCCTTGGGGCCTGAGAATTCTGGGGTCTAGGCCCTTCCGGAACTAGGTTTTGATCCAACACTACCACAAACCAGCTGTGGGGCCAGGGGGAATTCATGACTTAACCTTTTGAAACATTCATTTCCTCCTTGGTAAAAGGAGAATAATAACATCCTCCTTCCCTAGTGGTTATGAGAATTATACATGGACACAACAGTGTCAGGGTGTGTAGGTTATAGGGCAGAGCTTGGGTGGACTGTATGCCACCATGTATGGTTTATGTGCCCTGTATCTGTCATAAGGACCCTGAATCCACACACAGACTCGTTGAATACATTCCCAAACATAAAAGATCCTGTAACACAAGACTATATGAAATCAGCTACACAAATTGAAATTGTCAAGTCATAATTTATTGAATAATTTTAAAAATAGCTAAAAAGCTTTGTCACATTACAAAGTAAAAACAAAAAAGTTTACCGACAATCTGAAAGTTGGCCATCTCTAAAAATCGTTTCTCAACCTTTTTGTCATCATTGCCCCCTTAAATGGTCTTTTTAGACTTTTTTTCCTCTAACCCCCACTCCTACAAAATTTTGATAGCCTAGATATATTGCATACCTGTTTAGGTACCATATGTTTATTTGTATTTTATACATACAAACAGCAAGTCCTTTCCTCCCAGCACCTAAGCCAATTTTCACATTGTTTGGAATAATAGCACTTTGAGAATGCATGTCCTAAAGAAACCCACAGTATCTATGGAATGCCAGCATTTCAGTCTCATGTTTTATGACAGATAATGGATATAAATGTCATTGTTCAGTACCTGGCACAGAGTAGGTGCTCAGTTAATTATAGCTGTTATGATAATTGTTAAGAGTCATGGCAATTTAGCAGGATAGTTCCACACAGCCCTGGGTGCCATGAGGAGTCTAAGGCAGAGCCTTCCTTCTAATTGAATACCTTGCTCCAAAGTCTTTGGGAAGACAATTCTACAATAGACCAGTAGCTCTCTAGCAACGCTTCTGTAGAAAGCACTTCCAGGAAACTGTATTCTCCAGAGCTTTAGCAACATTGTTGTTCTTCCTTGTAATACTCAGAGTGTTTGTAAAAATAAAGGAAAAAATATGCTCAGCAAATTTGCCAGATAGAAAAATCATTTTTGCTTATACTTACCTTTGGTCCATGTCTTAGTCCACTTGGGCTAAGCTATATGTTATAGCAGAATACCACAGACAGGGAGGCTTGTAAACAACAATTTTATTCTTTATAGTTCTGGAGGCTGGGAAGTTCAAGGTCAAGGTCCTGGCAGATTTGGTGTTGATTCAGAGCTGTCTTCCTGGGTCGTGGATGGGACCTCCTCCCTGTGTCCTCACATGGTGGAAGGGACTAGCTACTCCTTGGAGTCTTTTTAGACAGGGGCCCACATCACTTCCCAAAGTCACCACCTCCAGCACCATCCCTTGGAGGGGTAGGATTTAACACGTGAATGTGGGAAAAGACAAAAACATTGAGACCATCCTACCTGGTAACAGACTTCTACTGTTTTGCAGCCAAAGGCTAATCTTTTGTCTTCTTGGGCTCACACAATCGAAGCCCTCACTCCCTAGAAGTTCTGGGGAGGTTTCTGTGTGTGGCCTCACGCTTGTGCAGTGGCCTTGCTGGTGCGTTCCCTTGAGGCCCGCTCCGTTTTGTTGGACCATTAGCCAGACTTCTGAGAGAAAGGAGAACTATTGCCCTTGCAGCCTCTTGCTGGAGTGATGATTGCCTAATGCTTGGCAGCCTTCTCAGTAACAAGAGTATAAATGGGGCTGTGGGGACGTTGGGAAATCCTGCCCCAAGAGGAAATCTTGTGCATGATGTCAGAACACTCAGATATTAAAAGCTGCAGACTTTACAATTATTAACAAGCACAGGAAAACTAATTAGGAAGGCTGAGTAGATGCTATCTGACTTGCCCAGAGGTGTAACTACCAATGAAAATTCTACTTGGAGGTTTGAGGAGTTAACTGAAAGTTTCCACCTGGTCTCATGGCTGAGCATTGGGATCCAGGAACATATACCCGGAGGAGAAATCTCTAAAGAGCTGTTGTTTTGGGGAGACCTCTATTATGGCTCTCATTTTGTACTTTAATTACTGATTCAGATCTCTTGTGCTTTTCAGCTGGACTGAAGATGGAAGGTGACAGGACTCTGTACTCCTCTGCTTAGTCCACTGCACCAAAATAAATAGTTTTTCATTGCATTTTCCATGAACTTTCTGAAGTACTCTTGCATCTGAGAGAGAAAGCTGACAAATCAAGGTCAGTAGGAAGCTACGTTACCATTTATGGATTTTTGGTTTTGTTTTTCATTGTACTGCTCTCAAGAGCTCTCAATGATATGGTTTCCAAGTTTGTAAACAACATGTTGGACTGTCTTTGTCCTAAGCTCAGCTGCAGCTGTGAAACATCCACCAGTCCTGTCTACTCCTCTCAAGAATGTCTTCTCCACCATTCAAGTATACACTGAAATGTCTCCTAGCACCTGTGTCTGCAGAAACCAGTGCGGTAAGAAACTGTGGATTGTCTCAGCTACAGGACACTGGGCCACTGCAGTCCATTAGCCCTGGGAATTTTAGGAATTGAAGGAAGAGGTAATGGGGGCTGGGAGAGGCGATAGCAGACAGACAGACAGGAACCTTGCTCTTTGGCTAGCCAGAACTTTGCAAACTGATGGCCCACAGACCCAACCCAGTCCATAGACATATATTGTTTGGTTCAGATACTGTTTTAAAACTTTATTTTTGATTTGGTGGCCAAGGGCCTCTCTCAAAAACTCAGAAGTTTGGCAGTACTGGGCCTGCCTTCTTACATGGTTGTCAGCTGGTTTGAACTAAGCAGCAGTTGTTTCCCTTAGGTCAAGTACAAATCTCCAGCTTGTCACAACCCCCAGCACTTCCTGTTTCTCTGTGTTACACTGATGCTATGTGTGTAATAGTATGGTTACATACAAATGTCATTATGTGCCTAACCTGACTGCTGCACTTACCTTACCACTTTTCATAGAGTAAAGAGAAAAATTATATGTTCCCTATACCTATGTTTCTATCTCTTTATCAGGTACAACCAAGTTTTATTTTTAATTTTTTTAAGATTTACTTATTTATTTGAAAGTCAGAGTTACACAGACAGAAGCAGAGGCAGAGAGAGAGAGAGAAAGTCCTCCATCCGCTGGGTCACTCCCCAAATGGTCGTAACAGCCAGAGCTATGCCGATCCGAAGCCAGGAGCCAGGAACTTCTTCCAGGTCTCCCACATGGGTGCAAGGGCCCAAGGCCTTGGGTCATCATCTACTGCTTTCCCAGGCCATAGCAGAGAGCTGGATCAGAAGTGGAGCAGCTGGGACTCGAACCGACACCCATATGGGATGCCAGCACTGCAGGTGGTGGCTTTACCCACTACACCACAGTCCAGCCCCTATTTTTATTTTTTAAAAATGTATCTATTTGATGGGACCAACATTGTAGTGCACTGGGTTAAACCACTAGTTGAGATGCCAGTATCACATATCAGAGGGCCGGTTCTAGTCTCAGCTGCTCTGCTTCTGATTCAGCTCCCTGCTGATTCACTTGGGAAGGCATTAAAATATGGCCCAAGTACTTTGGTCCCTTCCAGTTATGTGAGAGACCAGAGTGGAGTTCCTGGCTCTTGGCTTTGGCCTGGCCTAGATCTAGCTGTTGTGGTTATTTGGGGAGTAGAATAGTAGATGGAAAATATCTCTGTCTCTTCCAACCTTTCTCCCTCCCTCCCTCTCTCTGTAACTCTGCCTTTCAAACAAATACATCCTTTAAAAAATTATTTATTTGAGAAAAAGAGAGTAAGAGAGAGAGGTCTCTCATCCATGGATATACTCCCCAAATGCCTGCAGTGATTGGGATTGGGCTGAAGCTAGGAGCCAGAAACTCAATCCAGGTCTCCTGTGTGGGTAGCAGGAATTCAATTACTTGAACTATCAACACTCCCTTCCAGGGTCTGTATTAGCAGGAAGTTGGAGTCAGGAATCAGAGCCAGGGATCAAACTCAGGCACTTTGATATGGGCTGCAGATATCCTACAGCTAGACCAAAACCCTACAACCAGCTTTTTAAATAGTGAAATACATACTACATGGTAAAAAGTCATTCTTCCCCTCACCCCCTATGTCCTCTGCTGCCCACAACCACTCTCAACACCTCCCGTGCACTCAGTGGCTGAGAGTTAATGGCTAGCACTAGCAGAAGGTCTTTAGGACCCTGCCTCTGTGTGAGGTGCCCATAAACACCATTCACGTGGTAAGTGGGTAGAATCAGATTAGGTGGAATGTATTTGTCTCACATCTCACCTATGTATTATTCCTTTAATGAAGTCTATGGTGCTCCAGCTCAATCCAAACCTCAAACCTAACAGGTCTCAAGGGCTGGTCCTCATTAGTACATATGCTGGGACAGGTTCCAAAAAGGTCATGTCCCCAGGAACTGTTGTAGTGCTATCTCTAGCATCAGGAGGAAAGAGCCTATGAGTATTTGCTTATGGACTTAAAATTTACAAACATGTGACTGCTTTGTTTCCTATTCTTCACTATTTTCAGTTCACAAAGCATTGTCCATCTGGGCCCAAGAGAATCTTCATCATTCTGCTACCCAGCCCTGAACCCTAGAGACTCTCGCCAGGCTAACCTCATCTACTTAGCTTGCAACTCTGAAACTCATCCAGAATCATTTTCCCCAGACAGTTTTAGTGTCCCTCCCATAGCAACCTTCCCTCCCTGCCCAGGACTGGGCTGCAATAGTCTGTTTGCTGTGTACACTTTGTGTACACCATTTATCCCCATTTCATAGCAAGTTCATGGCACAGAAATTCAATACATTTGTTGCATGAATGATTCACTGAGTGTTTGGGATTCCATAAACTACATGCATTGCCAACTTCAGTGTCATTGAACAGCAGACATTGTGGATCCCTCAGATCCCAGCACCTGATGCTCTACTGCCAACTCCTCCCATATAAGACCTTCTTCAGAGGATCAGTTGCCTTTGGGAACTTCAGCTCTCTCCCCAGAGAGAAAGTGCCTCGGAGGGGGCAGGAGTTTGGTATGGTGGTTAAGACAACTGCATAGGGGCAGGCACCTATGGCACCAGCCTCCCATATGGGTGCCAGTCCATGGCTTGGCTGCTCTACTTCTGATCCAGCTCCCTGCTAATAGCCTGGGAAAGCATGCATGATGCACCCATATGGGAGACTTGGAAGAAGCTCTTGGTTCCTGGCTTCGGAATGGCTTAGCTCCAGCTGTTACAGCCATCTGTGGAGTGAACCAGCTGAAGGAAGACCTCTCTCTGTCTTTCTGTCTGTAACTCTGCCTCTCAAATAAATAAATAAATCTTAAAAAAAAAACTGTTTAAAAAGACAACTGCATACCACAGTGGAGTGCCTGAATTTGAATCCTAACTCAACTCCCGATTCCATCTTCCTGCTAATACAGATTCTAGGAGGCAGCAGGAGATGGTTCAAGTATTTGTCCTCCTGTCACTCATATGACAGAACTGGATTGGGTTCCTGGTTCCCAGCTTTGGCTTAGCCCAGCCTGGGCTGTTGTGGGCATTTGTGGAGTGAATCTGTGGATGGGATCTTTCTCTCGCTCGCTCACTCGCTCTCGCTCTCACGCTCTCTTTCTCTCTCTCTCTCCCTTTCAAATAAATTAGATGAATAGATAAAAATTTTAAAAGTTCCTGGGAGCTTGCTCCCATTACCAAGGGAAGTCAATGACTGGCTGGTGTGGAAAAATAAAAACTTAATTCCTTTGCCTCTGGGTGGGTTAAATTGTGGGGTGTAGTTTACACCCAAAGCTCCCAGGCAGGATCAGCCTGGGGCCATGCCAGTCCCGAGATACCATACTTGCCTGGACCTGTTCCCTTTCCTGTCCTACTAACCCCACTCCCTCAGCAGTTTTTCATGGGAGAACCCAATTCTTGGCTCACAAGCTGCTTCTGGGAGAGTTCAGTCCAAGCCAAATTGATTGGGGAGTGTTCATGAAACACCTAGAGAGAGACCATTGCCAGGAAGGCTGACTGTGCTCCTTCCTCTTGGGTCTACACCTATAGGGACAACTCTAAAAAAAACTATGGGGTCCCCAGTGACACCACTTGAGACAACATGTACTTATTTGGAGATTTTTAGAATGAAAACTTACCACAACAGCACGTAGCCCATTTTAAAACAATAATGGACTACAGAAAATCAATTGTCTCTTTCCCCAAGTCCCAGAGAAGGTGCCAGCTCTGGACTTCCTTGGATAACTCTTCTGGGGAAGTTTCACTAGCTACAATTTCATGGTTGGTCCAGGTACCAAAATAGAGCAGTTATTTTGAAAGGTCAGTAATGGAGTCTTGACACTGAGAGTCTTAATTGAGGAAATCATTGATTTCCCCATTAATATTTTAACCTGCTTGAAAGATAAGAAAGGATCTTGCTATAAAAATATTCTACTGAAAACTGTCTTGCAGCAAGTACATATTGGATTCTGCTAATGCTGGTGACAAAAAATCATAAAATCATAGGTCAGAGATTTCCAATCATGGCATTTTTGACATTTTGGGCTGGGTACTTATTTTTTTGAAGAATTATTTATTTATTTGAAAAGCAGAGCTACAGAGAGGCAGCACATACATGCGAGAGAGAGAGAGAGAGAAAGAGAAAGAGAGAAAGGTCTTCCATCTGCTGGTTCTCTCCACAAATGGTCCAATGACCAGAGCTGGACTGATCAGGAGCCAGGAACTTTGTCCAGGTCTCCCACATGGGCACAGAGGCCCAAGCATTTGGGCCATCCCCTCCTGCCATCCCAGACCATAGCAGACAGCAGAATCAGAGGTGAAGCAGCAGGGACTTGAACCGGCACTCATATGGGATGCCAGCATTGTAGGAGGCAGCTTTATCCACTATGCCATTTGTCAGCCCCTGGGCTGGATACTTCTTTGTGGTAGCTGGCCATCCTGTGCAGTGTAGGAAGTTTAGCAGTATCTCTGGCCTCCACCCACCAAATGCCAGTAGAGTACCAGCTACCTGCCCAGCTGTGACAATCAAAAATATCTTCAGGCACTGCCAGGTGTCTTCGAGGCAAAAATCATTCCTGGGCGAGAACCCTAGGAAATTAGAGCCAGAGGTTTGAGATTCAGGGGAGGAAGAGGGGATGTCAAAGGAAACTTGTATTTTTTTTTCTTTCAACTGTAATTGCAAAGGAGAAAAAATGTCAACTGGATTCTGGAGATTATAAATAGAACCCTCTCTGGAAATTGGCACTGATGTGAAGTTGAGATCTACTTCAGAATCAGTGCAGTGAGTTTGTACAGAGCATCTTTGTAGAAGAGGTTCACATCATAATGATGATTGTTTAAAAATGCATGTATTTATTTATCCTGAATGATCTCAACTTCATCTGGGAACTCAGTAGATGAAATCTACTAATTAAACAGATCTCTCCCTAACACATTGAGGTCAGCTTGCCTTTAAGGGTTTCAAAGAAGGAAAAAAAAAAAAAAAACAGGTCACAAACATCTGTTTTCTGCGGTTGGAAACTTGAAAAGATGAAAATCAAAAAATAGGAAGAAAATAAACAAAGTTCCTTTTACCATCTGTTTCCTAACAATCTTTCAATTAGAATTATTACATTTGTGGAGAAGGACAGAAATTTTAGGTCTTTTGAATCCCTCAAGGAAGCCAGTAAAATGTCCTTTGTAATATGCTTCAGCGATGAAGATTAAACTAAATCTTTTTTTGTTTGTTTGTTTGAAATGCAATCCTAAGCAGGGGTTACAATCTCGTGGTGATGTATGTGTTTCAGTGAAGCACACTGATTGCCAAATGGTCTGTGCTGTATTAGGCCTCTGGCGAATTTGAATCTATTAGTTAAAAGCATAGAAACCAAAAGTGAATCCTTGAATATCTTGGGTTTTTATTTAAAATGTCAGGAAACAATCTGAAGGGCACATGAACTTTCTTTATTGTAATCCATTTAATGTAAAACAAATAAAGTCATCTCTCTATACCCATCAAGGGTTAGAGAAGGAAAGACTTTGCCCCTCATGCAGAAATTAAAGAACTGCATTTTCCAATTGGACTTTGTTTTCACCAGTTAACCACTTTCTCTAATTTTCTCCATCTTAGGTGGATGTGGTTCTCTAGCTCTGTTGAATTCTATTCTTTCTTTCTTTCTTTTTTTTTTTGACAGGCAGAGTGGACAGTGAGAGAGACAGAGAGAAAGGTCTTCCTTTTCCGTTGGTTCACCCCCTGAATTCTATTCTTTCAAATGGAAGGGACGCCCAGTTGCTGCTTTTATGCATATTATCAATCAGGTCCTCATGAAATCTATTTACTTATTCCCTCACTCATACTCAAAGCCTATGTATGACCTGTCTTGCTTATAACAAAGCTACCACAAAATTCTTTCATGTGTTCCTATGGTTGATCATTTCATACGTTAATAACTTGAACACTCTCCAGTGCTTGGCTGCTTGTATTTTAGAGTTTGTGTTTTGGGTACTGCTATGCATACATAACTGGTTAAATATTCACTCTGCATTATTTTTTACCAAAGAGAACTAATTTGGGCTTGTTTCTAATATAATTTTTATCAGTTCAATCTAGGAACTAGCAAAGCCAACAGCTAAATGTGCTGCCTGGTGGTCCTTACTGTTGAGTGATTGGATAACGTTTCATGAGCTTTAGACTGCAAGTTCAAGTCATTATTTTATAGTGTTGTATGGGAAACAGACACTAAGAAAAGAATTACAAGTGAATGTAAAATTAACAGTCTGTTGAAAGCAGGGTTTCTCAACCTCAATATCTGAGCCAGATAATTCTTTGTTAGTGAGGGGGCTCTCCTATGCATTGTACTACATACAGCAACATCTCTGGCCTCCACCCACCAGGCGATGGTAGCAGCCACTGCATCCTTTTCTCCAGGATTGACCACCAAAATGCCTCCAGTTATAACCAATGACTGCTGGGGAAGTAAAATTCCCCCCAAGTGAGAGCCAAGATGATGCCAAGAGGAGAGAGAGACTGATGGTATTACCCAGAGGATGTAATTGGGTGATTTGACAGGGCCCAAATGGCCAGTTCTCTGAGGTTATGCTGCCTGAGCTGAGGTCTCAATGATTAATAGGAGTTAACTAAGCGAAGAGAGAGGAGACAGCATTTAATTAATTCATTCATAAAGTACTTAGAGAATCCCTGCCATGTACTGATTCTGTTCTAGGTGCTGACGATAAAGCAGTTAGTGGAAAAAGTCCCCTATGCTTCCCTTGTAGTAGCAAGGGTCCAGAAAAAATGTACACAAAAAGGTGGAGAATGGAGATAGCTACTTCTTGGAGGTGGATAAGGAAGTACTCTTTATAATCTTTTTATTGGACCCTGAATAAAGAGAAAGGGACAGACAAGCAAAGATGTAGGGAAAAGTGACTTCCAGGCAGGGATAGCCTAGAAGCATATACATAAATTTAACCCTAGAGGAGAGTGTGAGAATGTCCAGTACCAAATCTCCTTTCCATCCATTTGGGATCCTGAGCATAAGATTAAAACCTAAAAGCCAGAGCTGTTTAATGGGTAAGCACTTGCTTTAATGATATCTGTTTCTGTTATTCATTTAGATACAAATGGGCTTGTGCCCACATTCATTGACACAACAGAAATCAAAGCTGTGTACATTGTTTGTAGAACTCATGTTGTTGTAATTTTCAGGGAAATACATCCAAGATCATGTTCATGGAGTGATCTAGAGAAGCTTTCACTGGATGGATCTGTTTTGTGGCTAAGAGAAAGAACTCTTAAAAAGTCATGGACTATAACTCTGGCCCCCTTTCTTGAAGACCAAATTTACAAGAGAGATAAACAGCCAGCAATTCCTGTTAATAGAGTCTACAAGATTGCTTTATAATGAGGAAGGCAATTGACAAGATCATTTAAAAGGAGTAATGTGGCAAACACATCCAGAAGCCATGTTTTCTAATAAAAAGGTTGCTTTCGATGACATAGAATATTTAACAGAGTGCCTTCTCTGTGTTGACTTTTCCCAAAATAGCATCAGCTTCCAAATGCTGGTTTCTCATACCTATCCTGATAATTCACCAAGGACTTAAATGTTCAGGATACTGCAGAATTTTAGAGCTAGAAGAGTACCAAACAAACAAAACAAAAACAAAAGGAACCAAGGCTAGGAAAATTTGGATGACTCGTCCAAGGTCATAGAATAATTTGTGACATGGCCAAGACAAGAACATCGTTCTGTGTGTACTCTCGTCAGTGTATGAACTCACGTCCCCGTTGTGTGAATAGTCAATTAAACAGACATCTTTTAAACTGAAATCTGAAATCTACACACCCCTTTAGTGTGGCACATCACATTAAGCCAGTGGTTCATGCTTGGCAGATTTTGTCCCCTAAGCACCTATGACAGTGACTACAGATATTTTTCATTGTTACAACTCCTGCATAGACACTATTACATCTAGTCAGTAGATGCTAGATTTGTTGCTAAAGACCCTAGAGTGCACAGATCCCACAACAAAGGATTACCCAATATTGGTGGTCACATTTGAGATGCTACACTGGCTTTGGCATTACTTCCTCATTAGAGTTTCAAATTAGTGAAAACTGTGGTTTTTCTTGACTTGGTCTTGTCTCTACTACTGGGAACTTGTCCTGACTACTAATGTGCAGAGCATTTTTTTTTTAACTTATCAGCTGAATTTAGTTGTAAATAATTCAATAATAAAACAAAAGATGGCAATTCCTTTAACAGAATAGTAGTAAAAAGCAGAACTGCAGAAGGCCAATGATTACTTCTCATGGTAAGTGAGAAATGTTAAAAATTGCCATTTTTCTTATTTTTTGGTGAAAAACACAGCTCTGAAGACTCTTAAAAAAGCACTATATTCTATCTTTGGAAAAACTGCATTCATGGCAAATTTTCCATTCAAAGGACTAACAGACTCCCTGAAATTCTAGAGGGGCAACAATCCTGAGCCTAGAACAAAATATACCATGTTTTCCTCATGTCCTTTGGGTGGTATGATTAACACTGCTTTAATACAGCTTGCCATTCTTTTTAGGAAAATTAAACCCTGCTTCAAATATTTTAAAATAACCACTCTGTACAATTTGGGACAGGGTCAATCGGACTTGCCCCAAATGGTAGAGTTAGAAACGTGCCAGGGGATTCCAATTCAATCCCATCAAGGTGGCATGTACCAATGCCATCTCACTAGTCCAAGTGATAATTTCTGTTCACAATTGATCATAATGATAGGACTAAGAGTCAAAGGGATCACATAAACAAGACTAGTGTCTGCAAATACTAACTGATAGAATAAAAAAAGAAGAGAACGATCCAACATGGGAAGCAGGATGCACAGCAGACTCATAGAATGGCAGATATCCTAAATGGCACTCTGGCCTCAGAATCAGCCCTTAAGGCATTCGGATCTGGCTGAAGAGCCCATGAGAGTATTTTAGGCATGGAAAGCCAATACATTCTGGCAAAAAAAAAAAAAAAAAAAAAAAAAAACCAAAACACACACACACACACAACCCTATATATGAAAGATCTTTGTGAGTGAGATCCCAGTGGAAAGAACAGGTCATCAAAGAAGGAGGTACCTTTCTCTGAAGGGAGGAGAGAACTTCCACTTTGACTATGACCTTGTCTAAATAAGATCAGAATCAGTGAACTCAAAAGGCCTCCATAGCCTTGGCAACTCATGACTAGAGCCTAGGGTGATTACTGATGCCATAAACAAGAGTGTCAACTTGTTAAGTCAACAACAGGAGTCACTGTGCACTTACTCCTCATGTAAGATCTCTATTCTAAATGTGCTGTACATTGTGAGTTAATGCTATAACTAGTACCCAAACAGGTGTTTCTGTGTTGTACAGTGTGAATTAATGCTATACCTAGTACTCTAATGGTATTTTACACTTTGTGTTTCTGTGTGGGTGCAAACTGTTGAAATCTTTCCTTAATATATACTAAATTGATCTTCTGTATATAAAGATAATTGAAAACTAATCTTGATGTGAATGGAAGGGGAGAGGGAGCGGGAGAGGGGAGGGTTGTGGGTGGGAGGGAAGTTATGGGGGGGGAAGCCATTGTAATCCATAAACTGTACTTCAGAAATTTATATTCATTAAATAAAAGTTAAAAAAAAAACATCACTCAAATATTGGAAGTGGCCTATTGTGGCCTCTACTGAAATAAATATAAAAATGTAGACTGTTGGAGAGAGAAACAAGATGGCGGCAAAGAGGCTCAGGTGCCCACCTACCCAGAGAGACTCCTTATTAACAGCTTTACACACACCACGTCACCTTCACAAGACTTGTGGAAGCCTCCTGGTGAGAGACCGAAAGGATCCTCTGATTTTAGGAAAAGTCCTGCTGAAGAAAAAAAAAAATGGCAGAGTTCTCCATGTCTCCTCTCCTCCAGCTCCAAGGAGCATGACATGGAGAGATGCCTTCTTCTGCGGAAAGGGACAGTGAACTCAAGTCCAGGGCCAGGCCCTCTGTGAACAGTTCAGTCCCTGGCCCCTGCCCCCAGGCCCTTCCCTAAGGTATATTTGGAGCCTTCACAGCCAGGCGCCCTGTGTCCACCTCACCCCAGGGCCAGTATAAAGTGGAACTCCAGCAGCCCCAAGAGCCCAAGAGAGGTAGCCTAGTTCCATGCCTCCATGCCAGGCCTACCACACTGAGAGCCAGCACCTGGTAAAGCCCAGAAGACTTCTAGCCCCTGGCTGGTATTCACAGACTGAGCCACAAGACGTGCCTGGTATCAGGGGGAGACCTGTGTTCTGGGGGTTTAGACTCATTTTGATGGGTGGATCTCCTAGCACTGAACAGATCCTAACAATCCCTGTTCTCAGGCTAGTGACTGCAAACAGATCTGGATGTGCTTCAGTGCCCAGTGGAGTTCAGAGTCCCAGATGAGCTGTCTTATATCCCAGCCAGCATCACCACTGGCTGATGAGGGCAGCCCTGGGCAGTGAGTTTACCTCTGCAGCAGAGAGACCAGCGCAGGTTGAGATTTGTTCCTACCCCCTGGCTGTACTTTTCAGGCACTGTCCCAATTCATCCTGAACACCACATTAAGTGCAGATTTGGGAGTAGTATAAGAGGGAATTGGTACAAGCATATCCACCATGGACCTGGGGCAGATCATGACTTAGGGTGCTATCTAGTGCTAAATATAAGAAATATCCATGTACACATAAAAAAAATAAACAGATTGCTTAGAGTTTCTGGGAGGATATCACAAATGAAGCCAGAGAACTATAACTGAACTTTCAGTGAGCACACAATGTTGTACACAAACAAGCATCAGAAACTTCCAGGGACCCATGACCTGATGCAAAGAGCAAAATAAGGTGGCAGCAATCCATGTGTTAGAACTGAAATTTCCAAATGCTCAGATTAAGATTTCAAAATAGCTTTTTAAGGAAACAGTGAATTCAAGAGAACAGAGAGAAATGATTCAATATTCTAACAGATTTGATAGACACATGGAAATAATTAAAAATCAAATAGAAAACTTTCAAGTGGAAAGTTATATCAAGTGAAATTAAAAATGTGATATAGGCATCAGTAGACTAGATCACACAGAAGAAAGAGTAAATGAGCTCAAAGACAGGGTATTTGAAAATAGATGGAGGAAAAAAGGGAAAAAATAACCAAGAAGAAAGAAAAGAGCTTACAAGAAATATGGGTTCGCATGGAAAGAGCAAATATTTGAGTTATTGGAGTTGACAAGGGTCTTGAGAATGCCAAAGGGGCAGAAAGCATATTCAAAGAGAGAATGACAGAAAATTTCCTAAACCTAGCAAGATATAACTATCCAGGAATAAGAAGGTCAAAAGTCATCAGAATCACTCCAACTAAGTCTAACCTGAGACTTAATATAATTGAACTCTCCAAGGTTAGCGATAAAGAGAGGATTCTCAAAATTACAAGAGAAAAGGAGAAAATAACACACAAAGGGATCTCAATTCGCCTGAATGTCGACTTCTCAGAAGAAATCTTACAGTCCTGGAGGGTGTGGAATGAAACTTTCACAGCACTGAAGGGAAAAAAAAAAAATGGCCAGCCAAGAATACTGTATCTGCAAAGCTACCTTTCAGATATGAGGGAAATACAAGGAAATTCTCAGATAAATAAAAACTGGGAGAATTTTTCATAACCAGACTTGTGTTACAAGAAATGCTAAAGAGAAGTCTTCAAACTGAATGAGAGAGATGCTAACAAGCAAGAAGAAAACATCAGAAGGTAGAAAACTCATTGGAAAAGGTAACTGTACAAATTCAGAATGACCTAATATTATAAAAATGGTGTGTAAACAAACTTTTTATATCTTTACTGTGAAGACTATAACAAATATAAGCACCATATTAAGGAGATAGGTAATATTGAAACAGGTTAAACAGAACATCAAAAATATAAATATGGGAAGGAATAGAGCACAAGTATAGAGTCCTTTATTAGGATTTCTTATCTCCTAACTTTTGTTTGTCTCTTTCTCTATCTTTGTACCCAGTATTAAGTTGTTCAAGGTTATGGGACCTTGAACAACTTGTGACACAATGGATTAAGTTGCAACTTGGGATAACTGCATTCCATATCGGAGTGCTAGTTCAAGTCCTGGCTACTCTGCTTCTGATGCACTTTCCTGTTGATATGGCTGGGAAGGTAGTGGATGATGGTCCAAGTGCCTGGGTCCCTGCCACACCCATGGGAGACCTGGATGGAGACTCAGGCTACTGGATTTCTCCTGGCCAGCCTGGGCTATTTCAGGCAGTTGGAGATTGAATCAGCAGGTGGATAATCTTGTTCATTCTCTCTCCTTTTCTCTACCTTTATTTTTATTTTTTAAAATATTTTATTTATTGGAAATATATACAGAGAGAAAAGAAGAGAGAGAAAGAGAGAAATATCTTCCATCTGCTGGTTCACTCCCCAAATGACCACAATAGCCAGGGCTGGGCCAGGCTGAAGCCAGAAGCCAGGAGATTCTTCTGGGTTTCCCACCTGGGTTCAGGGCCTCAAGTACTTGGGCCATCTTCCATTGCTTTCCCAGGTACATTAGCAATGAGCTGGATCGGAAGTGGAGCAGCAGGGACTTGAATTGGTGTCCATGTGGGATGCCGGCACTGCAGTTGGAGGCTTAATCTTCTACACCAGAGTGCTGACTCAATCACTGTAGCTTTCAAATAAATAAAACAAATGAATCTTTTAAAAAGAGATTTGTCATAGGCAAAGTTTTTGTAAGCTTCATGTAAAGCACAAAGCAAGAACCTCTAACAGACATACCAAAAATAAGAAGAAAGGAATCAAAGTATACTACTACAGAAAATCACTTAACCACAAATGAAGATTGTAAGAGAGAAAGGAAGAAAGGAAAGTACTACAACAAAAATTCAAAACAAGAATCAAACTGACATAGTAGGGACTTATCTATCAATCATTACCTTAAATTCTCCAATGAAAAGATGTGGAGTGACCAAATGTATTAGAAAAAATATGAAATGGCTAATACAGTGAGTTTGGAAGAATTCCATCCTTTTCCATTTATTTCTTAAATAACTTTAAAAATATTGGTGTTAATTATCCTTTAAAAGTTTATTAGAATTTGGCATGAAGGCATGTGGTCCTGGGCTTTTCTTTGATGGGAAATGTTTAATTATTGATTGAATCTCATTATTCATTATTGGTCTCTCTAGGAATTGCTTCTTCATGATTTAATCATGATAGGTGTATGTGTTCAAGAATTTGTACATTTATTTCAGGCTGTGTACCTGGAATATGGAATTTGTTGCCATATAATTGGTTATAGTAATTCTTAGCAATCCTCTGTATTTCTGTGGTATGTTATAATGTCTCCATTTTCATCTCTGATTCTGTGTATCTGCATCATCTCTCTTTCTTGGTTAGTCCAGCTGAGGATTTATCCATTTTGTTTATCCAAGTTGTTTACTTGATATTGTTCATTTTTTAATATAGGCACTAGTCGCTATCAACTTCCCTCTTTTTGTTGTATCATATAAGTTTTGGTATGTTGTGTTTCCATTTTAACTTTTTCCAAGAAAATTTTAATAGCCTCCTTGATTTTTTCCTTGAGTCATTGATTGTTCAAAAGTAAATTGTTTAATAATTTCCATGTGTTTGTGTAGTTCCCAAGGTTTTTCTTGTTTTCAGTTTCTAATCTTATTGCACCATGATCAGAGAAGATATTCAATATTATTTCTATACTTTTAAATTTGTGGAGACTTGTTTTGTGACATACCATATGATCTATCCTGAAAAATGTTCCATGTGCTGTTGAGACGAAAGTATAATCTGCAGCTATTGGATGGGATGTTCTGTACATTTCTGTTATGTCAAATTGATGTAGGGTACAATTTAACTCTGTTGTTTATTTGCTGATTTTATGTCTAGATGATCTGTTCATTCCTGAAAGTGGGGTGTTAAAGTCCCCTTATGTTATCATACTGGAGTCCTTCTCTCCTTTAGGGTCTATTGAATTTGTATTATGTATTTCAGTGCTCCAATATTAGGTGTATTTCTTTGTGCTGAATTGAGTCCTTTATCATTATAGAATGATGTTGCTGGTCTCTTATTAGAGCTTTTGACTTGAAATCTATTTGATTTGATTTGATTGGAATTCTATTTTTTTCTGCATGCTTTTGGGTTCCAGTTGCATGGCATGTCTTGTTCCATCCTTTCACTTTTATTCTGCGTGTCTTCTTAGGGTTGAACTGAATTTCTTACAAGCAATATGTAGTTTGGGGCTAATATCAGCATTTCACTGATATCAAAACCACACAAGGACACAACAACAACACAAAGAAAGCTATGGGCCAATGTCCTTGAAGAAGATGGATGCAAAATTCCCCAACAAAAACTAGCAAATAAAATCCAATAGCACATTAAAATGACCATTCATCATGATCAAGTGGGAATCAACATGCAAATCAATAAATGTGATACGCTGCATCAATAAAATGAACAAAAAAGCATATGATCATCTCAATAGAGATGGAAAAAGGAAAACACATTTGATAAAATCCAACACCCCTTCATGATAAAAATGTTGATCAAATTATATATACAAGGAATGGATCTCAACATAATAATAAAAACCATCTATAGCAACCCAAAGGCTAACATCATATGGAATGGGAAAACGCTGAAGACTTTCTCTCACAGAGCCATTTGGGGAGTAAAGCAGCAGATTGAAGATTCCTCTCTATCTCTCTCTCTGTCTGCCTCTCCCTCTCTCTTTACTGTAGCTCTGCCTTTCAAATAAATAAAATAAAAAATATAAGCTGGTGCTGTGGCTCACTAGGCTAGTCCTCTGCCTGTGGCGCCAGCACCCTGGGTTCTATTCCTGGTCGGGGTGCCAGATTCTATCCCGGTCGCTCCTCTTCCTGTCCAGCTCTCTGCTGTGGCCAGGGAGTGCAGTGGAGGATGGCCCAAGTACTTGGGCCCTGCACCTGCATGGGAGACCAGGAGAAGCACCTGGCTCCTGGCTTTGGATCGGCACAGCACGCTGGCCATAGTGGCCATTAGGGGGTGAACCAACGGAAGGAAGACCTTTCTCTCTGTCTCTCTCTCTCTCACTGTCTAACTCTGCCAGTCAAAAAAAAAAAAATATATATATATATATATATATATATATATATATATACACACACACACACATACATAATAGTGATTTCCAGAAGTTGAAGTGGGGAAGAATGAGGAGGAAGGATAGAGAGAAGTTGATTGTCAGATAACACATGATAGCTAGATAGCAGTAAGAAGTCCTGGTGTTCTATTGAACAGCCGGGTAACTGTAAGTAATGTTAATGTATTATACATTTCTCTATTTAAAAAAGCTTAGAAGAAAATATTTTGGGCAGTTTCACTATAAGAAATGTGAAAAACTTGAAAGTATAAATATATCTACCCTACCTGAATATTTTGCAATGTATGCATTTAATGAAACATCACATAGTACTGGATAAATACACACAATTGTTATGTCAGAGTACAGGTTGGAGTGCCTGCTGCTCCACTTCTGACCCAGCTTTCTGCAGTCCCAGGTGCATTCCAGGCACCTCAACAGAGAGCTGGATCAGAAGTGGAGCAGCAGGCACTCCAACCTGTGCTCTGACATGGGATGCTGGCGTTGCAACAGTGGCCCCAGTATGCAAATTTTTAGCATTCAAGTAATATAATATCTATGTTATTCATTGATACTTATATTTATAATGGAGTTTGAAAGGATTCTCACAGAATTCATGATAGTGACTGATTTTGAATATTTAGAATTAAGAATAAAGCTGAGATTGGGAGAGAAAGGGAACTTCAACTTCCCTGCAGTTTTGTTGTATCTGAGGAGAAACACCAGACAATGGACAAATCTTAGCAGTAGCTGAAGGGAGGTTTGTGATAGTATATATTGCGTTTTAAAAATTTTTATGAAAAAGGTAACATTTTTTAAAAGTCTCAGTTTTTTCAGTTACTGAAAATATCAGTTACTTAAACTCACTGAAAAAAATTATTTATACTCCTCCAAAGTCTACTGGGGTACTTCTGAGTTTACTGTGTATTTTGTTTGCTTTGGCAAAATAAGCAAACTGCCCTCAGATGCTTTGTATGCATGACTTAGTTTTTACAGTTGCTGATTCACAAGGGTATTTTTCTTTTTCTGCCCATCTAGTTCTTAATCATGGTAGAGCAGTCAACATGGTTCTTCTTAAATATTTTGCTTTTTCTCTAAATTTGGCCAGATGTAGTAACCCGTTGAAGAGAAAGGAAGTGTAGAGGAATAGAGATGAAGAAAGTTTTCTTAGTGCATGAGTGGAAGTAGAATTATACTGGTCTTGTAACTGTTACAACCAATTTAGATTATGTGATCATGGGACTGAAAAGCCATTTATCGTAAATTATGTGCTCCAAAGCCAATGAATATTCTCATTATTATTTTTTAACAACGTACAACCCTTGAAATCATGTAATTAGGAACATCATTTAAATCCTAGCAAGAAAATAGAAGCAGATGTTTGTGTTGGAAAAGCCCTAGGCAGGCAGCCAAGCAGCCGAGGTTCCACTTGCTGTACTATTGTTTTGCACTTGCAGACAAGTCATCTCCACTCGCTGAGCCTCAGTGTTCTAATCTGCAAAAATAGGGATTGAAATGGATCAGCAGTTGCACACTGAGGGGCCCTTGAGTCCTATCAGACCAGCAAATAGGCTTTTGTTTGTCTAGGTGTTTATGAACAGTTTCAAATCAGTTGCCAGCATTTAATAATCAACATATCATCTTGATTGAGTCATCAGGGAATCAATATAAACATGCCGTCCTTTAATAATGAGTTCTTGCTTGTATTCCCCTCATTTGCCTCAAATGGATGGAACCATAAGACATGACGTAAAGTCAAAGAAGCCAGGTACAGAGTGACAAATACTGCTTGATCTCATTCATATGTGGAATTGAAAAACTTGATCCCATACAAGTGGAGAGTAGACTACTTGTTACCAAGGGTGGGGAAGGTAGTAGGGAGAGGAAGATGGAAAGAGATTGGTCAATGGGTATATGTTCTGTTTTTCTATTGCACTATTGGGAGAAAGTAGTTACTGATAATATATTGTGCGCTTCAGAACAACTCAATGAGAGGATTTCAACGTTCACACCACAAAAGTTAAGTGTTAGATGTGTCCATTGCCCTGATTTGATCATTTCATAAAGTACCTGTACAGAACACCACACTGTGCCCCTTAAATAGGTACAATTATAAAACATCTGTTGAGCAGTGGCTCAACAGACTAATCCTCCGCCTTGCGGCGCCAGCACACCGGGTTCTAGTCCCGGTTGGGGCGCCGGATTCAGTCCCAGTTGCCCCTCTTCCAGGCCAGCCCTCTGCTGTGGCCCGGGAGTGCAGTGGAGGATGGCCCAGGTGCTTGGGCCCTGCACCCCATGGGGAGACCAGGAGAAGCACCTAGCACCTGGCTCCTGCCATCGGATGAACGTGGTGCGCCGGCCGCAGCGCGCCGGCCGCGGCGGCCATTGGAGGGTGAACCAATGGCAAAAGGAAGACCTTTCTCTCTGTCTCTCTCTCTCTCACTGTCCACTCTGCCTGTCAAAAAAAAAAAAAATCAATAAAAATAAACCCTAGGGGCAGATATTTTGTCTAGCAGTCAAGATGTCACTTAAGATGCCCTTCTCCCATATCGTCTTGCTGAGGTGTGATACACAGCTCTGTTCCTGATTCCAGCTTCCTGCTTATCTGCACCCTAGGGGGCAGCGGTGATGACTCAAGTAGTTGGTCTCTTGCCATCTATGTGTGAGGCCTCAATTGAATTCTAGGCTTCTGGCTTTGGCCCAGCCCAGACCTGGCCCTTGTGGGCATTTGAGGAATGAACCAGCGATGAAAGCTCTCTGCCCATCTGCCTCTCTGTCTCTCAAATTAAAAATCATAATAATACAATTTTGAAAGTCTCCTTTTAGAAACAATTGGGATGACATTAAATTGTGTAGCCTTGATATTTATTTTATTTTATTTTATTTTTGACAGGGAGAGTTAGACAGTGAGAGAGACAGACAGAAAGGTCCTCCTTTTTCTGATGGTTCACCCCCCCCCAAGTGACTGCCATTGCTGGTGCGCCGAAGCCAGGAGCCAGGCGCCTCCCCATGGTCTCCCATGCGGGTGCAGGGCCCAAGGACCTGGGCCATCCTCCTCTGCCTTCCTGGGCCACAGCAGAGAGCTGGACTGGAAGAGGAGTAACCAGGACAGAATCCAGCACCCCGACTGGGACTAGAACCTGGGGTGCCAGCACTGCAGGCAGAGGATCAGCCCAGCGAGCCACGGTGCTGGCCTGTAGCCTTGATTTTAATCTTCCTCCAAATCGACTCCACCACATAGCTCCCGCCTCCAACAAATTCAGGCATTTATATTAAAATTTCCAAGTTTTATCTGCCAGGAACTTAGGAAGCATCATACTAGCCAAAATGTATGCCTGTCTGCAGCCTCCCTAGTGAAAAGTAGTGTTTCTCAATATTGTTACCAAATTATCCCTCTAAGTGGTTTGGGATCTCTGTGATTAGGTAGCATGGCTGCAAAATATTTAGAGAATATTGGGTTTATTTCCCACGGAGTGTCCTTGCCTTTGGAAGGAAAGAGGGCACTCATTTCTGACTCTGATTTAAGATTCCATTGAACCTCAGTGCTCATTCTATTCACTTAGGGGCTGCATGACTGTCCTGGCCTCACTCCAAGATGTTTTAGCTAGTTAAGTGCCAAGAGGACATTTTCACACACAGGAAGGACTTAGTGATGTGCCCTGGAAAGATCATTATATGTGCATTACTGTGAGGTTCCCTTTTGATTATATCACTTCCATAATGAGGAGGCAAGTATAACCACCACTAGCCTCATAACACAAGTTCATACTCAGAGCCAGTCCTTAGGAACTGCTTCATGTCAGGTTGAACCCTATGAAATTGTCAACATTTGAAGTTTAACCCATAGAAAGACCATCTTCTATGGTTTAACTTAAGATTTTTTATTTTGTTTTAATTTCATGGCATTGTGATTTGTATGCTGACATCAAAACACTTATTTTATGTTTATTTTATATTATGTGACATATACAGATATCAGAGATAATCTAAAATTTTGTACTACATATGAGTATAAAACACACAGTCTTGGTTATGTTAGTAAACAGACAGGCTTACATTTCATGTTAATATATGTGAAAAGGGTTAAATAGAAAGATGAGACCTCAACAATGACAAACTTCGCCATGGAGGCATGCAGTAATAGATCACCCTTTTGTTTATGAGAGTATGTGTTAAGTGTCTTTGGGGTACAGAGTATGTCTAGGGCTTATTTAGGAAATAAATTATATAATAGTGTCTTGGTGCATTGCTTAATGATGGGGATACCTTCTGAGAAATGGAGCTGTTAGGAGATTTTTGTCACTGTGCAGACTAAGGCAGCTATGATGTCACTGTACAATATAATCTTCTAGAACCACTCTTTCATATGTGATCCATGGTACAATGAAATGTTATGCAGTGCATGACTGTAACAATGGATGGCAGCTATTCTAATGAGTTCTTAGTTATCTGAAGAGTGCTTTAGAAAGAAAATACAATTGACCTTGAATAATAGAATAGCTTCAAGTGTGGTTTTTGATGTGTCCAATATTAGTACGATTTTATATTTTTAGAAAGCCCCTTCTGATAACCCAGACATCAGTAAGACCTACATAAGCCATTGCATGTATAACAACAGCACCAAGAAAGGTTGAGTTTTCTGGCATGGTACAGGAGATTTGCATTCCCCAAGCAAGACAGACCTGGGATTAAAAGCTAGTTCCTGATTTATCAGCCACATGACCTGGGGCAAGTTACTCCACCCCTAAGTGTCTGTTTCCCTCATGTGCTTAGTAGAGAGGGCAAGGGTGATGATCACACAGGATTATTAATTAAATGAGACCCAATATGTAAAACACTTTAAAAACATGAGTTAGGGAGTTACTACTATTACAAATAAATGAATATTCGCCCACTCACAAGGCATTAGTTACAAAATATGTGAGCAGTATGTGTGTTCTTATTCCAAATTTGAGTGCTCAGCAGTAAATCTTTGGAAAGCACAAACTCTCTGAAGTTAAGAGAATGATGGTGCTGCAGGGAGGGTATAACCTCCATTTAACCTTGGTTTTACAATTGTACATAAAGCAAAAAAGAAAAAATCAAAGGAGCCTAATTGGCTTGGGTGAATAAATTATGGTACATCAATGTAGTGGATGGTCTGTGGGTGTGTTTGCAAATGTACTTCAAGAAGTCTGGAGTATATGTGTTAGAGTTGCTCTTTCAGGCCAGAGAATTTGTGGGTAATTTTCCATTTCTACGTTATGTATTTTCTGTATTGTCAAAAACTTCTCCAACAGGCATACATCTACCTTTGGTGTTACTAAATAGTTTTAATTTGGAAAATAAGAGTGTTTATGATACACAGTTCTATGAATTCGGTAGCTGAATCTGGTGCCACACTTACCAAAACACACTCCTTTGTACCATATAAGAATAAGATAAAGGGCTTGAAAAGAGAGTCCAGAGAATTTCTACCATCTTGCATCTAAAAGACTCTAGTATGTGCAGAGCAAATTGGCAAGGCTGTGATTTTTCACCTGGAGACTCTACATTTCAGGACAGAGTTGCTTCCTTTGCATGTCCAGGGCTGACATTCAGGTCCACAGATATCTGTCTCATTGCATCAACTAGATTAAGAGTTTCTGAAGGGCCAGACCCATTTTATCTTATTTGTTGCTGAATTCTGACACTGTCTCCATCCTGGATTTACGTATTCACTACTTCTACAAAAGGTATAGTGTGTGCTAATGGTTTTCCTTCTGGGAATGGTGCCTCCAGCCAAGCTCTAAGAGTGATGATGGTTAGTTCACGGATGCACTTGAGATGACCGTGACATTTCAGTAGTTCTCAACCAGACTGTATATTAATTTTACCTGTGGACCTTAACAAAAATCTTTATGCCTAAACTCGATGCCAGAGAATCTAATACAATTGTTTCGAGCATTAAAAATAAATCTCCCAAACTCTAATATGCAGCCTGTGATCATTGGGTAATATGAAAAGGAAACAGTTCTGCATTCTATCATATTGTAGTTTTAATTTTGCTGTTTTGGGTATTTCATAAATATTTATTAGAAAATTAAAGTCGGTAAGAAAGCCACCCCCTTTAATAAAAATAGCTAATAGTTATTAAGCACTTACCATGGGCCAGCCACTAACCCAAATGCTTTTTATATATTAACAGATTTTATCCTTACAATACTCCTATAAGATATACATTATTTTTATTGCTATTTAATTTATTTTTAAGCAAATGAGGCCCATGGGGGTGAGTAATTAGAAAAGCTGAGTTTCAAAGCTAAAAAGCAAAGCTTAGGAGCACCTCCATTGTTAATCCGGAGTCTTTTTGCTTCAGGAAAATCCAGTAAATACCGCACATCTTCAAGAAATTTTCTGGACTAGGCTCAGTAAAGATGAACTTAACTGACATCTTACATTGCATTTTTTTTTTGTTATAGTCTCCATCTGGCTTTTCCCCAAAATATGCACCAGCCACTTTTTTAGATGTCTGACCTTGTGCTATGCATTTCACCTACATCGCTCCAATTTGCCCTACAATTCCGTTTTGTTCTCTAGGGAATGTGCTACACACACTTTGTTTGCTCCAAAGAAATTGTGTGCACTACTCTTGCCACTGCTCCCTCACCTGGGACCCTTATAATACTGTTATGTGTTGAATAGACGAGTGTAGTGCAATGATTCAGGAGTCACCAAGATAGGCACTTCTCGTTTCCTGTTTTGTACTCTTGAATAGCTCAGTGAACCTCTCTGAGTCTCAGGTTCTAGCTCTGAAAAATAGGAGTCTATCAACTCAACTGACATTGAATGAAACATTGATTGCCTAGCACCAGCTGCTGAACAAGGAAAATGCAGACCCTGGCTTCATGGGGCTTGCAGTTCATTCTATTTCCACCAGGAGAACTAAATGAAATGATGCCAAGTGAAGTCCTTACTTAGGTCTGAGAGGCATGTAATTATCACTGCATTAGCTGCCCTCCTGCCCCCATGTGGCATAGTAGGTTAGGCCTCCACCTGTGGAGCCGACATCCCTTATGGGTGCTGGTTTGAGTCCTGACTGCTCCACTTCCCATCCAGCTTCCTGGTGATAGCCCAGCAGAGCAGCGGAGGTATGGTCCAAGTGCTTGGGCCCCTTTGCCTACATCAGAGACCCAGAGGAGACTCCTGGCTTCAGATCGGCCCAGTTCTGGCTGTTGCGGCCATTTGGGGAGTGAACCAGCACGTGGAGGATCTCCCTCCATGTCTGTGTCTCTGTCTGTTAAATGAATAGATAAATCTTTAGAAAAAAAAAAAGTTAGCTACTCATTCAATATATTGTTTAACTGAAAGCAAACAGTCCATTGGACAACAGCAGGAAATTTAATTACGCCTCCTCTGACACACGTATAATATTACCTAGCATGCTACTTCGAGCCTTCGTCACTACTGTTCTTGCTATTTGCTCTCATGTCAGTGCCAGCTACATCGGGGCTTGGGAGTTCAGGGGATCCCTTCTCACCTTTCTTGTGAGCTGATGGTCTGTTCAGAAAAAGGGGGATTGAGGAAGAGAAGAGGAGGAGGGGGAGAAAATACAAATTTCTCGTTCAGGAAGCACTGGAGGTACTCTGGCGCGTCATTTTGTTGTTGAAACTAAATGCCTCTGCTATTGAAACTGAAGAAGGAGGGGGAGACATTGGATAAATCAGCTACACTTCCAACAAAATGCAAAGCGAGATAATTGTGTAGTTGCAAGATAATTGCTTTAAAGCAAGGAATTCCGTTTTCAGAACTAATTAATTCATAATGTAAGGAGAACTGAAGTGTGCTAATGGGCATTTCAAGCAGCTGGGGAAGCATTTTCTCAGGGCTATCAGTGTCCCTTTGCTTGTGAACTCACTGGGAGAGAATACAAAACATCTCAACAGGAGGCCCTCCAGGAATGGCCCAGCCTAGCTCCCCAGCTCCCTTTTGCTAGATGACACCTTCGCGGCAGACCAAGCTGGCCTCTCTGCCCTGTCAGTTATTAGCTGTCTTCAGTTAACCTCTCTCCCGACTTTCTTCACGTGTAAGACAGCACAATGAAACCCTCCAGAATCACAGAAGGGATGGACGCCCGGTATGGGATGTTCATTCATTTTCTCTCGCACGCTCGCTCGCTCGCACGCTTTCTCTCTCACCAGAGACCCAGATGTGCGGGAATCTCCTTTATCTAGTCCTTTCGCCAGACCCACTCGGGGCCCTGGGTGGACTCTGCTTCTCCCGCAGCTGCCGGCGCCCCATTTCCTTTATTCTGAGGGCACCCAGGTCCTGGGATGCTCGCAGCCTGGGAGGCGGAATCCAGAAGTCCTGGCTCCCTGCGCTCTTCGGTGTCTAGGTGGGGAGATGGGTGGAGAGGCGTGAGCGTGCGACCCCTTCTCTACTCCAGGTAGCCGCCGCCGCTCCACGCCCCCTGGCACGCGCGCCTTTCCCGGGTCGCAGACGGCGCGCCGGGCCCGCAGCCGCGCGCCGCGGGGGCCCAGGGCGCCCCCTCCCTTCCCCCGCTCCCCTCCCCTTCCTCCCTCCCGGTACAATGACTGGGCCGGAACGGCGCATCAGCCGAGTCTCATTGACAGCGGCCGCCCCAGCCCCCAGAGAGGCGGCGGGCGGGGGCAGCCGGGGAGAGAGGCGCCGCGAGCCGGCGCTGACAGGGCGAGGGGCAGGCGGGACGCGAGGACGCGAGGAGGGCGGCCCGGGGCGCAGCTGCAAGTGAGGGTGGAAGCGAGGACGCGCGGCAAGCGCAGCCGCGGGCCGGGGGATGCGGCGGGCGCCGGCTGCCCAGCCGGCCGGGGAGTCGCGCCGCGTGGCTCACGTGCTGAGCAGGAGCTCGGGCAGAGAGGAGGAGGAGGAGGAAGAGGAAGGCAGCCGCCGGGGAAGGCGCGGCGCCGAGCGGAGTTCCCGGGCTGGCGCGGGGCAGAGCTGCCAGGTCCCGCGCGGTACGCAGCCGAGACAATAAAGTAGCGGTCGACAGCCCCGGGCGCGGGAGCGAGGAGGCGGCCGAGCAGGTAGGTGGGCGACGGCGCCGAGTACCCGGAGCGCGCTGCCCCGGCGCGGCCAACACCCGGCGCGCCCTGGGCGCGGCGCGCTGGGTTTGGAGACTCCCAGCGGAGGTGCGGGTCCCGGGCGTCCGGCGAGCAGGAAACCCCGCCCCGCGGCTGGCTGGCTGCAGCCTCCGCGGGAGTCCCACGGGCACTTGGCGCGGCGCTCGAGTCTCTTTGGTGGTGTGGAGACAGGAAGTTTGGCGGTTTCGAGGCGTCGGCGCTGGTGGGGTTTGCAAACGTGCCCGCCGGGGACCATGTGCTTTGGTTGCCGCGCGTTCGTGGGAGGTAGGGAGGGGAGCTGATGAATCCCAGATCCGGCTGCCCACAGATACTTGCAGAGGGCAGCGAAAGCAGTGGCGACGGGGTGGGGGTTGTTCTTCTGGGGGTGGGCTAAGGGTACTAAAGGTTCGGACAGGCTGACCGCCCTTTTCAAATAGGTGTGTCAGATCCCAGCCCCTCCTGAGCTGCGGAGGGTGTGTGCCTGTGGACCGCTTCCCTGTGTGTGTTCTGGAGTATTTCACTTTTTTTCATTTTTTTGTCTGGAGAAGGAAGAATGAAAATGGTATATGACTCGTCTTTTTGAGAAGTGCCAATTCGTTCGGACTAGAGGAGTTTGTCCTTTGCATTGGATGCCCTGGGCTGCTCCACAGTGAGGGGGAGAGCTTGGGTTGCAGCTGCCCGCGGCCCCGAGAAAGCAGCCGCAAGAGGAGGTCTCCTGCTCTCCTTTGTGTGGCCGCTTCCTTCCAGAAGTGAGAGGGCTGGGTTGGGCTGGGCGCTCCTGGGTGGGGTGATAATTATCCCGAGCATTCCTGCGACCCGCTGGGACTTGTAAACACCCCGGAGCCAGCTCCTGTGAACTTCCGCGGACTGAGGGGGTTTTGTGTGCTGGGATTCAGACTGCTGGGTTTGGAAGGTGGTCCCTTGGGGGTGGGGGGAGGAAGCCCTCGGGGGTGTTGGCAGCAGTAGGCTTTCAGGAAAGCTGGTTGAGCCTTTCAAGGTTAGCCTGTGTTTGCCTCAGAACCTTCACGCAGCCACTTCGAAGGATGTGTACGAGATGATAGCGCAGTCCCCAACATGCTGTTTGCTGTCCCGAAGGGAATGGGTCTCTGGAGCGTGCACATCAGAGCTCCGAAGGGGAAGAAAGGCGGTGTGGCCTTACGTAACCTCGCCCAGCTGCACACTCACCTGCCGTACAAGGGAGGGAAAGGGGGCGGGGTTACGAGCGCTTCTCGCGTGCCAGGCACCCCGGTGGGCACTTCTGGGGGCATCTTTGGGAGTTCACAGGATGGTAAACGCAGCCCCAAGGGGGAGGCTGAAGTAACTCGCCCTAAGTCGCACTAGTAACTGTTTCTGTAAGATCTGGTTTCACGTGGTAGGCTCAGAACCAACTACAGTGCTTCTAAAAGGGATATCCCCTGTGGAGTTCATGGTGACGAAGATGAGAACAGTAAGGTAGTTGCCTCTATGTTGTTCATATGACTTAATGAGATGATGCTTAAGAGTGACTGACTCAGGGTAAGCACTCTGTATTTTTGACATGAAGTAGATGGCTACTGTACTGGTGATTCTGTAATTTCTCTTCGTATATCTGAGAATTTTATTACAGCAAATCACACATAGGGTCGGTGCTGTGGTGTAGTAGGTAAGCCTCTGCTTGTGCTGCCGGCATCCCATATGGGCACCGGTTTGAGTCCTGGCTGCTTCACTTCCAATCCAGCTCCCTGATATGGCCTGGGAAAGCAGTAGAAGATGGCCCAAGTCCTTGGGCTCCTGCACCCAAATGGGAGACCTGGAGGAAGCTACTGGCTCCTGGCTTTGGATTGGCCCAGCTCTGGCTGTTGTGGCCATTTGGGGAGTGAACCAGATGATGGGAGACTTCTCTGTCTCTCCCTCTTTCTGTGACTCTGCCTCTTAAATAAATAAATATATTCTTAAACGGGGTGGAGGGGGAGAAGGCACACACACATACACACACACACACACCCCTTACATTTCCTAGAACAGGGCCAGAAGGATTCAGACAATCCCAAGGACTTCTTGGACAGGACGACACGATCATTTCTTGGTGATTTCTGCAAGTAGTATTCAAACACTTTTATTTGCTTATGTTCAGTAACGCAGGTGGAATGTGTTTGAACAATGCAATAGTGGCAAATGCAGAAATCTGCTAAAATGCCATCATGATGAGGTTTGCTTTTCATTATTACCGGCCAGCCTCTCTCCTGGGCGTGCAAGCGCTTGTCCTGAGCTTCACTTTGTTTCGAAAGTCATAGTTGCTGTGTTAGTGGCAGAGCAGTGACCAGGCGACTCATACAGGCGGGCAGTGGCTGGAGCCCAGCAGTGTCTAAAGGCAGGGAGGAGCTGACTTCACAGCCCCCCAGAGTGGCAGACAGCTCCAGTTCTCTCCATGGTGTTTATACACACCAGCCTCTCCCCGCAGGAACCCTGAGAGTCCTAGTGCTCCAGATGACTCCACAGATTTAATTAAGGCTGTGCAGTGCTTTTGAGCAGACAAAAAGGCAGTTTGGGCTAACTGACTGTCCTAATGGAGTGCGCAGGAAACACTCAAAATCCCCTGCCTTACCAGCCTGCAAGAATTCTTTAGAATTTCAGCACATCTTCATAGTTACCTGACACACATCAATACAGGCGTAAGTCTTGGACTGAACGTTATCCCCGTCTCTCTTTTTCCCACCTCCCTTCTTTGCTGCCTCCAGGTCTGCCCCAGAGATGGGATTTTCTCACAAAGGCACTATTTGTACATGCTCATGCACTGAGGGTCACTTGCAGCACTTTCTGCAGCCTGTTTGATCAATAAATAACGTTGACTGAGTTCCTCATCAGGATCCAGGTGTGTCTTCCTGTTAAATAACGCTCCCTCTGTATGTGCTTTTTCTTTTGTTTCAGAGATCCGGGGTCTTTTTTTATTTTAATTTTTTTTGATAATTCATTTGTTTCTCAGTCCTTAAGATTTTTTTTTTTTTACCTCCCCTTCTGGTAAATGTTTTTCCTGGGAAGTCAGAGAGAAGAGGTAAGATACCGGTTTTCTGTTGTTAGAAGCTTGATAAACCATCTACATAATTTAGAGGCCAAATCTCCTATTTCCCTTAGTAACCTGATTTACTGAAGTTATGTCATGTTTTAGCTCATTCTTCTTGGTGAAATCAATTTTTTGCCTAATCTCATAGAGCAGTGTTTTTCTTCCTTCCTTTGTTTCTTTCTTCCTTCTAACCTCCTTCCCTATCTTCCTTCCTTCTTTCCTTCCTTGCTTCCTTCCTTCCTTCCTTCCTTTTTCCTACTTATTTGAAAGACAGAGTGACAGAGAGATAAAGAGGTCTTCTGTCTGCTGATGCACTCTCCAAATGCCTACAACATCTGGGATTGGGCCAAATCAAAGTCAGGAGCCAGGAAATCTAACCAGGTCTTCCTGTGGGTGGCAGGAACCCAGGTTCTTGGGCCATTGCCTGCTGCTCCCAGGTGCATTAGCAGGAAGCTGGATTGCGAGTGCAGAGTGGCTGAAGCTTGAACCAGGCACTCTGATGTGGGTTGTGGGTGTCCCAAGAAGTACTTACCCTGCTGCGCTACAAACACCACCCCAAGCAGTGTTTTTCAAAAGCAAGGTCATGAAACCCATTTAGTGGGCCACAGATTTTTTTTTAAATGTATGTAAGCCAGAATGTGTTAGCAGTGTCATACGTTAGTGAGGATTCTGTCGTCTCCTGACACTTGAGGTCGGTTCTCTGTGTGGGGTTGTGTGTACCTTCTGGGTTGAAGTAGGAAACGTAATTCTTACTGTGAGACGCTGTCGTGTTTGAAAGGCACTGCCACAGAGCGTCTGGATCTGTTAGTTTATTTTGATAATAAGTGATAAACCCCCAAATTTAGGTGGAATTAGGATATAGAAAACATGTGTGCTGTATATCTACATTTTCTTAGGTATGGGTTCAAGTTATTAAAAGTAGCTGAATAGGTGTGGCTTCAGGAGCATCTTGCTTAAGCCTGAACAGTGACTTCAAGACCTGACTTCTTCCTTTCCATTCTTCAGTCCCACCTTCTCTTCTCTCCTCTGTGTATTGGATTCCTCCCTGTGTGGCAGGATGACCACGTAAACAACTTGAGGTTGAAGTCCAGCAACCCACAGGTTCCCAGCTGTCAAACAAAAATCTCAAAATCCGTTCTGGTCCTCATGATGGGCTTGGCTTCTGCAGAGGTTGGGGGCTGTGCCCCGGCGATGGAGTCCCAGTCAGAGTGTGTGGAGTGAGGACACCACACGGCTGGACTGCCACTTGAATGTGGTTGTGGGACAAACGGAAAATGGATGCAGACAAAATCAGGAAGAAGTGCCCACTGCAGTGTACAAGTGCCTAGTGCAGACATGCTAATTGCTATTCTCTTGGATGCCCCAAAAAATGGGAGACGAGCTGAACTGTGTGGAGGCAAATAGGTTATCGATATGATTTCTCATGTGTGTAAGGCAAACCTGTCATTCCCAGCATGGTCAATATCAAGACTTAGGAGATCAAATGCAGGACAAGTCAGATTGGTAGGAGTTCTATTCTCCTGAGGGGGAAAAGGCTGAGGCATTGATTAAAAGCCACTCTTACAAGGGGTGATCATGATCCTTTTTGCATTTTTGTGCTAATATTGGAGGCATTTATTTGAAACAATTTGTTGTGCTATTGTGATGAAAGTGGTAAAAATGTGTCTTAGAGCAAATTCTTTGAACACACCTCTTTAAGGCTGAAGGCCAGTGAGAACTGTACAGGGCTCTTCTCTGCTCTGAGATATTTATTTAGGTCTGTGTTACATTGCTCTTGGGGTTATGCTGGTTTTAATTGTACTCTGCTTCCCATACAATTAACCAGTGAGAAGGGGAGCCCTAATTGTGTGTGGCAGTGAGGATAATGTTCACTCCCAGCGGAGTTCCCTAGCAGTAGGGTGGTCATGCTGCCTTGCCCAGGTGAGTCCTGGTTAATGTCATGGCTTCCAGTTTGGGATGATACATGATATGGTCATCCTACTTGTAAAGTCTATTTCAGGGGGATTTGGGATCTGCTTAATAGATTAAATTATCTTATCATTCCTTTCACTATACAAAACTAAATGATGATGCTCCAAGATGCATGCTTATGTGGACGAAGTATAGAGTTGATTATATATATATGTATGTGTGTGTATATATGTGTGTATGTATACATGTATATACATGTATATATGAGAGGCAGGGAGACAGAGACAGTTCTCCTCCACTGGTTCACTCCCCAAGTGCCTACAACAGTTGCAGCTGGGCCAGGCTGAAGCTGGGAGCTAGGAACACAATCCAGGTCTCCCATCTGGGTGAAGTGAACATAATTACTTGAGTCTTTCAGTTCTGCTTTCCAAGGTCCACACTGGCAGGAAGCTGGAGTCAGGAGCTAGAGTTGGGATTTGAACCCAGAAACTCTGATGTGAGACACGTGTGTCTTAACTTCTAGTCTAAATGCTTGCCAGTGTTGGTTCTCAAAGAGGGGTGATTTTGCCTCTCCAGGGAAATTTGTCAGTGTTCAGGGGAATTCTTGCCTGTCATGGTTTGGAATGAGAGAGATACTGGCATCTAGTGGGTGGAGGCCGGGATGTTGCTGAACATCCTACAATGCATGGGAAAGCTCCACAGCAAGGAATTTTTCAGCCCAAAATGTATATGGTACCAAGGATGAGAAAGCCAGAGACAGTGGATGTGCTGGAAGGAAGGGAGGGAAAGTAGTTAGGAGATTCTGGGGAGGCAGAGTGATGGATATGTGGGTAGTCACTGGGAGAGAACTGTGGAGCTGTTTATTTGTGTCTTGCTTACCTTTTTAAAAATATATGGAGCTTAGAAATAGAAAAAACACTAAGGAAAATAAAGACATCCTTGTCACAAATGAAGGGTAAACCTGATGCCTAGTAGTATTTTGCGCAGATATAAAGCATCAATTAAATAATAATTGAACTAATGGTGACAAAGCAGCACATGGTCACCCAGTGCTCACCTCTGCTGAGGTTCCTCTCTGCTGTCTGTGAGGTTTCCTCATTCATTGCTCACCACACCCCATAAGACAGAGACTTTTTTTTTTTAAGATTTATTTATTTATTTGAGAGGTAGAGTTACAGACAGAGAGAGAGACAGAGACAGAGAGAAAGGTCTTCCATCCACTGGTTCACTCCCCAATTGGCCGCAGTGGCTGGAGCTGCGCCGATCTGAAGCCAGGAGCCAGGAACTTCCTCTGGGTCTCCCATGCGGGTGCAGGGGCCCAAGCACTTGGGCCATCTTCTCCTGTTTTCCCAGGCCATAGCAGAGAGCTGGTTTGGAAGAGGAGCAGTAGAGAAAGGAACCAGCTGCCCATGTGGGATGCTGGTGCCACAGACGGAGGCTTAGCTTGCTGTACCATAGTGCCGGCCCCAAGGCAGAGACTTTTTTTTTTAACTTTTATTTAATAAATATAAATTTTGAAAGTACAGCTTTTGGATTATAGTGGTTTTTTCCCCTCCATAACCACCCTCCCACCCACAAACCATCCCATCTCCTATTCCCTCTCCCATCCCATTCTTCGTTAAGATTCATTTTAATTATCTTTATATACAGAAGATCAACTTAGTAAAGATCAACTTAGTAAAGATCAACTAAGTAAAGATTTCAACAGATTGCACCCCTACAGACACATGAAGTATAAAGTACTGTTTGAATAACTAGTTTTACTGTTAATTCGCATAGTACAACACATGAAGGACAAAGATCCTACAAGGGGAGTAAGTGCACAGTGACTGCTGTTGTTGATTTAACAATTGACACTCTTATTCATGACGTCAGTAATTACCTGAGGCTTTCATATGAGCTGCCAAGAAGGCAGAGACTCTTACAGGCTGTGTTAGTCTATTTTCCTTTGCTGTAACAAAATATCTGGGGCTGGGTCATGTGTAAAGAAAAGAATAGCTCATAGTCCCAGGGGTTCAAGAGCATGGTGCCAGCTTCCCGTCAGTTCTGGTAGAACTGCATGATGGGTGACGTCATGGTGGGGGTGTCTGTGAGAGGGAGGGGTCACAGGACAAGACAGATAGCAGGGAAGGGCCAGTCTGCCTGTTTTCTACCAACTCAGTCTGGTGGGAACTCACTCAGTCCTCTAGATGAGCTCTACTGCCTTCAGCATGGCGCCCCCAGTGGTCTCCCAGTGGCCCCACTTCTTAAAGGTCCCACTACCCTCAAAAATCAACACACTGGGGACCATGTCGCCAACACATGAACTTTTGGGGGTACCCTCAAAACCATAACCAACCCCTGGCACCCCTTCCCGCACTGTACAGCTGAGGGAACTGGTTGAGAGGTTGCTTTGGCGTAGTATTTGTGGAGTTTCCACAGTCTGCAAGCTGACACGTGTCTTACAGAGACACAACCTGTGTGTGAATCCAATTGCATGTGTTAAACCAGTGACTACATTTTTTGTGTGTGTTGTAGTTCTCTCGTCTATAAAATAGTGGTAATAATAGTTCCTACCTCATCAGATTATTATGAAGATTGACAAGATAAAAAGTGTTTCACATAGTGCCTGCTATGTATTAAATACTCAAAAAATGTTAGCTGTTACTGTTTGTGCTTTGTAGAGGCTAGGGAAAAAATAGCCGTAATATTTGCGGGACAGGAACTCAGCTAAGTATTTTTTCAGTGATTGCTTGCTTTCTTAAAAATTTTGTGACATCAGTGTTATGAAGATTTATTGGGTTTTCTTAAAAATAGATTTATTTTTATTGAAAAGCACAGTTAGAGAGTGGGAGAGAGACACACACAGAGAGAGACAGATCGTCTATCCGCTGGTTTACTGCCCAAATGGTCGCTATGACCAGGCCTGGGCCAGGCTGACACCAGAAGCCAGGAGCTTCTTCTGGGTCTTCCATGTGGGTGCAGGAGCTCAAGCACTTGGGCCATTTTCTGTTGCTTTTCCATGCACATTAGCAGGGAGCTCAATTGGAAGTGGAGCAGCCAGGACTTGAATCGCTGCCCACATGGGATGCTGGCCCTGCAGACAGTGGCTTTACCCACTATGACACAGTGCCGGCCTCCCCCCACCCCAGTTTTTTTTAAAAAAAATTTATTTATTTATTTGAAAGGCACAGTTACAGTGAGAGAGAGGGGAAGAAACAGGGAGAGAAACATTGTACTTTCATAGCTATTTTAACGTGTACCAAAAAAAAAAATTCACCAAGACCTTTGCATCTTTTAAAAGGTGGTATTCCTTCCTGCTTTGTTGAATGAACTGTTAAAGCAGACTGCATAGTGTTTGCTTAGGATGAGTCTAAGAAAGAAATAGTGCCCATGTAGGAGTCATTTGAAAATCTGTACTCAGCCCTCCAGTGCCTGTGAGTTCTGCCCTCAGATGGAAAATATTTGGAGAAAAAAATCACTTCTTTATCAAACATTATACAGAGTTTTTTCTTGCCATTATTCACTAAAAATAAAACAGAACAACAGAACAACCGCTGACATAGCACTGACATCATAGTGGGTATTATAAGTAATTTAGAGCTAATTTAAAGCATATGGGGGATGTGCATAAGTTATCTGCAAATATTTCACTGTTCTGTAGAAGGGACTACAGCTTTGGGTATCTATGGTGGGGTCCTGAAATCAACCCCCTGCAGACACCAAGGGAGACTATTGGGTAAAACATAATATAGATGGTATTTAAAATGCTCAAGCCTTCATAGAGAAGATGTAAATGGCCATAGTAGGAAATTCTGGACGAGAGCAATGCTGCTTGAACTTTGTGTGCACCAGCCACTTGGGGTTCAGCTTCTGACTGAGCAAAACTGGGGTGGAGCCCGAGACTGCGTTTCTAACAAACTCTGTGTGATGCTGACCGGGCTGGTCTGGGAACCACAGAATCCGTAGCAAAGAGATCAGAAGATTCTTGAGCAGGTGCTGGGGGCTGTAGAGGACCCACCAAAATGTCAGGCAATGCCCCGTCTCCCAGAGAGAGAGGGGACTGGAGAGAGATGTGAATGAACATGGGAGGTGAACTTCCCTAGCCAGACGATGCACGAAGCTGCACGTTGGAGCAGTGGCCATGGCATTGAGAAAAGAGGGTCGGTGGTCTGGGGTTTCACCTGGGCCTGAGAGATTTGTAGCAACGATTGGAGAGTCCCAGGCCAAGCTTGATGACCAGAAGGCAGGACACAAGTAGCAGGGCAGACTCGGGAAAAACACCTGCCCCAGCGAGCCAGAAGTGTCAGCAAAGTGGAGATGTCAGCAACAATCTGATCCACGCTGGGAATTCATCTGCAACACGGGTCCAGCACAGCCTCTGTCTTCAAAGAGAAAACTGCACTGCCTAGTGGTCGTCGCCACCCTTTATCTCCTGCAGAAGTGTCAGCCCCTTGCCAACTGCTTTCTGTACAGGGCTTTATTCACCTTCAGAGCGACCCCCAGTAACTCCCATTTTACAATAACTCACTTTGAGGCTTGGAGAGGCTTTGTGACCTCTTCGGAGTCACACAGCTGCTAAGGGACAGACAGACCTGAGGTTTAAATTCAGCACAGGCTGTGCTGTTCGCCTCTGCACTGCAGGAGGCCGCATGCTCTGTTGTCCCCGACGTTACAGCATGAGAGCGAGGCTTGGTCTCCAGAGAGCAGGCCTCCCAGGGCATTCTGATGGCCCAGCTTGTGCCAGTAAGGAGACAAAGGTACTTCAAAATATTCTAGGAAAAATAAAAGATAAGATTCTTGGAGTGTGAAAAAAGATGAAATCCATGTGTTTTCATAATAGTAATTTTTGTTAACTTTTAAAGAACCCTTCTAGGCATAGCTTTCAAAAATTCTTGCACGAAAATACATTACTTATTTAAAAAATACATATTTATTTATTTTACTTATTGGAGAGGGTGTGTGTGTGTGTGAGAGAGAGAGAGAGAGAAAGAGAGAGAGAGACATCTCCCATCCACCATCCACCAGTCCATTCCCTAAATGCTTGCTCCAGGTGGCCGGTAGCCAGGAACACCATCCAGGTCTTCTAGATGGATGGCACAGACCCAAGTACTGGAGCCATCAACTGTTGCCTCCCAGAGGATGCATTAGCAGGAAACTGGAATCAACAGTAGAGCCAGGACTTGAACTCAGGCGCTTGGGTATAAGTGTGGGCATCCCAAGTGGTGTCTTCATCATTGCACCAAACACCGGCCCCAGTAAATTTATTTGAAATTCCATTTTCCACAAATGTTTTCAAGTAACCTCACATTTCCCCTCCCCTCTCATCAGACTATGTTTTACATTCAAGTAGTTTGTCCTCAGGCATAATCTACAAGAGGAGATATTCCTTTCTGCTTTACTGAATGAAGTAGTAACTGAGTGGCATATAGAATAAGCTAGTGACATTGCAACCTTACACGGGAATCAAGGGCAAAACTGCCCCCCTCACCCCCCACCCTCCCCGCCATATAAGCACTGAGTGTTTGTTGCAATGAGGAGGCACTTTTCTTTGGAAAACACCAAGGAGCCCAGACAGACAGTTATTGGAAATAATTATGCCGCCTCCACAGCGTGGGGCCCGTCCCAGCCCCTCCTGATTCAAAGGGTCTTTTTGGAAGTACCAGCATCTATCTTCCAGCTGGTGCTTACAACAGCCGACTGCGTCGGTGGGGGACCCGACAATGGATGTGGCTGAGGATTGTTTTCGGGCTTCCCTTGTTGCACCTGACTGAGCCCATCTCATTAATTCAGGCATTGCAAAAGAGCAGAAGGGGCCATATGTGACCTGAATGTGCGGCTTCCACAGGCACAAAGCTCTCGCAGCCGGCTCTGGCCCTGCTTCATCCAAGTTTAATACCCTGACTGGGCTGTGGCGGATGAAGGAGAAAAGCTAGGGAGAATGGGGGTCAGCTTCAGTGGGGATTGAAATTGGCACCAGATGGAGAATTAGGGAGGCGGAGTTCTTTTTTATTTATTTATTTAGATAGGTAGAGTTAGACAGTGAGAGACAGAGAGAAAGGTCTTCCTTCCGTTGGTTCACCCCCCCCACATGGCTGCTATGGCCAGAGCCATGCTAATCTGAAGCCAGGAGCCAGGTGCTTCCTCCTGGTCTCCCCATGGGGTGCAGGGCCCAAGCACTTGGGCCATCCACTGCCTTCCCGGTCCACAGCAGAGAGCTGGACTGGAAGAGGAGCCACCGGGTCTAGAACCAGGTGCCAATATGGGATGCCGGGGCTGCAGATGGAGGATTAGCCAAGTGAGCCACTGCGCTGGGCCCCAGGGGGCTGAGTTCTAATCCCACCTTGGCAGCAGACTCACCTGAGGCCTGTGTTATCGGCTTTCTCCATTTGTCACATAGGTGGTGACCCTTGAGGCCCTTCCACCGCTAAACCACTCCACTGCCTTCCACCGAGAAATGTGCACCCTGCACTCTGGCTGCGCCAGCTGCGCCATTTTCAATTTAACTTTTAAAAACATTCCAGATAAATGCACGTGAAAGGGCTTCCTTGAGGCAGGCATTTGGTATTTAGGATACCCACATTCTGTATCAGAGTGCTTTGGCTGAGTCCTGGCTACTCTACTTCCAATCTAGCTTCCTGCTGATACACACTCTGGGAGACAGCAGATGATGGCTCCAGTACTTGGACTCTGGGCACCCACATGGGGGACCCAGAATGAGTTCTGGGCTTCTGGCTTTGGCTTAGCCCACTCCTGTCTGTTTTGGGCATTTGCGGGAGTGAATCAGCAGAGATGGAAGACATTTCTGTATCTGTCTCCCTGTCTCTGTCTGCCTTTTAAATTAAAAAAAAAAAAAGAAAGAAAAGAAAAGATGAGGGAGTGTGGTGGGCTTCCTTAAACAGTAGTGTAGCAGTGGAAAGTTTCAGTAAAATTATTTGCTATGCAATGAAAATGGTATTAAATCTCAAACATTTGGAGAGTGTGACTTCTTTGATAAATCAGGAAAGATAAGGGTATTTGAGGCCACCACAAGTGAACTGATTGCGTCCATTTAAACGTGCGAACTGCAGTGCCGGATCCTGATAAACTAATGAAAACCATGTGCCCCAAGACTGGGAACACACAATCCTATCCCAGTGGGGCTGCAAGACTTAAATTGAGGAGGTAGTGTAGTCATTTGCTCCAACTGTGTTCAATTAATTCAATCTGTATTTTGAAGAGGAGAGAAAAGTTGCAGTTTTATCTGCCTCCGTGTTCCCAGTCTTGTTGCATTTTCATTGCCTAAAAGAATAGGGCATCCAGTTTACTACAGGTCAAAAGGATGATTCAAACAAGTTGAGGGTAAGGAATTGTTTTTGTGATGACTCAGCTGCTTTGAACAGCGCAGATCACGAGGGGTTCTCATCGTACCTTCCAGCATCGACACTTGGAAGAGCTTACTGGAAAACTGTCATTGGTCCCTTTTAGATATCAGAGAAAAGCTGTGAAAATAACAGTGATAATGGTTGCTTAAGAATGGACAGTCTGTTGGCCAGGGGTTCATGTTATTCCATAGATGATTTCATTAGATAGTGATTTCATTACATAAGAAGGGGGATGTCATTTTGTTTTCTGTCAGAGCATACAGCACAAACTTTTCATTCTCATGTTGAATTTCATTTATGTAGCATTTATCAAGGAATAAATAATTTGTTTCACTTAAGTGATTTTTCCAGGTGATTAAAGTTTTCCTCTTCCGTTCTGCTTGAACTGCGTTTGATGAAAACATGGCATATAGTCTTTTATTTATTTACTTATTTGAACTTGGAGGAAATGAGCGTGGCCACATTTTCCTTTGACTAGGGCTCACCACGATAAATATCACTTTTTGTTCCTTGCCATAATCCTGTCATTCTTTGACAGCTGAACTGTGTGAGGTTGGGGATTCTTTATAAATAATCAGAGCTTTTTATTCTTTCATAGCTAACATGATTGCTAATGACAGACCTCCTCTGAGTAGTGAGCAAATCCTGGGCAGGATGCTAGGAACTTCATAGACTTTCTGCCCGGCTCCCCCAAGAAGTGAGCGTGACTATTCATCCTATTTTATAGGTGAATAAACTAAGGTTTAAGATTAGTAGTAATTGGTAAAGCTGGGCTTTGAACCCATGTCTCTCCAATTGCAAGGTGCCCGTCACCAGCTCTTTCCTTAGCTACCTTTTCTTATTCTTTTTTCTGCCTCTCATTAGGTATTTCTGTCTAGCCCCTCAGTTTACAGTTTTTCAGCTGGGAGGTGACCCAAGATTAATCTGTATAATCTGTGTCTGTTTAATGGAACACTTTTCATATCTTTTTCCTTAAGTGGAGTTCTGATAGTATTTTTTGCTGATTTCAGGGTTCCCAGATGTCTTCTGCACAGTTGCAATTTCTGGAAGTCTTATGTGAGTTTATCACTGTGTACTCTAAGGCTCTGGGAGGAATTATAAGATTTTTGCATTGTGATTAGGCAGCATAATCAAGAAACCTGCAATCTGAGGCGTGTTTGGCGATTCTGTAATGCAGAAGTTGGCAAACCTTCCCTGTGACGGGCCAGACACTAAATATATTAGGCTTTGTGGGCCATATGGTATGTGTTGCAATTACTCAGCTCTGCCTTTGTAGGGCAAAAGCAGTCATAGATAATACATAAAATAATGGATGTGACTTTATTCTGATAAAAGTATATTTTCAAAAACAAGCAGAGGTTGAGTGGGTCATGGCCAACTCTTGTTATATGGGGAAAATGGACTGATCTAGGTATTTATTTATGTATTTATTTGAGAGGCAAACAGAGTGAGAGAAAGGGAGAGACACAGAGGGAGGGATGCACAGACATACAAATTGAGAGAGCTGCCATCTGCTGGTTTATTCTCCAAATGCCTGCCATGATGGGGGGTGGGCTAGTGCCAGAGCAGGAGCTGGGAACTCAATCCAAGTCTTTTGCATGGGTGGCAGTGATCCAACTACTTGAGTCATTATTTCTGCCTCCCAGGGTCTGCATTAGTGGTTTGGCATTAGCAGGAAGCTGGAGTCAGAGTTTGAGCCCAGGTTGAAACCTAGGTACTCTGTTGTGGGACACAGGTGTCTTAACTAGGTGCTCACTTCATATCTCTGTGCCACGTTTTGGTAATTCCTGCAGTATATCATACTTTTTCAGTAGTATAATGTCTGTTACTATGGTCTATGATCAGTAATCTTTAGTGCTACTCTTGTAATTGTTTTGGGATACCACTAACCATGCATATAAGACAGCGAATTTAATAGATAAATGTTGTGGGTGTTCTGACTGCTCCACCAGTTGGCCATTGCCCCATCTCTCTCCCACCCTTTGGGCTTCCCTTTTCCTGGAGACACAATATTACAATTAGGCCTGTTAGTAACCCTACAATGTTGTCTAAGTGTTGATGTGAAAGAAAGTGTCCCCTGTCTCTTTAAATAGAAAGTTAGAAACGATGAAGCTCATGAGAAAGGCATATTGAAAGCTGAGATGGGCTGAAGACTAAGCCTCTTGTGCCAGACAGTGCAAGGGAAAAGCTCTTGAAAGAAATTAAAGGTGCTCCTCCAGTGAACACGTGAATGACAGAGGAGGGAAACAGCCTTATTGCTGACTGGAGAAAGCTTTCATGGTGTGGATAGAAGAGCGAACCAGCCACAACATTTCCGTAAGCCAAAAGCTCAATCCAGAGCAAGGCACTAACTCTCTTCAGTTCCACAAAGGCTGAGAGGGGTGAAGAAGCTACAGAAGAAGAGCTTGAAGCTGTCAGGTTGGTTCGTGAGGCTGGAGGAAAGGAGCCATCCTCACATCCTAGAAGGGCAAGGTGAAGCAAGTTATCCAGAAACTCCAGTGGAGATGACTGATGAAACTAGCTACCCTAGGCTGGCTCTGTGGCTCAGTTGGTTAATCTTCCGCCTGCGGCGCTGGCATCCCATATGGGCACTGGGTTCTAGTCCCGGTTGCTCTTCTTCCAGTCCAGCTCTCTGCTGTGGCCCAGGAAGGCAGTGGAGGATGGCCCAGGTGCTTGGGCCCCTGCAGCCGCATGGGAGACCAGGAGGAAGCACTGACTCCTGGCTTCGGATTGGCGTAGCTCCGGCCATTTAGGGGGGTGAACCAGCGGAAGGAAGACATTTCTCTCTGTCTCTCTCTCTTCACTGTCTAATTCTGTCTCGAATTAAAAAAAAAGAAAGAAAGAAAGAAAGAAAGAAAGAAAGAAAGAAAGAAAGAAAGAAAGAAAGAAAGAAAGAAAGAAAGTAGTTACCCTGAACATCAGATTTTCAATGTAGATGAACCAGCCTTGTATGGGAAGAATATGCCATCTGGGACTTTCACATCTGGAGAGGAGAAATCAGTGCTTGGCTTTAAAGTTCAAAGGTCAGGATGACTGTCTTGTTAGGAGCTAAGGCAACTGATGACTATATTGAAGCCGATGCTCATTTACTGCCCAGCAAATCCTATGGCCCTTAGGAATTATACTAAATCTGTTCTGTGCTCTGTAAATCGAATGACAAAACCTATGTGACAACATCTGTTTACAACATGGTTTACTGAGTATGTTAAGCCTACTTTTGAGAGCTGCTGCTCAGGAAAAAAGATTTTCCTTTGCTCATTGACAGTGCACCGGTCACTCATGAGCTCTGATAGTGATGAACAATGAGGTTAATGTTTCCATGCCTGATGGTACAACATCTGTCCTGCAGCCTGTGGATCAAAGAGTAATTTGGGCTTTCAAGCCTTATTACTTAAGAAATACATTTTGGGGCTGACACTGTGTCATAGTGGGTAAAGCTGCAGCCTGCAATGCCGGCATCCCACATGGGTGCTTGTTTGAGTTCTGGCTGCACCACTTCTGATCCAGATCCCTGCTAATGAGTCTGGGAAAGCAGTAGAGGATAGCTGGGTGCTTGGGCCCCTGTATTCATGTAGGAGACCCAGGGGAAGCCCCTGACTCCTGACTTCAGCTGGTCCAGCCCTGAACCAGTGAATGAAGACTTCTTTCTCTGTCTCTCCCTCTCATAACTGTGCCTTTCAAATAAATACATCATGAAAAATATATTTCATAAGGCTATAACTGATAGTGATTTCCTGTAATGGATCTGGGCATAGTAAATTGAAAACCTTCTGGAAAGAATTCACCATTCTAGTTGCCATTAAAGAACATTTATGGCCTGCGCTGCAGCTCACTAGGCTAATCCTCTGCCTGTGGCGCCCGCACCCCAGGTTCCAGTCTCAGTTGGGGCGCCGGTTCTGTCCTGGTTGCTCCTCTTCCAGCCTAGCTCTCTGCTGTGGCCAGGGAAGGCAGTGGAGGATGGCCCAGGTGCTTGGGTCCTGCACCTGCATGGGAGACCATGAAGAAGCACCTGGCTCCTGGCTTCCGAGCGGTGCAGCACGCTGGCCATGGAGGCCATTTGGGGGATGAACCAACAGAAAGAAAGACCTTTCTCTCTGTCTCTCTTTCTCTCACTGTCTAACTCTGCCTGTCAAAAAAAAAAATATGATTCTTGGAAGGAGATCAAAATACCATTACTAACAGGATTTTGGAAGAAATGAATTCCAACCTCTGTGAACACCTTTGAGAAGTTCAGGACTTCCGTGGAGGAGGTAACTGCGCATGTGAGCTAGAATTAGAGACGGAGTCTGAAGATGGCACAGTATTGCTGTACTGTCATGATCACACGCTAATGGATGAGACATTGCTTCTTGTGGCTGGCCCAAGAAAGTGGTTTCTGGAGACAAAATTGATTGCTGGTGATGATGCTGTGGACTTTGTTGAAATGACCGCAAAAGGTTTAGAATATGTTAACGCAGTCCATAAAGCAGCAGCAGGATTTGGGAGGATTGTCTCCAGTTTTGAAAGAAGTTCTCCTGTGGGTAAAATGCTACCCAACAGCATCAGGTGCTGCAGAGAAATCTTCCGTGAAAGGAAGAGTCAGTGGGTGTGGCAGTTACTCTTCATTGTTGTCTTAGTCGAAGAAATTGTCATGGCCACCCCAGAGTTGGCAGCCAGCAACATCAAAACCAGATCCTACACCAGCAAGAGATTATGACCTCTGCAGGCTCCGATGATCATATACATTTTTTTTTTAACCAGTACAGTAGTGTTTTTAAAATGTTAGTTTTGTTGTTGTTGACACAATGCTATTGCACACTCAGTAGATTACTGTAGAGTGTAAATTGTCTGGGAAACCAAACAATTGACGGGACTCACTTTACTGTGATACCTACTTTAATTATGGTGGTCTGGAGCTGAACTCTGAATATCTCTGGCATCTGCTTGTATTTGTGGGGTGTCTTAGAAGGCATGCCGAGGATGAAATAAACATTATAGAACTTTTTGTGGAATTGGGAATAGCAGTGAATCTGGCTGCTGGTAAGACAAAACGCGGGCTTTAATGCAAAGCAGGAGAGCTCCCTTTGCTCTCGTGGAGTGGAGAGCCGTGGTAAGGCTCCTGCCTGTTGTGAAAGGAGCTGTGAAGTCAGCGCCCACAGTGGCTTTTCCCTGGCTGTTAGAGGACCAGGGTTGCAGATCCCAGACAGACATAACTTCCAGTGTGCCCTGAGGCAAGTCCCTGTCTTCTTAACCTTAGTTTGCTTATCTGTGAAGCTTATCTGTGCGACTGGATTGCTAATACAAACGGCTCACAGACTCATGTCTGCTGGAACATGCTTGATTAGTCCCTAGGTGGTTTTAAAAATATTTAAATGAATCAATTATTAATCAGGAAATTCTATAACCAACTCTGGATTCCTGGTTTCTTTCAAAAATTCAGAGGCTTTAGCAACAATTGGCTGGTGCTAAGAAATGGCAGCCCAAGCTGATGCCGTTGGTGCCCAACTCATGGTCTTGCCCTTGCCACTTTAGTGAATGCAATTTCTCACTGCCAGCACCACATTGGTTTGTCTGAGAAGTAGTGAGTTGAGGGGCTGGTGCTGTGACATAGCAGGTGAAGCTGCTGCCTGCAGTGCTGGCATCCCATGTGGGCGCCAGTTCAAGTCCTGGCTGTTCCACTTCCTATCTATCTCTCTGCTGTGGCCTGGGAAAGCAGTGGAAAATGACCCAAGTCCTTGGGCCCTTGCACCCCCGTGGGAGACCCAGAAGAGGCTCCTGGCTCCTGGCTTCGGATTGGCCCTGCTCCAGCCATTGCAGCCACTTTGGGAGTGAGCCAGCAGATGGAAGATTCTCTCTCTCCCTCTCTCTCCCTCTCTCTCTCTCTCCCCCCTCTCCCCCCCACTCCCCCCTCTCCCTCTCCCTCTCCCTCTCCCTCTCCCTCTCCCTCTCCCTCTCACTGTCTCTGCCTCTCTGTGGTTATGCCTTTCAGACAAATAAATAAATCTTAAAAAAAAAAAAAGTAGTGAATTGAAAGTACTGGGGAATTAATACCCATCTCATTCCTCATCCCCCTGTGACACTTAGCGTATATAGGTAATCCAGCTCCCTTGTCCACATGATGGGATGACTATGGTGTATATTCTTTTTTTTTTTAAATTATTTATTTATTTGAAAGTCAGAGTTACAGACAGAAGGAGAGGCATAGAGAGAGAGAGAGGTAGAAAGGGAGGGAGGGAGAGGGAGAGGGGGAGAGGGAGAGAGAGAGGTCTTCCATCTGCTGGTTCACTCCCCAGTTGGCCACAATGGCTAGAGCTGCACCATCAGGAGCCAGGAGCTTCTTTTGGGTCTCCCACATGGTGCAGGAGCCCAAGGACTTGGACCATCTTCTACTGCTTTCCCAGGCAGAGAGCTGGATCAGAAGTGGAGCAGCCAGGACTCAAACTGGCACCCATATGGGATGCTGGTACTGCAGATGGCGGCTTTATCCGCTATGCCACAGTGCTGGCCCCTGGTGTATATTCTTCACTGTTCCCATAGTTTACCCATGGAGTTAAGCTCCAGTCACTCACGGTGACAACTGATGTTATTTTTTAATTTTTTTTTTATTCACTTGATTGGCAGAAGGAGACAGAAACAGAATGCTCCCGTTCATTGGTTCACTCCCCAAGTGTCTGCAACAGCCAGCAACAACCAGGACTGGGTGGGGATGAAACTTGGAATCCAAGCCAGCTTCCGTGTGAGTGGTTAGGATCATACAATTTGAGCCATCTCTGCTACCTTCCAAGGCATGCTTTGGCAGGAAGCTGGAGTCAGGAGCCAGAGCAAGGCATCAAACCCAGGTACTCAGATAATATGAGCATCTTAATTGCTAGGCTGAATGTTCGCCTGTATTTTTTGTTTTTAAAGATTTATTTATTTTACTTGAAAGAGTTACACAGAGAGAGGAGAGACAGACACAGAGAGAGGAGAGACAGAGAGAGGTCTTTCATCAGATGGTTCATTCCCCAATTGGCCACAACGGCCGTAGCTGCACCAATCTGAAGCCAGGAGCCAGGAGCTTCTTCTGGGTCTCCCACGTGGGTGCAGGGGCCCAAGGACTTGGGCCATCTTCTACGACCTTCCCAGGCCACAACAGAAGGATGGATCAGAAGTGGAGCAGCTGGGACCGATACCCACATGGGATGCCACACTTCAGGCTGGGGCGTTAACTCACTGCTCCACTGCGCGGACCCCTCTCCCTCTTTTTCCAGCCCCTGCCCCTCTTTTTCTTTGTGAATTGGCCTTTCCTTCCTTGTCTCATTTCCATGCTCTCCTTCTTGTGTTTCCTGGGACGACTTGTCAGATAAATGTCTTACACCTGAATCATTGTCCAGGGTCAGCCTCTGAAGGAACTCAGACTAAGAAAACCATAGTCTGTAGCACTAAGGCCAAATGAGAATTGCTCCCTCCTTTTATTTGAGTTTTAAACCAATATTTGATTTATTAAAGATAAGTATAATAAGACTTGGTTTCCTTTAAGCTTTTAGGTTCAGCTTACATACTTTACTATTATATTTCTTTTTTTTTTTTTTTAAGATTTATTTATTTACTTGAAAGAGCTACACAGAGAGAGAAGGGAAAGGCAGAGAGAGAGAGGTCTTCCATCTGCTGGTTCACTCCCCAATTGGTCGCATCGGCTGGAGCTGTGCCGATCCGAAGCCAGGAGCCAGGAACTTCCTCGGGGTCTCCCACATGGGTGCAGGGGCCCAAGGATTTAGGCCATACTCCACTGCTTTCCTAGCCCATAGCAGAGAGCTGGATCGGAAGTGGAGCAGCCAGGTCTCGAACCGGCATCCATATGGGATGCTGGCGCTTCAGGCCAGGGCGTTAACCCAGTGCAGTGCAGTGCAGTGCTAGCCCCACTATTAGATTTCTTAATGTTGAAAATTTTTATAATTAAACATTTTCTTTTAAAAATTATTTATTTATTTATCCAGCATTACAAGTGGCAGCTTAACCTGCTGTGCCACAATGCTGGCTCCTTAAAAACTTTTTTGATTAACACATTCTTAGAAATATTTATGGAGCACACTGTACTGTTTTGTATATATATACATTGTGTAATGATCAAATTAGAGTAACAAACATTTGTCACTGTGGTGAGAACATTCAAAAACTTCTAGCTTTTTTGAAATGTGCAATACATTATTGTCAATAACTTACTCCTATCCAGCTATAAGATTGTACCCATTGACCAGCTGTTCCCCATCCCTCACAACCACTTCCCCTCCCACTATTCTACTCATGTCATCAACTGTTTTAGATTTTTCATGTGTATGAGATCATGCAGTGTATATATATATATGTGTGTGTGTGTGTGTGTGTGTGTGTGTGTATATGTATATATTTGGTGCTTGGCTTACTTCACATAACATAATATCCTCTAGGTTCATCCATGTCCTTGCAAATAACTGAACAAGATTCAACCTTTTTTAAATGGCAAAATAGTATTTTATTAGTTATATATACCACATTTTCCATTCATATACCATATACCATACCACATATACCATTCATCTGCTGATAGACACATGGGTTGATCCCATATCTTTGCTATTGTAAATGATTCTGTAGTCAGCTTGGAAGTACATATGTCTCTTTGACAGACTAATCTCATTTTCGTTGGATATATGCCCTGAAGTGGGATTGCTGGATCATAGTATAACTATTTTAAATTTTTTAAAGGATGCTAGGCAATTTTATGCCAACAGTTTTGGCAACTTATGGGAAATGAACATATTTCTTGAAAAACACAAATTCAGAAGACTTACATGGAAAGCAGAAATGTTGGATAGCTCCTATGTACTTAAGAAATTAAATTCTTTTGAAAAATCTTCAATCTTGGATGACTACAGGCCTAAATAGCTTCACTAGCGAATTATAGTAACCATTTGAAAAAGAAATAGTAGCACAGTAGTATGTTATTTCAGGAGGTGGAAAAGGATCAAATGCTTTCCATCTCTTCAAGAAACCAACATAACCCTGGTATCCAAACGTAATGAGTAACAAGAAAAAACTTACAGAATTATAGCCTGAGTTAATACAGGTGGGAAAAACAAAACAAGCCTATAAACTAAACATATCGGAAATTGAAGCCAGAAAAAAGTAAAAGCAGAATATAAATCACTGGATTTTTCTAATCTTTTTCTTTTGGTTATATTCTCCGCTGTTGGTTTTCGTAGTTTTGCATGTTTCCATGATGATAGTTATCATCCTTTTGCTTCAAATGCAGGATTCTCTTAAGCATTTCTTATAGACCAGTCTGGTAGTGATGAATTACTTTAGTTTTTGCTTATCATGGAAATTCTATTTTGCTTTCATTTCTGGAGGATAGGTGTAGTATTCTTGGCTGGCAATTTTTTTTCTGTATATTTTATCCCATTTTCTCCTGGCCTGTAAGGTTTCAACCAAGAAGTCTGCTGTTAATCTACTAGGATTTCTCTAATAATTGATTTGATTCTTTTCTATAGCTCTTCTTAGAATTCTCTCTTTGTCTTATATTTCTGAGTTTCACTATAATATGCCTTGGAGAAGATCTTTTTTGGTCAAATCTATTAGAGGTCTTTTGGACTTTCTGGACCTGAATGTTCATGTCTATCACAAGATTTGCTGATTTTTCAGCAGTTAATTCACTGAATAGATGAATAGAGATGGAGAGAAAGAGAGAATATCTCTTTTATCTACTGGTTCAATCCTAAATGACCAGACTAGCCAGGGCCAGGTGGGAGCCAGAAGCCTGAAACTCCGTCCAGGTCTCCCACGTGTATGGCAGGGGCCAAATCCTCAGTCCATATTCTGCCATCTTCCCAGGTGTGCTAGCAGAGAGCTGGGTTGGAAATGTAGCAGTCAAGACTCAGACTGGCACTCTGATATGTGGTGGCAGTGTTGCACATGATGGCTTAACCTGCTGTGCCACAAGACTGGCCCTGGAGATCTGAATTTTATAAGAGGAGATCTGAGAATCAAGGTTTTTTTCCTAATGGGCGACCAACAATCCCAGTTTGCCCCAGAGCTAGGCCATTTCCTGGAGTAAGGGATTCTTGGTTCTCAAGTTGGTCTCCCTTCTCTAGGAACACACACAATAGGGCCTTTTAAAGTTCCATCTCTGAGAGATTATACTCTGTATCTACTTATTTATGTATTTCAAAGTAGCATTGAGTTGTTAAAGCCCAAATTTGAATGCATGGGGAAAGAAAAATAGCAAATTGCAAAAATCTGAGTAAGGTTAAGAGTATCTTCAGTTTTCCTTTCTGTCTGTGCCTCTGCCTTGACTGGATTTGGCCTGGCCCCATTCATTGAGGGAATGAATTAGCAAACAGAGAGTTCCCTCCCCTTTCACAGGACCCACTCACTCACCCAGAAGCAGCAGCTGGTTGGCAGGTTTGCACCTCACACCAGAAGGACCCTGAGCATCTCTTCAAAGATGCGCGGGTTCAGGGGTGACACATTGACAAGTATGCTTGCCCTGCTCTGCGTTACGTGTCATCCGTCTTCTGCATGTTCGTCTATTTTTAGTGACATTGTGTTTTAATCAAAGCTGAATTTGCGAAAATCTTTGCGTCTAAATTAGAAGCTTGTGTCACCGCCATGCCCCAGGGCTGACGGCATAAATAGGAAAGGGTGTGAATGGCACCAGCATGTGGGACTCCCAGAGAATCAGAAACCAGATGTGCTGTCTGCAGAGCACACTGTGCCAGGAAGACCTGGGCGTTTGTTACTTAAAATGATTTTGTGCATCAAAACTGGTAGTTTAGCCCATGAAGTGGATTTGCAAGGCTCACTGGGAAAGTTATAAGTGATTTGAAACTAGAACAAAACTTGTTGGGGCCGTTGTAGCGTAGTGGGTTAAGCTACTGCCTGCAACACTGGCTTCCCAGATGGGCACCAGCTGCTTGCAGCCTGCGCTGTGGTGTAGTGGGTAAAGCCACTGCCTGCAGTGCCAGCATCCTATATGGGTGCCGGTTCGAGTTGGGCTGCCCCACTTCCAATCCAGCTCTTTGCTATGGCCTGGGAAAGCAGTGGAAGATGGCCCAAGTCCTTGGGCCCCTGCACCTGTGTGGGAGACCTGGAAGAAGATCCTGGCTCCTGCCTTCAGATCGGCTTAGCTCCAGCCATTGCAGCCATTTGGGGAGTGAACCAGCAGATGGAAGACTTGTCTCTCTCTCTTTCTGTCTCTCTCTCTGCCTCTTCTCCTCTCTGTGTAACTCTTTCAAATAAATAAATAAATATTAAAAAAAAAAAAAAAGAAAGAAACCCAGCTGCTCTACTTCCAAGCCTGCTCCCCGCTAATGTGCCTGGGAAAGCTGTGGGAGATAGCCCAGGTCTTTGGGCCCCTGCACCCATGTGGGAGACCTGGAAGAAGCTCTGGGCTCCTGGTTCTGGCCTGGCCCAGACCTGGCTGTTGCAGCCATTCAGGGGGTGAACCAGCAGATGGAAGATCTCTCTCTCTCTCTCTCTCTCTATAACTCTGCATTCCAAATAAATAAGAATAAGTCTTTAAAAAGAGAGAAAGAAGCGATAGCCAGATACTGTGTTTGAGTCCAAGATATGTCAGTTATTCACCTTTATCACTCTGTGCAGGTCAGAAAGACTTCCTGGGCCTCCAATTCCTCTTTTATAAAATAGAGGCAGAAGGAAAGGAAGCTAGCTTTCATTGAGTGCCTGTTATGTGCCAGGGACAGTGCTAGGGCCATGCAAGCAATAGTTTCACTTAAAGCTTTCCAATCCTGCAAGGTGGATATTATTAACCCCACTACAGATGAGAAAATTGAGGCATCAAGAATTCGAATACCTTTCCCCAGCCCTCATTGGCTGGTAAGTCATAAAACCAGAATTCAAAACCATGCATTCTGGCCAGAGCCGTGGCTCACTTGGCTAATCCTCTGCCTGTGGTGCCGGCACCCCGGGTTCTAGTCCCGGTTGGGGTGCCAGATTCTGTCCTGGTTTCTCCTCTTCCAGTCCATCTCTCAGCTGTGGCCCGGGAGTGCAGAGGAGGATGGCCCAAGTGCTTGGATCCCTGCACCCGCATGGGAGACCAGGTGGAAGTACCTAGCTCCTGGCTTCAGATCGGCACAGTGCTGGCCATAGCGGCCATTAGGGTAGTGAACCAATGGAAGGAAGACCTTTCTCTCTGTCTCTCTCTCACTGTCTAACTCTGTCTGGCAAAAAATAAAAAAACAAAACAAAACCATGCATTCTGACTCCAGAGCCTGTTACATCTATCAGGATTGTAGCTTTCTTCAAAGTCATGTGTAATTTTGGTTCATTTAGAAGCAGATCCTGAGATGGACTGCAAATAGTTCACGTGGGAAGCTCAGACAGCACCATGTAGGGAAGTCAGGAGATGAGACAAAGAATGGAAGGCAGCCCCCATCAATCCAGCTCCCAGTGGACTGATCCACTGGGTTCCTCTCACTGGGGAATTCTGGGGATGAGGAAAGGGCGTGTGTCTCAGAATTTTCCTGGGGTGTTCATACACCTGGCTTCTGAGAGTCATTACTTCAGTGCTGCTGCTTCTGAGAGGCGCAGAGTGGAGTCACAGGTGCATACTTTCTATCCTTTACTTGGCAGAGTGGAGCTTTAGCAGCACAAGAAAGTCCAAGCAGAAAATGCAGGCACTGGCGGTAAGAAGCAGGCCGGTGTGTCCCGAAATGGGAGGAGCCCGACAGATCCTGCTTTGGTGGTTTTCAGAGTTAGAGACAATGTGCACAGTGGTAGGCGTAGGGCTACCATGTATAGAGAGGCTACTGTTTATGTGCAGACAGTTAACAGTGAGAGACCTTTGAGGGCTTCCCCTGGGCCTTTGGACATCCTTGGTTGGCCCCGAGTTGTTCCCAGAAACCTGTATCAAGATCTGAATATATTCCGCCTGCATGTAATGATCAAGACCTTCTGCTAAGTGCCAGGCCTGCCCAGCTCTCCACCACTCCCTGTGGTGTTTCCCAGGTGCAGCTCCACCCTTCTGAGGGACTGTCAAAATGCCCACCTTGGGATCTGGGTCTGGAGGGGAACCAGAGTGGGTGTTTGGGCACAAACAATCAGATACCGCCTCTCCTGTCCAGAAACCCAAAGTCTGCCCACTCTGTGCTCTCAGGAAGGGAAGTTTGAGAAAGGATCGGGAGCCCCACCGTGGCCGAAAGTAGGGAAGGATCACTGTAGCTGGGTGGCAAGATGAGCAAGAACTTTTTGTTATGATTTTCTGAAGAAGATAACCACCTGTCTTTCTACCAGCTCTGTGACTGCTTTTCCTTCCAGTCTTTAATTTATGAAGCCCTCCACCAGCTGCAGTCCCAGGCTGTCCCACTTGCTGCCTGGCCCCTGTCCATTAGAGGAGTCCCCTTTTCATGTGGTCTTGGGTTGGGTAGTGTCCATTCCCCACCTGCCTGCCCCCAACCAGAGTCTGGATTGTTCCTCTCTCCATGTGGTACAGTCTGAGAGTATAGTGGACCACGTCTTTTTGTCCCCAGTATGGATTTCCCTTTCTCCTTTGAGGAAGAACCTTGGCCCTTTAGGATTTATGTGAGCATGTGGCTGCCAAGGTAGGGAATGCATTTCCCCACCTTCTTTATACTGGTGTGGCCATGGGACCCAGCCCAGCCTAAAGGAAAGTGAGAAGTGATACATGAGTTATTCCCATGAAAAGAAAATGCCACCTCTTGTATTTGACTTTGCTGAACACCTGGATGGATTCCTGAGGCATGTTCCCTCAGAGGGGCAGTTCTTCCAAAAAGCCTTTGACAAATATCTAAGGGATAACCCCAGGTTTGTGCCCTTGGTCTTCTCTGTTAAATTGACAAACTTGACCTTTCTCTGATGGTTATTTAGCAATCAGTTCTCATCTCCAGGTCCCCTGTTGTACCCAGAGCTGTGAGCCAGGGTTAGAAGTCTGCAAACTGTCTTTATCAGATGCCCTTATTAGCATGTTCCATCAGTGGGAGGCACCAGCTGAGAAGCAGGGGGCTGGGAGGAGACATTTCTGCAGCCCTCTAAGGTTCGAAGCCCTGAACAGCAGCAGACTCCATTGGTGCTTTAGCATGGGAATGTGTGCTTCAGCGGAAGGGGGGGGTCACCCCCACTCTCAGATGACAATGTCATTTGAAGGTGATAGGAGGGGCTGAGATCAGGTGGATCCATGATTGCTTTTGCTTCCGGGTGGCACACAGCTGAATTGCTTTGCTCAGCCTGTCTTACTGGAATATTGGGGTGGAGAGAGGGCGGGCTGCATTGTGGCCCATGGAATGTGGTAGACATGTTATATGTTGTTTATGTGCCTGGCCCGTAAAAACTGCCTCCTTGTTTTCCCAACTTTCTCTCTTATCTGCCTCCTGGGTGCCGAAGATTCAGTGCCTGGTTCCAGCGCCCTAGGGCCTGGCAGACTCATGAGAAGGAAAGAGCGTGGGAAACTTGACAGTTTCTCTTCTCCCGCAGCCAACCTGCATTGGCTCATGATGCAATGAGAAGGCAACCTTGAATGTGCAAGCCCGCGGAGATTTGGGGGTTGGTTGTAACAGACACTAGCTTTACTTACTCACCAGTCCATGGGCAGACATGTGAAATGACAGCCTTTGGCCCTCTTTGCATCCAAAGAATCCAAGTTGGAAAATGGCTTAGGAGTCTAAGTGAAGCAACAATGACATCTGTAACAGTGCAGGCCCTGGGAGGCAGCAGGTGACTAAAGTATTTGGGTCCTGCCATCCACATGGGAGACCCAGATTGAGTTCCCATCTCCTGATTTTAGCCTGTCTCAATCCCAGTAGTGGCCAGCATTTGGAAAGTGAACTAGCAATTGGGGGCTCTTTTTCTCTCTCTCTCTAATAATTTGAAAAAGTACTTTTTAAACTTACAAAGAATTTAAATTTGCTTTTAAAAATTTTCCTTCAGCCTTGGTTAACAAAGAATGTGCCCTGGAAGGAAATTAAAGTTCAAAATCAGTAGAATCTGCCTAACAGCTGGGAGCACCCATGGGAACATCTCTGTTAGATAAGATTTGAGGAACTAAAAGTCCTTATGGCAATGGTCAGGTGAAGCCCTCAAACCATTTAATCCCAAGCAAATCTGCAAGCTAAGAATTCATTCATTGTGCTTGGAAAGATGATGTTTGTTGTGAGACAGCTTTATGAGCTTCACAAAGTACTCTATTTATAAATGATCCTACATGTAAATAAAAGGCTTTATTGGCTTGCAAGGGAAAAAAGGTCAGATTTATTGTCCAACTGTAAAAATGTAGATGATTCTCTCATGCTTGTTGCTTTGAAGCTAGGCGAAGAGGAAATGTCAGAGTATTTTGAAGTCTGAGAAAGGGACGGGCGTGAAAACTGGGTCCTAGGACAGGCCTGTGGGACAGTGGATTGACTTCTCAGTAAATGTATGTGTTCTGGAAAGTTCTTGGATTGTAGAGTCATATGGGGAAGTTCAGGGCCCCAAGTGGTATGGCTAAGTGTGAGTGCACCTTTGGCTGCTTTGAGTTCTGCAGCCCTAGATCTGTAAAGTTAGATCAGGAATTTTAAATGCATTCATGGTGCTTGGCTGGTTTCCTGGAAGGGTGTTTGAAAGTTGGATCTGGTTTTATCCTTGATTTGCAATTTCAGAAATGCCCAAACTTCTTCATCAAAGTGTTTTCTCCCCAAATGGCAACTGCTTTATTGGTTTATCTGATCATAAAAGTAATATAAAGATAATTATGTATCAGAGAGAAAAGTGAAACATGTTAATTATCACAATGAAACAAATTGCCTAATATTCTGCATATAGATTTCTGGACTGACTTTATTTCTACATTTGGCTCTTGACTGCTTGCACTGTTATTTGGTATAATGATCTTGTCATCTACCTGATTTTTTTTAAAGATTTTAAAAAAATTTTTGAAAGGCAGAGTTACAGAAAGGCGGGGAGAGAGAGAGAGAGAGAGAGAGAGAGAGAGAGAGAGAGAGAGAGAGACAGGGACAACTTCCATCTGCTGGTTCATTCCCCATAATGGCTGGAATGGTCAGAGCTGGGCCAATCTAAAGCCAGGAAGCAGGACCTTCTTCCAGGTCTCCCATGTGGGTACAGGGGCCCAAGGACTTGGGCCATTGTCCACTGCTTTTCCAGGCCATCGCAGAGCTGGATCAGAAGTGGAGCAGCCGGGCTCGAACTGGCATCCATATGGGATGCCAGTGCTGCAGGAGGTGGCTTAACCCACTATGCCACACTGGCAGCCCCAGGAGTGTTTCATTTTAGGTTCTCGGATCGTATTTTGTGGATCATCATAGAGCACTTGCAAATCCTCCTGGAATAAGATGTGAGATTATATATATAAACAAATGAGCTCATGGGGATGTCGGGACCTTGCTGTCTGTCCTCCTGAGACCCTGGAAGAGACCATTTGTGAGGGAACCACTCGTCTGTAATTTGGTTGGTTCGTAATTCCAGGGTGTCTGAAAGTGAGGGCTCCCCTGTAATTGCTCTGAGTGCTCCGTGTGGGCATCATGATTTCCGACAAACCCTGCTGCTGGGCAGCCCCGCCTCCAGTGTGTCTGGAGCCTCTGCTGTGTCTGCTGAGTTGCTTACAAGCCTGCACAGTGGCCCTCTCCCCCTTCGTGGCTGCAAAATGCTCCATTGCATCCTACACTCTTGGTTTTCTGAGTGTGGTATGGATTCTGTGTTTTATGTATGAGTGTTTCCAAGGTGAGGAGTGCTTCCGAGCAGCCTGCTGAGTATCTTGTGTCTCAGGCACTCCATTAGGGGTTGTGAGGCCATTATCCATCCAAGAGCTGGCAAACTTCATTCTGTCTTACAAGTAGCCAACAACACACTTTCTTTTCTGCAACTCAACAGCCCAAATTTGCACTCACACACATGATTTCTGGCCCAGTTTCCAGTTGAATATTTGAAAAAACAATTGACCAAATTGTAAATTTGTCAAACTGTGACAATGGAGGGAAATCTAGTCTTTTTTTTTTTTTTTTTTTTTTTTTTTGACAGGCAGAGTGCATAGTGAGAGAGAAGAGACAGAGAGAAAGGTCTTCCTTTTTGCCATTGGGTCACCCTCCAATGGCCGCTGCGGCTGGCACACAACGCTGATCCGATGGCAGGAGCCAGGTGCTTCTCCTGGTCTCCCATGGGGTGCAGGGCCCAAGCACTTGGGTCATCCTCCACTGCACTCCTGGGCCACAGCAGAGAGCTGGCCTGAAAGAGGGCAACCGGGACAGAATCCAGCGCCCAGACCAGGACTAGAACCCAGTGTGTCGGCGCCGCAAGGCAGAGGATTAGCCTATTGAGCCGCGGCACCAGCCGGAAATCTAGTCTTAACTGCCCCAGGTATTGTAAAGATGGAGTCAGGGTTACAAACTCAAAATGCTGGTAAGTGCCCGTAAGGCAGATAATGTAAGTTTTTAATTAAGGCCAAGTGGAAGCAATAGGGAGTGGTGGGGCCTGGAACAAACTAGAGAACCATACTTCACCCTAATTATTTTGTAAAAAATATTTTGTTGTGGTAGGCATTTGGTCTAGCTGTTAGGGGTAGGTGTTGTGTTGCAACAAGTTAAGCCACTGCTTGAGATGCATCCCATATTGGAGTACCAGTTAGAGTCCTGGGTGCTTTATGTCCGGTCCAGCTTCCTGCTGATGTGCCTGGGAAGGCAGCAGATGATGGCCTAAGTATTTGGTTCCTACTACCCATGTTGGAGACTCAGATGGAGTTCCAAGCTCCTGACTTTGGTCTGGCTGTTGCCATCTGGGAAGTGACTCAGCAGATGGGGGATATTTCTCTTTCTGTCTCTGCCTCTGTCTCTGTCATTCTGTCTTTCAAATAAATACATAAATAAATAAACCTTTAGAAAAAAAGACATTGATAAGATGTCTGGGTTTGAGTCCCAACTTCTCTCTGGATTCCAACATCCTGCTAATAATGTGCACCTAGGGAGGCAGCTCTGCCACCCATGTGGAAGACCCTCATTGAGTCCCAGGTCCTTGGCCTTGACCTGGCCCATCCTGGCTATTGTGGGCATTTGGGGAATGAAACAGTGAGAGGAAGATCTCGCTGTTGTATGTCTCCCTCCCCCTTTTAAAGCTGCTTTTTTACTGGCTGATATTTGAAAAATTCCTAGTTACTGCATGGAAGGTTAGGTACAAGGTAGTGAAATGTTTTAAGGTGTAAGAAATTTGACTGCTTTAGCCAATTAGATCCTTCTCTTGATTATTCCTATCAGTCTCCCTTTAGTCTCCTCCCTAGCATGCAGAGTTTCTGTCATTAGCTCTCCCCTTTTTGTTTACTTGTTTAGCCTCAGTCTCTCTCTTGCTTTCTCTCCATCTCTGCTCTTTTTCTTCCTAGACCATCGCTTCATGGAGGCAGGGGCTGTGTTTATCCTGCTCATGGTTGTAATCACTAGCACTAGGCAGAGCTGGGAACATAACTGATCCACATGAAGATTGTTGAATGGCTAAAGCAAGGGGATGGTCACGTGTTTTCATCCTGTGACATAAACTGATTTATCTTGGTACCTGCTCACTTAGGACAACAGTAATGATGCAGTAATGGGAGCTGAATGGTCCATCACGCCTGGCTAACCCCAGTGATGGGGTTACATTGGGTGGGGCCAGCATTTAGTAATAGATGTGGTCCCTGGGCTGGGGAGTTGTGTGAGCAGGGGGCCCAGCTTTACAGGGGTGTTCAGAAATAGAGAAAATAGCAAGTTTCCTGGATACTGATAAGGCATGACTAGTAAAGGAATCAAGGTATCGGCATCACGGACATCTGGTGATTCCAGGAGGTATCTCTCTTTCCAGATAGAAGTACGCAGTCTGCCTCAGGTAAGCAAGTGATAACGGAAGTAAAGCCAGAGCAGCTGAAGATTGCATTCATATGCATAGTGAGAAGGGTGATGGGGAGAGAAAGTCACAGCAGAGAATAAAACACCAAGAAAGGATCTAAGCATCCAAAACAGGGTTAGGTTTCTCAATTGTCATTCCAAGGTCTAGACTTGGCCTCAGCCTTCAGGCAGAAAGGGTCCAGGCTGCAACCCAGATCAGGCCCACATCAGAGTCAGTATTGGTGTTGAGTCCCCTAATAGATCCCACCCCTGCTAATGACACATTGAGTGCCAATTTCTGAGAGCAATAGGGAGAAGGGTTCCCAATCCTGCCTTTTGTGTCTACCTAGAATCCTAGAAGATTTAATTTCCAGAACAGAAGAACCTGTGTAGGTTAGATTAACATGTACATGCTTTACAATCAGGAGTCTTTTGTTACAGATCACCTGAACTACCTTTAGTAGAAAGAGGAATTTAATGCTTCTACACAGACCAAAATGTAAAGGCAGGAGCAGAGCTGGCCTCAGGGCTTATGCTCTGTCTCCCTGCCCTTGGCTATGCTGCTGTCTGCTGTTGGCTCTTCTCTTATTTTAGAGGTAGACTTCACCTATGGAGAATTGGTATAGCTTGGTGATCAAGAGTGTGAACTTGGGTAGTCCCACAGGCTGGGTTTGAATCCCTCTTCTGCTCCTTGACCTCAAACAAACTCTTCACCTGTAAAATGAGCATTATTAACAGCACCTACCTCTTAGATTGTTCATTTTTATTATTTTAAAAATGTATTTATTTATTTGAAAGGCAGAGTTACAGAGGCAGGGGTGGGGGAGAGACTATGAGAGGGATCTGTCATCCACTGGTTCATTCTCCACGTGGCTGCAGTAGCCGGGTCTGGGCAAGGCTGAAGCCAGAAGCTCCCTCCAGATCTCCCACGTGGGTAGCAGAGGCCCAAGTACTTGGTCCCTCATCTGCTGCTTTCCCAGGTGCATTAGCAGGAAGCTGGATTGGAAGTGGAGCAACCTGGGCTTGAACCAGTGCTTTGATACGAGATTCAGGCAATGCAGGCGGCATTTTAACTCACTTTTGTTTTCAGTTTTAAATGAGTAAATATATGTAAAAGCCTTAGAATAGTACCTGGTACTGTGTTGTTACTGGCACCCAGCAACTGTAGCTCATAACCCAACAGCCCTGATAGCACAAGGTCAAGAAAGTGATTCATCCTGCAGGTTCTAGGTAAAGCCAACATCCATGGGGAAGATCTTTATCACCTGAGCCTGTGTCAGAGCTACCGTGCATGAGAGGGGTCCTGTATGAGAGGGGAAACACTGAGAGATGGAGCAGAGAGGCCTCTGTGCTCCCCTTCTATAGGGCATTGTTGATCCGTGCAGGGCCTGTGTCCCAAGGCTCTTCTTCCCCTTGGTGGGGTGCAGGGCATGCATGTGACCAGCTTTTGCTCCTGTGGAGGGGGAGTCATGTGTGGTCAATCCGATGAAGGCCTTCAAGATGGGTTGAGTTGACTCTGTATTTTTCCTGCATGTAGACACTGGTGAGGACATTGGTTCCAAATCCTTATTACACATCAGAATCACCCGGAAATCTCAAAAGGAATAGCATACCTGGTAGTAGATGAGTAGTCTTCAACCAGGGTACATTTCTGCTCCCCAGGGGACATTTGGCCAGGTCTGAAGACATTTTTGGTTATCACAACTTGGTTTAAGGAGAAACTAATATCTATTACACAGAGGCCAGCAATGCTGTGAGCCACCCTCCCACGCACAGGACAGCCCCTCACAGCTAAGATTTATCTGGCCCCAAGAGTGCTAATGTTAGAAACCCTCTCCTTGTAAATGGCGAGACTGAGGGGTGCCTGAGGCCTGGATGCCTGAGTCATGGCGCAGAGGCAGCTGCCTGTGGACCTGGAACATAAGAGTTACCTGAATGACAATAGGTGTGTGTTGTGTTAAGCCATTGAATTTTGGGCCCTGTATGTTATAGCACCTGCTGTTACTTTAAGTAACACAAGAAGAGATACATGCTAAAGGATTTGTAACTATTAAGCTTATGAAATGGACATGCAGTGTATTTTATCAGTGTCTGCCTAGGTTGACATTTATATATAAATGGAGGGCTATTGTTTGATTTAAAATTTGCCACTGACCATCCAAATCAGCGTGCAGTGATTTTATGGCAAGGGAGTGGGTGATGAGTATTTGGTTATCCTGGGTGGAAAGTATATGGGGTGTGAGCTAAATAAATAGGCTTGACTGTGTTTCAAATCAAAATCTATTTTATTCATAGTATTGCCTCTGTTTTAGTTAGTATATGTTAATTTTCTGCATCATCTTATTAGCTATTGTTAGTAATGAAGACAAGTTAGATGCGTAAAATAGGAGTAGAAAAACTTGCAGATGGTGGCTTTAGTAAATACTGTGAAAATGCCAGACTAAAATCTGTTTGCCTATTTACGCAAGTTACATGTGAATGCTTTGAAAATGGTTCATATTGGAACTCTTCGGGGATTTTAAATTTCAGGAATTTTGGAGAAAAGGAGTCCATACTATTGGAGTGTGAGGTTCCAGAGGGTCCACTTCCTGCTCCAGGAGTGGCCAGTCACACTGAGCCTCCTACGGAATTGATTGATTCAGAGATGGGCTCCTTACCCAGGCTCGCTCAGCTAGGGTCAGCCCTGGGACTTGTGCAGAACCTATCAGGAGACATGGCCTTGTTTTGTTGGTTTAGACTTAAAGGCTGTAAGCCATGAACTTAAGAATGAAGTTAGCATACAGAGCATTGACCAGTAATGGAGAGGGGGCAGATGGATCCTGATGACATCATTTGAGTGTCCAGGGCAAGCCACACCTGAAGCTTCATGGACTTTTGAGTAGTCCAAGCCCATAAAATCCACCATTTTGTATAAGCCAGTTTGGGCTGAGCTATTTGTCAGCTTGTCACATTCAACTAATATAGGTGAGATATGTTGGTTGTGTTGGACCTCCAGGAGTTTCCACCTCCATTTGTAATGCTGGACTTGTGTTATTATTATAGATTATTTGCTCCTCTGTCAGTAACAGCTCCCTTCCCCATCCATTGCCATGTGACTAATGCTGTCCGCTCTGTGGAAAGAGGGTCTGCCCATGTGACTTGCCGAGACCAGCAGATGTGGGAAGAAATGACCAGTGCCATATCTGAGCAGAAGCTTTACGGGCCATCACAGGGTCCTCCTGTTTCCCCCCTTTTCCCCTCTGCCAAGTGGTCATCCATTGCCAGGTTAAGTCCCAGCTGGAGAAGATGCTTGGAGTAGAGTCTCAGCTGATGTACAGCTGACAGGTAACAGGAATAAGAACTGAATGTATTTTGTTGTAGACCAGTGATACTTTGGGGTGATTGTTAGTACATTATAAAATAGTAAAAGCTAATATACTTGTTATTTTTGGCATGCTTGCTGAAGTTTATAAGGGGTTATAAAATCTACAGCACATGTCATGCTGTGTATAATTTATATCCTGCAGGTTATCAAAAATAAATTAGGTTGCTTCTCATTTTTCAGTGTTCATGGCCCTGTTATCTGTAGTAGGGTCAGGAACATGGACTTTGTGGTTTAATTACTGGTGAGCCAGGAACTCTATCCAATTCTCTCATGTGAGTGACAGGGACCCAAGTATGGGACCCATCACTGCTGCCTCTCAGGGTGCGCATGTGTAGGAAGTTGGATTTAGGACAACTTGGACTTGAGCTCCGATACGGGATGTGGGTGTCTCAGTGGGCATCTTAACCAGTAGCCCGAAAGCCCAACTTTGATGACCTTTTCTGAATGCCTTTAGAAACAACCCCCTTGGGTGGGTTCCATTGTAAGCCGAACTAATATCAAACAGCCCTCCCTGACAGACGGCATTCTGGGGAGGCTCCCAAGACATTATTGCTACAGATTTCATCTGTGCATTCCTGGAAAGAGTAGCTGGGGAGAGCGCTGTCGAGAAAGCCGGCTGGCAGATGAAGGAACATGCTGAGAAGTAGAATGGCTGTCTGTTCTCCCAGTTTCTTCGCATTCTGAAGTTCAATGAAAAGGAAAGGGTGTCTGTGGAGTCAGACCTCAGGCCAGAGCTGAGAAGGTGTTTTGGAACATTCTTCTTCATTTTCAAGTCCCGTTGGGCGGATTCATTTTGCTCAGGGATAAAGGTTACATCGAACTTATTTAACATTTTTAGAAAAAGTGATACAGGGATTTTTATGACAGGAATATTGGAATATTAGGACACATATCTCTGAATGATGAAGAGTAAGTCTTTTATTTAAGAAATATTTTTATTTATTTCAAAAGCAGAGTTACAGAGAGCAAGGGAGACAGAGATCTTCGATTCTCTGGTTTACTCTCCAAATTGCTGCAATGGTCAGGGTGGCTTGGCCGGACTGAAGCCAGGAACTAGGATTCATCTAGGTCTCCCACATGAGTGGCAGAGGCCCAAGTACTTGGGCCATCCTCAACTACGTTCCCAGATGCATTAGCTGGGAGCTGGGTTGGAAGTGGAGCTGCTGGAGTCCAACCAGCCCTCATATGGTTAACCTGCTATACCACAATGCCAGCCCTGAAGAGTAAATATTTTGGATGAATTGAGGACTGTGTGAGTGTTTCTTTGTGTGTGTGTGTGTGTGTGTGTGTGTGTGTAACATGGAAAGAGTCAGAATTTGAGCAGAAATGGGTAAAAGGAGGCATTGGACTTAGACATGTGTTGTGGCACTTGTGGTTAGTTTCAGTTGTCCTCTTTTCAACAGAGTTGTTCTAAATTGATAGCTCTTTGTTCTGATGTTATACTAGGAAATGAGAACATTGAAACTTATCTGTTCAGCAAATATTTGCTGAGCACGGAAATGTGCCTGGCACTGTGCTGGGGATCTGGGACTGCAATTGTGCAAAATCACACCATTGTCTGTGACCCACCTGGAGCTTATAGACTACAAAGGGAAAGAAGTGATTGCATCAGCACATGAAAATTTATGGTGAAGATTACGGTGAGGATAATAGAGGAAAGTTAGAAGAACCAAGAGATCGGTAAAGAAAGGGAAATAATCTTCTCTAGGGGTGTCAGGGATATTCTATGGTCAAATTTGTGTTTTCAGAGGATTACTGTGGTTGCAATGTCCTTGTGAGTATGGAGAACCAGTTAGAAGGCTACTGTAGAGCCGGCGCCGTGGCTCAACAGGCTAATCCTCCGCCTTGCGGCGCCGGCACACCGAGTTCTAGTCCCAGTCGGGGCGCCGGAGTCTGTCCCGGTTGCCCCTCTTCCAGGCCAGCCCTCTGCTGTGGCCCGGGAGTGCAGTGGAGGATGGCCCAAGTGCTTGGGCCCTGCACCCGTATGGGAGACCAGGAAAAAGCACCCAGCACCTGGATGAGCGCGGTGCGCCGGCCGCAGCGCGCCAGCCGCGGCAGCCATTGGAGGGTGAACCAACGGCAAAGGAAGACCTTTCTCTCTCTCTCACTCTCTCACTGTCCACTCTGCCTGTCCAAAAAAAAAAAAAAGGCTACTGTAGAAGTCCTAGGAAGAAATGTTGGGCCCTAGACCAGGGAGCTGTGGGCAGAGACAGAAGGGGACCAATCAGAAATCTTCAGGAAATGAGCTCAACTGAGTGTGGTGAAGCACTGGGTGAGAGGGAGGAGAGGAGTGAACTCACAGGAAGCCTTGGGCTAAGTTAGGCCTCTTTACCTGGCCTCTAGATACTCACAGCTATGCTGTGAGAAACAAAATGGTGTGTATTCCTCAGTTAAGCAAAGTTCTGATAGAGAAAAATAAGAATTGATAAAATGTCCCATCCCCAATCCTTGTGCTGAATTCTGTGACCACCCAGTGCTGGGAGAAGGTGAGGGGGCAGATGTCGTGGAGCAGTGTGTTAAGCCATGGTTTATAATGCCAGCATCCCATACTGGAGCACTGTTTGAGTCCCAGCTGCTCTGCTTTGGATCCAGCTTCCTGTTAACGCACCTCAGAAGGCGGTGGGTGATGACCCAAATGCCTGGGCCCCTGCCACCCACATGTGGGGAACCAGGATGGTGTTCCTGGCTACTTATTGGCCCAGACCTGGCTGTTAAGACCACTGGGAGAGTGAAACAGTAAATGTACAATCTCTCTGTCTCTCCCTCTTGCTCTGTCTCTCTGCCTTTCAGATATATAGAGAGAAAGTGAGAGAGAGAGGGAGGGAGGGAGAGAAAGAGAGATCGAGAGATCGATTGAATTTCCATCCATTGGTTTGCTTCCCAAATGGCCAGAAAAGCTGGGGCTGGGCTGATGCAAAACCAGGAGCCAGGAGCTTCTTCCAGGTCTCCCATGTGGGTGCAGGGTCCCAAGGACTTAGAACATCATCCATTGCTTTCCCAGGCACGTTATCAGGGAGCTGGATTGGAAGTGGAGCAGCCAGGACTTGAACTGGTTCCCACGTGGGATGCTGGTGTGGCAGGCAGAGGCTTAACCTGCTGTACCACTACATCAACCCCAGTAAATAAATCTTTTTTAAAAAGAAAATAAAAAGTTGGGAGTATGATATAGTTGTTTCATAGTTTGTTGCCAAAGCCAGCCCAAGCGCCCAGAGTATAATGTGCCAGTGGAGAACACGGTTTGGGTATGCCAGCCCCAGGAGCCAGCCCTTGCTGTGAAGTGAAGCGGTCTTGTGGTTCTCATGATATTAAATGCTGGATGTGTTTGCAGAGCTATTGGGCAGCCTGGGGGATGCCAGGTAACAGCACCCTTTTTAAGGAATTATCTTTGCAGCTTCATGAAGAAAAACTTGCATGACTTCCACTGTGTTTAGGGTTGGTTCTTTCTCAGACTTTCTTCGAGTTTGGGTTTAGTTGTAAGAGTCCACTCATACGAGGGATCTTCAGAAGGCTCATGGAACATGCTTATGTTAACGCTCTTTGCCCACAGTTTTTGAAATACCCTTCTGTAGGCTATGTAGCATGTAGCTGGATAACATAACTGTTAAAGAAACTATAAAAGTAAGCACTTAGCAAGCATTTATTAATATCTCTTACCAGGAAGAACAAAAAAACTCAAGAATTTAACTCATTTATGGGCTCACAGATGCTCATGGCTATTCAAAACTTATGTTTACACCCAGCACTTGTTCCTTCAACAAATGTTTACTGTGTATCTACTGTGGGTCAGGAGTATTTCTAGGTTAATAATATAATCTAAGAAATGTCCTGCTCTCATGAAGCTGATACTTTATTTGGAGAGCTGATTAAGGAAAATCAAATAATATAATTTCATATAATACCATGAAGAATGAAACAGGACTAGGGGAGAGAAGTTGATGGGGACACGAGAGAAAGGGTACTTGGTCAAAGAAGTCCTTGGTAAAGCAAAGATATTTGAGCTGAGACAGGTTTGGTTAGTTTTAAGGGTGGAAAACAGTCAAGTGAGTAAAACAGCAAGAACAAAGGTCCTGAGGGAGGATCCAGCTAGGCAGATTTTATGACAAGAGAGAGGGAACCGGTGCAGTTGGAGTGTCCTGAACCCGAGAAAGAGGGAAATAATTGAGGGTCCAGAAATGTGAGGCTGTCTTGGGCCACAGCAAAGAGTTTGATTTTTGTTCTAAGTATAGCAAACATTAGACAGTGTTTAAAAAATATTTATTTTATTTGAATGACAGAGTTACAGAGAGAGGTAGAGACAGAGAGAGAGGTCTTCCATCCACTGGTTTACTCCCCAGGTGGCTGCAATGGCCAGAGCTGCGCCGATCCGAAGCCAGGAGCTTCTTCCAGGTCTTCCACATCGGTGCAGGGGCCCTGGGGAGCTGGATCAGAAGTGGAGCAGCCAGAACACAAACCAGTGCCCACATGGGATGCTGGTACTGTAGGCCAGATCTTTAACCCACTGTGCCACAGCCTCGGCCTCAGCATTAGACAGTTTTAAACAGGTGAGTTGCATCATCTGAGTAATATTTAAGAAGTTCATTCTCATTCCTGTGTGGAGAATGTGTGTGATAGAGAGTGTAAGAGAAAAGTCAATTGAAGAGAAAGTCTAGTGGTTTGGACCATGGTTGTAAGGGTAGGGATACAGAGAAGTTGGTAAATTTGGGATGTATTTTGGATGTGAGCTGACAGGTTTGCTGGTAGAATAAATGTGGGTGATACAAATAAAACAGAAATGGGGGATACTTGTAGGTTTTTGATCAAAGTAATGAAATTATGAAACTCTCTACTGAGAATTCAACCAAGATCTCTTTTGCACTCCAGCATTCTCTCTCTTTCTCTCTCTCTCTCTCTTTATTTGAAAGGCAGAGTTACAGAGAAGCAGAGGCAGAGAGAGGTTCTCCATCTGCTGGTTCACTCCCCAGATGGCTGCAATGGCCAGAGCTTTGGGCTCCAAAGCCAGGAGCCAGGAGCTTCGTCCCAGTCTCCTATGTGGGTGCAGAGGCCCAAATCCTCGGCCATATTCTGTTGCTTTTCCAAGGCCATTAGCAGAGAGTTGGATTGAAAATGGAGCAACTGGGCCTTGAACTTGTGGTCATATGGGATGCTGGCACTGCAGGCAGCAGCTTTACCTGCTAAGCCACAGTGCCGGCCCCTCCAGCAATCTCTTTTGAAAGGTAATTTATCTAATATCTGCTTAGGAATTCCCTATATTGAACTGTTATAATATTCTATCTGCAGGAAGAGAGGAAGAGAGACAGAGGGAGAAAAGGAGGGAGGGCGTAGGCTGGGGAGAGGGAGAGAGACTTTTTTACAGGCTGCATCTGCTCCAAGGCTTCTGGTTAGGTTGTCAACAGCTGTGGATCAAGTGTGGGCATTGGCTCTGCCAATGGGAATGCTTGTATTAGCGCCCAGTTCCTTAGATCTCAAGAAGACAGAGGGTCTGACCATATGAGCATAACTGATCTTCCTGTTGCCTCAGGCTCACCTTTGTTTGCAGCCCACTTCCTGGATCCTGCTTTAGGATTTGGCTGAGATTTTGTGTTCATGCCCTGACAGTGTGTGCTGACAGCTTAGGTTCCGGAAATATCTGGACTGAGGTCAAGGGCAGGCATTTGATGGCCTCCAGAGCGCAGAGGGTGACAGCCTGGTCCTTTTGGGTCCCTGCCTCCTATTGTCAGAGCAGGCTAAGTACCAGAACTCAGGCCCAGGACAAGCTGGGTCACCACTGTGGCTTGGACAGGGAGCAGGGTGGGGCGAGCTGTCCCCAGGCTACTCCAGAGTTGGCTTGAGACAAGAGACCAAGGTCAGGCCCGTGGGCGAAATTGCACATGTATTTCCGGCTGAGCTCCCATCAGGATTTATGAAACTTCAGCTGTGCTTGACAATGGTAATCTCACAGCTGAAGATGCAGACAGTGCTTAGGATATATCCTCACGGAAGATGGAGATTGAAGTCTTCATGCAGAGTGGGTCAGGCTTATGCCTTTTGAAACTTTGTGGAGTCTCTTATTTGGGCATAGAGGAGAATATCAAGATCCTAGTGGGTGACAGATTCCCCTCTGAAGACTCAAGTAAGGGAATTCGAGAAGGAGCTCCTGGGAGAGGAGGGGTGGGGCTGAAGCAGAGGAAGTGTGGTTACCTGAGTCAGCTGAGAACTAGAACCTTAGAGGAAGTACCCCACCCCCTCCTGCCCCCACCAGCAGGACCTGGAGCTACTTCCAGAGAAGTGGCCAGCAAGTAGGAGAGTAAGAAAGGAGTACCCACCTCCTGTCACCTCCTGCTGGGGAGGAAGGAAGGAGATGGATGAGGGTGGATCAGAGGCAGCAAATGAAGCATGACCAGTGCAAAAAGGAAAGTCATTCTTCTGTCCAGTCATAAGGTTGGCATTGTCTTTCAGTGTACCCCCTGCCACACACCCCTCTAACCAAATTTTTATTCGCTTTTTTAATTAAAAATTTTTTATATACTTTTTTTAAGATTTATTTATTTATTTGAAAATCAGAGTTACACACACACACACACACACACACACACAGGGTGGGCGGGGAGAGAAAGGTCTTCCATCTGCTGGTTCATTCCCTAGTTAACCGCAATGGCCAGAGCTATGCCGATCTGAAACCAGGAGCCAGGAGTTTCTTCTGGGTCTCCCACGTGGGTGCAGGGGGCCAAGGAGTTGGACCAACTTCTACTGCTCTCCCAGGCCATAGCAGAGAGCTGGGCTGGAAGTGGAACAGCTAGGATTTGAACAGGTGCCCATATGGGATGCTGGCCCTGCAGGCAGCGGCTTTACCTGGTATGCCACAGCGCCAACCCTTTAAAAAATTTTTGTTTGAGAGGCAAACACAGAGAGAGACAGAGAGAGAGAGAGAGAGTGCGCGCGAGTGTGCTTGCATCCATTGGTTCTTTCCCCAAATCGCAAATGCCCAAGACTGAGCAGAGGTGAAGCCGTGAACCCAGAACTTGATCCAGGTCTCCCACGTGAATGGCAGGGACCTCATCACTTGAACCTTCACCACTCTCCCTCCCAGCTGAAGCTGAAGTCAGGAACCGCCACATATTGAGCCCAGGCACTCCAATGTGAGATGCAGACAACCCAAGCATAGTCTTAGCTGCTAGGCCAAACACCAGTCCCCAACATTTTAATTTGTAATATTATTCTGAAAGCAGATTTGTATATGTTTCCAACACAGTTATTTTGGTTGGGTACTTTCTTAGAAGAAAAAAAGGCAACCTAAAATCTGCATGTTGACTAACATGTGCAGTGTAATGTTTCTGATAGACTTCATATAGAAGGTGATTCCATAAGATTTTTCTTTCTTTTTTAAATTTTTATTTTTTTAGGTTTTTTTTTTTTTTTTGACAGGCAGAGTGGACAGTGAGAGAGAGAGACAGAGAGAAAGGTCTTCCTTTGCCGTTGGTTCACCCTCCAATGGCTGCCGCGGACGGCGCGCTGCAGCTGGCGCACCGCACTCATCCGATTGCAGGAGCCAGGTGCTAGGTGCTTTTTCCTGGTCTCTCATGGGGTGCAGGGCCCAAGCACTTGGGCCATCCTCCACTGCACTCCCGGGCCACAGCAGAGGGCTGGCCTGGAAGAGGGGCAACCGGGACAGAATCCGGCACCCCGACCAGGACTAGAACTCGGTGTGCCGGTGCCGCAAGGCGGAGGATTAGCCTGTTGAGCCATGGCGCCAGCCTTAATTTTTTAGTTTTTAACAGATTCAATGTAATTCGTAGACACAATTCTAAGAACATAATGATATTCCCTCCCTCCAACCCCCTTCCTTCTCCTTTTTTCTTTTTCTTTAGTTTTTGAGATAACATATTTTAAATTTACATTACAGTAAAATTATATTACACCAAATAAGTTTAACGACTAAAAAAGAAAAAAAGATCCTAGTCTAGTGGGAATACAGACAACAATTATAAATAATAATTGAATGGAAAACTAACCATTTCACCCACATACAGTAAATTTTAAAGTAATCACAGATCATTAAAACTATAATAGTGAGAGTGGCAAGATGGCGGAATAGGAAGGGAGCACACCGATAGTCTGGGGAGAGACAGTTTAATAAAAGTGGAGATACTGCAGGTTCAAGGAAGAGTAGGGGAAGAACTGGAGATTCACAGTGGGCCTGCGTGGAGAGCGTGGGAGCCCGCAGTTTGGGACACCAGCAGCAGATTCAACACACCAGCGCTGGAACGCGAGGTGAGCCGAACCTCAATAGCCCGAGATACCAGCAGGGAAGCGGAAAAGGGAGCCTAGAGCGAACAAGGCTTGAAACCCTGCGGGGAAAAGTTCACCAGGCTAACTAGAAGAGAGAGAGAGAGAGGGAAAAAAAAAAAAGTGACCCATACGGACAAGAGTTTCTCTCTCTCCGCTCACCTCTCAAAGGTGAGCAAGACAAAGAGCAGCTGCCATTTTGGAATACGTCATAAGCAGGGCGACCTCGGGTCGGCACCGGCCCCGAGCCTAGCAGAAAAACCTGACTCCGGGTGGGAGGGGTGAAATAACAGGAGATTAGAACCTAATGAATGTGTGGTGCTAATGAACTGAGACTGTGAAAAAAGAGACGGTGGGGGAGAGAACTCACGGAAATCACGAATTCATGTGAGTACTCTCCAGAGACGCTACAGTTCAGTAGCCTTGGCAGCCCAGTGGGAGACTACAGGAGAATCTGAGCCCACACTAAGGGCCGCAAAGATTCCCTCTCTGGTCCTTGGGAAAGAGCTTCCGATCTCTGGCTCCTGTGGGTTTATCATTCGCATGCTAAGCACCCCCAATTCCATCCAGCTGTGTGGAATTACTTCCCATTTGAACCAAAAAAAAAAAAAAAAAGTAACAGAGAGAGATTTACCACGCCTAACCTGGGAGTGTCTCCTTTGACACACCCTCAACCCTGAGGAACCAAACAGAGCTCTCAGGCCACACCCATCTCAAGCCTCTAAGGCTCCATCAAAAGCAGACAGTCCACTTAATCTAGAGTCATAGTATAACAAAAAAAAAAACACCACAGTGAAGAAACCAATATGCCAAACAACGAACGCAAAAACCAAGGTAATAAGAACAAGGAAGACACTATGGCATCCCCAAATGAAAAAGACACCCCAATTCAAGATTACGAAGATGATGATATAGAAGAGATGCAAGAAGCAGATCTCAAAAAATTGATAAGAACACTAAGAAGTACTCAAAAACAAATTCTTGAACTACAGAAATCCTTAATGGACAAGGTAGAAAATCTCTCTCGTGAAAATGAAATATTAAGGAGAAATCAAGCTGAAATGAAACAACTAGTAGAACATGAAACTGTGATAGTGACGAGAAATCATAATGAAGTGAAGAATTCAATAGATCAAATGAAAAACACATTAGAGAGCCTTACAAACAGAATGGGTGAGGCAGAAGAGAGAATATCGGACTTAGAAGATAGAGCACAGGAAAATATTAGGTCAAACCAAAGACAAGAAGAGGAAATTAGAAATCTAAAAAATATTGTTGGGAATCTACAGGATACTATTAAAAAACCCAACATTTGAGTTCTAGGAGTTCCTGAAGGCATGGAGAGGGAGAAAGGATTAGAATGCCTTTTTAGTGAGATAATAGCAGAAAATTTCCCAGTTTTGGAGAAGGAGAGAGACATCCTAGTACAGGAAGCTCATAGAACCCCTAGTAAACATGACCAAAAGAGGTCCTCACCACGACACGTTGTAATTAAACTCACCACAGTGAAACAGAAAGAAAAGATCCTAAAATGTGCAAGAGAGAAATGTCAAATTACACTCAGAGGATCTCCAATTAGGCTCACGGCAGACTTCTCATCAGAAACCCTACAAGCTAGAAGGGAATGGCGAGACATAGCCCAGGTACTTAGAGAGAAAAACTGCCAGCCCAGAATATTATATCCTGCCAAGCTCTCATTTGTGAATGAAGGTAAAATAAAGACCTTTCACTGCAAAAAGAAATTGAAAGAATTTGTTGCCACTCGTCCAGCCCTGCAAAAGATACTTAAAGATGTGTTACACACAGAAACACAGAAACATGGCCATCAACATGAAAAAAGATAAACGAAGGGAACCTCACAGCAAAAGATCACAGGGAATTCAAAGCATACATTTGGATAAAGAAATTATGGGACATGTACTCTATAGAATACTATACAGCAGTCAAAAACAATGAAATCCGGTCATTTGCAATAAGATGGAGGAATCTGGAAAACATCATTCTGAGTGAATTAAGCCAGTCCCAAAGGGACAAATATCATATGTTCTCCCTGATCGGTGACAACTAATTGAGCACCAAAGGTGAAACCTATTGAAGTGAAATGGACACTATGAGAAACAGTAACTTGATCAGCTCTTGTGCTGACTGTTGTTGTACAATGTAATACTTTATCCATTTGAGTAATTTTTTTATTCTAGTACTATTGGTTGAACTCTGTAATTAACAAACAATTATTCTTAGGTGTTTAAATTTTAACTGAAAAGTGATCCCTGTGAAATATAAGAGTGGGGATAAGAGAGGGAGGAGATATACAATTTGGGACATGCTCAATCAGTCGTGCCCCAAATGATGGAGTTAGAATTGTGCCAGGGGATTCCAATACAATCCCATCAAGGTGGCATGTACCAAGGCCATCTCACTAGTCCAAGTGATCAATTTCAGTTCACAATTGATCACACTGATAGGTCTAAGAGTCAAAGGGATGACACAAACAAGACTAGTGTCTGCTAATACTAACTGATAGAATCAAAAAGGGAGAGAATGATCCAACATGGGAAGCGAGATACACAGCAGACTCATAGAATGGCAGATGTCCTAAATAGCACTCTGGCCTCAGAATCAGCCCTTAAGGCATTCAGATCTGGCTCAAGAGCCTATGAGAATATTCTAGGCATGGAAAGCCAAGACACTCTGGAAAAAAAAGAAGACCTAAATGAAAGATCTCTGCGAGTGAGATCCCAGTGGAACGAATGGGGCCATCAAAGAAGGAGGTACCTTTCTCTGAAGGGAGGAGAGAACCTCCACTTTGACTATGACCCTGTCAGAATAAGATTGAAGTCAGCGAACCCTAAAGGCTTCCATAGCCTTGGCAACTCATGACTAGAGCCTAGGGAGATTACTGATGCCATAAACAAGAGTGTCAAATTGTTAAATCAACTTTGGAGTCACTGTGTACTTACGTCTCATGTGGGATCTGTCCTTAATGTGTTGTCCAATGTGAAGTAATGCTATATCTAGCACTGAAACAGTACTTTACACTTTGTGTTTCTGTGTGGGTGCAAAGTGATGAAATCTTTACTTAGTATATACTGAATCAATCTTCTGTATATAGATACTTAAAAATGAAAAAATAATCTTGGTGTTAAATTGGAAATTGCCTAGAAAATTAATCAATTTTTTAAAAAAATATATCATGTAGGATCTCTGTCCTTAAAGTGCTATACATTGTGAATTAATACTATAACTAGTACTCCAACAGTATTTTTCACTTTGTGTTGATATGTGAGGGCAAACTGTTGAAATCTTTACTTAATATATAGTAAACTGATCTTCTGTATATAAAGAGAATTGAAAATGAATCTTGATGTGAAGCAAGGGGAGAGGGAGTGGGAAAGGGGAGGGTTGCGGGTGGGGGGGAAGTTATGAGGGGGGAAGCCATTGTAATCTATAAGCTGTATTTTGGAAATTTATATTCTTTAAATAAAAGCGTTATAAAAAAACTATAATAGTATAACATTTTTAACCACTGGTTTGGCAAAGGTATAAAACAGTTTTACAAAACTATATTTGCAGCAATACTGATACAGACATTTCTCTCTCTCTTTCTGGTTTGTTTTTTATTTTAGTTGCCACGTAAAAGGGAGAACCTGTGGTATTTGTCTTTCTGGGTCTGACTTGTTTCATTTAACATGATGTCCTTCAGTTGTGTTCATTTTGCTGTAAGTGGTAGAATTTCATCCTTTTTTTAGCTGAATATTATTCCATCATGTATGTACCACATTTTCTTTTTTTTTAATATTTAATTTTTTATTTCAAATAGTTAAACAGAGAGAGAAGGAGAAGCAGAGAGAGAGAGAGAGAGGTCTTCCGTCTGCTAGTTCACTCGCGAGTTAACTGCAACGGCCGGAGCTGCGCTGTTCCGAAGCCAGGAGCCAGAAGCTTTTTCTACATCTCCCACGTGGGTGCAGGGTCCCAAGCACTTGGGCCATCCTCTACTGCTTTCCCAGGCCATAGCATAGAGCTGGATCGGAAGTGGAGCAGTCGGGACTCAAACCGGGGCCCATATGGGATGCCATCACTGCAGGTCGTAGCTTTACCCTCTATGCCATCCCACCAGCCCCCACATTTTCTTTCTTTCTTTTTTTTTCTTTTTATTTATTTTTGACAGGCAAAGTTAGACAGGGAGAGAGAGACAGAGAGAAAGGTCTGCCTTCCGTTGGTTCATCCCCCAAATGGCTGCCACGGCCGGTGTGCTGCGCTGATCCGAAGCCAGGAGCCAGGCGCTTCCTCCTGGTCTCCCATGCGGGTGCAGGGCCCAAGCACTTGGACCATCCTCCACTGCCTTCCTGGGCCACAGCAGAGAGTTGGACTGGAAGAGGAGCAACCAGGACAGAATCCGGCGCCCCAACCAAGACTAGAACCTGGGGTGACAGCGCTGCAGGCAGAGGATTAGCCTAGTGAGCCATGGCGCTGGCCCCCCACATTTTCTTTATCCATTCATCTGATAATGGACACCTTGGATGATTCCAAATTTTGGCTATTGTGAACAGTGCTGCTATAAACATGGTGATGCAGGTATCTCTTTGACAATAACGTGTTCATGTATTTTGGGTATATACCTGGTGGTGGGATTGCTGGATCATATGGCACGTCTATTTCTAGGTTTTAAAGAAATCTCTATATTCTTTCCCACAGTGGTTGCACTAATTTACATTGCTACCAACAGCACCTAAGTGTCCCGCTTTCTCCACATCATCACCAGTATTTGTTACCCTCTGTGTTTTGGATTTTAGCCATTCTGACAGGAGTGATGTGATATCTCATTGTGGTTTTGATTTGCATTTCCCTGATGCCTAGAGATGTTGAACATTTTTTCATGTATTTGTTGGCCATGTGTATTTCTTCTTTTGAAGTCCTTTGCCCATTTCTCAACTGCATTGATTTTTTTGTTGTTGTTGTTTTTTTTAATTTGCTTATAAATTCCGGATATGAATCCTTTTTTCCATAGGTGGTTTCCTAATGTTTTTTCCCATTATATTGGGTGTCTTCTCACTCCATTGATCATTTCTTTTGCTGTGCAAAAGCTTCTGAGGTTGATATAATACCATTTGTTTAGTTTTGCTTGTGTTGCCTGTGCTTTGGGGGTCTTATCCAAGAAGTCATCCCCTAAACCAGTGTCTTAGAGTGTTTCCCTTTTGTTTTCCTCCAGTGACTTCATATTTTCAGGTCTTAAATTTAGGTTTTTGATCCACCTTTTTTTTTTTTTTTTTAAACAGGCAAAGTGGATAGTGAGAGACAGAAAGATCTTTCTTTGCCGTTGGTTCACCCTCCAATGGGCGCTGCGGCTGGTGTGCTGCGGTGGGCGTACCACGCTGATCCAAAGGCAGGAGCCAGGTGCTTCTCCTGGTCTCCCATGGGGTGCAGGGCCCAAGCACTTGGGCCATCCTCCACTGCACTCTTGGGCCACAGCAGAGAGCTGGCCTGGAAGAGGGACAACTGGGACAGAATCCAGTGCCCCAACCAGGACTAGAACCCGGTGTGCTGGTGTCGCTAGGCAGAGGATTAGCCTAGTGAGCTGTGGCGCCAGTCCTTGTGATACATCTTAAGTTGATTTTTGTATATGGTGAGAGATATGAATCTTATTTCATTCTTTTACCTATATATATATATATATATATATATATATATATATATATATATATATCCAGTTTTGCCAGCACTGTTTGTTGAAGAGATTCTCCTTACTCCACTGTATTGTCTGAATGCTTTTGTCAAAAATTGCTTGGCTATATGCCTGTGGAGTGATTTCTGGGCTCTATATTGTGTTCCATTGACCTATGTATCAGTTTTTATGCCAGTCCCATGCTGTTTTTTTTTTTTTTTAAGATTTATTTTATTTATTTGAAAGGCAGAGTTAGAGATAGATAGAGGTAGAGCCAGAGAGAGAGAGAGAGAGAGGGAGAGGGAGGTCTTCCTTCCCCTGGTTCACTCCCCAAATAGCTGCATGGCCAGAGCTAAGCTGATCCAAAGCCAGGAACCAGGAGTCACAAGCTTCTTCCAGGTCTCCCACATGGGTGAAAGGGCCCAAGGACCTGGACCCTCTTCTACTGCTTTCCCAGCCATATCAGAGGGCTGGATCAGAAGTGGAGCAGCTCGGACTCGAACGGGTACCCGTATGGGATGCTGGCGCTGCAGGCCGGGGCATTAACCCACTGTGCCACAGCATCGTCCCACCCCATGCTGATTTAATTACTATAGCTTTGTAGTATGCTTTGAAGTCAGATGTTGTAATGCCTTCAGCTTGATTTTTCTTGTTCAACATTGCTTTGGCTATTCTGATTCCATATTAGTTTTAGGATTGCTTTTTCTAATTCTGTAAAGAATGTCATTGGTATTTTGATAGGGATTACATTAAATCTGTAGATTGCTTTAGGTAGTATAGACAATTTAATGATATGATTCTTCCGTTCCATGAGCAAAGAATATCTTACCATTTCTTTGTGTCCTTGATGATTTCTTTCAATGATGTTTGATAGTTTTCATCATCTTACTTGAAAGTCAGAATTACACAGAGAAGGAGAGTCAGAGAGCGAGCGAGAGGTCTTCTACCCACTGGTTCACTCTCCAATTGGCCACAATGGCTAGAGCTGCACCGATCTGAAGCTGGGAGCAAGGAGCTTCTTTTGAGTCTCCCATGTGGGTGCAGGGGCCCAAGGACTTGGGCCATCCTCCACTGCTTTCCCAGGCCATAGCAGAGAGCTGGATCGGAAGTGGAGTAGCCGGGTCTTGAACCAGCGCCCATATGGGATGCCAGCATTGCAGGTGCACTGCAGGCGGCGGTTTTACCTACTATGCCACAGCGCCAGCCCCAGCATGTAGTTCTTAATAGTAGTTTCTTATGATCCTTTGTTTCAGTGGTATCAGTTGTAACGTCTCCTTTTCCATTTCTAATTTCATTTATTTGAGTTTTCTCTTTTTTTCTTTGTTAGTCTGGCTTGAGGTGTATTTTGTTTATCTTCTCAAAAAGCCAACTTTTTATTTTGTTGATCTTTTGTATTTTTTAAGATTCATTTTCATTTTTTTCTGCTCTGATCCATATTATTTCTTACCTCCTGCTGTTGCTTTTTTTGGGTGTGGTTTGTTCTTTTTTTTCTAAGTCTTCAAGATGTGTCATTAGATCTATAATTTGAGACATTAAAGTATCTGTAAACTTCCCTCTGAATACTGCTTTCTCTGTATCCCTCAGGTTTTGATTGTTGTGTTTCCTTTTTCATTTATTTCAAAAAAGTTTTTGAGTTCTTTTTAATTTTTTAGTGACCCATTGATTATTCAGTAGCATCTTGTCTTTTTCCAACTATTTATGAGTATTCTATTGTTCTTGTTGATGATTTCTAGTTTTATTCTTTTGTGGTCTAAGAAGATACATGGTATGAATGTGTGTCCTATCCTAGAAAATGTTCCATGTGCTGATGAGAAGAATGTGTGTTCTATAGCTGTTGGGTGAATGTCCTATAAATGTCTGTTAGGTCCATTTGCTTGATAGTATCTTTATTGATTTTCTGTCTGGATGATCTGTCCATTGATGAGAGTAGGGTGTAGAAGTCACCCACTATTATTGTATTGGAGTCTATCTCCCTTTAGGTCTAATAGTATTTGCTATATATAATATCTGGGTGGTCTCGTGTCAGATGCATATATATTTATGATTGTTATGCCTTCATGCTGCATTGAACCTTTTATCAAAATATAGTGTCCTTCTTTATCTCTTTTTACAGTTTTTGAGTTAAAGTCTGTTTTTTCTGATGTCAGAATAGCTATACCTGCTCACTTTTGGTTTCAATTTACCTGGTTTATGTTTTTCCAATCCTTTACGAACAGCCTATATGTATCTTTGTTTGTGAAATGAATTTCCTGTAGGCAGCATATAGTAGGAATGTGGTTTTTTTTTTTTTTTTTTTTTTTATCCATTTAGTCCACCTAAATCTGTTGGTTGGTAAATTTATCCATTTACATTCAAGGTTAGAACTGATAGATAAGAACTAAGACCTGTCATTTGGTTGATTGGATAATGATTCAACCTGCTGGGTTAGTGAATTTGGTGGTGATATGTGTTTCATGCTTACTTCTAATTCTGGACACCCTTTAGAATTTTTTGTAAGGCTGGTCTGGTGGTAGTGAATTGTCTCAGTTTTTGCTTATCTGGAAAGTACTTTATTTCTCTTTCACTTTTAAAGGATAGCTTCACTGGATATAATATTTTGGTTGCAAGTTTTTTCTTTTGAGACCTTGAATATATCATCCCATTCTCTTCTGACCTGTAGGGTTTCTGCTGAGAAGTCTGATGTTAATCTAATTGGTATTCCTTTATATGTAACTTGGCGCTTTTCTCTTACTGTCTTTAAGATTCTCTCCTTGTCTTTAACTTTTGACAGTTTAACAATGCTGTGATTTGGAGAAGACATTTTTTGGTTGAGTCTGCTTGAGGTTCTTTGAGCTCCTTGTTTCTAGATGTCCAAGTGTCTTTTAAGACCTGGGAAATTTTCAACTATTTTTTTCATTTAGCAGGTTCTCAACACCTTTTTCCCCTTCTTCTCCTTCAGGAATACCTATAATGCAAATATTTGATTGTTTAATGGTATCCCATATTTTGTGTAGGCTTTATTCATTCTTTTTAATTCTTTTCTCTTTATTTTTTTCTGGTTGGGTTATTTCAAAATTCTTCTCAGGGTCATAAATTCTTTCTTTCACCTGGTCTATTCTGCCGTTAAAGCTCTCATTCATATATTTCAATTTCACTATTGAAGATTTCGTCTCCAAAACTTCTATTTGATTATTTGGTTCTTCTTCTTTTCTTTTTTTTTTTTTAAAGGTTTTACTTATTTATTTTTTTAAAAGATTTTATTTATTTATTTGGGGCGCTCTGCTCAGAGATGGAGAGGTTAGGGTAGGGACGGTGCTTGTTGCTTTTCCACTAGTGGGAAATCGAAGCCAAACGTCAGCTGGGATGCGTTGCTCACTTGCTGAGGCAGAATGTGCCACCCGCTGTGTGTAGAAAACTATGCACAAGTATAAACCTCTAAGTGTCCATGCCTCCATCTCAAGGAGCAGGTCTTTGAGACCAAAGATTCCTGTCTGTGAACAACCCAAGTGCTAGATAAAGTGCCCACCTGCCTGCCCCCTGCCCTCACTTGCTGTCCACTATCTGCCTCGTCCTATGCCCAGTCACTAGAAGTAGGGGAAGATGGGGACAGCTGGTTCTAGGTAGCATCTAGGTAGACAGTGAAAGGGAGAGACAGAAAAAAAGGTCTTCCTTCTGTTGGTTCACTCCCCAAATGGCTGAAACAGCCGGAGCTGTGCCGATCCAAAATAAGGAGCTTCTTCCGGGTCTCCCATGTAGGTGCAGGGGCCCAAGGACTTTGGCCATCTTTTATTGCTTTCCCAGGCCACAGCAGAGAGCTGGATTAGAAGAGGAGCATCCGGGACTAGAACCGGCGCCTGTATGGATGCTGCCACTGTAGGCAGAGGATTAACCTACTGTGCCATGGCACTGGCCTTTATTTGGTTCTTCTTAATGAGTTCTCTCTCCTTAGTAATATTGTCATTCATGTCACTCATTAATTTCTTCATTTTAAAATCAATCTGTATTCTCCTGCATCTCACTGAGTTTCTTTATAATCATTAGTTTGAATTCTATATCTGTCATTTCATAGATTTCCTTCAGTTCAGGATCTAATTCTGGAGGATTATTGTGTTCTTTTGGAGGTGTCATGCTACCTTGCTTCTTCATGTCTCCTGTGTCCGTATGTTTATGTCCGCCCATCGGATGTACTCGTTCCTTCTTTATGGAGTGGGTTTTATTGGGAAAGAGTTAATGGTTTAGCTGGAATGGAGGGTATCACCTGGCTTGTTGCTTTGATTTTCGTTCTAGGTGAGCCTAGGAGGGTATTCTCTAAGTGAGTTCTTTTGTCTTAGTGTCAACTGTGTCTATAAGTGACACAGTGGTGTAGTCTGCTGCATTTTCTAGGGATAGAAGTGTGGTTTTGAGATGAATAAGGGTTTCTTTGGGTGTGTATCTTTGGCCCACAGATTGTTCGGTGTCAGTCTACCTGGTAAATTTGATAGCCAGAACTTTGTTCTTGGATGCCCCCTTTTCCTACTGCAAGTCTGAGTGATTCTGGGGCTTGTGACACTGATCGCTATGGCTCCAGGACTGTGTTATATGGATGGACCCTTCCTCAAGTCCTGTTAGGGGTCTAATTGGTGATGTGACTTATAATACCAACAGCCCTAGTCCTAGCACTAGGGGATATGAACTGAACCCTGTTCTAGTCCAACAGGGTGACTACAGGTCAACAGGAGATTTTACTCTGGAGGGTATGAGTCCAGAGAGGTGGAATTCAGGTAAGTTCTTCCCTATACCCACTGGATAGATTCCAGTGGCAATGAGAAAATTAGAATGATTTGTTACAGTCCTGGTGTTACAGGACATAGTGGGGTCATGACTCAGATCTCCTAAGATGGGAGCAGATTTTTTTTTTATTGGCTGCTTCTGGTGTTAGCCCCCAGAAGCTAAGATGAATCCCCTTGGCTTGCGTAGAGTGCATGAGTGTAGCTCTGGGGCTAAAGCCCCAAAACTCCCACAGCTGCAGGAAGCAGGGGATCTGTCCTTTGCCATACGTGTTGCCCTGACTCTGACTACGGTGCTGATAGGAGAACAGAGGTATGCTGTGCTACTTTTCGCCACCAAGAATGGCACTGTGTGGGAGTGGGGGAGGAGAAAGCAACATGGCTTCCCTGCTGCAAGGCCAGCAGTTGCTCAGACCCCAGTCAGTTCCCCAGGCTGAAATAAAAGTCGGTGGGTGACTGTGGAATTCACCCTCAGCTGAAACTGTGGCTGATGGGGCAGGTGGAGATTTCTTCCCACCTTGGAGGAGGTAAGATGGTGGCTCGCAGCCAGCAGCTGGCTGAGCAGCTCGGGGTGTGTCTGTCTCCTCTCCTATTGTTCTACAGAGTGTTGTTTTTTTTTGCACCTCTTTGGCAAAAATTTCTGTCAGACCCTTGGGAATGTCTTCTTTGGTTCTTTTCGTGTCCCAGAGAGGGTTAAGTTAGTGTGGCTATAGCCTATTCAGCCATCTTGGATTCTATTCAATTCCATAAGATTATATCGCCTGGTGATGTAGTGAAATCACGTGACCACACATTTCTCAGAGTGTATGCTTGTCAATCAATGACAGGTGACTCTATTTGTGAATGCACATAGTATAGATGTATTACCACATGAATATACTGTGCACATGGAATACTATGTATTCCATGCTGGGAAGAACATGCATTCTGTACCTTCCCTTCTTTGGAGAGTTGTGAAAATTAAATTAGTATCTGCAGGGCCCTTAGAACAACACTGACACGAAATGAGCAGAATGTGTGTCACATTACAGTGTAAGATGTATCCTTAAACAGAAGATTTGTAAGGCGGAGATCAAAATGTAGAAATAGAGGTTGGGGGGTTGGTGCTGTGAACAGCAGGCTAAGCCATTGCCTACTACACCAGCATTCCATGTGAGTGCCAGTTTGAGTCCCAGGTGCTGCACTTTCTAATGTACCTGGGAAAGTACTGAAAGATGCTCCAACTGCTTGGGCCCCTACCACCCACATGGAAGGTCCAGATGGAGTTGCAGGCTCCTTGCTTTGACCTGGACCATCTCTGGTTATTGTGGCCATTTCAGGAAGTAAACCAGTAGATAGACGTCTCTCTCTCCCTGACCTCCTCTGCCATCACTCTGTCTTTCAAATAAATAGATCTTTAATTTTTTAAAGATTTATTTATTAATTTGAAAGAGTTACATAGAGAGAGAAGGAGAGGCAGAGAAAGAGAGGGAGAGGGAGAGAGAGAGAGGTCTTCCATCCACTGGTTCACTCCCCAATTGGTCGCAATGGCCGGATCTGTGCCGATCTGAAGCCAGGAGCCAGGAGGTTCTACCTGGTGTCCCACGTGGTTGCAGAGGCCCAAGGACTTGGGCCATCTTCTACTGCTTTCCCAGGCCATAGTAGAGAGCTGGATTGGAAGTGGAGCGGCTGGGACACGAACTGGCACCCATATGGGATGTTGGCACTGCCGGTGGCAACTTTGCCCTCTACGCCACATTGCTGGCCCCTAAATAAATCTTTTAAAAAAGGAAAAGAAATAGAAGTTGGATGTGATCCCTCCCCCCCAATACTCTTCCTTTCTAAGAAACAAATCTTTAAAGAAAAAAGGAAAGAAATAGAAGTTGGATGTGACCCCATCACTCTGCCTTTCAAATAAATAAATCTTTTTTAAAAAGAAAAGAAATAGAAGTTGAATGTGTTTCTGCACATCCGTCACGTGCACCTTCCTTAGGGTGTCTTCTCCCCTGGAGGGGACCAGCAGCTGAAGAGTTGCCTGTGGTTACTGGGCAGGCTTTCCCATAGTCTTCCTGGAGTAAATTCCCTTCCTCCAGTTGTCATCTGTAAAATAATGATAGTTAACAGTGCTGGCCTCGTAGGGTTGTTGGATTATTTGCAGTACATACCCCAGGCCCTGTTTGGCATGCGTAGGTACTCAGTAAAATGTTAGATGTGATTATTGCTACAAAAGTCACAGTCATTGTATCAGAATCGGCAAGGAGGAAAAAATAAAAATTGTCCACAACCCTATAGGGTCATATGTGTTCACTGTTAAAAAATACTCCATCTGCTTTTTTGAGATTTTTTTCTAAAGGTTACACACACACACACACACACACACACACACAATGTTGCATAACTGGGCTTGTGTCATATATTCTGTTGTGGACCTCTTAATGGCTGTATGGTATAATATAGGCTCGGGATAATTTACTCACCTAGCTCTATTTTAGGTGATTTACTTTTTTTTCCTCCCAATTTATCGTCCCATTTTAAGCAACATTGGGACGGATACTCTTTTTAAACAGTTTTATTGGGACACACTTTATATCTCATAAAACTTCCCATTTGAAGTTTGCAACTCAGTGATGTTTACTGTATTCAGAGTTGTGCAACTAGGACCACAATCTAATTTTAGAACATTTTTATCATTCTAGAAAGCAGTGTGTACTCATGATAGTTATCCTCTCCCCCAGAAACTGGCAACCTATAATCTCTGTTTTGATTTGCCTGTTCTGGACACGTCGTATAAATGGGACCTCACAACATGTGGTCTTTGGTGTCTCGCTTCTTTCAAGCTTCACATCGTGTTTTCCAGTTTTATTGTGTGGTAGCTCTCTGAGTACTTCACTCCTTCTTACTGCCGTAGATGTGTGATGCTTCATTCATTCATCCATCAGTGATGGCTATTTGACTTGTTTCCCAGATGAGTAATCTTATAGGTTAATCTTTGCACACGGCATCGTTAGTTCCTTTGAATGCATCCCTAGACGTGAAAATGCCAGCTCAAAGATTAGGCAGATAATTTCTAGATTCTTGAATATCTAGTCGTTATCCCCGTTGAAGCGTGTTCATACTGCTTCCTTTGTCATTTTAAAGGGTCACCACTCTTCCTCCTTGAACTATAAAACGTTTGCATTCCTTGTGACACCTGGAGATATTTGTAGTTTTTCATCCTCTGAATCACCTTCCCTTGGGATTCTATCCTATCTGGGTGTCAGAGACTCTGACAGCGATGCTCAGAAAGGGAGCAAATGACCCTTACTTGTATCATTTTCTTTAAAGATTATTTATTTATTTATTTATTTCATAGGCAGAGTGACAAAGAGAGAGGGAAAGAGAGAGAGAGAGAGAGAGAGAGAGAGAGAGAGAGATCTTCTGTCTGCTAGTTTACTGCCCCAAATGCCAGCTAGGTCTGGGCCAGATTGAAGCCAGGATCCAGGAACTCCATCCATATCTCCCACATGAGTGGCAGGGGCCCAAGTACTTGAACCATCATCTGCTGCTTCCCAGGATATACAGCAACAGGAAGCTGGATTAGAAGCAGAAAAGCAGCAGTCTTATATGGGTTGTGGGTATTCCAAAGGATGGCTTAACCCACTACACCACAGCGCCGGTCCCTACTTGTATTATTTTCTACCATTTTCCACTAGAAATCCCCTGTAGTCTGGCATTAACAAAAATCAACAGAGACGTGTAAGTGGCAGATAGACTCTAAATCGCCTCACTCTAAATCGCGATTTCATGACTAACCTCTTGGAAATGGTTAATATCCAGAAAAATTTCTTCCATGGACAGAATTTTGACTCAAGGTTTCACAGCACAAAGGAAGCCTGGTATCATTAGGCTCCTAATCTTAAATATGTAATAATAAACTGACTTTTCTCCTCCTCCAGAATTTGAAGGTAAGTGAAAATGTGCTTTCTGCATGCTGTGGGTTTTTAATCTGACATAGCTGTTAAACTCTTGGGGTGGCCTCCTGGGTAAAATCTACCCACAGTTTTTCTTTATTGTATGAAGGCATCCCATGGAGAAGGCAGCTGGTAGATAAACACCATGCTTAAGCCTTAGTCACTGTGGATCCTGGATAATGTTTACAAATAGAATGTTTTCTGCAGCAGCCAACTAAGAGAGCAGCTAAGAGAGCGGCCTCCCTTACAGCTGTGCTTAATCTTTCCAAAGCCTGCAGACTATTCTTGAGTCATGGTGAACTGGGTAGCTTATGGTGCCCTCACCTTCACCCCTGGAGACTTCCTCAGTGACCTTTCTGATCACAAGTAAAAGGACGATTAGCATACCGATTCTTTGTACTGAGCGCATTCACTGCACCCCTCTCCTGCACGGCTCCCCAGTATTGTCACCAGTGGTGCTGGGGCATGTGCCCTGATCTTTGCTCTACTTTCTGTTAAGAACATGGGGCTGGTGTTGTGGCGTAGCGGGTAAAGCAGCTGCCTGCAGTGTGGGCATCCTATATGAGTGCTGGTTCGAGACCTGGCTGCTCCACTTCCCATCCAGCTCTCTGCTGTGGCCTGGGAAAGCAGCAGTAGAAGATGGCCCAAGTCCTTGGGCCCCTGCATCCACATGAGAGACCCGGAAAAAGCTCCTGGCTCCTGGCTTAGGATTGGCACAGCTCCAGCTGTTGCGGCCATCTGGGGAGTGAACCAGTGAGTGGATGGTAGACCTCTCTCTCTCTCTCTCTCTCTCTATTTCTCTGCCTCTCCTTCCCTCTGTGTGTAATTCTGACTTTCAAGTAAATAAATAAATCTTTTAAAAAAAAACAATGACATGCACTTACAATAAAAAAATAAATGTAGATCTTCTGGTATGTGTCAGTTACAAGAGGCACTATTTTAAAATTACTTCTTTATTTGAGAGGCAGAAAGAGAGAAGCAGATACACAGGTACACATACAGAGCTAGCATCTACTGGTTCACTCCCTGAATACCCATAACAGTTGGGGCCGTAGCTGGGAGCTGGGAATGTAGTCCAGGTGTTCCACATGCGTAGCAGGGATCCACTTACTTGAGCCATCACCACTGTCTCCTGGGTCTGCATTAGCCAGAGCCAGGGCTCAAACCCAGATAGGCACAATGTGGGTTGTAAGCGTAGTCCTAGCCAGTAGCTTACTTGGTAGGCCGAACACCAGCTCCCTCCTTCTGTGTACAAGTTATCTCCTGTGTATGATAAATTTAGGGTACATAGAGTTCTTTAGTGAGATGTGTGTCTCTCTTTAATGTGTGCCTCTGAGATCTCTCTTGAGAGACAACCACTGATAAATTCTGAGGTATTCTCTGCATGTGCTGCCATGTCGGCATGTGTGTGTGTGTTTATGAGTAAATATATGTGTTCATGGACATTTAGAATGTTGCTCATCTGTTACTACTACAAAAAGTGGGTACACTTGTGCATTTGTCTTTGCCACCATGGTGCTTTGGTTAAAAGGGGGGGGGGCGCATGTGCATAATATAATGACTCAGCAAATTTAAGAATGCCAGAGTTTGTAGCCTTCTGGTGGTCTGGTTTGATCCAGAGGTAGAAGAACTTAGAGTTCTGGAGAATTATAGATCCAAGTCTCCTACCAAAAAATATTAAAATGATCAGAAGTTGTTTAAAATCGAAGGAAAAAAGTGTAGATTGTTTTTTCAGAGATAAAAGAGGTTAAGGTTTTAAAAAATCACCTATTTCGAATGCTCCCAACATGAAGAAATGATAAATGTTGGGGTGTCAGGTATGCGAGTAACCTTGATCTGATCATCATGCATTGTGTGCATGCATTGAAATAATACACTGCACCCATCACACACACAACTGTAGCATCAAGGAAAAAATTTAAAAGTTGTATTTCTTTTAGGAAATACAACAGATTAGCATTAATAATTGTGTGCAGATTCCTACTTATGGCAAAGGGACTGAAGGCATGAAACCTCTGTCCTATACAAATAACCTTTGATTCTTAATTGAAAGGGTGAAGCAAACTACTTTATTCACCCTGGTTCAGGAAGCAATGGTTTTGCCTCCTCAATGTCTTGTATTGCATTTTTTTTCTGCTGGATAGGATTTAACTGAATCTAAGATTTTTTTTTTTTTTTGACAGGCAGAGTGGACAGTGAGAGAGAGAGACAGAGAGAAAGGTCTTCCTTTGCCGTTGGTTCACCCTGCAATGGCCGTCGCGACTGGCGCGCTGCGGTCAGTGCACCACACTGATCCGATGGCAGGAGCCAGGTGCTTATCCTGATCTCCCATGGGGTGCAGGGCCCAAGTACTTGGGCCATCCTCCACTGCACTCCCGGACCATAGCAGAGAGCTGGCCTGGAAGAGGGGCAACCGGGACAGACTCCGGCGCCCTGACCGGGGTGCCGGCGCTGCTAGGCGGAGGATTAGCCTAGTGAGCCGCGGCGCCGGCTCCAGTTCTTTTCTAGGTCTCACAATTTGCTCAGGTTTCGGAAGGACTGCACAAGTGTGTTCTTTTTTTTAAAAAGGATTTATTTACTTATTCTTTTTTAAAAATATACTTATTTATTTTAAAAGCAGAGCAACAGAAAAAGAGGGAGAAAGAGAGGGAGACAGGCCTTCTTTCTGCTGGTTCATACCCCAAATGGCCACAACAGCCAGGGCTGAAGCCAGGAGCCAGGAACTCCATCTACGTCTTCCACCTGGATGCAGGGGCCCAAACACTTGGGCCATCCTCCACTGCTCTCTCAGGAGCATTAGCGGGAAGCTGTGCCAGAAGCAGGGTAGTTGGAGCTCCAACTGGCACTACAATATGGATGCTGGTGTTGGGAGTGGTGACTTAATCCACTGTGCAACAATACCGGTCCCACCTTTCAGATTTTGTTAAACAGCTTTATTTATGTCTCCTAATTTTATCATCTCAGAACAGGTGAGCAAATTTTCTTGAGACCTACTTACTACTGGGGCATCAGGTAATTTAAATATATTTTGTGGTGTTTGTTCTTCCTTTGGGATAGTACAAGGCAATACCTCATAGTCATCATCCATGATCAAGTGCCATCACTGCACACCAGGCACTTGAAATATAAGATCTCATTTGATACAACAGTGTTTCAGGTGAATATTGCAGTTAGTCCATTTTACAGAAAAAGAAGCTGAGGCACAAGACATTTAACTCCTTAAAGACCACATTGCTAGGATGTCTTGAGCTACAATTTGAGCCCCTTGTTTTAAAATCTTACCCAAATTGAATATGACTTTATTCTCCAGACTAAGTCTTGAATTCTTTTAAACTCAAAGAAATGTAAGCAGCCATGAAGAGCAGAGGTTTTTGTCGCTGTTCCCAGCTAGCTGGAGTCCAAGTGGAATGGGCAATCGCCTCTCTTCATGGCCTAATGCAGCAGATTTGTTCTGCATCCCAGCAGTCCTGCTCCAGAGTTTACTGGCAGTCCATGCCAGAAGATAGAACAAGTTCAAGGACACAGGTGACTGCTCCTTGAGGCCAGGGAATGGGCAGGTCCTTCACCAGGCTGTAGTAAAACTATTCACCAAAATTTTCCCTGTGGAAGTTTCTCATGTGTTAGCTATTGCCTGTCTGTGTTGTGATGATTTTTAGCAATGGTCTTCTAGTTGATGATGTCCAGAGCCCAGGGTGCCAAGTTCTTGACTTCCCCTTTTTGTGAGGGGGCAGGAAGCAAGTCAATGCATAAGTACTGAATACTGATCAATCTGAGGCCAGCAAAGAGGAATTTGACCAAAGCACTCCTAGAGACACAGATCTAATCTGGCCTTAGTCCTGTAGGCAGACGGTCATTTGCATTTGTCATCTGCAGCTAGATAAACTCGTCACTGGAAAATCTCATGGGCCTTAGATAAAAGGAACTAACACTTATTGAGCAGCTACTGGGCTCCAAAAATTGAAAGATGCTCATATTCCTTTAAAGAGGGCTTGCTGACCCCAGTTCACCCATGAGAAACAGGGCATTGGAGGTGAAACCAGGGAGAAATCCGCAGCTAGGATCCACAATGTGTCTTGGAAACTCCTGCCTGCAGCCCTACCGCATGCTCTGCCTTCTTCCCAAACATGCAAGATGTAGAAAACAGAGATGGGAGGGAGTCTTGATTGCCAGGTTCAGCTTCCTGCCAGGGCAGGATGTAATTGCAAGGGTAAGAAGAGCCTATGATAAGCTGATACCAACTTGTTCTTGGCAGAACGTTTTGAGACGTGGGGGTAGGGTGGAGGAGGGGGAAGTGGGAGCTTAGGTCTAAGAATCCTTCTGTAATCTCTGATCTCCTCTTGTTTGAGCCCGAGAACATTTCCTGAATTAATGGTCCTCAATATTTAGTGGACTGTGGGGTATGATACTGCTCTTCAAATGTTCGTGCCTGGAGGAGAGAGGGTTGCAAGGGTATGAGCTGCTTTGCTGTTTCTGACCTTGGTCTTTATTCCTCTTGAGAATCTGGCTGGAAGTTCTCTGGATGTGATATCTCCCATGGTATAACAGGTACATTCTGACATTTATAATTGACTGAACTGTTCACCAACATTGCTTTGGAAAAAGAAATGAGCATCTGTTGAATGGTTTTGTAATCCTGATTGTAGCTCTGGGATTTTTTGTTTGCTTTGTTTTCCTTCCCTTCCTTTTCTTTCTTTTTGCACAAGAGAAGTCCAGGAAATAGACTGTGTACTTTTACATAAAGTCTCTCTGATTCTACTTGGTGACATTCCTTTTCCTTTGATTCTGGCATTAGTTCTTTTATCTGGAAAAAAAAACACTGCCTTTCTTATTTATAAACAATTTTTTTCACCTGCCCTCCTCCCTGTCTTTCTATATTGAGAGTGCTTATGTTTTACAATCAGTCTCACAGATGCAGCTGTAAATTTGAGTCCTGACTCCACATTAAGGGATGCTTCAGGCTCTTCTTTTCCCCCAGGTCCCTAACTCGAGATGCCTCATTGAAAGGAGAAATGCAGCGCAAAACCGCATCGCTTCCCGCACCTGTTGTTGGAGCTTGCCGTTGGTTTTCCGTTCAGTAGAAGTGCCCATTAGCCTTTGTCACTTGCTCTTCTCTCTCTCCTGTCATTACTCTTGCTGGACACTCAAATTTTACTCAAATAGTTGCCACCGTGGCAGTTCTGGACTTTCAGGTGTAGAGGAATCTACATGAGGGGTTCAAAAAAAGTTTGTGGAAGATGGCATTGAAAGGCAAGTTAATGTTGATAAAAAAACATTTTGAAATTGATGTGTAGTTTTTTATAATCATGTGTGTTTTCCACAAGCATGTTGAACCCTGTGCCCCCTCCCCCCGCCTTTCCCCCTGAAATTGGTGTCCTGGGGAGACATTTTGAGCCTCAAAACTTGTTGCTAGAGAAATTCTTGCTTCGTCTCGGAGTGAGTGGCGGGCAGTTGAGGGGTAAATGGATTTGGGAGAGGACTAAGGCTTCATTCTTTTTCACCCATTACAAGGACAGGTGCAGGCAGTCTTAACCTTGTGCCTCCTTCAACCTAAAAGGCAAACAGCAGCAGCTGTGTTGCAGGCCCGGTGTTCTGGGAACCTCTATGACAGTGCTGCTGATCTCAGAGGGGGCTTTTTCTACTGAGGAAGACAGACAGCGCATCCTTAAGTGAGCGAGAGGCCAGTGCACATGTCATCGTGGATTTGGCCCCCATCTCACGCAGACTTTTAAACCCTGAAGTCTTATGTCAGTGGCTTATGGATTGATGTTAATAGTTGGATTAAGGTGCAGGCTTGATCCAATGATGGTGTGTGGGAGGTGGCCTAAGGGGAGACCTTTAGGTCATTAGGGGCTTGCCTGGGGAAGGCAACTTTGCAGAGAGGGTTGGTTTTATAAACTGAGCCTGTTTCCTGTGACTCTCTGCTTCCCAGCTTAGCCTAAGAGCTTCTGTCTGATAGAATAAGAATTTAAGTCTCAGTCATCTTAGTTTCTTGCATGAAGGTAAATCAAATTCTCTGATTGACTCCATCACCTCTGCCTTCTTTCAAGAGACTGGTTTAGTCTCACCCTCTTTACTTTCCCCACTGCACCCTCTTCATTCTTTTCCAGGTTTGTAAACCCCCAAAAACCTGTGTGAAGAAACTCACATCCGACTACTGTCCCTTATCCCCTTCTCTAGACCCTTAGCCCACCTTGAGATATATAAGGCCCAGCCTGCTGGGGGACTGTGCCCTCTGCCATGTGTTCTGTCTGTGTGCACGCCTGCAGTTGGCCACCTCTGTGAATTTAATTTTCTTGGATAAATTCATTCTGGCTTTGAATTCATATGCTGTCTCCTCTCTGTTCTGCACCCTGTTTCCTTACACTGTCCACACCCATTCTGCCTTCTACCATCCTCGTCAGACTAATGAGGCCACATGATCGTGAACTGTGAACACCCAAAATGGGGGGCAAACATCAACCTTGTCCTTTATAAGTTAGTACCTTGATATATTTCAGTTGTAGTACAAAAAGCAGATTAAAACAATGGAGATAAATACAGCAACTACTGTTAGATATAGACACAAGCCATGACACAGATACAATGATAAGTAGGTGGTGAGTGCAGGCTGCTTGAGCTAAGGTAGTCCGTGTGTTTTCCTCTATTTATTTGAGGCAGAGAGAGAGTAAGCTCCAACCACTGGCTCACTCACCAAAGGCCTGCAAGTGCTAGGCTGGTCTGGAGCCAGGAACCAGGAACTTAATCCAGTTTTCCCACAGGGGTGGCAGGAACCCACTTACTTAAGCTATTCCTGCTGCCTCCTAGGGTCTGGATGAAGCAGGAAGCTGGAATTGAGAGCCAGAGCCAGGACTTGAATCCAAGCACATGTTAATGGGGGCCTGACCACTGTGCCGAACTCAGCTGAAAATCTTCTCCTTTGAGTTGAGCTTCAGTGGTAAGAAGGAGTTAGCAGTGCAGACATTGGGAGAGCTTTCCAGGTGGAAGGAGATATGACTGCAAACCTCTGAAACAGCAGTAATCCGACATGTTTGAGAGACAGAACGCTGGAGTTTCTCTGACAGACGAGAAGACAATTTGTGGTAAACAGAAGGGAAGCGATAGTGATAAGGAGCTGGTGCACAGCGCTGAAAGATAGGAGACCAGCAGAAGGAACAGCATCTGTCTGGCTAGCGCTTAGGGCTTCTTGTGGCATAGGGTGGATTGGTTTTTTTGAAGCTTTTATTGAGATGTAATTTACATACCATAAACCCACTTAAATTATTTAATCCATGTAAAATGTTATCCATTTAAAATGTATAATTTTGTGGCTTTTAATAAATTTCTATTAAGGAAACTAGCCCCATAACCATACTTTATAACATTTTCATCAGCCTTAAAAGAAACCTCATGGCGGGCGCCGTGGCTCAACAGGCTAATCCTCCGCCTTGCGGCGCCGGCACACTGGGTTCTAGTCTCGGTCGGGGCACCGGATTCTGTCCTGGTTGCCCCTCTTCCAGGCAGCTCTCTGCTGTGGCCAGGGAGTGCAGTGGAGGATGGCCCAAGTGCTTGGGCCCTGCACCCCATGGGAGACCAGGAGAAGCACCTGGCTCCTGGCTTTGGATCAGCGCGGTGGCCATTGCAGGGTGAACCAACGGCAAAGGAAGACCTTTCTCTCTGTCTCTCTCTCACTGTCCACTCTGCCTGTCAAAAAAAAAAAAAAAAAAAAAAAAAAACCTCATCCCCAATAGTAGTCACAGCATGTCTTTGCAACCCTCCCAACTCTAGGTGTGCATATCATATATCCGGGGTCCTATTATTTGTGATCTTCTTGGACTGGCTTATAGTGATATTTTTTAGCCCATTCTATATTGTTGCTCTCTTTAGAACTTCTTATAAGGCATTAAAAAGGAATGTTCTATGGTGTAGATATATCACGTTTTACTTATCCATTCATTAGTTAGTGGACATTTGATCTGTTTCCATTGTTTGGTTGTTGTTGTTTTTTAAAGATTTATTTGCTTATTTGAAAGGCAGAGTTTCAGGGAGGGAAAAGGGGAGAGACAGAGAAAGATCATCCATCTGTGCTGAAGGCTTTGGGATTATATACCTTGGGCCTGAAAGAGCCTTCATGCAATTCCCAGCTTCCACCTTAAGTATTCTTTTTATTATTATTATTATCTTAAATTTGTTTGAAAGACAGTTACAGAGAGAGAGAGAAAGAAAGACAGACAAAGGAGAGACAGAGAGAGGTGTTCCATCTGCTGGTTCACTCTCTAAATGGCCACAACGGCCACAGCTGGATGGATCCAAAGCCGGGAGCCAGGAGCTTCTTCCAGACCTCCCACATGGGTACAGGGGCCCAAGCACTTGGGCCATCTTCTACTGCTTTCCCAGGCATTAGCAGAGAGCTGAGGGCTGGCACTGTGGCATAGCAGGTAAAGCTGCCACCTGTGGTACTGGCATCTCATGTGGGCGCCAACTTGGGTCCCAGCCGCCTTACTTCCAATCCAGCTCTCTGCAATGGCCTGGGAAGGCAGTAGAGGATGGCCCCAGTGCTTGGGCCTCCGCATCTGTTTGGGAGACCTGGAATAAGCTCCTGGCTCCCAGCTTCGGATCAGTCCAGCTCTAGCTGTTGAGGCTGTTTTGGGGGCAAACCAGCGGATGGAAGACTTCTCTCTCTCTCTCTCTCTTCCTATGCTTCTCTGTAACTTTGCATTTCAAATAAATAAATAAATAAACCTTAAACAAAACAAAACAAAACAAGCAGAGAGCTGGATGGGAAGAGGAACAGCCCAGACATGAACTGGCACTCATGGTAAACCAGTGCCACAGCAGGAGGCTTAATCTATTGTGCCACAGTACCAGCCACTATCTTAACTGTTCTTGATAGGACCATATTTGTTCTTAAGTTCTCTTCCTTCTCCCCCCCCCCATTCCTTCCTCTTTTCTTCCTTCCATTTTCTTCTTTCTGTAAGAAACCAAGACATTGGGCATTCAACTCTGAAGATTCATACTTTTTCTCTAAATCCTTACCCTTGGGATAGTTCTGACATGAGCCATCTTTATGTAAATAAGGCCTCAAACTGCATCAGTCTCCCCAGATGGTCTCCTAAAGTCAGATTTCAAATCTCCTGCAGGATATTTGCATTGGGATGTCTTCTAAATGGAAGAGCCCCCAAACAGGAGTTACCTGCATCTTCAAAGAGCAAATCATTTATTAGTCCTGTGGATTTTTCCATTGCCATGTCTTGACTCGTGGACCAGCTTTTGTTGGTGCCTCTGCTTGTCCTGAAACAGTGCATAGAGCTCCTGACCAGGGCTCCTCCTGTCTAGTGTCTTTCTCTTCCAGATAGGCTGGGTTGGTTTTGTTGGAAAACCCCCTTGGTTACATCAGTCTCTAGACCCCACATCTTCACTGCCTATACATAAAAACCCAAATTTCTTAGCTTGCTGTTCACGATCCTCATCCATCTGACCCCTCATTTGCCTTTCCAGCATCATCTCTAACTTCCTCTGTCTACAAGGTTTCTCTGCAAACCAAACCACGCATACCACGGTTTCCTGAACTTGCCTTGAACCTCCTGCTTCTGGGCTTTGTCTTCTTCCTATGTAGTCTGCTGCTTCCCCTTTTCCTCCTATGAAGATCTCCTTTCTTTGAAGACTCAGTATAAATCTCCTTACTTCTGCTGAGTCCAGAGTGAAGTTAGAGACTCATGTCCCACTGTGTAATGGTTTAGTGACGTGGCAGAGATTGCAACTGGCAAACCATGGCAAATCCAGCTTGGAGATGTGTTTTCTTTTGTCTATGCGGTGTTTTAAAAAGTATCTTTTGAATTAGTTGCCAACATTTGGAAACCTGAAGTTTCACATAAAAAATATCATTATCTTTAAATTGGGAAAAATTTGAAGCAAGACTGTGTACCCACAGAGCACCTATGTGTGATTGCGGCTTTGAACTTCCCCATTTAGCTAACATGTATGTGTTGACGCCCTAGATCTATATTGCTACCCATCCACTTTCACTCCTGTATAATCCTCATCCATTCCCGTGGGAATCTGGCCAGGCAGTTCATCCTGTAAGATCTCATGGTTTCCTCTTTGTTATCCTGAACTGTTAAATCATTCTTCCCTTGCTTTTCATTCCTTTTACAATTGTCTTCCATAACCATTAAAAATGAAATGCTTCTTCTTCTTCTTTTTTTTTTTTTTTTTTTTGCACAGGCAGAGTTAGAGAGATTTTTTCCATTGATTCACCCCTCAAATGGCTGCCACGGCCGGTGCACTGTGCCGATCCAAAGCCAGGAGCCAGGTGCTTCCTCCTGGTCTCCCATAGGGTGCAGGGCCCAAGCACTTGGGCCATCCTCCACTGCCTTCCCAGGGCACAGCAGAGAGCTGAACTGGGAGAGGAGCAACCTGGACAGAATCCAGCGCCCCAACCGGGACTAGAACCCGGGGTACCGGTGCTGCAGGCAGAGGATTAGCCAAGTGAGCTGCAGCACTGGCCTTCTTCTATGGTATCTCCCATGAGATCTTGTATTTGTAAGGTACTAACTGCCCTTAGGTGAGATTAGCCTCCCATTGCCTTCTCAAAAGGATTTGGGGTAACTTTTTTAATAGGCCTATAACAGAAGAAAAGAGATGAGAAACTCCAAGACCCAAGGCAATGAAGTAAGGCCAGTGTAATACATATGCTTGCCATGAATTTTTGTATCAAGAGACAAGAACCAAATCTGCAGGCTGAACTTAGAAAACCTCACCAAGAAGTGGTCTGGCTTTGTTATTTGTTTGTTGGATGTAGCTGGTCTGTGTTTTTAAATGACATTTTCTTTCAAATAAAATAATTCAGGACTCTTGATACGGTAAATCTTCCATTTTATTTCTGGTGATTTTAAAAATAACTCCGTGGGTCTATAGTTAATACTTATTGCTTTTTATTTTTAGGAGTTGGCAAAGAGATCTTTCTTTTTCCACCAACGGTTTCCAGGATTTCTGTGGCTTCTCCTCTTCAAGAAGTTTCTCAGCATGAAATTGGAAGGGAAAGGTCCTTTTGGTGACAGTCTCCCAACCCAGGCCTTATTTTCCAGTGTTTTATCTTTACCATGAGACAGGGCACTTCTACCATCCATTTTAAGCTTCCATTCATCAAATAGTGAGCTTTGACATGAACTCCACAATATGAGTTGGTGGGAAATGTGTTAAAAATGAGCTAATTTTGGTGCAAAGAAACTTGAAATCCACACATGAGGTCTTCAGGAAGTTCGTGGAAAATGTGTATTGTGAAAAAATTGCATGAATTTTCAAAACACTTTTTGTAACAAATTAAATTTATCGTTAATTCAATTTTTCCATGAAAGGAAGTACCCTCATATCTTCTTAAAGTTTATCTTTGGGATTCTGAATTGTCTTGATTTTAATGTCACCAACATTAGGTATTTCATAAGGGCAAATTCAGTGTTGCTCTGAAGGAAAGATTTATTTGAAAGTATACAAAGCTCTGGGAAAAGGTCTCAAAATATGTAAGTATTCTTCCCACCTAAAGCACTTGACTATTGTTCTCACATTGACAGGGGTTGGGAACAAACTAGGACTCTCACATTTACCTGTGCTCAGTGACCAACAGATTACTTCCTTTATCTTTGCTATGTCTAGTAGCACACCATTCTTGATGTTTTTCTTTAAATTTACTGCCTTTCATGAACTCAAGTCAGTGTTTTAAAAGGTAACTTTGCATGTCTTATTGTCAAAGGAAGACCAGTATTCCCGAGCTGAAATTGGCTGTTATTGGGGACGTTAAATGCAATGAAAACACAACAGTATCATTCAATTCCATCCAGGCCTTCTCATTCACCCAAGGCTCAGCTTTCTGTTTGTACAATAGGGATAGAATTGGTGTGAGAGAGATAATCAATATGTAATAGAAACAAACTGAGACACTCTGGGGCAAGGTGGAGGGATTAAAAGAATCAGAAAGGAATTGTGTTTTTATCTGGGGTGCAGTGTTACTCAGGGGCCCCTCTGGGTCACTTTGGGTCATCTCAGATAGTACTACGAGCCCCACATCTTGGCAATCCTTGGATGAAAGCTCCTCCTCCTGCCCTTAGTACTAGATTTCAGGAAATGTTGGTTTGATCCTTAGGTAGAGGAAAGTTGGTGTAAGTAATCTTCCAGAAAAATCTTCACTGCGTGAGCTGTGTACATAAAACTTGCTTTCTTAGGAAAGATATGAGAGTAGTGCCCAGGGCAGACTGGTTTAATTTTCCTGTTTCTTGTTCATTTTCTCCCTCTCCCCCATGTCCTCCACCTCCTCACTCCTTGTTAGTCTTCTTCACAGGACTGTCACCTGTGGGAGTGTGCTTTTGATTATTAAGCGTGGGAGGAGACACACTTCTGATGTCTCCAGGGCATGGCTCCTAATTCCCACTTTACCCACTTCTGTGATATTCTTAGGACTATAGAGCACCTCTCAGCAGCAATGCTTGTTTAGGAGATTTTACAAATGCTGTGTCTCACTGCAGGTTCTACTTCACCCACTCCTTTTTCTACAAAAGATGTATTTATTTCTTTGAACAGCAGAATGACAAGGAGAGAGGGATGGTGGGGAACGTAGGGGGGGGGAGGGAAAGAGATTGAGTCTCCTGCCTGCTGGTTTATTCCCCAAGTGGCTGCAATAGCCAGGGCCGGGCCAGGCCACAGCCAGGAGCCAGGGACTCTGTCATGGTTTCCCACACAGGTAGCAGGGGCCTAGGAACTTGGGCCATCATCCACTGCTGCTTTCCTAGGCACAATAAAAGGGAGATAATTAATATCTGAGCACCCAGGACTTCAATCAGTGCTCCAATATGGGAGAAGGTGTTGCAAGCAGTGTTTTAACCTGCCATGCCACAACACCAGCCCCCTCACCTGCTCCTTAAGAAAGCAAACTAAAATCTAAGGAAATTGAACTTGGGCATTGGGCTACATGGCAAACATTTTGTATGAGCAAAGCAAATGATGAGTGCATACTCAGCAGTTTCTGAAGCTTAGATAAGGGTTATTTTTTTTCCCTAAGGAAAAAATCAGCTTTTAAAAGAATTTTTTTATACTTACTAAGTTACTTGTATTTTTAGCATCCTTTTAGGGAAGCTCTTTGTATTTAAAAATCTGATTGTTTGTGGGATTTTCTTCTTGACTCTGCATCATCTTCTTTTTGGAGCTGTCCCAGCAAACCATGTCCCTGGTTGCTAAAGGAACAATCATTTCATACTCCACCAGAACCCTCTTCTCTGCAGGCTGCTAGTTTATCCAGGACCTGCCTCCAATTGGACCAATCAGAATCTTTCCCTGGAATTGGATCCTTGAACTTGGGACCTTTAAAGGTTGAGATTTTTCTCTTCAGGGACTGATGTTGTGAAAGGTGGGGCTTGGAAGTTGTTGCCAAGTTCTCCTCCTTATAGGAAAAGTCATTGAGTGAGGTTGATGTGCAGAGTTGAGAGCCTTAATTGTGTTTGAACCCCTGATTCTTTCTTCCCCAAACCGAGCATCTTCCTTGGCCTTCGTACTTTCTGTTAGGCAATATATCAGAATATCATCTCCAAATTTCCCATTTTCTTTAAGGCTCATGTTGGAATTCATTCATTTGTAACCAAAAAAAAAAAAAAAAGTTTTAACAGGTAGTGAATGATTGTTGCACAATTAAGACTCCTTCAATAATCAACACCATTATGAACAGAGAAAAATATTGGCACAGATCAGTGAATTACCCTGCAAACATCTCAGATTTCAATCTTCACAACAATACTCTGATATAAGTAATAATATTTCTCCATGGTACAGACTAGGAAACAGACTGTGAGAAGTTAAGAAACATCCTCAGAGTCACCCAGGTAGTAAAGGACAGAAAAATTGGGATTTCAGCCTTTGCTGATCTGACTCCAAATCATATTAAAAGTTTTCCTGAGGAACTGGTGTTGTGGCATAGAGGGTCAAACCACCACCTGTGAGGCTGGCATCCATATGGGTGCTGGCTTGTGTCCCAGCTGCCCCACTTCTGATCCGGCTCCCTGTTAATGCACCTGGGAAAGCAGCAGAAGATGGCCCAGGTGCTTGGGCCTCTGCACCCATATGGTGACCCAGAAGAAGCTCCTGCTTCAACTTGGTCCAGCCCTGGTTGTTGTGGCCATGTAAGGAGTGGACCAGCAGATGAAAGATCTCTGTGTGTCTCTCTCTCTGTAACTTTGCCTTCCAGAGAAATTAATAAATCTTTTAAAAAAGAAAGTGTTCCCAAATTACTATTGTAACTTCCCTATTGATATATCTTTCATTTGTGCTAATTGTGTTTTGTGAGAAAGATAGACTAAAGAGGGACTACACAGATTGGCAGTGTCTTCCAGGTTTCTGAGACTTAGAAAGATGAAAAATCCTTACTGATGAAGTTCTCCAAACCCTGACTCCTTTTGCAGAGGAAGAGGTAAAGCCCTGGGGTGGGCATTTGTCCAGGCAGTTAAGATGCTGTTTAAAATGCCTGCTTTCCACATTACAGTGCATGAGTCTGTGTTCCCCTTTTGAATCCAGCATCCTGCTAATGCAGGCTGGGGAAGGCAGCAGGTGAAGTCGCAGTAATTGGGTTCTTGTCACCCATGTGGGAGACCTGGGTTGAGTTCCTGGTTCCTGGCTTTGCCCAGGCCAACTTCTAGCCATCTGGGGCATTTGAGTATTGAGCCAGTACATGACAGTTTTCCCCACTCTATGCCTGTCAAATAATTTATTAATTTTTAAAAATAAAGAAGTGTGGCCTTGTGAGGCAGCAGTACATACTTAAGGTCACATAGCTATTGTGTGGTAGTTCTGTAACTTGCACTTATATCCAGACACCAGGACATTTGCTTTTTGCCTCCAACACATCTTTTTGGAATAAGCTTAAAAGCCTCTTCCTCCACAAAGCCTTACAACCCCTGCACTATATGAATGGCTTATTTATTTTTTTGCCAATGAGATACATAATGTGGTACTATTTTTTTTTATTAATGCCAGAAAGGATATTTACTTTTATACATTGTTTTATTTTTTCTTTTTGAAATAACATTTTTAAATTGCATTTCCTTTTTTTAATAGGATTTTCTACTAATGTCTCTTCCCCCTTTCATAGCAGTTTATTCCTGGCTTCAGTACTTGTTCAACAGTCCATCTTCCCCAGTAGACAGTGGCCTCTATTAAAGGAGGACCCCTGTCTATCTCGTTTACGGTCACCCATTTTGTAGCATGTATTAATTATGCCACAGTGATGACTAAATGGATGTCTAAAGTAGCACATGAGATCCATAGCAGTGTTCCAGTGTTTAAACCAATGGAGCTGCATAGCACTGGACTAGATCTTCAGATGTGATTCTTTGGTTTTCGCTGTGCTGAGTGGTTCCATTGTAATCATATAATCTAGCATTCAAACTTAAAGCTCTGGCAATAGAAATGCTCTAGATGAATTGCCAGGAACCTCACTGCTTCCCTGGCTTCCCCTGTCTTGGGTTGGGGACTTTAGTCAACTGTCAGTCACAAAGAAATCCTCTCTTCCCCACTGAATACACACTAGAACAGTGAAACTCAAAGTAGTTTTCAGAATGACTTTCCAGAACTTTGTCCAAGGTTTCTTTGGCACTACCCTGGTTCTTGGCATACGAGATTGTATTGTAAATTCAGCCCATTCAGCCTCCAGTTGTGGGTGCAAACTGAAGTTGATTCAATAAATTTCTTTCTAGTTTGCAATCTGGTTTCTATCACATATGCTCAAGAGTCCCTAGCAGTACTTAGTGGTACATGAGCTAAGACCAGACTGAAGATAAGAAAACAAGAGAAAAGCAAGTAAATCATACCATTGTATTGTGTGATGATGTGATTACCATCCCTTGGAGATTTGTATTTTAGAAGAAGGCTTCAATAACCGGAGTGAATCTCTAATATTTCATTTGTGTCAGAAAGGTTGGGAAAGAGGGTGAAGTTTCATGGCAGGTTGGGAGAAGGATGGTCACTTACGAGAAGGCTTGAAAAAGCACTAATATTTTGCTGGAGGTAACAATAAGAGGAGCGTATTTCTCTTACTGAATTTGATGGAGTTTCTCTCTGTTGAGTAGTGCCACTCCTTCAGACCCCTTATCTAACGCTAATTTGTTTTTCTCCTAAATTTTCATGCAACATTCAGATGAGCAAATTTTCATAAATTACATTGGTTGTGTTAAACTCATTATTAAAAAAGCACTCTGAATGACCATGTAGACGGGTTACAAAGCACAATTTAAAATCTGCAAGGGACGCAAAAACCTGTGCATGTTTGAAAATGGAAATAATGTACTTGGATGATTGGAGAATGACGACTATAGCTGGAGAGGTAAATTAGGGTCAAATGCAAGATGGCTCTGTAGCAATACCAAGTGTGGGGATTATGGAAGATAATCACATTCTGTCTTCTTCAGGTTTAGGAAGGGAAGTGAGGTGAGGGTCCACTGTAAGAGCAGCATTAGTGATGAAGCTGAATCTTATGACTTTGACTTGAAATCAAAATGATCTGTTATGTTCCAACCCTGAAACTGGACTTTGGAGCCTATATTAGGTTTCCATTACTAAAATGAAATACTTCTGATGATCTCACAATATGTAAACATGTTCTCAATACCATGAGCCTAATACTTTGAGGATTCAACTCCTGCATGAGTTTAGGGGCACAAATCATAGTCAAAGAACAGCAGAGCTCAAACTTGAGAATTGTTGATTTGGTAGAACTGACTCATAGCTACCTGTTGAATAGAAGATGGCAACTTGTTTCATCCCTGTCAAATCCAGCAGTAGGGCGGGAAGAATGTGCAGCTTGCTGTGGGTATACAGTATAGGAAGAGAGAAGGTCGGAGAAAGCAGAGGTCATATATAAATAATTGATCTCCCATTCTTTTCAGACAAATTATTCCTGCAGAAAAGGTCTAAATGTTGTCCTCCAGCCTTCATCCATCTTTTGAAAAATTGTTTTAAGTGTATTGTATTTATTTAATAGGCGAGAGACTGACCCACAGAGATCTCCCATACCATGTTTCACTCCCTAAAGTACCTTCAACAGCTGAACCATACTGAAGACAGCAGCCAGAATTCAATCCAGGCCTTCCACATAAGTGACAGGGACCCAACTTCTCGAGCCATTGCCTCCTGCCTCCCAGGGTACACGTTAGCAAGTAGCTGGAGACAGGAGTAGAGCTGGGATTTGAACCCAGGCACTCTGATATGGGATACGGGCATTTCTGGTGGCTTAATCGCTATGCAGACGTCTGCCACCCCCACCCCTAGCCCCAGTTTGCTTCCTTCTTTTTGGGACAAGTTCTTTTTCCTCTTTTAAAATCAGAAGATGTGTAGTTAGTAAACACCCGCACCCCCAAAATGGCAGTTTGATCCCACATTGTTCTTACTTCTTAATAATGCAGGTGGGACAAGTTAGCCAAAATCACCATTTCCCAACAAAAAGAAAAAGGACTCACTTTGAGTCTTCAAAACGCGAATGTAGCCATCAGCATGGATATAACATTCAGTCCTTTGGAGCTCTCTACTCCTGGCTATGCCTGCTGTGGGAATGCCATGGCTCTTTGACCCGTAGAAAACCCCTATGAGATGTCCTCCTAAAGCTGGGCTGGTACCTGTAGCAGAGCTTGCAAAATGGTGTCTTTCTGTATAAAATCCTTTTGCATAGAATAGGACTGTGTGAAATGAAAAGCCAAACCATGTGCTTTAGTATCACCTTGAAGCTCATCCTGAACTCACTCTGGAAATAAATACACAGCTTGGCACACCAGTCCCTTCTCCTATTATTGTAAATATGATCTACATAATGGACTGCCCGGTGGTGCCTTCCTGATGCGATTGCAAGATACCTCCATGGCTGTACTGAGAAATTGTATTTGCTAGCATAAATAATAAACTTGTTTTCTACAAAACTAACCTCTTTGGAGAATATCAATCACATATATTCCCATCATCTCTGAGTCTTTAATGTGTTTTGCAGCTGAGTGTTGTGGGGTAGATTTCAACAAATCTCTGAACTGGATTTCTGATCCTGCCCCACAGAGAGCTGTACTGTGCTGCTATTCATCTAAAACATTCACCTCAACACAGCAATTTGGTGAAATTATAATTGAAACATGGTACTTGACCCTGAGGGGACCATGGAGAAAGGGATTTGCTTTGGTGGCTTCTCATGCATCATTTAAAGCCTGCCGCTGCTGTATCAAAGTCTCGCTTATATCTCAACTGTATCAACCCTTTATTGACAGCGTTTCACTGAAGATATAGAGTCCTGTGCTCCCTGCCAGCTCTCTCATTGTTCTCTATTCGTCTCTCTCTATTTTTCTATAAATTGGATTACTCTGATTAATACTAATCTTGTGAAATAGGAACTTGCTATGGGATTCTGGAGACTGTCTAGCAGAATGTAATTAAACCACTGTTGTGCCATTTAATTGAGGAAAAACCTTTGAAATGAAAGGAAATTGTGAATTTCAGTTATTAATTTCACATACACCATGTAATAAGCTGGGTTTACAAGGTATTAGCAGTTGCCAGGATCCTTCCAAAATCCACCTTAAAAAAAAAAAAAAGGAAGAAATGAAAGGGATGTATATTGGCATCTAAGTGAATAGTTTCTGCTAAATCATTGGTGTTGGGGTGCTTGAAATTTTTTTCTGGATCTTGTTTACCTTCTGAAGTTGTTTTAATTAAAAAGGGTCACTTGAATCAAATCAAATTAACCCTCTGTGCTTCTTCTGTAGCTGAGACTGCTAGCTGTGCCCTATATTTATTTTCCATTTTTCTTGTAGTAATAGAACTGGCACATGATCAACCAGAATAGGAACTACATTTCCCAGCCTTTCTTGCAGTTGGTTCTTGCCACATGACTGAGTTCTCACCAAGGAAGTGAGATGTTTGCAGTTAGCTTCTGGATTTTGCTCTTAAAAGGATTGGGTATCTGCATATCTCTTTCCTCTTCCCATGGCTGGAGTGTATGTCCTGGTAGGAGCCAGAGCCACTGGCTGAGCCAAGAAGATGGAGGTTGCATGCCAAGGATAGCAAAGAATACTGGGTCCTGGTGATTGCAGAGCCGCCCAGGACCCTCTACGCAAGCTCTTCCATGGGGAAGAAGTCTGCTTCTGTTTGGTGTAAGCCACTGCATTTTAAGATATCTTTGTTATATCACCATAATCTGATTGTTTGCTTAGCTCTTGAAACACACTATACAAATCTCTGTACAAGTCACTGTACAAGTCATAGGTCTTCTATTCATTGCAAAGTTAGATGCTGCCAGAAGCAAGTAAAAAGACCCTTGGACTCAGGCTACAAAACACAGCAGAGTTTTAAGTCTTAAGGATACCAGATTCAGTGGTGCACTAATAAAGACTCAGCTTCCTTCCCTTGTCTTCTGCCATCCTTGCTATAAGCTTCATCTTCAGGCCAGTGGTAAAGATGACTGTTCCAGTTCTGAGCATCACATCCAGACAGGACAACATTCATAGGAAGAAGAGAACCTGTTGTTTTTGTGACTTCCTCTTAGTAGAGCAGACAACTGCCCTGAAGTTATCTCCCTTCCCTAGTAGAGTCCCATTTGTGTTTCAGTGGCCAATGTTGAGTTGCTGATGGCCCCTATTACTTGTGAGGGGAATGAAGTGACCTGAAGTGACCCCTACAGACAGGTCCCACCTCTGGGCTTTGAAGAAAATCCATTTCTCTGTGTGGAGAGGGACTAAGAAATGAACATCAATAGATGACATAATTGAGGCAATAAATGAAGGGTAGGCTACCAACAATGTCTATTACACAAGAAATGTTACAAAGGATCTGAAAAAAAATGTGAATGGGAAAGTACATATTGGAAATTTGCCTCAAGATAATATGGGAAAGAGGAACTGGGAGGCAATATAGAAAAAACAGGATTACCTATGAATTGATAATTGTTGGAGTTCGTGAACATTTGTTATTTTTATTCTGTTTTGTGTATACTTAAAAAAACCATTAAGTTATCCAAGCAATGCAACAAGAGAAAAAGTCTCAAGAGAAGTACGATTAGCTTGCATGTTAGCAGTGATCTTAAATAACATCAGTTGAGCATTTGCTCTTTGTCAAACTATGCTCATATTAATTAGTACAGAATGGCTTAGGCCAATAGGAGAACGTATTTGCTTATATGGCTGAAATTTAGAGTAGTAGCTTCAGGCCCAGGTCAGTGCTTCCTTAAATCTGCTTTTCTCGACATTTATGAACTGTCTTCAAGTAGAGGCTCAACATTTCCTGGCTGACTCCTACTTCTTCAGTATCTAAGAGCAAGAGTCACTCATTTTTCAGCGCTTGCAACAGAAGGCCCCATGCTGGAATCCCACCCACCCTGTGTGGATGCCATATGTTAAATGAGTCATGGTCAAGAGAGGAGGATGTTTTCACAGACCAGTCCTGTTCCTCCTCCAGAGTTGGAAAGTGTATGCTGGGATGGAGAAGGGCTCTGGTACTGTGACTGTGATCACCTCATTGATTTCTCCTGAAAGCCCTAGGCACATTTTTTATTAACCTGTTTAATGGGCTGAAACACTGAGGCTTGACTGGTTCAAGTGACTTGCTGAAGGTTGAGTAGCTGGTATATGGTAGAGCTAGCACTGAAAAACAGGATGCTTGATTTCAGTGACATATTTTACTGCCTACACAGTAGAGTGGCTCTCTTTCTGTTTAAAAAAAATTATTTTATTTTATTTATTTGAGTTGAAAAGTGTCAGAGAGAGAGAGAGAGAGAATATAGTCTGTCCACCGGTTCATTCCCCAAGTGGCTGCAACAGCCAGGGCTGGGCCAGGTCAAAGACAGGAGCTGAAACTGTCCTAATCTCCCACATAGGTGGCAGGGGCCCAAGCTCTTGGACCATCTTCCATTGCTTTCCCCAGGTGCATTAATTGGAAGCTGGACTAGAAGCAGAGCAGCATGGACTCAAACTGGCAGTCTGATACCAGATTCTGGTGTGGCAATGTTGGCTTAACCTGCTGCAACATAATGCCAGCCCCTGAAATAGATGGATCTCTCTCTTTCTCTCTGTCTCACTCTAGCATTTTTTAATGTTTGATTTTAATTTGTTCAAGATGAACAATTTTCATGTATTTTATATATACAGATTTAGAAACATAGTGATGCTTCCCGCCCACCCTCACACCCAGCCTTTCCCCTCTTTCCTTTCTGATTCTTCCTCTTATTTTTATGATACTCTTCAGTTTATTTTATACTCATAAGATTAATCCTACAGGGGCTGGCGCAGTGGTATAGCAGGTAAAGCTACAGCCTGCAGTGCCAGCATCCCATCTGGGTGCTGGTTCCAGTCCCAGCTGCTCCACTTCCACTCCAGCTCTCTGCTTTGGCCTGGGAAAACAGTAGAAGATGGCCCAAGTCCTTGGACCCCTTTTCCCACGTGGAAGACTCAGAAGAAGCTTCTGCTCCTGGCTCCAGATCGGCACAGTTCTGGCTGTCGGTTCCTTCAGCCGCAAAAGGAACGACGCTGCTCGCAGTTAATCGGTCTTCAAAAGACTTTTACTTAGAAGGAGTAGGGAAAAGAGTGGGGGACCGGGAGAAGGGGGAGAGATGGCGCACACATTCCTTAAGGGGGAAAGCTGGTGTGCCGGCTCCTTCTCCCACGGTCTGCTTATATACCGAATTCAACCAATCACAGCCATTCAATCACAGTCCATGCACAGAGTTCTCCAATCTGGCACTTGATCATGCTCAGCTGTGGAGTCACGCAGTGGCTATATCAATCAGCTGGAGTCACGCAGTGAGCAGAGCATCAACGCCATCTTGTTGTTTACCACGATCCTCAGCTAGATGGAAAGTTCAATCAGCTGCTACATCCGCATTACTGCTATAAGCCACGCCCAGCATGGGGGGTCCCATGGCAAGCCTATCCATGGGTCCCCACACTGGCCTTTGTGGCCATTTGGGGAATGATCCAGCAGATGAAAGACCTCTCTCTTTCTCTCTCTCTTTCCCTCTACCTCTCTCTGACTCTATCTTCCAAATAAATCTTAAAAGAAAAAAAAAGATTAACCCTACAGGAAGTGAAGAGTTCAACAATAGTAAGAATAAAAAACTATTCCTCAATTGTAGAGACAAGGACCAAAAACAATCGTCAAATCTCAGAGTATGGCCGGCGCCGTGGCTCAAGAGGCTAATCCTCCGCCTTGCGGCGCCGGCACACCGGGTTCTAGTCCCGGTCGGGGCACCGGATTCTGTCCCGGTTGCCCCTCTTCCAGGCCAGCCCTCTGCTGTGGCCCAGGAGTGCAGTGGAGGATGGCCCAGGTGCTTGGGCCCTGCACCCCATGGGGAGACCAGGAAAAGCACCTGGCTCCTGGCTCCTGCCATCGGACGAGCGCGGTGCGCCGGCCGCAGCGCGCCGACCGCGGCGGCCATTGGAGGGTGAACCAACGGCAAAAGGAAGACCTTTCTGTCTGTCTCTCTCTCTCTCACTGTCCACTCTGCCTGTCAAAACTAAAAAAAAAAAAAAAAAAAAAAAAAAAATCTCAGAGTATGAATTTTATTCCTATACTTTATATGTTTGATACTTTGTTAATTACCACAGAGCAGGGAACATGTATTTATTTGTCTTTTGGGATGGGCTTATTTCACTAAGTATAATGGTTTCCAGTTGCATCCATTTTTTTTTGCAGAAGACAGGATTTCATTCTTTTTTACAGCTGAGTAGTGTTCCAAACTTCCTTTCTTTGTTTCTGTCTATCTATCTATCCATCTACCTATCTATCTATCTATCACAATTTCTTTATCTGATCATCAGTTGATGGGCATCTGAGTTGATTCCATATCTTAGCTTTTGTGAATTGAGCTACAATAGACACAGGGGTCCGGAAAGTTCTTTTGTATGCAGATTTCATTTCATTTGAGTAAATTCTCAGAAGTAGGATTACCAAGTCATGTGGTAGATCTATTTTCAGCTCTCTGAGATATCTCCATACAGTCTTCCACAATGGCTGTGCTAGTTTACATTCCCATCAGCAGTGGATTAGGGTACCGTTTTCCCCACATCCTTACTGGCATTTATTGTTTGTTGATTTCTGTATGAGAGCCATTCTCTCTGGGGTGAAGTGGAATCTCCTGTGGTTTTGATTTGCATTTCCCTGATGGCTAGTGATCCTGAGCATTTTTTCAAGTGTCTGTTGGCCATTTGAATTTCCTCTTTTGAAAAATGCCTGTTCAAGTCCTTTGCCCATTTCTGAACTGTTTTGTGCTGTTTTTGAGTTTCTAGAGCTCTTACAGATTCTGGATGTTAATCCTTTATCAGTTTCATAGTTTGAAAATGTTTTCTCCCAATCTGTCAGTTTGCTTCTTCACTTTACTGAGTGTTTCCTTTGCAGTGAAGAAGCTTCTCGATGTAATCCCATTTGTCTATTTTGACTTTGATTGTGCTTCTGGGATGTTTTCAAGAAGTCTTTGCCTATGTCAATATCTTGTAGAGTGTCCCCAATGTTCTCTAGTAGTTTGATGATATCGGGTTATAGATTTAGGTCCTTAACCCATTTTGAGTGGATTTTTCTGTAAGGTGTAAGCTAGAGGTCTTGTTTCATACCTTTGCATGTGGAGATCCAATTTTCCCAGCACCATTTGTTGACGAGACTGTCCTTGCTCCAGGGATTGATTTTACCTCCTTTGTCAAAGATTAGTTGGTTGTAGATGTTTGGATTGATTTCTGGAATTTCCATTCTGTTCCATTGGTTTATATGTCTTTTGTGTATATCTTTTGTATATTCCAGTACCAAGCTATTTTGATTATGACTGCCCTGTAGTATGTCTTGAAATCTGGTATAGTTATGCTTCTGGCTTTGTTTTTTGTTGTGTAAGATTGCTTTAGCTATTTGAGTCTCTTGTGTTTCCATATGAATTTTAGCATTTTTTTCCAGATCTGAGAAGAATGTCATTAGTATTTTGATTGGGATCTCATTGAATCTGTAAATTGCTTTCAATAGTATGGACATTTTGATTATATTACTTCTTCAAATCCATGAACATGGAAGATTTTTCCATTTTTTCCATCTTCTAATGTTTTGTATTTTTCATCATAAAGATCTTTCACCTACTTGATAAAATTTACTCCAAGGTATTTAAATTTTTTGTAGCTATTGTAAATGACACCTATCTTAGACATTTTTTTTTTCAGTCATGGCATTGTCTGTATACAAAGCCTGTTGATTTCTTGTGTTAATTTTATAACCTGCCACTTGGCCAAACTCTTTTATGAGTTCCAATAGTCTCTCAATGGAATCTTGGTTTCACTGTATTGAAACATGTCACCTGCAAACAGGCATAATTTGACATCCTCCTTTCCAATTTGTATCCCTTTGATTTATTTTTCTGCCTAAAGGCTCTGGCTAAAACTTCCATGACTATATTGAATAGCAATCATGAAAGTGGGCACCCTTGTTTGTTTCTGGATGTTAATGAAAATGCTTCCAACTTTTTCTAAAATGGTTGTCACCAAATGTTCATGATGATATGACAGAGTAATTCATGGGAAATTCATATTATGAAAAAACTTTGCAGAAATCTCAAAATAATTTTGCACCAAAATAAACTTAAATTTTAATTCCCTTTTTGTAAACTTTCTGAAGTTCCCTCACGTTAGCATCATTCCAGAGATGGGAAAAGCTGAGCTCAGAGAATGACAGTAACTTGTCCAGTTGCAGGGCCAGACTGCAGCTCAACTTCTTGCTGGCCGCATGGTCTTTCTGGCTCCGCAGTGCCTTGGAACTGCAGCTGGACCCTCTGTGGGAGTGAGATGCAGACAGCTGAGCATGTTCTGTGAGTGTGTTCACGCTGCCCAAGGAAGTGGTTTGAAACCTCTTAGAGACTGGGATTTGAGACGAGGTGGGTTGGTGTTTCCTATGCCAAACTGGGGTGTGGGGGGCACGGCAGCTGTACTGGGGGCGGTGGCTAAAGGCTACATGTGACAGCATGGGTGAAGGGGAGCTGGGGCGGAAGTGGCCTGGGGCTGCTTTGGTTGGCCAGTGGAGCCCTGGGTCCAGCCAGGGGATCTGACCTGTGGTGCCCCCTTTCACCCTGTGAACCTGCCACACAAAAGCAGGTCCAGACCTCGCCTTGAGGCTGCAGCAGGCTCTGAGGTCCAGGAAGGTAATCATTCAGGGAAACTGCAGAATTCCCCAGGAGCTGGAGAACCAGACTGACAGGCAGAAATTTGAAGAAACGGTTCGAACTCTAAATAACCTTTGCACACAAGCCAAGAAGCTTGAGGGCCAGTCCTATCTTGAAGGCTGTCTGGCCTGTTTAACAGCCCATACTGTTTTCTTATGCACGGAGACTCATTGTGAGAATGTTCTCAAGATCTCCAAGTGCATTCAAGAGCAAAACGAGATCTGTTCTCTCCAAGTCCTCCTGCTGACAGTTCCCATTGAGAGAAGACTTCGAGTTATTGGAATTACCATTTATGAAGACCGAGGCTTGAGCAGTTGAAGATAAACACTAGAATTTAAAGATCCCATCTCCGACTGGGACCCTCATCTGTGCACTGGCGACCACAGAGTGTCCCTGCCTCCTCTCCAGAGCATCATTCCTGATATCTGCTGCCAGAGCTACGGTGCCATTCACTCCACGGACTGACTTTCTAAATCCCACACCTGGAGTGCCCTCTAGTCATTCAGCGATCACTTTGTGTCTCCAGATTGTGCAGGACTCTGTAATCTTAACGGTTAGTTTCTGAGAAAACACAACGAAGCATTTCACTCTTTATAATTTAAAGCCATTTAATGAAATATGCCTTTGGTTAGCCCTCCCCTCCAAAAAAGGACTGGGATTTTATACAGTGTGGGCATCTACGAAAGGCAAATCAGGGTTATGGTCAACCCTGTACCCAGCCCCGAGCTTCAACAGTTCTCCACTGGTGACCAACCGTGCAGAATTTACATCGCCATCTCTTTGCTCATTATTTTGTGGCCTATCTCAGGTGTCTTAACATTTCTTCTATAATTATTTCATTGTATATCTCCACTGTTTTTCCACCAACATAATCTCACTCCTAAAACATTTAAGGATAGTCCAATCCATGGTAACTGTAGCGTCTCATAAATGTGACATCCTTTTTGCATATTTTTAAATTAAAGTCCAGATAATGCCAGTCTGTTGGGATTGGTTGATATATCTATAATGTCACTTTTTTTTTTTTAAAAGGTTTATTTATATGAGAAGCAGCATTACAAAGAGAGAAGGAGAGAGAAAAAGAGAGAAAGAGATGTTTACCATCCACTGGTTCACTCCGCAATGGCCGGAGCTGAGCTGATCCAAAGTCAGGAGTTTTCCTTCCTATTTGTTTTGATTTTCCCATTGCAAGTTAATTTTTAAAATTTATTTATTAGAGAGAGAGAGAGAGAGAGAGAGAGAGATGAGTACACAGAGAGAAAACTCCACTAGTTCACTCCCCCAGTGCCCACAATGGACTGGAGGTAGGGAACTGAAGCTGAGAGCCCAGCATCTCAGTTTGGAGCTCCCAAGTGGCAAGTACGCACTTGAGGCAGCACTGCTGCCACCCAGGGTCTGCATTAGCAGGAAGCTGGAGTCAGGAGCTGGAGCCAGGTGTCAAACACAGTTACTTTGATATGAGATGCAGGCACCTTAACCGGTGCTAGGCTAAACACTCCCTGCCCTGCAAATTAGATATTGAAGAATCTGTGTTATTTGAGCTATAGGGTTTCTCACAGTCTGGATTTTGCTAATCTCATCCTCATGGTATAATTTACCATATTCTTCTGTTTAGTGATCATTGTAGTTTTATCTAGGGATTCGATCAGATTCAGGTTTAATTTTGTTTTGCCAAGACCAATTCATGGATGGTGTACTCTCTGAGGAACCCCATTGTAGAGGCTGAGAATCAGTGATTTTTCCATTAATTCCTTCATTAATTTTCATTAATTTATTGCAAAGTAGTTCCACTGTTAATACAAAATGTTCTATTATCCCTTCTATGTTAGCCAAACCACTTTTATAAGAAAGGCAGCTTGGGCCGGCGCCGTGGCTCAACAGGCTAATCCTCCACCTTGCAGCGCCGGCACACCGGGTTCTAGTCCCGGTCGGGGCGCCGGATTCTGTCCCGGTTGCCCCTCTTCCAGGCCAGCCCTCTGCTGTGGCCCAAGAGTACAGTGGAGGATGGCCCAGGTGCTTGGGCCCTGCACCCCATGGGGAGACCAGGAAAAGCACCTGGCACCTGGCTCCTGCCATCGGACGAACGCGGTGCGCCGGCCGCAGCGCGCCATCCGCGGCGGCCATTGGAGGGTGAACCAACGGCAAAGGAAGACCTTTCTCTCTGTCTCTCTCTCACTGTCCACTCTGCCTGTCAAAAATAAAATAAAAAAACAACACACACACACACACACACAAAAAAAGGCAGCTTGGGGCTGGTGCTGTGGCATAGCGGGTAAAGCTGCTGCCTGCAAGTGCTGGCATCTCATATGGGCGCTGTACATGTCCCAGCTGCTCCTCTTCCAATCCATCTCTCTGCTATGGCCTGGGAAAGCAGTGGAAGATGGCTCAAGTGCTTGTACCCATGTGGGAGACCCAGAAGAAGCTCTTGGCTCCTCGCTTCGGATTGGCACAGATCTCGCCATTGTGGCCAGTTGGGGAGTGAACCAGTGGATAGAAGACCTCTCTTTCTCTCTGTGTAACTCTGACATCCAAATAAATAAATAAATCTTTTAAAAAATGATAGGGCAAAAAGTTTAAAAGAAGAAAAGAAAAGAAAGGCAGCTCTATGTTGAAAACATTTTCAAACTCCTGCAGACTGAGCAGTTGCTTAGTCTTTAATCTTGGCTCCCAGTTTCATGTTACAGAAAAGAAACAAGAGACAACCTCTCCAGGTCTTACCAGCCTTGGGAATCAGTTATAGGTGAGCATGTTCTTTCTGACCTCTGGGCATTGTACATGGAAGGGCACTGATAGTGTTATCCTACTACGTTCATTGCCCAAGCTAGTGCATTTTCAAGATGCTCTGTAAATGACCAGTACATATCAGAGACCCTCCTGGCCATTTTGATCAGATAGCTATCAGTGGGCTAAAAACAATGACCAGCATATATTTGAAATCACTAAGACAAAAGTTGAATACAGATTGAGTAATTATTTAATCAGAAAGCCAGCCTTATTGAGAATTGAGAATCACAGAGTCTGTCTGTAGTTGCCAAAATTTTTTTTTGAATGAGTGAATGAGTTCAAGAAAGGTGTAGTGTACATTTCCCAATGAGTCAAGCTGAGGCTTTGCCTGTTTGTTGCTTGCTTCCAGCGTAGTTTCAGTAGCCTACCTTGCAGTGGGTCAATGATCAGGGGTCTCCTGAAAGGCCCAGGAATTTTCCTTCTGGGTAGATCTCTAATAGCCTTTCTAAGCTCTACTTAGGAAGTAAAGCTGTCAGTCATTTCACTGTGAAGGGAGTGCCTTTCCTTGCCCCCCTCAACCTTTTGTATCATCAGCCAACATTTGCCATTGGGATTCCTTAGAATCATGGTTATTGCTTATTGTGGGATTTAAAAAAAAAAAACTGTTTATTTAAAAGGTAGAGCGTAGGGGTGGAGGTGGAGGATGAGAGGGAGAGAAGGAGAGAGAAATAGATAGGAAGAGATCTTCCATCTGGTGGTTCACTTCCCAAATGCCTACAAAAGCCAGGGCTATGCCCGGCTGACGCAGGAGCCAAGAACTCATCTGGGTCTTTCACATGGGTGGGAAGGACCCAATTACTTGAACTATTACCTGCTGGTTCCCAGGATACATATTAGCAGGAAATTGGAATAGGAAGCAGAGCTGGGACTGCAGCCCAGGCACTCCTTTATGGAATGCAGGTACCCAAAGTGTGTCTTAACCACTGTGCCAAATGTCAGCCCTAGGGATTTTTGTTCATGTAAGTTTTAAGTGGAGCATTTTATGAAAGAGACTATGGCTTGGACCTAGATGCAGCCTTGTTCAAATCCCAGCTCTGATTTTTTTCTTAGGTTGCATCATTTCAACTCACTCCTTAACCTAAATGCAGCCTTAGTAGCTTCCTTATTTATCAGCCAAAGATAATATTTATCCCCCACAAAGGTGATATATAATGTACTTCAGTCTTGCATATCACACATTAAATGAAAATTTTGGTGAACTTTAAATGCCAATGTTTGTACACCTGGCACAGGTGTTGGCCCAGGCTTGGTCATGCTATGGTTAAGAGAAAACTGCAGAGCCAGTGTGCTGGGTCGTGATGCTGTCCCCTCCACCCACTTACCGATTTTGCAGCTTTGGGCAAGTGGCTTAACCTGTGTAAACCTCAGTCTCCCTGTAGCTTCACTGTTGATCCCACTACCCTGCAGGTTGCCTGCATGCCGGCAGGGCTCTTTGTGTCTTTGGCTTGAGGAAACTGTCTAGGGCAAGAGCGAGCTCTTTTATCACTGTGGATGGTCTGGATATGCAGGAGAGTGAACATTTCAAATGACCCTCAACCAGTGAGGGATGTGAGCTGTGGGATAAAACTGAGGCCTGTTCACACCGTATCTCAGAGGGTTATCCATGAGACTGGGCCTGGTTATGAACAATGGTAACCCACTCATCAATGTACCATGCTGGCTTCCTTCTCTTCCCTGTCTTAATTCCTCAGTCCCCTTCCTCTGCTTCCTGAAAACATCTGCTCCCCACCCAGCTCCCCCAAATTTGTTCCAAATTCCATCTTTCAGGGTCTACTTTTAGGGAAATCCCACCGAAGAACATCACCTATCAGCAAAAATATTTTGAGGATTAAGTGAGTTATTATTAATAAGGCCCTCAAAGCTGTGCCTCCCTCTTGGTAAGAATAAAACAAATGGAGCAGTCATTTTTACTATTTTTTCCCAAGGTTACCTGTAAGAAGGATAGCTAGCTATATGGTTCACTAGCCAAGTGGGACAACTGTGAGAGTGAGAGGGATACTGTGTTAATTACTCAGAGACAACAGCTGAAAACGGGGGCTGTCTTAGAAAATCTGGATGTATTGTCACCCAACAGCCCTGATTTTAGTATAAAGAAGAGTTCCCTCTACAAAGGAAATTTAGTCCATACCCCATACATACTTCTTAACTGTTAGTAATTTCACAGTCTTGCGTAGTATTCTTTCTTCAAGTGGAGGCGCACCTGTTTTGTGTTGCTTTAGTGCTGAAAGAGATGATATTAAACTTCTAATTGGCAACTTAGCAATAGAATTGTCAGAGAACTGGCAGGGATATCACACACCGAGAGAAGCGCTTCACTTCTAAACACAGTGAAAGGAACTATTCAAACTTCTCCTGCTAGAGAATTGAATTTTCAGAGAGTAAAAAAACCTCAGATGCTTCAGGGATAGAAAGCTAATACCCACATTTGATAAGTTTGAAAGACTATTAAAATTACTGTCTAGATAGCATTGAGTAAGAGTAGTCATTTTTCACAGTGAAAATAAGAAATATAGATTCTTAACTTGAGAGCGGGCAGGAACCTTATTGATAGTTTCATCTGGTGGCTTCAAATGTATCAGCTGCTCTAAATTACTTGGAGGAGGTTTTGTAAATATGCAGAGGACCGATCCTCATGCTGAGAGGCCACAGGTGGCCCAGAGCAGGGCTCAGCAAATGGCGGCCTGGGGTAAGCCTCCCACCCAGCCAGCACATTCATTTACTTATTGAATGTGTCTGCTTTAGCTACATAGTGACTGTTGAGTGTAAGTGGTTGTGAAGGAGATCATATAAAGCTGGAAAGCCTAAAAAATTTACTTTTCTGGCCTTTTATAAAACAAATAAAATCTATATTTTGCAAAGCTTCCCAGAAGATTCTAGTGCACAACCAGGTTTGGGAATTACTGATGACAATTTGTGTTCTCCATTTACAAAAACAGCAAGCTGGAGGCCCCAAGAATGAAGTGACTTGCTCAGTGTTGCAAAGCCAAGACGAAATTGAGAAATATCTATTTTTGTTACCCTAATCCTCCTGCCACAGCATCCTCTCTCTAATGATGCTACCAGCTTCATTAAAAATCAGCCTCTCCACTTGACCATTGTGAAGCTCAGCTGACAGCAATCAGTTCTCTGGCAGCATTTGAAGATGAATAATACAGTGAATTGACTCGTCATCTGGCAGTGTGAGTTTCGTGCATGCCAGAACGCCTTCCTTTTGTCATGGGCACCATCTGGATGTAAAACCATGTGGAATTTCCAACAAATGGCATTTGATAGACATATGTGATGAGAATCTCTGAAGCCAAAGGTTTGCGGCGAGTAGGGTTAGGAGTCTTGACAGAGAATCATTTATTGGTTGGTTTGCTCATTCAACAAACATTTACTTGTGCCTTTCTGAAAGCCAAGCACAATGCTGGGCCCCAGCTATTTAGGCGTTGGCTTCATGGAGCCTATAATTTGATGAAGGAGACAAATAATGAATAAAAATAAATAATAGTGACTAACGAGAGGGATAAAGACACTGTGATGGCCATGAGTTAGTTACACACAAAAGATCTGCAGTTACCCAATGTCCAATGTGCCCCAGGCAGTCTTAACTTGTTTTGTATATACTAACTGGTTTAATGTCCACAGCAGTACAGTGGAGGTAGATATTACTTTAGGCCCCATTTTACAGATAGGGAAACTGAAACACAAATTGGTTAATTGGCTTACCCGAGGTTACATGGCTAAGAAATGGTGAAGCCATGTGTTGAGCATTTGACAGTGTGGTTTAGGACCCAACTTGGGATACCTGCATCCCGTATTGAAGTGCCTGGGTTTGAGTCTCATCTCTGCCTGATTCCATTTTCCTGCTGATATGCACCCTGGGAATCAATAGATGATGATTCTAGAGTTTGGGTACCTGCTACCCATGTGGGAGACTTGCCTACCCCACTTCCTATCCAGTTTCCTGCTGATGTGCCAGGGATAGCTAAAGTACTTGAGTCCCTGTCATCCAGTTAGGAGACCTGGTTGGAGTTCCTGGCTTCTGGCTTCAGCCTGACTCAACCCTGGCTACTGTAGGCCTTTGGGAAATGAATGAGCAGATGGGAGATCTTTTTGTCTCTCTTTTTTCTCTGTCATTCTGCCTTTAAAATAAATAAATAAACAAACCTATAAAAATATTTGGAAAAAAATACTTTGCATCTGTAATGACCCTGCATATACTTTTTCTTATTATTATTCCCTAAATCGTACAATATAATAACTATTTTCACAGCCTTTACATGGTCTTAGGTATTACAAGGAATCATGTGGGAGGATGTGTGCAGGTAGTATGTGACTACTATATAAAGGACTTCAGCATCCATGGATTTTGGAATCTGCAGGGAGCACTGGAACCAATCCCCTTGAGAGCAAGTGATGACTGTACACAGTCTGGCTCCAGAGTCCTTATCCACTGTGTTTTATGCCCCCCAGTAGAGGGAAGCCACCTTAAGAGAACACCATTTATACTGTGCTAGTGTCTTTCACAATGCCTAGATTTTACAAGCATTTTATAAATGAGTGATGAATTGTGAATGAATGAATGAAGGTCCACACACATCTATAAATGTGTCTTCTAAAGATTGATATCTGGTGTAAAATCAGTTGTTTTGAGTCCCGCATGACCCATCCTCATTTTTCCCTTCCTGAGGGTTTGAGCTATTTCAGCCCAAACCCTGCTGCACTCTCACATGAAAGGTGGAATACAATAATTAGACAGAGCTCATTAAATCAGTTAAATGATTCTGAAGTAGGAACCAGAGCGCCATAATTTACTAAAATGTTTGAAGTATTAGTATGCAGTGAGAATACTAAAAATATGAAGCAAACCCCTTACAAGGTTGCTGCAAGAAAAAAGGCAATCGATCACAAACATAGAGGCTCCAAAGATATATTTATGGCATTTTCTTAGCACAGAAAGCACTGTGCAAAAGAGCATGTGTTCAGGAGGAAGTCGAGATGACTCAGAATCCCAGGAAACGTGTGTGCCCTGCAGGTATGCAAGGATCAGATTCTTCTGAGGTTTCTTCAGGGAGAATCTGCAGACTGGTGCCCTACAAACCAACTGAGAGTGACATCTTTGTGAACCAGATGCTATGGGCATTTGAAACAAGTTAGAGTTCATTTTGCCAGGTGGTAGAAGATCCAAACTCCCCAGCTAACAAGAATGCTTAAGATTGCAAGGATGTTTCTCCTGGCTATGTTGAAATCTGAATGGCAACTCTGGTCTTCCCAGTTTGTTCAGCTCCTGGGGTATTCATATAAGATGAAAGGGGAGACTGTTAGGTGGCTGTATAGTTTTTGGAAATCTTCAAACTCTGGCTAATCATCCCATCAAATGTCTCCCTTCCTTGTTCAGCCTTTGTACACATTGTAGGCCTTCCCCAATCTTTGGCTAACTCTCAATTTAGGGACCCATTTAAATGTCTTCTCAGGAAACCCTACTGAATCTCAGAGTGGGGTAGTCTTTCCTATACTTTTCTAGAATAGTTTGCAGAATCACTGCTTAATGTCTTATGCTCTGTGAATATAGACTCAGCTTCTTTGCAAGCTCATGACGTGTGTGGCCCTGTGTAGAAGTCTAATAAATAATTGTATAGATGAATGCCTGTGTCCTGGAATCTTTTGAAAAATGCTGCTTGACATATTCTGGGAGAGCTTTCTGGGGTTTGTGATGTAATTCTCATTGTTGGCTTGACAGTTGCTTGTCAACTCTCATAATCTGAGTTCCTCCAAAGAAGAACCTGGAACAATGTCTTGGTTGTAGGAAGTGAAGTTAGAAGCAAATTCCCAGGAAGCCAAGAGAAAGGTATGAGGAAAAAGAGAAGTAGAAGGAGAAGAGCCGAGAAAGATGGGCTCTGCGGGTGCCAGGTGCTCCTCTTTGGCGGAGCCCAGAGGCCCAGAGACCAGGGACTTAGCTCCTTGTTCCTCCATTGTTGAAGGTGGCCCCAGGGTGCTCCCTGCCCCCCTATGCTGGCAGAAAAGCAGAGAGGCAGTGGTAGAAGCAGGAGGTGGGAGCTGTCAGCCTTGCTATGACATGTAATGTCAGCCGTGAATGCAGAAAACATCTTCTCTAATCTGGGTAGAAATGATGGAGTGGATTATTTTTGAAAAATTTTATTGTAAAGAAAAAGCATCCATACCAAGTTGGGGGAGCCATGTAAACACTTTAGGGGAAGAATGGCTGTAGATTTTAATCCCACCGCCTTAGCGCTGTCACCATTTTAGTGGAAAGACAAAGTGTGTGCTGAACAGGACACACCCTCAGGACCCCAAGTAGATACAACTCGAAGATTTTAGAAACATTGCTGTTACTTGTGTAGTCTGATATTTTCTGTGTCTCCTCAGTGTCACCTGTTTCTCTTTTTCTTATTACAAATGTAAAGCATGTGTATTCTGGGAAATTTGGAAAATACAAATGAGATCAAAGAAGGAAATGAAAGCCACTTGTTGTTCCCTTACCCAGTTACAGTCACACTGAATATACATGTTCATTGTAATTATCTGCTTATCTGGCTATCTAGCCTTCTATCAATCAGTACACACACACACACACACACACACACACTAATTGAAGTACTCAGAAGGAACTTTTACCATCTACTATAGGGATCAGCAAGTTTTCTCTAAATGTTCAGATGGAGAATATTTTCAGCGCTGCAGGCTGTAAGGTCTCAATCACAACTACTCAGCTCTGTCATTTTAGTTCAAAAGTAGCCATAGGTAAAATGTAAAAGAATGAGTGTGGCTGTGTTCCAATGCAACTTTATTTAGTTAGCACAGGGACTATAGTTTGCTAAGCCTTGATCTAGGGAAAAGCACTAATAACATACTTCCAGAAATACCTGCTTTTTTTTCCTTTTTTTTTTTTTTTACCAAAATGGAAATACAATACCTAAGCTATCTTGTATGTACTTAAATATTTATTGGTCTCTATAATGTGCCAACACATATACAGCAGTGCAAACAATGGTGAACAAGAAAAACAAGGACACTGCTCTCAGGGAATTTACTGCAGGAGACACAAGGGACACAATACGTGCTCTGAAAGTTGCAGAGAGGGCTGTGTGGGAAAAAGTCAGCCTAGTGTAGCATAAGTTTTACAACCAACGCCCTAGAAATGCCAATTTATGGCCATTTAATTTTCTTAATTGTTTCCATTATGGATTCTATTGTCATAAAGATTTCTTGGGACTAAATCTGTATGGAAAAACCAGCATTTTCTCCCTTGGCTAAATTCCTTCAAATGAAATAGCTGAGTCAAAAGACATACAAATTGTTTCAGTCTTTTTCTAGGCATAACCAAACTGCTTTCTTGAAGACTTGTACCAACCTACACTTCTATGTAGTCTAGTCTTTTCTTGTTGTTTGTTTGTGTTTGTGTTTTGTTTTCTGTATGTTTTTGTTAAATCCTATGTGCAACCACACTGAGTGTCATGAATTGGTGATTTAAAATAGAAGTGTCCTTGTTCTAAGTCGTGCAACAGAGATCAAGAGGCAGGGAGAATGGCCTTGTTTCAGCTGTTTTGTCTCTGGAGGCATTCTGTGATTTGACCTCTACAATGTAAGAAATGAATCTCAGAAATTCTTTAGAGCTAGCTAATGCCAGCTATTAACTGTCTTTACCCTGGACCAAAAACTCTACTAAGCCCTTAAGGGGCTGCAGTGGTTTAGATGTGGCTTCTCCTCCAAGGGGTCATGTGTTGAAGGCTTGGTCCCCAGTGTGGTGATGTTGAGAGGTAGTGGAACCTTTAAGAGATGGGGCCTAGAGAGAAGTCATTAGGCCATTGGGCTCCCTCCCTAGGAAGGGATTAAGGTAGCCCTGCTGGGACTCCCGGTTAGTTCTCAGAAAGAAGTTGCTAATAAAAGAGCAAGGCTGGGCCCTTTCTGTTCTTTCTAGCTTCCTGTCTCACCATGTGATCTCTCCCTGCCATGATGATGTCTGTTATGCGACACAGCCAAGGTGGCCTCACCAGGGTTTAGCCATGTGCTGGTACCATGACCACAATGGGCCTCCAGAACTAAACTAAATGAGACTCTTTTCTTTGTGAAGTACCCAGCTTCAGGTATTTTTTTAAAGCCACAGAAAGATAGTACGTGGACACATAATCCATGTGAGTTAAGCTTTGAAGCAAAATGTAGCTGATGTCAAATACCTCTGATGGAAGCCCCAGAACAGAATGGAACTGAGAAGCTATAAATAGCCAGATAGTGGTAGAACAGGTTCCTGAGCTTTTTCGAGAATAGTAGTCTGAAGCTGGTGCCTGTTTTCATTGGCTCACACACTATAGCCTGGCACAAGTTTAAATATTTGACGTAGTGAAAAATGTTTAAAACTTGGAAAATGTTATGTAAAATCCATACTTTAAACTTTGGAATGTTGAAAGCACCAGGCTACATGGGGACCGCATTCCCGTGGACTGAAAGTTGGGTGGGCCAGAGTGCACTTCCTTCCACATGGGGGCCAGGAGTTCCCAGGACGATGCTGTTGAGCCAGGAGTCTCCCCTCATTGGTATTGGTGTGAATATTGTGGGAACAGGCTGTGGGAGAAATGTGTCTCCTGCCTCCTCATCTGGTCCATTTCTCCTGTTCATTTGTTTTTATGAGTTTGTTGCCCTGAAGTAACCACTGGGCCATGAGATGAGACAGGACTGAGGAGGAGACAGACTTGGGTCCAGTCCACCACCATGGTCCAGCATGAGTCCCAGCGTAAGGTATGTTTCAGGTACTTGCTAGTGACAGTGTTGTGGGGCCTTTGGTTTCTGGGCTTTTTGCTCCTCTCTTTTCACAGTGTTCTCTCTTGCTTGTCCTTTATCCATCATCTAAATTTCCTTTTAGTGCACCTCTCTGCACACTTGGCCACGTGGATCTCCTCACTATATCTCACCTTAGAAAGTGGACCTAGCCTGGAACTGCTTTCAGGGCTCTGGGGGCTCAGGTCCCATCTTCTCCTCCTTTACAGAGTTTATCTCTGCCCTGCCGAATTCCATGCCCCATGGCCAGGACAGCGCCTTTCTCTCCTCTGCTGGGAACCCATGCTGAAACTGGTCTTCTTGGAATGTCCCCTGCCATTGTTAACTCATAAGTGTCTGTCTCTCTAGCCTTGAGGGCAGATTACAGCCTTGACAAGTCCAGTGGCTTCAGGAGCCAAGCTTGGCTGCTCAAGTCTTCATTTGATGTGTCTTTTACTTAGGGCTGTATTATGCAAACAAGAAATTTGCTTATATACATATGCACCTCCCAGTGTGCACTGTGCCAAGACAGGGGATACCAGGAAACAAAGGACTATCTAAGGATTCAAACGTGCCATCAGAGTGTGAAAAGCAAATCCAAGAGTGTGCCCTGTGCACCTGTAGGAGTAGATAAGAGCTAGCCAAGTGGAGAAGGCTTCCACAAGGTGCTGCAACACAAGATTCTATGCCAGGAGAGAAAATACATCGAAAATACTAGGTCAGGTCTTTAAATGCCCTTCTAGTCAAGCTCACCTATTTTCTGAGCCTACCTGACTGCCTTTGTCTTCTACAAACTCTCTCATCTCCAGACTTCTAGAGCTGAGTTCTCCAATTTCATTAACCCCAGGTGGCTACTGAGCAACTAAAATATGGCTAAGCCAAATTGAGAGTATTGGTGAAAGTGCAAAATTCACAAAGGATTCTGATGGCTTAGTACACAAAGTGGAATGCAAAATACATATATTAGAAACATATATTAGTTATGTGTTAAAATGATAATATTCTAGCTATATTGGGTTAAATATACTATTAAACCTATATGTATTTCTTTTTTAAGCATTTGTTTTTTATTGTGGCTGGCATCATGGCACAGCAGGTTAAACTGACATGTATGGATACACATACTAGTGTATCCAATATTGGATTGCCAGTTTGAGTCCCAGTTGCTCCACTTCCAATCCATCTTCCTGCTAATGTGCCTGGGAAGGCAGCAGATGAGGCACAAGTGCTTGGTCCCCTGCTATCCATGAGAGACCTGAATAGGATTTCTGGCTCTTGACTTCTGCCTGGCCTATCCCTGGCTGTTGTGGCTATTTGGGGTCTCTCTCTCTCTCTCTTATGTTCCACCTTTCACATATATAGATATATATATATATCTAATCTCAGCTTTATCATATATATATATATGACTCTTTTTTGTTTTTATTTATTTATTTGAGGAAGAGAGACAGAGACAAACAGAGAGAGCTCCTATCTTCTGGTGCAATCTTCAGATGCTCACAATGGCCGGGTGGGGGGCCAGGGCCAAAGCAGGAGGCAGAGGTCAATCCAGATCTCCTGTGTAGGTGGAAGGGACCCAACCACTTGAGTCATCATCATTGCACTAGCAGGAAGCTGGGGTCAGGAGCCCGAGTTAGGTATCAAACTGTGATATAGTATGCTATAGCATACATGTATCTTAACTGCTGGACCAAACACCTGCCCCCTTTTTGTTTTTACTTGTATTAATGTGCCTACTGGAAATTCGAAAATTACATATGTGCCTCTCATGTGTGGCTCACAGCTCTCTAGGCAAGCCACAGAGAATTTATGTCGTTACCACCCATTTGCTATATACTCTCAATCTGTAATTAAGTATAAGACAGGACTAAGTCTAATTACTGCCTATTTCTTCCCTTGCTGCCCAAGTGCCCCTTTTCCTCTTAGACATCCAATGTGTTTGCTTCTTTTAGAGTGATTTTTACAGTCATTTGACAAATGTGTGTTGAACCCGTAGTCTGGGCCAGGCTTCCCAGGGAAGCTGATACCATTTAACTCACTACCTGGCTTAATTTTGTCAGGACAGGAATCATTAGCTTTGTTTCACCAATAAGGAAATTGGGGGAAGTTAAGTGACTTGTACAAGGTCACACACTAGGTAAGCAACAAGAAACAGGATTGCAACACTCATGTCTGGCTCCAAGTCATATGCCCTTTCTACTTAAGCCCTGGGTCTTTCACCCTCACTCAGTTGCTCCGCAAATGCTATTCTAATTTGTATGAACACACTTTTTACAATGCTTGTTAAGCATTATCTTTCCCGAGAGACTTCATGTGAGCACAGATAGTATTCCATGTCTGAACATTGTTGCATCCCTGGTGCCTTGCATATGCCTGGTACTTAGTAAGTGTCTATTGAATATATAAAGAAATAAATGATAATTCCTTTTTCCTCCTACCATTATAAGAGTTCATGTTGAATTCCATTTTCCTGGAGAGAATGCAAATTAGAACAGAACTCTATAGCTGTTTCTCAACAACTGTAATATTGTAAACATTCATTTTGTATTTTATTTATTTAGGGCTCCATTATGCAAAGAAGAAATCCATTTATGCGAGAGTCTGGGGAAGAAATCTTTCTTCCTTGCTTGTCTCTCTTTTGCACATTATGGTATCTCAGACCAACGTGACAAAACCAGTCACCTGTCTTTTGTCAAAATAGAATATGCAACCTCATAACAGCTGTGTGCTCACTGCTGCCAGAGCTGTGGAAACAAAGCTATGAGTGTTTTTTATTTGTCATCCTGGCACAACTTATTCATTATGGAGGTGATCTGAATGGGTTGCAACATGCCAGGACCACCGAATGGTTGTAAGACAGGAAATCATCCCGCCTACCAGACAAGAAAGGCAGCCAGGCATGCAAAGAGGAATGCTGAGCCACAAACCATAAGGAGTGGTTTCTAATCTCAGCTTTACCACACACTATGTCTGCAGTCTTGGATGCTTCATGGTTGTTCATTCCTACAAACCTTTATTTCCAGAAGTATATTTAAAGTGAGGACATTAAAAAACCTTGGAGATCAGGAAGGACAGCAATATGCTGCATGTACCACTTGCTGTTGCCGTCTTTCATTGCAGACATTATTAATCAATCACAACATATTTCCCCATTGGTCCAGGGTGTAGCATCATAAACCTTATCAAAGCACTTCCTACAGCTGTCACCCATCCATCACTGACCAGTGCTAGGCTAACAGTTCCTTCTGGAGATTCACAAATACAGGTAGACTGTAAGGGCTGGGGCTGTGCCAATCCGAAGCCAGGAGCCAGGAGCTTCTTCTGGGGCTTCCATGTGGGTGCAAGGGCCCAAGCACTTGTACCATCTTATGCTGCTTTCCCAGATGCATTAGCAGGGAGGTGGGTTGCAAGTGGAGCAACCAGGACTCGATCTGGCACCCATCTGGGATGCTGGCACTGCAGGCTCTGGCTTTCACCTGCTACGCCACAGCGCTGGCCCCAGAAGATGTGACTTAACACTCAACCCTTTGTAGCTCTTTGACTTCAGGCTAGTAATTGCACTTGTCTGTGCCCTGGTTTCCTTTTCTGCAAAATGTGATCATGGGGTTGAAGGATCTGTAAAACTTAGGTTGGAAATTACACAAGTATTGGGGTGGAGATTAAAGCACAATATTTAAATGCATACATCGGCTTTTCTTCCTTTCTGTGGAGTCATGATTATTTAAGAATTAAAAACTCTTTTAGGTTACACGGTACAAAAAATATGTAGCTCCTGTGTGAGTGCTCGGGAAGTCAGATAAGCTCCTTCTTATTAGAACCAAGAGTGTCTTAAAACAAATGTGTTTAAGGATGCAACCGTGGTTCTCATCCTGTGCACCTTTGTGCAGAGTGTGCCTTTGATGTACAGTCCCATCAGTCATTGATGTCTGCTTGGTTGTCTGGTCTAAATTTAACGATTTGGTGGTGGGGAGGTTGTGAAGATGATGTTAAACTATGTGGTGTCTTATTAAGTTGGTTGCATTTATAGATCTTGAGAGGCCTTAGGGTGATAAAAACCTGAGTTATGCATTGCATTAAGTGGCGTTATATAAAGCCTGTTGAATATTAATTTTGTAAGGATTCACCTTACAGTTTTATGAGGCTAGATATAAAAAGATGCTGTGAATAATTCAGCCCATGGTCTATAAAATGAGATCTAGGGACGAGAGAATAATTGCAAGTGAAGAGAGCAAAACTTGTCCTTCCCTGCTGAGATCAAGCTAATTCAGTCTTTGCTCCTTCTTGCAAGATCTGCCACATCCACTTTCTCTTAGAACTTTGTATAAATGTTTACAAATTTAGTATCTGGGGATGTTTGGTTCCAGGACCCTCTGTGGATACCAAAATCTGTCAATATTCAAGTCCCTTTTATAAAGTGACACAGTATTTGCTTATAGCCAATGTGTATACGCCTATGTACTTTAAATCATCTGTAGATTACATAAAATACATAATATAATATAAATGCATATGTAAATATTTGTTGTACTGTATTGCTTAGGGTTAGTGATAAGAAAAAAAAGGCTATGCATGTTCAGCAAAAATGCAATTTTTAAAAGCTCTTTTCCCCCTGAGTTTGATGGAGGACTGACTCTACTAAAAATACAGAGGATGCAAACTAAAAGAAAAAAAATGGACATTTCCACTATATTATTTATTTTCATTTTTCTTCATTTAACCTCTGAATATATTTGATCCTTATAGTCTGAATATTTTCTAAGTCCTTTTCCAGGCTACATTTTTCAAAATTATTTCTAAAATCAAGCATGGTCTTGCACATGAGTCATAAAATTACTTGTGTCTCCAACCTTTCAGATTGCCCATTGCAGAAGTTATACACATGGGCAGTAAGCACATAAAATGAAACTCAATATTATTAGTCAGGAAGGAAATGCAAACTCAGATCACAAGGGGATACCATCTTGTATTTGTTAAAATGGCTAATATAAGAAGACTGACAATACTAAGTATTGGTGTGGACATGGAGCAAACAGAACTCTCCTGCACTACTGGCAGAAGTACAAAAGCACTTTGGAACAGTTTTCAGTTTTTTATGACATTAGAAGGTGCTTAATGAAGAGCGATGAAAATGCATATCCATACAAAGACTTGTACAGGAATGTCTGTGTTGGCTACATTCATGATAACCCAACATTGGAAGCAATCCAAATGAAGATGATAAAATAAAACAATAAAGACAGGATGAACTATTAATATGCATCTTAATATGGATGAATCTTTAAAACATTGTGCTGAGCAAAAGGTGTTAGACACACATACAAATTCAGACTTTATGACTGCATGCATGTGACATCCTGGAAAAGGCATGCTAACAATAGTGACTGACAGCAGATCAGTGGTTGCCAAAAGCAAAAGTAGGAGGTGAGGGAGAGGATTGAGTGCAAAGGAACATTAAAGGGACTTTTTAAGGGACAAAAGTGGTCTATATCTTGTTTCTAGGAGCTTATATATGATTGTACTTCAAAAGGTTCATGGAAAATGGAATTAAAAATAAGTTCATTTTGGTTCAAACCTATTTCGAAATCCATGCATATGAGGGATTTGCAAAAAGTCCATGAAAAATGCATCCTCTAAAGTACCCTGATATTTCTGAAAATATGTTGAATAGTGCATATAAAATATTAACATTATATAGTGTATACCATGTGTATATGTGTGTATATAAAACATTTCAATAAAATTGGTTTTTCAAATGCTTTTTGAAAGGCGGGCATTTGGTACACAGTGAAGATGTTACCTTTGGCACTGGCAACCCATATCAGAGTGTCTGGGTTTGAGTCCTGGCTCTGTTTCCCATTCTAGTTTCCTGCTAATGCACCCTGAAAGGCTCAAGTACTTGGGTCCCTGCCACTTGTGTGGGAGACCGGAGTTGAGTTCTGGGCTCCTGGTTTTGGCCTAGCTCAGCCCCAGCTGTTGTGGGTATTTGGGGAGTGAACAAGTAGATAGGCTCTCTTTCTCTGTTTCTCTGCCTCTCAGCCCTGCTCCTCTCACCTCCACCCACTCCTGCCTTACAAATGAATAATAAATCAATAAATAAAATCAGAGGATTAAAAAATGTCTTTTTGAATCTCTCTCTTATTGGTTCATTAATATTCTTAGAAGCTAATCTTGTGTGATCTGGATTGCAAATAAAAGTTTTATTGTTTACTCATGGGATATTGAATCTCATATTCCCTTACATAAAATAGAGCTAATAACTACATTTGGCCAAACTCATGCAACTGCCATAAGAAACTAAAGAGAAGGTTTATATATAAGAAAGATTTATAAATTACTATGCTGTGAAGAAAATTGTCACTACTTTTCTGTTGTTCACTTCACACATTCAGGTGAAATGACCTTGGTCTGAGACCCATTTAAAAGCTCTGTGAATTAATTTTATTTGGGTCCCAAAGGAACTCCCCTTGTGTTGAATGCCTGGTTATGGCACAGAATAGTCTTTTAGAACACTTCCTTAACTGTAAAAATTTTCACCTGTGTCAGTCCATGTGATGTACTGATCAACCCACTCAGACTGTTAAGTCTTTGAGTTCCAGCAATGACAGTTTGCACAGTCATTCCCCCAAATCAAGGCAATGCTGTAAGAGTCATTTTAGCTTGTCAACGAGGTTTCAATTTCACTGGACTGATGTCTTCAAAGGATCTCACATGTTCAGAGGGATGAAGTCCATGTGGGAGAGTCTAACCAAGTTTTAGGGTGACAGAGGGGATAGTCATAGATTTATGTTTCTTCTGCATATTGACAACTTGTCTTCCAGGCAAGAAATTGAGTTTTGACTCCAAATGGAAGAGGGCACATTGGAAAGTGGAGGCCTAATCTGTTCTAAGCCACATGCATTCGTTTGGCTGGTAGTCGCTGAGTGTCTGTTCTGTGCTTGTCCCAGGCTGTGGGGATGTGAAGAGGACAAAGCAATACCTCCCTCCTCATGGACATGCTGGTGAGGGGAAGGCAAGCTGCAAGCAACAGTGGGATTGCAGGGCCATCCAGAAAATAAACACGGTTAGAGAACAAGATGTAGTGGTCAGGGAATGCCCCGTGACTTGAGTTGGAACGATGAGATGCATTCCGCTGTGTGAGGATCTAGGGAAGTAGTGATCTGATAGTGGGGACAGCAAGTGCAGAAGCCCTGCTGTGGGACTGACCTTCACGACAGAAGGCAGGAAAAGGAGGCCGGTGTGCAGAGAATCGAGAGTGAAGGGAAGCCTAGCATGGAGTGACGTTTGAGAGGTAGCTAGGAACCCAGATAGGAGCTGGAGTTGGAATTTAGCCTCTAAAATCAGAGAACACTGAAGACTTTTCAGCAGGGGAGAGAAAGGATCTGAAATATCACCCTGACTCGCTATAAAGAGGGGATAGGCTTAGGGATCAGGCAGGGAAATGAGTCAGAAGGCTGTTAAACTGGCCTAAGGGAAAGTTGATTTTGACATTGGACAAAAGGAGATATGAACAAAATGAAGGGCACGTTTCTGAGCAGAGCTGTTAGGGTTTGGCGAATGACACGTGGGACAATGAGAGAAAAGAATATGTAGATTTTTGGCTTGACCATCCAAGAGGTGGTAGGAGTCTTTCTTTGGGGGACCACCTAGAATGGTTGACTAGAGCTGAGGCTGAATTACTCTGCAGATTGGAAAAGCAATAAGTGTGTGTAAATATAGGATGGTCATAGGCACTCTGGTTATCAAGCCCTCGTCACCCTCCTGTGATTTTCCAGACATGCTAATCAGTGGGTGCTGGAAATGTCATGATCTCCTAATCACAACCTTCTTGTCCAAGAGCCATTTTCAGCAGACATCAGTCCTGGGCCAGCTCCAAACCACTTCTGGCCCCATTGTTGATGTGGGTGTCTTTCTCTATGCATCTTGCTTGCTGCAGGGGCAGTGCTATGGGCAGTTTACTTTTGCCTTGCAAGACTTTGGAAGATTGCCTGTTTTTGTTAATTATGGCTTAGGAATTACTTTGTCAGAAATTTTGGAGTCCTAGAGTCTAAAAAATTAGAGTATTAAATATTTAAGAATTGCTTAATTTCTCCATGTGATGTGAGCTTTTTGGCTTAAATTGCATCCTTGAGCTGTTGATCAACTTGTTTAGAGTCACAGATTCAATTTTGCCTATGAAAACAACCTTTAAAATTGTTTAAAACAATCTTGGTTATGATAACTATAGATACTTTGGTTGGATGCTAATGGAGAGTGGAATAGTAAGCTTAAAGGAACAGAAGTAATCATCACAGCTTGTGCAAATCCTATTTGCGTAACAATGGGGAATGTTATCTTCTAAACTATTTCGGTGATTTTCTTCCCTGTTACAAAATAATATAAACTCATCCTAGAAAATTTTGAGGATCAGCAATAAAGAACAGTCATTCACAAAGAAATCCATGAGATGTTGAAATTTCTCATGAAAGGCTAGTGGGGCTTTTACCATCTGAATGGCAGAAGAAACCTTTAATACAACACTCTGACACAAAGTGTGGGTTTTCCACACCAAGCTTCAGTGCTGCAGCTCTCTACACACTTAACTGGGTGTGTTTGCGTGTCCTCAATTCAATTCAGCTCAACTCTGATTCTGTCTACGTGTAGTTAGCATCAGGCCCACATACTAGTGACCCAGTCCCACAAGATGCCGTTCTCAAGTCTTGGACCTCCCGTCTTTCTCAGCAACTTGACCTTACCAGCCCCTTGTCAGGTGTAACAGTTTGCCGTGATGACTTACAGAACTCACAGAAACACTAATCCCAGTTGATTAGAAAGGTGAAAAGGGCAGGTCCTTCTGTCTGGTGCAGTTTGAGGTGTGTCGCTTTCGCCACATGCAATGCATTCAACACCCCAGAGGCTCTCCACACCACATTTCTTAGGGTTCTTACATAGACTGCTTTAGGTAAGGAAGGCTGAGTAAATTATTGGTCATTGATGGTTGAACTCAATCTCCAGCCCCACTTGCCTCCCTGGAACTTGGCGGTGGAGAGAACAGTTCAACCCTCTAGCCACATGGCTGGCTCCTCTGGTGACTGCTCCATCCTGAAGCTCTCTAGAGCTCTGCATCATCAGCATTTTGTTCACCTAAACCCACACATGACTGAACAGGGCCTGTTAATGGATAACAAAGGATGCTCCTCTCACCCCATCACTCAGGGAGTTGTGAGAGTTCTAGAAGCCCTGTGGCAGGCACAGGGGAGGATGATCTGATATAGAATTTATTTCTTTTTAAGTGACAACATCACTCTGACCCAGCTTTTCATTTTGCATACGAAGAAATGGAGGCCCAGAGCAGCACAGAGTCTAGAATCCAGGTTTTCTCACTGCCGGTTTGGAGCTGTTGTCTGATTGTTTATGTGGCTTCCTAAGTACTTTGGGTTCAGGCCTCACTGGAGGCACTTGGATCTGCTATGGCCTCATTTTGAGCAAAGGGAATATGGCATATCATGATACTGGGTGCATGTGTTGCTCCACCCACCCCCAATGTTTTGGAGGCCACAGGTACTAAGTGAGGCACTGAATTATCTTGATCTAGGTGAGTATTTCTCAAATAATTTTTGAATCACCTGTTATCAGGATGACCTAGGGTGTTTATTGAAAATGAAAACTCCTAGATAGCCCCACCTCCAGGTTTGTGTTGTGAGAATTTGTAGAGCTAGAACTGAGAATCTGCCTTGTCAACAAACTCAGATCCATGGAAAAGTAACAGTTTTTAGGGGCTGGTCCTATGGTGTAGCAGGTAAAGCCGCCACCTACAGTGCCAGCATCCCATATGGGCGCTGGTTCGAGACCCAGCTGTTCTGATCCAGCTCTCTGCTATGGCCTGGGAAAGCAGTAGAAGATATCCCAAGGCCTTGGGCCCCTGCACCCTCGTGGGAGATCTGGAGGAGGCTCCTGGCTCCTGGCTTCAGATCAGCACAGCTTGAGCTGTTGCGGCCAATTGGGAAATGAACCAGCGGATGGAAGACTTCTCTCTCTCTCTCTCTCTCTCTCTCTCTCTCTCTCTCTCTCTATCTTTCTCTTTCTCTCTCTCTTTCTGTGTGTGTATGTGTGTGTGCGTGCGTGTAACTGTGACTTTCAAGTAAAATAAATACATCTTAAAAAAAAAAGAAAGAAAAGAAACAGTGCCGGCGCCTCGGCTCAATAGGCTAATCCTCCGCCTGCGGCGCCGGGGGTTCTAGTCCCATTTAGGGCGCCAGATTCTGTCCCAGTTGCTCCTCTTCCAGGCCAGCTCTCTGCTGTGGCCCAGGAAGGCAGTGGAGGATGGCCCAAGTGCTTGGGCCCTGCACCCGCATGGGAGACCAGGAGGAAGCACCTGGCTCCTGGCTTCGGATCAGCGTGATGCGCCGGCTGCAGTGCGCCGGCCGCAGTGCGCCAACCGCAGCAGCCATTGGAGGGTGAACCAACAGAAGGAAGTCCTTTCTTTCTGTCTCTCACTGTCTAACTCTGCCTGTGGAAAAAAGAAAAAGAAAAAGAAACAGTTTTCCAATAAGAAAAGAACTTCTGATATTGAATCAAATTATCTAATTTGTGATAGACAGACAGACAGATGAATGTTAGTAAATGGATAGAAAGTTTCTGGTTCCGAGGCGGATATTTGGTTGCAGCAGTTAAGACTGCCAGGGACACCCATATCTCCTATTGGAGTGCTGGGCTTCAAGTCCTGGCTCTCATTCTCATTCCAGCTGCCTGCTAATGCAGACCCTGGGAAGCAGCAGCAAGGGCTCAGGTGATTAGCTTCCTGCCACCCACAAGGGAGACATGAGTTGAGTTCTTGTTCCCGGATACAGCTTGGCCCAGTCTTAGCTATTGCAGGCATTTGGGGAATGATGCTAGATGCTAGATCTCTGCCTGTATGTTTCCCAGCCCTACTCCCTCTGTCTCTCAGCGTTTCAACTTAAAACAAATACATAAATCGATATAATTAATTAATTAATAATTTTTTAAACTATGGTTCCATGCAAAGAAACTGTTAATAGTTTTATCTCATGGGAGTAGACATAAAATGAATGAGGGATTGGACTAGTCTAAGCTATTTAGAAACCTGAATATGTGCACATAAATATATTTAAAATCTCTTTTGTAATATTTCTGCTGGTGTTACTATTTGAGAGACTTGAAATGTCTACATGATATTATTTATTGCCAGTGTGTGTGTGGACAGTAGATGCAAGTAGGTAACTCTTGGTTGATAAAAGAGGACACGGAGGGAGCCATCAGGAGGATCAAGGGGTCCACCTTAGTTCATCCATTCATTCACTCACTCACTCATTGATTTCTCAGTAAATATCCATTGAACACCTCTTGTGTGCCAGGAACTACTGTCGGTCCTGGGGATACAGGAAAGGACAAGACAGCATGGTCCCCAGTCGAGTATAGCTAGTGCTGTGTGGCAGGGAAACACCAATAAAGAGTCAAAGGAGATAATTTCAAATGATGACAAGTACTGTGAAGAAACAAAGAGGGTGTCCATTCTGGGTGATTGGAGAGCAGAGGCAGTGCCTCTGAGAGAGGACAGCTGAGTTGAGACCCAAAAACCAAGAAGAAAATAGCCACATACATATCTGGGGAGAAAGATTTCAGAAGGGAGCTACAGGGAAAAAGCTCGCAAGGTGGAATTTGCTTGATGTGTTTGAGGTACCTAAAAAAACTAGTGTTGGGGTAAGCATTGGCATAGCAGTTAAGAAGCCACTTGGGATGCCCACGTCCCATTTTAGAGGACCTGGGTTCATGTACCAGCTCTGCTCCTGATGCCAGCTTCCTGCTAATGCACATTCTGGGAGGCAACAGGTAAATTCCTTGTATTTCTAAGCAAAATCTCAACATCATCCTAAAATTTGAATGATAATAGAAAAATTCAAGAATTTAAAGGAGTTTTGAAAAAAGGAAAAAACCATGCTTCCCCATCTACTTATTAAGTAATTCAGATTAAGGCACTGTTATTGGTGAATGGGAATTATAAAATAGATCAATGAGACTGAAGAGAGTCTAATGATGGACTGTCCAAATCTAGGCCTCTGCATGATTGCAGTATGCACTGGAAATCAAGGTGAAAAGTATAGAATATAAAAAGTAAATGGTGTTGTTGCAGTGATTTCCTGTGAGTAAAAATTAATCAGATGCCTAATTCACACTTTGTACAAAAATAAATTGTGAGATGGATTAAAAACATAAGTATCAGAAGTCAAATTTTAAACCTTTAAGTGAGAAAAAAGGTTATCTTTATGATAGAAGACAGTATGTTTTATAAACTAGATACACAGAAATCACTCTCAAGATTGAATAGTTTTTATCATACCCAAATATGTAACATCTACACAAATAGCACTGTAAAATGAAAAAGCAAAAGACAAACTGATTGAAGATACTTGCAACACCGAATAACTAGCAGAAGCAAGTTTCCAAAACTATAAATCAACAAGGAAAATTCAAACTACCTAACAGAAAAATGGACTGCTTATTAACTGACTCTTCCTAAGAGACATAAATGAGCAATGGAACTATGAAAAGGTTTTCCATATCACTAATAAAAGCAGAAAACACAAGTTTAAAATTGTGGTGTGATAGCATTGTACTCCCATCTGAGTTGCAGAAAAGCAAAAGGCCGACAGGGACCTGGCAAGGAATGGGAGTCAACAGGTACTCTTGGATGTAGCAGGTGGCCTCTTGGAGGATGAGCTGTTATTCCCCAGTTACACCTATAAATGCCCATATTCTACAACACGAGCACTCTGCTCTGAGACAGAAATCAGCAGTGTTTCTCAGTGGAGAAGGTCTTGGTATTTAGTGGGGGGCAAGTCTCTGTCATTCACTGGAGAAGATTAAACATCCTGTCCAGTCCTATCCCCAACTCAAAAAATTCTCCTGTGTTGGCAAATACCTAGGAGAGCTGGACTGCCCTGGAGGCATCTACCAGGAGACATCCCTGCTCAGGCACACAAAGTGCTGCCACATATCCTGCACAGGTGTTTTTGTGCCAGATGTCGCCTGCAGCTGAATAGAGGCCTGTGTATGGGAGAACCGTGAGGGATGTACACTGCCACATCCTTTGTTTTCATAAAAATGGACACCACTCAAATAGCCGTTGGTCTAGAAATGGAGAATTAAACCATGAAGTGGTTGTACAATAGAGTACTATACAGAAGTTAACGATCTAGATCTATATGGAGCAAAATGACAACAGCTCAAAAAATCATGTAGAGCAAAATGTAATACACAGCATGGCACATTTTATGATAAAACCATAAAACTATAGGACATTGTTTTGGACAGATGCACACACACCAACAATAATCTATTAAATTCATAATAGTCATTGCTTCTGAAGATGGACTAAATCCTGAGTGGTTCTCTCTTATAAAAATAAAGGCTAGAGGTGAAATAAATATGTAAAACATGTGCCTATTTTGACTGAGGGTACATGGATAGGAGTTTGTTGCATTATCCTTTATATGTTGCTTTACACAGTGGATGGGGGTCAGGAGCAGGGCGGGAGTGGGGATGGGGTGGGAGGCAGTGCTGGAGGCAGAGGAGAGCAATGAGGACCTCTGCATCCTGCTTTGAACTCCAAGAGGGTGTGACAACATTGTTTGCACCATTTCTCTATCACCCCAAATTTGTTCCTTCAGTAAAACACTTCCTCTGCCTTTCAAGCTATGAAATTGTCACTGCTAGTTTTTTTTTTTAGCAGAATGACGTATTCAGTTAGTGTCTGCATAATTTAAGTTCTCCCGTCCCCATCCCTACAATGATGCTCTTATACTTTTTTTTTTCCTGAGCACTTTTTATTATGGTAAAGTATAAGTAACATAAAACTTTTACCATTTATACCACTTTTAAGTTGTACAATCCAGCGGCATTAACTAAGTCACAGTGTAGTGCAACCATCACCAGTGCCTCACTCCAGCAATTCATCATCGTCTCAACTGAAATTCTGTACCCATTTAACAATAACTGCCTGTCCCCAAGCCCTGCCTGACCGTGGTAGCCACCACTCTATTTTTGTCTATGAATCTGACTCCAGCTATCTTATGTGAATGGACTCATCCAGTATTTGTCCTTTTATGTCTGGCTTATTTCACTTTAGCACGATACTTTCAAGATTCATACATATTGTAGCATATATACGAATTTCATCCCTTTTCTATTCAATTGTGTGGATTTACACATTTGGTTCACCCTTCAGTGAACATGAGTTGACTCTCCCTTCTGGCTATTGTGAATAATGCTGATCCGAACACTGCTGTACAGATACCTCTACAAATGCCTGCTTTTTATTGTTTTGGGTGTATACTCTAAGGTAGAAAGATTGGATCAAATGTTTGCTCTTTTGAGGGACCAAGAATTGCTTTTTACAGCAGCTACACCATTTTATAATCTCATCAGCAATAATACACTTGAGTTGCAAATTTTTCCACGTTCTTACCAACACTGGTATTTTGTCTTTTTAAAATAATAAAGGTCGTTTTAGTAAGTGTGAAGTGATATTTCATTGTGCTTTGTCATACACTTTTTCTTTTATTTAATCGATTAATTGGAGAGGCAAAGAGAGACAGACTGACTGACACAGTTCCCATTTGCTGATCCCCTCCCCAAATGCCTATGACAGTTGGTGCTGGACCAGGTTGAAGCTGGGAGCTGGGAACTCAATACGGATCTCCCATGTGGGCAGCAGGGACTCAGCTACTTGAGTCATCTCTTGCTGCTTCCCACGGTGTGCATTAGCAGGAAGCTGGAGTCAGGAGCCAGAGCCAAGACTTGAACCTGGACACTCGGGATATGGAATGTGGGCATCTCAACCAACAACTTAACTGCTCCACCAGTCCTCCGTGCTTCTCCTACACTCCTTTTGTACTCAGCGTTGGGAAAGCATGGTACATGTCTTCTGACTGACAGATCCGTGACACCTGTGGTTTTGAGTATTTTTAGCATTTCCTGTAATGTGGCCCTATTGTAAGCTTCTGTGGGGGAAAAGGTGGAGGAGGGAGACTATAGTTCAGTAGCTCAGCATCAAAGTAAACTCCACGAAAGTCACGCCAAGTACATGTTTAACTTCTGCAGATTCAAAAAGTGCGAGATGGCAACCAGAATCTTCCGTTCCTTGGATGTTTTCAATTCCTTTCTGTCTTTTGCTGAGGGTGATTCTGTTATTTAAAGATACACATCTCTTTATACAAATGGCCAATAAATAAAGCTAACTCCATCATATAGTACACACAGATTTTATCTCTTAAAGCTTTGGAGGAAAAACTGGCTGTACTTATGGTGATGATGTGAAGTAGTGGGCTCTTACTGTGAAAATTCTATCCAGGTATTTTCCATGTTAATTTTAACTATACAGTTTCGCTTTGAACTGACTTTTTTTTTTTTGACAGGCAGAGTAGACAGTGAGAAAGAGAGACAGAGAGAGAGGTCTTCCTTCTGTTGGTTCACCCCCTAAATGGCCACTACGGCCAGCGCGCTGCACTGATCCGAGGCCAGGAGCCAGGTGCTTCCTCCTGGTCTCCCATGCGGGTGCAGGGCCCACACACTTGGGCCATCCTCCACTGCCTTCCTGGGCCACAGCAGAGAGCTGGACTGGAAGAGGAGCAACAAGGACAGACTCTGGTACCCCAACCGGGACTAGAACCCGGGGTACTGGTGCCACAGGCGGAGGATTAGCCTAGTGAGCCGTAGCGCCGGCCTGAACTGACTTTAGAAACAACTTCCTATGTAAGATGATTTTACTTCATAGTCTCCCTTTGAACATTGAAAGTATATATTTTGAAGACCCTGGGAAGTCTTCACAGAAGTTGGAGCACTTTCTCTTTAGAGGGCCAGATAGTAGATCTTTTCTTCCATTCCCTGTCCCAAATTACTCAGCTTAGCAGTTGTAACTCCTTAATAGCCATAGATAATTTGTAAATAAATGGGCATGGAAGTGTGCTAATAAAACTTTATTTACAAAAACAGGAAGCAGGCTGGATTTGACCATCAGGCAGTAGTTTTCTGACTCCTGGTTTAGACCATTGTGACCAAGTTTATTGAATTGTGGCCTTTCTCCCCTACCTCTCCTTTTTAAACCTGAAACCTATATTAGACACATAAATTCCTGAATCTGAATTCAGATATTAGATGGCTTCATATCTTCATGAGTGACACTGACAGTTGGTGACATGTAGCAGGTTGTCACTTTTCTAGTACCTGTGTTGTCATTGCTGTATGAATTAGTGGGTGTTGTTAGCTGAGTTGCATCACCCCAAAGTTTATATAGGGAAACACAAATCCCTAGTACCTTAAGATGTGCCTATATTTAGAAATCAGGTCTTTAAAGAGGTGAGTGTAAGTGGAGCCAGCGCTGTGGCACAGCTGGTTAATGCTCTAGCCTGAAGCACCAGCATCCCATATGGTTGCCGGTTCAAGACCTGGCTACTCCACTTCCAATCCAGCTCTCTGCTATGGCCTTGGAGAGCAGTGAAGGATGGCCCAAGTGCTTGGGCTCCTGCATCCACGTGGGATACCCAGGGGAGGCTCCTGGCTCCTGGCTTCAGATCAGCTCAACTCAGGCCATTGCAGCCAGTTGGGGAGTGGGCCATTGGATGGAAGCCCTCCCTCTCTCTGCCTCTCCCTCTCTCTGTGTAGCTCTGACTTTCAAATAAATGAATAAATCTTTTTAAAAAGGATTTATAAAAGATAATAAAGAGGCGAGTAAGTAAAATGAGGCTGTTTGAATGAGCCCCAATACAACCTGATGGATGTCTCCATTAGAGGAAATTTATACAGAAGGAAGCCAGATGTGGCATGTGCAGAGGAAAGTGCTTATGAAGAGGCAACAGGAGAGCAGCCATCTGCAAGCCAACAGGAGGCCTCCGGGGAAACCAACCCTGCTGACACCTTGATTTTGGACTTGCAGCCTCTGCAACTGTGAGACAATACATTTATGTTGTTCAAGCCACGCAAGTCTGTAGTATTTTGTTTTAGTGGCCCTAACAACCTAATACCATGGTGATCCTGCTTTAACCACCTGAACTCATTGAGATATTGCATTTCTTTGCTCATTCACATATCTTTTTTTTTTTTTATGAGTGAAGTTATGTGCTCTAATTTGCCTATTTGGCATGCTCAAAAGTCTTTAGGCATATCCCTCATGCACTTTAAGAATGGTTGTAGAACACATCCCCATCATGCTCTTGCTAATTTTTCCTCTATTTAGTTTCCTTCCAAGTATTGTCTGTACCATTCCTGTTCCTGGACTCTGGGGTTTCAAACAGAAGCATATTTCTTTGGCTTACTGAGCTGCATATTGTGAGTGGAAAGTCAGTGTGCACGGGGCCATGCAATCAGAGAACTCCCTTGCTGTATGTAACCTCAACCAAAGGTTCTTATTTCCCTGACTCAATTTCTTCATCTTCATAGTATAATAATTGCACTATTATTTTTGGAGTTCCTGAAAGCATTAGTAGCAAGGTAAGTGCTGTGCCTGGCATAACATTTGGCTCATGGTGGATACTCAATAAATGGTAGCTATTCTAAGCCATCAGGAGGTATCTGTTTCTTCTTCCTTTGGCCTGTGTAATCTAAATTGACATCAGTTGTGTAGTCTTTGGTACCACTGGCTAATGACATAAGGAGTTTAAGCAGTTCTTCACAAGTGTTGCTAAACGCTGTTAGATTTGTCATTGTGTACAGGGCTTGATGCTTCCAGGGGCTTTTGTCACCTGGCAGACACATGTCTTTCTCTGAGCCTCATTTATCCTACCTGCAAAGTAGGAGGTGTGGACAACAACACACCCCCAGTGTATTCCTTCTGAGCCAGCGTTTTACCCAGAAGTCATGAGGACTGGGTGCGAGAGTTCATCATTCTGATTTTGATACCACTGAAACCATTATCCCAGCCTCATCACTACTGCCTGTGAACATTTGCTCTCACTGTTTACGTTTAGCTTTGTTACCATGTTGATGCTTAATTCAAAACACCTAACGTAAAACCGACCTCCTTTAAGCTTCGAGTGATCAAAAATAAATGAAATTTTTTGTTTCTTAAAATAACTCCTCTGATTTCCTCCTCAAAGGAGACTGAAAAATACTGCCTGTAAGCAACTGTCATCCTGCACTATGCTCTCATTACAGTTGAAAGCCTTGAATATTGAGTTCTTGTTAGAAAAGATGACATCAGAAAGAAGAGGGTGCAGAGGAGCTCAGGAAGCAATCCTATTGGGTTCTTTCTGCCTCGGGCGCCATCTTGCCCTGTGTGTTTGCACGGACATCTAAGGGGATTGGGGGGTCAGGTGGGACGCAGAGGGAGTGGTGCAGTGGGAGAGTTTCATTGAACCACATGGCAGGTCAGTGAATACACACCTGCGTGTTCACCCTCTGCCTTGTCCTGTTCTTACACACTGGTGAGACAGATTGGCTTCCCAGTCGACGAGGGAGAAGCTGGACTGAAGCTGAGCTTCTGAGGAAAAGCTGTTTTCTTTTCTTTTGGCGGGAGAATGACAAATACATATAAATGAGGATATCTTATGGTGCAATATGCACACTAAATTTCATCAGTATTCATGACGGGTTTCATTCCTACCACAACTGACATCTGTTAAAAACCAGACTCCGGAATGCCATCCTGGTTTTAGTAATTCTGAAACATGGGTTCTGAGGTGGTATTTTACAGCGTTTTCTCTCCCACTTTGACAGCCCAGATTTTATGACTGATTGTAGATAACTTTGGGTCCTTCAGTTCCTCTTCCTACAGAGGAGAGAGAAACCTAACAGGATATATTCATTGGCACACAACGTGTAAGAAGCCCAACTGGTATCCCATCTTTAGTTGTTAAGAGACTAGCCTCAATGTCATCTCTATTTTGAGAGTTCTCTATTCTAAATCTCACCTAATTAGGTGATTTTCTCAAACTGTGATTAAACTCTAGCCAGCAAGGGGAAGATTAGAAATAAATTACAATTGTCACTGGCTGAAGATTTATAGTTCTTTCCCATGTGCCTACAGAAATTAAGGAGCTTCTCTGTTTTGTATTACAGGCTTTGATGAGAAATCCAGAAGAAAGAATGTGTGCAAGAAAAAGATGATATCTGTGCATAGCAAACAAAATCTGAAGATTGTTCCACTGGAAACAAAAGGAAGACAAGAGAATACTTACTAGTTAAAGGTAAGTGATCAGTTCTGTAAACATTGAACTTGTTGAATTTGTTAGAACTGGAGCATGGGTTTATTTGAGTTTTTGTGTGAGCTCACCTTGGCTTGTCAAGTGGGCAGGGATTGCAATATGTGATAAGAAAATTAGCACATAGAATTACGCCCCTATGTCCTAATGAAAGCTAAATGCCCAGAAGTGGAACCTCTGCATTTGAGAGAAGTTCTCTGGCTAGAGAACAAAATAAACAAAAACCAAAAACATAACTATACTGTGCCTTAGTAACATTTTCTATATTTACAATATTTTATCTGCACAGTTGTAAAGTTATTTTTATTCACAATGGAACACTTGATCTGCTTATGTGCAGTGGACAACTGAACAAAGCTAATGGTTGGTTATTTCTGTCCATGCAGTGGTTTTTATCCTTAGCTTACCTGTAGTGCCTTTTAGAATGTAATGGGGTGGGGTGGGGGGTGATTTTATGAGCATTGCCATAATGATAGCAATGCTGTAGAATACAGACTAGAGGCAAACATGGAGTACCTCCACCATATGGTGTATCATATTCCTTAATCAGCTGATCCCAGAAGTTCATATCAGACAGACAGAGTGATTTGAAGGATATAGAAGGTTATCGATGTGAAACATGCAAATGTATGGGTTGTGCACGAGTACAATGTGTGACAGTTAACTGCTATGTTTACATAGTCATTTCAGAATGCTTCCTGGAGCAAAATCATTGGTTGGGTTGCAGTTCTGTATGCCAGCTCATGCTGGAACAGTCAAGGAAGGACAAGGACTCTTTAGGGTCTTGCTCTACATTTACCACTTGTGTGACTGGTTACAATGACCAATATCCTCTTGCCTCTGTTTCTTCATCTGTTAAAATGTGGTCAGTGTCAGTACCTGCCTCACAGGGGTGTTAGTTAATGTGATTTGAGATAGGCAAAATGCTTGGAAGAATGTCAAGCATATAAAAAGTACTTAAGAATTATTTGCAGATTTTATCACTAAGTTAAATGTACTTCTTTGGTTGTTGTTTTATTTATTTTTTAAAAGTTTTTTTTAAGATTTATTTATTTTATTTGAAAGCATTACAGAGAGGGAGAGGCAGAGGCAGCTGGGTGGGGGGAGGGGAGAGAGAGAGAGAGAGAGAGAGAGAGAGAGAGAGAGAGAGATCTTCCATCTGCTGGTTCATCCCCCAAATGGCTGCAATGACCAGGATTGGGCCAGGTCGAAGCCAGGAGCCAGGAGCTTCATCTGGGTCTCCCATGTGGGTGCAGGGGCCCAAGGACTTGGCTATCTTCTACTGCTTTCCAGGCACATTAGCAGAGAACTGGATCCAAAGCAGAGCAGCCAGGACTTGGATCAGTGCTCATATGGGATGCTAGCGCTTGCAGGCAGCAGCTTTACCTAGCACACCGCAGCGCTGGCTCCAATTGTTTTCATTTTTTAAGGGCAGATGTGGAAGAGCATAAAAGATGTTGAGAACATGAAGGATAATATTTCTTGAATTCTGGAAATATTGGCATTGTCCATTTGGCTATCACAGGAACTGATGGGTGCTAGAGAGGAAAAATAGCTACAGGGGGCTCAGTGCATTTCTCTTATTATCTCCTTGATTCAAATATTTTAGGAAATATTGGAGAATAAAGATTTAAATCATGCAGAATATTTAAAAATTATAAATAAAGGCCTGCACCACGGCTCACTTGGCTAATCCTCCGCCTGTGGCGCCGGCACCCTGGGTTCTAGTCCCAGTTGGGGCACTGGATTCTGTCCTGGTTGCTCCTTTCTGCTGTGGCCTGGGAGGGTAGTGGAGGATGGCCCAGGTGCACGTATGTCTCATATCAGAGTGCCTGGTTTGAGTTGCAGCTCCTTTGCTTCCAATCCAGTGTCCTGCTAATGCCTCCTAGGAGGCAACAGATGATGGCACAAGTACTTGGGTCCCTGCCACCCATGTGGAAACCTGGATGGAGTTCTGGGCTTCTAGCTGGGTCTGGCCCAGCCCTGGGTGTTGGAGAGCATTTGGGGAATTAACCAATAAATAGAAGATCCCTTCCCTTCACTTCCCTTTGCTTCCCTTCTCTCTCTCAAAAATAAAAGAAAATAAAATTTAAAAAATACAACAGTGCTATACCTGTACATACATTGTTTTGTATTTATAACAGTTTGCCATTTCATCTGGAAAATAAATTCCCCAAAGTTCTGCTGCCTGATCAACAGGAACACATACTTAGAATTTTGATAAATAGACCAGTTTAGCTTCCAAAACTGTTGTCTCTATTGACATTCTAATCAAAAATGACTTTGAGACCCTTTTTGTCCATATCCTTCCAAAACAGAGGATTAAAAAATTTCTTTTCTTGCCATCTCATAGGAACAATGCTTGGTTATTCAATGTTGGTATAAGGGAGAACACACATGGTATGCAATGAGGACAGAAGGGTGTTGGGGGTGAAACTGGAGGATGTGAAACTGGAGCGTCCTGTCTGGAAGAATCTCTTGGATCCAAAGCATAGAACAGGATTTCATGTAAACGGGACCAGAAAGGGTTCTGCTTGGCACTACAGTATGATATTCGATAGCAATGCGTACCAGACTGTACTTGATAATGAAGTACTGACAGTTCCTTCACCACGGTTGGCAACTACCAGTACCCTAAACCCCAACCTCAAATCCTACCCCTTCTCCCTACAATCCAGCAACTCAGAGACCAAAAGGGAACCTCCTGGACCCTGACTAGCATACAACTAATTCCTATTTGGGTTGATCCTTATTTGTGTTCACTGGTTGTTAATATTTTTGAATAACCTTCCTGCCTCCATGAGTCTTAAGTTTTTGTGAGACACGTTAATTGCTTCCTCCTTCTATTTTTAACCTCTAGCACTGTCAAGCAAGCAATCATTTGTCTATCTCGATGATTAGATTCTTTCTTTTTTAAAGAAAAGATTTGTTTATATACTTTGAAAGAGTTACAGAGAGATAGAATCTTCCATCCACTGGTTCATTCCCTAGATGGCCACAACACAACAGCTGAGACTGATGCAGGAACCAAGAGCTTCATCTGGGTCTCTCACGTGGGTGGTTGGGATCCACACACTTGGGCCATCTTCCATTGCTTTTCCCACGCCATTAGCAGGGAGCTGGAACTAGTACGCATATTGGATACCAGTGTCTCAGGCAGTGACTTTACTCACTATACCACAAGATTGGCCCCAAGATTCTGTCTCACTCATTCTTTCACTCCCAGAATGATTACTGAACACCTCTATATGGTAATTGCTCTGCCAGGATTTCAGGGCAAATGCTTTCCCAGACCACAAGGCACTTACACAGTAGTAGGGAAGGCAAGTGACAAGTAACAGAAGAGACAAAATAATTCCAGTAGCAGTGAGTGCTATAAAGGCAACAGGCAGGGGTCTGAGGATGAGATAATCACTGATTAACTTTTAAAAAATAAGATTTGTTTATTTATTATTTGAAAGGAAAAGTTAGAAAGAGAGGAGAGTCAGAGACTTCTTCTATCTGCTGGTTCACTCTCCAAATGGCCAAAAGGCTGAAGCCAGAGGCTAGAAGCCAGGAACTGTATCTGGGTCTCCCACATGGATGGCAGGGACCCAAGTATTGCTTTCTCAGTTTCATTAACAGGAAACTGGATCAGAAGTGGAGGAGCTGGGACTCGAACTGGTGCTCATATGGTATGCCAGTGTCACAGGCATTAGCTGAACCTGCTGAGCCACAGCACCATCCCCATGAATGACTGACTTCTGCCATCATTGCATATCTATGCATTTTTCCTTTATTTAATTAATTCACTTTATTATTCACAGCCAGAGACAGATGGACAGACAAATGGAACTCCCTTCTACTGGTTCACTCCCCAGATACCTGTAACAACCAGGACTGGGCCAAGAACTCAATCCAGCTCTTTCCCATGGGTAGAGAAAACCCAATTCCTTGAGCCATCACCTGCTTTCTCCCTATGTCTGCATTAGCAGGAAGCTGGAATCCAGAGGTAGAGCTGGGCACTGAACTCATGCACTCTGCTGTGGTATGCAGGTGTGTTAGCTGGGGTCTGAACCAGCAGACCAACCCTTCTCCCGTTATTACTACTTAAATAATCAAGCTCACCACCTACCACACTGGTAGAGAGGGAGCAATTTTTGATCACTCCACTAGAAGGATATGGAAAACAGGCTCTCACAATATGTTGCAGAGATTGCCAGTAGGGGCAGCTTCACAGAGGGAGGCCTCCTCAGAGCCCCAGTCTCTGAAACAAACAGTCAAGGAAGGAAGTCAGGGCCAAGGAGGGGAGACAGGCCAGGCTGCATGGTACAGTGTGTGCAGACTCCAAGTGGGAAGAGCCGGTGTGTCTTAGAGGAACTAGAAGGAGACAAGAGTTATTAAAGAGGCAGATTTTATGTCATATGTATTTTATCACAATTTTTAAAAACTCTAAAGAAATCTAATGTATGGATAAAAAATAAAAGCAGGAAAATACACAATACACACTGTGTATGTAGGCTGGCATGGGATTTAGCAAGGAGATAAAAATAAGAGGATATTGTCTTTAATACTTGTGAGATTTTTTTGTTTTGCCTTCTTCACAGTGAGCATATATTTTTAAAAATTGAAAGTTTTTTTTTTTTTTTAAGTCAGCCTGACCTTTGGTAAACCTTTGGAACTGGTACAATTTTCTAAATTGTGCAAACAAAACAACCCTGAAAAATCTGTTGGCAGTTGTGCTTGCTTGCTCCCAGCATCCCTGTGCAAGGCTTAACCTGAAGTAAAAGTTTCATTATAGTTTAGAGCACAAAATGGTTTTCCTTGCCCACATTAAATTACATCATGTGGAAAAACAGGCTCTCAATATAGTAAGATTACCCCTGCCTCCATGAAGACTATCTAGTAATTTACTACAAAGCAAGATGCTTCTATTAATAGCTTTACATTTCCTTGTTTGGTAAAGTATTTAAGACAAGTTGGTTATAAAAACTGAGCCACAATCTCAGAACACCTTCAAGTTTTTACACATAATAAAAAATTTTTTAAATCCTCATAAAGTTGTAGAAAACTCCATTTTAATGAGTCATCCATTTTCCTTCATGAAGTTTAAATGTGATGGTGAGTTTGTGTGAGTAAAGAGAGAGTGTGGAAGGAGCCCCACTCTGGGGTATGCGTGTTAGCACTCATGAGGGAGAGTCCTACAGACGATCGGGGGAAAAGAGATAATTTTCAGGACCACCACCTACGCCGTATCGGAGTGCCAGCTTGAACCTCTGCTGTTCAGCTTCCAGTCCAGGTTGCTGCTAGCGCAGCTGGAAGGACTGGGGGTGATGGCCTGAGTGCTTGGGCCCTACCACCCATGTGGGAGATGCCAGTGGAGTTCCTGGCTCCAGGCTTCGGATTGGCACAGCTCCAGCTGTTGCAGCCATCTGGGGAGTGAACCAACGAATGGAAGACCTCTCTCTCTGTCTCTACCTCTGTCTGTAACTCTTTCAAATAAATAAATAAATAAATATTTTTTATTTGAAAACTCTGAAAAGCAGAGTTACAGGGAGGCACAGAGAGAGAGAGAGAGAGTTCTATCATCCATTGGGTCACTCCTCAAATGGGTGCAGTGGCCAGCACTGAGCTGATTCGGAACCAGGAGCCAGGAACCAGGAGCTTCCTCCAGGTCTCCACATGTGGGTGCAGGGGCCGAAATACTTGAGCCATCTTCACCTGCTTTCCCAGGCCATACCAGAGAGCTGGATGAGAAGTGGAGTAGCTGGGATTCAAACTTGTGCCCATATGGGATAGTGGTGCCACAGGCAGAGGCTTAGCCCACTGCGCCACAGTGCTGGCCCCAAATGAATTACTTTTAAAAGGAGATTATTTATTACTTTTTAACCTTCTTTTATATTATTGGGTTCTTGAACTGCTACAGTTAGGGAATGTTCTTAACAGTTAGAGAGATGTAGCTGACCTGCAGTAAACCACACTTATTTCAAGTGTACAATTCGGTCATTTTTGACCTCTGTATACCCATGAAACCATCTCCGTAATCACAATAATAAAAATACCCATCGTTCCCAAAAGTTCCCTTGTGTACCTCTCTGACCTCTTATTTCTATCTTGCCCAGCGCCTCTCCTACCACAAAATAATCTTATTGTTAAAATGTCCTTATTACATTTTTCAAATTCTAAAACTAATGCCTGCTATCTGCAGAAAACACAAACAGTATGAATATTTTGGGCTGTTGAAGATGAAAACGCTCATCAGCCACTCCTCATAGTTAACATTAAACATTTTCTAAATTACAATAAATGGAGAGACAACAGGTACATGTGTTTTGCTTCCTTTCAGTGTAAGGAATAACTTTGAAATTATGAAAAGTGAATGTGAGCAAAACGTTAAGTGTCCAAGGAATGCTAGGGACCCAAATCCGTGCTCCTTCTGCAGAAGTCTGCTTGAAAGGCATTAAAAGATGTGGCGTGCTCTGCATCACTAACCATTGCATAAATACAAATCAAAACCCCAATGTGATATCACTTCACATAGAATGGCTAGTTTGACTTTCTAAAAAAATACACAATAACAAGTGTTGGTGAGGACACAGAGAAACTGGAATCCTCGTGCACTGTTGTTGGTGGGAATGTACAATGATGCAGCCACTGAGGCAAACAGTACAACACTATGCTGTTTCCTCAAAAAACCAGACATAAAGTTACCATAAGATCCAGCAATTGTGCTTGTGGGTATTTACCCAAAAGTATTGAGAGTGGGAATGTGAACAGATAGATTTTGCACATCCGTGGTCACAGCAGCATTGTTCACCAAGGCCAAATAAACAAATATCTAGCCAGATAAATAGAAAGACAAAACATGGTGTGTATACACAGTGCCTTCTTGGGCAGCAGGTGTGAGACAGACCCACAGTGCGGTATGGATGGGGTAGCCAGAAAAGGGATAAACTGTATGTGTGATTTCAGTTACATGACATACTTAGGGGAGCCACTTCATAGAAAGTAGAGGGTGGTTGTCAGGGGCTGGTGGGAGTGGGAGTGGGGAATTACTGTTTAATGGGTAATTAAACAGTAATCTGTCAGTCTGGAAAGATGCAAATCTTTGGTGGTGCTTGGTGGTGAAGGTCTTACAACAGTGTGAAAGTATTTAATGTCACTGACCTGGACACTGAATATAATTAAAATGATAATTTTTTTGTAATGTGTACATATGTATATATATATATATATATATATATATAAAACCACAGGTTTTTTAAAAAAAAATATTTATTTTGAAGGGCAGAGTGACAGAGATAGTAAGAGATCTTCCATCTACTGGTTCACTTCCCAGATGCCGCAACAGCCAATTCTGGGCCAGGCCAAAGCCATATTGGTGGCAGGGATCCAAGTACTTGGGCCTTCTTCCACTGCTTCCCAGGTACATTAGCAGGGAGCCAGATTGGAAATGGAGCAGCTAGGACTCAAGCTATTGTTCTGATATGGTTACTCCAGCATCACAAACTATAGCCTTAATCCACTATGCTGTAATGCTGGCTTCAACACGATATTTAAAAATGGTAAGAAAAGAAAAAAAAAATTCCTAGGTTTTTCCAAATAAAAATGCTAGAAGTACCAAATGTCACCCTAATGTATTTTAATGATAGTTGGCCAAAATTGACCTGATGGTCTAGAACAAGGTGTGGGTGTTTAGCCTACTGGTTACAATATCAGTACTGACACCTGGGTCCCACATCAGATTAATGGGATTAATGTGTAGCTCTGACCCCTGATTCCAGCTTGCTTCCTGCTAATGCAGATCCTGGGAGGCAGCAGTGATGATTCAAAATAGTTGGATCCCTGCTATCCATGTGGGAGACCTGGAGTGAATTCCTAGGTCCTGGCTTCAGCCCTGGTCATTGCTGGTATCTGAGGGATTAAACCAGTAGATGGGAGCTGTTTCTCTTTGTACTTCTATGTTTTTGCAATAAATAAATCTTTAAGAAATTTTAAAATAAAAATACAGTATTTTAAAATAAAAATATATTATTTTCTTTTTAACTGATACTTCATACTCCTAATTCTAGTAGTGCAAACTAATAAGCAGCAAATGACCAACTAATGGCTAGACACTCCTTTAAGCATTTTTAGTGTATTAACTCATTCGATCCTTAACAGAAGAAGGAGCTACTGTGACTTCCATTTCACAGATGAGAACGTTGGAAAGTGAACATGCCCAAGGTCACACAGCTAGTGAGAGGCATTGCTGGCCATCCAGCTGTGGCAGTGTGTTTCTCGAGCCACAGTCCTGGGAGCCACTATGTTTTACCACCTCTGAAGCCTCGGAGCAGGGGAGCTGTCAACCGTGTGGGTGTTGCTAACATTTCTATTGCACGGTTATAAAGGAAAAGCTTGAGTGAACTGATAGAGCGGTCCGCTTTCCTGCGGTAGATGCTTGTGACCTGAAGTGGGCAAACCATTTGTCTACAGCTGGGAAATGATTCTTGAGCCTTTACCCAGCATCTTACTAAACGCAGTCATGAAGGAGAACAGAGCAATGTGACATACAAAAATGAAAGTTTTGAAGCTTTTAGGTTGGGAAAGCTCTGGATGAGAGATCTCCACTTTGATGGGGAACATAGGACCTCATATTTCCCCTTCTTTCCAAGATTCATGTCTCCTCCAATGTTAGGATAATTTTTAATATATATTGTTCATGTCTGTGTTGAAATTTTTTAAAAATTTTTTGACAGGAAGAGTTAGACAGTGTGAGAGAGAGAGAGAGACAGAGAGAAAGGTCTTTCTTTCCATTGCTTCACCCCCCAAGTGGTCGCTATGGCCAGCGCATTGCGACCAGTGCGCTGCGCCAATCCGAAGCCAGGAGCCAGGTGCTTCCTCCTGGTCTCCCATGTGGGTGCAAGGCCCAAGCACTTGGGCCATCCTCCACTGCACTCCTGGGCCACAGCAGAGAGCTGGCCTGGAAGAGGAGCAACCGGGACAGAACTGGTGCCCCAACCGGGACTAGAACCCGGGGTGCTGGCACCACAGGCGGAGGATTAGCCTAATGAGCCGTGGTGCAAGCCCCTGTGTTGAAATTTAGAAAGTGCTGGATTAACGGGGGATAAATAGTTTCACCAATGCAAGAATTCTTAGGGACATAGGCAAATACTCTGAGTTGCCAAAAAAGGGATAGAATATTCATATTACATAATACATAATCATATATATTATATAATATATAACTGTTTCCCAGAGTTCTTTTGCCCCAGCATACTTCTCTCATGGGAAACCTTGAGGGGTTAGTGCTCCCTGAAGATTTTTGGGAATCTTTGTCCTGAATTCAACATCCTTACTCTGAAATTCTCCAATAGGTGAGACATTTTGAGCTTCAATAGAATGCCACAAGTGGAAGATTCCACACCTGACTTCATAGGACAGGTTGCAGTCAAAATGTCGGCATCTTAAAAATTAATATACAAAATTACCTTAGGTCACGTGTATATGGCATATATGAAGCATAAATGGACATTGTGTGTAAGCTCAGTTTCCATTCCCAAGACATCTTATCATGTACATGCAAGCATTCCAAAATCCAAAACTCAAGATCCCAAGCATTTTCAGATAAGACTCAACCCCCCTGTCCTGGGGATTTTCCCAAGCTACAATCAGGGATCCATCTCCCTCCACTCCTTGTTTGTAGTCTGACTGAACATTGACTAAAACCTTTATTTTCTCTCAGCACACTAACAGGCCAACATTTTCAACCAGACTTTGCTAAAAACTTGCAAGGGATAGGTGAGACAAATGAAACTCCATAAATAGTCACATTTCTAAGATCCAGCAGACTGAGCTGAGGAAATAGCAAACGTGCCCAGCTCTGCTGGGCCAGTGCAGAATACAGCTTCTCATTATACCTAGCCTGGCTCTCTTCTCCCTAGTTTTCCAGCCAAGTGGCCTTTTCATCATCTCATGCTCCAGGAGCATCTGTAGGTTTATCCCATTACAACCAAGAATAAATCCCTCAGACCTTTGTGTTTCACACAGCTCAGGTTCTTTTCTGATTTAAGTTTCCCAGTTCTGCCCCAGGCCTAATGAGCAGCTCTGTGCAATCTCTGTGGTGATGAATGTGAGAGGTCTAGTAAATGTGCCACTGTCAGTGTCCATGCCAGGACAGACATTATTAATCAACACAGCACTCTTTCTGTACAGAACTTAAAACTGGTCTCACAATCCTTCCTGACACAGGGCTCTCTCCCAGGCAGGCATTATCAATACACTGATGTTCACCTGAGTGGGAAAACTCTCATCCAAGCCTACTCCTGGAAAGTATGCTAGGGGTAAGGTATGGATAAGGTGAATCAGAAATAAACTTTTTAAAGTGTGTGTCTGTGTGTGTGTGTGTGTGTGTGGTAGAAAATTAGGGAGATAACATTTAAGAGAGTCACCCAGGAAGGATTGTGAGACCAGTTCTGAGTTCTAGGAAGGGTGCTGTGCTGATTAATAATGTCTGCCCTGGTATGGACACATCCCTGTATACGCAGAGCCTCCACACTCCATTGTTTGAATTCTAGTTCTTGTTGATGTCATTTGGCATGTGCCGTATGTTTTAATTAGCATGTCCTTGGAGTTGCCTTTGTGGGAAGTGCTCAACAAACATCCTGTGCTTTTTGTGAAATTCCAGAACAAGCTGTGTCAGGTTTAAAATGGCCTTACCTGTTGTAGTAGACCTTCAAGCTAAACATCCTCTGACAGCTTGACTTCTGCTAGTGCTGTTTATGTTAGCATTAAATATAAGAGAAGGCCACATAGTGCAGTCATTAATCATGGCCTCTGGGGTTAGATGGGGTTCAACCCTTGGCTCTCCCTCTTACTTGCTTTGGGGTCTTTGTGTGTTACAATGTAAGCCAAATACAAGTTATAATCAAGCTTTCCAAAAGTAAAGATAATAGCTCTTCGTTGTGGTTTATTTCCATGGTAAGTGTTACTGTGCATCCACTTTGTACCAAGTCCTGCATCGTGAGGACATTGATACTAACTTTTAAACTAGGCATTTAATTCACCTAATACTTGAAATAATACTATTATTATTAGTCTTTTAAGCCCACCCTCTTCTGTTTCAGTTGAAGGTATCATGAAAGGTGGGGGCAAAAGGCCATGTGTATTCTTGAATTTTAGATTGAGTAGAGGTGAGATTTGGGTGGAAGGCCAACAGGGTCAATATTTAATTTTTAAATTGTGCATTGAAGGTGAACTTTCGTCTGTGGCCAGTGGGGGGTGCTGTGTGAACAGAGTAACTCTTCCAGTGCCGCCTGCAGGTAACTGTGTCTCGCTTCAGCTCAGGGGAGTGTGACCTGAAAGTAATGAGCAGCAAGTTCAGCTCTGCTGTTAATTCTGGAGCTTGTGTCTCCTGTGAAATTTAACTCCATCCACATTATTATGTCAGCAGAAATGATGAACATTTTTTAAATGTCCTCTCTGACCAGTGCACTATTGAGTGTAAAAGACGTGCATGTGGAATTTAAGGAGGAGGTGACACTGAAGTTTTGTGAAGCAAGCATTATGGAAATGCTGTAAATGGTAGATTAACAATTGAGGAGAGATAACGGTGCTGTGGAAAGCTGTGAACAATGATGAAAGTCTTTGAAAGCAAAAACATGTCTCCCACCTTCTATTCGCCTAAGTCACCATCGGTGGTAGAGAGCAAGGGGTTGGGGCTGGTGTACAAGAAAACCAGAGGGCTGCACTAGGTAGAAGTAAAAGGCTGTTACAGTGCCACTGCTGATTACCAAGAGGTAAAGTTAGTATCATCAGCATCTATGATTTTTGAGATTGCTTCTGCTTCATTTGTAATCTAGGATCTTTCTTTCATTCTTTATGTCTCGCCTCTTGAAATTAGATTCAGAGATTAACTCAGAGTCTCTAAGCAAATTTTAAATTCATCTTTGAATTTTTAAAGAGATTGGCTTTACAAGTATTTCGACTATGAATTTTCATGTTGGGATTTAAGTCATTTAACCTATGTCTTGACATCAGCTCATTTATCATCTAAATAATTCCAATGTGACAATCTGATAAGAGAAATAGCTATCATTCCTTTAATATGTATTTTTGGTTATCAGTGAAGTCAAGGATTTTTTTTCTTAAGACTTATCAGCCGTTTATATTTCTTATGGAAATTGCCTCTTCCTGGCCCTCTTTTCCTATTGATTTGTTTATCACATTAATTAATTTAGACAAAATTAATTTGGGAGTGTTAAACTGAGGAACAAGCACTATGTTTTGATAATACAATCATGATTCTAAAGTAGTTCCAGATAATTGGAAAATGTGAATGCATGGCTTCTGCCTCATCCTTATGGTTGGTGTTGTGGCTGATAGACCATTGTCAATGTTCCTTCTTGGCTGGCCCTGAAGTCCCTGTCTGCCTTGTGACAGTTCCAAGGGCTGCAGAGCAGGTGTCTCTGATGTCGGTGCAGATTCCTAGGAAAGAGGCAGGTGGCGCTGTTAAACAGTCCTCCTGGACTCTGATGTCTGGCTGCTAAAGAGCACTGTTCAACTTACAGTCTAAAGAGAAGCCGTCTTATTCTCCCATCTGTCTCGGTAGTGACTCACTCATTTCTGCATCTCGCACAGAAATGAAGAACTCATCATTACTTAACGATGAATTGTTGAAATGTTAGTTTGATGACTTGCAAAGTGCATTTTGCACGTTTGCTTGTTTTGTTTCTCCTATTACCCAGGATGCTAGAATAAGTGATGAGTGATTGACTTGGCCACAACAGTTAGGCTCTTCCATCCAAAGTTCTGAGAAAAATGCACTTTATGAAGAAATTATGCATGGATTTTAAAAAATTGTACCAAAATAAGCATCTCTTTTAATTCCATAACCTGGCATAATTTCTCTTAGGGCCAGGTTTTCAAAAAGAGGACCCTTCTGGTAAGCTGGCAAAGCTTATGAGTCCTTTGTCAGAAAAACGTGTTTTAATTAAACTATATGGAAATATAGTTACTAAAACGTTACACACGCTTGTGATAAAAACAAAGGTTCTTATTTATTAATTCCATAAAAAGCATGTTCTAGAGATGGGTCTTGCTAACTATCACAGTGTCAGGGTTGTTAAGAATATAAATAACATTTTACAATATAGGCAGTTGTGGTGATGTGATAAAAAAAAATCTGTGGTTTCCATTGGTGACTGAGTCACAGATACTGCTAATATTTCATAGTTTATTATGAACATTTATAAATCATGCTGTGTTCTTGAATTCTGTGCAAGGGTCTTTGGAGGTTATGGATGCCTGGCTAACCTCCCCTGGTCCCTGGGCTAGGATAGAGACAGGAATGTGTTGGAAAAGGGATGAAAAGGAATTTTCTGAAGTTCTAGAAATATTCATTCTTGATTGTGGTGTTGGGTACATGACTGCCTATATTTGTCAAAAACTTCCAAACTGTACACGAAAAAGGATGAATTTTGTGGTATGTAGAGTAGGCCTTAATTTTTAAAAAGTAAAGAAAGGAAGAGAGTGAGAATGAAAGAAAGAAGTAGCGATGCATTGAGCATTGCTGCCAGTGGAAGGAGCCCCTGGAAGATCCCTTCTGTTTCGGAGCTGGGTCTCCTGCCCAATTATGCAGCACTTCAGTGAGGATCAGTAGGGGTCAAGTAAGACGACTCTGAAACAAGACTCTCTGAGCTCAAATTCTGTCTCTGTGGCTCATTTTCTGTGTGACTCTGGGCAAGTTACATCATATCTCTGTGCCTCATTTACTCACCTGTGCCATGAGGGTGGTAATAACCATACCTGTTTCATAAAGCTAATTGAAAATTAATTGTGTATTATATTTAAAATACTTAAACTGGTGCCTGGTACACAGTAAGCACTACAATGTCATCTGATATTTAGAAATACTTGCGAAGAGGTCAAGGCCAGAGAGAGCAGCTCCATACCAGTGATTGCATTAATAATCACAGAAAGATAGTGCTGGACCATGTTTGGTCAGGGAAATGTTAGTCATTAACACCAATGACAAAAAGGTGAGTTTGTGTGTCCCAAAGGCATGCCAACTTACTTGCTAATATTCTTCTAAATGCGGTAGAGACACCTGTTTTGTTTTTCTTTTGGTATTGCCTGAACTTTAGCCCCCACGTGCATCATCAGCTCCCCAACATCCTCTTCCGTTTCCAAATAACTTTCCTGCTGCACCACCTCATAGGATGCATTTCCCAGAGACCAAGCCAGTGCACTGTCTGCAGTGTTTGCAGATGAAAATCACCCAAGGACATGAGAAAGGAGCCAGGTTTCCTATAAAGCCCCAGCTGACGGTGCAGCGAGTGCTTATGTTGGAGCCATACATGCGATTGCTATTTAGTGCCTTCAGACATGCCACAACACTGTGCTGAGTATTTACCACACAGCCAAATGCTAACCCAGCCAAGTTTCCAGTGGGGCCCCGCTGAGACTTAGGCCCAAGGTGTTTCACCAGTTGAGCAGTTTGTGGGCTGGCGAATAAATTACCTACAAGTGAAGAATTTTTTGCAAGTAGCTTTTTATGCCGTTAGCCAGACAACAGCTCATTTATCTGGAAAAGCAGAACCAGGGAATTATGGAAACCTGAAGTCATGAAATAATCCCTGAGCTTCATCTAAAATAGTTCTAACCTTTGTCACTAAACCTGCATAATGTCAACCTAGAAAGCATGGTGAGGCCACCAAATGTAAGAATGAGGGACTTTAGAGAAGCCAAAGTCAGGGTGGCCACCAGACACAGATGCTTTAGTGCCAGAATACATGGCCCCAAAGGGGATGTGAGCAGTTTGAATACATAGGCCAAAAAACAAACCAGAAGGGGTGGTAGGGAACAGAGCTTGCTTGTAAAAAACTCCCTTGGTTAACAAGAATAACATGAGATGCTGACTGGCTGTTGCTTTCTTCATTAAAAGAGAAAGTTTGATAAGGGGAAACGTGTGCCTATCCACAATGGCTTCGGCTAGTTAGCAAGAATTAAGCAACTCTGGGGTCTCATAATCTTCTTTCCCAGGTTAGTCATTTTTAGTGAGCCTCAGACTTACCTGGTTTTAAATTCCATCCTCGAAGGCAATGTATAAGGTAGAGGAGGTGAACATACAGCATATCATAGCGGCTTCTGTTTGATGTCACTAAAAATACAGTGAATTCATTATTTGAGGCAGTTTTGTTCTATAAAGTCGCTACAAACACTGGCTAATCCTGGAACACAGCTCCTAGGGGGAAATCTAGGTTAGGTTCCTGTAGGTCTCTGGTGACAACAATCTCATCAGCTGGTCAATACATAGCCCTGTTTTAATTGTGTTTCTAAGCCAACATTGTAACTCAAGTCTGAATGAAGCCTACCCAACACACATACTTTTTTTTTTTTTTTGCAAGCACAGTACAACTGTCTTGAACTTAAGAGCTAGCAGAGTCTATTTGGGCTGCTTTAATGAAAAACCGTAAGCTGGGTGGTTTATACACAGCAGACATGTATTTCTTACAGGTCAGGAAGCTAAGAAGTTCAAGATCAAAGCACTATCTGATTGGGTGTCTGCCGAGGGCCTGCGTTCTCCTTCCTAGATGGTACCTTCCAGCTGTGCCCTCGCTTGTTGGAAGGGACAAGGCTGCTCTCTGGGACCTCTTTTATAAGGGCACTGATCCCATTCACGAACTCTCTGTCCTCAGAGTCACCTCCCCAAGGCCTCGCCTCCTAACACCCTCACATTGATAATTAGGTTTCAACACATGAATTCAGCAGGGCGGCAAATATTCAGACCATAGCTAATTCAATAACTCAGCACTACATGTACGGTCCATTTGAAATGGCAAAATCACCAGCAAAAAGCCTAAGTATGTGGCAAACGTAGTACTAAATCAGCTGTCAAAAGGGTACTTGTATATAGCATGACAATTGCAGGAAGACAGAACACTGCCTTGTTACACCTCAACTAGGAACTGCTCATTGGGTGACTCAGACTTGTCGCTGCTGTGCATAAGCCAAAGGATAATTTGAGTATTGGTTTTGGAGATACAAACGAATTTTAGTGAGTAGATGAATGTGTAAACCCAGAATCTGTGCAGAAAAGACATTAACTGGGTCAGTGCTGTGGCACACTAGGTTAATCCTCCGCCTGCGGCACCCACATCCCATATGGGCGCTGGTTCTAGTTCCGGCTGCTCCACTTGCAATCCAGCTCTCTGCTGTGGCCTGGGAAAGCAGCGGAAGATGGCCCAAGTGCTTGGGTCCCTGGCACCGGCATGGGAGACTGGGAAGAAGCTCCTGGCTTCTGGCTTTGGATCGCTGCAGTTCTGGCTGTTGCGTCCGTTTGGGGAGTGAACCAGCTGAACCTTTTTCTCTGTTTCTTACTTTCACTATCTGTAACTCTACCTCTTAAATAAATAAATAAAATCTTAAAAAGAACTAATAAAAGAGAGAGAGACATCAACTGCCTTTTCCAGATGCCGCCAGTACTCAACACCAGGGCTGGCAGCAGCACCTTCCCAGGTGCCTAATGGAAATCTCCGGGTGTGTGGGGGAGGGCTGAGACGCAGTCACATGTTTCATCCTCCCTTCTTTCCGGGTCACGGCGAGGTCTCTGCTGTCTTTCCATCTGGGCTGACTCAGTGAGAGTCAGCTGAGGGCGTGGGAGGAAGAGCAGCCCAAGCTTTCCCTGCAGCCTTCCTCCTCTGACTTCCTCTCCCATTGTTTCCCTCTGACATCTCCAGCCTTCTCTGTGAAGGTGCATCTGATAACAAGCAGTCGGTTGTACCTCCCATCGCTAGGTCAGTGACCTCGGGGAAATCAACCTAAATTTCCTCAAATGTCAAAGTGCCTACTGCATAAGGTTGTTGTGAGGAATAGCTATGACAGTGCTGTAAGGCAACAACAGTGGCACCTGTGATGCAACCATTGCTCTGTAGGTGGAAAAGAGGTCACACTTTTTCGACCTCACAGGTTTTTGTTGAAATGGATTCTGCAGTTTGATCAAGCCACCTTCCTATGAGCTCCTTCCCAGGCATCATCTTATTTATCTACTCCAGCAGACCAACCACCTTGACCCCTTTAAACCCCAAGACATCTCCTGCACATCTCAGTCTGCAAGTTCTGTTCTGTGTCCCCTGTGTAGATGCTTCCACGTACCACTGGGCTCTTGGATTTCTGACTTTAAAAGGCCCTTCACCCTTTTCCAGAGAATGGAACTGGCATCATATGCTTCCACCATGCTGCATGCAAGGTAATGGGCACCTGCAACTTTGGCCTGCCCAGCATCCAGTATTCCTTCTGGAAAAAGAGCGTCAATTTTCCTTTGGGCTTAGGCAGGGTTCTTTCTGCTTTGTGCAGGCAAGGTTGGACGTGTGACCCAGGTCTGGCCAATCAGAGCCAGTGAAGGCTCAGTGGGGGACTCTTGTTGGAATTCTTGGGAATGAGAACCTCACTTTTCATGGGAGTTGCTAACCAAGCTGGGTGTGAGCCAGTGGCCACTCCTGTCTCCACTGGAAGTGTCTGTCTGACAAGCTCCTCACAGAGGAAAGAAAATTGAGATACACATAGAGACAGATTCCAGAGCATTGGTTCCTTAGGCCAGAAACCTTTGCACTTTTCAGTTACATCAGCCAATACACTCCATATTCCCCTTCATGGGGTTTATTTATCCATGTTTGCTTTAGCCAGTTGGAGTTGGATTTCTATGCCTGTCACTGAAAGATTTTGGCTGAAAGTCTCCTCTTTGCATTTCTAAATTTCCCCCAGATTTGTTTCCTAATGTATTTCTCAATGTTAACCCATTTGCTGGCTCTGCATTGTCTCATGTATGTCACATAGATGAGTATTTTCTTCCTGGTGTTCTTTGCTACTTGGACTTTGGGTGCAGTTGACTCTTCATTTGGGCTTTCAGGGCTTATCCATTCTCTATCTCGATTTGCAAACCAATGTATTGGTTTTCTACTGTCGCATAACAAATTACCACAAATTTAAGCAGTGAACACAAACCCCGTATATGTGACAGTACTTCCAAAAGTTCACGGAAAATTGAATTAAAATAATAACTGGGGCCAGCATTATGGCACAGTGATTAAACCACTGCTTGCAACACTGGCATCCCATATCAAAGTGCTGGTTGAGCCCAGGCTACTCCTCTTCCTATCTAACTTCCTGCTAATGCACCTGGGAAGGAGATAAGGATGGCCCAAGTACTTGGGCCCCTGCTACCCATGTGGGAGACTAGAATGGAGTTCCTAGATCCTGGCTTCAGGCTGGCCCAGAGCTGGCTGTAGCAGCCATTTGGAGAGTAAACCAGCGGATGGAAGTTCTCTCTCTCTCTCTCTTTCTCTCTCCTCTCCTTTCCCTCTCTCCCTCTCTCCCTCTCTCTTTACCTCTCTGTCTCTCCCTGTCTCTGTTGCTCAGCCTTTCAAATACAATTGAAAAACAAAACCAGTAAGTTTATTTTGATGCAAAAAAATTGAAATCCATGCATACAGATGTCTTCAAAAGTTTTATGGAAAGGATATATTATAAAAGGGACTTATGGTGTTCAAAATAAACATTTTTAATTCCATTTTCCCATGAACATTTTGAAGTTCGTGTGTATGTGTGTGTGTATGTGTGTGTGTGAGTAATCTCACAGTTGCTGTAGGCAAAACTTAATTGGGTCTTCAGCTCACAGCGTCACCAGGCTGAAAATAAAGTTCCATCTTCTCTTGGTAAGAAGCAGATCACATGCCCAACATCCCCCAAGGGCAGGGGAGTGCACAGAGTATGGAGATCAGGGGCCCATGCTAGGATTCTGCCTGCTGCACCATGTCAGCCTCCTTCCAATTGCTATACACCCTAGCCTTTCTGATTGGTACAGTTGTTTTGTGTACATAGTGTAGATTTTTAGTAAAAATATGTTGTAATATGTGTATGCATGTCTGCATATTTTAGGGTTCAAAAAAGTAATCACGACAAGCTGAACAATGACCCCAAAGAGTTCAGGTTCTTTTTTTTTTTTTTTTTTTTTTTTTTTTTTTTTTTTTTTTTGACAGGCAGAGTGGATAGTGAGAGAGAGAGAGAGACAGAGAGAAAGGTCTTCCTTTCGCTGTTGGTTCACCCTCCAATGGCCGCCGTGGCCGGCGCTGATCCGAAGGCATGAGCCAGGTGCTTATCCTGATCTCCCATGGGTGCAGGGCCCAAGCACTTGGGCCATCCTCCACTGCACTCCCTGGCCACAGCAGAGAGCTGGCCTGGAAGAGGGGCAACCGGGACAGAATCTGGCGCCCCGACCAGGACTAGAACCCAGTGGAGGATTAGCCAAGTGAGCCGAGGTGCCAGCCAGAGTTCAGGTTCTAATTCCTAGGATCTGCAAATGTTACCCTGCCTAGCAAAAACTTTGCAGATGTGATTAAACTGAGGCTTTTGAGATAGGGAGATTATTTTGGTTATCTAGGTAGGCTCTGTATGCCATTACCGGTCCCTAAAAGGGAGAAGCAGAAGGAGAGTAGCGAGGCACACAGAGGGAAGGAGATGTGAAAGTGGAGGTAGATGTTGGAGTGATGTGGCCATCAACCAGAGAATGCTGGCAGCCAGCAGAAGCTGTGAGGTACAAGGAGTACAAATTTTGTCCCAGAGCCTCCTGAGAGAGTGTGGCCCTGTTGACTCCTTGATTCAGCCCAGTTAAACTGACTTTGGGCTTTTGACTTTGAGAACTGTAAAGAAAAAAATATACATTGTATTAAGTGACTCATTTTATGGTCATTGTTATAGAAGCCGTAGGAAACTAAGACAATGCTGTACTGTCTGGTTTAGAATCAGGCTTGCATCTGAGGTTTCTGAGCCTGAAGACCAAAATTTTCTAGGCCAGACTTCCATCTGACTTAAAAAATATTACTCTGGGCTAGCTCTATGGTGCGGTAGGTTAATCCTCTGCCTGCAGTGCCGGCATCCCATATGGGTGCCGGTTGTAGTTCCAGCTGCTCCTCTTCAGATCCAGCTCTCTGCTATGGCCTGGTAAAGCAGTAGAGGATGGCCCAAGTGCTTGGGCCCCTGCACTCGAATGGGAGACGGGGATTAGGCTCCTGCCTTCGGATCCTCACAGCTCCAGCCATTGTAGCCATTTGGGGTGTGAACCAGCTGAAGGAAGACTTTTCTCTCCGTTTCTCCCTCTCACTGTCTGTAACTTTACCTCTCAAATAAATAAATAAAATCTTTGAAAAATAATATAATATTTCTTCCAGCAAAGGCATCTTGGAGCATCTGCTTTGTCTTTTAGAAATGCATTGTCCAGAACCTCCCATGAAACAGTGCCACTTATTAGAGGCAGATCCAAACTTTGGCACAGAGCTGCTTGTTATGAACTAGTGGAAAAAGCAAAAACTTGTATAATGCAACTTTTCATATTTTATCTTCCTACATGGAGGACATGAACTTTATTTAACAGGGGAATCTAGTTTTCCTTTTGTATAAGTAATTAATTCCACAGGGGAAAAGACAAATGCTGCTTGTCCTATAATCTTTTATGTGGTCCTTAATATGTTACCAAGTCCTTTCAGGATTTCTTCATTTAGCAGACATACCTGTAGTTTCTATTAGGTGTGATGAATGATGGAGAATCACTGCAGATTCAAAATAGATGCTTCTGGCTCTCAGAAATACCCATAGTTCCATGGAGAAGACAAAAACTAATTGGTCCTATCAATTAGTGTATAAATAGAGACTAAGATAAGTCTAAAGAAAAGACACAGGCTTTGGTTAAAAATTATGTGAATTATTTTGATTTCTAAAAATCTTAACACTTAAAAAATGACAAGACACAGGGTTTTAGGAGATTCTTTAGCAAAAGAATCCAGCCTGTGCTGAGGAGGTCAAGGGCACCATCTCTTGAAAGTGACTTTCAGCTGAAAGCTCAAGGTTGCTCACTCAGGACTCGTCCAGAAGAGGCACGAGGCTCCCCCACTACCCTATATAGTGTGGTGCATTAGAGAACCCAGAGGGATGTGGGGCAGGAGGGCGGGGGCGGGGCACTGGAGTGGTAGGGGAGGGCCTAATCATGGCTGCAGAAGACCCTTGAAGGCCAAGGCAATACAATTGAAATGAAAGAAAAATCGGGGGCATGGGTCTGTTCCCCAGCCTACCATATTGGGTAGCCCTGCTTCCTGTAGGAGGCAGTTGCCTAGCTGAAAGAAGCCATCCTGGGGCTCTCTCTGTCTCCATTTGGGTGACTTGCTCATGTAGTTGCTTGTTCACAAAATGCAGATGGTGACTATTTCTTCTTTCCGAGCAGTGGTCAGTGTTTAAAAGCCTGTAAGCTGTGGAGCTCAGCATAAGTAACAGTGAAGGTAGAAAGAGTGCAGCCCTTGGGAGTCCCTGGAGGACCGTGTTGCTGCCTGCAGAAAACCAACAGGGCCGAATTCCTGGGGACACCCTGTGCCTCAGGTGGCATCAAGGATGGTGATAAAATGCAGCCCCTGGAAATACACCATACAGCAAACCCAACTTAATAGCACTGCTCGCCTACAGCAATAAACAGCACCTATTGATTCAACCCTGTTGGAGATCTACAATTACCACTGACTTTTTCTGCCCATGGATCACTAGACTTTCATTGAAGGAACACCTTCTAATTAAAAGGAGGCACTCTTTTCCCTTGCAGAAAGGAAAAGCCATTCTCTTTTCAATGATGCTTGGTTCTTAGCCACATAATATGATTTTCTAAAAGGGGAGAGGGGAGCATGCATTTAGGACAGAACTATTTTGTCCTCCGCATCCTGAATCTGGTTTATGCTACTTATCTGTTTGAGGGCCAGTCTGCTTCTAGTGTAAATCCCTCCATCTCTCCATGGTGAAAGCTGCCCATGATTCCCTGTGGATTGAGGTTTCTGGTTGAACTATAGAGATCTTTTCTTTAACATTTATTTGCAAGTCAGAACTACAGAGACAGGGAGAGACAGAGACGGAGAGAGAGAGATCTTCCATCCACTGATTCACTCTCCAGATGGCTGTGACAGCCAGGGCTGGGCCAGACTGAAGCCAGGAGCCAGGAGCTTTTTCCATGTCCCCCATGTGGGTAGCAGGGGCCCAAGCACTTGGATAATCTTCTGCTGCTTTTTCCCAAGCCATTAGCAGGGAGCTGGATCGTAAGTGGAGCAGCCATGTCTCAAACCGGCATTCATAGGGGATGCCAGCGTTGCAGGCTGCGGCTTTACTGCTACACCAAAACGCTGGGCCCTCTGAATTATACAGGTCTTATGGGCTCATTTCCATTTCTCCTCTTGGAGCTCTCTCCATAGATAGATGAGCCACAGCCCTGTGATGCTTTCTGGTCTCCCTCTGGAGATGGAAGCATACACATCTTCAGAACGGAGTTCAATCCATGACCTTTGTGTACCTCTCCCTGAAGCCAGCATCATCCTTATGGGAAAGAAACCGCTTTCAGCGTCATGCGAATCTGCACTAAACAGCTCAGAATCAAGAGGTCGCAGAAGGTTCCAAATCTCCACGGGTTGCAGTCGCATCGGTGTAAACAGAAGAAATTGTGCAAATAAAATTTTTCTTCACTTCTCCCCTATGTCTCTGGTGAATAGCTGGGAGCAACTTGTACCATTTCCTCTTGTTGTCCCTTCCTCTGCAGCTTGCAGCATATGAGCCACGGGGTTTGATTATCTTCATTCTGCTGCTTCATGAAATGCTGCACATCTTTTGGACGCATGGTGAATTCATCACATTCCGTTGAGATTAATGAGGCAATCAAATCACACTCTAAAGCCAGTGAAAGAAGAAGATGAGAAAGCTTTCTGTTTTCAGCATTTTGCATATTTGTTTGTCTTAAAGCCAGGGCTCGGAGGTTTGGGGAAGCCTCAATTTGAAGTGGAGTTGCAGCGATTTGTGACTATTCACAGGTGAAGTTCTGTGAGGAGTGGTAAAGGGAGAAAATATTTGAAAGAAGTTGGTGAGAACACGCGGGGCACCTTTAATTGCCTTTATGTAGCTCAGTAATATAAGGGGTGATGCAATGTGATTCTAACAGCAGAGTATCTGGGGTTAAGTCCAGGCTAAGTGACCATGAATAAGTTCCTTCATCTTCCTGTGCCTCAGTTACCTTAACTGTGACATGGAGATGACCAGAATAATGTGTACATTATAGAATGGGGTGTTAAATGAAATTACAATACATAAAAGCACTTAGCAATTAATGCTCAATGAAAATTAGCGATTACTTTTCTCAGTATGTTGGTCTAAGCTGACCATCTCAAATCCGGTCATTGCAAAACACAGCTCAGTGCATTGCAGACACTGTGCTAGGTGTCATGGACCATGGGATTACTAGGTGTCATGGACCATAATGGAGGTATGACCAGACTAAGGGGGACACCATGATGGCTCTCAGACCCACTGGTGATGTGGGAATCCACGAGACTTTGGTGCCTGGTTGATGTGAAGCTTCCCACTAGACTTGGAGGTCCTGGGAAGGAAGTGTATGTGTGTGTGTGTGTGTGTGTGTGTGTGTGTGTGTGTGTGTGTGTTTGGCATTTTCTCACGTCTCCTCTGATCATACCTTCATACAACCCAGGACCCCCATCTAAAGATGCAGCTGGCATAAGTAAACACTTCCCTATGGATAAGCTTAAATGGCTGGAGACAGTAATTGTTCGTTCTGAACCTCAGATAACCTGAGTAACATAATGGATATGCCTGCTAATCAGGCATTATCAGGAATGCCTGATAAGCTTACATTGCCTTACATTACGGCCACTTGTGTTTGCAACAGAAAACTCAAGCCTCTATAGGGAGGAACTTTGAACAAAGCATTTCTTCTCTAGCTTACTTGGAGCAGTCCACATTTCACTTTCTCTGTCTCCCCTCATACTTCTACTACTTTCACTCTCCTGTGCTCTAACGCTGGCTTTATCAAAAGAATAGGAATCAGTAAAATAAAATCAGCCTTCTGAATGTTGGCCAGTCCACCACAGAATCTAACACCAAGGGCAGCTTCCTTCCACAGGACCTTGTCCTGTTATACCAAGTGTCCCCAGTTGATTTTCCTTCTGTTCTAATTCACAAGACTTTGTAACGCTCTCTCTCAGCCCAGTGAGGTGGTTAACATGGGCCATGGGGTCAGAACACTTGGGTTTGAAGCCTGGTATCCTCCCTACCAATGGAACACCTTGTGTAATTTTCTTTATCTTTTCTACCTCATCTGCAAAATGAGGATAATAGTAGTATTCACATCCTAGTGTTGTTGAACACATTAATAAGTTAATTGAAAGTACATTTTGGCACATAGTAAGCACTCAATAAATGCTAGCAGCATTATTATGATCTTGACAGAAGTGTGATTTTTAGTTCCATCAGCAAGTGGGAAATATTGCTTCTGTATTCTGGAACACTCTGCCTCTTACTTCTTGCAAGTCAGCTGAAAAACAAATTCAAAAATCACTCAGTCAAGGGTTTGTTCTGATTTGACGTAATTTTTCGAAAACATGGGCCTTGGAAATCATCCCCTTGAAGAGGTCTATTATGTAACTAAACTTGAGGCCAGTATATCATTAACTGGGATTCCAGTGTGAATTCTATTACAGCCATATCCCCGGATGGTTATCCAGGTCCTTGTAAATTGCTTACTCTTTTATTCGCTGGGCTTGTAAAAAGTTCCCCTAGAAAGGAGCGCAGGGTCAGCTTTGGAGCTGCAGACTTTGTTCTGTAGTCAAGTATTTTTATGAAGTCACAAGACAGAACATTTCCGATTCCTCATGCTTCTGACAAAGAGCTCTGCCCTGCTGAGGGGCTGGGACTGGAATGATTCATATCCTGCAGGATGAAAAGTATGGTTGAGAAACTCAGTGCTGTCAACGCCGCCTCCTCTGTCCCAGGTGTTGCTTAGACGTCTTGGTAATGAAGGTTACCTTGCTTCAGACACAGGTGCAGAGGTCCAGTATGTTCTTCACAAGTTGAGTCACGTTTGTAGGTACTCAGTGCGTAAGAGGATTTAAAGGAGCCTGAGTTAAACCTTCTCCACACAAACAAAGCAGTTGAGAATTTATAGCATGTGTTGCAAACTGGAGATTGAGTTTGAAAAACCATGTGGTTTAGCAGCTACCATACAGAAAAATCGCATGATTCATTTGTAATTTGGGGTAAGTGGTTCCCATGGGCTTTGTTTGGGACCATCACGACCACGACCATGTGGCAGCACTCAGAGCTGAATGGCAGTGTCCCTGTTGCTCGGGAATGCCATCTCCAGATTGCCACAGAACAGTACAGCGTGCACAGGTTCCACTTAGTCCCTTGGGTTTGCAGCTCCTTATAGATGTCCAAACATTAGAATTGTTTAAAGTCATGTTTTCCATTATCATAAAAATATTTTTTTCTCCCCTGTTCCATACTTTTCCAGATCCTTACTCTTATTAAAAGAGGATGCTGTGCCTTGTGGGTAAAATGTCTTCAGTAGGACAGGTGTTTGGCCTAGTGATTAAGATGCCCACATTGCACATCAAAGTGCCTGGCTCCGGCAGCTGACCCTAGCTTCCTGCTAATGTAGACCCTGACTGGCGGCAGCAGCAATAGCTCAAGTGATTAGGTTCCCACCACCCACTTGGGATAACTGAGTTGAGTTCCAGACTCCTCGCTTCAGCCTGGTCCAGACTCTGCTGTTGTCCTTCTCTAATAAACAATTTTTTTGCTTGTTTTTAAAATACTGTCAGAGAACATCAGTTTGACAGTATACCCTTAGGAGGAGCACTTTTCCAGAAGTAGCCTGTACACATCTTAAACACACCTTCATATTTGTGCACTCAAATACGCTCCTGTACTCACACATATTCACGCTCGCTCCTGCACTGACTGCCCACTCTTACTTTTGTACACACACACTCGCTCTTGGCACGGGAATGCTAGCAGAGTATGGGAATGATCTGAACTTTGAGCTGATATCTGACTTGCCTATGCTTCTCTATCCTGAGACTTCTTTTGGAGTGTTCTGCCATCATCCAGGTGGTTTTCAAGTTCCAAAAGCGGGTCTGAACTTGATGAGACTTGGTTGATGGCAGATCACTCCATAAAGAGTGTCAGGATAGAGGGGGCACTGCCGGGGCCAGAGATGAGCTGAGAGGAAAATGGGAAGTTGCCAAAGTTCATCTTCATCCCTTTGACCCTTGGGGCCATCAAGCCAGAGTCTGTTCTGTGTATTAGGAAGTTGCTTTTATTGTCAGGAAATCTGATGTGTTTGAGGAAAGGGTGGAGTTGTTATTGATGTTGCTTGGGGTTCTGGAGATCCCAAATAGTGAAGAACTTATGCAATCAATAGAAGCCCCAATTCAAACTAGTTTCGACCAGACAAGCTGCTATGGGCTCATATACTGAGAAATGCAGGGAGTCTAACTCCAGGTGAGGTCTGATTGAGAGGCTGACACTGCTCTCTGCATTTGCTCTGCTCTGCTCCCCACACGTGGGTTTTGTTGTCAGATTTTCTTCCTTTTTAAGAGCAAGAATGGAGGTAGTAAGTTTGTCTTCTGTCTGTGCTTCACATAAACAGTGAAGAGAGGGCCCCTCTATCCCAGAATCCTAAGCAATAGTCCTGAGACTGTCTTTAACAGGCTGGTCATGTCAGAACCACTCACATGCTAATTGGTTTAGGCCAATTAGGCTTCCCTTGAAGTGGGAAGTGAGGTTAGCACATGGGTTGTGTGAGGGAGTGGTAAGAATAATGGAGATCAGGTGCCGTGGCTCACTTAGGTAATCCTACACCTGCGGTGCCACCATCCCATATGGGTGCTGGGTTCTAGTCCCGGTTGCTCCTCTTCCAGTCCAGCTCTTTGCTGTGGCACAGGAAGGCAGTGGAGGATGGCCCAGGTGCTTGGGCCCCTGTACCCACATGGGAGACCAGGAGGAAGCAACTGGCTCCTGGCTTCGGATCGGCATAGCTCCGGCAGTGGTGGCCATTTGGGGGGTGAACCAATGGAAGGAAGACCTTTCTGTCTATCTGTTTCTCTCTCTCTCTCTCACTGTCTGTCAAATAAATAAATAAATAATTTTTAAAAAGAATAATGGAGATCAGGAATTTCTCACCAAGAAGGGTGATGAATGCTGGTGGCCATTATGCCACTTGGTCAATCCCTTGGCTGTTGAAAGGGGCCTGGGTGGTAGCTCATTATGTTCCTCATGTCTTGTTAAGGATGGAGGGATGGCGCTCTGTGCACCTGCTTCCTGAGTCACCGTAGCGCCCCTCTCCAGGCAGACATCGAGCTGTGCCGAAGACTCCCCCTGCTTGTATTGGTTCCCTTGCTCATGAATTCTTGTTTGAAATTTCCCCACAGCCCAGTAGATTTGCCTCTGCAACTTAAGGAGAAAGGTGCAGGCCTCCAGCTCTGGGGTAAAGATGAAGCCAGCGTTCGCTAGTAATCTATTCCTGCTTCCTTTTGTGGTTTCTGTCTCGCAGAGAAGTGCTGGAACAAGCAAGCGCCAATTTCCTGCTGAGACAGTCTGAGTGGTAGAAGAGCAGTCCCAGGCACCCTGTCCTGAAAAACCACCGTGTGCCACGTGTGGCCCTGTGTACACTGTGTAGCTTCCTCATGAACAGCCTAAGGAAGGCGATGTCTTTGTATTTTGCAGTTCACAAACCAGGCCCTACAGGGATTAAATAACCCCTCCAAGGCCATCGGCAGGAAAGGGAGGGACTGGGATTTCCCACCGGGGCCCTTCTTCCCCCCATGTTGGGTAGGATCTGACTTCACACACTGGCCTCTCTCTGCCTTAACTCCCTCCAAGCAAGATTTCCAGGTGGAAGGGGGGGGGGGTGCTGAGCCCTCTTGTTCTCTGCCCTCCCCTGCTTGAAAGTCTCCCTGTTCAGAACCCACTTGCCCTAAGAGTGGCTCTGCCTCACTGGTAGATATCCATGGGGCCATTGCCAGTGTTTTCCTTTCAAAATCTTCAGGCCCTGTGTTCCATGCCATCACAGCCCTACCCTGTCTTAACTAGTATGTTCCCCAAGTGTGCTGGGTTGTTAGCAAGTGTTTCCATGGAGACAGGTTTACTTTTAACCAAAGACTTCTGGACAGAGCGTCTTACTTGAGAGGTGGAAATTTCAGACTGGCAAGATGATGCCTTTTGGGGCCTGTGGCTTTTGACCCACACTTGGAGGTGTAAGGACTGTTTCATGTCCCAGAACTTTAAAAGAAACTTCACAAGTTTGCTTCTGAAGTCCTTTCCAGGCAGAATTTTTCTCCTGATTTCACATTCCTATTTCATCTATGCATGATCTGTTACCCCTATCTCTCAAAATCTGGAACAAAGGTCAAGCATGACCTTCTTTTTATTATTATTATTATTATTATTATTATTGCTTATTTGAAAGAGTTACAGAGAGAGGTAGAGACAGAGAGATCTTTCATCTGCTGGTTCACTCCCCAAGTGGCTGTAACAGCCAGAGCTGAGCTGATCTGAAGCCAAGAGCCAGGAGCTTCTCTGGGTCTCCCATGTAGATGCAGGGGCCCAAGGACGTGGGCCATCTTCCACTGCTTTCCCAGACCATCAGCAGGGAGTTGGATCAGAAATGAAGCAGCCTGGACTCGAACCAGCACCCATATGGGATGCCCGATGCTGCAGGCTGGGGCTTTAACCCACTGTGTGACAGTGCCAACCCTGTGTGTTTTGTAAGTAAGGTTTTACTAGCACACAGCTGTGCCCTCCATGTGTATATTGTCTCTGGCTTTCTCACTGTGATGGCAGAGCTGAGTTGTTGCAACCGAGACCAATGGACTGCAAAGTGTAAAATATTCACTATTTGGCTTTTTAAATTATAGATGTGGTGGCCTCTAGTTAGGTCATTAAGCTCCATAAATATTCTTCACGACCTATCAGCTCTTTTCACCCCAACGTGGCCAGGAATAAAAATCTCACATAAGGCAGGCATTTAGCCTAGAAGTTACGATGCTTGCATCCCACATTGGAGTATCTATGTTCTATACCTGCTCCTGCTCTTGACTCCAGCATTCCTGCTAACACAGACTCTGAGAGGCCGCAATGATTGCACAACTAGTTGGGTGGTTGGGTGCCTGTCACCCATGTGGGAGTCCTGACTTGGGTTTCTAGCCCCCGGCCACAGCCCAGCCTACCCCAAGGCATTGTAGGCATTTGAGGAGTGAATTAGCAGATAGGAATATGCTTGCTGACATTGGCTCTCTCTACCTTTCAAATAAATAAAAATTAAAGACAAAACTGAAAACCTCAGATGGGCCGTACTCCAACAAGAAAAAGCAAAATCCAGTGCCTGAAGTTTAAAAAGGGAAACAGGTAGATGACACTTTGCAACCAATGTCAATCAGAGCACTTTCCATGCAGCCTTAGACTCCTTCCTCAAAGCCATGCATTTGAGGGGAAAGCTACTCTCCACGTCCAGCTTACTGGACACCATCGGGTCAGAAAATCGAGACCTTGAACATCATATGGATTGTCCTGTCATGGTCAGGCATGACATCTCTTGTTACATCCAGAACTAAAACTTCATTCGCGATTTCTGTGTCTTTGATTAAGCACCGGATGAAGTAGTTGTCTTGTGATTAGGGACTATGGTATTTGAAAAATGCCTCCTTCTAGATAGTAGATTCATTACACTGTGCAATGCTCACACCAGGAACTAAACCCCACTGAGAATATTGTAGAAAACCATCTAATGCTCGCCCTTATTAAATGTCACTGATGCGATTCACAGCATTTCTCTCTTGTGGCTCTCATTTTTCTTAGAGTCAAGCATCTGTTGTTGAATTCATATCAGGTGAAAGTACATAAACAGTGTTGCCAGAGATGGGAGCTGGGGCACCTGTACTTATACCACCACCATCTCCCTTAAACCAAGGCCACACTCACCCTGTGTTCCATCGTATGCTAATTTCAGGAAGACCTTTCTAAAAGACTCTGCTTTCAAACACTGGTGTCAGACATTATCGGTGATGGGTAAGGACTGGCTAATGAGAGGGCATCCAGTGGCAGCGGGGAGACCTGCCCCAGAGGCCACATTAGCTGCCACAAAACTGACCGGCCTGCCTGCCCTTGAGGAAGTGGTGACAGGGAAGTTGCAAATGAGGAGGTGGCATCATTTGGCAGGTGCATATTTGACACAGGAAACGTGTTGAGGCTCTTCAGAGGGTCCTTGGGTGGGAGAGATGTGCTCCTTCTTATGGGCTGGGGAGCCCTTGAGCCTGCAGGAATGCTGTTGCCTGGGAGGAGCCAGAGGCCCTGGGATACTCTGGTTTGAGCAGTGCACAGTTGGCATCATGACAGCAATTGTAAGCTGTGATTGTCGGCCTGAATCCAGCAAGGGGTTTTCCAAGAGCCATTGTTCATCAAACCTGGAGCTGTAGGAGTTGAGCCAGTGAGAATCTGAGCATGCCTTTGGCCATTTAAAAGCATTAAGCAAACCTCAGCCAAACCTCAGCTGTTGGTGCCTTGTGTCTTTTTATGTTGGATTGATGGAAAAGAGAATAAGAAGTGCCCTCTCAGATGGCAAGGGTTAGGGCCTTTTTAATAATGTTTTGAGCTTTTCAGATTCATGGCATCCCAATAAAATTAACAATTCAGTATTACAGATATTCTTTGAGGGGAAAAAAGCAATATATTTCTTTGCTTTGGACACAGATGAGAAAACTTAATAAGTATTATACCCAAGGTGCCACCTGACCCAGTCATTGAAAACCACATTAACACATAGGCTGTTCCAATTAATATGATGCACACCCTGCAGTTCTGTTTCACTAAGAGAAAGCAAGTTAAACTTAAGTTTCACTTGAATTGTCTGCCAAGGAACTAGAAAGCCTTTCCTTCGTACCAGAAAGAAGATTATCGTGGATGATTTAATTTCTGCACAAATGAGGCAAACAAGGTATCAGAGTGAGCCAGACACTGGTATATCGCAGAGCAAGGATGCCATGGCTCAGCAGTGGATCCTACGTAGCCCAGGTGCCTGTAGAGAACCTCAGCTGTTCCTGCTGCCCAGCATCCTCTTAACCCCTTGTTCTGGTAACAGGAACTCCCTGTGTTAGGGGAAATGGTTTTTCTGTGCTTCTTATCAGGTTGTCTTGTGGGGGCTGCTGGTCATGGCATTCCACTCTGGACACAGGGATGGCTCCTGGTTCTGGCCATACTTATCACTCCACATACTGCTATCTCTTCCACCCTGGCTACAGTGTTCATGAGCCCATCAGCATCCTTTCCATGATTTACCCCACTGGAAGTGGCAGGGAAGAGCTCTCATTCTTCCATTTTGAGTCCATAAGGACATGCATTTGGAGGTGCCGTTGGTTGTAATTTTATACCCTCCTGTGATAGCACACGTTCCCCGATTAATGAAACATGCAGAGGCACACCCCCCCCCCCAAGAGAATGAATGAATTATGAAAAAGAAGGAGTTAAAGAATAAGGGGAAAGATACATTTGTGGCACCCTCAAAAGGCCTGCTGGAACCTGCCTATTCTGCTGTTCAGTCAGCTGAGCCAACAAATTCCTTGGTTTGCTTAAATAAGTTAGAATTATGTTCCCATCATTTGTAAGCAGGAGCTCTGACAAATAAATGCATTACAGCCTCTATGGAAATGGCACCCTTTTGTGATGTGCCTGCCAGCTGCAGACACACTGATGAACCCTGGGGTATGACAGAGGAGGCATCAACACCCTTACCCTCTTGGTAGCTATACCTGAGCAAACCTCTTGCATCTTCTTTCTTTTTCTCTTTGCTTCCCTCCCCTCTCCCTTCCCCCTCTTTGTGTCTGTTTCCCTCCCTACCTCCCTATTCCTTCCTTTCCTCCTGCCCTCTCTCTTTTTTCCTTTCCTTTTTAATTTAACAGAGAGACAGGAGAAAGAGAGAGCATTCCTGTCTTCTGATTTACTCCTCAAGTGCCCACAACAGCCAGGGCCAAGCTGAGGCTGAAGCCAGGAGCCAAGAACATACTAAAGGGCTCCTAGGTGGATGACAGAGACCCAGTTGATTGAGCTGTCACCCGCTGTCTCCTAGGGTCTACATCATCAAGAAGCTAGAATCAGGAGCCAGAGCTAGGAATCAAACCCAGGTCCTCTGATGTGGGGTATGACCATCTTAGCCATTAGACCACTTGCCCTCCTATGCATCCTTTCTGTTCCTGGGGAGTTTGGGTTCTAAACCACTGACTTGCCTTTCCCCCATGCCTTTTCATTTAATGGTCCCCTCATTCAAGTTCACATTCTTATGTGAACCTTTTTGTTTTTTTTTTGACCTCCTTTGCTTCTAAACAAATCCAACCAGTACCAAACACCAAATTCCCTCCTCTGCCTGTGTTCTTGTTCTCTGTATACCCCGATGTCTGGCTGTCTGCAGTGTCTGAATCTGACCCATCACTCTCTTAATCTCTCCAAGCTTCAGTTTTGCCATCTGTAAAAGAGAGGTAATGATAATGCCTGTTTCATACTTGGGCCATGATGAACATTAAATGGTTGAGGGCTACTTCATAAAAGCAAATTAACCAATAGCAGCTAATGTTATAAAAGGATGCTTTGAACTCTTAACAATCAGGTCTCAATTGGTAAAGTTACATTTTTTTTTGACAGGCAGAGTGGACCGTGAGAGAGAGAGACAGAGAGAAAGGTCTTCCTTTGCCGTTGGTTCACCCTCCAATGGCCGCCGCGGTCGGCGCACTGTGGCCGGCGCACCGCACTCATCCGATGGCAGGAGCCAGGTGCCAGGTGCTTTTCCTGGTCTCCCATGGGGTTCAGGGCCCTAGCACTTGGGCCATCCTCTACTGCACTCCCGGGCCACATCAGAGAGCTGGTCTGGAAGAGGGGCAACCGGGACAGAATCCGGGGCCCCAACCAGGACTAGAACCCGGTGTGCCGGCGCCGCAAGGTGGAGGATTAGCCTGTTGAGCCACAGTGCCGGCCCAAAGTTACATTTTTTTATCTTTACTTTTTTAAAAATGTGATGAAAAGAATCATCAATATCAGGAAGCATGTACATTTTTCGTTTTAATTTTAATTGAGAGTTCTACGGAGAGGAAATCTCATGGCAAAAATTGCATTCACACAAGATGTCCTTTTCGGACTTTTCATTGAGAAAAATTTCTTAGGAATGGTCTTTGATTCTAGTGAGACTAAAATGTGCAGAGGGGCCTGTGTGTACCTACAGGTGCATGTATGCTTAGAACAGAGAAAGAGAATGCTCAGCTACACTTCAGAAAAATTGTACTTGAACTTAAAAGGTTTAAATGTTCTTATGCTTCTTTATTTCCAAACTGATTGCATTTAAACTTTCTATACTTCCAAACCCATCCAGCCTCTTGTGGATTTCTCTTCTCACTGAAGGGTCCTATGACTGTTTGAATCGTGCCTGGCATTGCACAGCCTCAGAGGTAGGTAGCAGTGGCAGGAATGGTACCGGCTTCTCCAGTTGTCTGACAGGGAAGGGCTTTCTCCTTCATTAATGAAATTTCTTTACTGAGGAACCCTTTTCTTTGCTAGCACCATACATCTGTTAGAATGCAGTGCTACCTTTGGATATATATTCAGTAGTTCTATATATAATGTAGTATAGGATATATCTGCTAGTGAGTATATAGATAAGTGCAGTCAAATCAGTATATGCAGAGATACCTCCACTCCCATGTTCATTTTATTCACAATTCTCTATATATGCAATCAACCCAGGTTTCCATTAATAGATGAATTTATAGGGAAAATGTGGAACATGTACACACAATGGAATATTAGTCAACCATGAAAAGGAATGGAATCCTGTCACTTGTGGCATTGTGGGTAGGACTAAAGGATCTTATGTTAGATGGAATAAGTCAGTCACAGAAAGATAAAAGCCACATATTCTTCCTCATTTGTGGAAGCTGAAACAATTGCTCTCATAAAAGAAGAGTGGAATAATGGACACTAGAGACTAGAAAGGGGGAAAGAGGGATGGGGACAGGTTACATAATAGATAGCAAAATATAGTTAGGAGGACTATAGACTGTAGGAGTCACTTCTGTGCATAGCACAGAGGATAATTATAGTCTATAATAATTTATGATATACTTCCAAATAACTGGAAAGGACAAGGCTGAAGCTTCCCAACACAGAGAATAGTTGAGGCAGTGGAAATGTGTTCACATGTATTAGTTTGTTATAGATTATATAGATTACATGTATTAGTTTATCATGCTGTACACAATAAATAGGTAGGGATAACATGTGTCAATTTATTTAGAAGTTTTTGAAAGAGAAATTCTGTGGAGGCTGGCATTGTGGCACAGTGGATTAAGCTCCTACTTGTGACCCCAGCATCCCATATCAGAGTACCAGTTCAAGTCCTGGCTGCTCCATTTCTGATCCAGCTCCCTGCTAAAACACCTTGGAAAGTGGTGGAAGATGGCCCAAGTGCTTGGGCCCCCCCCAGCAACATGGGAGACTAAGATGTTGTTCCTGGCTCCTGGCTTTGGCCTGGCCCAACCCCTGCCACTGCAGCTTCTGGGGTATGTGAACCAGCAAATGGAAGATCTCTCTCTCTCTCTCTCTCTCTCTCTCTCTCAACTGTACCTTTTAAGTAAATAAATCTTTAAAAGTAAAACATTAAAAGAAGTGGCTGGCATTGTAGTATGGGAGGTAAAACCGCTGTCTGTGATGCCAGCACCCTACATGGGTGCCAGTTTGTGTCTTGGCTGCTGCACTTCGGATCTAGCTCCCTGCTACTGGCCTGGGAAAGTAGCAGAAGATGGTTTGAGTGCTTTGGCCCCTGCCACCCATGAGAGAGACCCAGATGGAGTGTCAGGCCCCTGCTTTGACCTGGCCCAGCCCAGGGCTTGTGGCCTTTTTGGGGATGAGCTAGCACATCCAGGTCTCCCATGTGCATGACAGGGTCCCAAACACTTCCAGGCCCATTAGCAGGGAACTGGATCAGAAGTGGAGCAGCTGGGACATGAACTGGCACCCATACAGGATGCTGGCGTTGCAGGTGGTGGCTTAACCTGCAGTACCCACCACCATACTCCTTATACTAAAATGCATTTTGCTCTCTGCATCAGGATATTGAGAGATGTTTCAAGAGATTAAGTGAAACCAAAAATAAGCATGGAATATCTTTGGAATAACAGTTGTATTTATTATACTTTTAGACAAAATCAAAGATACATTTGAATACAAAATCCATAGAAGCCATTTGATAAAATAGATAAATTTAGTTTCTGATTGCCAAAACTGCTTGGGGACATCCCCTGGACCCTGATGGTACACATTCCATCCCCCTTTGTCCCACAGTTTATTTGGCTGGAATAGTTGTAGTGGTCCTGTCTCTATTTCCATTGTTATAAAAGGAAATTTAAATTAATCAGGAAAGTCTGTTCTCCACACAAACACATTTCAATGATGGTGGGCTTTTAAAATCCTTCTCTGACCTCAACATAATCTGATGTTTATGTAGCTGTGCTTTGTCATGTAAATATGTTTGCATTTTGTTTATTTCGGTGCTGAGTATCTTAAACTATTTATTGTAATTATGTCTCCTCTCTAAAACCCTATAGTTGTGGGTGTGGAAAATAGTATTCAAAATGGAAGTAAAGAATGCTAGCAGTTGTTGACATTCTCTGCACCCCTGTAGTTAATCAGATAACAGACTTAAGAATTCTGCTTTAGAAATAGAAAGAGGGAACAAATCCGCAAGGCAAATGAGTTCACGTTGTCTTATCCTGCTCCTGGCATAACCTGTTATAGAAACAGAGCTAGCTTCCGAATGTCCCAAAGCACTGTGGAAAGGCAACTTAGAGAACTAAACCACTTAGGAGGAACAAATATATCTCAGATAATCCTTGCCACTACTGTCAAGACCTATTAAATTGACCTCAGGTCAATTTAAGATTAAGATGGCTCAGATCCCGAGACCTGGCCTACCATTCTTCTGAGCACATGGTGTCCCGTTCGTGTTAGCAATATCTCATGCTTCAACCATCTCTGATCGCCTTCCGGGGCTTTAACCATCTTATCCCAGTGTTGTTTTCTTTTTCTTTTCTTCTTTTTCATCCAGCAATTGGTCCTAATTCAGTATCAGCCTTGGGTTTCTCCAGGCTTCTTCCTTTGGAAAATGCTTCCAGACCTGAAGAATAGATTCCAAGTTTTATTATACTTGGCTCTCAATCAATTCTAAGCTTCCTCTTAAATTTCACCCATTTTTTTTTTTAATGAGGAAAGTTTTTCCTTTTGTAGGGTTCTGGATAGCTTTTACATTTCCCTCTACTCGATTAACAGATTTATTGCCTACTTACTGTGAACCATGCACTAGTGATAGCATGGAGCCCCTGGTCTGGTGCTGAAATGAGGCCGTTTTCTAAGTGTGATGGGTGTTATGATAGGGGACGTTCAAATACCGTGATCAGGTGCTCATCTGCTTTGGGGGAATCCACGCTAAAGCTCAGCCTTGAAGGATGATCGGAAGTTTGTTGAATGAAGTCAGGTTGAAGAGTGTTCTGCAGACATGAAAAAATCAAGTCAAAAGGGTAGGAACCCTGAGGCTGGCGCTGTGGCATAGCAGGTAAAGCTACTGCCTGCGGTGCCAGCATCCCATATGGGTGCCGGTTTTGAGATCTGGCTGCTCCACTTCCAATCCAGCTCTCTGCTATGGCCTAGGAAAGTGGTGGGAGACCCAGAGGAGGCTCCTGGCTCCTGGCTTCGGATCGGCGCAGCTCTGACCATTGTAGCTAGTTGGAGAGTGAACCAGCAAATGGAAGACCCCCACCCCCACCCCGTTTCTCCTTCTCTTGTCAGTGTGTAACTCTGACTTTCAAATAAATAATAAATAAATAAAGGTAGGAACCCAAAAGAAGAGCAGTATGGCTTTCTGTGCTGAGGAAAAACATGGAACAGAAACACAGACAATAAACTTAGCAGATTATTCCAAGTGACAGAAAAACCCTCCTCCTCCAACCTCACAATCTGACTCTTTTGCTGATGTAGCCATTGTTTACCTGGAACGTGTCAACACTTGAGCCCAGGTTGAATGGATACTGGGGTGTGAGAGTACGTGTTCATCAGGTGCCCGGGGATTGCCTGTGGAAGCAATTCTCCATGTTTTGAAAGACACTAGAGTGAATAAAATGGAAATGCCAGGCTTCATGTGGGGAGACCCATTCTCAGTGTCTCAGCAGGTTCAAATCGTAATCCTTTCCACAGCAGAAGCTGGAGCACCACCACCGCTCCCTACTCTTGTACGCTGTGGGAAGCATGGTGCATGGGGCATCTCACATCGACCGCCTTGGCAGCAGATCCAGCCAATGTCATCCACCGCTGAAGCAATCCATGTGCATTAGGGTCTGCTAAGGTGGAAACTACCCAATCATCACTGCTCTTGGGATTCTTCCCCTAGGACGTACTTGCTACAGATGTTTTCTTCTTCCTTTAAATCCAGCGTTACTATGCTGCCTTGAAGACTTCTCTAGCAATACTTGAATCTGATTATCTTGTATTTCCCTTTGCTGGTATTGCAATGCCTCTCCCTTTTTTTACTCTTTTAAAATAATCTCCTAATACACACAGTATGAGATGTCTGTTTACATAACATAGACTGTTTCTGGAGGGATAAACAAGAAATTCAATACAGTTGTAGTTCCTTTGGGAAGGGGAGAAGGAAGGGCTGTGGTTGTATGGGTTTTGACATGAGTTATGGATGACCTAGCTGAGCCCAGGAAGATTCCAGCCCCCACTCACTGCCTCAGCCAGATGCTGTTGTGCAGTGAATTGTTTGAACAGTCTTACAGGGCAGCCCTTGAAATGAGGAGCTGGGGAACAAGGAAGTGAGGAGGCTTGCATTTCATTGACAGTATTCAGCCTTTTGTGTGATTGAATGGTTACATTACAAAGTTGGAAATTAAAAGGTAGTATGTGCTGATACCAAAAACCAAGAGAAGAAAGCCCCTGCAGTAAAATAAATAAAAATCATCCAGTGAATCCATCGCAGAAACTAGTATATTTTCCTCTAGGATTTTTTTTCCTAGATACATGCACTCAGTTTCACAGTTGAGTTAATGTATAGTAAATTTATTATGCTTTCATTTTTACTTTGTTTTATACAATGGGCATTCTTCCAAATCAAGAGAAATTTGGATACCTTTTTCTGGAGATTTAAGTACTATATGCTTGTTGTAGAATATCTAACAAACTTAGGTACAAGTTAAGATGTGTTCTATGCTTTTTCCTTTTTTGAGGGGTAACAGCTTTACGAAGATATATTTGATGTGCCATAAACTTCACCTGTTCAAAATGTACAATTCAGCAGCTTTCTGCATATTTTTTGAAATATTTATTTATTTTAAAAGCAGTTAGAGAAAGATACAGATCTTCCATCTACTGGTTCACTCCTCAAATGGTGGCAATGGCTGGGGGTAGGCCACACAGAAGCCAGGAGCCCAGCACTCCATCCTGGTCTCTCACATGGGTAGCAGAGGCCCAAGCACTTGGCCTGTCTTCCACTACCTTTCCAGGTGCATTAACAGGTAGCTGGATTGGAAGTAGAGCATACAGGACTTGAGTCGGCGCTCATATGAGACGTTGGCATTATAGACGATGGTTTACCCCACCACACCACAATGCTGGCACCGGCTTTCTGCATAGTTATGCAGTTGTGCAGCCATCGCTGGAATCTAACTCTAGAACATTTTCATTGTCTGAAAAGTAAGTTCATTAGCAGTAACTTTTGCATTTCCCCATCCTCCCTCCAAACTGCTTTGATTGCTTTTATTCACATGTCATAAAATTAATCCTTTTGAGGTGTATAATTCATTGGTTTCTAGAGTATTCATAGGCTTGCGTAGCTATAACCACTAAATCCAGATCATTTTCATTCCCCTAGAAAGAAACTCCATACCCGTTAGTAATCACTCCCCATCCACCTCATCTCAACTTCCCTGGAACCACTGGGCTATTTTCTGTCCCTATGGATATGTGGCCTTTTAGATTGGCTTCTTTTTCTTATTGTTTTCAAGATCCATGTGTGTTCTAACATATGGTATACATCACTGTTTTTTATCTAACAATCTACCAGTGTTTTATTCTTTTTAATGGTTGAATAATATTGCATTGCATAGATATGTCATATTCTGTATATTCACTCATTAAGTGGTGGACATTTGTGTGGCTTCTTTTTTTGGCTTTTTAGCAATGTTGCTGTAAGCATTTAGGTCCAAGAGTTTGTGTGAACATGGTTTCAATTCTCTTAGGTACATTCCTCGTTTCTTTTCCTTGCTGAATGATATTCCATTACACAGCTATTTTAGACTCTATTCATGGGGCCAGCGCTGTGGTGTAGTAAGTTAAGCCTCCACCAGTGGCACCAGCATTTCTTATGGGCTCCAGTTTATGTCCTGGCTTCTCCTCTTCCAATCCAGCTCTCTGCTTCTGGCCTGGGAAAGCGATGGAAGATGCCCCAGGTGCTTGGACCCCTGCACCCTGAAGTGTTTGGCTTCAGTTCGGCCAGCCCTGGCTGTTGCAGCCATTTGGGGAGTGAACCAATGCACAGAAGACCTTTCTCTCTGTCTTTCCCTCTCTCTAACTCTGCCTCACAAATAAATAAATAAAATCTTTTTGAAAAAAATCTATTCATCAGTTGGTAAACATGAGGATTGTTTCCACCTTTGGGCTATTAGGAATAGAACTGCCATGAACGTTTGTGTATATGTTTATTTAAACATCTAATTTACTTCTTTAGGATATATGCCTAGCAATGGAATTACTGGATCATATGATAATTCTATTTATCTTTTTGAGGAATTTCAATCTTTTCTGCAGCAGCTAGCACCATTTTACATTCCCACCAGCGGATATGAGGGTTTTCATTTCTCAGCATCTTTGCCAACATTTATTATTATCTGTCTTTGTTATAGCCATTCTAGTGGTTGTGAACCACATCACTATAGTTTTGATTTGCATTTCCTAATATGTGATGGTGTTGAGGATTCCATGTGCTGGCAAAACTCTTGTATTATTTTATCTTTTCAAAGAGGGGCATCTTTCCCAGAATACTTTAGAAGCTTCACTTTATGTCTTGCTGCTGGCGTGGAATATCTCCTCTCTGAGATCATCATAGCCACCTACAAAATCAGATTCTCTGAAAAAGAGGAAGATTGGAGCCGGTGCTGTGGCACAGTGGGTAAAGCCACTGCTGTGGTACCAGCATCCCATATGGATGCTCATTCAAGTCCCAGCTGTTTCACTTCCAATCCAGCTCCCTGCTAATGCTCCTGGAAGACCTGGATGGAGTTCCTGGCTCCTGGCTTCAGCCAGGCCTTTTGCTGCCATCTGGAGAGTGCACCAGCCAATGGAAGATCTCTCTCTCTCTCTCTCTCTCTCTCTCTCTCTCTCTCTGTGTGTGTGTGTAACTCTGGATTTCACATAAATAAATAAATCTTTTTTAAAAAGAAAAAAGGAAGATAGCTATTGGACAACCAACATTATCCACTGAAGTACAATTTTCATTCTAAATTTTTGGCAAGTGGAATGAAAAGATAAGTTTATAATGATGAAATCTATTCCTATGAGGAGTCTTCAAAACAGTTTATGGAAATGCCTGTTAGAAAACTCTATATGGATTTCACCAGAATTAACTTATCTTTTTCATTTTATTTTCCAGGAATTTTTTGAAGTACCCTCCAATAAACATATAGTGACTGAGATAATAATGAAGTATTTGAGAGTGAGGGTATCTACCTTAAATTCCCTGGGTAGTAGCACCTACAGAAGGGAAATTCATCTTTTCTTTCTCCAATATGGACTGAAGTCCAGGTCATGCGGTTCCTCTCTTCTTTCTTCTCAAGTAACACCTGGAGCCCCCTGAACACTTGGTTTAAAGCATATACAGCCGTTTTCCCAACTTTATAAAATAGCCACAGGCATTGAGGCCAGTAGCATGCTGCTTTTTGCTGCTTTTCTGCTTGTATGGGATCTATTTTGTAGTTGGGAACACTTTGCCTCTACTGTCAACCCTAAAGTTTATTTTAGGATAGCAAGATACAAGAAGTGCTTTTATGTCCCTTTTTTTTGGGATATTAGACTCTGCTTTCCTCTTGCTCTTGCTGCTAAGGGCCAAATAGTTGAAATTCCTAGCAATAATCCTTTCAAATTATTCTGTATTTTTAGTGATAATGGGAAAATGGTCTATTTTTATAACCTATTTCCCATATTTGCTTGATGGCCAGAGAATACCTGGCCTTGAGAGTCTGTAATTCTTTGCAAGCATGGATCTTAGCTGATTTCTGCTTTTCATTTTACCGCAATCACTTGCTCCTATATAGTATAGGTGGTCTTTGAAGAGTCAAGGTTTTGCATGTATCTTTCTTTCTTTCTTTCTGCCATTCATTATACACACATTAAAAGCCATTGGGTTTCGAATTATCACTCTCTTATTATCTCTACTCTTCCCTAATTGTTACTTTTCATCATAGATTTTCTTTTTCTTTTCATCCTTGTATTATTTTTAAAATTTTTTTGAAGATTTATGTATTTATTATTTGAAAGGCAGAGTTATAAAGAGAGAGAGAGAGAAAGACAGAGAGACAGATCTTCCATCTGCTGGTTTACTCCCCAAATGGTTGCAATGGCTGGAGCTGGGCCCATCCAAAGCAGGGAGCCAGGAGCTTCTTATGGGTCTCCAACATGGGTTCAGGGGTCCAAACTCTTGGGCCATTCTCTTCTGCTTTCCCAGGTGCAATAACAGGGAGCTGAATCAGAGGTTCAGCAGCTGGACTTGAACCATTGCCCATATGGGATGCCGGACCACAGCTAGCAGCTTAACCTGCGATGCCACAGCACCAGCCCCTTCTTGTTTTATTCTTTTTTTTTTTTTCTTTTTACAGGCAGAGTGGACAGTGAGAGAGAGAGACAGAGAGAAAGGTCTTCCTTTTGCCGTTGGTTCACCCTCCAATGGCTGCTGTGGCCAGCGTGCTGTGGCCGGCGCACCGCGCTGATCCAAAGGCAGGATCCAGGTGCTTATCCTGGTCTCCCATGGGATGCAGGGCCCAAGCACTTGCGCCATCCTCCACTGCACTCCCGGGCCACAGCAGAGAGCTGGCCTGGAAGAGGGGCAACCGGAACAGAATCCGGTGCCCCAACCGGGACTAGAACCCGGTGTGCCGGCGCCGCAAGGCGGAGGATTAGCCTGTTGAGCCTCGGCGCCGGCTCTTGTTTTATTCTTAAGGGGGCACTTTTTGTCACCCGTATTTCCTGCAATAATAAAATAAGTCCTAGAACCTTCCATACTTCCTATGGACTGAATGTTTGTATGCTCCCGATGTGGTGGTATTTGGAGGTGGGACTTTGGGGAGGTGATTGATTTGGATGAACTTGTGGGTTGGAGCCCTTTAGAGTCATGAACAGACTAGAGGGCCCCCTCCACATAATGCCACTGTGAGGAGACAGCCTCTGCAAGCCAGGAAGAGCCCTCACCACCGGAAGCCAAATTGGCTGCCACCTTGATCTTGGATTTCCCAGCCCTCAGACCTATGAGAAATAAATTTGTGATATTCAAGATGCCTAGTCTGTAAAACTTTTGATATATAGCAGCCGGAACTAAGAAAATATTTTTAAGTTTAAATATGCAACCATGGGGCCAGCGCCGTGGCTCATTTGGCTAATCCTCTGTCTGTGGCGCCAGCATCCCATATGGGCGCTGGATTCTGTCCCGGTTGCTCCTCTTCCAGGCCAGCTCTCTGCTGTGGCCCAGAAGGCAGTGGAGGATGGCCCAGGTGCTTGGGCCCTGCACCCATATGGGAGACCAGGAGGAAGCATCTGGCTCCTGGCTTCAGATCGGCACAGCGCCGGCTGTAGTGGCCATATTGGGGGTGAACCAACGGAAGGAAGGAAGACCTTTCTCTGTCTCTCTCTCTCACTATCTCTCTATCTGTCAAAAAAAAAAATGCAACCAAAGCAAATTACAACTTATAAGTACAAAAGAAATGTGTCCTTTTGTCTCTTCTTTACAGTAAAAGACTGAAAAACTTAGCAGCTATATTATACAAAGGGCTTTTTCCACTGTTTAAGGTTTTTTTGGCAATCACCCACCTTTTCTGTGTTTCAACTTCTTTATCCGTGAAATGGACTCAAAATAACTTCTGTCACTTGACCTTGGGAAAATATTGTGAGAATCAACTGAATATAGCGAAGTCACAAGATTGATACGATTTCCTTTTAAAGAAGCAGGTCAGCCCGTTCCCTGGTCTCTGCATGGACCTCCTTGGAGCACCATGCATCTTCTTCCAGTGCTTTTCCATATACACTGGTGACCTCTAAAGCTTGACCTGGCAGGAATCTCTAGCAGCCACTCAGTGGGTGAAGTCGTGAAGATGGGCACGATGCAGAGTCCACACTGTGTGGCTCCCTCTTGTACTCCTTCATGCAGTCCGGTTAGCTTCCTCCTCTTTCCTTTAGCAAGGGGAATATAATGTGATCAAGTAACAGATGAGGTTTTCCAGGAAAATGAGGACGTTGTGGCTTGTGATCGCCAAAGAACAGAAGCTGAGTGGATGCCTTTGTCCTGGCTATTACTTAGTCTGTAGTTTTCAGCCCTTGGTGATGCCAGAAGGCTGATGATAGTCATACTAGCAGCTGCGGAATAAAGCAGCCCACTGGTCAACCTTACATTATACGTGGCAGAGCCAGCTCCCTCTGCTTCAGGGTTCTGCGGCCTCCGTGTGCTGCCTCCCATCTCCACCTGCTGGAGGCCAAGACTGAAGGATGCTCCATAGGGGAAGAGGAGAGGAAGGAGGAGCAGGAGCACCTGGCCTCTGACTCAAGTGGAATTGCAACAGAGCCTGTCTGCCACCAAGTCCTGCTGCCTCCTCCTGGGGGTGAGGTGTTTGGAGAAGAACCCTGCGTGAGGAACGTGCCACTCACTCCCAGTGGGGCAGTTGCCAGAGATGCTTGTCTGGGGCACACCTTTGCCCACCAAACTCTGTGTTAAGGCTGTGTGGTCTGCAGGCTGGGAAACAGTACACTACTACACTACCTGGTTATGTTGCACCGCCTCAGGCCCTTTCTTCCTACCCCTAGACCTCTGCAGCTGCCCCAGCATCCCTCAAGAATCCCATCCTGCCCCTTTCCCCCTAAGTTCTATCAATGTGAGATCCTTCTGGCATAAGGCCTTAGTCCTCGTGTCTCCCTGTCCATTGTCACCTTGCTGTCCTCATACTCAGCCTTCAGGTCTCAACTTAAATGCCACATCCTCAGGGAGGCATCCCTCACCCCCTGCATCCTATATCACGAGTCTCCCTTATCACCCCCTGGCAGCACCTGCCCCCCTACGATACTTGCTCAGACGTCTGACCTCCCCCACTCCTGCCTCAGACAGAGATCGTCTCTGTGTTGTCTCAGTATATTGTAAGTGCTCGGTTCCTTGCCCAATGCACAGCACAAACTCAACGCGTGAGTTTTTAATGAACGAGAGTTTGTGTTGGGGGAATGGATGAACTACTTTCAGTGTTCACTGTTGAGACAAACAGTCATTCATCGGTCAGTTCAGTGAGCACTGATAGATTGCCTGCCCCTGGGAGACAAATATGAATAAGACCATTTCCCAGCTTCCACCAGTGGTTTCTGAATCAGGCTTGCTACCACCCCACCTGGGGGCACGCAGAAAGGTGTGCAGTAGCTTTATGCTATTGCTGTCAGTGTGTGCTGGGGGAGACATGCTGGGTATTCGATGGGCTGAGTTCAGAGTGACTCAACACCTTCCGACACATGGGATACTCCTGCATGATGGGGAACCATCCCAGCCAACCCCATCTCCTCGTCACATTACAGAACCCACAGGCTGACAGAGGAGAGAGAACCAGAAGTGGTAATACGCTGTCACGTGTGCAGTGAGACACTGGTATAGCAGGGCCCTGGCCCCAGAGAGACATCGTCACATTCCACCTTGGGATCTGTGCAGGAGAGAGTGTGTTTTTTGTTGTTGTTGTAAGATTTATTTATTTATTTGGTATTCAAAAGTCAGAGAGACAGAGACAGAGAGAGACAGAGGAAGATCTCCCATCCACTGGTTTACTTCCCAAATGCTTGCCCCAGTTGGGGCTGGGCCAGGCCAAAGCTGGGAGCCTGCAGCTCCATCCAGGTCTACCATGTGGGTGGCAGGGACCTGATTATGTGAGCCATCCCCATTGCCTCTCAGAGTCTGCCAAAGAAAAGCTTCACCTCCACTAAAGAACCTCTAATTTAAATAAAAGACTAAACCCAGAAATAAAGTATAAAAATATAAATAGCATAGGGTGAAAATTATTCCTCTCTTTATAGTAAATATCAAAGAAGTTAAGTGAAAACAATGGGAAATGGCATTCCAGTTCTTTCTCACAAGGCTTTAGGCTCTTTCTGCTTCGTGAGTGTGTGAAAACTATGGCAGAGTGACTTTTTTTCTTGCCCAGTGTGCCTTCTGGAGAGAAAATTGCAATAGGGAAGAAGGTTCCCTCGCAAAGGAAGTCATGTGACAGGAAGAGTTGTGTTTAACTGGGGTTCCTTCACCTCCATGTGACACTTTGGCAAAAGAGTCCTCTCTTCTCAGAGGCCGTTCTGGAAATTGTAGGAGGTTTAGCAGTGGCTCTGGCCTCTCCGGGAGCACCCCCACGCTGTGCCAACTGACAGCATCTCCAGACATTGCCAAATCACCCAAGCATGCGGTGGGGTGAGGATGCAAAATTTCCCCTGGTTGAGAACCTTGAATTAAATCTTATTTTCATCTGCCCTGAGCCCTGTGCCAAATGCATGTGGTCTCTAGAATTTGGCCACAATGGTTCTTCAGATATGTAGAGTACCGCTGAAATATGTCCACAAGGGCAGGGTTTGGCCTAACAATTAAATTGTTGGTTGGGACACCCACATCTCATATTGGAATGCTTGGGTTTGAGTCTCAGCTCTGCTCCTAATTCCAGCTTCCTGCTAATGCATACCCTGGGAGGCAGTAGTGATGGTTTAAGTGTTGGACCTTGCTTTCCACGTGGAAGGCCTGCAATGAATTTTAGGCCCCCAACTTGAACCTGACCCAGACTGTTGCAGCATTTGGCAGGTGGGTGGGGATGGGGGTGGGGGTGGGGGTGAACCAACAGATAAGTCTCCCCCCACGCTCAAATATATATTAACAGAAAAAAACAAATACATACATGGACTCGTTGCAGAGGCAGAGAGAACCATTGGAAGCTGCTATATTACTAATTTGCTCTCCTTTCTAGAAACAGGGGCTGGCAGTTTGTGAGGCCTTCCTGGCATTGTGCTCTTCTTCCTGCTGATTGCTCAAAGGAGCACCCAGGGGAGCCTTGGGGATAGGGCCAATTTCTCTGCTACATCCACAGCAGAACTCCCAAGGCATATGAGTAATGCTGTCACCTGAAGCATCTTCGTTGAGACTCTGGGGAGAACTGCAGGAAATTACAGTGTGTTGCAGGGAACTTTGAGCTGAGGCGGAAGAAAATTTTCTTAAATTAAAAAAAAAAAATGGAACATCAAGGCAGTTTGGAAGCTGGTTTGATTTAGCTCTCTTTCCACAGAAAGCCCAGCTTTGAGGTGTGTGTCTAGGGTTTGGTTTGTCCCAAGTGGCAGGTGCATTTTAAGACTGACACCACACTTGGGCCACTCATTTCTTCACTGCTACCCATCTGAGATGAGCTACCACTCACTGTTAGCCCCTGGAGTGGAGGGCTTTATACTCCCTTTTCTGTAAAATCCCACTCAACCTCGAACTTCCAACTTAATGTTCTGCAGGAGAGGAGCAAGATTAAGTGTCCATGTTTATGCTGGAAGGCACAAGGTGTCTTCTCCCTTTGGGCCTCCAGCTTTGAGTGCATAGGGATTTGCTGAGTCTGCAGCAAAGTGTGGCTGTGGGTGGGGAAGTTTTTAGAAGTTGGAAGATATCAGCAGAACTACTCCCTGAAAATGAGTTGTAGGTATAGAAGGTTAAGCCTCCACCTGCAGCGCCATCATCCCATATAGGCATCGATTCCAGTCCCAGCTGTTCCACTTCTGATCCAGCCCCCTGCTAATGCATCTGGGAAAGCAGTGAAAGATGGCCCAAGTCCTTGGGCCCCTGAACCCTGGTGGGAGACCTGGAAAAATCTCCTGGCTCCTAGCTTTGACCTGGCCCAGCCCCGGCCGCTGCAGCCATTTGGGGGAGTGAATCAGTGGATAGAAGATCTTTCTCACTCTTTTTCTCTCTATCTCTGCTTTTCAAATAAATAAATAAATAAATTTTAAAAACAGGAAAGGAAAAATGAGTTGCCACCAACTTTCAGCTCCAACAAGAAGAAAGAGATAATTCACTAAAATTTATAAGCTACCTTTTTACTCATACCCTTTGATGGAAATACAAAAGTTGGAACTATTCCCGCTTTGGGTGGTGATGGGGGTTGTTTTTCTTTTACTGCTTACTCTGGCCAGCACTGATGCTACACACTTGCCATGAATGTTCTATCTAATCTTCCCCAGAGCCTAGGGAACAGATTCTGATCCTAGCCCCATCTTGTACATGAGGGCATTGAGATTTTGCTGGTGTTAGGAGCTTATTCCAGGTCCCACAGGTAGTAAGGAGCAGGGATTTGAAATCAGGCAAGTCTCTCTTAGGAGACAGAGTTCCTGCTTCCCATCCTGTAGCACTGGGCAAGAACCCACATCGCTGACCCCCACAGTTTGATTCTACAATGGCTTGAGAACTTGCATCTTTAGCAGATTCCCACATGATGCCAATACCACCTATCAGGGACCTCACTTTGATATCCACCTTCTGCTATACCCCATCTTCTAAAAGATAGCGAGAGCACCGACTGGAAACCATTAATGAAAACGCCTGAGGTTGGGTTGGGCCCCGACATTAGCCCTCGTGCACATAGAGCTCACAGCAAAGGTGTTTCCAGGGTGCCTTTTCTCGGAGGCTGGTGTCATGAGACACAGATAATTGACCTGTTGGAGATGTTATTCTGGTATTCCCTTGAGTGCCTGACATTTCCGAGAACATAACAGCAGCTGTTAAAAATAAATAAGTAAATGTAGGGAGCCGATGTTGTGGTGCAGTGGGCTAAGCTGCTAAGTTGCCACTTGTGATATCAGCATCCCATATCAGAGCACCTGTTGAATCCTGTGCTCTGCTTCCAATCCAGCTGCCTGCTCATGTACCTGAGAAGGCAGGCAAATAATTGCCCAAGGACTTGGGCCCCTGACACACATGTGGGAGATCCAAATAGACTTCTTGGCTCCTAAATTAAACCTGGTCCAATCCCAGCCATTGCGACAATTTGGAGAGTGAACCAGTGAATGGAAGAGCTCTATTTCTGTCTCTCTTTCTCCTTCACTCCACCTTTCTAACAAAACAAACAAATAAATAAATAAATCTTTTTTTAAAAAAACTATTTATTTATTTGAGAGGCAGAGTTACAGACATATAGAGAGAAAAGTCTTCTTTTCACTGGTTCACTCCCCAGATGGCTGCAACAGCTGGAGCTGGGTCGATCCGAAGCCAGGAGACAGGAACTTCTTCTGGGTCTCCCACGAGAGTACAAGGGCCCACGCACTTGGGCCATCTTCCACTGCTTTGCCAGGCCATTAGCATAGAGCTGGATTGGAAGATGAGCAGCTGGATCATGAACCAACCGGAGGTGAAGGCTTAGCCTACTACTCCACAGCACTAGCCCCAATAAATAAATCTTTTTAAAAAATGTGCTGCCATCATCCACTGGCTGTTTTTGAAGTTCAATAGTATTCTAACAGCATGTTTCTTTTTTACACTATTCTTAATTATTTTTTTTTTGATTTAGTAAAATCTCACATATTCACTCTGTGTAAACACCGTGACCATTATCTGTCAGAATACTAATACTGATGTGCACCTAGTGTAGATGGACTGTGAAGAAAGGTTTGCAAATCTTGGCTGTGGTCTTGTGCCCTATTAACTAATCCAAAAGAAACGTCATTGCAAAGTATTCTGATTACAGGCACTTTGAAAACAACAAGCACTTTGAGGACAGATTGTGTGTTCTTCGTCTTTTGGAGACTTGAGTTTCACTTGCTTTAAGATTCAAAAGGCACATTTGAAACCTGAAATAAAGCCGATTCGCTTGGCGATAATCTTCTCCAAGGCTCCTGAACTGGATCAGGAGAACAGGAGAGAGGCTTTGCCGCTTTACCTTTCTGCCTCCCCATGGCAAAGATAACAACTGGGTGTGAAACCGTCAGTAAAATACAGACAGTTGTGCTACAGGTTGGGGCAGGAAAAGACTCCATTCTGAAGTTTACTGCAGAGCCTTGGCTTTGAGACACCTGTTACAGTGTCGTTTGGGCTGCAAATTCCAAATGTTCTGAAGGAAAAGAGACTCGGGGTATGTGGGACCCCTCCAGCTCCCTTTTCCACCTGCTTTAGGCACTATCAGCTCCTGAGGGAGAACTCTAAAATCAATCAATTATCTAGTGACTTCCTGAGTGGTTTTTTGTTTGTTGTTTATTGGATGTGTGTGTGTGTGTGAATAAACTATTCCTGCAGCTTGTGCCAGCAGCTAGACACATCCAGAGGCTGAATTTCCCAGAAACAAACGAAGGATTCTCTTGTAGGCTTTCCCAGCAAATAACTGGAAGCTGCTTGCTAAGGGGCAAGAGCCCTTTGTTTTTAGCCCTGAACGGACTGCTGCACTGGAATTAGCGGCATCCCGCTGGGAACAGACCCTCCCTCCAGCTGGCACAAGGACAAAGTGGTCGACTTCTCAGAGACCCTCAAGTTAGGAGCCAGAGCAGGTTCTGGAGCTACAGGCGCCCTGTTGCTCTGAGAACTGGCGTCTCCCCTGGCTCCAGCAGAACCAAGGAAACCCTCAGGGCTGCTCCCCTAGGAATAGGGTCCGCAGAGATGCTTTGGGTTTTCTTCCCCCTCCTTTCCGCATCAGTGGCTTCCTCAGAGATGTTGATCAGTGTGGACAGAGCAAGATGCCAAACCGAGACCCTATAGTGTAATGTAAGGTGTTCCCCAGGCCGGCTTAGGAGACCCCTGGGGTCGTGTGTGTGTGTGTGTGTGTGTGTGTGCACGCGCAGGACGTGCAAGCCCAGCGCGCTGAAATGCTGCTGCTTTCCTTGCCTACAAAGAGTTGCTCGGCGTCCCTGCCTGCCCCGCACCCTCGGAGAGCGCCAGGGGGAGTCCTCACCGGCCAGGGCTTCCCGAGCCCCGGGAGCACCGAGGGCTCGCCTGGCGGAGCTTAGCGCAGCTGGCTCGGCTCGCTCGGCTCGGCGCTGCGGGCGGGCGGGGTGGACACTGGGCTTCTGTGTGCCCGCCGCAGCCGTTGGCTGGCGGGCGCCCAATCCCGGAGCATGCAGCCGGAGCCTGCTCAGGACGCACGGTGGTGACAGACGAGTTCGGTGGCAGGCTCGACCCCCGGCTGTCAGCAGACGCCAGAATCGGGAGTCCCCAGGCAGCGGGGCCGCAGGCGCCAGGATTGCAGCTGCGGGAGCCGGGGACCCCCGGGATCGGAGGGAAAGAGGAGGCATGGCTTCGGTGTTCATGTGTGGAGTGGAGGACTTGCTGTTCAGCGGCAGCCGCTTCGTGTGGAACTTGACGGTGTCCACGCTGCGGCGATGGTACACGGAGAGGCTGCGGGCTTGCCACCAGGTGCTGCGGACGTGGTGCGGGCTGCGGGACGTGTACCAGGTGAGCCGGGGCGCGCGGGGGCGCCAGGGCCTTGCAGGATGCCCGGAGCTCCCGGGTAGCGGGTTCCACCTGTATGATTTTTATTCTCTCTCCCCTCGCTACCTCGCTCTGTTCAAACTCCTAGCGGGCTGCGTGGCCTTTGGATCGGATGCTCAGCAACTCGGGAGTAACTGTTGCCTGACAACGCTTGTGAATATTTCCAATGGGACTTGAGGCGGGGAGTGGGGGGCACTGCAAGCGAGTCCCCGCTTTTGCGGGCGTTAATACAGCGCGGTGCACTGATGGTTGTTTGCCTCAAGACCCTGCGGCTTCGTGGCACAGGGTCTGCAGGGAGTGACTTCTTACTTTCCCAAGATTGCTGCTGCTTCTTTTTTTTTTTTAATTTCCCTGGGGGTGAAGGTGGCCATCTCAGGAGCCAGGGATCGCCCCCCATTGACTGTCAGAGGGGCCCTCAGTGGATGTGTCATTTTATTTCAGTTTTCCATCAGGCAGCCCTGACTTGCAAGGCAGAGCCAGGAAAAGCTGATTCTGTGTCTCCTGGCAGTTTGGAAGGAGGGACAGCAAATTGTGAGCACTTTGTAGGAGGGTGGCAGGCCAGGGACGGGCAGGGTGGCCCTGCTGAGTGCTGGAATGCTTACATGTGGATCCACTGCCCATCACACCACACAGCCTCTTTATTTCCCTGCCGGGTCCCATCCTGCAGGCAAAATATGCAGCGACTTTTGTTCAACCAGGAGGTTGTTCATCCGGTCTGGGACTGCAGCTTGCCTTGTTTCTTTCTTTCTTTTTTTTTTTTTTTAACAGTAATTTATAGGTTTAGAAGTCCTGGGCTTTGATTGTTAATAATATCTTTGAGGCTTAAAAAATAAAAATCTACCTTGTTATGCTAGGAAGATTGTACCCAGAGTTTACTATAGGAATCTGATACAGTATCACATTTTCTTTACAGTATATAGATAATGGCTTCGTTGTAGTTCATGGATTCCCCCCTCATTCCTGACCCTATTCCCAATACAACTGGAATTTATATCTCATTAGATGGTGTCTGGTGTGTGTGATTAAGCACCTGGCTTTGACAAGTCAGGCCTCCATCAATCAGGCACAAAGGAAAGGCAGCACGTAGGATTCGAGTATGGAAGTCTAAACAATCACAGTGTGTTGCCATCCTTGCTTCAAGGTGAGGGGCGTTTGAAGCTGTGCTCTGACGGCCCCTGCTTTGTATAACGTGTCTGGCCATCTCAGCCATTTCGAAATGGAATCCAGAAGCACATGGGGGTTGGAGAGAGTATAGGGCAACTGTGGATGTAACCCGTGCGGCCACATGACACAGCTCCCCAAGGCCAGGAGAGGTGTGTCTGTCTTTCTTTTTCTCTCTCGGGAGAAATCCCTGGTCAGTTTGTTCGACAGGACCAATGCTCCTTGTATAGTTTTGTTTTCTCTCTTTAATGTTTCAGAAACTTTCAAGAAGAGATGGCAAATGTGGGAGCCAAGCTCTACACCTCTGTCCCCAAGGATTCGGGATTTGTGGTTTCTCTCTAATATGGTCACTGACCAATTCCTAAGTGTGGGTTCCAGAAATGTGCAACCTAGTGCTGTCTGCATGAGCTTGACCAGTAGTTCTTCTAAAGCACAATAGCAATTTGAGCTACTACGGGACATATATATTTTCCTCTATGTGGGTAGTGTCTGAGCCAATTTCCTCTCCTAATGAAAATGATGAATTTCTAAAATAGTGATGGTTTTTTGAGTATTATCTTATAAGTAGAAGAAAATGATCTCTGAGTTTAAGATTTCCAAGTCTTTGGAGAAATAAGGTTTTAGAAAATATTTTTAGCCTTAGGAGAACCATAATATTCTTAATTTCACAGGATATGTGTTTGCAAGGAAAGTTTTTTTTTTTTTTTGAAAGATTTATTTATTCATTTGAAAGGCAGAACAAGAGGGGAAGAGTCAGAGAGAGAGAAAATTTCCATCCACTGAATCACTCTGCAAATGCCCACAACAGCAGGGCTGGGCCCAGGAGCCAGGAACTCTGTCCTGCTTTCCTACATGGGTGGCAGAGACCCAGGTACTTGAGGCATCTTCCACTGCCTTTCAGGCACATTAGCAGGATGCTGGATTCGAAGCACAACAGCCAGGACTGAAACCAGCCTGATATGGGATGCCGGTATTGCAAGCAGCAGATTAACCTACTGCACCACAGCACCAGCCCAAGATCGTTTTCTTAATGTTTTTCAAATATTGAGCAAGAAAGTAGTGACTTAACTGTATAGAACTAAAAGGCAGTAAAACAAAGTGTTTAATGTCTTAGGGTCCAGGTTAAATAGACAAGGCAGGGAATCTAGCCTCTGTCTATGGATGACCAAAGGGAAGTAAATCTTAATGTGTTTCAGTTTCAGCACTTTTTAAATTTCTATTTCCTTTTATTTCATGAGTTTTTAAATCTTTTTTTTTAAGATTTATTCGCTTTTTTGAAAGGCAGAGTTATAGAGAGGCAGAGACAGAGGGAGAAGTTTTCCATCTGCTGGTTTACTCACCAAATGGCTGCAATGGCCAGAACTACGTTGATCCGAAGCTAGGAGCCAGGAGCTTCTTCCGGGTCTCCCATGTGGGTGCAGGGGCCCAGACTTGGGCCATCTTCTGCTTTCCTAGGCCATAGCAGAGAGCTGGATCAGAAAAGGGGTAGCCGGAACTTGAACCAGTGCCCATATGGGATGCCAGTACTGCAGGTGGCAGCTTTACCCACTATGCCACAGTGCCGGAGAAAGGAAGATGTTATAATGTCTGAATCCAATCTGTCCTGGTTGCCCCTCTTCCAGGCCAGCCCTCTGCTGTGGCCCAGGAGTGCAGTGGAGGATGGCCCAGGTGCTTGGGCCCTGAACCCCATGGGGAGACCAGGAAAAACACCTGGCTCCTGGCTCCTGCCATCGGACGAGCGCGGTGCGCCGGCCGCAGCGCGCCGACCGCGGCGGCCATTGGAGGGTGAACCAACGGCAAAAGGAAGACCTTTCTCTCTGTCTCTCTCTCACTGTCCACTCTGCCTGTCAAAAAAAAAAAAAATGTCTGAATCCAATTATTACATTAAACAACTAGCACAGAAAATATAAATGCTTTGTCATTAATTTTAATATCATTTCTGCAAAATAGGTGAAACATTTAAAATATGTAAGGGATACTTTCAAAGTATTTGTGGAGATAATTTAAAGGATATTATATATTCCCTGACTCAAAAGAGTTTACAGCCTGAAATGTAATATTTTTTTTCTGAATTCAAATCTATCTACCTTTCTTTCTTTCTTACCATAATTCAGGAGGAATATAGGCAAGGACTATACACAGTAATCAAATGAAAAGATGTCCATTTCACTGATATACAGTAAATTTTAAAAATAATCATGGATCTATTTCTTCTTAAAGATTTATTTATTTGAAAGGTAGAATTAGAGAGAGAGAGAAATCATCCATCTACTGGCTCACTCCCCAAATGGCCACAACTGGCAGAGCTGGGACCATTCAAAGCTAGGAGCCACAAGCTTCTTGCAGTTCTTCCATGTGGGTGCAGGGACCCAAGCACTTGAGCCATCTTCTGCTGCTTTCCCAGAAACATTATTAAGGAGCTGGATTGGAAGGGGAGCAGCTGAGACTCGAACAGGTGCCCATACTGGATGCCGGCATTGCAGGCAGTGGTTTTACTTACTATGCTACAGCACTGGCCCCACAGATCCATTTTTACAATGAGTTATACCAATCACAGAGGATTGAGAAGGGGGTTCATTGACATATACGATATTTAGCACACTGCCTCGAGCTTAGGAAGCACTGGATAATTGTCCCCTGTTTTGACAGCTAGGATTTCTCTTGTTGGAGTAGGAACCCCAACTCAAACCAGCCTGCAGGCTAAAAAGAAGTGACTTTGAACACCACTGAGAAGTTAAATGTTGCAGTGAACTGCAGGGACGACTTGATGAGGGCACAGTGCTGATTCCCCGTAATCCTTTCAGCCCTGGTTCATGTGATACCTTCATCCTCACTTGGTTTCTTCCCTCCTGATAGCAGAAAATTACAGCTGTTTCAGGCCTTAGATTCACGTATCAGCCCGTCTAGAAGGAAATAAAAGATCTGGTGTCCACCAACTATCAAAAAAGTTCTCAATGGGCATTCGGAGATCACCTAATACCATGCACTGCTTAGCATAGTTAATGCAGTATCAATGGGAGTGGTGACCCCAGATGGACAAAATCTTTTTGGTGGGAGTGTGGCAAAAGAAGTTTATTTCTTTTATATCTAAAGCACCAATAGCTATAGATTACATAAACACCTATATTGTGTACCGGTGGCATTAAAACTTGGGAGAGGCAGCTGAGCAGCAGGCAAAAAATTATCTAAAAAGGCTTCTTTTTTTAAATTTATTTGAAAGAGTTTCAGAGAGAGGTAGAGACAGAGAAAGAGGTCTTCCAACCGGTGGTTCACTCCCCAGAGGGCCAGTTCACTCCCCAGAGGGCCGCAATAGCTGGAGCTGCGCCAACCTGATGCCAGGAGCCTCCTCCAGGTCTCCCACGTGGGTGCAGGGGCCCAAAGACTTAGGCCATCTTCTGCTGCTTTCCCAGGCCATAGCAGAGAGCTGGATCAGAAGAGGAGCAGCTGGGACATGAACCAGCGCCCATGTGGGATGCTGGTGCTTCAGGCCAGGGCTTTAATCCACTACACCACAGCGCCGGCCCCCTAAAAAACCTTATGAATGGAGTGATCATGAACAAAAAGGTTGAGAAACACTGGATTATCCTGATTGGCTCAGGCTAGTTGAGGAAAGGACCCATTTCTAAAGCCAGGATCGAGGTTGAGCCCCCTGGACCACATACCTGCGCAACAGTAAGGAAGAGTAAAATACTTGGTTGAATGCAGCCAGCAATGCCGACTGCATCATTAGAATCTTGAGTCCAGCACTGTTTAATTTTAAAAATTTGTTTATTTGAGAGGCAGCAGATGGCAGGGATAAGTTAGGAGGAGAGACAATGAGAGCGCCTATTCACTGTTTCACTTTCCAAGTGCCCACAGAATCCTGTGTTGGGCCAAGGCCAAAGCTGGGAGCCAGAAATGCAATCGCAGTCTCCCCTGTGGGTGACAGGAACCTAGTTTCCTAAGTCATCACCACTGTCTCACAAGGTCTGCATTAGCAAGGAGCTGCAGTCAGGAGCTGCAGTCAGGTGTCAGTCTCAGATACTCCAGTATGGAACATGACATCTCAATCGGCATTGTAACCTCTAGCTAAACGCACATCCCTAGCACTCTTTCAATAAAAATAGTTGTTTTTCAAAGTAAGCATGAAGATTAATGCACATCCCCTTTGTGAGGTTTTTTTTTTTTAAGATTTATTTATTTATTTGAAAGACAGAGTTACAGAGAGAGAAAGAAAGATATCTTCCAACTGCTGGTTTACTCCCCAAGTGGCCTCAGCGGCCAGAGCTGGGCCAATCCAGAGCCAGGAGCCTCTTCTGGGTCTCCCACATGGGTAGCAGGAGCCCAAGTACTTGGTCCATCTTCTGCTTTCCCAGGCCATTAGCAGGGAGCTGGGTCTGAAGTGCAGCAGCAGGGACTTAAACCGGCGCCCATATAGGGTACTGGCGCTGTGGACAGAGGCTTAACCCACTACACCTCAGCACCAGCCCCTCTGAATATTTTCGCCACAGTAATTTGAGCTAAGAGTGTGGGGGCTCATCGTTAGAACCCCTGTAGTTCTATCCCATAATTATGAATTCTGAACTATAAGGATGAATAGTGCAGTGTACTGCCCAGCTTTCTGGCATGTGAGCTGGAAACACACTAACGAGTGACATATTTTAGTAAACCCACATGATAATCACCCTATTGATAAAAAGGTGTCATTTTTCTTGCTTCTGGTCTGAATAGCGTTGTTTGTAAGGAAATCCAAAGCTCGGTCACTCTGGAGAGAAGAAAGGGTGGGGCAGGAGGGATCCATTACATGAACTCCCTGGCCGTGCCCTGGTGGGGTTTGGTTTATTCATAAACCAAAGTGAAATAAGATCTCACACCTATTCATAAGGTATTTGGCAATGGCATTGTCTGGCTAGCAAAGCCAGGAAAGCATAATTTCTTTGGAATTGAACACTTCCTCCGCTTCTAGATATTGGAGAGGCAAGTGACTTAATTTGCCAACAAACCGTGAATAATTAAAATACCAGCTATAAGGCATTCCTGTAGTAATGTGAGTAAATCAAAAGCAGGCTGAGACAACACTTAGGAGCAACGGCTTGAATCAGGTTCAAGTAGCAGACGTGAGCATTCACCTTCAATTTGAGCCAAATTCTAGAAGCTGATTCATCAGCCATCTATCTGTCCTGCTGATATCTTGCCTGGATGGGTTGCATTATAACCATTAATGAGATTTAACAAACAACTGAGGTGGAAAACGATGGGAGAATGTTGTTGAAAACCGATCAACACCGTTTGCTTTTTTATTCAGTGTGACATGTTCTAACAAAACTCTGCATTCAGGATTGGGATTTCCCTCTTCTTCTAGTGTCCCAAAGGTGGAATTTCTTACAAACCATGAATGGAGTCATTGCCTTCAAGAGAAAGCAACTTGAACAAAAATCTGGGAGAGTGAAGGGACCCAAAGACCCTGAAACAGGCAGCTGGCACTGAGCGTAGCGTACAGTACAGTACACCCAGAGTCTGCAGGCTCAAGTTCAACACATTTGACCTTGAGCAAATTACTTCCCCTCTCTGAGCATGGTTTCCTCCTGGGTAAGATGGGAGAACAGTAGCAGCTATATTGAGGGACAGGGTGAGAAGTTCATGAGATACTGTATTTAATAGCACTGCACCCAGCACAAGCAAATGCTTGATAAATGTATGATGTATGATGTGTAAAGGACTTAACATGGAATTCAGAGGAGGTACTTGATAAATGGCTGCCAAGGGCATTACAATCACTTTTATAGGTGAGACTAGTTCTCTGGAAACTAAACCATCTTTACACATGAGGATGCTTGGTAGAGAAGCCGTAGTAGTTCCCACAGACGTGTGTAGGGTGTGGACCTTGGGTGTTTTCATCCTGTTCTCTTCAGCAGATTCATATCCTCTTTTTAAAAAATTACTTAGTAGAGAGCAAGGGAGGGAGACAGAAAGTTCTAACCATCTGCTGGTTCATGCCCCAAATGCCCATAACAGCCGGAGCTGGATCAGTCTTAAGCCAGGAGCCAAGAACTCAACCCAGCAGGGATCCAGGTACTTGAGCCATCACCTGCTTCCTCCCAAGGTGTGCATTAGGAAGAAGCTGGAATTAGGAGCAGAGCCAGGACTCAAACCCAGGCACTCTCATATCCCAAGTGATGTCTTAACCTCTGTGCTGAACACTTGCCCTTAGCTGGTATCTTAACAACTAAGCCAAACACCTGCCCCCATTTCTTCTTTTAATTAAGCCCATATGTAAGATCTAGGAAGCCACCATCATCTCGTACCTAGAGTCCCTGGGATCATCTCTCTATATCCAAGACTCTGATGTTCCATCATCTGCTAACACCTGAACTTTGTATCTCACCTCATTGGTTGGCAAAGGCAGGTCTCCAAAAAGGCAATTTCCCATTAACAGTCAATGACCTATGTACATTCCAGATAACATGTGAGGATCCCTCAAAACTTCATGGAAAATGAATTTAAAGATTTTTTGGGGCAGAAAAATTTTGAAGTCCATGAAGTTTTTCATAATATTATGGAAAATTTAAAAAGTTCATTTCCCATGAACTTTTTAAAGACCCCTAGTATGCATGGATTTCAAAAAAAATTGCACTAAAATAAGCTGTATCTTTTAATGGCAATTTTCAAGAACTCTTTGAAGTACTCTCATATCCCTGCACTCTCCATAGTCCTCTGAGTGACATAGACCAGGAGCAGTGTGGGGGAGCAGCAGTGAGGGCCCGCAGGTGGAATCTGGCCTGCCTCCCGTTTCTGTAAACTTTCATCATCACACAGCCACACTTATTCACTTACACATTATCCTCAGCTGCTTTCACACTACAGCGGCAGAATGGAATAGTTATGACTCAGTTACTTAGAACTGAGTCATTGATACTAAGACTGCATTGCCCACAAAACTGAAAATATTTACCATCTGGCCTTTTAAAGAAAATGTTTGCCAATCTGTGGAATAGGAAAGAATATAATGGGGAGAGAATGTTAGAGGAAGAAAAGCCCAGAATTCTATCATAGAAAAACAGCAGTGGAAGGAATGTGGAAAAATTCCGTCAACAAAAACCTAGTCACAAGGAAACGAAGGCTGAGCGCTCAGTTTACCTGGACTTGGTCCTTCGATGGAAAACGAGGGCTGGAGTGACGGACTCATTCTTCCATGTGTTCATTCATTCATACCTAAAATAATTACCAAGTGCTCACCCTGTTCCAGGTCCTGTGCCAAGAGGTTTGCAACACAAAGTCCAAAGTTTTTCCTGCCCTCAAGAAATACATGAGGGCGCTTCGAGAAGTTCATGAGAAATGGACCTGAAGCCCAGGCCTAGGTGTTTCGTAGTGCGCATTTCCCCTGCACGTGATGAAGACCCCTGGTGCTGTCAGCTAGGGGAGGTGGTTGTGAAAATCAAGCTCTATGAAGCACTTTCCCCTTTCAGGTGAAGAGGGCAGGGCGTCTAAATCAGAGAGAAGGAAGGGAGGAGAGCCAAGGGCACTTCCTGGAGGAGGTGATTCTGAGGCTATTTTTTGTTAAGATGCATTTATTTATTTGAGAGGCAGAGTTACAGAGAGAGAGAGGGAGACAGAGAGAGATCTTCCATCTGCTGGCTCACTTCCCAGATAGCCACAATGGCTGGAGCTGGGCCCATGCGAAGCCAGGAGCTTCTTCCGAATCTTCCAGGCAGGTGCAAGGGCCTAAGCACTTGGGGCATCCTCCACTGCCCTCCCAGGCCATTAGCAAAGAGCTGGATTGGAAGCAGAGCAGACGGGACTCGAATCAATGCCCATATGGGATGCTGACAACACAGGTGGAGTCTTAACCTGCTCCGCCACAGCACTGGCCCCTGAGGCTATTCTTGGAAGGACAAGTAAGCCTAAAGTAGTTGAAGAAAGATAGACAGAGAGGGAGATGAAGAGAGAGTTAGTTCTACTATCTGGTTCACTCCCTAAACAGCTGCAAAGGATGGGGCTGAGCCAAGTGAAGTCAGGAGCCCTGAACCCTATCTGAGTCTCCCACGTGAGTGTCAGGGCTCCAAGCTCTTGGGCCATCTTCCTCTGCTTTCCCAGGTACGTTATCAGGGAGCTGGATCAGCCTGGACTGGAGCCACTGCTCTGATAAGGGATGCCTGCATCACAGGTGGCAGCTTAACCCCCTGTGCCACACCACCACTCCAAACAGCATGACTTTTGGGGGTATTATGAAGAGTTTCTTAAAAACTTGATCCCAGATGAGTGCTGATTCAGATTCTGGCTGCTTTGCTTCTGATCCAGCTCCCTGCTAATGCGCCTGAGCAGGCAGCAGAAGATGGCCCAAGTGCTTGGGCCCTTGCCACCCATGTGGGACACCTGGATGGAGTTCCAGAGTCCTGATTTCAGCATGTCCCAGCCCCAGCCATCGTGGCCATTTGGGGAGTGAATCAGTGGATCTCTCTCTCTCTCTCTCTCTCTCTCTCTCTCTCTCTCTTTCATTTAAGTAAATTTTAAAACATTTTAAAATAAAATAAAAACCTGATGAGTTGAAGGGAGGAACAGAGATTTTGTTGGAAAATAACTCCTGAACTTGAAAGACCTGGTGCTTTTAGATTGCAATGCTTTTCTTCAGAACTCAGCGGGGAGGGAAGAGGTTGAGGTAGAACTGCCGCTTTAGCAGTGTGGCTGACAGGTGCAGGGGAGGATGGTGTGCTGGAGGCAGGGAGGCACGGGGAGCCCAGATTGATGGCATTCAGGTTCAGGATTCCAGTGGCTTGCAGCAGAAAAGTTTGGTCTTCTGTTCATTCTGCCTATCCAAGCACAGGTTGTCTGGGAGTGCTGCCCGTCACTGTCTCTCAGACCCACAGTCAGACGCACTGAACACCTCCGGTTGCCATCTTTAGAATGTGGCACTGGCAATTATGGCTTTGACCTCCAAGTGACTCATGTCATGTCTCACACGTCACTGGTCAGAACTGGTCATGTGACCCACACTCCACCAGGGGCCAAGGAAAGCAACTCTGCCTACTGAGAGACAGCGTGGGGAACAGTGTGAATGCCGATTCTGAAATGGAGACTAACAAGCAGCAAGTTTGTTAGTGAACGCTCTGCGGTTCAACACCTGCACAGAAGAATGGAAAGAAGGATTAAGGGAAGAGGCATTTGGCCTAGTGGTTAAGACCCATGTGTCTCATCTCAGAGTACCTGGGTTCATTTCCCAGCTGTGGCTCCTGACTTCGGCTTCCTGATAATTGCAAACCCTGGGAGGCAGCAGTGATGGCTCAAGTGACTGGGTTTCTGCCACCCACATGGGTGAGCCAGGTTGAGCTCTCAAATCCTGGCTTTGGGGGTGAACCTGTGTATGGGAACTCTCTCGCGCATGCTCCTGCGCGCTTGTGCTCTCTCTCTCTCTGCTTTTTATATATTAAAAAAATTTTTTTTAAAAAATGAGATTGAGCAAAGGCGGCCTCACCGAGGGCCACAGCTGACTTCACAAGTGGCTCTGAAGCTGGGAGTTGTCCCAAGTTGAAACAAGAGGAATGGGTCTTCCCACAGCTCTCAGTCCATCCTTGGAAGTGGGTTACCCTTGGAAAGCGAAGGTGACCTTGGAGAAGGCAGTCTGCTTTTTAAGGGAGAGCAGTTCCCAGGCGGGGCTGAGAGCTTCCCTCTCCCAGTTTGCACAACAGCTGGGGCAGTGTGCATCAAGGCAGCACATCACAGCATCTCCTACAACATGACTGCTCATTAGAGGCTATGGCCGCAGCCGGTGCCAATACAGGGCCTGTGGGAACGAAGTGGAGAGCACAGTGGGGTTGATGTGAGAGCGCAGAATTGCGCTTTAAAAAATTACCCGACCGACAGGGCAGTCTCCTGCCCATATCCTGCTGTCTGTTGAGGCTGTTGGGCATCCTGGGAGTCAGCAACAAGGAATGAGCCCCACATGCAGAAAGGAGAGAAGCGCTGGCTGAAAAACCAAATGAGCCCACTGATCACTGATGACGTTCACTGACCACTTTTCCCAATAACTCCGGACTGGGGTTTTATGGTGGACAGCTGAAATGCCAACATACCCAGAGGAAAAAAATCACCTGAATGTTAAGCTCAACATTTGACATAAATAAATTTCTAAAAGAATCACACAGTTTAAGGTCAGTAAGATTAAGGGGAAGGTCAATGCGATGTTGGAAAAGCATCTTTAAGCCTTGGTTTAAAGATGGAAAGCACCAAGTGGAGAGTGGCTTCCTTGCCTTTTCGAGGGAGTGTTTGTTGTTCCTATTCTGTCTTTTCTAGGTGGAGCTGCAGAACGAAATCACTTCCTTGCTCATCCTCTACTTAAGTTTATTCTGAACCTTATATTTTTGAGGTGCCAGTTGGTGGTTGTGGAAAAGTTTGAATGACTCAAATGAGAAATAACCTGTGTAGTTCTAACCTTCATAAGCAAGACCATATGACTTACGGGGTGGAAAGAAGGCAAACATTAAGCTCTCATGGAAAAAATTAAAACTAACATCCATCTGTCAATACAGATGTATTGACGACAGATGTCATCCATCACAGATATCCCTGGGCCCCTGAAATAAGCTTTTGTTAGGGAAGAAGCAGTAAATGTGGTTTAGTGACATACTTACAATTCTACCTAATGTCCCATTTTGAGTCTCTAGAATTTTGTGTCTGAATAGAGTTGAGTTTTTTTTTTTGGGGGGGGGGTCTAAATAACTGTTTTGCCTTTGGTGCTTTTATGTAATCTCATTGTCTTAACTTGACTAATAACTAGTAATTATTAAACAGCCATTTTGTGCTAGGTCTTGTACTTGGCAGTTGCATGTACAGTATTATCTTTAAGAAAATACAAAAGTATAGGGTTTATGTTGATATACAAAAATACAGCTTCATCTTAAAATGAATTCAGTATTGAAATATATATACAAAAATATAAAAGATAATATGAGTGATTCAACATATTATCAAGCCACTGCCTGCAATGCTGGCATCCTATATGGGCACCGGTTAGAATCCTGGCTGCTCCACTTCTATTCAGCTCCCTGCTAATGAACCTGAGAAAACAGCAGAAGATGACCCGTGTGCTTTGACCCCTGCGACCCACTTGGGATGTATATTGAATCTGTATGAAAATAAGTCTATGAGGACAAAATTTTAAAAATAAACTTTTTTTGCTGATGCTGTGGCTAAAGCCAACATCCCATATGGGTGCTGGTTCGAGCCCCGGCTGTTCCACTTCCGAGCCAGCTCTGTCAATGCACCTGGGAAAGCAGTGTAAGATGGCCCAAGTGCTTGGACCCCTGCACCCATGTGGGAGACCCAGAGAAAGCTCCTGGCTTCGGGTCAGCTCAGCTCCAACCATTGCGGCCATTTGGGGAGTGAACCAGCTGGTGGAAGACTTTCTGTCTCTCGCTCTCTCTGTGTGTAACTCTACCTCTCAAATAAAATAAAATCTTTAAAAAAGTTTACTATGGCCGGCGCCGTGGCTCAGTAGGCTAATCCTCCACCTTGTGGCGCTGGCACACCGGGTTCTAGTCTCGGTCGGGGCACCAGATTCTGTCCCGGCCAGCTCTCTGCTGTGGCCAGGGAGTGCAGTGGAGGATGGCCAAGTGCTTGAGCCCTGCATCCCATGGGAGACCAGGAGAAGCACCTCGCTCCTGCCATCAGATCAGGGCGGAGTGCTGGCCGCCAAGCGCCAGCCTCGGCGGCCATTGCAGGGTGAACCAACGGCAAAAGGAAGACCTTTCTCTCTTTCTCTCTCTCTCTCACTGTCCACTCTGCCTGTCAAAAAAAAAAAAATTACTATGTTTGCTTCATATGTTTTTCTGTAAGATAATAAAATTATATAGAAATGAAAACCGCATTGTACCTCCCCTTTCTCACTGGGAATAATCCTACCCAGAAGGTTTTCATTGCTGGACATTTTTTTTATAACTTTGCTACATGTATATCTACAAATAATAGGTCTTTATTTTGTGCATTTGTGTAATTTGCATGTGTGTGATGTGAATTTGTGTGTGAAAGACAGAGAGAGGGGTTCTGTTACCTCCTTTTTCTCTCTCAACTGGTTTTGGAATTTGTAAATTTTTTTAAGATTTATTTATATTTTTTGAAAGTCAGAGAGAGGGAGAGACTGAGAGAGAGAGAGAGAAAGTGCATGAATAAACCAGCCTCTTGTTGATGGGCATTTAGTTTGTTTGCAAATTTTCGGTGTCCTAAAATACTACAGTGAAAAATTTTGATTTTCATCTTGTGCATATGAGCGAGATTTCCTCTGCCGTATGTACTGAAAAAAAGAGTTGCTCCATTTGTCTGCTTTATTCCATGTTGTGCCTTTTCCTGTCCTCTCCAAGCTGGTATCGTGAACCCCATTGTAGTGACTTTATGGACTTAGTAGCTGATAAGCCGTGGTGCTGAACTGTGAGCAGTGCTCCTGCAGATTCCAGCCTTCGGCCTCTGCTTTATTTATCAAGAGGTAAATAACACATGAGGATCAAGTCTTATTGTTTATTCATTTACTCAGTCTACTACTCAAAAATGAAGTCTGTAGACTCAGAGTGCCCGAGGTCAAATCCTGACTCAGCTGTTGTTGGGAGTTTGAGTTATCTGAAGTCCAGTTTTTCCTGCTATAAAATGTGGATATTAATAGTACAATTACAGTGTAGTAGTATATGGTATATACTAGTAGTATATGGTATATAGTATAGGTGCTATGGTCATTGTAAGGGTGATAAGAATTAAATGTACTGGTATTTGAAAGCATTGTTGGATAGATGGATGAATGGGTACCCAACAGATAGTTATCTTTGTATGTGTTGTCTTTGATTTTTATGCACATAAATTGCTTTTGAACCTTCTACAATCTGCAGAAACCTTGATTCCTCTTTCCTTGCATTGCTACAGGTTAGGAATTGTAGTCTGAGTGGCGACTGGGAAAGGAATCACTGACCACTGTGTAGAGACACAGTGCCCATGACTTTTTTTTTTTTTAAGATTTATTTATTTGAAAGGCAGAGTTACAGAGAGGTAGCAGTGGAGGTTGGCAGGGGAGGTTTCCATCCACTGGTTCACTCCCCAGATGACCGCAATAGCCAGAGCTGAGTTGTTCCGAAGCCAGGAGCCAGGAGCTTCTTCCAGGTCTCCCACACGGGTGTAGGGGCCCAAGCACTTGGTCCATCTTCTGCTGCTTTCCTTGGTCATCAGCAGAGAGCTGGGCTAGAAGTGGGGCAGCTGGGACTCAAACCAGTGCCTATATGGGATGCCAGCACTGCAGGCGGTAGCTTTACCCCTTACGCCATAGCGCCAGCCCCTCCCATGACTTTTTATCAGGAAGCTCTTGAGTGTCATGCTGCTGTCTTCTTGGTTTGGTCTATTGAAAACAAAGATGTACATAACTGTATATCTGTTTTATTTCCATCTCTCCAGTAGGAAGATATTAAACATTCTTCTCCCTTTCCCTGAACCCTACTCCATAGAACTAAGAACCCCACATTCTCATTCATGAAGGCTCTGGGACTCCATAGTTGCTGTCTTTCTCAACTGTGTAAGCTGTCCTCCCATGTGACCCTCGGATCTGCAACTCCTGCAGAGACTCCTTTTTTTTTTTTTTTTTTACAGGCAGAGTGGACAGTGAGAGAGAGAGAGACAGAAAGAAAGGTCTTCCTTTACCGTTGGTTCACCCTTTAATGGCCACTGCGGCCGGCGCACTGCGCTGAACCAAAGGCAGGAGCCAGGTGCTTCTCCTGGTCTCCCATGGGGTGCAGGGCCCAAGCACTTGGGCCATCCTCCACTGCATTCCTGGGCCACAGCAGAGAACTGGCCTGGAAGAGAGGCAACCGGGACAGAATCCGGTGCCCCAACCAGGACTAGAACCCAGTGCGCTGGCACTGCAGACGGAGGATTAGCCTATTGAGCCGAAGCGCCGGCCAAGAGACTCCATTCTTATAAGCTTCATGCCACACTTAGGTGGTGTCGCCAGCAAATATTTTCACAGAAATTAGTGTGTCACATTAAAATGCAGTTAGATGCTTATTATCCAAGAAAGAAAGGTTGTTTGGTAAAAAATAGAGAAATACTATCATCAGCTGGACCTGTATTAAAATCAAGTATCTGCCACCTAAGGGCTGTGTGACCTTGGGCCAAGCTACTGGATCTTCCTGAGCATATTTCTTTACCTGTCCAAAAGAAAAAAAATTATAAAAGTTGAAAGTAACATTGAGGAATAGAAGCTTTGTAAATGGACAATTCTGAACACCATGCGGAATTTAAGCCCAAACACCCCTAGCTAACAGCTCTCATATGTGATATTGGCAAGCTACACATCTCTCTGTAGGAGATGAAGATATAGTAGTAGTACCTACCTGTTAGAGTTGTGGGCAGACAGAACAAGATCATGTGAATGAAGATCTCACTGAGGTGGCTGGCACGAAGCATTTAAAAAAAATACCAGCTATAATTATTTTTGTTTGATGAACATGTTCCCGTGTGTAGGACACAGGGCTAAGACTTTTATGTTTATAATTTTCTTTAATTCTTCTAATCATTATGTGAAATAGGCATAATTAAACCCATTTGGCAGGTGCAGGAATTGTTTTCAGCTGTTTAGTAACTTGTCCAAAAGCAAAGACTGGAGCTCAGATGTGTCAAAATTTATATCCCATTGACTTGATCCATTGATTCACATGGGCTTAGTTTGCCATTTACCTGGAGTCATGCCTCTTCCTTTTCTACGTCAGCCTTTATGGAGTCTTTTCTAGCACCAGAGTGAAAAGGGCTCCTTAGACTGCCTGTTTCACTTCTTGAGGACTCTGTCCACTTGAAAAAGAAGAGGCAGTTCATTTCTAATTGCAAACGTGCAAACATCCACAAGCATGTGGCTGAACTCTTTCTCTCCTCCTTCTACCCCAGATATACCTAAGCTCAAGCCATGGAGGGGTCAACACCCACATAAGGGAATCCTTCTAGATCCTCATGGTTAAGTGCAGTCAGCTAGAACCGCAAGGCCTGGGTTCAAAGCCCAGCTTTGCTGCCCATTACATGGGAAGCAAGTTACTCAGCCTCTCTGTGTCTTGTTTCATTTTGGGAACATATATATCATCCCACACCTCCAAGGATAATTGTGAGAAATTAGTGACTATTTACGTCTTGCTATATGTCCACTACCTAAATTAGGCCTGGGAAGGAGTAGGCCTTCAGGATATATTATAAACATCTAATGTTTAGGAACCATGATGGGCGCATGAAGTGCACTGGATATCACACACTTCAACTACTGTTCTACATCATTTGTTACTGAGCGCTTTTTGTTGAGTGATATTGATTACCTTCTGGCACATCTCTGGGTAGTTGGAATACAACATAACAGACAGACGTGGGCTCTACCTTCATGTTGTTGCTAAGAGAATGGGAATGACAGGAAAAGTGTGACAAAGGACTTCTTCCCAGAAGTTGTAGTAAAGCCGTGACTCTAAGGATAAGAAGGAGTTTGAAATGTGCTGATCAAAGAGAACTGCATTCCCAGTGGTAGGACTAGCAGGTGCAAAGGCACTGAGGCAGGAAAGAAGTTGGAGTGTTAGCAGAATGGTGAGAACAGAATAGCTGAAATGTGGAGGGTTTAGTGATGGATTCCTAGGTGCCCCAGTGTTCTGGAGTCCGTGTGGAGCATGGTGGATTTTTAAGTGTAGGAAAAAATCATTCACTCAAGTTTTTACTTCATGCCTATTTCACTCTAGACTAGCCAGGCAGTAGAGATATAGCAACAAACAAAACATGAAGCCCTGCCCTCTTAGGACTTACTTTTTTAAAAAATATACTTTTAATTCCATTTTTTGTGAACTTTTGGACACGCTCTCATATTATTTCTTCCTTAGCCCAATGCATGGCTGCCCTCTTCTTTTAAAGATTTATTTTATGTATTTGAAAGACAGAGTTACAGAGAGAGGTAGAAACAGAGAGAAAGAGAAGTCTTCCATCTGCTGGTTCACTTCCCATAATGGCTGCAATGGCTGGAGCTCAGCCAACCTGAAGCCAGGAGCTTCTTCCAGGTCTCCCACATGAGTGCAGGGGCCCAAGGAATTGGGCCATCTTCTGCTGCTTTCCTAGGCCATAGGAAGTGGAGCAGCCAGGATTCGAACCGGCATCCATGTGGGATGCCAGAACTGCAGTTGGCAGCCTTACCTGCTAGGCCACAGCACCTTCCTGGGACTTACTTTCTAGCTGGCAGTTTTTCTCTCTAGTCTAATGAAATTCAGACTTATTGCACCTAGCTGCCTCCTGACATTGCCACTTTCCGGAATAGTCCACACTTTAAACTTGCCCTATCCAAATTTGAATTCCAGACATTCTCACGAAATCCTGCTCTTTCTTCAGTTAACTGGCAGCTCTGCCCCTTCAGACGCTCTGGTTAAAACCTTGGGTCATCCTCAGCTCCTAGTCCATCAGCACACCCTTTTGGCTCTCCCTTCCATGTACACAGATTCCCTTTTACCATCTTGACCACCATATCCGTGGGCCCGTCCACCTTCAATTCTCGGCTGGACTGTGATAGCTGCTCCGAATGGATCTCTGCCAACACTGCTGTTTGTCCCTGCGGTCTGTCCTCAACTTTGCCTCCAGGGTCATTTTGCTCAAAGTCAGATCATGGCATTTTTCCACTCAGTGCCCTTGAGTGCCTTCCCAACCTGGAGAACAAGCCCCCTTAGGCTTCCTCCAAGGCCCTGTGCCCATGTGGTTGGCACTCCCTCTCCGGGGCTCCCTACCGCCCTCCTTAGCAGATGCACCCAACCCCTGCCCTTAACTCTTGTGCTCTTCCCAGCGAAGCTGACCTCCTCTCTGGGCCTCAAACCTGCCAGGCACACTCCAGCTCAGAGTCCTAACCTCTGGAGTGTTCTCTGCTCTGCCTGCCTGGGAAGTCTACGTGGCACCTCCCCCCATCATTCCTGCAGATCTCCTAAGGCGCTCAACCCAGAGATGACCCCGACTGTGCTCTTAGTCTGCTTTATTTTTCTCTGAGACCCTTCTCACCACCTGAGGTTGTGTTTCGATTTCCTCTTCTTTTTTAAACATTTATTTGAAAGGCAGAGTGACAGAGAGAAAGGGAGAGAAACAATGAGGTCTTCCATCCCCTGGTTCGCTCTCCAAATGGTGGCAAACTAGGAACTCCATCCGGGTCTTCCATTTGGGTGGCAGGGGTCCAAGCACTTGGGCCATCATGCACTGCCTCCCCAGGTGAATTAGCAAGGAGCTGGATGGGAAGCAGAGCAGCCAGGACTTGAACCAGTGCTCCAATCTGGGATGCCATTGTCACAAACTGCAACTTCACCACTGCACCACAATGCTGGCCTCTGGCTATATTTTTTGGAGGGGGGTGAGGGAGGGTATCATGTGATTTTATTTTAATCTATTTTTTCCAAAGAAACAATTTATTTAAGGAGTACAAATTTCATAAGTAAAACTTTAGGAATATAATGGTTTTTCCCACCATACCCACCCTCCCACCCCCACTCCCAACCCACCTCCTCCTCTCTCCCATTCCCAGTCTCATTCTCCATTAAGATTCATTTTCAATTAATTTTACACACATAAATCTATGCTAAGTAAAGATTTCAATAATTTGCGTGTGTGTGTGTGCACACACACACACACACACACACACAAGAAACTGAGATCAAGTTTTACAGTTAATTCTCATAATACAACTCATTGAGGACAGAGGTCCTGCATGGGAAGTAAGTGCACAGTGACTCCTGTTGTTAATTTAGCAATTAACACTCTTATGTATGATGTCAGTGAACACCTGAGGCTCTTGACATGAGTTGCCAAGGCTATGGCAACTTTTTGAATACACAGTCTCTGTCAATATTTAGACAAGGCCATAAGCAAAGTGGAAGTTATCTCTTCCCTTCAGAGAAAAGTACATCCTTCTTTGATGGGCTCTTCTTTCCTCTGGGGTCTCACCCATGGAGGTCCTTCATGTAGAATGTTTTTTTTGCCACAGTGTGTTGGTTTTCCATGTCTGAAATACTCTCATGGGCTTTTCAGCCAGACCTGAATGCCTTAAGGGCTGATTCTGAGGTCAGAGTGCTGTTTAAAGCAATTGTCATTCTATGAGTCTGCTGTGTGGACTGCTTCCCATGTTGGAACATTCTCTCCGTTTTAATTCTATTGTCATTACCAGACACTTGGTTTTATTTATATAACCCTTTTAACGCTTAATCCTATCTATATGATCTCTTTAACACTTAATATGATCACTTCTTAAGATGGCATTTTTAACCACCCTGGCTATATATTTTTTTGATATGGCATATTTCTCTCCGGGCTTAGAGTGTTAGCTGAAGGCATGCAGGGATCTCACTGTCATTTCCTTGATACCTGGAACAGTGTGGCAAATAGCACAGGAAAGGTAAGAGCAATCAGGAGGCCAGTGCCAATGACCAGCTGGGAGCCTTCAGGGACCTGAGTGAGGCCAGTGGCAGCTGGTGGGACTCTGTCCACAGGGAGTGTTTGCATTCTGTAAAGTTTCTTTTTTCAAAAAAAGATTTATTTTGAAAGTCAGAGTTACACAGAGAGGAGAGAGAGAGAGAGAGAGAGAGAGAGAGAGAGAGAGAGAGAGAGAGTCTCCCATCCGATGGTCCACTCCCCAATTGGCTGCAACGGCCAGAGCTGCACCCATCCAAAGCCAGGAGCCAGGAGCTCCTTCTGGATCTCCCACGTGGGTGCAGGGGCCTAAGGACTTGGTCATCTTCCGCTGCTTTCCCAGGCCATAGCAGAGAGCCAGATCAGAAGTGGAGTAGCTGGAACTATACCAGTGCCCATATAGGATGCCAGCGCTTCAGGCCAGAGCGTTAACCCCCTGCACCACAGCGCCGGCTCCTTGAAGTTTTGAAAAACCTTACAGCAAAATGGCTGTGCATGCTGAAATATATATGTGTGTGTGTATGTTGATTCTTTTTAGTCATTGAAGATAGCCCCAAGCCAGTCACTTGATTGAGGATATGTGTTTTTGGCTTTTGTGGTGAGCATTTCCTTAGGGAAGCAGCATTTTTGACAGCAGAGCAGTTTGTTTCCTTCAGCCCCTATGAAAATGGGCTCACCCAGGACTCCAGCTTCTGTGCACTGCCAGCTGCAAGTGCGTACCCGTGCCCCACCCAGGGCGGGGAGGTTGTGTGTGTACTTCTCAGCTCTGGCTGTCAAGCCATTGCTATTTCCTGCACCCAGCCCTGTGGTTAAGCTCTGGAAGATGCCCTGTTTTTCCTGCCCAGTGCCAGCAGGCATTCCAATGGTTTTGCCTTCTGTTTGGGGCATTCTTGTGGATGTCACTTGTCTTTCTGCCCCCGTGTCTGATCATTCCTACCCACCGGAGTTCAAGGACAAGGAGATCCTTTTGACTTGATTTGCCTGAATTCTTAGGAACAAAGCACAAACACAAAACCAAACTCTTTTATTTTCTGGTCCTTATTAGTGTTTAATTAAGTTTGCTTTCCTCAACGCCTTGACTATGTCCAAGCCTTTTAAAATTCTGCAAACACAGACAATATGAAGAGAGTTTGACCCTGCAAGTTACAAGATGGCCATTGTGTCTAATTATCAACCTCTTCCAATAAGGACAGAAGAGTAATCTCTAGAACAAAGAGAAATGCCAGACATTGCTCAAATACGTCCTAACAAGAAAGCACGTTTTCTTTTAATAAATAGGCCAACACCAATCTTAAAATGAATTCCGTGTTGAAGTTTGAAACAGTTTGGTCAGGACATAAAGAATCTGAACTGTCCGCTCCTGCTTAAATTTACAGGGCTCTTTATTCCTTAAGAGTTTTATATATTAAACTTTCTAGGTATTGATGCCAAATATAGTTCCAGCCAAACTCTTACGGTTTTGCTCTCCAATTCTTTTTGGAAATGAATTGTGTGTGTGTGTGTGTGTGTGTGTGTGTGTGAGAATGTGTTTTTTCTTTTAGTAAGCATCAGATGCCAGCCCAGAGTTTCAAGAGAAAGAAATTTGTTTTTCAGATGTTGGTGCCAGCGTCTGAGAAGCGCACTTCTTCCCCCCACAACTCATCAGCTGCATTTCTTCAGGCTCCTCTACCATATGAGGTTACAGCTATAGCAGACATTTGCCATACCTGTGTCTGTAGGCTGTGTATTTTAAATAAATCAAGCTTATGTTCTTTCCACCCTTTTCTCTCTTCTCCTGGTTTTTAAGGTGTTCTTTCTTGGAGCTAAATAGGTAGTGTTCAATAAGTAAGTAAAGTATGTGTGTACATAATGCACACATAAGTGAAAATATGTAAATACACATATGACCATATGTGTACGTGTGACCATGTATCTGAAGTTTGTTCAGAAGGTAAAACCGTAAGCCAATGTATTCTATAAGCATTGTTTTTTTTTTAAGATTTCTTTATTTACTTGAATGAATGACAGAGATAGAGGAGAAAGAGGGAGATTTTCTACCCACAGGTTCACTCCCCAAATGGCCGCAATGGCTGGGGTTGAGCCACTCCAAAGCCAGGAGCCAGGAGCTTCTTCCAGGTCTTCTACATTGGTGCAGGAGCCCAAGCTCTTGGGCCAGCATCTGTTGCTTTTCCAGGCATATTAGCAGGGAGCTGGATTGGAAGTGGAACAGCCAGGACTCAAACTGGCACCCATATGGGATGCTAACACCAGAAGCAGTGGCTTTACCCACTAGACCACAGCGCTGGCCCCACTAAGAATTGTTTTTGCTTACCACTCCCAGCTTTCAACATTGCTTCTAAGTTTATTATGTTACTGGAATAATTAGCCAGTACCAACACTATGCTTAGACTCCACACCTGGGGAAGTCTTTAGAAATTGCTATCAATTGGGGCCAGCACTGTGGCGCAGTGGGTTAATGCCCTGGCCTGAAGCGCTGGCATCCCATATGGGTGCCGGTAGTGGTCGTGTGCTGAAGCCCCTGTGACCTCCTGGCCTGGCACAGCTGTGAAATGGGAACATGCCATGGGCTACCTCCATGGGAAGTATGTAGTGTCAAGTCGAAAGCAGAAGAGCGAGGTGCTCGGCATGCAATGCATGCCTGGCCAACGGGGGAAGGAGCCTTGAGGAAGAAGCAGAGGAAGCCACAGGGAAACCACACTGCCTTGCTCAGCCACGGCAGCTCCACTCATCATGAACAGCTATGGAATGGCACTGGTCTGCGTGAATAGGCACTGTGATGAGGTGCACGGCTCTGTTTCCATTGAATGATTCCCACATTTCCTGTGGGAGCTAAAGACATTGGGATCAGGAGGCGTGGGTTCCAGTCTTGTGCTGCACCTCCTACACTGGCTGTGTGACCCAGAACATGTTGGCCAACCCGTTGCACCTGTTTCCTCCTCTATAATCTATTTATTTAAAGGAGAGACAGAGCTCCCCCATCTGCTGGTTGACTTCCCAGATGACTGCAATGGCCAGGACTGGGCCAGACAGAAAGAGAGAGCTGAGAACTCAGGGCAGCTCTCCCCCGTGAGTAACAGGGATGCAGCTACTTGAGCCGTTACCAGCTGCCCACCAGAGCACGCATGAACAGGAAGTTGCAATTGTGAGTGGATCTGGGACTCGAACCCAGGCGCTCTGAAATGGGATGCAGGCATCCCCACTGGTATCTTAACAACTTAGCTAAACGCCTAACTTGGTTTTCTCTGTAGAATGGGAACAAAATACCTCATAATGTTATGATAAGAATAGACAAAAGGCCCAGCGCTGTGGTGCAGGGGGTTAAGCGGCCGCCTGTAGTGCCGGCATTTCATACGAGCACCTGTTAAGAGTCCAGGCTGCTCCACTTCTGATCCAGCTCTCTGCTAATGCACCGGGGAAAGCAGTGGAGGATGGCCCAAGCACTGGGCCCCTGCACCCCCATGGGAGACCCAGAAAAAGCTTCAGGTTCCTGATTTTTGGTCTGGCACAGCCCTGGCCAGTGACGCCATTTAGGGAGTGAACCAGGAGATGGAAGATCTCTCTCTCTTCTCTCTCTTTCTCTGTAACTCTGCCTTTCAAATACTTTTTTTTCCCCAAAGAAACCATTCATTTAAGGAGTACAAATTTCATAAGTACAACTTTAGGAATATAGTAATTCTTCCCACTATACCCACCTTCCACACCCACTCCCACCCCACCTCCTCCTTCATTTCCCCTTTCCAGTCCCATTCTCCATTAAAATTCATTTTCAATTAACTTTATACACAAAAGACCAACTCAATACTAAGTAAAGAGTTCGACAATTTGTGCGACCCCACACACACACACCTGAAACTGTTTGAGATCAAGTTTTACAGTTAATTCTCATAATACAACTCATTGAGGACAGAGGTCCTGCATGGGAAGTAAGTGCACGGTGACTCCTGTTGTTAATTTAGCAATTAACACTCTTATGTATGATGTCAGTGAACACTTGAGGCTCATGACATGAGCTGCCTAGGCTATGGAAGCCTTTTGAATCCACAGTCTCCATCAGTATTTAGACAAGGCCATAAGCAAAATGGAAGTTCAAAGAAAAGTACATCCTTCTCTGATGGCCACTTCTTGTGGATAGACTTTTGCTTTTGCACGTGGTATAGCATTAGGCTAACTGATAATTAAATTAAATACTTGGCAGATGACTAAATATTGTAGTGTGCTTCTTTCATGGACTCTGGATTTTTGCTGCATTCTGTAGTCTTTACTAACTATATTAAGTAAAGAGTTCAACAAATAGTATGAAAAAGAGGAAAAAAACCGTTCCTTGACACTGACGACAAGGGCCATTCAAGTCATTGCTTCTCAAAGTGTCAATTTCATTTCTATAGATTTCCTTTTAGGTGCCGTGTTAAGTATCACAGATCAGGGAGAACATATGGTATTTGTCCCTTTGAGACTGGCTTATTTCACTAAGTGTGATGTTTTCCAGATTCATCCATTTTGTTGCAAATGACAGGATTTCATTTTTTTCACCACTGTTTAGTAGTCTGTCATGTAGATATCCATAATTTCTTTATCCAGTCTTCATTTGACAGGCATTTAGATTGATCCCATATCTTAGCTATTGTGAATTGAGCTGCATCAAATAAAATTTAAAGGTAAATAAATAAATCTTTTTTAAAAAGAGAGAGAACAGGCAAATACTTAGACTGGAGCCTAAAAGCTGAGAACAATGCAAAAATGTCATAGTGCTAAAATAGGCCAAAAAAAAAGAAAGATAAAAACAGGGCCAGTGCTGTGGCGCTGGCATCCCATATGGGCACCGGATTCTGTCCTGGTTACTCCTCTTCCAGTCCAGCTCTCTGCTGTGGCCCGGGAGGGCAGTGGAGGATGGCCCAAGTGCGTGGGCCCCTGCACCCACATGGGAGACCAAGAGAGGAAGTACCTGGCCCCTGGCTTCAGATCGGCATAAGTCCAGCCGTTGCGGCCATTTGGGGAGTGAACCAACGGAAGGAAGACCTTTCTCTCTGTCTCTCTCTCACTCAACTATCTGTAACTCTACCTGTCAAATAAATAAATAAAAATATTTTTTAAAAATTCTACAGATGAGAAGTGATAGATGGTTTGAACTGAAGAATTAAATTTATTTAATATGATAAATCGTGGTAACCCATTTGCAGCACAATTTTGGTGTATCCAGTCAAAATATCAAGTGTGTGTCCTCTGAGGAAATCATCCTAAGGAGATTCCCCTGTGATGGGATCACACACACAAGGACTGTCATTGCAGCGTTATTTGAAATAGCAAACCGGTGAAAAATCACTGGAATGGCAAATTAAATGATAGGAGCATGGGATTCTGTGGGATCACTTTAAAAATGAGGTAGAGCTCTATGTCATGCCCAGAAACTGTCAGTGATATGTCTTTGCATAAAAGAAAAAACAAAATAAAAAACAGTATGTGGGATATGTGTGTGTTTCTGTCTGTCCGTAAGAAAGTGTATATGTATATAGGTATGTGTATCTATGTACAGATAAATAGATGTAAATAAATTTTAAGTATGTACAGGTATGTGTGTTTTTGTATTCATGAACTTGAGTAAGGGGATTTGGAAATATGTACACCAAACCTGTGATAAATTTTACTCTGGAAAGTGTAAGCACTTGAGAGGGAATTCTGCCTCTCTGACTTTCACAATTCTGAATTAAAATTTGTATAGCAAGCATAGCCAAAATTTTGGTCATTTTGTAAAACTTCCTGTTGAAGCCATTTGATCCACTCTTGTGTAGACTATTTCTGGAGACTAGGGATCTAATTTAACTTTGTGTCCGTGAACCTCATGTCCACGTGGGTAGTCATGTCTCCAGGTATTTGCCTCGTCTCCACTTAATAATGATCGTTATTTTTATGTGAGTGTTATTGAGCAAAAAGTAATATTTGTGCTCTTTTGAGAATCCCGTTATTAAAGTAACATGTTCACAAATTCAGTCATTATAGACATGCATGACTTCAGAAGTAGTTCTTCAGCTGTTGTTAACAGTAGTATACATTTACCTGATATTTTCTAAACATATACTAACCCTGTATGATGTTATTATAATGTAAAGTTTTAAAGATAAGAGATTATCTGATGCATCTTATTCTGATTCATGTTTATTTATTTGAAAGGCAGAATTACAGAGCGAGGGGGAAGAGAAAGAGATCTCCCATCTGCTGGTTCACTCCTCACATGGCTGCAATGACCAGGACTGGGCCGGGCTGAAGCCAGTAGCCAGGAACTCCATCATTCTGTCCTTTCCCAGCACATTAGCAAGGAGCTAGATCAGAAACAGAGCAACCAGTACTCAAATTGGTGCTGCTATGAGATGCTGGTATTGCTGGCAGCGACTTAACCCGCTGTACCACAGTGCCGGTCCCTGATTTGTATTTATTTACTTGCTAAGGTATCTTACATCCTGCTCTCTCATCATTTTCTGCAGCCAGTGATACTAATGTACCATAGTCCCCTCTGGATGGCTAGGTAAGTTGTTCCCTATTTTTACCTAGACAGTGCCAGAGTCAACGTCCTTATACACAAAACATTTGTGGGAAAATTTCCAAAAGATGAATATCTTAAAGAGGTAATAGTTGGAATTTGGGTAGGATTTGGTTTTCCCAAACGGTTGCAGCATTGTATCCTGCCACTGAGTAAACAAGAATCCTATTCTATACGTAGCCAACAACTTCTGATTTATATCACTCCACTGGTCAAAATGGAATATCTCATGTCTGTTTTCATTTCACTTCGCTAATTTAGTAGAGCAGTCCAATTGCCATCACTTCCTTAAGGACCGTGATGCTTGGAACCCTGGAACTGTTCTTGCCTGATAACGTTGGGGGAGCCGTGGTCTGTGTTTTATCACAGTTTATAATGTGTTCAGAGCCAGATCTGAGAGCAAGTTTTAATCTTTCAGAAAATGTTTGTCATCTCCAAGTGATATGGAATTTCCTTGTATAGTTGAAATGGGTTTTGGTGGAGCTGGTTAAAATCCAAGTGTCAGGAAGACAGATGTTCACAGAGCCTCTCTGTCATGCACAGAATCTTCAGCTTTAGAAACAGCTGAGAATAGAGATTTCTCTTTACAGCCATTGTACTCTGGTTTCCCCGTTTACTGGTTAGTGGATTTCAGCAATTTTGTTTCATCTGTTCTGTAAATACTCTGAAGTTCATTTAGATCAACCAAAAAGGGCTCACCAAGGCCTGATTTGTTTGTTTATCTGAAACTGGGGAGAAAGCTTGGGGCAGGAGACCAGGAGGATGCCCCATGTATTTTCTCTTTCTCCTAGGTACCCGAGGCTGCTGAGCTTCTGTGGCTTTCTAAATCCATATTTATTAGCTTAAATAGAATTGTACCAGAGGTGAATTGTCTCGATGAGATTTCGTAGCCGCAAGCAACTGTTAAACTGTCATTTGTCTCATTTTGGGAGGCACCGGAGCTGTTAACTCTAGAAATGATGGAAAATCCTGCTCTTGTTCACGCCAAGGGAAGTCTAGAGCTGGTGCCCTTAGGGTGAGACCCGAGAGGCCTGCACATTTGTTTATGCAAGGGCTTTAGCTAGAGCCAGAAGAACTCCAGGGTAGATTGGAACTGCTACAGGAAGTTTCCCCCAAAGCAGGCTTTTGTCATTTGTTAGCAGCTGAGCGCCCACTATTGGCATGCTGAGTACCTGGTCGTCTTTCTACAGATGCCTACCAGGCAGACGGTAGAAGGGCAGGGCCCAGTGCCTGCTTCCTACTGGGTTGCCCAACCCACCCAGGACTGGCACACACCTGAAAGTCTGAGCTTAGCTAGGAGAAGGGGATGCTTGGAAGTGAGAATCAGCAGGGCGGCTGCTGCAGTGGGGGAGCCCCAGGTGAGAGAGTGGTGTGGCGCGCCAGCCTGGCTGTGTGTGCTCCCTCTGTGGCTCCCTTGTGGTGTCACAGCCATTTTCCCCTTCTTCCACTGCTGACAGCCCTGACAGGAGTCTGGAGTCAATTTCACCTCCCATTTCACGTGCAAATCCTGGTTAGCCTCTCAGGCAGGGTTGCTCAACTTTTTTCCACCTCAAACCACAGAAAATGATAGACATTTGCATGGCACCCAGGACCAGTGGAAAAGCCTGCTCCAAGTTACAGGTGACTGGCAGGGTTTCTGGTACTTCAAGGGCCAGCAGCTCAGGACGCCTCTTATTGATTTCTGAGGTATCTCCATACTGTCTTCCACAGTGGCTGTACCATTTCACATTCCCACCAACAGTGGATTAGGGTGTCTTTTTCCCCACATCCTCGCCAGCATTAATTGTTTGCTGATTCCTGTATGAAAGCCATTCTAATGGGGGTGAGGTGAAACCTCATTGTGGAAACCTGGGGTTTGATGGTATTGCTGGTTTGCAACACTTACTTTGAAACTGCACTGCTTATAGATACTGAGATAATAGATCCCTATTATTGATTATTTTCACCGCAAAAAAACCCTTCTGATACAATCTGTTCAGGACCTAAAGGTCAGGACTTAAAGGAGTTCAACAGTGGTACCCAAAATGTGCTCACTGTGCGAAATTTGAGGCAAGTATAGAACAAATACCAGAGGTATGCTGATGAGAGGATGATGTTTAAGTTCAAAGTAAGATGGGTAAAAGCAGAAGGAAAGCATAAAAAAGCAATGTTCTTTTTTTAAAAAAAATATCTATTTATTTGAAACAGTTACACAGAGAGAGGAGAGGCAGAGAGAGAGAAAGAGAAGTCTTCCATCTGCTGGTTCATTCCTCATTTGGTTGTAGCTGCGCCGATCTGAAGCCAGGAGCCAGGAACTTCTTGCGGATCTCCCATGTGGGGCCCAAGGACTTGGTCCATCTTCTACTGCTCTTCCGGGCCACAGCAGAGAGCAGGATGGGAAGTGGAGCAGCCAGGACTCAAACTGGCTTTACCCACTACGCCACAGCGTCAGCCCCAAAAAAGCAATGTTCTTTACATTAAAGAATATTAAGACTTTTTTATTAACATGATAGTCATCTTGCCTAGAAGTATTTGCCAGCTTCTCAGCGAAATGTTAGAGAAAGGCAAGAAATTCTAATTAACAACCACGAGAGGGAGAACAGCGTGAAAGTCGGGAGCCTGAACCTTGAAGCCAAACTGTGTAGGTGCAGATGCTACACCTGCTACCTCCTGCTGCATGACTGCATGTAAATTACTTAGCCTCTCTGTGCCTCAGTTTTCTCATCTATGAAATGGACATAATAATAGTCTCTAGCATCAATGTATTGTTGAGTTTATACTTACAATGGCAACAGGATCTGGTATACATTCCATACAATGTGTATTTGTTGTAGTTAATACACAAATATCAACTAAATGTGCACTCGTGAAAAAAGTCACTTAAAGATGCTTTTACTATTGCAGTCATTAGAATGATTAAAATGGAGAAGAGCTCCAATCCTAAGTTTTGGTGAAGATGTAGATAGCCAGACTTCTCATTGTTTACCAGTGGGAGAGTAAAGTGGTATGACCTTTTGAGAAGTAGGCAGTTTCATATAAAAATTTAAAATAAATCTACCCTATGACCTGTTTGCCCCACTCCTACATGTTTATTCAAGATAAATGATAACATATGCACACACATACACACCCCTTGTGTAAAAATGTTCAAGTTTATCTGTGTATAATACATCCAAACCAGAAAAAAAATGGTTTTGATTAATAAGAGAGTAGATCAATAAATTATAATGTATTTTGCAGTGAAATACTACTCAGCAATGAAGAAAGAATGAGCTGTCAATACATGTAACACCATGAATGAATAACAAAATTATTTTCTTGGTGAAAGAAGCCAGACATAAAAGAATATATGCTCTGGGGCTAGTACTGTGGCTTAGCGGGTAAAGCCACCGCCTGCAGTGCCGGCATCCCTTATGGGGGCCGGTTCGAGTCCTGGCTGCTCCACTTTCAATCCGGTTCTCTGCTATAGCCTGGGAAAGCAGTAGAAGATGGCCCAAGACCTTGGGCCCCTGTACCCGTGTGGGAGACCCGGAAGAAGCTCTTGGCTCCTGGCTTTGGATCAACTCAGCTCTGGCCATTGCAGCCAGTTACGGGGTGAACCAGTGGATGGAAGACCTCTCTCTCTCTCTCTCTCTCTCTCTGCCTCTGCCTCTCTGTAACTCTGCCTTTCTAATAAACAAATAAATCATTTTTAAAAATATGCTCTGTAATTCAATTTATATGAATACTTAGAACATGAAAAATTAATCTATGGTGACAGAAATTTGAACAGTGCTTGCTTATAAGGAGTGGGGACAGACTCCTCAGAGGTAACTTTCTGGAAATATTCTGTCTTGGTAGGGACGTAGATAACATGGATATAATATGTAAAATATGTGTTCTATGTATGATTTTTAATAAGAGCTGAGCTTAAGCATGACTTTGAAGATTTATTTATTTATTTGAAAAGCAGAGTTGCAGAGAGGCAGAGAGAGAGAGAGAGAGCGCGCTCTTCCATCCGCTGGTTCACTCCCCAAATGGCCGTCATGGCCGGAGCTGAGCCAATCCGAAGCCAAGAGCCAGGAGCTTCTTCTGGGTCTCCCATACGGGTGCAGGGGTACAGGACTTGGGCCATCTTCCACTGCTTTCCCAGGCCACAGCAGAGAACTGGATCAGAAGTGGAGCAGCGGGGTCTCCAACTTGCAGCTATATGGAATGCCAGCACTGCAGGCGGTGGCTTTACTCACTGTGCCACAGCTCAGGTCCCTATATATGATTTAAAAAACAAAATTTAAAAAACAAAAGTCACACGATCAACAGCTGCTAGTTAAATGACTTTTGTAATGACAGAGCACAGATGGTGATCCAGGACCAAAAAAATCTAACCAAAATTTAACCAGGGCTTCAGAGTCCACAGCGTACAGGAACAGTAGTGGACAGAGGAATATGTGTAATGACACCACAGGCGTGCAATCAGTAAAACCCTGTGGAGAGGAGAATTTACAGAGAAGCATCCTAGATTCCTTAACAAAGAAACTACAGAGACAACAAGAGAGAAGAGGCAATGAGAGGTGGATGGAGGGGGATCTTATAGACACCTGCAGACACGTAGGAAGAATATCAACCAGTTGCAAAGCTTGGGCCTTTTTTTGCATCTTGATTCAAATAAGACAGTGGAAATTAGCTGGAAATTTGAACACTAACTAGATATCTGATATTAAGGAATTATACTTTTTTGGGTATTTGGTGTTACGTTTTAAAAAAGAGTCTCTATTGCTTATGTTGCAATAGTTCTAGATGAAATCACTGAAAGTCTTGAATTTGCTTCAACATAATACATCCAGGAGGACAGAGAGTGAGGGTGTGGGATGAGAGTGGCCACGTGTAGATGGGGGTGAGTGGCTGTGAGAGGGCACAGTACAGCAGTCTGCCCTTCGTGCTGTGTGCTTGAAATTTTCCATTGTAAGAAGTTTTGTTGTTGTTTTTAAAGGAACGCACAGGGGAAAAGAAAGGACAAAACACAACACAACACAACACCAGATTCTGCAGAAAGGAAGGAAATGTAACGGAACGGCTGAGTGTTAGCCCGTGGGTACATTTCCCGTTGGAAGGGCGGGACTTACAAGTAGGGAGACTAGGGCCAAGTCCTCTCCTCCGGTTAACTGGGGGGACTGTCCCTGCTGGGCTTCTCCCAGCCTTGGTTTTCCGTATGCAACATGGACTTCAAAAATCAACCTCAAAGGCCTTTTGCTCTTTACTTTTCCAAGCACAGGGATGAGTGACCTTTTCCAAAGTGTCTGTCACTGCACTTGCACCAGGCTTATGGTAGAACACCGTCGAAAGTCCTGTCTGTCATCCCGTGAAACAGACAAAAAGGGACTCCCACCGTGCCTGCTTCTCTCCCTTACTCATCTTTTCACCTCTGTTTTTCCATCTGTGGTTAAGGAAGCGAGAGAGTCCGCCCAGCACAAGCAGCGTCCCTCTTTTTCAGCCTGCAGGAGAACATGAGTAACGGACTTTTCCACCAGGGTTGTTTTTCCTGGACGTGGTGTGCCCCTACAAGGACGGAGACGTGGGAGCTGAGGGAGAGGGACCTTAAATAAACCTCAGACGTTCCTTATCGGTCAGCCCCAGTTTCTAGCCAGTAAGGAATTAATTTTCTGCATTGGGTGATTTTCCTTTTCAAACAGAAGTTCTATTCATTCGACACAGTAGTTAAGAGCTTTCCAGGTGCCACGTGGGACAGGCCTGAACAAGACCGAAGGGATCCCGAGCACAGCCCCCGCTGTAGGCCTGGCCGGCTGCTCCCTGTCATCTACTCCCAGCCCAGCATCTGCTCCGCACCTCCCCGCACCCGCTGCCCCCTTTACCGTGTACCCATTCCTTATTTTTCTTCATTCTTATTCTCATTTGAAATCACTACATGCATTAATGTATGTTTAAGAGAGTACTTTAAAAAGTTCATGGGCCAGACCGGCGCCGAGGCTCACTAGGCTAATCTCCGCCTAGCAGCGCCGGCACACTGGGTTCTAGTCCCGGTCGGGGCGCCAGATTCTGTCCCAGTTGCCCCTCTTCCAGGCAGCTCTCTGCTGTGGCCCAGGAGTGCAGTGGAGGATAGCCCAAGTCCTTGGGCCCTGCACCCCATGGGCGACCAGGAGAAGCACCTGGCTCCTGCCTTCGGATTGGTGCAGTGTGCTGGCCACGGCGGCCATTGGAGGGTGAAGCAACGGCAAAGGAAGACCTTTCTCTCTGTCTCTCTCTCTCTCACTGTCCACTCTGCCTGTCAAAAAAAAAAAAAAATAGTTCATGGAAAACTGGGATTAAAAGATAAGTTTATTAGCATGCAAAGCAATATGGAAACCCACAAGTAATTTTTTTACATAGTACATATCTTTCATGAAAATTTTTGAAGACCTCTCGTGTGCATGAATTTCAAAATTGTTGCACCCAAATATATCTTTTACCTCCATTTTCCACAAACATTTTTAATAAAAGACTGATTGGTTTGAAATTCAAAGAGAGAGATTCCCCAGCCACTGGCTTGCTCCCCAGATGGCTGCCAACAGCCAGGGGTAGGCCAAGCCAAAACCAAGAACCAGGGACTTCATTCTGGTCTCCCACGTGAGTGGCAGGTGCCCAAGCACTTGGGCCATCTTCTGCTGCTTTCCCAGGTGCATTAGCAGGGAGCTGGATTGGAAGTGGAGTAGCCAGGATGGAACCGGTGCTCTAGTTTTAGATGCTGGTGCTGCAAGCAGTGGCTTAACCAGCTGTGCTACAATACAGGCCCCTCCGCAGACTTTCAGAAGTACCCTCACATTTCTTGTTCCTCTCTGGAGATTTCTCCTGCCCTCCTCTGTATCCCCACCATCTAGCGCTTTGCTCAGCCAAATCAGCCACGAAACTAGCAGGACCCCCCGTGTAAAATGGAATCCTGGGATTCTTTGTTTAAAAATTATTAGGAACTGTCAGACAACAAAATAATAAATCACATGTGGAGGCTTCTGCACAGAGGACCTTGTGGGACTACACGGACTACACACCCATGATGCCAGCCCTGATGCCTGGTGTCTACTAAACACCCAAAAAGCCAGTTATTGGACTGAATGCAAATCTAAAAAAACCACCAGGTATCCAAGAAGTGGTCAAAGACAAAGCATGAGGAATCCGCACTGTGTGAAATGCATGCCTAATTCTTCGATAGCAAACCAATCCAGCAGTCACTGCCCTGCCCTTACAAGACACCAACTCAGGGCTATGAATCCGTTAAGGGTCAGACCCGTAGTATTTTCACCCATGACTTCCGTGCCAGGCCTCTGTGTATTTGGCTTTCCAGGAGAATGTTTGAAGTAAACGGACTGAATTAGAGTAGGATGAAGACTTGGAAAGGAAATACTTTCTTGAATATAAACTCCCCTAAATTTATGAACAGACAAGCCAGTCCTAACGACTGGCCTCTTGGTTGATGACAAATGCCTCGGCACTCACTCAGCAGGCAGGGTTTTGGAGACCAGCAGTCCATTGCGTGGACTGGGATTTTATGGTGTGTCTGGCATCCATCCGGCCCATGAAGGGTCCCTTGATGGAAATAATAGTCCCGTGATGAATGCAGAGCTTCGCATAAAGAATCCTAAGACTCTGTTCCTTTAACCATCAGGGTTCTCCCCTAAGTTGTCGGGCCTGTTTCTCTTTTCATTTTCAGGAACAGTAAAATCCCCCACCAAGTTACCAGTACACCTTCCCAAGCTCACGAGTTATGTATCAAAACCTGTAGTCTATCAGCACAGTTTCTCCTATGCTGGTATTTCTTTGCTACCTGTTCCAGGATACCATTGCATCTGGGACCCCTGTGTTGTAACTTCATCTCCAAGGTTAATGGTATTTGGAAATGGGGTCCTTGGGAGATAGTGCAGATTGGACCAGGTTATCAGGGTGAAGCCCCTTTTGGCATTAGTGGCTTTGTTAGAAGGTGAAGGGAGACCCAAACTAACGAGCTTGTTCTTACAATGGGATGCCCTCTGCCATGTTACCATGCAGCCAGGAAGCCCTCACCACATGCCAGCACTGTGCTCTCGGCTTTCCAGCCTACAAAGCCATGAACTGAGTCAACCTCGATACTCTATAAATCAGCCACACTCAGGCGTTTTGTTATAGCAACAGAAATCATACTAAGACTCCTTGAACAGGATTCCCTAAATATACAGTGCTTTATCCCAGGTTAAGCCCTGCCCCATGTCTGACTATCAGGAGCCATGTGGAAGAGCAGTGGCGTCAGAATGGAGGTAGACTGAGCTTTGCCACTGCTCTGTTTCTGGCTTTCTCTCTTTTCTTTTTTTTTTTTTTTTTTTTTTTTTTTTTTTTTTTTTTTTTGATTTACTTTATTTGAAAGGCAGAGTAATGGAGAGAGAGAGAGAGAGAGAGAATCTTCCGTCACTGATTCACTCCCTAAATAAGTGGAATAAGTGTGACTGGGCCAGGCTGAAGCCAGGAGCCCAGAGCTGCTTCTGGGCCTCCCACGTGGGTGGAGGAGCCCAAGGACTTGGGCCATCTTCTGCTTTCCCAGGCATATTAACAAGGAGCGCAAATAGAGCAGCCAGGTCTCGAACTGGCACCAATATGGGATGCTGGCACTGCAGGCCATGGTTTAACCCACTGTGCCACAGTGCTGGCCCCCCATTTCTGGCTTTCAAAACCAGTTCTATGGGACTACTTCCTAACTGATGTGCTAATCACAGCACTCTTGCCTGGTACCCATCCCAGAACTACAGGACTGATCCCATTCCCCCAAGAACAAATACCTGGCACCTAGTCCTCCCTCCTGTCTTTTCATCCTGGAGCCCCCTAGGCTTCCCAATCCTGTGTTTGTAAGAAAGCACCCATGCCCTTGAACCACGTTGATAAGCTCACCAGTGGTGTCTGCTCCCAGCTGTCCATTCTCCCACAGACTGACATATGAGATAGGATCTTTCTGAATTTTTTTTAAAAAATAATAACCAGCTTAAGCAGCCACAGAAATTCTACACTCAATACCTTAAAAGTCCAGAGAGTGACTTCAAGTTCATCAGCATCTAATAATAAAGACAATGTCACTGCATTCTGTCTCTCTCCACCTCTTTTGTCTGGTAGGAGGTATCCTGATCGTGCCAGACTCTCATCCCAGCAGCTTGTAACTCCGGAATAAACAACAACAAAAATACTTTTTCCTTAATCCCCATAAGCTAGAGGAAATGAGGGTAGAGTATTTGTCTTGGCGAATTCTGAAAACCGAGTTCATCCCCATGATAAGGGGTCATGGAGTTAGCATCAGCCTGATCATTTGAATGGTGCTTCCATAAAAAAGCAGGGATCTGTGATTAGAAAAAGGTGGAACAGACTCTGGACAAGTGAAAACACCAGACACTCACCCTGGTTTTAAGCCTGCAGTTTGACTTCCACCCTGAGTGTTAACCATCACCTGACCTTGCCCTACGCCCGCATTTGTTCTGTCAGCCTTTAACCTAGCCCTTGTCCTGCTCTTTAGGTTTCAGCCCTGCCTCTTCTGGCCCATCCTGTGGCCCCATTACTGAAACTACTTATTAAAATTGTGATTATCCTTTAACAATGGAAAAGTTTTCACTATACCTTCAGAAATGCCCACTAGTTCTACCAGAACACTGTCCGGGCCCATAAGAAAAGTTACAGTCTACGAAGTTTTTACTGCTACATCTATACACAAATGCAAGGTTCTCCCAAATATGAAACAGCACCCCATTTTCCAAATGATACCATTCAAAATTAGTATTTTGGACCAACTTAACTCTATAAAATTTTAGAAATGCAGATGAAAGAGTAAAATAATTCAGATACTTAAGATCACTTATTAGGTGAGTTAATAACTAGGTGATTGCTGTCTAGGGCTGTCTCAGGAAAGTAGTTTCCTTTGGCTTCTTCACCTGCATCTGAGTGCTGACACTGAACAAAGTGCCTCCTGAGTCATCCTCATAACTCTCCCAAGCAAACGGCGTCTTCCCTGCTGCCTAAACTGTTTAAGCCACAGCACCTTTCCAGTCGCCATCGATGATGCTTCACTGGGAATACTGTTGTACCTTTTGCCTTTACTTTTCACCTTTATCTGTTCATCCTCTAAATATGTGGCCATGATCTCCCCAGCATACTCTTTTACTGCATGGCTTTCTTTTTAATATTTATTTTATCTATCTGAAAGGCAGAGTTAGAGAGAGAGAAGGGGAGACAGACAGATTTTCCATCCACTGGTTCACTCCCCCGAATGGCCACATCTGGGGCTGGGCCAGGCTGAAACCAGGAACCAGGAGCTTCTTCCAGGTCTCCCATGTGGATACGGGGGCCCAAGCACTTGGACCCTCTTCTGCTGCTTTCCCAAGCCATAGCAGAGAGCTGGATTGGAAATGGAACAGCAGGGAACCACCTGGTGCCCACATGGGATGCTGGCACTGCAGGCAACAGCTTTACCCACTATGCCTCAATGCCTGCCCCAAAGAAAGGGATTTTTATCTCCATTTTGCAAAGAAGGAAACAGATTCTCAGGAAGATCAAATAACCTTTCCAAGGTCATGTTCATGCAGCTACAAAACACCAGGTTTCTCTGGCTCCAGAATTCCTGTTTTTAGCTGCACTAACAACCTTGCACAAAACTCGAGGGTTCTGTTTTTCAGATGAGAGAACCAGGGTACCATGTCAGGAGCTCTTAGCCATTCCCCCCACCAGCCAAGGTGAATCCATCATTTTCCTGTGTATTTTTATTTCTGTGTCACCTTACAGTGTAATGTATTTGGATTCTTTCTTATCCTTTCAGGGATTTCAGTAGTAATGAATTTCTGAAATGCAAATGATGAAATAAATCCCTCTGAGTCCACATCATCCTGCCAAGATTTTCTGTTTGAGGCTGTGTCTCTGATGTTGACCGATAGTACTGAGGCTGTCCCGCGGAATTCTGGGTTTCTTTCTGAGTGTCAAAGCCTGACATGAAGTGGCTGTGTGCAGCAAGGTGGAGTTAAAGATTATTTTTATTTACATGCATTAAATTCCCATCCTCATCCAGAATCTGCACAGAACGAAAAGCCAGAATTGAAATTTGGATTTGCCCTTGGCATTGCTTATCCCAGAACAGTTACCCAGCCCAGGCCATGCATTATCCATGTGGTTTAGCAAACAGTAAACAAGTTTTCTCGTGTGTTTTAAATGTATAATGAAGAGAGACTCAAATAGCCAAAAGAAATAGCAGACGGTTTGTAGTTGTGTTTCTCTTTTTTTTTTTTCCTCATTACTCCCCTGACTCATGCTGAAAAGCTTTTGTTTCTAATCAAGGCAACAAAGGGTAGGGTCATTTCCTAAAGATTACATGGCAGCGGAAGGCGTCAGGGGTTTTGGGTCCTTACTTCCACCAGCTTGTGGAGGACGGACACACACACACCAAGTGCTGAACGCACGCAGCCTTTGTCCTGCATAGGCTCCGGTCCCTGTAGATGAGCTGCGATCATGATTCGGAGGTAAGAATCATTGCTCTTAACGACCTTCTGGCTGCACACAGTGCACGGGGTGCTCCTGGAGCTTTTGGTGGCATTTCTAAGCAACATCTTGGGCGAATTTTAATAGGATATTGGGGCTGGACTCATCGAAAATCATATTGCAGAACCCAGTGTTTAGAGAAGGAAATGACTGAAAATGTTTTATCTTCACTGTTTTTTTTTTTAAATTACTCTTTCCAAAAAAGAGGCAGACTGGCTTCAATTTAAAAGTAGAGATGGGCCTCCACACTCGTTTTTGGAGGGTTTTCCTGTCATTGTTTTGAACGCTCTCTTTGCTTTTCTCAAGGTCCTACAAGGCCAATTTCATGTTTTACTTTAGAACTTTGGGAATTGTTTAAGTGTATAAGTCCCAACTCTCCACGGAGCCCTCTTTCTTTCTCTTTTGCAATTTTAAAGACTCAAGCCCCTTTACAGATGTAGAAAGGAGAGGGAGAGTGAGCAGCACAAAGTGCTACTGGATCTGTAGCTGTTCCTCAGCTCACCAGCAAGATGGGTCTGGGGCCTTCTGCCCTTTTGGAGTCGTGGCAGCCAAGAGCCTAGAACTCATTCGTGGCCCCTCTGCAAGGACCCTCTGATGGGCGTCCGTGTCTTGCCTGGAGAAAGCAGGAGGAAAATGGAATTCTGATCCCCGTCTAGTTGACACTGACTCCTCTGTGATCAGAATTTAGCAGCTCCCGGCCCAGATCTCGGAAATGCCATTTTTGGAGATGGCTATCAATGAATTAATAAAGCGCTTATGATTTGTCAGGGGAAGTCCTACAGCCTCATTAAAGGGAAGCTCTTTTTCCCTTGCCTCCCTCGTAATGCAGTTATGGTAAACTCATTAAGCCCAGTGGCGTGCATCCATTTTTCTTCCCTGATAGGTAGATGTTGGTGGTGGGGGAGGGTCAGAAAATGTGGGTAGACTTCAGAAAACAAAGGAAATTATCTCATCCACTAGGCTGCAAAACTCTTGGGGGATAGAAGGAAGTCTGTAGAGGAAGTGGGTAGGATTGGGTAGAGTAGAGAAACGTCAAGGAAATAAATATCTCACAATAGAGCCCGGGATGGCAGCCCTCACCACAGTGCAACACAATAGGACAGCCTTGGGAAGGAATTAGTTGTCTCTAAATCATCCTGTCTAAAGGTCCCTAATGTCTGAGGACTGGGAAGAAATATGATCTTATCCAGAATACAGTCCTGAGACCTAGACCCTTATTAGAAGCCTTATGGTGACCCTTATGATCCGTTCTTAAGACTCAGGCCATAGGGCCTCCTTAGAGGTTTTTATGCAGCTCTTTCAGGGATCAGAAACTACAGTTCTTAGTAGATGGCCAAAAATAGTTGTAGATGCATCAAATCCTATTCCAGAGCACATTCAGTGTCATCCAGCACACCATGTGTTCTGTCCTCCCTTTGGCGTATACAGGGAAGTTGTTATTAGACCAGAGGTTTCTGCAGGGTGGTCCTACTCCCTTTCACAGAGAGCGTACTCAGTAACTATAGGAGGCAGGAGAATGAGATGCACATAAATACCATCAGTTGAGTAGAAGTGCTACATGTATTTATGCCAGGAGACGTGTGAGCTGGAAGAAAACTCGTAAGTCACTTTGTCTGATTCCCTCCTTCTATTCCTGATGAGGCTAAAATCCAGAGAATGTGGAAGGACTTTCCCCAGTAGGAGCAGGGCATGGCCTAGAGTTGGGTGTGCTGACTTCTGAGTTTGCACTCGGTCCACTCTTCGCTGGTTCGAGGCCAGCTGAGTGTTTTGCCTAATTTCCAGTATCTCTGTGTTTCCTGTAGCGTGAGTTTTCTCTTCACAGGTGCATGCATCTTGAAGTAGAGTTATGGGGTTACATTCCAAATGAGGTTCTGCTTCCTATTATGCTTTGCCTCCAGTGGCTGGCAGAGTCCAGGGGGCAGGTGAACGACAGACCCCCAAAACAAGAACCTGCAGTCTTTCTTGCAGTCACAACAACCTGGGGTTCTGGGTTCAAACATGCTGAAACATTGTCTTGGAAATAGCGTAGAAACCTTTAAAATATCAGTGTGCTCTCTGCAGAGCCTGTGTCAGGATCACAGTTCCAGGCTGTTTGTCCCCGTAGAGGGTTCCATGATACTCCAGATAAGATTTTTCTTCTTATAATGCTGGAAAACTGAAATTTTTACATGAAATACTTTTCTAAACTGGAAATATAAAGCAGAATGCATGTAAACTGTATGTTTACGTGTATGTGTTGGTCTAATCTGGCAAAGCTGGGCATTGTCATTTCAAGTCCAGCAGCCTATGAAAAGAAAGATTTGAGGGAGATTGCTTATTTATTTCAAGTGCTCTTTTTTCTTTAAAGGTAACTTTTGTAGATGGGACTGTATTAGGTATATGCACTTCAGTTCTCTTGTATTGGTTGATTTTCTCTATTGGTTTTCTTCTCTTATTTGCTTATAAGTTAAAATGAACATGTCATGGACAAGCATTTGGCCTAATGGTTAAGATACCCACATCCCATTTGGTTGCTTGAGTCTGAGTCCCAACTCTGCTGCTGATTCAAGTTTCCTGCTAATGCACACCCTGGGAAGCATCAGGTGATGGCTCAAGTAGTTGGGTCCCTGCTACCCACATGGGAACCCGGATTGAGTTCCCAGCTCCCAACTTCAGCCTGGCCCTTACAGGCATTTCGTGAGTGAACCACCAGATGGGAGCTTTCTGTCTCTGTCTCTCTGTCTTTCTCTCTCTCTCTCTCTGCGTATTGAATAAAAATAAATGTTTATTCTTACAAAATAAAATGAACAAGTCAACAGAATTTGCATCTGTTCTTTCAAGACTTTATACCTTCCTCAATATTAGATGTTGGTTAAATGTGTCCCCCACAAGTTCATGTACAAGGGTACTTCTAAAAGTTCATGGAAATGGAATTGAAAGTGAAGTTTGTTTTTGTGTAAAAAAAATTTGAAATCCATGCCTACAAGAGAGTCTTCAAAAACGTCATGGAAATGCATATTATAAAAAAATATATGTTTGAATTTCCAAATCTTTGCACCAAAATACATTTACCTTTTAATCCCAATTTTCCATGAACTTTTTGAAGCACCCAGTATGAGAACCTCATTCCCAAAGCAGCAGTGTTGGGAGGAGGAGCTTTCAAGCACGGATTTGGTCATTGAGCTAAGTCAGTGCTGTTCTCCTGGAATTGGACTGGAGTAGGTACTTGGAGATCAGGTTGTTCTAAAGGAAGGGTACCAGGGCCAGCATTGTGGTGCAGTGGGTTAAGCTGCTGAGTTAAGCCCATGTCAGAATGCCAGTTCCAGACCTGGCTGCCCTGCTTCCAATTCAGCTTCCTGCCAAGGCACTGAGGAAAGCAATGGAGGAAGTGCCAAGCACTTGGGCCCCTGGTGCCAATGTGGAAGACCCTCATGGAATTTTGGGCTCCTGGCTTCAACCTGGCCCGGCTCCAGCCATGGAAGCCATTTGAGGAGTGAACCAGTGGTTGGAACATCTCCCTCTCGCTCCCTCTCTCTCTCTCTCTCTGTACTGCTTGAGCTTTTTCTCCTGCATACACCTACTTGCCCTTCTATTGTTCCACCACCTTCTTATGCAGCCATGCTGCCATGAGGTTCTTGCTGGATGAGACCACCTGATCTGGGACTTCCAGCCTCCAGAACTGTGAACTAGTAAGCTTCTTTCCTTTCTAAATTACCCCACCTCACATATTCTTAAAGAGCAACCGAAATTTGGCTATTACAGATATTTTTACTTATTTATTTACATTTTTATTTGTGAGGTAAAGAGAGAGCATCCCCATTTGCTGCTTTACTCCCCAAACGCCCAAAACAACCTGGGCTTGCCTGGGACCAAAGCCAGAGCCAGGAACTCAAACCAGGTCTCCCACATGTGTAGCAGGAACCCAATAACTTGAGCCATCACTGCTGCCTCCCCGGTTGATCATTAGCAGAAAGCTGGAATCAGAAGCCAGAGGCAGATGTCAAAGCTAGGTGCTGTGATATGGAACACAGGTGTTTAACCAGCGTCTTAACTGCCGGTTAAAGGCCTGCCCCGCCAAGACAGGTGTGTTTACATTCAGGTGTCCCCATCAGAATGGGAGTAGTCCAGATGCTGGCCTTCTTTATCCTGTAGAACAGTGTGGCTGTGCACAAGACAGTGAGAACATATTTTATGTATTACCAACGTGCTGTGTGGCCTTGGGGAGCTCATTCTCCCATCCAGGCTTCGGAGTCCACATTGATGTGTGAAGAGATTAGTCTAATACACATATTACTCAGCATAGAAATACTTTTTTTTTTTTTTTTGGACAGGCAGAGTGGACAGTGAGAGAGAGAGAGAGAGAGAGCGAGACAGAGAGAAAGATCTTCCTTTTTCCATTGGTTCACCCTCCAATGGCCGCCACGGCCGGCGTGCTGCGGCCGGTGCACCGCGCTGATCCAAAGGCAGGTGCCAGGTGCTTCTCCTGGTCACCCATGGGGTGCAGGGCCCAAGCTCTTGGGCCATCCTCCACTTCACTCCCTGGCCACAGCAGAGAGCTGGCCTGGAAGAGGGGCAACCAGGGCAGAATCTGGCGCCCCGACCAGGACTAGAACGCAGTGTGCCGGCGCTGCAGACAGAAGATTAGCCTATTGAGCCGCGGTGCCGGCCTAGAAGTACTCTTAACTCTAAAGTCTTAGTAGTTATTTCCCTGTTATCTCTGTCTGTCTTTCCATTTACCTACACCTCTCCTGCCATTTCTCCCTTCTCTGCTTCCCTCCCTCTCATCTCCCCTCCCTTTACTCGCCTGTTCCACTGCTACTTCACTTCTACCCAAAAAGGAATTCAGGGCATGGACTGTGGTGACCCAACTGCCTGTAGAATCAATAGCAGTGTGTGGGTAGAAGCAACATGGGAAATGGAGAAATTGCTGAGACTGCTAGCTGGAATCAGACATTGAGATGCTGTCTAGGAGGAAATCAGGATATTGTGAGAAATGTGTGCAACTGTTGCATTGAAATTAGACTCTGCTCCTTGGATTCCAAATGATTTAAAGTCGGCACATGCAGCAGACATTTGGCCTAGTGGTTAAGATGCCGCTTGGAACACTCACATCCAATATCGGAGTGCCTGCATTGAAGTCCCAGCCCCTGTCTGATTCCAGCTTCTTGCTAGTGTGCAGCAGGTGATGGCTCAAGTAGTTGGGTCTCTGTCACCCATGTGGGACACCCAGGTTGACTTCTAGCCTCATGGCTTTGGCCTGGCCCAGTCCTGGCTGTTGCAGACATTTGAAGAATAAATCAGTAGATGGGGGTGCTCGCTCACTCTCTCCCTTTGACATTAAAAATAAAAGAGTCAATACATATCTCCTGAAAGTGTTTCTCATCAGCAACATGTCAGGCTTGGACTTACAAAGGTGTCTGAGATGCAGCCAGCATTTATGAGGCCTTAACCAGTCAGAGAAGACAGCAAACAGGGACATTTCACCTCTTCTATGTAGCTCCTGCAATCTTGACATCCAGTTTTTGCCATTCACCACTTAGGCTGTGTAAAAGCTGTTGACATGAAATGGCTATGCGTGCTGGAGTTTAATACAGATTATTTTGTGGTCAGAGGATTAAACAAACAGGGGTGTATTTTTAAGGATCGCTAACAGGAGCCCACTGAGAGGGGCTCTACCCTTTCCAGGCTTATACTCAGGAAACAAGGGGAGAGTGCAGTGTCCAAGTGAGTCTCTGTGTGTAAATGCTGCTTTGCCGCTTACAAATTGAGACCTAGTAAGTGTAGTTATTGTTGTTTAATAATAATAGTCTATTGCAAATGCAGCAAATAAACACAATGGTCATGGAAACATTTAGATGCCACCAGAGGATAGGGTGTATAAAGTAATGAATGGGTTAATTTTCAGGACCCCCTAATGTTCCTGAAAACATAAGCAGGAACCATTTATTCATGAGTGCTTTTGTGGATTTTTCTGCATCGTGACATCGTCAGGGTACTCGTGACCCTTCCATTGTTTGGACACAGGGGTTCAGCTGACCCTGTGGACACTTGCTCTTGTGTGGATCTTGCTGAACACAAGTTCACAAATAAATGGTGGCAGTGTGTCCACTGCAGACCTCCGTCTTGGCTTAAGGCCACGTGTTCATCTTTCTAAGGCCCTGTTCTTAACCGAGTTAATAATACAGGCCCACTACAGACCTGATGACAGCAATAGAAGTTCTTCCCCGAAAGATTCTCTTTAACACATTTTGCCTATACTCAGGGGGAAAGGGAGGGTTTTGCCAACTCTTATCTCCCCATTAGTAGGCCCACGAGAGGTCTCATCTTAAGACAGCAATCCTACATGAACTCTGTGTGCGTTTCAGAGAAATGGAGAAAAATGACTTGGCCTCTGTGTGTGACACCTGTCTGGATCCGTTCTGTGCTGCCACAACAGAATAACTGAGTCTGGGTAATTTACAGTCAACATAAATGCATTTCCCACAGCCATTCCGAAGGCTGGTAAGTCCAAGTGCAAGGAGCCAGCATCTAGTCTGGTGAGGTATTTCCTGCAGCATCTCACACAGCAGACAGACAAGCTAGTGAGTTAGCAGAAGGCTGAAGAAGCCACTTTATAAAGGCCTTAATCTCCTTAATGAGAGAGCCCACCTCCTGGCCTACTCACCTCTTAATTCTATCATGTTGGCAACACCTGACTTTTGGAGGGGCTACAGGCAAGCCAGGGCAGTGTCAAAGAATGGAGTCTTTCTGGAACCCTTTTTAGTCCCTACCCTTCCGAGGACACGTCCAAAAATTCACAGAAAAGGGAATCCAAGTATAATGTGCATTACCCATGAATTTTTTTTTTTTTTTTTTTTTTGGGACAGGCAGAGTGGACAGTGAGAGAGAGAGACAGAGAGAAAGGTCTTCCTTTGCCGTTGGTTCACCCTCCAGTGGCTGCCTGCAGGGGGGTGCGCTGCGGCCGGCGCACCGCGCTAATCCGAAGGCAGGAGCCAGGTGCTTCTCCTGGTCTCCCATGGGGTGCAGGGCCCAAGCACTTGGGCCATCCTCCACTGCACTCCTGGGCCACAGCAGAGGGCTGGCCTGGAAGAGGGGCAACCAGGGCAGAATCTGGCGCCCCATCCGGGACTAGAACCCAATGTGCCGGCGCCGCTAAGCGGAGGATTAGCCTGTTAAGCCATGGTGCTGGCCTCCCATGAACCTTTTGAGGCCCCTTCCTATCTGAGCCTGCCGAAAGTATTGTCTCCCAGCACCAAGCTGGCCCTAGAGCAGGTGTTTAGAATCAAGAGCAAGCCCCACCCTCTCTCCCAGCTGCAGCTATTTCTACTGTTTCTCTGGGAGCGGGAAGCATAGCTTTAGCAACAGCCAGGTGCAGAGATGGTAGGTTCCCTCTTGGTCCTTGGTCTCAAGTCAAGTTCAGAATCAAGTCGCTGTAGCAGGAACTGAGAGTAATTTCTGTGTTTACCACAGCAGTCATGTGGCTTTAGGGAATTCGTCGGTCAATCTGCAGAGATCTCACCATGTGTGTGCAGTAACTACTTATGTCTCCAGGTAGCCACCTAAGGTTCGAGTGTTCCTCTCTGTTAGAACAAGTACGGAGGTCTGCCGTGCCACTTGTCTTGCTTTGCATTATTCCTTTTCCCTTCTTTTTAAAAAGAAATGACTGATTAACTCATGATCATTTTAAATTTTTTTAAAAGATGTATTTATTGGGGCCTGCGCTGTGGCGTAGTAGGCTAAGACTCCACCTGCATCACTGGTATCCCATATGAGCGCCGGTTCATGTCCCAGGTGCTCCTCTTCCCATCCAGCCCTCTGCTATGGCCTGGGAAAGCAGTGTAAGATGGCCCAAGTGCTTGGTCCCTGCACCCACATGGGAGACCCGGAAGAAAGCTCTTAGCTTCTGGCTTGGGATTGGCCCAACTCTGACCATTGCGGCCATTTGAAGAGTGAACCAGCCAATGGAAGACCTTTATCTATCCCTCTCTCTGTCTGTAACTCTATCTCTTAAATAAAAATCTTTTTAAAAAATATTTATGTATTTACTTATTCACTTGAAAGAGTTAGAGATCTTCCTCAGCTGGTTCACTCCCCCAAATGGCCGCAATGGCTGGGCCTGGACCGAGCTGAAGCCAGGAACCAGGAGCTTCTTCCAGGTCTCTGATGAAGGTAGCAGGGGCCCAAACACTTGGGCCATCTTTGACTGTTTTTCCCAAGCCACTAGCAGGGAGTTGGATAAAATGTGGAGCAGCTGGGACACAAACCAGTGCCCATATGGGATGTTGGTGTTGCAAGCAATGGTTTCACCTGCTACAGCACAATGCAGGCCCCCTAAATATTTTATATGAAAAAATTATGTTGCTTCCCAAGTTTTATAAAACAAACACACACAGCTTCCATTTCTTTCCATGCCACAGATACTTAACATTGAATAGCCTCTTAGAAAGTGCATGCTGTCAGCGGGGGGTACCATGGTTAAGAAGATGGGTGTAGTCCCTGGAGGCAGATATTAAATACAAGTAACCAAGTAGATTGTAATTTGATCACAGTTGTGGAACGTGCTACAAGAGAAGCAGAGAAACCTAAAATGAACAAATTATGCTCATAATGAGTGATGGAGCCCAGAGCTATTCTAGGCACTCTGTGTGCGTCAGCTCAATTTAAACCTCATAGCCCAGCACCAGTGTGTTTTCAGCATGCACATGAGGAAAGCAGGGAGCAAAGAGATAAGGCTGGAGCAGGCATTTGACTGAGCCTTTCAGACGTCTGTTAGATGTGCCACATTGGAGTACCTGGGGTAGCTGGTCTGTGTCTCCTGACTCCAGCTTCCTGCTAATTCAGATCCTGGTTGGTAGCAGTAAGGACTCAAGTAATTGGGTCCCTGCCACTTGCTTGGGAGACTGTGATGGTGTTCCCAGTCCTGACGTTTGGCCCAACCACTGGATAGCAGCTTTCTCCCTATATCTACCCATGTCTCTCTCTCTCTCTCTCTCTCTCTCTCTCTCTCTCTCTCTGCCTCTCAATAAATGAAAAAAAAAATTATTCTTTTGAGAGGCAGAGTTACAGGCAGAGAGGGAGAGACGAAGAGTGGGGTCTTCCATCTGCTGGTTCACTCCCCAGATGGCCCCAAAGGCTGGAGCTGGACCAATCAGGAGCGAGGCCAGATCTCCCATGAGGGTACAGGGGCCCAAGCGCTTGGGCCATCTTCTACTGCTTTCCTGGGCTATAGCAGAGAGCTGGATCAGAAGAGGAACAGCCAGGACGTGAACTGGCCCTGAAAAAAAAAAAAATGTTTGAAGAGGAAGAATAGAGTGCCTGGAGATTTGCATGCCTGTGGAAGAAGGCATTGAAGGGTGTTCTGAGCTGGCTGGATTACTTTAGACAAATTGAACATTGTGTAAATGGAGAGGAGCCTGCTTGGGAACATGTTGTCTGTTTCATCAACCTTCCCAGTTGATGTCTTTTCCAAGGCAAATCGTGTTCCACCTTCTGGAGGCCCGCAGAACTGTGTTTTCCTTAACAGTTCATGCAGCAGGCTGTTCCTGTGGCAAGTTCAATAGTTACTCATCATCATAACTGACACTGAGCGCCAAGCATGTTGCCGATGCTTTCTGCGTGTTCTCCTGCTGTGGCCTTAACTGTGTGAAGTTAGCACTGTCGTTATGTGGGTTTTTCAGGCCATGAAACAGATTGAGAGACATTAAATGGCATTTAACATAGCATTAAGACACTATTTTAACATAGCATCAAATGGCATTTAACATAGCACTTAAGACACTATTTTGAAAGCCTGCATCCCATATCAGAATGCCTAGAGTTGGGTCCTGGCTCTGCTCCTGATTCCACCTTCCTGCTAATGCACACCCTGGACAGCCGTAGGTGATAGCTCAAGTAGCTGAGTCCCTGTCATGCATATGGGAGAGCTGGATTGAGTCCCCCTGTTTTGGCATGGCCCAGCCCCAGTTGTTGCAGGCATTTGCAGAGTAAACTAGTGACTAGGAGGTCTCTCACTCTCTCTCCTTCTCTATTTCTCTGTGTATGTGTGTGTCTCTCTCCCCTCCCCCCACTCTCAAATAAAATAAATAAATAAATATTTAATTAAAAATATTTTAACTTAAAGATAAGTAAATACAGGGATTAGATAACTTGCCCCAGGTCCCACTGTCTAGTGTCAGAATTATGTCTTGTGTACACATCTGCTTCCTGCTGAAGTCTGTGCTTATCCCTACACTGTCTGTATCTTGGTATATGGCACTCATTTTTTATGGCCCTAAAAGGTGCCCAAAGTTATTAATAGACCAGATTATAAGACTCTAGTTTTACATTAAGTTTCATCTTCCAAGCCATCAGTTAAATCTCCCAGGGAAAAAGAAAATGAAAGGAAACAGAATAGAACACCGTGGACCTCCACTATGACCTTGTGCCCCTGTAAACATGTTACAGATTCACCAGGCCACCGCTGCCCAGTCTCAGTGACACAGATAGAGGGCTCTAAACAGAAAGCAGGGAGGTATACATTTGGATGTTAGCCAAGAGGAGTTTGGAAGAGAGAATTGAGGGGCAGAAAAGAATAGTTTTAACATTTATTGAGTGCTGACTATGTCCCAAGCACCTTACTATTTCTTTACACACATTCACTTATTTTATCCTTATAACCTTATAAAGTGGGTCTTATTTTTTTTTTTACATTTGAAACCATTTGTTATATTTTTTAAACAGCTCAATGGAGACAAAATTCACCTATGTAAGTTCACCCACTGAGCGTGCACAGTGCAGTGCTGTTAGTCTGCTCACATGTGTGTATCCCTGTTTGACAGAGGGAGATCAGTGCAGGAACCATGTGGTGGATTTTGTTCCACTTTGGCCCCACCTGCTGTGGTCCCATCTCACAGTAGCCAGAGTTACCCTTTCCACATGTTCTCTGTTCCTCTTCCGCAGTGGGAAAGTCTCCCATGGCTTTGCCTGCGTTGCAATAAACCCCATCCTCCTTACCATGGCCCAGAGCACCGTGCATGATTGAGCCCAGTGGTTCCAGTCCTCAGCATGCATCAAAGTGACCCGGAAGGCTTGTGAAAACACATTGCAGGGCAGCCCTCTGTGTTTCTCACAAGCTCCAGTGGTGGCGGCTGCTGCTGCTGGCCCAGGACCATGCACTGAGAACTACTGTGGAGCCCCCTCATTAAGTCTTTGACTTTATCGCTTGTCCTGTCCCTCGGTGACCAAGCTCCAGTTGCATTGCCTGCCATGGCTCTAAGGGGAGTGGGAATTGGTTCTGGAGGGGAGGAAACTCAGATACTGCAAAAGTCCATGGTGCTCTCAAAGTTGTTTCTATCCAACAGGTACAGAGTGAATCTGTGGCATTAAACTTGATGGGAGAGGAGGATATTAGGAGGGAAAAGTGTCTAGAAGGGCACTCTAAGGGTATAGTACTCAGCCCCAAATTATGCAACAGAATCTAAGAAACCCAGCCTCAGGGACTTTGTACTTGTTGGTTGTGTCTTTTCCTAGATCTTCCTTATCATTGCAGTCTTAAATTCAATGTCACCTCCCAAACAGCCCTTTCCTGACTAGTATCAAAAGGAACAAATCTCCCATGTCCTGTTTTCCTCTTTTCTTAAAGTTTTTGTGGTATTTAGTGTGATGTGACATCATCCCATGCTGCGGTTTGTTGGCCTGTTTGTCGACTGCCTCTTCCCCTGGCTAGTCTGAGAGAGGAGCACCTGTCTGGCTTGTGTCTCTGTTGAACCCTCAGAGCTTATCACGACATCTACAACACAGTAAGAGCTCAGTAGAGATTTTTGAGTACATGATTGGATGCCAAAGGTTGACCAAGCACAGAGCTGAGATTTGAATCCCAGCATTCAGTATTCAGACCCCAGTGTAGTCTGACCGGAACCCAGGGGTCACTGAGTGAGGGAACCAGGCTACAGATGTCAGTGTTCAACCTCTGAAATGACCAAAAGGTACAGCAAAAGGGGCAGAATGTGCCCATAGTATTTAATCCCAGTCCCACTGTTTTATTTTCTCCCCTAGTCATTATAACCAGGAATGAGAGAGAGAGGGGAGCTCCATGGTTTGAGATGAGGAGTTCTGTATGGAAGATTATGGATATTATCATCCCCTCATTTTACAGATAGGAAAACTAAGGTTGAAAAAAGTTTAATAACCCAAAGCTGCATAGCCAAGCAGTTATATAAAACGTGAAGCCAGCATGTTTTGTCTTTCTCTGGAATCTCTTCTGGAGGCTGACACACCTGATTAGAGCTCCACTATCTCTGGAGTGACAACTGTCCATATTCACTGTCTAACACATTCTAGAACATTCTGTCATTGCAGAGCGCTCTGTTGGACATAGATGCAAAAGAATTGCCTTTTTTCAGCCTTGCCTCTGCCCTATCTTGGGAAAATGGGAAGCTTACTTGAAACGACACATCTCCTAGTTTATAAGTAAATGATAATAACAAGTCTCTAGCCACTTCAACGATGGCATAAGACACTGTTGTCTGACACCCAGCTCCCAGCAAGAATGTGCTGTTACTTTTACCCGCAAGATCCTGGCACATAATAGGTACTCAAAAAAAAAAAAAAATTCATTCCCTGGAAAGCAAACAAAACAATGAATGTAGCTAGCAGAATGGACAGTGTTCCCAGTTCATTGGAAATTGGGTATTTGGAGTCAGAAAAAAGAAATGATAAAGTAGAACAATATTCAATTACAGGAGAGAAATACAGTGGTGGTCATCCCAGTGGCACTTGGAGTAAATAGCTTGCTATTGTGTTTCTAAAGGAAGAGACACATGGGAACTTCCGCAGCAGCTCAGCAGAACTCAAATTGGCCAGAACACAGAAAAAAAGACAAAACAAAGTTCTGCAAGCATCTCTCCTTTTCAGCCAAAATACTCGTGGACATCTAGGGGCTGACAGGTTTGTTTGACTTTTCCAAGTCTGTCTCCTCTTTACCTCGTTGTAGTCTTGTCTGCATCACAAGATCATGCCTCTTGTTTAAACCAGTCACTTCTCTTTGAGAAAAAAAAAAAAAAAAAAAAAAAAACTCTTGCCTGCTCCATTACATTAAATCCTCTAAGACTCTAAAAAAGTGATAGTGGTTGGAATAATAGTTCCCAAACCAGAAGAAAACAGGGCTTTTATTGCCAGAACTGCTAAAAAATTCTCTAGGTTTTTAAAAGTGCACTTATTGCGAGAGGACTGGGAGGCTCCAGTGATGGCTCAAGTAGTTGAGTCCCTACAATCCACTTAGCTTGGTCCCTACAACACATATAGGAAATCTGGGTTAAGTTCTCTGGCCCAGCATCAGCCATTTGAGGAGTGAACTAGCAGATAGTTCCTCTCTCTCTCTCTCTCATGTGTCCCCTGCCCTATGCCTCTCAAAACTATTTTTCAAATTAATTTCTTTTCACTGACTTCAGTAGGCAACTTCAGACATCTTGGGGACTTGGAGGCTGAGCCATCATGGCAGCCCAGGCCACACCAGTGGGGCACTGCAGTCCCCGAAGCACGCAGGTTGGGAGAGCTGCTTTCACTATACAGTTCCAATTGAATGTATTGGAAGTCTCCCGCTATAAAAGGCATGAGAGGAACCATTACATATTTTAGTTGGGTGTTTAGGTAACTTTCCTTTCTGGTGAATATTGTCTGAAGGACCAGGAGATTGTTCTTAAGGACCATTAGCGGGAAAGAGCTCTCTATTGGGAGATCTGTCTCTGTGTAGCTAAAGGGATATGACAAATGGAAGTCACATCTTTCCCTGGCCCTCAGTGGTTTCATATGTGAGATGGAGGTGTGGCACTTCTGGCACATCAAGAATTGAGAAGTTCAAAAGAGGAAACAGATGGAAGTCAAAGGCACTCTGGATTGGCCGGGTGAGGATGGAGCGCTCAGACCAAGTTTAGGCGTGACTGGAGTGACTGGATCCTTTCTGTTCTGTAGGGTTCAGAGACAGAGTAGAACCTGGTTACCACCTACCCAGATCGTGAACTTGACCAGTGAAAGGGTCCACCCTCCAGGAGTTTGTTTTTAGTTAGCGAAACATCTGATAATATTATTTGTAATTATTACCAAGTCTCACAAGAAGTGAAGGAACCTGCACAAGATCACACAGACAGAGCTGGGGTTTAAACCCAAGACTGTGCTCTTGACCCTCATACTTATTAAATAACATGAGGTTTTTCAAAAGGGTCATGGAAAATGGATTTAAAAGACAACTTCATTTTGGTGCAAAAATTTTAAAATGGAGGTTCATGAAAATGCATGTTATGAAACACAGTCTGCATAAATTTCAAAATTTGCACCAAAATAAGTTTCTTTTAATTCAATTTCCCTTTGAATTATTTGATGTACCTTCATATATGATACTTCAAAAAATAGAAATATTTGCTTCTTTTCTAAGTCTTATTTATTTGAAAGGCAGAGTGACAGAGAGAGGGAGAAACAATGAGAGAAAAATCTTCCATCCACTGGTTCACTCCCCAACTGACTGCCCCAGCCAGGATTATGATAGGCCAAAGCTAGAATCCAGGAACTCCAGCGGGGTCTCCCATGTGGGTGTCAGGGGCCCAAGCACTTGGGCCATCATCTGCTGCTTTCCCAGGCACATTAGCAGGAAGCTGAATCAGAAATACAGCATTTGGGGGCCAGCACTGTGATGTGGTGGATGAGGCCGCTGCCTGCAGTGCTGGCATCCCATTTTGGCATCCCAGCTGCTCCACTTCCGATCTGCTCTCTGCTATGATCTGGGAAAGCAGTGGGGATGGCTCAGGTCCTTGGGCCCCTGTACACATGTGGGAGACCTGAAAGAGGCTCCTGGCTCCTGGCGTCCAATTGGCACAGCTCCAGCTATTGCCGCCATCTGGGGAGTGAATCAGCGGATGGGAGACCTCTCTCTCTCTCTCTCTGCCTCTGTGGCTCTACTTTCAAATAAATAAATAAATCTTTAAAAAAAGAAGTAGAGCAGTTCGGACTCTAACTGACGCTCCGATAATGGGATGCTGGCATTGTAAACACCAGCCCCATTTTTTTGCTGCTTATGAAATGAATGATTTACAATACATTAGTCAAAATTCTCTCCATTTTACAGCAGCTTCTCAGAGGGTACAGGGCTTGCCTGGGATTGCCAAGAGACAGGGCTGGGATCAGCAGCATCCTGTCTACTCCCAACCACAGCCCTGCACTGGGCTGAGTGGCCAGTCCAGCCTGTGTGATTGCCCTGGGTAAAGCCAGTGCCATAGAAATTCTGAGTTCTGGAATTTAATAACTTCCCAATGAGTTTGTAGAAGCCACTGTCCAGGCCACTCTTACCAGACACACCGGTGGGGTTTGTTTGTTTGTTTGTTTGTTTTTTACCATGGCCCTGCCCTGCCCCAGCTCCCTCCAGAATTGCTGTTCTAGGAGAACAAGTGTAAGAAACACTGCTGAGGCAGGGCCACGGGGGAAATATTTGGTTCCCTGGTTACAGCCCCAAGTGTTGGCTGAAATTCCCTCTCACAAGACACATCTCCTGTGATGCAGGCAGAAGGGAGCTGCTTGGGGCGGAGGAGAAGCAGAAGCAGAAGGAACTTGCTGACCTAGAGCACGTGCTCAGTTCGTCTGTGAATGAAAAAGCTGGAGATGTCTTCCCCTGGTATTTTAAGGTCACGGTGGCCTCTTTCAGCAGGGAACAGATTCTAGAAGGCCAGCAGCAGCACAGCTGGGAGGAATCTGGCAATCAGGCAAAGGAATCAGAACATCCTGTTGTGCACCGTGGCTTTGTAACACGTTTTTTAGTTTTTTTTTTTTGTTTGTTTGTTTGTTTGTTTGTTTTTTTACAAAGGAGTCAGGCACCCGGTGCTGTGGCACAGTAGGTTAAGTCTCCACCTGCGGCACCAAACTTCCCCTATGGGCACCGGTTCTAGTCCTGGCTATTCCTTTTCCGATCTAGCTCTCTGCAATGGCCTGGGAAGGTAGTAAAAGATGGCCCAGGCCGGTGCCGTGGCTCAACAGGCTAATCCTCCGCCTTGCGGCGCCGGCACACCGGGTTCTAGTCCTGGTCGGGGCGCCGGATTCTGTCCCGGTTGCCCCTCTTCCAGGCCAGCCCTCTGCTGTGGCCCAGGAGTGCAGTGGAGGATGGCCCAAGTGCTTGGGCCCTGCACCCCATGGGAGACCAGGAAAAGCACCTAGCGCCTGGCTCCTGCCATCGGATGAGCGTGGTGCGCCGGCCACAGCGCGCCGACCGCGGCAGCCATTGGAGGGTGAACCAACAGCAAAGGAAGACCTTTCTCTCTGTCTCTCTCTCTCTCACTGTCCACTCTGCCTGTCACAAAAAAAAAAAAAAAAAAAAAAGATGGCCCAAGTGCTCGGGTCCCTTCACCTTCGTGGGAGAACAGGAAGAAGCTTCTGGCACCTGGCTTCAGATCTGCCTAGCTCTGGTCGTTGCGGCCAATTGGGGAGTGAACCAGCAGATGGAAGATCTTTCCCTCTATCTCTTCCACTCTGTCTGTAACTCTGCCTCTCAAATAAATGCAGTCTTTAAAAATAATATTAATAATAAAATTTAAAAATTTTAAAAGGAGTCATTCAGTTGCCATTTGGCCCTTCACTATAAAATGGGTAGGAAACTGCCAAGTGGACTACATATGGAAATTCATTCATTCATTTAATCATTCCACATATTTGGTTTGAAAATGGGACATTAGTGTCTTGTGAGCTGATATGAGCCACCTATAAACACTAGCCTCCTTCTCAAAGGATTCTTTCTTCCTTGTGTTGCTTGCCAAGAAATCTTTCTTTGCCTCCTTTTCCATTTTTATGTCAACTCTCTGACCCGTGGCCTTGCAGTATTTTTTTGTTTTGTTTTAATCTTTGAATCTCATATTAGCCTCAAAGAGAGTCTGAATCCTGTTTGAAAAAACAATCTGCTTAAGGGGACAAAGATGTTCCATGACTAAAATACATGGAATAAAAAGGTAAGATTATCTTGGTGCAAAAAAACGTTTTGAAATCCATGCATATGAGGAATCTTCAGAAAATGTGCACCTTCCATTTCATAGAGAATGTGTATGATTGCATGCTGAAAAAAGACTATGAATGGTCTTCAAAAATTTTCTGCACCAAAACAAGCCTATCTTTTTATTCCATTTTTCAATGACCTTTGTGGAATGCTCTAGTATTAGGTTGAGAGAGGATGTGTCTTTGTAATGGTACAAAAAGTCCTGGACATAATGAAGAATTTATCTGTGTGTCTCAAGTGAGTGTGACTTTTCTGTTTTCACAATTTGGTAGTATTTTCTAAATCCTGCTCCACATTTCATATTACTACCAAACAATTAGAGGTGGGCCAGGACTCTGGAACTAATGCCACCAATGTATATGAAGAGACTTCAAAAGTGTATAGAAGTTAGAATTAAAAGACAGGTTTATTTTGGTGCAAAGACCTCTTGAAATCCATGCATCTTTTTTTGTAATATGCATTTTCAATAAACTTGTTGAAGACCTCTCATATTAATTACTAACTCCCTAAGGAGTTCAGTTCAGTCTCTGCTTCTACATGGATCACAAAGAACAAAGAGACTTTGAAAAGCATAAATCAGAGACATTCTAATAAGGTTGATGAAGAAGTGAGACATGACAACTCTCACAATGAGTGTGTACTCTGTGGACAATGAGTGTAGGGATGATTCAGATTTTCTAATTAATTTTTCTAAAGATTTCTAGGTTCCCACAGCAATGCATGTTATGTGTTTGCTCTGTGGTGTTTTTTTGTTTTAAATTCAACCTAGAGTCTCTAAATGTATTGCACAGTGAATAAAGCATACCTAGAATATCTTTAAATTATAAGCAGTGCAGTTTATTTTTAAAATCCCTTCACCAGAGCTGTGCTTGTCTTCCGAAGTTTTTGAAACACGCAGTACTTTTGCTCCTTCCTACTGGCTGCTTTTCACGGAGAAAGAGAAAACTGACAGTTGGCAAAGCGAAAAGTTTCCAAACCACAGGGTGTCTGCTACTTGCATAATCACTAAAGCCAAAATTTCCATCATCTACAAGGCAGCCGTAGATCTTCATCTCTGGTGAACCTGAACTGCAGGCGAAAACAAAAATCCCCACCCCCAACCCACAGTCCGTGCTGTCAGATTTTATAGGTTAGGTTTTTGAGACTTTTCCTGTTTACAGCATCTGTATCCCCTTCTCTCTCTCTCTCTGTCTCTCTGTCTCTCTGTTTTCTGACTCATTGATAATGTACCACAGCATCTAAAAATACAACCCAACAACTGGGTTTCAGTAAAGAAGAGATTTCTTTCTGGAGAGGAAAACAGAAATATCCTACATGGTTTTCTTTTCTTTTTCTTTTTTTTTTTTTTTTTTTGACAGGCAGAGTGGATAGTGAGAGAGAGAGACAGAGAGAAAGGTCTTCCTTTGCCGTTGGTTCACCCTCCAATGGCTGCCGCGGATGACATGCTGCAGCCGGCGCACCGCGCTCATCCGATGGCAGGAGCCAGGTGCCAGGTGCTTTTTCTGGTCTCCCATGGGGTGCAGGGCCCAAGCACTTGGGCCATCCTCCACTGCACTCCTGGGCCACAGCAGAGGGCTGGCCTGGAAGAGGGGCAACCGGGACAGAATCCGGCGCCCCGACCGGGACTAGAACCCGGTGTGCCGGCGCCGCAAGGCGGAGGATTAGCCTGTTGAGCCACGGCGCCGGCCCTCCTACATGGTTTTCTGAAAATAAACATTGGACAGCCTCTCTTCAGTGCCTAACATGAGTTTCTAATTGGAAGAGTGAAGTCAGAGGTTTATACAAAGAATCCTGCTTTTTGCTGCAGTTTCTTCCATGAAGATCACCAGGGTACTTCCAAAGGCTCATGGAAGAATGGGATGAAAAGATAACGTGTATTTTGGTGCAAAGATATTTTTGAAATCCGGGCACAGGTTTTTCATAATGCACACTTTTTCCATGGAGCTTTTGAAAGCTCCTGTGTATCCTATCTTTCCCTCTCTTGTCATTTGGTGAGCCCTTGTTGAGGTTGGCTCAGGCTGTTGTGACCTAGAGATTGTTGTCTAAGTTATTTTCAACTTCTTGGAGGCTCAGCCTCTTCAGTGCATGATAGAGGGTGGAAACCACCTATTTTTCAGGGTGGTTGTGAGAATCTGATGCATAAAATACGTGCCAAAGCACATAGCACAGAAAGCCATCAGCTCTATGAATTTTCACTTTATGTTGGTGAGAGCCCAGGTTATCTGGCCTATGGCACAGTATGGTCAAAAGCAGATATGGAGTCCCCAGCTTTGGGCATATGGGCAGCTCTAAATGGTAGTTTGGAGTTAGTCTGCTATTTGTCACTAGGAACTCACAATGGAATGAATTCCCAGCTCTTGGGTTGCCAGCTCTGTCCACAATTGACTAGTGTGTTGGTTTTCAATTTAAATATCATAGATTGGCCTCTTAAGTATCCTGAACTTTTTTTCTGGGGGAAAAATAACCTTTTTTGAAAATAATTCATTTATTTTATTTATTATTTGAAAGGCAGAGTGACAGAGAGAGGAGACACACAGAGAGAAGTTTGAATTCCTGTTTCACTCACCAAATGGCCATGACAGGAGCCCAGAACTCTATCCTGCTGTCTCATGTGGGTGGCAGGGGCTCATGTACTTGGACCATCACTGCTGCTTCCCCAAGCACATTAGCAGGAAGCTGGATTCAAAGTGGAGCAACCAAAACTTTTTACTGGCACTCCCATATGGTGGCCTGTGTCACAATCACAAGTGCAGCTTAACCCATTGTACCACACCACCAGCAACTCCCCTCCACCCAAATTACCATTTAACTATTTAAATAATCATTCATGGTTAACAGATAGTATCAATAGCTTATAAATCACTTCCGTTATTAATGTAATCATTTTACTAGGGTAAAGTTGGTGATAGGACAGGTCTTCAAAAAGTTCATGGAAATGTGTATAATAAAAAAGCTATGCAGGGATTTCAAAAACCTTTGTACCAAAATAAACTTATCTTTTAATTCTATTTTGCCATGAGCTTTTAAAGATAATGTTTATTTACCCTTTTTATTTGAAAGCCAGGTTGAAAGAGAAACACAGAGATCTTCCCTTTGCTGATTTACTCCCTGAAATGCCCAAAGCCAGAAGCCCAGAACTCCATCTGTGCCTTCCACATGGGTGGCAGGGATCCAAGTACTGCAGCCATCATCTGTGCCTCCCAAGATGCATTAGTAGGAAGCTGGATTGGAAGGGAAGCAGCCAGGATTCAAACTGGCCTTCCATTGTGGGATGCAGGAATCCCCAATGGTGGTTTAACCTGTTATACCACAATGCCCATGGTTCAAGAATTTTCTGAAGTGCTCTTATCCATGTCAAGCATTTAGACCATACCCTGACACCTAGTCTGTGATCATAAAAAATGGAGTGTATTAGTGGTAATGTGTTATCATCTGTGCCTTGGTGGTAGATCTTAGGTCCAATCTACTGTAACACAAAGGACAGACAAATCTAAGTGAGATTGATTCTTCTATTTCATGGGTGCAAAAACTGAGAATTAGGGAGATATTGTAATGTTCAGTCCAAGCCTTCTAAATCCTGTGTATGTCTCATTGACACCAGGCTGGTATCTCCTAATGGCCTTTCACTCCAGACTGAATAAAGTGTTCTGTTTGTTTCTTCCCTTCCTCCCTTGAAACCTGACTTCTCTTTTCACCAGCCTTATGAGATCAGGCTAGTATCTGGTAAGGATTTGTCTTTTATGAGAATGCCCTCCCCAGAGAACATCTGCCCAGAGCTGGCTGGAATTGATCGGTAGTTTGGTGCTGGAGCAGTAGAAATGGCTGTCCACCACCTGGCTGGCCTTTCTTGTTTGCTTTCCCCAGCCTCTGCCAGGCAGAAAGGAGTTTGCCGTTGAATGCTAATATCTAAAACACAGGGTTCACCCTGTGGACTCCACTGGGAGCCACCTGTCAAGAGCGCCGGGCCAATCTAAGTTCTCTCCATCAGTTTCCTTATTTCTTGTGCTTCCTGGGTGAAGTGCATTCTGCAGAGATCTTGCATTCCATTTCACTCCAATCTCCATTTCAGAGCCTTTTTTGTTATCTGAAAAATCTTGTTTGCTTTCTTGGTTTTTTTTTTTCTCCTTAGCTCTAGAGCAATGGTTATCCAAAATGATTGTTCTTTCCCCTGGGGACACTTGACAATGTTTGGTGTCACAATGGGAGTTATCTACTGGCATCCAATGGGCTGAGGTCAGGGGTGATGCTTAGCACCCTACAATGCACAGGACTATGCCGCACAGCAAAGAATTATCCTGCCACAAATGTCAGTCATGTTGAGGTTGAATACTCTCCAACAAGCTCCAGGAACAGTGGCCTGGTTGGTACCATCTGCTGCTGTATGTTAGTACTAAGAACAGGACTTGGGCCTACAAAGAGCTCAGGAAATACATTTGAATGACTGTATGGACCCATGATCCAGCATCTTTCCACACTGAATCGATTCCCCTGTGTGCTAGACTACATCTGGGACCCAGAGTAATACAGAGACAGGTCCAGGATAACCGATAAATATCATCCCTAATGGTCACAACTGCACCACAGAGCCAGGGAAGGGGCCCAGCAGGTGGAAATTAACTCCTTCCTAACTCAGTGGAAACAAACAGCAAACATAGACACCATTTTCAGCTCTGCTGCTTTTTCCTTAGCGTGAGACCCAATTCCTCTTCTGACCTTGATTCCAGATGGTCGCTCAAAGCAGCAGATTCTGTCCTGTTGACTCTAGATCTATCTTTTCCAGAGCAGAGTTGTCATTTGCCATCAGCATGCTTCATTGAATCCCTAACCTTCATGGGATTTCATAAATAAGATAGTAGGTGGAAAGTAATCTGGAGGAGGGAAAAAAATAGGTATAATAGAGGAGCTACAACCACAAATTCTAGAGCCAGAACACCCGGGGTTACCTTCCTCCCCCTCCTCCAGCTGTAAGACTTTCTGGGATTGGGCCAGCCATTTGCCTTTTCTCATCCTCAAAATGAGGCTGGATACGGACCCTGCTTCCCAGAGTTGTTATGAAAGTTCATTTCAGTGGCCGCAGTAAATCAGAGAGGACTTGGGATGGTGCCAGGCACACAGTGAGCAGCTATGGCTGTTTGTTACCTTTTTCCCTAAAGCACGTGACTCAGTCAGTTTCATCTTTGGCAAACCGAATTCTCTCCCTTCTCTCTTAGTCCTCCCCCTCACCCACCCACACTCATTTTCGTTCTTCCCTCCTGGGTTCTTCGATGCTTGTCTTCCTTCCTCTCTTGCCGCCTGTCTTTGCCTCTGCACTTCCAAAGAACCTGTGAGGGATGCACCAGAGTGGTACTTTGGTACAGCGTGCAATTCTACCCCACTTTATAGCAGTATTGCCATTGGAAGAGGCAGCTTAACCTTGCTGCGCTCTGGAGGCAAAACCTCCTACCCCGTGGGGTTGTTAGCAGTGAACATGAAATGCCCAACACTCACGTGATGTGAAGTAAGTGCTTAAGAGTAAGTGTTTATTGACCCCTATACAAGAAGTCCCCAGTGACCGCACACTGCGAGGGCAGGCAGTGTCTTGAAAGAACTTGAAGGAAAGGCACGGCTGAGTCCATTTGGAGACATCGGTGTCATTCTCTGAACGCGGTGCCAATAGCTCATATTTAATCAACACCCGGCAGTGATATAAAGGGGCCCTGTTCAACTGGGATTGACATCATTTGGGTGAAATATAAAACTCCGTCCACTCAATAGATCCCAGAGTGAGAGCGTCCTAGATGCATCTTTCTCCCTCTCTCCGATTCCTCCAGTGTATCCCATCTGATGAGCAGTTCAATAGCACACTTTGTGCTCTGAGTGCAAGGTCTGTTTTTGGAGTGTTAGTTTTTCTGGGCCAAGATTTGGGAATTGTCTGGGACCTGGTCAGTTTGGATTCTGCTGTCATCACTGTGAGTGGATCTCTGTGATATCTGCTCTGGGTTCTGAACAGGCGGTCCTCCACTCGCAAATCCAGACAGACCCACTTCTCACCACATGCCATGCACTGTGTGAGGTCGTGAGGGGAGACAGTGGAGAACAAAGCATTCAAGGTCTCCTATCCCCCAGGAACTTGCCTGCTCATTGTAAAAGACAGAGAAAGGTAAGCAAACGAATAAACAAAAACATGAGCTCTCAGGGGAATAAAGTAACATGATATGGTGGAAAATGCAGGTTCCTGCTCAGACTGAGGCCAAAGAAGGTGTCCCTGAGATGACCACGTGCGATGTAAGACCTGCAACTGGCGAATGAGCCCTGTCGTGCATTGACCTGGGGGCCAACCTTCCAGACAGAGGGAACAGCATGTGCAAAGCCCAAGCTGGGGACAAGGTCTTATTTTGAGGAAGGAAAGAAGGCCAATGTGGTTGCTGTGTCAGGGCCAAGGCAGATGGGATGGCAATAAAATTAGAGAAGGTCGGGTCACGGGGACGTCTTCAGCGAGAGGAAGGAGTTAAATTCTCCACTGGGTGGCGTGAGAAGCCAGGAGACAATTGGTGAGCAGACGTCAGGAGATTTGACATGTATGTGGAAGGCATCGCTCCTGCTGCCTGGTGGAGATGGCACCGTCGCCGGGCTCGGTGGGAGGTGCGTAGATTTTGCACACATCCACATCCACGTGGCGGGAAGGACTCTGGACAGGTCCTCCCGCAAAAGGCACTGAGGAACCGCGTCTGTGAAGCAGGCTGTCTCTTACAAAGCTTTTCAGAAGAGGCCAAAAGGGAAGGAGAGGAGAGAGAGAGCAGATGCAAAAGTCCTGCTGCTTCCTGGCCGAGCTGTCGTACTTCTGTGTTCCAAAGAACAACCAAAGCAGAACCGAAGCGGGCTGAGCGTTTGGTCCTTTTTCATGGTGGTTATTTCCTGTTGCTTGTCAAGCTGGCTCTGGTTGCCCTGTGCGGTTCCATTCTGTCCTATCTGGAATAGCTTTCTAGTTTCTTACAGATCCACTCTTGTCTCTGATCCCCTAAGTCGAGCAGTGGGGTTGGCAGCCAGGCCCATGGGTGTAGCCTCGTTCAGGCCTGAACCCCACCAAGGGTGCCCCAACCCCCTCCGCCCCGGAGGTCTGGCCTGCAGCTGGTTCCCACTTCCCTGCTGATCTTCCTCCTTTGACCACTGACCAGAGGGACAGTCTGCACAGCCATCAGCAGTGGCACTCTGAGGACCTACGCATCTCAGCTGGGGAGCAAACGCAGGGCAGCCACAGACTGAGGTGGGAGTCTTCATCTGACATGCACACACCTGTAGCCTCCAAATTCCTGAGCTTGGACGGGGAGGAGGAGGTGGCTGGAGGTGTATGAGGTCCCAGTGGATGTTAAGAGAAGCTTTCCGAAGAGAACATTGTTAAAAGGCGTTTCTTATTTCATGTGAGGCATTGCTGCTCTTAGTGGCTGGTGGGGCCATGGGGAGGAAGAGCCATTCAGAAACTATGAAGGGCTTCAAAATTGTTCAAGGAAAAATGGGGTTCAAAGATAAGATACATTTCCCATGAATGTTTTGAGCCCCCTCCTAGTCTGATGATACCTGCAGGGTACAAGAGAGATCCTGTTTAGAGGTAAAATCTCTGTGCTGTGTGGACAGCTTCCTTCAGATACGATGCCTATTGTAAGAATGAGTAGATAAAGCTCTTGTGAAGATGGAGTGCATAAGAAATGCCAGTTTGCTTGTCTTCCCCCTTTTGTTATTACAGCATTGCTTTGTTTTGTTTTGTGTTTTAATTTTGAAGAAATGGATCGGATGGAAAAAAAGAAGTTCATTTGAAGCAGATGGTGTTTATTACCCGAATGACCTTGTGGTTGTCATTTACACCCTGATCTGAGCAGGGAAAAAAGTCCTGAGTTAAAATCACAGATCTGGCGTTAACTGGCTCTCTGGCTTTGGATGTCACTTGCTAAGTTTTCCTGTATCTGAAATAAGTCTAGGATTCTTTCTGTTCCTAGGTTCTCCAACACTAACTACTTCTAGCCAGCTGATTTTTCCCTGGATTTTTCTTTAAGTTTTTCTTGTGTTCTTTAATAATTTCCTCTGGAATTGAAGTGAATGTTTGTGGCTGCTTCCTGATGCTTTTGCTCTTTCTGACCCACTCCTCTAATCCCTTAAAAATGAACTTCGTGGGAGGACTTTCCCACAACGTCTCACCACGCATGGTGCTGTACAGTTAAGAGCTTCGGGGGCTTTGGGTTTGGGTCTGGTTCTGCCGGTCATGAATTTTGGTCTTTGTAATCTCTCAGAAGTCAGTTTCGCCGGTAAAATTGGGATGGTAAGAGCACCTGCCTTATATGAGCCCCAGCAGGTTGATACAGAAAGTGCTGAGTGCCATAGATGCTGTATAGAAAGTGCCTGGGAGTGGGGTGATTTGTGTTATCCACAGGCTTACCTGGGTGCCAGGCCCATGGAAGGAACAGGAAGCCCCATTTTCCTTTTGAAGAATTTTTCTTCCATGTGCTTGTTAACTGACTCATTAACTCGACCTATCATTTATCTTCTCTGGAATGGGTAATGGGTTAGTCATACTCCTCCCATTGAAACTTTTTATTTTAAATGGGAGCGTATTCAGAAGATGGGGAAGCTTAGTGGTCAGGCAGTTTTCAAGCAAATATGAACTGTAATATTTGGGACCTCAGAAGTGCTTTATTTCACTGTTCGGTATCAGATCAAAAGCTATTAGGACTTTTTTTTTTATGAGGCTCAGAAAATTTAAGTAATTTCTACAATGTGGCAGAGCTGGTTGAGCCGGAGTCTACCTGGTGGAGCCCTCTGCAAGTTGCATCACTTCTCAGGCCTCAGTTTCCTGGTACTTAAAAAAGAGAGTGTCCCTGGGGCCGGTGCTGTGGCATAGCGGGTAAAGCTGCTGCCTGCAGTGCCAGCATCCCATATGGGCGCCGGTTTGAGTCTCTGCTGCTCCACTTCCAATCCAGCTCTCTACTATGGCCTGGGAAAGCAGTAGAAGATGGCCCCTTTGGGCCCCTGCACCCACGTGGGAGACCCAGAAGAAGCTCCTGGTGCAGTTCCGGCCATCGTGGCCAACTGGAGAGTGAACCAATGGATGGAAGACCTCTCTCTATCTGTCTCTCCTTCTCTCTCTCTGTGACTCTAAATTTCAGATAAATAAATAAATCTTTTTTAAAAAATCCCATGTCCATGAATAAAGCTGGATATGCAAAATCCCTGGTAACATTGCTCCTAACAGCTAAAGACCAGAAGCTCAGAGCTTCCCAGTGGGAGACTCACTAAATTGTTATCTCATCGTTACTGTGATACATTTTTACTGCGATACATTTTTACTGCGATCCTTTACAAAGAATGAGGTCTTCCGTGCTAAAAAAGCAAGAGGCAGAGGCAGGAGTTTGGCCTGGTGGTTAAAACAGCAGTTGGGACGCTCTAGCTCCTATCGCTGGCTTCCTGTCAGTGCGGAACCTGGGAGTCAGAGGTGCTGGTTCAAGCAAGTGGGTCCCTGACACCCACGTAGGAATCCCAGCCCAGCCTTAGCTGTTGTGGGCATTTGGGGAATGAACCAGCACTTGGGAGCTATCTCTCTTTCAAATAAATAAAATGTAGTAATAGATTTAACGAAAAAAAAAGTGGTGAAACAGTGCATGTAGCATAATCTCACTGGAGTTGAAAAGAAATATATATGTATATACACATGCATAAATATGCATACTCATACACACACAAGAATATTGACTATCTCATTTACAGAACAATATAATATGAGAATGTTAAATATGAAAATACTTTTAAAAAATTTATTTATTTACTTGAAAGGCAGAGTTGGAAAGAGAGAGACAGAGAGAGAGAGGTCTTCTATCCGTTGGTTCCCTCCCCCAAATGGGCACAGCAGCTGGAGCTAGGCTGATCCAGAGCCAGGAACCAGGAGCTTCTTCCAGGTCTCCCATGTGGGTACAAGGGCCCAACAACTTGGACCATTGTCTACTGATTTTCCAGGCCATAGCAGAGAGCTGGATCGAAAGTAAGGCATCTGGGACTTGAACCAGTGCCCATGCAGGATTCCGGCACTGCAGGCAGCAGCTTTACCTGCTATGCCACTGCGCCAGCCCCTAAAAATACCTTTTAAAAAAATCTATACATGTGTGTCTCTGAATACAAACAACAGTGGTCTGCAAGGGCTGCAGATAAGCTACTTTGCAGCAGGAGTTCACCAAGGGGGAATCTTTGCATCCTATGTGTTTGTTTAAATATTCAAAAGCCAGTTTCCCACTATTGTAATTTTTAAGTGATAAAAATTTAAATACAGTCAGAAATGTGTTCACCAAATTGGTCTTAATTGTGCATCTCCAGTGTTTTTAACTATGATGGTGATATATTAAAGAGGGAGCCTAAAATTTCAAAAATGGAAGCTTTCTACTTTTCCTTTAGTGTCATCTGTTTTCTTCTTGTGATCATGCATGTATTGGGTTTGTCAAAACACATTCACTAATGAAGGAGTTTTTCTTTGGAAAATACAAGGTTGATTCAAAGAAAAGCACAGTCATTTCCTTTGGGAAGGAGACTACTTTTCCTGGTATATTTTCACGCACTGTTTGAACTTAGGCATTCTTCTTGCACTGCTTTGAGTGGTTTTTGCTTTTAATTCTTTTCTTCTTGTAAACGCAAGTTAATGCCCTGTCAAAAATCTGTTTCTGGTCCAACCTGTTGGTGGGCTCAACTGAATCCATTTTTAGCCTAAGTATGTGTGAAATAAATGATAGAATGAGTTCAAGGGCCAGCCCCAGCCCTAACGCCACACTTGCTATCTTGTCTCCACAGATGACAGAAGGCAGACACTGCCAGGTGCACCTCCTGGATGACAGGAGACTGGAGCTGCTGGTTCAGGTAGGTGCTGCCCACGCGTGGACAGACTCCTCCCCACTCCTCCCGCTCCCTGTCTCATCCTCACAGTCTATATCCAGACTGCTCGCCTCTCTGTCTCAAAGCTGGTAGTGTCACTTCTCAGTCAGAGCGCTTGGTCTGAACGAGTAACCGTAGGCTGGTGACATGGATTCGGAGACTCCTGGTCTCCCATCTCAGCTTTGACACTCAGTAGCTGTGTGACTCCAGGCACGTGACTCTGCTTCTCTGATCCTCTTAATGGTAAATTGGGGACCATAACACTTCCCTGCAAAGGGCATGGTGAGGTGAGAAGCCGCATCCTGCCGCTTCCCAGCTCCATGATTTTGTGCAAGTTAAACACCCAGTTCCACCCACTAGGATCTGCCCACGAGTGCTACTCACAGAGTTCCGACTAAGCCAGGCTGGAGATGTGGTGCACTGTCGTCATGAAATCTATGGCATCTTATAGTGATGATATTTTAATTGTTGAGGCTGCTTTTGCTTTTCACACAACGCTCTGGACCAAGAGTCTTAAGAGACTATGGAAGTCCCTGCACACAGACCACAACTACAGCTTGTCCCCAGTCGCTAAGTTTAACTTAAATTAGAGTGAAAATAGTATAGTCAACAGTACTTTCACCAGAGTAGACCTTTTAGTCTAGGTTCCTGTCTGCTTCTTTTCTTTTTTATGTCTTTATGTCCATTTTTTTTCCCTCCTCAGCAACTAAAATGCAACCTTCAAGCCACCATAATATAGCCTAAGCTGGACTGAAGTTCAAAAGCAAACCCCCGAAGTGTCATCCTATAATCCCCCTGCCTTCCCCATCCCTCTGACACAAATGCAGTGTCACTTGTCCCTCTGAACTTTCTGGCTGATGCTGGAGCCATGCTGCTTCCCACCCAGGCAGTGCTTCCCAGAAGCTCCTAGATTCTTCTTCTAACTAGCAGCTCAGTGGTTACTACTGGGAATGATCTGTAGAATGGGTACAATTACTCCATTGTGAGGAATAAAAAGCTTGGGCTTTGGATTGGGACAGAAGTAGGTTCAAATATGTGCTCTTACTAAAAGTAAGATGTTTCACCGCTCTTGGCCTCAGTTGGCTTGTCTGTGGAATGGAAATAAAAAGCCTTGCCTCATGGGTTTAATGTAAGGATTCAGTGAGATCATGGATGTGAGTTCAGCACAGTAGATGGTAACCATGCTTCTATTATGAGTGTGTGTTAGTTCTTTCTGTAGCTGTACAGCCTTGGGTCTTGCACTTCCTTCACTGGCCACCACCAAGCCAAGTTATTCCTGCAACCTTTGGTAGTATTGTAGATAACCAGGCAGCAAGGCATTTCATATTCTTTGTTGGTCACTAACACCATGCTACACATGAAAGAGTATTTTTTCCAAAACACCAACATACAAGGATACTGCATAAAGTTCGTAGAGGGGCAGCAGTTTAGACTCCCATGTCCCACATTTTAGTGCCAGAGTTTGAGTCCCAGCTCTGACTCCTGACTCCAGCTTCCTGCTAGTGCAGACCCTGAGAGGCAGCAGTGATGGCTCAGGTAATTGGGTTCCTGCTGCTCACATGGGAGACCTGGATTGAGTTGCCTGATCCTGGCTCCCATCTGGCCCAGCCCTGGCCATTGTGTACTACTGGGAACTAAACTAGCAGATGGGAGCTGTCTATCTTTCTTTCTTTCTGCCTCTCAAATTAAAAAAACAAGGTCATGGGAAAGTGGAATTAAAAATAAGTTAATATGGGTATAAATTGTTTAAAATCAGTGTATAGTGTTTTTTCAGAACACTTGTTTCCCCTAAGCTTTGTGAAGACCCCCTCCCCATATTAGTAAGCACAGTTACCTTAGGGGAACAAAAGTAAGATATTCAGCTAAATCTTGAATATGTGAAAATGAAAATTCCTCATTGATATTCCTACTTCCATCCCTCTCCTTCCCACAACACTTAAAGAATTAGGTTAGCTTAACCTGATTAAGGGGAGAATATTTAAAAATGAGCAAACTAACAAACAAAAGTTATTCCCAAGCTGTTTAGGGAAGAAGGTAGTAGTGAAAGAGAAAGGGAGAGGCAACCAAATTGCTTCTAATCAGATTTTATTTTGGCAGCCCAAACTTTTATCAAGAGAGTTGCTGGACCTTGTGGCTTCACACTTCAACCTGAAAGAGAAGGAGTACTTTGGAATAACATTCATTGATGACACGTAAGTGTTTTAATAACTTTCATTCCTTAACCTTTGGCCTGGATTGCCTATTTGCCATCATTCATGATTAATGAAAAGTGGAAAATGCTCCATAGTATTAGACCATGTCTTGCTTAGGTAAAGAATTCTTAATACAAGATTTTTTTCCATAGGACTGATGCAAAGGGAGAACAAAAGGGATATTAACTGTTTGAAGAATTCAAAATATTGTTCTCATTGTTTTGGAAATTTGTAGTAATGACTTTGTGTTTTATTTTTGATTGTAGTCTATCTTCACATGTCACTGAGTTCATTGTGCTGCCTAATTTAACTTTATTATTCATGATAGAAATTCTAGGTTGTTATTCACTGATGTGTTGAAACTGAATTAATATTTTGGTGTTAGAAACAGGAAAAAAGGCAAATGTGTTAACCACCTATACATATATGACTTAATGTGGAATGGACCCAGGTCCATTTTAGGTCACCTTTTTCATATCTATTTCTTTTACTTCCATTTTGTGTTCTAAGTTGTTGGGTAATACATGTGTTGAACAACAGTTTACTTTTTCTCTGAAATGAGGCAGTTACAGTATATTGAAATAACTGTATGAGAATTTCAAAGCCTTTGTAAGCAAATGTGTTTGGACATCCTAGCCCTTTTCTGTGCATGTGAGGGTGTGTGAGAATCTTGTGTGAGGGCGTGTGTATTTGTGAATGTGTGTCTGTATTGTGAGGGTGTGTGTGTGTGTGTGTGTTTCTGTGTGTGAAGGTGTGTATCCATGTGTGAGGGTGTGTGTGTGTTTCTGTGTGTGAAGGTGTGTATCTATGTGTGAGGGTGTGTGTGTGTTTCTGTGTGTGAAGGTGTGTATCTATGTGTGAGGGTATGTATGTGTGAAGGTGTGTGAGGGTGTGTGTGGAGGTGTGTATCTGTGTGAGGGGGTGTGTGTGTTTCTGTATGTGAGGGTGTGTGTGTGAAGGTGTGTATCTGTGTGAGGGGGTGTGTGTGTGAGGGTGTGTGTGTGAAGGTGTGTATGTGTGAGGGTTTGTGAAAGTGTGTGTGTGTGAGGGTGTGTGTCTGTATGAGAGTATGTATCTGTTTCATGATAGTGCAGTTTGCTCTCCTTGTATGTGGCTTAATACATAAGAATTAAAAGAATCCTTCCTCTTTTTGGAGATCATTTGCAAGGAGCTCCTTAAATATTCAAGAAAATGTGTTCTAGACATGAAAAATGTTGGCCAACCACCCAGCATTTTTTCCATAATGCTTCCAGTGAGTTTTTGTTCTTTAGTTTAACAGGTGTAAAATCATCCAAGGGAGGCATTCATTTGTTTGTGACACCCTGTGACTTCGGATTATTTGCTTCCTGAGTGGCCGCTAAGCCTAGGATCTCCAGAAAATGCCAACAGGCTCACAAGGTTGGGCTAGGCAAAAACTGGCTGAATTGTCAGGAAACGTAGGAAAATCTGAAAACACTGATTCTGGATTTCAGAAGTTTCCTGAATAAGGTTCAATAAAGCAGAAAAAAGTACCTGAGATACCTTTGACCTCACTTGGAATCCCAGAAGTGTCTGTTCACTCAACAGGCAGTGGAGAGATTGTGCAGTCTGCCCTCTGCTGGCTGACACAGCAAATGCAGATGTCCATTGTCCAGCTGCAGCTGCAAAGCCAAACCCAGTGCGTGTGGGTCAGTGATTCAACAAGCACCCACACATGGCTTGAATCAGAAGTGAATGAAATAATAGCACACAGTATAAGACATAAAACTGTAACTACATAATGGCTTAGTTATATGCTATCAGCGGTGATTGCTATAAGCACTGTAATTTAGGGAGAGGTCATGTAGATTAGAGGTTAAGAGCATGAACATTGGAGTGATTTATTCATTCAATAAATATTTCTGGAGTGCCCACTAAATATCAGGCATTGTTCTATAGGGATTCAACTGTAAGTAATACAGACAAGGTCTCTGCACAGAGCTTATTTTGCTGGTGCAGTGTAGCTAAACAAGCAAATAGAAAAGTGAGAAAATGCCAGAAATTCTGAGTGCTCCGAAGAACATAGAATAAGCCACGATGGTGAAAAAATAGCTGGGGCACTGTTTTAGACAGGGTGGGCCAGGACAGCTTCTGGGAGGTAATGTGCAGTGGAAGGTAAGAACTAGCTGTGAACAGGTTTGGAGAGACATTCCCAATAAAAGCCAGTGAAAAGATCCTGGGATGGGGTTGAGATTCACTTTTGTGGCATGTTTTTTAAGACACAAAAATATAAAATCCGGGGCCAGCACTGTGGCTTAGTGGGTAAAGCCTCTGCATGCAGTGCTGGCATCCCATATGGGTGCCCATTCAAGTCCCAGCTGCTCCACTTCTGATCCAGCTCTCTGCTATAGCCTAGGAAAGCAATAGAAAATGGCCTTGGGCTGTCTTGGGCCCCTGCACCAGGGTGGGAGACCTGGAAGAAGCTCCCGGCTTCTAATCAGCTCAGCTCCAGCCATTGTGGCCATTTGGGGAGTGAACCAGAGTATGGAAGATTCTCTCTGTCTTCTCTCTGCCTCTGCCTCTCTGTAGCTCTGCCTTTCAAATAAGTAACTACATCAGTGTGGCTGTAGTATAGAGAAAGTTAGAGGGAAAGATATCCAGGATAAGAGTTGGAATAGAGGCTGCAGACAGAATCTTGGTAGCTGTGTGGCCTCAGGTTAGTTATTTAACGTCTCCTACGCTCATGTTTTCTCAGTTGTAGCATGGACGCAATACCCATATAGTAAGTACTACATAAGGCAACCAAATAGCATAGTGGAATTATGCACTATTGAGGTGCACAGGTGGGAACTGTGGAGCCCATCCTATGGTCAATGATCATGACAGTGAGAGAGAGTGCTCAGAAGGAGGCTTCACACCAAGTGGGAAACCGAAGTCAGAGCTGGCACAGGCAGGTAGATGTCAGAGAAGGGCCGGCATTCTAGACCCTGAACTCTGTGGGCAGCTGCAGGGACGTGCGATGAGCATGGTACATCCATCTGCCCCCAGTGACAACGCTGGCCTGTGGTGGGGTTAAGGCCAGTGCGGGACCGGATCACAGGTGACCTTGGGAAGCCTGGTGTTAGGGCAGGCACTCCCAGGGCACAGAAGGAGAGCACGATGGAAGTGAGACAGAGGCCTGGCTGCATAGAAGGCTTTCAGGAACTCTGTGAGCTCAGCTCAGCGTGGGCACCCAAGGCTGGCCCTGATTCCGGAAGGCGTCTGCGGACCACAGGAAACACGGGAACGACTGTGCTGCTCCCCGTCCGCCCTGGGATCTTTTTTTCTTTCTCCAAGCCCCTGGGTGAGGACAAGGGCTCGCACAAGCCTGGGCGCCTCCAGTCACGGCTCCCCCGCCCCTGCCAGGGACTGCAGGGTCTGTTTCTGAGTTACGACCGGTTCGGGAAGATGCCGTCTAGCTCTCGCTGTGTTTATTTTCGGAAGAAGTTATGAGCTGCAGGGAGGGGGCAGATGGGCCACTCCCACCTTTCTGGGGCGCAGGCCTGGAAAATTGCTTACGTCTCAGGGTGTCTCCTTGGAATGTCTTGGTCTCAAGCCTGGTTCTTGTCTTTGTCTGGTGAATATTTTTGGAAAGTCCGCTCCTTCAGCACTCCCTCCCCTCCCCCGCCCCTGTGAAACCACAGAGCCGGATCCCTCCCAGGGTGAGTCTGAGTCGCTGTTTTCCAGCCTGGATGCCTTGGCCTTGGGGCCCTTGGTAGCTGCTTCAGACAAGAGTCAGGCTGAGCCGAAGGGGGCATTTTATCAATAAAAATAGCTGCCCTAGCGCATAGACCGAGACGTGGGAAAATAGACTGTAGCGATGGTACGCAATGGACACACTGCTGGGCGCGTCGGAGGGCCGGGCGGGGAGCGCCTGGGGCCACCCTGGCGGCCCTGAGTTCTGTGTGCAGCGTGGAGCTCCGGCCGCTAGAGGGCAGTCACGGCCCTCCCCGGGCGCAGCCCCGAGCTTGTCCATAATGGTTGCCTTCTCCCATTTCATTGTTTTTCATCCCCGTGTTTGAAGGGCTTTGCTGAGTAAGCTTCGTTTGCGTAGAAACAACAGGCTTTACAACACAGCTGTGACCTGTGACACTGTCCCTTGGGATGGGCCTGGCATGATAGGCTCTCCGCTGATACCATTCCAGCCGGCAAGGAAACTTGTGTTACAGCCGCTCTGCCCAGCCCGGTACGCAGAGAGGACTGTCTTCTGAAGGCGTGATCACGTCTATTGTATCAGATCCATTGAGAAAAGCAGGTTGTAAGCCATAGGTAATGTGGGTTATATGGCCCAGTGGAAGAATTATGAGTTATTTTCACTTTTTTTTGCATTATAGATTTGTCCTGTTGTGAGATTACCCATAGACTTTTAAAATCCAATTTATAATATATATTTTTAAAAATAGTTTACATATTCTTGAGAATCTTCTACGAGAAGTATTTAATAGCACAGTTGAGGTTAGTCCCACAGGATTCCCTCCCCACTCAGATTGCAATTTCTTCCATAGTGCACACCGATGTTACTCATTTGGTCTCTTTCTAGAACTACATCTAAAACCATTCGCCTCTGTGGTTCACATAATTGATTTATGCTGGATTTGTTATTATACAACTAGCTTAATTCATGGTTAGACATCAGCCCAAGCAAATTCTTATAAATACGTGTTATGCTTTCTAAAATATGCCACATCTTTCCTGCATAAAAGCCTAAAGGACAATTCTAAATTTGTCTCATTTTCTGTGAGGAAACTTTTTTTTTTTTTTTTTGTGACAGGCAGAGTGGACAGTGAGAGAGAGACAGAGAGAAAGGTCTTCCTTTGCCGTTGGTTCACCCTCCAATGGCTGCCGCGGATGGCGCGCTGCGGCCGGCGCACCATGCTGATCCGAAGCCAGGAGCCAGGTGCTAGGTGCTTTTTCCTGGTCTCCCATGGGGTGCAGGGCTCAAGCACTTGGGCCATCCTCCACTGCACTCCTGGGCCACAGCAGAGGGCTGGCCTGGAAGAGGGGCAACCGGGACAGAATCCGGTGCCCCGACCGGGACTAGAACCCGGTGTGCCGTCGCCGAAAGGCAGAGGATTAGCCTGTTGAGCCACGGCGCCTGCGTGAGGAAACTTTTGAGACCTGATACTATACAGTATTATATATTTTAAGCCACATTATGTAAATATCTCTGAGATTGAGTTCTGTCTTAAAATCAGTAATATCCTAATTGGATTAAATACAGTTTAAAAAGTTTTTATTTCAGCTCCTTATCTCCATTTTTCTATGTTTACACACAAAGGCAGTAGTTCTAAGGAGCACTCCTTATGTTACTTACATCAGCTTATCTGTCTTTATATTCCTCCATGAAAAGCTGGGCACAGTTTCTAGAAGGCATTTCTTGCATATATATATATATATATATATATATATATGGAAACAAGGATGTACTTCTTCCAGTGTGAGAACTGGCAAGTGACAGAGACCAAGCCAAAAGTCATCATGAAAGCTGATTGGAGGCCATTGTTAGGGCGTAGCCGGTAAAGCCATTGCCTGCAATGCCAGTATCCCCATGGGCACCAGTTCTTTTCCATGCTGCTCCATTTCCAATCCAGCTCCCTGCTAATGGCCTGGGAAAAACAATGGAAGATGGCCCAAGCATTTAGGTCCCGCCATCCATGTGGGACACCCAGATGAAGCTCCTGGTTTCCTAATTCAGCCTGCCCTGACCTGGCTGTTGCAGCCAAATGGGGAGTGAACTAGCAGATGGAAGACCTCTCTCTATCTTTGTCTCTTCCTCTCTGTCTGTAACTCTGACTTTCAACTAAATAAATAAATCTTAAAGAAAAAAAAAACTGATTTAACCCCCTAGTTTTATTTTTCCTTTAAGGACTGTCCTGAGTTCAAATCCAAGCTCTGTCATTTTCCTTGCAGATTTGTACAAAGTGATTTGGTTGGCAAGAGTAGTTTCTCCATAGACAGCAGTTATTAATACTATTAGTATTGATGCCTACTTTTTTCATCTACTTATAAAGAATGCCTCATAAGTTTTCCTGATTTTTGTTTTCAAATTATTTTTTCAAGACCAACATATGTTGGAAGAATACCGGTCCAGTGTAGATTTTTTTGTAAGTGGACACCACCCCCCACCACTATCCACATGTTCTTGAGTCCTTTCTGAGCGAGTAAAATGAGGTCTGTGCATCCAGGAATTTACAATTTAAAACAGATGGACTAGTTGGCCAAGCTTGGAAAAGTCTGGTAAACAATCCACAGTGTCACCAATAGTTTTTATCCCTCAGAGGTGAAAATCTAGACAAGACTGTTTATATCCATGAACTTGGTGAGGTTCTTAATTAAATAAACAAACACATGCTTAGTACAAGTCCATGAGATGTACGCAGAAATAGCACCCAGATAGTGTGGCTCAGAGGATTAAGCTGCCACTGGAGACTCCTGCCTCCCGTATCAGAGTGCCAGGGTTCAAGTCCCAGCTACTCCTGCTTACAATCCAGATCCTTGCTAATGTGCCTGGGAAACAACAGATGATGTCTCAAGTGCTTGAGTTCCTGCTACCTGTGGCAGACCCTGTTGGAGTTCCTGGCTCCTGGCTTTTACCTGCAGCCATTTGGGGAGTGAACCAGTAGATAGAAGGTGTGTGTGTGTGTGTGTGTGTATGTGTAACTCCACTTTTAAAATAAATAAATTTTTTATTCAAAAACTGTCGTGGTTTTGTTGTCTGTGTTTGGTTTTGTTAACCCAAAAGCTTCCCTATTTTTGACTAGATAAAAATTTCATATGTAATAATAATTTAAGATTAATAATTAAAATTTAAATGCTATGTTTCATATCAGAATTGTTTTTAGTATATACATGTACATATATGTATTTTTAATTAAAAGAACAGCAGTATACTATACTTGTTATTTTTAAGATTTATTTACTTTATTTGAAAGGCAGAGTTACACAGAGAGAAAAGGAGAGGCAGAGAGAGAGAGAGAGAGAGAGGTCCTCCATCTGCTAGTTCACTCCCCAATTGGCCGCAACGGCCAGAGCTGTGCCGATTCAAAGCCAGGAGCCAGGAGCTTCCTCTGGATCTCCTATGTGGGTGCAGCGGCCCAAGCACTTGGGCCATCTTCTGCTGCTTTCCCAGGCCATAACAGAGAGCTGGATTGGAAGTGGAGCAGCCAGGACTTGAATCAGTGCCCATGTGGGATGCCAGCACTGTAGGCGGCAGCTTTACCCACTGTGCCACAGCACCGGCCCCAGTATACTATACTTGTACTTAGTTTATTATGCCTTGCTTTTTTCTTTAATACTGTATCTTGGGAATTATTCAAATTAAGATTGTAAAGGGCTTTGAAGCCTATCTTATGGCTGCATTGTATTTCTTTTTTTTTTTTTTTTTAAGATTTATTTATTTATTTGAAAGGCAGAATTACAGAGAGGCAGCGAGAGAGAGAGAGAGAGAGAGAGAGAGTTCTTCCATCTGCTTCCAACGGCTAGAGCTGCGCCAATCCAAAACCAGGAGCCAGGAGTTTCTTCCGGGTCTCCCACGTGGTTGCAGGGGCCGAAGGACTTGGGCCATCTTCCACTGCTTCGGGCCGTAGCAGAGAGCTGGATAGGAAATGGAGCAGCCAGGACTCCAACCAGTGCCCATATAGCAAGCTGGCACTCCAGGCGGCGGCTTTACCTGCTACAGCACAGCATCAGCCCCAGGCTGCATGGTATTTCACTGCACAGTTTTTAAATATCTTTTAAAATACCCTGTTGGACATTTAGGTTATTTATAGCATTTTGCTATCACAAACAATGCTCCAGTGAGTGATTTTATGTGGAGGTCATTTTATGTGTGCAAGTGTATGTCAGTGAAGATGCTGGTTAGGAGGCAGGTGCTATAGTAGTTCTGAAAGACGTTGCTAAATTGGTCTCATGGGCAGGTGTAGTACAAGGTTCTACTCCTGCCATCGGCATATGAGAGTACCTGTTTCCCCACAGCTCTGCCAGCCCTGTGTTATTGAACTTCTCCGTCCTTGTCTTTAATCCTGTGCTTTGCTTTGCTCTCACAGAGGTCAGCAGAACTGGCTCCAGTTAGATCACCGAGTTCTTGATCATGAGTTGCCCAAGAAACCAGGCCCCACCCTTCTGTACTTTGCTGTGAGGTACGTAACCATGCACACTCCCAACATCCTCCATGCTTTTGTTTGTTGTTGTGGCTTTTTAAAGAAACGTTTTTGTGATCAGAGATAGAGAATAAAAAGAAAGGATCTATCAAAACATTGATATGTGCATAGCAATTATCCTGACCTAATCATCTCACATTGTATACATGCATTAAAAATAGCACACGGTACTACACTATAAATTTGTATAGTTATGTTTCTATTAAAATAATTTTTTAAGTATTAAAATTAAAAACCTAAAAACATTTAAATATGTGAAAAGGCTTCTGTGCTGTCTTGGTCTGGGACCCAGCAGCGGCAGCGCCTGTGAAGGGCTGATTCTTCTGTAGATGGATGGTAGATGCGCCTTCTTTTCCTTTACTCCTCAAGCCTCTTAGATCAATTTAATGCTGAAAAATATCGGTAATATATTTTAATATTAAACCTGTTTCTCATTCAACACACTTTTCAGCTTCTTAGCACTTGAAATATAACGAACGTTTGCTATTACATTTCACTCAGGAATAATGTGTTTTAGAGCCTCGGAAATAATTGAATTTTATGCAGTTCTATGCCTTAATTTGAATAGAAGGTAAAAGGCAAAGAATTGCTCAGGAAAGAATTATCTTAACAGCACAGCGATCTGAATTCTGTTTGCATGCAGAGAGACTGCTGGAAATAATACAAGGAGTCCTTAACTTGTTTTCTGAGCTCTGTGTGAGCAAGTCACTTCACCATGACCTAAATGGAGGCATTTAACTAAATCAGTGATTTTTCAAGGCTGGCTCATCATAGAAATATTAGTATTCACAATCTGAAATGTTAAAAGTAACACCCTTGTTCTTCTGCCTAGTTTAACACACAGTCAACTATGAATTGATACTGGCCTGCTCTCCACACAATCCCAAATTTGATTAAAAACTTCATGGTGAAATTTGTTTTTCTAGTCTGAAACTAAAGATGGTAAAATAAGCTAAGGCAATAAGTATCTCATAAATGGAATTTATTTTCATGAAGGTAAACTACCCTGAGTAATGTTCCTATGTTCTGAGATCATGTTAATTTTGGGATGATGAAAATGTGTACTTTGTTTTATACTCTGATGGTAGAAGCTTCCTGTTTTTTGGGAGTTTTTGTGTGTTTTTTTAACAAGGATTCCCTGGCAAAATCATATTGAATTTCAAAACACCTTTTTAAAAATTGATTTATTGGGGCCGGTGCTGTGGCGTAACAGGTAAAGCCTCCACCTGCAGTGCTGGCATCCTTTATGGGTGCCGGTTCGAGTCCTGGCTACTCAAATTCCGATCCAGCTCTCTGCTGTGGCCTGGGAAAGCAGTAGAAAATGGCCCAAATCCTTGGGCCCCTGCACCCACATGGAAGACCCGGTGGAATCTCCTTGCTCCTGGCTTCAAATTGGGGCAGCTCCAGCCGTTGGAGCCATCTAGGCAGTGAACCATCGGATGGAAGACCTCTCTCTCTGCTTCTGCCCCTGCCTCTCTGTCACTCTGCCTTTCAATTGAATAAATAAAAAAGATTTATTTATTTATTTGAAAGGCAGAGTGATAGAGACAAACAGATCCTCCATTCACTGGTTCACTCTGCAAATGCGTGCAACACCATGACTGCGGCCAGGAGCCAAGAACTCGACCCAGGCCCCCCTGGGCAGGTGGCAGGGACACTGTATGAACGGAAGCTGGGGTTGGAAGTGGAGCCAGGGCTGGAATCCAGGCACTGACACAGGATGTGGGCTTCCCAAGTGACTGCCTAACCTCTGTGCCAACCACCCTCTCTGACAAACACCGTTTTAAAAAACTCAGTCTGATATGTGAAATCAAAAAGAGCAGGAATAAGCTATCCTCTCATTTTGGATTTTTTCTGACATGAGGGTGATTGTGGAGAATTGCTGCTTTTTACTCAGCAAAGAAAGTCACAACTCCCTATTTTTTTTTATTTTTATTTTTGTTTGCTTTTTACTCAGAACTATGGCTTCAAATTTTTTTCTTATCAAATGAAACCTATTTTTAAAACCTAGGAAGAGGGGCCAGCACTGTGGCATACAAGGTTAAGCTTTTGCCTGATATAGCACAGGTTTAAGACCCAGCTACTATGCTTCTGATCCAGCTCCCTGCTAATGTGCCTGGGAAAGTAGCAGAAGATGGCCCAAGCACTTGGGGCCCTGCACCTGCATGGGAGACCCGTTGAGGCTATTTAGGGAGTGAACCTGTGGATGGAAGATCTCTCTCTCTCTTTCCTTCCTTCTCTCTCTATATCACTGCCTTTCAAATAAATAAATAAATATTAAAAAAAAAAAAAAAAAAACAGGAGGCAGGTTCACTTAGTGGTGATTTTTCCAGGAGTAAATCCCCAGTATGGAGAAGTACACAGAAATCCCGAAGAAAAACACGCGTTTCCTGCAGAGACTGTAATATAAATGCTCTTGTCCATGGAAGTGAAAAAAAAAGAGAAAAACAGGATCAGCAGGCACGAGAAAAATCAGGCATCAGTAATGAAGCAGGCTGGAGAATAGCGAAGTTTTGGGTTTTTTTGTTTTTTGTTCTTTGACAGGCAGAGTTAGACAATGAGAGAGAGACAGAGAGGCGAAGTTTTGATCTTGTATCCTGCAGGAAAAATGGCTCAACATGTATAAAATACATCTTTTTCACAAAATTATCATTATGAACATTTCAAGCTCTATGAATATACAGAGCAAAAGGTGAAAATGATTCTCCACCAGCCTTCAACCTTCACCGCTATGCCTTATTTGCTTCCCCTCTTAAAAGAAAATAGGATATGAGACAGGTGCTGTGGCACAGTGGGTTAAACCACCATGTGGGAGCCCACATCACGTATCAGAGTGTCTTGTTTAAGTCCAAGGTACTTCGAACTTCTAATCCAACTTCCTGGTATTGCACCTGGGAGGCAGCAGATGATGGCCCAAGTATGTGGGTTCCTGCCAACCATGTGGGAAACCCAGATGGAGTTCCTGACTCCTGGCTTTGACTGGCCTGTGCTGGATTGTTGCAGACATTCAGAGAGTAAACTTGTGGATGGAAGAGATCTCTCTCTCTCTCTGTGTCTCTCTCTGTGTCTCTCTCTCTCTCTGAATTGCTCTGGCTTTCAAATAAATAATAAGTAAATCTTATTTAAAATAAATAAAACTTTTTAAACAAAGAAAATAGCATAAGTTCCCTGGCAACTTATTTTTTTTTAACTTTGCCATCTCTCTTTTCATGAAAATCTGTTTCTTTGTGCTTCCATAATTCAGCTATCCATTCTCTGATTAAACATTTAGTCTGTTTCTGATTATGTTAAAATTTAGGTCGCAGTGAACATTTTTGCACTTTCACCTTTGTACACACATGCATAGTGTTTCTGTTGTATCACTACTCAGTGAAAGCATTATGTCTTCAGGGACTCAAACAGGTACTATTTATTTAATAGCCAGATTTATGTACTCATTCTCTTTTTTAAAATTTTTGCTTACTTATTTTCATTTTATTTGAAAGGCAGAGAGACAGATACAGAGATCTTACATCTCTGTATCATCTTACATCTGTTCATTTACTTCTCAAATGCCCTCAACACCCAGGGCTGGGCCAGGCCAAAGCCAGGAGCTCGAAGCTGAATCTGGGTGGCAGGGGCCCAACTACTTGAGCCATCACTGCTGCCTACCAGTGTACAGAAGCAGAGCCAGGACTCCAACCCAGGCACTTGGGTATTGGAGGCTGCATTCCAAGCAACATCTTAACCACTGAACCAGACATCCTCCCCTAAGTACTATTTATTTGACAACTCGTATCTATCTGCTCTATTTTGATTCTCAAAACACCAGAAAGAAAACCCTGCCTTCCACAGACCCAGTCATTCATATGGCTGCTCTGTGTTTCCCAGCAGCTTCCTGAGATTCCAGGGGGGGCCTGTTCTTGTTCATGAGCTTCAGCACCCACTTAGCGTGTTATCTCAAGAGTGTCCATAATCACTTGGCGTTACTTTCCCTCAACTACTTGCATGTTTAAATCCCTTATCAAATTGTTAATTATTCACTTAATTCTTCCTCCTAACAGGAGAGTGAGGTCATAATAGTCTTTGTTATTATTTCAATTAAGTAGTTATTGTTTTGCCAATTTAATTAAAGAGATTATAAAGCAAAAGCACATACCTAAGAACTAAGTGAACTGGCCGAGGTCAGCGAGTGGAATGTAGCCCTTATGTGTGGGGCTGTCACACACCCCAACGAGGTCAGTTGCCTCTCAGAGGATCTCTAGCCTCCAATCTGGAGAAAAGAGAACTGTTGAACAGTTCAATTTGCCTAATAACAGGAGGCACAACCAGCAACCCCATAGGTTCCATGTGTTGACTGAAGCATAGAATCAATGATATGCCTGGGTTCTATGTTGATGTTGGGTCACTCTGCAAGTGTAGTGGACCTCTTGCAATCAAAGTAATCACTGCATACACATAAACATACTCATATCTCTGCGTGCCCTGGAACTGGGAGCTCAGGAGCGCCTCACTCCTGGACGCTGAGGTCTGAGGTCACTGAACAGTTAATGTGTGAGTAAGGTAAGGGCACTGGTAGCCCATTAGGAAGATGCATCGCTGTTATCTTTCATGCAAACAATTAGAGCTGCCCAAATGCCAACAGTGAAGATAGGGTCAGTGAGTTATGGCATTTGTACAGTGCATAATAAATCACTTCGACAAAAGAGATTGGATGAACACATACACTGCATTTTAAAGCTTGTCCAGAGGGAGAGGTGGGACTTAATCTGAATCGTCTTGGGCAATTTAGCAAACTACACCATTCTTTCTCTCCAGCCCCAGTTCCCCAACTTTCTCCCACATTCCTGGCCCACGTTCTCCTACCCGGGGTACATTGCCACAACCCTCTCTCCACCCCTCCACTTATAAATCACTGCATTAATAAGTTGCTGTTATCAGGGATGTTGTCATATACATTTTCTCTTGGGCATCTTCAGAGATAAGTGGTATATATCTAGTTATATGCCATGGAAAGAAGTTGACATCATCACATTCAGGTTTATATCAAACTTTAAATGCTGAGAAAACGTCTGGAAGGAGATACACCGAGCTCTAAGAATGCTTCCCTCCCTCCCTCCCTTCCTTTTTTCTTTCCATCTTCCTTTCTTCCTTCCTTCCTCCCGTATTTCTTGGACACTTATGTTGTGCCATGTGCTAGCTCTGAGGATACAGTGAACAGGGAAAAAGTCAGTGCCATCACAATCAGCAAGCAAATAAATGTATCCATCACACAGTACCAGTATAGTCATTCATCTGGCAGTTACTGGCTTCCCTCTGTGTGTCAGATGCTAGGGATATAGCAGAAGTAAAAGAAAATGACAAAATCCTGCTCTCGAGGAGGAGGAGATTGACCTTGAATAAATAGGTATCTTACATGAGGGATTCTGAGGAATATACCTTAGGGAAGGGGAAGAGGGACTATTAGCCAAGCAAGCCTGCCGTTGGGGGCAGCCTCCCAAGGAAGATGGCCTAGAGTTGAAAGCAACCACCACCCACATCGGAGTACATGGGTTTAATTCCCTGCACTAGCTTCTGACTCAGGCTTCCTACCAACCCTGGGAGGCAGGAAGTGATGGCTCAAATGATTTGTCTCCTGCCACCTACATGGGAGACCTGGATTGAGTTCTTGGCTCCTGACTTCAGCTTGGCCCAGCCCTGACCATTATGGGCATTAGGGCAGTAAACCAAGGGATGGGAGTGTTTCTCTTTTTCTCTCAAATACAAACATAGATACCATAAAAGAGGGTGGCAGCGGCGCCGCGGCTCAATAGGCTAATCCTCCACCTTGCGGCACCAGCACACCGGGTTCTAGTCCCAGTCGGGGCACCGGATTCTGTCCCGGTTGCCCCTCTTCCTGGCCAGCCCTCTGCTATGGCCTGGGAGTGCAGTGGAGGATGGCCCAAGTCCTTGGGCCCTGCACCCCATGGGAGACCAGGAGAAGCACCTGGCTCCTGCCTTTGGATCAGTGCGGTGCGCCGGCTGCAGTGCGCTGGCTGCAGCGGCCATTGGAGGGTGAACCAACGGCAAAAAGGAAGACCTTTCTCTCTGTCTCTCTCTCACTGTCCACTCTGCCTATCAAAAAAAGAAGAAGAAGAAGAAGAAGGTGGCGATGAGCAAAGGCCTGAGTGAGATAACACAGGGAGTCATGTAGATCCCTGGGGAGGTTCATTCCAGGCCAAGGGAACAGCAGGTACACAGTTGTGTGGCAGGAGCATGCCTGGCAGGCACCAGCACCTGCCAGGAGGTTGGGTATCTGGAAAGAACCCATAAAAGGAAGATGAGTGTGAGGTGTATTGGGTTAAGCTGCGGAGCATTTGGGCCAGTGGGTTTCAAGCGTTAGACCAGAGTCTAATGCTGCAGCTGCAGCCTTGGACAGGGCAGAGGGCACCATGAGCCAATAGGGAAGTTGCTGTAATGATCTAGGCAGTGGGGCTGGTGCTGTAGCATAGCAGGTGGAGCCACCGCCTGTAGTACCGGCATCCCATATGGGTGCCAGTTTGAGTCCACTTCTAATCCAGCTCTATGCTGTGGCCTGGGAAAGTATGGAAGATGGCCCAAGTCCTTGGGTCCCCTGCACCCATGTGGGAGACCCGGAAGAAGCTCCTGGCTTCAGATTGGCACAGCTCCGGCCATTGTGGCCATCTAGAGAGTGAACCATCAGATAGAAGACCTTTCTCTATCTCTCTTTCTGCCTCTGTGTAACTCTGCCTTTCAAATAAATAGTCTTTTTTTTTTTTTTTAATGGTCTAGGTAATAGCTGAGTGGGGTAAACTTCATAGTCATTGGAGATGCAGAGTTGACCTCTGGAAAGTTAGTTGTGAGAATTCAGGAGACAGCAGGAGATACAAAATGATTTTGCACCAGATTAAGCAAATGTAGGAAAATAACTTATTTTAACTCTAGGATTTATGAAAAAGAATGTACCATAAAAAATTTCCCCAAATTTTTGCTCTCTGGTGAAATGTGGCATAAATATGTGGCAGGCACTGTGCTAAATACAATACTCTTGGATTATATCATTTACTCCTAGAGAAGTACTAAGGTCCTCAGCTTTGAGGGTTTAATAAATCCTAGTTTATATCTCCCATGATACAGGGAGCAGCTCCAACACATAGGCAGCTTCTGCATCGTGAAAAGAAAATATTGTAGGCAAAGACACCCAGCTTTCCCTTTAGGACTTCAGGGTGAAACATTTGTCTTTTCTCCAGTTTAAAAAATCGCAGATTCATGCTAAGTATGTATGTGACCCCATGTCTATCAACACACCAGAATTTACTGACATTCCGTAATTTATTTAGCCAGTTCTCCATTTCCCTGTGATTCCAAACTCCCCCAGGTTTCTGGGGGACTTCTCTGGGCTGAGGGCTGTTATCTCCCTGCCATAAATTACCTTCTGCAAACACCGGGGCCTCCCTGATAATACAGCCCAGATGTGAGCATGTGAAACCCTTGGCCTGAGGAGACGCACAGGCCTTGCAAGAGGAGCTCGGGGATTCAGTGTGAGCTCACTGGGAAAGCTCCTGCTCCCCCCAGGAGGGCAGGTGGAGGTGACGCAGCCTGGTACCAGCCGGCTCCATCCTGAGCTGGGATTCTGGTACCTCGCATCCCCCTCGTCTTGAATGCTGCTTGCACTTTTTTTTTTTTTTTTTTTTTTTTTTGCCTTTGGCTTTCTTTTTGTTCTTCCCTCCTTTTCCTCCTCCTCTTTCTGAGTCACTTTTGGTATGTCCTAGGCTTGCAAGGGACCACTCCGTGGTGTCCCTAAGCATGGTCTGTGATACCCAGGGCTGAAAAGAATTCACTGCACTAGTGGGGAATTCTAGGAGGAAATGGAGAGGACTGTGGCTCTTGTTTTGTGCCAGCAGCTGCAAACATGGAGCCTCTGAAACTGCCAGATGCCTTCTCATGGGCCCCTGGCCTGGTTTTAGGACATTAGCCCTGTAGCAAGAGTTTAAGTCAAGGAACCAAAATGAATAATCCCTGTGTCCTTGTCATCCTGTCAGATTCTTTTAAAGAATGTATTTATATTTTTGTTTGAAAGACAGAGTAACAGAGAGGGAGAGAGAGAGAGAGAGAGAGAGAGAGAGAGAGAGAGTCTTCCATCCACTGGTCCGATCTCCAAATGGCTGCAGCAGCCAGGGCTGGGCCAGGCACTCCATCCTGATCTCTCACATGGGTTTCGGGGGCCCAAGCACTCGGGCCATCTTTCACTGCTTTCCCAGGCACGTTAGCAGGGAGCTGGATTGGAAGTGGATGGACTAGCTGGAACTCAAACCAACACTAATATGGGATGCTGGTATTGCAGTTGCTGGTATGCCACTACACAGAAATATTTTTTTTGAAATTCATTTATTTAGGCCAGCACCACTGCACACTAGGCTAATCCTCCACCTGCAGCACCGGCACCCCGGGTTCTAGTCCCGGTTGGGGCACCAGATTCTGTCCCGGTTGCTCCTCTTCCAGTCCAGCTCTCTGCTGTGGTCCAGGAAGGCAGTGGAGGATGGCCCAGGTCCTTGGGCCCTGCACCGGCATGGGAGACCAGGAGAAGCACATGGCTCCTGGCTTTGGATTGGCGCTGCGCGCCAGCTGTAGCAGCCATTTTGGGGGGTGAACCAACAGAAGGAAGACCTTTCTCTCTGTCTTTCTCTCTCACTGTCTAACTCTGCCTATCAAAAAATAAAAGAAAAAAGAATAAATTAAAAAATTCATTTATTCATTTATTGGAGAGAGTTACAGAGAGAGAAGGAGAGACAGAGATTTCTTCCATTTTGCTCTTCAAATGGCCTCAACGGCCAGGGCTAGGTCATACTCAACAGTATGTGTGCTATGATACCACTTTTGTAAATTATTTGCAGAAATAGAAAAAAGTTTAAAATGTTGATAGGAGTTAATTTCTGGCTAGAATATTGAAGGAATGATTGGTTTTCTTTTCCTTTCTCTTGTCTGTGTTTTTCTCCTACTATGAACATATTACTTGAGTAAATCTTTTTAATGCCAGTATGAGGAGTGATAAAAGGAAGAAAAGATAAAATACTTGTGACTGTATAATCATGAGTTATTTTAAAGCTATCAGAGAGTGGGTGATTTACAATAAGGAGAGGACCTGAAAGTTAATCTTTTCACAGAGCAATGTGATTTAAAAGCCCAGAGAAATAACTGATTCCTCCTACTCAGATGCAGCAAATTGCTTGAGGAGGGATTTTCAAGGGTACTTCAAAAAGTTCATGGAAAGTGAAATTAAGGGTAAGTTTATTTTGGTGCAAAAAAAATCTTTGAAATCCACTCATAGTTATTTTATCATTATTATGCATGTTTTATATTTAATATGCATTTCCATAAACTGTTTGAAGACCCCTGGTGTGAGTTAGCCAGAGCTCTTTGCTCTCCTACCTGCATGCACAACCTCCCAGAACCAGGGGGATGCAACTCTCGATTGCCTTAGGATCTGCCAGGACTGCCCAAGTGACCCATTCTAGGCAGCTGGGTAGTGGCCTCATCACTGAGGATCCACTACCCTGGTTTATATGAAAGCTTAAGAAAGAGAAAAAAATTCTTCAAAACTCATGCTCAATCCTCATTCCATATTCTTATGGGGTTTTATTTCCCAGTGTGCTTCCTGATCAAATAGCAGAAGTTATTGGTAGAAATTAATTGGTTCACTGCCCCAGCAGTCCTATCTTTTGGTATGTGTATGAGATAGAGAGAAAGACAGAGACAGAAAGAGAGAGAGGGAGAAAACAATGAGGCGGGAAGCCCCAAGGTGACATCCAAAAGCAAGAATTAAAGGCTGGTGTGTGGCACAGCAGGTTAAGCTGCAACTTGTGACTCCAGCATCCAAAATCAGAGTGCCAGTTCAAGTCCCAGCTGACCCACTTCTGTTCCAGCTTTCTGCTAATGCACCTAGAAAAGCAGTAGAAGAAGGCCATGAAACTGGGAGGCTGTTCCATGCTCCTGGCTTCAAACCTGGCCTAGCCCTGGCTGTTGTGGCCACTGGGGAGTGAACCAACAAATGGAAGATATCTCTCTCTCTCTCTCTCTGTTTTTAATCAGTCAATCAATCTTGTCTTAACAGAGCAAGATTTGGCAGTATGAAGGGTGAGAGAATCATTAAGCAAAGAGTTAAAGTCTTCACCTTTAGTGCAGGCTGTCTCAGTGGGGACACTATGAGCATTCTGGACCAGTCATTCTTGGGTGCAAAGAGCCGTGCTGTGCCGCAGGGTATTTTAGCAGCATCCCTGGCCAACACCTACTGATGCAGCAACTCCCCTTCAACTCATGAGCAATCAAAAACCATCTTCAGCACTGCCAGGTGCCCCCCCAACACATACACACACCACCAGTGAGAATGGTGCTTTGGCATCCTTCTTGGGTTCAAATCCTTGCTCTTCCACTTAACAGCTGTGTGGCTTTTGGCACCGTGTCAGGTCAGTTTCCCCACCTGTAAAATGGAGCAGTGGTTGAAGTACCTGCTCTGGGCCTTCTTGGAAGGTTGTGCATGGGAACGTGCAACTGAGAGCCTCCATTTATGTAAGAATCAGAGATGGCCTCAACCATCTGTTCAGAGGGTGAACTGTCCCCACCGTGAGGTTTACAGTCCTTGAACGTGAAGGGCTTGGGCTGTCTGTTCACCTTTGTCCTGGGTGGAGGATCTCACCACTTATCTCCATTACTCACCATGCGCAGCTGCTACCTCCCTGTCTGACTCACCTCCCCTGCCTCCCCTCCCCACTCCCCTGCTTGCCTCATGGATAACCGGAGCAGGCCGGTTTGCAGCCAAGAGACAAACCCTTTGACATTTACATGACCCTGACATCTCAGGCTGCCCGGGGGAGAAGACTCTCTCCCCTTCCTACTGGTCAGAGCAAGACCCTTTCCGACCTGGGTCTTCCAGAGAACACGGAAAAGTCACCTTGAAGGAGAGGCACAGGAGGGCAGGTTCCTACAGGCCCACCTGGAGGCCCTCTCTGGTTCTCTTAGCCACGTCTGGAAACTCAGAAACAAAGCAGAGCGTGCTTGGCAGGGAAGTACACAGCAGAAACAAAGGGTGCTGGCCTCGAGAGTTCTGCCAGACAGCTCCCCTCCCAGAGATGAAAGGGAGCATGTTGGACTCCCAAAGCACTGCAGAATAGCCTGGGGAGAATGATGTGTTGGAGAAAGTGAACCACACTTCAATTACGCTTCAGCCTTCAGCTTGCTTTATAAAGTGAGACTGTGACTACAGTGCAGGGTCATTACAAGCAATAAACAGAGATCTCCCAGCTCCAAATGTAGATTGGGAGCTGATAGGCATCTACTTAGGCCTTGGCTGCAGTGAGATTACCCTAGAATGAGGCCCTTTGATTCAGCCCTCACTGGACACCAGTCACAAACTCAGCTTTGTTCTGAGTGCAAAACAATTGAGCAACTCTTGCCCAATGCACCTTTCCCGAAGATTTCAGACATAGGAAAGGTCCTGAGAACAAAGAAAATGTGCTTGATTAGGGAGGACACGTTGCACCTGGCCAGAAGACCATTGGTTTCACACTATCTTCCCATTCTGGTTGCAAATAGATACTTTTGTAGGTAACATTTGCTTTCTTGAGAGAACTTAAGAAAGTTTTTTTTTTTTTATTATTTCCATTGAATAAGATTTTTTTTTAAGATTTATTCATTTACTTACTTAAGGTGGAGTTACAGAGGTAGAGGCAGAGAGAGAGAGAGAGAGAGAGAGAGAGGTCTTCCATCCACTGATTCGCTCCCCAGATGGCCGCATTGGCCAGAGCTGAGCTGATCCAAAGCCAGGAGCCAGGCGTCTCTTCTGGGTCTCCCTTGTGGGTGTAAGGGGCCAGCTACCTAGGCCTTCTTCCTCTGCTTTCCCAAGCTGTAGCAGAGAGCTGGATTGGAAGTGGAACAGCTGGGACTTGAGCTGCAGCCCATATAAGAAGCCTGCATTGCAGGAAGTAGCTTTATCCACTACACCACAGGGCTGGCTCTGAAGTTTTTAGTTTCTGTTTGTTTGTTTGTTTGTTTGCGCCGGCACCCCGGGTTCTAGTCTCAGTTGGGGCGCTGGATCCTGTTCCAGTTGCTCCTCCTCTAGTCCAGCTCTCTGCTGTGGCCCGGGAAGGCAGTGGAGGATGGCCCAAGTGCTTGGGCCCTGCACCTGCTTGGGAGACCAGACTGGGAGGGGGCACCTGGCTCCTGGCTTCAGATTGGCACAGCGCGCCAGCCATGGCAGCCATTTGGGGGGTGAGCCAACAGAAAAGGAAGACCTTTCTCTCTGTCTCTGTCTCTCTCTCTCTCTCTCTCTCTCTCTGTGTCTAACTCCGCCTGTCCAAAAAAGAAAAATATTTTTATTTATTTTTTTGAGAGGCAGAGTTACAGACAGTGAGAGGGAGAGACAGAGAGAAAGGTCTTCCAGCCGCTGGTTCACTCCCTAAAAGGCTGCAGTGGTCAAAGTTGAGCTGATCTGAAGCCAGGAGTCAGAAGCTTCTTCTGGGTCTCCCACTTAGATACAGGGGCCCAAGCACTTGGGTCATCTTCCATTGCTTTCCCAGGCCACAGCAGAGAACTGGATCAGAAGAGGCATAGCTGGAACTAGAATCTCCACCCAATATGGGATACAGTGCCACAGGCAAAGGCTTAGCCCACTATACCACAGCACCAGCCTCTATTTTTATTTGAAATGTAGAAAGGCAGAGGTAGAGATTTTTCCCTTTGTTTTTTCACTCCCCAAATACCTGCAACAGCCAGGGTTGAACCAGGACAAGGCCCAGAGCCTGAAACTCAATCTGGATCTCTTAGGTAGGTGGCAGCAACTCAGCCATAACCTACTGCCTCTCAGGGTTTATGTTAGCAGAGACCAGGAAGTGGAAGTGCAGCTGGTACTCAAATCCAGGCATTTTGCTATGGGACCCAAGCATCCCAAGTGGCATCTTCCCATGCACCAAACTCCTGCCTCAGCAGTTTCAAATATGTACCTAAGTCAGTGCCTCTTACAGTCCACTCAGTAGAGCAGCAATAGTAATATACTAAGAGTCACCACCACTTTGGGGCTGCTAAACTACATCCCACTCACTCTGGTAAGCATGTTTAAAGCATCTCCCATTTCTCTGGTGTAGGCCCCATCACCAGTCAGTGTTGGAGCTGGAATTTCAACATCTTCCCAGCACTGTAGTGTTGCCTGTTGAGCACAGTGAGTGAATTCCCCAAGATGAACGGGTTAGTGACTGCTCAGAGAGTAGCCCATCCAAACAACTTGAATGTTTTGCCTCTTGACTCCCAAGTGCTGTCACCAGGTTGCCAGGTTTATCTGTCCACGTCATCTTTGTCATGTCATGGTTGCAAAGAAAGTAGGAGGGAGCATAAGCAATTTCTCTTCTCAAGAAATTATACTTGTTAAGTTGTATGAAATTTGGCTCTAAAACATGTACCTATTCCAAAAGGCTGGTTTCGTTCTAAAGCTGAGAATCTAACCATGACCTTCAACTTCACAAAATCCTGGGGAGATCATTCACAGTAAGCATTCAGAAAGGAAACAGTATCCTTTTGCAAAAAGCACTGAAACAAAGGGTCTTTATTTCACTAGTCTGGGATAGTCCCTCTATCATCCAGAAGCCCTTAACGTCACCTTTAGTTCCTGGTGCGTGTTGATAGGTATGCCTGGGGAGCCACCATCCCCAAGGACCATATGTGCCTTTCATACACTCCATAAATACAGAGTCACCACCATGACCCCTCAGCTCTGGGAGCCAATTCAGAGAGCAAGTAATCCAATGCCCAGGCTGCCAGAAAGTAGCAGGAAATACGATAGGGACCTATTTACTGGAACTAGGATACCTAACTCAGGGGCCTAGACTTCAGGAACAAGATGAACCCAGTTTCTAGTACAAGTGTATTCTGTTCCGAGTTTGGAGGAACCCAATTTGGCACTGAGCTGCCCAGCAGCCTGCATGTGGTTCCCTCAGCCTTGAAGACTAGCAAGGCAGTCAGTCCGGCTGCCAGGCCCTCTGTGTGGAGTGCCCTTCCTGCCCTCACTGCCTGGCGAGCTCATGCATTCTTTAAGACCCAGCTCAGTTGTCCCCTCTCCTGTGGCACTTAGCCCTATGGATTTCAGTTTGGCAGCATTCTCCCTCTTGGTTCATAAATTGAATTAACTGTATCCCTCTTGGGAGCCCCCCACATCCTAGTGAACATGTGATACTTCATTGTGATTGTTGTTATAATAGGAAGGCGTTCTCTCATACTGGTTTGGAATATGAACTTAGCTGTCTAAGAGACCTCAGGTTAAGTCCTGGCTCTGCTGCTTCCTAGCCATGTGGTCCGGAGAAGATGACTTTATATCTCAGCTTTCTCATCTGTGCAGTGGGTTCATAATTTGCTGTCTGCTGAATCTGCTAGGACAGAAGGTAAAAAGAAATGCTACCTATAGTGAACTTGTGTGTTGTCCACCACATGTAGGAAGCCCTCTATTATTTTTGGTTCCTTGGTTGCCAGCCACAGAAACCAAAGATGGCTACCATAAGTGCAAGTGAAGAAAAACTGAATTTATAAATCCTCAAAAAAGGCAAGAATCAGGGCATCTACAGAGATGCAGGGAGCAGAAACCAATGGATAATTTCATCAGATGCTGCTGTTAGAACAAATAGGCTCCAACCATCTTTGATCATTAGTTCATTCTAATCATATAAGAGCACTTCAAAAAGTTCATGGAGAAGTAGAATTGAAAAGGAAGTCTATTTGGGTCCAAAAAGTGTTGAAATCCATGAATAGCTTCATAAAACAAATTTTCTATTAATCTTTTAAAGACCTGTCATCTGCATAGATTTCCAAAAATTTGCACCAAAATAAAATAGCTTTTTAAAGATTTGCTATTATTCTGAGAGACAGACAGATCTCCCATCAACTGGCCCATTCCTCAAAAGGCTGCAAAAGCCAGAGCTAGGCCAGGTTAAAGCTGAAAACCAAGAACTCCATCCAGGTCTCCCATATGGTTGGCAGGAATTCATCTACTTGAGTTATCACCTGCTGCCTCCCAGGGTCTGCATTAGCAGGAAGCTGAAATCCGGAACTGAGATGGGCGTCAGACTTATGCACTCTGATGTGGAATGCGGGTATCTTATCTGGCATCTGAACCACGAGGCTAAATGCCTGCCCCTAAACTTATATTTTAATTGCATTTTCTATGAGCGTCTTAAGTTCCCGTCCTATTTCTCTTCCAAGATCAAAGAATCTGCTCGCTTGGGTAACACACTTGCACCTTGGAGAGGGACTTCCAGCTGGGTAGGAAGAACTCACCATGCTGTTCCCCATAGGCTGGCCCTGTCTGGTCAGGCTCACTCAGCCAGCGACCGTTAAGGCTTCTGCATACGTGACTCTGCTGCAGACCAATGCAGCTTTATTTATTGAATACCATCCAAGAATCCAAAACAAAAGTGTAGACAATGGAAAAACTAGAATGAGGACTAGTTTTTAGGTAATATTAAGGAATTATTATGAAGCTTGTTAGGGTGAAAATTAATTGAAGTTAATATAATCGTCCTCTGTTACAGAAACATTGAAATAATTAAAAGTGAAGGGGAAAAAAAAAAGAATCACAGAAACTTAGAGTAGAAAACAGGCCTTGAGTTGTGCTTATCTGACCTGAGACTCTTAAAGGACAAGTAGATCACTCCCCGTGGAAAAGTCTTTCCAACTTTTAAAATGATGTTTTGGGGCAGGCATTTGGTGTAGCCACAAAAATGCCTCTTGGGAAGCCCACATCCTATATCGGAGCACCTGAGTTTAAGTCCTGGCTCTGCTCTCAATTCCAGCTTCCTGCTCGTACACACTCTGAGAGGCAGCAGGGGATCACTCAAGCAATTGGCTCCCTGCCACCCATGTAGGAGACATGGACTGACTTCTCAGCTCTTGGCTTCAACCTGACCCAGTCGTGGCCCAGTGCCAGCATTTAGGGAGTGAACCTGTTGATGAAAGATCTCTGTCTCTCCCTTCCTGTCTGTCTGCCTTTTAAATAAATAAAAGAAAAACACCGTTTAAATGATACTTCATGGGTCAATTCAAAATCTGTCACCTCCTGTCTTTTATACTGAACCAGTACATGGGTACTTGCTCAGCATTTTGAAATAACAGAGAACAAGTATACTTCTGTGTGTGTTAACAGATTAGTGACTATCACTCTAGTCTTGTTTCTCTGCATATATATATATATATGTCTTTTTTTAAAAGATTTATTTATTTTATTTGAAAGTCAGAGTACACAGAGAGAGGAGAGGCAGAGAGAGAGAGAGAGAGAAATGTCTTCCATCCACTGGATCACTCCCCAGTTGGCCACGATGGCTGGAGCTGCACCAATCCTAAGCTAGGAGCCAGGAGCTTCTTCTGGGTCTCCCACATGGGTGCAGGGGCCCAAAGACTTGGGCCATCTTCTACTGCTTTCCCAGGCCATAGCAGAGAGCTGGATTGGAAATGGAGCATCTGGGTCTTGAACCGGTGCCCATATGGAATGCCCGACACTTCAGGCCAAGGCATTAACTCACTGCACCACAGCGCCAGCCCCCCATGTATATTTTTTAGAAGAGTTATTTATTTATTTGAAAGTCAAAGTTCAGAGAGAAGCAAAGGCAGAGAGAGAGAGGTCTTCCATCCACTGATTCACTCCCCAAATGGCCGCAATGGCCAGAGCTGTGCCGATATGAAGCCAGGAACTTCTTCCGGGTCTCCTACATGGGTGCGGGAACCCAAGGACTTGAGCCATCTTCTTTTTTTTCTTTTTTTCTTTTTTAAGATTTATTTATTTATTTGAAAGAGTTACACACAGAGAGTAAAGGCAGAGGGAAAGAGAGGTCTTCCATCCGACGGTTCACTCTCCAATTGGCCGCAAGGGCCGGAGCCGCGCCAATCTGAAGCCAGGAGCCAGGAGCTTCCTCCTGGTCTCCCACATGGATGCAGGGGCCCAAGTACTTGGACCATATTCTACTGCTTTCCCAGGCCATAGCAGAGAGCTAAATCGGAAGTGGAGCAGCCGGGTCTCGAACCGATGACCATATGGGATGCCAGCACTAAGGGCGGCAGCTTTCTCTGCTACCCTACAGCGCTGACCTTTCTCTGCCTATATTTTGACATGGTTGTGACACCCACAATTATTGTTATTATAGTAATTATTACTGAGGGCTTGGCTTCAGCGTAAGTGCCGACTGAGGGAACTAGAATAGGTAGCCTGGGAGAAGGTCCTGGTTAACAGCCTTGTCCACATAGTCAAGGGTCCCAGATCAACAGGCTGCTACACAGGCAGCCCTCGAAAACTTTGTGTCTGCTCCTGTGAAATGCTGTACTGACAGGGATCTCCCACCCCAGGCTGTCGTGGGAATTAAATGAAAGAATACAAGGAAAGCACTCAGCACCTTGCGCAGCTCAGTGAAGGTCAGCTGAGGTCCTGCTGCTGCCCGTTCCGGCTGCCCTCTGAAAACCTCCTCCTAGTATCTTGGTTGATAAGGATAAAGAACTCGTGAGAAAGCCAAGAAAGCAGGAAACAAGGGTTATGTGAGATGCAAGGAAGTCGCAGCACAGGCCACCTCAGCATGGCCCCCTGGTCCTCCCCGCTGTGGTGTCTGTCATCACAGTGGCTCTGCCACTCTGCTTTGTCAGCTCCTGCAGTAGATTTTCCCCTCTCTCTACTTCATGGCTTCTCTTTAGAGCAATTCTCTGTCTCCACCCATCTCTCAGTCTCTCTAAGAGAACCTCTGTGGTTGGTTTGCCAGCTCATTGTCCAATAGAAGCAGCCCCTGCTGAGTAGAGATCTCTCCTTTCCAAGCCACCCCATCATCTCCTGAGCCAGATGACTGTGCATGGTCAGGGTGGAAGGGATTTAGCTGCTGGTAGAATACCCCCAGATGATAACAAATTATGAATGTGTTTCACATCACCTACAAAAGCTGCTGTTTACTTACCATATTTTCTCTACTCTGATTTTTCATGTTACGGAATTCCATGCCTGCCTAGATACAGTTCAAATCTCATTATGCCCTTTAAGTTTTTGTAAAACCATGCAAGGTTTGCCAAGCCTCAATTCTTACAATCTCCGGACACCCTACTGGGTGCAAAGCACTGTGGTTGCCATTTCATATACCGTCATATGTTCTTTAATGACCAACATATGTTCTGAAAAATGTATTTGTAGGTGATTTCATCATTGTGCAAATATACACAAACTAAGATAGCTGTGACATCACCAGGCGATACAATCTTATCAGGCCACCATTGTAGGGCATGTGACTGTATAATGTGATTTATTTAAATGATGTAACAGCCCTTCTAGATAGGCACCCAGGTCTCCATTTTATAGACAAGGAGTCTGAGACTCAGAAAGCTTAGAGGACTTTTCTTCTCCATGCCACATAGCTCTCAGTTCCAGTGGAGGGGGAGGATTTTTTATGAATAGTTAATATTTTTGAGTGTTTTATGTGTATTGTCATAGTTAATACTTCTGGAGCCCTGTGATATAAAAATGGTCATGGCCCAGAGAAAGTGTTTACCCTAGAGGCTAAGATGCCCCATATCCCATCAGGGTACCTGGATTCAATTCTGCTCCTGACCCCAGCTTCCTGCCAGTGCAGACCCTGGGAGACAGAGATGGCTCAAGTAACTGGGTCCCTGCCACCTACGTGGGAGACCTAGATGGAATCCTCAGCTCCTGGCTTTAGTCTCCACTGTTGCAGGTGTTTGGGGATTGAACCACCAGAAAGCACACCTCTCATTCTCCCTCTCAAATCAATACATAAATAACTTTAAAACATATTCATGACTCTCTGTTTAGAAAAGACACAAAGAAGCTTGGTTACTTACCCAAGGCCACACCACTAATAACTGTTGAAGGTGGGACTCTGTGTTCCAGCTCCTGCATAGATTTCTTTCTGATTCCGAAGCCTGTCCCCCCCCCCACCTTTATTTCCTTCACTGCCTTTTTGCTTACATTTCTCTTCTCAAAATGTAATCCTCCTCAGTCTTCATTAATCTCACTCATCACTGAGATAAAGTAAAAATATGAAGGATCCATTCTCCCTCAGGAACTTCCCTTGATGAGTCAAGGTTAAGGGGTGGAATTTTTCCAGTGAATTTACCACGTCAGTGATAAAAGCTCTCAGGGCCTTTGCAGCTAGCTGTATTTGTGGTTCAGATGTTTCGTTGCGGTTGGTGGGTGGGGCATAGCAAATGCCCAAGCTCTATCACGCTCAAGTTTGCCTTGACTTTCAGCAATGTAGGAGCATCTTCCCTTCCAGGCCTGAGCCCTGCAGCACTGCGTCTCTTCATGAATTATTCATCAAGCCAGGCTCCAGAACTGGAGGGAAACGTTGGGGCCCCAGCATGTATGCTTGCTCACCGTCCAGTGCTGGTCTTTACCGGCTGGCCCCATCAGAATGGGATTATGAAAACAGAGTTGTTGGGCACCCAGCCTGGTCTCCTCCCCAACATAGAGCTGGCAGAGCCCTCCTAGGAGAGGGCTCACAGATTAAACAAACAAAATCATAGAGAGTGGAAGGCCCGATAAGCACCCCCACCCCAACCCAATGCCCTTATTTGCATGAGAAAAGGCCCTGATTGAGGGCTGCACAGAGCTTGGCTCCCAGCCCAGGACCAGCCTGGAAGGAGGGTGGGTGTGATTGAAACTCCCTTGGTAGATGGGGGTGAGGGAGCTGAAAGCCACTGAGCCACAAGCTGTCCAGGGGTCAGCGGTGCCTTGCTCAGCCCTTTCCACTCCTCAGAGCTCATCTGGGCTTTGTTTGGAAGCTGTTGCTACTCCTTTGTCAAAGAAGGAGCAACGCGAGTAATGTGTGTTTGCAGTTACACTGGATACTCCAGGGTTTCTCTTTATCTCACTTTCTAACCAACAAAAACATTTTATCTGCAGGTGTGTGGGCATACACCTACATAATGCGCATACATAAAATATGGTCCAGAGTTATTTTCAGAAGGAAAAGAAAAGGGGGTGGACATTTGATTCAGCAGTCAAGGTGACCCTTGGGCTGCCTACATCCCATATCAGAGTGTGTTCCAAGTACTGGCTCCACTTTTTTTTTTTTCAAAGATTTATTTATTTATTTATTTATTTGAAAGTCAGAGTTACACAGAGAGAGGAGAAGCAGAGAGAGAGAAAGATCTTCCATCCGCTGGTTCACTCCCTAATTGGCCGCTACGGCTGGAGATGTGCAGATCAGAAGCCAGAAGCCAGGAGCCTGGAGCTTCTTCCGGGTCTCCAAACAGGTGCAGGGCCCAAAGACTTGGGCCATCTTCTACTGCTTTCCCAGGCTGTAGCAGAAAGCTGGATTGGAAGTGGAGCAGCCGTCGCCCATGTGTGATGCCGGCTCTTCAGGCCACAGCGCTGGCCCCATTGGCTCCACTTCTGATTCCAGTTTCCTGCTTTGGTACACCTGGTGAGCAGAAGCTGAGGATGGTTGAAGGACTTGGGTCCCTGCCACCCGTGTGGGAGACCCCAATTGAGTTCCTGACTCCTGGCTTGCTTGGCCCTGCCCTGGCTATGTGTGTTACAGACTTTTGGGGTGTAAACTAGTAGATGGATCTCTATCTGTCCATCTCTGTGTCTTTTCTCTGTCTGCCTTTCCAATAAGATAAAAACAAATAAATAAAAGATTTAAAAAAAAAAAAAAAGGAAAAGAAAGTACATCATCCCCTTGTTACTCAAAATTCACTCTTGCTTCTAGGGAACACTAAATGAGGAAATGAGATCATGCCAAGAGGAGAGAAATATGAGAAATGAATTTCTGCACTATTTTGCAGGTTTTACATTGAGAGCATATCGTTTTTGAAGGACAAAACGACCGTGGAGCTGTTTTTCCTGAATGCCAAGGCCTGTGTGCACAAGGTAAGGAGCCCACGGGCCCTGCCCCCAGCGGGACTGCAGTGGCCATGAGAAATGGGCTTGCCTTGTGTCTTCTTGTTTGCCCTCTGCTCTTGACATTTCCTCCCTCACAAAGACAACCATGGCAACATGTTTCAGGTTCTCAGCAGTGAGGACGAACGTCAGTAGAGGAACCCGGTTCTGATGTGGGAAAAGGTAGGGAGATAGATAGATAGATAGTTCATGAGCTGCAGGCCACACCTCCCCCACCCAGGTAATCCTATCAACCACCTATCAAATCAGATGACACCTGCCCAAGATGCACCTCCCCTGACCTGGGGCCCGGGGACAGGATTACATAACCACTCCCCTTCTCAAAGCTCATAGGAAGCTTGGTGAAGTAGAGGGGGCTCTCTCTCTACCTTGCACACCCCAGATGAGCGAGCAAGGTATGAAATTCCCCTTTTTACCTTTCCTGGGCCACTCTCCCTAAATGAAGTCTTCATGTGCCTGTGGATTCTTCTCACTTTCTAAATAAACCTTACCACACTGTATGCCTTGTTTGTGCCTGCATTTACTGTTCTTCTCTAAGTAAAAAACAAGAGCCTGGGGTATGAATTTTGGCCCAACATAGCCCACAGCAGTTCACCCACAAATGACAGCTACTCCCAACACAGCTAATACACCTGGCAGGACACCACAGAGGGACATAATGACCTATCAGCCGGATTGTGATGGAAACTTCCTAGACCAGAAATCCTTGGTAGCAGGGTGTGTGCTAACTTTACGCTAATGTAGGACCAATCTTAGGTAGGTTCCCACCCTGCCTTTAGGTCCCTGCACACCTGCACCACTTCGACTCCCTGGAGGCCTTGTGCTTTCAAGTAGCACCTCAGTTGCCTGTGGTGAAGGACCAGGGCTAGTTTTTTTTTTATTTTTTTTATATTCAAAAGGCAGCATTACTGAGAGAGGGAGAGACAGAGACACAGATCTGGTTCACTCTTCAAATGGCCTCAAAGCCCAGGACTGGGCCAGACTGAAGCCAAGAACCAAGAGCTTCCTTTGGGTCTCCCATGTAGAGGCAGGGGCCCAAGCACTTGGACCATCTTCTGTTGCTTTCCAAGGCACATTAGCAGGGAGCTAGATGAGAAGTGAAGAAGCTGGGACATGAACCGGTGCCCATATGGGATGCCAGTGCCAAAGGCAGAGGCTTAGCCTTCTACACCACAGCACTGGCCCCTTTATTATGTATCTTAAAGTCACAAAAACCTCTAATTTTGTCCTTGTCAAAATTGTTTTTATAGGTTTTTTGGGCTCCCATATGAATTTTCCAACTAGCTGGGATTTTTATTTTGATTAGGATTATCCCAAATCCATAGAATATTGGGGAGAGAACTGACAATGTAGAATCAGCAGACCCATGGACAAGTGTATATCTGCATTTTTTTTATACCTTTTGTCATTTCTCCCAGCAGTGTTTTATATCTTCCTGTGTATATATGTCTTTTGAAAGATCTGCCCCTAAGAATTCATATTAGTTGATGCAATTGTAAATGGTGTCTTTTTATTTTAATTTCTGAATGTTCATTGCTAGTGCATAGAAATACAGTTGATTTTTGTATATTGATTCTGTATCCTACAATCTTACCAAATTCATTATTTCTGGTACTTTTTTGAATTTGGTAAGAAGAGAAGTTTCTCTTGTTCCTCATCTTAGGATGAAAATATCCAGTCTTTCATCATTAAGTATGATGTGGGCTCTGCATTCACATCATCTTTTTTTTTTTTTTAATTTAAAGATTTATTTATTTATTTGAAAGAGTTACACAGAGAGAGGTAGAGACAGGTCTTCCATCCAATGGTTTACTCCCCAATTGGCTGCAATGGCCAGAGCTGAGCTGATCCAAAGCCAGGAGCCAGGAGCCTCTTGTTAGGTCTCCCATGCGGGTGCAAGGCCCAAGGACTCTGGCCATCCTCCACTGCTTTCCCAGGCCATAGCAGAGAGCTGGATCGGAAGTGAAGCAGCCAGGACTTGAACCGGCACCCATATGGGATGCCGGCACTTTAGGTCAGGGTGTTAACCTGCTGCGCCACAGTGCATCTTTGTAAGGTTAGGGGCATTCCCTTTTCTTTCTGATTTGTTGAGTACTGTAGGATATTTGCTGAGCGTTTTTAATTTTGTTAAATGATTGTTGTTAAATGATCAAATAGTACTTCTTGTTTAATTTATTAAAGTGGTGAATTATATGACTAACTTTTTAAGATTAAACCAACTTGAAATAAGCTGTACTTGGTCATGATGTAGTCACTTTTTTTTTTTTTTTAATATTGATTGATTTGAAAGGTAGAGTGACAGAGACTGGGGGTAAGAGTTATAAGTTCCATCCTCTGGTTCATTCCCCAAAATGGCAGCAACAGCCAAAGCTGGGCCAGGCCAAAGCCAGGAGCCAGGAACTGCATCTGAATCTCCCACATGGGTGTCAGGGGCCCAAGCACTTGAGCCATCTTCCACTGCTTTCCCAGGCACATTAGCAGGGAGCTGGATTGTAAGTGGAGCAGCAAGGACTTCAACCGGCGCTTTGATATAGGAGGCCAGTCTTGCAAGTGGCAGCTTTATTTGCCAGAACATTGCTTAGCCTTTTCATATCTATGTCCATGAGAGATATTTGTTTTATTCTATGTATTTTAATAATTTGTGGGTTTAGTATTAGAGTAGCATTGTTCATAGAATGGCTTAATTTGTGAAGAATTGATATTAATTTCTTGCTCAAATATTTGGTAGAATTTAGCAGTGAAATCATCCATACTTGGAGTTTTCTTTGTGGGAAGATTTTTAACTACAAATTCCATTATATTAGTAGAGGGCTATCCAGATATCTACACCTTCTTTTTTTGCTTTGAAATTGTTTTATTTGTTTGTTTATCTGAGAAGCAAGAGAGAATTCTCATCCATTGGTTTGCTCCCCAATTACTTGGAACTGCCAAAACTAGGCCAGGCCAAGGCCAAGAGCCAGCAATTCAGTCCAAGTCTCCCAAGTGGGTGGCAGAAACCCAGTTACTTGAGCCATCACCTCTGATGGAATTGGGACCAGAGCTGGGAACTGAACCCAGGCATTCCAACGTGGTATACAGGCATCTTACCTACTGGGTAAGCACCCACTCCCCAGGATACCTATGTCTTTTTGAGTGAGGTACAACAGTTTGTGTTTTTCAAGGAATTTGTTTCATTCAAGTTGTCAAACTTACAGCATGGTTGTTCATAGTATTTCCTTATCATCCTTTTAATATGTGCAGAATCTATACTGATGTTACTTTTCTCATTCTTGATAATAATAATGCTGTCTGTATTTTACCCCCTGGTCAATCTGGCTAAAAGTTTATCAGTTATTAGGCCAGGGGGTAAATACAGAATCAACTTTTGGTTTCAATATTTTTCTTTATTTTTTTTTTCTGCTTTCTATCTCTGATTTCTGTTGCAATCATTATTGCTTTCTTTGACTTCAGTTTGCCCTTTATGTTCTAGTTCCTTTAGAATACTTAAGATGGAAGCTCAGGAGTTTCTTTTTCTTTTTTCTTAGAAAAGTGGGCAAGTGCTTTCTGAGAGGACACTTCACCATTCTCATTTTTTAAAAGATTTATTTGTTTGAAAGGCAGTTGCAGCGGCTCAATAGGCTAATCCTCCACCTGCAGCGTCGGCACACCGAGTTCTAGTCCCGGTCAGGGCGCCGGATTCTGTCCCGGTTGCTCCTCTTCCAGTCCAGCTCTCTGCTGTGGCCCAGGAGTGCAGTGGAGGATGGCCCAAGTGCTTGGGCCCTGCACCCGCATGGGAGACCAAGAGAAGCACCTGGCTCCTTTGGATCAGCGCGGTGTGCCGGCCGTGGTGGCCATTGGGGGTGAACCAACGGAAGGAAGACCTTTCTCTCTGTCTCTCTCTCACTGTCCACTCTGCCTGTCAAAAAAGAAAAGAAAGAAAGGAAGGAAGGAAGGAAAGAAGGAAGGAAGGAAGGAAGGAAGGAAGGAAGGAAAGAAAGAAAGAAAGAAAGAAAGAAAGAAAGAAAGAAAGAAAGAAAGAAAGAAAGGCAGTTACAGAGAGAGATCTTCAATCCACCAGTTTTTTTTCTTTTTAATCCCATCCAGTATTTTGGAGTTTTATCTTTGGGAGGATAGATTTGGATCTTTTTTCTTTTCTTTTCTTTTCTTTTCTTTTCTTTTTTTTTTTTTAATTTGACAGATAGAGTTAGACAGTGAGAGTGAGAGAGAGAAAGGTCTTCCTTCCATTGGTTCACTCTCCAAATGGCCACCATGGCCAGAGCTACACCGATCTGAAGCCAGGAGCCAGGTGCTTCTCCTGGTCTCCCATGTGGGTGCAGGGCCCAAGCACTTGGGCCATCCTCCATTGCCCTCCTGGGCCACAGCAGAGAGCTGGACTGGAAGAGGAGCAAACTGGACTAGAACCCAGTGCCCACATGGGATGCCGGCGCCACAGGCGGAGGATTAACCAAGTGAGCCACGGCGCCGGTCCCCCTTTTTTAATTCTTGTATGTGACTAACTTTTTGAACATGTGAAATAGAGTTACAATGATTATTTCAATGTTCCTGTTTCCTTGTTTGTTTTTAAAATTTATTTTATTTATTTGAAAGAGTTGCGGGGGGGGGGGGGGGTGTCTTCCATCAGTGGTTCAATCCCCAGATGGCTCCAACAGCTAGAGTTGCAACAATCCGAAGCCAGGAGCCAGGAGCTTCCTCCAGGTCTCCCACGCGGTGCAGGGGCCCAAGGACTTGGGCCATCTTCTACTGCTTTCCCAGGCCAGAGCAGAGAGCTGGTTCAGAAGTGGAGCAGCCAGGACTCAAACCAGCGCCCATATTGGGATGCCGGCACTGCAGGCCGAGGCTTTAACCTGCTGAACCACAGCGCCGGCCCCCTCTTTTTTTTTTTTTTTTTTTTAAACTATTTGTGTCAGTTCTGTGTGGTTTCTATTGATTTCTATTGATTGATTTTACTGTTTAGTGTGTGTTTTATCTATTTACATGCCTCTTTGATTAAATGCTCCACATTCTTTTATTTTTTTCCAAATCTCTTAGGCTGGCCCAGTGTGATGTTTGTTCTCCTAGCTCCTTCCTGAGCACTCTATTCAGTTCTTCTTGGGACACGAGATTTTCGGTGTGAACAGTAGAAACAGAGTTGGCTTCTAGCATGTGTGAGGACCAGGCACTCCTCCCCCTGATCCTTTCAGAGGCTCCCCAACTCTGGGGGTCTCCCTTTTATACATGCAGGGGTCAGTGCACTGCGGAATACTCAAGGAAGGCCCTCCGCAGCTCCCGAGGGCTCTCTGGGAAGCTCTCGTTTCTCCAGTACCCTGTTCTGTAAATCATGTGTATTTTCACCTCCTGGGTCTCCCAGTTCCTCCTGCTCAGCTCCGGGGGTATGCTGTATTTCATTGTGTTTCCCCTGCACAGCCTGAGGCCCTCTTTCTCGACAGTAAGTGGAGCCAGGCTTGGAGCTCCCCCTGTTCAAGTTTGACTGTCTTCGTTGCCAGATGCTCAGCGCTTTGAAACTGTTTTGCATGTTTTGTCTGGCGTTTAGTTTTTTTGTTTTTGTTTTTTAGATGAGGGGATATATTCATTCCCTATTACTCCATCTTGGCCAGAGGCACAAGGCCTCAAAGCAGACTTTGTGGCTAATTTTATGGTGAAACTTCAATGCCCCCAGCTCCAAAGGCCTTCCCTTCAGCCTTCTTTTCTTAGACGTGGGTTTCCTTAAGAATTCCAGGGTGGACTGATGAGCAGACACCTGTACAGTAAACGCAGCACTTACCAAGTTGGGAAAACATTTCACAAACCGTAGTTGTCCTTCCTGCCTTCTGTGAGAAACACAATTACCCTTTGTGATATTTTTCCCGGTCTAGTTGGCCATGGTCCAATGAAATAGTCTCCCTGATTGCTTGTTTGCTCTATTGCTAATGGAAAGATAATGAGAATGCAGATTTTTAACTCCTGATTTTGTAAGTCTGTAGGCTAAATTCTGTCTGTTTTGAGGATGTAATAAAGAGCAGAATTCTTTTAAATTCTTTCGTATGAATGTCAGTTTTTGGGAGCTCTCTTCTAATGGGGTGGCCTATAACCTGTTAAAGAATTTAGAACTTGGGCCGGCACCGTGGCTCAACAGGCTAATCCTCCGCCTTGCGGCGCCGGCACACCGGGTTCTAGTCCCGGTCGGGGCGCCGGATTCTGTCCCAGTTGCCCCTCTTCCAGGCCAGCCCTCTGCTGTGGCCCAGGAGTGCAGTGGAGGATGGCCCAAGTGCTTGGGCCCTGCACCCCATGGGAGACCAGGATAAGCACCTAGCACCTGGCTCCTGCCATCGGATGAGCGCGGTGCGCCGGCCGCAGCGTGCCGACCGCGGCAGTCATTGGAGGGTGAACCAACGGCAAAGGAAGACCTTTCTCTCTGTCTCTCTCTCTCACTGTCCACTCTGCCTGTCAAAAAAAAAAAAAAAAAAGAATTTAGAACTTTTCGGGCAGGCACTGTGGTGTAGCGGGTTAATGCCCTTGCCTGAAGCGCCAGCATCTCATATGGGCGCTGGTTCTAGTCCCGACTGCTCCACTTCTGATCCAGCTCTCTGCTATGGTCTGGGAAAGCAGTAGAAGATGACCCAGGTCCTTGGGCCCCTGTACCTGCATGGGAGACCCAGAAGAAGCTCCTGGCTCCTGGCTTCAGATGGAGGCAGCTCCAGCTGTTGCAGCCAACTGGGAAGTGAGCCATTGGATAGAGGACCTTTCTCTCCCTGACTCTCCTCTCTGTGTAACTCTTGACTTTCAAATAAATAAACTAATCTTAAAAAAAAGAATTTAGAACTTTTACATAATGTGATTTTGTAAGGCACTATAACTGTTAGATAATTTATAAAAATTGACTTGTATGAATTGAGAATACGATATGTTCTATCTGTCTAGTTAATATGGATGTGACTGAAGACAATCTCAAGAGATTCTACAAGATCAGGTAGATGATAAAGGATTAGAGGCTGTTGGGTGAAGCAACTTTCAAATAATTTCTTAAGATGTATGATTATTCAAGAACATTCCGCATAAGGAATATCATCTGAACCATGGCCGCAGGAGTAAATAAGTTTTATGAGAACATAGCCTCAACTGTGGAACACACGTAGGTGGATTTATTGATTGGTAAAAGTGAGTCACTGAAGGTTGGGTAGCTCCTGTTAATTGAGGGCTCCCTGCTAGGTCTGAATGGAGCTCCCCTCCACGCTATCTGGAAAACTTTCTTCCCACCACTGATATGTTTGGCTCCTGTAATGACTCCCTAGGTACACATTTTCCTCTCTGCCACTGTTCTTCTATTTCTAGATCTTTCCCCCACAGGCAGGAAGAGAGAGCTCTTATTTGCAAACGCTGACAAAGCCACTATGTCTTTTTGTTTCTTTTAAAGGTTTATTCTATTTATTTGAAAGGCAGAATGAGGGGCCAGTGCCGTAGCACACTAGATTAATCCTTCACCTGTGGCGCCGGCATCCCATATGGGTGCCGGGTTCTAGTCCCAGTTGCTCCTCTTCTGCTGTGGCCTGGGAAGGCAGTGAAGTATGGCCCAAGTGCTTGGGCCCCTACACCAGCATGGGAGACCAGGAAGAAGCACCTGGCTCCTGGCTTTGGATTGGCGTAGCTCCAGCCATTACAGCCATTTTGGGGAGTGAACCATCAGATGGAAGACCTTTCTTTCTGTCTCTCTCTCTCTCACTGTCTATAACTCTACCTGTCAAAAATTTAAAAAAAAAAATCTTAAAAAGAAAGAAAAAGAAAGGCAGAATGAATACAGAGAGGGAGAGACAGAGAAAGAGATTTTCCATCTGCTGGGTCACTCCCCAGAGGGGCCACCATGGCCAGATTTAGGCCACCCCAAAGCTGGGAGCCAAAAGTTCCATCTGGGTCTCCCACAAGGGTACAGGGACCCAAGCACTTGGGCCATCTTCCACTGTTTTCCCAGGTGCATTAGAAGGGAGCTGGATAAGAAGTGGATCAGCAGGCAATTGAATCGTAACTCATGTGGGATGCTGACTTCACAAGCGGTGGCTTAACCCATTCCACTACTATACCAGCCCCCCCAAACACACACACACACAATGTCTTTTTGCATACTTGGTTAGGAAGACATAGGATTTGTTATAAGGTGTAATTCAGTTGCTGAAGCTCTGCATTGCTATATAAAAAGGGTTTATATATACAAAATTCAGCCTCATGAGAGTATCACTTGAAACGCTGGGTAGTTCTCAATGGTTTTGTAACTCTCATTGCCCCACTGCATAGAGAATAAGCCATTGGTGACACTTAAATGTTTCAAGAAATACTGTACCCCACTTCTGAGTCTAGGTACCCAAGATAGACTTAAGAGATGATGACTTTTCACGTTTGTTTACTCCAGAGAAAATTCCTATAAATTCATTCTGGCACAAGTTGGGCAGTCAATGAATTGTTGACTAGTTTGATGAGTGAGTGAGTGTTGTTGATGATTAACCCTGTTTCCCAAGTAGTCAAGCGATAAACAAAAGTGTCTAATTGTACTAGGGGAAAACACATGACAGTGTCGCCATTGAGAAGCAGAACATCTGTAATGTTAAAAAATCATTTTTATGCATTATTGAATAACAGTTAGCAATGTTGTAGTCACCACTAATGACAATCTTCATCAAAGAATGAGTGACAGCGATTCCATAAAGAAGAAAACTTCATGTCTAGCATAATACCTTAAAAATATCAGAAGCCCAGTGGCTTTTTCGCTAATCTTTTAGAAGTCATTTAAGAACCAATAGCTGTCTTACTGAGAACTAGTGTTGCACTCTCCAGTTATGAAGCCATTGTGGATAGGCTGAATTCAACCACGGCTCCAGCTAAGGAAGTACATGTGAGGAGCGTTTATTCAGCAATTAGGTAGCTACTCCCTGCCAGTACTGTTCAAGGCTGTTTATTACTGGAAGTGCTCTGAGGATTCCTTTATTTATCGTCTGTAATTTTAAATCCCAACTTATTTGAAACACAGAGTTACAGAGAGTAAGAGAGAGAGAGAGAGGAGAGAGAGTGATCTTCTGTCTACTGGTTCAACAGCTGGAGCTGGACCAGATGGAAGCCAGGAGCCTGGAACTCCATTTGGGGTAAATCCCAATTTAAACATTAGTGCAAATGAACTTGTTTTCTGGAAAAAAAAAATCGGCCTTATTGGTAGTTTTGACCAAACCTATATGAATGTATGCCTGCCCTAGTAAAGTAAATATAGATAGTTGAGTGTTTCTGTTTTCCACCTGCCATGACCTGCTGTAATTTGCAGCATGAGAAAATCTATTAGAAATCTTGCTGTCTTTTGATCCTGACAAGGAAATGTCATTCTAAGGACAGCGCTGGGTTCTAGGGCTACCTCTGGGCCATACTGGCTGCGTGACCTTGGGAAAGATACTTAACCTCTGTATTTCTCCTACTCCATAATATGATGAGATGGGATTAGAGCAGCATTTCTGACCATGTGACCTATGACTATTTTTTTATCAGATTTACAACAAATGCTCATTTTCAGTGAACAGACTTCTGCTTTCTCAGTCACTTACCACAAACTCAGAATTCGGAAAGAAACTTCTGCACTTTTTTTTTTTTTTTGACAGGCAGAGTGGATAGTGTGAGAGAGAGACAAAGGTCTTCCTTTTGCCGTTGGTTCACCCTCCAATGGCAGCCGCGGTCGGCGCGCTACGGCCGGCGCACCGCGCTCATCCGATGGCAGGAGCCAGGTGCCAGGTGCTTTTCCTGGTCTCCCATGGGGTGCAGGGCCCAAGCACCTGGGCCATCCTCCACTGCACTCCCGGGCCACAGCAGAGAGCTGGCCTGGAAGAGGGGCAACCGGGACAGAATCCGGCGCCCCAACCGGGACTAGAATCCGGTGTGCCAGCGCCACAAGGCGGAGGATTAGCCTGTTGAGCCACGGCGCCGGCCAAAACTTCTGCACTTTTAATTTGAAAAACCACTTTGTGTTCTGGACGTTAAACCTGCAGAATGTTGGATCCTCGTATGGGTTTAAATTCGCTTTAAGACGTATGAGAGGGGCCAGCGCCGTGGCTCACTTGGCTAATCCACCACCTGTGGTGCCAGCATCCCATATGGGCACCAGGTTCTGGTCCTGGTTGCTCCTCTTCCAGTCCAGCTCTCTGCTGTGGCCCGGGAAGGCAGTGGAGGATGGCCCAGGTGCTTGGGCCCCTGCACCTGCGTGGGAGACCAAGAAGAAACACCTGGCTCCTGGCTTTAGATCAGTGCAGCGCCGGCCACAGCAGCCATTTGGGGAGTGAACCAGCAGAAGGAAGACCTTTCTCTCTGTCTCTCTCTCATTGTCTGTGACTCTACCTGTCCAAAAAAAAAAAAAAAAAAGACATGAGACAGGTCTGGGGACAAGACTGGAAAGAAATCTTGTGATTCTCTCCCTCTTCTTCACTAAGACCCTTTCCCTGGAGAAAGCATGGAACCCCTTCCCAGCTCTGAGACCAGTGTTTGGATAAGAAATGCCGGAAGCTTTCCCTGTAGGTTTGTCATGTCATATACCACACTAAGCTGGGTGGTATACGTTTAGTTGCATCTGATGCTCATTCCATCCCATGAAAAAGGAAACTTAGAATCTCCTCTGATGAATAAAAGAACTGAGGCACAGAGAGATTAAGTCATTCGGAACTAGTTGGTGTTTGGGGAAAGTGTCCTTGGTTAGTTATGCCATCAAGAGACCTGGCCCTCTAGAATTATCTCTGGTTCATTCCAGGTTCATTTCAGCTTCCTTTCATTCATGGCTGTTGGTAAATAAAAGTGTCTCCAGTAGCTTAGAACTCAGGGGGTGTTGTTCCTGATGTTGATAGAGGGGACAAGTCCGAGCAACTATTCAGTATTGATTGCGTAGGATTTGCTAGGTGCATACTGTGTCTGTTAACTCCTGTAGTTCTCACTCAAGCCCTGTTGGCTAAGTTCTCTTACTGTTCCCCATCTTATAGATGGGGATACTGAGGCACAGAGTTATGTCATGTATACAAGGTCACAGAACTGGTTAGTGGAGGAGCCAAGATCCCTCCAGGCAGTGGATGCCAGAGCCCATGAGATTACCTCTCAATGAATGAAGGCTGCCTATCTCACCGGGGATGCAGACCCGTGGCACCCTGCATGTAAACCCCCTCTTTGGCTTAATTACAAGCATTAGCTGCCTTGATGCTTTAAGCCCATGTGGTTAATAAGGTGCCTGTGTACACCGGGGGTCAGGTGGCTTCTGTGGACTGGGATGGAGGGCAGAGCACCACTGGGAGAGCGTATTACTAGAACGCATTAGCACTCACCTTCCAGGAAAGCTCAGAACTGCCCCAAGGAGCGAGTGTTCCCAAGGCAAGTACACACTTTCGTGTGAGCTGCCCTTCAGGTAAGGGCTCTTGAACCTGTTTGGCTTCCTTGGTGAGAGTGAGAGGGGCACACCTTGCCTTCACAAAACAACCACCTGTGCCAGGTGGCAGTGATGTGGAAACGCCGAAACTGACCTTGGGGAGCCCTGGCAGCACCAGGCAGGCTACAGTCCACCTGGGCCGGCCTGTTACCTGGTAGGGAAAGGAAAGCCACAGGGCGTGCCATGGGACTGTAGGCGTGCCCCAGGCTGTGACACTTGCAGGCCACTTTGACTCCATTTATGATTGTATTAACCAGCCAACATCTACTCCACCAGGCCATTACAAACTCAGCCATCTGAAGACCAGCTTGGCGAATTAAAATAATGCCGGCCACCTTGTCTCTTCTGGTGTGTACAAAATTCTGATGCTAATGAAAAGTCAGAAAATGAGGAAAGGCAGATGGGGCTCCTGGGGTGCCCTGTGGCAGAGACGATGCATAGCCACAGCTCCCTTTGCTACAGAAGTTGGCCGGGGGTGGGGGTGGGTGGCAGGAGGCAGCTGGACTCTGCTGAGAGCATATTAGTCATCCAGAACTGATCTTTTTTCAGTATTATCTCATTTAACTGTCACAACAACTGACACTGTTATTTATTACTACTTTGACAAATGAGAAAATGGGAACACAGAGAAGTTAAATCACTTGGCCAAAGTTGAATAACTCACTAGTAGTGGAGTGATCAGACCTGGCTTCAGAAACCATAACACTTATCTTTCTTTCTTCATTCATTCATTCGATTTAAAAAAAACAATTGCACTCCTATTAAGGGTCAGCATAGGGAGCTTGCTCTCTCTCTCTCTCTCTCTCTCTCTCTCTCTTTCTCTCTCTCTGTTTCTCTGTTTCTCTTCTCTGTATCTCTATGCATCTCAAATAAATAAACATTTAAAAAATATTTTTAAGTTGTCTCTTTTGTCTACTATCAACACCATTTCATACAAGAAGTTAAACTCTTCCAAACTCTGAAACATCCTGTAACTACTTCTCATAACTCTTCTTATTGTGTTGAATACTTCATTTATGTACCTGTCACACTCCCCCATCCCCCGCCCCCAGCTGTACTGACTCTTGAGCTGTTCATCATACTTGCAAGGCCCTAAGTAAATATGTGTCAAGTGAGCAAAACAAATAACATTTACACTAGCAACTAAACTGCTCAAACTTTGCAAAATGAGCTTGTGGAAAAATGAAGCCAAATTGAAAATCAGTTCTAAGTAACCATAAAATTAGATGTTTTCAGCTTTCAATATTATTTTGTTTTCACTACCTAAGATGGAGCTACTATTCCTAAATTCGATTTTCCAGAGTTGATCTAGTACTTGCAAACTTACAGTTTAATATACTGAAGCTATCAGAATACAGTTTTAGCGTTGCATGGTTGAATTTTAAAGCACTGAAGTCTCAGCTTATCTGTGATAACCTTTTCTGCTATACTTACTCTAAGTGTCTGTTGCAGGCATTTGAGAGAATCATTGTTAGATCAGCTACAAGGATAGATTGACACACTTCTCTGCTCTTGGATTCAGACTTTTTTCTTAGAGTTTCAAGGAAATAAGTCATCAACTTTTGATTGCTTCCAGAGTGGAGGGACATGGAGAGTGGACGTGGAGAGAATCAGTTCATCATAAAACTGTGTTTCGGCCAAATCTTCCAAGATATTCTGCCACACCAGTCACTCAGACAGAGTTCCCTGAGTATAACTCACTCTGTTCATCTTCTTACGTAAAGCTCAAGTTGCCGTGTAAGTGGCAACAAAGCAGGGATGGAGAAACCCCAAATAATAAAACCCCAAGTAATTATTTGGAGACAATTTCATTACGTGCCTAGAAAATGGAAATTAATGGGGCCGGAGCCGTGGGGCAGTAGGTTAATCCTCCACCTGCGGTGCCGGCATCCCATATATAGCTGGTTCTAGTCCCAGCTGCTCCTCTTCCAGTCCAACTCTCTGCTGTGGCCTGGGAAAGCAGTAGAAGATGGCCCAAGTCCTTGGGCCCCTGCACCCACGTGGGAACCCAGAAGAAGCTCCTGGCTCCTGGTTTCGGATTGGTGCATCTCCAGCCGTTGCAGCCATTTGGGGAGTGAACCAACAGACAGAAGACCTTTCTCTCTGTTTCTCCCTCTCACTGTCTATAACTCTACCTCTCAAATAAATAAATAAATAAAATCTTTAAAGAAAATGGAAATGAATTAGCTAAATTTCTTGACATTATTAGCTTTGGCGAAGAAATCAGTTGACAGTTAATACACTAAAAGTAGTAATAATCTATCTAACAACTATAAAAATAACCAGATTTTAAAAAGAAACTCATTTTTATAGGAGAATATGAAATACTATTAATCTTAACATAGGATATGCATGAACTTTGTAGGCATAGCACAAAACTTAATAATTACTATTAAATGATTTCAATAGAGACATGAAATGATTCCAAAAGGAATATTGATTCTTAAATGTTTTTTTGAATTTGATAAAGTTCTTCAAATTTCTTTGAGGAGCCGGTTCTGTGCTGCAGTAGGTTAAGCCTCCACCTGCGGTGCCAGCATCCCATATGGGCACGGGTTCATGTCCTGGCTGCTGTGTTCAGATCCAGCTCTGCTAATGGCCTGGGAAAGCAGTAGAAGATGCCCCAGGTGCTTGGGCCTCTGCACCCACATGGGAGACCTGGAAGAAGCTCCTGGCTCCTGGCTCCTGGCTTTGGATCAGCCCAGTTCCGGCTCTTGTAGCCATTTAGGGAATGACAGCAGATGGAAGACCTCTGTCTGTCTCTGCCTTTCAAATAAATAAATATTTTAAAAAATTTGTTTGAAACTAAGAGAAGGGGGCTGACATTGTGGTCAGTAGGTAAAGCTGCTGCTTGCAATGCTGGCATTCCATGTGAGAGTGTTGGTTGGAGTCCCTGCTGCTCTACTTCTGATCCAGCTCCCTGCTAAAATGTCTGAGAAGGCGATGGAGGACGACCCAAGTACTTGGGCCCTGACACTCACGTGGGAGACCTAGACATAGCATCATTCCTCCCGGCTTCAGCCTGGCCCACCCCTGGCTATTGCAGCCATTTGGAAAGTAAACCAGCAAATGGAAGATCTCGTTCTGTCTCTCCCTTTCTATCTGTCATTCTGTCTTTCAAATAAATACATTTTTTTAAAAAGGGAAAAGAATTAGAATAGAATACCAGAGATTAATATGCAGTATTAAAGCATTTATCCTGTCCAATACTGATGCATATTGAAGTGACTAAAAGTTATAGAAGTACCAAAAATTTGACCAGTGTCCCAGAATAAAATTGATAATCTAGAAATAGGTAGAATTATATATAAGAGTTTAAGAAGTGATGTTGAAGCATTCCTACAGATCCTTTGTGGATGCCGGGCTATATGATAAATGTTTTTGCATTTATAGTTCATTTCATGCTGTGAACAATTGAGTAAAGTAAAGTTAGTATTATCACCTGCACATTTGGAAATGAGTTTCAGAAAAGAATAACTTGCTCCAGGCCCCACTGGTTGCTGCAGTGGGAAAGATAAGTCCAGTGTGACCACCCGGACGAAGAGAAGGTCCGGCCAAAGAACACGTGGGAGGAAACAGCATGCAGCCAGCAAACAAAGGGTTAACCTTGGTAGTGTGTACACAACTCCCCAAATGGCTGCAACAGCTGGGGCTTGGCCAGGCTGAAGCTAGGGGTCAGGAACTTCTTCTGGGTTTCCTTCATGAGTGCAGGGGCCCAAGCACTTGGGCCATTCTCTGCTGCTTTCCCAGGTGCATTAACAGGGAGCTGGATCAAAAGAGGAGCAGCCGGGACTCAAACCACTGCCCAGATGTGATGCTAGCATTGCAGGACGCAGCTTAACCTGCCACACCGCAATGGCTGGCTGAGTTTCAACGTTTGGGATTTGAGGGTGCTTGATATGTGAATTGTATGTGTATGCATGTGTATGTGTTTTAATCTTCAACTCATTTTGAGATTCAGAAATAATTTAAAGGTTCAGTAGCAAAAAAACTGAATTGTGCAGGCTGTAGGTTGTGCCTGCATTTGGGTGCATGTGCCAACTCATAATAACTAGTCATCACAAGACAGATTTATCAAGGTAAATGTCAGAGCTGGTTTGAAGACTAGCCAGTCCACAGGAACAAAGAAATCTAAAACTGTATTCTTAAGGGCTATTACATGTTTTAGAATACGTGTCTCACCTATTCCTGTATTGTGTGGTTTTCCCTTTATGTTTTCCTAACATGGAAACTGTGTTTGTATTAAACCATGAGGATTCAGATATATGCTCCCCTGTGCATTTGTGAGAGATCAGTTTTCATAATAAAAACTTTTACCACATCTCAGGTCCTTGGGGCATTTTCCTCCAAGCTGTGTCATTTATCGTTACCACCTACCCTAGAGAATGAAGGGGAAGATAATTGTTTCTCCTTTCCTTAGATAAAAACCTGAAGCCCAAAAATGTAAAAGGGTATAGTCATAAAATAGAGACCAAGGAAAATGCCCTCCAGTCAGCGCTAGCTGGGTTACGTTTACAAAGACTGAACTATTTGCTCACTGGTTTATGTGCCAGCGCAAGCAGGCACTCAAATATTTGTTGAATACATTGGAAAGAGCCACATCATAAAAATCCAGTTGGAATTCTTGTATTTCATAAAGGTATAGTAGACTATGAATTATCCTTAAACATCTAAACCCAGTACTGATATTTTTGGTATGCCATCATCTCAGAAACAGACTTAGGAGAATTGCATTGCAGTTCACAATAAGATGTTCTATTTTTTTTTTTTAACAGGCAGAGTTAGACAGTGAGAGAGATAGAGAGAAAAGTCTTCCTTCCATTGGTTCACCCCCCAAATGGCCGCCACAGGGGCTGCTGCGCCAATCCGAAGCCAAGAGCCAGGTGTTTCTCCTGGTCTCCCATGCGGGTGCAGGGCCCAAGCACTTGGGCCATCCTCCACTGCCTTCCCGGGCCACAGCAGAGAGCTGGACTGGAAGAGGGACAACCGGGACAGAATCCGGCGCCCCAACCGGGACTAGAACCTGGAGTGCCAGCGCTACAGGCGGAGGATTAGCCTAGTGAGCCACGACGCCAGCCAAGATATTCTGTTGTGTAGAAAGAACTGGAATGGAGGAGCTGGTGGACTCCAAACATAAAGCAAGGCTAAGAAATGAAAGGCCGGTTGCCTGGCTTGATCAGATGATGCTGAGTGTATATGTTGGAGTACTGCACTATACCTCATGAAAATGTACAGATCTTACATATTAATAAAAAAATAATAATAACATGATGAAACATATTTTTTAAGGATTTGCATTGTAGCTCAATTGTGACTCACAGAAAGTCATGTAAAAGAGCCAGGGTTGAGGTGCTGTGGGTTAAGCCACTGCTTGCACCATGAGGATCCCATCAGAGCATCAGTTCAAGTTCTGGCTGCTCTGCTTCTGATCCAACTCCCTGGTAATGCACCTGGGAAGGCAGGGGAGGATGGCCCAAGTGCTTGGGCCCCTGCCACCCTCATGGGAGTCCCGATGGAGTTTCAGGCTCCTAGTTTCATCCTGGACCAGACCTGACTGGTCCCATTTACTCCCCATGGGAAGCAGATGGAAGGTCATTCTCTCTCACTGTGTGTGTGTGTATGTGTGTGTGTGTCTCCCTCTGCGGACCTCTTTACATAAATAAATCTTTTTAATTCATATAAAAATACCATGATGAATGCTTTGAAAGAGAGAGAGAAGGTAGATGGCCGATTCAGATGAAAATATAAAATCTTTTTTAAAACTATTTGTTTTATTTATTTAAAAGACAGAGTTACAGAGAGAGAGAGAAAGAAAGAGAGAGATTGAGAGAGAGATCTTCCATCCACTGGTACCACTTTCCAAATGGCCGCAATGACCAGATCTGGGCCAGCATGGAGCCAGGAGCCAGGAGCTTCTTTCGGTCTCCCACTCGGATACAGTGGCCCAAGCACTTTGGCCATTCTCTTCTGCCTTCTCAGGTGCATTATCAGGAAGCTGGATTGAAAGTGGAGCAGCCCAGCTCAAACTGGCACCCATGTGGGATGCCGGTGCTGCTGGCTGGTGCTTTAAACTGCTGCGCCATAGTTCCGGCCCAAATATAAAATCTTAAAATTTAGGAATCTTGAACACCAGTGGGTGAAAAGGCTATGTAAGGTATTTCCTCATTATTTTATAAGTTAGACTTCTTTGTATGTTTCCTGCATCTGAAAATGCTAGATTGACATGTTTGAAGAAACAAATCTTATATTCAGAGGAAACATGACAAAGCAACTTCCAAAAACAAACTTCCCCCTGCAGCTCTCTCCCTCTCTCCATCTGTCCGTTGTGTCACCTGTCCTCCTATTGTCTCTTTCTTGTTTTTTTTTTTTTAATCCCATACTAGAAAGTGGATATCATTGGCCTTTCTAAGGTGCTTCACAGACCTAAGGAAGCTTGAAAGGGGCTAACTCTGTGTTTTGGGAAGAAGAAATTGAATGGCGGACTCCCATTTCATCATTATGTAGGCCTAAAAGGGTTGTTTTCCGGGGAGAATCTTTGTATTGTGGACTCTATAAAAAATAGACCAAGATGTCTATTTCATATAAATTTGTTGAGTTGGTCTTTAGTGGTTACAATTTTAAAGTTATAAAGAACACATGTACTTAGGTGCCTTGTAAGAATACAATTTGCTGGTAGCTGAAATGAAGTCAGTAGAGTTTGTGGGTGTGGGATACAAACCACAAGTGTTGATTCATTCCTCAGAGAGACAGTCCATTGTTCAATTCAGTGCATGATGTAGGGGAAAGGTGGGGGCATGGAGGAGGGTCCCCACTGTCCATCTTTGAATTCTGGTCCTGGCACTTACCCACCTGGGTGGCCTTGAGCAACAACCTCCTTAATTTTCCTAAGCCTCAGTTTCCCTGACTTGTGAAACCGGGATGATTATGTTACCTTTGTGAGAGGTTGGCCTTCATCAATGAATGAATGGCCTGCACATCGATATAAATGTGTAAAGCTCTCGAAATGGATCACATGCAGTTAATCCATGCTCCTATTCTTATTGTTATCGACAGTAGTATCCCAGAGTTCCCTAGAGAACGACCCTATAAAATGTTCTCATCTGTAAGAAGTGCCAGCACATGCATAACCACAATTATGACATAAAAGGAAAAGCTTGATGAAAATACTTTAAGCATGGTATGCCCTTTTGAGAGAAAAACATAATAAGTGGGAGGCTCCACAGTACTGAAAATTGAAGTTTCCTTGCGTATTTGCTCATGCAAAACATCCACATAGGATAATAACTTTGGCAGGGCTTCTTTACGCAAAGGCTTAATTTTCAGGCTTAATTTTAACACCATGACCAGAACTTTCTTTCTCCTGATTCATCATTTTCTCCCTCTAATCATCCTTGATTATCTTGCAAGCACCTTGCACTTTTTTTTTTTTTTTTAAATGAGTAGTTTTCCATCAGGACACTCTGCTGCTACAAATTCAGAGTGGCGTTGTAAATTGGTGCCAGGGTGCTTTTAAGCAATTAGAATGCTGTAATTAATGTCTGCTGTGCATGTAATCTTCCAGTGTGTAAGGGTAAGCACAGAAGTTGAGAGCTGGGTTCTAAGTGTTTAATAATGGTTATTCATCTGTTCTCCAGTTGTCTCCCCGTGTATGCATCAGATGTGGGTGCCTTGGCACCGTCTTGCTTATTAGCAGAGCCTGACCTATTTAGGCTCTCTGCTTTTCTTGCATCGCAGAACAATTTGGCTGGGCATCACCACACCTCTAATTTCCAGGGCAGGCTCATAAACATTCACTTGCTTGCTTTGAAAATGTGGCAGTGTGAGAGTTTATAAAGAGGGTTGAGATACCATGTGGGACTGGGTGACAGTCTCATTCTTGCTGGGTTTCATAGGAATGGAGACTCGTGACCTCAGAATAGGGGCAAAGTAAAAGTAAGAGTTGAAGGAAGGAGGTTTGTCGACCTGATAATGTTTGCTACAGTCATCAACATGCTGCTTGGGATGCCGGTGTCCGACATTGAAGTCTGAGGGCTGCGCTCCCCATTGTAGCTTCCTGCTAATGCACATTCTGGGAGGCAGTAGATGATGGCTTGAGTACTTGGGTCATTGACATCCAGGTGGAAGACCCAGATTGGCTTTGGCTTCATCCTGGCCCATACCTGGCTGTTGCAGGCATTTGAGGAGTGAACCAGTGGGAGGAAGCACACACACACTCTCTTTCTCTCTGCCTTTCAAATAAATAAAAATTAATTTTTTAAAAAAATTATCAACCTGGTCTTATAAATTCCTTTTTACTCATTCATTTTGATGCTCAAGCTGCTCCCACTTTGGCCAGTGGGACCCTCTGTAAATCAGACCCTGTCCTTTTAGCTAGTCTCTAGTGCTTTGGAGACACAATAAGCCAGCCCAGGCTCTCTGTGTACTTTTCCCTGCCATAGATTTGAAATCAGACATTTTTCTTTTAGTGGAGAATGGTATCTAGTAACCAAGATGTGGTTTCTATTTTGAAGCTAGTTGGAAGTTCACCTCAAGAACAAAAAACAAATGTATTCCATTTGTCCACCTAAAAAAATGAGCACATTGCACAAACCATACTTGGACTAAACATGGGACAATAGAGTCTGACTAGTTCTCCCTCCTTTGTCATTTTCATACCCACTTATTTATTTACCCTCCCAAGCTGAGCACTGATTCACTCGCTGCAAACTTTCCCTGTCTGTGCCTATCTCTGTTACCATCAAGTTTCTGAAAAGCGGTCTGCCCAGATACTTTGGTCATAATGCATTTGTCTCTGAAACTATGATACACACCCACAGAAACACCTGTACATGTTTGTTTTTTAATAATGTTTTTCCTTTTTAAAGCATCTTTTTCTCATTTGTTTTGGCCTCAAAACACCAGTAAGTATGTGGGACAAGTATTATTATTTGCCTTTTGCATCAGTAGGAAGTGAAGCTGGCAGAATAAATGACTTTTTGACACCTCTTTGTATGTAGTCTTTTTTTTTTTTTTTTTTTTTTTTGGACAGGCAGAGTTAGACAGTGAGAGAGAGAGCCAGAGAGAAAGGTCTTCCTTCCGTTGGTTCACCCCCCAAATGGCCACTACAGCCAGCATGCTGTGCTAACGCGAAGCCAGGAGCCAGGTGCTTCCTCCAAGTGCAGGGCCCAAGCACTTGGACCATCCTCCACTGCCTTCCCGGGCCACAGCAGAGAGCTGGCCTGGAAGAGGAGCAACCGGGACAGAATCTGGTGCCCCAATCGGGACTAGAACCTGGAGTGCCAGCACCGCAGGCGGAGGATTAGCCTAGTGAGCCGCGACGCTGGCCTGTTTGTAGTCTTTTAAGTTTGTATGTCTAGAACTGGTTAAAGTCCCCATTGATGGTAGAGCCTGGGATATTTCCTCATAGTTCTAAAACCTGGAATTCCTTATTCTGTGTTGAAAACCAAAGCAAATTAATTATGTGAGTGATTCAAGAAATGCAAGAAGCATTCCCTTTGTAAAAAATTCCTGCATCAATTTTTTACTTTACACTTTTTCATTTCCTTATTTGAATGCCAGAGTTACAGAGTAGGAAAGACAGAGACAGAAAGAGATCTTCCATCCACTGGTTCACTCCCCAGATGGCTGCAACAACCAGGTCTGGGCCAGGCTAGCGCCAGGAGCCAGAAGCTTCATTCAGGTCTCCCACATGGGTGCAGGGCCCAAGCACTTGGGGCATCCTCCACTGCTTTCCCAGGTACATTAGCAGGGAGCTGGATCAAAAGTGGAGCAGCTGGAACTCAAACCAACACCCATATAGGATGCTGGCACTGCAGACAGTGGCTTAACCTGCTGTGCCACAGCGCTGGCCCCTCACTTCTCTTTCAATTTAAATTCAACAGACATTATTGAGTACCTACTGTATGCCAGGCAATGCTCTAGATCCTGAAGATAGGACTGTGGCTAAAGTAGATAAAATTTCCTGCCCTTGAGGGTTTTACTTACTAGACAGGGATGATAGCACCAAGGGTAACAGACAGTAAAGAAAACAAATATGATATATAGTGTATTAAATTATTAATTTTTTAATTAATTTCCACTGTATCTGAAAGACAGATCTTCCATCCACTTGTTCATTCCCCACGTGGTCACAACAGCCAGGGTATGCCAGACTGAAACCAGGAACCCAGACCTCAGTCCAGGTCTCCCATGTGAGTGGCAGGGGCCCATCCTCTTCTGCTTCCCAGAGTATACTTTAGGGGGAAGCTGGTTTAGAAACAGAGGAGCAGGGACTCAAACAGGCATCCCAAGTGGCATCTTAACCACTGTGTCAAATACATGCCTCAACATGTTTGATGATTATGAAAAAAAACCTATGCGTGGATTGGGGGGAAGAAAACTTTCCACTGAGGCCAGCGCTGTGGTGCAGTGGGTTAATGCCCTGGCCTGAAGTGCCGGCATCCCATATGGGCGCTGGTTCTAGTCCTGGCTGCTCCTCTTCCAATCCTGCTCTCTGCTATGGCCTGGGAAAGCAGTAGAAGATGGCTCAAGTCCTTGGGCCCCTGCACCCGGGTGGGAGACCCCGAGGAAGCTCCTGGCTCCTAGCTTCGGCCTGGCCCAGCACTGGTTGTTGAGGCCATTTGGGGAGTGAACCAGCAGATGGAAGATATCTCTGTTTCTGTCTCTCCCTCTCTGTAACTCTTTCAAAAATGAATAATAAACCCTGCCTGTGGAAGAATTGCCTTGTGGGGTAACAGATCTCATGTGTTGGCATGGCCCCTCACCAGCCTGATTACGTAAAAACAAGCATGGTCTGACCTAGCAGATTCCTTACTCCCCATAGATGTGTCCTCAGGAGGAAGAAGAGAAGCCCCAGGAGTCGTCTCTACTGCTTCATGTGTGTCCTTGTCACACCTGGTCTTTGCACTGTTTGTTTGGTAGCTCAGCATCAGACTCACGTGAGAGTGTGCCAAACATCATTCAAGTCCTCATCCTTGCTAACTTTGAATGTTGACCAGCCTTTGAAGCTTTGGGTATAATCAGCCACCAAGGGAAAGAAGCCACTTTCTCGCCATCTGTGGGCCTTGATTCCTGCCTGAGTCACATCTTTGCAGCTTTGTTGAGAAAGAGAGAGAGAGAGAAAGAGAGAGAGAGAAACTTTCTTCCCCTAGTTCTAATTTGGAAAATCACTGGGAAAGTTTTTAAACCAGCCTCTGTCACTTGTCCCAAAAATGATAATTGTGTTTCCAGTAGAGCCCCCAAAATGGGGTATTTTTCCCAGAAAAAGAAAAAGGTACTTGGAAGGCAAAACAAATAGATATTTTCCACTCCAAGAAAATGTGTTCATTTCTTCTGTGGCATGCATTTTTTATTTTGAGATATTCAAACTTACAGAATAGTTTCAAGAATAGTAACAAAAAATTAAATGTCTCTATCAAACCACATTTGTATTTTCAACATTTTGCCACATTTGTACTCTGTTCTTATATGTGTAAAAGCTTTTCTTGAGAGTAAGGTATAGCCATCATACTGATTTGCCCCAAAGTAGTTCACTGTGTATATCCTAGGATCAAGGACATCCTTTATCTAACTATATTACACTGATCATATTCAGAAAATTTAATATCAAACCTATCATATTGCCTAGCAGATAGTTGTATTCCTCCAGTACTACCGTTAGCCACTTTCTCTTGATCCAGGATAACACACTACATTCCTCTGTTACAACTCTAGTCTTCTTTACTTTGGAATAGTTCTTCAACCTGTCTTTGGCATTCATTTTTGAAAAATATGGATCAGATGTTTTATAAAATAATTCTAGTTTGGAATTGTTTCATGCTTATGATTAGACCTAGTGATGTGTTTTTGACTAGAATTTTTCTAAATATTTATTTATTTGAAAGAGTTACAGAAAAGCAGAGGCAGAGAGAGAGAGAATCTTTCATCCACTGGTTCACTCCCCAAATGGTTGTAATGACTGGAGCTGAGTTGATCCGAAGCCAAGAGCCAGGAGCCTCTTCTGGGTCCCCCACATAGGTACAGGTTCCCAGGCGCTTGGGCTATCTTCTGCTGCTTTCCCAGACCAAAGCAGAGAGCTGAATCAGAAGTGGAGCAGCTGGGATTCAAACCAGCATCCGTACGGGATGCTGGCACTGCAGACGACAGCTTTACCTGCTGTGCCACAAGCCTAGCCCCTTGACTAGAATCTTAGAGGGCTATGTGTTGGATATGGCTTGTACCAACTCATGAGAGCCAATTCTCACATCTCTTTCCAGCTCCATGTGCTGAAATATTATATTAGTAGCTTGAAATTAGCCATACTAGAATTATTCGCACCATAGATACCCACAAAAGTTGGAAATCAGAGCTCCCCTACCCCTGGTTTCCAGTTGTAAGATACTTAAATTTGCCACCACAGCACATCATGTAGGTAGCAGCCTTTTTCAGTTCAGACCATCAGGAAACATAGGATACTGTGCTCTCGCATTATTGGCAGTATTGGTTAAGATGGTGGTTAAGAACAGTGGAGCAGGCATTGTGGCTCAGTGGGTTAAGCTGTCGCTTCCAGCACCAACATTCCATATCGGACCACCAGTTTGGGTACTGGCTGCTCTGCTTCCAATCCAACTTCCTGCTGATATGCTTGGGAAAGCAGCAGAGGACAGCCCAAGTACATGGGCCGGTGTCACTGATGAAGGAAACCTGGATAGAGTTTTAGGCTCCTGGCTTAAGCCTGGACCAGACCTGGCTATTGTGGCCATTTGAGGACTGAACCAATAGATGGATGATCTCTCTTTCTGTCTCTCTCTGCCACTTTACCTTTCAAATAAATAAGCCTTTTTTTTTTTTTTTTTTTTTTTTGACAGGCAGAGTGGACAGTGAGAGAGAGAGACAGAGAGAAAGGTCTTCCTTTGCCGTTGGTTCACCCTCCAATGGCTGCTGCGGTCGGCGCGCTGCGGCCAGCGCACCGCGCTCATCTGATGGCAGGAGCCAGGTGCTAGGTGCTTTTTCCTGGTCTCCCATGGGGTGCAGGGCCCAAGCACCTGGGCCATCCTCCACTGCACTCCTGGGCCACAGCAGAGGGCTGGCCTGGAAGAGGGGCAACCGGGACAGAATCCGGCGCCCCGACTGGGACTAGAACCCGGTGTGCCGGCGCCACAAGGCGGAGGATTAGCCTGTTGAGCCACGGCGCCGGCTAAATAAGCTTTTTAAAAACGACCTCATTGGTCACTGTCTATCCAGTTCTTTAATTTAGAATTACATCACCATTTTCCTTCTTATAATTAAAAAATAATTTATGTATATTTCATGATTATGTAAATATCCCATCCTGCTTCTCATCAAACTTTCATCCAATGGTTTTGATTTATCAAAAAGTATTTCTTGAATCTAGTAAGTACTGTGATGGTTGCAAATAGTAATTTCTTCCACAAATAATGCTGGTGTTCCACAAGTTAACTTTTTATAGATTTAACTCTCAATTAGGTAGATGATTAATAATAGAATTGGAAACTTACTGACATCTCCTAATGGTTTCCAATGTGTCCTAAATCCCAAGTACTTGTGACCAAGTTATTTTTTTGAGATTTATGTATTTATTTGAAAGGCAATTACAGAGAGAGAGGTCCTCCATCTGTTCCTTCACTTCCCAAATGGCCACAATGATGGAATCAGGCCAGGAGCCAGGAGCTTCTTCTGGGTCTCCCACCTGGGTGCAGGGGCCCAAGGACTTGGACCATCCTCTGCTGCTGTCCCAAGCACATCAGCAAGGAACTGGATCAGAAGTGGGAGAGCTGGGACTTGAATTGGCACCCATATGGGATGCTGGTGCCACAGGCTGTGGCTTTAACCCACTGTGCCACAGTGCCAGCCCTGTGACCATGTTATTAACACCCATTGCTATAGAGAGAGAGCAAAATAAGTTTCCATTGAGTAAGACATTGATCTAAGAAGAGCAGAATGAATCTTCAGAAATAATTTTCTCATTTCACTGTGATGGCGTGAGCTGGTGACAGTCCCTCCAACAGTGGAGATGGCATTTGAAGGCATTTTTCCCCAGTCTTATCTGTCTCCTGGTTGTACCAAAAACCTGCCCTTGGAAGATTCTAGATTAGACATTTGCACTGGAGTCATGGAAAGTTAACTAATACATGGTAGAGTAGAAGGAGCACTGTTCAGGGGTCAGGAGTCACATACGCCAGAGGAGTTGGACAGTGCACTTCATCTCCCTGATCCTCTGTACCAACAATCATGCATAGAGCCCTAAGAGTCAAGTGTAGGCACTGTAGTGTGGTGAATTAAGCTACTGCTTGCAACTCCCGCCTGCCATATCGGAGAGCCAGTTTGAGTCCTGGCTTCTCTGCTTCCAATCCAGCTCCCTGGTAGTGTGCCTTGGGAAAGCAGCAGAGGATGGCCCAAGTACTTGAGCCCCTGCAACCCACTTCAGGGACCAAGACGGAGTTCCAAGCTCCTGGCTTTGGCCTAAACCAGTCCCAGCCATTGCAGTCATCTGGGGAATGAACCAGCAGATCAAGGATCTCTCTCTATCTCTCTGCCTATAAAATAAATAAATCTTAAAAAGAGGAAGAATAAGAAGAAAACGATGACCCTGGTCATGTTTTCACTGTTTGTTTTCAAGTCCTGAAGCTCTTTTATTCTTGTTCTACTTGGAAATTAAACCTAGAATTTGCCTCATTAGCATAGTGTCTTGGTCAATGACGCCAACGAGACATGGGCAGAAATGAGATGTCCAGTGTGGTCCTAAACCCAGCGACGCAGTGGTTGAATTCGCTATCCAGCTCGCTTAGCCAGAGGGTGTCACACCAGGACGCCATCCTGTTTCATGTTACCTTTGTGCACTGAGCCACGTCATCTGACTCACTTCTCTGGTTCTCTTGGTTGACCCATGACAGCCATGGAACCCCACTGAAGGATCTCATTACCTTTCACTTTAAGGAGATCCCTCTCTCAGGTGTTAGTTTGCCCAGGCCCTATAATGTTACCTCTGGTACCATGTGCGGAGGCAAGAGAAATGTTCTATCCTGGGCAGATGGCAGTTTCTGAAGACCTTTTACACTTCAGGCATGACATTCTGGAGGGTTTTTTTTTTTTTTTTAAGATTTTTTTTTATTTATTTAGTTGAAAGGCAGAGGCACAGAGAAGGAAAAACAGAGAGATCTTCCCTGCATGGAGTCACTCCTCAAATGGCCTTAAAGGCCAGGGCTGAGTGGAGCTAGGAACTCAATCCAAGTCTCCCAGGTGGGTGTCAAGGACTCTGCTGCTTCCCAGAGTCTACAATAGCAGGAACCTCTAATCAGGAGCCAGAGCTAGGATTTGAACCCAAGTAATCTTAACACAGGATGCAGCATTTCAACTGCTAGGCCAAATGCTCACCCCCAAATAATGTCATATTTGATTGATGAGTTTTTTGGTAAGCTCCCCAGACAAGTCAAGTGGCAATCAGTTATAGGGCACAAAATGTGTTGTCCTGGATTTCTAGAACAGTGGTGTGGGTTTTTTGTTTGTTTGTTTGTTTGTTTTTTAGAATATTTTATTTATTTATTTATTTGAGAAAGAGAGACAAAGAGAAAGCTCTTCCTTCCGCTGGTTCACTCCCCAGATGACTGCAATGGCCAGAGCTGCACTGATCGGAAGCCAGGAGCTTTTTCCCAGTCTCCCATGTGGGTGCAGGGGCCCAAGGAGTTGGGCCACTTTCTATTGCTATCCCAGGCCATAGCGGAGAGCTGGATTGGAAGAGGAGCAGCCGGGACTAGAACTGGTGCCCATATGGGATGCTGTTGCCGCAGGCGGAGAATTAACCCACTGCTTCAAGGCAACGGCCCCTAAAACAGTGGTTGTTAAAATGGAAGGTAGGGTGGTAGGTCTAGGGTGTGTAAAGAATGCTGGGCTTAGCACCCCTAACAGAAGTTAGGGTCCATTCTTCTTGTGGGGAGGGAATCTGAGGAGTCAGATGGTTTAATAGGCAGTCTAGAAATTGAGGGTGGAAAATGTTCCCCCAAAAAGTTAACCTTAGCAAGGTCAGAAGTGCCTGCCTGCCCACCCCCTGGGAGCTTCCAGTCTTACATGAGAATAGCAAGGGGTTGTGACTCCACCTTGCTGAGCTCCCAGTTTATTGTGAAAAAAAATTAGGTATCCCACCCTTGTGGTGGCTCTCTCTCTCTTTTTTTTAATCATGATCAAGCCAGACAGGCCAGACAGGATAAAGGACTGCAAATCAAGTTTTGGTTTTTAACCCCACCTTGTAACTGAATGTCAGGATTTTTTCCCCAAAAAATTGTGCTTAAAAACCTGACTACCACCAGACACTTTGGGTTTTTATCCTCTCTTGAAAGCCCCCATCCGTGCCGCTCTGTCTGGAGGTGTTTGATAAATCTTGCTTTTAAATCTAGAAAGAGAAAGAGAAAGAGAGAGAGGAGAGGAGAGGAGAGGAGAGGAGAGGAGAGGGAAGAGGAGAGGAGAGGAGAGAGGAGAGGAGAGGAGAGGAGAGGGAAGAGGAGAGGGAAGAGGAGAGGAGAGAGGAGAGGAGAGGGGAGGAGAGGGGAGGGGAGGGGAGGGGAGGGGAGGGGAGGGGAGGGGAGAGGAGAGGAGAGGAGAGGAGAGGAGAGGAGAGAGGAGAGGAGAGGAGAGGAGAGGGAAGAGGAGAGGGGAGAGGAGAGGAGAGAGGAGAGGAGAGGAGAGAGGAGAGGAGAGAGGAGAGGAGAGGAGAGAGGAGAGGAGAGGAGAGAGGAGAGGAGAGAGGAGAGGAGAGGAGAGAGGAGAGGAGAGAGGAGAGGAGAGAGGAGAGGAGAGAGGAGAGGAGAGAGGAGAGGAGAGAGGAGAGGAGAGAGGAGAGGAGAGAGGAGAGGAGAGAGGAGAGGAGAGAGGAGAGGAGAGAGGAGAGGAGAGAGGAGAGGAGAGAGGAGAGGAGAGAGGAGAGGAGAGAGGAGAGGGGAGAGGAGAGGAGAGAGGAGAGGAGAGAGGAGAGGGGAGAGGAGAGGAGAGAGGAGAGGAGAGAGGAGAGGAGAGAGGAGAGGAGAGAGGAGAGGAGAGAGGAGAGGAGAGAGGAGAGGGGAGAGGAGAGGGGAGAGGAGAGGGGAGAGGAGAGGGGAGAGGAGAGGGGAGAGGAGAGGGGAGAGGAGAGGGGAGAGGAGAGGGGAGAGGAGAGGGGAGAGGAGAGGGGAGAGGAGAGGGGAGAGGAGAGGGGAGAGGAGAGGGGAGAGGAGAGGGGAGAGGAGAGGGGAGAGGAGAGGGGAGAGGAGAGGGGAGAGGAGAGGGGAGAGGAGAGGGGAGAGGAGAGGGGAGAGGAGAGGGGAGAGGAGAGGGGAGAGGAGAGGGGAGAGGAGAGGGGAGAGGAGAGAGGAGAGGAGAGAGGAGAGGAGAGAGGAGAGGAGAGAGGAGAGGAGAGGAGAGGAGAGGAGAGGAGGAGGAGAGGAGAGGAGAGGAGAGGAGAATGCTGGGCTTTGCCAAGTCATGCTTTCTCCTTCACCCTCCCTCACTGGAACACCTCAGGGCCACTCCTGTAGCTGCAAAAGTCACAGATGAGCGGGGGATTTGGACCCTCCTCTGTGGAGCTCTCTGTGCCTGGTGCTTCAGTTCTCCATCAGCATTTTCCATATTTAATGATCTGCTAAGGTGGAGAAAGATTTGGCAGTGTGGTTCGTCTTGTTATCTGTCTGCTGAGCTTCATTTACTAAATTGAAAAGTTGCTGCCCGCAGTGCTGTGCGGTTGACTGGTCCAAGGTTCGGATGAGGCTGGGGTAGAGGGAGCGTGGGTGTCGGATGAGTTGGTGGTAATTTCCTAATTATTTTGTTCACCTGTCGTTTTCTTAAGATCCCAAACAATCCACTTTTTTTCTTTAAGATTTCCAGGCAAATCTGATTTTGCCTCTGAGTTCTGGCCTAATTTTGAGCTCAGAGATAGTCTCGTGTTGTTCCCCAGAAGCCCCCCTCTCTTTTCCTTTGAACTTAAGGAATTTAATCTTGATCAGCACCCACCTCACCTGTTGGATTAACCACTTCATCTTCCTGCGCCAGATTAGTAACCAGTGTCTCTCGCCAGAAAGATAGAGGGCCGCTGCAATCAACCTGGCTTCTCCTTGGGTTTATAATCTGTGTCTCCAGATGATAAGCGAGCTTTGAATTCCAAGGCCCTGGCCCTGTAGCTTCTGAAGTGGATCCTGTGCCTCCGGTTTGAGCAGGGAGGTCTGTCTGGATGCTTCAGGATAGAATTCACTTGTAATAAAAGGGAAACACTAGTCATTAGCACCACTGGAATTCTGATGCCCAGAGGTCTTTTTTTAAATTTTTTTTTTATGACTTTTCAAAGATGTAGGATTGGCTTGGTCGGGTTGGTTGGTTTTGAGAACTTTGCTCAAATCACTTAGAAATCTAAGAGGAAAGCATGATCTCTCTGAAATCCTCGCGCCGCGCGAAAACAAACTACCTCTGTAGTCCTGCCCGCTGGACACTGGTTTGCAAACCACTTCACTGCTCCCTAGGCAGCCGCTTGGTATCACTAGAAAATGCTCCAGCTCGGGTCCAACAGGTAGAATGGGAGGAAGACAAGTGAGGGCCTTCTCCAGGCCCGGGAGTTAGGTCCATGCACTGCAACACTGTGCTCATTATGCAGGGCTTAGCAAGGGGCAGGTTGTGTGGAATTGATTTTGCACATGTGAATGCTTATAAGCTAACAGATCTCCAAAAACTTTATTTTTAAATACAGATTCATCTATACTACACATTTTGTGGAAATATCATAGGATGCAATGATAGTTTTTACATATGTCTGTGCACTCGCAGACACAAAGGCACATGTGAGTGTTATTGATAGAGTCAATGCCCCTTGCACACACACACTTACACATCTCTACCAGGCCACTAAAAAGGCATTCTTAGGAAACAAAGTCCAGAATTCCAGTTTTCCTTTGAGATCTTAAAGGATGAAATAATAAAAGATGGAAAAATAGATGAGTCCCTCCAATCTCAATATTACTAACAGTTTTAGTCTTCTAGACATTTGATGTAATGTGTCTTAATGGTATAAGCATTAACTCAATATTGTGTTACTGACACAGAAATGAATTTATATTTTAATAATATTTGCATTGTATATGTACTGAAATAGCTGCTATGGTACAAAGAAAAAAATTATTTCAGGAAAACAACGAATCCAGTGGGAAAGAAACCTAGAAGCTTAGAAATGAACTTGTAGAGATAAGTTATTTATTTAGAAGTTGCCTGAATTTTCAGCTTCAAAGTCATCCTGTTTCTTTCTGAGTACTGACTGCTCTCTAAACAAAATCTCCCACAGCTAATTAAAACACACACACACACACACACACACACACACACACACTTAACCCTCAGTGCAGCTCTCCACGCCTCCCCCCTTTCTACAATGGTATGATCTGCATTTGATCCTAAACTGGAGGTGCCAAGCTGTGACAGCTTCCCCAACTCCACAGCCATTTGCTACAACCTAAGGCAGCTCCTGTGTTCACTGGTGTTTTCCTTTTCCATCAACAGGGGCAAATCGAAGTAGACAGTGAGACCATCTTCAAGTTAGCGGCGCTTGTTTTGCAGGTAAGGTTTGACCAGCTGCCTCTGTCCGGTTCTCTTTTGTTTGTGGGCTTTTGTTAACTGCCTGCCACTCTGAAACTTTTGCATGGGTCAGTGTTGGTTGGATTTTTTAGCCAATCGATTGTTTGCCAGTGAAGAACGGGAGCTACTCTCTTCTTAGAGTAGTTTGTGTGAGCTGTAGTTGGCGTGAGATTGTGGGTCTCCAACGGAAATGAAATTTAGCTGGCACCCAGGGAAGAGAGTTGAGACCAATATTCCTGGCAGACAGCTCTGGGTTACTTGAATCTGGGAGACAGCAGTTGTTCTAACAGCTGTACTTTTCTTTTAAATTTAGTAACTTTTGCATGCATTTTCCTGAGATTGTGTAAAATAGCCTTGAATGTCTTCAAGGCTTTTGGTAGCTGAAGAACAAAGTCAGTTTCCGTGCCTGGTTTAAAAAGTAAAGAGAAAACAAACAGCATTGTTGATTTACCTGTGTCATGGTTTAAAAGTTCCGTGTCCGGTGGAAAAAGTGCCACTCGGATAGAAAAGCATTCACCACTGATCGCAGAAGCACAAAAGAATTGTCTGTGCTTTTTCATGTGTGTTTATTTGCCCTTTCTGTTACAAATAAGAACTATTTCAGGACTATTGGTGTTTCTTCTCCCTACTTCATTCTTTCCCCGTGTCCCTTACTTACATTTTTCAACACAAAACTGGAGGTTTTATGAGGGGAAAATGACCACCAATAAATAATTTATTTAGCTTAATATAAATGCATGTTGATCATTTGTCTTTATTTGTTTTTAAATTTCAGGAAGCCAAAGGGGATTACACCAGGTAATGTTCCTTTTCTGATATTGCTATGCAAAATGACCCCTGCTGAATTGGTTTGCTCTGTTATTTTAAATGATAATGAATGCAAAAGCAAAGCAAGTGGACCCCCAGGCAGGCCACTGAGATGTCTCGCGCCGCCCATAGAAACCTTTTCTTTTTTTGTGAATAAATCTGGGAATGAACGTTTCTTACGGTGTTTAAAGCCAGAGTGAAAGTGTGTTGTAAGCAGAACCCCTCCACAGTTCCTTTTTTTTTTTTTTTTTTTTTTTTTTTTGGTCATCAGTTAGTGAGATGAAGTCTATACAGAGCCTTGGGAGCTTGGGTGAAGGTTGTAAAAACTTAGACCACGCCTGTGTTTGAAGACTGATAACGTATGCATGCACAGAAAGATGAAATCCATCAGCTGCTTAGTTAAGGGATTAATAGGGGCTTTCTTCTGCAGCTGCCCTGAAGGGGCCTCACCCTTCACACACTTGATCTAACAGTTGTATTGTTGCTGCCTAGACGCTTGCTGGCGCGAGCTGCCACAGCAGGGCCACGCGGCAGTGTTTCTATCTGCTCCCTTGCTCCTTCTCACGCAACAGTTGCCGTTGGAGAAGTAGAACAGTGAAAGAAAGGTCAGGTGAGGCCTCGGAGCAGTGGCAGCTCCCAGGCCAGTGACCCCCTGCGTCTGCCGTGTTAATATTCCACCCCTGGTAAACGATGCTGGTAGATGATTTACAGATCACCTCGTACTCCTTCACAGCCAAGCCGGTGAGTGGGCTGAGACAGCAATGGCTTCCAACTCCCGCCACCCCGTCTCAGAGCAATACTTAACACACTCCAGATTCTCCTTTGCCCTTGTAGTCTGGTAGGAGATCAGAGATCCCCCCCCAACACACTAGCACTTCTCACCACTCTCCCCTCAGCTCCATTATGTATTTATATATGTTAACAAATACTTTGACAGAACCCTGAAAATCAACAACTGCCCTTTTTATTTTTTAATTGATAGAAAACGGCAGGGGATACAAAGAGGATACATTTGTTTCTAGGTCATGAATAATATCAAGAGCTACTGTGTCTCCACTCCTGTCTTGCCTGGGGGAGCCACATTCCCTAGGAGTTATCAGATATGTGAGGAATGTCATCGCATTTCTAGGGGTGATTTTCCTGTCACTCAGGGCAGAAGCTCACACTCTGTGGTCTCTGAGTTGCTAACCATCCATCCCTTGCCTCTACTTTGTGCTGAACAAGCATGGGATTCCCTCTGAGACTCAGTTTCCTTGTCAGTGAAATGGGCTGTCTCCCATAGGATGACTGTGAGAAGTCAGTGTGTGTCAACGTGCCAGTAGGTGATCATACCCCATCACTATCAATTGGTGTCATTGTTGTCCACCTTGTCCTTTTCTTAACTCTGGTCTGTTGGCTCTGTCTGAAGACGCTTTTGAGACTCAGACAGGTCTGAAGAGGCTGCAATAACCTGCTAAGGGAGAGCTGGAAAAAGCAGCGTTAACTTTTGCACACTTTCTTTAGGGATGATCCCTAGCCTGGTGTAGGGAAGACTTCAAAGCAACAGTGCTTTAGGGAACTAGACATTTTAATCCTGGGACTTCAAGGCTGGGGTGCTAATCCTGACCACACCCAGTCCAATCCTTTTCCTTTACTTCTGCCTGTTCCTAGAGTTTCCTGGGTGATTACAGGGATGGAGAAGGGGCATACAGTTTTGAAATTGTCCAACGTACGCTAAATAGTGGGAAGGGCGAGAACTGGAGCCCACACACACCTGGGCTATTTTGCTTGTCTGAGCCTTGCCTTCTTCACCTGTAAACTGGGGCTAATCAAGATAGCAGCTCTGGAGGGTGGTTTTTGAGGACGTTAGTGATGTGGAAGAACTTTGTAAATTACAGTTTCACAAGCATCCGTTACTGCTCATGAGGGTGAAAGAAACAGCATAGCGAACTTTGTCACTGAGCTCATAATGAAGCAGAATTATGGTTCATGCATCGCTACCCTCACCCCTTTTTTAAGATTTATTTATTTATTTGAAAGACAACTGACTGACTGACCTTCCATCCAGTGGTTCACTCCCAAAATGGCCACAATAGCCAGGGCTGGGCCAGGCCAAAGCCAGGAGCCTGGGACTCTATCCTGGTCTCCCATGTGGGTGCAGGGGCCCAAGCACTTGGGCCATCTTTTGCTGCTTTCCCCGGTGCATTAGCAGGGAGCTGGATCGAAGCTGGGCAGCTGGGACTCCAACCAGCACTCTGACATGGGATGGGATGCTGGCATTACAAACAGTGACAGCCGCTGCAGCACAACGCCAGCCCCACAGACGAGGATATATTTTTCCTCCAAAATTTTGCTATGAAACTAATTGAGGAAAACCAGGCAAAATGAAATCCCATGAGGCATTGTCATAGTGGTTAGAGGAATTGCTCTGGAAGCAGACAGCTTCATTCCAATGCCAGGTCTGCCACTTTGGGCCTGTGTGATTTTTTTTTTTAAAGATTTATTTATTTTATTTGAAAGGCAGAGTTATATATAGAGAGGGAAAGATAAATAGAGATCTTCTATCTGCTGGTTCACTCCCCAAATGGCCACGATGGCCATAGCTGGGCCAATCTGAAGCCAGGAGCCAGGAATTTCTTCAGGGTCTCCCATGCAGGTGCAGGGGCCTAAGCACTTGGGCCATCTTCTACTGCTTTCCCAGGCCATAGCAGAGAGCTAGATCGGAAGAGGAGCAGCCAGGACAAGAACCAGTGCCTATGTGAGATGCCAGCACTGCCAGTGGAAATTTAACCTACTATACCATAGTGCTGGCCCTGCCAAATAGAATTTATAATAATAGTACCCTCCCATAGGATTTCTGTGAAGATTAAATGAATGAATATTTGGAAAGTGCTTAGAACATTTCCTGCAATTGCCACTTTTAATATTCCATCAAATCATGGCTATGATGTAGCACTCCCCACTGTTGTTACAAATACATTTTTTTTTCATTTTTTGCTAATATAAATAATTCTGTGATGAACATCTTTGTGTATCCGGAACTGCCATTATCTGATAATTTTTGTAAGTGAAGTTTCTCAGGTGGGATCAAGCAAAGGAAAATTTCCTAAAGTAGACAAGCAATTAAATGGAATTTAATTCTTGATACTGCAAAGTTTAAATTATGGGTAGACTTTGTGGCACTGCAGGTTAAGCTGCTGCTTGGAATACTCGTGTCCCATTTTAGAGTGCAGGTTGGAATCTGAGCTGCTCCACTTCTGATCCACTTTCCCCCTGATGTGTCCTGGGAGGCAATGGATCATGGTCCAAGTACTTGGTCCCTGCCACCAACACAGGAGACCTGGATGGAGTTCCAGACTCCTGGCTTTGGCCTAGCCCTGCCCTGGCTGTTGCAGGTATTTGAAGAGTCAACCAGCAGGTGGAAGGTATCTTTATCTCTGTCATTCCACCTTTCAAGTATATGAAAATAGAGAAACAAACATTTTAAAAATGTGTACAATAAAATAAATGATAGGAAATTCATAGATTGTCCAATAAAATCTACTGAAGTCTAAAACCTCAGTATTAAAGTATACAGGCAGGGCCAGTGCTGTGGTCCTGTGGTGAGTGAGTAAAGTCACCGCCTGCAGTGCTGGCATCCCATATGGGTGCCAGTTCGAGTCGCAGCTGCTCCACTTTCGATCTAGCTCTCTGCTATGGCCTAGGAAGGCAGTGGAAGATGACCCAGGTCCTTGGGCTGTATCCACATGGGAAGACCCAGAGGAGACTCCTGGCTCCTGGCTTCAGATTGGTGCAGCTCCGGCCCTTGTGGCCAATAGGGAATGAACCAACAGATGGAAGACCTCTTTCTCTCTCTGCCTCTCTTTCTCTGTGTAACTCTGACTTTCAAATAAATAAAAATTTAAAATTAATTAATAGATAATATGATTCTTTTTTTAAATAAATAAAGTATGTAGATGCTGAGGATGCAATGATACACGTGGCTGGAGCTGGACTTTCTGCTGAGGGCCATCTCAGTGTCAACTCCACATTACATTTTTGCCTCGGTTTGCATGTTTGTGGTGGCAGCCCTTGTCTTGTAGAAGATCATTGAATTTGCTCACTAAGGTTTAAACATTGACCCAAAACTGTCCCCAGATGCCTTGCTGCACTGGGGCAGTATAGATTTTCCATTGAAACAGTGATTGAGCACCTCATTCTCATGGCTGCTTTGGTCCCCTCCTTGTGATATCCTCTCTCATTCTCAGTCTCAGGCCAGCTCCTCTTCTGCAGCCTTGCTTGAATTACGTTACCGTTCTCTTTCAAATTGGCTCCAAGGAGTTCCCCTTTCCTTTCTCACCCTCCTTAGCACCTGTCAGGAAACTCTCCCCGTCCTTCTGTGGGAACCCTGGCTTTCTTTTATCTTTTTTTAAATGATTTATTTATTTTTACTGGAAAGGTAGTTATAGACATTTTATAGACATATAGACAGGCAAAGAGAGAGAGAGAAGTCTTCCATCGCTGGTTCACTCCCCAAATGGCCACAACGGCTGGAGCTGGGCTGATCTGAAGCCAGGAGCTTCTTCCAGGTCTCCCACATGGATGGCAGGGGCCCAAACACTTGGACCATCTTCTACTGCTTTCCCAGATCACAACAGAGAGCTGGATCAGAAGAGAAGCAGCTGGGATTGAACTGGTTCCCATATGGGATAATGATGCTACAGGCGGTGGCTTTATCTGCTACACCACAGCACCGGCCCCGGGAACTCTGGCTTTCTTAGCCCCATTCTCCTCCATTAAACCTGTCAGAGTATTTGTGTGTGTGTGTGTATGTGCACACACATGTGCATCTATTGCTGGAGCCAACAATCGGGCGCTTACTGTGGTGTTATTGAATTTGACTGTGCCTGATTTCATTCAATCCCATTGCAATAGTTGTCCACCTCTAGCAAAGTAATTGGTGTAAAGTTAGGTCCAAAGAGGTTAGATCACATAGCCAGCCAGTTCCCAGGTCTGTGCTGAGTCCATCACCCACTATGGACCACACGTAACCTCCAGTAGTCTTCCGAAGAAGCCTATCGGATCATTGTTCACCTCCAAAAAAAGCTGTTAGGTTTTCTCAGTGCATAGTCACTTGCCCTCCAACACCCAGCATAGTACTCAAAGCCTGCTCCATCTGCATTACACATCAGCTCTCCTGTTCATCCGCGCTAATATCTGCCCTGCCTCTCTGCCCCTTTTCCCCCACATAGCCTGTTCTACTTTGGCCATTAAGGCTTGGCTCAAACTCTTCCTCTAGAATACATTTACCAACAAAAACCCTCCCCTTCTTTTGCTTCCCGCCTTCTTTCCTTTAGAGTAGTTTAAAGGAACATGATCATAACCAGTAGGAAACCCTGCTCTCTCAAAGTTAATTATGATGGTGGAGTGGGAACTTCCATTTTCTTTAAATAGCTTACAGTCTGAATTTCCAAGTCAGCCCTTAAACTCTAAAGATAACAAGCTACTCGGGTAACACAACACAGGCAAACAGAGAATTCCTGAAAGCTGACACGGCAAGGAGGCAAGGCAGTATCACTGAGCTGCCAACCACCAATGAGTTTGTAAAAGCAAAGCTGTTTTTTTTTTTTTTTTGAGATCCTGAAAGCTGGAAGTTACCACGTAACAGTGATTAGGATCCTTCTGCGTGTAGGGAAAAGTGAGTGACTCCTGTTTTCAGGAGTAAGAGTATACTAGCACCCAGCTTCCCAGGGGAAGGGAATATTCCCAGCTGAAATGCAGCTGCTTCCCCAAGGAAAGGAACTGCCCTGGATGCCCCGCCAGTAAGTGCATGAAGAGAGGGGGAGAAGTCGAAGACTTTCAAGAACTTAAAGCTCCAAGAAGTAATTCCATTTACAGGACCTTTGCACATTTTTAATGTATTTATTTGAGAGGCAGATGATGGAGAGCTCCCATGTGCTGGTTCACTGCCCAGAGGCCTGGACTGAGATGGAAGTCAGGAGCCAGGAACTCATGTGGGTGGCAGGAACCCCATTAGCAGGAAGGGTCCATGTCAGCAGAAAGCAGGAACCGGAGCCAGGTATCAAACCCGGGCACTCTGATATGGGATGCCAGATGCCTGCCCACCACCCCGACCCCCTGCCCCAGGCCTTTAAAATCAGATACATTGATAAAAAGCAGCAGCTCCAGTATTAGGTGCTGTGCTGAGTACTTTAAGTGGAAAGTGATCGTGAAGACAACAGGAACTTTGTCCTGTAACTGCTTGAGTTCAGATCCAGGCCCAGTAACGGGCTGTGTACCTCTGGGTACATTACCTGACATCCCTGGAACTCAGTTTCCTTGTCTCAAGAAACACTGTGTGGTACCGTTTATTATCAACAATGCGTTTAACCCTCAATCAGCTGAGGGTTAAACATCCCTATAGCCAAAGGCATGACTGTTGTCCCCATTAAAACTGTATGGGTCTCAAAACGTTTTTATGTCACCAAAATGAACTTGTGTATATTCTAAAAAAGTATAGATTTGTTCATTTGAAAGGCTGAATAAGAGAGAGAGGGACATAAAGGTTTCTTCTATCTGTTGATTCACTCTGCAAATGCCTACAACAGCTGGGGCTGGGCCAGGCCAAAGCCAGGAACCAGGAACCAGGAACAGCATCCAGGTCTCCCACATGAGTGGCAGGGGCCCAAGGACTGGAGCCATCACCTGGTGCTTCCCAGATGCATTAGCAGAGAGCTGGGTCAGGAACAAGGCAGCCAGGACTCAAACCAGCACTGACATATAGGATGCAGGCATCTTAGTCTATGAATTAACCCACCATACCACAGCGTCCGCTCCTAAACTTATCTTTTAATTCCATTTTTCCATGAACTTTTGGAACTATGTTGTATTTCAAGCTAGGCCTTTAATGAATCAAACATGTTTTTTGGGGGAAAAAAAAAAAAAACTGTTCAGAATTAACTTTTTTCCTCTATGATACGCAGTTAAAACGGGAGCCAGGAAGCATACCCAGGTCTCCTAAGTGCTTGACTCATTACCTCTGCCTCTGAGGTTCTGCATTAGCAGGAAGCTGGATGAGAAGCAGAGTAGCCGGGACTAGAAACAAGCGCTCTGACATAGGATGCAGGCCTCTCAAGTATGAATTAACTGCTGGGCCAAATACCTGCCCCTCTTCACTAAATGTTCTGTCTGCTCTTGTGCCTTGCAGATCTCCCGTAGGGGATAGATAGGCAGTGTTTTCCACACGTATTTGTTCACAGTGTTTGAGCATCTTGCTGGACCAGTGTTCCAAGGATTTCACTGTGTCAACCATAGAATCTTGGTAGGAATCAGGCCTTTGCATGTCACAGCTTTAGTACTTTATATTTTATTTTTAACTCTTTTTTTTTTTTAATTTCTTTGAGAGTCAGAAGGGAGAGAGAGAGAGAGAGATGGATGACCGAGAACCTCTATCCTCTGGTTTAATCCCCAAGTGCCTACCAAGTCCAGGGCTAAGCCAGGCAAACGCCAAGAGCTAGGAACTCCACTCCAGTCTCCCATATGGGAGACAGGGACCCAGTACTTGAACCATCATTGCTGCCTCCTGGGATCTGCATTACCAGGAAGCTGGAGTCCAGAGCCTTTGCTGGGCATGGGACTCTCATGAGGGATGTGAGCATCTTAACCTCTAGGCCAAATGCCTACCCCTAATATGTAAACACCTACCAGTGCCACAGAGGATCAGACCTACACATGAGGTAACTCTGGTGGACGTATTTGGATTCTCCATTTCCCTCTCCAATCATCATAGCTACTTGGAACTGAAATGAATTCTGTCCCCTTAGCCTCTTCAGCTAGCAACTGGCTGCACCTTTGGCATGTGTAGCATTCTGTGTGAGCAGAGAGTAGTGTGACAAGGACTCCTGCTCCCCAAAGTGCAACCAATCCTGAGTTTAAGGGATGACACCCTGGGGGAGGAATTCTACATTTCTCCACTGATAAGCATTCAGTGCCTGCTGGTTTGTTCTAAAAACAATGAGTGATAACACAAAACACAACAGAATACAGCCCTGTTATCTGAGTTCAGATGGCTCATGCCTTAATCCAGCTTTTGTGCAATCAGGAAAGATGCATAGAATCAAACACACAGGAAGAAGGGACAAAGCTTTGGGGCTTCAAGTTGACCAGGCACGATTTTCCCTTGTCTAGTCCCAAGTTTCGCAGGAGAGGATACAAGATGTCTTTGAATTTTCATTCCTTTATAAGAAAACAATGCCAATATTGTTTTCCTTCTGTGTGCCCTTTCTCTAACCTAGCTTTGTAACAGAGGTAGATTTGTGTGTGTGTGTGTGGCAAAATGTACGTGACATAGAATGTAGAATCTCACTTTTAAGGGAACATTTCAGGAGTGTTAAGTTTATTCACATTGCTGTGCAACCAATCTTCAGAACTTTTTCATCTTGCAAAACTGAAACTCTGTATCCATTAAACAAAAGCTATGGAAAGAGTGGCTAGGTGGTGAATACGCCAACATCCCACTGGGTTCTATGCTCAGCAGACTCTGGAACAGAGTGTTAAAGACTCAAGTAATTGAGTTTCTGTCACCCACATAGGAGACCTGGCTTGAGATCCTGGCTCCTAGTTTTAGCCCTAGCCAGGGGCTACTTTGGGCATTCACAGAGTAAATTAGTGGATGAATGCACTCTTATTCTGTCCATGTCTGTCTTACTCTGTCTCTTTGCCTCTCAAATAAGTACATAAAACATTTAAAATCATTCTCAAAAACAAAGCAATGCCCCTTTCTTCCTCTCCTGAGCCCTTGACAAACACCATTATACTTTGTGCCTCTGAGTTTGACAAAAGGTCAAATATATTTTTAGAATATCTACTGATTTTCATGTTAGCCTGCTTCCCAGCCTAAGCCCTTCTTATCGATTGCATTTCTTCCACCATTTATTGAAAGGCTTGAAAGTTCAAAGTAGACGTGATCAGAGTCCTCAGCGAGCTGGCTAATGCTTAGAAAAATCTCTCATCACGTTTTCATTCCTAATGGAAAGTCTTTAGAATTAAAAATGTGTTGACAGGTGATTCCCATCAGGCATGCAGATAATTTGCCCTCTGTTACAAGTTAGGCCACAGACAGAAACGTAATGACAACGGGAATTCTAGCTGTGCTTAATGGAATGCTACCAGATTTCCTGCTCAGGGTGCAACATTGGTGGAGTGCTGAGGGAAGCAGGGTCTGACAGAGGGAGAAACAGAGATCTTCTGTTGGCTGGTTCACTCCCCAAATAGCCTCAGTGGCTGGGGCTGGTCCAGGATGAAGCCAGGTACTCTATTTGGATTTCCCACGTGGGTGGCAGGGGCCCAACTACTTGGGCCATCATTTGCCACCTTCCCAGTGCATTAGCAGGGAACTGGATTGTAAGCAAAGACTTAAACCCAGGCCCCAAAACAGGATACTGATGTTGCAGGGGGTAGCTTAATCCACTATACTACAATATTGGCCCCATCACACAAATTCTATGAACTGATCTTGATGTTGGAACATCAAATTTCAAAGCTGAACTTCCACCAATTACTGTAGATTCTGTCAAATCAACCCTGACATGACTTAAAACCTAGAACTTGGTCAGTTACTGCCAAAGTCATTTTCCCACGTGAGAACACCTTAGAGTTGCCAGACTTAGCCAATACAAATATAGGATGCCCAGTTCCTGTGAATAATTATTCTAGTATAAGTACATCCTAAATAGAACAGTTTAGTATAAGTACATCCTAAATCTGGCAGCTCTAACCTGGGTCGTCCTTGGGGAGACTTCTCTCAGTGGGAATGGCCATCACCAGCCTGCTCTGAGCAGGGTAGGAATCAAGCGCTTGGTAGAACCTTTGGCTTCTTGTGCTACTGTCAGAACGGAAGCAACACATGGATTGAACATAGGCAAGGGCCTTCACAGGAGTCTAGTGTAATATCCCCAGAACCCTCTGGGCAGGTCACTAACCCCATTTCTGTAGTGTAGAAACTCAGTGTCACAAAGGTTACTTGGTGTACACCACCAAATTCCTAAGACCAGAAAGACCTGGGACTAAGTCTAGTTCTAACTCCTGAAGCATTAATTACTGCAAATCACAGATCTGGGGCTGGTGGGTTCAGTGGTATTTGGATTTTTCTGTGTCCTGGCTGACCATGCACCAACTCCAGGGGAATGGGGGCAGTTGTCAGACCTTTCTAAACTTCTATTTCCCTATTTGTAAATTAGACATAGTGCTTAGGTCTTGGGTCACTGTGAGGACTAAATGAGTTGGAATAAGTATAATCCTGAGCACTTGTCACACAACAGGTGGGCTCTGTTAAAGCCAAAAGGATTCCTTTTATTGTCCTACAAGGAGGATCTGGGGGCAGAAGCAGCCTGGGAATGCATAATTGCCCCTGAACCCCGTGAAGGAGGCTGGTCAAGATGAACAAGAACTGGTGCCGCGGCTCACTAGGCTAATCCTCCCGGTCTAGTTCTAGTCCCGGTCGGGGGGCCAGATTCCGTCCCGGTTGCTCCTCTTCCAGGCCAGCTCTCTGCTGTGGTCCGGGAGTGCAGTGGAGGATGGCCCAAGTGCTTGGGCCCTGCACCCCATGGAAGACCAGGAGAAGCACCTGGCACCTGGCTCCTGCCATCGGATGAGCGCGGTACGCCGGCCGCAGCGCGCCAGCCGCGGTGGCCATTGGAGGGTGAACCAACGGCAGAGGAAGACCTTTCTCTCTGTCTCTCTCTCTCACTGTCCACTCTGCCTGTCAAAAAAAAAAAAAAAAAACAAGATGAACAAGAGCTCCCCACCTCTGGTAGAGCTGACATCTCGAGCCCCAGCTGGAGAATGGCCTACGTGATTCTTAGCTGTTCTCACTCTTGGCTCGGTAAATGGCTACAACCTGATTGGGCTTAAGGTGTGATCAAGAAAGATTTAAATGGGGTGGGGAGGAAATTCCAAGACTAGAAAGACCCCGCGGCTTAGGAGGGGCACGGTCTGGCCCTGCCGGGAGCTTTTCCAGGCTCCTCCCCTTTCCTCTCCTCCCCAGATTTCTTTCCTTCTTTCCCTCTTCCCATTCTGGTGCCCAGGCCTGCGGTTGTCCCAGGAACAAACTTCTGCACCTGTGTGCCCATTAACACCCAGTAACAGGGCCTTTGGTAAGTTTTCAAACATTGGCGGGCCTCCTTTCCAGCACCTCTGGATTGAGGGATCGGAGCAGATGAGTGCACCTTGCTTACCTGGTCCTCTTTTTTTTTTTTTGACAGGCAGAGTTAGACCGTGAGAGACAGAGAGAAAGGTCTTCCTTCCGTTGGTTCACCCCCTAAATGGCCGCTACGGCCAGCGTGCTGTGCTGATCTGAAGCCAGGAGCCAGGTGCTTCCTCCTAGTCTCCCATGTGGGTGCAGGGCCCAAGCACTTGGGCCATCCTCCACTGCCTTCCTGGGCCTCAACAGAGAGCTGGACTGGGCAACCGGGAGTAGAACCCAGAGTACTGGCGCCACAAGTGGAGGTTTAGCCTAGTGATCCGGGGTGCGGGAATACCTGGTCCTCTTTTTTTTTCTTTTGTTACCTGGTCCTCTTAATTTCAGTCTAGACAAGTGAAAGTGAGAAGGACATTTTATTTTAGCTCTTATGAAATTGGCTCAGTGTATAAGCCGTTTTTCTACTTTGCAGTAGTCTGGGGTTGCATTAGAGGTTAAATGAGCTTGAACTACCTTTCTACCTCGGTATTCAACTATGAATGAAAGTGTCAGCTTGCTTCCTACTTTCTTCATCCCATCCCAGGTCATTGTATTCCCAAAACGGTTAACAGAGAAAATTCACTCAGAGTAGAGATTTATGAGTTGTTTATGTCAATATAAAAATTTGGGCATCAGGAATACCTCCTGTGGTTTAAAGAGCCTATGTTGAGGTGTTAGGCTTTTTACCTAAAATACCTTGGATTCCCTGTTGTTGTTGTGTTTTTTTTTTTTTTTTTTTTAGATTCTGCTGAAAATGACTGGGATCTGGTTTTGTAGCTTTTTAAAAAAATTTTTTAAAGTTTTATTTATATATTTATTTGAAAGGCAGAGTTACAGAGAGGCAGCAGCAAAGGCAGAGGGAGAGAAAGAGGTCTTCTATCCACTGGTTCAGTTCCCAAATGGCTACAACGGCCAGAGTTGTGCCGATCCAGAGCCAGGAGCTTCTTCCAGATCTTTCACATGGATGCAGAGGCCCAAGGACTTGGGCCATCCTCTGCTGCTTTCCTAGGGCATAGTAGAGAGTTAGATCAGAACCAAAGGAGCCCGGACTTGAACCAGCATCCATATGGGATACCGGCACTTCAGGCCAGGGTTTTAACCTGCTGTGCCACAGTGCTGGCACTTACCAAACTATTTTTTAAAAACTGTATTTGATTTCTTTGCAACTGGGGTACAACTATAGGCTGTAGGTTTGGTTTGGCTCAAGAAGCAGTGAGTGATAACACATTAAGTCTTTTATCTGTGTTAGATCCTTTATGTGGTTAATCCAATTTAACCTAGTTACAAAGGTAGACTGTCATCACCCAAGAAGCGCACATTCCAAATGGAATTAACCAGAAGTTCTGAAGCCTCAGTTAAGCTCCCCAAGTTTTCCCCTTCCTCTCTCTGCTCCTTCCCCTGCTGCTTTCTCACTATGCGAGTTTAAATTACTTGATTTCTCTGAAACCTCAGTTTTCACATCTGTGAACTTGAAACACTGATGAAAACAGCATACTAGTCCAGTGGAAGGGTCTAGCCCAGCGTCTGGCACCAGGAGCACCCCATGAGTGTGCGCTGTGTTGTTGGAGGGATATTTCTGGGCAGGGATCACATGACACTGCTCCTGCAGCTCACTGCTGAGCCACCTCCTAGTGTCAGGAAGCTGACCTCCTGAGCTGTCGTCCCAAAAGATCTGGCTCAGCCTCCCTGACCCCCTCTCCCATTTTAAAATCCTTGGTTGCTGTCTCTCATGAACATCTGATTCATTTTATATTCTATTACAGTGGCTCATAAACCATTTGTTAAATGCAAATTGCTGGGCCCCAGGCACAACCTTTCTGATTCAGTGGGTCTAGGAAGGAGCCTGGGAACTTGCATTTCTAGCTAATTATCAGATAGTGCTGGTCTGGGTACTAGGAGAGATGGTCTTTGACGGGATTATTTTTCCCTATAAACACATTGTAACATAAAACTATCCTAAGTCAAAAGTGAGTTGGATCTGGCTAATTGACGAAACAGGAACATCAGAGATAGGCAGTGTGTGAGTCGTTGTCCCGGGTGCCTCAGGGCTGACTGGGACCTTCCTGTGTTCAGCATTGCCAGCAAGGATCCAACCCCATGGCACTAGCCCAGGAAGACCCAACACATTGGATATGTCTATTGTTTCCACCCTAATTTGAAGATGAAATATCTTAAAAGAGAACTGTAGTAAATTGCAACTGTCTCTGCTATTTCTTGTGTTTGTCACTTTTGATGGCCCTTACCAGGGTGGGCGCTGTGGCATAGTGGATTAAGCTGCTGCTTGGGATGCCATATAACAGTGCCAAATGGAGGCCTACTCAGAGCTTCCAGATAATATGCCTGAGAAGGGAGCGGAAGATGGCCAAGTACTTGTGTCCCTATCACCCATGAGTTCCAGCCTCTTGGCTTCAGCCTGTCCCAGCACAGCTGTCAAGAGCATTTGAGGGGTGAACCAGGGGCCAGTGTTGTGGCAAGCAGGTAAAGCTGCCGCCTGCAATGCTGACATCCTATATGGGCTGCTCCACTTCCTATCCAACTCCCTGCTAATGTGCCTGGGAAAGCAGCAGAGATAGCCCAGGTCCATGGGCCTCTGCACCCATGTGGGAGACCCGGAAGAAGCTCCTGGCTCCGGACTGCCAAATTGTGGCCATCTGGGGAGTGTACCAACAGATGAAAGACCTCTCTCTCTCTTTAACTCTGCCTTTCAAATAAAATAAATCTTATAAAATAGATAGGCTTGAACTAGTGGATGGAAGATGTCTCTCATTCTCTTTCTCCCTGTTATTCTGCCTTTCCAATAAAGCTTTTTGAAAGAGTTACAGAGAAAGAGAAATTGAAACCTTCCATCTGCTGCTTGACTCCCCAAATGGTCCCAACAGCCCAGGGCTAGGCCAGGCCAAAGCCAGGAGCCAGGAGCTTCTTCTGGGTCTCCCACATGGGTGCAGGGGCCCAAGCGTTTGAGTTGCCTTCTACTGCTGTTCTCATTAGCAGGGAGTTGTATTGGAAAGTGAGCAGCCGGTACACAATGTCAGTCCCGCAAATAAATGCATCTTTTAAAAAATCTCTTTATGTAGGAATTGGTATAGAGAAATCTCTAGTTACTGACTCAAGTATATAATCAGCTTTACTCATCATTGAAGGCCAAGTTACTTGGATAACTGAGAGAAATGATTTTCTTCTCTAATGAAATGCAGTTTAAAGGCAGTCTGGCTAGGGAAAAACTGTTGGAAGTAATGGTTAGCGTACTTTGAACTGCTAATCACCCAGGTGTTGATCAATGCCTGGACATGAGTTGATGAAATTGGTGTTTGTAAATCCTCGAAGAAGCCAAGATCCTTTTAATAATTACATGTTTAGGCAAGTTGTCATCCCTAAATACCACAGCACTCAGATTGCTTGGCAGTGAAGTTGGCACCTGTCACGCCTGTTATACCCATGCTTTTCTAACTGTTTAAGATCATTGCCCGTGTCTCACTTCTTCAGGATAGCTCATCTCTTTGATGGTTGCCACAGGTGTGTGGCAAACGAGTAGAAGGATATGACGCATCAGCAGGGCCTGTGTAAGGCAACACCAGAAGACAGACCAATGTTGCTAATCAGCTCCACTCCTAACTTGAACAATCTTGGGAACCCGAGTGAAATGGAGTTCCCAGCTGTGATGACTTGCCTCATCTTCAGAGGCCCCTTTCTCAACCCTTTGGGTAATTTCTGATGATCTTTAGGCTTTGTGGGTATATTAGCATTCATTAATAACACCCCTAAGCCTTTATCTTGAGTGTTCAGTAAGGCACTTAACTCCACCTTTGTTACATCCACATATACCAGGATACTTCAAAAAGTTGATGGAAAGTGAGATAAAAATTTTTGCACCAAAATAAACAAGTCTAGTAATCTCATTTTCCATGACCCTTTTGAAGATCCCTCATGCATCTTTCTGAATAGAGATGATGAAGTATACTTAAGTGTGGCTTAGTTCATGTCTTTGTACAGTGATGGTTCTGCAGAGATCTCTGCTTGGTCATCAGGAGTATTTAACAAACTCTTTTCATGCACCTTTGACATTGAGAAGAAATGCAATCTGGGGCTTTAGATTTCTTTATTTGAAAGGCAAAGTAAAGGAGAGAGACAGATACAGACAAAGAGAGGGAACTTCCTTGTGCTGGTTCACTCCCCAAATGGCCACAATGGCCAGGATTAGGCCAGCTTGAAGCCAGGAGCCTGGAACTCCCATCTGGGATTCCATGTGGGCTTCAGGGGCCCAAGCACTTGAGCCATCTCCCACTGATTTCCCAAGCATTAGTAGGGAGCTGGATTGGAAGCGCAGCAGCTGGGACTTGAACCAGCACTTATATGAAATGCTGCCATCAGAGGTAGCAACTTATCAGTGCACCACAATACCAGCCCCTCTTTTTCTAATTTTCTTTTAACTGTTCTAGAAACCTGGGGATACCCCCACATCATCAGTGCCTTCGTTTCCCTCAGAAATGCTAGCAACCACCGTTCTCTGATTGCTGTACTTCCTCCTACTATAGCCTCTGAGTGGCAGGTGGCTGGTTGTTGCTGTGAGCAAGCTTGCAGTGAGCCACAAGCAGGTGCACACATTTGCTGGGGGTGGCTTTTTCCACACAAGTGCTCTAGCATGCACAACGTGTGGCTTTGATTTGGCCAAACATGTGGCTTTCTCAAAAAATAAGCGGGATTGGCACAGTCCCATAGGGCTTTTGAGGTCAGTGAAGAAAAACAATAGCTTGTGGAAGGGCGCTTGAGAAGGCCCAGAGGAGCCACCGCCTGAAAAAGTTGCAGTGGCTAAACGGAGCATCGGGGCAGTTTCCTTCTGGAAAGCTATGGAAACAGGCGTCTGGAATGTTGATGGGAGTGGTGCAGCCTAGACGATCAGATAAAATGCAGGCAGCTTCACCCTTGTGACATCTGAACTCCTGCTGAATTGATGGAGAAAAGCAATTTCGGGTTTGGGCACTGAAAAGTACAAGTGAAAGAGATTTATGGACATCCTCTCTGGCTAGGACCTGGAGAAACCAGTCCTCCCCTGTGACAGCTCTGGTCAAGTGCGCCTTTAAAAGTAACACATCCATCCCTTGCCATTAGGGTCAGGAATGTTCAGACAGGGTCAGTGCTTTTATTGCTGGTGAAAGTCAGAGACGTCCCCGGTGGGAGCCTGCTCATGTGCCCCACTGCCGTTGGGCCCACCCTCTGACTCTGATTTATACAAACCATGGCGCCTGCCCTGCCAGCCAGGGACAGACCTCCTGTGCTGAGGCCAAACCCCTGGCCTTTTTGATCCCCATGGATCCACATGTCCTCAGGCTTCCAGGGAAATGCCAAAGGAGGGTAGATACGTGAGGACTGGGGGACTGTCTGCCCAATCAAGTGTGAAATCCTATTTGGTCCTAAATCCTGAAAATGATCAGGATTAACCTTCCAGAATAAAGTACCAGTGTTCTAATACCCAGGTGGGTTTATTTAATTTTATTTTATTTATTTTTTTATTGCTCAGTAAGTTCTAATTGCCATTTAGAGAAGAGTTCCTACAGTGTTGATTCAAAAAGCTGGGACGAGAAACAGCATCTATGTACAGTTTCAGAGAGAGAGAGAGGGAGAGGCAGAGAGAGAGGTCTTCTGTCTGCCAATTCACTTCTCAGATGGCCACAACAGCTGGGGCTGGACCAGGAGCTTCATCTGGGTCTCCCAAGCCGGTGCAAGGGCCCAAGTATTTGAGCCATCTTCCACTGCTTTCCTAGGTACATCAGCTGGAGCTAGATTGGAAGTGGAGCAGCCAGACATGAACTGGTGCCCATATAAAATTCCAGCATCACAGCAGTGGTTTTATGTGCTGCGCCACAGTGCTGGCTCCTGGTCTGTTTTCTTTGCTGTGTGGTATTCCATTGTATGAATATATATATATATATATATATATATATATATATATATATATATGTAATCTCCTCATTTCTGTTCTTATGGAATATCTTGGGTTGTTCCCCCCCCCCTTTTTTTGTCTTATTGTGAACACTGCTGTTATAAACCTTATTCCTTTAAGTTTCTCTAGTGATGGAACTAGCAAGATTAGAGAATCCTGAAGTTTACAAATTTCCAAAATGACAGTACCAGTTGACATTCTCATAAGCAATGAATGAAACTTCGTATTGCCTTAAATCTTCATATAAACTAGGTATTGTCACAATTTTAGAAGTCTGCCGTCTGTTATCAGTAATTCATTGGCGAGTTAATTTTCATTTCCCTGAACACTTAATGAAGTTGAGCAATTTTTGTCTGTCTTTTGGGGCTATTTTGATTTCTAGTTCTATGTACTGCTTACTGAAAGGTTTAACCCATTTTTGTTTTTTTTAAATAAATCTTTTTTTAAAGAAAATATTTTATTTATTTGAGAGGTAGTGTTACAGACAGTGAGAGAGAGAGACAGGAAAGGTCTTCCTTCCATTAGTTCACTCCCCAAATAGCCACAGCAGCCGGAGCTGCACCAATCCAAAGCCAGGAGCCAGGAGATTCCACTGGGTCTCCCCAGTGGGTGCAGGGGCCCAAGGACTTGGACCATCTTCTACTGCTTTCCCAGGCCATAGCAGAGAGCTGAATTGGAAGAGGAGCAGCCAGGACTAGAACTGGCGCCCAAATGGGATTCCGGCACTTCAGGCGGCGTCTTTACCCGCTACATAATGCAAATAAATCAGAATGTTTTCTTTCCTGAGGGTGTCATCTTTATGATAGGTCAGATGCCACTTTCGTCTAAATGGCCTATGAGTCTCACTTATTCATGCACTGCCAACAGTATTCACTGCTAATGACTTATCTGAAGCTAGAAACCAAGCTGGAAAACCCAGAAGGCACCTCCCTCTCCGTTCTTTCCTAAGTTTATGGCAGAAATTGAAAATTGATCGTAATAGTTTGCTGGTAAGTTGTTTTAAAGATTTATTTCTTTATTTAGAAAGGCAGAGAGAAAGAGAGGGAGAGGCAGGCAACTTCTATCTGCTGATTCATTCTCCAGATGGCTACAACAGCCAGCACTGGGCCAGGCTAAGCCAGGAGCCAGGAGCTTCATCTAGGTCTCCCACATGGGTGCAGAGACCCAAGCACTTAGGTCATCTTCTGCTGCTTTTCCCAGGCACATTAGCAGAGAGCTGACTCAGATCCAGGACACCATTCGGTGCCCATATGGGATGCTGGCATTGCAGGCAGCAACTTTACCGGCTACATCATGGTGCTGGCCCCTGCTGGTATTTTTAAAGGGTCTGTTCACTGTTTGTGTTTTTATTTTTGGGGGGGTATTTTTCTGTTGAAATGATATTTAAAATTCTGATCAAACGTTGGAATTTGGGCTTTAAAAAAATGCAGGAGATGGGGCCAGCACAGTGGCATAGCGGGTAAAGCTACTGCCTGCAACACTGCTAGTATCCCATATGAGCACCAGTTCGATTCCCAGCTGCTCTACTTCCAATCCAGCTCCCTATTAATGTACCTGGGAAAGCAGTGGAAGACAGCCAGAGTGCTTGGGCCCCTGTATTAATGTGGGAGACCCAGATCAAGCTCCTGGCTTCGGCTTGGCCCAGCTCCAGCTGTTGGCCACTGGGGAGTGAACCAGGGAGTGGAAGGCCTCTATCTCTGGCTCTCCTTTTCTCTAACTCTGCTTTTCAATAAATAAATAAATCATTTTAAAAAAAAAATGTAGGGCTTCGACAATGGTAGATCTTCATCCCCACATGGCAGAGACTACCTGGCCCTGAGAGGTGGCTCCCTAACAGTGGTGGAGTGTACCTGTCCCCATCCCCCTATGTCCAATCTTGTTTCCTCCATATTAATAGACATTTTAGCCAGAACTGTGTCTCTCTGGAATAAAGACTACTTATCCCAGCATCCCTTGCAACCAGAGCTAGCCGTGTGGTTAGGTGCAGGGTGGTAAGATCTCCATCCAGTTGGCTGAAATGTGGACGTGATTCCCCCAGGAATGGTGAAGCACCCAGAGAAAATATTGGGGTCCTGCATCCTTTATGCCCTTCTGGCTCTGACTTTTGTGTAAAGAGAAATCAATTGAAATGTTGATTTCTATGACATACAGTCAGATCTATATCCTAAATAATTTTTTAAAAAAGATTTATTGTGGTAATTTTAAAGACAGAGTTAGAGACCAAGAGAAAGAGAGAAAGACAACCAGAGAGAGAGAGAGAGAGAGAGAGAGAGAGATTTTCAACATGTTGGTTCATTCCCCAAGTGGTTGCAATGGCCAGAGCTGGGCCAGACCAAAGCCAGGATTCAGGAGCTTCTTCTGGGTCTCCCACGTGGGTGCAAGGGGCCCAAGGACTTGGGCCATCTTTTGCTGCTTTCCCAGGTGTATTAGCAGGGAGCTGGATTGAAAGTGGTACAGTTTGGGGCTGGCACTGTGCCATAGTGGGTTAAGCTGCTGCCTGCAGTGCCAGCATCCCATATGGATGCCAGACCCAGACCTGGCTGCTCCACTTCCGATCCAGCTCTCTGCTGTGGCCTGGGAAAGCAGTAGAACATCTTCTTGGACCCCTGTACCCGCATGGGAGACTGGGAAGAAAATCCTGGCTCTTGGCTTCGTATTAGCACAGCTCCAGCTATTGCTGCCAACTGGGGAGTGAACCAGTGGATGGAAGACCCCCCTCTCCCTGCTGCCTTTTTCTCTCTTTGTGTAACTCTGATTTTCAAATAAATAATTTTTTAAAAAGTGGAGCATCTGGACCTCAAATCGGTGCCCATATGGGATGGTGGTGTCACAGGCAGTGGCTTTACCCACTGTGCCACAACAATGGCCCCTAAAATAATTCTTCAAATGGACCAGGTTCTCTTCCTCATTGTCCTTGGCCTTCCCTGAAGTGCTCCCATGTTTGATACAGTTTCAGTTTTGAGCCAACTCATCCATTTGGCTTGCTATTGTACATCTCACTGAACTCAGGTTAGGTGTTTGCATCTGAAATCTCTAATACTTAAAACCTGTGTGACACGACAGGAACATTCTCCAAGTCTAACAGATACACTTCAAAAAGTGTTAGGGTAGAATTCTCAGGGTTTTAAGATGATCTAAATTTCCCAGCCTCTGTACTATTGATGCTTTGGGTGGGATACCCTTGGTTGTTGGGGCTGTTCTATGCATTGCAGAATGTGTAGAACCCTGGCCTCTACCCAGTAGATGCTGATAATACCTCCTTCTTCAGCTGTGACTGTCAAAAATGTCTTCTGTGGGGGAGTGTTGTACTAGTTGAGAACCAATAATCTAAAGTATATTTCTTTGTTCTTTTTAAATTGATTTTATTTTTAGAGCACTTTCAGGCTTATAGAAACTTAGAGCAGAAAGTACGTAGAGTTCCTAGATACCTTCTCCCCTTCCCTGCCTACTATTTCCCCTGTTACTAACATCTTGCCTTAATGTGGTGCATTTTTTAGAAAGGTATGTAGTCCAATTCAGGTTCCTTCCTAGTGTCACATAGTTCTACAGGTTTTTGGCAATTACATAATGTCATATACTCACCGTTACGTTACATATGGAGTACTCCAGTACGATCCATAGGGAAATACTAGACTCCTCAGATGCTTAAGTCCCTTCTGTGAAATGGTGTTGTATTTGTATATGACCTACACATGTCATCCCACGTACTTGAAATAATTTCTAGATTACTTACAATACCCAACACAGTGTGTTATGTAAAGAGTTGTCATATACTATATTGCTTTAGAGGATATTGATAAGAAAAAAATTGTTCCATGCTTAGTATGGACATACTTTTTTTCTAAATATTTTCAGTCCATAGTTGATTGAATCCATGGATATGGGATGACTGACTTTGAAAGAAGTAGACTCAACTCTTCTTAAAATGATCCCTATGCTATTTTCTGTTATAGTGCATTTGAATTGCTTCTCAATGATTGAATAATTCCGAAATAAGGGCTTAACAGATGAATATTCATTGTTATTTAGGGTGCTGCTTTGTGATTAATCTTTGATAATTTAATGATTTATTCAGCCAGCATTTCTTATCACATCTGGTAACTGGATAGGTTCTCATTGTGTATAATTAAAGTGACTTTTGGAAATTGCTGAGAAGATGACATTGAAGACCAAAATTTATTTTTCAATAAGGCCAATATAGGTAGTGTTTCTCTCCAGTTGAAATGCACAGCTGTTATTTTAGTCAGGTACTAAATATCGAAGTTGCTTGTGTCTTAGCAGATGTGGATTAAATTCTAGAAAAATCTCAGTGCTTTGGGATGCTGTTAAAATGAGGGACAGAGAACTAGAAGCTATATTAAAGGGCAATAACTTCAAGCCTCTGTTTCTTGTTTCTTACTCTTATGTATTCAGGAAATATGATTTTCTTCAACAGAATGAGGATAAAATTTCTCCATTATTTTCCTCTCCTGTCTTTTGGCTGACTCTGCATAAATTAAAAGCAGTTATGTCATAGGACACTCATTCCTACCTGTTAGACATGCAGATTTGTTAAATGGATAAATTTATGATAAGTAGCAGGTAACAATCTAGTGAGGTCATGATTACCACAAAATTAACAATAACCCAAAGACACAGGCAGCTGCTAGACTGGAACCTAACCTGTGGTTCACCTGGACTCAGAAGATAGCACACATGTGGCTGGTGATGATGAGTAATAGCAAAATCTGTTGTCCTTATTTATTTATTTGAAAGAGTTACAGAGAGATGGAGAGACTGATAAAGAGGTCTCCCATGCACTGGTTCACTCCCTAAATGGCTACAGTGGCTAGAGCTGGGCTGATCCAAAGCCAGGAGCCAGGAGCTTCTTCTGGGTCTCCTGCATGAAGGACCCAGGCACTTGGGCCATCTTCCATTGCTTTCCCAGACCATCAGCAGGGAGCTGGATCAGGAGTGGGGCGGCCAGAACCAAACCAGTGCGCATATTGGATGCCGGTGCCACAGGCAGAGGCTTAACCTACTATACCACAGCACTGGACCCATGTTGTACTCATTTTATCATTTTTCAGAATCTGTACATGTATTTGCCCTTCATTAAAAAAAAAATGAAAGTCACTGGCCAACTTCTTTTAAAATAAATGGACTTTGAAGGACAGAACATAAAAGAAATTATTAAGAAAAATAAATATTAACACAGGAAGTGACAGTTGGTCTTTCTTATGAATAAATTGTATTGTGGCATATTTTGATTTTCAGGAAGCCCAAACCAGTTTTCCAAGATTATCAATGTGTTTTAGCCATGATTCTTAGATTTCAAATGAATAGAGGGATTTATTCTGATGTAAGAACAGGAGCCAAGTGACTTTTTATTTCCTGTAGTGATGTGGAAAGCTAGTTAGTTCACCTTTAGGAAGAGCCAAAACCCTGGTTTTGAAATATAATGTTGACAATTGCAAGTCACAGTGTCTGCATTCTAGGTGACACTTATTTCCATCTCTGTTTTACTGAAAGTAAGTTTACATAGAGTCTGCTCTGTGGGTACATTGTTGTCCTGTGAAACCTGATAGATAGAACCAGAAAACAAGCTTTTTCTGTGGGCATTGAAGGAAACACTTAAAATGACCAAGTAATAAGAATGCACAATATTGTTTTGTTTTTAAAATTTATTTGGAAGGCAGAGTTACAGAGAGAGAGAGAGAGAGAGAGCCAGCGAAAACAAGCTTCCATTCACTGGTTCACTTCCCAAGTGGCCAGGGTTAGGCCAAGCCAAAGCCAGGAGCCTGAAACCCCATCTGGGTTTCCTATGTGGGTAACAGAGACCCAAGCACTTGGGCCATATTCTGCTGCTTTCTCAGGCACATTAGCAGGGATCTGGACTGAAAGTGGAGCAGCTGGGACTTGAACAGGTACAAATATGGGATGCAGGTGTCACAGGCAATGGCTTAACCCACTGTCCCACAGCCCCAGCCTTAAGAATGGGCAATTTCTGATGCAGCATAGTACACTGTTGGCCAAAGGGAACCTGTCTGGAGCCATGTTTGCTTATCCAGTTTATTCTATGAGTGTTGCATGAATGCTGTGGAGGGAACTCTGTCTTGGATTCAGTGTTCTGTCTTCCAGTTGAGAGATTCATCAACCACAATATCATAATTCACATTGGAGCAAACTGACAGAAGCTAATGTACAAAGGTGTGAGGGGAGCTATGCTTTTCCAGGGTCAGGAATGTGCATATGAATACTTGAGACACTGCTGGGGAAGCCTCTTGGGGAAGCAGGTAATAGCATACACCATTGAAGACCTTGGCCCTTGGAGCCCGACAGGCGGGGCTTACCTGCTGTCTTCTCCACACAGGTGAGACGTGAGCAAGTGACTTAGCTTCTCTAAGTCCCACACTCTCACCTGAAAACCGTGGATGCCAATAGTACCTGAGCCTCACAGGAGATACAGGATGCTCAGAAAGTGTGCTCAGAGGTGCCTGGCACTCAGCGACCTCTTGACAAAGAGCAGCTAGTGGTGGAGATAGGAAGGAGGGTTCAGGCCTGGAAAACCTGTTTCTAACGAAACCCACAGGATGCCTCAAATCACATGAAGTGAACTACAGTGTACCTCATGTAAGGTCAGCAATTAGCTCATTGTAAAATGCCGGAACTGTAGCTGTCAAGAGAAAGGTGTGGTCTTCATGGACCTTAAAAAGAGAGCCAGAACAGGTAATACAGGCCAGTCATAGTCGGTCCTGCCCTCTGTCATAGAACATACTCCCCAGATGTCCCAACTGTTTAAAGATATGGCCTATGTGGAAAGAAATATGGCCCTGTAGGGTGTGTTAGAGCCTCAAAGAAGTACACAAGAAACTGCTCAAAATCCTGATCCAATTGGTATTTATCAAACAGCCTAATACCCAATTCTTCCACTTTTATTTTTTTTTTAAATACTTATTTATTTGAAAGGCAGAATTACAGAGAGGAGAGAGAGAACTTCCATCTGCTGGTTCACTCTGCAAATGGCCACAAAGGCCAGGGATGGGCCAGGCCAAATCCAGGAGCCAGGAACTCCACAGGGTCTCTCATGGGTGACAGGGCCCCAAGCGCTTGGGCCATCTTCCGCTGCTTTCCCAGGCCCATTAGCAGGGAGCTGGATCGGAAGTGGAACTGCTGAAACCTGAGCCAGCATTCAAATGGGATGCCAGCATTGAATGCCTAACCTGTTGTGCCACAATGCCGGCCCCAGTCATTGAATTTCAAGGGGCGATAAGGAAATAACAGAATAGTAATAGAAAGATCTATGTAGACCTTTGTGTTACAGTGATACATGGCTATTATGAGTAATTGATGACTTTATATGAATGATTTTTTTGACAGCCAATATTCTAACCAAGTGAATGTTATATAGTTACTAAAGACAATGAAGGGGCCAGTATTGTGGCACAGAGGATTAAACTGTTGCCTGCAATGCCAGTATTCCATACGGGCGCTGGTTGGAATCCCAACTCCCCGCTTCTGATTCAGCTCCCTGCTAATGCATCTGGAGAGCAACAGAAGATGGCCCAAGTACTTGAATTGCTGCCACCCACTTGGGAGACCCAGCTGGAGTCCCAGGCTCCTGGCTTTGGCCTACTCCAGCCCTGCTGTAGCCATCATTTGGGGAATAAACCAGCACATGGAAGATCTCTCTGTCTCCTATCCCTCTCCTAACTCTAGACTTTCAAATAAACAAATATTAAAAAAAATTAAACATGTACAATTATAATCAGGTCACGAAACAGATACAAGCTGAAAATATTATAAACATCAAAATATCATCAAATGACTCAAATTTTGAGGCTGTTTCTTAGACTCCATTGCCTGTCGCGTGTTGACTGTAACATTTTAACAGAGCCCCATGTGCTGTCAATAATTACTTTTCACATCTCATGGGACCTGTGACTAGCTTGGATGACTGGCGGCTGACAGTAGCATCTGACATTACTTTGTTGTATTTCTTTTTTTAGTGATGAAAATGCCAGGAAAGATTTAAAGACACTGCCAGCCTTTCCAACCAAGACTCTTCAGGAACATCCATCCCTTGCTTACTGGTAAGCCAGGTCAAGATAACGGATGGCCCATCCTCAGAGCCTCCCATGAAAACTGCATGCGTTTCCAGAAATTAAAAAAAAATACAAGTGAAGAATGCATCAAATATATCAGAGTGGCCATAGCTAGAGCTCCATCCTTTCCGGGAAAGGATCTTGTCAGAACTCACTGGAGATCATTATACCAGGATGGGTCTCACTGTCGTTCGTCAGGGGGCTGCTGTGTGGCATCTCTTTCAAGTGCATAGAATGCCTGTGAAGTGTGCCTCTAGGTGAACACGCTTCATGCCTGTGCGGTCACTGTGCAAAGCAGCCTTGATCTGGCACCATGCAAAGTAAATCTTATAAAGCACAGTTTTCCCCTATCAGAGGCTTCCTTAGTGACCGGAGGTTTTCTCTATAATTAGATACCATTGTATATTTTGAGTTGTCTTAGTTGTTTGTATTGTAATGGATTCATAGTACCCATCTTCCAACCCACATTTTTTTCTAGAACATTACTTTGTTTCATTTGAATTAAAATAATCCCTTTAGATATTTTCTTCTTGATTTCAGTCTCCAAATTCTAGAGATGGTTTTTCTTTCCAAATAAATAACATAATTAAATAAAGATTAATAGTAGACATTCAATGCTGATAGCTTTAACCTGGAGGTTAGAATGTGTTTCCCAAATATGTAGTCACAAGTGAGTGATGAGCTGCATTGCATCCTGACTCTGGAAACTTCACATAAATCATTGTTATGTGACAGTTTCTTATGGGGGGGAAAGGACTTATTACTGTTCATATAGATATAAAAATGATTAGTCTTTTATGTTATATTTGAGATATGATAGAAGAGCTTCCTGTCTGAGTAGGATGGGATAGCATCTGTAAAATCTGTCTGAATTCAGCTGAGGTCTCTCCTTTGCAGTCACCAGATTTTATCTCAGGGTCACAATCAAGGATTTTCCCCCACAACAGTGAGTCCATGATAGAGTGTTATAGATTGTACTCAGACTTTCTTTCTAAACTCTTTTGAGTAATTCAAAAAGAAAGTCATTAAAAACTAATGCTTCCCTTTTAAGATTAAAAATCTATTTTTATTTATTGGAGAGAGAGAGAGAGACGAGTTCCAACCTGCTGGTTCATTCCCAAGGCCTCCCAGGATTGGGCCAAGCTGAAGCTGGGAGCTGGGACTTCCTGGTCTCCCCTATGGTGGCAGGGACCTAACTATCTGAATTCTCGCCTACTGCCTCCAAAGGTACACACCAGCAGGAAACTGGAATTGGGAGCAGAGCCAGGATCCAACTCCAGGTGCTACGATAAGGGACACAGACGTGTTAACTGGCATCTTAACTGCTAACCTAAATGCCCACCCCCGAGCTCCCTCTTTAACCACAGGAAGGATAGGCCATATGCTCAAAATGCCCTCAATAAAGTTCTCCAAATGATGTTTAATATCTTTCATTTAAATGTATTTATATTCCTTGTAATTATTGCAAAAGGTATTAGTTTTCCTTTTGTGAAACTGACGTTATGTTCTCACTTTCTAATGAGTTGTTTTTTAAAGCTTTGAATATATGTGCATAAAATGTATACATTTAAACATCAAATGTACGTTAAACATCATAATGGAGGTGGTCAAGAGTCTGAAGCTCAGAAGCCTCATCCTACAGAAAGGAACATTAGCCAGATTCTGTCTTCTGAACAAGATGGTGAAGCCTTCACATCAAATGACCGAGAACTACCTGAGAATCTAGAAACTGAGTCTGCCTCAGATCGTCATATTGTCATAATTTTCATTTCCTTGTCTTACAGTGAGGACAGAGTAATTGAACATTATTTGAAAATCAAAGGTCTAACTCGAGGTCAAGCTGTGGTTCAGTAAGTATCTTTCATTTCATTTGCTAAGGTTTATTTTTAACACCATGCATTTGAAGAGCATTGGAAATGAGTTGTGTCTAGTTTTGGTGTACATGGTCCTTATTCGGTCAAAAATATCATGAATCAGAAAAATCTCTTGGATCATCCCATGCATTGGTGTCACCAGTTGAGATGCCACTGTAGAAACTGTGGTGAAATGAATAGCTCTCCTCCTGGGTAGACGCAAGGTTATTCAGCTTTAGAATTTGAACATAATGTCGTCAGCTCCTCTGATATTTACCAGGAGCAGCTTGGAGCAGCTTTTTTAATGTCCCTTTAGGAAATAAGTTTAAGAAAACTTCAGTGTTATGTGAGCCAAGAAAAACTTATCTGGAGACCTTGTTTGATTCTTTGGTCTGTATCTCTACTTGGAGTGGAAGACACAGTGTTATTGTGTTGGATAATGTGTTTGTTCATGCTGCCAAGACCAAACCATAGAAATACAGCAATATTTTTGCATTTCATGACTTGCAGGGTTACCACCCATTCATTATGGGCAATTCACTTACCACATTGAATTTTCAAAATATAAGAGCTGATCCATTTTAAGTGCATTATGACTGTAGTAATCGCAAAATAACTTCTATGGATGTAGAAGTTTTTTTTATTTTAAAAATAAGCACTGAGTATAGCATACAGCAAGTGAAAAGCAGAATGAGGATTTGGTGATCCCTAAATCTGAGATCAGTGTATAGATTTCCCTCACTCTCCTCACTTGCTATGATCTTATTTCTATCTTAATGTACCTCCTGGACTCTTTAAGGCAGAACTCAGAAGTTAAGGGCCAGAGCTGTGGCTTAGGGTGTGAAGCCGCCACCTGCAGGGTTGGCATCCCACATGGACACCGGTTTGAGCTGCTCCACTTTTTTTTTAAGATTAATTTATTTATTTGAAAGAGTTACAGAGAAAAAGAAGGAGAGGCAGAGAGAGAGAGAGAGAGAGAGAGAGAGAGAGAGAGATCTTCCATCCACTGACTCACTCCCCATTTGGCCGAAATGGCTGGAGCTGCACCAGTCTGAAGCCAGGAGCCAGGAGCTTCTTCTAGGTCTCCCACGCAGGTCCAGGGGCCCAAGGAGTTGGGCCATCTTCTACTGCTTTCCCAGGCCATAGCAGAGAGCTGGATTGGAAGTGGAGCAGCTGGGACTCAGAACCAGTGCCCATATGGGATGCCAGAACTGCAGGCAGTGACTTTACCAGCTTTGCCACAGTGCCAGCCCCTGCTCCACTTCTGATCCAGCTACCTGCTAATGCACCTGGGAAAGCAGCAGAAGATGGCCCAAATGCTTGGGTCCTGTATCCATGTGAGAGAAATGGATGAAGCTCCTGGCTCCTGGCTTCAGGTCAGCCCAGCTCTGGCTATTGAGGCTATCTGGGGTTTGAACCAGGGGATGGAAGATCTCTTTTTCTCTCTCTGCCTCTTTCTCTGTCTCTCTCTCTCTAACTCTACCTTTCAAATAAATAAATAAATCCTTAAAAAATAAATCAGAAATTAACTATCCTAAAATTTGATCTTTGTCATTTAACAAAATATTTTATTTATTTTTTTGAATGGCAAAATTAGAGAGACACAGAGAGAGAGAGAAAAACATCTGTCTGCTGCTTCACTTCCCAAATGGCCACAACAGCCAGGGCTGGGCCAGGCTGAAGCCAAGCACCAGGAGCTTCATCTGGTCTCCCACATGGGTGCAGGGGCCCAAGCACTTGGGCCATCTGCTGCTCATTAGAGGGGAGTTGGATGGGAAGTGGAACAGCCTGGACTTGAATGGGCACTCATATGGTGCTATAGGTGGCAGCTTTACCCTCTATTCTACAATGCCAGCCCCAGGAGAGTGTGTTTGTTTGTTTGTTTTAAGACTTATTTATTTATTATTTGAAAGGCAGAGTTAAAGAGACCAGGGGGTGTTCTTCCATGCACTGGTTCCCTTTTCAAATGGCCAAAATGGCCGGAGCTGGGCTGATCTGAAGTCAGGAGCCAGGAGCTTCCTCCAGGTCTCCCATGCAGGTGCAGGGGCCCAAGGACTTTGGCCATATTCTTTTTTTTTTTTTTAATGACAGGCAGAGTGGACAGTGAGAGAGAGAGACAGAGAGAAAGGTCTTCCTTTGCCGTTGGTTCACCCTCCAATGGCTGCCACGGACAGCGTGCTGCGGCCGGAGGTGCTAGGTGCTTCTCCTGGTCTCCCATGGGGTGCAGGGCCCAAGCACTTGGGCCATCCTCCACTGCACTCCTGGGCCACAGCAGAGGGCTGGCCTGGAAGAGGGGCAACTGGGACAGAATCCGGCGCCCCGACCGGGACTAGAACCTGGTGTGCCGGCGCCGCAAGGCGGAGGATTAGCCTGTTGAGCCACGGCGCCGACAATATTCTGCTGCTTTCCCAGGTCATAGTACAGAGCTGGATGGGAAGTGGAGCGCTGAGTATCGAACCAGCGGCCATATAGGGTGCTGACATGGCAGGCATGCAGCTTTATCCGCTATGCCACAGCGCCAGCCCCAAGAGTGTACTTTTTAAGTCCTGTATACATGTAATGAAATTCAGCTCTTTTAAGTGTTTCCAAGAGTTACAACAAATGTTTATGATTATTTAGCCTCTCCCACGATCATTATTAAGAATATCTTTATTTATTATGAGCATGACTCAAAAGTTGATTCTGCTTGCTTATATCATTAGTTGCTTACTTTCAAAATCTTTGAGATTATAGTACAATATATTTCTAAACCATGGCAATTTTAATATGCAAAAACTAACATTTGCTATAGCTTTTTGAAATTGAAGTTCTGTTACCTACTTGTAGCATTTGGAGAAGGTAAAATCTATTACTTTCTTGCCTGGTTTATTCTATTTCTACTGGAGTTGAAAATGTTAGTCTTGGTTACAGAGAGGAAAGTAGAAGCACATTGTGTTTCCTTAAGTAATTTTTCCCAAAAGTGACTTTTTAATGAGGTTATGGTATATATTCATTTTCCATAGGTATATGAAAATAGTAGAAGCTCTTCCAACTTATGGAGTCCATTATTATGCAGTGAAGGTAAGTAGTGTTCTATCGCAAAGCTTTCGCCATACCCATGATATTTTATGGGAATTCCCAAACAACATCACTTTTTTTTTTTAATAAGATTTATTTATTTGAAAGTCAGTTACACAGAGAGAGAAAGAGAGGCGGGGTGGGGTGGGGTCTTCTATCCATTGGTTCACTCCCCAGATGGCCGTAACAGCCAGAGCTGTGTTTATCTGAAGCCAGGAACCAGGAGCTTCTTCTGAGTCTGCCATATGCGTGCAGGGGCCCAAGGACTTGGGCCATCTTCTACTGCTTTCCCAGGCCATAGCAGAGAGCTGGATTGGAAGTGGAGCAGCCGGATCTAGAACCGGCACCCATATGGATGCTGGCACTGCAGGTGGCAACTTTACCCGATACACCACAGTGCCAGCCCCTCCCCTGATTTCAGTAGCTTGGTGAAATACAGAAATTTTTGTAGGTTTTGAAACACCACTTTTCAATCTGTATATTTTGCTTTTGTGTAGTATTTTCAGATGTATGTAAATAGAGAGAAATTGACTAAGAAATATTTTGGGATGATGAGCAGGGAGTCTTGTTTGGAAGAGGAATAATTTTATAATTGATGAGTCCTTGAGTGACTTCATGTTATTACAGTGTTTATATCTCTAGACAACTCGAAATGATAGGGGATTAACTAGTAGATACTTGCATAATGAGGACGCCCTGCACACACACACACAAATATGTACCAACTTGGCTTAAATTCCTACCAATTCTACTTTGCATATGAGTTATTTGTGTCCACCTAAGTTTTCCTCTTCCTATGTCAATACATCCGTTGCTTTGACTCGACCTAAAAGATAAATCAATGAAAATAAGTACGTCACTTCCATCCTCAGAAGTACCCCATACTAATTATTCTAACATCCTGTCTTTGAATTGTACAGGTTCTCCAAAAGAGTTTTTCAGTATCCCATGTCCATTGTTAGTGTGTTTTAAACACTGGGATTTGGAACCACCTTTCTCATCTTTGGAAATTTCCCTGACCTTTACAACTAGTAACTAATTATGAGAATAGTCTTTTGTTTGTTTGTTTGTTAGCATGGATAACTGGCTTTGTACTGAGTTAATGCTTAGCTCAATTAATTATATATTTCTTCTCTGCAGCTGTGAAGCCAAAGTCATGTTTCATTCTTATTGATGATCTTGACAGTATTGGTCTGTTTTGACTTAGAGTTCTTATTTGAAGAAGCGGTCGTAAGAAGGCATTTTCATAACAAGTTAATTTTGAATAGTGTTTTGTTTACTGAGACAGCTTCACTTGCAGATGGTTGTTAAGGGATGGAATTGGTAAATATTACTTCACCTGTAGACTTAACAATTAGGTATTGATTCTCAGGCTTTTCTGTCTTGTAGGATAAACAAGGACTTCCTTGGTGGCTTGGAATCAGCTATAAAGGAATTGGCCAGTATGACTTACAAGACAAGGTGAAGCCTCGGAAAGTAAGTGTGAATCATTCCAGACACTTAGGAGAGCCTTGGGTGCTTCTAGAATTGGCCACATCCTTTGAAGGGTACCATGATCTGTGCTGGGCAAAGAGTTTTGGTCTGTGAATCCATGGGTTCAGAGGAGACTCAGGTTAAGTGTAAATATTTTTTATAACTCATGTATGCACCATTTACATGAGTCCCGGTCTGGTCATGTTTTCTAATCGAAGTTATGCACTAAGATGTAACTACAAGGATGGTGATCACACCTAATTTATAAGCACATGTGATTAGTTTTCTATTAAAGTTAATCTCAAAAGGATCATGTCATTTGTTTTATAAATTTCATACAAAGGTGTTTCAAAAAATTGAAATTAGTGGATAAGTTAATTTGTCATCAAAATTTTGAAACCTACGCATGTGTTAGGCCTTCAAAAGGCTCATGGAGGGCCCAGTGTTGTGGCTCACTGGGTTAAGCTGTTTCTTGCATCCCACAAGGATGCCCATTCAACTCCTGGGTACTCTGCTTCTGATCCAGCTCTCTGCAAATGCACCTGGGAAATTGGTGCAAGGTAACAACTCAAGTGCTTGGGCCCCTGCCACCCACGTGGCAGACCTGGACAGAGTTCCGGGCTCCTAGTTTCAGCCCAGCCCAGCCCCAGCCATCACAGCCATCTGGGGAATGAACCAGCAAATGGAAGATCTCTCTCTCCTTCTTTCTCTGTAACTCTGCCTTTCAAATAAACAAATAAACCTTTCCCAGGTGCATTAGCTGAGAACTGCATTGAAGCAGAGCAGCCTGAACTCAGGCATGCTGGCCATCCTCGTAGTCAGAGGCTTAACCCGCTGTACCACAGCACCAGAGCGCCAGCCCCATAAACCAAAATTTTGCATGCTGGTAATCTCTCAGTGATACAATTATGAGCAATTTTCTTTATATGACTGTTGCTGCTTTACTTAGCTCGATTCCCAGTTTTCTGCACTACATATGTCTGCTTTATTTAAGGGAGAGTAAGTTACATGCTGTAGTAGTCACTTTCTTTACTATAACGAAATACTCAAAGGAAAAGAGATTTATTTAGCTCACAGTTTTAGAGGCTGAAAATCCAAAGAGCATAACATGGACTCTTGAAAGTGCCCCTTGCCAGATGGCAGCAGTATGTGGGGGAGGAAGGGTTCACATCCCAGTACAGGAAGTACAGGGTGGGATCAGACTCCAGCATATATAACAACTCTGGGAGATGAGCATTGTCTTCCTAGTGCAAGTCTTGGAAAACCCCAAGACTACCACTCTGTGCACCGTGTCTCCAGCAATGAAACTTTGAGGAAAATGATACTCAAATTATAATCCACTTTGTTTATTTTTGTTTTTTTAAAGATTTATTTATTTATTTGAAAGTCAGAGTTACAGAGAAGAGGCAGAGAGAGAGAGAGAGGAGAAATCTTCTCTCTGCTGGTTCACTCCCCAAATGGCTACAACTGCTAGGACTGAACCAAACCAAAGCCAGAGACAGGAGCTTCATCTGGGCTTCCTACATGGGTCCAGGGGCCTAAGCACTTGGGTCATCCTCCACTGCTTTCTCAGACCTGTTAGCAGGGAACTGGATTGGAAGTAGAGCAGCCAGGACTCAAACCAGCGCCCATTTGGGATGCTGTCAGTGCAGGTGGAGGCTTAACCTGCTATGCCACATTCCTGTCTCTGACACTGTTTATTAAACAGTTGTGTTCTCTCAGGTTTGTATTTTCTAGAGCTAAAATAAGTTATATTATTTTCCATTTAAAATCTGCTTATAAAAGCTGTTTTGGGCACCAGCGATGTGGCATAACAGGTTGAGCTGCCACTTGCAGTGCCAGCATCCATATGGGCGCCGGTTGGAGTCTGGCTGCTCCACTTCTGATCCAGCTGCCTGCTAATGCACCTGGGAAAGAAAACAGTGAAGGATGGCCCAAGTCCTTGGGCCCCTGCAACCACATGGGTGATTAAGATGAAACTCCTGGCTACTTGTTTCAGCCTGAACAGCCCTAGCCTTCATGGCCATCTGGAGAGTGAACCAGTGGATGGGAGATCTCTCCCTCTCTCTGTAACTGTGCCTTCCAAATAAATAAAATCTGAAAAACAAACAGAAAAGGCTATTTCTCTTGACCTAAGCACAAGTGCACAATACACTGTTGCCCAAGTAAGAACTGAGGTGTACACAGGGTTTACCTTCCAGCTGCCCATGGCTTTGTTGGTGTTATTGAGACGTACAGACTGACTCACACTGTGCTGGTTGGCTTTGCCAGCCTCACACAGGAGTGAAACAATGGTCTCTAATAACAGATTGAGGTCAGGCTCCCTGCATTATCATACCCCGACATCACAGCCATAAATAACTCCCATCGCTTCCCAATGTCTCTTTCTTTAATGTGTGTTTTTAAAAACCCAGCCATATTCTTCATAAAGCAGCCCTGTAATCACAGCATGGCTCTGTGCACCTCCTAAAAATCCTTCCAGCTTCAATCCCTGCCCAGCATTCCTTGCATTCTGAAAGCAAATAAAACTGGTCTTCTCCCCATTTTAAGATTGTGAAACTGACACAGATAACACAGAAGGGTGGCCTAGGGCAAACCACAGCCCCCACTCAGGGGCGATCCAGCTCTCTCTTGGGTCAGCCTGGTGGAACCTTGAGGCTTCTTATCAGAAATTATCAGTGAAATCACAACAGCATCCTTCAACAACCCCTATGCACCTGTAAGAGAGACAGCAGGAGAGCATGTGTGCAATGTTACAATTAGAATTTTGTTTCTGTAAGCCCTGCTATCAAGATGGTTTTGAATGAGGAAAACGAGACCAGGGATTTAGCCCAGTGGTCAAGACACCTATGTCCCAGTTTAGAGTGCCTGGGTTTGATTCTTAGCTCCATTTGCCTGCTCACTTAAGTCATGGAAGGCAGTGGTGATGGCTGAAGTAGTTGGGCTGCTGCTACTTCCATGGGAGACCTGGATTGATTTTTCCAGCTCCCAGGTTCAGCCCTGACCCAGCTCTGACCATTGCAGACATTTGGGGAGTGAACCAGTGGTTAGGAGTGCTCTCTCTATTTCTCTGTCTTTCCTTCTCTCAAATTAATCAAATAATTAATTTTAAAAAACAAATAAGGAGAATACACTTAATTTCCAAGAATAATGAATAAAATTATTTCTATTTTTTTAACAATTTATAAAAATTTCTAATCAGTTTTTTATCAGAATAAAACATCTTCATTTTAAAAACAAACAAAAAAACAGGAAATACTACAGAAATATGTCAGGGCAGCAAGTCTTTCTGCGGTCATCATCCTGCACCATGATAACTGCTGATAAGAAAATTATATTAGTTCATTTAGACTTTGTCAGTATATATCCTAAGCATTTACAAAGAGGGAGAAATCTTATTACGTGTGCTATTTCGTACTTTGATATAGTTCTCTAGCTCACTCATGAACTTATTTCTTTTCAGTATTTTATTTTTTAAAAGATTTATTTATTTGAAAGGCAGAGTTAGAGAGGCAGAGAGAGAGAGATAATCTTATAGCCACTGGTTCACTCCCCAGATGGCCACAACAGCCAGAACTGTTGCGATTCGAAGCCAGGAGCCAGGAATTTCTGAGACTCCCATGCAGGTGTAGCAGCCCAAGGACTTAGGCCACTGCTTTCCCAGACCATAGCAGAGAGCTGGATCAGAAGTGGTGCAGCCAGGACCCAAACCGGTGCCCATATGGGATGCTGGCACTGAAGGGGCAGCTTCACCCAGTACGCCACAGTGCCAGCCCCTCTCTTTATTTTTATTTTACTTTTTTAAAAAAAGATTTATTTGATTTATTTGACAGAGTTACAGAGCAAGGTAGAGCCAGAGAGAGAGAGAGGTCTTCCATCCACTGGTTCACTCCCCAAATGACCACAACGGCCAGAGCAGAGCTGATCCAAAGCCAGCAGCCAGGAGCTTCCTCCAGGTCTCCCATGTAGGTGCAGGAGCCCAAGGACTTGGACCATCTTCTACTGCTATCCCAGGCCACAGCAGAGAGCTGGATTGGAAGTGGAGCAGCCGGCACCCATATGGGATGCTGGTGCTGCAGGCCACGGCTTTAACCCACTGCACCACAGTGCAAGCCCACCCCACCCCCATTTGTTTTATTTTAAAAATTAAATTTTTATTCATTTGAAAACCAAAGAGTGAGATGGAGGAGACATCTGCCACCTACTGGATCACTCTCTGTCACTCTCTGAGTGCTCACAAAAGCTGGGACTGGGCCAGGCTGAAGCTCTGAGCCTCAGACTCAATCCAGGTCCCCCATGGTGAGTGACAAGAACCCAACTACTCGAGCCATCACTGCTGCCTCCCAGGGTGTGCACCAGCAATGATTAAATCAGAAGCAGAGCCGGACTCAAACCCAGCCACCCAGTGTGAAATGTGGGTATCTTAACCACTGCTCCAAACGCTTGCCTCTTTTTTTTTTTTTAAGTTTTATTTATTTGAAAGGCAGAGATGGGGAGGGGAGATGGCTATTTATAGAGAGAAGGATCCATCTTCCATTCACTGGTTCAGTCCCCAAATGGGAGCAACAGCCAGGCATAGGCCAGGCTAAAGCCAGGAGTCAGGAGCTTCTTCCAGGTCTCCCATGTGGGTACAGGGGCCTAAGGACTTGGGTCATCTTCCACTGCTTTCCCAGGCCATAGCAGGGAGCTGGATCAGAAGTGGAACAGCCAGGACTTGAACCAGTTTACAAATGGGATGCTGGCACTACAGGCCTGGGCTTAACCTATTACGCCACAGCACCAGCTCCCTCTTCACTCTTTTTAAACTTGCCTAGCTTTCCATTATGTGGAAATACATAATATTTAATCAATTATCTTTGGATGGCTGTTACGATTATATCTGTTGGGGGTGGGGTTTGCAGAGCATAATAAAGAATCCCAGCCAAGGCAAATACCTAACCCATATGTATCTATTTTGTGAGACCAAATAACATGCCTATTATTTTAAGGTAGACCTCACCTGGATTTATATTTACATATAAATATATATATATATATACACAAAATATATTTCTCTCCTGATTTTAAGAGATAACAAAAAATAACATTCGATGAGTCCTCCTGTTTTTCTGAATCTTGCATCTAAATTATATCTTAAATCAACTCACAAGTAATTTCTTAGCTAATAGGACTTGATAAGATTGAGATTCCCACAGAATGTAAATGTATCTGCTAGCAGCAATCAGCTTTCTCCCCAGATAACAGTGAATCAGAACCGACACAGCAAATACTGCATTTCATTTCCTCTCCTATGCTTATGACTCAGGCCTTTCTTTACATTCACAGCTTCATAGAAATTGGTAAATATTGCTTGACACTTACCATCATCCGGTTGTTTGTTCATTCCAGAGTCTAGACAAGGATCAGCGGCCACTTCCTTTTTTTGATTTGCTGTTTTCCGATTTCATTTTCAAGACATGCCACTCCATTCAAAAAAGACCATAAACAATTCCTTTTGGGTTATCACTTTCTTGCCTTCTTTCTTTCCAGTATTGTAAGGGAGTGTCCAGACCGGGCCATTGTTTGCCTTCTCCTCTCTTCTGTTAAAATCTGACCACAGGTTGTACTTCGGTACATTTATTTTCCGTCCAACTTGAGCATTTAATGGTAGGGAGTCGGTTCTCCAAGTCCTTTCCTGACCCAGTTTGTACAAATGAAAGGATGCATAATTCAAAGGACCACGAGCACTGACATAAAAGGAGGATCAAGCTTCATGTGTTTGCAGGGACCTGCGTGCCCAGCGAGTTCACCAGTGACAAGGCAGGAATGAAGGTCAAACTGGCAGACTCCAGCCAAACAAAGGCTGACATGGGAGGCCTCTTGAACCGCATGCCTGCCTTATCACAATTATGTGACCTAAATGCAGGCCAGAAGGAGGGAGCTTTACCAAGAATAAGAGACTGATGTGGAAAGTATTGTTTTGAAAAGCAATTCTTCCAAGATCCACCAGCAGGGACCTTCCAGCTTTCCGTACAGTGTCCTTGAGTGCCTGGGAGCGTTGGGGACTATGTTTATTTTACCTCTCAGGGCACCCAGCAATAGCTCTTCATGGGTTTTACCTGTAAGACTTTTTCACCAGCTTGGGGGGGCAATAAGTTGTTTTGAATCAGTGTGGAACCATGTTGCAGAGCAGGAGTTTGGGAAGCTTCTCAACACCCCCCTCCCCTTTTTTTTAAGATTTTTATTTACTTATTTGAGAGGCAGAGTTACAGAGAGAGAGGGGGACGTCTTCCATCTGCTGGTTCACTCCCCAAATGGCCATCACAGCTGGAGCTGGGCCAGGCTGAAGCCAGGAGCCAGGAGATTCTTCCAGATCTCTAATGCAGGTACAGGAGCCCAAGCACTTGGGCCATCCTCCTCTGTTTTCCCAGGCCATCAGCAGACAGCTGGATCAGAAGAGGAGCAGGTGCCAGCACCTGCAGTGTCAGCATCCCATGTGGGCTCCAGTTCTAGTCCTGGCTGTTCCACTTCTGATCCAGCTCTCTGCTACGGCCTGGGAAAGCAGTGGAGGATGGCCCAAGTCCTTGGGCCCCTGCATGCACATGGGAGACCCAGAGGAAGCTCCAGGCTCCTGGCTTCGATCGGTGCAGCTGTGGCCTTTGCAGCGTTTTGTGAGTGAGCCATCGGATAGAGGACTTTCTCTCTCTCTCTGCTTCACTAAACAGCACCCATCTGGGATGTTGGCACTGCAGGCAAAGGCATCACCTACTACACCACATCGCCCGCCCTAACATTTCCTTTTTATATATATATAATTATTTTTTGTTTATTTGAAAGGGTAGAAGGAGACAGAGATATTCTATCCATCAGTTCACTGCCCAAATGCCTGCAACAGCAGAGGCTGAGCTAGGTCAAAGCAAGTAGCCCAGAAACCTGTCTGGGTCTCCCATGTGAGTTTCAGGAACCCAAGTATTTGAGCCATCTCCTGCTGCCTCCCTGGGTGCACATTAGCAGGAAACTGGATTTGGAAGGAGAGCCAGGAATCGAACCCAGATGTTCTGATATGGGATGCAGGTGTCTGAACTGCTTCACCAAATACCCCTGCCCATCTTGGCCATTTGAAAAAAAATATATTTATGTATTTATTCTCATAAAAGAAAGAGAGATCTTCCATCCACTGATTTACCACCCAAATGCCTGCAACAGCCAGGGCTGTTCAGATCAAAGCTAGGATCCTCGAACTCCATCTGAATCTCCCACATGGGTGACAGGGAGCCAGATATCTGAACGAGCACCTGCTGCCTTCCAGGGTGTGATTTACTAGGAAGCTAGAATAGGGAAGTGTTAGAACTGGAACCCAGACTCTTTGGAATCTGGAGCTGACCAGGACTTTAATCCAGAGTCATATGGGATGCAGGTGGCCCAAGCAGCATCTTAACTACTGTGCCAAACACCTGCTCCCACCTTGGCTGTTTTTAAGCTCTCTTTGCTCTTCTTACCACCAGCGTACTAGCATGGACCTCAATTAAAAACTGTTTAGATTCTAGATGAGGTTAACTGAAAGCAAAGAAGAGAATGCGTGCTGCCTAATCACGCTTTCCACGTTCATGCAAAAGAAGTATGGTGTGGAAGGAAAATATGGATTAAAAAATGTCGACCGGAAACTGGTCCATCCTGTCTGTAAAGCATTCATTAAGCTTCGGCCACACCAACAATCAATGTGATTATTAAAACCTCCTGCAGAGTCAGTGGGAGGAGAACTCCAATCCTACAGCATAGATTTGAAGTCGGAACCAGTTCTGCACTCCTGAATACCAGCTGGCTGACCTGGAGCTGTCGCTCAAGCTTTCTGGGCAATCATTTCATCATCTGTCAGATTCAAATGACTCTGCCTACTCTGCCCACCTTCCCGGGCATGGTGAGAATGCAGTGAGTTAGTAAGTTCTTTGCTGAACTTTGCCCTCTTCACTGTATTCTAATTTATAGAAAGTAAAATGGACAGCCTCGTATTTCTCTTTCCTTCCGAGAGTTAGTTCATCACAATTAGAATTCTTAGTTCTTCTATGATGAGGAAGCTTCAGAAATTTGTTTGGGTGTTGGTGAGGAAGATGGAAAGAAAGAGTCTAAGAGAAGTGTAGTTATCATTCCTAAGCTGGTGCAGTCTAACGCAAAGGATACTGGGAAGTATTGTCTCCAGGTGGGTGGCCATGGGCCAGCTGTAATTCAAGGTGTCCTGTCGCTGAAGGGAAGTCTGAAAAATAGATTCTGGCAGAGATAAGCAGTTTCTGTGGTGTTTATTTACTTCCTTTGAAGTCTTTTAGGGGAGACGGTTAGTGAGAAACAAGCAAGCAAAGAAATAAAAATGTAATTATTAACTTTGGATCAACTGATAGAAACAAAGGAGATAAAGAGACAGTAATGGGATAAAGGCTGGGCATTTGGTGTGTTCACAGAAGGCCTCTCAGAATGGTGACTTTTTTTTTTTTTTTTTGAGATTTATTTGAAAGGCAGAGTTACAAAGAGAGAGAAAGAGAGAGGGAGAGACAGAGAGGTCTCTCATCCACTGGTTCACTCCCCAAATGGCAGCATCAGCCAAAGCTGGCCCAGTCTGAAGCCAGGAGCCAGGAGCTTCTTCCAGGTCTCCCATGTGGGTGCAGGGGCGCAAGCGCCTGGGCCATCCTCTGCTGCCTTCCCATGTGCATTAGCAGGGAGGTGGATCAGAAGAGGAGCAGTAGAACTCGAACTGGAGCCCATACAGCAGATGCAAGCATTGCATACGGCAGTTTAGCCCATTGTGCTGCAACACTGGCCCAAGAGTGGTGACATTCATGTTGAGAATCTGAGAGGGGAGGAATTAACAAAGACTAGGATATGTTATTCTAGGTCAGAAAACAGGGTGTGCCAATGGGAAGGAGGTAGGCATGTTATAAAACTTGAGAGAAGACCACTACGCCAGAATTTACAGAGTAAGAGATCCTATGGAAGGTGTTGTGAGAAGAAGAAATGACAGATAGGCAAAACCATCAGATACCTGTTGTTCATTCTGTTGCTTAAATGTCTAGGCATGTCCCAAGTGGCTGAACTGTTGGCATGTGAAAAATGAAAGGTAGCTCTTAAATGGGATTCACTAGTCTGAATGCAGACAAATGTAATTAGTATCTAAAGCACTGTGAAAAGTGGTTCTTATACTGTGACCAGTGATTGACTAGTTTGGAATTTTGGTTATTGTTAGCAGAGTTTTAATGACAAAGCTCAGGATATCAAATCCATTTGTCCTTACAGATTTCTCTAACAATAGAGTTGCAATGTATAATGGTATTTTATATTTTCCCCAAAAAGTGTATATTGAAGTCATTGCATTTGTAGAGACCCTGAGGTATTACTTTGGGAAAAGTCACAGTCCCTGTCTCCAAGTACTTGATAGATCTTCTGGAAAGAAAGAATATCTTCAAAATTAGGCATTTTATTGAATACACAGACTGGGGACCAACCGATAACAAGAAAGAACAGCTATAAATATCCAAACAGCCACACAGCTGCCTACAAGCAACAGGTCAGCCTTGGTTGTATCCAGGCTCGTGAACCCTAGTGCAAATATTAACAGGAAGTCACTGACTCAGCCCTGCAAGGTTAGACTTTCAGCCACAGAGGAAACTTGGGTGAGATGACAGTCATTTAGAAGGTCAGATTTTTATAGTATGCAATTCCTGATACCCAGGACATCTTCGTCTGTACTTTTCTGAAAACACTCAAAGTGTTATGCTCTTTCCATGTAAGAGGTGATGTTTTATGCCCATACAGTTATGCAATCACATCTAAAAGAAAGCAGTCTAAATTCCCTCAGTATGTACCACTTAGGTGTGCCAGGAAATTTGAGTTCAGCACAGCTGAAGCTTTTTAGTAGGGCCTTTTCTTTCTTTCTTTTTTAAGATTTATTTATTTATTTGAAAGAGTTACACAGAGAGGCAGAGAGAGAGAGAGAGAGAGGTCTTCCATCTGATGATTCACTCCCCAATTGGCTGCAATGGCCGGAGCTGCACCGATCCTAAGTCAGGAGCCAAGAGCCTCCTCTGGGCCTCCCACGCAGGTGCAGGGTCCAAGGACTTGGGCCATCTTCCACTGCTTTCCCAGGCCATCGCAGAGAGCTGGATTGGAAGTGAAGCAGCCAAGTCTCAAACCGGCGCCCATATGGGATGCTGGCGCTTCAGGTCAGGGCGTTAACCCATTGCGCCACTGCGCCGGCCCCAGCAGGGCCTTTTCTAGTCTGATCAGTGGTTATAACATTTCCATGTAGACGTCAATCTGACCACTCATTCCTAAAGGCATTACCTAGTGGAAAGAACAGAGCTCCAGAATTTATTACTGTAGAGCACGTATTTTCATCTGCATCAGCACATTCTGCCTACGAAGCCTAGTTATGTCACCAGATACTCTCCTAAACAGGGCTTTCTCAATCTCAACACTACTGACATGTAGGGTCAGATACTCCTCGTGTGGGTGGCATTGTGTCCCCTGCATTGTGGAATGTTCAGCAGCATCCGTAGCCCCCAACTGCCGCATGCTAGATATTCCTGCCCTCCAGAGGAACAACCAAAAATGTCTCCAGATGTCATCACATGTCCTGGGGGGCAGGGAGCTGGGAAGGGTTGGGGAGTGGTCTAAAATCATCACAGGCTAAGAACCACTGGTCGAAGTAAAATTAAAGGGAATCAAAGTCCGATCCCACAAATGGTGCCGTAATTGCTGCTTTCTTTTTTTATCAGAGTCATAACTGAATATTATTCTTTTGTTGTTGTAGTTGAAAATGGAACCAGTGCCCATCACCAGCTCTTCCTCATTGAAAAAGGCAGAGGTGCTATGGTTGGAACCTGGCTATGCCTGCGTGTCAGTGCTAGGCCTGCCCCTGCTTAGCTTCATGGCCTTGATCCATTTTCTTAAGCCTTTCTGTGCCTCAATTTTCTCTTCTGCAAAATGGGGCTAAAAGTAGGACCTCCCTGTCTGGTGGTTGGGAGGACTCGGAGCAAGATAATGCGTGCAGCTGTCTTAGTGCTGCACTTGGTCTCTGAGCACTCTGGCTATGTCAGCTGACATGCCTGGTGTTGACTGCATATTGTATGACTGTCACCCCACCTAGAGGGCAGAGACTTTGTCCCATCAACTTGATGGACAGAAGACTGGCTAGAAAGAAGGCAGGTCATATTATGGGTTATAAAAACCCATAATCCTACAAAAGCTATTTTTGTACACTCCAGAAGGTACTAACAGTAAGTTCATCTAGTATAACCTTTTACGAGGAAAAAAACTAAATCAATAACTCAATGATTTTTTTGTTTTGCTTCAGGTAATAACAGGGGATCACCCTATATGAGTCATTATTTGATGTACAGTCATGCACTTCAGCTGCAACTGCCCCAAATTGAGTCATTTCCAGGTGAATTTGCAGCTAAATGATTAACCTGCAGTGATCGTGCTGTTAAAAAGCCGAGCCTCCTCTGATGTCTTTCCTGTCCTTGCCTAGGGTTTAGACGTCCAGGGGACATCTACTTTCAGTTTGTCAAGATTAAGAAAGACAGTTGGCTTTCCTTGGGCTTGCATGACCCGAGGCAAGTCTCTCCTGGCCAGCCGGAGGCAGGTGCACAGGGCGCTCAGCATTTTTGTACATGGCGAGGCACATTCCTTCTTGCCTGGATACTCCAGCCAGGAGGGAGCTTGCTGCCACGTGACTGCCCATGGCACATGCCTGTGAACCTCCTCCCTCAATCTATGACCTCCATGATACAGGAACAGTGAACAGATTTCCTACCTACGGGGTGTATCCGGAAACCACTCATGAGATCAACAGACCCTGAAACTCACAGAATTGGGGGCCTGAATGACACAGAAATGTCAACAGAATAACTCGACTGTTTCTCATCAGTGGAAAGACAGATGTGGGATCCAGATAGCTCTGTGTAGTTCCATGTCTGGTACTAAGTGGCTCAGCTCTATCGGGTAAAATTAGACTAGTGGACTTGAGAGTGTTTCCGAGCATAACCTTATCACTTACTATGTTTATCTCAGCCAGGCACTGGGCTAATTGCTTCTTGAATGTAATCTCACTTCTCTTTCCATCAACCTTCCACAGTGGGCAGTGCTGGTCCCATTTTACAAATGAGGAAACTGAGGCTCAGGAAAGTTTAGCAGCCTGCCAAATAGCACACCTATAAGTAGTAGAGCCAGATGCAAACGAAGGCCGACTGGCTTATTTCAGCTAGTTGGTTTAGGCTTTGTCAGGGAGGGGACCTGCGCATTATTCAGCAACAACAACAGGACCTTGCCTATAGTAGGTGCTCAAGAAATATCTGTTGGTGGGAAAAGAATGAATAAATGACTCTGAAAGCTACTGAAGTGCCCATGGCTTGGTCTCCCAGAAGTCTTTCAACGTTGCCTCCTTGTCTTGCCACAGGTGTTTAGGAGCCATTGTCACAGGGCACTGGGGAGCAGAGAGAGGTTATTTCTTCTAGTTCTTTATGAGCATAGACGTAGGAGCTAAACCTCTAGGTTTCAACAGAGTGGCTTCAGCATTCAGCATGTTCATGATATGAGTATAAAACTGTGCAGCAGATTATTCTAAAACAGTCAACCTTATGTCTAAGGATGAAGGACATTTCTTTCGGTTGCAGTATTTTACACAAGTTCGCTTTCAAGACAAGATTTCATCTCACCATCGTGTTCCATGACACTTTTTTTAAGCTAGGATAATTCATGACTATCAGACAAGCTCTCTTCCTATTGTAATTTTTTGATTGTCTCTTTGTTCCCCTTCTTTTTCTATTATCTATTTGTTTATTTTTGCAATCTCAAGGTAATTTGAGATTGCTGTCTATAATCTACTTTTGTATGTTTCTTTTCTTTTCTTTTTTTTTTTTTTGATACCAAAGGGCACAACTAATCTTTCTAGAAGACTGTAGAATAGAAAGAAATCTGGAAGACCTAATGTAGACTTATATTTTTATTTACAGCTATTTCCCTTTGATTGCTACTTGGGGGTAAACCAACAGAATGGAAGACCTTTCTCTCTGTCTCTCTCTCTCACTGTCTAACTCTGCCTGTCCAAAAAAAAAAAAAGATTGTTATGTTTGTATAATGAAAATAATACTTTAGAAAGTATTCCAGTCCTATACTCTTAACTCTGTGCCACAAGGCAAATAAAACCCTTTTTTCTTTTTCTTCTTTTTTAACCTCCAAGGATAGAAATGTTGGCTTGTAACCTTTCTTCTGTTTCAGTATGGAATTTACAGGAGTGCACACACATGCATACATAATATATGATCGTCCTACTGTGTAAGCTACCACGCCCTATTAAACTCCTACCCTATACAGATAACCATTGTTCTCCAGATATTAGAAAATGTGACCTGTGCTTTGCTTGCTTCTACTATTCTTTGAATTGTGGTCCCTTTCATCGAATTCAGACTGTTTTCTTTCTTTCGGCTCCTCTTAGTGCCTCAGATGAGTTAGGGTATCCTTTATTAGAGGTACAAGAGGCCACAAGTCAGGGCCCCCAGTGAGTGTTCCATTGACCAATCTTCAAATCTTTGCATGATTTTCCCCAGAGGGGGCCTCTGATAGGTCCCTTAAGAGAAACACTAGCAACAAGAAGGGAATGAAGGCAGGTCCATTGCCTGTCGTGTGCCAGGCCCTGGCATCTTGTGTGAGCTGTCTTTTGGGGAATGAGGCCATATCACCTCAGCTCCAGTACCAGTTTTCAGAGCTTCATCCTGGCACTCTGGGGCCAAGGATACAAAAACAGTTTAAAAATCGCAACAGAAGAATGATTTCAGAAATTTCCATAGATCAACCAGCTTCTATCTAGCTGCCAGCTACAGTACAATTAGAAGTATTTTCCTAGCGACTTCAGACAGTGATAAGAATCATAATGACAATAATAACATGAAATGTCTACAGGACATCCCTAATGCTTGGGAAGTAGAAATTTCACTCTGTATAAAACAGAGCAACGTGGGTTCATTTTATGTGGATTCTTCAGCTCTGTAAACTGAATTCAGAAGAGTGCAAGAATATGATCACACTTGTAAAACCACTTAAATTGACAAAATATTTTGTCCTAGTGGCTTCATATTACTTTTATCAGTGGAGAGAAGAGCTCTATCGCTGGTAGTGTCCACATTTTCTGTACCACTCAAGCCTCATACGTTCTACCATGCGACCCAGGGGCAACTGATTACAAACCAGGTTCTTCTTGTTCCAATCCACAATCCACGTTTATACCATCACAGGTCCATGTAGGGGATGACGTTTTGCATAAAGTTTTAAGATTTCAGGTGAAGAGAGAGATAGTTCTCTGACTCTCACATTTAAAAGCCCCTATCTTCTTACCTCCAATAAGTCCTTTTGCAAAAGCAGTTGCCATCTAATTATTTCCATTCTCTAAATAAGCCCAAGCCGGTCACCTTTTAAGTAGGGTTTTTGCTGGCATGTTTGCTCCGGGAGGTGCTGGATGGAGTCAAAGGCACTAGAGTTTCACATTTGTAAGTGATAAGAGGGGGGAGGAGGCGGTGGCTGTCCGCGATCATGTTTCAAGTCCAGCCCCCGGGTTTTTGTGCGTGTGGGAATGGCCGCGAAGGAAAACATAGCTGTGCTGCCTTGCTGCATTGTAGCTCTTCCTGTCCAACCTGTTCACGTCCAGGGTGAGTAAACCCCAGGCAGAAATGTCTCCCTGAAACAGCCGCAGGAGAAATTCGTGCCTGGGCTCAAAGCGGTTGGACTTCCCAGGAAGTATCACCCAATTGCAAATTACCCCCCATTTCAGAAGGGTGTCTTCTCCACTTTTCTCTCGCCTCTCTCATCTGGGAAAATCTCCAGGCGAGTGGAACCTTCGCCCTCCTCCCTCGGATGGGAGGAAGGCGCTGGGCTGGGGAGGTGTCACTCCCAGAGTTGCTGATGTCAGTGGCAGATCAGCCGTGGGAGGCTTGGTTTGTGAAACCAAGGTCCACCTAGGTGGTGTCTGATGAAACTCGCCTCAGAGCGCACCGGCGCCGCCGTCGGGGCGGGGGGAGGCGGAGAGGATGCCGGGGCTGCCCTCACCTTTCTCCCCGGATTGGGGAACCTGTGGATTTAAAGAAGCGAAAGGCTCGCGACTGCGGACATTTTAGGAAATCGGTATGTCGCTTTATGCTTTCACTGTTTCCTCTTGGACCCTGGGAGCGGGCTGTGGGGTGCTGACACTGCCCGGCCGGGAGGCGCTGTGTTCTCAGCGGGTGTCTGTTTCTGGAGGCAGGCGCAGGCTGAATGCTTTGGCCCCACGGCTGCACCTGCCTACACGGGACCTTTCAGCTCATTCTGTCCCCGTCCCTGAGGTTTACATGTTTGTGAGAAGTCCGCGTTCCTGTCCGTACTTCAGGAAATGGTTTCGCTGGTACTGGCTTGCCGAGAAGGGCTTATGATTTACACAATTTAAAAGCACTCTCTTAAGAATCTTTGCGTGTAATTTTCAAATGCATCTAAAGTCTTAACTTGCAATGAAATCAGTCTGCTGGTGAAGTCCTAGTGGAGAGGACTGACTGAGGCTCTGGCCACCATAAGGTGTTCTACTGGAGTGAGCCCAGAAGACACAGCAAGGCATACTCGGGTCTGTGAATGGGCTGCATTTCACCACATTATTTGGTTCTCAGGTGCGCATTTCTCTACGTCCTAACCCACTGGCAGAGCGCTGCGTGCAACACTAGATTGTCAGCCCTGAGAACAGAGGTTGGATTCTGTTTACACGAACTCAAGTCTTAAGCTTAGAAACCAAAAGGGCAGGCTCAGCATTCACTCCCACCCTCACCCCTGCCCCCAATTCCTGTTCAGTGTCTGCGGCATTTAGGGGAACTTTCCGAAGTGGGAAATGTTAGCACCGAGAGTCCCCCCTCCCTGGGGGTTCCCTGTTACTTTCGCTTTGCATTCTTTTGAAATTTAATCGCTAATCTTTTTGAAACATGCCTTTGAGTACCTTTCCATTTAAATATGAAATCAACAACTTTGAGCAGAAGGCTTGAGTTTACAGGAATCTGTGCTGATTTCCTTATCATAAAGTTGAGTCAGAGGAAAAAGGGCCTGTACGTTCCCCCCCACGGATGCTTGGTTTTATTGTTCAAGGAAGATTTATTGGTAAAACGAAGTTTAATAGTTAAAGATCACTGTCAGGAGAAGGGATAAAATGGTTTCAGGTTACAGTCACTTTGTACAAGTGACTGAATATTGATGCATACTCTTATTGGTGTACCCTGTTAGGAACTTAATAACTTGATTATTAATCTCACTTAGAGACATAGTACAAGTAAAAAATAATGAAAGGTGGATGGCCTCTCTGTTTTCTTAATCTTTTAGTTATTCCAATGGAAACAGCTGGAGAACTTATATTTCCGTGAGAAAAAGTTTGCTGTTGAAGTTCACGACCCACGAAGGTGAGAACAGACTTTATATATGGCCCAGTCACTATGATTAATGCTGCCTTGAGCATTTATGTGCAAGTTTTTGTATGAACACAGGCTTTCATTCCTATTGGGTATCCAAGCGTACTCCCAGAAGTTTGTGGGGAAATGGAATTAAAAAGTAAGTTTATGATGGTGCAAAAATTTTCTGAAATTCACACTTTTTTTTTCTAGTAAGCATTTTCTGTGAACTTTACCAAAATGCTGGACCATTTTACATTTATTCCCACCAGCTTTATATGTGGCTCCAATTTCTCCATATCCTTGCTGACACTTGTTACTTTTAGTGTTGTGTGTATGGGTGTATGAATGTGTGTGTTTTATAGTTATTTTGGTAGTAGAAAGTGGTATCTCCTTGTTTCTTGATCTGCAGTTCCCTCATGACTAATAATCGTTGGGCTTATTATAATTATTAATTTATTTAAAAGGCAGCAAGGCAAAGACAGACAACTGGTTCACCACCCAAACGCTGTCAACAGCTGGGACTGGTCCAGGCAGAAGCCCAGAGCCCAGAACTCAGAACTTGGGCAGGGTCCCAAGTATTTGGGCCATCACCTGTTGCCTCCCAAGGTATTCATTAGCAGTAAGCTGGAATCAGGAGCTTGAACTTGGTTAGGCTTTCCAGTATGATATCTGTGTGTCCAAAGTAGTCTATTAACCAAAGCACCAAATGCCCACTCCACTTAGCATCTCTTACGTGCTTATTGGCCACCCCATAACTTCTTTAGAGTAATCTCTGTTCCAGTCCTTTGCTCATTTTTAATTTTCATGTTGCTGCTCATTAAAAAAATGCAGTTGCCAAGTTATTATCATGAGTTAAGGTCAGCATGTAGGTTCTTTGAGCTCTAAAGAGAACTTGGTCAGTCTTTGTGTGGTTGATTTTTGCAATGTCCCAAGAGAATGTTCATGGGTATGTGGAGGTCTGAGGGACTGGAGCAAACAGCTGTGAGAAGAAGATGACCCTAAGAGATGTTCCTGCAATGACCATCTGGAACCTCCCCATCTCTCCCCCCACAGGATCTGCCTCCTATCCTTCTCTGTCTCTTGCTTCCCCCATCCCCACTCCCTTTGTCTCTGTTTCTTTGGTGCATAGGCAGCACTCTGGACCAGTTTTGGGCTTGTGTGTTTTCAGCCAATGTTACTACATTCCTCCTCTGAGGATGCTCGGACTGGCCAAATCGTCCTAAATCTGACATACTTTTTCACCTTGAAGCAGGCACTGACCAATGGTCTTGGTTGCCCTGTCACCTTTATTCCCCACTGTGATGTTTGCATATCATTAAGGTTTCAAACGAAATGTTCTGTGCAGTCTATTGAGTGTGTGCGTATATTTGTTATTAATATGCTAGCTGATATAGAAAAAAATTACCTGGATCTGATTAGGTTTGTCATAAATGAAGAAAATTAGAAACTGAGACCCCCATCAGCCTAACTTAGTGCAGCAGAAAGACAATGAAGATGGAAGTTAATGATCAACATTGCTCACTGGGGACATTCTGGGTCGTGCTGGGCCAGAGGCAGATAATTTAATTGCTGTCCTTAATCTTTCAGAATTTCAGTGTCAAGAAGGACCTTTGGGCAAAGTGGCCTCTTTGTGCAGACATGGTATGCAAACTCTTCTCTCATCAAGTCCATCTGGGTAATGGCAATTAGTCAGCATCAGTTTTACCTGGACCGGAAGCAAAGCAAAGTAAGTAAGAAGCATTCTATAGGGACAAACCCATCTTACTTTTTGCTTTCTGTTCAGAATATAAGCTTTCTCACAAAACATATACATTTTTATTCGTAGGATTGTTTGTTTTTCCTTTTGACATTACTACCAACTATTTTAGTGTTCTCCACGTATAAAAGATGGGAAGTAGATAAGCTGATTTAAAAGTTGTAAAATTGGCCAACTTTTTGGCATGCAGATGTACGTGCACTGGGGATATTTTAAAGTTAGTGACTGGGGCAGACATTTGGTGCAACAGTGAAGAGGCTGCTGTGTTGCACACATCTCGTATCAGAGTCTGTGTTTGGAGTCCTGGCCCCACATCTGATACAGTTTCCTGCTAGTGTGCACCTGAGAGGCAGGCAGACGAAGGCCTGGATCATTGGGTTTCTGTCACCCACGTGGGACACCTGGATTGAGTTCATGGGTCTTGGCTTCTGGCCCAGCGCTGACTGTTGTAGGCATCTAGGGGCTGAAACAGCAGGTGGAAGATCTCTCTATCTCTCGGCCTCTCAGATAAAATGAAAATAAAAATATTGGGAAAAATTTGATTAGGTCAGTGACTGGATCATGCTGTGAGAGAGTTATATAAAATTATTGAAGCATTTTATCTGGAAAGCTTAAATCTTTCTTATTTACATATTTTTTTTTTTACCACTATTACTTTAGATTCAAAAGTTTTGAATTATCCTTCCTCTTTGTGCTGAAATGTTTATATAGCAACTCAACCATTAACTTAAATGTGTTTTATTCAATTAACTCTTTATTTTGATGGGTTTAGCTTTGTTGGGGGCAGGTTGGTGCTCTGATATTAATTTGAAATATGTTTAGCTGCATTCATTCCATTTTCATGCTGTGTTCCTCTTAGGCAAAAATTCCTTCAGCCAGGAGCTTGGACGACATAGCAATGGACTTGACAGAGACAGGAACCCAAAGGGCCTCCAAACTGGTGACTTTGGAGGCGAAAGGTCAGCTCATCATGGCGAGCAATGGCAGTTTAATCTCCTCAGGTAACGTTTGGGGGATAAGAGAGAGTTTGTGGCATCTATATTTTATGTAACATTTTTCTTTGGTCACATACCATTTTAAAATACATCGTTTAATGCATGATTTTGGGATAAAGGCATATCAAAACCTACAGCAGGTAATATTTTGGAGTACAGTTTCTAAAGTAATTTTTAAAAGAAATAAAACTAAATTATAGTCAGGTTGTACAAATACCTCTAGATGTCAAGATCATGAGTGTGCCTGGGGGTGACTTGAAAGGATATTTCTCCCCATTCAGTTCCATCAACTTCTTCCCTCAGTATTTAGCTTCCGACGCAGGTAATTGTCTGATTCTTCGTGTAATATAAAAACATGATTACATGTGCTCCACCTTCAAATGTGATTGCTGCTCCCAAGTCTTTTCTCTAGAAATTCTGGAATTTCTTATCACTAAGTGTATGTCCCAGTGCTAAAATGATTTTTTTTCCATCTAAATCCCATTATCAGCTCGGGAGTCTGCAGTACAACCCTCGTTTGCCCTGCTTGCTTTCTAAGGAAACATGAGAATGACTCACAGAGGACAGCTTACCTTCCCTCCTGCTCAGAAACATGAAATTTTCCTTGGCCTTGTCTGAAATAGTACACATTTTATCATTGCCTCCAAAATGACTAAGCCAAATGCAAAAGGCGTATTTTCTTACCAGGCTCTGTTTGATGCCCAGAAGCATGAGAAAAATGTCCCCTAGTTTCCTTTTATTATGTTCAGAAACAAGGAGCAAAAGAAATAAACTACCATTTAATAGCAGGTTTAACTTAAAAATCCTTTGTCCTTTAAAAAGGAAGGAAACCTGCCTTGTACAAACCTTCCCCGCCCCTCTCCCTTCCCCCAATAGGTTCCCAAGACTCAGAAGTGAGCGAGGAGCAGAAGAGAGAGAAAATCCTTGAACTCAAGAAGAAGGAAAAACTGTTACAAGAAAAACTCCTGAAGAAAGTCGAGGAGCTGAAGAAGATCTGTCTGCGGGAGGCTGTGAGTGCCCCGTGCTGCCTAAGGCTCTTGGCTGTGTCTCACGGCTCCGGTTGCTGTCAAGGACCTGCCTCTTGATGCTGTGTCCTATTTTACAGGAGCTCACGGGCAAAATGCCAAGGGAGTACCCACTGAGCGTTGGCGAGAAGCCGCCTCAAGTCAGGAGACGTGTAGGTACTGCGTTCAAGTTAGATGACAGCTCTCTGCCCAGCGAGGAGGTAGGAGCATTGTCTGGTTCCTTTGGTTTTAGGGTCAGTGTTGTGGGTTTTTTTCTTTGTTTGTTTTTGTTTTTGTTAATGTTTATCCAAGAAGCAAAGAGAAAGACAGAAAAAGAGAGTACTCCCATCTACTGGCTCACTCTCTCAATGTCCACAACAGCTGTGTCTGGGACAGGCAAAAACCAGGAGCCAGGAACTCAGTCCACATTAAGATTTATTTATTTAAAGGCAGAGTTACAGAGAGGCAAAGGCAGAGGCACAAGGAGAGAAAGAGAGAGAGATCTGCTGGTTTACTTCCAAAATGGCTGCATGGCTGGAGCCAGGTGCCAGGAGCTTCTTCCACATCTCTCACATGGGTGCAGGGGCCCAAGGACTTGGACCATTTTCTACTGCTTTCCCAGGCCTTAGCAGACAGCTGGATCAGAAGTGGAGCAGCTGGACTCGAACCAGAGCCCATATAGAATGCCAGCACTGGAGGCAGCGGCTTTACCTGCTATGCCACAGCAGCAGTCCCATGGGATGCAAAAGTTTTCATAGGCATTTTAACCACTTGGCTAAAACAAATGCCCCACTTGCCCTTTTTATCTGGCCCGTTGAAACAGATAGCATAGGCCAAATGGAACTTTTTTAATGTACACTCCAATTAAACACCTGTTTAATTCACCACTTAGAACACTGGCAACCCAGCTTCTCTGTTTCTGATCCAACTTCCCACTAATGCACCTAGAAAATCAGCAGAAAACAGCCTAAGTACTTGGATCCCTGCCACCCCACAGGGGAGACCAGGATGTAATTCCTGGCTCCTGGCTTTGGTCTGGCTCCAGCCCCATCCATTGCAGCCATCTGGGGAGTGAATCAGCAGATGGGAGATCAGTCTCTCCCTCCCTCTCTGTCTGTCACTCCACCTTTGAAATAATTAAATAAATAATGGTTTGTTTGGTTTTTTTAAATCTTAAAAATATTTGAGCTGTTTCTTACCACCTTGACTCCCCAAATTGGAGAAAACATTCATTCAGTGAACCAAAATGTTTATAATTGAGAAACAGTTTAAGAGTTAAGAACTCCAGCATTAGAATCTTTAACTTAAAACTAAGTCACCTTTGGCAAGTAGTTTAACTCTCTCGAAAGTCTCATTTTTCTGGTCTCAATCTTTTCATCTCTAAAAGGAGGGTAAGGATGGGTGCAGTATTAGATAAGGTAATATATGCACAGCACTCAACTCTGCTCTAAAGTTAAAAGATTTATTAGCCAATATAGAGCACTTTGTTATTTGAGTGTCAGAAGCCAAAATACCCCTACCCATGCTTCTCATAGAAATGTAATCATCATAGCCTTCCAAAACGATAGCTGCTCCTTTCAGTAATAGCTTTGCTATTTATTGAGTGCTCACAGCTCTGGGCTAAGCTTATATATCATTTCATTTAATCTTCATACTTGTATAATATAGGTGTTATCTTCATTTTGCCAGTGTAAAACATGGAAGCATTAAAACAATCAACTAAGTGTGGCCAGTGTTGTGCAACCAGGAACCACAAGAATCAAACTCATATGTCTCCAAAGCCATACATATGAATATAACATTCTGCATCTATGAGTCTTACTAGTCTCTTACAAACTGTGATCTTCCCAAGCAACTTTGTGAATGGTTCATTCCCTTCTTTTCCTTCATTGAGCAGGGAAGAGGTTTAGGCTAATGAGAAATACAAATTAACCTGGGTGAGAGATGTCTTCTTGAAAAGTGTTTGTGGATGTCTATGCCTTGAAACTCAAGAAAAGGGCTATTTTACTCTCAAAGAGCTGTGATTTAGGAATGCACGAGCAGTTTTGTTTATTACCCACTGTATGGGGGAGTGATTGTATGTGTCTGTCAAACTAAAACAGCATCATTGCATAAATACAGGATCCTGCTCTGCAAGACCTGGAGAGTAATTTTCTAATACAGCAAAAGCTGGTGGAAGCCGCAAAGAAACTTGCCAATGAAGCAGACCTTTGTAAAACCGTGAAGAAAAAAAGAAAACAAGATTACACAGACGCAGTGAAAAAGCTCCAGGAGATTGAAAATGCAATAAACGAATACCGAATTCGATGCGGGAAGAAACCCAACCAGAAAGCAACAGTTATTTTACCAGGTTAGTAAAATTAAGGGTTTTTTTTTTTTGTTTTTTTTTTTAACTGCAGTAGAGAGTATTGTGGACAATATGTAGCATTTCCAAGGCAGCTCATTTGGTGAGCAGTGGAAGAAAGAATAGAATTAAAAGTAAGTGTGGCCGGCGCCGTGGCTCAACAGGCTAATCCTCCGACTTGCGGCGCCGGCACACCGGGTTCTAGTCCCATTCGGGGCGCCGGATTCTGTCCCGGTTGCCCCTCTTCCAGGCCAGCCCTCTGCTGTGGCCTGGGAGTGCAGTGGAGGATGGCCCAGGTGCTTGGGCCCTGCACCCCATGGGAGACCAGGAAAAAGCACCTAGCACCTGGCTCCTGCCATCTGATGAGCGCGGTGCGCCGGCCGCAGCGCGCTGTCCGCGGCAGCCATTGGAGGGTGAATCAAAAGGAAGACCTTTCTCTCTGTCTCTCTCTCTCACTGTCCACTCTGCCTGTCCAAAAAAAAAAAAAAAAAAAAAGTAAGTGTGATAGGATTAAAATGGTTTGGAATTCTAGTCTTAGCAGTGTGTGAACCTGATATTCAGTATGATTGTAATACTCCGCGATGGCAGTGTTCTCACATTCAGGCTGAAAGAGCGTTCACAGCACTACTGGTTCATAAGACAGTCTCACCTTTTACTGACCTGATGTCAGTGCCAGAACTACTTTAGATAGCACACGTAGTAAGAGACAAGGCTCACTCAGTAGTTTCTGAAAGGTTTTTGCTGTGGCCAGGCGTGTATTTTCTTGAGAACCTATCCGTCCAAGGGTGGATAGAGAAGCGCTCTTACAATTACAGTCCTGCGTGGAGGCTGTTTAAAGATGTGAGCAAGTGGTCATGATTGAATAGGAAACGCAGAAAAGCGGGCACAGAATTGTCACCACAGTATGATCCACCCTTTGTATAAACACGCACACACAAAGACTGCTTAAGGACTATTTCTGCATACTGAGATCAGGGGCATTTTAAGTAACTTCATATTCTGTATTTTATATGGCTTTTCTATTCAGAAAAACAAGTAAACTGAGAAGTCTCTTTTAGGTACATTTCATTTCCAGTTGGCCCTTACCTATATATTAGCACGGTTTTTACTCTTTGTCATTGGTCAAATGTAATTGTATTCCTCTGATTGATTTTTTTTCCTTCTCATTTTAACATCTGTGAAATTGGAATAGTTCTTAAACTAAATGATGTGTTACAATCATAATTTGCAAAATCTCTTTTTTTTTAACAGGGGCATAAAATAATAGATTTGATGAAATATGTAAACTGGGCTATACTTGGGTCTAGGGCACATGATTTCTAAAGCAGACAGAGGGCTTTTGGAGAGTGGAAGTACAGACTCCAACACAAAAGAGTTAGTCAACTGCAGCTGGAGCGTTTTAGGGTAGCTTTGACTTTGAATGTGAAATCCAACTGGCTTGGGTGATTAGCACTGCACTTAACTTTCAGGGCCATTTGTTATGGCCCATTCATCCTCAAACTGCAACATCCAAGTGTTCTCCTCAACGGGCCTAACATTTGGGCAGCAGATGGTGCTGATGGTTGAGCATATATTGAATAGAATTTTTTAAGTGCGCTTGACAGCTGACTGTACTGGCACCTTGCCTTCAAGCTCCACTGTGTGGCTAATTAAGAGGTAGTCCACTTGGCTCTGATGGAGATCAACATTTGAGACTGGATGGAGAGGTTCCCTTCTTAATGGCTTTGAAGCTTACATTGAGATGTTGTGTCTATCTAGAACTTTGTGCCCAAACACTCAGGCCAGAGAAGGAATGCTTTGCTAAAGCAGATCAACACACCTGAGATGTCTTTTTTTACTAAACACATCATTTATTATATATTGGATGCCAATAATGCTCAGGGCATTTTGCTCATTTCCAGTGCAAGTGCTGTGTACAGGCAACAAAAATCGTAAATACAAGGGTACTTCAAAAAGTTTGTGGAAAAACGGGATAAACAATAAGTTGATTCTGATACCCTTGTGTGGTTTTTTTCATAACAGACAGTTTTCATGACATTTTTAGAGACTCCTTGTCTAGCTGACATCTCCTGAGCACGTGCCAGGAGCCAGGCTAAGAACTATGCCACAGGTACTATTGCTATTGCCATCCTAGAGTCAGCCAAATGACGCCTAGAGAGATAAGTAATTTGCCCAAGGTCTCATGGGCAATAAGTGACAAAACCAAGATTGAAACCAGAGGCAATTTTGCACCCCCGCTGCCAGAGAACATTTTAGATATATCTGCACATATTTTTGGTTGTTAAAACTGAAGGGGAGGGGCCAGCACTGTGGAATAGTAGGCAAAGCTTCCACCTGTGGCACTGGCATCCCTTATAGGTGGCAGTTCGAGACTCAGCTGCTCCTCTTTCAAGTTTGGCCCATTCCCAGCCTTTGCAGCCATTTGGGAAGTGAACCGGCAGATAGAGGATCTCTCTGTCCCTCTCTGTGTAACTGCCTTTCAAGTAAATCTTTAAAAAAAAAAAAATTAAGGGTGAACATGCTACTGACACCCAATGGGTGTCACTCACAATGCACAGGACAGCTCCCCATAACAGTTATCCATCCACAATATTGCTAGTGCCACTACTGAATCCCAGTGCGGTGGAAAACCTCATGCACCACTAAGTGTCTATGCTGTATTAGGAATAAGCTTCTTTTTTTCAGGAGGAATCAAAAAATAAGTTATACTCATAGACTCTCAGTTCAAATGTATTTTATATAACATTTAGCATTCATGACAAGAATGGCAAGAGTTTTCTTTGAAGTTTGTTGGTTGTAAGAACTAAATGTATGAAGTTTCTTTTTAGCAGAGCAGAAACATTAAAAACTTGTTTAAAGCTAAAACTCTTTTGAAATCTGTTCCACTTTTAAGAAATACAGTTGGCTCTTCATGTCCATGGGTTCCACATCTATGGATTCAACCAACCATGGATCAAAAATATTGGGACAAAAATGGCATATATACTAAACACATACAGATTTTTTTTTAAAGATTTATTTATTTATCTGAAAGGCACAGTTAGAAGGAAGGACAGAGATCTTCCATCTGCTGATTCACTTCCCAAATGGCTGCAACAGCCGGAGCTGAGCCAGGCCAAAGCCAGGAGCCTAGAACTGCATCTGGGTCTCCCACTTGAGTGGCAGGGGTCCAAGCATTTGGGTCATTTGCTGTTTTCCCAGGTGCATTAGCAGGAAGCTGGATCAGAAGTGGAGCAGCCAGGACTTGAACTGGTACCCATAGGGAATGCTGGCATTTCAGACAACAGCTTAACCCATGGCACCACGATGCTAAGTGGAGACTTTGATTCCCTAAGCTGTTTAACAGCTACTTAACTGCATTTGCATTGTATTAGGTACATATAATTTAGACGTGGTTTAAAGTATATGGGAAGATTGTGTGGGGTTTTGCAAACATGTCATTTTATACAAGGGACTTGAACATCTATGGATTTTTTTAAAGCATGTATTTATTTATTATTTGAAAGGCAGAGTGACAGAGAGAGAGAGACAGAGAAAGAGATCTCTCTGCTGGTTCATCCCCAAATGGCCGGAGCTGGGCCAGTATGAAACCAGGAGCTTCTTCTGGGTCTCTCATGTGGATGGCATGGGCCCAAGTATTTGGACCATCTTGCACGGCCTTCGCAGGCACATTAGCAGGAAGCTGGATTGGAAGCACAGCAGCCAGGACTCAAACCTGCACTCTGATTTGGGATGCCAACATTGCAGGCAGTGGCTGAACCTGGTGTACTATGACATCAGCCCTGCATCCGTGTATGTTGGTATCTAAGGTGGATCACAGATACTGAAGGATTATGCTAATCAAATGTAATATTTGTACAAGCAAAAGATGTTTTGGTCTTTGACAGTAAATGAGTTCGTTCTTATCATTATTATTATCCTTAATACACTGTAATTAGTTACATTTATCTAAATGACAATAACATGCATGCCATTGAAAATTGCCTCATTGAATTCAAATTGTATAAATGCACAATTACACTGAAGGTGCTTATTTGTGTCCACAGAAGACATAATCCCATCTGAGAGTAGCTCCTTGTCGGACACCACCACCTCTGACGATCGTAAGTGGCTGTCACTTTCTCAATTTGAACCTGTTATAGATTCTGAAATTGTAAGACGAATTAAGTAAAGCAAACTTGTCTTTTGGAGAAAGTAGAATAAGCTGACTTCATCGATAGAAAATAGTTAGGAAACAAGGTGCACAATGAGCATCTGCTCAGGTTATCTTCAGTGTTAAAAATAAGACAATCCAAATCGCATGACCCCAAGGGTCATGGCATATATACTAAACACTTCCATGAGGAAGTCTCCCAATAAGAGTTTTGAATTTTTTCTTTTAACTTTTTAATTATAGACTCTCTGAGATTTGGGTAGATAGGACAGAATCCTTCACCCAGCTCTCTCCATTGGTGACATCTGGAGTCTACTATCAAAACCAAGATATTACAATGTTGACTTAGTAGGTTATCACTATATTCTAGATAAATGAGAGTTTATTTTATTTTCCTAAGAACAAAGACACATTTTAGAAATGGAGTTACATGTCGTGTCATCATCTCCTATAGGTCGGCTATGTCTGTTGTAATGCCCTATGCTAGTTCAGTACACTGCATGATGGGATAGGCTTCATGTCAAGAGATGGAATGTTTCCTTGTGATCCCTTGTACCTAACCCAATGAGTTGGCTCTCTATCTGATGACATTTGAAAAATTCTGGGAAGTCACTACACCCCTCCCCCAGTCCTGACTGCTTTGTATTCCCTGATGTTTTATGGTGCATAAACCCCCACCATTTCATAATTCTTCCTTTGAGCCAAGATTTGGCCAGACTTGCCATTCCTCTCTGAAAATGCCAACTATCAGGGGTAGATCCTACAAGTTTCTGATGATGCATCATGAATCAGATCCTTCTCATGCAGTGACTGGATAAGCCATTGGCCAGAGAGGCCTGAGAACTTTAAAAATAGAGGTGAGCCAAAATATTCCAGGCCATTTCCTCCTGGCTCTTGAGACATGGGATTTTCCTTCATAAAACTTTGAAAGAGATTTAGTGTCCCCCATTCTGCCTGAGTGATTCTCTGCTTGGAAAGATACCCATTGTATTGGCAAAAATTGGTTCAGGCCCCAAATCAATATTCAGAAATTTCCTTTTTCAAGTGTTTAAAAGACAATAATTAATTTCTTGAAAGTTAATGTATTTAAAAGCATCCTCTGTGGAAGAAAGCTTTGATCATGAGACCTTCCAATTTATTTTTTGGTGATGTTGGCAAGGTGTTTATTCTTCTTATGTATTTACCCACTTACTCAATCACTCATTCATTTACTTATTACAGCCATTGATGCCTTCCCTCTTGCTGGGCAGCGACCAAGTTCAGTACCTCATTCTCCAAGAATTCTGCCCCCCAAGTCTCTCGGGATTGAGCGAATCCATTTCAGAAAGTCATCCATGAACGAGCAATTTGTGGATACCAGGCAGTCCAGGTGAGCAGCAGTATCACCAGTAAGGTTAACACCGTGCAACAAAGAAACCTCTTCCAAAGTGATTGGCACATTTCTGCTGGTTGTCTTAAGATTCATTTATTTATTTGAAAAGCAGAGTTAGAGAGAAAGAGGGAAAGGCAGAAAGAGAGAGCTCCCATCCGTTGGGTCACTCCCTAAATGGGCTCCATATCCAGGGCTGAGCTAGGCTGAAGTCAGGAACCAGGGACTCCATCCTAGTCTCCACCTGGGTGGCAGGGACCCAAATACTTGGGTCGTGTTCTTCTGCCTTCCCAGGTGCATTATCAGAGAGCTGGATCAGAAGCAGAGCTACGGGGACTTGAATTGGTACTCCTATATGGGGTACAGGCGTTGCAAGCAGTGGCTTAACCCTGTGTGCCACAATGCCAGCTCCCTTCTGCTTGTTCTTATTTTGCCTTTTGGAAGATGTTCTCTTGTAAACCTGAGCATAGGAACTAACCCAGTTATTTGTCATTGAGAGCAAGTGAAAGTGTTTTTAAGAGGTCTTAAAGTGATTGACTGTCTAACTTGATTTTAAAGTCCATTTCGTTAGAGGGATGTGAATCTTGTGGATTTGGATATAATGTCCACAGTACAGCTTCATAACCTTGAATCTAAGGAAATTGTTATTGAACACCCCTCTGCCAAACCAAGTGACATGACTAACTTCTGATCCTGCAAATTTCTTTTTGCTTACGTGAGATTTAAACTCAATTATACATCTGTAAAATCAAAAATACAAGTTTTTTTTCTCAAAAATGTTAGATGAGTATTATCAGGGCAATGAGATAACAGATCAGTGGTTCCTGGAATTTGGTTGTATGGACCAATATTATTTAAAAAAAAATAGGACTCAAGATGTGGTGACCGACTTGACTCATCAGAATGTTCAAACGAATAGCACCCTAATCTGTGAAAGAAATGTCACTTAACTCTCCAATATAGAGGTGGGCTTTAGCCTAGCAGTTGAGATGCCTTGTACTATATCAGAGTACCCAAGTCTGATGCCCACCTCTCGCTCCCAAGCATTACTAAATAATTTTTAGAAAAACCTTTCATCATCATTGCATTGATAATAATAATGAGATGAAATTAACACCTGTTGAGTGCTTACTATATCCTAGGCACTGTATATTGAGTTTAATCCTAACTACAACCTTACATTGTAACTCCTGTCATTACCATTTACAGATAAGTACTCCAAGGACTAGTGTCTGAGAATAACATATTTGTATTCATCAAGGAGTAAATGTGGGAGTCAAGATTTGTACCTCAGTAAACTAGAACTTGAGACTAAAGTTCATGATGTGTTTTAGTCAGCACAGTATACCTCATCTCAGGAGAGGTGGAAGTTAGCCTCAAAATAAAGGAAGATTATCCAGGTGGAATACATTTTTACTTAGGAAACTAGAGCCTAAGGGCCAGCATTGTGGCATAGTGGGTTAAGCTGCCACCTGCATTGCTGGCATCCCATGTGGGTATCAGTTTAAGTCTCAGCTGCTCCGTTTCCTGGAGCCTGGGAAAGCAGCAAATGATGGTCCGGATACTTGAGCCCCTGCATCCACTTGGGAGAACTTTGGGGCTCCTGGCTTTGGCCTGGCCCAGCCTTGGCCTTTGTAGCTATCTGGGGAGTGAACCAGCAGATTGAAGACCTCTGTGTGTGTTTGTGTGTCTCCCTCCTCTCTCCATAATTCTGACTTTCAAATAAATAAATCTTTAAATACAACTATAGGTATATATGTAGACATAGATATATGTGTGAAACCTGGCTTTCCCAGGCCATAGCAGAGAGCTGGATTGGAAAAGGAGCTGCTGGGACTAGAACCGGTGCCCATACGGGATCCAGCACCACAGGTGGAGGCCTAGCCTACTGCACCACAGCGCAGGCCCCGTGACTTGCTTTTATAATAAGTAAAAACTTAAACAAAAATTTTTTTAAAGATATATTTATTTCTTTGAAAGTCAGAGTTACACACAGAGAGGAGAGGCAGAGAGAGAGGGAGAGGTCTTCCTTCCGATGGTTCACTCCCCAATTGGCTTCAACAGCCGGAGCTATGCCGATCCAAAGCCAGGAGCCAGGAGCTTCTTTCAGGTCTCCCACGCGGGCGCAGGGACCCAAGGACTTGGGCCATCTTCTACTGCTTTCCCAGGCCATGGCAGAGAGATAGATCAGAAGTGGAGCACCTGGGGCTCGAACCGGCGCCCATATGGGATACCGGCATTTCAGGCCAGGGCATTAACCTGCTGTGCCACAGCACCGGCCCCTTAAACAAAATTATTTGTAATTTTAAAAAATGTACCTCCTGTTGTGTTTTCACTGGCTGAGAGGTAGTCAAAGTGATTTAAGGATGTAGCTTTCTGACCCAGGAACCAATAACTCCTGGGCCAGATCTCTCCTGCCACGTATTTTTGTTTAGGCCATGAACTAAGCTTGGTTTTTATATTTTTAAACAGTTGAGGCAGGAGGGAGGAATTCAAATGCAATAATATTAAGTTTATTTTATTTTATTTTATTTTTTGCCTTTGTGTTTGTGACTCTGAGAGTCAGACCACGTGGTGCTTCCCTAAAAGTCACTGTGGTTGTCCCAGGATAGGAAACCACAGAGACCCCTTCCCATCTCTGTCCCAGGGTTCCCCTCCCCCTCAGCGTATAGGGAGCTTCCTATCAGCTTATGACAGGGCTGCCAGAGATCTTGGGAGGTTCCTCCTTTCCTGAATCTCTTTTTTTTTTTCTTTTTCACCATAGAGAAATGCTGTCGACACACAGCAGCCCTTACAAGACTCTGGAGAGGCGACCCCCAGGAGGACGGAGCATGCCCACCACGCCGGTCCTCACTCGCAACGCCTATAGCAGCAGCCACTTGGAGTAAGCCAGCTTCCTTCCTGTGGCTTTGGCTCTCTTGGTTTCTGCTTTGATGTTTTGTCTTGCTGTGTTGGTTTTCTCTATTGATTTAAGTGATTTGCTGCATTTCTGGTTCTATATCTTCTGTTAACTTAGAGGTTCAGATCTGTCAGCACCAAAGTCGTGTTTGATTTTAGAATCTCCATTTTACCAACCAAGTAACGTCTTCTGTCATTCAGAGGGTGAAGATCGTAACGATAGCAGCACTTTGGAGGTGTTTCGTGAGAGCTGTGCTAAATGTTTTATGTGCGATTTATTATTTAGTGCTCACCAAAAGCCTGTGGTGAGGTGGATATTAGGTACTCTTTTTTTGTCTCATTTTACAAGATGGGAGTGAGATGTAGAGAGGTTAAATACCTTGCACAAACTCGTACAGCAGGGACATGGCCAAGTCACGACTCAGTGCAGGTGTCTCTGACCTCAGAGCCCAGTTTCTGCTCTACCACGCAGTGAAACCTCTGCTCTAGTCTCACTTGTCCTGGTAGCCAAAGACATTTTCGGGTTTTTTTTTTTTTTTTTCCTGTTCACTTTATTTATTTTGAGAGGCAGAGATAGTTCCTACTCATTCATTTATTCCCCCAAATGCCTGAAACAGCTGGGACAGAACCAACCCAAATCCAAGTGCCAGGACCTCAATCCCGTGTCTCCCACACGAGTGACAGGGACCTAAGTCCTTGAGCCATCACCTGTTACCTCGGGGTGTGCAGTAGCAGGAAGCTAGATTCAGGAGCGGAGCTCACATTTGAACCAAGGCACTCTCATACGGCATGTGGGTGTCCCAATGCGGATCTTAACTGCTGAGCCAAACACCTGCCTTGTTTCCAGGCTTTAAAGCAGGTTGTACATCATCATCATCAGTGTATATCCTCCCTACCCTCTGGGAAGGATTTGGCCTGGGCAGCTGACATAACCAAGTTCTTTCTCATTTTGACCATGGTAATGAACTTCTGATTGAATACATGGATTCTGTGTGGCACCTGCAGTGCCAGAGTTACAAAATCATCCAGTGTGGGTTTCTTTCCCCCTCTTTGGGTCCTTCTGTCCTTCTTTTTTCCACATGTGCCTTTCTTCTGTTTCAGACCCGAATCCTCATCTCAGCACTGCCGCCAGCGGAGTGGAAGCCTCGAGTCCCAGTCCCACCTGCTGTCCGAGATGGACAGTGAGAAGCCATTTTTCTCCCTCTCCAAATCCCAAAGAAGCAGCAGCACCGAAATCCTCGATGATGGGTCTTCGTACACCAGCCAGTCGAGCACGGAGTATTACTGTGTGACGCCCGTTGCCGGTCCTTATTACACCACCCAGACATTGGACACTCGTGCCCGGGGTCGGAGAAGGTCAAAGAAACAAAATGTCTCCACTTCAAATTCAGGAAGCATGCCCAACCTGGCACAGAAAGACAGTTTGAGGAACGGCATCTACTCGAAGAGTCAGGAGCCACACTCTTCCAGCTACTACATTGCTGGATATGCACCCTACGCAGAGTGTGACCTGTATTATAGTGGCGGCTATGTGTACGAGAATGACACAGAGGGCCAGTATAGCGTCAATCCCTCCTACCGGTCCTCAGCCCACTACGGCTATGACCGCCAACGGGACTACAGCAGATCCTTTCATGAAGAGGAGGTCGACCGGGTGCCCCATAACCCATATGCAACTCTCCGGCTGCCCAGGAAGGCAGCCGCCAAACCTGAGCACATCACCAAAAACATCCACAAGGCCTTAGTCGCCGAGCACCTGCGTGGCTGGTACCAGCGGGCCTCTGGGCACAAGGATCAGGGGCACAGCCCCCAGACCAGCTTTGACTCTGACAGGGGCTCACAGAGATGCTTGGGGTTCACTGGACTTCAAGTACCCTGTTCTCCAAGTAGCCGAGCGTCTTCCTACTCTTCAGGTGAGAATATGGGGGAAGCATGGGACCCCTAGATTTCACTTACGTCATAGCCCCTGCCTACCCAAACCTGTGCCTCAGGGATTCTCATACAAATACCCGAAGTCCTGAAGGTGGGAGCCATTCACTGGAACCACAGACAGAGCTGCCAACTGAAAAACAGTTGTCTCCTGCTGTCCAAAGAATGCAGAGCACACGAGTCTGAGCACAGAAGTAGCATACAAAATCCAACACACATTTTCTAAAATTGTTATCTATTTGAGAAGCCAAGAAACAGAGAGTTCCTATATGCTGATTCACTCCCCAAATGTCCACATAGCCAGGGCTGCTTGGTCAGGAGGAAGCTGGGAGCCAGGAATTCAAACCAGGTCTCCTTACGTAGGTGTCAGGCACCCAATTCTGTGAGTTGTCACTGCTGCCTACCAGAGACTGTATTAGCAGAAGCTGAAGTCAGGAGCTAACGGTGGATACCCAGTCCCACACTCCAGTGTGGAACTGAGACAACCCAACCCGTGCCTTAACCACCAGGCCATTTGCTAGCCCCTCAACACACATGGACCGAGGACCCACTCTACATGCTGCCCTGAGGCAGTGGCTCTCACACGCCTTATATCTTTCCAATCTTCACATTGACTGCCACGTGTGTTCAGTTCGTTGAGTTTTACATATTTTTTTAAAAAAGATTTATTCATTTATTTGAAAGGTAGAGTTATGAAGAGAGGGAGAGACAGAGAAATTTCATCCACTGGTTCATTCCCCCAAATGGCCACAATGGCCAGGGCTGTGCCAGACTGAAGCCAAGAGCAAGGAGCTTCTTCTGGATCTCCCACCTGGGTACAGGGGCCCAAGTGCTTGGGCCATCTTTCACTGCTTTCCCAAGGACATTAGCAGGGAGCTGAATTGGAAGTGGAGCAGCCAGGACTTGAACCAGGGCCCATATGGAATGCTGGCGCTGCAGGTGATGGCTTTATCTCCCATTTTATATTATAAAAAGTCGATTAAACCTGGTGGGTAAGCGGAAAACACTGGATTTGATCTAAAAACTTGCTTTGAAAGCCCAGGTACCTGCATCGGCTTTGTAATAATTGTGATAGGTGCTAGTATTTAGTAGGCCCTGTTCTAAGCACTTTGCACACCTTAGCTCCATCCATTATTCATAGATACTCCACCCTATGGTTGACTTAAGGATTTTCAGAGATAATTTGGACTGGAAGAGATGTTTGTTTTATACCCTTTATGTTCACCTTGGCCTCTGGCTGCCCTAACATTTGTGGAGGGCTTACTGCATGCCCTCAGCTGTGCTAGGTATCTTAAATGGAAAGAGTGGGGCTCGGGGAAGGTCTGCTTATGGTTTCACATATCCAGCCAGTGAGCCAGCACACCCACACAATGTTGAATCACTTGGCGTAGAGAGATATGAATGATGAGTAATTTTCAACCTGTAAATATGAATGAATTCTTGAACTACATGAAAACCTGAGGTCTGAAGTCCTGCCTCCTCCCTTAAGCTTGACACCTTAGTGAGGTGTAATTCCCAAGTCATTGTGCAGTGGTGAGCTCAGTGTTTCATAAACTTGTTGACAGAGGCCTTTCCATGGAGATTCTCTGTTTGGGGTCAAGCATGCTCCTGTTTTTTAGGACTTTGGACTTGTGCTAGGCCTGTCCCATCTATTACCACATACAACATGTGAAAAGGCTCCTCTGGTTATCTCTTGTTATTTGTGTCCCTGATCTAGAGAACATCTTTCTGCTCCCCAAAGCATAGGGCACTGCACGAGAAACATTCACAACCCCAACCTGGGCAGAATGTGACAAGGTGAAAAGCAAACAAGGAGAACTGAGATGGATGGGCATCGGGCACAGGGCCAAGGAGAAGCAGGTGTAGCTTAGGAACCTCAGCATTCCTGTCTGCTGGCTAAGTATCTGGGGCAAAGGTGAGAACAGAGTTAATAATTCCTGGTTCAGTTCCGGTGTGAGCCTTGCTGTCACCACCAGGATGTGACCCTACAGACCAAGAGATGTCACTTGTTGGGTAATTAAAGGGATGGCATTAGTGCTCCCCAAAATTCCCTTCTGGAGCTTTCCTCAGTCCTATTTCCGTTGTCCAGACATAGAAAATGCATTTCAACAGATACGGGGGAAGATAAATTTCTAGTTCTTTGCCAAATTAGTGTAGTCACTTCCAGGCACCCACAGTCTCCCTCAATGACTCAGTTTCAACAGAAACAACAATCACCATTGGTTTGGTGTTTACCACATGCCACGTGGCATGCTGAGCATTTTATGTGTTGTTTATTGTTGTTGTCTTAACTGTGCAGCCGAAGCAGCTCTGGCTTTACAGTCCTGGTTTACACAGGGCTGGCCATGTCCCAGTGCTAGTAAGTGGGGGAGTGTGGATTCTGTCCTCGCTCTGACATCCTCATCACTAAGCCCCAGAGCTTCTGACTCTGATTTAGCAGATGTTCTTGGAAGCTCAAGAGGACAGTCTTCCACCTGTTAGGAAGAATCTTGTGATCACTGGTGCATTGTGGGTGTGAAATAGAACAGAGTAGGTCGGTAGCCAGGAACAGGACATTGGAGAGGGACAGGAAAGATAGTGAGCAACTCTGTCCTTTGAATCTGGGACAACCAATCTGGCATTGTGGTCACCACGTGCATCCCAGGCATGGGGCAGGACTGGTTTTATAGAGAGAATAGCAAACACCTGGTGATGAGGCATTCATTGGGCTTTGCTCCCAAATTATGCCTTGTCTTGTTCCAGTTCTGTCCCTCTATAAAACTAAATCTCCCTGAGTTCTTTCCTATACTGGTTCCCTACCCAACCCATCATAAAAGACAAAAAATATGCCAGTGGTCATTGTTGCCTTTGATTTAGTTGTAGTCAAGCCTCAACAAATTGACTTATAGGAGAGGGTATTTAGCTTAGTGGTTAAGAGATCTGTGTTCCACATTGGAGTACTTGGGCTCAAATGCCGGCTTTGACTCTTGACTTTAACTTCCTGCTAATGTGAGACCTGGGAAGTAGCTGTGATGGCTCAAGTAATCCTTACCATCTACATGGGAGACCTGGATTGAGTTCATGGCTTTAGCCCAGCCCAGCCATGGCAGCTGTGGGCATTAAATTTTTAAAAAACAAATCAATTTACAAAAGCTTATTCCTCCAGTTTAGAACTGAAGCTTTGCTAAATGGGAATGTTGTCTCAGTATATGAGATTATTGTTGCTTATCTTTTGGGTTTTTCTTTAATATTTTTAATTGACAAATGTGTCTTCTAATTCACCTCATTTTCATTAATAAAATAGTAATAGTTATTCAGGTACAGTGCCAAAGATTTTCATAATTACTTTACTTAATCCTGGTAGCATACATTCACAGAATATGTTTATAGTGCTGCCTCCACTCCACAGGTGAGAAAGTTGATGCTTTAAAAGGGTAAACATGAGGTCACATGACCAAAAGGTCACCCAATTAGAGTAGAGTCCATGTTGATGGCAAATCCCGGTTCTGAATCTCTACCCTGCGCTCAGCTGATTATACAAGGGACTTAAAAATTTATGACGAAGTTGTCCTAAAAGACTGCCCCTTGTCCTCTAAAGCTTTTGAAGCCCCTTCTTACTAAAATACATCTCAGTGACCTAAGCCAGTTTCTGAATATTGCCTCTAATTTGTGCTCTTTTTGCATTCTTATTTCTAGTGTCTTCCACAAATGCTTCTGGGACCTGGAGGACCCAGTTAACACTAGGGCTCTCCGAATACGAGACGCCAGCACATTCCTACACCAGCTGCTATGGCAGTGTCTACAATCCTCTGCCGTCTCCCAACAGGTGAGAAAGCTGTGCTCAAATTCTAGGAGCCTGGTCCTGTTCCTAGGAATTCAAGAATCCTGCTTGTCTGGATCATGAAATCCCCTTGAGAGGGAGTTAGCAAGCTACTTGTTGAGAAGCAGCCAAGCTCATTCATTTACCTGTTACCCATGACTGTTTTTGCATTATGACGATTGAACTGAACTGTGATAGACACTGGCCCTTAGAGTCTGGCCCTTACATTCTGAGTCTGAAGGGTTTTTTTTGACTATCCTGCTTTTTTTTTTTTTTTTTTTCATTGTAGCACTTGAAGCTGTATATCTATGCATGCATTTCAACTTTTCCCAGAGCCTTGCAGGAAAAAGCTGCATACTCCAGAAAAGGCTGTTCATGCCAGAGTTCCTCCTGGACAGTTGGTGGACAGTTGATTTCCAACACTTGCTGCTTTTTTGCATCTGCCCCTGTGTCCATTAAGAAGGAACAGTCGTGGGCAGCTGTCCTATTTGCCTTTAAAAAGACGTTCTTTGTGGACATTACAGGAAACGCATGAGAACAGTTTGTTAAAATGGATTTTTCTTCTGCAAACTCTGCATTGCATGTTTCTAAAATTCTTCTTATACAAAATTTGAAGAGTTCTTTTTTCCTTGTTACTTTCTCAATATCATCCACAGCCAAGGTGCCAAGTAGAGCATTTCCAGATTTTTTTTTTTAATGACTTTAATTTTGACTCCTTTGAGGCAGTGTGCTTTTAGCTATGAGAGACCTACACAGCCTGTAACTTAGAAAGGTCACTACGCTGGTGGATTTGCGGGGTAGCAGTTTCTTATTAAGGCACTCAGTGTTGCAAGCACACTGGAGATGCTCCACCCACAAAGCTTTGTTTCTCTTTGCCACATTCAGCCAGAGTTTTTCTTGGCTTAGATAGATTAAGCCAATTGTCTCCACTCAACAAAGGGTGTGCTCAAAATAGAATTTTAATGAAAATACACTTCAGGGGACGTCAAATAGCTGGGATTTCTGTAAATAATGTTAGAGACGGAAATAGGAACAAGAAACCAAGTGCTGGCCCCAAATTCGAGCTATACCTTCTCTGGTTCTAAGCATTTCGTATAATTTCGTTTGCAGATAGTTTTCATGTTTATACAATTTCATTATCCTTCCTGTTGACTCAGAAATTCTATAAATATGGCTGGCGTCATGGCTCACATGGCTAATCTTCCATCTGCGGCACCGGCACCCCGGGTTCTAGTCCTGCTTGGGGCGTCAGATTCTGTCCCGGTTGCTCCTCTTCCAGTTCAGCTCTCTGCTGTTGCCCAGGAGGGCAGTGGAGGATGGCCCAAGTGCTTTGGTCCCTGCACCCACATGGGAGACCAGGAGGAAGCACCTGGCTCCTGGCTTCAGATCAGCGCAGTGCCGGCCATAGTGGCCATTAGGGGAGTGAACCAATGGAAGGAAGACCTTTCTCTCTGTCTCCCGCTCACTGTCTATAACTCTCTCTCTCTCTCTGTCTCTCTCTCTGTCTAACTCTGCTGGCAAAAAAAAAAAAAAGAAAGAAAGAAAGAAATTCTATAAATCGTTCTTTGCTTAACAGTTCTGCTATCTGGAACACCACTTCTGTTGAGCTGAGGAAGTGATAAACCTTTTTAGAGAAAAATCTGTTTGACCAACTCTGCTCACACATTTCAGGCAGCCCAACATTGCTCGATAGGGGACTGTGAGGTCAGAGGGGCATAATGTACAGGAAGTGAGAAGCTATTTAAAGATCTCTATTGTGTTTGTGTATGTGTGTGTGCATACACGCACACATGATCATGCATATCTGAGCTCATTGTAGAAAGCTTGGAAAATAAAAAGGTGTAGGTAAGTAGGAAATTATTTTGCCATAACTCTACCTTCTAGGGATAGCAGCCACTAACATCCTCACATATTAATTTTATTTTTAAAGTAGTCAGAATGATATAGCATATACAATTTTTATATCTAGTATGTAAAATTCTATATCCTGCCTTTTAGCATCATAACAAACATGTATAAAACCTATTAAATCTTATTGTATATAACCAAGATTATACACTCAGTAAATAGACCATGCTGGATTTAACAGGTACTTATTTTCTGAATAATTGTTATGAGGCATTCTTTCTTTTTTAATTGTAAGGAACACTACTTGTTAGTGTAGTAAGGCAAAATACTGGTGTGCCATTCCCTATAGTACAGTCAGTGGGTTATATCAAAAAGTATATCTGTTAAGAAGCCCTTGCTTTCCAGAAAAATTTCATCATTTACCTTCCCAGCCCCATAGACAGCAAGTGCCTATTTCCATCTACTTGTTTATCAAGAATTTTAAAATATTTAAACTACTATCTGGTCAGTTTAACATTATTAATACGGCAAATATGAGAAGAGTTACGAAGCTTTAGAAATTCGCTCTAAAATTGCAAACATGATTTTTAGAACAAGTAAGAAATTAGTAAGGGAAAGCTAAAAAGCTTAAGCATTCCCCCTCTGCTAAAGATTTGATGTGATTAGCGATCTATCAGTGTGCTGTTTTTTGGTTTTTTTTTTTTCAATAAAGTACAGATCGCTTAGGGGTCATTTTCCCATGGAGTATCTGAGTGCTAATACTACAGAAAGGTGCAAATTTTGATAAATGAAACATTTTTTTCTTTGTCCACTTTGGTGTGATTGTCATTGGCATGCACTTTCGCAGGCAGAAATGTTTGAGATCTCTTGGGTTACCCAGGATATAATACAGCTGGAGTCTGGGCTCTCCTGCTGCCAACTGCGTTTCCAAATAATGTTGGTTTTTTTTTTTTTTTTCCTTTTACTTCCTGTTTCCCAATCCCCTCCCTCTTCCCTGTCTGACTACCTGTTACTAGGCTAAACCAAGGGCTTCTGTCCCGGAGAATGGTTGTATCTCCAGAGATGAGCTCAGTTGTAAATTCTGTTTTGCTAAGTGTAGCCAGCTGTAGTAAGTACAGTCCCTCAGCTGTGTGTGGTGGCGCCCGCAGAGCAGGCACTGTGCTTGCTGTGGCCTGTGAGGCTGTGAGATCTGACTTTGCTTATAGGCGGTGTGAAAACACTAAAAAGGAAACCCTCGCCTTACCTAGTGCTTATGTCCAAGGCTCTTCTTCCAAAGACATTGCATCACCTACTAAAAGACTTTGAAATTTGAAATAGAAGAAAAGCAATCTACTAACCAGCTAACTTTTTTTTAACCTACTGTTACAATAATGTGGTTTTGCCTGCTGGAATGGTTCATATAATCAGGTGTTTGCATTTGGATATGTCTACAAATTTTAAATGTGGTGCTGTTTCCAGAGTTATTGACAGTTCACTCTTGACCCCAAAACCTTTGGGTTGTAAAATATGTCCCAGGATGCCCTGCTACCTGTATGTAAATTCCTGCACCCCTATAGTAAGCATCTAATATATTCCCTTAATTTGTAGAATACTTAAAATGTAGTTGTCAAAATATGTTTTTAAAAAGAAATGAAAAATACTTAATAAAAATTGAGCATGTATTGAAGATTTGTTTAAGTCTTTCATAAGGAAACTAGCAAGACCGATATTGCAAATTTGAAGAGAAGCCAGGACAATGAGAGAATGTTGGAATAAGATTAAGAAATTAGACATAAAACCTGGGCAATAAAACTATAACCATCATCTCTCTATTAGACAGAGTTATTTGTATTTCTTCCAGACAAAAGGCTACAAGTTAACGTGTAACTTAATGCAGTCTGGGTCCAAATGAATGGTGAACCTAGAGCAAACAAAGGCATATCTCCAGAGAGAATTCAGTAATCCCCTAGACAATGCTCCAGTGTGACATCGAAGGAACGCGCGGTTGTCCTTGGCCTGGTCTCTGAGTTCTGGAAACTTCTTCTTAACCCTGCTTCCTACTAACTTTTTCCTTGCATGCGGTTGTCCCTGCAGCAGAGGGGCAGAACCCACCCCCAGCAGTAACTGTTCTGGTTTCCTTTCACAGACAGTACGCCGAGAGCCGGCCGCCGGACGGCACGGATGGAAGTCGCTTGGACGACAGCTTGGAGAGCAGTGAACAGAGGCTCTTTTGGCACGAAGACTCCAAGCCCGGAACATTAGTCTGAACACGACGCAGCGGCGCGTCTTGACCGAGCACTGCGTTCTCACACTCGTGTGCCTTGAGAAATGTGTTCGTCTTCCTTGAGGGCATCAGAGGCTGGAGAGAAGACCTGGGATGCCCCGGAAGTGAATCCCACCCTAAGCCCTGCATAGCCCCTGGATCGAGGACTTGCCTTTCAAGCTCCACGTTCAACCTTCCCAGCCGGGTCTGAGTGCAGACTGGATCCATTGCCACGAGAGGACTCTGTAGGAAGCCTTCCCCAAGAGCCATCTCTTGTTAAGGGGATAAAACTTGTGGAAGGCAGTCCTCCAAACTGAAAGCACATTCGGGTGCCCCCATGGGAAAAGGAGCAGGGGGAGATCTCAGAGCACAATTCAGAATGACGAAAGAAGGGAAACCAGAGCAGTAAGTCCCAGCTCCCTGCCACAAAGACAGAATTCTTGAGCGGGCCAAGAAGTACCTGCTCTTCCCCACGGACACCGAGACAGTATTGGAAAATTACTTGAAGTTGGATTTTCATGAAGTTCTGAATGAGTGTAGGATATGATGAAGAGGGATTTTTTTTTTTTTCATAAGCACCCTAAAATGCTGAACTTATTGCCGTAGCATCCTGTAATATAACTCAATGGTAGCAGATTGGGGAAAAGGAAGGAGCCCCCTGAATAATTGACAAACTCGGCTTGGAGAATTTTCTAAGGTACAATGTCACCGAGCTCCTTTTTGCTTTCTCCAGCAACTGCATGATGAGCGATGGTTTGGGTTGGAAGCTCTCCAGCGTGGCTGTCCTGGGATTCGGCAGACTTGATGAGAAAAGTCTGCAGAATCCTGAGTTTGAAAAAGGATTTTAAGGTGATACAGAAAGGACCTAAAGCAAAAAAAAAAAAAAAAAAAGCCGCATCATTTTAGATGAATTGTGTGCCTTACCATGGTGAGCATTAAAAAAATCAAACATATTGTCTGGATTCCATAAGTAGTTCTAAGTCACTAAGTCATAAAAACAAAATTAACATTAAAGAAAAAAAACCTCCAAGCTGCAGTAGATTCAATTATGAGGCTAATACTACCTCATACTTTCCTTGGAAGAACTAATTAGCTATGGTTTGTTATAGGATTTTGCTAGTTTTTCAGAACAAATGCTTTCTGTATTCCAGATTGTTCTTTTTTGTCATTTTACTCTGCTTCAAAATTCCATATAAGGTGCTCCTCCCCTTCTCCCCTACCTTTTTATACAGATTTCTTGTTCATATTGTGAATAGAGAAATTTCTGATCAATTTTTGGGGGACATTTTCTATCTATATTCCAAAGCATGTAATATATACATAAAAAATGGATTTGTTAAACTGGTCCTTAGTCATTTGTATCATTAGAGATGACGTTTGGGGGAAAGTTTTGGAAAAACAAAGACAAGCAAAAAAATATAACTTATTCCTTTTTGCATATTTGTATAGCCTTCTAGAAACAGAAATAGCCTTTTGCATATTCTTTTACTGTTTTGACTTTTTACGACCTATTTTTTTTTTTACATAGGTCAATAAAGTAAAGGTGTACTACTGAGAATGTTCATGTCTTCTTCCATTTGTGCTTAGTGGTCACACGAAGCAGGTTGAAGGGCTCCACTTCGGTTACCACATTCGGTGAAATTTCAGATTTTTAGTTATAGTGTTACCACATTTGGTCAGTTCCAAGATGCAGTTTTTTTCCTGTTGATATCAGACAACAAAGTTCATTTTTTGATTGATGGCATGCGTCCCAGTTGAATTGGAACTATTTTTTTCTTTCTTAGTGATACATAAAGTATGCTGTTCCTTACAATGAAGTTATCTCAGAATTGATGAACTACGATAGTTCATTGCCTCACGGAGGATGACTGATGAGAAGTCTTAGGTCTTCTGGTCTTGGTGTTGTTGTGTATCTGGAATGAGTAATTCATCCTTGTTTCCCAGACTGACAAACAGGTCTTTGACGTTCGGGAAAAGATTTCTGACAGCTTTTATCCTGCACCGTGGAGAGAAAGGAGTGGGCAGTGAAATGTAGGGAGACCTTTTTAATATTTCCATACATGTACATATGTGCAAATAGTGTGAGCTGAGTTTGCAAGTCTGCCTTGAATGGGCAAGTAAACCTGGCTCCCCAATAGCAAAAGAAGGGACAGGAATGAACATGTTCAAGACCTGAGATGTGACTTCCTCTTGGCTTTCCTGAAAAATCTCAACTACATTGCTCTGTATCTTGAAGACCCAAAAGTGGCAAAAGCAAATTATTCAACCTGACGTACATTTTGCTGCTTTTCTCGTTTATTTGTTTCCTAATACTTCTTGGGCCTTGCACTGTGACAGTATGTACTGATCTCCCTCGCAAAATGTATACTTTACAAGGTGGATTTTTTTACTTGCCTCACTTCCCTTGGTGTTTATATTTTTTCTACCCTTGAAAAAAATCCTCCTCAATTCTTGTGCCCATCAAAGCTTAAATGTTACAAGCAATAAACAGTCCAGAATTGTAAGCTATTAGCTTGGCCTGTTCTTAGGAACAAAGATTCAGACTGAAGAGTTTCCTCAATGCCGGTTCTTAAAGAGCTTTCAAAATCAGAATAATGATTTTCTTCAGTGCCGTAGACCCAGCTTGGATTATATTCCAGGGTAGTGTTTCTCAACCTTAACAACACTGAAAGACTGGCTTTTGAGAATTTCCAATCCATTGTGGACTTACAGTTCTGTAAAGTAAAATAAAGTGAAATGCTAAGGAGGGGGATGATGAGAGTTAATTCAGTGAAAAGTGGATGACTAGATCATTGAAATAACAGATAGAAAAATGTGCATGCCTACGTATTAATAGATCCAGCAGGCATAACACTCTTCTGTCAAGTTGCAATCAGTTTGTAATCCCCGACTGTGAATTTCTGTTCTTACCCTCCTGTGGCTGCAAGCCACAGGAGTAGGGTTTTCAGAGCACTGCCCTGGGGTCACACCAAAGGGGTACTTCTTGCATGCTCACTAGTCAGGCCATTGGCTGTCCTCTGTGACCTCACAGTGCATGGAGATGTAATGCATTTCCTGAAAGAAAAATCTCTTGACCCATACACAGAGCCCAGAAGATCCTGCAAGACTTAACTCTGAGCTGAAAGCTTAGCGAGTGCCTTTTCTCTCTTCGTTTTTCACTCTGCTCTTAGCCATGCCTCAGGATTCCCCTAGGTCTTTTCTGCTACTCTGTCTCCCTTCCACCTCTGTCCTTAGGCCATGCAGGAGCAGAAAGTAGAAAAGTCCATCCTGCTGCAAAGCTGAGTTGACACGTGTTGAATTCTAGGTCCACGTGTTCCATGATGGTGTGCAGGAAGAACTTTCTATGTGACTGTTCCCATAATCCCCACAACAGCCCAGTCAGGTGTACCATTCTGTATCATCTCCGTTTTCCAGATGAAGAATCTGGGAATTAGCCACTTAGGAGAAAGGCAGGGAATAAGTCCTGATTTATCTGCTCCTAAACATCTCCTATGCGTGTTTTCCGGAAGCATCTCTACCCTAAGAAGAGCAAAGAGGACAGACTGAAGACAGTGGACTGAGTGCATGCCCGGGCCAGCTTTGCTTGCTCGTTACCACTTCTTACAAATAACAGACCTTGTTTTCTTCCATTCTCCAGTGGCGGAAGGGCAAGGGTCAGGCCTACCTCAAGCACAGGTCAAGGCCACCCTTCACTGGAATACTATTAGTTTCAGGTGGCTGCCCAAAAGGTTGAATTATTCATCCCTGGATGAACTCATCAGTGGACCAAGTACATTTCTGAAATTGTTTTCGAATCAATAAAATGTCTTACACCAGCAAATAACTGTAATGACCTAAGTATTGATCAGGAGCACTGAAGGCCCCCTATTGATCCTTCCTCTGTTTTTGATGGCTTGGGGGCAGCATGAGATGATGAAATACGAAGTTGCTCTGGGCAACGCCCCTGAGAAGGCTTCTCCGCAGTCAGCTCCATCAGAAGTGTGTCTTCGTGGGCTTTACTCTTGCTTCTCTGCCGAAAGTGAATCTGGGATTAATCTCCCATGAGAGTCAGAGCCTACCACCACACAGTCCTTTCAACACTTCCTTCCTCTTCTGCCTTTGATGACTCTGTGAAAGATACTATCTCTCCTTTAAAGAAAAACAGAAAATAGGCATGAGATGTCTTTGGCAATACCTATCTGATTGCTGGTCTCAGCCTAGAAACACTCACAAAATACATTCTCTCCACTCCTTTCCGTTTTCCGATATCAGCAGCCTTGGCAAGAAACTCATACTGTGGATGGCAATTGGCTTAATCTCAGAATTTTAGATAATTTCTTCTTGAGTGTGCTTATAACACTCATGAAGTGCCCAAGGGTGTACCAGTCCCTATGTGGCATTCACAAATATGCTGGTATCCCCAAGGTTTTGGGTTCTCCCAGTGATCTGGAGGTATTATGACTCGCATATGGGGGCCAGAAACATTAAACATTTCATTATGTACGGGATGATCTCACAACAAAGGGTTGTCCCAACCAAAGGTCCCAAAGTGACAACAGAGAAACCCAGGGGCCTTATCTAGGACAAAGGTCACACCTAACTCTGAAAGTGCTGCCTCCCAGGGCTTAAAGCAAAGACTGTCTATTTTGGAGGGAAGGAAAGAGGAAGTAAAGGAAAGGATGCTTGGTGAGAGCCCAGGGAGATTGATTTGAAAAACCATCTGTGCAGAGATTATGAGGACACTAAACCTGTGTCAGTCAGGCATTGCCCTGCACAGTGAGGATACGGGAGGGGTGGGAGTAGGGGCCCCCTGCTAGCCTGCAGCCATGGTCTGATGGACTAGAAATAGAAGACCATGTAACTCAGCCTGATCTTCAATCCTGTGAAAGCCGAGGGTGGGAGAGAGAATGCAGGGGGATATGAATCATACCTGAGATGGGCAGGACTTTGTGGGCCCCTTTGGGGAGCAGTTGCTTCAGCCTCGGCTTGCAAATAGGTCAGAGAAGATGCAGCAAAGCAAAAAGAAGAGAAGATCTTGGAGCCAGCATTGAGGTGCAGTGGATTATGCTGCCACCTGCTATGCCAGTATCCCATTTGAGCACAGGTTCGAGTCTCGGCTATTCTGCATCCAATCCAGCTCCTGGCTAGTTTAGGAAAGCAGTGGAACATGGCCCTTGGACCCTTGCCACCTCCTACATGGAAGACCTGGTTGGAGTTCCAGGCTCCTGGCTTCAGCCTGGCCTAGCCGTGGCTGTTGCTGCCATTTTGGGGACGTGAACCAGCAGACAGATCTCTGACTCCCACTCTCTAAGTCTGCCTTTCAAACATAATAATACTGTTTTTTTTTTTTTTTGAAGGAAGAAGTCTAGACACTGTCTAAAGTTTTAAAGATACCTAGGTGATTTAAAATAAATAAAAGGGGCCAGCGCTGTGGCGTAGTGAGTAAAGTCTCCGCCTGCGGTGCCAGCATCCCACATGGGCACCAGTTCAAGTCCCAGCTGCTGCACTTCCGATTCAGCTCTCTGCTATGGCCTGGGAAAGCAGTAGGAGATAGCCCAAGTCCTTGGACCCCTACAGCCATGGGGGAGACCAGGAAGAAGCTCCTGGCTCCTGGCTTCAGATGGGTGCAGCTCCAGCTGTTGTGACCAATTGGGGAGTGAACCAGCGGATGGAAGGCCTCTCTCTCTCTCTCTCTCTTTCTCTCTCTCTCTGCATCTCCTTCTCTCTGTGTAACTCTGCTTTCATGTAAATAAAAAAATAAAGAAGGTTCTATTTCGAGATGCCAGCATAGTCCCAACAATGGGCGACAGGGCTCTTGTGTGTCTTGAAAAGGCTCCAGAAGCGCCCCCCAGTGGCCAGCTGAGCTAGAGTGAGTTTTGCCAACAGGATGAAGGAAAAGGTGTGGCAGCCTTCTTTTTTCTTTTCTTTTCTTTTCTTTTTTTTTTTTTTTAAGATTTATTTATTTATTTGGGAGGCAGTTACAGACAGAGAGGGAGACAGAGAGAAAGGTCTTCCATCTGCTGGTTTACTCCCTAAATGGCTGAAACTGCCAGAGCTGGGCTGGTCCAGAGCCAGGAGCTTCTTCCGGGTCTCCCACACGGGTACAGTCCTTGGGCCATCTTCTACTGCTTTCCCAGGCCACAGCAGAGAGCTGGATTGGAAGAGGAGCAGCTGAGACTTGAACCAGTGTCCATTCGGGATGCCGGCACTACAGGCAGAGGCTTAAACTACTATGCCACAAGCACCGGCCCACAGTGCTCAGGCTTTGAGGAGTGCACTCAGCAGGCTCTGGCCTTAGCAGAATGAGAAGCACTGCAGAGTCTCAGTCCCCCTCCCTCCCAGCACACCCACAGAGCTGGAGGAGGGAGCCACTGTCTGGGTCACCCTGTCATTCTCAGAAGAACCTAGCTTCCTAAGGCAATCAAAGATTGAGAAGCCAGAGGGAGAAAGACCTCCCCTCAGAGACTGGCAGCCTTAGGGGACCCAGGGAATTCCCAGCAACCCTTCAATTACCAGGCAAGCAGCCTTCCTGGGGGCGGACATCACCATCTTTACAAAGTAGCGCTTACATGGGTGTGCTTTGAAGTCCAGCCCACCTGCAGAAGCCTGCAGGGCCACCTGCCTGTCCTATCACCTCAGGGGCGTTCCCTGACCTCCCTGGGCCTCAGTTTCCTCCTTTAGCACCCATCTCTCAAGGGCAACACAATGTCAAGCTCTCAGCACCTTTCATGCTATGAACTGTTTCCTGGATAAGAGGGGGAGGGAGAAAGGTGGGGGAAAGGTGCTCAGTGATACTGTGTTAAACACCACCCAGGGGGATGGTGCTGTGGCGCAGTAGGTTAAGCCTGTGCCTCTGGTACCAGATTCATATCAGCACCAGTTCAAGTCCTGTCTGTTCCACTTCCAATCCAGCTCCCTGCCAATGACCTGGGAAAGCAGTGGAAGATGGTCCAAGTGTTTGGGTTCCTTGCACCCATGTGGGAGACCGGGAAGAAGCTCCTGGCTCCTGGCTTCAGATTGGCCCAACTCCAGCCATTGTGGCCATGTGGGGAGTGAACCAGTGGATAGAAGACCCAAGCACACTCATATGGAACTCAGGTGTCCCAAGCAGCAGCTGAGGCCACTAGGCCAAATGCCCTCCCCCGTAACTGATTTTTAAAAAGTAGACTACCTAGTACTTAAAGCATCCTGGAAAAAAATTCATACAGGATAACAAAACCATTCAGGAGAGGACACCCGCAAAGCTCTGTGCCAGGCACCTGCCCCAGGGCAGGTGGGACAGTAAGTAATGGACGCTTCGACGCCTGCAGCACAGCGACCTCGGATGTCATCCGCTCACCGCGCACGGAGAAGCTGGCCCTGCTCAATCCCAGAGCCTTGTTTCAGACCAGAAAGTTCTAGGCCAGGCCCATTGTGCTCTGTGAGCATGCGCAGAAGGCGTGGGCGTTCTGGACCCTACCTGAGAAAACCTTTCCTAGAACAGTTTTTTCTGGCCCGGAAGTCGGTGCTTACAAAATTGGTCAATGTGGCCATCTAGAGGCCATCTTTGGTTATTACAGGAGGGAGTTTGGGCACTCGCAGTTTGAATTCATTCAAGGCTAGGTACACAGACACGTTTCAGAAGTCCTGAAGACTCAACTTCTAATACCCTCAAATTCCACTTATTATTTACGCCTCCTAGTTGAAGTTGTTCACATTTTTAAATTGAATTTTTTAATAAAATAGAAATAACAATCATAACATCTCATAAAATGGTGAGGATTCAATAAATGATGCACTTCAAGAACTTAGCACAACATCTGGAACAAATAAACCCTTACGATGTTTCTTGTCATTAGTGTTTTAAGGAGGTGGACTCTTGACGGGTTAGTAATAACATTTAGCATTATTAAATTTAAATTTCAGTAGGATTTACATATTAATTCTTAACAGTCATTGAGTGCCAAAGACTGGGCTTAGGGTGAAATGAGTGGGGTAATCATTGAGCCGTAAAACTTCAGGGTACTCCAGAAAACCTGATTGACAAATAACACTTTTTTTAAAGATGTATCTATTTATTTGAAAGGTGGGGTTAGAGAAAGAGAAGAGAGATCTTTCATCTGCTGGTTCATGCCCCAAATGGCTGCAATGGCAGGGGCTCGGCCAAGCCAAAGCCAGGAGCCAAAACTTCATCTCGGCTGGCGCCGTGGCTCAACAGGCTAATTCTCCGCCTTGTGGCGCCGGCACACTGGGTTCTAGTCCCGGTCGGGGCGCCGGATTCTGTCCCGGTTGCCCCTCTTCCAGTCCAGCTCTCTGCTGAGGCCCGGGAGTGCGGTGGAGGATGGCCCAGGTGCTTGGGCCCTGCACCCTATGGGAGACCAGAAAAAGCACCTGGCACCTGGCTCCTGCCATCGGATGAGCGCGGTGCGCAGACCGCAGTGCGCTGGCCACAGCAGCCGTTGGAGGGTGAACCAACGACAAAGGAAGACCTTTCTCTCTGTTTCTCTCACTGTCCACTCTGCCCGTTATCTTAACATCCCTTACGCATGCAGGGACCCAAGTACCTGGGCCATCTTTCGCTGCCTCCCCAAGCCATTAGCAGGGAACTGGACGAGAGGTGGAGCAGTTGAGCGCCATGGAGTAGCGAGTAAAGCCGCCGCCTGCATCCCACATGGGCACCGATTCGAGTCCTTGCTGCTCCACTTCTGATCGAGCTCTCTCCTATGGCCTGAGAAAGCAGTAGAAAATGGCCCAAGTCCTTGGGTCCCTGCACCAATGTGGGTGACCTGGAATAAGCTCCTGGCTCCTGGCTTTGGATCGGCTCAGCTCTGGCTATTGCGGCCATCTGGGGAGTGAACCAGCAGTTGGAAGACCTCTCTCTCTCTGCTTCTCCTTCTCTCTGTGTGTGTAACTCTGACTTTCAAATAAATAAATCTTAAAAAAAAAAAAAGAAAGAAAGAAAAAGTGGAGCAGCTAGAGAGTGAACCAGCGACTGGAAGATCTCTTTGTCTCTCCCTCTCTGCCTGTAACACTGACTTAATAAATAAATATTTTTTAAAAAATCAAATTTAGGCCAAATATCCATCATGAACAAAATGTCAAAATTTGAAATAAAGACAGGATCAGTGTTACTGATTTTTCTTTGCCTAGATTCTGCTGTGGCTTGGCATTCACTGTGCCGTACTAACATGTAACCTTTTTCTTTTCTCAACCAATTTTATTTACTTATTTGAAAAGCAGGGGAAGAGAAAGAATGTGCATGAAAGAGAAATTGGCTGTTCACTCCCCAGAAGCCCACAAAAACCAGGGCTGTGCCACACCAAAACCAGGAACACAGGACTCAAACCTGGTCTCTCAAGGGACTGGCAGGAAGGCAGGAACACAAGTAATGGAGCCATCACCCGCTGCCTTCTCCCAGCATGCACATGAGAAATTGGGAGTAGAACTGAGATTCAAACCCAGGCACTCCAATACGGGATGGGGTGTCCCAAGTGGCATCTGAAGGGCTGCACCCCACACCTGCCCCTCACCCGTTATCTTAACAACCAAGGGAGGCAAATGTTACCCTGGCGTGTCCTGAAAGTCCATGGGAAAAATGTATATCATGAAAAACTAGGCACGGATTTAAAATTTTTTGCGCCAAAATAAATATCTTTTAATTTCGTGTTTCTGCAAGCCTTTTCGAACACCTGGCTCATGCCCATTTTACAGATGAGGGAAAGCAAACCCAGAGGCACTGCCCAGATACACTGTCCAAGACCATGGTGTCCAGGACGGGGCCTGAAGTCAACCCCAGATCACAGCAGTACTGTTGCTTATGCTTTCTCTCTTACTCAGACCTCGTCATAAGGTGGTGATGCAGGCTTGGGTTTTTCTACCCCAGGTTGCAATTTTGCTGTTGTCATGTCACAGTTTACTGGTGCTGTATTCAGCAAATAAAAACAAAGAAATTGGAACTGGAGATAAACAACTGAGCTTTCAAACATGGATGAGTCACAAGCACGTCTTTTATTTCACCTGCTCCATCGCCCAGGCAACCAGACATTTTAATAAGTGGGACTCAGGATTTCAAAATGGGTTGGATCTGCTGGATTAGGGCTGCCCTTTCTGCGCAGAGCACAAATCGGCCATAGCAAATGGCTTCACTCGAGTAACAAGGGCTAAAATATATTGAAAACTGGCTTAGTGATTTAGGCTGAGGCAGAAGGACAGAATGAGCTTCACCTGGCTTTACTAAAGCCCTATTTTGGTCCACTCAGAGATGTTTCAGTGTAAGAAATGACAAGCCTGGGTGGCAATAAAATGAGGAAAATACTTTAGGTGTCCTATGTTGCCTGTCCTGCAAATGCTATTTGTTATGTTTAAGATCTCCAGCTCTGGGAAACATAAATTCTTTCCCTGGCAGAGCAATATACTGAAGGCCAATGATTTGCTTCCATGCACAGAGCCATGAAAACGATTGAGAACGTGTGAAGCTCGTTCTTTAGAAGTAGCAGCTATCACGTTGCTCACCTGGAGCTGAAACATGAGCCAGGTTCAACTCCTCAGAGCTCAGTAATTGAATACACAGTCAGCAATTGCTCTGTCCAATCACGTGGCAGCATGAGATGGAGAAGGAAGGAGGAAGTGTTTCAGGGTTGACCTGAGCTTTAGCTACGACGTGAAAAAAATGGGGGGCGGAGGGCGACTTGATGTTTTAATTATGTAAGAGTGAGGAGCCAGTGCTGTGGTGCAGAAGGTTAATGCCCTGGCCTGAAGTGCCGGCATCCCATATGGGCACTGGTTCGAGACCTGGCTGCTATACTTCTGATTCAGCTCTCTGCTGTGGCCAGGGAAAGCAGTAGAGGATGGCCCAAGTGCTTAGGGCCCTATACCCACATGGAAGACCCAGAAGAAGCTCCTGGCTTCTGATTGGCGCAGCTCCCGCTGTTGCAGCCAATCGGGGAGTGAACTATTGGATGGAAGACGCCCCTCCCCACCTCTCCTCTCTCTGTGTAACTCTGACTTTAAAATAAATAAATCTTTTTTAAAAATTATGTAAGAGTGAAGTATGAAGGCGTATTGAATGCATTTTTAGGAACTGGCATCATGATTAAATAACCATTTTAATTTGTAATTCATAACCTGCCCACCCAGTGGAATTGTCCTAGATCCAGCCCAAATAAACACATCCTTCCCAGAGCACTACAAATTTATGCAATCTGCCACTTTCAGGATTACTGCTTGAATGCATGAGCGTGTGTGTGTGTGTGTGTGAGAGAGAGAGAGAGAGAGAGAGAGAGAGAGAGAGAGATCCTCCTCTGCTTGACTATGAGCTCCTTGAAATCAGGGAACAAGTTTTATTTAAATGTGTTCCATTTGGAATCGAGAACCAATTCCTTATCCAGCAAGTACCTGTGCAGTTGCGTAGTATATGCACACTGGTGAGGCTGTTATGCACAAGGAACCACAAACTGAGTGACTTGAGCAGCGCAATTATCTCACAGTTCTGGGACCTGAGGTCAAGTGGCGGCACAGTTGGTTTGGTCTGAAGGCAGTGAGGGAGGATCTGTCCCATAACTCTCTCTCTCTCTCTCTCACAGGAGCAGCTGAGACATGAACCAGCACCCACACGGGCTGCTGGAGCTGCCAGTGCTGGCCCCCACATTTTCCCCTTTTTGTAAAGACACAGTCACGTTGATTGAAGGCTCACCCTAATGACCTCATTTTAGCTGGATGAGATCTGTAAAGACTCAGTTCCCCAAATAATGTCACATTCTGGGTATTGGAGTGTTGTTTATGTGTGTGTGTGTGGGTGGGGGGGGTACAGCATTCAACTTCTAAGACATACCAAATGAAGAAGAAAAATTGCCAGAGTCTGACTTGTGTTTTTGAGGTTTTAAGATCAAATCATAGCCTAACACTGACACACAAAGGGATGAGGACCGCGTGACAATGGATGCAGAATTGGAGTGCACTGCACCTACCAGCCAAGGGGGCCAACGATTGTCGCGGGCCGTGTTACAGACTGGACAGGACCTGGCTCCGCAGGCTCCAGCAGGTGTTTCAACTCTGCTCTTAACGTTAACTGCTGAAGGCAGTTCTCGCGAGACGGTTAGTTGTTTAAGCCGAGTTCCGGCTGGCTTTTCTTCTTCCTTGTTTGTGAGAGCCTGCGTTCGCTAGACGCCAGACTCGCCAGACGCCAGACACACCAGACACTGAACTGTGACGAGCCTCCAAACCGTAAGCTGAAGTTCAACCTTTTGCTTCCCAAGACGCTCCTTAGAATCATGAAAAGCTGACACGGAAGTCATGGAAAACCAGGAAAGAGACACGGAATAGGCTTTCCCCCTGAGTTTCTAGAAGGTATCAACTCTGCCAACATTTTGATGGCCGGCTACTGGTCTCCTGAATACTAAGGCCATAAACTTCATATACATACAAGGTTTCATTTTTTTTTTTTCTGATAGGCAGAGTGGACAGTGAGAGAGAGAGACAGAGAGAAAGGTCTTCCTTTGCCGTTGCTTCACCCTCCAATGGCTGCTGCGGTCGGCGCGCTGCGGCCGGCGCACCGCGCTCATCCGATGGCAGGAGCCAGGTGCCAGGTGCTTTTCCTGGTCTCCCATGGGGTGCAGGGCCCAAGCACCTGGGCCATCCTCCACTGCACTCCCGGGCCACAGCAGAGGGCTGGCCTGGAAGAGGGGCAACCGGGACAGAATCCGGCGCCCCGACCGGGACTAGAACCCGGTGTTCTAGAACAAGGCGGAGGATTAGCCTGTTGAGCCACGGCGCCAGCCTGGTTTCATTGTTTTTTAAAAGGCTCAGCTGAAATTCTTTAGGGAAGGATTTGGGGGAAGTGAACTCTCAAAGCACGCTGAATGTGACCCGGGGTTTGTGACTCAGGGGGTTAAGCCACTGCGATGCCATTATGTCACATGTGAGTGCCTTGGTTTGGGTCCTGGTTCAGCCCCCCATTCCAGCTTCCTGCTCGTGTGCACCCTGGGAAACGGCAGGTGATAGCCCATGTGACTGGGTCCCAGCCACCCACGTGGGGGACCTGGGTCTATCTCCCATAGGCACAAAGTTCAACCAGACCCAGATGTTGATAAGAGAATGTTTATCAGGCTGGTGCCACGGCTCAATAGGCTAATCCTCTGCCTTGTGGCACCCGCACATCAGGTTCTAGTCCCGGTCGGGGCACCAAATTCTGTCCCGGTTGCCCCTCTTCCAGGCAGCTCTCTGCTATGGCCTGGGAGTGCAGTGCAGGATGGCCCAAGTGCTTGGGCCCTGCACCCCATGGGAGACCAGGATAAACACCTGGCTTCTGCCATCAGATCAGCGTGGCGCGCTGGCCGCAGCGGCCATTGGAGGGTGAACCAACGGCAAAAAGGAAGACCTTTCTCTCTGTCTCTCTCTCTCACTGTCCACTCTGCCTGTAAAAAAATAAAATTAAAGAGAGAGAGAGAATATTAATCAGATCTTCCTCCAGCAGTTGACTTTAAAAAAAAAAAAAACGTTTTACTATTAATAAAGAGATTACTTATTTTGAAGAGGAAGAGACAGCTCTTCCATCCCCTGGTTTACTCCCCAGGTAGCCACAAAAGCCAGTTTTGGCCTAGGCCAAAGCCAGGAGCTTCTTCAATGTCTCCCACATGGGTGGCAAGAATGTAAACACTTGGGCCTGCTGGATTGCAAGTGGAGTTGCTGGACTGGAACGACTGCCCATGTGGGATGCCACAATACCAGCCCTCCTCATGCTGTTTCATCATGCTATTCAGCCTGTTAAAATAGTTTTCCAGCCCGTGTCAGCAGCGGTTGTTATCCATGAGGATTTCCTGTCCCTTCTCCAAACTCACAGAATCAGTGATTCTGAGCTGGGAGCCCTGGGCCTGTGCATACCAGCAGGTGTCTCTGGTGACGCTCACGAAGACTGCCAGCCCCTGCTCCAGCTGCTGCCAGCTCAAGGGCTGGTACAAGGGCACCAGCAGGGAGCAGCTGAGGAAAGCTGTGACCTAGGTCCCAGCCCAGACTACTCCATCATCTGCAGTTGCACAAAGCCCTCAGCTGATGCATGTTAAAATTCGGCATGCAGTAACTTCGTGTCCCACTGAAGCAGAAAAGCAGTTAAGGAGGCACCTCACTCCTGCTTCCACAGAGGGACTGCAGCTATACCAGTGCATGTAGTATCCATCTAGGAAGGTTTTTTTAAAATTTTATTTTACTTAAAGGAGTTACACAGAGGAGGAAAGGCAGAGAGAGAGAAAGAGGTCTTCACTCCCCAGTTGGCCGCAACGGCTGGAGCTGAGCTTATCCTAAGCCAGGAGCTTCTTCCGGGTCTCCCGCATGAGTGCAGTTGCCCAAGCACTTGGGCCATCTTCCACTGCTTTCCCAGGCCATAGCAGAGAGCAGGATGGGAAGTGGAGCAGCCAGGTCTCAAACCAGCGCCCGTATGGGATGCCGGCACTGGAGGCAGCGGCTTTACCCGCTATGCCACAGCACTGGTCCCAATCTAGGGAGCTTTTTACAGAAGACTTACGGTTGTGGGCCCATCCTTGTAGTGGACCAACCAAACAAATCTGAGGATGCAACTGGTCATTGACTGTGTCTAAGCCCCCAGGTGACACTAACTTGCCACAGGGAGTGTGAGGAGCACCGAGTTGGAGCTGGCCTCTCTTAGCAGGAACTCTGCTTCCTGCCCCTGCAAGATGCCTGACTAAAGAGGAGGTGGGTGCTGCTCCGCAGCCCTGGGGCCAGCTTGGCACAGTGGCTTCTGCAAGCAAGCAGCTGGGAGTCCCTTCCGTTGTCACGCTGCTTGTGGAATTCCAGGTAGAGTTGTTTGACCCAACCCTTGGCCTCACCTAGGGACCTCGTTAACAAGGTTAACTGACTGAGCAGTTCTGGGTGGGGTCTGAGAACCTGCTCTTCTAAGGAGCTCCCAGGGCATGCTGAGGAGGAGCTAGCATCTAAGGATTTCCCAAACCCTAAGAGCAACTAAGACATAGCAGCTCCTCTTTTTTTTAAAGATTTATTTATTTATTTAAAAGTCAGAGTTACACAGAGAGAGAGAAAGGTCTTCCATCCACTGGTTGACTCCCCAACTGGCCACAACAGCCCAAGCTGTGCCGATACGAAGCCAGGAGCTAAGAGCGTCTTCTGGGTCTCCCATGCAGATGCAGGGGCCCCAGGACTTGGGCCATCTGCTGCTGCTTTCCCAGGCCATAGCAGAGAGCTGGATTGGAAGTGGAGCAGCAGCTGGGACTCGAACTGACACCCGTATGGGATGCCGGCACCACAGCAGGGGCCCCAACAGCTCTTCCCTTAATCTAGCTTTCTGCTAATGCAGACCCTGGGAGGCAGGGGTGATGGTTCAAGTCCTTAGGTCCCTGCTGCCCTTGTGGGAGACGTGGGTTGAATTCTATGTTCCTTGTTTCAGCCTGATTCAGACCCCAGGCATTTAAGGAATGAACCAGCAGATGGGAGAAGTCCCTTTTCCTCCCTCTTCCTTTAAAATAGTAATTTTTAAAAAATTTAATATGGGAAAGTGGAATGAAAAGATAAAAATATTTTAATGCCCCAAATTTTGAATCTATTTTAATATGCATTTCTGTGACCTTTTTGAAGCCTCTATTCTTTGGTCTCCTCTGTGACACCTGTGTCCTCCTAATGAGTGTGGGTGGAAGAAGGTATTTGATATTGGGAAAGCCAGTCTCCTACCTGGTCCCCACTTCAATACTGATGGCGCCTCCACAGTAAATCCTCCAGGGATGGGGATTGCTCTTCCTCCAGGAAAGGACACTCCTCCCTCCCCAAGCCCCAGACGCTCCAGCCCCCTTGGCCAAATCTTGAAACTGGTAGAGCTTAGGGCTCTCGAGTCGGGCAGTGTGGTTTGAAGCCCAGCTCTGACACCTGTGGTCCCTCAACTTCTCCAAACCTGTTTTCTCTGCACCTTTCAAAATGTTGGCATGCAGAGGATAGGAGACACGTGGATAAAACAGGTAATGCAGGAGGAAGGCCTATCACAGGCCTTCAATCCATATCAGTCGTGGCGTCTTAATTTCATAGTTTCATAGTCTGACTTCCCAGGCCTAGGGGATGGATCAGGGGTGAATGCCTGATCCAACTAGAGCAAATTCCAAACAATTTGGAATTGGCAGGTGAACCCCTCAGACTTGGGGTTGTCAAAGTAGCAGTGTTTGAATCTTGCTCCTCAAAATGCTGCTAGAGGACAACTGTTGGAGTAATTAGCAGTACCAGAAGCCTGTTGCATTACACAAACCATGAGGCCCCACCAGACCTACCAAGTAGGCTGTGCGTTTTTACCAAGGTCTCCAGGAGACTCCTGTGAGCATTCCTGCTTGAGGCATACTTGAAGGAGAGTCTACTACCTTTTCACACTTGCATGTACAGATACGGACTTAGATCAAATATCCTCAACCAATGTCTTATTTTCTTAAATTTATTTGAACGGTAGAGCAATAGAGGAGGAGACAAAGCAAGATCTTCCTTTGGTTGGTTTATTCCTCAAGTGGCTACAACAGCCCTGTCTAGGCCAGGCAGAAGCCAAAATTGCATCTCCCATGCAGATGGTAGGGCTCAAGCATTTGGGCCATCCTTGGCTGCCTTCCCAGGAGCGTTAGCAGGAAGCTATGCTGGCAGCAGAGCAGCTTGGATTGAAGTGGCACCCGGATATGGTATGCTGACGTTAAAAGCAGTGGCTTGGGCGCAGTTTCTAGTCCCGGCTGCTCCACTTCCAATCCAACTCTTTGCTGTGGCCTGGGAAAGCAGCAGAAGACAGCACAAGTCCTTGGGCCCCTGCACCCACATGGGAGACCCAGAAGAAGCCCTGGCTCCTGGCTTCAGGTCCGCCCAGCTCTGCCGTCGTGGCCAGTTGGGGACTGAGCCATCAGATGGAAGTCTCCCTCCCTCCCTCTCTCTCTCTGCCTCTCCGCTCTGTGTAACTCTGACTTTAAAATGAATAAATCTTTAAAAAAGCAGTGTCAGCTGGCACAGCAGCTCAATAGGCTAATCCTCCGCCTTGCGGCACCAGCACACCAGGTTCCAGTCCTGGTCGAGGCGCCGGATTCTGTCCCGGTTGCCCCTCTTCCAGGACAGCCCTCTGCTGTGGCCAGGGAGTGCAGTGGAGGATGGCCCAAGTGCTTGGGCCCTGCACCTACATGGGAGAACAGGAGAAGCACCTGGCTCCTGGCTTCGGATCAGCGTGGTGCGCCGGCCACCGTGCGCTGGCCATGGCGGCCATTGGAGGGTGAACCAATGGCAAAAAGGAAGACCTTTCTCTCTGTCTCTCTCACTGTCCACTCTGCCTGTCAAAAAAAATAATAAAATAAATAAATAAGTAAATAAATAAGCAGTGGCTTAGCCTGTGCCAGAACGCCTGCCCCCAGTGTCTTTAAGCTTGAGTTAGCCCTCGCTAGTTTCTGTTTACTACTGCCAGATCTGAGTAGCACCGCACACTATTTCCAAGAAGACATACAGGATGCTGTGGCTGTTTAGCTCTCTCCTACAGTGAAGAGAAATCTTGTATCAAGACAGGGATCAAGGTCAAAAGTCTGCTGATGGGGATGAAAATTGGACCTGTTTGTAGTTAGATTGGAAAATAGAGACAGGCTGTGTTGCAAAGTGATAAAACACCCTTCAATAAGTCTCTAATAGACTGATTTGGGAATATATTGGTAACAGGTTATTCCAGAAAGTTTGTGAGGAAATGAAATAAAATATAAGATTATTGGGGCAGGCATTTGGCTTAGCATTTTTTTAGAATTTTTTTTATTTGAAAGAGTTACACAGAGAGGAGAGGCAGAGAGAGAGAGAGAGGTGTTTCATCAGCTGGTTGATTCCCCAATTGGCCGCAATAGCTGTAGCTGTGCCAATATGAAGCCAGGAGCCCGGAGCTTCTTTTAGGTCTCCCATGTGGATGCAGGGAACCAAGCACTTGGGCCATCTGCTACTGCTTTCCCAGGCCATAGCAGAGAGCTGGATCGGAAGTGGAGTAGCCGGGACTCGAACTGGTGCCAACTCTGCAAACAGTGGCTTTACCCACTATGCCACAGCACTGGCCTCTGACTTAGCATTTAAGATATGTAGGTCTTGCCTGGTTTCAATCCCCAGTTCTGTTTCTGGCTTCCTGCTAATGCAGCTCCTGGGAGGCAGCAGTGATGGCTCAAGTAGTTGGATTCCTATCATTGCCCACATCCATGGCGACCTGGATTGAGTTGTGAGCTCCTGACTTTGGCTGTCCCAGCTGTTTCAGGATTTAGGGTGAGAACCAATGGATGTGTGCCTCTGCCGCTAAGATAAGCAAAAACTGAACACAGCAATCTGCATGAAGTTTGAAACCCATGTGTAGTTTTTTCAGTGAACGCGTTTTCCTTAAACTTTTTGAAGATCCCAAACAAGTTTTATTTAACATGTACTTCATTGCAATTTTTTTTTAAGTTGAAGAAGAAAAATGTTTATAAAGATTTTATTTGAGGGGCCGGCGCTGTGGCGCAGTGGGTTAAAGCCCTGGCCTGAAGCGCTGGCATCCCATATGGGCACCGGTTCTAGTCCCGGCTGCTCCACTTCCTGTCCAACTCTCTGCTATGGCCTGGGAAAGTAGTAGAAGATGGCCCAAGTCCTTGGGCTCCTGCATCTGTGTGGGAGACTGGGAAGAAGCTCCTGGCTCCTGGCTTTGGGTCAGCACAGCTCTGGCTGTTGCAGCCATCTGGGGAGTGAACCAGCAGATGGAAGACCTCTCTCTCTCTCTCTCTACCTCTCTCTGTAACTTTCAAATAAATAAAATCTTTTTTAAAAAAGACTTTTTTAAAAAAGATTTTATTTAAGAGGTAGAGTTACAGACAGAGAAGGAGAGATAGAGAAAGGTCTCCATCCACTGATTCACTTCCCAAATAGCCACAGTAGCTGGAGCTGGGTTGATACAAAGCCAGGAGCTTCTTCTGGGTCTCCCACGTGGGTGAAGGGGCCCAAGGACTTGGGTCATCTTCTGCTACTTTCCCAGGCCATCAGCAGAGAGCTGGATCAGAAGACGAGCAGCCAGGACTAGAATCAGCACTCATATGGGATGCTGGTGCGGCAGACAGCAGCCTCCCAGAAAATTTTCTACTGTTGAGGTCACCAGGTCTGAATACTTAGAATCCCCATATTCTAACTCCCCTCCTGCTTAATGTCCAAGGGCCACCATCTACCCCATTCAAAACTATGTTCATGCAACTGTGTCCAAACCCCATGTGTTCATATTTCCTTGGCTTGTCTTATGTTTTTCCTGTATTTATTGAATGTTCATTGGTTACTTAAAATGTGCTGAGCAAAAAGAATATACCATAGTCCCGGATAAGAGCTTCACCTTAGGAGTTTGTAGTTGAATTGTGTTGATAGGATACTTACAATATGGTACAAAATGTGCCCACGTATCAAGCAAATGTGGCAAAATATTAAGCATTATTAAAATGTAAAGCTAAAAAACACTTAGAAAAATTCCTTATGTCTCATAAGCTTAAATTATTCAATAGCTGAATGAAAGACTTTGTGAAGAAATGTAATACAAACAATATAGATATGCGGTCCTAGAGGCCCACAAATCTTGAGAGGAAAAAGAGTGATGTGATCAGGGACACAATAGGGAACAGGGTGTGGGCAGCCAACACAGCTGGGGTCATGGACTCCAGGAAGATTTCTTGAAGGAAGTGACTTCTGACACAGGGTGGCACACTCAACATGGCTGTCATACTGTAAATTTTTTAGAACATGTTTTTTGCAGTCAGACTCTTCCTCCTCAAGTATCGGGGAATACTGGGTAAGAGCTGTCTAAGAATAGAGTCTGCAGCGAGTTGTTTGTGGTATGAATGTTGTGCGCTGCTAGCCAATTAATAGGTTGCTAAGAACTGCAGTGCTGGGCCATCCTTCCTGGTGTGAATCCTTTACCTTGCTGTAATCCAAGCATACCCGACTTAGCAGGGCTTGTTAAAATAGGAAGGGAAGAATCCCTTAAGACGAGGGGACAGCATATATGTCACTCTGGGGGAGGTTGCTCTTCTTTGGGTATGTGGAAGAATGTCCCAGGAATTAGTAAGTTAAATTTGAGACAGTCCCTGTGTATTGGCTGAGCCATACCTAACACTGCACGTGAATAACTGAAAACCTTGTGGTTCCTGATGTGGAGAGGTCAGATGGGAAGAACAAAGGTTTGGAGTAAATTTGTCCCTCTATGGCCTTGTTAGTAGACATGGTGTTGGCAAGAAGGAAGCTAGCAAGAAGGCACTGAGGACGCAACCCTTCACCCCCTGCCCCCACACTAAAACTCTGCTTGTGCTACAGCCTCACCTGCACTGTGCAAACCCTCCCTGCCTTTCCACACCTGAAAAACCAGTTCTGCAGAACTGCTGAGAACCAGTACCAATGTGGACATAACCAGATGGCTGCCAGGTGCATCCCCACGGAGACATGGAGCTGATTAAAGGATACTCCTGCTCCTGTCATGCACCTGACACCATGACATTGCTGAGACTTCCAAAAAAGCAGTGGGCAGTACCCAAACCCTGCCCCGGACTCCACTGTTTATGAATATCCAATTAAACACCACCTCAGGCACCACTCCCTGTGCCTTCAGATCATTGAAGCTCATTGAGTGCAGCGGTCTTGAGTATGGCTGTACCCCTTGAGTGCACTCTTTAACTTGGCGAACTTGGCTTCTTTATTGACCTTGACCTGTGCCTCGACCTTTAGTTCTTTGTTGCATCAGAAACAAGCACGTGGACTCCGCTGACAGCAGAGATAGTGAAACCCAACGGTAGTTAAGCCCTTGTCCTAGAATTATGCTCTTCATGTGATACTCCATTTAATCCTCACAGCATACTCATGAGGTAGGTACCACCGTTATTCCCATTTTGTAAATAGACTAATGCATTATTAGGCTACATGCCCAAAGGCATTTTCCTTATCCCTCAAGTGAGAGTGAAGTGGTTGATTTGTTGTGAGAAGTAGATAGGGAATATCCACGTACAGAACCTAACTACGGAAATGACCTACCCTAGCTGGTTCCTCTTCCTGGGATAAATGCCACTGGGCCACTTTAAAAATGAGTCCTGTGTCTAATGATCTTCAGTTACTTACGTAACTAATATCCTTTGGATAAATGCCCATTTGGAAAAGCCTCGTGGAATATGTATTCCTCTTTATTAAGCTTAAAATGCTAGTTCCAGCTAACACAAGCATCTTGGTAAACAAATGGTGGTATACTGACCTGATGCATAAACCATGCTAGATGAGCAATACGGGTTCAGTCTACTTCTGAAAAACTGTTGCTTGACATTGACAACAGGTCTGGCAGTCTTTCAATAGAAAAAGATTGGGCTGGAGAGCTACCAAGAATCTAAAGGGACATAGACATCTTCAAGCCAGTGTTTGTTGGGGCTGTATCAAGGGTAACCATGGCATGACTAGTGAGGTGATCAGATAAGCTTTAGAGGAGAGAAAATAATTGCAAGCAGAGTCCTTTAGAGCCTGATCAAATATAGATTTTAATTTTCCTTTTCAAAGTTTTTGTTGACAGGCAGAGACAGAGCTGCCATTCACTGGTTCACCCCCCAAATGTTGAACAGCCAGGACTGGGCCAGGCCAAGGCCTGGAACTGGGAACTCAATCCAGATCCTCAATCATGTCAGGAACCCTGTTACTGGAGCCAGCACTGCTGCTGCCCAGGATCTTCATTAATGTAAAGTTGCAGTCAGGAGCCAGAGCTGGGAATTGAACCCAAGCACGCCAATGTGGGACCAATACCTGCCCCCCCAGTTTGTTTTTGACAGGTAGAACAAGGGTTTATAAACAGCTCTATGCCCTTAGTCATTCATTGGCAATATTGATAAAGCAACTATTATCTGTTCTTTGAAAATCTGTGGAAATGTAGAAGTGTACAGGGAAAGTGAGATTAAATGATAACATACTTTCCAAGAACTTTTTCAGGCCTTTCGGTCTGTATTTATATATACCAATACATGAACATTGATGATGGCCCAAGTCCTTGGTACCCTGCATTTGTGTGGGATACTTGGAGACTCTTGGCTCCTGCTTCCTCCTGGTCTCCCACGCAAGTGCAGGCGCCCAAGCACTTGGACCATCCTCCACTGCCTTCCCAGGCCACAGCAGAGAACTAGACTGGAAGAGGAGCAACTGGGACTAGAACCCGGCACCCACATGGGATGTGGGCACCACAGGCGGAAGATTAACCAAGTGAACCACGGCACCGGCCCCCTTATATTTTTCCTAACCACTAGTACTTAAATCTTCATTTTAAATAAAAATTAAGTGCTGTGTGCTCTTACGGGATATTAAAATTTATAACCAACTTAATGAGAGGATAGTTGCAATGCAGTCAATGCAAAAGAACCTAACTAGACTCTGTTTGGTTTTGTGAATAAGATTACAAACAGTATATTTACTTCTATGTCTACTTTAGTAAAGAAGTAAATGATGTTAAATTCTTTGGGCACATTGCTGCTCTTTGTTTTAAACAAATAGTTAAGTAGTGGTGCTGATAATGTTTTTCATAAGTTGTAAAGTTCCTGGCAAGTGCTATGGTCTCCCTGGCTATAGATAATAATGTAACAGAAGACCGAGTGACCTCCAGTGGCCACATTGCGTTTGTGGGTGGTCACTGTAATGGAGAGCTCTTAACTTGCCCTCAAAATTCTCAAGTCCCCTGTGAGGGACTCGTCCAGTATTCCTTTCTTCTCTATATAAGCCCTTCATTTTTGGGGCTGTCTCTGTATCCAGGTTAATGTTGCCACAATAGGGCCAGCACTGTGGCATAAAGGACTGAGCCACCGCCTGCAGCGCTGGCATCCTCTATGGGCTCTGGTTCGAGTCCTAGATGCTCCACTTTCGATATAGCTCCCTGCTAATCAGTTTGGGAAAACAGCAGAGGATGACCCAAGTTCTTGGGCCCTTGCAGCCATGTGGGAGACCCGGATGGAGTTCCTGGCTCCTGGTTTGATCCTGGACCAGCCTCAGCCATGGTGGCCATTTGGGGAGCGAACCAGTGGATGGAAGATGCATCTTTTTCTCTCCCCCTCCTCTCTGTGTAACTCTGCCTTTCAAATAAATATTTTTTAAAAGAAGAAAGATTGCCAGATTTGACAACTAAAAATATGATAGTTCTTTGAAAAATTGATGGAAAAATATTTTGATACAAAGCTTTTAGAAATTCATGTGTAGTTTTTTCTTAATACACATATTCCATTAACTTTTTGAAGATACCATGCCATTATTTCATTTTTTGTGTGCCAAGGAAAAGTTTTTAAATTCACTTTTCTGTAAACTTTTTGACATGCCCTTGTATAGGATGCTCATTAAAATTCCATTTTTTTAAACTGTAAAAAAACTTAAGGGTGGCAGAGAACACTGTTATCCACCGGTTCACTCTTCAAATGCCTGCAGCAGCCAAGATGGGGCCAGGCTGGAACCGGGAACTCGGTCCAGGTCTCCCACATGAGTGGCATGAATCCAACTACTTGAGGCATTACCTGCTGCCTCCCAGTATGTGCATTATCAGGAACCTAGAATAGGGAGCAGAGTAGGGACTCGAACCCAGGGACTCCAATATAGGGTCTGAGCATCTTAACTGCTAGGCCAAACACTCACCCCTAAGTTTTATTTTTAAAAAGTGAAGTTTTGAAAGTACAGCCCATTTCTGAAAATGTGTTCTGTATCTAAAGTTGAAATTAATCATGGTGTGCTGTATCATACACCAGTTCAGTTAAAAACATTTCCACTCCAGACTTCCTTTGCAGCTAGAGAGGGACACAGGACCCGTGAGATGTCAGCATAAGGATGCTGAGGATGTCAATGGTTTTCCTGAGTAAGAAGGGAGAGACTTACGTGGAGCTTAGCTGTTGCCTTCCTTCTTCCGGCCTGCAGGTGGTCACCCAGGCTTGGAGGGTAGACCTGGCAGGAGGCTGGCTTGGGAACAGCTTCCCTGCTGGGTAGATGGAACTGCTCCTTCAGTGGAAATCTATCTGCCTAAGTCACTGATGTTTGGGTTTTCTGCCACCTACCAGGACTGAATATCATGTTTCCTGCCTGCTCCAGCTCTATTTTTTAAAAAGGTTTATTTGTTTGTAAGGCAGAGAGGCAGAGATTGTCCATCTGCTGGTTCACTCCCACTAAATGGTTGCAACAGCCAAGACCCAGCCAGGCCAAAGCCAGGAGCCCAGAACTGCATTGGATTCTCCGATGTGGATGGCAGAGTCCAAGCACTTGAGTCATCATCTGCTGCCTTCCAGGATGCATTGGTTAGCAGGAAGCTAGATCAGAAGTAGAGCAGGTGGGGGCGGGGGTGCGGGATGGTTGGTTGTTGTGCCACAATGCCAGCCCCACCCTATTCTTTTCGCCTCCTTCAGTTGGCCTTCTTTGTCCCTCCCTCTCTTCTACATCCAGCTTCCAAATAGGTCAAATGCATGGGTCCCAAGATGGAGATTCTACAAGAGGGAATCTAGACCCAAATGCAGTTGCTGGTTTCAGCTGTTGGAGGCATTTGGGAAGTGAACCAGCAGATAGATGATCTCTCTCTTTCTGCTATCTTTGACTTAAGTGAATTGAAATTATTTTTTTTAATGGAAAAGGATTGACTGATATCCAAAAGCCCTAACAGTAGTTGCAACATACAAAACTCAGTTTTTTAAATTAGTAAATGGTTAAGGTGGTACTGAATATAGATTTCATCTGAGATACTAACTTGATTGATAGTGGCTGCTTGGTATGAAACTCAGTGAAATACTCTGAGGTTGTTCCTGGACTTGGAGCAAGTGCCATGATTGATTGGTGATGCCTGCCATAGACCTGACATAGGAGAGTAGTGATACAAGTGCCATGTATTTGTCATTCCTGATCTGTAACAGGAGCCTCAGTTGGTGGTAGTAGTTGTAATTTTCTGCTTGGTCATGCCCTGACATAGCCTTGGCAGGCCATTCAGATGCCTTGGTGGCAATTGGGTAGTTTTGCTATTTATTTTGCCTAATTAATGAGAAATTTGCTCTAATAAAACTACATTTGAATTGATTATTGACTAGATTATGTACATGCACTTGAGGTCTCAAGAGAAGTTTTAGCTTTTTACATAAAATCTGATGCCAAGACATGGAAAATTTATTCAGATAAATGCAAGAGATTTATTTGCATCCAAATGTTAGCGTTTATTAAGATTTTTTTTCAGGGAACTTAGGAATGTTATTTCTCTTCATTCTTAAAAAACACATTTTGGAAAAGGAAGAAGCTCATGATTGGACAAATCGTAACTGCTAAGACATATTAAAAAGTCCCAAAAATTTTAGTAAACTGGAGTAGAATAAATTGCTCCCCCACCCCAAATTAGCCTCTATTAGCATTCGAGTACGGTGTCCTCATAGCCTTGTGTCTTTTCCAGAGCCTCTTACGTATATTCCTCTTGCTGCTGGGTGGTTGTTATTATAAAGGCACCATCTGACACTCCATAATCCCCAGATTACATTTCAGGGGATTGCAGTTGGACAGAGATGGATAAATATTTTTTTCAATTTTAGAAACCTCCTTCACGTCTACAAGTATTTTTCAAAGTGATGTTAGTCTGTGTTACATGGAAACATTTGCTGAGCAAGGGCCGGCAACCTAGGAAAATAAGCCATGATTAAATCAATCACTTAGTGCTGTTTATTAGGGGGAAAAACCTGAAGCCAACGATGGGAAGTTTGTTTTGAAGCACTTAGCATATGACACTTTCATTCATTTAAAAATAGAACCCAGGAAGTATGTGAAATACTTGAGGAATGACATTGGTCCCAGGATTAGGGAGACAGTGACAGAAAAAAAAAATAGTAGTGGAGTGACCACAATTAAATCTTTAGTTTTAATTCTAATAGTTTTTTTTTTTTTTTTGTAATTATTTCTGTTTCCTGGGTACATTAACCATCTTGAACTCCTGGAAGAAAACATGTATTTTTTTAAATACGGAATTCTGAAAACAGAAGTGTATTGCTTAAAAAATAAATAAGTTAATGGCCTAATTAGTTTTCCTGAGAAATGCAGTAAAACCAAAAAGCTCTTACATAATTCTGTATGTTGTGCCTTACAGACTGAAAGAGAAAGTAATATTTACTTCAGATGATGTGTGTCATGCTCTCCCCTCTAACTCCACAATTTTATCTAGAGTAACAGCATATGAAGTGATCTGATTGTGGCGTTTGCTGCATAGAGACCGACTACTGTATTGTTGCCTATTTTGGACTATGGTTATGCTGGGTTCAGGTTGAAAAGTTGTCACGTAACCTCCAATAGCCTTGCGATGTAAGCCAACACTCTGGTTACTCACAAAGCTGCATACAATTGCAAGGTGATGATATCTGTGTCCTGACGGAGTGGGAGGTGAAATCCCCTTGTGTGAGCTCCGTTGCCTGGCAGAGACTCTAATGAGAAGGGCCGGTTCCAAGTTTCAGGGCAGAGAGTTGTAGCTTCCTTTGTGTTCACGTTGACCTAGAAAGTTTATCGAATGACTTTTACCATACTTCTCTTCCGTGTCTTCCAACCACCTAAGAGGCTCATTTGTTCAGTCAATCAACATCTTTGATTATTTTTTATGTGTGCTGAACAATGTAAATAAAGCACAGATATAGTCCCTATCTTTATAAAGCTTTCCGATGCTTGAGCCATTGGCAAATCTTATGCTATAAAGAATGCAAGAAACAAGCAAGTCCATTTTTTAGATCATTTGATTAATAGTTATTTTTTAATCTATTAAGATGTCATCTGCTCCCTTCCCACCCCCTTTTACACAGTGAAGAGTAAAGTATGTTAACTAAAGACGCTACCATTTGGAAAGCACCTGGCATATCCTGTCTAGCAGTGAGCTCAGCCCTTACTAAGGATTGCTATTGTCAGGCAGCAGTGAGGAGGTAATTAGCATGCTCATCAGGCATCAAGGAGATCATTAGTAGTCATCACAGGCAAATAGTTAATCTCAAATGCAAAGGTGAGCATGCACAAGAAATCATGAAGTGGCTAAGAAGACTCATAACACCAGAGAAGGCAACAAATTCGCGAAACGAACTAATCCACAAGGAGGTAGAGTTAATAAGAGAAGTCCTTGCATGCATGAAATAGTACAGTGTGAGACATGTGCCAAAAAGGTAGCACAGGTTGTTGAGGACACAAAGCGGATACCTAGCTCTGGTAAGAGGAGACTAAGCCTACTTGGGGAAGGGCTGATATTTATTTCAGCTGGTTTTTGAAACAGATTAGAGTCAGCTGGGAAAATAGGACTTAGATTTTCCATCTCTTGGTTGGTTCCAAAAACAACCTGTCAGGTATACAGATTTAATAACATTTCACAGATGGGGTGACACCACTTTAAGAGGGTAAGTGATTTGCTCATAGGAACACAGCTCCTAAGAATCAGGCTTTTGGCTTCTAATGTCCAGCTAAGTGGTGTTCCCACTACTTCACAGCTGCCTGCACGTTGCATTAGCTGGCAAGTACGGAGTGCCGTGCACTGTGCCAGCTGAAGTAGTAGAGAACAGAAAGAGGAGATAGACAGCAATTCTTGGAATGCTCTAAAGAAAACCTGATTTTTATTGTTTAACCCAGGGCTTTCATGTAAACTCTGGAAACTTGTTAGAATTAAAAGTGTAGCAGAAAAACTTAAAATTTAAAATCTAAACATGGCAAAATGTTTTCAATTTGAACTTGATTTTGAAAATACTTACGAAAAAACATTAGAGATTAATGTCTTAATTTTTTACACTATTTCCAGCTGCGAAATGAGAGACTTAAATGTAGGAATAGTTCTGCTAGCTAGATTCCTACAACCCTGTTTCATCAGCAGAATATATCCAGAAACAATGCTCACAGTTGATGTATGACCTCTGGTCCATGCTGCCGTCTTCTCTCTGCCGGTAGTTTCCTAAACGTCTCCTTGATTCCACCCTATGAAATCTGTCCTCATGCTGTCATGGATCTTTAAAAAGAAACACAAATCATTTTGTTTGCTTGCAATTCCTTTGCTTCCAATTGTACCTAGAATAAAATTCCAATCCCTTACCGTGTCCTACAGGGTTTTGCACTATGTGGCCCCTGTCCACCTCCCCCAACTTGCCTCAAATCATTCTCCACCCTCACTCAAGAAAATCTGCTTCCACTGGAAAGAGAGGGAAGTGGGAGGGAGGAACAGTCAGCCTGAGAGACTACAAATTATTTCTGCAATCAACTGAACCTCAGTAAATGAAAATTATTACCATTCATTCATTCAGCACTTCTGTGTTGAGGCTTTTCTTTTACAGGCACTGGAGATAACAAAGCAAATGAGGCAGACTCAGCTCTCAGATTTTTTTGCTAATAGAGAATAGTTGGTAGAATCCACCCTGCGTTAAAGGCAGCTCTCAAAGAGACCTTGTATAGGTGCTTTGAGGAAAGGCAGAACCATTTGCATAAGTGCCCACTAAAAGATTGCAAAGGGGGCCAGCACCGTGGCATAGAAGGCTAAACTGTGGCTGGAGATGCTGACATCCTGTATAAATGCTGGTTCAACTCCCTGCTGCTGTGCTTCCAATCCAGCTCCCTGCTGATGCTCCTGGGAAAGCAGCAGCAAATGACCCAAGTACTTGGGCACCTGCTGTCAACATGGGAGGACCAGCTGAAGCTCCTGACTTCGGTCTGGCTCAGCCCTGGTCGTTATGGCCTTCTGGGGAGTGAACCAGCAGATGAAAGCTGTCTCTTTGGGTATCCCTGTCTCTGTAACTGTGCTTTCAAATAAAGAAAATCTTTTCTTTAAAAATGCAGAACAGGCTCATCTGAATTTGTGGTCATGTTTTATATACAGATATAGGAAACAGTGCTTTTACACTTGTAGAAAGAACCTATTCATAGAAAACTGCTTTGAAAATATACAGAACATATTTGAAGTCATAAATGATAAGATAGGAAAAAGACAATTATGTTAGGTGACAACTAAGTTATCTTGAGAAAAAACAACTGAAAACATCTTAAGATTACACCATGGGTGTAGGGGCAATATGATGAATGACATGATCTAATTGTTGGATTCTTCCCCCATAGAGAAGGCCATGGCCACGGGTTTCTGAAAAGTGAGGACAGCTCATGAGATTAAAAACAGAAATAGAAACTATCTTAAAACATTTTGTAGCATTAGGAAAAAGTCTGGAGAAGAAACACATTATGTGTTGAGAGTAGCTTTCTACTAATTTGACTTATGATAGCTGTCTTTCCATTATTCATTCTAGAAAAAAAATGACACAAAGTCAAGTGTTTTTTTTTAGAAAGCTTTTATTTAATGACTACAAATTTCATAGCTACAGCTTTAGGAGTCAAGTTCTTTTTAGAAGAGAGAATTCACTTGTTTCCACTGAGTATATTTTTCAGCCATCTCCTTGGAGAAGGACCAAGAAGAGACTTGTTTGTACCTTAGTAAGATTTGATAAAATTGTTGAGACTCAGCACCTGGTTTCAGGTTCCTCTTCTAATGTTTCTTGAAGCTCTGGCCTTGTCTCAGATGTCCTGAATGCTCCTTAACAGAATTGTGCTATCTAAGTTTCTCCTTGCATTTCAATCAACTCAAGTGCCCTTTGCCTGTGTCCTCAGGTGCTTGGTGCCAGCAACGTTGTGAATAGCCTGGAATTCTTGCTTTGTGTCACCTTTTGTTAAAAAATCTATTTACATATTAAGGTAAAATTTGCACTGAGTGAAATGCCTACCTTGTACATGGACAAATAGATTAGCTTTGACAAATGTATTTACCTGTGTAACCAACACTCCCATCAAGATAGAGCTGTCACCTCAGAATGTTCCCTAGTGCCAACTTTCCAGTCGATCCTCACTCGCCATAAGCAGCTCTTGTTGATTTCTATCTCCGTGGTTTCTCTTTGCTTGTTTATGATTTTCGTATACATGGAATCTGCATGTACCCTTTTATGTTTTAATTCTTTCATTCAACCTGATTTTCTTGAAATGCAATTATGTTATATCAATAGCTTGGTTTTTAATTGCTGAGTAATTTTCCCTCATAGTCTGCCTAGAGCACAATTAGCTAACCCTTCTGATGATAAACCTAATGTTATTCATTTTTAAAATACCTTTTTACTTTGCAAAATAATTTTGAAAAAAATGGATGGAATTTTTGTAGGAAACATTACTAGATATGCCACCAGGCTATGCCAATCTATTTACTTCAAATATTCCAAATTTTTCCCCAGGTTTTTTTTTTTTTTTTTTTTTGGTGGTGGTAAGGCACATATAAAATGTACTATCATATTCATTTTTAAATACACAGTTCAGTAGTGTTGGGTAGATGCACATTGTTGTGTAGAGGTTCTGCAAAATTTTCTGGTCTTGGAAAACTGTAACTCTGTATCCATCAAGCAACAGCTCCTCACTTGCTCCTCCCTCCAATGCTACCATTTCCCTTTCAGCTTTCTGTCCATTAAGTAGCCTATTCTGGATCCCTCATAAGTAGTCATACAGTGTCTGTCTTTTTGTCACTGGCTTCTTCTACTTTACATCATCAAGTGAACCTCAAAGTTTATCCTGGTAGCATGTGACAAAATGTTCTTTTTAAAGGATGAATAATATTCTATTACATACATAGCATACTTTGTTTCTCTGTTTATCCATTGACAGACACTTGGATTGCTTCTACCTCTTGGCTGTTGGTAGCAACCCTGCTAAGAACACAGGTGTTCATGTTTTACAACTGGCTGTCACTTCCTTTGGGTATATACCCAGAAGTAAGATTGTTAAATCAAAGTAATTTTATTTTTAGTTTTTTTTTTTTTTTTTTTTGGAGAGGAGCCACTATGCTGTCTGCTGTAGCTACTGCACCATTTTTCATTCCCACTAACTGTTCATAAATATTTTTTAAAGGAGTTAAATACTGCAGTTTGAGTTGAGGCCCTGGTCTCTTTTTCCTTTTACTCTCCTCTTTCTCTGCCCAGGTAAAGCCGCTACTGGGAACTTAGTGTTTCTCTTGCCCATATATGTTTGTATATATTACTTTATTGTCTTTCTGTATATATTAGAATGGATGAGATGTCTGATGTTGTTAAACTCTTTTTTACATTTATCTCTAAGAGAATGAGAGGGAGAGCATTCCCATCTACTGGTTCACTGTCCGAATGCCTGTGATGGCTAGAGAGATGGAGGCCAGGAGCTCTGTCCAGGTCTCCCACACAGAGGGCAGAGACTCCTACTGGAACCATCATCACTGCCTCCCAGGGTCTGCATTAGCTGGAAGTTGGAGTCAGGAGCCAGAGCTAGGCATTGAACCTGGCCAGATACTCTGATAAAGGACAAGGACATCAACAGCTAGGCTAAACGCCTGCCCCACTAAGATTTTTTTATTCTGTAGATAACCTCTTTTCTCTCTGTAGCTTCGTTGAAATTACTTAGTTATACTTAGTTACTTAGTTGTACATAGTTATCTACGTAAGGCCAAGTGCAGATGTCTAAAATTGACAGATGGTTTAAGATGTTTTACATTTTATTTTGCTCTATATCTGTCTCTCTCTCTCTCACTGTCCACTCTGCCTGTCAAAAAAAAAAAAAAAAGAAAATATTTTCACTCTAAGGACTATGTCTTTTTTCAGTTCTGGAAACTTAGCAATAATTTCTCTTCAAATACTGCCTTTTTACCTTTCCCTCCATTTCTTCTTTCTAGAATTCCTAATAAATGAATGTGGGACTCATAGACACATTGTTTATACCTTAGTTGCTCTTTTGTTCTTTTGCTACATTAAGAGCATCTGAAGTCTATGCCCCAAACAAAACGTGGTGCACTGTGTTCAGCTAGAGTTTGTCCCATTCAGTATTTCAGTAACTTTATGGTTTACTTCTAAGATTTTAAATTTAAAATTTCACATCTACCTATTTAATAATTTATAATTTTTTTAAAAATAGAAATTGCGTGGGTGGCATTTGGTGGGTACTGTCATGAAGATGCTCGGAATCCCTGCATCCCATCGCAGCTCTGCTTCCAATTCCACCTTCCAGCGATTGTGCAGCCAGGGAGGCAGTCAGTGTCGGCTCAAGTCCTGGAGTCCCTGCCACCCATGTGGGAGACCCGAGTGAATTTTGGGTTCTAGGTTTGGACCTGGCCCAGTGCTGGCTGTTGTGGAATTTGGGGAGTGAGCCAGTAGATGGAAGACCTCTGCCAGTTCTTTCTGTCCCTCTGCCTTTCACATAAATAAACGTTTCTGAAAAATAAATAGAAACCACAGTGTTTTATGAGCACCATAAACATTAAAGTCTGCTTTTGTGTACAATTTTATCTGAAGTGAACAAATACTCAAAGCATGGCTTTGATTCTGTTCATTATGTTTTCTGTTCCCACATAATTTGACTCCCTGACCCACTCACTGTCTTTTTTTTATTTTTTAACGACTATTTATTTGAAAGGCAGGGTTACAGAGAGGCAGAGGCAGAAGCAGGGTGTGGGGGGAGAGGTCTTCCATCTGCTGGTTCACTCCCCAAATGGCTGTACAGCTGGAGGTGGGCTGATCCAAAGCCAGGAGCTTCTTTTAGGTCTCCCATTTGGGCGCAGTGGCTCAAGGACTTGGGCCATTTTCCACTGCTTCAGATCGGCTCAGCTGCAGCCATTTGTGGCCATCTGGGGAGTGAACCAGCAGATGAAAGACCTCTTTCTCTCTCTCTCTCTCGCTCTCTCACTTTTTCTTGCTGCCTCTCTAACTCTGCCTTTCAAATAAATAAATATTTTTTTTAAAAAAGCTGTTTTGCTCAGGTTTTTATTTAAGGATAGCATAACTGTGGACAATTTTATCCCTCCATGATCCAGGAGAGGATGGGCCTATATTTTAACAACATAAATCCCTTTGAGGATATTACCTATATATTTACATATGCTCTTAAATTATGATTTGTTTTTTCTTATAATAAAACCATATCTACATTAGCAAAACATTCACATAACTGGGGAGTGCTGAAGAACAACTCCAGATCGCTGTTTCATGTTGATAGTCTGTTGGACTTTTTTCTTGTATCTGACATGCATCTATAAGCTCTGTATATAGGCATTTTAATTTTATAACAATATATCATTTAATAACATTTTTTCACTTAAAGGCATCATTCAAAAATAATAAATACAGCTCTATAGCAATTTTAAAACAATTTTTGTAGAATGGGATATAGTTTGTTTGATCTGTCCCATTTTGACACATTCAGGTTATCCTGGATTGTTGCTAAGAACAAAGCTATGAAATTTTTAAAATATTTAAAGTTATGAGGATCATTCAAAATAATGGATGCTATCTAAATATACTTGGTTTTTCAGCTTTGCTTTCTTTTATGTGGTAAATAGGTAGAAAATTTACCAAATTAGTGACTTTTTTTTTTTTTATTTTGTGACAGGCAGAGTGGACAGTGAGAGAGAGACAGAGAGAAAGGTCTTCCTTTGCCGTTGGTTCACCCTCCAATGGCTGCCGCGGTCGGCGCGCTGCGGCCGGCACACCGCGCTCATCCGATGGCAGGAGCCAGGTGCTAGGTGCTTATCCTGGTCTCCCATGGGGTGCAGGGCCCAAGCACTTGGGCCATCCTCCACTGCACTCCTGGGCCACAGCAGAGGGCTGGCCTGGAAGAGGGGCAACCGGGACAGAATCCGGCACCCTGACCGGGACTAGAACCCGGTGTGCCGGCGCCGCAAGGCGGAGGATTAGCCTGTTGAGACACGGCGCCGGCCAAATTAGTGACTTTTAAGCACACAGTTCCATGGCATTAAGAACATTCATGTTGGTGAGGCTATTCTTGCTCTTACTAAGTGTGAATTCACATTAATTTCACAGCTTGATTGAAGAAATCAATTTGCAGTGAGATCCTTTGAGGGCAACCATTAAGAAATCATAGACTTGCACGTATTTAAATGCAACTTAAAGTACCTTTGTCTTTGTGCCTTTGATAAGGAAAGGTGTTTTTTGTTTTGTTTTGTAAAATAATTGGGAAATGTCATATCCTTGAAGTATATAAAAAAGACTTGGCATTTACCTGGTGTTTTTAATAATGTCATAGAAAAATAGTAGATAATTTTAAAAGATGCTGCCCTACAAATCTGATTGGCTTTTGTTTACCCTGTTTTATGTTACTCATAGCTTATGTTAATGAGAAAATTAAGGCAATTTTTTCCTGAAATTGAGATTAGTTATGGTTGTTTTCCTTATTGTAAAATACAAGGAACATTGACTTTTCTGGAAGTATAAGGCTGGATCAAATTTTTGAACAATCACTTATACTCCCTCCACTTGGAATTGCAACATTTTAGAGTATTTCCTTCCATTTTTCTTTTCTATGAAAATGTGTAATATACATAGTTTTCAGTTCATTTGATTTACCTAAGTGAGCATTTCACAAAATACATTCTAAAGGATATCAATCTTAATAAGTCCTATGGAAAAATATTTTTGTTCAAAAACACTATTGAATGAGAAAGTCACATTTCTCACAGCCTGTTCAAGTGGTTTTGGTTAAGAAATCTCTCTAGCTTTTTTTAAGCCAACATTCTCCAGGCTGATTTGATCCAAGATTCCCTTTTTCAGTCAATGCCTCATCATTCTCAGTAGGTATCTTGGGACAGTAGCATTGTTTCTGTGAATTATATTACCTACATTCTCCCATCTTCACCATTTTGGTCTTTGCACCAATGCACAGAGCAATGGCTTTGCTTGCTTTGTGATTTCAACCTTTCATGTATATGAAATGTCATTCTGCTGGACTCATAGAAAATTACAGAAGGTGCTGCTTCAGGACCTTGACCTTAATCTTCAGTTCAGATACAAAAGGAGGTTGACCAGCTATCCATCTTTCAAGGTGCTTGTGCAATGAAATTAACACACACACAAAATTTTAAGTGCTCAGTACATGTGAGCAGTGGAACAGCAGCCGCTCTGTCATACTAGTAATAACAGCAATGGTAGCAATAGTTGGAGCAGGTGTAGTAGCAACAGGAATAGTAATAGAAATACCAGTAGTAGCACTGGTAGAGATAGGAGTAATGTCAGGAGCAATAGCATTCAGTGTGGTTGCTGTGTTAGTAGTCCTCTAGTACCATCCTCAAACTCTTCAGAAGTATATAAAAGTAATTTACCTTTGTACTAAACAAAAATATTAATAAAATAGCAAGGTAAAATGATAAACAGCCTCGTGTAATTCAAGCTTCTCTAGAGTCTGGTGAAAGTATGACAGGCTGGGTGTTCTGGCTCCATGGAGGCCCTCGCTTCATACTGACGCCCATCCTGAGGCCATTTCAGCCAAGGGTCAGGGAAATTTGAGGAGAGAGCTAGGCATTTATATCACACCCATGAAATCTTCAGGCAACTTGCAGCCCGTGGGCAGAGCCTTGGGGATCCAAGTGGAATTGCACAAGAGAATAGCATGCCACACACAGGACACAACTGATTTATTTAGTAACCGTTTGGAAACCATTTCTAGAAGTTGTGTCCATTTATAGCCTGTGGTGGAGGCTGAGGGAAGAGAAGGGGTGGCTTATTCACAGGCTTCTTATCCTGAATGAACGTCTGGTGGAAAAATAAGTGGGTCTGCGGTAGAAGTGCTTGCCCTTACGGCCAGGACTTGTCATAATCATGTCGAGCTCCACACGTTTTTGTGCATGTGTGTGTTGCATGTGTTGTTTTAGGAGGAATAAAGTGGAAAAGCCACTCATTTTTCAGTTTGAACCAATATTCGCTATCAAGCAATTTCTGGGTCACAAAGAGTGACACATTTACTTGTGAAAATGCATTAATAGTTAACACTAAATGTCTACTGTGGCTTATGTCATTTAGTTTTTGTGTTTCTTCTTTTTGAAGATCCCATAAAGGGGATCGGCACTGTAGCACAGAGGGCTGAGCCACCACTTGTGATGCTGACATCCCATATTGGAGTGCCAGTTCGAGTCCTGGCTGCTCCACATCCCTATTAATGTACCTGGGAAAGCAGCAGAGGATGGCCCAAGTACTTGGACCCCTGCCATCCACGTAGGAGATGGGATGGAGCTCCCTGCTTTGGCTGGTTCAGCTCTGGGCATTGTGGCAAACAAAGGTGGCCCTCTCAGAAGGGACAAGGTGTACCAAACTTGGGCATGACAGACAGCTTGACCCCTTGGAGTTCTCAAGTTGGCAGTCATTAGAATAGGAAGAGTGATGGCTGGCGCCATGGCTCAATAGGCTAATCCTCCGCCTGTGGTGCCAGCACATAGGGTTCTAGGCCCGGTTGGGGTGCCGGATTCTGTTCCTGTTGCTCCTCTTCCAGTCCAGCTCTTTGCTGTGGCTCGGGAGTGCAGTGGAGGATGGTCCAAGTCCTTGGGCCCTGCACCCACATGGGAGACCAGGAGAAGCACCTGGCTCCTGGCTTCAGATCAGCGTGGCGTGCTGGCCGCAGCGGCCATTGCGGGGTGAACGAATGGAAAAGGAAGACCTTTCTCTCTGTCTCTTTTTCACTGTCCACTCTGCCTGTCCATAAATAAATAAATATTTAAAAAAATTTTAAAAAGAATAGAAAGAGTGATACAGGGATTGGAAACACAATTGGGAAAAAGAAACAGAGTTTGGATCTAGAAGGACCATGTCAGGAAGACAATTTATTATAAGGGTTATAGAAATTCTTAAGTAAGGGATTGGGTTAGGACTCTACCAAACTTCAAGTCTCAAAAAACTAATTCAAATTGAGTAAAGATTAGGAAATTTCTGTTCACATAACAGAAAAACAGTCCTGTTTTTTTCAAAAGGGAACTTAGAAAAATCTTCTCTTTTTTGGGATTTATGTGACAGAATGAGAGAGAGTTTTCGTCTTTTGATTCACTCCCCAAACAACCACAGTGGAGACTAGAACCTGGAACTCCATCTGGATCTCCTGTGGTGACAGAGGCCTAAGTCCATGGGCCATTATCTGCTGCCTTCGCGGGTGCATTAGTGGACACTTGAGCTGGCACTCCTCTGTGTGATGCTGACATGGGCCACTTAACTGTGTCATAACACCTGCCCCAAAGCACTCCCTCCTAAACTTGTGCTTTAGCCCATTACTTCCCCCTCCCCATTTAACCAACATTGCCCATTTCTTATTTATCCATCCAGGGCTATTTTATACTTTTTCATGTATATTGTTTTTCTCCACAAATGTACGTTGTTAATACTATTATCTATCCACAGAGATAGGTGTGACTATGTTCATAACTCTTTTTTTCTAGTTGACTTAAATACATTCATGCTTAATAGAATTCCTCATTGCAGAGCTTAGCCAGGAATTTTCCTTGGCACGGGCTTCTCCCTCTGTCCCTCACTTGTGTCTGTTTCTCTAATGTGTGGTGGACTCCTTACAGGCCAGGGAGCAAAAACTGCGATTGCTAAAGATCAGAGCTCTGGGAAGAAACACGAGAGACTTGTCAGCATATGTTTAAGCTTCCTTTGTGGCTAACAGTGCAAATACCTAGGACTTCTGAGATCATCCAAACATTGGAAAAACTTTTTCCAGGGTGGCAAAGAGACAGGGGCTTCACTGTTTCCTGCTGGTATCCTTGCCTGTCCCCTATCGCTTTGAATGCCTTTTCTAACCAGCAGCCAAAGTGACCTTTTCAAAAACTGTAAATTACTTGTTATTCCCTTGCTTAAAACTCTCCAGTGGTCTCCAATGACAGCGAGAACAAAGATCTAAGAGACTCAGGCCATAAACACCCATCTGATCTGGTCCCTGTCTGTGTCCCTGCTTTCATCCCATCTCACAACACTCTGTGGTCATGTGATCCTTAGGTCACCTCTCAGAGCATTTTTTAAAAATATTTATTTATTTGAGAGGTAGAGTTATAGACAGTGAGTGGGAAAGACAGAGAGAAAGTTCTTTCTTCCATTGGTTCACCCCTCAAATGGCCGCAATGGCCAGAGCTGTGCCAATCCGAAGCCAGGAGCTAGGAGCTTCTTCCCGGTCTCCCACGTGGGTGCAGGGCCCAAGGACTTGGGCTGTCTTCCACTGCTTTCCCAAGCCACAGCAGAGAGCTGGATTGGAAGAGGAGCAGCCGGGACTAGAACCGGTGCCCATTTGGGATGCCGGCACCGCAGGTGAAGGATTAACCTGCTGTGCCATGGCGCCACCCCGTTAGAGCATTTTTTTAAAAGGATGTGTTTACTTAGTTATAAGGCAGAGTAACAGAGGGAGAGACAGAACAAGGAAGATCTGCCATTTGCTGGTTCACCCCAAATGGCTACAACAGCCACATGTGGACCAGGCTAAAGTCAGGAGTTCAAATCTGGAATCTGGGTGGCAGGGGCCCAACTCCTTCGGCCATATTTTTCTGCTTTCCCAGGCATGTTAGCAGGGAGTTGGATGGGAATAGGAGTAGTCGGAACTCAAACCTGCACTCAGATATGTGATGCTGGGATCACAAGCGGCAGCTTAACTCCTTGTGTCACAACACCAACTCCTAGAGCATTTTAAGAACTCATCGGCCTAAAAGACTTTGCAATTACTCCTCCGTTGGCCTACATTTGTTGCTCCCTCTGCTGTTCATGTGGTTGATCTCATTCATTAAGTTTCATCTCTTAGGGGCTGATGCTGTGGCGCAGTAGGTTAATCCTCCACCTGTGGTGTCGGCATCCCATATGGGCGCCGGTTCTAGTCCGGGCTGCTGCTCTTCCAATCCAGCTCTTTGCTGTGGCCTGGGAGAGCAGTAGAGGATGGCCTAAGTCCTTGGGCCCTGCACCCACGTGGGAGACCGGGAAGAAGCTCCTGGCTTTGTATCAGCGTAGCTCCGGCTGTAACAGCCATCTGGGGAGTGAACCAAGAGAAGGAAGACCTTTTTCTCTGTCTCTGCCTCTCACTGTCTAACTTTACCTCTCAAATAAATAAATAAAATCTTAAAAAAGTTTCATCTCTTCCCAGAGGCCTTCCCTATCCTAGGTAGTTCTCTCCTGATATTTTCAAGCACATGCTGTTTTTATTCATACTACTGAATGCAATCAGCAATGATTTCCTGAATTATTTCTCGTCTCCATCATTCTTATATTCCCAGTGCCTAGCAGAGTACACAGCAAAGTAGGCACTCAGCAGACATAGCTAAACATGTGAATGGATGCCAGGTTTCCTAAGTTGTCCTAAGTTTACCTATTGGTAAATCGAGTGGCTTGCAGTATTTCTGTAATTCCCACATTGGTTCACCCTTCAGAATTATTTGCAGAGTTTTCCCAAAAAAGTCAATTCCTGGACCTGAACCTGAGAATTTGGATTCAGTAGCTTCTGGGTGGGGTCAGGAGGGTAAATACTTTTAATTCCCACCCCACCCCAGGATTTGAATACAAAACCAGATCAGTAACGCCCCCTCTAGCTCCATCTTTCTATCAGTTAGGCCTGCCTTTTGGTATCCTGTCGGATTCGGATGGGAGAAGCTGCGGGGGTGGCAGCAATGGAGCATCATCAAGAGAAAGCGCAACTGAATCATCTCTGTGTCAACCGAGGCTAATTACACCAGCAAAATCCTCACTGTCAGCACTCAGAGGAAACGCACGGTGGAAGCAGCTGGGATTTACCCGCCTCCTACACTCTTGAGCAAGATGCAAGCCAGATGAAGGAGCACTGCGTACAGAAATTCCTAAATCAGCCTGATCGTCAAAAACATCTGGGCACATTAAAACAAGATTTCTTCAGAATCAAATTTGAATCCGAAAGCTTACAAGCAAAGTGTCAGAGTCTCTTCTTGGGAGAGAGCTTCGTATGTACAGGCAAATGGTGGTTCTCTGTTTCCATCTTAGACAATCCTATCTAAAAGTCTGCCAGGCCTTCTGTAAAAGTAAAATGGTTTTTTAAAAGTTTTGTTTATTTGAAAGGCAGAGTTACAGAGAGGCAGAGAGAGAGAGAGAGGTCTTCCATCTGCTGGTCCACTTTCCGAAAGGCCACATGAGCTGGAGCTCAGCTGATCTGGAGCCAGGAACTTCTTCTGGGTCTCCCATGTGGGTGCAGGGGCCCAAGCACTTGGGCCATCTTCCACTGCCTTCCCAGGCCATAGCAGAGAGCTGGATAGCAAGTGGAGCAGCTGGGACTCGAACCAATGCCCATATGGGATGCCAGCACAGCAGCTGGTGGATTTACCCACTACATCTCAGTACCAGGGCCCCCCCTTCTTAATTTATATATACAAATAAATTCATTTAATTGTCTTGATAATTGCATATCATAGTCTTTTTAGATACAGACTAAGCAGTTCAATATGACTGGAATCCAGGCAGGCAGCTCCAAAGTGTCCTCGTGTATATTTAGATCACTGTCTCCCAAAGTATGAATTTTTGGGAAATTGCACAGACTATTAGTAGATGAGTTAATTATTTAGTAATGAGTTAACTAAAGCTGGAGATTAGTGTGTTAAGTGAGTAAGTATTTTTCAAAGTCTAAAAACTAATATACTTTACAAAGGTCTAACACACAAATGTGAAATATAATATTTCCCAAGCCTCCTTGAACACAAAACTTTTTGGTTACATCTTTTTAATTCTTTTATTTTTTCTGGAAGACAGAGATCTGTGAGCTTCTAATTCACTCCCCAAATGCCCGTAACAGCTAGTAGCAGGCCAGGCCAAAGATGGGAACCTGAAACTCACCGGGTCTCTTATATGGGTGGCAGGGACCCAAGTACTTGAAGCCTCACTGTTGGCTCCCAGGGTGCATGTTGACAGGATGCTGGAATGGAGAGTGGAGCTGGGACTTGAACCCAGAACTCCAATATGGGATGCAGGCATTCCTAGCAGCAGTTGCACTATTGTGCCAAATGCTGGCCATGACTGATGTCTTTCGATGCCTGGTCTGTAAACTAAGTCCACGAGATGGCAGCCTACACATCAGTGGCTCACGTCTCTGCCCACCACAACCAAGCTCTTACTTCACTGTGACTTGGACTGAAGGGAGAGCTGATACATGAAGGAGCAACACTAAGTTGCCCATATATGTCTGTGTTCAGCTTTATCAACCGGCATTGAAGTACACTGATAGTACCTTCCTTGAGGACAGCGTAGCTGGACATGTGAAAAGCCTCTCGACTTTGAGGTTCTTAAGATAAACCACTTGGAGTGGCAAGAAAATACAGGAACTTGGGGCCAGTGCTGTGGCTCATTTGGCTAATCCTCTGCCTGCGGCGCTGGCATCCCATATGGGTGCCAGGTTCTAGTCCTGGTTGCTCCTCTTCCAGTCCTGCTCTCTGCTGTGGCCCCGGGGGGCAGTGGAGGATGGCCCAAGTACTTGGGCGCCTGCACCCACATGGGGGACCAGGAAGAATCACCTGGCTCCTGGCTTCAGATCGGCATAGCTCCGGCCGCAGCAGTCATTTGAGGGGTGAACCAACAGAAGGAAGATCTTTCTCTCTGTCTCTCTCCCTCACTGTCTAACTCTGTCTGTCAAATAAATTAAAAAAAAAAATACTGGAACTTTCATTTAAAATTTTTGATGTTTGGTTTTCTTTTTTGCAAAGTTTTAATATTATTTATATAGTCATCCTTTGGTATCCATAGGAGATTGGGTAAAAAAACCTCTCATAAATACCAAAATCCATAGTCGCCCAAATCCCTTTTGTAAAATGTTATTTACATATAATCACATGTATCCTCTATTATATTTATTTTTTAAGAGTTATTTATTTTACTTGAAAGAGTTACCCAGAAAGAGAAGGAAAGGCAGAGAAAGAGAAAGGTCTTCATCTGCTGGTTCACTCCCCAGATGGCCTCAACTGCCAGAGCTGCGCCGATCTGAAGCCAGCAGCCAAAAGCCTCTTCTGGGTCTCCCACATGGGTGCAGGGGCCCAAGGACTTGGGCCATCTTCTACTGCTTTCCCAGGTTATAGCAGAGAGCTAGATTGGAAGTGGAGCAGCCAGGACTCGAACTGACGCCCAAATGGGATTCTAGCACTTCAGGCAGCGTCTTTACCCGCTACATAATGCAAATAAATCAGGATGTTTTCTTTCCAAAACCCATCAAGTGTTTAAAAATTCCATTTAAAGTTTGTAATGTGAAAAAAACAATGTACAGATTTCAAAAATGGTTTGCAGGGCCAGCGCTGTGGCATAGAGGGCTAAAGTCTACCTGAGGGACAGGCATCCCATACGGGTAGCAGTTTGAGTCCCGGCTGCTCTTCTTCTAGTGCAGCTCTTTGCTGTGGCCTGGGAAAGCAGCAGAAGATAAATGCAGTCATGTTGCCCCCTAAGGTAACAGAAAAAAATCTTCCTGGGGCTTCTTCTAGTACTTTAATGGCTTGAGGTTTTCTCGCATTTCACTAGAGATCCATTAAAAGTTTTCCTGGCTTAATGGATACTTAACAAGACAAACAAATTATTTAAAATATTAAGCTCCCCACTCATAGTGGAAATTCAAGTGCTGGTCATCCCCATCTGTTCGATCATAGGATCTCGATGCAAATAAGGACATCTTGCAGAAGGTTCAGCTTACACAGTGTCTGAATAACAGCGGGAGCTGTGCTCCACTTTGCTCTGCTCTGTGCCATTCTGCCGGCTTCCAGGGTCGCGCTGCAGTGCAGAGGCTTGATTGCCGCCTTCAAGTGGATTTTTCTACAGCAGAACTCAGGTCGGTGACTGGATCTCCATTCTCAAGGGCCGTAAGTTATTTGACTCATTTCCATACAAAGCAGCGGCTCTCCTGGAGTGCATAGGCATGGCCGGGGTGAGGGCTGTGTGGCTATGTGAGAATGCATGGCTGAGGAACTAATTTTACTCCTGTGGACTTTCTGGAGACCTGTTACTCACTGGCAAACACCAGCAGCTGGACTGAAATGTCAGACGGATTTGCACAGCTGACTCAAGCTGCCGAAAAGAGAGCAGCATAGTAGTTCCATAAATCGACCCCCAGCCAGCCAAACCCTGCTTAATATAGATCCGGCCCGAGCTCAGCCCTACTCACTCCTAGCTGCTTAGCAAACACCACTGAGCTTCTTGGGGAAAAGATAGCTCCAGGGTGGGTTGACCTGGGACCTTTGCTGTCTGCTGGACTTTGCTGAGGGGCTGGCTTGCTGCTGCTTTGTGAAAGTCCCCTCTGATTATTTCTTTTCTCGTCATATAGAGACAGAAGCATGTCGGAAGCCAGCAGGAATTCCGATGAGGAGCTCCTTGATGGGGAGATCGATGAAGATGCCATCTTGGCCAACCTGTCCCCTGAAGAGCTGAAAGAGCTGCAGTCGGAAATGGAGGTCATGGCCCCGGACCCCCACCTGCCCGCGGGAATGATTCAGAAAGACCAGACGGACAAGCCCCCGACAGGAAGCTTCGACCATAAATCACTTGTTGATTACATGTATTGGCAGAAGGCGTCCAGGCGCATGCTGGAAGACGAGCGTGTTCCTGTCACCTTTGTGCAGTCGGAGGTAACCAGGGATTTGGTGTGCGGCAGAGAAATGGCTGCCGGGGCCTGGGCCCGCAAGTGGGGGCCTTGTGGCTGTGATGTCTCCTGGCCCCAGGGTCTTGCCACTCCTGTGCTAAATAATCGCGTTCAGTCCTGCTGCAACTTTCTGAAACACTGACATGGTACAGCTGTGAGGGGAAAGTTGGTCACTTCTTGCAAGTGTCTTTTTAAATTTTTTTTTAAAAGATGACTTCAGGGTTTGCTGGAAAGGAAGACCTTTATTTTATAGATATGCTACTTACTGATTTGAATCAAAACCCAAAAGCCGTTGTCCTTAATGATTTTGCTTGTTTGTTTTTTGGTGGGTTTTTTGTTTTTTATTTCTCATCAGCCTTTGAGAGGCTGATGGATGCTCTGTGTCCTTTCTCTCTGGCATATCCATAATAGTGGTATTTCACATACAATATCAACGATTTCATACTTCTGCTAGAGTCTAGCCACCCACTCAGCAATTATATCAGCTCAAAGAACCAAAAATATCTAATATTCCTACTCAGTATTGGGTCTCATTGATGGCATTTAGAAATTGATAGCTATTAAATTGCTTTAAAGGTCTTGAATTTTTTAGAGTCTAAAATTATTCTTGACATTGATTCTACAAACTTGTTATATATTAAAACTTTTTTTTTCACATTCCACTTAAAAATGACTTAGCAAAAGAAGATGGAGAAACCCCAGGTAATAAAAGTGTCTTTCAGTTTTGCATGATGACAGTGATAAATCTTGTCACATTACTGTCACAGGGCCTTTGTTTAAGGAAATCTGTAAACCGGCTTGCTTCACCGTCAGCAGTTTGAACATGTACTGAGTTCAAGGAAGGAAATCGTTGCCTTGATCAGGGTGAAGTTTAAGGTACACTTTGAGGAGAGTTTACAGTCAAAAATCAATGGATTAAAAGGCAATGGTATAAACAACAGCAGAAAAAAAAAAAAAAAAAGGCAATGGTAGGCCGGTGCTGCTCACTAGGCTAATCCTCCCCCTGCAGCGCTGGCACCCTGAGGTTCTAGTCCTGGTTGGGGCACCGGATTCTGTCCCTGTTCCTCCTCTTCCAGTCCAGCTCTCTGCTGTGGCCCGGGAGTACAGTGAATGATGGCCCCTGTACCCACATGGGAGACCAGGAGGAAGCACCTGGCTCCTGGCTTCGGATTGGCTCAGCGTGCGGGCCGCAACATGCCAGCCATAGCAGCCATTTGGGAGATGAAGCAACAGAAAAAAGGAAGACCTTTCTCTCTGCCTCTCTCGCTCTCACTGTCTAACTCTGCCTGTCAAAAAAAAAAAAAAAAAGAAAAAGAAAAAAAAAAGGCAATAGTATATGAAAGCCAGTTTTTCCTTCTGGAAAAATGAGTACTTAGATTTTTTTTCTCTTCGTTTGGTGTAAGCAGCTTGATGGTTGGCTCCCCCTTCTGGGACAGACGAGAAATGCAGTGGTGCAGGCTTTAGACGGTGAACGCGACTGTTTTCTTTCCCAGCCTGCATCCTGAGCATGAGGATGAAATTTTTGCTCAGAGGAAGCTGAGTCTAAAACTGCTCTGCTGCCTTTCAAAATGACACCTGTGAGGTGCACATTGGTATAGAAAAGCATAATCACTGATGTTCAAGGATCTAATAAAAATGATTGACAAGGGACTGCCATTTCTTTCCCTGAATGAACAAATTATTACTAAATCTTTGCATAATCCACTTCCATTTTACACCTGGTTCTGCCTTCCCTTTGGCCAAGCTGGACTAGTGACCCTGTTCCTGGAGTAGCCAGCATAGTTTTTGCAGAAGTGAGGAATCAAAAGCAAAAAAATTTTTAAAACATTTTTAAATCTTCAGAGTCCATGGAAAATGTATATAGTGAGAACTATGCATGGACTTTAACTTTTTGCTCTAAAACTTTTGATTTTTCTGTAAACTTTTTAAAGTTCACTTGAATAGTTTAAAGTACCACCTTACTCTCATTTTCTCCACATTATCTTAGGTTCTCAGGGAAATTTGATGCTCAGGTTATCCTAGATTAGCAGATATTTCAGAAATGTAAAAGAGCAATAGGGAAGTGATCAAGCCCCAGGGCTGAGTACAAAGATGCCTCTTGAGCTACATGTGACATAAAAATGTCAATGTATTGATAAACCCCACAAATGCAATTTTCAAAACATTTTTTCACTGCTTCTGGAATTGAACACCAATAAAAAATACAGAATCTATAAAAAAATTCATTTTGATTTATAGGATGAGATAAATATAGCTAAAATGTGTCTATAAAATTATCTTAATTAAGATTTAAAAAATTTTTTTAAAGATTTATTTTACTTTTTAGAAAGACTTAGTTACAGAGAGGTAGAGGGAGGAAAGGAGGGAGGGAGGGAGGGAGGGAGGAAGGAAGAGAGAGAGAGAGGCTGGTTCACTCCCCAAATGGCCACAACAGCTAGAGCTGGGCATATCTGAAGCCAGGAGCTTCTTCTAGGTCTCCCACATGGGTACAGGTACCCAAGGACGTGGGCCATCCGCCACTGCTTTCCCGGGCACATTAGCAGGCAGCTGAATAGGAGGCGGAGCAGCTGAGACTCAAACTGGCACCCAAATGTGATGCCGGCACTGCAGGTCAGTGCTTTAACCCACTGTGCCACAGCACTGGCCCCATGGATTTATTTATTTTATTGGAAAGGCAGTGACAGTGTGGGGTGGGGGTGAGGGGGAGACCGAGATAGAGATGATAATTTTTCATAGTCCCAGATGCCAGCAATCACTGGGACTGGGTCAGGCTAAAGCCAAGAGTTAGGAACTTCATCCTCATCTGCCATGTAGGGGGCAGGAACTCAAGTACTTGGGCATCTTAGCATCTGCCACTTGCCCAGGCACCTTAGCAGGGAGCTGGATCAGAAGGGGAGTAGCTGGGACTCGAACCAGAACTTCTATATGGGATGTGAGCGTTGCAATCAGCAGCTTAACACACTGTATCATAATGCCGACCCCACGTGACTTTATTTTTGTTGTATTTATCAACTGACATGTACACTTAAAAAAAAAAAAACTTGGCAAACATTCCAACATATTTTTCCTTAGACCTATGTAAACTTTTGTATGTTGTGTTTGTATATGTATATACATATGCACACTTATTCACAAATAGAATATTACAATACATTTAGTTTATTGTCTTGCTTTTTTAAGTTAATAATAAAAATGTTTACCTCCAGTACATACTGCAGTATTTCTACACACTGCCGTGTGTTCTAACCCTGATCAACCTCTCTTGTAGGAAAACACTCAAGAACCACATGAAGAAATAAGCAAAAATAATAAAAATCTGTCCCAATTTTTAAAGGAAAGGCTCAATAGTGAAATAGTAGCAAATAAGAGAGACTCAAAAGGCAGCAGTAGCATCCAGGAGGCAGATAATGATGATGAGGAAGAGGAAGACGATGCAGGTGATGACAGCAATGAAGGAGATGATGGTGCAGAGAGTGATGAAAATACACAAAGAGAAGATGAAAGCAAAGTAAAGGCACCAATCGAAAATTGCCAATCAGTAGCCTCTACCACATCGGAAGATCAGAGAGACGGACCGGAGCCCCAGGAGAAGAGTGAGAAAAAAATATCCAAACTGGACCCTAAGAAGCTAACTCTAGACACCAGTTTTTTGAAGGTAAGCGCAAGACCTTCAGGAAACCAAACAGACCTGGATGGGAGCTTGCGGCGAGTTAGGCAAAACGATCCTGACATGAAGGAGCTCAACCTGAACAACATTGAGAACATCCCCAAAGAAATGTTACTGGACTTTGTCAATGCAATGAAGAAAAACAAGCACATCAAAACCTTCAGTTTAGCCAACGTGGGAGCCGACGAAAACATAGCGTTTGCCTTGGCTAACATGTTGCGTGAAAACAGAAGCATCACCACTCTGAACATCGAGTCCAACTTCATCACGGGGAAGGGCATCGTGGCCATCATGAGGTGTCTCCAGTTTAATGAGACGCTGACCGAGCTTCGGTTTCACAATCAGAGGCACATGCTGGGCCACCACGCAGAGATGGAGATTTCCAGGCTTTTGAAGGCCAATAACACTCTCCTGAAGATGGGCTACCATTTTGAGCTCCCAGGTCCCAGGATGGTGGTCACGAATCTGCTCACCAGGAATCAGGATAAGCAAAGGCAGAAGAGACAAGAAGAGCAAAAACAGCAGCAGCTCAAGGAGCAGAGGAAGTTGATCGCCATGTTGGAGAATGGGTTGGGGCTGCCCCCTGGGATGTGGGAGAGGTTGGGAGGACCAATGCCAGACCCCAGAATGCAGGAGTTCCTCCAGCCTCCTTCTCAGCCTCCCAACGCCCAGGCAGCCCCATTCAGCCGGAGGAACGAAACCATGAAAAAGCCATCGCCACCTCCGCAGTACAAGACAGACCCTGACTCCTTCCGGGTGGTCAAGCTAAAGAGAATCCAGCGCAAGTCTCGGATGCCAGAAGCCCGAGAAGCTCCCGAGAAAACCAACCTCAAAGATGTGATCAAAACACTCAAACCAGTGCCACGAAACAGGCCTCCCCCGCTCGTGGAAATCACTCCCAGAGATCAGCTCTTGAACGACATTCGCCACAGCAACGTCGCCTATCTTAAACCTGTAAGTAGGAGAAGGGAGAAGAGGTGAACAAGAGCCCTCGTAAACGTAGTCCAGTCCATTTTAACACAAGGAGGAGCTCTCCCACCGTGACTAAGCGGGAGATGCCAGTAAGCGTTCCCAGTAAATGTAGATTACTGGTTGTCCCTAAGGATATACACATAGATGACCTTGATAACAATACTAACAGCTAACATTTAGTGAGTGTTTACTGTAGGCCACAGTCATCCTGTGATTTAATTCCTATAGCCATCTTGAGGTAGGTATTGCTATTCTCATCGTCATCTAAAAAGAAAAAAGTGAGGCTTAAAAAAGTTAGTAACACATCTAGGAGCCAGCTAAGACGTGGTAGAGCAGATGCTGAAACTCGGTCCTGTGTCCAAGGTCAAGCTTTTATTTGTCTCACACTATTCTCAACCCTCCAAGTGCGTACTCAACACCATCAGAGAGCCCTAGGAACTTGCTGGGAGGAATAAATAAGTGAATCTAATTTAGGGCAGTGAATTAATGAATGCTTAAAAATTTTTTTTGATAGACCAAGAATACATGTGTACTTGCATTTATATCCTACACTTTTTAGGTGGGCAGATGAGTGGTAAACTTGAGGTTTGCATCTCTGTGAAGTCAAGGAGTTTTAAAAGATTTCAGTTCCAATATTGACTCAGTTTTCTGTTACTGCTAATAAGAGAAAAGTACTCTTCCCAGTGGGTTAGGTTGCAGAAACGCACGTGTTTTGCTTATGATGGCATTTATGGAGGCTAAAAGATGGGCCTTCAAACGCCAACGGGGAGTATAATTAACTGTATTATTTTAAAATTGTGTGTGCAATTCAGTCAAGGATAACCTTAGGTTAGTCAATATGAGATTCACAATTTTTACAAGACGTGTTAAAAAAATTTCCATGTGAATTTTTTTTTTTGCCTTAAAGAATTTTATGTTCTAAAATAAGCTAATCATTATTTACACATAGATGCAGGCACTTCAGAAATGCTTTTGGAAAACAGAATTTAAAGAAAAGTTTATTTGGCTGTAAAAATGTTGAAATTCATATGTATAAGAGTTTCTTCAAAAAGTTCATAGAGAATGCTTTTAGATTATGAAAACACTACATGGATTTACAATATTTTCGTCATACGGATAAACTTTTAATTGCATTTTTCCATGAATTTTTTTCATTCGTGTGTGTGTCCCAGCTCCTAGTAATGCAAAATTATCAGTATTTCCACTGTTGGGCAATCAAAGATGACTTTGACCTATGATTTAGAGGAGCTCTGATTCTTCCGAGGAAGGAGTCAGGGAGAAAACACTGGAGGTCACATGAGGGCAGGCGAGGATTCTTTGCCTACCCTGCGGCTCAGTCAAGACATTGCACACCTGCTGCTCCCTTGGCAGCTGGACCCCCAGAGCGGGTGAACCGGGGGAGTTGAAAGAGCTCTGCCACTTCTTCCATAAGCAGTCTTCAACACAGAATATTCAAGCTGCCTTGAGATGGTAACTTCAGAAAATAAGAGTCTGAATAGCATAAGCAGTTTTTCCAAAAATGTGTGTTAAAGGTAGCATGTGAATTCAGAGTAGAAGGTCAAGCATCATGAACCAGCTTCCTGACTTCTGGGGCTGTGTGCTGAGTGGACCCAGTTTCCTGAGTCTGCTTCGTTCTGCCCATTTGTTCGTTCGTTTCTGCAGCAAATGTGTTTGGGGCCGCCAGTGAGTAAGTCGAGTAGAGTGATGGCCACACAGAACTTAAATTGTGGGTTTAACAGTTTCAGGTCAAGGTTCTTAGCCTTTTATTCAACAGAGAGTACTTCAGCTTTGGGTCTACATCTTAGAGCAAAAGATACTACAGTAAATTCATGCTGAGAAGTACAGTAACACCCCCGCTAAGTACTATGTGTTTCCTGTTTTAATCAGTTCTAAAATGCTATCAATTTTCAGTGGCAACCCAGTGGTTGGTTGGTTTTTGTAAAAAAAACGTGCTGCAGGGTGAATGCCACTGTGCTCTCTGAATGGCAGTGTTGGGTGCTGGCCTCTGCTTCGAACTGGCTTTGCTCGATAGGATCTCTGCTGCTTCCATTTGCCATAGGCATGGTTTTGTAGGCATCCCGATTACAAAAGGTCACCCAGCCTCATATGTTGGGTTCTGTAAAGTGCGCCTGAAGAAAAATAAGAAAGAGCATTGTTGCCCTGGGGAAAAGGGCTTCACTAATACTGATTCACGCACTGCTGCTGTTTCTGAGTACACAGTACAGTTCTGCTTTAAAGCCACCTTGTATGTGTAATCTGTTAAGAGACATTTTAATTTTTAAAGTCTTCTTATTTTGAAATTGGTATACCTTTACGGATGTTCCAAAGTAGTACAAAGAATTCTTCTTTAAAAAACACCAGAGCAGGTGCTGTAGTGCTGTGGGGTAAGCTGTTGTTGGCAATGCCAGCATGCCATATCTGAGTGCTGCTCCAATTCCAATCCATCTTCCTGCTGATGGGCCTTGGAAGGCAGTGGAAGATAGTGTAAGTACTTGTGCCCCTGCCACCCATGTGGGAGACCAAGATGGAATTCTGGCTCCTGGCATGAGCCTGGACCAGCCCTGGCCATTGTGACCATTTGGGGAGTGAATCAGTAGATGGAAGAGTTTATCACACTCAGTCCCTCCCCTAACCTCTCCCCCTCTCCGTTGGTCTGCCTTTCAAAAAAAATTTTTTTTTGTTTTAAAGTAACTGGACCTGCATTGTGGCTTAGCAGGTAAAGCTGGCGCCTATGATACCAGGATCCCAGGTGGGCGCCTGCTCCAGTCCTGGCTGTTCCACTTCCCATCCAGCTGTCTGATAATGTGCCTGGGAAAGTAGCAGAAGATGGCCCAAGTCCTTGAACCCCTGTGCCTGTGTGGCTCCTTGATTTGGCCTGGCCCAGCCCTTGCCATTGCAGCCATTTGGGGAATGAACTAGTGAATAGAAGCTCAAGCTGAATCTCAATCTCTCTCTCTCTCTGCCCTTTTTTTTTTAAGATTTTATTGATTTATTTGAAAGGCAGAGTTACAGAGAGGCAGAGAGAAATCTTCCATCCGCTGGTTCATTCCCCAATGGCTGCAACAGCCAGAGCTGTACTGATCTGAAGCCAGGAGCTTCCTCTAGGTCCCCCATGTGGGTGCAGGGGCCCAAGGACTTGGGCCATCTTCCACTGCCTTCCCAGGCCATAGCAGAGAGCTGGATCGAAAAGTGGAGCAGCCGGGGCTCCAACCAGTGCCCATATAGGATGCTGGTATTGCATACTGGAGCTTTAATCCACTGTGCCACAGCATTAACCCTCTTACTATGCCTTTCCAATAAAAAAAAAAAAACCTTTAAATACATAACAGCCTCGCATAACAAAAAATATTTGTGTGTTTGAAAGGCACAGTGATCTTCCATCCACTGCCTTACTCCCCAAATGATCTCCAAATGATCGCAAAAGCCAGGGCTATGCTAGATCAAAGCCAGGAATCCAGAATTACGTCCAAGTCTCTCACGTAGGAGACAGGGATCCAAGTACTGGGACCATCTTCTACTGCAGGTACAGGAAGCTGAATTAGAAGTGGAGCAGCCAGGATGGGTTGTGGACACAGATTTTTGTTTTGTTTTGTTTAAAAGATTTGTTTATTTTGTGTGAAGGTTAGAGTTAGAGAGGAAGAGATCGGGGTCAGTGCTGTGATGTAGCGAGTAAAGCCACTGCCTGCAGTGTTGGCACCCAGCTGCTCCACTTCTGATCCTGCTCTCTGCTATGGTCTGGGAAAGCAGTAGAAGATGGCCCAAGTCTTTGGGCCCCTGCATCCGTGTGGGAGCCCTAGAAGAAGCTGCTGGCTCCTGGCTTCAGATTGGCGCAGCGCCAGCCATTGTGGCCATCTGGGGAGTGAACCAGCAGATGGAAGACCTCTGTCTCCCTCCCTCTCCTTCCCTCTCCCTCCCTCCCTCCCTCACTCCCTGTCTCTCTCTCTCTCTCTCTCTCTCTCTCTCTCTCTCTCACTCTCTCACTCTATCTCTATCTCTGCTTCTCCTTGTCTCTGTGTGCAACTCTTTCAAGTAAATAAATAAATCTTTAAAAAAGGAAAAAAAGGGGAGGCGGAGACCTTCTATCTGCTGGTTCACTCCCCAAATGACTGCAGCAGCCAGCCAGAGCTGGACAGGTCCAAAGCCAGGGGCTTCTTTGGGTCTCCCATGTGGGTGTAGGGACCCAAACACTTGGGCTGTCTTCCACTGCTTTCCCATGCACATTAGAAAGGAGCTGCATGGGAAGTAGAGTAGCCAGGTCTTGAACTGGTGTCCATATGGGATGCCTGCTCCGATCTTTGGCAGTACCCTCTCAGACTAGTACACATTTGTTGATTTTCTTCACAACTTCTTCATCAGATTCCTCATCATCATCTCCCTTTGTGTTAGATGTCTGTTCATCCCACTTTATCCAATGTAGCATAAGACACTAAAATTTCTTCTGGGCCTTGGGGCCCCCAAAAGAGGTGTTTGAAGCAGCAGTTTAACCTGCTATGTCACAATGCCTTCCCCATGTACACTGCTCATTATGTTTCACCAAGATTACATTTTCATTCTTCAGAATATATTTTGAGTGGCACGACAACAGGATACATAACTCAGTGGAGGTGATAAGACTATGAATAACTATGATGTGTTCATTCTTGCACTTGCAACCAGCTGTTAGAAGACACCATTTAACATGCAGTCTGGTTTCAGAGCTGTAGAAACATCATAAAATGTGCATCTTTGACTCAGTGAAATGCTGAAAATACCATGAGCAGTGATATTACAAAATTCCAGCAGAAACAGATGTTTTTGGCCAAATGACACATGACAATGTTCACTTTACAAAGAAGAAGTGAAAAGTTTTTAGAGTTTCAGGAAGAGATGTCCACCAAATTCTTAGATTTTTCACATATGAGGGTAAACTGAAACCACAGTTTCGAAATCTTGAATTTGTTTATTTTTTGGATATTCTGAACTAGAATGATGACTTTTCAAAAGCATGCTTAGAAATTATTCTTGGAAAACTTTAAAAAATAGTATTTTCCTCATAATTCTTCAGAGTAAATGTAGACATATTTTGTAGAGCACATTTCAGTTTATATCAAATATTTTTTAATATTTATTTTAATGCTTATTCTCTCCTTAATCCATGCTTCTGTCAGACAATCCCTAAAATGAAGAAAGTGCTCCAATGGCCACTTCTTCCATAAAGCTGCCCTTTGAGTTCACTTAAGAGGAATGTTTCTGTGGAACAGGCTTTGAAAACTGCTGGTGGATGACAGGCTGGATCTGCAGGCCTTGCTTATTTGATTTGTAACTGTATAAATTCTAATGTCACATATGAGAATCCAGATCTGGCCATGCTGGACTTGGATTTTCCTGGCACAAGTCTGCTGTTTCTGGAATTGGCTTCTCCCTAGAGATGGCTCATAGACTCTCCGGGTTTTCACTTTGGCCCCACTGCTTTCCACTTACCATGTTTGATCCATTGACATTACTTCTTTGACTCCTACCGAATTTTTTAGTTTGCCTTTACTGTTTTCAGCCATGCTTTCAATGTCTTGTTGTTGCCTAACTAACTGAGTTTATTAATGACTTATTTCCATCTGAGTTAATAAATCTGAATATGATAGCAACAAAAGCAAAGACACTAGGTTGGTAGAGACCTATCTCTCATCTTCAACAATGTGGTGGTTTGCTCACTGCCATCCCAGAGAAGTATTTTCATGGGGACAAAATTCCATTTGCAGCAACTGTGTGGTTCACTGAGACCAACTGCACTGATAGCTACCCAAGTTTCTGTGCCAATCAAAGTGTTCATAAATATTCATCAAATTGCCTTGGGACTCAGGTTTATCTGAACTACCCCCAGCTGAAGTCGTTGGTAAATTCCTCCTCCAGAAACACTTTATATAACCTCTTAAGTAGCCTTCATTTGACAAAAGACTCCATGATGCTTCAGTAGTTGTGAAGAGGATAGAATTAAGTTATCATCCCTTAAACTTTCATGCTTGGGCATTTCTTTGCCTCATTTATCAGATCTCTCTCTTAAACCAACTTCTCTAGAGTTTGTTCGTTTGCACTTTTATTTCTCCCCTTCTCCCTTTGTTGCAATACTACACAGTTGGGGTCAATCCCCAAATCTCCCTTTTTCCTTGAATCACCTGGAGTCTTCATTGCAACCATCTTCTAACGAAAATCTTCACTTCGGGGCTTGGTGATTGCATCTGGTCCTCAGTTTTCCGTGTTATCTCTGCTCTCTCATGACTTCCAGTCTGAAACCTTGGAGCTGTCTTCACCTGCTTCTTTCTCTGGCCCTGTTTCTTCCCAAAAAGTAATCAGAAGAGTCTGCAAGAGGTAGATCATAGCTTTGGAAATGGGATGATTCTTGTGAAGGGAGTCTGTATGGGAAAAAGTGTGCTGTTTCATGCTATTTCAAAAAGACAGAGTCCAGAAGTTGTCTTCACCTAATACCTTGAGGAAAGAAGAGCTTTTGATGCAGCAATTTTTTTAAGTTCTTTGGAGTACATCTCGAATTTCCTTGTGTGTCAAAATCACCTTGAGAAATTTCCCGATAGGTGAATGTGTGTTTCTGGAGGACAGAGTGCCCAGAGAGGGCGTGGAAGCTCTGTGTCCTTTCCCCTACTCATTGTCCTGTGCCTGCCTTCATCTGAAATTAGCCTGAGTCATTATTCTCCAAATGCTTTAGACAGATGCAAAATATTAAAAAGGTGAACTTTATACAAGGCATGAGGTCAGAAGGTACCTGGGGCCCAAGGAGGAGTCCCAGGGCAGGCTGTAGGGTGGATCTAGTTGGAGAAGGTGACACAGAGCAAAGGGTGGAGGGGCTTCAAGCCCACTGTGCTAATTGCACCCAATCTCACTCCTCCTATAGCCTCAGATGCCTTTTATTTGATCATGCGCATACAGCCCTGTGACAGATCTATTCCCTGAGCTCTAGTCCCTATGCTGAGCAAGCAATGTAATCAAATTTACATTTGAAAGTCAAAGTGACAGATCTTCATTCACTGGTTCACTCCCCAAATGCCTGCAACAGCCAGAGTGATGCTAGGCCAAATCCAGGAGCCCACATGTAATGAACTTTTATAACAATTGCTTAAATTTAAAAATTCAGATTATTGGAGCTAATGTTGTGGCATTGTGGGTAAAGGCACTGTCTGTGATGCCAGCATACTTAGGGGTGCCAGTTTGGGGCCTGGCTGCTCCACTTCTGATCCAGCTCCCTGCTAGTGACTTGGGAAAAGCAGAGAAAGATGACCCAAGTGCTTGGGCTTCTGCCACCCACATGGGAGACCCTGCTGAGGGTCCTGGCTTTATCCTGGCCCAGTCCTGGCCATTATAAACTTTTTGGGGAGTGAACCAGTGGATAGAAGATCTCTGTCTCTCCCTCTCTGTAACTTGGACTGTAAAATACATCTTTTACAAAAAAATTCAGATCCTCAATTGCAAAAATAAACAATCACGTAGAGGGCTAAATAGATATGACTGAGCCTACCACCAATTTGATTAAACAGATCTTCGGTGGGGCCTGATAATTTGCATTGTTGAACAATGCAGCAGCTGATGCTGATGCTGCTTATTTGGGTATCACATTTTAATAAGCCCTGGCTCTGACAGCCGTGGCAAACCACATCTGGTTTTTTCCTGTCTCCACACCACCCTCTGCCTCAAATGACCTCCCCTCTTTCTCTTGAAATCTGGTTTCCAAAGCTTGGCTGCTGTACGACCTCTTGAAACATCAGGAGGACTTCCGGTCTATTTGCATTGCCCTCTACCCATACTTGTTCCATAGCCCCTCCCATAGCCTTCTTCAGATTGACAGCCTTAGTGGACATGGGGAACAGCTCCTAGTAGATTCTGAGTTCGTCATGGCAGGTCTTCCTCATCTTTACCTTGGACATCCTTGAGGTGCTGGCTGGGGGAGGAACTCCATGCAACTGTGCTGGATTAAATCCTCCAAATGAACCCAGTCTGCCCATCCTGCCCAACTCCCAGTCTCTGAGTATAGACATGGATGTGCATGGTGGAGTGTGTACCGCACACCCTGAACTAATGAAGGGGAAGGGAACTCCCTGACAATAACACAAGTTGATTCTCTCCTGTTTGTAAGTTGAATTTTTTTTAAAGATTTATTTTATTTATTTGAAAGAGTTACACAGAGAGAGGAGAGGCAGAAAGAGAGAGAAGTCTTCCATCCGATGGTTTACTCCTCAATTGGCCGCAACATCCAGAGCTGTGCTGATCCGAAGCCAGGAGCCAGGAGCTTCTTCCAGGTCTCCCACGCGAATGCAGGGGCCCAAGGACTTGGGCCATCTTCTACTGCCTTCCCAGGCCATAGCAGAGAGCTGGATTGGAAGAGGAGCAACCAGGACTAGAACGGGCGCCCATATGGGATACTGGCGCTTCAGGCCAGGGCATTAACCTGCTGTGCCACAGTGTCGGCCCCAGTTGAATGTTTTTATAACCTCAAATCTAGCTGTCTTTTCTTTATGGCTTAGTTTTCTCAGAAGTGGCTTCTCTGAAGATTATTGGAATTCGTGCCTACCCTATTTTGCAGCTTTCATAGTTTTAGTGATTTTTGTTTTCTAAGATTTATTTGGAAGGCAGAGTGACAGGAAGAGACAGATCTTCCATCCATTAGTTCACTCCCTAGATTTCCCCAACAGCCAGGTCTGGGCTGGACAAAGCCAGGAGTTAGGAACTCCACCTGAGTCTTCCACATAGATGGCAGGGGACCAAGTACTCCATCTTCTGCTTCCTTCCTGGGCATGTCAGCAGGGAGCTGATCAGAAGCAGAGCAGCTGAGACTCGAACCATCACTCCAGTGTGTGATGCTGGCATCACAAGTGGAGGCTTAACCTGCTGTGCCACAATGCCAGGCCCTAGTTTCAGGTTTTCTAATCTGGTATTAAAAATGAACTAAAGGGTTAAATTTTAAGAGTAATAGCAGTTTGCTTTATCATTTTTCCAAGTAGTTTATCAAGGGTCGTTCAGTGACTCATTCTCTTTCCCCCCAGGATCTGAACAGCCAGCTCGATTATATTTGAAACATGTCAACATGCTTTTAAAAGTATTTTGCTTTTTTTATGTTTATTTGAAAGGCAGTGATGAGGCGAGAGGGTTGAGGGGAGAGACAGAGCTCTTGCACCTGCTGGTTCACTTCTCAAATGATTGCAGTAGCCAGGGCTGGGCCAGACTGGAGCCAGGAGCCTGGAACTCCATCTGGGTATCCCACATAGATGGCAGGGACCCAAGTACTGTAGCCATCACCTGCTGCCTACCAGGGTGTGCATTAGCTGAAAGCTGAATCAGGAGTGGGGCTGGGATTCCAATCCAGTCCCTACCTGTGGGTGTGGGCTTCCTGAGCAACATCTTAATCACTTGTGTCAAACACGTATTTTGCTTTTGAAAATAAATACTCTTTTGGAACTCTTCCATAAGTATATAAACATACTTATGTATGGGGAATAACATTCTATAACATGCTTTTTCCCCTTTATGCCTTCATAGAATATACTTTTTTTAACTGTTGCTGCTTTATATTTATGTTATATACCTAGTATACTTTTTTTAAAGACCTGTTCATTTGAAAGGCAGGGTTAGAGGCAGAGGTAGAGAGATCTTCCATCCACTAGTTCCCTCCCCAAATGGACACAACTGCAGGAGCTAGGAACTACTACTGAGTCTCCCATGTGGGTGAAGGTGCTCAAGCACTTGGCCATCCTCTGCTGCTTTCGCAAGCGCATTAGCAGGAAGCTGGATGGGAAGTGGAACAGCTAGGACACTAACCGGTGCCCATGTTGGAGGGCAGCACTGTAGGCGAAGGCTTTACCGCTATGCCAGAGCACCAGCACTGGCATGCTTTTTGTTCTTTGTTGTTTTTGAATATGTATTTACTTATTTGAAAGGCAGAGTTATGGGAGTGGGGGGTGACTTTCATCTACTGGTTTACTTTCCAGAGGCCACAATGGATGGGACTGTGCCAGGCTGAAGCCAGGAGCCAGTGGCTTTATCTGGGTGTCCCACATGGGTGCAGAGGCCCAAGCACTTGGGCCATCTCCCACTGTTTTCCCAGGCACATTAGCAGGGAGCTAGATTGGAAATGGAGCATGGGGGGCTCAAACTGGTGTCCATATGTGAAGCCAGTGTCGCAGGTGGCAGCTTAACCCACTCTGGTCCCTGTTCTTTGCTGTTAACTACCAGTCTTCTCTACAGATGAGCCCTACAAAGGTACATTCACACTCCTACCTTCTTGAAGTCTGGCACAGGGAAGGAGAAGGTCAGAAGCCTATGGGGTGGGGGTGAGGAGATGAGGCTTACCTTGAGGGCTGGCCAGGGGTACAGCACATCAAAGGTTCTCTTTGGTGAGCAGGATGCTGGGAAATGTTCTTAGGCCAAGATCATGGGCAGAGAACTGGCTGCAAGAGGAGCCATGGCAGATGACAAAGATGGTTGACCACAATGACAGGTGAATGTAGGCAATGGAGGGAAAAACATTGCCGGTCGTCATTATGCAAACTCTGAGTGTCCTCTGGACTTTTTCAGTGTCCTGCAGCAGGTGCACACCTGCTGGATGAGTCACCCTCCTAAGATACATACCATTTGAAACTTCAGAATTTATCTTCAAGCCGTTCCTATTGAAACAGAAGTAGGAAGTAGATTTTGCAGTCTTGGATTTAGGTTGCTCTTTTGTATGTTTTTTGTTCTTTGTGGGGAGTTCTCCAAATATTTTACAGTTTACTGAGTATCAGATGAGTATATGTCAAAGAGAAAAGACCAGTTTCATATTGTGCTGTTTTTGTAGACAGATGTGATTCAAATCTGCTATTTCATTTGCTAGCCATGTGATATAAGGCAAAATATTGCCTTTTTTATTTCCCTCTGTACAAGATTATTGTAGGAAGTAAGTAGATAGCGTTTCCAGAATAACCTAGGGGCAGATGTTGTGGCACAGTGGGTTAAGGCATCGCTTGGAACACTCACATCGCATGTGGGAGTGCTAGTTGGAGTCCCCCATCCTTGGAAGATGGCCCAAGTACTTGTAGCCCTGCACCCACACAGGACAGCAGGATGGAGCTCCTGGCTTCAGACTAGCCCAGCCTAGCCCTAGATGTTGCAGCGATTGAGGGAATGACCCCCACAAGTGGTGGCTGTGGTTGTTATTATCTGGGAGGTTTTCTGGCCAGACTTTTAGGTTCATCCTGCATCCTTTGAGGCCAGTACATCTTGGAATTTTTTTTTTTTTTTTGCTATAGAGCTCTTGAATTTCCAGGATTAATTTTCTCCCTTTTCTTCAAATGCTTCCATCACAGGTGCAGCTACCTAAGGAACTGGCATAAGCAGCGATGGAGTCAGCTGGAAGAACAAGAAATTGAAATAATGACTCTTGGATTAAGGCCTGGCGACTTCTGGATACAGGTGGCAGAACTGGGAACAAGGCTGATTAACATCTGATGGGGAGAGAATGCATTAGCCATGGCCGAATAGGGGTTGAAGAGGAAGGGGGAAGGAGATAAAGTACTGATATTCAGGGCAACATTTTTTACTTCTAGTCAGTCTGAATGACTTAAGGAAAATTCGGTCATCCTTCTGGAACTAGAAGTTTAAGAAAATTACTTTGGTAATCATTCGCTTTACCATGACTTTCTTGTGGTTAATAACAATAAATGCGATGAAAGTGTTAACTATTCTATTCTCTTTTCTTCTCTGTCTCCTGTGCTAGAATTGATCACTCCTTGTGATAAAGGGAACAAATCATGTCTCACACTATGGGAAAGCGAAGGGTGATGGAGCTCCAGGCCCCTCTGATGCTTTGAAGTTGTTCATTAGTTCTCCCCTGGACTAGCAGTGATTGCCAGTTCCTGACCCTGCCTGGCTTTCTCCTTCGGCAACTCCTCGGCTGGTTCTGGGGCATTCTTCTGAGTGGGTTGTCTGAGGAGCAGGACATTAGAGCTGGAGGAAAGGGAGAAAATGAAGTGACAGCAGGAAAAGCAATGAGGAAAGTAAACCCTTCAGATAGGCAAAACTTCCTGGCAGTGACTCCTGTACGTAAAGGGACAATGGAAGACAGCACAGTTTTAGTAGGAAAAGAAAAAATTTTAAATAAATAACGTAGTTATTTACAAGCTTTTGGGTTTTTTGGTTCTAACTGAATAACATACACAGAGTCAGCCCTCTGTGTCTGCAGGTTCCACATCCATGGATTTAACCAACTGAATGTTGACAATATTTGAAAAAAAAAAAAAAAAACCTGCATCTGTACTGATTGTTCACAGATGGTTTTTCTTGTTATTCCGTAAACAATGTAGTATAACATCTGTTAATATAACATTTAGATGGTATTAAATATCCTACCTACAGAACATTGAAATTTTGTGGGAGCATGTACATATACTATATCATTTTATATAAGGGACTGGAAGATCTGTGGATTCTGGTATGCATGGGGGCTCCTGGAACCAGTCCCCAAGGATTTCAAGAGATGATTTACTTGTAACTGTGAATCTAATTTCATCTTGTTGCTTTCCTCAAAAGCCTTATAAAGAAAACCCAGTTACAGGATTAAATTTAAATCATCCTAGCCTTCGGTCTTCCACTGGCTAACATTGGTTAACCCGGTCTTCTCTCCCACAAATTCTCTACACTCCTCTTTTTTTTTTTTTTTTTTTTTTTAATTTTTTGACAGGCAGAGTTAGACAGAGAGAGAGAGAGACAGAAAGGTCTTCCTTTGCCATTGGTTCACCCTCCAATGGCCACCGTGGCCGGCATGCTGTGGCTGGCGCACCGTGCTGATCCGAAGGCAGAAGGCATGTGCTTCTCCTGGTCTCCCATGGGGTACAGGGCCCATCCTCCACTGCACTCCTGGGCCACAGCAGAGAGCTGGCCTGGAAGAGGGGCAACCGGGACAGAATCCGGCACCCCGACTGGGACCAGAACCTGGGGTGCCAGCACCGCAGGTGGAGGATTAGCCTATTGAGCCGTGGCGCCGGCCTACACTCCTCTTGATAGGACATCATGATGGACACCTGGTGCTTTGTTGCTGACCCTTCCACAAAGGATTTCCCTCCTGCTCCCCTTTTATCCTACCCAAACCCTCCCAGGGCAGGTCCCATCTCTTCCACAGAGTCCTTCCCGACAACTCGTACCTGTGTGCTTTCCTCTCAAGTTCCTAGTGCCCCTAATTATCCTTCTACTCACCAGATGCATAGACTTTGGGTTTGCTGGTACCAGAAGGGGTGTGAAATGAGGAAATCAAGCTTTGGTGTCTTTTTTTTTTAACCTGACTGAATTATTGGCACCTGCCTTCTTTCTTTTTAAATAATCAAAAATGGCATGTAACAAATAAAACAGGCTAGTAAAGGATATAATGGGGAAACCAGTGCATTATGTGGAAGGACAAGCCGTGGGAAAGAAATATGGTGGTTCTATGTTTTAGAGTGCACAAAAGTATCCAAACTTAAATTTTACATTTTCAATCAAATAATTTTAGAATAGCCAACAGGAAGTTTGTTTTCCTCTTTAATATTCCAATATAAAACATTTTGCATACAAAGCAGGATAGTTAAGAAAGGGCTGCAGTACATAAAACTTTTTAAGTGTCTAGCACTTACTGTAAATAAGGAGCTCAGATCTGATAGGAAAAAGTGCTCTAAATTATTTGAAAGCTTCATGTATATTAGTAATTGAATTTCTGGAAAGTGCTTATGCATTTGCTTGTATGGCCACAGTATTAAGGTCAGCAATCTAAAAAGTGCTAATTGTTCTGAAAGAAGATTTCAATCCTTGATATCCAAAAGAAAAGATCGAGTTTCATAGCTTACTGCCTCCATATACAGGTTTTGGCAAGAGATGAAGTTCACATTACTCTTCTTCTGTCTGCTACCCTGCCCTGAAGATCTTTGTTGAAGATAATTGACATTTATGTGTTAGATTTTTCGATTATTAGCCTTCTGGAATTGATCTCTGGCTATTAGTTATTACAGTGAGTATCTTTTTTATACAAATTGTCAGTTTTTCCAAATTTATGTCAATTAGTCAGCAGAATTCACCATGCATAGAATGGAAGAGGCTAGAATGTGTATATAACCCATGACAGGTTTAAGAAAGAATCCCATTGGAATTCAATTTTATTGTAGCTTCAAATTAATGATCAAAGTTTTGTTAAACAATATTTGAAACACAAGCTCATAGTGTTCGCTGTCTGGAACATCCATCATGGCTTACAGGGTTGTCACTGAGTTTTTAATATATTAAACTGATGTGTAGTCAATAAAGTCTCACAAAAAATTACAACTTTGATCAATTTTATTCTTCACTTTTGGGTGAGGGTACAGATTCTAGACCATGTCTGTGAAGTCCTGGTGATAACGATGTGTTAACAGGAAGGCTGTACCTTAGCTGAGAAATTACGATACAAGAAGAATGAAGCACAGCACATACTATTGCTTCTTCATCCCAGGACATACAGAGTTTCCTCAGTAAGTACTGCTCCAGTTCTCTTCCCAGCTCACCGTTAGGGAAACCTAAATGTTTTCCACGCCGCCTTTGAAATCACTCAGTGGGTAAGCAAAAAATTTTTTATAACCTATTCCTAAACACATAAGAGAAAAAGAGATGAAAGTAACAGAATATATAAATCCATGCTATCTTAATTCTAATGTGTATCTATAAAAGCGTCTGGTTGTAACAATGCTGTGTAAAATTCTGACGAACTGCAGAAGCTGGTCATTGTCATTTTTAAGTCTTTTTGCTTGGTCATTTCAAGATGATTTTCAAATTTCAAAGAGACTATTTTGCTCCCTGAGAGCACAGGAATTAAGAAGATGTAAATTCATTTCCTTTCTGTTCCAGTTAAGAATTAAACAATTAAAAAAAATTGAAATACTCTTAAACACTTTTTTTCATTATAACAACAAAGTGCTATATAAACCAAACTCATTTCGCTTTATTTATTTAGTCTTTTTTTAAACAAGTCTGTCAAGAATAATACAGGTAACACAGCTGTAATCTCTGTAAGGAAGAAACCATGAAGTTTGCAACGAGTACAGGCTGGAGAAAAACATATGACTAGCATTTCAAAAATTTACAAAACTTTAACAAAATATTCTAGACAGCTATCTTTATATTTGTAAACAAAGTATAAACAACTGGTTTCTCCAGTTTCCACTGCACGTCAAACAGGAGGCCAAGTGATAGAGATCATCTTTGATTTTAAAAGAATAATAATAAAAACTCAGCTAATTTATACCCCACACATGAGAATCCTAGGGAATTTTCCGGGGAGGGATTAGCTCAAGGGGATTTGATACAAGCTCACGCGTGGCATTATCTACTTCATCAGCCTTTCACTTACTCCTATGGCCTTGATATTTTACAACTACTTTCTCCCCTGCAAGGTAGCAGTATTGTTGCTGTGGAATCCCTAATTCTTTTACTCCTCTCAAGAAATAGTCATGAGCCATTTCCTACCAGTTTGCATAAACAAACTTGAAACTCTGGACGTGCTGGGCGGGGTGGGGAGGGTTTTCTTTCAGTTTTTGAGGCCTGCCCTCTGGAGCACCAGAGCTGTTAACGGCTGGGCCTACACGTGCATGCTGCCATAGGTCATTGGGTGTGCGTGCGCCTCCTATTTCAAAAACAAACAGAAAGTGGGTCTGGTCAAGGGTGAACGGGAACTCCATTTCTGCTGCCACCCTCTCACCAGAGAAGCTACCATTTACTCCTTCACTTTGCTGATGTACTCAGTGAATTTGTTGATGTTGTCTTCCTGCTGTTCCAGGGCATCCAGGACAATGCCCATGGGTGTCCTCTTCAGCCCTATCCCTTCCATTTTATTCTCCAGCTTGTTCTTGAGGTTCCGAAGTCTCAGCGATGCATGGATGAACATCACTGCAGAGAAGTGACACACGGTTAGCACCAAAGAAGCGACTCCAGTTCGCCACATCGACATTACTCCCTCTCTTCCCACTTAAAGTAAACTGTCTTGGTTAGCTGCAGTCCAGTCTGATTCCCTCATCGATCCAGGCTCTCAAATATTTCCTGTCCAGCTCTTTGTTGTGTCACACATAGCTTTCCTATGTGTGACGGAAAACCCTGTATTGAGCAGGAAGGACCATCGCCTCTCAGCCACATTCCTTCCTGCATACGCTGACGTCAGCACCTTGCACGGCCATGCTTCTTAGAGACCCTGAAAGTCAAAGTGAATCAATGTCCTTCCAACCCACACAGAAATGGATGCACCCAAGGTCTTCCAGAAAGGAACTCCTGCTCAATTCAGGGATTATCTGTATTTTGTTCTTTGCAGAAGGCAGTAGGGTGAAGGCTACTAGCAGGCTACCTCCCAAGAGCCAGTTTTCCAAAGTGGTGCATGTATTTCCAGATTTTACAAAACCTAAAGGTTTTCTAGAGCTTACATGGCCTGTTGCTGCTCAAATTTGTTTGAACTCCTAGTTTGTTGATTAATAGATTCCTTTGCCCCTCTCCAAGACTTCCTGAGCCAGAATCTTAAGGACTCGGGCCAAGGTGACTGTATTGTAAACAAGCTGTGCCCCACCCCTACCCCATGTAATTTATACCAGTGGTTTTTCAGCTTCCATGTAAATCCAAATAACCTGGACTGCCTGATAAATGGAGAAGACCTCCGTCTCCACCACCCAAGATTCAGACTGAGACTAAGGTATGGTTCTAAGAATCTGCCATGTTGACAATCCCTGTGGATGATTCTATGCAGGTAGATCTTGCACCCTTATTTTGACAGATACTGAAGTGGATTATCTCTGGAGGTTCCCAGCCTAGATGTCATCAGAAACATCCAAGGAGCTTTCTAAAAACACAGGGCCTTTGGGTACCACTGTTGCAAAGAATCAAGATCCCCAAGGGATGTGCCTAGGAAGCTTATATTGTAAAAATCCACCCTGATGACTGTCATGATTATCAAAGCTTGGGAATCACTGCTTGTATGTCATTTCCTTATGTGATAGATGAGTAATCTCAGTCCATCAGAGATGACTGGTTCAAATCACCTACTGGTTTCCAGCAGATGAGGAAAGAGAGGTCAGGACCCTGGACTCACTGCCTGTCATACATTCCATTTCCCTGGCCTGTCTCAGGCTGTGATGTGGAGAGAGACCAATGTTAACAAGCAGAATGTTTAAACAGAATCACTGAAATACTAAACTCATGGCACATGAGAACAACTTGAACAAATTTCAAGTGTGACTTCACTGATTCAAGTATTTTCTTCAGCAAGGTGTGCAATTCATAAAGTTCTGAGCTTAATCTAACAAAAGTCCAATGATTATTTAATACAATAAATGCACTTGTGAAATGCAACAAATTAAAGAAACGTTCTTGACCCCAGAATTTTAATTGGATTTCTGCTGATGAGACAGGGATTTTATGAGTATTTGTTTTTGATTTCAGGCTTCAAGTGTTTGGGGTCTTAGTAAATAATCCATTCATAATTTAGAAAATATCGAGTTCTCTCTGTCAGCATCCAAATATTTGGCGTGCATATTTGGGCCAGACATTCCCAAAGACTTTTACCAAACTTTTGAAACTAATTATGATCTTCTAAGCAAGTAGAGAGCAAATAGTTCCAAATGACAGATTCTTTCCTGTATCAGGACAATCAAGCTGTCACGTACAAGATCACAAGCAGACTCTAATATCAGAAAGATCTGGAGTTCAGTGAAGGCAATGCCATATTCCTGCCGTATGACTTGGGATTTATATGTGTTTGTTGTTGTGCCCTCATAAGAGTATCCAACAAATACTTGTGAAATTAATGAACTATTAGGTCTTGATCTGCTGTTTTAGAAGATTCTGAACTTTTATCGACATGCCAGCACATATAAGATGTATATAATTCCCATTGGACACTTGCCACTTGCTCCAACACCTGTCTTAACGATGCATGAAAAAGAAAACTCAGGTTCACTTACACAGCAAAGGGAAGGTGATGCCGAACACAAAGACCATGACGCCGCCAAACATGGATATGAGGAAGTAGCTAGCCAGCATGACCACCATGACGAAAGTCGTGGGGTACTGCTTCTTCATCCGGCGGAGGATGTCTTTGTTGTGGGCTGCCCACACAAACCCCGTGAACACCAGCACCACCACGATTCCTCCGAGGATCATGTTGAAGGGGCTCAGAAACCTGCAATGCAAAAGAGAAGGAAGACTGGCTCAGCCGGCGGTGGCAGAAATTGGAAGGGGAGGAAAGACAAGGATTGAGTGCTAACTGAGCACTTTGGGTTGCCTCATTTGACCCCCACAACTACCTGTCTGAGATGCCACTCATACTTCACATGAAGCAACTTAGGCATAGAGGTGAGGAAATGGTGGTGCTCAGCTCTCACGAGGCACTTTGACTCCCACGAAACGAGTCAGGTCATCCTAACAAGAGGCCCACAGTTTTGAGGATTACAGCTGCTTTTGCAGTGGTTGTATGTAGCGTTCATGTACCCTGGGTTCTGGTATGTACACAGTACGTTGTATTTCAGTAGCTCTTCAGGAGTATTTCAACCCTCACAGAAGCTTGCTTGATAGATACATGAAGAACAGAGGACCTGATGTGCTAGATCCAGTTGAAATTCACATTTTCACTGATTCTCATGTAGTAGAAAAAAAAAAAACAACCACCAGAAAACATGGAGTTTCTTGCCTCACCTGGAACAAGACAATTTAGTAACACTAGACCCACTTTCCTACATGTCAACACCTGGGTGAAGTATCTTCTCATTCCGATAGAATAAATGCTCTCTATTTAGCCTCAGTTCTCACCACTCTCTCCTGCATTCTTGACAAAGCCCAAAGTGAGCAGCCATTAAGAACTGTTTTCCTGGGGCTGGCACTGTGGCAGGTTAACGCCCTGGCCTGAAGCATCAGCATCCCATATAAGCCCCTTTTCAAGACCCGGCTGCTCCATTTCCAATCCCGCTCTCAGCTATGGCCTGGGAGAGCAGTAGAAAATGGCCCAAGTCCTTGGGCCCCTGCACCCGCGTGGGAGACCAGAAGAAGCTCCTGGCTCCTGGCTCCTGGCTCCTGGCTCCTGGCTCCTGGCTCCTGGCTTCGGACCGGCGCAGCTCCGGCCGTTGCGGCCAATTGAGGAGTGAACCATCAAATGGAAGACTCTCTCTTTCTCTCTCTTTCTCTCTCTCTGCCTCTCCTCTCTGTGTAACTCTGACTTTCGAATAAATAAATAAATCTTAAAAAAAAAAAAAAAATAGTTTTCCTAAGAGCTGGCCCGAATCACTCTCTTGTATCACCCGCCTGCTCCATGGAGGCATTTGAATGGATGAATAGAGGGCACATTATACATTTTTCTAAAGGCTCAAAGTATCATTAGGAGATTAATGGAGATTTCCGAGCACTTCAGAGTCGGTCTTGTATGAGCCAAAGGTCTTTATTGCATGAGAGCAATTACACTACCCTGGGTAATGGAGGGAACATACCAGGAAGAAGAAATGTAGACCAAGTATTTTATAAATGAAAATGACTGGGCATTGTAGTCCCCACCTTAACTCACTGTGTGTTCAAAACAGCTAACAAGGTATTTGCAGAATGGAAGTAGAATGAGTTGCTAACTTTTTACCCTAGAGGTTAACAGGTTTTTTTTTTCTCTTGAAGGATGAGGTGCTTATATCATGCACTAAGTATCAACACAACTGACCTGAAAATGAGGAATGGGGGAAGACAGAATGGAGAAAGGTGAGATAAGAGCTTACTTTTTCTGAATTGGGACAAACGAAGGACTCATACTTAAATTGATTTTTAACATAACCACAGTTCTTTTTAAAAAATCCTCTAAATTTTAGCTCTGATTCTGTCTACTGAAACACATAAGCTATTTTAATAGTTTTAAATTAAGAGTGAAAGTTTTTCACACCTTACTGAGTGAAATCAAGGAATATAATTAATGTCAAATTGCTTTGAAAAAGTAAAAAAAGAAAAAAGATTCTATTGAAAAGCACAGAATTGGGTGCCGGTACTTTGGCACAGTGGGCTAAGCCACTGCCTGCATCCCATGTGGGCCCCACTTCAAGTCCCAGCTGTTCCACTTCGGATTCAGCTCCTGGATTCAGCTGCCTGGGAAAGCAAGTGCTTGGGCCCCCCCACACACGTGGGAGACACAGAAGAAGCTCCTGGCTCAGGTCTGGCTCAGCTCTAACCATTTCAGGCATTGGGAGAGTGAACCAGTGGATGAAGATCTCTGGCTCCCTCTCTCCCTCTGTAATTCTGCCTTTCAAACAAAGAAATCTTTTTAATTTTTTTAAAAAAGCACAGAATTGAGTAACAGTGGTAAGAGTATAAGTAAATAGTGGAAAAAGTAGTAGAACTAAACCTTACAATAAAGTGCTTATTTCATTCAAAACATTTGCAAATAAATATGTACATTCTTCAAGCCAGTAAATCCCTCCTCTGAATAAGACTAAGGAAATACATAAAAGTGCCAATAGACAGTTGTTACAGTATTTATGTCAGTGGTAGTTATGATGACAAATTCTTAGAAACAGCCTAGATGGTCAGCAACTTACAAATATAACCCCCAGATTAATTTGGGAAAGAAAGATATCTTTATAGGCCTGATGAAGAAAAAAATCAGGGCAAAACCAAAATCCTCTGGGCTAGCATCCCATATGAGCACCAGTTTGTGTCCAGGCTGTTCCACTTCTGATCCAGCTCCCTGCTAATGCATCTGGGAAAGCAATGGGAGCTGGCTCAAGTGCTTGGGCCCCTGCACCCATAGGGAGACCCAGAAGAAACTCCTGGCTTTGGGTTGGCCCAGTCCTGGCCATTGTGGCCATCTTGAGAGTGGATGGAAGATCTCTTTGTGTCTGTCATTCTTTCTCTTGTAACTCTTTCTAAATAAATAAATCTTAAAAAAAAAAGAACCAAAATCCTCTTTAGCAGGTGGTAAGGAGACAGAATGGAGAGGCCCAGAAACTCTTCAAGGTTAATAAATCTCATTCCTAGTACCAAAAAATCCTGAGAGAAGTTATACCAAAGACTCTACTAGTTAGTCTGGGTGCTTTATTCCATTTGCTTCTTTCTATTTTCTTATTTTTTCAATAGCCACATATTACTTGAATTAAAAAACTTTAAAAATGAATACATAAATTCAGGGAAATGGCATGAAAGAAACAAATTCCTTCACCAAGTTTTTTTTTTTTTTTCCCCACCAAGTCTTGACTTTGACCTATCACCCACCCAAACATTTCTGAGCTATACAGCAAAGCAAAGATCAACATTCACACAAAGAACTGGAATGGAGGATTCAGGTCTAAGGAAGCTGCACAAGCCATAAAAAGAGGACTGGTTGCCAGCAAAGCACCAACGGTCGCTTCCTCTGTTCTCTCTAGCATACTTATTAAAAATAATTCATGAAATGAAGCTTATAATCAATCCATGTTGAGGTTTTTCTTTTTTTTCTATTTTCCTCTGGACAAGTAAAGTAGACATCCATGTTGAATGTCTAAATAAAGCCCAGGGCAAAGAACAATGAAAAACCCAGGCCTGACGAGCAATTCCAAATTTGCTTTTCACCTGTTCCTGTGGCTCATGTTCAAGGGAAAGGGACAGGGCAAGGAGTCCTATAGAACTGGTTTTGGTTTACAACGCCCAGCCACAAGCTATAATTAGAAAGTAGCCAAGTTTCTAAGCTGGCAAAAACAAATAACAAAGTTCCTGATAGCAGAAATAATTGCTCTCTCCGTGTTCTAATTACAAACAATTCCATTCTGAGAAGCAAGAAAACGCATAGTGCTGCACTGCCCTGGCAGCCACCAGAACATGGAGCCAAATGAGACACACACACACACACACACACAGAGAGAGAGAGAGAGAGAGAGAGAGAGAGAGAGAGAGAGATTAATTTCATTATCTAATGAGTGCAGGAATTTGGGAACCAGTTCTTGTCCAAGATGCTTTTTAGTCAACAGCTGGTCTGGTTGTCACACCAGTCAAGATAAACCCCAAGAAGGTTTAAGACAAGACTTTCCATAAATATGCTACCCATCCTTCATGTGGACAACTGCTGCTGGGCTCTGCTGGGTGGAGTTTCGCTCAGTGGTGGTTATGAGTAAGAGAGAGGAAGAGAGATTGATCATTTGATGTTTTTGTCCTTGGTGTAGGACCTAGTTTTGTAAATCAAAAATATTAAATGTCCTTTCATTATGGATGCAGTATTTACATGTAATATGACCTGATTCCAAGAAACAATCCGTTTTTCCTGATATAGTTAAAAATTCTAGTGGAGTCATTTATGGTTGTGAAAAGGTTTAGAGGGGTTACAGGCATTGTGGCACAGCAGGTTAAGCTGCCACTCGGAAGCCCATATAAGAGTACTTGATTCAAGTCCTGGCCACCTGGCTTCTGATGCAGCTTTCTGCTAAATGTGCCTCAGCAGGCAGCAGATGATGACTCAAGTAGTTGAGTCCCTGCCACCGATGTGGGAGACCTGGATAGAGCTCCAGGCTCCAGCTCCTGGCTGCAGTCTGGTCTAGCTCTGACTCTTGCAAATATTTGGGGAGTGACCAGTGGATGGAAGATCTGTCTGTTTATCTGTATGTCTCCCTCTTTTTCTGTCACTCATGTCTTTCAAATAAACAAACCTGTTTTAAAAAACCAAAGATTTAGAATCCCCTTATAGAATTTTGTAGTAGCATCTTCAAAGGTGAGTGAGTCCAGGCCCATTATGCAGATGAATAAATTGAGGCCCAGAAATGTGATAAACATATCTAAGGAAACCATGGGAGAAAGGGGAAGAGGGGAGCACAGACTCTCTGAGCTAGGAGCTTCAGAAACATGAACTGTGTGTTATGAAAAAAAATTTCATGGTCTCCAAATTTTTTTTGCATCAAAATAAACGTCTCTTTTAATTCCATTTCCCATGAACTCAAAAAACATTGTTTGAAAGGCAGGGAGAGAGAGAAAGAGAGAGCTTTTATCTGCTAGTTCATTCGCTAAATGCCCACACAGCAAGCACCGAACCAGGCCAAAGCCAGGAACCAGCAACTCAGTCCAGGCCTCTCACGTGGGTGGCAGTGACCCAATTCCTTGAGCCATCACTGCTGCCCCCCAGGATTTGTATTTGCAGTAAAGCTGGAGTCAGGTGCTGGAGCCAGGACTTGAATCCAGGTATTCCACTATAGAATGTGTGCCTCTGAACAGCCAGGCCAAACACTTACTGCTCCATGAACTTTTTGAAGTCCCTTCTTAGGTGCAAGCTAAGGCACACAGCAGTTAACAAGTTTGTGCAAAGCCACGGATGACAGAGTTGGCAGTGAACATGTATAAAAGCAGAGATCCTGATCAACTCAAGTGCATATCTGGTAGCTCCCAGGGTGCTGCAATGCCAACAAGAACCAAAGAGGCAGTGGAATATTTCCTAAGCTTAAGCAGCAGCTTGGCATTGAGTTCCAATTTACTAACCCAAAAAGCTATTTTTGAAGTATACTTCCTGAAAAAGCCTGACTCACCAACAAAGGGGCGGGGTTGGGGGAGGGAACAAGTTACTCACAGCAGAATTCTGTGAAAATGCTGAGGTTTTCCAGTGGTCCTCAAACACCCAGAGGCATCACCGCAAATATGAACCCACCCACCCAATTTCTTGCTTTTCACTGCTTTAGGAGTAAGAACAGAATTTTCTGCCCATCCTGCAAGGCTCCCCAGAATCTGGTCCATAGCTGCAAAGGCAGCCAGGGCCATGGTTTGCAGTCCTTTGGTTGGTGCCTGGAACAAAATGGCATGGTGGAGGGAGTAGGTGGGCCTGAAATCCTGGCCGCACCCATCAGGCCAAGCCTGCTGCTTGGTTTTGGGCTGGATTCCCCACCACAGCAGGGAGGCCTCCAGTTATTAGCAGCAAGGCCCCCTGCAGGCCAGCAGTAGCCCTCCCTGGCAACTTGCTTGTTGCATTTCCTGATTCTGTGTCCCGGCTCATCTTCCATCTTTCATCAGAACTCCCCCTGCCTCTTGGCCCTCCACAGGCCTGCGCACAAGCTGTTCTCCCTGGCTGAGTCATTCCAGCGTCCTTCAAGCCCCAGCTGCGCCAGCCCTTGCTCAGTCTCTCTGAACAGGGCACAGCACCAGATGCCTCTCCTTCACAGCACTTACCACACTCGCGGGTTTGCACTGGTTTCAATGAGTATTAAACGAACGACTCTGACCTCTTCTAGAGATTAACTCCATAAGGGTGAGACAGTGATGTTTTATCCCCAGCACCTAACACAATGTCTGGCACAGAGTAGGTAGTAAGCATTTATTGAAAGGAAAAAGCTAAGAGGGACCGGCGCTGTGGTGCAGTGGGTTAAAATCTCAGCCTGCAGTGCTGGCATCCCATATGGGCGCTGGTTCTAGTCCCAGCTGCTCCTCTTCCGATCCAGCTCTCTGCTATGGCCTGGGAAAGCAGTCGAAGATGGCCCAAGTCCTTGGGCCTCTGCACCCGTGTGGGAGACCTGGAGGAAGCGCCTGGCTCCTGGCTTCGGATCAGCCCAGCTCTGGTTGTTACAGTCATTTGGGGGCACGAACCAGGGAATGGAAGACCTCCCTCTCTCTCTCTGGCTCTACCTCTCTCTGTAACTGTAACTCTGTCTTTCAAATAAATAAAATAATTTTTTTTTTTTTTTTTTTACAGGCAGAGTGGAGAGAGAGACAGAGAGAAAGGTCTTCCTTTTGCCGTTGGTTCACCCTCCAATGGCCGCCGCGGCCGGCGCGCTGCGGCCGGCGCACCGCGCTCGTCCGATGGCAGGAGCCAGGAGCCAGGTGCTTTTCCTGGTCTCCCCATGGGGTGCAGGGCCCAAGCACCTGGGCCATCCTCCACTGCACTCCTGGGCCACAGCAGAGGGCTGGCCTGGAAGAGGGGCAACCGGGACAGAATCCGGCGCCCTGACCGGGACTAGAACCCGGTGTGCCGGCGCCGCAAGGCGGAGGATTAGCCTGTTGAGCCACGGCGCCGGCCTAAATAAAATAATTCTAAAAAAAAAAAAAAAAAAAGCTAAGAAAGAACCCAAAACATTTTTACGTTATTTAAACCAGCTCAGCATGAGTTAAGTAACATGAGCCATAAATGAAGTGACATGAGATTCATCTTGGACAAATCACTATTATTTTCATTGTAATCTAAATAGTATGGGGGTCGGGGGAACGTCCAGGGACAAGTGAAAAAGCAAAAGTGGGAACAGGCACCTAATTATGCAAATGTAAGGGTCAACTATGAACTGACAGGATGAGGCAGAAGGGCCCTTGGGCTTCCTGGATGGAGGCGCCTTTGTAAGCTTTGTTGCTCCTGCAGGCTGAGGATGGAAGGAGAGTGGGGATGGCTTGCAGGGAGATTCCTTTCCCTGCACACCTGTCCTTCCACAGGCTCCTCTGGCTCTTTGATTCTTCAAATAATCCAACAGTTTACTGTGATGGCTTTGGTTTCAGCAAATGCTGACTTGAAGTAAAAATGTAGGCTTTGGTTGCAAATAAGTCTTGAATAAACTTGAGCAGTGTTTCCTGGGTATATGGGTCATGAAGTAAAAGAGATTTTATAGCAGTTAGGGTGGGGTAAGGGCCCGTCTTTTTGATCACAGATGGGTCATAGTAACCTATGAGATTTTCTTATCCAATTGAATAAGGAAGGCCATAGTATCTACTGCATACTTATAATATCCTATTTACTGTATCCTCTGTAGGATCCATCAAACTGACCCATCCAAATGATCGACATCTACTGTCTTCGCAGGAATCGACATGTTAAAAGTATCCACAGTAAGGCATACCTATGAACTGAGAGGTTTCATTTACATTTATCAAGTCGATTGCTTGTTTTGTTTTTGATGAATCTGGGTTAGAACCCATTAATTGAGGCTCTCATTGTGGCCTAGAGGTTTAAGTTGCCTCATGCAATGTCAGCATCCTGTATCCAGGCGCCAGTTGAAGTCCTGGCTGCTTGGCTTCTGGTTCAGATCCCTGCTGACACCAGGGAAAGCAGAAGATGGCCTGAGTACTTGGGCCCTGCTACCCACATGGGATACTCGGATGGAGTTCCTGGCTTCTGGCTTTGGCCTGGAGAAAGTGCCTTTCAAATAAATAAATCTTAAAAAAAAGAAGAAAACCTCAATAAATGACACTTCCAACAGCCATGCATCTACAAACAGTAGCACAAGACTTGGGTTAGACTGCAACAAATCCTTTGAAACTTTTTATTACAGAGAATTTCTAACATATACCAAGACAGAATTGTAAAAGAAACTCTTACTTATCAGTGCTTTTTCAAAAATGAGGAACTCATAGATAGGCTCACAACTAGTAAGTTTTTGGAACTAAAGTGGGAAGATATTTGTTTACTGATTATTTTTCCTGATTGCTTCTATTAGAATAAATTAAAAACAAAAAGTAAACTCTAAGAATTATTGTCACAGGCAGATTCTCTCTCAGAAGTACTGTCACATGGCAGGTTCTCACAGAGCTCTGGAAAGGAGGATTGGACAAATGCTAATGAGCTTGATGACATAGAAACACCCTTCCCTGAACAGTTTCCTATTCACCTTGCACTAACACCCAATTTCTGTATTTTCTTCCTCTCAGACAAGAAGAAGGTATAACTGCGGAACAGGAAGTAGGTTAGCGGAATGTGAAATTGAAGCACTGGTTTTCTACTAGAAGTAGGCCTTTGTATTCCAGGTGTCTCGATTAGAAGACACTTAGCAGGAGAGAAGGCCAAGAAATCCTATCTGTTATGGTGAAAGCTTGCAGGATGGGCGGCGACGGCGGCGACCTGCAGGTTTTGTTTGAGATCACAGACCTTGAAAGCGTTCTCTGAAACAGGAAGCCAAGCTCCCCGCAAGAGACAGAAGAGTGATAGGGGTACATATTCTGAGAGATAAAGGGCGGAATTCATTTGTCTAAAAGTAAAATGACAAGAAATTTCAAAATGGCCACTCAGTGAGGTGTCAAGAACTGGATCTTGACCTTTTACACCTGGATGTCCTTTATGGTGCTCTCTGCCTCCAAATTGATCAACAGGTGCTGTCTTCTAACAGATGCGGCCAGGAATCCAAAGTGCCTCCTTTATTTGCACACTTACCTAGAATCACCGTAAATCCTTATCTAGGGAAAGGAAACAGAAGCTACCAAATAGTGGACAGCTGCAGGAAGAAAAAAAAAAACAGTGGAGGGTTGGGGTGAAGAAGGGGAGAGGTCAAGAGGAAGAAAATTACATAGTGTCAGAAGATGATGTAAAAATCGATTCTTATTAGAAAAAGAATTTTTAGGTTAAAATTCTATGATTGTTAACAGACCCCTTAAAGCTCTCCACTCATAGGAAACACTTGACCTACTAGAGGGTCACAAATGCCAGCATTCCACTTGCTCTGTCTCGGGTGCAAATGAAGAGGGGCTGATCGGTCAGGAGGAGCTTACTTCTGGGAGGATCTGGGAAGACTGGGTGGAGTTCTGTTCCTAACCGTATCCTCAGAGCCCAGACTGGCATGTGGTAGGTGCTCAGTAAATAGTCATTCAACTGAGTAGAAGGCATCTGAGCTTCAGGTGAGGACAAGTAACATGTAATAACCCTCTCGCCGGTCCATATATGTTATTTCCAACCTGTGAGTTCGTAATCTTCATGTATGGGGGGAAAGCAGCTAAGTCAGGTAGAATGGATTGGTGTTTACTGAGTGCGTATTTCCGAATGCTTGCTACACTTATAGAAAAGCTAATGATGAGGCGTTCAGTGTTGTCTTGCTGCTTTGAAACTTGATGAAGCAGCAGCCTCAGCTATCTAACTCTCCACTGTATCTCTGAGCACAGTGTCTGAGAGGTTGATAAGTGCTTCGGACTCTTTGTTGAGTGGATGACTAAAGCAATCCAAATAAGAGTATTACTGTAGAACTGATGTTGAAGCTGATTAACCTCAAAACCCCTTGGGTGGGGCGGGTGCTTGGCACGGCAGTGGAGATGCTGCTTGGGATGCCCACATCCCACACTGGAGTACTTGGGTTTGAGCCCTGGCTTTGCCTCTGATTCCAGCGTCCTGATAACACATACCCCAGGAAGCAGCAGCGGACGCCTTCTGACATTGACCTGGCCTAGCCCAGTCTATTGTGGGTGTTTAGGAGTGAACCAATAGATGGAAGATCTCTCTCTCTCTCTCTCTCTCTCTCTCTCTCTCTCTTTCTCTCTCTCTCTCTCTCTTTGTATCTCTCTGCCTTTCAAATACATTTTAGAAAAATGCAAAAATTAAAAAAGGGCATTTCTACTAGCTTCAGCATAAACAGACTGCAATTCATTCTACCTGCCAATGTCTTCAAACTTACACATATCCCTTTCTTTGTCTACCAGCTGGAAACTTGGTTCCTCATCCTTGGAGCATTTGAAGGCACAAACAATACGAACAGTTCTTAATTCCAGTTGCTGGCAGCAACAGGCTGAGAACATATTATGGCGCCACACTCATTTTGAAATGATTTCTGTAATGTGCTCCAACTAACAGCTACCAGCCTTCCAGAAACTCCTTAACCATCTTGAGAAACTGCAAAGCATCAAGTAGCAGCTGTAGATCCCACCCTCCTGTAATATCTCCATAGGTCGAACTATCAAGCCACATGGTGAACAGTTATGTTAGCCAAGAAAACATGGGCTCATTCATTCATCAGCCACATTGTTCATTCTTAAGGGAGTGGCATAAATGCATACCAGTGGGCGAAAACATGCCTTTCTGGTTGGAGGAGCAGCAGAGGCATTCGTATGTGGCAAATTCTGGGTGTACTTGGTGATTCTGAAGCCACATTGGAAAATACAAGTTTAGAAGGAAGGAAGAAAATGTTTTTAAGGATTTATTTATTTATTTGAAAAGCTGAGTGACAGAGAGAGAGGGAAAGAAAGAGAGAGAACTTCCATCTGCTAATTCACTCCCCAGATGGCTGCCAGAAACTCCATCCTGGTCTCCCTTATGAATGGCAGAGGTTCTAGTGCATTAGTGGGAATCTGGGTCAGAAGAAAAGTAGCTGGGGCTCATACAGGCACTCTAATATGGGATATTGGCGATGCAAGTGTGGCTTAACCCGTTGTGCCACAACACCAGCTCCAGGAAGCAATTTTTGAGACTGAAACAGGTACAACACTATAAATGTTAAGATCAGTTGAATTTGGTTAGCAAGAGCTTTATAAATCTTGCAATAAGCCTATAGGCTTATTTCACTTCCTATCAATAAACCAAGCTACTACTAGCAGCTTAAGTGCCAATTAACCATGTGACATCAAGCCTTAATATTTCTAAAAGTCAGGGGATGCAGTAGAATCAATAGTTCCCAACTGTAACTTGGAGGTATTAGCACAACCGCTTCAAGAATAGGAAAGAAATAAAACCAACAAAGCCAGATGCCTGGATTCAGCCAACACCTATGCATTTCGAATCTCTGAAGGTGACAACTAGGCATACAGCTACATTTATGCAAATTGAGATTTTGAAGTGTTTCTTTTGAGTCAGAGGAGACTAGCGCTTCTTGAATTTTAATGTGCGCATGCATCTTCTGAAACTCACATTAAAATAGTCTAACCCAGTCGGTCTGAAACAGGGCCTGCGATTCTCTCTCTCTGACAAGCTCCGAGGGGGAGGATGCTGCTGTCCTGGGGCCCACGTTTGGAACAGATTGCTCCAGCTCCAATCTTCTGGCATTCTGTTCGGCACGTAGAGATTCCCATGAACAACCAGAATGATTCACAGGCTCAGTGCTTCAACTCCAGGTTGCCATCAGGTGCTGCCTTCACTTTTCAGTTTGAAAGTCAAGTAGAGACTTCTCGCTGTGTGTGCTGTGAGAAGAGCTCTGAGTGCCTCCTCGTGTCGAGGAGACGAAGGGTAAGTCAGGGCCTCTTCAACCATAGGCATCTGTCCTTTTAGGATTTAAAGGACCCGAAGTGATTTCCCGCACCACACACATCCCCTAGCATGTTATTCACGCTACTCCTTTTAAGTTATTCATTCTCTTACGAAGTGATACCTCAGTCTCGAAAGATTAAGTCAAGTCTCTGAGGGAAGCAAAGTTCTTTAAGAAATACAAGTTTCAGGGCAGGTGTTTAGTCTCGTCTGCCTCCCTTATCAAAGTACCTAGGTTGGATTCCACGCTCCAGCTCCTGACTTCAGCTTTCTGCTAATGCAGACCCTGGGAGGCAGTGATGGTGGCTCAAGCAATTAGGTCCTTGCCACCCATGTGGGAGACCCCGATTGAGTTCCCAGCTCCCAGCTTGGATTCTGGCCCAGTCCTAGGCATTGCAGGCATTTGGAAAATGAACCAGCAGATGGGAGCTTGCTCTCTGTCTCCTAAGTAAATAAATAAATAAAATCCCACAAGTTGCAGCTATGACAGTAACACTCACATGCATCTATCATCTAATACTTTTTGGCCCAAGAGAATATACTCCGGCAAGAAGTGAGAATTTCAAATATGCCTGTAACCTAGGTTATTTATTTTTTTAAGACTTATTTATTTGAAAGAGTTATACAGAGAGAGAATGAGAGGCAGAGAGACAGAGAGGGCTTCCATCAGCTGGTTCACTCCCAAATTGGTTGCAGTGGCCGGAGCTGTGCAGATCCAAAGCCAGGAGCCAGGAGTCTCTTCTGGGTCTCCCACACAGGTGCAGGGGTCCAAGGACCTGGGACATTTTCCACTGCTTTCCCAGGCCATAGCAGAGAACTGGATCTGGAAGTGGAGCAGCCAGGATTCCAACCAGTGCCCATGTGGGGTGCCGGCACTGCAGGTGGCAGCTTTACCACTATGCCACAGTGCCGGCCCCACCTACATTCTAATATAATAATAATAACATCTAATAATTAAGTGTTACTTACTAGATTCTGATGCACTTTAAGTTATTTAAGTCCTTTAATTCCTATTTTGTACCACTGGAACTCTGGGCTAAGTAAACTTCTGAGCAGAAAGCTAATAAAAGCAAATGCCAGAACTCCATCAAAAAATATTAAGACTGAGTCTGTGGAACAAGTAGAATCTACCAGGCCAGACTAATAAAAGGAAGACAGTATAACACATTTAAGAAGTTGAGGATAATGACCAAAGCTGTGTGAAACTTCCAATCTACTCCATTCTTAGGTTTGAAAGGTCAGGAGTAAGAAACTGAGGTCAACCTGCTTTGCTGTGTAATTGCCAAGAACTCGATTTTCGAAACTTGTTATGAAGCAACTTGCCTTTAGGGAATGCTAATACTGAGGGATCATCATGACTTCCCAGGCAGTAGTTCTCAACAACTAGCAATGCCTAAAAGACATTTCTAGTGTCACAATGCACTAGATGTGGGGGATGCTACTAGGTCCAAGAGGGGGATGGGGCCAGGAATTGTGCTAACCCACAATGCACTGGACAGCCCCCCTGACAAAGAACGATACTTTCTAAAATGTCAATAGTGCTGAGCTTGAGAAACCTTGCAATGGAGTATTTCACCAAGATTTTCCAAGAACAATACAAGTTAGTATGGAGGATGAATTATAACCTTTGTAAATGAAATCTGTACACAGCTAAGCAATCCTAACCAATCAATGATAGGAGTGTGTTGCCATGTGCTGGTGTGCTGCTAGGAGCTCTAGAAGAATCAGTAGGTTAAATGTGGTGCCTGTCATCACACCAGTCTTATAGTCACTTAGTAACTGTTTTGCACTCACCAACTACCTATATGCTGTACAACCAGCCTCAGGGATATAGGGAATAAAAATAATGATAACAACAAAGACAAGGACAAAATAATGACAAGAAAAACATACAATTCTGTCTTGAAGGAGTCCACAGTCCAGAGTGGAGACAAGTACACAACTAAAAAGCCTATAGGAAGGAGGGCGTTTGGCCAGGTGGTTATCACAAGGGGTAGGACACCCACATGCTCCATCTGAGTGCCTGTGTTTGACAGCCGCCTCTGGTTCCGGATTCCAGTGTCCTGCTACTGCAGACCCTGGGAGGCGATGATGATGGCTCGAGTAATTGGTTCCCTGCCGCTCATACATTAGATGTGGATTGCATTCCCAGCTCCTGGCTGCAGCCCAGTGCATACTTGATGTTGAGGGCACTTGGGAGAGTGAACCAGTGCATGAGAGTGCTCTTTCTGTCTCTCAAATAAGTCAATAAAGGTTTTTAAAATTGTAAGCCCACGGGGTAGCAGGGAAAACATAAAGGAGTGGGGCTCAGTTCACACATGGGACTGAGGGAAAATGTTTCCTCCAGGAGGCAGGATGAGAGCTGAGGGAGGCAGCAGAGACAGAATGGGCAAGGGGACTGGGCGCTGGAGTCTAAGATGCTGTCTGCTTCTCAGGACACTCTGATCACACCAACAAGGACAGAAATAAGGAACCTGGAGCTAGGCAGTGTTCTAAGGGCCTTGCGGGGACAAATTCAGTCAGTCCTCACAGACGCCCTTGGAGGGAAGTGCTACAATCAGTCGCGTTTTACAGCCGAGGAAACTGAGGCACAAGGCGGCTCACTGAGGTCACAGAGCTAGTGACCGTGATTCAAACTCACTTCACCTGGCTCATAACCACTCACCTCCTAAAGGAGCCAGAAGACATGAACAGTGGCTTCTAGAAGGGCAATCAGTGATGAGCTGCGGCATTAACCTGAGGCAAAGTAGACCTACTTGCCTCAGACACCATGCTTTCAGGATGACGACCAGGTTTATAACTATGGATAGCAAGCTCTGACCAAGCAGGACCTCAGCACGGCTTTCCCTCTATCCAAATCGCTGTTGATCTCCATGTTGTTTTGGGCAGTCCTTCCCTGAGTTTCCACTTCCAGATGATCTCTGCCATGGTCTTGCCTCTCCCTTCCTGCAGTCTGAGGAGCAGGCCCTCTCTCCCTTCACTGAAGCCAGTTTTCAACAGCAGAGAGTCAAGGCTGGAGCTCGCCAACATGTCCTTGAGCTGCCTCCTCACCAGCAGGAGATGCAACATCCAAGGGCCACAGTCCCTGCCCCCGGGGCCGCACCCAGGCCTGGTTTCCATTTCTGCTCTACCAAGATCTGAGGAGAAACCATCAGATGCCAGCAGAGGATCCAGGTGAACAGCCTCCCGGTCTGTTCTGACACACCCATCCCATCTACTGGTTCTCCTCAGAATGCTCCAGAATCAACTATGCTTTCGAACCCTGGAGGTACCTGTTATCTTCCAGCTTTAAGAGACTGATATTCTAGACCTCATGACTCACGGGAAGATGGCATACAATAGTTAAGAGCACAAGCCTAGAGCTGTGATTTTGAGTAAGTCATTGAATCTCTCTGAGCTGTGGGTTTAATAACAATAACAAGAACAAACTGGGGCTGCCACTGTGGCACAGTAGGTTAATCATCCGCCTGCGGTGCCAGCATCCCATATGGGCACCAGTTCTAGTTCTAGGTGCTCCTCTTCTGATTCAGCTCTCTGCTGTAGCCTGGGAAAGCAGTAGAAGATGGCCAGGTGGTTGGGCCCCTTTACCAACATGTGAGACTTGGAAGAAGCTTCTGGATCCTGGCTTCGGATCAGCACAGCTCCTGCTGTTGTGGCCATTTGGGGAGTGAACCAGCAGATGGAAGACCTTTCTCTCTGTCTCTCCCTCTCACTCTCTGTAACTCTGCCTCTCAAATAAATAAATAAAATCTTTTTAAAAATTAGCTTACAAGGGTATTTCAACACGTTCATGGAAAATCAAATTCAAAGGTATGTTTATTTTGGTACAAAAAATTGAAATCTGTGCACCTCATAGAAAAACAGGAATTATGTAAAAACTGGCTTTCCAAGTTTTGCACCAAAATAAATACTTCTTTGCATTCCATTTTCCCACAAACTTTTGGAAGCACTCTCCTATTTACTGAGCTATAAGCCTTAATGCAGGTAAAACAATTAATGCAGGTAACAAACTTAAAGTAACCAACACACTGGCAAGCATAAAATTTTGTTATTAAACTACAAAGAAATTTAGCACCGAGTGTTTGCATGAGCACAGAAAACAGCTGAAGGTTATATATAAACTTTTACTGGAGTACAAAGGAAATTTCACATTTCACATAGGTGTGGCTTTCAAACAACTTGTGTTATGGGTCTGCTTCTTTTGTAAGCTTTTAAAAATAAGAATCATTTTTTAAAAACTCTTTGTGACTACTTTCCACTTTCTCCTTCAAAAACATCCCTGACAATGAACATACTCTTACTTGAAAGAGGAAGGAGAAGATCAAACAGCCCCAAACTGCTGAGCACCTGCCCTAAGACACCAAATAAATGATGGGGCTGGACTCAGTCCCCGGGCTGTCCCCAGGCCTTCTCAGTAAAAAATGGATTCCATCAAGGCCATTGCTATACTTTTGTTTGGTCCCTGTTGAACCTTGCCCTAAATTTCTGAGGTTGGCTCAAAAAAATTCTCCCCAACCAGATCACCAGATAAGAGGCCTTCAGGCTTTTTTGCAAAGAGAAAGCAGAAAAAAAGAAAGCAAAAACAACAGATGGAGGCCTAGTTCCTATTTCTCTTACTTGAAAACAATATACGTTAGTGTTTGGAAAGGAGCTTCAAGCCCTACACATGGGAGGTCCCAGAAGGCAGCTGCCTCTGGCCTGCCCTTCCTGGACATAATCTTACCCTGGCTCTGGGTCATAGACGCCTTGGGGCCCATGCCCTTTGCACACCAAGCCCTTCTCAGAGCTCCCAGTTCCACAGGCCACACGACGGCCCACAGGTGGCTTCCACTTCACCCAGGAACTGTGGCTCTGCACCACACCCAGAAATCCTGCCCTCTTCCCCCTCCTCCAGGCAGCGTCTTTGCTCTCTTAGCTTCCCAACGACTGCCACGTGCCCTCCGGCCAGGATTCAAGTCTGATTCATCCTGATGTCCTCCGGCATTGGCCAGGGGCCTGGTCCCACAGAGAGGTGGCTCAACAAGAGCGTGGCAACCAACAGGGAGCCTGTACCCTCCCAGTCTGAATGTCTCCTTTTCCTCCCAAACCAGCTTCCTCTTTCCCTCTGTGTTTGCTAGGACATGTCTTGAAAGGCAAGGAAGGCCTTCCTAAACTCTCAGGGTGCCTTTTCCCTTAGAAACAGGCAGGTGATAGCAAGATTGGGATTATCACTGCCATCCTGCAACAGTGAGATAAGCGTTTCTCAGGGCACGGAAAAATGGAAGGAGGGTGTGTGTGCAATCTTAATTAACACAAGGCACTTGTAAGTACTGAACACGCATTCCCATAACACTGAGATCCCTGGCGAGTGAGAACACAGAAGGCGACCACGGCTGGCAACTCTTGGGAGAAAGAGCCAAAAGGCCCCGTTCCCAGAGTCTGCGCAGCCTTCGCTCCACTCCGGGAGATGCGCCACCAGGGGACACCCACCCCCTGGCTCCCAGCTTTCGCGTGCGGCCAGGCAGGCGCTAGGCAGAGACCCCAGCAGAGCCGGCGGCCTCTTAGAAGCCCATGCACACCGCCACCTGGGCCCGCGCCCTCCCAGCCCCAGGCTTGCCTGGGCGGCGCCCGCCCCTGCCGGCCGCAGGACGGGGCTACATCGCTCTCCCGTTTCTTCCTATTTTCGAAAAAAAGAAAGAAAAAAAGCGAGGGTGCTTTAAACATCTGCCCGGCCAAGAGTCTGATCCGGGCACAGGGCCTGGAAAAGTCATCTTCCCGGTTCGGGGCTGGCAGCACGTCCCCCACTCCCCTGCCTCCAGCGCCTCGTTCACAGACAGAGCCAGGGTACGGCACCCCCCGGATGGCTGCGGCCTCGCCCTGCGAACAAGTTTGCCCTGGCGCAGAGGGGCCGGCGCCGAGCCTGGACTGGGGGCGGGAGTCCCTGCATCTCGGGACCTGGCACATGGAGCCCCCGACCCCCGCCCCGTGCCGACCCCGGATCCGTGGCCCCGATCAGTGTCCCCCCACCCCCGGTGGAGGAACCCCACTTACCCCACGACGGAAATCATCATGGCAGCCACCACCAGGTAGTTGGTCTGGTAGTACAGCAGGTTGCTCACCACACGGTTGTTCCATTTGGAAATGTCCCTGAAGTCCGGCCGGGCGAAGCGGTCAGAGCCCGGGAAGAAATCGTCCCAGGCGCGGAGTGGGGCGATATTCACGTCCATGTCTTCTTGGCTTTCGGTTCTTCGCCTCCGGAATCTGGCGGCGGCGGCAGCGGCAACCTAGCCGGGTTAAAGAGCTGACAGCGGCTCCGTCTCGATCGGCTCTGCGGTTGGCGAGCAGCCGAGCAAGGGAAATTGGGAGCGGGAGGGCGTGTTTTCGCTCCTTTACTTCTCGATTGGCTCCAAGGGGTTGGTTACGGGAAAATGGGGGCCCCGCGACAGAGCAAGGTACCGAGCACACGGAACGGAGATGAAATGGCACTGAAAGCAGTCAGCGGAAATCCCGTCTGCAGCGAGGTGGCAATGCCTTCCCTAACGGTCTAAATAGCAGCCCCCTTTTAACACCAGCGTTTAACCTAGGAATGTGTTTTCTGCCATAGAGAAAAAAATGCGCAGCTGTTCAGATGCTGATCTGTGAAAAACGGAAGGAGACCAAGGTATCACAAGAGGATGAGCTGTATTTAAGACTGAGTCTTAGTAACCTCTGTCCGATCGACCGCCGTACTCTGCTTTCTCTGTTTCACCCTGAGTCACTCAGCGTGAAATCATATGGGCAAAACGCGAAATAAGGATGAGAGAAGGGAAGGGCTGTTTTGTTTTTTCACTTCTCTATTTTTGTTCTCCACCTCTATTCCTTTTGTGGCAAAATTATCGAACTGCTATGCCATTCTAAAAAAACTAACCCAGTAGGCACACAGGTCACTTAAAGCCAACCATTGCTTGTGGTGAACTGATGGTTCTGCACCCTGTATTTTCTGAGCAGAAGCAAGACTTCCACTCCAAAGCAGCTTTCTCAGTTATATCCCCGTATTTGGTGACAATTTTCATTAAGGGAGCCCAGTATTGTAGTAGACAAGGTAATGGTTTGTTTGCCAGCCTCAACAACTGGCAAGAGATGTACTGTAAATACTTCTCTTCCAAGGCCCAGAGGGTCATCTTCGTTTCAGTTATGGGGCTGGTTGGTGCAGTACACCTCCTCTTCTCTCAGATGCTTGAGTCAAAAGGACAGCCGTCCCTTGGAATCCATGGAGGGTTGATTCTAGAATCCTCTGGAGAGCCAAGGCTGTGGATACTCACATCCTTTATAGAAAGTGGTGCAGTATTGATGTAGAACCTGCTCATATTCTCCTGTATATTTTACATAGCCTCTAGATTGCTAACGACACCTAATGCAATATTGTTTAGGGAATAATGACAAGAAAATGGTCATGTTCAGCATAGATAACTTTTTAAAACTATTTTTTAAAAACTATTTAAACTATTAAATAAACCATGGTTTGTTGAATCTATAGATGCAGAGACTGTATTTTGGTTAATTTCATAGTGTGTTAGGCAGAATGCGGAGGTGACAGTGTCTAAGGTGACAGAATATCACAACTTGGAAGTGGTACTGTTTTAACAAAGATCCAATTTTCATAAATTTTACCAGATCACCGATTTTCAGAAAACTGGAAAGCACTAAGATATACTCAGTACAAAGTCTGTAAGAGGTAAATTAGCATTCCTGGTTGATTCAGAAGGCAGTCAAGAAACTGACTCCAGTGAAATTTTTTCTGCTGCTGGTGCTTAGGAAAGCTCGGTGACTGAACTGAATTAGTGCCAAGACAGATTCTAGGTGCTGCTAAAATGTGAAAATATTCCCGACTTCTCACACTTTCTTGGCTCTGGAAACGTGAGGGTTTAAAGTCAGAGAAAGCAAAGTTAGAGTCCTGGCTCCTCCCTCTCTGGCAGGTGACTTTGGGAAAATTTCTTCACCCCCTGCCCCACCAGCCTGAATTTCTTCACGATAAAGTGTGGTTAATAGACCATCTGCCACATAGGTCAGGATAAATGAAAGACTGGATGGGAAGTGTTCAGTGTTAGTAAAATGGCACAGTCTTATCTGTGGCGCGATCTACGGCCTCTGACACCATCCTTGGCTGTAGCCCCAGCTGCCATTGCTAGAAGTCGGGTGACCAATTAGCCCAACACCTCTCTCTCCTCTCTCTCCCTTCTCTCCTCTCTCTCCTTCTCCCCCCTTCCCTACTGTCAGATTTCCCCTGTCAATAAACCCTTTCCCTTAATTCCAGTGTTTGTTGTGTTAGATATATTGGTTCTTATTAATAATAGGACTGCCCGTAATAATTTTTTAAATGATTCCTGTGCTTTTACAATGTCGTCCACTGACTTTTCTCTATTTTGTGGCAATGTTGTTGTGGTTTGCCAGGGGAAGATAAAGACAGAAGGGGAAATGGTTGAGAATGTTCAGGACATTGCCAACTGGCATTCAAGTCCTTTCAAGGCTCTGTGAAAGCACTGTGGGGTCAAAAACAGGGGAGAAGGAGGCAGCCCCTCCTCGCCTGCAGGGATCCTGCAGTGCAGCAGAAAGTCTATTTAGATGTTAGAGTGCCAAATCGAGATGTGCCAGGCCTTGGTGTTCAGTTACAGGAAGTTAGAGGGTGTGGAGGAATTTCCTGGGGCTCAAGAGTCTCCCAAGCCACACAGTGAGCAAGCTGAGAAAATGATCTGGTCTAGATGAGCGGAGCGTGGGAGGGTCCCACACCTGCGACCCAGAACTCTCAGCTTCCAGCTGCTCCGAACTGCATCACCAGAAGCTGTCTGGTGACAAGACGACAACTCATCGATCCCAGACCATCGATTTGCTCAGTGCATTTGTATTTATTTGTTGAAACCTCTAAAGAGGTTTCAAAACTAAACAAAACAAAAGCAGGGCAGGCATGCTGGTGCAGTGGATCAAGCCACTGCTTGTGATGACAGCATCCCACGTCAGAGTGCCCTGGCTCGTGACTTTGGCGATAACTGAGGTGTCCGTAGCTTTTCCCCAGGGGAGGTGGCTATGATGCTTTCAGCCACTAATAGAATACTATTTTGAAAGCGTCCCCATGGGAGGGGCAGCCTCTAGGAGATCATTTTGATAGGCAAGGATTTCACCTCCATGGAGCTGTCTGGGCAAGGAGAAGCGATTTCTCAGTTGATACAGAAACATGTGATCCAGGAAGGGGCTGGTGTCTCCTGCTGTGGGCTGTTGACTCTACTGCCGCACTCACTGCCTGGCACTGACTCAGCTCAGTGAAAGCCATTGATGAACCCAGCTGGGGGATGATAAGGACAAGGCTTCCTTAAGGTTGAGCAGAGAAGACCACAAAGAACAGATTAAACATCACACATTAGTAACAGCAGCTACGCATGCTGAGTACCCACTAGATAAAAAATACTTCTCCATTTCAGTGGTTCTTAAACTTTAGGACTTCAGAATCATCCAGGGCTGGATTAGATTCGCAACAAATTCCCAAGTAATGTGGATCAGGCTTTGTGTTTTGAGAACCACTGAAGACTTTGCTTCATTCTCAGTCTTAAAAGGCCAGGCATTTTTTTTTTTTTTGACAGGCAGAGTGGACAGTGAGAGAGAGAAAGGTCTTCCTTTGCCGTTGGTTCACCCTCCAATGGCTGCCATGGACAGTGCACTGTGGCCGGCGCACCGCGCTGATCTGATGGCAGGAGCCAGGTGCTAGGTGCTTCTCCTGGTCTCCCATGGGGTGCAGGGCCCAAGCACTTGGGCCATCCTCCACTGCACTCCTGGGCCACAGCAGAGAGCTGGCCTGGAAGAGGGGCAACCGGGACAGAATCCGGCGCCCCGACCGGGACCAGAACCCGGTGTGCCGGCGCTGCAAGGCGGAGGATTAGCCTGTTGAGCCACGGCGCCGGCCAAGGCCAGGCATTTTTTAAAATGACTGCTTTAAAAGAAAGTGCCCAAGGTCCTATAGTTAATTACCGAGAAGAAAGCACTTAAATTTAGTTCTTTCCGGCTTCAAATCCACTTGTGTCCTTCTCCAAAGAAGGCTATGTCCGTGTGTTTGGATATATTTCTTTACCCCAGGATTCAGATTCGCCTATACATGTAAACCTATTTCTGACGCTGGAAGAAAGCAGTTAAAATTTTGCCACTTGTATCTTTAGGTGATGGGATTATGAGTGTTCTAAGTTTTTAATTTTTCTGCTTTCTAAGTATTTTTTCTATCAAAATATATACATTTATCTGACTCCCTAAAGTTTTTCAGTGTTGTTCTATTTTTGTTGAACTTATCTGACAGAATGAAGTGACACTAAAATATTGTTTTTTTTAAAAAGTAAAAAATAACAAAATTCTATCTTACTCCTGTGAACAGATTTAGATAAATCTGTTCTTTTTTAAGAGGCAGAGAGAGAGGTCTTCCATCTGTTGGTTCTTTCCCCAGATGGCTGCAACAGTTGAAGCTATGCTGATAAGAAGCCAGAAGACAGGAGCTTCTTCCGGGTCTCCCACGCGGGTGCAGGGCCCAAGCGCTTGGGCCACCTTCTACTGCTTTCTCAGGCCACAGCAGAGAGCGTGATCGAAAGTGGGGCAGCCGGGACTCAAACCAGCTACCATATGGAATGCCGGCACTGCAGGCGGCGGCTTTACCTGCTACGCCACAGCTTCGGCTCTTTAAATCTGTTCTTAAAGTGTGGACCTACACAGGCAAAGATTTTTGGGACGGTTCTTTGCCAAGAGGCAAGCTCTAGCATACTGGAGTTAGCCTTCCACGCATTTTTTCATTGAATATACCAACATTATATGTAATTCTTTATCAGCATATACATTGTGTAAAAACAGAATGCTTTGCGTCCACATTTCACTCTGCATGACAACATTACACAGGGCATAAGAGTTATCTAATGAGGGGTAGCTAATTAAGATCCTAATTGCAGCGGGACGCTTGCTTTCCAGCCAGGCGCTAAGGCGCAGCCGACCCCTCCCCATCCTGCAAGCCCCGCCCCTCCCACGAGTCCCACCCCTTCCCGCCGACTCCGCCCGCCGAGAGGGCACCTGGGAAGAGGCGGAGAACAATATGGCGGATGGCGAGGAGCCGTAAGTACCGGGGCTCTGCCGGCGCGCCGGGCTGGGCTGGGTTGTGAGAGAGCGCGGCGGAGGGCGGTCGCCGCCCCCACCCGGGGTCCCCTCCACCCCCCACCCCGTCCCCTCGCCCCCCATCCTCTCGCGGCGCCCAATGTGTAGCGTGATGCTGACCCTTCTTTTATTCTCTCTTTCTTTTAGGGAGAAGAAAAGAAGGAGAATAGAGGAGCTGCTGGCTGAGAAGTTAGTGCTGCCGGGAGGCCGGGGCCCTCTCCGGGGACCCCCGCCTCCCCTTCCCCCAGGCCTAGGGGACCAGCCGCAGCGGGCCCATGGGGCTGGGAGGGGGGCACCCGGAGCTCAGGCCGCGCGGCCTCTTCCCCGACCCCGGTCCCGCAGCAGCCCCGGGGGCCCCCGAGGGCCGCTCCAGATTTGTGCCCCGGCGGGCGTCGGGGCCGGGGTGCACCTGCAGGGCCTTCAGGGGCCGCCGGGGCGTCTGACTTAAAGGTTTTGCGGAAGGACCGTTGTGCCCCCCTCTTCCTCCATCCCAAATTGTCAGATCCTTGAGCTTGTTGAAAAGGGAATCCCACTTACACACACACCTAACGGACACGGGGCTTTTTTGTTTTTGCCTTTCGTAAACACTGAGACAGTAGTGCTCATTGCACACCGTGTGTGAAAACTGTGTTTCAGGTACTGTACTAAGCACGTCAACCATTTCTGCGAAATAATTGACTCTTAAAGGAGGGTGTTGACACCAACAGCTTATTTTTTTTTCCCACTTACCATACACCCACGTGTCTTACCAGATGATCAGTTTTGTGCTGGTGGGACAGATTTACACAGTGGTTTCGGACTGAGCCAGCGCCACATAATTTCTCTCCTCCCTACACGGGAGTGGAAAATACTCTCGCAGTGGGTGTGGTGAGTTTGTAATTTCTCTGCCAATTCCTGGTGCTTTGGTCATCCTGAGGTCTCTTCCCCCAGAACTTGAATTTCAACTGCTTAGAGTCCTGGAATGACAAACTTTCCTCACCTTTGATTTCCCTTCCACTTTTGCACAAAGTGCACGACAGGCCCCATCCTTTATTAAGTCCTCTGTGTTAATATCGCTTTATCCTCCTGGCCCTAAGAAGTTGCTCCTAATATCCTGCAGTTGAGGTTTATGGCTGTTCAGTAATCTGCTCAAGGTCATGGTGCTATTAGTTGTGGAACCAAACCTGACTACGCATCAAGACCTATGTCTTTATTACTACTCAATACTTCTGGGTATTAGCAACATTCTTGAAAGTAGAAAATTAAAAAATAACCACAACCAGACATGATTCTTGGCACTGATAAGACAGTTTGTGCACTTTGGTGGAGAAGTCCCACTTTATGCAGTTGTATATCCTGAAAGGTTTCTAGGTGTCATGACAAGCTGAGTTTTTTTTTTTTTTTTTTTTTTTTTTACTGTAGTGGCAACAGAAACCACCTCACAGGACTCAGTTGTTTTTGAAAATTTGGACCCCTGTTTCTGAGAAAACCGTGTCAAAGCTCCTGTCATCAGAAATGATCTTTAAATCACACCTTTCAATAGAAAATAAAGAACACATGGGAGGTGGTAGATTTGAAGCCTCAGTTCTTAGAGTGTGCCTTTTGTTGTTTTCCCATGCATATGACATTGCCAGATCAGCTGACTTGAAAGAACATACTGGGGAAGGCAGCTGTGGTCTTGTGTAAATACCACATGTAGACAAGTCCATTTCTTACCCATAGACCAACATCCCAGGTTTGACCTTGGATTACTTGAGGAACAGGTAGACTGATTTTATTTTGTCAGGTGGATGAAATAAAAAGAAAAAAAAATAGAAGCAATCACAGGCAGTTCTTAAGTGAACCGTATAATAGACAAATGATAGGAAAGCATAGACATGACCACATTGAGCATTCCCTTTCTGTTTGAGCAGGTCTTTTCATTTGGGGAAACCATAATAACTGTAGGTGTGGCTTTTTTCCGGACTGATCTTTGCAGCTGAATTTACTGTGTTCTGTGCAGAATGGCTGTTGATGGTGGGTGTGGGGACACTGGAGACTGGGAAGGTCGCTGGAACCATGTAAAGAAGTTCCTCGAGCGATCTGGACCCTTCACACACCCTGATTTCGAACCGAGCACTGAAGTGAGAAACGTTTATTTTTAAATAACTGCTCTAATAGTTTTATGTTTCAAACATAGTAAAATGCTTCCTTTTTTAATTTGCTCTTATGAAAACTAATTTTCTTATAAAACATAGTATCTTGAAATACTCAATTGTATATTTACAGTTTACTTGAGTGAATAATATTTGAATAATTTTCACATTTCTCACATAAGTTGAAAGAGTTCAAGAGGAAAATAATTTCATAACTTTTAAAAATTCTGTTATACTTAAAACTCCAGTTCAAAATGATTTGAGACAAATTCCTCTTCAGTAGCCCTGCTATAAGATAAAAGTATAGATATGCTTATTTAAATTTTGGAATTTAGTTGGATTATCTTAGAATTGAATATATTTAGTTGCATGTCAAAAATTATATGAGTGCTAACAGTGGCATAGAATTTTTGACTGATAATGTCTGACTTAAAGAAAATGTTCAATTAGATACCTGTTTTTTATTAGGTATAGGAAAGTAAGAAAAGTATTTTTACAGTAAGTACTTGTGTCCTTTTATAGCTTTTTTTTTTTTTTAAGAGATACTGTTTTGAAAAAGAAATATTGTAGTACTCTTAATGTTAAATCTTCTGAGTTTGGCACAGTGTCTTACCTGAGTAACTTTTCTCCTTTAATATTATATAGAACTGACAGTATTAATTCTGCTTTTTTTTAGCTGATATACCTTATTTTCTTTGGTTTCTGATACTTTTTGCCTGATAATTTAAAATGACTATTTCTGTTAAATAAATGTTTCAAATTGTATTTCTGAAGACATGCAGTTTTCTCAGTTTTTCTTCCTATCATGCTTTTATAAGTTTACCTTGCTATTATTGTTCTTACCTTATTTTTTTGACTTTTGAACACCTACAGTGCTTGATCCTGGATTTTTAAGATTTTTAAACTTTGTGATTTTTTAAGGAGTCAGTTAACTCAATTTGAGGCTTTCCATTCCCTTTCAAAAATTAAGGAAAATAAGCGAGGATAGTTTTTCTTGTTGTCAATAGATGTTTAATTTCAGACAATAAAAGTCAATTTAAAAACAAATTCTTTGAAATCATTAAAAGTTTAGAGTTTCTGGTTGTATATAATTATAGATTTGAAATGATCTGTAAAATATAAAAGGAAATAAAAGGATGCTCTTTATCCTTAATTACATTTTTGGTGGAAACGTTGAAAATTTTCTTATGACTTGTTTGTTGATGGTATTTATGATTATCAGCAGATTTTAATGTGACTTTTTGTTCTTTACAGTCTCTCCAGTTTTTGTTAGATACATGTAAAGTTCTAGTCATTGGAGCTGGCGGCTTAGGATGTGAGCTCCTCAAAAATCTGGTAATATACATGTATATATAAAATGTCTCTCCCCTCCCCCTTTGTGATAAATAAAGCAGTTTGATTTTTTTTTTAAATACTAGGAAATACCTTTTTCTTTAAAAAATAATTTATTTCAGAATAGGTTTAAATTTATGACAGGAATTGTGAAGTGGTACAGAGTTCGCACAAACTCTACACACCAGCTTCCTTTATTGTTAATATATTAGTATATATGTCAGAATCTGTACATCATGCCCAGCTTCCCATTATTAATACCACATATCAGTAAGCTATATTTATTACAATCTATACCCAGTATCCCTTAATATCTTGTATTAGTGTGATATATTTGTCACAATTAATGAACCATACCTAGCACTAGGAAATTTATTTATTGTGTTTTCTATTAAGATTTATTTTATTTATTTGAGAGGCAGAGTTATAGACAGAGGTTTTCAATCCACTGGTTCACTCCCCAAATGGCCACAGTGGCTGGAGCTGGGCCAACCCGAAGTCAAGAGCCGGGAGCTTCTTCCAGGTCTCCCACATGGGTGCAGGTGCCCAAGGACTTGGGCCATCTTCTGCTGCCCTCTCAAGCACATTAGCGGGGAGCTGGATCAGAAGTAGAGCAGCCAGGACTCGAACAGGTGCCCATATGGGATGCAGGCAGAGGCTTTACCTACTGTGCCACAGCACTGGCCCCTATTGTGATTGTTAGCCTTTTCTTTCCTTTTTTTTTTCTTTTTTTTATAGATTTATTTATTTATTTGAAAGGTAGAGTTACAGAGGGGTAGAGGCAGAGAAAGAGAGATCCATCTGCTGGTTCACTCCCCAGGTGGCTGCAATGGTTAGAGCTGAGCTGATCCGAAGCCAGGAGCCAGGAGTTTCTTTTGTGTCTCCCGTGTGGGTGCAGGGGCCAAGGAGTTGGCCATCCTCTGCTGCTTTCACAGGCCATAGCAGAGAGCTCTATTGGAAATGGAGCAACCAGTGCCCATATGGGATGCTGGCATTGCAGGTGGCAGCTTCATCTGCTATGCCACAGTGCCAGCCCTGATTGCTAACCTTTTCTTTGGAGCTTTTGTTAGATAAGTTTAACAGGTCAGATTCTATATGGTAATTTAAGTGATAATATGACTTTGAAACTTTGTAGACTCTAAAGTTCTCAGTTATATAAAGTCATTGATAAATTTATGTTCATTTACTTCTCTGCTCTTCATTGAGCAAATTTTGGTACTTTCTTGCGAATTGCTCATTAATTTCAGTGAAATAAATAAGAAAACATATAATTCAGATTTTATTGCATGGTTTCAAATAATTTAGTATTTTTCTTGCTTCTCCAAATAACCCAGATAGGTGGGTAGGACGTTCATTGTCTTGTTTTACCTAGACATAGGTTATGTTGAGGTTAGAGATGTTAAATGACTTGCCTGAGCATTTTGGATTGTAGTTATGTGCCTGCAATCTAATCTGTGTCATCAGTCCTTAGTTAAGTATTCTTTTTCACTAAGATATTAGCTTATTATTTGACTTAATGAGATGGTAACTTTTTTTTTTTTTTTGCCAGGCAGAATTAGACAGTGAGAGAGAGAGCAGAGAGAGAGAGTTATAGCCAGTGAGAGATACAGAGAGAAAGGTCTTCCTTCCGTTGGTTCACTCCCCTAATGGCCGCTATGGCCAGCGCTGCACCGATACAAAGCCAGGAGCCGGGTACTTCCTCTCAGTCTCCCATGCGGGTACAGGGACCCAAGCACTTGGGCCATCCTCTGCTGCCCTCCCGGGCCACAGCAGAGAGCTGGACTGGAAGAGGAGCAACCGGGACAGAATCTGGCGCCCCAACTGAGACTAGAACCCGGGGTGCCGGTGCGACAGGTGGAGGATTAGCCTAGTGAGCCATGGCTCCGGCCCGAAGTGGTAACTTTTGATGACCATATGGTGGTAGATACATAAAACTTAGGAAAACTAAGATTTAAAAAAGTATTTATTGTTGATTTCTCTTGGAAAGGTAGAAAGAGAGATGTCTTCTACATGCTGGTTCATTCCCACAGATGCCCACAACAACCAAGGCTAGGTCAGGCTAAGATCAGGAGCCAGAAACTCAGTCTCAGTCTCTGACATGGGTGGCAGGTATCCAAGTACGTGAGTCGTTACCTGCTCCCTAACAGAGTGCATGTTAGCAGGAAGCTAGAATTGGAAGCAGAGCTGGCACCCAAATCCAGGCACTTTGATATCAGTTGTGAGTGTCCCAAGTAGTGTTTTAATTGCTGCACCAGATGCCTGGCTGGAAAGCTAAACTTGTGGTGAAGCTAGTACTATATACTGTTCGGAAAGCTGTAATTTTTAAATTTAATTAATTGATTGGATTGACTTCTGGCAATCATAAAGTACCTTCTTGTAAATTTTTTATCAGTTAACAAAAATGAGTGGGAGAATTTGTTTAGAGCTTTATATGCCTAGCTTCTCGTTGCTTTGTAGAAAAGTAGAATTTGCAGTGGATTCCTTAGAAAATGAAGCAGTCAGACAGAAAACCTCAATAGCCAGCCAAAGGAGTTAAGTTTAAGTATAAACACAGCCACATTAATTTTGATAAGTGACACTAATGTTACACCTCTGGAGATGGAAAAACTTAAATATGCATCACTGTACTTAGTGCTAGGCTGGGTTCTTTGTGGTTTGTGGATCATCAAAGTCTGTCCTTAGTGAAACTGAGGTTTCACTGGGGAGACAAGTTTCACATGAAATAAGTAGCAGTGTGTTTGTGGTTGATTGCCAAAATGACAGCACCTTATCATACCTAAGTACTCTAGCAGTGTGAGAACCAGAGACTTCTGGATGGGAAGGGTTTGTAGAGGATGCATTGTGTTTTGTTGTTGTTAGGTGTTAGGTATGTACAGGTCCTGTAAAGCTTAACTTTTTCTATTTTGAAGCCATTCTTTGCAAATGGGAAATGTATTAATTTTAAATATAAAGGAGTTGAAGATTAGATCTGAAGGTTAGTCATCAAGCAACTTTAAGGAGTGGCCCTGTTACTTATGTGCATTATAATAACCTTTAACATCAAAGAAGAAAAACTAAGAACTTTCAGCTTTACTAATTACATTGCTTTTTTTTTTTTTTTTTTTTTTTTTGACAGGCAGAGTGGACAGTGAGAGAGAGAGACAGAGAGAAAGGTCTTCCTTTGCCGTTGGTTCACCCTCCAATGGCCACTGCGGCTGGTGCACTGCAGCCGGCGCACCATGCCGATCCTAGGTGCTTATCCTGGTCTCCCATGGGGTGCAAGGCCCAAGCACTTGGGCCGTCCTCCACTGCACTCCCTGGCCACAGCAGAGAGCTAGCCTGGAAGAGGGGCAACTGGGACAGAATCTGGCGCCCCGACCAGGACTAGAACCTGATATGCCAGCGCCACAGGCGGAGGATTAGCCTATTGAGCCACAGCGCTGGCCACATTGCTAATTTTAGATATAAACACCCAGGAGTTATACATGAGTTTTTAAACTTATTGTAAGCCCTCCAAAGGTTCATTCTAGAGGTTAACATTATCAATTGAACAGATATTTAGGGAACCTCCTTCCCCACATGCCAAGCACCATTTTAGGTGATGAAGATACAGTGTTGAACAACACAGATATTTGTGATTATGAGCCTCATATTTTGAACGAAAGACAAGTCAAATAAATAGTAAGTCACATGATGTGTGTGCTATAAAAATGGGAAAGGTGGAAGATAGGAAAGAGTTTTTAAAAAGGTTCTCTTTGAGTAAAGAGGCAGCCAAATGAGCCATCCTTATATCTGGAGGAGAACATTCTGGTCAGAGGGAGTAGCAGGTGCAGTAGCTGTGAAGTAGAAGCATGTCTAGTCAAGCTGCAGCTAAAGCAGAAGTGCGTAAGGGGAAGCGGTTTTGACGTAAGACAGGTAATTGGTGATGGAGAGGATCAGAGCAATGTCAGAAAAGGCCTTGGAAACTGCCTGAAGAACTTTGAGTCAGGAAATCATTAGAGATGAATGACTTGACTCACTTTAAACTTGGAGCACTGTGGCTGATTCATTGCAAATAGGCTAAAAGAAGGGTCTGGGGCGGGGGGACAATTGCAGCATTGTGCTGCAGCAGGTTAAGCCTCTGCTTACCATGTGGGCATCTGAAATCCAACTGCCAGTTGAATCCTGGAGGTTCTGATCCAGCTCCTTGAACTCATGTGTCTGGGCAGGCAGTGGAGGATGACCCAAGTACTTGGACCTGTGCAACCCATGTAGGAGACTTGCATGGGGTGGGTAGAGTTCCTGGCTCTTGGCTTTGCCTGGCCCATCACTGGCTTTTGTGGCCAATTGGGAGATGGAAGATCTCTTTCTCTCGTTCCCCACCCCTCACTTACTGCCTTTTTGTCACTCTGCCTCTCAAGTAAAGTAAATCGCAAAGAAAGATCTGGGGAAGAAACAGAGGTAGTAGTTCAAAGACTGTTGTAGTTCTCTAGACAAGGGATGACAGTAACTTGGAGATTAGGGTCTAATATCGTTGGAGGTGATGAGAGATGGTCAGGTTTATGGATATATTTTGAAGACAGAATTTGCTAATGGGTTGGTTGTGTTATGTGACGTGAAAGAGAAGTTAAGGTTGACACAATCAGGTTTTTGCCTGAGAAACTGGAAGGCTGGAGTCACTTCTAAAATGAGGAACATGGAAAATAATAGGTTTGGTGAGTGGTGAGCAAAGGTGATCAAGTTTGGTTTTGGACATTTAAGTCTGAGATGTCTATGAGATTGTCTATCTTTGTCTTATAAGATGATCTGAACCAAACTCTAAATTGTGGCTAGTAAAATAGGAGCAAAAATGAGGGAACTGGAAACCCATTTTTGAAAGTGTTCAAATACTCATGGGTGTAATGACCGAGTAAAGTATGTGTTTAAGGTGCCAAAAACCTTAGAAGGATAAAGATAAATAGCCTGAGAATTGGTGGTCATTGGAGTTAGCAGCTGGAGGGCTGGAATGATTACCTTGCCTCAAACTTTTGAGATAGTCCTTTTATCTGTGCATTGCATATATGTGTGTGTGCTAAAGACCCATGTCTTTTAATAGTTACCTTTTCTGAGTTGCGGCATGCTTATTGTTGAATGAATCAAGCTTGTAGGAGTTGATTTTTAACAATATTCTGAAGAGAGGATAGCAAATATAGTTAACTAATAAGAGTGGTAAAATTGAACTATCAACAGCAGAAGAGTAACAAACTTTATGAATATATTTATGGAAAGTGTATGTATAAAATATTTTTAATCTATATAAATTCTGAATTTTCTCTTGGTTATAGATGGTTTGAAATTGGTTACATATATTTGACTTTAATAATTTCTGTAACTTTCACATACCTCACAGAGTTCTTTAACTATCAGATACGGTGTTGCATAATTTAGTACTGAGAATTTGTTAATTTAGGACTTAATTGAAAGCAAATATTAAATTTTCAAATGTGAAAAAGCTTCTCAATTGGATTATTTTTGTTCCCACAGGCATTGTCTGGTTTTAGACAGATTCATGTTATAGACATGGACACTATTGATGTTTCCAATCTAAATAGGCAGTTTTTATTTAGGTAAGTTTTAACATTTTAGATGTGTTTTTAACTCTCATTGTCATTTGAATTTGAGTATATTGAAGTTTAGTGAGTAGAAAATATGGTGGCAAAAATGTTCTACATGAAGGATCTCTGTGAGTGAGACCCTAGCAGAAAGAAGTGGCCATCAAAGAAGGATGTACTTTTCTCTAAAAGGAGGAGACAACTTCCACTTTGCTTATGGCCTTGTCTAAATATTGACAGAGTTTGTGGACTCAAAAGGCTTCCGTAGCCTAGGCAGATCATGTCAAGAGCCTCAGGTGGTCTCTGATGTTATATGTAAGAGTGTTAATTGTTAAATTAACAACAGGAGTCGCTGTGCACTAACTTCCCAAGCAGGACTTCTGACCTCAGTGAGCTATATTATGAGAGTTAACTGTAAAACCAGTTCTCAGTTTGTGTGTGTGTGCGTGTGCATGCGCACATGCAAACTGTTGGTATCCTTACTTAGTATAGAGTTGGTCTTCTGTGTTAAGTTACTTGAAAATCTTAATGGAGAATGAGACTGGCAAGGGGAGAGGAAGGAGGAGGAGAGCTGGGAGTATGAGTAGGAGGGCAGGTATGGTGGGAAGAATAACTATATTCCTAAAGTTGTACTAATAAAATTATATTCCTTAAAAAATAGAGGAAAAAGAAACTATGGCGAGGATAATATCAATTTTATTTGAAAATTAAGACTACCACTTTAAATAAAATTTTGGATGTTCTGGCAAAGTAGTTTTGTAAGCAGGTTTTTTTTTTTTTTTTTAAAGAACTCTCCTTCCAAAGGTGTGTATTACTTTTTTGTACTTTCAGGGTGATCATGCCTGAATACATGGAGTACAACTCTTTTTCTCCTATTGATTTCACAAGAGAATATTAGCTGGACTATAGACCCTTGTGAGGTATTCAAGGGAACTTCAAAATGTTTGTGGAAAAATGGAATTATAAAAGATAAAAAAATTATAAAAAATTAATTAAAAAATTAAAAAAAATTATAAAAGATAATTTATTATAGGGTGGGCTTTTAACCTAGTGTTTAAGATGCCCCCATCCCGTATTGAAGTGTCTGGGTTCAATGACCAACTCTAGCTCCTGGTTCCAACTTCCTGCTAATATGGGCTCAGGAGGCAGCAGGTGATGGCTCAAGTGGTTGGGTCCACATCACCCACATGGGAGACCCTGCTTGAATTCTCAGCTCCCAGCTTTAGCTCAGCCCAGCCATGGCTGCTGTGACCTTTGGGAGCAGGTGGGAGCGTGCTCTCTGTGTTCTCTCTGTCTCTGTCTCTAATTAAAACAAAAAATAATAAGTTATTTTGATGCCCCAAATGTTGAAATTCATGCACATTTTTAATAACATTTTCCATGAACTGTTTGAAGATTTGAAGACTTATTGTATGTATGTACCAAAATAAACTAGCCTTTCAGCTCCATTTTCAGCAAGCTTTTTGAAGTATCCTTGTATTAGAGCCAAAATTTGAATGATGACTTTGGAGCAAAGAAATTGTGAAAAGATTAGAGTTTTAAACAAGGGAAAAGAAAGTGGAGCATTAAGGAGAGAAAACCTAGGACCAACAGAAATGAAAACAGAAGAGGAATACTTACCTTACATATACATGAAATAACAGAAAATATCAAGGAATGCTTTGTTAAAAATGACTTTAAAAACTGGAAGTAGATCATAAGTGCAGGCCTTAGGAAGGTATCATGTATGAATTTTAGTATGTAGTCAGGGGGTTTTGTAGCTTAAATGAAAATGTATTTGTTAGGGAAGAATGTAGATGTGGATAGTTTTTTTTCTCTCTCTAGTTATTACGGTACCAGCAGAAAGATCTGATAGTCCTGAGTAAGCAGGATAAGGTTGAGATAGCAGAAAAAGGTAACATTCAATTTGAATAAGCATAAAATCTCTGTTTTATCTTGTGGAACATCTGCAAGAGACTCAAAAATGGATTAAACTAAGTCGAGGTAAACTCTAGAAATTTTCTTTGTCTATTGAAAAGTTTGTGGGCCCTTTCTAGTCTGACAAATTTTTAGTGTATGAATACTATTATAAAAAGACACCATTGAATTGATTGCTTCTAGAAAACAAGCTATGCCCCTTAATTTATGGCTAAAACTGGTAGAATCTAATGTTGATAGTTAAAATTAATTGAGTATATCTGAGGTATTAAACACTTTTGCATCTCTTTGTATTACCTCATTTAATGTAAGAGTAACTCCCAAGGGAGATATTTGCTTTCACAGTTAAAGTAATATAGGCCCGGTGTCCTGCAAGGGTGATGTGTGTGAAAGGCCATTTTATTCAAGATACTTTAGGCTGAGCATTCTGATTGTCCTAGTATGGTAATGGTAATCTAGCAGTTTCCACAGAAATCATGTAGGAGTTCTGTTTAAAATACATAACAAAATCAGTCTTGGAAATCTATTTTATCCCCTTTATAGAACTTAAGAGATTTCTGTGCAGAATAGTTAAAGTATTACTGAAATCAGGTTCTCTCATTGTAGCAAGGTCTTTTATATGCAAGTTAAGACAAAGTGAGCATAAAGTTCTAAGTAGATTTGAATAAAAATAATAGTTTTATATTGGAAGAAAGAAAAACTGACTTCTTGGAGTGTTTTTCTTTGAAAGTCCAGTTTGAAATGAAATATCTCTAATGAGTACATTTGGTTTTTTATTTTCATTTAGTTTTAAGCTTTTTGCTCTGTGCTATTGATGAGGGAATACAGAGTAAGAAATTGTATAATCACTTTGTTTCACCTGCTAATGGTCTAGCAGGTATGATAAGCATGTATATACTAAGACTTGTGTTATAAAAACGAGTAATAATGAAGCACTAACTGTGTATCCGTGAAGGAGTGACTTATTTCCATCAAGAAAGAAAATATCATATATACAAAGTTCGGAAGGTGGATCCGTTTCCATTCCTATCTATGGTTGTTGTCTAGGAGTGATCTTTTGAGGCTTTATATTTCTAGTTACTTAAAAATGTGGCTAACATTCACAATTTTAGGTAATTCCTTTGAAATTATTCCCTATTTAAATATGTAGTTGCAACTTCACCTTTTTCTAAATGATCAGCACACACAGGAAGAAGATAAATAAAACTTCCTTCTCCCTAAAATGAATTTTGCTGTGTATGTGTCAGCAAAGACCCACATAGTAACTAATACTCTGAGGTTCTGGAGTTCAGAGGAAGTAGATACCTGGAAGGCTCTAGGTTTGGGATAATTTTTTGCACTGGGAAATATCACAGTAGAAAGTGGCCAGGAAACTTGCCATTATTAAGCTTTAATTGGGGGGGGGGGAGTACTGTTCATGTTTTTACCTAAGAAATAGTCAATTAAATTTGTTGTGCTACTTTGGGTCATCATCAGCTTTTGACTGATAGGGTAAAATAATTATTCATCAAAAGTTATTACTGATATACAAAGTACCTAGATAAAGATAGTACTTCTAAATATTCTATAAATTCACTATGGATTTATGTTTGTGTTGAAAAGAGGCTACACTTTAAGATACTTAGCCAAGAGCTGCATTTGAGTTTGATGCTGTTTGCACCAAGTTCTCAGTGCAGTTTACTTGTAAAGTCTCGTCTTCTCAAGCTTCTGGAGCTCCTGGTTCAGGTCACACTGGCAATCATGAATATCTTTCCAGTAATTCAGGGATTTCTAAAGGTCTTTCCATACTCAAGGGGACAAAAACCTCATCAGAATCAGTGGTTAACCAGGAGGAAAAAAAACAAAAAGCACAGTGAACACAAGTCTTCATATTAGTTTCGGCATACGTTTATAACCAGAAGGATCCAGGGGATAGCTTTGGCTTGCCAACCTAACTTTCTGATCATTTATTTCAATGATGGCGAATAGTAGGTCAGAATATCTTTTCAGATTCTAGTGTATGTGTGTTTGCCATGAGAGAAATCTTAAAAAGTGTACAGCAGATTATGTTGGGGTTGGGGCTGGGACATGGGAGTAGTATTTCTAGGATTAATATATTGAACACTGATTTCAGTCTGTCATTGAATACTGAGTGATTTTCAAGGGCATGGTTAGTCAAATTCATGATTTTTAACTTGGAAGCTTTCCAGATAAGTTGGAGCATTTTATTACATATTTTGTTGTTTAATGTCTTAACGTGAGCCTTTTAATTTGTAAATACCTATGGAAATGATTGGGTCTCTGGAAAAATTTTACCTATTTATGTTAAGTTTTAAAAGACAGTCCACTTTTTAGCATTGTGTTGTGTGGTTGTCTTAACTAATAAATGTGGTTTTTTTCCTTCCTCCCCACCAAAAAAGAAAAGAAACTATATAGTTATCCAGATTTATATGATGAAATAACTTAAATATTTTTCTTGTAGGCCTAAAGATGTTGGAAGACCTAAGGCTGAAGTTGCTGCAGAATTTCTGAATGACAGAGTTCCTAATTGCAATGTAGTTCCGTATCCTTTTGAAAAAAAAAATTACTTAGTATTTTAAAGCTTTCTTTTTTTAAGATCCTTCATTCTTTCAGTGTTACTTTATTTTCATTTACCTGAAAGACAGAATGAGAGAGAGAGAGAGAGAGAGAGAGAGAGAGAGAGAGAAAGACTGATTTTCCATCTGCTAGTTGACTCTTCAAATGCTCTTAAGAGTCAGGACTGGACCAGACTAAAACTGGAAGCTTATAACTCCATCTGGGGCCGGCGCCATGGCTCAATAGGCTAATCCTCCACCTTGCGGCGCCAGCACACCAGGTTCTAGTCCCTGTCAAGGCGCCAGATTCTGTCCTGGTTGCCCCTCTTCCAGGCCAGCCCTCTGCTGTGACCCGGGAGTGCAGTGGAGGATGGCCCAAGTGCTTGGGCCCTGCACCCACATGAGAGACCAGGAGAAGCACCTGGCTCCTGGCTTCGGATAAGTGCAATGCGCCGGCCGCAGTGCGCTGGCTGTGGCAGCCAATGGAGGATGAACCAACGGCAAAGGAAGACCTTTCTCTCTGTCTCTCTCTCTCTCACTGCCCACTCCTCCTGTCAAAAAAATAAACAAATAAACAAACAAACAAACAAAAAACTCCATCTGGGTCTCTCATCTGGATGACAGGGACCCAAGCGCTTGAGCCATCATCTGATGCCTCCCAGGATGTATTAGCTGGAAGCTTTTCCTGAACTTTTAACCTTTTTATACTTGCATAATTTTTTTGCTCTGATTTTTGTTTTTTATATTTTTATTTTTTTAAAGTTTTTAAATTTACTTTGAAAATCAGAGTTACAGAAAGGGAGAGATAAAAAGAGGTGGAGACCTCTTCCTTCTGCTGATTTCACTCCACAGATGGCTGCAATGACCAGTTCTGGGCCAGGCCAAAACCAGGAGCCAGGAGCTTCATCCAAGGCTCCCTCATCTGTGGCAGGGACCCAAACACGTGGGCCATCTTCTGCTGTTTTTCCCAGACCATTAGCAGGGATCTGGATCAGAAGTGGAACTGCTGGGACACGAACCAGTGCCCATATGGGATGCGGGCGTTGCAGATGGTGGCTTTACCTGCTATGCCACGACACTAGCCCCTGCCGTGATTTTTTAAAATTAAACTTATATAGCCTATGTCATAACTACATTTATTTTGCATTGTGCTTAATTTTTGTGTCAAATTACATATTTCTTGTACTAGACTAGAAGTTCTGAGGCTGAATTCAGTTAGTATTTGAGTCTCTCATAGTAGCACACAGCGTAGACAGTTGTTTTTAGTCAAATGTGGGGCATGTCAAAAATTTTATTTTTCAAGAAATATGTTTTTTTTTTTTTTTTTTGACAGGCAGAGTGGACAGTGAGAGAGAGAGACAGAGAGAAAGGTCTTCCTTTGCCGTTGGTTCACCCTCCAATGGCCGCCACGGATGGCGCGCTGCGGCCGGCGCGCCGCGGATGGCGCGCTGCGGCCGGCGCACCGCGTTCGTCCGATGGCAGGAGCCAGGTGCTAGGTGCTTTTCCTGGTCTCCCCATGGGGTGCAGGGCCCAAGCACCTGGGCCATCCTCCACTGCACTCCTGGGCCACAGCAGAGGGCTGGCCTGGAAGAGGGGCAACCGGGACAGAATCCGGTGCCCCGACCGGGACTAGAACCCGGTGTGCCGGCGCCGCAAGGCGGAGGATTAGCCTGTTGAGCCACGGCGCTGGCCAAGAAATATGTTTTTAAATAATTTTTTGGGGCCGGTGCTGTGGCATAGCGGGTAAAGCCGCCGCCTGCAGTGCCGGCATCCCATATGGGCTCTGATTCAAGTCCCAATGGCTCCACGTCTGATCCATCTCCCTGCAGATGTGCCTGGGAAAGCAGCGGAGGATGGCCCAAGTCTTTGGGCCCCTGTATTCATGTGGGGGACCTGGAGGAAGCTCCTGGTTCCTGGCTTCAGATCGGCCCAGCTCCGGCCATTGTCATTCTTTGAATGACAGAGAAGAGAAAAGGGAGATCTTCCATGTGCTAGTTCATTCCCAAAAGAACACAACAGCTAAGATAGGCCAGGCCCAGCTTATAGCCAGGAACTCTATCTGGGTCTTGCACGTGGGTGGCAGCAGGTACCTAAGCACTTGAGCTATCATCTGCTGCCTCCCAAGATGTATAGACAAGGACCTGGGTCTGAAGCTGGGACTTGAACCAACATATTAATTTGGATGTGTGCATCTAGTCGGCGGCTTGACCTGGTGTACCACACACACAATGCCTGTCTCCCAAATTGCTCCTTTATGGCTGCTTAGAATGGAATGTTCATGGCTGGCACTGTGGCTCAATAGGCTAATCCTCCGCCTGTGGCGCCGGCACACCAGGTTCTGGTCCCTGTCGGGGTGCCGGATTCTGTCCCGGTTGCCCCTCTTCCAGGCCAGCTCTCTGCTGTGGCCCAGGAGTGCAGTGGAGGATGGCCCAAGTGCTTGGGCCCTGCACCCACATGAGAGACCAGCAGAAGCACCTGGCTCCTGGCTTCGGATCAGCGCGGTGCGCCAACCGCAATGGCCATTGGAGGGTGAACCAACGGTAAAGGAAGACCTTTCTGTTTCTCTCTCACTGTCCACTCTGCCTGTTAAAAAAAAAAAAAAATAGAATGCAGTGTTCACAAGGTCAGTGACTCAAGCTAAATTTTTTTATGTCCTGTCTTAGGGACAGGAGAGATTTCAAATAGTTTTTTTTTTTTTTTTTAATTTTAAAAATTTATTTGAAAGGGTTACAGAGATGGGGGAGAGACAGAGATTGATCTTCCATCTATCTGCTGGTTCAGTCCCCAGATGGCCACACAATAGGGATTGCGTCAAGCCTTAGTCAGGAACCTGAAACTCCATCCAGGTCTCTCACGTGGGTGTCAAGGGCCCAGGTACTTGAGCTGTTTTCTGCTGTCCCAGGCACATTAGCAGGGAGTGGGATCAGAGGTGGGGCAGCTGGAATGTGAGCTGTCACTCATAGGGAGTGCCGGCATTACAGGAGATAGCAGCTAAACCTCCTGTGCTACGTTATTTTCATAAATATGTTTCAGCTGGCCAGGCTTTGATTGTTGTTTTTTAGTGTGCATCTTTCTAAGGGTATATGTTCCCAGAAAAGAGGAGTACCAAGTGCTTCATCCAGATCCCTGGTGAAAGAGCAGCCAGGCATATCCTTGGATGCAGATCTGGACTAGGAGATCCATGATCTCTCATTACTCTCACCATGTCCCAGACCCAAGAGGGGACAATGAAAGTCACTGGTCAAGGCCTTCCAATGGAGGCATGAGGAGTTCCCTGTCACAGAAGCAAGAAATAGGCAAAATGGTCCTTAATCTGTGAGCATTTCTTATTCCCTTAGCTGGCATTTCTCATTCATCCTGGCCTTGGCTATTGGGTTAACCTTGGATTGTTGATGCTAATGATTAGTTTGGAATCTCATAGTTTAGAATCAGGTGACCCCGTTAGTCTCATCTGATGGAAGTTGGCCGTGGTGGAGCAGGTATGGAGGAACAGTCACATGTTGAACCAGGAAGCAGAGGAGAAATAATATTTATTTGAAAAGCAGAGTTACAGAGAGAAAGAGGGAGAGACACAGATCTTCCATCTGTTGTTTCAGCCTCCAGGTGGCTGCAGTGGCCGGAGCTATGCCAGGCCAAAGGCTGGAGCCAGGAGCTTCTTCCAGGTCTCCCATGTAGGTGCTGGGGCCCAAGTACTTGAGCCATCTTCCACTGAACCGTCTTCCACTGTTTTCTCTGGCCGTTACCAAGGAGCTGGATCAGAAGTGGAGCATACAGGCTCCATATGGGCTACTGTTGTTGCAGGCATGGCTTTACCTGCCACACCACAGTGCTGGTCCTGTGAAGTAATATTTTCAAAGTGTTCATGCTCTCCTGTGGGCATTTGGTCTGTGAACCAGTGAGATCTCTTTCAGTCTCTCTTTTTAAAAAAGTAGATGATGTGGGTGGGGCTTTGTCATGTGGGTTAAGCTGTGATTTGGGATACCTGCATCCAATATTGGAGTGCTTGGTTTAAGTCTCAGCTATTCTGGGCTTCTATTCCAACTTCCGGCTAATGTGCCCAAGTACTCGGTTCCTGCCATCTGAATGGAAGACCTGGATGGGGTTCCTGGCCCCTGGCTTCAGTCTGGCCTAGATCTGGATGCTGTAAGAATTTGGGCCGTAAACCAGCCAATGGAAGATCGGTCGCTCTCACTTTGGCTTGTTCTTTTGACCAGACTAGCTTTGGCTTACATATGTTGCTTGCCTAGCATTTGAAAGGAATAGAGGTCTGGCATGGGTAAGAACCAGAAGTTATTTGTTACAGCTTTCCTTGTAGCAAGAATTAAAAATGTGGGCAAGCATTATATATTGTCCCTCTTTTCACCATACTGCTTTTGAAAAATGTAGAGCAGACTTTTTAAGTTTAGAGAAGCAGTATGATGTATGTATTACGAAAACTGCTTCATTAGAGATATTAAACCATTTTTTCCCATAAATGTGTTGTTAAAACATTAAGTGTGGAGCAGGCATAGAGAGCTAAGCTGCCTCTTGCACCCCATATTGGAGCACTGGTTCGAATCTCTACTTCTGATCAGCACCATGCTAATGCGCGTGGGAAAGCAGCATAAGATGGCCCAAATGCTTGAGCTCCTGCTACCTTCATGGTAGACCTGGATAGCGTTCCTGACTCCTGACCTAAGATTTATTTAATTATTTTGAAAGTCAGAGTTACAGAGAGGGATAGACAGAGATCCTCTGCTGCTTTGTCAGGCTATTAGCAAGTAGCTGGATCAGAAATGGAGCAGCTGGGACTTGAACCAGTGTCCATATGGGAAACCAGCATCATAGGTGGCAGCTTTACCCTCTGTGCCACAACACGGGCCCCAGTAAATAATATCTTTTTTAAAAAAAGTTAAGTGCTTAAGTTTGGTCTATACCCACAGCCAATTTTGTTTTCTTGTTTTTGTTTTTTTGTTTGTTTTTTTGGTAAGCAAGGTCAGCAAATTTAATGAAGAAAGATAATGAAGAGAGTACACTTGATAGACTAGGTGGACATCTGAGAAAAGTATGAGAGTCACAGCCAGTTTTGAATGAGGTTCTGTTTGTACCCTCCAGGCACAGGAAGAACTGGTTATAGGATCTGATAGGGTAAAAAGAGAGACTCGCAAACTGAGTTAAGTGAGGGCAGCCAAAACAATAACTCATTGCACACCCCCTAAAGAAAACCGACAATAATAAAATCATAAGCACTAAAAATGCTCTTGAAATTTTCTGTAGTTTTTTTTTTTTTTTTTAAGATTTTATTTATTTATTTGAGAGGTAGAGTTACATACAGTGAGAGAGAGAGACAGAGAGAGAGGTCTTCTTTCTGTTGGTTCACTCCCCAAACGGCCGCAACGGCCAGAGCTGTTCCGATCCGAAGCCAGGAGCCTGGTGCCAGGTGCTTTTTCCCAGTCTCCCACATGGGTGCAGGGGCCCAAGCACTTGGGCCATCTTCTACTACTTTCCCAGGCCACAGCAGAGAGCTGGATTGGAAGAGGAGCAGCCGGGACTAGAACCGGCGGCCATATGGGATGGAGGCGCTGCAGGCGGAAGATTAATCTACTGCGCTATGGTGCTGGCCCCATGTAGTTTTCTTAAAATTAGCTTTCCAGTAACTTAACATTACTCACATGGGAACTGTAAGGTGTTTATTCCTTTCACTAAGCAAACTGTGTTTCTTTGTGGTGCTGATGATTGAGAACACATTCTGCTTTCCTGGGGCTTATGATTTTATGTGGAAACTGAAAAGAAGTGTGTGTCATAACACATAAATATATAGGGGATGAGAAAAACTTGAGTAGAGGAAGAGTTGTAGAAAGTAGTTTTTGTCAGAGAGTAGTTGCATTCATCTTTTCAAAATGCTTTGTATTCTGCTTAACCTTGATTATTTCTTGTTTTAAATACACATTTTAGTGTGTTCCTTGTGGCGTTGTTAAATTCATTTGAGAAATTAAAAATTTAGCAGCTTAAGTTCCTTTACTTTTGCTCAGACATTTCAATAAGATTCAAGACTTCAGTGACACTTTCTATCGACGTAAGTTGTTCCACTTGAAGTGAAATATTTATTAAATTATTATAGTTTTTTGGTTTCTAGCTACTTTTTAAAAGCTTACTTTTTCAGTGGCTTCTCTCTATATATTGGCCTTTCAGTGAGACTGTTGACTGAGTGAAAAGAAGATCCTCTTGTTTTAGTTCTTATTTTTCTTTTTTTAAGATTTATTTATTTATTTGAAAGGTAGAGTTAGAGAGGCAAAGAGGGAGAGAGAGAAAGAGGTCTTATATTCGCTGGTTCACTCCCCAAATGGCTGCAATGGCCAGAGCTGGGCCAATCCAAAGCCAGGACCAAGAAATTGGGCCATCCTCTACTGTATTCCCTGGCCATGGCAGAGAGCTGGATTGGAAGTGGAGTACTCAGGTCTCGAACCAGTGCCCATATGGGATGCTGGTGCCACAGGCAGCAGCTTTACCCCCTATGCCACAGCGCTGGCCTCACTGTTTTAGTTCTTAATTGAGATCTCTAGCTGTGTTTTTCTGTGCTGACTTGAATAAGAATTACTAAAGGATTAGGAGCTCTATGTGTAGGTTTATAATAAGTACAAGTTTATTTATTAGTGAATTATTTTGTGCAAATTTAAAACTTTTTTTAGAACCGTTTTAGGCTCACAGCAAAAGGAGTAGGAAGTATAGAGTTCTTCTAGAATCCCCTGTCCTCACACATACACAACCTTCCCCACACACAGCCTGTTCCCATTCTCCACACACAACCTTCCATCTGTCCACATCCCCCCAGCAGAGTGGTGTCTTTGTTATAGGAGATGAACTTAGTTGATAAATCCTTATGCAACTGTCCTTTTAGATTAAACTTATGTATTTTTTTCTCTTAGAATTTCATATTATTGTTTGTGGACTGGACTCCATTATAGCCAGAAGATGGATAAATGGCATGCTGGTAAAGACTTCAGTGTTATTATGCCTCTCTGAACTTGTTGCTGCTGCTCTTGATATACAGAAATTAGAATTGCATATTCTATGTTTCTAAATAGAGAGTTTATTTAATTTGGAGTTAAAATAAACTTCATTAGTTATTGCCAGTCATTGGTTTTTCATGTGAAGATACAAATTGTTGACATTATAATTTCTTGATTTCATATATTAGACCTCACTACAACAGCTGATTCAGAATTGTAAGCATGCTCCTTTTTTAAAATTCTTATCACCTTGTCCTTTTAAATCCTTCAAATTATTTTCCTAGATATCTCTTCTGAATTATGAAGATGGTGTGTTAGATCCAAGCTCCATCGTCCCTTTGATAGATGGGGGGACAGAAGGTTTTAAAGGAAATGCCCGCGTGATTCTGCCTGGAATGACTGCTTGTATTGAATGTACGCTGGAACTTTACCCACCACAGGTAATCAGAAAACCACCTCCCTCCTGTTACAGCATTTCAGGGTGAGAGGAGGGTTGAGGTCTTAAGTCTAGTCAGTATTTATGCTTTAATTGGGGTAACCATGTTTTAAAAATTATACAAAGGAAAACGGTAATAAAATATGATTAAAATACGCTTTTATACCTCATTTGTATTAAGTTTTTCCTTGAGTAGAGATCCAAGGGAAACACAAAGCTATGTGTCAAGATATAGGTATAATTTATTTGTTTATCAGCCACAAACTACCCCCTTTTTCTGCATTTTGATGTTAAATACTTTAGTTATACTTGGTTAGCTGTGGTTTGAAAATATTTTGTGAAAATACCAAAAATAAATATTTTGTAGGTTTTAAATTATCTACCATTCTCAGTAGTATGATGAAATCTTGCACCATCCTTCTTTGTCCCACCTGTCCTGTTCTGTCCCATCATGGATAGGCATTTTATCCAGCTTATCCATGCCGTGGAGACTGCCTTCTTGGTTGTCAGATAGACTGTTGAGGTAGCATAGCACTTGTGTTCAGGTAACCCTTATTTTACTTAATACTGGTCCCAAAGTTTAGGAGCAGTGATGACAGTGGTTTGGATATGCCAAAGAGAAGCTATCCTCTGAGACTGCATCCTTTAATTGTATAGGTGAAAGTTTTCAACTTTTTTTTTTCTTTTTTTTTGACAGGCAGGGTTAGACAGTGAGAGGGAGACAGAGAGAAAGATCTTCCTTCCGTTGGTTCACCCCACAAATGGCCGCTACGGCCGGCGCGCTGTGCGATCCGAAGCCAGGAGCCAGATGCTTCTTCCTGGTCTCCCATGCAGGTGCAGGGCCCAAGCAGTTGGGCCATCCTCCACTGCCTTCCCGGACCACAGCAGAGAGCTGGACTGGAAGAGGAGCAACCGGAACAGAATCCGGTGCCCCAACCGGGACTAGAACCTGGAGTGCCAGTGCTGCAGGTGGAGGATTAGCCTAATGAGCCATGGCGCTGGCCCAAAAATTTTCAACTTTTTAAAGAATGATAAAAGATTGCGTGCCAAGATTGCCAAGATCTACAATGCAATAAGATATTTGGAGAGAGAGATACCACATTCACATATTTTTATTATAGTATATTAAAATTCTATTACTTTAGTTATTGTTGTTTTACTGAGTCTAACTTATATATTAAATGATCATGGGTATGTTTAAGGACAAAAATAGAACACATGTAGGGTTTGTTACTGTCTGCAGGTTCAGGCAACCCCTGGGGATCTTGAAATGTATTTTAGAGGAGATAAGATACAAGGGTGAGACTGACCCTTCTAAATATGGAGCTCCTGAATCTATATAACCATTGTAAAGGACAGTTGAAATTTTGATAAGTGTAAGCAATTTTATGAATATTTATTTAGAATTGATTGAACTCTGAATATGCTTTTGTGTTTGTTTCATACCTTTATATCTAAATGTCTAGTTGACCTAACAAAGTATTCACATTTGACAATCTATGTAGCACTTGTTTTCTCATGTTCTAATAAAGTTTAAAAAAATGTAGGGCAAAACTTTGTAAGAAGGTCAACCAAAGTGAAATGAGTTAGCTTCTCCCTATCAGTTTTAGAAGTATTGTTAATATTACACAGTATTTTGCTTAGGTGAGTGGAGGGCTGAGATGAGTTATAAGAAACAGTTACAAACTAAATCATAACTTACATTTTAAAATAATTTATCATTTAAAATTCACTAAAAAAGGTGTAAACTGTGATTTTAGGTTAATTTTCCCATGTGCACCATTGCATCTATGCCCCGGCTACCAGAGCACTGTATTGAGTACGTAAGGATGTTGCAGTGGCCTAAGGAACAGCCTTTTGGAGGTAATTTAATAATTACCTAATTTAATAATATAGAATTATATAAATTATAACTTTTTATAATTTCCATATGGATAATTTTATTAAGAAACAAATTGCTTTTTGATTACATACTTCTGTCATTCTCTGCTGATTCTTCTTCCTTTTTTTTTTTTTTTCTTATCAGAAGGAATTCCATTAGATGGAGATGATCCTGAACATATTCAGTGGATTTTCCAAAAGTCCTTAGAGAGAGCATCACAGTATAATATTAGGGGTGTTACATATAGACTCACTCAAGGTAAGTTAGTGACTTGTCATGAATTAACGATTTGAAGTGGTCCTTTTTGTTAGGCCCGGGATGCTTTGAAGGGAGTAATTGATAAGCGATTTAGATAGCACCATCCCTTTAAGGTTCAGTAAAGGTACCACGGGAATTACAGGTACCCCAAAAACAGGAGGGAGTCAAGTTCAGTAGAGTCCATGCTTCCTACCTAGGGAGAAGTTGATAAACTTATTACCTTGGTACCTTAAGATTGGAATAGGCCCTAAATCTTCCATGTCAAACCAACTAATTTATCTTTCACTGAAGAATTCATCACCTCTTGGGAATAGAAATCTTTAGTTTGGTCTGAGTGTTGTCTTGGTACCAAATATAATTCCTTTTTAAGTGGTAACCTTCAAAGAGAAGAGCCTAGTCACAATTAGCTGTAAGCAAAATAAAATCAAAGTGGCATTCTTCAGAGGGTCTGGCTCACTTGTCACATTTTCTTTCTTACCCTTTGGGTGTTTCACATCATGCTGTTTTCTTTTCTTTCTTTCTTTTTTTTTTTATTTTAGATTTTATTTATTTATTTGAAAGGATTACACAGAGAGAAAAGAGGCAGAGAAAAAGAGGGGTCTTCTAGCCACTGGTGCACTACCCAATTGGCTGCAACAGCTGGACCTGCTCCAGGAGCCAGGAGCTTCTTCTGGGTCTTCCATGCGGGTGCAGGGGCCCAAGGATTTGGGCCATCTTCCACTTCTTTCCCAGGCCACAACAGAGAACTGGATCGGAAGTGGAGCAGCCGAGACACAAGTTGCGCCCATATGGGATGCCGGCACTGCAGGTGGCAGCTTTACCTGCTAAGCCACAGTGCTGGCCCCATCCTGTGTTATTTGAGTGAGCAATTTTAGTCAAGAAGCCCCCTCAACAAATCAAGTTTTAAAGAATGAGTTAAGGGAGTAAGGTTTGGATACTGGATGGAAAAACTTAAAACAGATTATACAGACTGAAAGCTATGTGTTGTTTATGAGGAAAGGGATCATCAGGAATAGAGATGACCCAAGTAGAACATACTGTCATTCACAGAACCAAAAATTAAGACGAGTGTTAAGAAGAGAAAGGTGAAGTTGCATCCCTAGAGAAAGTGGATATTAAAACCTCATATGATTCAGGAATCCAATAGCAGAAAACTAATTAAGAACTAGAAAAAGGTAAGCCCCCCCCCCCCCAATCAGAATATAACATTTACAGATGTGGTCGTCACTAATCCTGGTTCATTTCGTTGTAGACTCTGATGTACCTCTGAGTCTGAGTAAAGGCCCCGTATCAGTGATGAAGAAACCCAAGTCTGTTAGAGGCAGCTGCATGTGCTCTTTCCAGGGACCGGCCAGAGGAGGTGGTCAGTCTGAGAGGAAGCGCACACGCTTACAGAATGCCTCTCAGTACCTTTCAGTTTGATTTGATTTTCTAAATTTCTTGTGTTCCAGCTGCTCTGGAGATAAAACTTTCTTTTTTTTAAATTTCTTTCATTTTTTTTAAATTATTTATTTGAAAGGCAGAATGACAGGGAGAGACAGAGTAAGAGATATCTTCCATCTATAGGGTCACTCCCCAAATGTCTCCAAAAGCCAAGAGTAGGCCAGGCCAAAGCCAGGAGCTAGAACTACCACCAGGTCTCCTGTGTGCTTGATGGGAATCTAAGTAGATCAGCTGCTTCCCAGGTGCATTAGCAGCAAGTTGGATTGGAAGCATGACATAGTTCGGACTCTGATATTGTGATGCAGGCCTCTCAAGTGGCAGCTTAAGCCTTTCACCACTGCCTTCCCCCGAATTTTTTTTTTTTAAAGCATATGAAGGTACTGTAGAAAATTTGTGGAAAATGGAATTAAAAGTATAATTTAGTTTGGTGCAAAAACCTCTTGAAATCCATGCATAGTTTTAAAAAATTTTAAAAGATTTATTTTAAGAGGCCAGCGCTGTGACGCAGCTTGTTAAAAGCCTGGCCTGAAGCACCGGCATCCCATATGGGCATCAGTTCAAGTCCTGGCTGCTCCACTTAGGATCTAGCTCTCTGCTATGGCCTGGGAAAGCAGAGGGGGATGGCCCAAGTCCTTGGGCCCCTGCACACATGCGAGAGACCTGGAAGAAGTCCCTGGCTCCTGGCTTCAGATTGGCTCAGCTCCAGCTGTTGCAGCCATTTGGGGAGTGAACCAGTGGATGGAAGACCTCTCTCTGTCTCTACTTCCCTTTGTAACTCTGCATTTCAAATAAAGAAATCTTTTTAATTTATTTGAAAAAAGAAAGAGATTTATTTGAAAGAGAAGGAGATCTTCCAGTGAACTTTTTGAATACTCCTCTTGTGAGGTCAGTTCATTCTGTGAAACTAAAAGTCTCTCCAGGGCCAAAGGGGAGAGGCTGAGGATATAAATCTCAGGATCACAGTTCATGCCAGTGTGCAGACTTCAAGGCTACTGGCCTCCTCCCCATGACCCCACCCCACTGTAATTAGAAAAAAAAAAAAAGACCTTTAAACTGTTCTCTCTGGTCTGTAAGATATTGCTTCATCTATTTCTTGCCGGAGTCTCCCATTCTGTTTAATCCCCTGTCCTCAGCTATGCTCAGGCACTCTGGCTTTGTCTTTAGCTCATTCAGACTACAATGGTCTTTCTTCAGGTCCTTCATGGACTGTTCCATCTTAAGATATGCCCTCTCCAGCTCTACCTGGGAACTCAGTCCCATGACTTGTTATTCTTCCAGAACTTATTTTCACTTGTTCTTCATTCATCTTCATTCATTTTCTGCCCTTCCCCTGTGCCCAGCAAATATTTGTTCTGCAAGGGCAGGGGTATTTTCTTACTCCCCACTTTATTACTTCCAAATGTTTATCACTGCTATAAATCTCTCTTGTTCCCTTAACTCTTTGGTAGGCAATATGGCTTCAAGTCAGCCTTGTATTGTTTTCTTGAGGATAGTCCAGTTATCCATACCTTTCCTGATTGTCTAGGCTAGTATGCAGCACTCTAGAATTGATCTTATTTAGACAGTTTGCTTCTCATCATTAACACAGTCTTAAAGGACAAGATTTTTAGTTGTTTTTCTGTTTACATTGATGTTATACTTTTGATTCTTTGATGTTCCACAAAAATCTGCATGTTTTCTCCACATAAACCATTGTGAAGCTGTATCTCTATTATAGAATTGACGGTTTTAGGGGTACTTGTGTGTGTGTGTGTGTGTGTGTTTGTGTGTTTGTGTGTGTGCATGTATTTTTTTTAAAAAAATAATTGTTGATTTGAAAGGCAGAGAGAGGGAGCTTCAATCTGCTGGTTCACTCCCCAAATGCCTACACTGGCCAACCCTGCTCAGCACCAAAGCCAGGAGCTGGGAGCTCAATCCAGGTCTGCCACATAAGTAGCAGGGGACCCAGTTACTTAAGTCATCTCTGTTGCCTCCTGGGGTCTCCACTAGCAGGAAACTGGATCCAGGAGTCAATCGCTTCTCGGCCTTTTGGCTAAGATCAAGTGTGGATCCAGGAGTCAAGCACAGGCAGTTCATTGTTAACTACTAGGCTAAATGCAAGCCTCCGTTTTTTTAAGATTGGAAAAATTTGTTCTTAAAATTTAACCTGATGTTCTATTCATAAATTCTTTTGCCAACTTATGTAGTTTTTCTAGCTTTATTTCACCTGCTATTTTGATAATCATCTTTTATTATTTTCCAAACAATTGATTTAATATATATATATATATATATATTTTTTTTTTAACAAGACTGCATTGTCTGACGCAGACATCTGAATCATACCTCTCTGTGGTCAGGTGTTTTAGGTTAATGTCTTGTTACTACAGACCCTCATGAGAATTTCATTGCCTTGTCTTGTTTTGGCTGCCTTTTTCTAAAATCAGCAATTGAAATGTAGTCATAAAATGACATTTATTTTGTATTCTAAACATTATTTTGTACTTTAAACATTATGTTTAAAGTGGTGCTTTGTTCATTCATTATTGTGACTACTGATGTGAAAAACATCTGGTCAAAATAGATAACTATAATATTTTGTGTAGCTCGGATTATATAGTGAAAGAAAGATGATAAGGGGCAGTTTTTCTTTTTGTTGTGAAATTTTTTGTATTGAATGACTACAATTACTTTATGGGGAATATTAACTATTAGTCTTCATACTTAAACTTTTCTAAGTATAGTATAATGTGTATATAATAACAATTAAGAATATATACTTTGAAGCATATCTGGGTTCGTGTGCCATACCACTGTTTACTAGATGTATTGCTATGAATAAATTATTTAATTTCTCTCAGCTTAATTTTCCTTACCCTTAAAATAGAGTTGTGAGACTAACATAACGGTCCAGTGTGTGGTACAGTGGGTTGAACTGCTGTTTGAGATGTCTGCTTCCCATGTTGAAGTTCTAGTCAAGGCCTGGCTACTCTACTTCTGATCTAGCTCCCTGCTAATGCCCCTGGGAAGCAGCAGATGATGCCTCAAGTACTTGAGTCCCTGCCACCCATATGGGAAACCCAAATGGAATTCCTGGCTCCTGGCTTCACCCTGTCCCAACCCTAGCTGTTGTGACCATCTGGGGAGTAAACCAGCAGATGGAAAGTCCCTCTCTCTGATCCCTCTCTGATCTTTTTTTAAAATCACAGTACCTTTATTTTTTTTTTTAAAGATTTATTTATTTGAAAGGCAGAGTTACAGAGAGAAAGTAGGGACAGAGAGATCTTCCATCCGTTGGTTTACTCCGCAGATGGCCACAACAGCCAGAAGTGGGCCAGGATGAAGCCTGGGGCCAGGAGCCAGGAGCTTCATCCAGGTCACCCATGTGATTAGGGTGCTGTCTTGCACCAGCATCACGGGTGGCCCTTTTACCCACTGAGCCACAACACCAGCCCTATAAATAAATCTTTAAAAAAAATTATTAGGAACCGGTGCTATGGCTTAACGGGTAAAGCTGCTACCTGCAGTACCGGCATCCCATAAGAGCACTGGTTCAGGTTCCAGCTGCCCCACTTCCTATCCAGCTCTCTGCTGTGGCCTGGGAAAGCAGTAGAAGATGGCTCAAGTCCTTGTGCCCTTGCACACATGTGGGAGACCTGGAAGAAGCTCCTGGCTCCTGGCTTAGGATCGGTGTAGTTCTGCCCCTTGTGGCCATCTGGGCCATCTCTCTCTCTCTCTCTCTCTCTCTCTCTCTCTCTCTCTCTCTGCCTCTGCCTCTCTGTAAGTCTGCCTTTCAAATAAATCAATACATCTTTAAAAAAAGATTACCATAAGGATATGATGAAAAATCAAATAGCTTTATCATTACACTGTATGTGGAACACTAGTAAACACACTAATTTTAGCAATTATTTTTATTATTATTTTGTATTTATGTAAAGCATACTTGAGAGAGTTTTCTTCTGGCTTAAGATTCTGAACAGACTACTGTGAAAGAAAACTGTTTCACAGTTAAGCTTCCAGTTGATTTTCTGCTTGAAGCCTGAAAAAAATCAAGTTTTAGTACTAATTTGAGGTAACTATATTCCAAAGGAAATGACCACATTTTTATTTCTTTTTTTTTTTAGGAGTAGTAAAACGAATCATTCCTGCAGTAGCTTCCACAAATGCAGTCATAGCAGGTGAGGGAAAAAAGCCCACCCCTTAATTTTATTTTCTTTCCTTTGTGTTTCAGTATCTGAACTGACGTTTTTGCACCTACTTGTGTTTAGGAATTTGGTGTCAAGAATTCTTATGGGAGAGGGTTGTATAATTGAGCTGTCCAAAAAGAACAAGCTACTGGACCTTGTCTACTTTTTGTTTTCCATTATGTCTTGCTCTGTACCGTATCTTTTAAGTTAGTGTAACAGGCTGTTTATTAAGGTAATGAATAGGAAGAGAAAACATGCAGTGTTACTCTATCACTTGGATCACAAGGAATAAATTTGTTACTCTCTCATTGTATTATTTAATCTGTTTGTTAATTAATAATAATTATAAATTATCTATCTTGATTTATAACTAACTTTTTAAATATATAATTTCATTGAGTTAAGTCATCTTAATTTTTCTTTCCTCTTTAGCTGTGTGTGCCACTGAGGTTTTTAAAATAGCCACAAGGTAATGGGCCTCACTTTTAATATGCATATAAATCTGTGTTTTAATCTGGCTTAATTATATAAACATAAGCATTTTTTCATTACAGTGCATACATTCCCCTCAATAATTACTTGGTATTCAATGATGTAGATGGGCTATACACATACACATTTGAAGCAGAGAGAAAGGTGAGTAGTTTTAAACTAATGAAAATATTTTTTATCCTACATCCTTTGATTTTTAAATATTATTGGTTAGAAATTTGAATAAAATTACCCGTATTCAAATATTTTCTTTTCTTTTTTTTTTTTTTTTTTTTGACAGGCAGAGTGGACAGTGAGAGAGAGAGACAGAGAGAAAGGTCTTCCTTTGCCGTTGGTTCACCCTCCAATGGCTGCCGCGGATGGCGCGCTGCGGCCGGCACACCGCGCTCATCCGATGGCAGGAGCCAGGTGCTAGGTGCTTTTTCCTGGTCTCCCATGGGGTGCAGGGCCCAAGCACTTGGGCCATCCTCCACTGCACTCCTGGGCCACAGCAGAGGGCTGGCCTGGAAGAGGGGCAACCGGGACAGAATCCGGCGCCCCGACCGGGACTAGAACCCGGTGTGCCGGCGCCGCAAGGCGGAGGATTAGCCTGCTGAGCCACGGCGCCAGCCCAAATATTTTATTTTCTGACTTACCCTACTTTTGAGATATAGCCTAAAATAAATATTGGATAGCAAAATAATTCAGAAAAAAAGATTCATTGTGCTCGCTTCAGCAGCGCATATACTAAAAATTGGAAAAAAGATTTGTTATAAAAACCACACTAAACCGTAAAAAGTTTTTCATAGATTTTTATGATTATAAAACAAGTTGATTTCCATTTCATTGTCTTATAAGGAAACTAGTGCTGGTGCATTGCCACTGTAATTTGTTGTGTTTTATGTACGTAGGAAAACTGCCCAGCTTGCAGCCAGCTTCCTCAAAATATTCAGTTTTCTCCGTCTGCTAAACTACAGGAAGTCTTGGATTATCTAACCAATAGTGCTTCTCTGTAAGTGTTGTGGAATTTTGTTATGTTGTAAAAATCATTTTTTTTTCTTTTAAACTTCAGAAACCAGATTTTTTTTAATAATGTTTGATTCTTTCTCATAATTATGTGTAGGCAGATGAAATCTCCAGCCATCACAGCCACATTAGAGGGAAAAAATAGAACACTTTACTTACAGGTGATCACTGTCAGGTTTTATTTTTTTCAGAAGATATTAATAGTTAAATTTTACTTTAATGTGTGTTAAATTAAAGTGATTTTGTTTTCTAGTCAGTAACTTCTATTGAAGAAAGAACAAGGCCAAATCTTTCTAAGACATTGAAAGGTACTTTACATAAGTTTACTGTTTTTCTTTTAGTAAAAGTAGTAAATGCTTTTTCTAAATTTGCTCTTAATGCTTTTTTTTTAAAACCTGATCAAATCATAACAACATATCTTTGGTAATGATGATAAAATGAATTCTCTTATAGTAAAATTAAAAAAAAAAATCCCTGTGACATCAAATTACCTTGATTAAAGCAAATTGGATTTTGATGGTCGTTTACACCATAGAACTCTATAGTTTGTGTATGTGTGTATTATAATCTTTTTTTTGTTGAGATTTTTTTGCTTGGGTTAATTACACTTTTTCTCTTTTAGAATTAGGACTTGTTGATGGACAAGAACTGGCAGTTGCTGATGTCACCACACCACAGACTGTATTATTCAAGCTTCATTTCACTTCTTAAGGAAAATAAATCTGCACAAATACAGAAAATTTCTGGAAATAATATACTTCATGGCTACTAAGAAATTTAATTGATGTCATTTTTAGCATTAGTATTGAGGGAATTTGACTTTTTTTTAATATAATGAACCAGTCTTTTTTTTAACTTAATAATTTTCTCTTGAAGACAGAATTTTGGGCTTAGTACTCATAAGCATTTTCATTAATAATATGGGAAATGATGCCTGAAGAGAAAGATTATGAGATTTTGATGAGGAGGCAAACACACACTTGTGTTTGAATTTTGTTATTATGGTCAAAGAATATAATCCTTTGCTTTCAGTTGAGCACCCATATATGCAAAAAAATCCCTTTAAAGAAAATGAAGAATTAAGTTTTAAAAATATTAAATATTTCAACCTGACATCTAAGGGTGTGTTGAGCATAGGCTATTTCTTAATTTATTATTCATTTAATTGTGGCTGTCCAAATGAATATTGCAGAGTTTATTTTTTCCATAATAATTTGTCAACAATGTTCAATTACTCGTGCATGAAAATGGAAAGTATTTTCATGTGTTTATTTGCAGTGTCATAGAGGCCAATGTGCAGAATATTAAAGCCAAGACATGGTTGTTTAAAAATTTAATGTTTAAACAGTTGTCAGTGATGCTTTCACACTATTTATTAATAAAACCATATATTGTCTACTTTTTTCACTGATTTTTTTCAAGTATATTAAGGATAGTAAGTAGTTTCATATTAATATAGTAATTTTTCATGTAAACCATAATTGTGTAATTTAATAATAAATTTGATTCAATTATGGTGCCTTTTATGGCACCATAATTATTACTTTGCTACACTGATTTCCACAACCAGCTTAGTTTAATTTGTTCTGACATAATAATGTAATGGAATGAAATAGAATTACTATTTTTTGTTAATTTATTTGAAATGCAGGATTACAGAGATAGAGATCTTCCATCTGCTGGTTCACTCCTCAAATGGCTACAATGGTTAGAGTTGGGCTGGTCTAAAGCCAGAAGCCAGAAGCTTCTTCTCGGTCTCCCATGTGGGCGTAGGGGCCCAAGCCCATCCTCTACTGCTTTCCCAGGCTCATTAGCAGGGAGCTTGGTTGGAAGTGGAGCAGGTGGGACACGAACCGGCTCACTCCTATATGGGATGGCAGCACCACAGGCAGCAGTCCCAGAATACCTGTTTTTATAAAGGTCTCCTAAAATGCTTTTGTTTATTTTAAAACACCAAAACTTAAAAGTAAACTCGAGTGTTAGGAAACTGGGTTCTAGTTTTTGTTGTTTATTTGTTTTTTAATTTATTTGAAAGGCAGAGTAATAGACACTGAGAGATCAGGAGAAAGATCTGTCGATGTCCTATCCATTGGTTCACTCCCCAGATGTCTATGACAGCTCGGCCTGGTTCTGGCAAAAGCCAGGAATCAAGAACTCAGGCTGGGCCTCCCCTATTGTTGGCAGGGAGACATCTGTTTGAGTCATCACCCACTGCCTCCCAGGGTGAGCATCAGTAAAGCTGGAATTGGGAGAGGAACTGGTATTCAAATCTAGGTATTCTGATGAATGATGCTGTTGTCCCAGGCAGCTTTGTAACCACTATGCCAAACTCCTGCCCTGGATTCTAGTATATATTTTAAATGTTTATTTATTAATTTGAAAGGCAGAGAGAGAGGTCTTCCATCCACTGGTTCACTTCCCAGATGGCCGTGGTGGCCCCAATACAAAGCCAAGAGCCAGGAGTGTCCTCTGGGTCTTCCCATGCATGTGCAGGGCCCAAGGACTTGGGCCATCTTCTACTGCTTTCCCAAGCCGTAGCAGAGAGCTGGGTCAGAAATGGAGCAGTCGAGAATGAACCAGCATCCATATAGGATACTGGCACTGCAGGCGGTGGCTTTAGCCGCTGTGCCTACAGCACCAGCCCTGAATTGATTATCTTAATGTGGAAATATACAGTATGTGTTCTTATTCTTAGGGGCTGGTGCTGTGGCGTAGCAGGTAATGCTATTGCTTCCAGCCCTGGTTCTCCATTTCTCATCCAGCTCCCTGCTAATGTGCCTGGGAGACAGTGGGAGGTGGTGCAAGTGCTTGGGCCCCTGCAACCATGTGGAAGACCTTGAAGAAGCTCCTGGCTCCTGGCCTTGGATCGGCTCAGTTCCAGCCATTGTGGCCATTTGAGGAGTGAAAGCTTCCTCTCTCTCTTCCTCTCTTTCTAACTCTGCCTTTCACATAAATAAGTAGAACTTTAAAAAAAAAAATGAAAATTTTTGATATATTTATATTTAGATAATGATTGGAAGATTGACATACCTTCTTAAACAGGGCTTCACTCTGATTTTGGGGGTGGGGGGGGTGGGGAAATAATTCCTTTATGGCACAGTGTTTTGCAGTGAGGTGAGGAAATATGAAGGGCAGGCAGGAATGGTAAAAAAATCATAGCAGGAAGGGTGCAGTAAGATGAGTGGAGAGAGTGTGGCGAACTAGAATAAGTGAAAATTATCAAAAGTGATCATCCCTCCAGCTGACTATTCCCATGTGGGTACCTGAGTTTGAACGGTAGCTAGATATCTAGATTTTTGGGGGTGAAATTTGGCTTTTAAATGTTGATAGAAATTTTTCTTAACATAGTAGGGTATGGTTTTAGGTAGTTTCGTTTTAAATATTTCAGGCCCTTTAACTGTTATAACCAATGACCATAAATGGAGTGGCTTATTAAATTTATTTATTAAAAGTTCTGGAGGCTGCGAAATCCAAGATCAAGGCACCAGCAGATTGGGTGTCTGCTGACAACTCTGGTTCATAGGTGAGACCTGTGTCCATAGGAGGTGGGAGGAGCAGCCACCTTTGGGCCCCTTTGAGAAGGGCATTACTACCACTCAAAATGGCACCATCATCATGATCCTTGATACCCCCAAAAGGCCCCACTTTTTTTAAAAAAAGATATTTATCGGAAAGGCAGAGTTACACAGAGAGAGGAGACCTGACAGAGAGAGAGAGGTCTTCCATCTGCTGGTTCACCCCCACCCCCCGTTGGCTGCAACCACCGGAGCTGCGCCGGTCCGAAGCCAGGAGCTTCTTCCGGGTCTCCCACGCGAGTGCAGGGGCCCAAGCATTTGCAAGGCCATCTTCCAGTACTAACCCAGGCCATAGCAGAGGGCTGGACGGAAGTGGAGCAGCAGGGACTCGACTCTGCTCCGACTTTACCCGTTACGCCAGCGCTGGCCCCGTCACTTCTTGATACTGGGGATTAGTGTCAGCATGTGAATTTGGGCGAAATACAAACCTTCAGACCCTAGCGGTGTGTGTATTTTGGCGGCGGCAGTGAGTCACACACAGTGTTGTGAGGGCGAGTTTGTGCCTTCTGTACCGTGTTCCAGGTTGGGGGGTTGCGATGTCCTGTCTTACCGCCAGACCCAAAGCAGGGTTTCTCCTTAAGGCCAAGTTAACACAGAACTGATTAAACACTGGTATTTCGGACGAAGTAGTAGGAGAAATGAACTCAGACTTCTCTTTGTTTACAATGACTGCTGTCGAGGTGCAGGCTCTTGACTCGTGAACCTTATTCCCTGGGAAAGAGCATACTTGCAAACTTACTAATTGTTTCCAGAATAATAGGAGTTTATAGTAGCTTCAGATTCTCTGCGTTTAAAAACTCTTGCCTTCGACCCGTAAATCCACCAGCCGAAACCGTCCCGCGTTGCTCGGTAACTACGGGCAACCCGGAGCTCCCGGATGTGACGTCAACGTTCTTCTTCCTGTTCTTCCGTTTGTCGACGGAACTCTGGGCTCCCGGATCTGGTGGTTGTGTACGTGGAAGCAACTTGCGCATGCGCACGCGGGGCCCTTCCCTCAGCTGTGCGGGAAGGGCTGAGGCTAACAACCCGGGCTCGGGGGAGCCTGTTGAGGTGATGGGCACCCACTGACAGGGCTCTCCGAGGGGCGAAGCGGGGCGAGGCTGCTCCGCTGCATCCTCCCCAGGGCCTGAGGCAGTGGGCCTGGCCCTCGGCTTTCCCGCTTGGTGCTGCCGCCGCCGCTGCCGGCCGAGGAAGGGCGATGAGCTGGTTCAACGCCTCCCAGCTCTCCAGCTTCGCCAAGCAGGCCCTGTCCCAGGCCCAGAAATCCATCGACAGGGTCCTGGACATTCAAGAAGAGGAACCGGGCGTCTGGGCCGAGACCATTCCCTACGGAGAGCCGGGTAAGGGAGAGGGGGCGGGCTCCCTGGGCTCCGCCGGCTTCTGTTCCCCAGGGCGCACAGGTCAAGCGGTGTAGACAGGGACCCTTCCTCGACGAGAGTTCCCAGCAAGTGGTCTCTCCCCGACCGCTGCCCAGATGCCGCTGGAGTCTCCGAGTTGGTCTTTGTTGCTTTCCTGACGAGAGATCCGGCTCCCCTTCGCTTTTGGTCCTGGGTGCGGGTCCCGCCTGCTTGCGATGACAGGGACTCGACGTGCTGCTCTTGTCCCCACGCCCTCCTTGGCACGCTGTGGCTGTTGGAGCAGTGTCTGAGGAATCCGAAGCCCGAGATTTTTGGGTTGTATCACATTTTATTTCTGAATGGCTAAGTCTCTTTTTGTTAGTCATAGAACTTTGGTTTGCAAGGATCTTCCCTTGCTTCTGTCTTTAAGGTTAACATTTTGATGTGTAGGGTAAAGGTTTGTAGGTTTGATGGGTCTGAAGCTTTGTGTAGAAGAGTACGTTATTCTTGACTACTTCTGCATTTAATTTTACGTCGTTGAAAAGTCAGGACCTAAATCTGAGCTATGTCATTTTTCAGGTGTTTGCACATGTGTGTATGTCATTATCTTTTTACAAAGGTGCTGTAATGACTTTGGTAGAGTAACTTGCTTTTTTCATGTGAATCCCATATTTTGAATTACTATAAAAGAGAATGTAATTTTTAAATATAAAGATACTATCTTTTAAAATCTGGGACATAAATTATGCGTGTTAATTGGAATAGAATCAGATTTCAGTGAATTGCCAAAAATGTTTACTGACCACCTGCTGTGCTTTATATGACAAAAAGGACCATAATCTTGAGAACAAAGTAGTTTAAATGGGTGTCAGAAGATCCTGGGATTATGCAAAACATTATTTTTTTTTTAAAGATTTATTTATTTATTTGAAAGTTAGAGTTACACAGGAGAGGCAGAGAGAGAAGGAGAGGGAGATCGGTCTTCCATCTGCTGGTTCACTCCCCTAATTGGCCGCAAAGGCTGGAGCTGTGCTGATCCGAAGCCAGGAGCCAGGAGCTCTTCTTCCTGGTCTCCCACGAGGGTGCAGGGGCCCAAGGAGTTGAGCCATCTTCTACTGCTTTCCCAGGCCATAGCAGAGCTGGATTGGAAGTGGAGCAGCCAGATCTTGAAACCAGCGCCCATGTGGGATGCTGGCGCTTCAGGCCAGGGCGTTAACCCACTGTGTCACAGCGTCAGCCCCACAAAACATTCTTTACGGGGCAAATTTGATTCCTGCCAGCTAGTAAGATGACAATAGTCTTCCATGGTTTTTTGCATGTTTAATTTTTCACTGTTTTTCATTGCAAATAAATGTAAAACTTTGTTCAAACTGAATTAATCAGGATCAGCTTTAAAGTTGTGTTAAAGGATATGGCACTGCTATAGGGCTTGATGGTTTTCAGGAGCTTTTAATTAGTTGTGCAGGATTTGTGATAATTCTGCTTAGCCACTGTTGAATTTAGAAAAGGAAAAAAGAAATTGAAGTGCTTTAAATATTTTAATAAATATGCCTTTTTAAAAAATATGCCTTTTTTATCATTATGTTTTTAGTAGCAGTTTTTCTGTGACTGATAGGATAATTACCCTTTTTTCCCCATAGTTTTTTAAAAAGATCCTCACAGCTCAATAGGCTAATCCTCCGCCTGCGGTGCCGGCACCCCAGGTTCTAGTCCCGGTCGGGGTGCCGGATTCCGTTCCAGTTGCTCCTCTTCCAGGCCAGCTCTCTGCTGTGGCCCGGGAGTGCAGTGGAGGATGGCCCAAGTGCTTGGGCCCTGCACCTGCATGAGAGACCAGGAGGAAGCACCTGGCTCCTGGCTTCAGATCAGTGCAGTGTGCTGGCCACAGCGCGCCAGCCGCAGGGGCCATTGTGGGGTAAACCTAGGAAAGGAAGACCTTTCTCTCTCTCTCTCACTGTCCACTCTGCCTGTCCAAAAAAAAAAAAAAAAATCCTAGTGTCAACTACTTTTATATGAATAAGCAGTAGTTCTAAAAAGGTACACATTTCTGAAATTAATAATCTTCTAATTGTTGATGAAATTTGGAATTTGAGAATGGAAAAAAACTTTGTTTTAGAGTGAATGTGAGAGACTCTTAGAATACATTTGGCATTAAGTGGATGAAAATGGGAACTAACTGTTCCCATCAGTTTAACTTGTTCTTTGGAAAAGAACATTTGTCACTAGTATCTTGTGTTCCGCTTTGGAGTGTTGCCCTCTGTGGTGAATAGCTGTGTTTTATTGTTGATATTATGAGAATAAAATTAACATGAACATGAATAGGTAAGGTTGTTTTGGTGTAGATGCACATGACCTGTAAGTATACAGCCTGTTGTTGTGATATGAATCATATATATTGTGGATGTATTGTGGGTTATGAATCATATGCCATTACACTCTTAATTTGTTGTGGGACAGAATAATGTACTTGTTTCTGGTGGTCCAGGTTCGGTTACCTGTACTCCTACTTCCTCTCAGGCAGATATACACCAGTTTTCTTTTTCCTTTTTTTTTTTTTTTTTTTACGATTTATTTATTTGAAAGGCAGAATTACAGAGAGGCAGAGTCAGAGAGAGAGAGAGAGAGAGAGGAGTCTTCCATCTGCTAGTTCACTCCCCAGATGGCCATAATGGCCGGAACTGAATTGATCTGAAGCCAGGAGCTAGGAGCTTCTTCCAGGTCTCCCACACAGGTGCAGGGGCTCAAGGACTTGGGCCATCCTCCACTGCTTTCCTAGGCCATAGCAGAGAGCTGAATCGGAAGTGGAGCAGCCAGGACTCCAACTGGCTCCCGTATGGGATGCTGGCATTGCTAATGGTGACTTTACCCACTATGCCAGAGTGCTGGCCCCACCAATTTTCTTTTTTAAGGCCCAAGTTAACCCAAGGAGCTAATTAATAATACACTAAGGAGTTCAGCAGGTACAAGTCACAGGTTGTACTCCCTAAGTTTCTTTGTTCTGGTTTTGTATTTATGTTTATTTATAGTGATGATTGAAGTGTGAATGTAATATGTATGTTTTTAATCTTTTTTGTTGAAGGAATCAGCCCTTCTGTCAGTGGAGGATGGGACACTTCAAACTGGGGCTTGAAATCAAACACCGAACCTCAGAGTCCACCGACAGCCTCTCCCAAAGCAATTACAAAGCCAGTTCGGAGGACTGTGGTTGATGAATCTGAAAATTTCTTCAGTGCCTTTCTTTCTCCAACGGATGTGCAGAACATTCAGAAGAGTCCAGTGGTATCCAAACCTCCAGCTAAATCACAGCGACCAGAAGAAGAAGTGAAAAGCACCTTGCATGAATCCTTGCACGCTGGACAGTCGAGAACTACTGACACAGCAGAAGCAGATGTGAAAGACTCTTCCTCATGTGTGTTAGGGGAGACTGAGGCAGTAGATATCCCATCACCTAAACCTGCAGGCCAGCATCAAGAAACTGTTAATAAGGAATCTGAGGGGAAGGCCCCAACTGTTCATCTGAAAGTATCTGAAAGTGTAGTTAACGTGAAAACAACTACGGAAAGTGTGCCTAATCTGTCTACCCAGTCTGTCACAGCAGAAACAAAGGACGTGGCGTTGGAACCTAAGGAGCAAAAACACGAAGACCGACAGAGCAATACCCCTTCTCCTCCTATCAGTACCTTCTCATCAGGTACTTCTACCACCAGCGATATTGAAGTTTTAGATCATGAAAGTGTGATAAGTGAGAGCTCAGCAAGTTCGAGACAGGAGACGACAGATTCAAAATCAAGTCTTCACTTGATGCAGACGTCTTTTCAGCTTCTCTCTGCCTCTGCTTGCCCTGAGTATAATCGTTTAGATGATTTCCAGAAACTCACTGAGAGTTGCTGCTCATCTGATGCTTTTGAAAGAATAGACTCATTTAGTGTACAGTCATTAGATAGCCGGAGTGTAAGCGAGATTAATTCAGATGATGAGTTATCAGGCAAGGGATATGCTTTAGTGCCTATTATAGTTAGTCCGTCAACTCCAAAGACTAAAAAAGTTGAGTTTGTTGAAGGAAAATCTGAAGACGAAGTAAATGAAACGTTAATTATACCCACCGAGGAAGCAGAAATGGAAGAAAGTGGGCGAAGTGCAACTCCTGTTAACTGTGATCAGCCCGATATCTTGGTTTCTTCTACACCTGTAAATGAAGAACATACTGTCTTAGCCAAGGTGCTTGAACAGAGTGAAGCTGCTGAAAGTCAGCCGGAAGCTCTTTCTGAGTCGGAAGATATTAGCAAGGTAATTGCGGAAAGCAATGTACTTCTCAGAGATAAAATCAGTCATTTAAAAAATATTGCCCTTGATGCATAATGATTTGTACTGATTTAAAACAGATTCAGCCTTTGCCATTTCATTGTATTATTAATATTAAATTATTTGAAATTTCTCCAAGGCAACTATGGTAAAATGAGTTGATATTTTCAGAAAAGCATAAAAGTTCCCATTTTACGTCTTTATTGTTAATGTTGTTACCACCTTAAAATTCCTTTATTCCTTCTAGTTTATCTATTTGTCAAAGACTATTTTCTTAAGTTAAATACTTCAACTTCTCTGTAGGTGTGTTAAAATTAACATAAATATGGTTTGTGTTTTGCAGTTTTTTGAGTCTTGACATTATTTGTAGCAAGTCTTTTTTTTTTTTTTTTAATAAAGAAAGTGACAGATATTTCTTTTTTTTTCATTTACCATCTGCTGGTACATTCCCCAAGTGTCCACAATGGCCAGGGCAAGGCTAGGAGCCAGGAGGTTCCTCCTGGTCTCCCATGTGGATGGCAGGGCCCAAGCACTTGGGCCATCTTCTGCTGCTTTCTCAGGCACATTAGCAGAGAGCTGGATCGGAAGTGGAGCAGCCAGGACTTGAACTGGCACCCATATGGGATGCTGGCATTGCAGGTGGTGGCTTAACCTGATATGCCACAATGCCAGCCCCAGTGAAATCTTAAATTTAGTCTTTTATTTAATCTTTGATAGTGATGCTCTCTGTTACTAATATTTCTGTTTCGTTTGATCCTTATGGAGTTTGTCTCCCTGTATCACTTCAGTTTGTTTTCTTTCTCTTTTTGATATCGTCTGTTGATTGTTGTCTCACATGAATGAGAAAAGGAAATGTTTAAGGAGCAATGACATTGCTTGGGAATGAAAGATTGCCTCTACCTAATACATATAAAAGGAAAGTGACATTAATTCTTTAATATTAAGTTGTAGTTTTGGCTTTTCATATGGCTTTTAGATGAAAAAATTGAGTTGTTGGGGCTGATGTGGTGCAGTGGGTTAAGCTGCCACCTGTGCTGCCAGATTCCAAATGAGTGCTGGTTTGAGTCCCAGCTGCTTCTCTTTTGATCCAGCTCCCTGCTAATGTGCCTGGGAAAGAAGTGAAAGATGACCAAAGTGCTTGGGCCCTTGCCACCCACATGGGAGACCTGGATGGATTTCAGGTTCCTGACTTTGGCCTCACCCAGACCAGATCATTGCGACCATTTGGAGAGTGAACTAGCAGATGGAAGATACGTCTTTCTTTCTTTCTCACTCCACCTTTTAAATAAATAAATGAATCTTTTAAAAAAAATTGAGTTGACATCTTTTATAGACGAAAGGATAGTTTGTAGGACTATAAGTCTATAAGAATAGGGATAAAGGATGCATTAAAGAGATTTCCTCTCACTGCCACATATTGAATTATATACTGTTAAAAAAAACACCAGATTTTAGTATCTAGTTTTAATATTCACAAACAAAATGCCATGAAGTATCACTCTAAGAAGGAATAGCTATATGCATAATACATAATGGCAACTAATGCTTTATGATTTATTTGAGAAAGAGAGCCCCCATCTGCTGGGTAACACCCCAAATGCCTGTAATCAATGGGGCTGTTTCTCCTCTAAGGTATACCTGAAAGTGTAATTTTCTGCATCAAAGCATGTGTAATCTTCGACCAGAAATTGCATGATTGTTTTCTGAAGTGGTTAATCTCCCACCAGCTATGTGGTTGTACCAATTTGTACTCTCCTGTCAGCTCTATAAAAGTTCTTAGTGTTCTGCATAAACTGTGTTCCAGTATTGTTTTTAAAACTTACTTCTGTTTCATTTCAAAGGCAGAGAGACAAAGAGATTTTTCATCTGCTGGTTTGCTTCCTAAATACTGACAACCCCACTAGGCTGGACTAGGCTGAAACCTGGACCCCAGAACTCAATCTGGAGTTCAGATTGGAGCCCAGAACTCAGATCTCCCACACTGAGTGGCAGTGACCCAAGTACTTCAGCCGTCTTCTGCTGCTTCCCAGGGTGTGCATTAACAGGAGATTCAACTGGAAATGGAGCTGGGACTTGAACCCAGGCCCTCCGCTATAGGATGTGGCTGTGCCATTTTAACTACTGTGCCAAATGCCCATCCCTCTCAACATTATTTTTGTGAGATATTTCTCTTTTATTTGTTATAGTGATTGGTTTACTTTTACAAATCATCACCTGTATGCGTTAAAAATGGCCTTTTTACAAGTGTTTTGACTTTCGCATATTTTACTCCAGACAGTTGAATTTCTGAATGAGAAACTGGAAAAAAGGGAGGCCCAGTTATTAACTCTTAGTAAAGAAAAAGCACTTTTGGAAGAAGCTTATGATAATCTGAAAGAGTAAGTACTTTATAAGTTTGAATAAGTTTACACATTTTGTGGTGGCCCATAAACTTGTTGGTTATTTGAGTGTTTTTGAAATTAAAATGTTTTGTAATTAATTTGTCCATAATTGTTGATAATTGCTTAAAAATTACTTTTCTATTGAAATTATCTTTACCATATTGCCTTTGGCATTGAAGAGAGGTTGTTAGGAAAAAATGAAAACAAAACTTTATTATTAAAAATATTTTATAATTATCATAATTGTTTAAAGAAAGCTGTGATATTATAGTTAAAATGTAGTTAAAAATTTTTGGTATGATTTAAAGAGATATTTAGGAAAAACAAAATTCAGAACTGAAACATTTTATTTTCCTTTTTTTTTTTTTTGTATATCTAATATTGGTAACATTTTTACCTTCTGTTGGGTTTTCTTAGAGATTTTTAAAATCAAAATCTAGCAAGTAATTTTTCTCTTTATAGTAAGTAGGCCCCAGACATCTATCAGATAAGATAATAATGAGACACATGTTGGGGAAAATGTCATGCTTTTGAGGACTGTTCTTGTCTTGTTACCTTTAGAATATATAAAGAGTATCCTCATTCTCAAATATTTTAAATTTAGTGAAATGTTCCGAGTGAAAGAAGAAAGTAGCAGTATTGCTTCCTTGAAGGATGAGTTCACTCAAAGAATTGCAGAAGCAGAAAAGAAAGTTCAGCTAGCATGCAAAGAAAGAGATGCTGCTAAAAAGGTAATACGATTTAAAGTGATATTAAACTGCATAAAATCCGATTTTTGAGGATTGCACTGTTGAGTGAATTTTCAGATTAAAAAGATTTGATGAATACGTATAGTGTAAGTATTAGCAATTGTAGATTTTTTGATACATTTAAATTGATGGTTCTTGTGCCACTTAAATCTAAACAATTATTTGTTTAATTTCTGTCTATATCCTTGCAAAATATGTAGCAAAGATCATAAGAATAGTTTTTGTAAATGATAATTCCAAGATAAATACACTTAAATCTAAATGGTACTATATATATATTAGTTTATCATTTATCTCATTTGTTACTCCACATCAAATATCTTTTTTTTTTTTAAAGATTTATTTATTTAAAAGAGAGTTACAGAGAGAGGTAGAGACAGAGAGAGAGAGAGGTTTTCCATCCATTGGTTTACTCCCCAAATCGCTGGAGCTGAGCTGATCTGAAGCCAGGAGCCAGGAGCTTCTTCCAGGTCTTTCACATGGGTGCAGGGGCCCAAGGACTTGGGTCATTCTCCGTTGCTTCCCAGGCCATGGGACAGAGCTGGATCAGAAGTGGAGCAACTGGGACTTGAACTGGCACCCATATAGACTGTCGGTGCTATAGGCTGGGATTTTAATCTGCCGCACCACAGCACCAGATCTGACAACAAACATCTTATGTACTTCTTCAAGTAATTCTAAAATAGAGATTTTTTTTTTTTTTTGACAGAGTTAGACAGTGAGAGAGAGAGAGAGAAAGGTCTTCCTTTTTCTGTTGGTTCACCCCCCCAAATGGCCACCATGACCTGCTCATTGTAGCCGGCTTGCTGCAGCTGGCACGTGCCGATCTGAAGCCAGGAGCCAGGTGCTTCCTCCTGGTCTCCCATGTGGGTGCAGGGGTCCAAGCACTTGGGCCATGCTCCACTGCCTTCCTGGGCCACAGCAGAGAGCTGGGCTGGAAGAGGAGCAACCGGGACAGAATCCAGCACCCCAACTGGGTCTAAAACCTAGGGTGCCGGCGCCGCAAGCGGAGGATTAGCCTAGTGAGCCACGGTGCTGGCCTAAAATAGAAATTTCTAATGATTAGTAACTCCATTTTGAGAGTCATAGTACTAACTTATTCTCATGAGAGTTTCTCAATTTCAATGTTATGGATATTTTGGACTGTGTTGTGAGGGACAGTCCTGTGCATTGAAGGATGTTTAGCAGCATCCCTAACCCCTACCCACGACATACCAAGAGGACCACCCACTTTGCCACATTGCCAAATGTCCCCATGGGAGTAGAGTCATCTCTGTTTGGGGACCACTATTCTCCCATCCAAGTACTAACAAGGCCCCACCCTGCTTAGCTTCAGAGATCAGATGAGATCACGCATGTTCAGGGTAATGCCGAAGATGGGACCCATTATTTTAATGCTTCTAATTTGCAACCATTGCCTATTTTAGAAATTGGTAACAATTAAGTTAGTAATTATTGATTGTATTGTAACTTAATAACATCTCAGCATTTGTCCTTTCTCTGCCTTTGTGCTGACTGTAATTCTAATTTAAAATTTATAATTTCTGTATATGCATACAGAAAAGAAGTATGTCATATACTGCCATTTGTTTGGTTGCTTTAATTAGTTCGTTCAGACTCCTCAGTGATGACCGGAGGGTGCCTAAGCAGTGTATCTCTTCCTGTCCTATCAGTGTTTTTCCAAATGCAAATGCTTAACCTATAAAATATGTGCAGAGACAGTGGAGGTTTTTAACAATTATCTTATCCTCATTTGTATTTCCATATTAAATCTTACATTAATATCTGAATTTAGGTTTGTATATCATATGCAAAACTGTTTTCTTAGTCTTCCTCAAGCTAATAGGTTAATTGGAGAAAACAAATATTCTTTTGGAAATGTGATTGTGGGACAGGGGACAGGGGAAAGAATTGAAAAGTATGCATAGAATTAAAGTAATTCTTTATGGTATTCACAGATTTTCTTTTTATTAGGAAATCAAAAATATGAAAGAAGAACTTGCCACTAGATTAAATAGTAGTGAAACAGCCGACCTTTTGAAAGAAAAAGATGAGCAGATTCGAGGGTTAATGGAAGAAGGTATGTATTCTATTGCTGTTGAAAAATACTGTAGGCCGGCGCCGTGGCTCAACAGGCTAATCCTCTGCCTTGCGGCGCCGGCACACCGGGTTCTAGTCCCGGTCGGGGCGCCGGATTCTGTCCCGGTCGCGGCGCCGGATTCTGTCCCGGTCGCCCCTCTTCCAGGCCAGCCCTCTGCTGTGGCCCAGGAGTGCAGTGGAGGATGGCCCAGGTGCTTGGGCCCTGCACCCCATGGGGAGACCAGGAAAAGCACCTGGCTCCTGGCTCCTGCCATCGGACGAGCGCGGTGCGCCGGCCATTGGAGGGTGAACCAACGGCAAAGGAAGACCTTTCTCTCTGTCTCTCTCTCTGACTGTCCACTCTGCCTGTTAAAAAAAAAAAAAAAAAAAGAAAGAAAGAAAAAAAGAAAAATACTGTAAGAATAGGAGAGGTACTAGCCATATGACTAGCTGATGCTTCCTAATGAAAATATTGAAAGCAAGAAATATTTGTACTCACACCACAGAAATGATACATGACAGTTTATGGAAGAATGGGGAGTAAGATATTTAGATACTTTTTCTAGAGAGGAAAAAAAATAGCTTCAGGAAAAATAGGCAAACATTTGTGCAGACTTACTAGGTTTTAGGAGCCCATTTTTATTATTTTAAGATAATTAATTTATTTCAAAGAGTAACAGAGAGATCATCCATTCTCTGGTTTATTGCCCACGTGGCCACAACAGCCAGACTGTGGCCAGGACAAAGCCAGAAACCAGGAACTTCCAAGTCTCCAATGTGGATCCAGCGTCCCAAGCACTTGGGCCATTTTCCGATGCTTTCCCAGGCTGATAGCAGGGAGCAGGATAGGAAGTGGAGGTGCTGGGACTGGAATCTACACCCATGTGGTGTGTTGGCTACACAGGTGGTGGCTTTATCTACTACACCACAATGCTGGCCCCAGGATCCCATTATTTAAACCAAGATGTGATTTCATAAAATTCATGAAAAAAGAAAAATCCATTTATTTTGATGTAAAAATAACCATTGGTAATAGGAACGGGATTAATGTCTTTATATAATACTCTAGGAGAGAGGAGGTTTTGGAAAAATTAGTCAAGTGAATATCTTTTTCCTTTTCTTAAAGTTTTTCTAATAAGAATAACATTAGGTGGGATCAGTGTTGTGGCTCAGTGGATTAAGTTGCTGTTTGTAATGCCAGCCTCCCTTATTGGAGCGCTGGTTCAAGTCCTGTTTGCACTACTTTTGATCCAGTTCCCTATTAGTGAGCATGGGAAAGCAGTGGAACGTAATCCAAGTGCTTAGGCCTCTGCCACTCGCATGGGAGACTTGGACAGAGTTTCAGGCTCCTGACTTTAGCCTTGTACTGCCCCGGCCATAGCACCCATTTGGACAGTTGATCAGTAGATGGAAGATCTCTTCTGTTTCTCCCTCTCTCTGTTGCTTTGTCTTCTAAATAAATATATATCTTTAAAGGAAAAAAAAGTAATAACACTTACTACTTGTAGAAGTTTTTCAAATTTTAAGCAAACATAAGAATAAAGAGAAAAATAGATTATAATTTGGTATTAAAAATAACTTAATTTCATTTAGTTTCTTTTTAATCCATTTTCAGCCATTAAGATTATATATTTAATTTACAGTCTTCTTTTACATCTTCCTTTGCCGTTAAATGCTTTGTTGTTGTTAATGGCTATATTAAAGTGCCTTTGTAGGTATGGCATAATTTATTCTGTTTTCCTAGTGTACATATGTGTATTTCTAAAAAGTTAATATTACAAATAGTGGTAGGATGGACATTTCTATTTATTTATGTAAGATTTGTTTTATTTATTTGAAAGAGTTACAGAGAGAGATAGAGACAAAGAAAGAGAGAGATCTTCCATCCATTGGTTCACTCCCCAAATGACTGCGGTGGCCAGAGTTGAGCTGATTCGGCATCAGGAGCCAGGAACTTATTCCAGATCTTCAATGCGGGTGCAGGAGCCTAAGGACTTGGGCCATCCTCTGCTGCTTTCCCAGGCACAATAGCAGAGAGCTGGATCAGAAGTGGAGCAGGCGGGACTCGCATCAGCACCTGTGTGGGATCCTGGCACTGCAGGCTGGGCTTTAACCTGCTGTGTCACAGTGCTGGCCCTGATGGATGTTTTTGTGCTTCATTGAATTTAAAGCAATTTTCCCGAGAAAGTGTATAGTTTCAGAATAATTTTGGAGGCAGTCACTTACTTCATTTGAAAATGTTGGTTTTGCACAATTTTTTGTTTTCATTTATTCAGCTAATATTTGTTGAACAGTAAGCATATTAGGTATTTTGTTTGATATAAAAATATGATACACTCCTATCCCTTTGGAAGCTAGTTTAGGGAGACAGAAATAGAGATACAGAGATAACTATAAAATGAAGTCCTAAGTACTAAAATAGAGAAATGAGGGAAGAATTGATAAAACACATAATCTTTATTATCTCCAGACATCTGGAAATAATTAGCTTTCTTGTTTAGAGTATTAGAGACTGAGAAGAAGGCTAAGTACATGGCTTTATAATTTAAAAAATATTTAAAATGTTAATATTTAGAACTAATAATTTAGTCAGGGGTAAGTGTTTTCTGTTGCTTAATGGGCTTCTTTATAGAGAAAATAGATTAATATACAGGAGGTTTTTTTTTTTTTTTTTTAATTATTTGAGAGGCAGAGAGGACAGCAAATGCTCCCATCCATTTGTTCACTCCCTAAATTCCTATAATGGCAGGGACTAGGGATGAAGCTAGGATCTGGGAGCTCAATCCAAGTCTCTCCCTGAGGTACAGGGACCGAATCACTTGAGCCATTACAGGGTCTACATTAGCAGAAAGCTGTAATCAAGAGCCAGATCCTGGAATTGAGCTTAGGTACTCTGATATAGCATGCATGGGTTCTAACCCGTGTCTTAGCTACTAGGCTGAATATCTGCCCACACATAGGAATATTTATGTAATACTTCCATATCCCCCAGAAATACGTTTATTTATTTGCTTATTCTTTAGATTTATTTTATTATGTCTTTGAAGGACAGAGTTACAGAGACAGAGAGGTAGATATCTTCTCTCCACTGGTTTACACCCCAAGTGGACACAGTTGCCAGACTGGTCCAGACGAAGCCAAGAGCCAGGACCTTCATCCAGCTCTCCCACAATGATGGCAGGGGCCCAGACAGGCCATCTTCTACTCTGCTTTTCCCAGGCCATTAGCAGGGAGCTGGATCAGATGTGGAGCAGCTGGGACAACAACCAGTGCCCATATGGGGGCCAGCATTGCAATCAGTGGCTTAACCTGCAATGTTGGCCCCCCTCAAAATATTTTTAAAACTTAATGGGTGATGTGTTAAAAGACTCAAAGCTGAGGTACATTATAAGGAAAACCTGATTTTATCACCTAAAATAATCATCAAGTGTTGACATCTTGTCCCGCTTCTTCCTTGTCTTTCTGTACACATGTATGCTACCTTTTGCCAAACCGTTTGAAAGTAGGTCACAGATACTATAACATTTCACTCCTGAGTTCTCCAGTCTGCATCTCCCAAAGGCAAGTACGTTTTTCATCACAAGCATCATATTTAAGAAAATCATCATTAATTCAAAAAGTATAATCTGCCACATATTTCATCTCTTATCTGTATTGTCTCTAAAAATATCTTTTGTAGTTGACTGTTTATTACTGCCCTAGGATCTAATCAGTTTGTCCATTACATTTAGCTGTCTGAACTTTTACTCTTTCAGCAGTCTGGGATCATTCTCTCTGCACAACATTGGAAACCATGGAGTCTAGGGCAGGTATCCTACAGAATGTTCAATGTTCAGGACTTTGTCATTTTCTTTATAATTAGATTCAAATCAAATTTTTAGTAAGAAATAAAGATGACTTTTTACATTTATGACCATATTATATCAATAAGCACTTAAAGACCAGCTGTATTACAATTGGTGACGCACGCAGGAAATTGTTGGATATGATGGTGACTGCCAGATTTTTCATTTTAAAAGCACATTTCCCCCTTGATAATTCATCAGTAATATGTGGAAATGATTCTGTAAGACTGTGTTAATGTTGTTCCCTGAGATCATTCCTTCTAATAATTCATCGATAGTTACTGTCCTAATCACCTTTATTGTTGGGGTTACAAAATCATGACTTTAAAAAAATTTCTATCATTTGGGGCTGGCGCTGTGGTGCAGTGGGTCAACTCACTGGCCTGAAGTGCCGGCATCCCATATGGGCATTGGTTCTAGTCCTGGCTTCTCCTCTTCAGATCTAGCTCTCTGCTATGACCTGGGAAAGCAGTAGAAGATGGCCCAAGTGCTTGGGTCACTGCACCCATGTGAGAGACCTGGAAGAAGCTCCTGGCTCCTAACTTCAGATTGGCTCAGCTGCAGCCGTTGCGGCCATCTGGGGAGTGAACCAGCAGATGGAAGACCTCTCTCTGTAACTCTGTGTTTGAAATAAATAAAATAAATCTTTTTAAAAAAGAAAGTTTTAAAAGAATAAAATAAAAAATAAAAAATTTCTATCATTTAAAAATTTGTTTATTTATCTGAAAGACAGAGTGACAGAGTGAGAGACATCTCCCATCTGAGAGAGAGAGAGAAAAAAAGATCTCCCATCTCCTGGTTCACTCCCCAAATAGCTGCAACAGCTGGGACTGAAGCCAGGGACCAAGAACTTCATCTGATCTCCCAGTTGAGAAGCAAGAACTCAGTACTTGAGGCATCATCCTCTGCTTTCCAGGCATATTAATAGGAGGCTGGGTTGGAGGCAGAGTAACTAGAACATGGTGCTCTGATATGGAATGTGAGTATCCCATGTGGTAGTATTTTATTTTTTAAAGATTGATCTATTCATTTGAAAGTCAGAAGTACACAGAGAGAGAAGGAGATGCAGAGAGAGTGAGGTCCTCCATCTGCTGGTTCACTCCCAGCTTGGCCGCAACAACTGGAGCTGCGCCGATCCAGAGCCAGGAGCCAGGAGCCTGCAGGGGTCCAAGGACCTGGGCCATCCTCCACTTCTTTCCCAGGCCACAGCAGAGAGCTGGATCGGAAGTGGAGCAGCTGAGACTCAAACCAGCGCCCATATGGGAAGCTGGCACTGCTGGCAGCCGCCTTGCCTGCTATGCCACAGTGCCATGTGGTAGTTTTTTTTTTTTTTTTTTTTTTGATTTATTTGTTGGGGCTGGTGCCGTGGCTCACTTGGTTAATCCTCCGCCTGTGGTGCCGGCATCCCATATGGGCCCCGGGTTCTAGTCCTGGTTCCTCCTCTTTCAGTCCAGCTCTCTGCTGTGGCCCAGCAGGGCAGTGGAGGATGGCCCAAGTGCTTATGCCCTTGCATCCGCATGAGAGATCAGGAAGAAGCTCCTGGCTTCGGCTCGGCGCAGTGCTAGCCGTAGCGGCCATTTGGGGAGTGAACCAACAGAAGGAAGACTTTTCTCTCTGTCTCTCTCACTGTCTATAACTCTACTTGTCAAATAAAATTATTTGTTTAATTTATATAAAGAGAACAGATTTCATGTGTTTCTTAGATACAACTTCAAGAACATGTTGAGGTGTTGACGCTGTGGCACAGCTGGTAAAACCACTACCTGCGGCACTAGCATCCCGTATGGTTGCTGGTTCAAGTCCCAGCTGTTCCACTTCCAATCCTGCTCCCTGCTAATGTGCCTGGGAAAGAAGTGGAAAATGGCCCAAGACCTTGGGCCCCTGCAATCACATGGGAGACCCTGAAGAAGCTCCAGGCTCCTGGCTTCGGATCAGCCCAGCTGTGCCCATTGCAGCCACTGGGGGAGTGAATCAGCTGATAGAAGACCCCTCTGCCTCTGCCTCTGCCTCTCTGTAACTTTGCCTTTCAAGTGAAATAAATATTAAAAACAAAACAAAACAAAATGTTGATGCTTCCCATCCTCCAACCTCCTTTCTTATTTTTCTTTTAATGTTTGCAGGAACGTACTTTCAGTTTACTTTATAATTACAAGCTTAATCCTGCACTGAATCAACAAGTAGAAAGTAGAAAGACCACTCTTCCTCAGGAATATAGACAAGGGCTATAAACAATAATTAGATCTTGAGATGTCAGTTTCATTCATATACATTACATTTTTTTTTATACTGTATATATTAACTACCATAAATCAGAGAAAATGTCTTTTTGGGCCTGACTTATTTCACTAAGCATGGTAGTCTCCAGTTACATCCATTTTGCTGCAAAAGACAGGATTTTGTTCTTTTACATGTCTCGGTAGTATTTAATTGCGCGTGTGTGTGTACACCACTTTTTCTTTAGTTATCAGTTGATGGACATCTGGGTTGATTCATATTTTAGCGATTTTGAATTGAGCTGCTATCAACATGGGGATAGAGATAACTCTTTAATATGCTGAGTTCCTATCCTTTGGGTAAATTCCCAAGACTGGGATGGCAGGGTCATATGGTAGATCAGTTTTCACATTTCTGTGGAATCTCCATAGTATCTTCTACTGTAGTTGTACCAGTTAACATTCCCATCAACAGTGTATTAGGGTACCTTTTTCTCCACATTCTATCAGTATTTGTTATTTTTGGATGATGGCCATTCTATCTGGGGTGAGATGAAACCGTCCATGTGGTAGTTTAACCCCCTGCACAGCAATACCTACCCTAAATTCTGTCACTTTATTAATGGCTAGTTGGATAGCACATTCTATTCAGATTCTTAGGGAATTATTTGAATTTGTACTTTTTTTACCATTGCCAGGAGAAAAACTATCAAAACAGCAGCTGCATAATTCTAACATCATTAAGAAATTAAGAGCTAAAGATAAAGAAAATGAAAATACTATTGCAAAGCTGAACAAAAAGGTTAAAGAGCTAGAAGAGGAGTTGCAACATTTAAAACAGGTAGCAATCGTTGTTCTATACATATGTATTTCAGTCTTGTCAACAGTTTGCTGTAGTTTATGAAGCAGTTAGGATGATTTAATGGTTGTATCATGTTAGAAGTGTTTTCCAAACATTTTAATAGATGGATGTTAGGATTTTTTTGTTACAATACATATGAGTCCTGCAAAGTGATTATTTACTATGGTGTTATTTGTTGAAAAACACTTTTATAATTTTTATTATACAGGTCCTAGATGGCAAAGAAGATGTTGAGAGACAACATAGAGAAAATATTAAAAAACTAAATACCGTGGTAGAACGCCAGGAGAAGGATCTTGGCCGACTTCAAGTAGACATGGATGAACTTGAAGAAAAGAACCGAAGTATTCAGGCTGCCCTGGACAGTGCATACAAGTAAGAAAATGAACAAATACACATCTCTTTTATAATCAGCCATCATGGTAGAATGTTGAAGAAATTCTTTTTGTGTTATTTCTAGCAATATTTGTAAGCTTCTCTATATATGTGCTTGTTACTGGTCAAAGCAAGATCAACAGAGAGTCCTTACCATGTCCAGTGTCTGTTATGTAGTGAATGCCTCCTCATCTGTAAATGTCTGTGGTATATAGAAATTTCATTAACTTGGGCATGTGATTAACAGTATATTATCCTAAATAAAAATTATCTAATTTTTAAGAGAACTTACTGATCTTCACAAAGCTAATGCTGCAAAGGATAGTGAGGCACAGGAAGCTGCCCTAAGCCGTGAGATGAAAGCCAAAGAAGAACTTTCTTCAGCACTAGAGAAAATCCAAGAAGAAGCCCGTCAGCAGCAAGAAACATTAGCGATTCAAGTAAGCAATGGATGATGGATTAAAGTGGTCTTTACACAGTTGTTCATGCTTCTACAAATTAAACAATGCATTAGCTAATTTGAACCAAACTATATGTAGTGGTATATGTGTTAAACTTCCTTTATAATCTCACCTGATATTTTTCAGAGTACTGGATTGTGCCAAACTTCAAGTCAGTTGTACTTTTTTGTGTTTTATTTATTTGAAAGACAGTTACAGAGAGGGAGAGGCAGAGGCAAAGAGAGAAAATCTTCCATCTGCTGATTCACTCCCCAGATGGCCACAACAGCCAGGGCTGGGCCAGGCCAAAGCCTGGAGCCAGGAGCTTCATCTAGGTCTCCCACGTGGGTGCAGGGGCCCAAGGACTTGGCCCATCTTGTACAGCTTTTGCAGACACATTAGCAGGGCGATAGATAGGAAAACCATTTGGGACTGGAACTGGCACCTATGTGGGATGCCAGCACTGCAGATGGTGGCTTAACCCACTGTGTCACACCAATGACCCTGACCTTTCTGTTTTTTAAAATTGTTAAGAGTGATGTTCACGTTACACCAATATTTTTATGTTTTTTGTGAGTTTTAAACCTCATTAAGAATACTACGAAAGCTAGGAGCTCCCTTTTTTATTTATAGATTTATTTTTAATTATTTGAAAGGCAGAATTAGAGAGAGAGAGAGAGAGAGAGAGAGAGAGAGAGATCTTCCATCCGCTGGTTCACTCTCCAAATGGCTGCAACAGCTTGGGCTGGGACAGGCCAAAGCCAGGAGCCAGGAGCTTCATCTGGGTTTCCCACCTAAGGACTTGGGCCATCTTCCACTGCTTTCTCAGTTGCATCAACAGAGAGGTGGATCAAAAGTGGAACAGCCAGAACTCAAACTGGTGCTACATGGGATGCCGGCATTGGCATTGTAGGCAGCGGCCTAATCCTGTGTGCCACAATGCTGGCCCCTAGGAGCCCTCTTTGATGAGAAATACACATAGGAGAGAGAAGTCAAAAGCTCATGGAAAAATGGAATTAAAAATTTACTTTGAAAATCCTTGTGTAGTTTCTTCATAAGGTGCATTTTCATGAACTTTTTGAAGATAGCTTGTACACATAGATCTCAAAATTTTTAGCACCAAAATAAACTCATCTTGTAATTTCATTTTCTGTGAGCATTTTGATGTACCCTTGAATGTACATAAATGTTACATATAATTTCAAAAAAGTTCATTTAACTCTTGAGCTCATTGAAAACATCTGTGGACCTCAGATGGAGGAAAAATAAAATTTGCCAGATTTTGTCTTACCAGGTTGGTGGATATTTTGGTTGCTTATACTTTTGAATATTAGGAGTAATGTTGCTGTAAATACTCATTAGAAATTTTTGGCCGGCGCCGTGGCTCAACAGGCTAATCCTCCGCCTTGCGGCGCCGGCACACCGGGTTCTAGTCCCGGTCGGGGCACCGGATTCTGTCCCGGTTGCCCCTCTTCCAGGCCAGCCCTCTGCTGTGGCCCAGGAGTGCAGTGGAGGATGGCCCAGGTGCTTGGGCCCTGCACCCCATGGGGAGACCAGGAAAAGCACCTGGCTCCTGGTTCCTGCCATCGGACGAGCGCGGTGCACCGGCCGCAGCGCGCCGACCGCGGCGGCCATTGGAGGGTGAACCAACGGCAAAGGAAGACCTTTCTCTCTGTCTCTCTCTCTCACTGTCCACTCTGCCTGTTAAAAAAAAAAAAAAAAAGAAATTTTTATGTGAACATATATTTTTAAATTTATACGTTAACTCTACTTTTTTGAGGACCTGCTGAACTTTTCCGTAGAGCTGCATTATTTTATATTACCACCAGCATTTTAGATGAGGGCATCAGTGTCTTCATGTCCTTGTTAAAATTTGTTGTTACCTATTTTTCTATTATATCCCATGTAGTTTTTGCAAGGTGGTACCTGGTTCTGATACTGACTTGCATTTTCTTAATGACTAATTATACTGAAGTCCTTGTGCTTATTGGTCATTATCATCTCAGGAGAAATATATTCAGATAGTTGTATCTTATGCCCATTTTGAAATTGGGCTATTTGTTGTTAAATTATTAGAATTTTATATATTCTGCATATTAGCCCCTCATCAGATATAGGATCCATCTTTTCTTTCTTTTTTTTTTTTTTTTTAAGATTTATTTATTTATTTGAAAGTCAGAGTTACACAGAGGGAAGAAGAAAGACAGATTTCTTTCATCTGCTGGTTCACTCCCCAGATGCCTGCAACATCCATGGCTGGGCCAGGCTGAAGCTAGGAGTCAGGAGCTTCTTCCCAATCTCCCACTTGGGTACAGGGTCCCAAACAGTTAAGCCATCTTCATCTGCTTTCCCAGGCATATTAGCAGGGAGCTAGATCAGGAGTGAAGCAGCTGGGTCGCAAACTGGCACCCATATTGGATGGTGGCATTTTAGATGACGGCTTTACTGGCTATGCCACTATGCCAGCCTCTATCTTTGATTTTGTTAGTGTCCTTTAATACACAAAAATGCTTAATTTTGAGAAATCCAGCAGATCTAGAAGAGCTATTTTTTGTTTGGTGTCTTGTGCTTTTGGCATTGTATTTAGGAAATCATTGCTTGATCCAAAGTCATGTAGATTTTCACTAGTTTTCTTTTAAGTTTTATGGTCTGATCCCACAGAATTAGGTCTTTTGTATGTCTGTATGCAGTTCTCTGAGCAACATTTATTGAAAAAACTGCTCTTTTCTCATTGACTGCAGTGCACTTTTTATTTAGTTTTGTTTTGAGTATGCAAAGTATTTACATGATTCCAAAATGAGAGCTTCATAACAAAATAATTTAGACAAAATTTGCTTACAACTCAACACTTTTCCATTCCTTTTGTTTTTCTGTAGGTAATTTTACCAGCTTTGTGTTATCTTTTCAGTGGTTCTGTTCATAAATGCAAGAAAATATATTCATCTGTACATTTATGTATATATTTTTTACCTATTATGTATTCACTTACACACATACTTTTTTGTATCTTTCCCATCCTTCATACGTAAAAGATAGTTTACTATTTATACTTTTTTTTTTTTAAGGTTTTTATTTGTTTGAAAGGCAGAGTGACAGAGGGAGAAACAGAGCTTTCATCTGCTGGTTCACTCCCCAAATGGCTACAAAAGCTGGGGTTTGAGTCAGGCTGAGGTCAGGAGCCAGAAACTCCAGCTGAGTCTCTCACATGGGTGGCAGGAACTTATGTACTTGAGCCATCATCTGCTGCTTTCCAGGCAAATTAGCAGGGAACTGGATTCGCAGCAGAGTAGCTGGGACTCAAACTGGCACTCTGCTATGGGATATAGGTGTTCCACTTTGTCACAACACCTGCCCCTATTTATGCTGTTTTATAACTTGATTTGTTTTTTTTAAAGATATCTTGATGACCACATAGAGTTTTTGTTTTTGTTTTTAAAGATTTATTTTATTTATTTGAAAGACAAAGTTACAGAGAGAGGTAGAGACAGAGAGAGAGGTCTTCCATCCATTGGTTCGCTCCCCAGATGGCTGCAACAGCTGGAGCTCTACCGATCTGAAGCCAGGAGCCAGGAGCTTCTTCTGGGTCTCCCACGTGGGTGCAGGGGCCCAAGTACTTCTACTGCCTTCCCGGGCCATGGTAGAGAGCTGGATCTGAAGAGGAGCAGCTAGGACTTGAACCAGCACCCATATGGGATGCCAGCGCTTCAGGCTAGGGTGTTAACCCGCTGTATCACAGTGCCAGCCCCCCATGTAGAGTTTTTAAAGATATCTTTTTATACTTTTATAATACTTCATTATGTGAAGTATTTTTATCTGTTTCTTATTAAGGGATACTTTTTTTGAGTTGCTTCCAATAGTTTACTGTAAATCATGCCACAATCTGTATATCCTTTGTGTTTCTTCTACTCTGTCATTGGGAAAAATAAAATATTGATATTTTGAATTAATAATACATTAGGATAATAATAAAGAACTATCAAGGAAAGGGAGATAGTGTATCCATCAAAACATCACCTTTTACAAGTACAACCAATTTTGTATATTACCTTCTTATCCTTTTCACTATGTACATATTTTTTATAATTGATGTCATAGATCTTATTTTTATGGTTTTTCCAGTTAGGTTAAACCATAAATTTTTAAAATGTTCTATACAATAATAATTTTAAAAATTATTTATGTATGTATTTGAGAGAGAGAAAAAGTGTTGGTTCATTTCCTAAATGCCTGTAGTAGCTGGATTAGGCCAGACCTAAATCAGGAGCTAGGAACTCAATCCAGGTCTCCTTTGTGGGTGCAAGGCCCAACTACTTGAGTCCTTGCTGCTTTCCAGTAGCAGGAACCTGTCTAAAGTACTCTGATATTGGTTGTGGGTATCTTAAACAGTGTGTTTTTTTGTTGTTGTTTTGTTTTTTGAAAGGCACAGTTAGAGGGAAAGACAGATCTTCTATCCACTGGTTTACTCCCTAAATAGCCACAATGGCCAGGGCTGGGGCAGACCAAAGCAGAAAACCAGCAGCTTCTTCTAGGTCTCCAACGTGGATATCAGGGCCCAAGCATTTAGGCCATTCTCTACTGCTTTCTAGCAGGAAGCTAGATTAGAAGTGGAGCAGCTGGATGGCCAGTGCCGCGGCTCAATAGGCTAATCCTCTGCCTGTGGCGCCGGCACACCGGGTTCTAGTCCCAGTCGGGGCACTGGTTCTGTCCCGGTTGCTCCTCTTCCAGTCCAGCTCTCTGCTGTGGCCCCGGAGTGCAGTGGAGGATGGCCCAGGTCCTTGGGCCCTGCACCCGTGTGGGAGACCAGGAGAAGCACCTGGCTCCTGCCATTGGATCAGCGAGGTGTGCCGGCTGCAGCGGCCATTGAGGGGTGAACCAACGGAAAAGGGACTTTTCTCTCTGTATCTCTCACTGTCCACTCTGCCTGTGAAAAAAAAAAAGTGGAGCAGCTGGAACTCAAACCAGTCCCCAAATGGAATGCCAGTGTTGCAGGTGGCACTTTTACCTGCTGTGCCACAACACGGGCTCCAATTAGTGTTTTAAGAGCTGTATGAGTGCCTGCTGCCATTCATCATAATGTTTAATTCATGTTGTGTCAACTTTTGCAAATATAAATTACCACTGATGAATCTTTAGAATATTTTCAGTTTTGTTTTGCTTTTTGTTAGTTGCTGTTTAATTAATATCTGCTTTCTTTTTTTAAAGATTTATTTATTTATTTGAAAGGCAGAGTTACAGAGAGGCAGAGGCAGAGAAGGAGAGATTTTTCTTTCCACTGGTTTACTCCCCGGATGATCGCAACGGCTGGAGCTAAGCCAATCTGAAGCCAGGAGCTGGGAGCTTCTTCCGGGTTTCCCATGAGAGTGCAGGGGCCTAAGCACTTGGGCCATCTTCCACTGCTTTCTCAGGCCATAGCAGAGAGCTGGATCAGAAGTGAAGAGCAGCTAGGACTTGAACTGGTTCCCAAATGGGACTCTGGCACTGCAAGTGGCGGCTTTACCCACTACGCCACAGCGCTGGCCCCAGTATCTGTTTTCATAGAATAAATTCTAGGGCCAGAATAATCAGATGAAAAGATGTTTTATTTTGTTTTCTAATTCATTTTATTTGTTTGAAGAGAGAGATCTATGGACTAGTTCACTCTTTGTATACCCATAACAGCCAGGGCTGAACCAGGCCAAAGCCAGGAACTGGGAACTCAACCACATCTCCCACATGGGTGCCAGGATCACCTGCTGCCTCCCAGGGTACTTCTCAGCAGGAAGCTGGACTCAGGAATGACGCTGGGACCTGGACCCAGGCATTCTGATACAAGATGCAGACATCCCAAGCAGCATCGTAACCACTGTGCCAAATGCCTGTCCAGGGTTTAAGAAGTTTAATGATTCTTAGAACATGTTTACGTATTGTTTTCCAAAGAAGCTATGGTAGTTTATGGTGTGTTTAGCTGTGTGTGAGTGCTGTGCGTAGTTTATTAATTAATCTTGCTGCTATCATGGTCTGCTTTGTGTGACAGACATTTATGGATACTTGGTCTCTCCTCAGTATCCTAAGACTGTGGCTATGTTCGTACAGGTTTATATGCTTTTCTTTGCTTAGCAGAGTGAATTCTAAGTTCTTAAGTAGTTATTGAATATACATAAAGTTTTGGAATTGCTTGATGAATGTTACTTGTGATAATCATGTAAAGGCTAATTGCCTGTTATGAAGTATTATACATGAACAGTAGGTCAACACAGCACAAAATGATGAAGTTACACATCATGTTTTGACATTGTGACAATATGTTGTGTTTTCTCCTACAGGTGGGGGACCTTAGGCTGGCGCTGCAACGTGCAGAACAGGCTGCTGCCAGAAAAGAAGATTATTTACGCCATGAGATCAGTGAACTTCAGCAGGTATTATCACAGTTTTCCTAAGCAGAAATCCAAGAAGAATGTTTTCCTAAAAATAAAAAATGACTCATTGGAATTCATGGAACTGTGAGGTTTGCTACATGCTAATAATCATTTGCTGCATTTATTTTTTGAGTTTATTTTCATCTACTTGAGAGAGAGTATATGCCCTCTTCATGCGAGAGACAAAAAGAGATTGTCTATCTGCTGACCCACTCCCCAAATGCCTGAAAAAGCCAGGGCTGGGCGAGGCAAAAGCCAGGAGGCTGAAATTCCATCTGTTTCTTCCAGATGTGGCAGGATCCCAAACACTTGAGCCATCATCTGCTGTCTCCCATTGTGCATTAGCAGGAAGCTGGATCAGAAGTGCCGGTGCCAGAACTTAGGCCAGCACTCCCATATGGCCAGAACTTAGGCCAGCACTCCCATATGGGGTGAAGGTACCTCAAGCGGCAACTTAATGGCCTGCACCACAGTGCCCCATTTACTATGTGTTTGTGGCTTATGTGGATAATATCAGAATGAGCACCTTAAAAATATACAGAGGAGGGGCCAGCATTGTGGCCTACTGGATAAAGCTACCACCTGTGATGTCGACATTCTATCTGGGTACCAGTTCGAGTCCTGGCTGCTCCCTTCCGATCCTGCCCCCTGTTCATGGCCTAGGAAAAGCAGCAGATGGCCCAAGTAGTTGGGCCCCTGCCACCTACATGGGAGGCCTAGATAAAGCACCTGGCTGCTGGCTTCAGCTTGGTCCAGCCCTGGCCATTGTGACCCTCTGGGGAGTGAGCCAGAAGGTGAAAAAAATCTCTGTATCTCCCAATCTCTCTAACTTCTGACTTTCTTTTTTTTTTTTTTTTTTTTTTTTTTTTTTTTACAGGCAGAGTGGACAGAGAGAGAGACAGAGAGAAAGGTCTTCCTTTTGCCGTTGGTTCACCCTCCAATGGCCGCCGTGGTCGGCGCGCTGTGGCCGGCGCACCGTGCTCGTCCGATGGCAGGAGCCAGGAGCCAGGTGCTTTTCCTGGTCTCCCCATGGGGTGCAGGGCCCAAGCACCTGGGCCATCCTCCACTGCACTCCTGGGCCACAGCAGAGGGCTGGCCTGGAAGAGGGGCAACCGGGACAGAATCCGGTGCCCCTACCGGGACTAGAACCCGGTGTGCCGGCGCCGCAAGGCGGAGGATTAGCCTGTTGAGCCACGGCGCCGGCCTAACTTCTGACTTTCAAATGAGTAAATAAATCTTAAAAAAAAACAAAACAAAACAAAACAAAAAACCAGGAAACTCTTTGATTTTGTTTATGTTTTTAATGCCTGTTTTTAAATTACCATTGGTCCTTGATTACTATGGGATAGATAATCAGTGCCTGCTTTGTATACTACTATATTATACTATTAGTAATTTTCAGTCAGTGAATGTATATAGGAAAAAGAAGAAATACAATTTAGATTGATCTATTTCATTTTTTTTAAAGATTTATTTCTTTATTTGAAAGTCAGAGTTACACAGAGATAGAGGGAGAGGCAGATAGAAAGAGAGAGGTCTTTTATCCACTGGTTCACTCTGCAATTGGCTGCAGTGGCTGGAGCTGTGCCGATCCAAAGCCAAGAGCCAGGAGCTTCTTCGGGGTCCCCCACGTGGGTACAGGGGCACAACGACTTGGACCATCTTCTACTGCTTTCCCAGGCCATAGCAGAGAGCTGGATTGGAAGTGGGGCAGCTTGGTCTCAAACCGGCGCCCATATATAATGCTGGCTCTGCAGGCGGTGGCTTTACCCGCTATGCCACAGCACTGGCCCCAATGATTTTGTTTTTATAAATAATTAAAAGCAGTTGGATGAGGAGGCAGCCCAGAGAGGTTTGTATGAACTCTTTATCTTCAAGTAGTCAAAGATTCTTAGCAGTGCTTTGTAAGGAAACACTTATTTAGATATTATGTAACAATTCTAACTGAAGAATTGAATAATTAGAAAAATAATTTTAAGTATCAGTTCTCTTTCGGAGAAACAGTCTGTTTAAGAAATCTCTCATTATTCTGGGTTTGTTAGTATTTTTAGTGTTTTTAATTGCTGTCAGCGGTAATAACTTAAGAATGTCATGATTCAGAGACTCCAAGAAGCAGAAAATCGAAACCAAGAGCTGAGTCAAAGTGTTTCGTCAACAACAAGACCATTGCTTCGACAAATAGAAAATTTGCAAGCAACTCTAGGGTCCCAGACATCATCGTGGGAGAAGTTAGAGAAGAATCTTTCGGATAGGCTTGGTAACAGCTTTAATTTTTTATGCTTGATACCAAAACACTTCTTGCTTCTAAATTAAAACAGTGGTATGAAATTAAAATTTATTTGATCTGGTGGTTACATTTTATGTCTAACCAGATTTTTGCCTCTTTTCTTTGTTTACTTGTAAGACTTTAATTATGCCTGTAAAGCCATTTTTTTCCCTATATAATGTGTCAGATACTTCTCAAGTATTCCTGTGTCATGTTTTCAACTGGGTCTTTGTTCCTTGTCTCTTGATAAATCTGATCCCATTTTATAATACCGCCTGTAACAGTGTTTAAGGTGTTATCAGACATGATTGTAGTCAGGGATAGAATGCCAGGAGCAGAGGTAATCTGAGTGTCAAGATGAAACTCTAGAAGAGCAGTGATACTATGGAATCTCAAGATTCCACATTCTGCTTCTGCACAAATGGGTAGCATATGTATATATACTAGATATCGCAGCACCTAACAAATTCATTAAAAATTCATTTGTGCCTAAAACTACCTATAATTTGGAGCTCTCAGGACTTGAACCAGTGTTCCAGTACAGGATACCAGCTTTGAAAGTGGTGGCTTAACCTACACTGCACTGCAACGCCAGCCCCCGAGTTGTTTCTTTTAGTCATTCAGACAGATGTGTAGTCATATTTCCTTATGATTTTAATTTGCACTTCCATAATGGGTATTGATGTTGAACATCATTTCATGTGCTTATTTTCCATTTGTGTAGCCTTTATAGTGAAATGTTTGCTCAAGTCTTTTGCTTTTCTTTCCTTTTTTTTTTTTTATAGATTTATTTATTTACTTGAAATGCAGAATTACAGAGAGAGAGGGAGAAGCACAGAGAGATCTTCCATCCTCTGGTACACTCCCCAGGCCACAACCAGGAGCCTGGAGCTTTTTCTGGGTCTCCCATGTGGGTACAAGAGCCCAGGCACTAAGACCACCTGCTGCTGCTTTCCCAGGTGCATTAGCAGGGAGCCAAGGTCTCGGACAGGCACCCATATGGGATGTTGGCCATCATAGGCAGTGGTTGTACCCTGTATACCACGACAGTGGCTCTTGCTTATTTTCTGTCTGGACTGCTGTATTTTCAGTGTTGAATTTTGAGAATTCTTTCTACATTCTAGAGACTAGTCCTAGGTCTGTTTGTGTTAATTTTCTCCCAGTATGTTGCTTGTTTGTTCAGCTTCTTTACACAGAGTAAAAATTAAAAATGTTGAAGGAATTCATTTTGTCAGTTTTTGCCCCTATAGTTCACATTTTTTAAAGATTTGTTTTACTTATTTTACTTATTTGAAAGAGTTACAGAGAGAGGGAGAGAGGTAGAGGGAGAGAGGTAGAGGCAGAGAGAAAGAGAGAGAGAGATCTTCCATCTGCTGGTTCACTCCCCACATGGCTGCAACAACAGATCTGAACTGATCCAGAGCCAGGAGCCAGGAGCTTCTTCTGGATTTCCTATATGGGTGCAGGGACATAAGGACTCGGGCCATCCTCTGCTGCTTTCCCAGGTACTTTAGCAGGGAGCTGGATTGGAAGTGTAGCAGGCAGGACTCGAATCGGTGCCCATATGGGATGATGGTGCCACAGGCTTGGGCTTTTTTTTTTTTTTTTTTTTTTTTTTTTACAGGCAGAGTGGTGGACAGTGAGAGAGAGAGACAGAGAGAAAGGTCTTCCTTTTTGCCGTTGGTTCACCCTCCAATGGCCGCCGCGGTCGGCGCGCTGCGGCCAGCGCACCGCGCTCGTCCGATGGCAGGAGCCAGGAGCCAGGTGCTTTTCCTGGTCTCCCCATGGGGTGCAGGGCCCAAGCACCTGGGCCATCCTCCACTGCACTCCTGGGCCACAGCAGAGGGCTGGCCTGGAAGAGGGGCAACCGGGACAGAATCCGGTGCCCTGACCGGGACTAGAACCCGGTGTGCCGGCGCCGCAAGGCGGAGGATTAACCTGTTGAGCCACGGCGCCGGCCAGGCTTGGGCTTTAACCTACTGTGCCACAGTGCCAGCCCCTGCTTCATGCTTTTTGATGTCAAATCTAAGTATTCTTTGCCTAGATCTAGATCGTGAAGATTTTCTTCTATTTTTTTAAACTTTTATAGATTATGCTTACATTTAATTTTGTGAATCCATTTGGATTTTTGATTTTCATTTTGATCTCTTGTTGGTTGAGGTTCATTTTACTTTTTGCCTATGGATGTCCAGTTGCTTAGGACCATTTGTTAATGCAAGGTTCTACTTTCAAATTAAAATTCTTTGGGAAAAAGAATTTTAAAGCAGCTATGAGTTAATATTGGTTTCTTTGTTTAAGTAGGCAGTCCTGTCTTAGGCAATAAGTAGCCATCAGTTAATCAGCATTGAAAGTTTGAAGTAAGAATTACCTTGGTATCTTTGTCTCTCAGGTGTATTTATGTGCAGTTTTCTTTCTATCCCACAATCAGGTGAATCCCAGACCTTGTTGGCAGCAGCAGTTGAAAGAGAGCGAGCAGCTACAGAAGAACTCCTTGCCAACAAAACTCAGATGTCTTCCATGGAGTCCCAGAACTCTCTCTTGAGACAAGAAAACAGTAGATTTCAGGCTCAACTAGAATCAGAGAAAAATAAACTAAGAAAGTTGGAGGATGAAAATAACCGGTGAGCATGGTTTTTTTAGTGATGTTTTTGAGAGTTTGCTTGCATTTTAAAGCACTTTTTAAATACATGCTGTTGGCTTTTAGCTTTGCAAAACTGAGAACTAAAAGTAAATACTTTCACTGATTAAATGTAAAGTTAGTACTGCAATTCATTGGGCCTCATAGAGATTCTTAAAATTTTATAACATGTGTTTTAGGTTCTTGCGTTTTTTCAGGGAAGTATTCATATGTTCCGTTGCAGTTTTTAAAAGGGGTCTGTAACATTACAAAATAGTTTGGAGACTACGCCTTGGTGTATTTTTATATTACAGAGCTTTAGCAGTGTTCCAGTCTTCCTAAATAAATGGCTTCTTTGGACACCACAGATAAAAAGATCATCTGTTGAAATTATATTAAGGCTGTGATTAGTATGTTTTTACCCTCTGAATTTTTCCTTGAAAGTTTTACATTTTTTAAAAAGTAGTCAGAATGGTTTATAAAGTAAAATGTCTGTACTTGTATCAGCATTTTCATAGAACCTCCTAATAAAGCTTTTGCAAAATCTGCACTTAGAATGATGGTGCTCAGCCACTGCTGCGGCTCAATAAGCTAATCATCTGCCTGCGGCGCCAGCACACACTGGGTTCTAGTCCTGGTCGGGGCGCTGGATTCTGTCCTGGTTGCTCCTCTTCCTGTCCGGCTTTCTGCTGTGGCCCAGGAGTGCGGTGGAGGATGGCCCAAGTGCTTGGGCCCTGCACCCGCATAGGAGACCAGGAGAAGCACCTGGCTCCAGGCTTCCAATCAGCGCAGTGCGCCGGCCACTGAGGGGTGAACCAATGGAAAAAGGAAGACCTTTCTCTCTGTCTCTCTTTCACTGTCCACTCTGCGTGTCAAAAAAAAAAAAATGATGGTGCTCAAAATTACTTGTATAAAGTTTCATTTTAAATGAAATTTTAACCCAGAGCATCAATAGATAAAATGTTCAAAAGTTCTTTCTGAATGGAACTCATGTGATCTGGAAAACACAGTTCAAAATTGACTGATGTCAAGATGGTAATAAAAATGACTACTAAACATACAATGAATCAGTAATAAAGTTTTTAATAGTTTGTACTATTATCTTTTTTATATTGTTTAATTCCCTGTGGTTTAATAGGTACCAGGTTGAATTAGAAAACCTAAAAGATGAATATGTAAGAACACTTGAAGAGACCAGGAAAGAGAAGGTATTTCACTTGGTGTTCACTTACTTCTTACAGCTCATGGTGGAGAATGGTTGGGGATGGAAGTGAACTAGTAGGATAATGAGATGAAATGGGTGGTGCTGTTGCTTTTGGAACTTGATTTTTGTAGTAAAACATATAGAATATCCTTCATGCTTTCAGTCTTTAGATTGACTTATTAGGATGGCATGAATTAGTAATTCAGTAACTAACTAACTATATCTCTCTCCATTAGACACTACTGAGTAGTCAGTTAGAAATGGAAAAAATGAAAGTTGAACAAGAAAGGAAGAAAGCCATTTTCACTCAAGAAGTAATAAAAGAAAAGGTACTAGATTTTTGTTAACATTTGTTTTTGGTATAACCATTTAGTCACTGTTGTGATTAATCATGGATTGTGTTGTAATTTGAGCTGTACTTTCTAAGATCTGTTTAAGACTAACATCAATCTAGTGATGAATTCTAGTTGTATAATCAGTGTCTTGCTTAGGGTGGATCCAAAGTAATTTGAGCATTATCCAAAGACAGTTATTTGAATTGTAGAACTCGCCCTTTTTAAAGTGAATTTTCTGGTTTGTCATTGGAACTCATATACCTCATTTGACCCATTAGGCACCTTAGGAGTAAAACTGGCTTGTTCACTTTCTTTCTGGTTAATGAAGGTAATGTTTCTGGAATGAGTTTTTATATGTTTAAAGAATTATAGTGTAGCTGGAGTTAGCATTATACATTCAAAATATGTAAATTCAAATTACCTTTTGAATTTATTTGGGATTTTACTATTTTTTAAATTTTTAAAATTTTTTAAAAGATTTTATTTATTTATTTGGCAGGTAGAGTTACAGACAGTGATGCCGGCCCTATTTGAGATTTTAAAAATTAAAATGGATAAGCCAGGGTGCAGCACCAAGGTGCACTAGATTGATCCTCTGCCTGCGGTGGATCCCATATGGGTGCCGGTTCTAGTCCCAGTTGCTCCTCTTCCAGTCTAGCTCTCTGCTGAGGCCCCAGAGGGCAGTGGAGGATGGCCCAAGTGCTTGGGCCCTGCACCCACATGGGAGACCGGGAAGAAGTACCTGGCTCCTGGCTTTGGATCAGCACAGCTCCGGCCTTGGTGGCCATTTGGGGAGTGAACCAACGGCAGGAAGACCTATTTTGCTGTCTCTCTCTGTCTGTAACTCTACCTGTCAAATAGAAAAAAAAAAAAAAAGGATAAGCCAGAAATTTTATGGTGTATAAAATTATCGGTAATTTTGTTTTCAAGATGTAGGTTTAATTGATGATACATGAATCAGTTAGTTTGTATATCTGTTTGAATAAAAACATTCTCATTCCATTAAAAAACAGCAACCAGTTTTGTTGTTATAATATGAATGAGTCCTGTGGTGATTTGACAGAGTTTGTCTATACTTTTGATCACTACATATCACAACTTTTATAAGGTTTCTGACTGTTCAGGTATCACATTTTTACCAATTTATGGGAAAATAAGAATGATTCTTTGCTTTCATTACTAACAAAGTTTTCTTGCTTTCTCTCTTTCGTACTTGAATCTGAACAATTTTTTTTTTCTTTACTCCCTAAGGAACGCAAGCAATTTTCTGTGTCTAGCACTCCCACCATGTCACGTTCAAGTTCTATAAGTGGAGTTGATATGGCAGGGCTACAGACATCTTTTCTTTCACAGGTGATGTTTTATTTCTTACATGTGCTTAATTATTAAAATTAATAATGATATAGGGAATATGCAGATGGCAGTTTGGCTATCACCATGACCGTGCCGTTATAAAGGCAGCTCACCTGAATGCTTGCGAAGGAGTACTGATTGCATTGATGAAGAATATATGATTTTTCCGTCTTTGAGAAAGTCGTAGACATTTTAAAGCCAAAATAGAACCGCTTTGTTGGACTGATAATGGAGCATAATCTGCGATAACTGAATAATTCTTTGCATTTTCTTTCATTAACAGGATGAGTCTCATGATCACTCGTTTGGACCAATGTCTGTATCAGCAAATGGAAGTAATCTTTATGATGCTGTAAGGATGGGAGCAGGATCAAGCATTATTGAAAATCTACAGTCTCAGTTAAAGCTAAGAGAAGGAGAAATTACTCACTTACAGGTATTGGCAAAATATAGCATAGTAGAAAATGAAATCTGGGGGTTGAATAAGTAGCACCCTTCATTTCCACTTGAATTCTGAACAAATTGAGAAATAAGAGGAAATGGTAGCTTGTGAAGCCCAAAATGTGTCACATGTATTAATGATACAGCGTAGTTGGAGAAATTAGCTGAGGGTGAGAGCTAACTGAGCCTGCTAATTGATTACCAGGATAAGCAGTCTTACCTTCTCTGTCAGAAGAAATCTCGGGCTGGTGCAGGCCAGCTTACATGTTGCCATCTGACCCAGTGAGATTTTGGTACATCAGGGAGCAGAAGATGCCTGCTCCTTTTAGGCAGCTGTGTCCCCGCAGAATAAAGGGAAGTTCCTGAGCTCACTGCCCACTTTAGTCTTCCCAGATTTATTACTTAGGAAAGTGGCTACAACTCTCAGCAAGGAATATGTAAAGGGAGGAGAGGTAGGAATTGTAACACCCTTCACATGGGAAAAAACACCAGTGAAGAGGGAACATCCTCCCATCTTACCTTTTTTGCCTTTTAAAATTGTGTGCAAGAGAAATGTTAAAATGTTTTACCTATTTTTGATGTTAAACAGCACACAAACTCAGAAGTGAGTCACATTTTCTTCTATTCCAATTATGTGCTTTTGGTTCTGTGGAACTATAACTCTATTGAAGAAAAACTTGAATTGGCAAAAAAAAAATAGAGATCAAGGTAATTGCGTATAGCCCAGTATGCTGTGGTATTTATTTATTTGGTAGCGATGATAGGAATGATATGACTTAACAGAGCTGGGCTATATTAAAGTGTGTTTTTATTCTTCTGAGTTCTTGAAGCAAGAAATATGTCATTTCCTTAGATTAATATGGCTGTGGTTTTTAAATGAGTGACTGGATTTTCTTTGCTTTTTATCTTTTCCTTACACAGTAAACCCTATCAATGAAAATTGGGACTTTTTCTGCCACCTTTTCCTTTTTTTTAGCTTAAGAAACTAGCTCAGGATGTTATGTTGACATATTTGTTTATTCAAAAATAGCACACTAAATACTTTTTATATTAGTGGGATTATTAACCAATATGTTTTGATTTAGACTGTTTTCTGATATTTCTCAGCTAGAAATTGGTAATCTAGAAAAAACTCGATCAATAATGGCTGAAGAGCTAGTTAAATTAACAAATCAAAATGATGAACTTGAAGAGAAAGTGAAGGAGATACCCAAACTTCGAACTCAGCTAAGAGTAAGTATTTTTAACTTAAGGATGAGTTTTAAGATATTTTAATCCAGTACATTAAATCTCATTTTTCATTTATGTAAAATGCATATGCATGCTGTAGTGATATCTTAGAAATTAGAGTGTTAATATTTGAGAAAAGAAATTTAAAGATAAATCTTCTATCTTGCTTATGTCATTACACATTCAAAATATTTTCACAATCATGTTTGTCCCAGTATAGGAAAAGAACAAAATTTTATTTTATTTTATTTTTTAAAACTGTTATTTGAAAGACAGAATTACAGAGTGAGAGAGATAGTTCATCCACTGATTCACTTCCAAATGACCACAGCAGCTAAGGGTGGACCAAGCCAAGGCCAGGAACCAGGAGTTTTATCTGCATCCCCCATGCAGTTGGCTTGGGCCAAGCAGTTGGGCTATTTTGTTCTGCTTTCGAGGTGCATTAACGGGGAGCTGAACTAGACATGGAGCAGCCAGGACTGAGACTGGCGGCAGCTTCACCCACTGTGCCACAACACCAGCCCCAACCACTAAATTGTATTTGACTCATTGATAACATTGCCCCTTTCATGATCTTAGTAGTGTTTTGTTCACTGACTCTCTCTATATATATGTTTGTCTTTATCTCATTACAGTTACCGCATTGGATATTAGGAGACACAGTTAAGCCATAAATGAGAGTATATTTTCTTTTGACTTTTCCTGTGGGCTAAATGCCAAAGAATACTGAAACCAAAATGAAACAGACTGAAGTCTCATTGAGTGGGCTAAAATTTAAGTACGGGATGGAAGAGAGACGAAACCACATGGGTCTATGGGAGAAAATTAGAGACTTAATTAAGGAGAGAGATAGTTAAGATTGACAGTCTTTTGGTTTTTTTCCCTAATTCCCTTTATTTGCTGTTTATTCTACCATAGTGGTTTAGTCCATTTTTTGTTACTATAACAACATATGTGAAGATGAGTACTTTATAAAAAGGCCCATCTGGTTGGCTTCTGGTGAGAGTCCCCTTGGCTGTGTCACAACGTGGCCTGTTGCATTATTGAGTATATGCAAGAGGAGATCACAGAGTGAGACAGGAAGCCAGAAGAATTCAGGCGACGGGCTTACACTTTATATGAAAACCTATTCTGGTGTTTTTTTAAAGGATTGATTTGATTTTTTGAAAGGCAGAGTTAGAGAGGTCAAGACAGAGAGAGGTCTTCCATCTGCTGGTTTACTCCCCAAATGGCCCCCAAAATTGGGGCTGGGTCAGGCCAAAGCCAGGAGCTTGCAGCTCCATTTGGGTTTCCTAATTGGGTGGCAGGGTCCCAGGTACTTGGGCCATCCTCTCTGCTTTCCCAGGTGCATTAGCAGGGAGCTGGGTTGGAAGTGGAGCAGCCAGAACTTGAACTGGAACCCACATGGGAAGCCGTCATCTTAGGCTGTGCTGCTTGCCACAGCACTAGCACCACATCAGCTCCTAACAACCTGTTCTTGCTGGAACTCATTTTATCTACTCACTGAACATTAATCCCTTTGGAAGGGATGCCCTCCAGTGACCTATTTGTCCTCCGTCCCACTCAGCTCCACCTCTTAAAGGTTCCACCACCTCTTAATGCTATCACACTGGGAACCAGGCCTCCAGCACATGAACCCTTGCAGGACAAACCACATCCAAACTGTTTACAAATAACAGTTGTGGCCCATAATCTGCAGTGTGAGTTTAATTTTTTTAAAGATTTATTATTTATTTGAAAGTCAGTTACACAGACACAGAAGGAGAGGCAGAGAGAGAGGTCTTCCATCCACTGGTTCACTCCTCCAACTGGCCCCAGTGGCTGGGACTATGCTGATGCAAAGCCAGGAGCCAGGAGCTTTCTCACAGTCTTTTTTCACTCCTCCAACTGGCCCCAGTGGCTGGGTCTATGCTGATGCAAAGCCAGGAGCCAGGAGCTTTCTCACAGTCTTCCCATGCAGGGGGCAGGGGCCCAAGGACTTGGGCCATTTTCTACTGCTTTCCCAGGGCATAGCAGAGAGCTGGATTAGAAGTGGAGCAGCCAGGCCATGAACTGGCACTCATTTGGGATGCCAGCACTGCAGATAGTGGCTTTACCCACTACGCCTCCACAGCACTGGCCCCAGAGTTTAATTTTAAAAAGATTTATATATATACACACACACACACACTTTTTATTCAAATTGTAGATTTTTTATATAGTTATTTTAAGCATTGTAAACAAATGTGTTTTTCAGGATTTGGATCAAAGATACAACACTATCCTGCAGATGTATGGAGAAAAAGCAGAAGAGGCAGAAGAACTTCGATTAGATCTTGAAGATGTAAAAAATATGTATAAGACTCAAATTGATGAACTTTTAAGACAAAGGCTCAGTTAACTTCTAAAAATTCCATTCTTATCAAACTGAATGTAAACATTTAATATCTAAATGCAGACTTCCAATAAATTCTTTTATAGAATTAGAAAATGGAATTTACTGTAGAATACAGAAGTTTAAAAGAATTTTTGCAGTATGTAGTAATATTTGCAGTTAAATTATTTTGTGCAATATTTGAACTTTATTTTTGAAACTATCCTTTAAAGATTTATTTTTTAAAGCATCTGATTTTTTCTTTTTGCCTTAAATAGCACAGAGATTTATTACTTTATCCTCATATCAGTATGGCTGGGGAAGCAGAGTGGTGTTCATGTATGTATTGTAGATAAATAACTAATTGTAACTATAATTTGTGTTTGTATATATTGATAACATTTAAAGAATAGTATTAACATACTGAAACTTTTAAATCTTCCATACAAATCTTCAACATGATTGCTACTTATGAAAACATATGTTAAGTGTTCAAGTAGAGAAGTTATTAAACCTGTGGTTATTAAATTTTATACTAATTATTTTCCTTTAAAGTAGAAGTCACACTGACACTGAAATTTAAAGAATAATTAAAAAGAGTTTGGTATAAAATTTTATCTCACCCAGCTTCCAAAACTAATTCTATAGATTTTGCTACTTTTAGATACTTGTCTGGAGAAAGCTCTACTAAGTTATCAAGGCGTAAGTAGATGGTAGAAAAAATTTACTTACACTGTGTTTATGATGGCATTAGTAACACTTAAATGATTTTGAAGAGGTGTTGTTTTACTACCCTATACAATGAGTCAAAAATAATAACATTATTAACGTGGTTTACTCTTTGAAAATTACTTGTTTGCATTTGTAAATCTTTGAGCACGTTAAAAATGAATGTTTGATATTACAGAATATCTATAACAAAATAGAAAGATTGTAGGAATTTGTTTAAATTTGATATTTTACAATTCTGTGAACTTCATCATTTATTTTTTTTTCCTTGAAGCTTTAAACACAAACATAATGTGGAATAGCTTTAGAAAATAGCTATGCCTTCTTCCAAATGTTATTTTGTTCATAAGTTAACCAGGCTGTGTTTTAGACCTGTGAAGTATTTTGATACATTTTATTACTGAATGACATTTAACTGCCTTTGTTTGCAAATAAAACTGTCACTTAAGTTTTAAATAGTAGTGCTTTAGAGGATAACTATAAGTAAGCCATCTTAAAGAATTTGGAGAGATTTTCAGGGCAATTCAAGTGACCTCATTTTTGTTCTTTTTATATTCTAGACAGTCTTTCTGTCATTGGAGCTCTGATTTGTAGCATTAATAAATATTCTTTCAATGTGAGCCAAATTCATAAAATTAATATTCTGTATTTTAGTAGTGAAAGGCAGTTTAATAGCTTTTTGTCAGCTTGACTTCTTTTTAATCTTCTAGAGAAGAATGACAAGACTGATAGCAATAAGAAATGTACAGAATATAGAAAATATAGGAAACTAAAGTTGCAAAATTCTGCCAAGCATTTCAAAGTAGGAGTTTAGGATTATGAAATGGTCCTTTAAAAATATCCATTAATTAAAAAGTAAAAAGACCTAAAACCTTCAGTTGCAGAAAAAAGACTGAAATAAAACTTTATTGTACCTTTCAATTTCATGATATTAAACATTCTTTAATTCTTATTAATCTTGATTGATAGATCAATTCACGTAAAAGTTTAAAGTGTTTTCAACTTATTTAAAAGTGACAAACAGCTATTAAGTCTATGGCTGTGTATAACCATATATATATGTATATATATATATATATATACACATAAAGATTTATTTTATTTATTTGAAAGAGTTACAGAGAGAGAGAACAAGAAGCAGAGATCTTTCATGCACTGGTTTATTCTCCAAATGGCCACAGCAGCTGAGGCTAGGCCAGACCAAAGCCAGGAGTTTCTTCCAGGATTCCCATGTGGGTGCAGGGTCCCAAGCACTTAGGCCATCTTCCGCTGCTTTCCCAGGCACATTATCAGGGAACTGGATTGGAAGTGGGGCAGCTGGGACTTTAACTGGAGCCTATATGGAATGCTTGCTTTGCAGGCATCAGCTTTATCCACCATTCCAAAATGCTGGCCCCTACCACATACTACTCTTGTATCCATAAACTAAGAGCTGATATTCATACTGATCTTGTGTTGATTTATTATACTCTTAAATCTCTCAATTTTTTAAAAGATTTATTTATTTATTTGAAAGGCAGAGTTACAGAGAGGCAGAGGCAGACAGAGTGGGGGGAAGGGTCTTCCATCTGCTGGTTCATTCCCCAGATGGCCACAATGGCCAGAGCTGCACCAATCCAAAGACAGGAACCAGGAGCTTTCTCTGGGTCTCCCATGTGGGTGCAGGGGCCCAAGGATTTGGGCCATTTTCTACTGCTTTCCCTGCAGAGAGCAGGATTGCACATGGAGCAGCCGAGTCTCAAACTGGCGCCCATTTGGGATGCTGGCACTCAGATGGCAGCTTTACCCACTATGCCACAGTACTGGCTGTCAATTCATTTTTAAGTTGAGAAGGTGTACTGAATGAGTTTCTTGAAAACCTCCAGTAAATGGCATGCTATCTATTGAATATTGGTTGCTGTATTTTGCTGTTTGTCATTTAAACTTCTTTATCCATAAAGTATATTCATAGTCTAATGGGTAAGAAAATAGCTTGCAATTAAATATTCCCATTCTTAAAGTGAAGTGATAATACTAATGATAAAAAGTAAAATGAAAGAGGTGTGAACTTTGTTGTTTGGTGAAACTCATAAAAAGACAGGTATGGAACACAGGATGCTTCGAACTCCTCGGAGGTAAATTGAGACCACCATTTCTTACCTTTCCTTTGCCTTTTTTTGAGAACCTCCAGTTGTATAAGGTTTAGCATGTAGAATGTACCAAATATTTCTACATTGTGATTTAAGATATTCTAAACATGACCTAGGGAAACATGAGTTTTTACAGTCAAGTAAATGGAAAGAATGTTCAGGGAATTTTTTTTTCTCATGACCTCTCAATTGGCATTTTGTTTTATTGAAATTTTATTTGAACATATATTAAGGGCATTATAGAATAGCCACAAGAAATAAGAGAAAATGATGGAGATGTTGTATTTAGTGTACTGCTGTTTAGTGTGTATACATGTATGTTCTAGTGTTTCATAATTTTTCATTTCAGTCAAAGAAAATGTTGATCTGATTTTCCCTATTCTAGGTCAGTTTAAACTAAAAAGACTTTAATAACATTTTGTAAAGGGCTAAAAGTGATTAAGCTGCAGATTGATATTATATTATTTTAATTCTAAGTGAAAAATAATGTAAATAATAAACATGGATCTGATTTGAATAAAGATTTTAAAATAGTAATAATGTATTTCATTTTTAACTGTTTGGAGTGGCCAGTAGCAATGAATGAAGATAGTGTTGTTTATGAAGATAATATGGCTTGTATAACTTGGGAACTCATATTTTAAGAGAATAAAGATAAGCTCAAATTTTGTTATGAATCGTACAAATAAGAGTATTGCTAGTAAATTAAGTATAGTTTTCCTAATGAAGATAGATGTTTGGAAAACATAATTTTTTTATTTTTTCTTTTGACAGGCAGAGTGGACAGTGAGAGAGAGAGAAAGGTCTTCCTTTGCCGTTGGTTCACCCTCCAATGGCTGCCGTGGACGGCGCGCTGCGGCCGGTGCACCGCGCTCATCCGATGGCAGGAGCCAGGTGCTAGGTGCTTTTTCCTGGTCTCCCATGGGGTGCAGGGCCCAAGCACTTGGGCCATCCTCCACTGCACTCCTGGGCCACAGCAGAGGGCTGGCCTGGAAGAGGGGCAACCGGGACAGAATCCGGTGCCCCGACCGGGACTAGAACCCGGTGTGCCGGCACCGCAAGGCGGAGGATTAGCCTGTTGAGCCACGGCGCCGGCCGGAAAACATAATTTTAAGCATTTACTTATTTTAACTAACTGGTGATTACCCTAGGGATCGTTTGTGTCCATTTTTGTTCTTAAACAGTATCAAGATATCCTTCTAGGTCTTCTAACATTTCTGTATTCAAATAGTAAGAAAGTAATCCTCTATTCCTGAGTTCCTGTTGCTTGTATTATTAAGCTGTTAACTTTGTTCTGGTTCTTTAAAATCCTTCAAGCTGTTGCTTTTACATGTAATAAATATTTTACTTTTCAGCCAATCAAGGTCCTTTTACAAAAAAAGTTGGAAATTAACTATCTTTCTTAATACTTTAATATTTTTTTTTTGAAAATAAACAACAAAAGAACCTCAAAATGCTGTAGTAATGCACAGTTGTGACATAGGGATTTTACTCTTAGAGCTGTCCAAAATCCCCTATTTTGGAGGCCGGCATTTGGCTCAGTGGGTTCAGCCACCACCTGTGACACTGGCAATCCCATATGTGAGCATGGGTTCAAATTCCTGCCTCTCCACTTTTGATCCAGCATCCCTGATGATGATGCTGGGAAAGCAGTGGAAGATGGCCCCAGTGTTTGGGTCCCTGACATCCATGTGAGAGACCCAGATGGCGTTCCAGGCTCCTGGCTTTTACCTGGCCCAGCCCTGGTTATTTTGGCTGTTTTGGCCTTTTGGGGAGTGAAACAACATATGGAAGGTCTCTTATCTGTCAGTCTGCCTTTCAAAAAAAACCTTAAAAAAAAAATTGTGTATATGTGTGTGTGCAAAATTCCTTATACTGCTTTGCTGCAAAGTAAGCTAGATTTAATATTTAGAGCCCCAACAATACTAAGCAAGCATTAGGTTTTCTGTTTGCTTAATATTAAATGTTCTTGCTTTCATGGGTCATAATGGGAGAGCCTGTGGTAGACAGGTGTTCCTCTCACTTTTAGATACTGTACCCATTTGTTCTCTTAGAATTACAGTTATTATTGTAAAAAATACACATTGAAAAATCTGTGGTCATGTTGATAGTAAGAAACACAGTCTTGTAAGCACTGTGTAAGGAATTCATTTACGTAGGATAATAATCCCTTATGTACATCTAGAATGCTCTGAGAACCCTTTTTAAAAAACATGTGCTATCAGATCTACTTTGGTGGTAAAGCCTGCCCTGCATTGATGTGGGGCTAGCATAGACTTTGTTTCACTTAGTGCAAATTCTCATACATTTTGCTGCAGAAATACTGTGGGAGGTTAAGGGGTGCTGACCCAAGGCTCAGTATGGATATTGGATAATAAATGGTCTATATCTGTATTCTGTTTAAAATTAGCAAACAAAAAAAACTCAGGTGGTGAAGCACTAAGCCTTTTTACTGTAATGTAAATTTAAAATATTAAAAACTAAAAAAGGGGGGAGGAAAGTGAGAAAGGGAATAGTCCTAGAATTGTATCTACGAACTATACGAATCTGTAAAATCTAAAGTTTTAAAAAATCTTAGGAACACTTATGGTTACAAGGATTTTGGCAAAGGAATTGTACACCTGCATATTTATCTTTAAGTCATCCTTTAAAAAATTGTCACAATCACCACCCTTCCTCAAAATCTTAATAATTCATGTAAGTTGTGGGGTGATACTCTACTTCGTCATTCCCTTTCATTTAGTAGCTGGTGTATTTCTATAAGAAGAAACTGCCCTTTCAGCTACTTGGTGGCTTGTATTATAATTCACATAAGAGAATAAATATTGCTTGATCCCTTTCATTATTTACCATCTTCAGGATGAGAGTTGGTTTCTCACATCATCAGAGATGAACGTTAAGTTTTTGGCTTGGGTGTTTAGTTGATTTTGTCTTTTCAAATATAATTATTTAAATATATTTGTGCTTGGGGGCCGGTGCTGTGGTGCAGTGGGTTAACGCCCTGGTCTGAAGCGCCAGCATCCCTTATGGGCACCGATTTGAGACCCGGCTAATCCACTCCTGATCCAGCTCTCTGCTGTGGCCTGGGAGAGCAGTAGAAGATGGCCAGTGTCCTTGGGCCCCTGCACCCATGTGGGAGACCTGGAAGAGCTCCTGGCTCCTGGCTCGCAGCTCCAGCTGTTGCAGCCAGTTGGGGAGTGAACCAGCAGTTGGAGGACCTCTCTCTCTCTCTCTCTCTCTCTACCTCTTCTCTCTCTATGTAGCTCTGACTTTCAAATAAATAAATAAAATCTTAAAAAATATATATATATATTTGTGCTTTTCAGTGACCTCTACTGATGTCTTACATTATTCTGTCTTTGGCCAGAGGAAGCCTTCTCAAACTGGTTCTTCGAGTCCTTTTGATACTACGAATAGCCATTGAGTACTTCCTTGCTTCCTGGTGCCAGATATTTTAGGCTCATTTTGTACATTTCCTGTTGCATAAGCAATCCATTTTTCTATGGAGTTAATGGTTCACGTAATGGGGAATGATTTGTGGAGATTACATTCTAGGTGCAGGGGCTGTTTCTTGCCACTGGCAATTACGTATGTAGGAGAGATCTATTTTTGTAGAAAAAAATTTTATCGGCAGGTGCTGCGGATCAACAGGCTAATCCTCCGCCTTGCAGCGCCCGCATACCGGATTCTAGTCCTGGTCGGGGCGCCGGATTCTGTCCCAGTTGCCCCTCTTCCAGGCCAGCTCTCTGCTATGGCCCGGGAGTGCAGTGGAGGATGGCCCAAGTGCTTGGGTCCTGCACCCCATGGGAGACCAGGAGAAACACCTGGCTCCTGCCTTCGGATCAGCACGGTACGCCGGCTGTGGCGGCCATTAGAGGGTGAACCAATGGCAAAAAGGAAGACCTTTCTCTCTCTCTCTCTCACTGTCCACTCTGCCTGTCCAAAAAAAAAAAAAAATTTATGCATATTTGGAACTCCAGTTGAAATTCTGACATAGCTACCAACAACTTACTGAAAACAGCTGATGATTTTTTTGGTAATTCTTTTAGTCCTGAGGGTACAAATTATGTTTCAATGTTGCTTTGAATAATTTCCTATGATATGCCATAACTGGGTAGCATTTGGGTTGAGTCAGTTTCATTTTAGCTTTCATTTTCAAGGGGTGCTTTTTACAAATTTAATTTTGCTTTAAAATGTAAAACACTTACATGCTTTCAAGGTCATGTCCATGTAAGGTATATTCAGGGATATTCTTTGTCCCCAAAATCCATATTCTCCCTTTTTGCTAAAGGTAAGGATTTTAAGTGTTATCCTCTACTTGTAAAGTTAATAATACAAATATGTGTGTATACTTCCCTTTCTTCACTAAATGACAGCATATTACACATTTATTTTCTATTCAGTATTATAGCCTATAGTGTATAGATTTCTTATTTTTTTAATAAAGTGACTACATTTATTATGGTTTTTTAAAAAGATTATTTATTTATTTATTTATTTGAAATTCAGAGTTACAGAAAGGCAAAGAGAGAGGTCTTCTATCCGCTGGTTCACTCCCCAAATGGCTGCAATGGCCAGAGCTGGGCTAATCTTGAGGCCAGGAGCCAGGATCTTCTTCCAGGTCTCCCACATGGGTGCAGGGACCCATGAACTTGGGGCCATCTTCTACTGCTTTCCCAGGCCATAGCAGAGAGCTGGATCGGAGCCACTGGGACTTGAACCGGCGCCCGTATGGGATGTCAAGACTGTAGATTATAGCTTTACTTGCTATGCCACAGCACCAGGCCCATTTATTATATTTTAAGAAAGATAATCAATGAGATAATTACAAAACTTCACAGAGTTTAGCTACAAATTAATAACTATATTTTATAGATAAAAATACAAAGAGTATGGTATTATGAAATTTAAATTCATGTACCATGTGACTAGCAGTCTGTCCATTCTGGTATTTACTTAGAGAAAAAGAAACACTTATGGAAGTACAACTAGTAAAATATAAGATTTTGAAAATCTTCAAGTAATGAAGACCAATTAAAATTTAGCTTTGTTTTAAGAATCAAATGTAGTAAGAAGTTCACTATTAAGAAAATTGTACTGACAAAGGGAAGTCATTTGGACTCAAGGCCAAAGAAGTCAAATTTATAAGCGACTACATTCCTTGTGGCCAAAGGAGAACACTGAGACTGGAATTCCTGGACACTGAGGTCACAAAAAATGACAAATAGACAGTTCCCTTAAAATGAATGGAATTGAAATCAGCCAAATGTCATTACCCCATTCCCAGGGCAGATAAGCTTTGCTGCTTGAGATTTCAGTATTGCTGCAGTCTGGTAATTTCAGTGGGTCTCTTAAAATGTCACAAACACGATTGATTACTTGATCTTTCTCAATATAGTACTTCCTTATTGTCCAGCTCAAGCGTGGTAATGTCTAGGTAAGATATGGCTTCCACCATGAACTACTCCTTATTTAATGAATTCTATGAGGGCTGGTGATGTGGCTTAGCGGGTAAACGCATCCCATATGAGTTCCTGTTCAAGTCCTGGCTGCTACACTTCCGATCTAGTTCTCTGGTAATACACCTGGGAAAGTAGCAGAAGGTAGCCTAAGTGCTTGGGCCCCTGCACCCAGAGGGAGGACTCAGAAGAAGCTCCTGGCTCCTGCCTTTGGATCAGCCCAGTTCTGACCATTGCGGCCATTTGTGGATGGAAGATCTCACTGTTGTCCTTCTCTCTGTAATTCCGCCTTTCAAATAAATATTCCTTTAAAAAAGAATACTATGAGTCACATGGAAATCTTCACCTTGAGATCATATGTTGCCTGATATGGATTCTTTATTTCTCTGTCTAGAGGTAAGTGGTTCTTTTTTCCCTTGGTGCTGCACATTGGCTATGATTTCTGCCTTGCTAAATCCTGAGTCCTTGATAATATATGCATTGTGCTTTTTATGATGGGGTGGAGTACCTTATTGACAGCAGACAGTAAATGGTGAGCAGAAATGATATGGGCTTTTCTCAGGCCAAATAATTTATACATAAATTAAGACTCTCTAGGAAAATCTATCTGATATATTAATCAGAAATATTATCTGTAATGGGTGCATCATCAGTCTTGGAGGCTAAGAGAATATGGATTCCATCTAGGATGGAATCAAATGAACATTTTATTTTATTTTTTTTAGCTTCAGCATCTAGGTCATGTTTTGTCAACTTCAACATTCTTCATATTTGTGATAGATAGCTCATTGACTTTTAAATTTATTTTTTGTTATTTCTAATTAGTTTTTAACAGATGCAGTGTGATTTGTAGATACATTTGTAGGAACATAATGATATTCCCTTCCTCCCTCCGTCTCTTCCCCCCACTCTCTTTCCTTCTTTCTTTTTTTAAATATTCATTTATTTGAAAGAGTTACACAGAGAGAAAGAGAGGCAGAGGGAGAGGAGAGAGGAAGAGAGAGAGTCTTCCATCTGCTAGTTTACTCCCCAAATAGTCACAATGGCCAGGACTGCCAGATGGAATCTAGGAGCCAGGAACTCCATCCAGATCCCTTACATGGGTGCAGGGGCCTGAGGACTTAGGTCATCTTCCACTGCTTTCCCAGGCACATTAGCAGGGAGCTCAATCAAAGTGGAGCAGCTGGGACAAGAACCAGTGCCCTTAAGGGATGTCGGCATCACAGGCGGCAGCTTTACCACTGTGCCACAACAACAGCCCCTGAATGTCTATTTTCAAAATTAGACAGAGATGGACAGATCTGTCTTCTGGTTCATTCCCCAATGGCTACAACAGCTGTGGCTGGGGCAGGCTGAAGCCAGGAGCAGGGAAATCAATCTAGGTTTCCCACATGGATGGCAGGGACCCAAGTACTTGTCTCCTAGGGTATTCATTAGCATGAAGCTGGAATCAGGAGCCATGTTGGGACTGAAACCCAGATACTGTGATGAGGGATGTGGGTGTCTCAAGTGGTATCTTAACCACTGCTCCAAATGCCCATCCCCTTAGTGTCAACTGGAAGAACATTTAAAATTAAAAAAATTTTAAAGATTTTATTTATTTATTTGAAAGGCAAAGAGTTAGAGGCAGAAGCAGAGGCAGAGAGACAGATCCATCCTCCATCCGCTGGTTCATTCTCCAGTTGGCCACAATGGCCAGAGCTCAGCAAATCCAAAGCCAGGAGTCAGGAGCTTCCTCCTGGTCGCCCACATGGGTGCAGGGGCCCAAGGACCTGGGTGGCCATCACTGCTTTTCCAGGCCATAGCAGAGTGGGACTCAAACCGCAGCCCATATGGGACGCCAGCACTGCAGGTGGCAGCTTTACCTGCTATGCCACAGTGCTGGCCCAAAAAGTGATATTTTAAGTAGTCTAGTAAGAAACAGTAATTCTCATGTTTGTTATTTTTTGTTTGTTTGTTTTTACAGGCAGAGTGGACAGTGTGAGAGAGAGACAGAAAGGTCTTCCTTTTTGCCGTTGGTTCACCCTCCAATGGCTGCCGTGGCCGGCGGCCCATGCTGATCCGAAGGCAGAAGCCAGGTGTTTCTCCTGGTCTCCCATGGGGTGCAGGGCCCAAGCACTTGGGCCATCCTCCACTGCACTCTCGGGACATAGTAGAGAGCTGGCCTGGAAGAGGGGCAACCAGGACAGAATCCGGCGCCCAGACCGGGACTAGAACCCCGTATGCCAGCACTGCAAGGCGGAAGATTAGCTTATTGAGCCACAGCATTGGCCATAGTTTTTAGGTTCTAAAAGTCCTTTCATACCTATTCCTATAAATCTTAAAGACCACTCAAAAGGTAACTAGAAGAGCAACTTGTCGATGTCAAGTAATTTGATTGGTTTGTATATACTTGCAATTAGATTAACACAGGTTGAGAAACCTTTCTTAGGTGTTACATTTAGTATATATGAGATATATATGAGGGAGCTTCAAAAAGTTCCTAGAAAATTCACTTTAACCCCATTTTCCCATAAGCTTTCTGAGGCTTCCTCAAAAATCATGTACATGAATTTAAGAAAACTTAATTTTTATTTTTAAAGGTGGAGGGACACCTTCCATCTGTTCACTATCCAAATGTCCGCAATGTCTGGGGTCAAAGCTGGGAACCCTGCGCTCAGCCTGGGTCCCCTAGAGGAGCAGCAAGAATCCAAGTCCTTGAGCTGCCTCCCTGGATGTGCATTTGCAGGAAGCCGCATGGGAAGTGGAAGAGCCGGGGCTGCAAGCAGGCTCTCCCCCAGGGGATCCAGGCATTCCAAGCAGCCACTTTACCTCTGTGCCAAACACCTGCCTCAGTATTCGTAGACTTTTGAACACGTAAAATCAACTTGTTTACAACTTTACTTTTAAATGACAATTCATGTTGAATCAACAGGAAAACGACATTTCCTGTACATGACATAATAGGATGGTGGCAAGTAAAATGAAAAAGTATTTTTAAAAAGTACTGTCCTTATTAGTATGGGAGTGGGTAAAGAATAAAAGAAGAAAACAGTAAATCCCTTAGAGGCAAAGTCTTTCTTACAAGAACAGATGAATCAATACTTTAAAGTGTTTTAGAATAACACTTGTCAACTGCTAAACACCCTATAATTTTTTTTTTTTAATTTATTTGACAGAGTTATAGACAGAGAGAGACAGAGAGAAAGGTCTTCCTTCCGTTGGTTCACTCCCCAAATGGCCGCCACGGCCGGAGCTATGCCGATCTGAAGCCAGGAGCCAGGTGCCTCCTCCTGGTCCCTCATGCGGGTGCAGGGGCCCAAGTACTTGGGCCATCCTCCATTGCCCTCCCAGGCCACAGCAGAGAGCTGGACTGGAAGAGGAGCAACTAGGACTAGAACCTGGAGCCCATATGGGATGCCGGTGCCGCAGGCAGGCAGAGGATTAACCAAGTGAGCCACGGCGCCGGCCATGGCGCCAGCCCCGACACCGTATGATTTTTATTTGTAAAGAATTTTCCAGATAATAGTTCTGAATTAGCAGGTCACTAATAGTACTTGTATCCATTCTTATAACAGCATCTAAAAAAAATTGGAAAGCATGTATGCCTTTGGAAACAAAGCATTGAGCTTCCTTGTGATTATCTTACTAGTGACTCTACATCTGAGCGCGTTTATTCTGATGGCATCAGCCTTCACTATGTCAGTTTAAGGTGGATCAGTATTTGACAATTGACCATATTGTGCTATAGATGGCATACTAGAAATGCGAGAAGGCAACGCTGTGCCAGCATCCCATATGGACGCCGGTGAGAATTCTGGCTGCTCTACTTCCGATCCAGCTCTCTGCTATGGCCTGGGAAAGCAGTAGAAAATGGCCCAAGTTGTTGGGCCCCTGCATCCGCGGGGAGACCGGAAAGAAACTCCAGGCTCCTGGCTTCAGATTGGCCCAGCTCCGGCTGTTGAAGCCATCTGGTGAGTGAATCAGCGGATGGAAGACCTCTCTGTCTCTGTCTCTCTCTTTCTCTCTCCCCTCACCCCCCTGCGCCTCTCTCTAACTCTGCCTCCCAAGTAAATAAATAAATCTTAAAAAAAAAAAAAAACGGGGGGGGGGGCAAGAACAGAAGTCAGTGAGAGAGATGTGTTCAAGTCATTATGATATACACAATTATATTCAAGTAAGTATAAAACCCGAAAAATTAAACTTCATGGGCCGGCATTGCCGCTCTGCGGGTTAAGCTGCTGCTTGAGACTCCAGCATTCCATAACCAAGTGCTGGGTTCGGATCCCCACTACTCCACTTTCAATCTGAATTCCTGCATATGCGCACTTCAAGAGGCTGCAGATGCTGGCTCACAGGCTTGGTCCCTGCCACCACGCTGGAGGTCAGGATGGAGTTTCTGGCTCCTCCCGTAGGCCGGGCTGTTGCAAGTATTTGCGGAGCAAACCAGCAGATGGGAAAATCTGTCTCCCCCTCTCTCTCTCCCTTCCAAAAAAATAAACATAAAAAAAAAAAAAAAACCCACAACCTCAGAGTTCCATTTGAACATGGGGAGCTTTCGGAAAAGCAAAAAAAAAAAACAACAACAAAAAACCACCACTTTATTACTATCTTCGCAACAGGAACAGGAAGACCAAAACCTGTCTTCTGTCAATTACGTCCCGTCCCCAAATCTGCAAGTTTGCTCTAAGAAGGGAGGTAAGCGGAGGCCACGCGGAGGGCAGCAGCACCCACTTCGCTTTCGGCCGCTCCTGCCCTAACTTTGCTCACAAGGGGGCGCCGGCGTCCCCGGCTTTCAGCGCCCCGGCTTCCCAGCCCGGCTTCGGTGGCCGGGTGAGAGGCCGTCCCCCTAATCTCAGCGGCGAGAGGACGCAAGGGGAAGCAGAGCGTGGCTTCCCGGATCCGCGCCCCTGCCCTGCCGAGCGCTGCCCCTCGCCGCTCCGGCCTCGCCAGGGCTCGGGCCCGCCCCGGCGCCGGCCGCCCAAGGTGTCCCGCCTGCTCCCTGGCGCCCCCTGGCCCGCCTCTGGCGCCCGAGGTTTCCGGTGAGCGGGAGTCGCCGGTTATGACGACTCCCTGCTCCCGAGCCGCCGCCGTCTCCTCCTGCTCCGCAGCCGCGGCCCCCGGCTCCAGGTGGGCCTCCCCGCGCGCCGAGCGCCAGCACCTGCGCCCCTGCCCGCCGCCCTGGCCGCCGCACGCGGGGCCCGGCTGTGCGTGCTGCCGGCGTGGCTTCCCCGGGAACCGCAGCCTCTCCGCCGACTCCGCCCGCGCCCTCCCGTGCCCGGCGGCCCGGAGAGGCGGCCCTTGGGAAGCCGACCGTGGCCCTGCCGGGTGCTGGCGGCGAGGCGCCGGATTCGCGGGCACCCCGCTGGGGCCCCGGGGGAGGTGGCGGGGTGCCCCTGCCCGCACGCCGTGGACCCGGTTTCCCCGGCCCGGGGCGGAGCTGCTCCTCTAGGCCCCGCCCTGGCGCAGCGGGGACGTGGGGGGCGGCCCCCGGAGGTCTCTGCGACCGTGGAGGAGTCCCGGGCGGATCGCGGGGTCCCCAGGGTGAGCTCAGGGGCTGGGCTGTGCGCGCCGTGGACTCGCCCCACTGCGCGGGGGCTCACCTAGCTCTCCTGGGCCACTTCCACCTCTGTGGTTGCGCAGGCAGCCAGGCCCTTCTGAGCCCCGCCTGGCGTCCCGCGTGAGACTTTACCGACCGGTTTAGGGGTCTGAGCCTTGCGCGTTTCAAGTTTCATTTGTGCACTGCTTCCTTCAAACCTTCGCGCGCTCCGACGCGGTTCCGCTCCCCTCTCACCCGTGTGGTGCCCGACAACCCCGGGTTCAGACTTTGATTTTTTTTCCTCCTCCCTGCTTTTTAGGCCTGTGGATCCCGTCAAGGCATGCAGGAGTGGAGCTGCTGGAAGACGTTGCACAGGCACTGACCTTCGCGCAGCCCGCAGCCCTGCGCGCACGTGGGCTTCCTGCCAGGCCCCCGGGGCTGTACTTTCATGCACCAGTAGTTACCCGCGTCGCCCGGTGCAAGTGCCTGCGTGCCCTCCGCCAAAGCCAGGTTGTTGATCGGCGCCTGTACGGTTTTCCCAGCAGTCGCCTGAGTGTTGCTTTTTCCTCCGTAGGTGGCTGAGTTTAGTGATAGCCGGAGCTCAGGGAAGGGCGAAGGACTCGGATAACGAAAGCTCAGGACTTGGCCTTACGCCCAGCGACGGTGAGTCGTGGGGAAGTCCAGTGATGCGATGAGTAGGGGTATTGTGGTGAGAGCCGGGGCAGTGTGTGCTCCTAGGAGTGTGTCACTCAACATTAGCCGTCCCTGGCCTGTACCAACTGGGGCTGCAGAAGGTGGGTGAGCAGCTGGCCTCAGTTACTGAGCTAAGAGTCATGTCTGATCCTTTGCTTTGAGAGGTATGGTATTCATGAAGAAGGTGAGTCAGACCTTCTGGTTAGGGGCTAACTCACTTTTTTAAAAAATGCATTCATTTATTCAAAAGATGGAGTGATAGAGGAAAAAAAGAAATCTCTGGTTCACTCCCCAGAAGGCTACTACTGCCAGGGCTGCTTGGGCTGGAGCAGACTGAAGCCAGGAGCAAGGAGCTCCATCTGGGTCTCCCACGTGGGTAGCAGGGGGCCAAGCACTTGGGCCATCCTCCACTGCTTTCCCAGGTGCGTTAGCAGGGAGCTGGATCAGAAGTGGAGCAGCCGGGACTCTGGTATGGGATGCCGATGTCACAGGCCACAGCCTAACCTGCTGGGCCACAACTCGGCGCTGGGTACCTCATTAAATTCTATTCTTTCTGACTAGTTCCTTTAATTCAAAATATCCTCTTGAATGATAAACTCTACTTTAGCATCCTGTTAATGGTATCTGTTTCATTTCTGACAGGTTTTCTATACCAGAAACATTGCTACAGCTTCTTTGTGATTCTGGAGATTATCAAGGTAATTATTTTAATTACAGGTAGAGCCATTGATACTATTAGTATGTGTTTTGTATTTTGTTAAGATCGCTCTCAACTCAGGTAAAAGTCCCAGCAAAGAAAATATTGATTCAGATCTGCTCTACAACAGGTAGAGATGCTGTTGGGAGCTACCTAAATGAAAAGCCATCATATTTACTGCTGCACAGGGTAAAACGACTTCCTCCTGGTGTCTCCACTGTCCAGGTACCTTCCCATAGCCTTGGAGCTTGAGGTTGGATTGAAAAGTCTGTATCTACAGGCCTGGAGTCAGTGGAGACTGGTTCTGAAAACTGGATTTTGCAGGAGGCCCCAGAAAACAGGTGACTCAGCTGAGGAACGTCCAGCATGGACCATGCCCTTTCACCTGGTGCCGAGGGCGCTTAAAAAATTAGAGCAAAGACACCTCAAGTGAACTGCAAATGGCGTGATGATGGGGTGGGAGAGATGCGAAGAATTTGGCCTGAGCTAGGAACCTTATTGGAAGAGCTGCACATGCAGAGGCCATTTTGTCCCATGCTAAGGTTTTTTTTTTTTTTAAATTTATTATTATTATTTATTTAACAGGTAGAGATATAGCTAGTGAGATAGAGAGAGAGAAAGGTCTTCCTTCCGTTGGTTCACCCCCCAAATGGCTGCTATGCCTGGCGTGCTTCACCGATCCAAAGTCAGGAGCCAAGTGCTTCCTCCTGGTCTCCCATGTGGGTGCAGAGGCCCAAGCACTTGGGCCATCCTCCACTGCCTTCCCAGGCCATAGCAGAGAGCTGGACTGGAAGAGGAGCAATTAGGACTAGAACCCGGCGCCCATATGGGATGCCGGTGCCGCAGGCGGAGGATTAACCAAGTGAGCCATGGTGCTGGCCCCCAATGTTAAGGGTTTTTAAGGCCAGTGTTAGGAGGGGAAGAGTTCGACTGCACTCCTGGAGTGTCTGAGTCTTAGCTCTTATCACAGATTGTCATAATTGCCAGGTCATTAGCATCACCAGAGCTATACCTTAGTTGACGGCTGAGTCTTTCCTGCTTCCTTGCTACTTGGAAGATCCCCCCTGGAACTCAGTAGGTACTCACATGTTGATGGTGATTACTGCTTATCATTCCACAGACTTGCTCAGAGCCATTCCACTTCCTTTTTTGTATTGCTGACACATCTTTTTTTTTTAAAGATTTTTTTATTTGAGGGATGGAGTTACAGACGGAGAGAGAGACAGAGAGAAAGATCTTCCATCTGCTAGTTTACTCCCCAAATGGCTGCAACAGCCAGAGCTGAGCTGATCCAAAGTCAGGGCCAGGAGCTTCTTCTTGGTCTCCCACGTGGGTGCACTTAGGCTGTCTTCCACTGCTTTCCCAGGTGCATTAGCAAGGGAGCAGGATGGAGCATCTGGTCACAAACCGGTGCCTGTAAGGGATGCTGGTGCTGCAGGTGGCGGCTTAACCTGCTCTGCCACAGCACCAGCCCCCATTTTATCAATAATTAACTCATTTAACTCATAGTAGCCCTCAGAGGAAGGTTCATTTGTAGGTCCATTCTACAGATGGGGAAATTGAGGCACAGAAAGGTCAAATAACTTGCTAGGCACCTTTAGACAGAGATAGAAACCCAGGAGGCTGAACTTGAAAGTTCATCTTTGAAACGGCCAAGCTGTGTTGTGTATCATGTTCCCTTTCTTTATTTCAGGTAGACTGAGTTGTTTTTGTAAATGAAGTGTTAGCGGAATACAGAGACTCCCATGCCTTTGTAGTAACTGTGGCTGCTTCCCCGACCGAGGCATGGTTGAGTCGTTGCCACACAGATCACGTAGGTCCTGCAAAAGCAAAGATGTTTCCCACGTCCTCCTAGACAGAAGTTGGTGGCCCCCAGTTTATTTGATTCACAGTGCTTCTCCCCATTGGAAGTGGATTATTTATTTGACTGATTATTTATGTCTCTGGTGCTAGGTAATATAATCCCGGAGAACAAGGATCTTTCTGGTTTGTTCCTCCTTGTAAGCTTAGTTCCCAGCACAGAGCCTGGCACCTAGCAGGTGTTCAATACGTATTTATTGCTTAGTGATACAGCAGAGTGTGTTGTAAGTATACTAAGCTCTTGACACTTTTCTTTGCCTTTCAGAGGAATTTTTCCTTTTTTAAAACATTTATTTGTGGAACTAACAATGTGGCATAGTGGGTGGAGCCACTGCCTACAATGCCAGCATCCACATGGACGCTGGTTTGTATCCTGGCTGCTCCACTTCTGATCCAACTCTCTGCTATGGCCTCGGATAGCAGTAGAAGATGGCCCAAGTCCGTGGGCCCCTGCACCCGAGTGGGAGACCCGGAAGAAGCTCCTGGCTCCTGGTTTCGGATCAGCAAAGCTCCAGCCGTTGCGGCCAATCGGGGAGTGAACCAGCGGATGGAAAACCTCTCTTTCTGTCTCTACCTCTTTCTGTAACTCTGTCTTTCAAATAAATAAAAGTGAATCTTTAAAAAAATATTTATTTGAAAGGCAGAGAGAGAGATTTTCTTTTCTTTTTACAGGCAGAGTGGACAGTGAGAGAGACAGACAGAGAGAAAGGTCTTCCTTTGCCGTTCGTTCACCCGCCAATGGCCGCCACCACCAGCGCGCTGCGGCCGGTGCACCGCGCTGATCCGATGGCAGGAGCCAGGTGCTTCTCCTGGTCTCCCATGGGGTGCAGGGCCCAAGCACTTGGGCCATCCTCCACTGCACTCCCGGGCCACAGCAGAGGGCAGGACTGGAAGAGGGGCAACAAGCACTTGGGCCATCCTCCACTGCACTCCCGGGCCACAGCAGAGGGCAGGACTGGTAGAGGGGCAACCGGGACAGAATCCGGTGCCCCAACCAGGACTAGAACCCGGTGTGCCGGCGCCGCAAGGTGGAGGATTAGCCTGTTGAGCCGCGGCGCCAGCTGAGACAGACATTTTCAATCTACTAGTTTATTTGCAAATATCTGCAGCAGCCAAGGCTGATCCCGATTGAAACCAGGAGCCAGGAAATCAATCCGAGTCTGCAGTGTGGGTAGCAGGGACTCAAGTACTTGAGCCATCACCTGCTGCCTTCTAGGGTACGCATGAGCAGGAAGCTAGAATCGGATGTGGCGCCTGGACTGTAGCCCAGGCACTGTAATGTGAGCAGAGTCCTAAGGGCTGCACCACACACTAGCCACTGAAGAAGTTTCTTAAGGAAGGTGTTTTCCATCTGGCCCTTAGGTTTGGAAGTTGCTATGTTAATGCTCCTTGTCTTTGGAGCATTGTTACTTCACAAAGTCCCGCTGAGTGGCCAAGATGGGGCTGGCAGCATCCCGGGAGAGCCAGTCTATGACTACAGCAGCATCCGCCTGCCCGAGGAGCACATTCCCTTCTTCTTGCACAATAACAGGCACGTTGCCACCGCCTGTAAGAAAGACCCACACTGTCCATATAAGGTAGGTGTCCTTTCTCCCCCTCTTAGTTATTTGTCAGAGTGCCGTTGATGCTGGCTTCCTAGTTCTGCTCTATAACCTGAGCCTGCAGGTGGAATTCTAACCTTCCCTTGTCATTCTGAGTCCATCCTTGTTTTAATTTCCTCTCTCACTGCCAGAGTGACTGAACATTAAATGTAAGTCCCTTTCATAAGTACCATTTAAAATCCAACTCCTCACTGAAATAAATAGGCAGCCCACGCCATCTGTATGGTGCACCAGTGAAGCAAGTTAGATTTGGTGCAGAAAAACAATGTTGCGCAAAGTGATTTTGCTAAAGAATCTCACCTCCCACACCTCCGCCTCTTAAGCTGCACCAAAGATGGTTTCTTCCTTCTTCATTGCTCTAACAACACCTCAGCCTTGGGTTCCACATAATTAGGACAGTTACTGTGGCCTCCCTCTGTTTTTCAAAGACTTGGAAAGGCCTCAAATAGGAGCCTATTAGCATGTCTCACACAGCCTTGGAGATCAAAGCTGGTCCTTGGGAGGCACTTCCTTTCCCATGGAGCTGGCGCAGGAAGCGCAGGGAGAAGCAGACCTGAGTCTCAGAGCAGCCTTGCCCCTGTGGCCTTGCTGGCTGTGTTGTCAGCTCCCCTAAGGGCTGCAGAGTTGTTGACCTGGTCGGTCCCCAGCTGATCCTGATTGAGGAGTAAACTTGCCCATCCCTTCAACTGAGCTGTGATTCTTTTTTGGTAACAAATTCCAATGTGTCTTTTTTAGATTTTAGAATCAATTTGCTGAATTGAGGATGGCAGCTTCAAGAACTTATAGTTTAAGTGGTGGTTGGGAGTCTAAGTCAAAGCTAGACTTTTGGTTAGGAGACAGGCATGGTGGGGGTAGTCAGGTTAATTGTTAAAACCTGCTGCTCTTACATTTTGCTTTAGTTATTGTCGTTGCACAAATACAGCATGCTGTAAACCGTGAGCCTGCGAGTTCCATAAAGATTTGTTTTCTTAATGGAAAAATCTAAGAGTCTTCCCTAAGTGTCAGAACAAGGGAGACCAGTGTAAATGTACCCATTTTGCATTCTAGAAACACTTAGAAAATCTGAAGTCGTGCTGGGGATATGAGAAATCCTGCAGAGCGCAGTTCAGGTTTGGTTACCCGGTGTGCAGCTATGTGGACATGGCGTGGTAAGTTTCCTGTGGAAGACTCGCCTCTCCTTGTAGGCTTTTATTTGGTCTGCAGTGTGTGTTGATGCCCTGATAGGCTCCTGTGGTTTGAGACAGCCGTTCCTTTAGATACCAATTGGCCAAAGCACTCAGGAGTTCAACTTGTCTGTGTTTCACTGAGACAGGAACATCTGTTGTTTCCTGTGCGGGTGGGGTGGGGTGGGGAGGTTGGGAGTGGAGAGGAGGGAGGCAGCAGTCTGGACCATAGAAAGTATTTCTCCCCCAGGTCTGCTAAAAAGATGAATGGGTAGTTTCTTTGGGGTTCTGTTGGGCAGAGTTAAGTGTATCGAGTGTTCTGCGCCATGTGAGAGGTTACTGAAAGAAAATTCCATAATGAGCAGTTCATTGTCTACAGTTCTCCAGGACCCTAACTTTCCACGGTTCCATTGTGTATTTTTATTAAGGAGTAAACCTGTGAATAACCCATTTTGGTAACTTTTTATAGTGAAGGAGAGTTTTGGGAAAACTCAGTAGACTTCCAAAAAGTAACAAGGAATTTCTAGCGTTTTAACTTCTCAGAAAGAAAAATTTCAAGTCTGGAAAAAGCAAAAAGCATGCAGGAATCCTCCAATCCTTTTCTTGTGACTAGGACGGACACGGTGGAGTCAGCCGAGGACATATTCTGGAAGCAGGCTGACTTTGGCTACGCCAGAGAGCGGCTGGAGGAGATGCACACACTCTGTCGGCCTGAGCACACGGTGGGCACTCAGCTCCTTAGCCATGAGCTTGGTTGTTTTTATCACTTGTTGTTTGCTCTGCTGTCTGGATCGCAATGTGAAAACCAGAGGGATAGCACCAGGAGGGGAATCCTTCATGTTCACGTGTTTAATGGCTTCAAATGTGATTTGACTTCGCCAAATAGGTTGTTGTTTCCTTCTGAAGCCCTGGCCTCCTTTTCACACGTGTCATTAGGGTGTCCTATTTTGAGGCACTTGAAATATTTTTAGTTTTGTATATGCTAAAGAGGAGAAATGGGTAAATTGCATCTTTTTAAAAAAATATTTGTTTATTTTATTTGAGAAGCAGAGCCAGAGAGAGAGAGATCAATCTGTCTGTCTGTCTGTCTGTCTAGCTTCCATCTACTGGTTCACTCCCCAAATGGCCACAACAGCTAGGGCTGAGCCAGGCTGAAATCAGGAGCCAGGAGCTTCATCCGGGTCTCCCACGTGGGTGCAGAGGCCCCCGTACTTGAAGCATGCTCCCCAGGCACACTAGCAGCGAGCTAGATTGGGAGTGGAGCAGCTGGAACTCCAACTGGCTTTACCCACTACACCACAGCACCAGCCCTGGTATGTTGCGTCTTTTTTTTTTTTACAGGTAGAGTGGACAGTGAGAGAGAGAGACAGAGAGAAAGGTTTTCCTTTACCATTGGTTCACCCTTCAGTGGCTGCTGCGGCTGGTGCCCCTTGGCTGGCGCACTGCGCTGATCTGATGGCAGGAGCCAGGTGCTTCTCCTGGTCTCCCATGGGGTGCAGGGCCCAAGCACTTGGGCCATCCTCCACTGCACTCCTGGGCCACAGCAGAGGGCTGGCCTGGAAGAGGGGCAACCGGGACAGAATCCGGCGCCCCGACTGGGACTAGAACCCGGTGTGCTGGCGCCGCAGGCGGAGGATTAGCCTCTTGAGCCGCAGCGCTGGCCTACATTGTGTCTTTGTACACTCCTCCTCAGGCACGTTGGGACACTTGCTGAGCCCCCACTGTGCTACTATATGTTTGCTTAGCATATCACAGTCTGCAGACAGCCTTCCTGTGTGATACCTAATTTGATTTTGACAAGCGTGGCAGCAGTCAGGCAGAACAGACACCACTGATGCCAACTTACCATAGTGGAAACAGGGTCCTTGGAGCAGTAAAGCAACCTCTCCAAGACCACGTGGCTACTCCACGGAAATACACCTGTGGAGTGAAAACTCAGGGAGCACGTGCTAAGGATGAAATAAGGTTCTATGCATGTAAATGCTCAGTACAGAGCCTGGTTCACAGGAAAAGACACCTGTTTTTTGTTTGTTTTTCATTTTTCTTTGTTTGAAAGGCAGCGAGACAGAGACAGATGTAGGGAGATCTTCCATCTGCTGGTTTGTGTCCCAAATGCCTGCAATACCCCAGGCTGGGTCAGGCCAAAGCCAAGAGAAACCTAGCACTCAATCCAGGTCTCCCATGTAAATGAGCCATCACTTGCTCCACCTCATGTGCACATTAGCAGGAAGCGGGAATCAGAAGCAGAGCCATGCACTCTGCTATGGGATACAGGTATCCCAAGTGGCATCCTCATCATGGGGCCAAATGCCTGCCCCAGGTCTCAGTGTTAATTTTGGAGGTATAAGCACTTCTGCTTAAGACATATTGCTCTATAACCCGGTGGTCTTGAACCCTGAGTCTCTGCCATGTCAGAGGACCGCATTGTTGCCAGGCAGTCAGAAATCAACCAAACATTTCAATTCACCTGCAGTCACCAACTGAATCTCTGCTCTATGATACTATGGGAGCTCATCATATCACAGATTGATTAGCAATTCTAAGAGGAAAGGTGAGTGAAGCCCAAAGATGGGGGTGTGGCACGAACCTGCGATGTTGCGGGATGCCTGTCAGAGACACTTGTTTTCACCTGGCACATGTTGGCTGGAGCCCAGCTGTTCAAGTCTTAAGATGGGGGAAGCTCCCCAGCCCCATCTTGCATACCTTTGTCAAGTGGTTTGTGACAGGCTGTTGCAACCCTGGTTTTACCTTGATACACTTTATATTGTGATCTACTTTATGTTAGTGGTTTGGCTACAGTATCAAAATACCAGTGGCTGAGAGGCTTACAAACAACAGGAAGGTAGTACTCACAGCTCTGGGTGGCGAAGGTGTGAGATCAGGGCGCCAGCTCGGTTGGGTTCTGATGAGGGCCCTCTGCGTGGTTGCAGAGAGCTGCTTTCTCTTTGTGTCTTTACATGGTAGAAGGAGGGCAAAAGAGCTCTCTTGGGCTCCTTTTATAAGTGCACTTATCCCACTCATGAGGGCTCCCACTCATGACTTAATCAGGTCCCCAAACCCCAGCATCCCATTGGACATTAGAATTTCAACATAGAAAAAGATTTATTTATTTGAAAGGTAGAATGACACAGAGAAAGGGAGAGATGGAGAGAGGGAGAGAGAGGGCCTCCAACTACTGGTTCACTTCAATGATTGCAATGGCTGGGGCTGAAGCCAGGAGCCTGGAACTCCTTCCAGGTCCCCCATGTGGGTGGCAGAGGCCTAATCACTTGGGTCGTCTGCTGCTGCTTTCCCAGGTGCATTAGCAGGGAGCCAGATAGGAAGCAGAGTATCTGGGACTCCTACCACTGCTCTCCTATGAGATGCTGGCATTGCAGGTGGCAGCTTAACTGGCTGAGCCACCGCTCCAGGCCTTCAAGGGAGGAATTTTGCAGGGATGCAATCAGATTACTGCAATCCTTTTTTTTTTTTATTCATCCACCTGAGGAATAGTTAGAGAGAGAGAGAAAGAGAGAGATCCTCCATCTTCTGGCTCACTCCTCAAATGACTGCAATGGCCGGAGCTAGGGCATTCTGAAGCCAGGAGCCAGGAGCTTCCTCTGGGTCTCTCATGTCAGTGTAGGGGTCAAAGCATGTGGGCCATTCTCTGCTGCTCTTCCAGGCAAACTAGCAGGGAACTGGATCAGAAGTGGAGCGGCTGGGACTCAAACCAGAGCCCATGTTGGGTGCTGGCATTGCTGGCCCCCAGATTACTGCAATCTTTTACCAACTACAAACTCTAAAGCATCCGGCAGAGAAAGAGTGAGGCCTTGTGTTCATTAAAAACAACACCTAAATCTATGAACAGAAAAACTATTTGAAACGCTCCTTCTTTCAGGACAAGCCGGATTGGCTGAGATAGAATCAGCCTCCTGGTAGTTGACTCCGAAACTCCTGTATGAGCTGTTTAGCAGAGGGTGCCCTAGTGCTGCAGCTGAGACCAAGTCTCCCACCAGCTTCCTGGCTTGCAGGAGGGCCTCTTGGGAGGGTTGGCAAGCTGCCTGTCCCACCCTGCATTTTTGCGTCTCTTCCGTGTGCGTTCTTCCTTGTTTCCCTTGGCTCATCTTTGCACGATGCTTTTTTGCAGAGCTGTGAGGGTGGTCATGGTTCTGAGTGCTTGTTTTTTTTTTTTTTTTAAGGAGACTGAACTGAACCACACAGACGAGCGGCCTTTGCAGAGGTCATGGGAAAAGTTGTATCATGAACAAACTAGGCATGGATTTCAAATTTTTTTTTTGGTGCCAAAATAAACATAGCCTTTAATTCCTTGTTGCAGTAGTCGCAAGCAGCTGTTGGTTTTAACATTGGAGGTGGTACAGATAGAACCAAGTGGGAGTTCTTCGTAGTAACCCGAAAGTATGGAAAATGGCCAAAGGATGCTTGGCCATGCCCTGCTGGGAAGGAGGACGATGTTCTGAAGTTGAGGCAGTGTTTGGAGAACTTCCTTCTGCGCGGTGTGCAGTGTGCAGTGAGGATAGGCATGCCCTGACTACCTGCTGAGTCTGGGTGAATCTTCCCCGGGTGAATGTTTGGAGTCGTGGAGTTACCTTTTCCTCTTTCACAACCCTGTTTCAGGGTGACTCGAGTCTGGTTTGCTCGCGGTATCTTCAGTATTGCAGGGCCACGCATCTCTACCTTGACTTGAGAAACATCAAGAGGAACCACGACAGGTACTGAAGCAGTTCGTGTTAAAATATGATAGAAATTCGGAAAGACATGAGAACCCGGGGTGTGTCCTGGGTTTGCTTAGTAATAAGATGGCCGAGGGATTGGGGACAGGGTGGGAGATAGAGGACTCAGACTGGCTATGAGTTGATCACGTTGAGAAATTGTGTCATGGACATATCACTTATCTGATTCTGATATTCTGTAAACATCTGACATTTTCTGTTATGTGGCGCTTAACAACAAGAAACATTCTTAGAAATGCATCCTTAGGTGATTTTGTGGTTGAGTAGGCATCGTAGAGGGTACTCACAGGAATGAATGTGGCCATGATGCCCACCGGGTGGTATGATCTTGAGGGACCATACATGCAGTCTGTCATTGACAGAAGTGTCGTTAGGGGCACGTGACTGTAACCAAGTCCCAGTGAAAAGCCGTCTTTGGAGACTGGTCATCTCCCATAGTTAAAACCCATGTAGTCGAGTGGTGAAAAAATTTCTAAAACCCTATTCAATTTTTTGTTATGCTCCAGATTTAAGGAAGACTTTTTTCAGAGTGGTGAAATTGGCGGACACTGTAAACTTGACATTCGTACACTGATGTCTGAGGGTCAACGCAAAAGCCCTCTGCAGTCTTGGTAAGATTTCTCTTTAAACATCCATTTCTGAAATGTTGGCCTTTATTTCTGGCACTTGTGGATTCGGGTAGGGAATCTCTAGTGGAAAATGTTATTGGTTTGTAGATAATTTGCCATGAGCTTCTAGGGCCTGATGGCTAGAGTGAATCCCATGGTTGTATGTGAATTACTGTTGGGTGCAGTGGTTAAGACCGGCTTAGGATGCCTGTGTCCTGTATCAGAGTGCCTGGGTTTGTGTCCCACATTCGGTCCAGCTTCACCCTCCTGCTAATGCGCACTCTGAGAGGCAGCAAGTAATGGTTCAAGTATTTGGGTCCCTGCCACCTTGCAGGAGACCTGGATGGAGTCCTGTGCTCCTGGCTTCAGCCTGTCCTAGTCCCAGCTGATGGAGCCATTTGGGGCCTGAAGCAGCAGGTGGAATATATCTCTCTGCCTTTTAAATAAATAAAAATTATAGATAGGAGTTTACAAAATATTAGGAAGTCTGACATTGTACTAACTGTTCACTCATGAAAGAAAAAAATTATTTCACTGATGAATTTTTATTCACTCGTAATTGGTACATATACTTGGGAGGACATATTATAATTTTTTATATTTTTATTTATGCGAAAGAGAGACAATAAGAGATTTTCCAACCACTGGTTTGCTCCCCAAATGACTGCAACAGGGCTGGGCTAGGCTGAAGCCAGGAGCCCAGGACTCAACCCAGATCTCCTACATGAGTAGCAGGGACCCCAGTGGTTGGCCAACACCTGCTGCCTCCCAGGGTGTGCATTAGCCAGAAGCTGGAATTGGAAGCAGAGCCAGGACAGAACCCAGGCGCTCTGATACAGGATGTAGGTGTCCCAAGGGACATCTTAACCCCTGCATCAAACATCCACCCCAAAGGAATCATGTTAAAAAAAATACACACACATTGAAATGTATAACAAGCATACAGAAGGGCTTGCAGTTTGGATTATTAAAAAGTGAACCCACCTATTTATCTCTGATGAAAGTCAAAAATAAAATATTATCGGCACCCCAGTCCCCTTCCAAGGCTCACTCCCTCCTCCTTTCCCAAGGTAAAAGCTGTCCTGACTTTTAACATCACTGCACAGCTTTTTTAACTTGAAAACTTTTTAGTTTAAAATAATTTTAGACTCATGGAAGTTTCAAAGTAATATAGGGAGTTCCAGTTGAGCTGCTCCCCAACCTCCTCTGGTGATAATCTCCTGTAAGGACAGCACGTTGATCAAAACCAGGGAAGGAGCACTCGGACAATACTGGAAACTAAACTCATGTGGACCTCACTGGTGTTTGCTTGCATTCATCTCTTTTAAAAGCAGGTAGAGTTCAGAGTTCTGTGAACTAAATGTCCCATGTCTAGGTGCATGTTGTCAGCAGGCACGGGCAGGATAGAGAATTGTCCCATCATCCCCAAGGTCTCCTGTGCTACTTCTTTTTGGTTACATAGGTTATGCTTATGTACGAGGGGACTTTGAAAAGTCTATGGAACAGAGCGACAGAGAAAATAACTGGTAATGCCAATGGGGGATAACAGTACCCAGCTTTCAAATCATGGTATATAGCATTCATCAGACTAATTTTTACTTTTATATATGTTTACTGTTGTCTCCAAATAAAAAGAATTGTAAAAAGCCATTGAAACTGGAATTAGACAAACTACTCTTAAAAATAATGTCAATTGAGGGGACACATTAAGTTTTTTAAAAATAAAAAAAAAAGTCTATGGAAAATAGAAGTAAAAGATAAGTTTATTTTGGTGTAAAAAAAATTGTTGAACTCTATACATGGTTTTCTCATACTACACATTTCCTGTGACCTTTTCCAAGGTCCCTGATAATGTTAATTTTTGAGGTCATACATTCATGCTGAGCAAACCATTCAGTAAATAATGATCTAGCATCTTCAGGTTGAATAGATGTGTGGGTAAATGGGCATTTTGATTGCTGGTACATTTCTTATTTAGCAATTTGTTAAATATTTCAAGAGGCTTTTTTCCCCCCTTTTTTATGTGTTTATTTGAGAAAGAAAAAGAAAAAGAGAGAGAGAGAGTGAGAGAGAATGCTCCACGGGTAGCTCATTCTCCCAAATGCCTTCAATGGCCTCACAATTTCAGGCTGAAGCTGGGAGCCGGGAAGTCTATCCAGATCTCCCATGTGAATGGCAGGGACTCAGTTACTTGAGCCATCACCACTGCTTTTCAGGCTCTGCATTCGCAGGAGGTTGGATCAGGGGCCAGAGCTGAGTACTGAACCCAAGGATGTGGGCGTCTTAACCAGCAGCTTAACTGCTAGGCTAACCACCACTACCACCACCACCACCAACCCCACCCCCACCACCCTTGTGCATTTTGCTATCTGATTCCCTGTTGTTGCACCCTAGGATGTAACTGATTGAGCTGTTTATTGCTATGTAATGCATTACTCCAAGGTCATATTGCTGCATAAGAAGTTACTCCACCATATAGCAGTTTAGCATGACAAACATCTCACCCCATTGCTGATCTCTTGTGAGGCTGCATCCCAGCTGGTGCCTGAAGCAGTGGCCATCGCAGCTCCGCTGGGCCTGGACAGTCTGCTCTGAGCTCTCCCAGTTTGTGGTTAGCTTCAGTTCCTCTCGGACACAGGCCAGAGACTTCTGTTTTCACCCCTTGGGCCTCTCCCTAGTGCTGACTCGAAGTGTAGCAGCTGCTGTCCCCAGGACGGTGGGCTCTGGGTGTGTCCCCAGAAGCTGCAGGGTTTATGTAACCTCATCTCAGAGGTAGCCATGGCTTCTGCTGTGGTCTGTTTGTTACAAGTGAGTCCCTGAGTCTGGCTGTGCTCAAGGTGTGGACTAACCTTTGACCTATTGAAGGGAGAAACACTGGAGTATTTGTGGGCATAGTTTTGAAACCGCCCTGATATTTTGGCATTGTGTTTTAGAAGGATCTCCTTTGATATTTGCTATACATGAGATAGGATCTCAAGCATGAGGAGTTTAGACCATCCTCGTGTTAAAACTCTAAGTGCCGGGCTGGCGCCGTGGCTCAACAGGCTAATCCTCCACCTTGCGGCGCCGGCACACCGGGTTCTAGTCCCAGTCGGGGCGCCGGATTCTGTCCCGGTTGCCCCTCTTCCAGGCCAGCCCTCTGCTGTGGCCCGGAGTGCAGTGGAGGATGGCCCAAGTGCTTGGGCCCTGCACCCCATGGGAGACCAGGAAAAAGCACCTAGCACCTGGCTCCTGCCATCGGATGAGCGCGGTGCGCTGGCCGCAGCGGCCATTGGAGGGTGAACCAACGGCAAAGGAAGACCTTTCTCTCTGTCTCTCTCTCTCACTGTCCACTCTGCCTGTCAAAAAAAAAAAAAAAAAAACTCTAAGTGCCTCAGTAATGTGTTTGTGATTATATATATATCCCCCTGTTTGTAAGAAAACTGTACCTTGTGGCTTCCAAACATGTTTCCCAAGAAGCAGACTTGCATTTCTTCTAGGAAGCTTAGCTGCCTGCAGTCTTTCTTTTCTTTCTTTCTTTTTTTTTTTTTTTGACAGGCAGAGTGGACAGTGAGAGAGACAGAGAGAGAGAAAGGTCTTCCTTTGCCGTTGGTTCGCCCTGCAATGGCCCCCGCGGCTGGTGAGCTGCGGCCAGCGCATTGGACTGATCCAATGAAGAGCCAGGTGCTTTTCCTGGTCTCCCATGGGGTGCAGGGCCCAAGCACCTGGGCCATCCTCCACTGCACTCCCGGGCCACAGCAGAGGGCTGGCCTGGAAGAGGGGCAACCGGGACAGAATCCGGTGCCCCGAGCGGGACTAGAACCCGGTGTGCTGGCGCCGCAAGGCGGAGGATTAGCCTATTGAGCACCGGCCTTGTCTGCAGTCTTTTTGGAGAATTCCTGGAATGCAATGTTTCTCGGAATCCAAGAGGCCTACTGAAAGAGCTTCTCTGGCCTGTTGTTCCTTTTGAGCCTCATCAGGAAACTTTTTTGAATTTTCTTACTTCGCCGATAATTTTTTAAAATTAATTAGTTCATTTGAATGGCAGAGTGACAAAGAGGGAGATCTTCCATCTGCTGGTTCACTCCCCAAATGGCTACAACAGAGAGGGCTGGGCCCAGTTGAAGTCATGAGACAGGAGCTAGGAACTTTGTCTGGGTCTCACACATGGGTGGCGGGAACCCGTTCCTGGGCTGTGGCTGGCTGCCTCCCAGGGTACACACAAGCAGGAAGCTGAATTGGAAGCACATTGTAGCTGGGACGCAGACCGAGCACTCTGATAGGGGCTGTTGGTTTCCCAAGAGAGACCTAACCTGTTGAGCCCCAGCACCCACCCCCTACTATTAGATTATTTAGCCAACCAGTACACATGTATAAATCTCTTCTTTGTGTCATTTGTTCCCAATGTAACTCTTATGTATGTTAGACTCAGCTATTTTTTTTTTAAGATTAATTTTATTTATTTGAAAGAGTCACAGAGAGAGGTAGAGACAGAGAGAGGTCTTCTGTTTGCTGGTTCACTCCTTAAATGGCTACAGTGGCCAGAGCTGAGCCAGTCCGAAGCCTGGAGTCAGGAGCTTCTTCCTGGTCTCCCATGTGGGTTCAGGGGCCCAAGGACTTGGGCTGTCCTCTGCTGCTTTCCCAGATGCATTAACAGGGAGCGGGATTGGAAGTGGAACAGCTAGGACTCAAATGGGAGTTCATATGGGAGGTTGGCGCTATGGGCCAACCTGCTTTAACCCGCTGCACCACAGTGCCGGCCCCAGACTGCGTTTTTAAGTCATGTTTGTTCCTGTTTCCACATTAAAATGGATATCAAATTGTGGAAATGCCAATACGTTTGAGAAGTTGCACATCTCAGTTGAAGTGCTTTTGCATGTTGGAAATAAAATCTGCCGAGGGAACAGACCCTACATTATAATGTTGCAGAAGGAGGTCTGGGAAAAATCTCCTTGAAGTCATGTCCTCATTCATTATTTCAGGTTTGCTGAGCTCCAAAGCTATACCCAGCTTAACTTTAGACCTATAGAGGATGCGAAGTGTGACATTGTTATTGAGAAGCCAACATATTTCATGAAATTAGATGCAGGTAAGAAGTTAATTTGTCTATTGTGTATATATTGGTTAATGAGACTTTACTGTTTTCTCTTTGATATATATTATATATATAGTAATTTTCTATACATTTTTTGAATATAATATGACAAGCAGTAGACTAGCTTTTTTGTTTTGTTTTTTAAAGATTTATTTATTTTGGAAATCAGAGTTACAAAGAGAGAGGGAGAGACAGAGAGAGTGAGAGAGGGAGATCTTCCGTCCACTGGTCCACTCCCCAGGTAGCTGCTGTGGCCAGCGCCGGGCCAGACTGAAGTCAGGAGCTGGGAGCTTTGTCCGGGTCTCCCATGTGGGTGGAGGGACCCAAGCCCTCGGACCATCTTCTGCTGCTTTCCCCAGGCAGGAAAGCAGGATCCACTAGCAGGAAGGTGGATCAGAAGTGGAGGAGCTGGAACGTGAACCATTGCCCATATGGGATGCCGACGTCCTAGGCTTTATGGAGCACACCACAATGCCAGCCTCTAGACTTTGTTTCTTCCTTGAAGAAGTAGATCAACTAGTTTGAACTTTGGTGTTTTGTGTTATTTATCAAAATTTATTATTTATTTATTTATTTAAGAGGCAGAGAGAAGGGGAGAGCAAGAGCATGTCCATTTGCTGGTTCACCCCCTAGATGGCTGAACCAGGACCCAGGCAGATCTGGGAGTTGGGAATTCTGTCCAGGTCTGTGCGTGGGGCACAGGGCCACAATTTCTTGAGCACTACTCTGCTGCCCACCAGGGGCTGCGTTAGCAGAAAGCTGGAGTCAGGACAAGAGCCAGCTCTGGAACCCAGGCACTCCTTCATGGGGCACAAATGTCTTAGCTGGCCTCAACCTGCAGGCTAACCCCACTCACCCAGAAACCTTTTATTTAAGGAATACAAATCTCATGCATTTCAAACATACAGCTTCAGTAGTGGAGCTACTTCCCACCCTACCTGCCCTCCCGCCTGCACTCCCACCCTTCTTCCTCCTTCCTCTCTTTTTCCCATTCTTAGTTTTTACTAATATCTATTTTAAATTAACTGTAAACACATATGATTAACTCTATACTAAGTAAAGAGTTCAACAAATAGTATGAAAAGAAGACGTGTTCCTCAGCAGTCGGGACAAGGACTGTTCAAAGTCATCGCATCTCCAAGTGTTCATTTCACTTGTACAGATGACCTGTTAGTGCTGTTAGTTATCCCAGATCAGGGAGAACAAATGGTATTTGTCCTTTTGGAACTGGCTTATTTCACTAAGTATTATGCTTTCCAGTTTCATCCATTTTGTTGCAAATAACAGGATTTCATTTTTTTTTCCTCTGAGTAGTATTCCATGGTGTATATATCCCATAATCTCCCCCCCAAGACACCTTTTATTTAAGGAATACAAACTTCATGCATTTCATAAATACAACTTTAGGAACATAGTGATTCTTCCCACCCTACCCACCTTCCCACCCGTACTCCTTCCTCCTCCATCTCCTAGTCCATTCTTAGTTTTTACTAAGATCTAGGCAGATATCTTTTGTAGCTAAATTTACCCCATCTAGTTTCTCTAATCACTAGATTAGATTGTGTTTAATTAGAGTTTTTTTTTTAGAAAAAGCCACAGGGCTGACGCTGTGGCGCAGTAGGTTAATCCTTTGCCTGTGGCGCCAGCTTCCCATATGGGTGCCAATTCTAGCTGCTCCTCTTCTGATCCAGCTCTCTGCTATGGCCCGGGAAAGCAATAGAGGATGGCCCAAGCACTTGGGCCCTGGCACCTGCCTGGGAGACCTGGAAAAAGGTCCTGGCTCCTGGCTTTGGATTGACCCAGCTCTAGCCATTGCAGCCATTTAGGGAGTGAACCAGTGAATGGAAGACCTTTCTCTCTGTATCTCCCTCTCGTTGTCTGTAACTCTACCTCTCAAATAAATAAAATCTTAAAAAAAACATTAAAAGCCACATATACAAGGGTATTTCACAACATACATGGGAAAATGGAATTAAAATATGTTTGTTTTGTTCCCCAAAAGTTTGAAATCCATGCATAGTTTTTCATAATATGTATTTTCCATAAACTTCTGAAAGACCTCTTGTGTTTATGGATTTCAATTTTTTTTGCATGAAAATAAGCTTATCTTTTAGTTTCATTTTCCAGTCTTTTTGTATTATAATGTGGGTGAGAAAAAGAATGTCCCTATGACCCACTCCCACCAACTTTCCAATGTTTTCTTGATGGCAGTGAACTGAATTCTTCCACAAGTTACCAGGGTTGTATATTCTTGAAAAAAAGTAAAATTAGGAGCCGGTGCTATGGTGTAGCTAGCTGGTGAAGCCGCTGCCTGCAGTGCCGGCATCTCATATGGGCACTGGTTCGAGTCCCGGCTGCTCCACTTCTCATCTAGCTCTCTACTATGGCCTGGGAAAACAGTAGAAGATGGCTCAAATCCTTGGGCCCCTGCACTGACATGGGAGACCCAGAAGAGGCTCCTGGATTCGGTCTGGCCCAGTGCTAGCCATTGAGGCCATCTGGGTTGTGAACCAGTGGATGGAAGACCTCTCTCTGTCTGTCTGTCTCTCTCTCTCTATAATTCTGCCTTTCAAATAAATAAATAAATTTTAAAAAAGTAAAATTACTATTATTTTCCCATTTCTGCCCCTAGCCTGTAATGATCAACTTGCAAGCAAGCATAGCCTTAACTTTTCGAGCTCGTTGTCCCTCACAGGAGAAACCCAGATCATGCTATGGGATCGCTCTCATAATGAGCGATGGAGATTGCTGTGCTACATCATATCAAAATTCATGAGAGGCTGGGCTGACAGTGAAATACGGCGAGCCCTCTGTCGCGAAAGTTTCAGAATCACTGTAATTTATTGATCACAGCTTTAATGTGCTCGGCCTTCCGAAGTCATAATTCTTACTTTGCAAAGCGTTAGATTCAGAAATCAGACAAGTTTAGGTGCTTGAAATAAGAGCACGTAAAAATGCTGTGGTCAACGTTCTGACTCATTCGTAGACTATGCATGTTAAACAGGGGCAAAGACAACAGTGTGACCAGCTGTGAAGGAGGGGCCGCGTCTGAGCCCTGACGCTGATGCAGATCCTGGTGCCGTAAAGTACGTGAAGAGGGAACACCACCGCAGGGGCCGTGGGCCCTTTGTTTCCTGGATTCCCAACTCTCCTTTTTCCCTCCAACTTCGGCTGTCATCCAGTTCACCTTTTTGTATTAACTGTGAGCTGGGGAGCACGCAGGTTCTGCGGAACAAGACTCGCTGGGGGGCATGTTTCTCCAGGACGGAGCCTGTTTTCTCCCTCGTTTATAAATCCTTGTAGCAGCAAGCACTGGTCTGTGCAGGCTGCGTTCCTCAATAAATGTTAGGAACTTTCTAAATGTTACATGTGAGAGCTAGCTAGCGTGTGCTATATGGCTAGCCTGGGGGTAAGATGGAATCTAATAGAACTTTTCTTTTCTGGTTAAGTTGAAAGTATGTTCTATGCCAAGACTTCTCTGGGTGAAAAAAATTAGCCATTCCAGACATTGTTCAAGTATCCCAAGCTGAGGGGCAGGCACTTAGCTAAGCAGTTACGACACTGGCTAAGGTGACCTATCACAAATCAGAGTACCTGGGTTCCATACCCAGCTCCGGCTCCTGGCTCCAGCTTCCTGTTAATTCAGACCTTTGGAGGCAGCGTGATGGCTCCAGTGATTGGGTGCCTGCCATCTGTGTGGGAGACGTGACTATGTTCTCGGCACCTGCCTTTGGCCTCACCCGGCTGCAGCACTCCTACAGGGAGCATATGGGGAATAAACCAGCAGATAAGAGCTCTCTCTGTCTCATTGCCTCCCAAATAAAATCGTATCGAAAATAAAAAAGGCCATGTTCAGCCTTCAAAACTTTTTTGTACCAAAATAGACTTATCTTTTAATTCCCTTTTTCCATGAGCTTCTTAAAGTACCCTGTATTTTCCCAACTATTAAATAAATAGGGAAGAAAAGAAATAAGAATCAAAGCTACCAAAATGGTAATCATTGCCAGTACTTTTGTGATAAGCGGGTATTGCTTAATAGATTTTTAAAAAGAGATGATCAGAAGAAATAATGATCCGTATTCATAGTCCCATAGTTCTACCCCAGTTTGAGTTAAGTAAATATATTTATTTTCTGGGTACTTAATGATCATTTGTTAGCGTATATGGGAAAATACATTCCTGATTTCTAAATAACAATTTTAATGCACACTATCTGTAAATTGTAGACCATCTGAGTATATGTCATTTCACGTTTGGACAAAGAAATCTTTTTTCTCCCTCCCCCATTTATTTCAACTAAAAGTCCATCAACGTGTAAATAGAGGGCGTATAATAAAAACTGTGGAATCAGGTGTTCTTGGGGGCTAGCTAATGACATGGATTTCCTTTTTTCTTTTTTTCCGAAACCAGGAGTTAACATGTATCACCACTTCTGTGACTTCCTCAACCTCTATCTCACCCAGCATGTCAACAACTCCTTCAGCACTGACGTGTACATCGTCATGTGGGACACCGTAAGTCAGAGTGTGCTCACTGCTGCGCCATCCGCACGGATGCTGATCTTGGGACACACATGACCTTGTGCACACCCCATGCAAAAGCGCTCACACCCGTGCGGGCGGTGTACAGCTGTGTCTGTGCACACGTGTTGACATGGCTGTGCCCCGACGGGCAGGTGCATGTGTATGTGTGGCCTTTTGTTCTTGGAACTTCAGCATGAATCAGTGGGGAGTCTTTTGGGTGGGTGGAGTTCCCAAGACCCCAGCTTCAGTGTCTTTGGCTCAGCGTCCCTCTGAGACAGACATAGGAAGATGGTTATTGGCTCACCCTTGGTAACGCGTGTTCCAGGAACTCGCCTTCAGTATGGCTCAGGGTCCCCCGTGTACTGTGCCACTTGCTTCGTGTCAGATCACGCCGTGTGTTTCAGCTTCAGGCGCACACAGAAACCTGTGTTGAATTACACTAGCTGATGGGTAGTTTCCTTCCCTTCTCTTTCTTTGCCTTTCTTTCTTTTTTTTTTTTCCCTGCTGCTTTCCATATCTGGTCCTTCTCCCTGCTGAAACAACCTATAACCGTGCCCCAGTGTCCTCAGCCATGAAACGGGAGTACTTAGAGTGCCTTCCTCCTAGAGTGCCATTCCTGAGGATGAACCAGGGCGTGTGGGAGCAGTCCTGGAACCGGCACACAGCGCACATGCTCGGAATGCTAACTGTGACAGGGACAGTGACAGTCCATGAGAGAGGCTGCCTAAAGTGGAAAGTAGGAACACCCACCAAGGGGTCATGTGTGGGTCAGGTGAGCATCCTGACTTGGAAGACACTTGGTGGCCTCTCTTTTGGTGTGAATCTGTTCTGGATGATATCTTAGGGGTGTTGTAGCTTGGTGGCAGGAGCACATCAGGTGCCTCTCTCCCTCTTCTCTCTCTCTCTCCCTCTCCTCTTTCTCCCTTCCTCTCTCCTCCCCGCTCCTTTTCTCCCTCATCCTCTCCCCATCTCCCTCTCTCTCCCTCTCCCTGTCCCCCACATAGCACAGCTCAGGTGCAAGGAGACAAGATCCACCTGGGGCTGCGTTGGCTGAAGAGCCTCGTGCCCCACAGGGGCCTGCACAGCCTGGATCGGCTGGAGGGACAGAGCCTCCAGGGTCCCCACGAGAGACACTCTAGTCACAAGAGGCATGGTGGTCGTGGAGGCTTTCCTGATCCCGATGCAGTTAGCTCAACAAGCATCTGTTTATTTATCTGTTTTGTTTATTTGATAGATAGAGAACTCCCATCCGCTGGATCACTCCCTGATGCCCACAGAACTGGGCTGGGCTGAAGCTGGGAGCTGGGAGCTGAGAACTGGGAACTCAGTCCAGGTCTCCCACATGGCAGGCAAGGCCCCAGCTCCTAGGAGGAAGCTACTAGAGCTGGGTATTGCACCCAGCTACTCCAATGTGGATGGAGGCATCTGAACTGGCACCTTTTAAATCAGAAGTGATGGCTTCTGATTTTAAAAAACATGTTTTTTTTGACAGGCAGAGTGGACAGAGAGACAGAGAGAAAGGTATTCCTTTTGCTGTTGGTTCACCCTCCAATGGCCGCTGCGGCTGGCGCACCGTGCTAATCCGATGGCAGGAGCCAGGTGCTTCTCCTGGTCTCCCATGGGGTGCAGGGCCCAAGGACTTGGGCCATCCTCCACTGCACTCCTGGGTCATAGCAGAGAGCTGGCCTGGAAGAGGGGCAGCTGGGACAGAATTTGGCGCCCCGACTGGGACTAGAACCCGGTGTACTGGCGCCACAGGCGGAGGCTTAGCCTATTGAGCTGTGGCGCCAGCCTAGAAACATCTTGACATGTGGTGCCTTCATTTTCCGGAGAGCAGAGTTAGCCGGTGAACTGCGGGTCAGATTCTCACGCAGAAGGGGAATTGCTCTGCTGACTTGTTGGACAGAGACAAGGCTTGGAGTAGAGCTGTGTAGGAAGGTTTGCACGCTCACGGCTCCCTGAGGTCATCAGCGCGGTTCAGCCCAAAGGGAACCGGCTCCCTGCTTCTTGGGATTCTTTCGCTGTCCTTTCCATCCCTGTCCGTGTCCCTCCTGGGTTCCAGTTTTGCCACCATCACAGTGTCATCTCTTGGAAATGTTCCCGTGAGCAAAGGCAGTGTCTGTGCTGCTTTTATCTTGCTTCTCGTGGAAGTCCTCCTGGCTGCAGTCCCTGGTTCTCAGAAGCCCTGTGTGAGGCACTCAGGGTTGTTTTTCCCTTTGGAAAACTGTGCGTGATGTTATCGCAGATAATGCTCACAGGCCCTCCCTAGGCTAGGGTTTTGTTCGCTTGTTTTAGGGACACAATCTGAGGCCTAGCAGCAGGTTCTTTTTATTTGTGTTAAGATTTTTTAGTTTTTTTTTTTTGACAGAGTTAGGGAGAGAGAGAGACAGAGAGAAAGGTCTTCTTGCCGTTGGTTCACCCCCCAAATGGCCGCTATGGCCGGAGCTATGCCGATCCGCAGCCAGGAGCCAGGTGCTTCCTCCTGGTCTCCCGTGCGGATGCAGGGACCCAAGCACCTGAGTCACCCTCCACTGCCTTCCCAGGCCACAGCAGAGAGCTGGACTGTAAGAGGAGCAACTGGGACAGCATCCGGCGCCCCAACCGAGACTAGAACCCGGGGTGCCAGTGCCACAGGTGGAGGATTAGCCTAGTGAGCCACAGCATCAGCCCCTAAAGTTTTTTTTTTTTAAAGATTTTTTTTTTTTTTTTTGACAGGCAGAGTGGACAGTGAGAGAGAGAGACAGAGAGAAAGGTCTTCCTTTGCCATTGGTTCACCCCCCAATGGCCACCGTGGCTGGTGTGCTGCAGCTGGCGCACCGTGCTGATCCGAAGGCAGGAGCCAGGTGCTTCTCCTGGTCTCCCATGGGGTGCAGGGCCCAAGCACTTGGGCCATCCTCCACTGCACTCCCGGGCCACAGCAGAGAGCTGGCCTGGAAGAGGAGCGACCGGGACAGAATCTAGCGCCCTGACCAGGACTAGAACCCGGTGTGCTGGCGCCATAAGGCGGAGGATTAGCCGATTGAGCTGTGGCACCGGCCTTTTTTTTAAAGATTTTATTTAGTATCTGAGAGATAGAGTTACAGAGAAGTAGAGACAGACAGAAAGATCTTCTACCCGATGGTTCACTCCCTAATTGGACACAATGACCAGAGCTGAGCTGATCCAAAGTCAGGAGCCAAGAGCTTCCTTCGGGTCCCCCATGAGGGTGCAGGGGCCCAAGCTCTTGGGCCATCTTCTGCTGTTTTTCCAGACCCTAGCAGAGAGCTGGATTGGAAGAGGGGCAGGCGGGACTCAAACTGGTATCCATATGGGATGCTAACACCTCAGATGGAAGCTTGGCCTACTAGCCACAGGCAGGCCCTGTCAGAATAAGAGCAGCAGGTTCTAAGTGTGTTCTCAGATGGTGCAGTCAGCGACCAGTGGAAGCCAGGACTGCAGTGCAGGCAGCCAGACCCCAGCCCTGTGCTCGGAGACCACAATGCTTGATTGCCATCCTGGAGTCGTCCAAAGAAGCTGTTAGGTTGACAGAGATCTACAAAGCTTCCTTATTCCTGCTTTTCAATTTTCAAGGAAATTTCTTCAAGATGACATAAAATTTCCTGCTATGTATGTCCCCAGGCAGATGCACTGAGCCAGCCTCCAGGGCCCTGCCCTTGGCTTGCCTGCTGGGGGCAGAGAGGAGGCTTCTGGGCTGCTGAGCCCCCTGGGCATGTGATGTGAGGGCAGTCTGACCTGGACAGTGGCTGGGACAGGCAGGCTGGAGGGAGCCAAGCAGGTGGCTGCCCTGCCTTTGGCCTCGCTCTGTTGCTGCTCTCTGTGTGTCCTTTTTAATCCTGCATCCTTGGTAAAAGAGGCCTTCGTTGGTTGTCCCCTGCCAGGTTCTCGGGACACAGCTCTGTCAGGCGGCTCTGGAATTCAGGCCCCTGGCAGACTGTCGGTTGGATTGGGATGGAGCTGAGGGTCATGTGCTTGCTCTTTCTCTTGTTTGTGATTAATTGGCCTCCAGTTAAGCAACGTGGTGACCTACAGGCTGACTGTGCCACGGGTCCCCTGCATAGGACGGTGTCGCTGCAGACGGTCCTGCAGGCCTCAGGGGAGCGCTTTGCCCAGGGAAGAACAGGGAGGTGGCTTTGCCTGCACTTCAGGTCTTAGGGACGTTGTACAAACTGTCTCCACCAGGAAGCCTCTGGGGCTTTCCCTCTCTCCTCTTTGCAGAGCTCAGCAGTTTGGCCCCTCCCTTCAGGCATAGGCTGCTGGGCCCTTGACCTCCAAAGATGCATCCACGAAGACTGCCTCCAACATCTTTCTGGGCATAGATGAGGCTTTTATTAAATGGAAGGAATAAAGGGGGAGATTAATGCAGGCTTTCCACATTGTCTTGTGCTGAAAAAATAGTATGGCATTATTGTTATTTTATTGGTGAAACAGAGAAACAGAGGGAGAAAGAGCTCCCCCACCACCAGTTGACTCCCCAGATGTGTGAAGTGGCCAGGGTTGGGCCAGGACCAGGTCTGAAGCCAGGAGCTGGGAATGCAATCCCAGCCTCCTCCATGGATTGGTGGGAACCCAGTTATGTGACCCATCTGTGCGCCTCCCAGGGTCTACATAGCAGGAAGCTGGAGTCAGCAGCCAGAGCTGGGTGTGGAGCCCAGGTGCTCCAGTCCGCGATGCGGGCATCTGAACGACTAGCCTGAACGCTACACACCTGCCCTATTATTGTTATTTTTTTAATTGTGGAAATAATACCTGATTGTAATGAGTGCAAACAGCACTTTTTTTTTTTTTTTGACAGGCAGAGTGGACAGTGAGAGAGAGAGAGACAGAGAGAAAGGTCTTCCTTTGCCATTGGTTTACCCTCCAATGGCCACCGTGGCCAGCACGTTGCGGCCGGCCCACCGTGCTGATCCGAAGCCAGGAGTCAGGTGCTTCTACTGGTCTCCCATGTGGGTGCAGGGCCCAAGCACTTGGGCCATCCTTCACTGCACTCCCGGGCCATAGCAGAGAGCTGGCCTGGAAGAGAGGCAACCAGGACAGAATCTGGTGCCCCGACTGGGACTAGAACCCGGTGTGCTGGCGCTGCAGGCGGAGGCTTAGCCTATTGAGCCGTGGTGCTGGTCCAGCACATTGTTTAAGACTCCTTCCTGTTCTCCAATTTCATTTTCCCTCAAGAATAGCTACAGTTGGCCTGTGGGAGTCCCTGCAAGTCTGGTTTTGTTTTAATAACTGTAAACATATCATTATACAGAATTTATATAAGGATTTGTATCAGGACGTGTGTATGTAAATGGGTGTATACATATATATATATGCATATATAAAATTTGTATCAGGGTGTGTTTATAAATTATAGAATACAGGCTGTTTTGTATTGCTACCCTAATCAGTCTCAGGCCAGATTTCTAGTGAGTATATTGAGGGTTTTCCTTTTTTTTTAAGATTTAATTTTATTTATCTGAAAGGCAGAGGAAGAGACAGAAGGAGGGATCATCCATATGCTGGTTCACTCCTCAAATGGCTGCAATAGCTGAGGCTGGGCCAGGCCAGAACCAGGAGCCAAGAACTCAGTCATGGTCTTCCCTATGGGTGGCAGGAGCCCAAGCACTTGGGCCATCTTATGCAGCAAAATTTCCCAGATAGATCTGCTAAGAGCTGGATAGGAAGTGGAGCAGCCCGGGACTTGAACCAGCACTCATATGGGATGCTGGTATTGCAGGCAGTGGCTCAACCTAGTGCACCACGACACCAGCCCCAGCGTTTTATTTTTTATAGTGGTTGTAAGGCATAATCCATTTCATTGGTCCCGGTTCTTTGCTGTTTACTGAAATGCTGCAAAAACCATCTTTCCCTTATGTCGTTGTCCCTTGGTGTCTGTAGGGAATGAGTTCCAAGACTCCCTCCCCACAACCAGGATACCCAATCCATGGACGCTGGAGGCTCTATGTAATATGGCGTGGTATTCACGTATAACCTACGCACGCCTTCCTGCATGCTTTAAATCGCCTCCAGGTTACATATAATACCTACCAGGATGTAAGTGCTGTGTAGCATGGTTGTTAACTGGCGTGTTTTAGGGAATAATTATGAAAGAAGCATCTAGACTTCTTCAGGAGAGATGCTTTTTTCTCCTCTATATTTCCATCCCAGGGTTGGTTGAATCTGTGGGTGCAGAATCAGGGGATATGGTGGGCTGACTGTCTCTGTATTTCCACACCCTCATCCCAGCATTTCCATCGGACAGATTGCTCTCCATGGAATTTCTAAATCATAGGATGTGTGCGTATTCAACATTGAGACATACATAGCAGGAAATTTTATGTCATCTTGAAGAAAATCCACGTATTCTCCAGGGAAGATAACTTCTTCACAGCAGATAACTTGAATTTGGAGGATGTGGATGTGGAACTTCTAGAGGAAGTTATTATGAGATAATGTCTGATTTCCCTGAGAAGAGATCAGTCAGGATTACTGCATTTCATTATTCAAATTTCCTTCCAAAGGGACCTTACTTCATCTGAACTATTTTATCTCAAGAAACTGTCTAAAATTATTTCTTTTTGTTACCATTTTCATTTTTATTGAGTTGGAGCAGGATATTTCCTTCTAGATGGTGTTGAGAAGGGCCTTGGTTAGAGTGGTGTTGGAGGAACATCGAAGGAAGAATTTGTTTTTAATCATTGCATCTAATAGTTCTCAACGACTTTGGAATGATTATAATAGGTGCCACCTTAACATCTCAATATCTGAAAAAGGCGTGCTACAAAGATGAAAACAGGAACATAACGAACATCATGTATAGCCAACTGTAGACCATGAATGTAATCCTGCAATAATACTCATTTTTATTGGCTGAGTTTTTCAACCTAAGTTGTACCATTTTCAAGTTAACCATCTCCTTCCTTTAGATGAGGGAGCTCTTAATTAACTTCTACTTTTCATAAAAGAAAAGTATTTAGTTCATACACTAGAGTTAGTTCCCACTGAGCGGTAACTGCCAGGTGGAGTTTATGGGCGTGAAGTCTGAAACCACAGCCTGGGCTTGTTAATTCGAGCCCTGTGATTCGCCAGCTCTGCAATGGAGACAAATTACTTAAATTTGTGTCCTACTTTCCTGATCTATAAAACGAGGATAACAATAGTAACTGACTCTTTAGGCTTGTGGGGTGGCTAATGAGTTAGTAATGTCAAATGCATAGAACAGTGCCTGGGACATAGCAAGTGTGCAAGGTGCTGCTCCTGTTTTATTGTTCTAATAATTAATATTGATGGAGTTAACACATGATCCCTCAGTCAGTGAGGGGCACATTTCATAGAGTTACATATATATATATATATATATATATATATATATTTGGACAGGCAGAGTGGACAGTGAGAGAGAGAGACAGAGAGAAAGGTCTTCCTTTTGCCGTTGGTTCACCCTCCAATGGCCGCCACGGATGGCCGGCGCACCGCGTTCGTCCGATGGCAGGAGCCAGGTGCCAGGTGCTTTTCCTGGTCTCCCCATGGGGTGCAGGGCCCAAGCACCTGGGCCATCCTCCACTGCACTCCCGGGCCTCAGCAGAGGGCTGGCCTGGAAGAGGGGCAACCGGGACAGAATCCGGTGCCCCGACCGGGACTAGAACCCGGTGTGCCGGCGCCGCAAGGCGGAGGATTAGCCTGTTGAGCCACGGCGCCGGCCTATATATTTTTTTTTGACAGGCAGAGTGGACAGTGAGAGAGAGACAGACAGACAGAAAGAAAGGTCTTTTTGCCGTTGGTTCACCCTACAATGGCTGCCATGGCCGGTATGCTGCGGCCGGCGCATCACGCTGATTCAAATCCAGGAGCCAGGTGTTTCTCCTGGTCTCCCATGGGGTGCAGAGCCCAAGCACTTGGGCCATCCTCCACTGCACTTCCGGGCCATAGCAGAGAGCTGGCCTGGAAGAGGGGCAACCAGGACAGAATCCGGTGCCCCTACCGGGACTAGAACCCGGTTTGCCAGCATGCAGGCAGAGGATTAGCTTCTTGAGCCACAGTGCCAGCCGAGCTACATATTTTTAATGTTAAAACCCTGAAAGCCATTTTTCTTGCTCTAAAATTTCTTCACGAAGCCTGTGATAATTTTTGCTAACAGCCTATCAGAGTGTGTTCAGATGGTGGCATATGAGTGAGTTGTGTCAGTCTGTGATTTTGGATAGAAAATTCACAGGAAAAAATCCACACTTGTTAAAATCTCAAAGAGATGAGAATAAAAAGGATTAGAATGGAAAACGAAAAACTGTGATGCTATTTCAAGAACTCAGGCATTCACCCAGGCCCAAGATGAAGATCCATTTTTTCTGATAGGGTTTTTATGAGCTTGTTTAGTAGGATCATTCTTTTTTTAACACCATCAGGTGAATTGAGGTGTTTTGTTGCAACTTTGAAGAGCTGCGTTTTATCCTGTGATTGTACTAACTTACTTTGTTTGCGTCCTTAGAGCACGTACGGATACGGTGACTTATTTTCTGAGACGTGGAAAGCATTTACTGATTATGAAGTTATACATCTGAAAACTTACGATTCCAAACAGGTACTGGAAATTTTACATTTCAGTCTGTAAACACCTGTCGTGTGCACATGACTCAATCAGAACAATTTTTAGTTTGGATATGTTAGCTATTACTGTTACTTTCTGACAGTTTCTGTAGTGACAGCTAGAATACTCATTGTTATTTTTAATTTTTAAAAAAGATTTATTTTATTTATTTGAAAGGTAGTATAACAGAGAGAGGGAGAGACAGAGAATCTTCATCTGCTTGTTCACTTCCCAAATGGCTGTAACAGCCAAGGCTGGGCCAGGCCTAGGTCAGAAACCTAGACTCTCATGTGGGTACAGGGGCCCAAGCACGTGGGCCATCTCCTGCTGCTTTCCCGGGCACATTAGCAGGGAGCTGGATCGGAAGTGGAGCAGCTGGGACTGGAACTGACACTTTTATGGAGTGCTGGCAGTGACTTAATCTACTATGCCACAATGCCTTCCTCATCCTCATTATTAACCATGAATCATTTAAAGATTTCCAAATTTTCAGAAAATACAAATTGTATTCTTTTGAAGTAGAATTGCTGTTGTAATAGAGGCTAATTAACTTATATTTACCACACTGATGAATGCCATTTTGGTGGGGAAGACACAAATGTCCTTCTCTGATCTTTCGCATATCTTTCTGCACAGGTGTGTTTTAAAGAAGCCGTGTTCTCGTTACTGCCCCGCATGAGGTATGGGCTGTTCTACAATACCCCTCTGGTAAGCGTGTGTCGTATTTGTGGGCTTCATGCTTGCTAGATGTGAAGAGAATGTTTGTACAGACCACGAGAGCATCTGAGTTGCCATGCAGCGGTACCCACCGCCCTTGGTGCTGGTGTTTTTCTTCTAGATCTCGGGCTGTCACGGCACTGGATTGTTCAGGGCGTTCTCCCAGCACGTACTGCACAGACTGAACATCGCACAGGAGGGACCCCAGGTAACGGATGCCTTCGGGGTTCTGAGGAGCGCGACTTCTCATCCCGTAAACTAAGTCAGTCCACCTCTGCGAAGAAAACGGTAACCAGGAGACCTTGTTTTCTATGGTTAGGTTTTCTGAACTGCAGTCATTTGAAAACAGGTCTCAGCAACCTGTCAAAGTAAACGAAGGGATAGTGCAAGATGGGTTTGCTTTCTGCTTTTCCTTTTCCGTTTCTCTAGCCATCTCTCGCCATCGTCTCCCACATCCTATCTAACCCCCACAACTGCTACCAAAAAACCCACCCTCCCAACCACCTAGTCAACGTGTGTAATGAACAGATATTGTCTTCTGTGGCCAAAGTGGATACATTTGTTCTTCTGTATTTGTTTTTAAAATAATTTACTTTTTTACTGGAGAGGGAAGGGGGACGTGGAAAGAGAGAGTTTCCTTCCACTGGTTCATTCCCCAAATGCCTGTAATCGCCACTGAGAACTCAGTCTGGATCTCCCACGTGGGTGACTGGAACTCAGTTACCTGAGCCATCACCACTGTCTCCCAGCTCGGTCTGCATTAGCAGGAAGCTGGAGTTGGGAGCCAGAACTGGGGGTCAAACCCAGGTACTCGGTGTGGGAGACTAGAATCCTAACTGGTGTCCTAACTGCTTGGCTGAATGTTTCCCATCATTTATTTTTATTCCAAATCGACACATAATAATTATACACATTTATGGGATGCAGTGTGACATTTTGATTTATGCATGCAATGTGTAATGATCAAATCAGGGTGATTAGCATGACCATCGTCTTAAACATTTTTTGTTACTTTGTGGTGGGAACATTCATAATTCTCTCTCCTAGTGTTTTGAAATATATAATACATTAATGTTAACGATGGGGACTCTGCTGTGCCATAGAACATTAGAAGTTAATCTTCATGGAGTGGTGTTGTAGCAAAACTGATTAGGCTGCCACTTACAATGGTAGCTTCCCATATTGGAGCACCAGTTTGAATCCCAGCTGCTCCACTTCTGATCCTGCTCCCTGCTAATGCTCCCTGGGAAAGCAGCAAAAGGTGACCCAAGTGCTTGAGTGCCTGCCACCCACATAAGAGATCCAGATGGAGTTGCTGGCTCCGGGCTGTGGCCTGGCCCAGCTCTGGCTGTTGTGGCCATTTGGGGAATGAACCAGTGAATGGAGGATCTCTCTGTCTCTCCCTCTGTCATTCTGTCTCAAATAAATTAAAAAATACATCTTAATAAAAAGATGTAATCTTTCTATCTAACTGTGTTTCTGCACTCATTAACCAACCCTTGTCTATCCTCCCCTTATTGCTGATTTCCCCAGCCCTTGGTAACCACCATTCCCTCCTCTGCTTGGATGAGATCAACATTTTTAGCTTTCCTATATGAGTTATATGACACTTGTTTTCCTGTGCCTGGTTTGTCACGCTTAATGTAATGTCCTCTAGGTCCATCTTACTACTGCAGATGACAAGATTTCATTCTTTTTAATGACCGAATAATAGTCCACCGTGAATATATACTGCATTTTCTTTTCAAGTGGATATATTTTTATTCTAGGAGGGAAAAGTGCCAGAATCAGGCTAAAAACAATTGGTCCATAAATGTGTCCTCATTGAGTTCCGTCTCTTGGTGAAAGTCAGCTTTTAGGGTCAGATGTTCATTCGTCTGTGCAGGCATAGGCAGCTTTATTTTGTCTTTTCATTTGGATTACAGGATGGCAAAATCCGAGTCACCATTCTGGCACGGAGCACAGAGTACCGGAAAATATTAAACCAAAATGAGGTAAGTTTTTGGTGTGCATTTTTGACATCATCATGTTGAATTTACCAACCTATAACTAATGTGCTTTATTTTTTCTCACCACGTTAGAAGGTTTGATTTAAGCTGTTAGTTTTTAGAGAAGTTTGATGGCCTGTGACTAGTCTGTTTGTTGGATGTGAATTTCTGGTAGAAATCACCAAACTCCTTCTGGCCTTATTGCAGACAGCTCAGAATGGAGATAGACAGAAATGAGTCTTGCCTGGACTACTGTAGTTTGCTGAACATTTGCACTCCGGGCACACTTGCTGTGACAGTGCAAGACTGTCTTTTGGGAGAGGGTTGTTGGCCTATGGCAGGGCTGTGCAGTCCTGTAGCAGGTTGAGTTGGAGAGGTCTCCACGCTCCCATGTCACTGTGTGTCTTAGAAATTAGCCCCAGCTTAGGCATTCCAAATCATTTCAACAGCACCAACTCGGAAGTTATGTTTAACCTCAGGGAGGTCACCATACAAAGCTGCCTGTCACGTCATTGCTCAAAGGGAGTGTTGGGCACCTGCTATGTGCCAGGCCATGTACTTGTTCCCAGAGGTAAAGATTGGGGAGGTCCCTACCCTCATGGAGCCCTAGAAGCGAGAGATGAAGTCAGTCAGCTGGTAGGGTGATTTCACATAGTGATGAGAGCTGTGAAGGAAGCAACAGACCGATGGAGAGAAAGAGCTGGGGGCATGAGAATGGGGGTGGGAGGCAGTCAGGCCAGTTGTCTGGGTAGATGCGGGTTGAACACAGAGCTAATCAGAGAGGGATCTAGCTGGGGATCAGCCTTCTGGGCAGAGGCGAAAAGCCTCCAGTGGACTGAGCTTTGAGTTTTTTAGAAACGAGGAGGATGCAAAGATGGCTGTGGCGTCTCCAGGGAGGTGAGAGTGATGTCTGGGGAGCTCCAAGAAGGTGGACGTGGTTCAGGATGTGTCATCTCAGCCCCTGGTACCTTGCTGAGGGGTGGATTTTATTCCATTGTCAGGGGGAAGCCACTGTGAGTGTTGGTTTTTTTTTAAAAGGCCTTTTTCTTTTCTTTTCTTTTCTTTTCTTTTTTTTTTTTTTTTAAGATTTATTTATTTGAAAGAGTTACAGAGAGAGGTAGAGACAGAGAGAGAGGTCTTCATTCGCTGGGTCACTCCCCAATTGGCCGCAACATCCAGAGTTGCACCGATCCAAAGCCAGGAGCCAGGAGCTTCTTCCAGGTCTCCCATGCAGGTGCAGGGGCCCAAGGACTTGAACCATTTTCTACTGCTTTTCCAGGCCATAGCAGAGAGCTGGATCGGAAATGGAGCAGCCAGGACTACAACCGGTGCCTATATGGGATGCTTGCACGGCAGGCAGTGGTTTTACCCACTGCACCACAGTGCCAGCCTCAGACTTAAAACTTTTTTTAAACTTACTTGAAAAGCAGAGAGACTGACAGCTCTCTCATCTGCTGGCTCACTCCCCAGTTGGCTCACAGCAGCTAGAGTGGGCCAGGCCGAATCTGGGAGTCAGAACCTCCTTCTGGGTCTTTCATTGTGGGTGACAGGGTCTCGAGGTGTGTATTAGCTGGGAGGTAGAATTGGAGCTGCGCATTGAATCATGGTACGTTGACATGGTATGTGGGATGTGGGTGTGTTAACTGGTGTCTGAACCAGTGGGCCCAACATTGGCTCCCCCATGGATGTTTAAGCAGGTTGTGGCAGACAGAATATCTCCTCCTCCTTTCAAACGATGCTTGCGTTCTAATCCCTGGGACCTGTGAACAGGTTAGGTTATGTAGCAAAGGGACGTTGACCTTGCAGATGGAATTGAGCTCTCTCAATAGGGAGTCTATCCTGGATTATCTGTGTGGCCCAAAGTAATCACATATGGGCCTTAAATTCTACCCACCAGAGGACCTTGCCTGGAAAGCTCTTAGTTGGATTCTTCTCATTTCATTATTTCCTTAAAAGTCAGAGAGGGAGGTTGGAAAACAAGTCAGAGAGAGACATCAGGGCCAGAGAGATGCAGCGTTGCTAGACTTGAGGGGCCTTGAGCCACAGAGTGGGGATAGCTTCTTTTTTTGTTTTTTTGTTTTTTGACAGGCAGGGTGGACAGTGAGAGAGAGACAGAAAGATCTTCCTTTACTGTTGGTTCACCCTCCAGTGGACGCTGCAGCCGGCACACTGTGGCTGGCGCACCCCGCTGATCCGAAGCCAGGAGCCAGGTGCTTCTCCTGGTCTCCCATGCGGGTGCAGGGCCCAAGGACTTGGGCCATCCTCCACTGCACTCCGGGGCCACAGCAGAGAGCTGGACAGGAAGAGGAGTGACCGGGACAGAATCCAGCTCCCAGATTGGGACTAGAACCTGGTGTGCCAGTGCGCAGGCAGAGGATTAGCCTATTGAGCCGTGGCGCCAGCCTGGGGATAGCTTCTTGAAGCTGGAAAAGGCATGGAAGTTAGTTGTCTGGGACCTGTGTTGTGGCTCAGTGGGTAAAACCACTGCTTCTAAGGGCTGCATCCCTACTGGAGCATTGGTTCGAGTCCATGCTGCTCCACTTCTGATCCAGATCCCTGCTTGAAGCCCTCTGCAGAGCCACAGAAGATGGCCCAAGTAGTTTGACCCCTGACACCCACAAGGGAGATCAGGATGGAGCTCCAGGCCCCTGACTTTGGCCTGGTCCAGCCCTGGCCATTGTAGTTATCTGGGGAGTGAACTAGTAGATGGAAGATTGTGTGCATGTGTGTGTCCCTCTTCCACTACCCCCTCCCTCACTCCTGATCACTTTTCCTTTCAAATAAACACATAAATCTTAAAGAAAAAAGAAGAAAAGGAAATGTATTCTCCTTGAGAGCTTCCAGAAGGAACATAGCCCCCACCACTTCAACTTTAGCCCAGTAAGACCTGGATTGGACTTCAGTCCTACAAAATTGTATGGGGCTACATTGTGATCATTTAAGCTACCACGTTTATGACAATTTTTGTTATTTTTTGCAGCAATTAGTAAATGAATGCACAGGGAGAGACATGAATTGACTTACGCATTTCTAAGTCACTTTGGCCGTAAGAGTAAGAAGAAGGGGTTGGGTAGGAGCTGTTCCTGTGGCCCAGGACAGAGTGTGGATGAAGGGGGTGACAGTAGCGATGATACAGTAGGTGGAATCAGCATATGTTTTGGCAATAGGACCTAGGATACTTTTGGAATGTACAGTACAGCAGTAGTTAAGGCCAGGAAAGATCCTGATAACCAAGGGTGATTCCTAGGCTTTTAGCTTGAGCCATTAAGTGGAATTAAAATGGAAAAAAAAAAAAAAGTAAAAGGGAAGGTGGGGGCAAGTTTTGATGGGTAAGGTATTTCCACAGGTTATTTTGGATGCCTGATAGACTGGTCACATTGTGTAATTGGCATCTCTTCCCAAGATCCTCTGAGCCACAGAGGACATGACCACATGGCAGGAGGTGGCACGGGTTGGAGGCTGTGTGGGTGGAATAGATGAGCAGTGTGTATGTTCTGGAGACCAAAAATAAAACTTGGGTTGTCTCTCAGTGTCCACGGGTGATTGCTTCCAGGACTCCCCATGGAGACTACAGCCCTTGGGTGCTCATGGCCCTTGTATCGGCCATGGAGACTACAGCCCTGGGTGCTCATGGCCCTTGTATCGGCCATGGAGACTACAGCCCTGGGTGCCCATGGCCCTTTATCGGCTATGGAGACTACAGCCCTGGGTGCCCATGGCCCTTGTATCGGCCATGGAGACTACAGCCCTGGGTGCCCATGGCCCTTTATCGGCTATGGAGACTACAGCCCTGGGTGCCCATGGCCCTTGTATCGGCCATGGAGACTACAGCCCTGGGTGCCCATGGCCCATAGGCTATACATGTTGAGTGCTAATTATCTGCCAAGCATATTACTCTGTACTCCCCGTGAATTATGTCCCCCAACACTCCCAGAAGACTCATGATGCTGGTACTTTATTGAGATCCTGTGTTGCAGACAAGGTCACCAAGGCTTACTGGTTGAAACACCTGTCCATGGCCACCCAGTAGTGAGCAGAGAGGCCCAGGGGGTGAGAGTCAGTGTGGTCTAGGGGTGAGGCTGCTTTCTTCCACAGAGGAGGTTGAATCCACCTCTGTCCACATCCATCAGGAGGGTGCAGGCTAAGGATCAGCACCAAGCTGCTGGACAGGGCCCAGGAGAAGGGTGGAGGACTGATGTGTGCCATACATGCCAGGCAGGACAAGTTCAGATGCAATCACACACAGGCTTCCTGCGTGGCATTGTCCAGAGGTGAGAGGGGGTGAGTCAGCAGACACCAAGCCAGACACCCCAGGATGGACTGCTTTTCTCCCTGGGATTGACATCACCTTACAATCCAGCTGCAGGGCGAGGAGGAGCACAGCTTCAACCATAGATTGATTACTGAGTAGATCATAAACCCCAGATGCTCTCATTAAATGATGGTTTACGGAATCCCGCCCAACCTTAGCTTTTGAACTGTTGTGTTTGAGGCCACTTCTTTGGTGTGACTAGAAATTGTGAAAAAAAGCATGCTGGCCGTGGGCCTCTCAATTCCTTTTATGTAGGCATTTCTCATTAGAAGAACAAGGCTTATGCCATCTGATTGATTCTCTTCTAGAAAATTGATTTCTTTTGCCTGTCCTCATTCCTTGAACTCTTTGATATAAACTGTATGTTTGTGGGAGTCCAGGGCTATCTAGAGAGAGAAACTTCACTTTACTGTTACATGTGTGTATGTGTGGGGGTGCGGGTGGGTGGATGTGGAAGGGGGCTGGGATTACGAACCGTTGCTTTCTGTAGGCAGGAGAGTAGAGTGCACTGGTTAAGAACACACAGGTTCATATATATGGCTGGCGCCGCGGCTCAACAAGCTAATCCTCTACCTGTGGCGCCGGCACCCCGGGTTCTAGTCCCAGTCAGGGCGCCAGATTCTGTCCCGTTTGCTCCTCTTCCAGTCCAGCTCTCTGCTGTGGCGCAGAAGTGCAGTGGAGGATGGCCCAGGTCCTTGGGCCCTGCACCCACATGGGAGACCAGGAGGAAGCACCTGGCTCCTGGCTTTGGATCAGCATGGTGCGCCGGCCGTAGCAGCCACTTGGGGGGTGACCCAATGGAAAAAGGAAGACCTTTCTCTCTGTCTCTCTCTCACTGTCTAACTCTGCCTGTCCAAAAAAAAAAAAAAGTGAGAAAAAAGAAGAACACAAGAACACACAGGTTCTCAGTGGAAAGACCCAGATTTGATTTTGGCTCTATATTGGTGGGCTAGAAGTTACTTAACGTCTCTAAGTCTCTGTTGACTCATTTATAGGATGGGCATACTAATAATACCTACTTGGCATGGTTTTTCATGAGGATCAGGTGATACCGCACACAACCAGTGACACTTGTAACCATGGCTACTGCTGTTGTGGTACAGTATATGCAGAAGCCTTCTGCCCGATACAAGTGCAAACATTTCCGAATGGTGGTCATCCAGTGTGGGGTTCTGATGGCCTAATCATGATGGGCAGAGAGAACCAGGAGTGTGTTTTTGGTAATAGAGGAATCATGCTTTGTGTGCTCGAAGAATACCTGTTTTTCTATGTAGACGTACCAACAATGTTTTTCAGGTAGTGAGGTCCAAACTGCTCACGGTTTATCCGAAATGAGATAATGCATGGGAAGAAGGCCCCTGACGTAATCTCTGGAGCATAGTAGGTGTTCAGTAAACGCAAGTTGAAAGCTGGAGGAATAGCAACCGTGGACACTTAGTGAGTCTCTGACCCGAGCACTTTTCCTCTCCTTTGTAACAAGTCAGGGTGTTACAGGTGTTTCAGGAAAGTAAAGTCCTATGTTTAAGGGGTAGAGGCTGTATTTTAAATTCAGTTAGGATTGAAACCAGTAAACCTAAAGAATAACACCTGAAAAATATTATATGCAAAAAGAAGAAATTTTAGGACCCAAAGAGAAGGAGAAGAAATTCTAAATGTTTCTCTCTTTTTTTTTCCCAGCTTGTAAATGCATTGAAAACAGTATCTACATTTGACGTCCAGATTGTTGATTACAAGTACAAGTGAGTCAGAGACAGCCTTTTGGCAGATGCTGTTGTCTTTGCTTGGATGAATGAATAGGAGGTGGACAGCATTTTTAAAAAAGATTTTATTTATTTTATTTTTAAAGATTTATTTATTTATTTGAAAGGCAGAGTTTCAGAGAGGCAGAGGTAGAGAGAGAGAGATCTTCCATCCGCTGGTTCACTCCACAGGTGGCCACAATGGCCGGAGCTGCTCTGATCCAAAGCCAGGAGCCAGGAGCTTCCTGGTCTCCCATGTGGGTGCAGTGGCCCAAGGACTTGGGCTATCTTCTACTGCTTTCCAAGGCCATTAGCAGAGAGCTGGATTGGAAGTGGAGTAGTTGGGACCTGGAACCGGTGCCCATGTGGGATGTCGGCACTGCAGGCAGTGGCTTTACCTCCTACACCACAGCGCCAGCCCCCTTTTATTATCTTAAGGAAACTATTCACTTTGTGCCAGAATGTCATCAATGTGTCTTCCACACTTGCTAATTCCTCCTCTCTTGAAGAGAGGGCAGGCCTTGGGCTCAGTGCTGTCTCCTGCAATGGTGTCTACCTGGTTCTCAAGGATACTTTTTAGGTAGATTGTAAATACTTCTGCAGTTTTATTGATGTTATGTGTTACTGGTTTTCCCTTTAAGAAAGCTATAAAAGTTTCCTTTTATAAATAAGCATACTGAAATCTAAAGATATAAATGAGTGTACTTAGAAATATGTTAAGTTATGAAGATGTCAGTGCCCATGAAATGGGCAGAATGTAGAGGGGAAGGTGATGTGATGGGAAAATGTACCTGCGTGTTGAATGTCACCTGAATGCTGACCCAGCCCCTCCACGCTCCTCTCCTCATCTCCCGTCTTGTTCTGTTTGTTCACAGAGAACTTGGGTTTCTGGATCAACTCAGGATCACTCACAACACGGACATGTTTATTGGAATGCACGGAGCCGGTCTCACCCATTTGCTCTTCCTTCCAGACTGGGCTGCAGTGTTTGAACTGTGAGTGTTTGCGACAGTTTGACAGCCAGGCGCCCGGGCAGCTATGCCTTGGGCTTGCTGGGACTTCCACTGTGAGCATCCCAAGGCTGGAATCATTACAGAGAAGCCACATGTTGGAGGCACATGGAAAGAAAAACAGACCCAAAGCTCTAGAAGTGTAGTTTGTAGCCAGCCGTTGCACTTGTTAGTAAGCAAATTATTGCTGCCACGCCCTACCTGGCATGATAGGGAGATGTGAGAATGGGGTCTCCTTCTCTCATGCCTCTCACACCGCCTGGGGGGAAGCTCTAGGTCTTAAGCTCAGCATACCCCCAAAACACAAGCCAGGACTTCCCAGGGAGCCTCAGGCCCTCGGGTAACTGATCTGCTCATTCCGTGGTTAGTTACAGAGACAGAGTCTTCCCGCCCCAGTAATTCTGCTCTTGACCCCGTGCTCCGTCTTCAGTTTTTGACATTACTGGTAGCGATTGTCTGTTAGCTCATTGTCCCTTTTTGAGGCTAGTAGCCTGAGGTTGCGGTTTTGTTTGAAAAAGCACTTGACAGTATTTAGAGTATTTGGGAAAAGAATTCTCATGAACATCCAGTGCTTTCTCACAAACATTTTTTTCCGTTTTATTTATATATTTATTTATTTGAAAGGCACTGTAATGAGAGAGATCTTCCAACTACTGATTCATTTCCCCAGTGCCTGCAACAGCTGGGGCTGGGCCAGGTTGAAGCCAGGGACTTCATCCAGGTTTCCCACATGGGTGGCAGGGACTCAGGTACTTGAGTCACCATCTGTTGCCTCCCAGAGTGTCCATTAGCAGGAAGCTGGATCGGAATTGGAAGCAGAACTCAAATCCAGGTATTTCAATATGGGATCTGGGTATTGCAGGGGGCAGCTTAACTGCTATGCCACAGTGCCTGCCCCTCTCCACAACACTTTGAAATATATGCATAGAAGAGAAATTGCTGGATAAATGTTGACTCTAATCACTTCAGAGAGGGAGAGGAAAGGCAGAAGATAGCAGGGAGAGAGAGCACGAAAAATGTACCTGGGAAACCTCAGGCCTTGGTGTGCCCTAGACCTGGTTTCAGTTTGTCTTTCACTGACTGGCTTTATGACCTTGGCAGTGACCTCCAGTCTACTTCCATACTTGTAGAGACAGGAGTATTATGCGATAATGTCAAGTTCATAGACAGTAGACACTATTGAATATGAGTAGTTTCCTCCAATCCTCAACCTTGTTATTTATTTATTTTTCTATTCTGTTCTTTAAAAGTTAAGTTAGGAGGCCTGCACTGTGGCACAGCGGGTTGAGCCGCCCTCTGCATTGCCAGCATCCCGTGTGGGTGCCAATTCAAGTCTCAGCTGCTCCATTTCTGATCCAGCTCCCTGCTGGTGCACCTGGGAAAGCAGCGGAGGATGGCCCAAATGCTTGGGCTCCTGCACCCACTTGGGAGACCATGCTTCAGTCTGGCTTAGCCCTGCCCGTTGCAGTCATTTGGGGAGTGAACCAGTGGTTGGAAGATCTCTCTCTCTCTCTTTCTCTGTAACATTGCTTTTCAAATAAATAAATAAGAATCTTTAATAAAAATTTTAAAATGCTAGTTAAGTTAGGGATGTGCACTGTAGCACAGCAGTTCAGCTGCCACTTGGGAAACCTGCTCTGCTTATTGGAGGACCTGGGTTTGAGTCTCGGTTCTACTTCCACTTCAGCTTCCTGCTCCCTCCTGGGAGGCCACTGTTGATGGTTCAAGTGTTAAAGTCCCTGCCACCATGTGGGAGACCTGGGTGGAGTTCCAGGCCCCTGGCTTCCACCTGGCCCAGCCCTGGCTACTGCAGCCATGTGGGGACTGAGCCTGCAGATGGAAGATTGAGTTATCTCTATCCTTCAAAAAAAAAAAAAAAAAAAAAGGGAACAAAAAAGTAAGGGTAATTTAGTTCTGAAACTATTTTTGAAATGATTATGCTCTGTCTTATTTATTGTTCATAAAACTTGTTCAAGAACATTTGAGGAGACACATGTCTTTACTCCTCAAGAATTGTTTTTTTTTTTTATTTTTTAAAAAAAGATTTATTTATTTATTTGAAAGGTAGAATTACAGAGAGAGAGAAGGAGAGGCAGAGAGAGAGAGAGAGATCTTCCATTCACTGGTTCACTCCACAAATGGCTGGAGCTGAGCTGGTACAAAGCCAGGAGCCAGGAGCTTCCTCTGGGTCTCCCACATGGGTGCAGGGGCCCAAGGACTTGGGCCAACCTGTACTGCTTTCCCAGGCCATAGCAGAGAGCTGGATCGGAAATGGAGCAGCTGGGACTCAAACTAGCACCCATATGGGATGCTGGCACTGCAAGCGGCGACTTAACCCGATAAGCCACAGTACTGGCCCCTCCAAGAATTGCTAATCAGGCAGGAACCCTGGACAACAGCCTCACATGGTGCCTCCCTCACGTGCTTAGGTACAACTGCGAGGATGAACGCTGTTACTTAGACTTGGCCAGGCTGCGAGGGGTCCACTACATCACTTGGCGAAGGCAGAACAAAGTCTTCCCTCAAGATAAGGTAAAGTTCAAACCCTGTGCTCTCTGTTTCATTCCCGGCAGGGAGGGGGTGCTTTTTTTCTTTCTAAGGGCCGTTTGCTCTTTATAACATCATTCACAGGCTACAGGAAATCATCAACTTAAAAATAAGCCTGCTGAAGACTTAGTGAATTTCGAGTCTTGCCTGTGGCTGCCTTGGCAGGGCCAGACCACATGATTTTGAGGGTCTTATATGGCCCGCGGGCCGAATGTTCGCCAGCCCTGGTAGGGGGTCTACTTATTAATATGAAAAGATGATCATTGAACATATATCCCCAGATGCACTGTCCTTCTCCAGAATAGTGTGTGCTGTGGTATTTTAGATCTGCAAATTGGAGAAAAAGGAAAGCCAATCTCTTAGTTCTTTGCTATTGATAAGACAGCTGCATGCAATATGGGCATGGAAAGATCTATTGGATGATACGTAGCAGGAATCAGCAAACTACAGCCCTTTGTGGCCAACCCGGCCTCCCCCCACCTGTTTCGGTAACTAAAGTTTTAGCAGGAACCATCATGCTTCCTGGTTCGCATGTCGTCAGTGACTGCCTATGCGTTTCCAGGCCGGGTTGAGCAACGGTGCCCCTGAGCCCGGGCCGGGAGCAGAGCTGGAAACGAGTTTTGTCTGGGCCTTTAAAGAAAAAGTGTGCGGAGCTCTGGGGTCGAGTACGTGAAAATAGTTGCCTGAGTGAAAGTGAGACCGCGTTCTCCTGAGGGAGGAGCAAGGCTGAGCGGGCGGGGGCCTGTGTTCTGGTTTGCCTTGCAGGGCCACCATCCCACTCTCGGGGAGCACCCGAAGTTCACCAACTATTCTTTCGACGTGGAGGAGTTTATGTACCTGGTGCTTCAGGCTGCAGACCACATATTGCAGCACCCCAAGTGGCCGTTCAGGAAGAAACGGGACGAGCTGTGAATGCGTTGCGTCTGTCTGCACAACACGGAGTAGTTAAGCACTCGGCACCCAGACTCACCATGAAATGGGTGAAACAACCCGTTACTCCCTAGCCCTCCATGACCTTGTCTATACCAAAACATACCTGCAAGGTGTTGTTACGCGTTTTAGAGTCTTTAAGCGTTGTAGATACTTTGTTGTGTCATTGCTATGTGCCAGTAGCAATCATACTTTTGCGCTGAAAGGTTTTCTTCTGTAATTCAGAAGTGGGGGTGCACCCCCTGTGTGATGGAGCTTTCTTCTTAGGGATGCCAAAGTTTTCAGCTTAAAAGTTTTAAAGGTGGTTGCAAGAATCTCATTGATTGTAACTCCAGAGCGTTCCAACTTGCTTCTGATATAGTTGGGTACATTCACCACTGCTCTTTGAGTTACTATGATCTGTTCCAAACACTATTTGTGGTAGAAAAAGAAAACATGGACAACACGCATGCAAGCACGCACGGTACTGCGCTAGAGCACTGTGTTCCAGATCAGTGTTAGTTCCAGGCTATTGGTTTCAAGAAACTAATCAGGCCGCTATAGTCATTAGTTATTCACATATTTCATATTCACATCATGGTTCTCCAAACTCTGACAACCACGTCTGATAAAAGCAAATTTAGGACTTCTGTGGGATTGTTGTGTGTCTCTTCCAGCTGGTTTCCATGGACGCCTTCCAGCTGTGGAGAGCATCATGCTACGTTTCTGTATGAAATAGTGGTTTCCACTGTGCAAGGATTTGTACCCTATGTACCTGTGTGTGTGTTCATCTACCTCTGCGGGCATGTAAGTGTCAGCCTTTTTTTCCAGACTTCACAGTAGTTACATGTGGAGAACTTTTCCCTATTAAAAAAAAAAAAATAGACCAAAAAATAAAATAAAGGAACACGGGAATTATCTCATCCAGATGAAAAGCCAGAAGAAAATGCCAGTGATGAAAATGGATAGCTGAGTTGCTGGGAATGGGATTTGCCATGGATTTATTTTACTGCAAAATGTGAAGCTGGCATTGTATGAACACTTGAGTAGTCTAATTTAGAGATGAGATGTTTCTGTTTTTTAAGGTAGGGAGGAGGTTAGCGAATTACAGTGGAGCCCAAGGATTCCCCCTTCCCCCAATTTTAGAGTGGTTTTTAAAAAAGAAAAATGCAGCACATAAGTGAGTTGCAAAACAAGATGTTTCTATCTGACCTGGACAGATGTTTGCTGAGCCTTCCTTTAAAAGATCATGAACAATAGTTATGTAAAGTTTAGGAATATTTATTAAAATATCTGTAAAGAAAATGGTGAATCACTGTAGCAATAACTTTGATCTGGATCTTAAAATTGTGCACAAAGAATTATGACCTTCGAGGTACCTCGAGAATCCTCTGGAAAATACAATTAAAAGAGAAGGTTTTTTTTTTTTTAAATTTGGTGCAATTTTGAAGTTCATGCATAGTTTTTTCACATTTTGCCTTTTTCATGAACTTTTTGGAGACTCCTTGTGTGTGTGGATTTCAAAATTTTTTTTTGCATCAAAATAGACTTACCTTTTAATTCTATTTCCCATGAACTTTTTTAAAAGTGCCCTCATATGATGAATTTTTAAATGACAGGTCTTGATACTGTTCTTTGAGCAACTACTGAAAAAATATTTCCCATGAAAGGAATTGTAACAACTCGATTGCATTTTGGGTCCATGAGGTATAAATATCTGGAAAAGTTATCTGGAACAAAATCAAAGTGTCAGCATTTGTCTTACCTCATTTTAAGAAGCAGCACGTGGAAATGTGATTCTATAGACTAGTGTTAATTGTGTTCACTTCAGAAATTGAGAACAATTTCATAAGAAAACAATTATATTTAAATATTTTGCATTTAAAGATTACATTTTATAAAAACAAGAAAAACATTTGACATGTGAACTATGAAGTTAAGTTTTTACCAGACTTTTTTGTGGAACAAAAGATCTTCCAATTGTAAGAAAATTTAACATGTAAAGACTGTTTTTACATTAAGTTTTTAAGAGAAATGCATTTCATTGTACATTTTGGGTATGGCTTTGGAATAAACCTTATGTTTTATTTGAATATCAGAACCAAGGTTTTCTGTGTCTGAATAATACATGTTTGCCTTTTTGTAGCAGTCTGGTAGCTGTTATAAAAAATCAGTAGTTCACTGATGAAGAATTCAGTTTAAGCAAAAATTTTACCTTCTATTTACTTAGCGGTTTCTTACCCAGTGCTTTCACAAAAGTCACCGTGCATCATCCTTACCAAAATGATGTAAGAATTATAGTTAGTGTTTTTCATGTGAAAAAAATCTAGTGCTGTTTAAGGGACTGTTCTGAAGACCCCAGGTCTTCCCTTGTCATTCATTCGTTCATTCGCTCATCCAGTGAATGCTGATTGAGCCATGACAACCAGTTAACGTTTAACTTCTGGGATCCAGCAATGAGCAGAACAGACAAAAATCATTGTCCTCATGGAGCTTACGTTCTTGGAGGAGACACACGGTAAACAACATCAATAAGTACAGTACATAGTGTGCCAGCTCCTGCACACATGCTACAGAGAAAGCCAAAACCAGAGCAGACAGAGGGGTCTGGGGTCCGGGGAGAGGTGTGTTCCTGTACACTCAAGTAGCAGTCAGGGAAGTCCTCATGGAGGAGGTGCCATTTGAGGCAAGACTGGAAGGTGAGTTCAAAGCGATAATGGAGCTGGGGTCCGCATGGCAAAGCTCTTGTCGTTGGATTCTGATGAGCTGCAGCCATAGAAGACTTGCCTTTGAACAGGGTACCTGCTGGGAATAGACTGTGGAGCCACAGCTGACTTGGGCTATCCTCTAGAAAACAGACTCTGGGTTGGAGAATTGTCAGCAGGTGGGCTCCCGGGGAAGGCCCAGGACTGGGTGCCCGAGAAATGGAGCTGCAGTGTAGCAGCAGGTGCCGCCTCCCCGGGGCATGGGAGCACTGGGGGGTGGTCGTTCAGGGAAGCCCCCAGTGAGGCAAGTGTCCGTGAGCCACCCGATGGAGGCGGAGGCCACCGGAGAGGCACGAGATGGCGGCAGGCCCCCCAGGCTGCAGGGCGGGCGGCCTGGGGTGCAGCTGCAGGCCATCAGCAGCTCCCGTTGGCTGGGCCGTGCGAGGCAGCACCCACAAGGGGGCGCCCTTCCTCCTGTCGACCGGAAGTTAGATCCAAAGTCTTACAGAGTTGCTTTTTTTTTGTTTTTCAGGACGCCCTTCCCCGTGTAGAAGACTGGGGGAGGGGCAGCAGCCTAACATATTTTGGGCTCTGAGGCTGTGCCAGGTCTCTGCTGCGTGGTATTAGTTGTTGTTTGCCTTCTCCACAGTCCTTGAGAAACGGGAACAATCGTTGTTTTACGTATTTAAGCAGCAGAGCGGTTCAAGGAACAGAGCCAGTAAGTGGCAGGTGTGTTGCATGTAGGACTTTTTTTTTTTCTTCAAGATGTGTTTATTTGAGGGTAGAGTTACAGAGACACAGAGAGAGGGCGTCCATCATTCCCCAGGTGGCTGCAACGGCTGGAGCTGTGCTGATCCGAAGCCAGGAGCCAGGAGCTTCCTCTAGGTCTCCCATGTGGGTGCAGGGGCCCAAGGACTTGGGCCATCCTCCACTGCCTTCCCGGGCCACAGCAGAGAGCCGGACTGGAAGAGGAGCAACCGGGACTCCAACTGGTGCCCATATGGGATGTGTGCGCCGCAGACGGAGGCTTAGCCCACTACGCCACAGCGCCGGCCTTGGACTTTTTTCCTTTTTCTTGCAAAGGGATTCAGATTAGGGTATTTACAGGACATACAGGAGAGGAGGGGGAAGAGAAAGGCCTGGAACTGGGCCTGTTCGCACAGTGACAAGTGGTTTTCTTGAAACATGGTCAGCCGGGAGAAGCTGTGGAAGACACCTGCTCTTTCTGAACTAGGGACGCAGACGCTCTCCACTCAGGTACGTTTGCCCCAGAGGCACAAGTGTTTAGCCCACCTGCCACCAAGCGTGTACAACACCTTACATTTCCTTCCTGGCGCGTGTGGGAGCTCCGGCTCTGGGTGACAGTGCACAGCTGACCACAAGGTGGCAGTCGAGCTCTTCCAAACGGCCTCTGTGGGGCTTGCAAGAATCTGATTGTCAATGCCAGACACCTGAATGCCAGAAGTCAGGCCTTGTGATGGAGTTTTCACTCCTGATTTGAGGCAATGAGGGAACATTGTCACGGGCAGTTTTCAGGTGAAGGGTGTAATTCCCTAGCATCAGCCAGTATCGCAGCTCCACCTGACCATCATGTGGTGGAAGCCCTGGGCCTGGACATGTTTAGGGGAGATGAATTCACACTGAGAAATGGGGTTAATTTTTTTTTTAAAGATTCATCTTATTTATTTGAAAGGCAGAGTTACAGAGAAAAAGAGGAGAGACAGGGAGAGGTGTCTTTCAACTGCTGGTTCACTCCCCAAATGGCCACAGTGGCTGGAGCTGAGTTGATTCAAAGCCGGGAGCTTCTTCCGGGTTTCCCACATGGCTGTAGGGGCCCAAGCACTTGGGCCATCTTTTACTGCTTTCCCAAGTGCTTTAGTGGGGAATTGGAGCAGCCAGGACTCGAACAGACACCCATATGGGATGCTGGCGTTGCAGGCGGGGGCTTAACCTGCTGTGCCACAGTGCCAGCCCCAGAGGTTACTTATGTTGGCCTTGTAAAGTTATAACATACACATCTGCTATTACCATTTGGTTGGAGGGGAACCAGACTGAGCAGAGGACTTCCTGGAAGGCTAGAGGCCTAAGAATTGCAGAGTGTTAACTAAGAGGTGCAGATTTGTGTTAATACAGGAGGGTTGACATTGAGTTCTGTGACCTAGTCCAGGTCCCAGAGTGCTGTGTATCACTTACTCTTCACAACCTTGAGTCGGGGACTTTGGGGACTCTTCGCTGAAAGGGACTTGGAGACCCTTGATGGCATGCGTTCACCCCGCTGTGGTGCACTGAGTGCCACCCACAGCAGACACTGTCTCAGAGAGAGAGAGCTCCCGGGAGAAACGGTGTTGTGTAGCCCAAAGAACGTGGGTTGAGATGTCAGAAGGCCCCCAGTTCTCAGCCTTGTAGCACCCATGCTGGGTGGCCAGGGATTTGTTGCTGAGCCCCAAGGGGCTTCGCTTTTGTGACTCGTAGTGGTCATGTATAATGGGTGGAGTTGATTAAGAATAAGATAAAAGGAAACTGCCATGGCTTAGTGCCGGGTACATAGTGTAAATTATGTAAATCCTGTTATCCTGTGACAAGCAGAATTACTATTACTCATTTTTTAAAGATTTATTTATTTATTTATTTGAGAGAGAGAGAGAGAGAGAGAGGTGCCTTCCATCTGCTGGTTCAACTCCAAATGGCCTCAAAGGCCAGATCTGGGCCAATCCAAAGCCAGGAACCAGGAGCTTCCTTGCAGTCTCCCACGTGGGTACAGGGGCCTAAAGACTTGGGCCATCTTCCACTACTTTCCCAGGCCATCAGCAGAGAGCCGGATTGGAAGTGGAGCAGCCGGAATATGAACCAGTGCATATGGGATGCCGGCACTGCAGTTGGCAGCTTTACCCACTATGCCACAGCACTGGCCCCAGAATTCTTATTAAAGGACTAGTTTCCAGAAAGCATTTTTTTTCTTTTGTCTTCTTCTTTTTTTTTTTTTTTTTTTTTTGACAGGCAGAGTGGACAGTGACAGAGAGACAGAGAGAAAGGTCTTCCTTTGCCGTTGGTTCACCCCCCAATGGCCACTGTGGCTGGTACCCTGTGGCCCGCGCACCGCGCCGATCTGAAGCCAGGAGCCAGGTGCCTCTCCTGGTCTCCCATGCGGGTGCAGGGCCCAAGCACTTGGGCCATCCTCCACTGCACTCCTGGGCCACAGCAGAGAGCTGGCCTAGAAGAGGGGCAACCGGGACTAGAACCCGGTATGCCGGCACCACAGGTGGAGGATTAGCCTATTGAGCCACAGCGCCAGCCTCTGGAAAGCATTTAACTTCTGGTCCCTGGACTTTTGTCCACACCAGGTAAATCAGACTCTCTTGGTGTTGTGGCTGTCATGTCCAAGTTCCTGGTTGGTCAGGGGTGCTTGTGGACTTCCTGTGATTGGTCAGCAAAGAGAATGGTTATGATGGCCCAGTGGGCTTCAGTCTGTCTGGGGGTTCCATGCAGGTGGCAGTTACTTTCTGCCCTGGATCTGGAATTCCTTGCAACAAAACTCCAGACAATGGCAGCCATTAAGTATTGTCTGCTGGAGAAGCAAGTGACATCTTGAGTTCACGATTGGAATCTTGTCAGGCCGGCTGAACCACTGGACCCAGTGAGTTGTTTTAGAGCTATGGAAGGGCAGGGCTAGGGCACTTTAAGCCAAGGGTGGGAGGCTAGGAGAGTGGGGCCTGGTCCCATCTAGCATCTGCCTTCCAGGCACTGTTTAGGGGCCCTGTGGCTTATCCAGAATCACAGGACCATGGAATCTTTATCAAGAGGCATGAAGACTGATGCTGCAAGAACCTCCCTCCAAGCAGCTGCCCGTAAACAGTTGCCAAGGCCTCAGCCCCCTTCTGGGGAGATAGACAGCAGGCAGGGCCTTAAGTTGTTGTGATGGTTGCACCTCTGTTGGTTGGGTTAAATCAACTGTGCTATCTGGTCACAACTGATTGGACCAGGCATTTACTGCTGACTCAGGGGCTGGCACCATGGTGCAGTAGGTTAATCCTCCATCTGCGGCACCGACATCCCATACGGGTGCCAGTTCTAGTCCTGGCTGCTCCTCTTCCAGTCCAGCTCTCTGCTGTGGCCTGGGAAAGCAGTGGAGGATGGCCCAAGTGCTTGGGCCCTGTACCCGCATGGGAGACCTAGAGGAAGCACCTGGCTTTGGATTGGCGCAGCTCCAGCCATTGTGGCCACTGGGTAGTGAACCAACAGACGGAAGACCTGTCTCACTGTCTCTCCCTCTCATTGTCTGTAACTCTATCTCTCAAATAAATAAATAAATAATCTTAAAGCTGACTTAAAGTCCACCCAATGAGCAGGCTGCAAGATAAAAAGATAGGTAAATGACCCATCCAGACCCCTTCTTCGGCTCGGGACATTTGAACATGGGATGCAAAGAGAATGCCGAAGTCCCCAGTACACAGGTGCCAGGTCTGAGCTATTAGGCTTCCTCTTGTAGGAGCACTGTCCAGTTATCTAAGAAGCTGCTTGTACATTCAGCTTATCATGGGATTGTCTCTTCCTTGCCACCTGAAAGAACCTCACTAATGCACAGTGCCAACGCTGCCAGTGTTACTGTCTCCCCGTAAGGCACAGCCGTGGAGGTTCCCTGACCTTGAGGGACTTGGTCCTAGGTCATCTTACTCCAAGTTGAATGCCATCCCACTACATGAATGCCTTGCTGCCTCTCAAGTTAAGGTCATTCCATCAGCAGGACAGTTGTAGGTAAGAAGTAATTGCAGTTTCCAAATAAATCTTGAAAATACATTGCAAAGACACGATTCAGTTGAAATGCCTACTGTTTTGGGTGGAAATTGAAATTGGACACAAGGTTAAGTCAAGGTGCCAGTTTGATGTGGGATCAGCATGGAGGAGATGCAGTGGGGGCAGGTCCTGGAGGAAAACCGGAAGTGCGAGTGAATAGCCATGTAAATAAAGCAGGTGACAGAGTGAAACGAGACAAGCACAAGGCACTTATTGGACAGCCCCAAGGCCAAGGCCAGGATTAACATTTGAAAGCCAGTTAAGAGGGAGGCAGGGTGAGGACCAAGATGCAGAAACGCAGGAAATGAGCGCCCTGCAAACTCAAGACGGAAACAAACCCTGTGATTCCATGTCGATAGAAGAATGTGAATCCTCCAGGCGGATATCTTTGTCCTCATCTCATTTGTCAGAAATGCAGGTTGATAGTCATCAGCGCCCAGGGAGACAATGCACATGGGATGCTTTCAGAAGTGTTTACCGTTCACCTTGGGAAACCGGGACTACTGGGTTTCCTCCCCGGGTTTACAAGGAGGTCGCTCCCTCTGCTTCTCTGTAGCATTACACAAGCAATGTGATGATGGAGCACCTCCGAGGGTCCACACCACATTCCGAGATGGAAGTTGGCTTTCACCGCTCAGGCATCTCTATGCAAATCAATTGCTCTGTAATTCCATCATGTGTACCTTTTCCCAGATGATATGTTCTTGGCTAGTTTTGTTTGTGCAATTCAAATAACAGGTATGGGAATGAAGAGTTTTATGTTGGGTGCTACTTGGTACAAAAAATAAATACAAAGGACAAGGGACTAAAAGTCATACTCGTGGCTGGTGCCGTGGCTCAACAGGCTAATCCTCCACCTTGCGGCGCTGGCACACCAGGTTCTAGTCCCAGTCGGGGCTCCGGATTCTGTCCCGGTTGCCCCTCTTCCAGTCCAGCTCTCTGCTGTGGCCCGGGAGGGCAGTGGAGGATGGCCCAAGTGCTTGGGCCCTGCACCCCATGGGAGACCAGGAGAAGCACCTGGCTCCTGCAGTTGGATCAGCGTAGTGCGCCGGCCGCTGCAGCCATTGGAGGGTGAACCAACGGCAAAGGGAGACGTTTCTCTCTGTCTCTCTCTCTCTCACTGTTCACTCTGCCTGTCAAAAACAAAAACAAAACAAAAGTCATACTTGGGGACAAGTGTTGTGGCACAGCAGTTAAGTTGGCATCCCACCTGAGTGCCGATTCGTGTCCTGGCTGCTCTACTTCTGCCAATGCACTTGGGATAGCAGCAGAAGAAGGCCCAAGTGTTTAGGCCCTTGCCACCCCCATGGAAGACCTGGATGGAGCTCCTAGCTCCTCACTTCATTTGAGCCTAGCCCCAGCTGTTGTAGCCATTTGGGAAGTGAACCAGCAGAGGGAAGATCTCTCTTTCTATAACTTTGACTTTCAAATAAATAAAAGTCTTTTTTTTTTTTTTTAAATGTAATACCCAGAAAAAGAGCTCTGTTTATAAACCAGTGAGAAAGGCCAACAGTTGGGAAAGATATCTTCTCCTCTCTTAAATAATTATGTATTTATTTGAAAGACAGAGTGTCAGAGACAGGATACAGAGGGATGGGTAGAGGGGTAAAGATGTCTTTCATCCATTGATTTACTCCCCAAATGCCCTCACAGCCAGGTTTGGGCCAGAACAAAACCAGGAGCCAAGAACACCATCGTGGTTTCCCAAATGGGTGGCACAAGGCCAAGCACATTAGCAGGAATTCTGGATCGGAAGTGGAGCTGCTGGGGCTCCAACCAGCGCTCCAGTATGGGACGTGGGTGGCTGTGCCACAACATCTACCCCTCTTCAGTTCCACTGGGAGCACTTCAAAGCCTAGAGTGTAAAAGCCAGCTTTCCTGGTGGGACTAAAGAGCGCCCAGCAGCCGGGAATCCCGCAGAAGGACCTTGACAAAGTGGTTCTTAGGGCACTGTGTCCTGCCCAGTGTGCACCCACGCAGTGAGACACAGTAGCAGGTTTGGGACTAACTCTGTTGGGGTCTGTGATTGGCTTTCTCCTGAGAGTCCAAATTAGCTCAGGGCGAATGCCTGTGTCACCGCTAAGACTTCTTGTCCTCTACTGAAGGTCTTCCGAAATGACTGCAGCCAGTGCCAGCATTTGAAGTCTCCAGAGAAATCCAGTGAACTTCCCGGAGTCATGATGGACCGCAGGCTGTGGTCTCACACACCCCCTGCTTCTACTTGTTACACAAACACCTAGGGCAAACCTCCTACACTCCTGCAGCCTCTGCTTCTCATCTGTAAATGGGAGCTCATCAGATTGTTAGCAAGATTCATTTGATCACTCCATGTTTCAGGAACCTTGCTGGGGACACAATGGGAGGACCATAGAGGACTGTGGTATTAATCAGACTATCACACAGTTGTGGATATAAAAGGATAAGCTGAGATAAATGCCTCCTTTAAGGGAAGGGACGCGTTTAGGAACACCAGGAGATGTTCTAGTCCGGGGGGGTTGAGCGGTCAAGAAAAGGGATTCCCAGGGAGCAGTAAGACCGCTCACTCAATGGCTGGCACCTGTGGAGACTCAGTAAGCAAGGAGAGAAGAGGAGGAGGCAGATGAAGGCGAAGCAGTTACAGGTGTGTAGGAAGCTGCGTTTCCCGTGCCCACCTGCACTAGAGAAGCCTCTGTGTAGGTGACACACTTTAAACTCAAATGCTACAATGACAGTGGCTGCTGGGATCTGCAACCCCAGGACGCTTGGCCCAGCGAGGGCCTGATGGACTGGCAGGTGGAAACCATGAGTGGGCAGGCCAGTGGGAGGCCAGAAGGTCAGAGACACCTGCCGTGGGAAACACCAGCAGGGGCCCCGGGGCTGCGGGCCTTGGGCTTCCGCTTTCTGATGGTTTTATCAACGTGGCCTGAGAACCTCACTAACTGGAAAGACCCTGGCTGCTGATCTCTCCCTGGCCTCAGCATTCTGAGCTTCCAGGTGAGGAGTTTGAGGTCCTGAGACCTAAGCTTCCGCTACCTACGCCATACTTCTGTTCTCAGAGTCTGAGACCAAGTGGTGAACTGTGATTGGATACGTGCGAATCTATGTGCCTATGTAAACCCATAGAAGAGCCACTCAGTGTTCTTTATCAGGGGCTAGTGGAAGAACCATCACCTGCTAAGGCTTTGAGTTGGGCTGAGACATATAGAGATTCTAGCTTAATCCTGTTTTCGACTCTTTGGTACGATGGAACAACCACGGAGACAGAGGAAATGCAAGGTTGTTTGTTTAAGAAACCTATTGCAGTTGGTGGAGGGGCGGGGCCCTTGGAAGCAGGTGTAACTACTGCAGTGCTTTCTGCCCAGGTGCATGACCTGGGGAAACTAGAGGTTGGTTTCCGTGAAGTTCCTGACTGCCTTTGAAGGGAAGGGAGAAACAGTTGCTTGTGTCATGCTGAGGGCCTGAACTGTGAACGCCTGTCTGTGTGACTTGTGACTTTGGTTGATGTTGAGCTTTTGTAGATCTGATCCCTAATGTTACCAACAGCAGCTGACAAGTTTGCTGGCTGGGGCCTGAAGTCTTCAGAAGTCATTTTCTTGCCTGGAAGGGTTTAGATGTGGCCTACTCTGCAGATCCTAGTGTGGGTGAGACCATCCTAACGTCAGGGTATAACCAGGCCTTGTGCATGCAACCCATTTTAAAGAAAAAGCCACCATGGCTTTGTTTTGGTTGACATCTCTTGTATTTCCTGTCTCTGACCCAAGGAGTTGGGTTTCTGAGTGAGATGGAGTCCCAGCAAAAAGCTTCCAAGTTGGAAGAAAATGAGAAAAACACCCAAAGCCCCAAACTTTTCCCGGCAAGAAAGCTGAATGCATGGATAATGCTATTTGGTGGCAGTCACGCATAATTTAAATTATGAAGTCTTGCGGCATGCATTAAAGTCATGTCTAACCTTTGTCATATCTTGGATGATAACTTTTTTTTTTTTATTAAGGGGGCAGAAACTTAAACCAATTATGGTGTTTACAGGTACAGTTTTTAAAATAAGATTTGATTGGATCCACAGGGTACAGCCCCCATAAATAATCCTGGAGGTGTTTTTTTTTTTTTTTAAGGTTTACTTATTTTATTTATTTGAAATACACAGAGATGGAGAGAGCTCTTCTATCTTCTGGTTCACTCCCCAAATGACTGCAAGGACCAGGGCTCTGCCAGGCTCAAGCCAGGATCCAGGAGATTGTTCCGGGTCTCCCACATAGGTGCAGGGGCCCAAGCACTTGGGCCATCTTCCACTGCTTTCCCAGGCGCATTAGCAGGGAGCTGGATTGGAAGTGGAGCAGCTGGGACTGGAACTGGGGCCCATATTGGATGCCGGCATTGCAGATGGTGGCTTCAGCCTTTTAAGCCACGACGCCAGGCCTGCATACTCATTCTTCCCAGCAGCTTTAACCCTCCATTTTCTTTCCCAGTAAGTCCCTGAACTTGACCTTATCCTCGCTTTCCATGCCATGGGAAGAACAGTAACATCATTCATCACCCCTGAAAAATGCTGCATGGAGCCCCAGGGTTGTGGGCGACAGTGATGTCAATGGGAACAATTCATTATTCCATCAAGCACTTGGCATGGCAGTCAATGAAAAAATATGTGCTTTGGAACTGACAGCTCAAAATAGTCTTTTCAGCAATTGGCATGCCAAGATCTTGATAGTATAATGAATTATTCTTTAAACCTATCATTTCATCCCATCAATTTGGCCATATAGACCTTTCTTTGGGGGGTGGGAGGGCAGAGGGACTAAATTACAGAAGTTTTTTCAAGTAGCGGGCAAAATAACTTCGCAGCCTGGAAAGGAGAGACCAAAACTATGAGAGTTAGAAAGAAATACACTGAGGTTAACCTATGAGTACAACTTAATGGAAGTATAAGAAAAAGTTCCATGATTTTTTGCTTTTATTGATCACTTGTAGGATTTCATCCTTATTTTCCATAACCATGCACTGGAGAAATGAGACAATTTATTACTCTGTTTGCATTGTTCATGTAAGCTTGCTGAGCAAAATAGTGCCTGATTATTTAGGACACACAGGTGTTTAGGGCAGGCTCAAACTGTATATGAGTTTGGTTGGAAGATTGATTCTTCCCATTTAATCTCCATATGTAGATTAATTCCCTACCCTTGATGTATGATCTTTCTTACTCTCATGTGGCTAATTAATTTGGCTCATTCCCAAATCTGACCTCCTCAAAAATCTGCGCCCATCTCTTTGCCTCTGAGTGTTTAGAAAGCTGGGTGAGAGACTGCACAGCTCGCTGGCTTTATGGGGAGTGATTAGCACATTGGCATGCATTTTGGGTGACTTCTGAACATGGCACAGAACCTGTTTAGGTTTCAGCTGGTCAAATTGCTTTTGTCCTAAAATGTCAGCTTTATTTCTTGGAACAGCAGCTGCCACATCCCCCTTGCTCTCTCCTCCTATATCTCCATTGAATTGCTTGATGTAAATGGTTATTTTCATTCCTGTTAAATAATGTCTCGTTGCTACAGCAATGGTCATTTGAAATACCATCAAAATAACAGTGACACCAATTTGTTCATAGGATTGGGTCTTAATTGTCCACCCATTGTTTGAAAATAGAGAACTGCCTCATTAATCCACTGCAGAATATTAAGCATTTCATTAAAATATTGCCCGGAAAGGGGATACTTCAAATCCCCTTCATATGTCCTTCACAGCCAGCGGTATTATCTAGTTTGCATTTTAAACTATCAACCTGAAGAAAAATCTGGGCATCTGTGACCTTTTAATTTGTGCTTCAAAGAAAACATTTCTTAATGTTATGTAATAAATCAATCATTACTTGCTTAATAATCTTAATGCATGTCTTTGAAGTCGGCAATCCACAAGAGAGCCTGGGATTTTTAAAAATTGACAGCTCTCTGGTCATTTGATGTAAACTGTGTTTTATTGATTAGCTCTGAAACTGTATTTGATATTTGCTGCATGTGAAGGCATGAGATCATAGAGAACAATGAAAGCATGAAGAATATGTGCCCATATACACATAGGAAACACATAGGAATTGAGACTTTTTAGTGTTTTAGTATTTTTAAAAGCCTTATTTATCTGACAGGCAGAGAGAGAGATGCCGAGAGAGCACTCCCATCTCTTGGTTTACTCCCCAAATGTCCACAGTGGCTGGGATTGGGCTGGGTTACCCTGAAGCTGGGAGCTAGGAACTCAACCCAAGTACCTTGAATGGGTTGCAGCAACCCAATTACTTGGGCCATCACTGATACCTCCCAGGGTCCAGGAATCTGGAGTCAAGAGCCAAAGCTGGGTATTGAATCCGGGTATTCTGACATAGGATGTGGGATAGCATCTTAGTCACCCTAATACTTTAGTATTTGAAATTTATCAGATAATATTAACTCCCTTTAAGTCCAACTGCTGTTTGTACCTAAACATACTATCATTAAATAAATATATATACATATCTATGTACATATTTGGTTTGTATAATCTTTTTGTCTTTTTCACTAATGCAGAAAAATTGTACATATTTATGGGATATCATTTGATATTTCAATACTTGTATACAAAGTATAATACTCAAATGAAGTTAAATATGCCTGTCACCTCAAAGATTTGCAAAGTCTTAAAATGACAGAATTTTCAATGATTCTATAGATGTGCTATTTAAAATGCAAATGAATCCAAGTTCTTGCAATCATCGTTTGTGTATTTCTGCTCTGATTTGCTTTATTACCTGAATAATTTTTCAACTTGGACATTTTTCACCTCAGAAATAATATCTCACTTACTCATTGTTGATGCTCTGTTTATTACACAAAAAAGGAGGCCCAGATTTTATTTCATTCTGAAGATGAGCTTCAGATAACACAGTTGCAGACCTTTTGCTACTTTAATGACTAACTACTGAATTATAGGTTTCCTGATTTGAAGTGTATTTAGAAAAAGCAACACAGTGCAATTAATCTGATAGTAATAGGAAGGGAAGTTAATATTGGCCTGAAGCTAACTTGTTCATTGCAGACATCTAGCCTGACTAATTTGCAATCTGGTTCCTAAAAAAACCCCTCTCTGTTGCTGCCTCTATAGCTCTGCTTGACCCCGTTATTTTCCAGATCGTTCTACCCAGACATGACCTAGGTCTTATCCTTGTCACTAATCAGAGCCTTTTTTTGAACTTTCGGGGAGATGGTGTTCTCTTCTGTAGAACGGAGGATCCCTGGTCCTGGTGGCAAAGAGCATTTCAAGGCATAGGTTGCCAGCTATGCAACCTTGGGCCAGACATTGAACTCCCTCCGGATACAGGTTAGGGAGCTCTCACTTGAAGCGTTGCTATAAGGAGCAATAGATAATTCCTGCACTTTATAGAAGCTCTGCAAAGCTCTGTCATGATGAAAAAGGGAGAGGAAATTGTTTTTATGACATTGCGCTTGTGGGGGGCCCCATGCCACTCATACCTGCAGCCTGCACTCATACCATGGCCAGTTGCACTGCAACTCTTCACTCTTTTCTCTGCTTTTCCCCCTATTACCTTTCCTAATATTTCCGTGCAATAATTAACACTGCAAGGCTTTGTTTGCAGAGAGTGCTCCCCTAAGGGTTTGTACGTCTTCTCCAGGTTGTTTCACTTTCCTTTTATCTAAACACTTGAAACACGTTTAGACAGAATAGGGTTGGATCTGTTATTTTTTTGTTTCTTTGTATTTCATACATAGCTATTACATGTCATGATGTTTCATTGCAGAGATATATGAAAATACAGATGGAAGAGAAATCATAGTATTTATCAATCTAGACATAGGCTACATATACCTCCTGCTCATATATGGATGTAAATGTTTTCCTGCTGGACAATATAGAAATATATGAAGATGCCTCAAAAACTGTGGGAAAATGGAATTAAAATATGTTTACTTTGGTGTAAAAATCTTTGGAATTTATGAAGAGTTTTTCATAATATGTATTTTCTTTTCTCCCCAAAGATGTATTTATTTATTTGAAAGGCAGAACTAGAGCGAGAGAGAGAGAGAGAGAGAGGAAGAGATGGGGAGAGAGATCAACAGCCAGGACTGAGTCTGGCCAAAGGCAGCAGCCAGGAACTCCATCCTGGTACCACGTGTACGTTGGCAGCAGTCCGAACACGTGAGCCACCCTCTGCTGTCTTCTCAGGCACATCTGCGGGAAGTTGAATCTGAAGTAGAGCAGCGGGGACTTGAACTGGCACTCCAAAGTGGAATGCCAGTGTCACAAGCAGTGGTTTAACCAGCTGTGCCACAGCACCAGCCCTATGATATGCACTTTCTATGGACTTTTTGAAGACCAATCCAGTGCATGAATTGTAACATTTTTTAGCACTAAAATATATTCATCTTTTAATTTTCTACACTCTTTTTGAAGTATTCTTGTACATGTATGTGTGTGTATATATGTATGTAATATATGCATATATTCATAATATGTATATTTCTACTTAACCTTCAGTTTACTAGCTAGATTTAATGAACACTTCCCCATTACCATAAAAATATTTATATCAACATATTTAATGTCTGCAGATAATTTCATTGAGCCAATCTCATATTGTTGGTCATTTAGAGTATAATATATATATATATATATATATATATATATATATATATATTGACAGGCAGAGTGGACAGTGAGAGAGACAGAGAGAAAGGTCTTCCTTTGCCGTTGGTTCACCCTCCAATGGCTGCCGCGGTTGGCACGTTGTGGCTGGTGCACCGCACTGATCCGATGGCAGGAGCCAGGTGCTTCTCCTGGTCTCCCATGGGGTGCAGGGCCCAAGCACTTGGGCCATCCTCCACTGTACTCCCTGGCCACAGCAGAGAGCTGGCCTGGAAGAGGGGCAACCGGGACAGATTCCAATGCCCTGACTGGGACTAGAACCCGGTGTGCCGGCGCCGCAAGGCGGAGGATTAGCCTGCATAATATATTTTTGAAAACTAGCTATATATAAAATCTAAATTTTTGTAGTTCTGTTTACTTAATTTCATTAGGTTAAATTCTTAGATATGGCACTGTTGGTCCCAGGGCCTGAGTGTTTTTGTTGTTATTGTTTTAAAGCTTTATTTATTTGAAAGTTTATTTATTATTGAAAGTTTATTTATTATTGATTTCTTTATTATTGAAAGAACTACATAGAAAAAGGAAGAGACAGAGAAAGAGAGAGAGAGGACAGGGACAGAAAGAGAGATATTCCATCTGCTGGTTTGCTCCTCAGATGGCCTCAATGGCCAGCGCTGGGCCAGACTGAAGCCAGGAGCCAGGAGGTTCTTCCAGGTCTCCCATGTGGAAGCACATGGGCCATGCTCTGCTGCTTTCCCAGGCATATTAGTAGGAAGCTGGAATGGAAATGGAGTGGCTGGGACTTGAACTTGCACCCATACGGGATGGCAGTGTTGCTGGTGGCAGCTTTCTCTGCTATGCTATAATGCTGGCCCCAGTCTGAATGTTACAGAGATTTGAGTACATACTGACAAATGTCCACCCAGAAATGTGGTACCTTCTAATCCTTCGGCAGAAATGGGAGCCCCATCTTACATATTCATGATACTAGATGTTGGAAGTTCATGGAAAGTGGGCTGGCGCAGAGGTATAGTGGATAAAGCCACTGTAGTGCCGGTATCCCATATGGGTGCTGGTTTGAGTCCTGGCTGCCCCACTTCCAATCCAGCTCCCTGCTAATGTGCTTGAGAAAGCAGTAGAGGATGGCCCAAGTCCTTAGGCCCCTGCACCCACGTGGGAGACCCAGAAGAACCTCCTGGCTCCTGGCTTTATCGGCGCAGCTTTAGCTGTTGTGACCATTTGGGAAGGGAACCAGTAGATGGAAGACCTCTCTCTCTCTCTTTCTCTCTCTCTCTCTCTCTCTCTCTCTCTTTCTCTGCCTTTGTGTAACTCTGCCCTTTAAATAAATAACTAACTTTTTTTTTTTTTTTAAAGAAGTTGATGGAAAGGTTTGAAAGCACAGGTGCAGAATAGCTTGAACACAAACACTGTGAATAGAGAAGCTAGGGCTCAGGCTGTGTGTCATGGATTGAAACAATACTAAGTGCTCTGGTTAGCGAGAGATGTCATGACGGCGCTGCTCATGACGAAGATCCTGAATAGCAATTGTAACTAGCTCTAGAGAGCTAGACCATGCGGCAGGAACCATTGTTGTTGATTGAATAGACTCAATAAAAGAGTCAGAGCATACATTATTTAGACAGCCCAAGTGGCTGTCACTTCTCAGACTAGGTTAAGTAAAAAAGGCTACACAGGTTAATTAAAAGATAACACCATGCAGTTGGACACAGTGCCTGTGTAATTGTTTCTTCCACCAAGATAAGTATGCAAGGCATATTACAGCGGTCTAGAAAAAAAAAAAAAAAACTTATGTGACAAAAATGAGACCTTTGTTCTTAAAACTGGAGTGCTCTTCCCATATTAGGTATTATAAGCCTGGACACATAATGAAATCTGCAAAATCATTTGAAAATATTGAATCACAATATTCATCTGTGGACTTTATTGTAATGATATAAAGATGGCATTAAAATATTTTTAAATGGCAAGTTTTAAATATACACAAAAGTGGAGTGAATAATAAAATGGATTTCCACATACCCAACACCTACTTAAAACAATCCTGTTACATAGACACTTCATGCCTTCCTGTCCTGCATTGTTTTGAAGCAAATCCTCAGCATCATATTATTTTAATTATAGAGTATTAAAAGGTGATTTTGACTAGTTGGTCCTGGTTAATTTAATTTTTCTGATTCAGCGTTATCAGAGTAACTTCATAAAACACTAATCGTGGGTTCTTAGCAAAATCGCTTGGCTTCGCTAAGTCTCAGTTTCCCCTTCTGTAAAAGAGATGCTTAAACATCCTATTGATATGGTCAGGATTCTAGGAGAATCTCAAGTTTAAGAGAACATTACGACCAATGCCGCAGCTCACTAGGCTAATCCTCCACCAGCGGCGCCGGGACCCCAGCTTCTAGTCCTGGTTGGGACGCCAGTTCTGTCCCGGTTGCTCTCTTCTAGTCCAGCTCTCTGCTGTGGCCTGGGAGGGCAGTGGAGGATGGCCTAAGTCCTTGGGCCCTGCACCAGCATGGGAGACCAGGATGAAGCACCTGGCTCCTGGCTTCGGATCGGCACAGGACGCTGGCCGTAGCAGCCACTTTGGGGGTGAACCAATGGGAAAAAGAAGACCTTTCTCTCTCTCTCTCTCTCTCTCTCTCTCTCTGACTAACTCTGCCTGTCAAAAAAATTAAAAAAAAAAAAAAGAATATTACATTGAAGTGATAAAAATGTTAAATGACTATGATTGTCATTACCGCTGCTGGAACTCAAAATTTCTAGATAAATGACATATAGCAGCATTAGAAAGCTGATTGATAAGATGTGGGGGTTTCAGAGCTTCTAGGAGAAAAGGGAAAAGGGAAAATGAAGCAGGTGTCTTAGGGAAATATGGGTGCTGTAAGAGGTAGTTGAAGCAGCATTAGCAGTGGCTGAAATCCCAGATGTGGTGGACAGCAAGGGTGTGAGGGCTCTGGTCATGGGGACACACTTTAGTGCTGCATTTCTGGGTAGTAAGGTAGGAACTTGGGGTTTTGTTTAAACATCAGTGGAAGATTGACAAGGAAGAGACAGAGAACTGGGATTTTTCAAAAATGTTAAATTCTATTAAAGCTCAACTCCTATCACAGTTATAAATATCATTACAGTGGGGAAGTTGGGCTATAGAGAGAAACAATTTTTAAGTCCTGGCTGATAAGCTTCTTATTCCCAGAAATAATTGATATTGCCAATTTATATGTGATCCATACATTTAAGTCATCCATTCAAATTTTTTTCTTGGAGTTTGGTTGGTTCTCCAGCTATGCAAATTTTATCAAATGAAGACAGTTAGATGACTTTGAAATGTTGGATCAAAAGTGGCTATTTATACTGTTCCATTAACTAGAAATCTCTTTTATTTCTTGACTGATGTCAGTCGCTGTCTAATGTTTTCATCTAAAAGTTGACATACAAGATAATTTCACAATACAGAATCTTTCTAGATGCTTGCATATTTTGATTTGCTTCAGAAATAGTTCCTGACACTAACTTAGACAACCCTTGCCTTTTTTCAAAGCTAATCTATGCTGTGACAAAGTAACCACAGAGATACTTTGGGTTAATAAAGCTGCATTAAGGAGTTAATGGCTGATGGGGTGTTGGGACTGCTTCACTTAGACACCATTTACAATTAACAAGGACATCAGAGATCTTAACTGGAAGGAATGGATGACCTGGGCATTTTATTGGTAATGCTGGTGAGAGAAATGCATTGGGGCAGGAGGGCATTTCATGTCTTCAAATCAAATCATACAAGAACAAAATTTGTAAATCACATTTAGGAGTTTAGATTTTATCCTCAACAGTGGGGCTTCCAACTAAAATGGGAAGTGACATGATCATATTTGGATTTTAGAAAGGTCATTTTGGACTGTAGGCAAGTAAGCCAGGAGGCAGGATGAATATTAAAGATAAGATTATAGAAATCCATGAAGTGGGCTGTGGCAATGAGGATGGAATAAAGTGGGTGGATATTAGCAGTTGGATTCCATAGACCTTAATTGTCAGTTTAATGCAGAGGCTGAAGATGAGGAAGTGTAGGGTGATACTTGGGATGCTGATTTGGAAAACAGGGTAGATGACTGGGTGGCTTACAGGGATGGCAGAGGCAGACTTTAAAGGAAAGATGGAAAATCATTTTGGATGCAGAATTGCAGGTGCCTGTGAGGCATCCAAGTGGAGGAACATGGTAGATGGTTGGTCTTGGAATTTGGGTGAATTGATGCCACTGGCATAGAGACAATAGTTGAAGCCACAGGAATGCATAGGATCAACAGCAGCAAATGAACAGAGAAGCCAGGTGAGAACGCAGGTGCCAGGTGCAGTGTACATCACCCTCTCGGGTGTGTGGTTCCCCTGATGTAATCCCAGTAGCCTCCTTTACCCACAGTTTTGCATCCTCGAGTTTCACTTACCTATGGTCAGTTGTGATCCGAAAATACTAAATGGAAGGTTATAGGAATAGCTAATTCATAAATTTTAAATAAACTTTATTACAGTGTATTATTTTCATTGTCCTTTTTTATTATTTGTTATTGTAATCTCTTACTGTGCCTAACTTACAGGTTAAAGTTTATCATAGATGTGATATATGTAGGAAAAAGCCATAGTGTATAGAGAGTTTGGTACTACCTCCTGTTTCAGGCATCTACTGGGGGTCGTGGAGGATATCCCACATGATAACTTAGTTTATCTGGGGTGAATGGGTCCTCATGTTAGGGAAAAGGGTAGAGTCACTGGGTTGTCATTCAGCATTTAAGTTGGAAGAGATTTTCAAAGATTGTATGGGAGCTTTAAAGTAGTCCCAATTTCTTTGCTGTTCTTCCCATCTAGAGATGGATTATAAATTTCTCTCCTTCCTATCTCTCAAGTCTGAATGGGCTCTGTGACTTCTTTCAGCCAATCCAATGTGGCAGAAGTGACCCTGAGCCAGTCTAGACCCAGGCATTGAAAGACTGGCAGCCTCCTATTCCAATCTGTTGGAGTATTTGCTTTTCGTGTCTGAGCTGTCTTTTTTGACAGGCAGAGTGGACAGTGAGAGAGAGAGAGACAGAGAGAAAGGTCTTCCTTTGCCGTTGGTTCACCCTCCAATGGCTGCCACGGAAGGCGTGCTGCGGCCAGCGCACCACGCTCATCCGATGGCAGGAGCCAGGTGCTTTTTCCTGGTCTCCCATGGGGTGCAGGGCCCAAGCACTTGGGCCATCCTCCACTGTACTCCCTGGCCACAGCAGAGAGCTGGCCTGGAAGAGGGGCAACTGGGACAGAATCCGGTGCCCCGACCGGGACTAGAACCCGGTGTGCCGGCGCTGCAAGGTGGAGGATTAGCCTGTTGAGCCACGGCGCCGGCCATGTCTGAGCTGTCTTTAAGAAGTCTGACTACCGTGCAGGAGAGGCTGTGTGGATTGCCCCTGAGAAGGCCTGGAGAGAGAGGAACCCGCAGATCCTGGCCTTGACTTTGCTCTCAAGGCAGCAGACGCATGAGGGAAGCTGTCTGGACCCTCCAATCCAGCCATAGGCTGACTGTCACAGAGCAGCCAGGATTCTTGTTGACAAATGCCACAAGAGCAGATTTGCTCAGCGGAATTCTGCCTGTTTGCCTGTTCGCTAAATTGTGAGAGACAGTGAAATGTTGTTTTAAGTCACCAAGTGTTGGGACTGTTGACTCAGCCATGGAGAACAGAAACAGTTTTTCCTTCCACACTCCTTTCTAATCCAGCTTTGCCAAACATCCTGTTTTCAGTGGAGTCTTCTATGTGTTGTATAAAAACAGACGTTTTCATCTGTAAAAACAGGAATAATCGTCACATCCCTTCCTCTCAGAATTATTATAGAATATACTTTGTACATTGTAGCAAATATGGATGAATTTAAATAAAATTGCAAAAACAAATAAAATTGAAAAGCACTCTACACATGCAGTTTAAGTATAATTTTATTGTGCAGTGAAATTTTTTAAACTGACACATATTTAAGACTGTTAAATATACATTGTCTATTATTGTATTTACCATTTTCAGTTAATCAGAATTTCTTTGTGCATCAATTTGGAGATTTTTCTCAGTTCTCTCTGTTTATTTAGTATTTTGCTTCTTTGCAGAAGGGTTGCAGTTTCTTTATTCCTCTTTGTTCACCTTGCATTGTTCTCAAGGGCCTATTTACTTAAGAAAATGGAACAGTTGCTTTTTGGTTGAGAACAAGTGGTTGAATTGTATCTAAATGAGTGCATAGCAGCTACAGGGCTCCTTGGATGACTTGGTTCTGGTTACAGCTTTTAAACATTTGTCACATTACATTGTTAGTACACTGAATTACAACATTAGAGTCATTTGTTCAGCAGTTTGGTGATTTGGTACTAGTTTTCTTCAAGGTGATTGAATTAAGTTGTAGGATTTAAATAAACACCAGTGCTGCTAATTTTTCATCATTATGTTTTTGAAAAAGTAGGTAGATGGAGAGTTCAGACTGAACTGCCATCCTTCCCTGAAGTCTAAGGAGGGCTGCTTTCTAGAGTCAATCTCTGGTTTAACGAATTCAAAGCAAAAACAAAATAAAGTGAATTGTGAGTTGGGGGATCAGCTGGGGTGGTCCCTGTAGACCAGGATTCTCAACTAGATTCACTATTGACAACGTGGAGCCAGACAGTTCTCTGTTGTGGGGACTGTGCTATGCATTGTAGGATGTTTGGAGGCATCTCTGGCTACTAGGTGCATTAAACCCCTTACCCCTCACCCGGGTGGGACAACCAAAAAGTGTGTACTGATGTTGCCAAATGTGTCTAAGAGGCCAAAATTGTCCCCCACTGAGAACTATTGTTGTAGACCACACAGTGTGTCTCCTAATAAGGCGCAAATAGATTTTGCCCCAGATGTCTCCTCCCTTCTCATTCCTTCCTCCTGGTACCACTGCTTTACACATTTGCATATACTTCTTTTTAATCAACCTGTCTCTGGAGGTTTTTTGCAGGGCAAAGATCTCTTTTTTATCATCTTGATATTTGACAATGGATGGGTCTTCCTTAGCCCCACTTGCAAACTGACATCCATGGTTAAAGGTGATTTTTTTAGAGCAGCCTTCCTTCAAAAGGTCATAAAACACTAGGCATTAGGTTCTTAGAGTATGTGATGAATATTTTACTAGTTAAAAATGTAGCCAGGCAGCACAAAGAAATGATTTAATGTTGTAAATAAATCTCTTTGTGGGATTTAATGTGCAAAAATGGACAGCAATGGCTTTAAAAAATCATTCCCCAAACGATGAGATCTATACAATGGTGTACTCTGTGTGTTGGATCCATATCTGGATAGTGTTCACTATATCTTTGTTAGATGGAGGAGGGAGACACTGAGATCTTTTTCTCTCTTAGGACTTCCGTCTCTTTTTCTCAAAACTAGAAGCTCAGAGGGTCGACTTTCCAGGAAAAGTAATGATTTCACATCCCTTGAGAATGTAGCATTCATTATGTTCCTCTAGATCATGATTATGATAATGCATAAGGAGTGCTTCCAAGGTGCTGGGCACTGGTCTGGGAGAACTCTACCTGTGTTAATACACAGGGCTGTGAACTAAGTCAGGAGCTGGCAAACCAGGACCTAAGGGCTGAATTTGGGGACTGCCTGTTTTTGAACAGCCTGTGAGCTAAGACTGTTGTTTATAGATTTAAGTGATTGAAAAAAAAAAAAGAACATTTCTGACAAGTGAAAATGACATGAGAATCAAATATCAGAATCCATAATCAGGTGTTTCTGGGACACAGCCATACCCGTTAGCTGCCATATTGTTATGTGGCTGCATTCTCATAACTGTGGTGGAGCTGGGCAGTCACAGTAGGGACCCTCCCTGGCCCTCAAGCTCAAAGTCCTTATTGTCTGGCCCTTTTCAGAAAAAGTTTCCTGACCCCTGAGCTGGCTACTCTTACTGTTCTCATTTCATAGAGGTAAAACGGAAGCACAGAGAACTCAATCCATAGTTTGTTTGCTTTTTTAATATTTATTTATTTTCATCTACTTGAAAGGCAGAGCAAGAGAGAGAGCTAGAGAGAAAGCTGGTTTACTCCCCAGTTGTATACAACAGCCAGGCTGGGCCAGGCCGAAGCCAGGAGCTTGAGATTCCACCCAGATCTCCCCTGTGGGTGGCAGGAGCTCAACTGTTGAGCCACCTCCCAGGCACATCAGCAGGAAGCTGGATTGGAAGTGGAGTAGCCAGACACTCTGATAGGGGATGTGGCCATCCCAAGTGGCAGCACAGTGTCCACCCCTGTAGTTTGTTCTAAGTCACATGTCAGGTCGCAGGGTTAGATGTGAACCCAAATAACCTGCTTTGGGGGTCCTTATCTCCATCATAGTGTCATGGTGTGATGACCGCAAAACTTCCCATCTAGAACTCCTAGGTGAAAACATGAAATCAGCGAAAAACCTCCCTGGAATCCAATTCCTTTTAGTCCGCGGTTGCTTTACATCCATGTTTGTTCTTTGCTTTCATACTTAGAGTCCCTGAGCCCCATGACTGAACAAGGAGTGTGTTGCAGCCTCTAGGCTGTTCGTATATTCCCTTCCAAATGTCTTGGGTGAGTGAGGGTTTCTAATTCTCCTTCTCTCCAGGGGGATTCCTGCCGTACAAGGAAGCAGCCCTGAGCTGCAGGGCCCCGGAGGCTGGAACCACAGGCAGACAGCGGCTTCCAGTGGCAAAGGAGCTGGTGAGTGGGAGGAGATGTCAAGGACAGAAGGACGATTTCTAGGTCTGCGGTAATGGACGTTTGAACGTCTATGTAGAACAGTTAGGAACTTTAAGAAAAAAAAAATTCATCCAACAGCTTGGCCCAGAATTGGCCTTGCTTCATTCAATTTATCCATTTCAGAAGATGAAAGCCTGCGTTGTCTGCCAGGATTTAGCGTCCGGTCCCAGGGAATCACTGTGTTTCTAATCTGATGTTTGGGCCATGACGCCGGCCCCTCCGCCTGCCGCTTAAGATCCGTTCCTCTTTTTCTTATGTTGTTAAAAGGCCCTGGACACGGACCAGTTTCAAACAGCATTTGGCTTCGTAGGGGACTGACTCACAGCCCGTTGGTTTTATTTCATTCTTTTTTGGAATTTAGAAGGGAGTGCATTTCTAGTAGCAGAGAGTTATCATAATTCTCATTTTTGAAAATAGCCAACAAAAAACACCCAAAGTTAAGAATATGGAATGTCTAGATCTCAACTGGGCTGGTGGTTCTGCGAAGGAATCCATTTGTCAAAGCACATCCCACTGTATACTGAACACGTGAGCATGTTACCTCAATTAAAAGGGCATTGGAGGGGGAAAAAGATGGAAACCAGATCTAAAAAAAAAAAAAAGTGAGACTGATTAATTACAGCACCTGTGTGCAGCTGGGTAAAGCCAGAATTACTCTCTAATAATCACTTCTAATTCCTGAGCTTTCTTGAATCCTAGATCAAGGTATCCCCTTGTGGGAGGCTTAAATTTGTTCCCCCTCCTTTGAAAGCAGTCACTGTAAGGCCACATAAGGATAACCGATATTTATCCCTGTAAGTAGTCACTGTCAGAGAGATGAGCTCCTTCTGCAGGTCTCTTTATTAGGCCACTCTGCGTTTACAATTAAATAAATTTGGAACAATTTGAGGTGGGGGCACTGGCTGTATTTGGCGCTTGTTTCCTCAAATTCAAGAGGAAAGTGAGTGTGTTCAGATAAGAAAGATGACTTGAAAATGAGAAGGCTTTCGTTGCAATCATTCATCGTGCCTCTGATACAGATTTCCGGTCTTAGATATAAATATTTCAGGATCAAGACACTTTCATCTTTCCCTGCCTTGCAAGAAGGCAAGATTGTTTCCAATCTCCCTTAAAGTAAGCAGCTTTAATCATTGTTTCTAAATCAACTGAACTGTGTAGGCAAAAAAAGAAGATGTAAGAATCCCATAATCCCTGGTTTAGTTGTAATGAAATTGTCCAGACTGAGAAGGGAACAGATGGATTTTGATTAATTTCTACTAAGACCAGTAAGTATCCACTTCAATATTCTTTATAAACTTGTCAGGGTAAATGTTATATAGTCATAAGAGGATGAAGGAGAAAAGACATAAAATAAACATGAATTTAAAACTGGGTTATGAGTAGTTAAGGGAGATATACTAAAAAAATACTATCTTTAGCAACATGTCAGAAATGCAGATTCATTGAATCTGGGCAATTGATTTATTTATTTTTAAAAGGCTGGTTTTGTTTTATTTATTTGGAAGGGTGAGAAGGAGGAAGGGAGATGGAGAGAGAGGGAGAGAGATTTGCCATTCACTGTTTCTCTTTCTCAATACCTGCAATGTGTGGGACTGGCACAAGCCAAAATGAAGAGCCCAGAATACAAGCCAGGTCTCTCACATGGGTGGCAGGAAACCAACCACTTGAGTCATCACCACTGCCTTCCAGGGTCTGCACTTAGAAACTAGAAGCTGGAATTGGGAGCAGAGCCAGAACTGGAATCTGACACAGGGTGCAGATGTCCCAAGTAGCATCTTAACTGCTGTATCAAACGTCTGCCCCAAATCAAGGCAGTTAAAAGACAATTAGTGGGGGCCAGCGCTGTGGTTCACTTGGCTAATCCTCTCCCTGCGGCGCCAGCATCCCATATGGGCACCAGGTTCTAGTCCCGGTTGCTCCTCTTCCAGTCCAGCTCTCTATTGTGGCCTGGAAAAGCAGCGGAGGATGGCCCAAGTGCTTGGGCCCTGCACCCATATGGGAGACCAGGAGGAAGCACCTGGCTCCTGGCTTCGGATTGGTGCAGTGCACCAGCCGTGGTGACCATTTGGGGTGTGAACCAACGGAAGGAAGAGCTTTCTCTGTCTCTCTCTCTCACTGTCTATAGCTACCTGTTAAATTAAAACAAAAATTAGAGAATACATAATTGTACACATGTCTGAAAGACAGTGTGATAATCAGATACATGTAAATGACATGTCAGGATCAAGTCATGGTAAATAGTGTTTCCGTCTCCTCCATAAACATTTGTCCTTGTGTTGGGAGCCTCCACACTCTTCTAGTTCCCTATAAAACATAGGACAAATTGTTGCAGGTCACATCACCCTCCTGGTCTGTAGGACATGAGGACCAGTTCCTCCCATGGAACTGTCATTGTGTGCTTATCACCAACCTCCCTCTGTCCCCTTCCTAGCCCCAGTTGAACACTGTTCCCTTTCCCGTGTTGGTGACATCACCTTGTTCTGCTTGCATGCAGAACTAAGAATGTGCAGTGTTTATATTTCTGTGAGTTCTAGGGCAAGCTTTGTAGAGGTCCTTTTAGATTTATCCCTTTAATGTTTTTTTAAAATTTTTTTTGAATTTTTGGTGAGGACATCGCACCATTGTCCCAGGTATCTGATAAAGGGATAGCTTTCCTGCAAGGAGGCCATGGTGAGAAGAATGCAAACAAGACAGAGAGCTGAGAAGCTCTACCCTGCTCCCGACATTTGATTCCAGGATGATAATTGAAAACAAAGATGAACTTTACCAAGACATAATTTGGAATGAACTTAGACAATTCAGTTGCCACAGTTCATTAGTTTTATGGTTGATATTTAGGGTGCCGAGGGGCAAATTCTCAGCTTCCCTGTCCTTTGCAGGACCTCCTCCCTCCTCCAGTCTGTTGGAGAACAACAGACCAGGGAGGGCATAGAGAGATCCAGAGGCTGAGAGACTTCAGTTTGGCATGAACTGGCAATTAGAGCGGAAGGTGAAAAAAGACAAAGGTGGACCCAGAAGTAGCATTTGTCCCACACGTGCATAGGATAAGAGATGTTTGCATCCAATAGAAAATCAATAACTGCTTGTTGGAGATTTGAAAATACCTTTGCTGTTTAGCTTTCCCTTCTTCCCAGCATAATTTTACATTTTCCGTTTCTTTCTGCCTGACATGAGATGGTCACAGACCAAGAGCTGGCTGGACAAATGGAATCCTGAATATAACATTCAATATCATCAATACTTACCAGATTGCTAATTAAAGACAATATTCATCATCAAACAATTTTCATTTAAAACTCAGTAAGACAAACTCCGAATTTTCTTTTCAATACTGGGAGCTAAAATGTGATCTTTGTGAGGACAGAACATATACAAAATGTTCTTTTTGGGGCCAGCACTGTGGCATAGTAGGATAATTATTGACCTGTGATGCCAGCGTACCATATGGGCATCGGTTTGTGTCCTGGCTCTTCCTATTCCAATCCAGCTCTCTGCTAAATAGCCTGGGAAAGCAATAGAGGATGGCCCAAGTTCTTGGGCTGCTGCACCCACATGAGAGACCTGGAGTAAGCTCCTGGCTCCTGGCTTTGGATCAGCTCAGCTCTGGCCATGGTGGCTATTAGGGGAGTGAACCAGCAGAAGGAAGACCTTTCTGTCTCTTCCTCTTTGTCTGTAACTCTACCTCTCAAATAAATAAATAAATCTTAAAAAAAAAAACCTACATGTAACCCACCTGCTACTTACTGGCTCTGTTCCTTAAGCCCCTCTGCTATTTAAATAAATAAAATATGGGGCTGGTGCTGTAGCATAGTGGGTAAAGCTGCTGCCTACAGTGCCGGCATCCCATACGGGCACTGGTTCTAGTCCCAGCTGCTCCACTTCTGATCCAGCCCTCTACTATGGCCTTGGAAAGCAGTAGAAGATGGCCCAAGTCTTTGGGCCCCTGCTCCCGCATAGGAGATCTGGAGGAAGCTTCTGGCTTCCATTGCAGCCATTTAGGGAGTAGACAAGCAGATGGAAGACCTCCCTCTGCCTTTTTCTCTCTGTGTAACTCTGCCTCTCAAATAAATAAATTAATATTTTAAAAAGTGTTCTTTTCTTCCTAGATAAGACAAGATATGAATATGCATGGATTTCATATTAAAATTTTTTCCCCATAGGTAAAGAGAGAGAAGGTGAGAGAGGTAGAGTGTTTATCCCCAAATGACTGCAATAGCAAGGACTGGCTGAAGCCAGAAGCCAGGAATTCAGCCAGGACTCCTATGTGGGTGGCAGGGATCCAAGCAAATACTTGAGCCATCATCTGCTGTCTCACTGGGTGCACATTGGCAGGAAACTGGAATCAAAAGCAGAGCCAGAACTTGAATCCAGGCACTCTGATATAGGATGTGAGCATGCCAATAGGCAGCTTAATTTCAAGGCCAAACACCTACCCTGGATTTCAATTTTTTTTTTTTTTGGCACCAAAATAAACTTTTCTTTTACTTCTATTTTCCATGAACTTTTTGACATGCCCTCATATTTACAGGGAGGGAATAGAGAGTTTTTCATGACCTGTGTGATTGCTGTGCCTTAAGTCACCAGAACGTGGAGAATAGTCAGTGAATTAGGCATTCGTTCTACAGCAGGCACATTGTTTCTGCTACTATCTTGTCACTGTAGCTGTGACTTGGAAATAGAATCTGCTAAGAGATGAAGACACCAGGCTTGCTGTGGTAGAAACAGACTGGGAAATCTTATTCAAGGATTGTGATTTTTTAAAAAAAATTTTTTATTTACTTAGTTATTTGAAAGGCAGAGTGACTGAGAGAAAGGGAGAGAGAGAAAGAGAAAGAGAGAGAGCACTTCTATTCTCTGGTTTACTCCCTAAATGGTCACAATGGTCAGGATTGGGCCAGGCTGAAGCCAGGAGCCAGGGACTCCATCCTGGTCTCTCATGTGGGTGGCAGGGACCCAAGTATTTGGGCCATCTTTTGCAGCTATCCCTGGCTCATTAGCAGAGAGCTGGATCGGAAGCAGAGCAGCTGGGACTTGAACTGGTGCTCTGATATGAGTTGCTGGAATTACAAACTGTACCTTAAACTTTCTGTGTCTTACCAGTAGTCTTCAAAAGTCATGATTTTAACTTGAGAGTAGTCCCCCTTCCTGGGAACTGCTGTTCACTTTTTGCTGGTTGCTCTTTGTTGGAGTGCCACTGTCAAAGGACAGCTGGGGCCGATTTCTTCTGCACTGGGCACAGTAGGTGCAGTGCCTTGGGCCCGCCATACTTGTAGAAGCCTGTGAACAAGTTTCAGTTCTTTTAAAATGGAAAAAACACATGAATAGAATCCAGCTTGGATTTTATTTATTTACTTCTTTATTATTTTGAGAGGCAGAGTTACAGACAGAGGGGAGAGACAGAGAGAAAGGTCTTCCATCCACTGGTTCACTCTCCCAAAGGCTGCAATAGCTGGAGTTGGGCCCATGCAAAGCCAGGAGCCAGGAGCTTCTTCTGGGTCTCCCATGTGGGTGCAGGGGCCAAAGGACTCAGGCCATCTTCCACTGATTTTCCAGGCCATTAGCAGGGAGCTGGATCAGAACTGGAGCAACCAGGACATGAACCAGCACCCATATGGGATGCTGGTGCTGCAGGTGGAGGCTTAGCCTGCTATGCCACAGTGCTGGCCCCAATAGTACCTGCTTTATAAGGTGAGGAGAAGGATGGAATGAAATAATAGTGGCAAATATGTGCATAGTGCTTATTATATAGTAAGCACTATTCTAAGTGCTTCACATGTGCTAACTCAGCAGAGAAAAGTAAATTTGAAGAGAGACAAATGTGTGCCAGTATTACTTGGGTTCGAGGTGATAGCTGTGTTTGAAACTAAACTGCCACTGGATTTTTCTTTGGTATGTAAATTGATACCTCTGCATGTTTTGAGGAGGCTCTAAACCAGAAAAACTAGATTTCTTGCATTTGCAGCCACAACAGCTCTAGTAACATAGAGGATACATTGATATAGATACATATACATGTCTGTGGATGTGGTATATGTTTGTATATACATAAATGCATATTCTTTAGTTAAATGAACCAAGGAAGAGAAATGACATAACTCATAGGAGTGTCTATAAACTTCTGGGGATGGTGCTTTAGAGAGCCTCTTCTTGAGAGAGGTGATGAAAATGACCTTAAATGGGCTGGCATTGTGCAGCCGGTTAAGACACCGACTGTGACACCGGCAACCCATATCAGAGCACTGGTTCTAGTCTTGGCTACTCAGCTTCCAGTCTATCTTCCTGTTAATGTGCTTGGGAAAGCAGCAGAGGATCGCCAGAGTACTTGAGTCCCTGCCACCCATGTGGGAGACCTGGATGTTGTGTTTCTGTCTCCTGACTTTGGCCAGGCCCAGCCCTGGCTGTGGTAGCCCTTTGGGGAGTGAACTAGTAGATGGAACTTATCTCTTTCTCTCCTTCTCTCTCTCTTTTCTCACTCTCGATCTGACTTTCCCTCTCTTTGCCATCACTCTGCCTTTCAATTAAATAACTAAACAAATCTTTTTGAAAAATGACCTCAAAATTTGTTCAGTGCTTATGGTGCTGGGGGTTGTGGTCTCATTTTAAATAGTCATCACAACCACCTGTGAAGGGAGTGTTGCTAGTATCTCCACTTGGTAGAGGGGATTAGGATGCTCCAGCAAAATGGAACTTCCCAAAGCCAGTTAGCTGATTGAGCCAGGATTCAAACCCAGGTGCCCAAGTCTCAGCCAGGGCTCCTTTCTCTTACGAGGTGTCCTCTCCGTACCATATACAGGTGTTTTATATACATGCAGAGAGTGCAGGGCTGACTGTGCCACCATGGCTTGTGTCATCTCCTTTCATGCCACCGGAGGAGGCAGGCAAAGCTGCAGGAACAGCACAGGGAGAAGCTGTCAGAACTGGTAGCTGGAGACTGCTCACAATAAGGAAGGAAGTGGATGCCTCTGCTTTGAGTGGATGAGTGCATGGAGTGGGCACCCACAGTGACGCTCTCCGCATTCACGTCTGCGGCGCAGGCCGATAGCCTCCCTGAAGTCTGCGCTTTGGGGACAATAAAAGATTGGAGGGGAACTCACTGGCCCCAGTCCAGGCGCTGATTCCTTTGTACTGGCTCCCGTTTGTGAACAGTCTTCCTCCCTCCCTGAAGCAAAAGGCAGGCCCTAGCACCGAGCACCTATAGGGAGTCCCGAAGGGAAGGAAGGTGGGTTCTGCCAGGCTTTCCCGACCTTCCTCCCCAGGCCGGATGCCTTTCTCCTTTCTGGGCGCTTCTGTGGCTTTAATAGAGCTCTTATTTTATTTCACTCAGTAATTTTCCTTCAAAACATCTGGCTCCTCTCTTTGAAAGTTATGTATTTGAGAGGTGGACAAATGAGGGGCAAGGAGAGAGAGAGAGAGGTTGTTCTGATATTCTGGTTGAATCCCCAGATGCCCACAACAGCTGGGACTGGACTGAAGCTGGGGGCCAGATACTCAATCCAGGATTCCCATATGAGTGGTGCAAACCCAATTACTTGAGCCTTTTGCTGCTGTCTCTCCGGGTACATGCTCATCTGGGTATTGAACCCAGTTACTCCATTATGGGAACACAGTTGTCTCCACTAGTGTCTTTAACAGCTAGGTTGAATGCCTTTCCCTCCCCTCATTATAATATAAAAAGTCATTATCTATTTCTTTTTTTTTTTTAAACAGGCAGAGTTAGAGAGAGAGAGACAGAGAGAAAGGTCTTCCTTTTTCCGTTGGTTCACCCCCAAAATGGCCGGTACAGTTGGCGTGCTGTGCCGATCCGAAGCCAGGAGCCAGGTGCTTCTCCTGGTCTCACATGCAGGTGTAGGGGCCTAAGCACTTGGGCCATCCTCCACTGCCCTCCCAGGCCACAGCAGAGAGCTGGACTGGAAGAGGAGCAACCGGAACAGAACTGGAGCCCCAACTGGGACTAGAACCCTGAGGTGCTGGCACCGCAGGCGGAAGATTAGCCTATTGAGGTGTGACGCCAGCCCCGGCTGCTCCACTTCTGATCCTGCTCTCTGCTGTGGCCTGGGAAAGCCGTAGAAGACGGCTCAAGAGTTTGGGCCCCTGCAATCATGTGGGAGACCTGGAAGAAGCTCCTTAACCCCAGTTTACTCCCTTATTGTCCAGTGGTTTTACTCTATTAACAGTTGTGCAGCCATCATCATTACTTACTTATATAACTTTTCTTGACCCCAAAAAGAAACCCTGTATCCATTAAGCACTCACTCTCTATTTCTGCTTCCTTTAACTTCTAATAGTTTTCTTTCTCTCAGTATAAAGGTTTGCATCTTCTGAACATTTCATATGAATGGAATCAATAACATAGTCTTTCATGATTGGCTTACCTCATTTAGCAAAAGATGTTCAGTGTTTGCGCACATTGTGGCATGTAGGAATCGTTATTCATTTTTGTTGTTGTTCTGCCTGTTTTTTCCTATTTGTCCTTCACATTTTTTTCTAATATTTATTTATTTATTTGAAAGTCAGAGAGAGAAGGAGAGGAAGAGAGAGAGAGAGAGAGAGAGAGGTCTTCCATCTGCTGGTTCACTCCCCAACTAGCTGCAACAGCTGGAGCTGTGCCAAACCAAGATGGGTGCGGGGACAAAGGACTTGGGCCATCTTCTACTGCTTTCCCAGGCCATAGCAGAGAGCCAGATTGGAAATGGAGCAGCTAGGACTCGAACCAGTGCCCATATGGGATGCCAGCACTGCAGGCGGCAGCTTTACCCTCTATGCCACAGTGCCAACTCCATGTCCTTCACATTCTTTAAGAACTCTCTGATGGTTCTTGTGCTGAGATGGCCCATGTGCCTTTGTATTTTCTACCTTTGCCCAATGAGTGTTACATACAATGTATACCTCTGCTCAGGACCCCAAGGATTAGGTAACAACCAACTTAGAACTTGCCAGAGTTTCAGAAAGTCCACTTACTTCAGTGCCATATAATGTCCACTTAGACAGCTAGATGCCTGACTGTTAGAATGCAAGTCTCTTTGAAGGTTGTAACAGTCTCACCCAGAGGAAGACATGCACATCCTGAATCATTCTGAAGACTAGAAAGGCAATCAGAAAAGAAGAATAAGATCGGTGAGTGTGGTTCACCTTAACTTATGCCGCCATTATGGGTAGTGAAATGGATCACTGTTGTTAGGGTAACTCTTCGTCATGAGTTGTCTCTAAGTGCAGATGAGTAGTTTTATTAACTATATTTCAGAGTTCTAAGGTATCTCTGTATCTAATCAACTCATCTTGTCTTTCCTCTGCATACAATTAAGGCATTCATTAGCCTTGAGCAGCACTGCAGAAGTTGACTTTGTTTTAAAATTGTGCCCAGGGTAGAAGGAATATTTCTACAAACCACTTAAAACATTATTAAGCTGTATTATCCCCCTTCTCCCCAGAATTTATTCAATCTCATTAAACCTAAAAAATGTCTAAGCAGTGAGTAGCATTTTTATTATTTTTTGGGGAATCAAAAAGAATACAAGCATTAAGAAATAATGAACGCTGGATACACTTTCTATGTTAACTATTTAGACTTAAAGCAATATAAAATACATGAATGTCATTATCTGAAATATTTATGATGGGCTCGTTTTTCCTTGATAAGAAGTTAATTGGTAATAAATCTGTGTTCGAGTATAACTAGAAGTAAAAACAGACTGTACCATCTTAATTTGACTTCAGGGATAAGAAAGAAGCAGATGTTGGAATTAGCATCTGTAAACATTAGCCCTTCGCATCAGCATTTGGAGACTGTACTGATCGTGGAATTCTGCATGGGGAGCCGTAGATTCACACATCCAAGGTGCATGTCTTTGTGTTTTGGGACTTCTGGAGTTTGTACAAAATTAGAGTTAGGACTCATAACCAAGCATTACCTGAATGTAATGTTCACAAATTTGCATGTTCGTTTTCAGCAGCAGGCATACTAATCTCTAGCTTATTCCAGTGGTGGCAGGGTACACGCTGCTCAAGTGAGCCCTCGCAGCTAAAAGCCGAGGACTCAGGTGAGATGAGTTTTAGTGTTCTTGCTAGATAATTGTGATGCTGTTGACAAGTCATCTAACATCTATGAGTGTCAGTTTGTTCATCAGTAAAATGGGCCAGTGCTTGATCAAACGGAGAGTTCTACGCAAAATTAAAAGCACTAGAGAAATCGAAGGTGTATGTTAAATCAGCAAACTATGACTTAGACCACTGAGACGGTAAATGTTGTGGGCCCAAACCCCAAAATATCAGTTATTTTTCCCATTAAGAACATTCCTTAGGAATTTATCCTAATAAAACAATCAAATGAGTATATGAAGATGCCCTCCAAAGCGTTACTAATGATGGTGAAATCCTAGGAGTAACCTAAATGTCCAATGACAGAGGATTGACTAATTAGACTATGTTAGGAGTATATTAAGAAATACTGTATCTCTATGAAAAATCATGACATGCTAAGCGAAGTATTGCAGATTATATAACAGTATTTAATCATATGACTCCGATTTTTAGTTTTGTAGAAATAAAATACACAAATGCAGGAGAAACTAGGAGTAGATACAACAATGAGTATCTCTAAGTGGTTGAAATACAGATCATTTTTCATTTAGGGTGACTTTCTGTGTTTTTGAAGTTTTTTGTATGAAGTATATATAATATTTTTATTAGAAAGGTGTGTGTGTGTGTGTGTGTGTGTGTGTGCGTCTGTGTCTATATCTCATTGGACCTCAACTGGAGGTGATTCTATACCCCTGCCCCCACCTCCAGTGGATGTTTGGTAACATTTGCAATTATTTTCGGTTGTCAAAATTGGGAGGTGCTGCTGGCATCCAGTGAGTAGAGGCCAAGGATTCTGCTAAACACCCTGTAATACACAGGGCAGCTGCCCACAGTGGCCAAATGTTGACAGCATCAAGGCTGAGAAATCACAAGCCCACCTAGGCCAGACCTCTGTTGTCAGTTTCACAGCCAGGGCCGGAGGGTCAAGAGTACGCTCTCTCCAGTTACCCCTCCGCTCCATCTTTGTTTTCTGCAGTCTCTCTGCTCTTCTGCGCAGCCCGTGGAAATCTGAATGTTGTCTGCAAGTTAGAGGGGAGGCTGTCTTTCCCAGTGTGTTGTGTGTGCATGATGTGCTGTGGCTTTTTCATATTCAAAAGGCTGGCTTCTGGGGCCCCGAAACCTTTCAGAAGTATTATCTCTGGTCTGGGTTTCAGCAGCCTATTCTGAAACGTGTAAGCCATGGCTTTGTCTCTTTGTTCTCCGTGTTTCGCTTTGGTGTATTTTCCCCTAGGGCTGTAGGCACGCAGCCTGGCTGCTCAAATTGGTTGAGGACAGCGTAGGAAAGGAGGGTCATGGAGTCAAAGAAAGTACAAGGGGGTGTTTTACAGAATCTCCTTAGTACGTTTAGAGTATTTATTATTTAAAATGTGTGTCAGTGTGTGCTAATAACCTTACAAAATACAGTGCTGTCATGATGAATCACTTTCCTTTGTTGTTGTTGTTATTAAGAGTCTTTATGAAAATGTTAGATTGTTCTGAATTTACCAGGGGCAGAATTAACTCAATTTGGAAGCTTCTTTGTCAAGACCAGGAGGAGGGACAGGCATTTGGCCTAGTGTTTCAGATGCCATGATCCACGTGTGGGTGCCTGGGTTTCATTGCCAGCTTCAGCCCCTGACTCCAATTTCCTGCTAACACAGACCTTGGGAGGTTGTGGGGATACTTCAAGTAATTGGGTTCCTTCTACCTTGGGTTGATTTCTTGCTTCCTGGCTTAGGCTATATATTTTTATTTGGGAGAATCAGTGGACAGTAGCTCTCTTTATGCCTCTCAGAAAAAAAAGAGCAGGTGTAAGTGTTATTTGAGAGAAGACTTTTTTTTTTTTTTTAAAGATTTGTTGATTTGTTGTATTTATTTGAAAGAGTGACAGAGAGGGGACACACACACACACACACACACACACAGATATCTTTCATCATTGGTTCACTTTCCAAATGGCCTTAACGGCCTGGTCTGGGCCAGGCCAAAGTCGGGAGCTTGGAACTCCTTCTATATCTCCCATGTGGGTGGCAGAGACCCAAGCACTTGTATGTTCTGCTGCTTTCCCAGGCACATTAGCAGGGAGCTGGATCAGAAGCAGAGCAACCAGGATGTGAACTGGCATGTGCATGGGATGCTGGCATAGGTTCACTGTGCCAGAACCTCTAGCTTCAGGAGCCAGCACTGTCAACCTGACCTGCACTCCCTTGATATTCTCCAGGTCCTAGCTCATTTGTTGTAGCCTGGCCTGATATTCCTGTGCTGTTTCACCAGGTTCCCATAGAAGTTCAAATGTTGGGGCCAGCATTGCAGTGTAGCAGCTTAAGGCACTGCTGGCATCCCAGATGGGCACCAGTTCCCAGCTGTTCTGCTTCTGATCCAGCTCCCTGCTAAAGTAATGAAGAAAGCGGAGGATGCCTGCCCAAGCTTCTGAGCCACTGCCACCCATGGGAGACCTGGGAGAAGCTCCTGTTTCCTGATTTCAGCCTGGCCCAGCCCTGGGTGTTGTGGTCATTTGGGGAGTGAACCAGTGGATGGAAGCTCTCTGTCTCTCTATCTCTCTGTAACTGCCTTTCAAATAAATAAATCTTAAAAAAAAAGGAATTCAAATGTAGAAGGGAGATTATTTTGAATCATTCCGAGCAGCCACACTGTGAGTGTGACACAGTGTGCACACAGCAGGAAAATGACCGAATCCTAGAAAACAGTGCCTCTGTGTCCTGGCACCTGGAAGCAGAGGGTTGTTATCATCTCTGCAAATTCCGCCTCAGCCTCTCTTTTGCTGATGGAATATGACAGTATCAGGGTTCTACAAGAAACAGAACCGATAATGTGGCTTATGGTAAGGGATTGGCTTGTGTGATTTTTGAAGGCTAAGAAATACAATCATCTGTGCAGTCTGCAAGCCAGAGACTCAGTAAGGTCAGGGGTGGAGTTCAAAGGCCTGAGAACCTGATGGTCCAAGCTTTAGATTCCAGTGTGAATCCCAAGGCCTGGGACCCTGGAGTCCTGGGGGCAGGAGATGATCCGTGTCCCAGTGCAAGCAGCCAGGCAGGAGGTGCAGTCAGCCTTCCTGTGTCTTTCTGTCCTCAGTTGCCTGGGTGATGCCCGCTCACACTGAGGCAGGCCAGCCACTTTACGTAGTTCAGATGCTATTTGGTTTCAGAAGCACCCTCACAGGAATGCCCAGAAATAATATGTAACCAGATACCTGGACATCCTGTTAGACTGACACACAAAATTAATCATCTCCAGTACATGGTATGTGGTGCCTTGTGCGGAGTGAGTGCCCAACAGGTGAGGGCTGTCCCAGTCATTCCCCTGCCACGCTCCTCCACCTGGGAGCCTCACTCCCTTTGGTGGCTTCAGTGACTAGCTGTAAGAGTCTAGGTGATGTCCACATCCATGTCTCCAGCCCAGATTTTCTCTATGCTTCCCGGTGCTGCAGCATCTGGGAATAAGGAAAAGCGTTCTTTTATTTTCCTCCAGAAACTTTTTACTTAAGGAATACAAACTTCATGCATTTCATACTTACAACTTCAGGAACATAGTGATTCTTCCCACCCTACCCACCCTCCCACCCACACTCCCACCCCACTTCCTCCTCCCACTCCTATTCCCATTCCTTTTTTTTTTTTTTTACTAAGATCTATTTTCAATTAACTTTACAACACATATGATTAACTCTATACTAAGTAAGGAGTTCAAGACATAGTTTGAAAAAAAACTTCGTCAACAGTCAAGACAAATTCAAAGTCATTGCATTTCAAAGTGTCAACTTCACTTCCATAGATTGTCTTGTAGGTGTTCTATTAGTTATCACAGATCAGAGAGAGCGTATGGTATTTGTCCTTTTGGGAGTGGCTTATAGGAAAAGCATTCTTTATTTAGACATTTTCTACCTTGAAAAAAATTGCATTGAGAATTGTCAGATTTCTTCTCTGGACCTCAGTTTATTCATCTGTAAAATGGATAAAATGAATACCTTCTAATAGAGTAACTACAAAGAGGAAATCAGACAGTGTGGGTAGAAATACTACATGTGTTACTCCTGCTCACATCACAGGATTTCCAGACACTGGAACTCCCAGTAAACTGAGTCAGCTACTGCAGATGTGAGGTGGTCTCTCTCCTCTGATCTCCAATCCCTGTCGATAGGCTTCTTCATATCCTTAATTGCACATTGCCCATAGTCATCTGTCCTATTTTCTGTGTTATGAGATTTAGTTCAATTGTCTCAACAAAATGGTTCAACCTTTTGGGTTTCCATCTTCAAATTCCAGTGGGAGAGGTCTGATTGGCCATGTCACACAAGTCAGAGGCTGGATGGATACTACTTGGCATAGGAGCTCAGACATAACCTAATTAGCTGTCACCGAGTGAGCTGGGTAATCTAAAACATGGCTAGTTAGTTGGTCAGTCAAGATGGTGGGTGGGGAAGACCTCTGCAAGACATTAGTTATCATCTTTTAACACACTTTCCTCCCTCTCTCCCTCCCTTCCTTTTTTTCTTTTTTAAAAGATCTATTTATTTATTTATAGGAAAAGCAGAGTCACAGAGAGGCAGAAGCAGTCAGAGAGAGGTCTTCCATCTACTCGTTCACTCCCCAGATGGCCACAATGGCTGGAGTTGCCCTGACCCGAAGTCAATTGCTTGGAGCTTCCTCTGCATCTCACATGTGAGTGCAGGGGCCCAAGGACTTGGGCCATCTTCTATTGCTTTCCAAGGCCATAGCAGAGAGTTGGATCAGAAGTGGAGCAGCTGGGTCTGGAACCGGCGGCTATATGGGATGCCAGCACTGCGGGTGGCAGCTTTACCTACTACACCACAGCACGGGCCTCCTAACACTTTGTTTTCCAGGAATGTAACCTTTGTAATTATGGCATTTTCTCTCTCTGTCCAACTTGGTAAAGTGGGCCAGATTTTTGAAAATTTGAAGCTGGAGGAACATTCTTGTTATATATAGGCTCACCTGTCTGGACGGATGTGGCTTGGGATTATTGAGGGACATTTTCGTTGCCTTTTTATTTTCTTAGAGCACTGTTCTTTACTTGTTTATTTATTTGAGAGACAAGCAGGAAGGCACACACACACACACACACACACACACACACACACAGGTCTCCCATCTACTGGCTTACTTTCCAAATGCCTCTAATGGCTGGGAGCTAAGTAGGCCTAAAGCCAGGAGCCAGGAACTCAATCCAGGTCTCCCATTTGGGTGTCAGGGACCCAGTTACTTGAGTCATCATTGCTGCCTCCTAAGGGCTACATTATAGGAAATTGGAGACAAGTACCAGAACCGGGTATCAAACCCAGGTACTTGGATTTAGGGTGCAGGTGTTTTAACCAGCATTTTAACTGCTAGGTTCAATGCTGTCTCTTCCCACTTCAGCTCTTCAGGGTTAGAGAAAAATGAGGCCAATCCACACATAAAACACAAAACCAAGAGATGGGGAAGTTGCATGTGTTCTCTCTCTTACATTTCTGTAACATCCCAGTTTCCCCTGGCCTATAGTTTCTGTCACTTGCTATTAAAGGTTTTGGCAAGTGTGCCTTCTTAGAAGGGGATGCTTGGCAGCCAGGCAAATGTTTTGTACTGCATCCAGCTTGAAAGCCACAGGATTTGAAGTCCATTGATAGATTTAGTTCCCTCGTGGGTAAGTCTCTGATCCAGAGTATTCCAAATGTCAGATGTCCAAGTGAAGCCTCCTAAATCCTCCTTTAACATTCACGACCTTTGACTAAATAATGTTGTTCTTAGATAGAGAAAAAAGCTCAAGTCCAAAAATAAAACTCAAATGGCATGTGTTTTTATGTCATATATTAAAATAGGCTAGATGGAAAAAAAATGGAATAAAAGCCAGCATTTACTTTTCTGCTTTCTGTGAAACTTTGCACTAAGGTCAGGACTGGAAGCATGGTTTCTCTTTCCACCTTTACTTTGCCACGAGATTAGTTTGCAAGATACAAACTCAGCATGCTCAGGACCCAAGTTCGAGAGTATTCACATGTTACTCTGTTGTTGGCTCCATCTACATTTGGAGTGAGACATCTAAGGGGAGGCTGAGTTGGTGAAGTAGTTTTCATCCTGGAGGATTGGTACCAAGACTCCCTTCCCCCTTCCATAAAATGTCGTAGTATTTGCATGTAATTCATATACACCCTTATATGGGCTTTAAATCATGTATAATCTACTGATAACACCTAACACAAGGTAAAAGCTATATAAATAGTGTTTGTACTGTATTATTTAGGGAATGTTGATAAGAAAAAATCTATGCATGTTCAATATGGACACATTTTTAAAAACAAAAGATGTTTTTCTCTGTGGTTGGATTATAGGTGTGGAACCTGCAGATTCTGAGGGTGCCCTTACTCAGGGTGCAGCGGGGTGGCTGCCCATTAGCATTACAGAACTAGAAGGCGAAGAGGACGTGAAGGAAAGAGTCAGGCTAGACCCTTGGCAGGTTATGAAGGCGCTGCGGAGCTCATTTCCTTAGAAATCCAAGAGAGTCACTCCTATTTGCCCCTCATTTCCAGCTTCGCCATATACTTAAACTACTATTATCCTAACATTTTTCTTTCAGCAGAATCACCTTTAATTCAACCACATTCTAAATGACAATACCCATAAAATCACGGGTTTGGTATTCTCTTTTAACTTTTTTCCTGATGTACATTAAAATGAATTGCAGCACTTAAAAAAAATTCTTCTGTGTTTTCTGGTAATTTTGAAACCTATCTAGGGATAAAAACCACATTTGGAAAATATTGGGCTTTTGTATTTTTTTTGTGTGTTATTGCACAAATATTGGTATCTTGCAGTGTGGGAGGGATTCCAGTTCAAAGCTGTGTGTCTGGATATCATTAGCAGATTTGATAAGATCACATGATAGAGTCTAGGAGGTGAAGACACAGAGAACCGGTAAATTCTGGTGAAGCAGAGGATTAGGGAACAATAATCTCTTGCTAATTATCTTTTCCATCCAGGGGCAGTGTCATGAGGGTTGGATCTGCATCTTCATTACCAGTGTATCATGATAGGTAACAGAGTCTGGCACGTGGTAGGACTCAATAACCATTTGTTGGGAAAGAAAGTATGAACTGTATAAGGATTCTATGTGAGTTCTTTGAGGTCATGGATTATAACGGTCTTTCATGACTGTGTCTCAAGTGCCTGCTATGCTGTCTAGCATATCAACAAATCAATTTTTTAACTCAAATATGTTTAGTCTAAGTCTGGTAATTTGTAATACAACCTGAGTCACATCTCACGTCTTCAGCTCTAAAAGTTTGCCATTTTACGGGCAGGCAATTGGCCCCAGCAGTTAAGCTGCCCATGTCTGACATCAGTGTTCCTGGGTTCAATTTTGGGCTCTGACTGCTAATTCCAGCTTTCTGCCATTGCAGAGTCTTGGGGGGGGGAGGGGCAGCAGCGATGGGTTAAGTGACTGGATTCCTGTCACCCAGGTAGGAGACCTGGATTGCTTTCCTGGCTTCTGACTTCAGCCCTGGCTCAGCCTCAGCCCTGGCTGTTGGGAACACTTGGGGAGTGAACCAGCAGGTGGAACCCCCTTTCCCTCTTTCTCTGCTTCCCAAAATAGCAACAACAAAAATACAAAAATACTTGCCATTTAAGAATGATTTGGAAGAACTTTCATAAATGTTTTAATTGTAATAAAAGACTTATAAAATGTACTACCTACCCATTTTTTTTTAAATTTTTTTTCCCATTTTTGACAGGCAGAGTGGACAGTGAGAGAGAGAGACAGAGAGAAAGGTCTTCCTTTGCCGTTGGTTCACCTCCAATGGCTGCCGTGGTTGGCACGCTGTGGCCAGCGCACCGCGCTCATCTGATGGCAGGAGCCAGGTGCTAGGTGCTTTTTCCTGGTCTCCCATGGGGTGCAGGGCCCAAGCACTTGGGTCATCCTCCACTGCACTCCCGGGCCACAGCAGAGGGCTGGCCTGGAAGAGGGGCAACCGGGACTAGAACCCGGTGTGCCGGCGCCGCAAGGTGGAGGATTAGCCTGTTGAGCCACGGTGCCGGCCTGCCTACCCATTTTTTAAGAATACTCTTAAAGTGGCATTGAACGCACTGAACTTTTGTGCCACCCTCATCACCACCCATCTCCTGAATTCTTTTCTTCTTGTAAAACTGAAACTCTGTATCCATTAAAATATAAAGTCCCGCCCTTGTCTCCCTCTCACCCCTGGCAACCACCATTCGACTTTCCATTTCTATGAATTGGGCTACTCTAATATTAGTGGAATCGTACAGTTCTTGGCTTTTTGCGACAGGCTTGTTTCACTTAGCATAGTCTTGAAGCTTCATTTGTGTTGTGGTATGCATCAGAATTCCTTCCTTGCCACTGGCTAGAGTCCTGACTTCTCAGCTTCCAATCCAGCTCCCTGCTAATGCACTTAGGAGACAACTGATGATGGCCCGAGTTCTTGGACCCATGCCACCCACGTGAGAAACCCGGGTGGGGTTTCGGGCTCTTGGTCTCAGCTGAGCCTAGCCCTGGCTGTTGCAGGCATCTGGGGAGTAAACTAGCAGATGGGAGATCTCTGTTTCTTTCTCTGTGTCACTCTGTCTTTCAAAAAAATATTAAAAAAATAATTTACTTCCTCTTAAAGACTGGATAATATTCCATGATGTGCACATTCGCTGTGTTTTGTTTATCCATTCATCTGTTGATGGAAACTTGGGTTGTTTTTGTTTTTGGGCTGTTGTAAATCATGCAGCCATGGACGTTGGTGTGCAAGTATCTCTTTGACAAGCAAAATTTTTAAACAAATTCATGAAAGGATGAAAGAATGAACTCCTGAATGATAACACCATTGTAGCTGAGGGCCATGTGACTTTGTTGGGTGATATTGGTCTCAAAGGAAGGTAAGAAGAGAGGGAACCAACAGACACCTGATTTCTTCGATGGTTCTACCTCAGGCTCATCCAGATTGGAGCCTAGCTCCTGTCACTCCGTGTAGCAGCTCTTGTCTGAGTTCTAAAAATGCCCTCCGACTGTGGTTTCACAAATCTTTCTCATGCTAATTTGCCCTGAAGAGCTGTTCTTTTCCAGGGCATGCATTATTTAAGCTGTTGTGGTCAGCTTAGAGAAGGCTCATCAAACCTACCTGAGCCTTCCAAAGCAAATAGCCAGACACCTTGTCTGAGCTCCAGCAGTCTGAAACCAGCCTGGCCAGGCCATCAAGGCAGGAAGTCATTGAATAGCTGAAATGACCACCCACTTCCTGAGCAAAGTGGGGGAATCCAAGATCCAAGGAGAGAAACCTCACATCTTTTCACCGTGGCATGTTCCCCGGGCTTTTTCCCTGACCAGGACCGTGGGGAAGCCACAAGAATAGAAAGTGATTCACAAAAGATCAGCCGAAGCTGTTTTTAGATGCTTACTCTCAGGCAGCAGGAGCTGTTAGTCCCCGGGTAAAGAGGGCCAGGGCTGGCACCGCGCACAGTGCACACTTTGGTCAGGCGAGGGAAGGCTCTGTTCCTGTTTAGCTGAGTGTAGGGGAGGGACCCCCTGTGCACTGGGGAGCCATCAGTGGATGTGAAAGTGGGCTGATCTGTAAGAAGCTCCACTCACATTTCCTTAGGGGATGCGCAAGAACAGACAGCCTGAAAACAAAAACTATCTCAGTTGTTTCATTTATCAAAGTGCTTGCAGTCCCCAGTTTGAAGCAAGGGAAAGCAAAGCAAATATCGGAGGAGAAAAGTGAACTTGAAAGCAAGAGGGCTGGGGTAAATAAAAAAAAAAGTTAGAAAACAGGGCTTTGAAAATGTTAAAGACAAACGCAAAGGAATAGACAAATGCTTTTTGGCTTTCTCTTTGTTCTCCCTTCATTTGTTTCTGCTCTCCCACGCTGGCAGAGGCTTGGCAGGCAAAGAGACTGGCTCATGGCAGAAGCGGCCGTTTAGCAATGCCAACGACCCTGGGCGTGTGACTTAATCTGTGTTGAGCCCCAGTTTTCTCACCTGAAAAGAAAAGGTATAATCAGAGAATTTACCGAGTAGAGTTTGAGGATGATAATCTACGTGAAGCATTTTGCATAGTGAGACACACACCAGCCTTCAGTTAACATTAGCTGTTACTCGTCGCCCAGGAAAAAATTAGGCTCAAAGTAGATGAGCGCTGCAAAGTTCTAAACCTGAAGCTTCCCTTGGTAATAAGAGGTTTTTGTAAATAGGCCGAGGAGAGTTAGAACGTTCCTTTCGCAGACAGGCAGTCCGTCATCGGTGTATTGATTAAGCACCAGGACATGCCGAGTGGTGTTCTGATGTTCTACAAACGAGGACGATGCACACAATGTCCCAGTCACGTGGCATCACTACCTGCAAATACAGAGGCACCTCAAGGGGTGGTTTCTGGATGTGTGTGTAGAGCAAAACCCTGTGGCCTGACCTTCACAGATTCTTACCTAAGAAAATAAATAATTCGATCCCACTGTAATGAAACAGACATTGATAGGTTTTACCAGCTTCAAAGGATGCAAAGTGGGTGGCAGAAAGAGAACGGTGTCATGAAATGAATGGCAGGATTTTTTCTTCCAGGAGAAGTGGTTATCTCTGGAACAATTCTTTTTTTCTTTTTCTTTTTTCTTTTTTTTTTTTTTTTTTTTTTGGTGCCAGATAGTCACTTTGTGTGTGTGTGTGTGTGTGTGTGTGTGTGTGTGTGTGTGATTTAGGTCTTGGCTCAAATGTCACCATCTCATAGAGGCCTTCCTTGGTCAGCCAATCTAAATTAAACCCATTTCCTATTCTTTTCATGCCCTTTTAAGCACTTGTACTATTTTTTTCCTCCGAAGTTACCTTGTTCATACATTTGTTGAGTTGTTGAATGGCCAGCTCTTCCCATAACAGTACATTCAGGTCACATTTCTCTCTGTGGCCTAGAGACTGGCACCCAACACACATTCAGTAAATAGTTGGATGCAGAAATAATTGAATACTTAGGACTGATTTGGCTTTTTTCTTCATAACTTGCCCTTTTAAAACTTTTATTTATTTTCATTGTATTTGGAAATGGGGAGGGAAGAGACAGAGCGAGAGAGCAAGACTGCAAGAGAGAGAATGAGAAAACCATTCTCTGGTTTACTTTCAGAATTTTCACCACAGCCAGGGCAGATCAAAGCCAGGAGCCTGGAATTCCATCTAGATATCTTCTGGTTGTGGCAGAGACCCAAGCACTTCAACCATCATCTACTACTTCACACAGTTTGCATTAGCAGGGAGCTGGACCGGAAGTGGAGAAGCTGGGACTCAAACCAGGCACTCTGATACGGAATGCAAGTATCTCAAGCAGCATCCGAATCATGCCAACTTCCCACCCCTTCTACCCCTTGTCCCCACCTTTTGTGGTTGTCTAGGTACTAAATCTCAATTCATCAAGGAATCCTGGCTTGCTGCTACTGCACAAAAGGTATCAATCATTGGACATGTACCGATGAATCCTTCAGTGTACCATCTTACCTTGGCCACAAATGTGCCTGTCTGAATTGGCAAGGATTGCTGGAACGAAGTATCACCAACAGAGAGGCTCAGTCCCAGAGCTCTGGAGGCTGAAGTTCAAGATGAAGGCATTAGCAGGGTTGGTTCCTTGAGAAGGCTGTGAGGGAGACTCAGTTGTGTGCCTGTCTCATCTCACTGGTTTGTCCACAGTCCTTAGCATCTGTTGGCTGTAGACACATCTCCATCATCTCTGCCTTATGTTTTCCCTGTGTGCATGGCTGTCTCTAAATTGCTACTTTTGATCGGGGCACAGTCATGCTGGAATGAGGGCTTGCCCTAAAGACCTTATTTAAATTGATTCTTTCTGTGAAGACCTTATCTTCATATATAGTCACTCTGTAGTACTGGAGGTTAGGGCTCTGACACAGGAAGTTTCAGGGAGCCAATTAAACCTCTATCAGTACTGACTGTCCAAAATAAGAGTATTGCATTGGCCTGAGCCACACACTGTGGCTTACATTTTTTTTCTTTAAGATTTATTTTATCTATTTGAAAGACAGAGTTACAGGGAGAGGTAGAGAGAGAGAGAGAGAGAGAGAGGAAGAGAGAGAGAGAGAGAGAGGTCTTCCATCTGCTGATTCACTCCCCAGATGGCCGCAATGGCCAGAGCTGTGCTGATCCAAAGCAGAAGCCAGGAGCCTCTTCTGGGTCTCCCACATGCAGGAGCCAAGGACTTGGGCCATCCTCCACTGCTTTCCCAGGCCATAGCAGAGAGCTGGATTGGAAGTGGAGCAGCCGGAACTTGAACTGGCGCTCATGGGATGCTGGCGCTGCAGGCGGTGTCTTCACCCACTACGCCACAGAGCCAGCCCCTGTGGCTTACATTTGTGTTCCTCTCCACTAGGACAGAAAACTTCAGGCCAGGGAAACTTAGCAATATGAAAAATGGCCAGGGCTTCTGAGACTTCCAGCAGAATCATACTCAACATGTGGACTCAAATCAGTAAACAGTTGGTGAGTGAATGAGTGTACAGTTATTCTTGGAATTCACTTGTCCCCTCACCTCTTCCAAGTCTTTTGTCCAATTCTACCTTCTCAGAGAACCAGCCTGAGCACTGTTCTCAAAGTCACAACCTCCCCATGACTCATTCGTCCTCTCCACTTTGTCTCGCTGTGATACCACCACCTTCCACGCTCTATAATTTACTTATTTATCACTTTAATTGCCTGTCTCCCCTGGTAGAAGGAATTTTTGCTGGGATACTTACTTCTGGATATACCAGCCCCCGGTACGCTGTCTGACAGAGGGTAGGCTCCACACGTCATGGAGTAAATGAATATAGTGGTGTTGAGTGAGAGATTTGGATCTACCCTGGTCATTCACCAAATTGCAGCGCTCAGTCTTTGAGGAAGATCAAGCCCTGGTCTCTGATGCTTGCCTTCGCTCTTAGATTGGTGACAGCATGATAACAAGTCTGTTTTTGACTGTGGAGCCCCAGTTTTGACAATAAAAGACTAAATGGCTGAGAGGGCCCAACAGTGGGTAAAACAACACTGTATGGTGTGTGGAGAGAACAGAGGCAAGAGGCAAGAAGTCTACACTGGGTTACTCAAGTAGTAGAAGCAGAGAAGGACAAGTACACAAATTCAAACAGGGCAGGCTGGCATGTAGTTTTGGCAAGGCACAGTGAAAGGACCAAAGATTATAAGCCAAGCCAGTGACAGTGAACAGTGGAGTGGCACACAACAGTGTTTTTCTTTTTCTTTTTTTGGTATTTGTATACTAATTACTGGGGTCTAGGGGAGGGCTTGTTGAAATGAAAATCTGGTTCTGGGGTGGGGCCTGAATGTTCAGTTCCAACCTGTTCCCAGGTGATGCCTCTGTTGTACCACATTTTAAAAACCAAAGAACATGGATTCTGGGGTCCCTGTTGTCTGTATCCCATATAAGTGCCGTTGAGTCCCTGGCTGTCCCACTTCTCATCCAGCTCCTATCTAATGTGCCTGGGAAGGCAGCAGAAGATGGCTCAGGACCCCTGCTACCCATTGTGGGAGACCCCGATCGAGTTCCAGGCTCTTCCTTCAGCCTGGCCCAGCTCTGATCATTGCATTTATTTGGGGAGTGAACCAGAGCACGGAAGATCTTTGTCTCTCCCTGGCTCTGTAACTTTGTCCTTTTAAAAAAGATTTATTTATTTATTTGAAAGGCAGAGTTACAGAGAGAGAGAGAGAGAGAGAGAGAGAGAGAGAGAGAGAGAAGGTGAGACAGAGAAATAGATCTTTCATCTGCTGGTTCAGATCCCAAATGGCTGCAACCACTGGCCCAGGAAGCCAGGAGCTTTATCTGGGCCTCCTGGGTGCAGGGGCTCAAGCACTTGTGCCATCTTCTGCTGCTTTCCCAGGCACATCAGCAGGGAGCCGGATGGGAAGTGGAGCACTGGGACAGATGTGGCGCCCATATAGGATGCCAGCGCTGTAGATGGCTGCTTAACCCGCAGTGCCACGGCATTGTCCCATAACTTTGCCTTTTAAATAAATAAAATAAATCTTATCAGAAAGAAAAATGGGTATGAATTCTGCAGCCAAAAACCCTTGGTCCAAATAGAAGCTTTACAACTATTAATTGTGCAGTCTTCAATAAGTTATTGAACTTCTCCTTGCCTCAGTTTTTTTTTTTTTTACCTGTAAAATGGAGCTCAGATAAGGTAATCTCTGTAAAATGAATTCCATTCAAGTGTCACTCACTGATTCTTAGATACTTTACTCCTAAAGAGGGAAGAAGGGTTTGGCATGGCTGGGGTGGGGGTGATGGGGTGGGAGGGAGTCGAAGAAGTTTTGGCTGTGTGTTTTTTTTTTTTTAATAATTTTAAAAGAAATGTATTCAGGTATTGACTAGGGTGGGGGGCTTTCTGCTTTCCCATGCAAATGACAAGAGAAACCGGATTAGTTAATGCACGTGCTATGCGCCGGGTGTCGGGAGGAATCCTGATTGCAAACTGCTCAGCATTTGCTTAGGAGCCGAACCCAATTTCTCTCCTTTATGCAAGGATGAACGTGGCTCCCAGGTAAGAAGAAACAATACCTTCTCCCAGCACCTGCGGGTGGCGGCCACAGCAAGGCGCTCCGGAGTGCAGCGGGCGCCGAGGGGTGGGGCGCCCCGCGGAGCACGGACGCGGGGCGGGGAGAGGCCGGCCCACGTGGTCCTCGAGGCAGCCGGGGCAGGGGCAGCGGCCAGCCCGGCCAATCAGCGCGGCCTGCGGCGGGGCCGGCCCCTCCTGCTCGGTGCGCTCCGGAATCCGCTCAGCACTGCCGGCTGCGCGCCGCGCTGCAAACTGGGCGCTCGGACGGGGCGCGCGGCTGCCGGCGAACTCAGGCAGTGTCCCGCAGCCACCTGTCCTCCGCACACGCTGCTTTGCCCGCGGCAGCCTCGGGCCCGTCTTTGGAGAGACGTGGGAACTTACTTTCTGCGGGCGAGGCAGCGGAAAGTGATGGGCTACCCCTGGGACGCCCTTGGAGAGGCGGCGCGGCTGTGGCTCTAGACGAGTGAGAAGGGACGGTGGGGAAAAGGAGGGGGCTGGAATTTGGGGTTTGGGGGCCGTTAGACCCCTATGCACCCGCGCTGTCCGGTGGCAGTAGCTGCATCTTAGCCTTGTACCAATTCAGCTGGCCTCGGGGCAGCCACCCTCATCCTTGGCATCAGGGTGCAGCCATGACCGCCCGTGCCCCGAAGTCGGAAGGGGTCCCCCGTAGTGAAGATGTGTGACTGGAGCAGGGAAGCAGTCCCTTCCAGATCGGGGTTTGTGCTAGCCGTTCAGGTATCCCGGGGTGCTCCACGGTGCGGGGGTAGTGGCCCCTGGGTGCATTGGTTTGTGGAGGGGCAGGGTGAACTCTCCGTGAGCTCTAGTTCTGGGCAAGCTTCATCCCTTGGATCTGAACCGGGATCCTAATAGGAGCCGGCAGGGGGAAGCAGGTTAAAAGCCCTCTGCTCCAGCCTCTGGTCCTGGAACTCTTGCTAGGAGCGCGCCGCGAGCGCTCAGGACGCATCTCCTTGCTCGGAGCCCAGAGCTGGCTGCGCAGGTGGAGACCGCGAGCGGTCTGAAGTTCCATGTCTTTCTGTGGGAGGCATTTTGGACTTGCCTGCGGAGGCACGGTCTCGGTCTCCGCATTTCTTTCCCTCTTTCCTTATCTCATGACCATGCCATTATGCTCCTGGAGTCTCCTGGAGCATCTTTTAGGGAGGTCTGAAAATGGAGAGGTCGGTATCCTTGCGCCTGGGGAGGCAGCCCAAGCCAGACCGGCGCCTGTGGCCTGTCTTCCCCTCCTTGAATCTGCGTCTTTTAACGTCTGAGGGAGAGCCGTGGCCAGGCTGCGAGTCTGCTGCTGAGCGATTTGTGGCTGCACTGTTCATGGACCCACCGCCGCACAGGGATTTCGGGAGCCCCCTTGGTGACGCATCCTTATCCCTTTTAACTTTTTCCCCTTTTAACTTTTCAATGGCCTTCCTTCCCTTCCAGGCAAGCAAAGTTGATGTGATGTGACAGGCGATCGCTGTGTGGGGGGATGAGCGTGTTGGATGTCTTCCTCTGGTTCTTTCTGTAATACTCCTGGGCTTGTCCGCAATGATCACAAGCCCCCACCTGCGGACGCAGACAACCAGACCTACCCGCACTGATGGCTTAGCTTTCTGATCATGTACACCCCAGTTTGGTTCCTTTGGAACCCTTGCTGATGGGAGGGTAAGATGAGGGCAATGTGTGTGTGTGTGTGTGTGTGTGTGTGTGACCCATGTTCAGGCAAGGGGAAAAAAGAGACTTCAGGAACAGCCTCTTCATAACTGAATTACGTTTTCCACCGGGCTGAGAACAAATAGGATTCTGTTAACAGCTCGCTGTGGGTTTTACTGTGAGAGGCATTTCTGCTAACTTTGTAGCCATAAATCTGTGTGCGAGCCCAATACTTCCTTTGGATTGGAAATACATACTGAATAAGGCAGTGCGAGAGCAATTTTCAGAATCATTATGACTAATGATGACTTATGTCCTCCCAACATGCCAGAGCGAGGTAGCCTGGCTCATTGGTGCAACAGCTCTCTTCATGTGTGTAAAAATTTCTTGATGAATATTCTCATAGCTGGAGGCAGGATTTCAAGGTTTCTTTCCTAAGTTCTTCTGTTTCATTGTTTTTGCCCCTTGATGTTTTGAAATTGGTTCTGTAGCTTCAAGTCATGATTTGACTTGGCCAGTTTTCCCTGTTAAAGATAAGAAAATTCTTGCCAGGAAAGCAGCGGCTGCCAATGTACCTATTTTTTGATTGAGTTTAATTTTATTATCCCCCCCCCCCCCCCAAACACCTATCTACACGTATCTCTACTGGATTATTGGAGACTTCATCAGAGGCGATGTTTCTCATATTTGTGGGACTAGCATGTTCTATTTCACTGGAATTTCAATACTCATTTGCTGATGTTTTTAGAGCTGTGTATCATTTGGTGCCCTATTTCCGTTAGTAGAAACAGAGGAAAGATCCTTTGCTTTGTCCCTCAACCCCATCTCCTTTTCAGTGGCACATAGACTCCCCAGTAGCTGCTTTTTCCTGCTCATTGATTATTACACTTAATATAATACTTTTATATGTAAATGTGTTGGTGCATATGATGTTAAAACTGCATCCACTGGGGATTAATCCATGGATGTGACATCATCACCGACCAATCCCCTATCTGATTTGGCCATGCATTGACAAAATTCACATTATCATAGTGAGCAAGGGATGCCATATTGCCGATGGTGAATGAGGAAATGAGAGAAGTCTTCAGAACTCTCAATTAACTGCCCTGTTGGAGAGTTTTGGGGATTTCTATACTAAGAAGCTTAGCTTAATAATAAAATTCCCAGATTGCAGTTTTATAGGTCTCTTTGGAATTTGCATAAATCCATGTACTCTCCTTATGCTTTGTTCTTTTTTGGGAGCTTTTTGCCCTGCATTCTGGTTCTTTCTTTACAAATATGTAGAGTCCCCACAGTAAGTGGACTAGCCTTTTGCTTTTGCCCTTGAGGTAGGTGAGACATGTAGGTGATAGACAAATTGTGTCTGTGTGTTTGTGAGGCATTGGCAACAATTCAGCCAGGATTAGCAAGATGTCTTGAAGTCCTGGAGCCTATCATGAGTGATTGATAAATGATATGGTATAATTTGTTAAGAAGATTTAGAATGGAGGGTGGGAGGCAGGAAGAGATGTCCCCAAAGGGATTGCTGCAGTGATCTGGGCGACATTAATCTCCTCATGAGTATTTCTGTTAAAATGTTAGTTTTGACAGGCCATGTCAGAACCCTAGGAAGTCCTGACCAATAGACACCAGTTTAGGTGGCTTCTGGAGCTACTCTTTGTAATAGCCCATGTGATGTCATCTCTGGCACTATTCACAAGATAAAATAAATGCAGGCTTCCCATCTATTTGATATTTGTTAAAAAAAAAAACTCTTCTGTTTTATGGTTAGTGTTCAAGTTTAATTCATTTTCTTCTATAAAGCCCATCAAAAGGGCTCTTATTTGTACATTTTTGGAATATAAACTCAATTGCACAACCTGGTTTAAGGAAAGACTCGAAAGCTCTTAGAGTTTTAAGTCTAGAAAGTATGCCGTATAGAAGATTGGGGTAGGAGGTTTTGTGACTTGTATCCACTATGGAATCAAAAGAACTGAGAGTAGAATCCTGGAGTCCTAATCGTAGCCAGGCTTTTCTGGTACAGACCTGGAGGTAATGGCTGTGTGTCTGCATAGGTGGCCATGTTGCCTTGTTTCACTATCAAGGCTCGGTGTGTTAGAACATTATGCTAGTTGAACCCAGCTGAAGGACTTGACAACTGTATGCACCAAGTGCCTTGGGGTTGTTTCCTGGTTGCTGCCACAGTTACCATGGGGAGGATTAGTAGGGAGTTGGTGATAAAAGAAGAATGAGGAGGGGGGCTCGATTTGGACCCATCTCAACATGTGAAAAGATGTAGATGTTAAAATGATGGTGAGGCTCTTTTAGATAATGATTGAAGATTTACTTGTGAAAGAAAACTCAGGATATTAATTTATTTCTGTGATGATCTCCTCTTTCATACTTTGTGCCTTTTAGTTACTGTGAAAGCCAGTGCTAATAGTTTGAATAAAACTGTATTTTCTGGCATTATTGCAGATAATTATTTAACACCGGTTGACTACCTAGTGTGTGCTGGTTTTAGAGTGTTGATGACAATGAAACATTCTGCTTAATAAGTGGCTTATTTCTGTATGGAAGAACTGCTGATTTTCAAAGAGTTGTGAATCTAAAACAACATGGAATCTTTTTAAGTCACTCTTTTTAATTCAAAAGATGTCAGGATCTTACAGTAGCAAGTCATTAGCATGAGCATAAATAATTGTAGTTCAGAAGTATGATGTGTCAGATATTAGGAACTTCTTGTTAATAAAATCACAAATAAAAAGATGTTCTATTTAGGAAGATAATAAAGACATGGATAATTTATTTCCTTTTATGAGATTTTAGTATTGTTAGTACAGAAGAATAGCATATCCTATTATCCTATTAGCAAAGTATGAAGGTATCCTTGTGTTTCTTATGAAATAAAAAGAAAACACGAGACTTGTTTTAGATTGAAAAGCATGGCAATGCCCAGAAAATACTCTGTTGGCTTTGTTAGTGCTGTACATTCATTTCAAACCAGAAAGCAATCGACTATTCTTCAGCATGTCACTTATCTCAACAAAAGTGGGACTGTCCAAAGCTGGAGTTATTATCACTATGATTAGTTTGTTAATGACCATTGTGTTTGCTTGGATTCTGCTAGTTTCACATCTGTGCCATATGTCCAAAAGCTTTTCCTGAAAATGTGCAGTTTTAGTTCTTTCATTTTGTTCGGTTTCATGTGCTTTGCCTAATGAATGAGGACCATATTGATGCGTCTTGGTACACCATGGGCACTCACCTGTGAATCACTGGTGACTCACTCAGCCATAGGTACCGCTTCTCGAGATGACGGAAGGAGGTTTTCCTGCAAGGAAGAAACTTGGAGCCCATCCAATGGGAAGGAGCTTTGCTTCCCAGAGGACATTTGGCCATGTCTGGAGACAGTTTTGGTCCTTCCAACTTGGTGTGAAAGAGATGGGAATGATGTCTAGTGGGGTAAAAGGCCATAGATGAGCTGAATGGCCAATTATTTGGCTGCAGACGTGGTGAATGTTGTGACTGAGAAACCCTGCTGTAGCACAGGCTCCTGGGTTGGGAGTAGTGACGTGGCTTATCCAGTGTCCCGGGGCTTTGTTTCTGCCAAGGAACCCATGTCTCTCTTTTTTCCCCCCAGAAACCTTTTTTTTTTTTAATGATTTTATTTATTTGAAAGTCAGAGTTACACAGGGAACGAGAGGCAGACAGAGAGAGGCAGTGAGAGAAAGAGAGAGAGAGTGTCTTTCATTCACCGGTTCACTCCCCAATTGACTGCAACGGCTGGAGCTGTGCTGATCTGAAGCCAGGAGCCAGGAGCTTCTTCTGGGTCTCCCACATGGGTGCAGGGGCCAAAGGACTTGGGCCATTCTCCACTGCTTTCCCAGGCCATCAGAGAGAGCTGATGGCTGGATCAGAAATGGAGCAGCTGGGACTTGAACCAGCGCCCATATTGGATGCTGGCGCTGCAGGTGGCAGTGTTACCCACTACACCACAGCGCCAGCCCTCAGAAACCTTTTATTTAAGGAATATAAACTTCATGCTTTTCAAATTTCAACTTTAGGAACATAGTGATTTTTCCCACTGTACCCACCCTCCCATCCCTCTTCCTTCTCCTTCTCCTATTCTCATTCTTATTTTTTACTGAGATCTATTTTTAATTAACTTTATACAATATGATTAACTCTATACTAAGAGTTCAACAAATTGTATGGAAAAAAAAAAAACAACGGAAGGAACCCATGTCTCTTAATGCATAGACCAAGATTCTATTCATCACCTCCAGTTTCTGTTGTGAAGATTCCTGTTCCCAGTTTAGAAAGATAATACATAGTTGGAGGTGTAAAATTTAAGCAATATAGAGGAACATGAAGGGACTTCAAAAACTTCATGGAAAGTGAACACTTGCAGATGTAAAGGAAAGGAAAATACCCACCCGGTCCCAACACCCAGAGCCACTTCCTTTCCATATGCTGGTGGACCTATGTCTAGTGTCTTCTTCCGGCTTTCATCCAAACATGGGTTAGACCTCATCATTTTGGACAAAAGGGGTTGGACAACACATACAGGGAGTCTTCAAAAAGTTCATTAAAATGCAAATTATAACAACAACAACACAACAACAACAAAAAAACCTCTGCATGGATGGCAGATTTGCACCAAAATAAACTGATCTTGGAGTTTGTTTCATGAACTTTTGGAGGTACACGCCCCTCAAAAATGTGTCCTTTGCTTATTTGGCAGAGACCCAAAGAGGGACTTCCTGAACCCATGTCTGGGGAAGGATGCTGACACCCATGTCCATGGATGCCTCTTGCATAGTAATGACCATGTCCCGTGCATTCATCCGAGCCTCACATGGGCTCTGAAGCCTCTCAGAAGAATGACAAACAGTGAAGAGATCTGGAACTCTATGTTGTTCTTTTTCATGGCTATATATTTTTCTGTTATCTTATTGTGATCCTAAAATACCCGAATGTTAAAATAGAGTGCAGGTTTCCTTGTGATGCATGCATGCTTGGTTACCCAAGACATATTGAAGAGGCCCTTCAGTTCTTTTTTTAGAAATTGCTGTCTAGTGTAAGCTTTTAAGTAGCTTGAGAGTGCTCAGTATTTTCTATGGTGGGATGGTTAATGGAGGCTACCCAAAGAACAAATTGTGGGGTGAATTCCTTTCTGCACATATCAGTGAGTGCAACCAATCACCAAGGCTGCATTTAAATCACTTGGCAGCTCTTGCAGTAGCCGCCAGATGATAATGTAAACATCTGTTACCTTATCTCTGCTTTCAAAACTGATTATGCAACCTGCTCCATAGCAGACACACAGCTTCCTTCATCTGTATTTCTGGATTAATTCCTTCTCAACTCTCTTTGTGTCTCTGTATCTGTCTCTCTCTCTTGCGCGCTCTCTCTCTCGCTCTCACACACACACCACACACACAAACGCACAAATATCCATGGATACAAATCAAAAGAGCCATAAAACTAGTTACCATGGGCGCTGCCCTCCTAGGACAAACCCTTCTGTCTCGCTCTGTCCAGCTCTTAGCCAGCTGTAGGGGCTGCTCAGGGGCAAAAGAGCTCTGTGGCCCAAGCTGGAGCCTGGCTGGGAGTCTGTCCCTGGACACCCATCTCAACATCTTTGTGTGCTCAATTTTCTCTGACCCCAAAGCTTAGGAACTGATGTGCAGTTGAGGAGGTTTAGGAAACTCATTGGTTAACATTTAAACATCCCCCATAAGGCCTAGGAGTACCTGCTGGCAGGGGTGGGCATTTAAGTGGAACTACCTTACAGAGCAAATGTCTCTGCGGACTTGTCAGTTTTAGACAAAGGGATGTATATTAATTATTTGCCTTGTTGAGCTTTCAAAAAATTATAGTAGCCACAGTAGCTATGCTTTTTTTTAAAATTTATTTATGTATTTGAAAGAGTTATACAGAGAGAGGAGAGGAAGAGAGAGAGAGGGAGAGGGAGAGAGAGGGAGGGAGAGAGAGGAAATCTTTCATCCACTGGTTGACTCCCCAGTTGGCCGCAATAGCCGGAGCTTTGCCCATCCGAAGCCAGGAGCCAGAAGCCAGGAGCTTCTTCCGAGTCTCCCACATGGGTGCAGAGGCCCAAGGACTTGGGCCATCTTCTACTGCTTTCCCAGGCCACAGCAGAGAGCTGGATTAGAAATGCAGCAGCCAGGACTCCAACGGGCACCCATATGGGATGCCGGCATACAGGCAGTAGCTTACCTGCTACACCACAGTGCCATCCCCAGCTGTGTTTTTTTGAATAAAGATCTGCTTAGTATTGCACAAAGGTTTGTTATTAGCTTTGATAAAATACAAATATCAAAATTTACCATTTTAGTTTTTAAAAAAAATTTATTTGAGAGAGAAAAAGAGAGAGAGAGAGAGAGGTATTTCCCATCCACTGGTTCACTCCCCAAATGTCTACAGTGGCTGCGGCTGGGGCTGGGCCAGGCCAGTGCAAGGAGGCTGAAGCTTCATCAGGGTCTCCCTTTTGGGTGGCAGTTTTCCAAGACCTTGGGCCACCATCTGCTGCCCTCCCAGGTGCATTAGCAGGAAACGACTGGAAGCAGAACAGCTGGGACTCGAACTAGCACTCTGATGCAGATGCCAGCATCACAAGTGGCACCTTAACCTACTGCACCACAGCTCAGCCTCCCCTCCCCCACTTTAAGCCTAAGTGCACATTTCAGTAGCGTTAAGCCCATTGACAATGTTGGGCTGTCATCACCACCATCAGTCCACAGAACTTTGTATGCAGCTGCAGCTGGGGACCCATTAAACACAAAATTCTGTCTTCCCCCTCCTCCTATCTCCTGGCAACTGCTGTTCAGCTCTCTGTCTTCCTGAATTTCATTACTTTGGGTCCCCGATGTAAGTGGAACCATGCAATATTTGTCTTTTTATGACTGTCTGATTTCACTTAGTGTCATGTCTTCCAGGTTCCATGTTGTAGTATGCATCTGAAGACCGTATTTTGGTTGTCCTTTGTCCATTGATGGACACTTGGGTTGTTTCCCCCTTTTGGCTATTGCAAATCATGCTGCTGTGAACGTGGATATGCAAGTGTCTGTTTGAGTCCCTGTTGTCAATTCTTTTGGGTGAGCACCCAGAAGTGGAGTTGTTGGGTTATATGACAATTCTGTGTTTAATTTTTTTGAGGAACCACTATACTGTTTTCCATAGTAGCTGACTAATTTTACTGCACCAAGTGTGTTTTCTTTCTTTCTTTCTTTCTTTCTTTCTTTCTTTCTTTCTTTCTTTCTTTCTTTCTTTCTTTCTTTCTTTCTTTCTTTCTTTCTTTCTTTCTTTCTTTCTTTCTTTCTCTTTCTTTCTTTCTTCTCTTTCTTTTCTTTTCCTTTCCTTTTCCTTTTCCTCTTTTCTTTTCTTTTCCCCTCCCTCCCACCCTCCCTCCCTTCCTTCCTTCCTTCCTTCCTGTCTGTCTTTCTTTCTGTCTGTCTTTCTGTCTTTCTCTCAAATGGTGGCAATAACTAGAGCTGGACCAGGCTGAGTCAGGAACTCGATCTGGCTCTCTCAAATGGGTGGCAGGAACTCAAGTACCTGAGCCATCATCCATTGGGTCCCAGTGCATTAGCAGGAAGCGAGATCAGAATTGGAGTGGTCAGGACTTGAACTGGCCCTCTGATATGGAATGCAGGTATCCCAGTTGGTGGCTTAACCCACTGTTGCCACGTCTGCCCCTGCCCTGAGCATGTCTGTACTTATTTAACCCTCCTCAGAGTCCTACAAGGTCAACACAGCCATCACCTCCCTCTGTTCAGGAGCAAAGTGAAACATACAGACAGAAAGCTGCACCAGTGGTTTGTGGCAGAGCCATGGTTCGAACCCAGGTAGTGTGATCCAGAGCCAAAGCTCTTAGTGCATCCTCCATTGTGAGAAGCTCACAATCCTCTTCCCAGTACATAGAGGAATCTGGTTGATTTTCCTGTGCATCAGATGTTTAAGATGAGGTTGGTATTTTATTGAAATAAGAAGACTGGTGGTCTGCTCTGTGCCTATTTAGGCTGTTAATATTAGTGCTGCCTCAAGCCCTTTGGGCAGTTCAATATCACAGGTGCATGTTATTTTTAAATGCAGTGACCATTTTTGTTCCTCACTGAGGGTGGGGGCAGTGATGGGGTGGGACAGGATGAGGAAGTAATCAGGATCCAGATAAGCCCTGGGTGGCATCTGAGTACTGATTGCATTTTTGCTTTGCTGAGGACATGGGCTGAGTTTGTTGCAGGGGAAGGCACATGTAGTCACTTTATAGAATTAACCATTGATCAGCTTTGTGGTGCTGGCGTCCTTTATAAGCACTCCATGTTTATTCATTATTGTGATTACACAGTGGAAGCAGTTCTGCTGGATGTGATGAAGACATTGAAAGACACTTGAAATTAACAGGTTGCCCAAAGGAGTGTCTGCCAGGGTGTTCTAATGTGATTCTAAAGACCTGGAAAGAAGTCTCTACCTGGGGAGGGGCGGTGGGGGATTCCAGCAGGAATCCTGTGTTGCCTGCAAGGTGTCTTTGTTACCGACAAAGAAAATGGCCGTGATTAGAACACATCTGCGTTGTGCTCTTCAAGGGTGCATTGGGGGAGGAGAGAACAGGGTGCTGATGCCACCAGACTGGGAGCAGTAAGCTCTGCCCTGGGTTGTGGCCACCACTCTCCTGGCTTACCCTTGGGTGAGAGTACAGCAGGTGCTGGTGTTCTTGATAGCAGGGGAAAAGTCAGGAGTCAGCTCGTCCTGATGTGTACATGAACAGAGCGCACCCGTGATCCCAGGGAGCGTTAATCAGGAAAGGAAAACATGGCTCAGGGCTGCCGTGAAGGTCACCCTGAGAAAAAGGACTGGCGAGATTCCTCAAAAACTGTTTCTTCAAGACATTTTGATTCTGAATTTACTCCCTTCACATTTACAAAAGACTCAGGATCCCAAGTGTAAACTCAGCTTCTGGTTTGATGTGCAAATATTTTTGAACCGCAGCGTAAATAGATGTGAACTTACAAGCCGTCTGCTATATGGATGTAGGAGTTTTCTCAACCTCACTTACTTAGCAGTAAGTAAGGAGGGGAGGTGACTATCGGGTTTATGCTTATTGCAACATTGTTTGAATCCTCTGCAAGTTCTGGATTTTGTTGGCTTTTAAAAATCTGCTTCATATTATCAGTGTTGTTTGGTATACCAGTCTCCAAATTGTGGTACTATTGCTTTTCTTTTTTTTTATTTTTAAGATTTATTTTTTATTTTGAAAGACAGAGTTACAGAGAGAGGAGGAGAGGAGAGAGAGAGAGCGAGAGAGAGAGCGAGAGCGAGAGAGAATGCTTCCCTTTGCAGGTTCACTCTCCAAATGGCCTCATCAGCTGGGATGGGTCAAGCCGAAGCCAGAAGCAGGGAGCCTTCTCTGGGTCTCCCATTTGGGTGCAGGAGCCCAAGTGCTTGGGCCAACCTCCACTGCTTTCCCAGGCCACCAGCAGGGGAGTGGGTCAGAAGTGGAGCAGCCTGGATCAAACTGATGCTCACATGGGATGCAGGTGCAACGGGCAGTGGCTTAACCTAATATACTACAACACCAGCCTCTGCTATTCTTTTCTAAAAAAGTAATTTTATCTATTTGAAAGGAGAGAACGGGGCTGGTGGGAAGAGAGAGAAAGAGAGAGAGAGAGAGAGAGAGAGAGAGAGAGAGACCAACCATCTTCCATCTGGGCTTCACGCCCCAAATCCCTGCATCAGCTGGGGCTGGGCCAGGCAGAAGCCTTGAGCCAGGATCTCCATCCAGGTCTTCCATGTGAGTGGCTGGGACACAAATACTTGAACCATCACCTGGCCCTTCTTTAGATGTGCCTTGGCAGGAAGCCGAGTCATTCCTTGAACCTAGACACTCTGATGTGGGATGTGGGCATCTCAAGCAGCGTCTTAACAGCTTAACCACTATGCCAAGTGCCTGGAGCTTTCATTTTTAGCATCGTCTTTTAGACCAGTGCATGACAGTCACAGAGAGGACTTGCGGAAACAGATTCCCGCCTCCCCTCTGGAGTTTCTGATTCGCTGTGTCTGAGACAGAGCCTGAGGATTTGCATTTCCAACAGGCTCCTGCGGGGTGCTGATGCTACCCTAGCCTGGGAGCACACTTTGCATAACACCTTCTCAGACAGTTCATTTGTCAGAGTTAAAAAAACGCTCCTGCGGAGATTTTCATAAAACAAGGTTGTTTTGATTAGACGGGGAGTTTCTCATTTTGGAATACACTGATAATCTTTGCTAAATAGTGTGATGCTGGAGATTGATTTGAATCGCTGAACCCCAAGTACAAATTGGATATTAGTTGGGTCTGTATTGTAAATGAGAAACTGCTTTTGATGATTTCTTCAAGCTGCTTTGAGCGCGTAGGATGCATTTTCTATAGTGGAGGACTTGTGTCAGATAAGGACCGTATTGTTGTTTGAGTTGAATGTGGGGGCAGTTTCTTTGCAGGTGGCACAGCCCCAGCCCTTTGCTGACTTCTGTCATCCTGCTGATGTCTAGATTAATGGGGTGGACGGTGTCTGTGGCCCCTCTTCTCCTGTTCTTTTGAGTCTGATTTAAATTGTAATCAGATCGGCAGGTGACACACAGGAATTCCTCTTTTGTTCCTGTGTAGTCCGGACCGAGCAGGTGTTAACAGCTGATGTGGATTTTATGATTTTGTCTGATCTGGGAATAACTGAAGATTTAGTCAGGACAGAAGATGGACTTGGAGATAGTTATGGGGCTTGCAGAAGTTTTTTTTTTTTTTTTTTTTTTAAGATTTATTTATTTATTTGAAAGGCAGAGAAAGAGAGAGGGGGAGAGAGAGAGAAAGCGAAAGAGAAATTGTCCATCAGTAAATCGTTCTGCAAATGCCTGCAACAGCCAGTTCCATGCGGAAATCCCTTGTGAGTGGCAGGGGCCACAGTACGTGGGTCATCCCTGGCGTGTTAGCAGGAAGGTGGGTGCAGTGGAGCAGCCGGGACTCAGCTGGGAGCAGCTCTTATGTGGAATGCTGCCTTGCAAATGGCAGCTTAACTGGCTGCAGCACAGCACTGGCCCTGCTTGGGGAGTTCTTGCACAGGTGCCTGCTGGTTGCTTTCTCTGGCCACGTGTAAGAACCGTGATCTTCTGTGTTTGCTTCCATGAAAAGCCCTCAGTGGACTTTACTTTGTGTTGTATATATAATTTTTTTTTAAATGAGAAATCTGGAAACCAAACTGTCTCCTGGCTAAGAAAACACATGTAAAGATCCTGACTTTTTGAAGAAAATATGTGTAATCACTTTTAATAATTAGGGTTTTTAGAGTCAGGCATTAGTTGTGATTATGATACATTTGGAACAACTGCATACCTTAGGAGAGTACCTGGGTTTGAGTCCTGGCTCTTTTTTTTTTTTTTTAAGATTTATTTATTTGACAGAACAACACAGAGACAGAGACATAGACAGATAGAGACTTCTTCCATCCACTGGTTCACTCCCCAAGTGGCTGAAACAGCCAGGGTTGGGCCAGGTTGAAGGCAGGATCCTGAGACTCTATCCTGGTCTCCTACATGGGTGGCAGGGACCTAAGCACTTGGGCATCTTCTGCTGCTTTCCCAGGCACATTAGCAGGAGGCTGGATCAGAAGCAGAGCAGCCAGGACACATTCTGTACTCTTTTATAGATGCCTGTGATGCAAGTGGCAGCTTACCAGGCTGAACCACAATGCTCCCCCTTTGGTCCTGCTTCTGATTCAAGCTTCCTGTTAACGCACACCCCAAGAGGCATCAGAGGATGGCCCAAGTGATCTGTTCTTTGTCACTTATGTGGGAGACCTGGATTGAGTTCTGGGCTCCTGACATTGGCAAGGTTGTTGTAGGCATTTAAAAGAGAGTGAACCATCTGATTTCTCCCTCTCTCTCTGACTTTGAAATAAATAAATAAATTTTAAAAATTAAAATTGGATTTCATGAGATTTCTTAGAGGTAGTGTGTGTTATAGAGCTGTGAGTGTTGGCAGGATGGCTGTGACAGCTCAGCAGAGAGAGGGGGCTGGGTCGTAGCCACTTTAGCCCCTCTGTCCCCAGAGCTGTGCTTTAATTACGGAGCCTGCTGTGGCTCTGAGTTCCCGTCTCATAGGCAGCTGCGTGTTGCGTGCGACTGGGTTTGTACTAACATTTCTGTGGGTCCCATCCGTCACTGCTGTCCCTCCATCAGTTTGCGCTTCGGTCATTTCTGCCCGACTGTCAGGATGCAACCGTCCTCCTCCCTGGCTGCCTGCCCTGTGCCCTCTGCCCTTGTGCAGGGCTCCACCGAGACAGCGGAAAGATGAGCCTTCCAAGTTGAGTGGCAGAGCAGGGCACAGCTGGAAATGGCTTCTTCAGAAGACTGAACACTGCAAGCATCCAGACAACTGAATTGGTTTTTCAAGAACAAATAGCCACTTCCAGAAAACCATGGCATTGGATTGTTGAGCACGCTGAGTGTCTTTGGTATTCTCGCCTGCCAAGAGTGGCTGGTCGGTGATGTTAGAGCACCTGCTGGGTCACGTGGACAATGATGCCAGGTCATACAGGGCCACAGGGAGTTGGTGACACTCCCATGGGGATCATGGAAGCTGTAGAAAAGTAAAAGGCAAGTGAGAAAAAAATAAAAAGTAAAAATCACCTTGAACTTTTAAAAAAAGATTTATTTATTTTACTTGAAAGTCAGAGTTACACAGAGAGAGAAGGAGAGGCAGAGAGAGAGTTCTTCGATCTGCTGATTCACTCCCCAATTGGCTGCAACGGCTGGAGCTGTGCTGATCCAAAGCCAGGAGCCAGGAGCTTCTTCCGGGTCTCCTACATGGGTGCAGGGGCCCAAGTACTTGGGCCATTCTCTACTGCTTTTCCAGGCCACAGAAGAGAGATGGATTGGAAGTGGAGCAGCCGGGACTAGAACTGGCACCCATATGGGATAATGGCACTGCAGGTGGCGGCCTTACCCGCTACGCCACAGAACCGGCCCCGCCTTAAACTTTCTCTAGAGGGCATCTCTATTGCTCCTTCCCCAAACACTGTGAAGAGTTTGGCTTGTACCCTTCTGCACATATTTGAAATACATGACGCACAGTATATCTCAAAGACACACCAGCATGGAAAGGAAGCCTGGGCTGGTGATGACCTGCTGGATTCTATTTGAAGTTGACTTGGCAATGCTAACTAATCAACAAGCAGCAGAAGTAGGAAGCCTATTTGACATTTCACTTGCACACTGAGAGATATTTTTACACTTTTCTGTTCACATTATTTGAACCCAGTATCTTTATTAAATATAGTGTTATGTGTACATTTTCTACTTAATTAGTATCATACTATGCATGTGTTTCTACAGTTTCCATTTTTCACCTAACTGTTGTCTTTGGGATCCATCCATTTGGATACACACGTAGCTGCACTTAACTTACTGTTCCCCTGTGACTTTTTTTTTTTTTTTATAGAGAAAGACAAAGAAAGGTCTTCCTGCCGTTGGTTCATCCCCCAAATGGCCGCCACGGCCAGAGCTATGCTGATCTGAAGCCAGGAGCCAGGTGCCTCCTCCTGGTCCCCCATGCAGGTGCAGGGGCCCAAGCACTTGGGCCATCCTCCACTGCCCTCCCGGGCCACAGCAGAGAGCTGGACTGGAAGAGAAGCAACTGGGACTAGAACCGGCGCTCATATGGGATGCTGGAGCCGTAGGCGGAGGATTAACCAAGTGAGCCATGGCGCCGGCCCCTCCCCCTGTGACTTCTACTACATTTTATTTAGTGGTTCCCTTACAGATGGGCATTCATATTTTTCTCATTTTTTCCCCTTTTACAAAGAATATTATGGGGACATTCTCCCAGAAAGTCACATGTAATGTTAACTGACAAATAGTTGTCCAGTGTAGAGTCCTTTCATAATCGCACTTCTCTTTGTACCCTGGGCTGGTGTTTTCCTGGGGTAGAAAGAAACAACCAGGCCAGAGGGTATTACAGAGCACCAAGTTGCTTGGGAGTGTGTCTGAACAATGTGGAGACTGCAGAAAGTCTCCTTTGTTCTCTTAAAATTAAGGGATATAAACTCCAGAGCAGGTCAGGGCCTGGACAGTACAGAAACAAATGTATCACTAAGTAGTATCTCTTGGGGTCAGTGCTGTGGTACAGCAGGTGAAGCTGTCACCCGTGGGCTGGCATCCCACATGGGTGCTGGTTCAAGTCTCGGCTGCTCTGTTCTAATCCAGCACCCTGCTGATGTGCCTAGGAAATCAGCTAAAGACAGCCCAAGGACTTGGCCCCTGCACCCATGTGGCAGATCCAGAGGACACTCCTAGCTCCCGGCTCCAGATTGGCCCAGCTCTAGCCATTGTGGCCATTTGGGGAGTGAACTGCAGATGGAAGATAACTTTCACTCTCTCTCTCCTCCCCTGTAACTTTACATTTCAAATAAATAAATCTTTTAGAAAAGTATAATCTCATAAGCTCTATGTGTTCCATTAGAATTTTCTATGATGATGGAAATGTTCTAAAATCTGTTGTGTCCACCACGACAGCCTGTAAGCCACATTCCTCTAGTGAGCAGTTGAAATGTGGCCTTGGGGACTCTGGAACTGAGGTGTAAGGAATTTTGCTTTGAGTTTAAATAGCTGTGTATGTGCAGTGGCTGCCTTGCTGGACAATGCAAGTAGGGAGTGTGCACCACCAGAGGATGTGTCGTTACCCTATTTTATTACAGTCCTGAAATGTTTAGGAAAGTGATGCCTGCAGTGCTGGGGTCTGGTCTGTTTTGTTCAGTTAGAGGCCCTGGAAAACAGGGAGATAAATAAGTGAGTGAAGCCAAGACGATGTCATGGAGGTTTGCCATTTCTCCTCCTCGTTGAGAGACTCCTGTCTGCTCTGCTCTGGCTGGGGCCCTCTGGCAGGGGGCTGCACAGTCCTACTGGGCCAGTTCTTTGCAAAGTGAATTGATGGCTATGTAAATCCAGCCATTAACCTTAAACACCACAGACAGCTCCTTGGGCGTGCAGTTTGCTTGTCCTTGAAAATGCTGGTTGATAGATGCCAAGGTATTTGAAAAAAATGATCGCCCCTACCTGGTTGAAGCAGTTGGCCTTCAAACATGGCTATGAGACTGAGGGCCTGCTAGGTGTGAGAACAGGTTGAGTATCTGGAATATTTAGGATCAGAAGTGCTTCAGATTATGGATTTTTTCCTCCCTGGATTTTGGAATCTTTGTATATACTTAGGGATGAGATTCAAGTCTAATTACAAAAGTAATTTTATTTTTTAATACATTTTATTTATTTATCTAAGAGAAAGAGTTACAGTAAGTGAGAGGGAGTGACAGAAAAAATGGTCTTCCATCTGCTGGTTCACTCCCCAAATAGCTGCGATGGCTGGAGCTGTGCTGATCCGAACCCAGGAGCCAGGAGCTTCTCCTGGGTCTCCCACATGGGTGCAGGGGCCCAAGACTTGGGCATCTTCTACTGCTTTCCCAGGCCATAGCAGAGAGCTGGATTGGAAGAGGAGTAACTGGGACTAGAACCGGTGCCCATATGGGATGCTGGTACTGGAGGCAGAAGATGAACCTACTGTGTCACGGCTGGCCCCAACAAAACTAGTTTTAAAAGATACAGACATGCACACACACACACACACACACACACACACAGAGAAAAAAAAAGAAAGAAATAGATGGTACATATGTTGGTTCATTCCTGAAATGCCTGCAAAACCCTGGCTGGGTGAGGCTGAAGCCAGCAGCTGGGAACTCCATTTGGGTCTCTCACATGAATGGTAAGAATTCCAAGAACTCGAACCATTACCTGAAGCCTTCCAGGGTGTGTATCACTAGGAAGCTAGATTAGAAGCAGAGGCAGGATTAGATACTAGGCATGCCAACATGGGATACAGGCATCCCAAACAGTGGTTTAAAACAGTGTAACACCCTTACCCAAACACAAAGCTCATTTGTTTTATGTACACCTTCTACATATATCCTGAGGGTAACTTTTAAAAATTTATTTAAGAGGTAGAGCCATTGACAGTGAGCGGGAGAGACAGAGGTCTTCCATTTGTTTGTTCACTCCCCAAATGGCCTCAACAGTTGGAGCTGAGCTGATCCAAAGCCAGGAGCCAGGAGCTTCTTCCAGGTCTCCTGTGTTGGTGTAGGGGCCCAAGCACTCGGGCCGTTTTCCACTGCCTTCCCAGGCCATAGCAGAGCTGGATCGGAAGAGGAGCAGTTGGGACACTAACTGGCACCCATATGGGATACCAGTGCTGCAGGCGGATGCTTAACCTTCTACACCACAATGCCAGTTCCTCCCGAGGGTAATTTTATACAGGATTTTTTAGTGTGCTTCTGTTTTGACTGTGACCTGTCACACAAGGTCAGTTGTGGGATTTTTCTGTTTGTGGCATTATACTGGTGCTCAGAAAGTTTCAGATTCGGGATGCACAACCTGTTCTTGGCACGGATTTGGAATTCCATTCCTCAGAGGAATGTTTTAGAAATTTACTCTTGGTATATAGGGAATTGGACCATGCATATTTACATGCATCTTTGTGTTATTTTAATTAATGTCTGTCTACCTATCTATGAAAGAGAGAGAGAGAGAGAGAGAGAGAGAGAGAGAGCGAGCGCTCTCATCCACTGATGTACTCCTTAAATACCTTCAGTGGTCACTGCTGGGCTAGGCAGAAGCATGACTCTGGGAACTCAGTCCAGGCATCCCATGTGGGTGGCAGGGACCCGGCGACATAAGCCATCCCCTCTGCCTCCCAGGATACACATTATGGCAGGAAGCTGGAATTAGAAGTAGAGCCAGGACTTGAACCCATTTCCTCTGGTCTGGGGTGTGGGCATCTTAACCACTAAGACAAAACTTGCCCACATGCTTTTTTAAAAAGGACACAAATTGAGTCGTAATTTGAAAGTGCTGGTAAAAGGGAGTTTGTGGAAAACTTGATTTTAAAGCATATGGAGTCTTATAAATCTGGAATTTTGTATATATTGTCTAATTAGGCATACCTTGCAATTAAAACAGTATCTTCTCTTTCTCATCTTGAAAACATATTTAGAAGTGGATTGTGTGGGAAGACAGAGATGGAAGATAGCTAAGATGGCAATTGACCATGTTGCAAATCCACCTGGTTGTTGGAAAAGCAGAGATTGTATTAGTGATAGGATCCAAAGTAACAGGTGCCAGGAGACTGATTGTCTTTGCAAGATCATCTGCAACATTCCATTGTACACTGCTGCATCACACTGTTTGTTTCTCATTTCTTGCAATGCACCAAACTCACTCCTTCTCCAGTGGCCTTGTGCTTGATGGTCCTTTTCTTGCTATGTGGAATATGAATACTTTGAGTTTTTTAAAACCTTTTATTTTTTTTTGGGTGGACTGGATTCTTCTCATTCTTTAAAAGTCTGAAATGTTGTCTGTTAAGAGAGGTTCTTGAATACACATGCCCCTTTATCTACTTGGAGCAACAGCGGTGTGACTTTATAATGTCAGTGAGAGTGCAGTTGATGACGGTGAAAATGCTTGGAAAACCATAGTGTAAGTGCATATTGTCCCTGCTACTGAAGACTGACCAGAAACTATGTTGTCTTCTGCCAACCCGTAGCAGTCATCTTTAAGGCTGTGTATCAAAGTGATAACTCCAGGAGCTGAATTCTGAGCTTATGCTTCTGTGGTCCCGTCTGATCTCAGGTTGAGACCATCACTGGGGTGAACTTTCAGGGCTTCTACTGCGACACATCAAGATAGGCTCTGGTTCTGCTCCTGGTTAAATAGAAACACCTGTATAACTGAAAACTCAGGCCATAGGACCACTGCCGTGCTATGTAAGGGCATCTAGCATCTGTTTATGTCTGGTATCTGTTACTATGGTAACTGGATGAGGAGAACCCTACAACCGCATGTCCAGTCCGAGAAGGAATACGTGTAGAGGGGAATGTTGCCTTCCTGGATGCCGGAGTGGAAGCTTTTGGGAAACTCTTTGAGGTGGTGGAGGGGATCAAATTGGAGAATGGACATTCATTCCATTTGTTTAATTGTGGTCCATTTATACAAAATGGCTGTATACGGGGGGGGGGGGTTTGTGGAAGAGATGTTGTTTGCCTACATTCCATTCACGCTTCCCTTTCCTCCTCCTAAGCCCCCATTTTCAGCAAGGCTCAGCTGCACAGGGTCAGGACTGAGTCTTAGAGCCTTTTTCTCTCCTCTGGGAGACACTGCAAAGGGTTGGATTTCTAGCAAGTCTTCTAAAACCGAGGGGTGGAGCTCTTTCTGGATCTTCCTCCTTTCCACATTCTGAAATATGATGTAATAGTTGATGCTCCAACAGCCTTTGTGGACTGTAAAGGGACCTTGACCATGAGAGTCAGACAGAAGGAAGGCAGATCTGGAAAGACAGAAGTAGCTGGAGACCTGCTGAGTCTTTGGAGCCCAAGCACCTGCCTACTGCCTGACATAATTTTTGTAAAATAACAAGTTGTTTTGTCTTGAAGCCTGCATTTTCTGGACCATTACTGCATGCACTGGGATAAAATGATCAAGGCAGAATGTTGTGATAAACAAGGTAGTTATCCTTAATGAGATAATGTGACTGTTATATATAAATATAGAGCATTCTAGAATATTCTTTCAGGTTCTGGTTTGGTAAAACCTGAGTAATGGAAAAAGAAACTATACAGCAGAATTGGAGTCAGAGGGGTGGCTCCTACCCAGATCCTGAGAGCCATTTCTGAGGAGGGTCAGGTGGAGATGCTCAGTGGTTTGGGGCCAGAAATGAAGAAAACTGCCAAGGCTATTAAAAACCATCAGAGAATTCTGCAAATGGCCAATATTGAAGTTAGTTACAACTCATTCTCAAATAAAGTGGAGTCTGATCCGTTTGATGTGTTTTGACAGGAAATGTATATTTACTGCTTGAAATGATTCCAGCTGCTGAGCTGTGAACCGCCATGTTTCATAAATGATTAACATGAGACGGAGGCAGAAGGAAACTCACACCTGTTCTGAAACAGCATTCCACTAGCAAGAATTTCTCACAATTGCAAGGTATTTACCCTATTTGCAAAAGCACACGTTCACCCTGGTAGGGTCTGAACTTGTCTGTCAGACAGTTATTGTTTTTGCAGAGAACAGGAATAGTCACTTACAGTAGAAGGAGATGAGCAGATAAATTCAGCATATCTTGGTCAATTCAATATTTATTGAATAGGAATAGAAATTTGTCTTACATGTTTTTTCCTTTTTCATATATAAATCTTAAAAGCTGGTTCAGCACAAGGTATAGGGGGCTGGCTACACTTCTTAATTCTGTATAAGTCTCATATTCAATGAACTTTCAAGTAAGGGAGATTTAGCAACAGTTGAGAGAAGAGGAGGACATTTCCATGTGAAGGAAGTAAACCTATCAGAAGTGTGCGAATTCGTCTCCCACCATGATTCTGAGTTAAGCTTTCTTCCCAGCCAATTAGTAGCCCATTATTTTATCTGGTATGTTCCCAGCAGGAGTCCTAAATGTTTACACTTGCAGTGTATTATGGTAAAGACTCAAAACATAGACAAGCACCCTACAGAAAAAAAGGGACCATTTTACCCTGTGTACAGGCAGCAGCGAGAGGAACAGGGTGACGCACAGCTTGTAAGTCACCGAACTTGAACTCCTTTCCGCCTCTCTGTGTCTGAGAACGTCTTTCAAGTGTTCATCAGCTCAGTGACAGATGCTCTCTCCAAAATGATCTCCGTCCTGTGAGACCACACGCTGAAGAGAGGGTCAGGGAGGACTAAAAGCAGTGGGCACGGAATGCCAGCAGCCCACGATCTGAGCTGGCATTAGAATCTAGAGCCAGAATTGGAATCTGCGCGTCGCCATGATGCTAAGGAAAACAAGCCAGGGCTTCCTCAGCCTTTCCCTGCCCCTCCAGAACCTCTCCGCCCCTTGGGGAACCCTTTACTGGCCCCCTGTGGCAGTGCTGCCTCCCCTGTGCCCCCTTTCTGTTCCCTGATGGCCGCTAGTGTTTAGCAACAACTCCCAGCCATGGGGCGTGGAAGGAGGCACAGCTGGGCAGCCTTCATAAAACTGGCTGTGAAGTCACTCACCTGGGCTGAAACCGTGGCTTCCTCTGCGCAGCCTCGGGCAGGCAGTGGCCACTGTTACAGGAATCCTCATCTGTAAAGCAGACAGAATACCAGATCGGAATTAGACGGAGAGTGCCTGTACGACCCCTGGCACCGCGCCTCGCACAGAGCAAGTTGTTGGTAGGTCTCAGCAGCCATTGTGTTTATTACTGATGTTGGCTGTCACTGTTCCAGGCAAGTGTAATTAGGGCTGTTTAAATGAATGCACTGTTAAAAGGCTTCCCGTGTGGTTTTCCAAATAACCCCAAAGACTTGAGCTGTGCTATAGTGACGTACTTTGGCTGGGGAGATATTTTTAGGACAGAGTTCCCTCACCCAGGGCCTTTAGGCACACCCCTCTCAGCAGCCTCTTTGGGTTCAGTCCCCGAGGTAAATGCCTTGCACCCCCGAAATATGATCTACAGGTGCTTTAGCATCCACCGGGTGGAAAGGTGAGAGAATTCATTTTTTTTTTTTTCCTTTCGACTATGTTGCTTTCCAGTGGTTTTCTGAAGTCCCATAGAGAGTATTCTTAGGGCTTTGCAATTTTCAGGCTATCACAGAAGGAAAACCGAGTTTGATCTCCTGGGGCTTAAAAGAACCGCTCCGAATGTGGGAGCACTTGAACAGGAGCCAGTGGCACCTTGGGCCTGCCGGTTTGCAGCTAAACCCGTTATTAATTCTCTTTGAATGCAGCGGCACACACAGCTAAGTAGGAGTTGATTAACGGTGCGCTGCTCGCTGGCTCATCTGGTCCCGAATACTTTGAAAAATCCAGCAAGATGGGGGAGGGTGGAGGAGATGAGGGGTGTTCATTTGGCAGAAAAAATCTCCAATATGGGGCTGCTTCTCCCGTTTCCCATGCATGCTGCTGTTTTGCATTTAATTAGTGGCCGCTAGTTAAGTCCAGTTTGTAACATTCTGGTTGCGTCCTTGAGCTCTGGCAGCCTTTTAATCATGGCTTCCTCCCCCTTCCCCTAGCCCCCCCCCCCCAAACCCTCTCTCTTTTTGATGTACTCCACTGCACGCAAGTGAGAAGACCCAGATTAGATGTGCCTGGTAATCGTGGAAGGGAGATTTGGGTTTGCAGGGCTTTCCTGTTGTTTCATGATTAAAAAGTCCCCAGCAGGTGTAGAAAAAGCAAGATCGGCTCAGATACCCTTTAGGAGCAGGCTTCCCTCGAAGGTCCTGAAAGTGGGAAACAGACCACGAGTGGTGGATGGTGTCAGGTGAAAGATGGAATCCAGGTGTGCAGAATATTCCTGGAGCCTGGACCCGCAGCAGGCAGGGGAGAGAGGCTCTGTGGATGAGACATTGATCCGAAGCGTCTCCCGGGAGTGGGGGGGTCGGTGGCTCGGAGGTGAGGTGCAGAGAATTGCAATGATTTCACAGCGCTGATGAGCTGACTCGAGCCCAGGCGTGGGTAAGAAACGCATTATCGCTAATAAGGGCTTTGAGACGCGGCAGCTGCCGACACCGCATCCTGGCCGGCCAGCACCCTACTCAGGAAGTTTGGTGCTGTGCTGGCTGTGTGTGACTTCGTTATGACATACTGAGAGATGAAGCAGTCTTCCCTTCCTAGCCCCGCTTGGCTCACCCAACTTCTATAGGTGAACTTGCATGATTGGGTCTCCCCTCCTTACTGGGTCTCTGGTTTCTTTTTAAGCCACAGTGCAACTGGTGGTGCAAGCTTTTTTTATTTTTAGGTATTTATTTGAAAAGCAGAGTTACAGAGGCAGACAGAGAGGAGAGAGAGAGGGAGAGAGAGAGAGAGGTCTTCCATCTGCTGGTTCCCTTTCAGATGGCTGCAATGGCCGGAGCTGTGCCAATCCTAAGCCAGGAGCCAGGAGCTTCGTCCTGGTCTCCCATGCGGGTGCAGGGGTTCAAGGACTTGGGCCATCTTCTACTGCTTTACTAGGCCATAGCAGAGAGCTGGATGTCAAGTGGAGCAGCCAGAACTCGAACTGGTGCCCATATGGGATTTTGGCACTGCAGGCGGTGGCCCTACCCACTCTGCCACAGTGCTAGCCCCACGTGGAAGCTTTTGAAATCTTTGTTGAAGTCATTATTGGTTTGGGGGATTCTGAAATGCTGGAGGTATGCTCAGTTGCAGCTTTTGTGTGGGGGAGCTGTCTGTCCCAAGTTCTGTTTTTCCATCTTCCACACAGAGTGGATCATATTCCCCACCTGGGGGTCAGAGGGGGTGGGGTGGGGGAGGCAGGTCTCTGTTTCCCTCTCCATCAAAATACAGTCTGTCCATTAAGAGAACACTGGATTCTCATTGCACAGCACCTGTTTATGGTCAGTGTTTTGTGTTTGTCTTGTGAGAAGATGGAGAAGAGACATGAGGGCAAGCTGTTAAGAAATCTCCAGAAGCAGGCTTCTCTGGGAAAAAAATGGATTAGGGAGGATTAATCTTTACAGTGCATTTTATTGACTGGCCTGGCATAATTGCTCCCCTCTCCCACATCAGCAGCGTGTATGCTTTCAACAGTGAGCAGCTGGATGCGAACAGTGCCCTTAACATGTTTGGGGGCTACAGTTACTGAAATTCAAGTTCAGCAGAAGCCAGAGAGACACCGAGTTTGATCCTCTTTTGGGGAATGCAACATTAAAATGAACTCCTATTTCAGGGAAAATCTGTCATCACCTCTCTTTTTTAACCTGCTTAGTAGTTTCATAGGAGGTCAGAGTTGATATTTATCAAACAATTAACTCCCAAGCATTGTGTGTCAGTCTTTGAGCGATATTTTAAAAAGACAAGCCTTGTGAGGTCGGTGCAGAGGAATCTGACTGCACGTGGGAATTGGTACTGAATTGAGTGTGTCAAAGGAAAATGATATATAGTCAGAGTTGCCCTCTGCAAAATCCCATAGGTTATTTTTGTATATAGCCCTATAGGAGGATGTTTAGCCCTCAAGTTTGGAGAATTGCTGAGCTAGTTTATAGGAAGGAACAAAAGGAACATCTACATGCAGAAGTCTGAGAATTCAAATTTGTTGAATAAATGAATGTTGAATGAATTCTGTTTCTAACTATCAAAGTTCTATGGAGCCGGTGATGGCTTGCGAATTCTTAAGTGTTTCTCTGGTTTGAAGGGTTGGTTCCTTTCTCTTTTAATCTTAAGCCTCTGTAGCCTAAATCTATGGTGCCAGATTTGTTGTTGTGAGGTTTAAATGCCACTTCTAGACAGCCCGGACCCCAGTGCCCATGCTGAGTCCACTGTTGAATCGGTGGCCTCGTGTTACAGAGGACAAGCTGGAGTGCTCTAAGTGGCTTGCTCAGGCCACTGTCACACATACTAGCATGGTCTCCCATGACCCGCACATCCTAGCGCTCACCCTTTGGCGTAATCCCCTTTACTTGGGTGCAGGTGGAATCTGACTGGCTTCTAGTCAATAGAATGGGACAGAGATGATGGGCTGTCATGGCTGTGATTGTGTTACATGGTGTAGCACTGTTTTACTCACTGACCGGCTCTGGACACTGTCTTTGATGGCCTGAGAAAGGACATGGACATATAGGAAAGTCCAAGGTCTTCCTCCAGCTAGAGCCGGCCCAAAGCCCGGAAGTTCTCAGCCCTACAGCTGCAAGGGTGAAGGATTGAATGTACCAGTAACCCTGGGGGTGGAGAAGTCTTCCTCAGCTGAGCCCCTTATGAGACCCTGGCCCTGGTTGGTACCTCGATTATGGTTTCAAGAGACCCTCAGGAGAAGGCCCGGCTAAGCCACACCCAGGCTTCCCACGCAAAGACACCATGAGATAATAAATGTGTATTGTTTGAAGTCACTAAGTTGGTGTAGTCGATTCTGAAGCAATGGGTAAGTGATACAGCTGTGTAAAGAGTGACTGCTAGAAACTGAGCTTGGAATATAGCAAAACTAGCCTGTCTGCAGATTCGAGAAGACATTCTGCTATCCATGTCTGCTGTTCCACATCCACGGATTCACACAAAAGTGGACTGTGGGCTGGCGCTGTGGCTCAATAGGCTAATCCTCCGCCTTGCGGCGCCGGCACACCGGGTTCTAGTCCTGGTTGGGGCGCCGGGTTCTGTCCCGGTTGCCCTTCTTCCAGGCCAGCTCTCTGCTGTGGCCCGGGAGTGCAGTGGAGGATGGCCCAAGTGCTTGGGCCCTGCACCCCATGGGAGACCAGGAAAAGCACCTGGTACCTGGCTCCTGCCATCGGATGAGCGCGGTGCGCCGGCCGCAGCGCGCCGACCGCGGCGGCCATTGGAGGGTGAACCAACGGCAAAGGAAGACCTTTCTTTCTGTCTCTCTCTCTCTCACTGTCCACTCTGCCTGTCAAAAAAAGTGGACTGTGCTTTTTTTTTTAAATACTGTTTTATTTGATAGAGAGAGAGGGACAAACAGAGCTTCTGTCTGCTGGTTTACTCCCCAAATGGCTGCAACAGCTGGAGCTGGGCCAGTCCAAAGCCAGGTACTTCTTCCTGGTCTCACATATGGGTGCTGGAGCCCAAGGACTTGAGTGATCCTCTGCTGCTTTCCCAGATGCACCAGCAGGGAGCTGGATCAGAAGCAGAACAGCTGGGACTGGAATTGGCACCCATATGGTGGACAGGTGGTGGGTTGATCTGTTAAGCCACAGCACCAGCCCTAGATTGAACTATTTTGAAAAGTAGTAGTATTTCATACACATACTTTTTTTTCTTCCCATGATTCCCTAGACAATACAGTATAACATCTATTTCCATGGCATTTCTGCCATATTAGGAGTTGTAGGTCATCCAGTACGATTTAAAGTTTATGGGGGGGATTGCATTGTCTACATGCAAATTCTGTGTCATTATCTATCGGGGACTTGGGCATCCACAGACTTGGGTATCTGTGAGGCTCCTGGAATCAGGCCATTTGGAGAGGGAATGACTATGAGAGGGAATGACTATGTACTTTCATGAATGAAACACAAGTTGAAAGTCAAGTTTTTAGTGGTCGTATTATGTTACTTACTTGGCACTTGAAGTCAAGACAGCTACAAACAGTCCTTCTGCCCATAGATATCACTGTCTCTTGCCTGGTGCTTCTCCACCTGTTGGAAGACTCGCCCTTCGTATTTCACATTGCCCTGCAGTGATTTTCATCCTAACTTTAATAGAATTGATCACCTTACTGGATTTTTTTTTTTCAATCCCACGTCTGACTTTTCAGAACAGTTATTGTTCTTTGTTACTTCAAGTCATCCCTAGATCCCCAGGAATGAGCGCTGCACTGCGTGTTTTTCCTGCCCCTCCCCCAGTAGTATTGCCTTCCAGAATGCTGTCTGTGACTGGTGCCGCGGTTGCCGACTTGTGCCGGGCAGAGCCTCTGTTCCTTTCCTTGTTGTATGCTGGCCCGTATCCTGTTCTCCAGCTGTATTCAGAGCCTGCCATTGAAGTTCTGTCTGTCTCAGACTTCATGCAGGGAGTAGCTGGGTATTTAATTCATCACAGCCAGGAGCCTCAGACCAATTGAGAGAGGGCGAACCCTCTATCAACTGCAGCACCTATTTTGGACCTCAGTTCCTTCCAACCGGCAGCCTCTTTACCCGTTATGGAAAGCGTCCATCTTCTTGATGGAACACAGAGACAGGCTGGAGGTTTAGCGACTCCATGAGCTGACACCTGTGACGCTCTCCCCGCCCCCTGCAGCTGGGAGACCTGTGTCTGCCTGTTGTTTGCCCTGCCCCGAGCATAACAAAAATAGGCCTTTTGTAGGTGTTTGCGTTTTCTGCTGCGCTCAGCTCATTCCATCCTTTTGCTTCCTGTCACTTGTATCAGAGCTGGAAGATTTTTCTTTTGAGGACCAGAGCATTCTCTCCAGCAGGTGCCTGAAAAGGAACCAGCTAGATAGAAAGCTGTTATATGGAGAATGACAGTTGGCACCTATCTTGGCCTCCACCTTCTCTGTGGACAAAAGCCACTAATTTCTGTGGCTACTTTGGGAATTAGTGGCAGATCAGTTTCTTGAAACCTTCTCTTTCTCTCTTTCCCCCGCCTCCCTCTTGGGTACACTCACTGTATTGAAACCCATTGCTGATGGATGTAAGGTATGGGAAAACTGGTTTCTAGATGGCAGTGAGTTCTGTAAGAGATGCAAGGCTGTGCCCTCCAGGCAGGCTTCCAGGGCCTGCAGCACATCACCAGGCCAAGTCAGCTCTCTGGTTAACCCTTACCAGAGCCTCAGGGCTTGTGGGGAAGAGGACTCTGGAGTTGGATCTTGACGGGTTTAAAGGCAGCTTCCTGAGGTAGGTGTTAGGTGCAGTGGTTCAGGTGCTGTGTTTCACACTGGACTGCCAAGGTCCAAGTCCTGGCTCTGCTCCAGTTTCCAGTTGCCTCCTGATGGTCACCCTGTTGGCAGCTGGTGATGCTCAGTGGTTGGTTCTTGGCTACCCATACGGGAGATCTTGTGTTGAGCTCCTGCTTCCTGGTTCTGGCGTTTGGGGAGTGAGATAGTGAATGCTTCCATGCCTCGTTCACCTGTGCATAGCAGCGGATACCCTTGGGACCCGTGAAACCTCCCTTTATCTCCCCACTGACTTTAGCCACGGCAGCAATGGGCAGTTGCAGCCAAGTTCAGCTTCATCTCTTGCAGCTCATTTTCTGCCCCCAGAATTCTCCATGCATCATTCCACCCTCCCCTCAGGGCCTTCTTGGATGCAATGAGGTACAGGCAGAGGCGGTCTGGAAGTTCATCCCTCTGCGGGAAACTCTGAGCCAGTGGGTTGAGAAATTGATGAGGAAAATCCTCATTTCCTGTCTTTCAGTGCATGGCTTTGGGGCCATTTTCTACTTTTCTTGGGAGGCTCCTGGTAGAATCCAGCTGTTGCTGCTCCCTCTGCATTGTTAGCTGTGCTTTCTTTTTTTTTTTTTTTTTAACTATCTATTTATTCATTTGAAAGCAGAGTTAAAGGAGGAGAAGGACAAGAAGAAAGGATATAGATAGATAAATAGATATGAGAGAGAGATTGAGATATTGAGAGAGATTGAGAGATTTTCCATGTGGTAGTTCACTCTCCAAATGGTTGCAGTGGCTGGAGCTGGACTGATCTGAAACCATGAGCCAGGAGCTTCCTCTAGGTCTCCTTCATGGGTTCAGGGGCCCAACGACTTGAGCCTTCTTCTGTTGCTTTCCCAGGAGCATTGGTGGGGAGCTGGATTGGAAGTGGAGCATACGGGACTTGAACTGGTGCCCATATGGGATGCTGGTGCCACAGGCAGTGGCTTTACTTGCTATGCCACAGCACTTGCCCCAATTGTGCACTCATAAGACCTTGTTTCAGGCTACTTTGGGGAGTACCTACTGTAAGACCCCCTTCATGTTGATAATTTGATTTTCTTATTGCCTGCTTTGTCGTAGCCTGCTTGGACGCTTGGGATGTAAGTTGGGAAACTGTTGATAAACCGCGTGGCTGATGTTTGCTTGCTGATGTGTTTTATCTCTTTCAGGATGACAAGGGTCTCTGGGTCCTTCCTTGGACTTCCCACACCTGTCTTCCTATAGATTCGGGCAGCTTCATCTGTGTTTTGCTGCAGCTGTTCACTGAGCCAGCTGCTGGCCTAAGGCTTTCCTGATTTCTTTCTTGCAGATGAAGTTGTAAAATCTTGCCTGCTGTTGCTTTCCCAGACCATGTGTATTTATAGCACTGGCTTTCAGCTCGTGGGCTACCTTTCAGAGGTGCTATCTTTGAAACAGACTTTACGAAGGACCTCTGTGGGGATAATGAGGCCGTTTGTACACTTGCAAGTCGGAATGCATTATAAGATAGTGGTGGCATGCAGCACTTGAAACGATGGAGCTTTGTATACAGGGCAAATTGTTTTTTTTTTTTTTTGAATATTCCAAAAACCATTCTGCAACTGTTTCCTGGTGCTTCTGTGACGGGGTTATGTGTTACACAGAAGGCACGGCATCATCTGTCAGTTTTCTCTTAAACTTCCAGCAGAATTGATGGGTGATAGGTTCAGCTTTCCTGGGCAGGGAGATGGGGAGGGAGGGAGAAAGCAGCTGTGATATTGCACATCAAAGATAAGGATGTGTCAAATCTAGGATGGAGATTTTTTTTTTTTTAAACCTATCCTGTACCATCGGTCCCTTTGGAGGTTTGGTGAGTCAGTAGGTCCTGTCTGCCAGAAAGAGTGCAGAAGACATAAAACAAAATTGCTTGGATTACAAAGGAAGCTAACTCTACAGAAGTGTGGCGATCAAAACATTAAAATGTATCGTGATATGGAATACATGTGCATCTATGTAAATGCTTTAGATAACATCTACAAGTAGGACCATGCACTATCTAAATATGAGGTTGTTGGTGGTGACTTTTCAAGGTATTTGCAGTAAAGTATAACAAGATTTAAAAATACCTATGATTTCTATTTGCAATGAAGTCGTTCAAACTGCTAAACAGCCATGTGGTTTCTCATTGACATTCATAATTGCAGGACATTCTGAACTTCAAATAGAAGTTAGTGAAAAATGAAAATGTCCTTTTCTCATCCCAGTTCTTGGGATTGGAAGTTTCTGGAAGCCTGTGCTGAACTTCCTGTTCACTAGTGAGGGAGCCTCCGCTCCAGCCTCTGGCTCTCGAGAATCCGTGGGAAATGTTGCCTGAGTGAAAGCTTGAACTAGAACTGCTTTGCCTGCCGTTGTTCCAGGCCAAAAAAATATTGACAGCAGGAAGGAGGAGATGGGATGTTACCTCTTAGGATTTCTCTCCTTGCTTTTTTCTTTTTTTTTTTACTTTGTTTTGGTTCATCTGTTATAGAAATGGCCATTGATTGGGAAAACCAATGATGTCTGAAATTACTTATTAGATTGAAAACACTTTGGAAAGTGATTTTACTAACATGGTTTGTCAGGTTTTCTCAAGCAGGATCTGTTTGTTGATGACTACTTTGCATAATACTGTCAGATGAGCAAGCCTGCTGCTTGTGGTGACGTCAAGGGTTTTCATGTCCTCTAAGGTTGTGTGGTTGGTTCTTAGACCCATGTGCAAAAATAGATATGTGCAGCGGGAAACAATAGAAAAGTCAAGACAAGATGATAAAAAGAATGTGCCTACAGAAACGTGAATTGTACAGATATTGGCTGAAAAAAATGGTGGTGGGAGTAAAAGAGAGAGGGATGAATGAATTGATTATGGGATCATCACTAAGTAGTAGAAAGGCAGCATTGGCCAGTGGCTGGAACCTGGCTTCTTAGCCCAGCTCTTCCACTTGTTAGTTGACCGTGGGCAAATCATAATGCCTCCCTAGGTCCAAGTTTCCTCTTTTGTATAAAGGGGATAATGGTAGCACCTGCCACAGAGTGTGGTAGGATGGTTAAATGAGTAAATGCAGGGCTGGTCCTGTGGCATAGTAGGTTAACCCACCACTCGCCATACGCATCCCATATTGCTGTGTTAGTTCGTATTCTGGCTGCTCCGCTTCCAATCCAGCTCCTTGCTAATGTGCCTGGGAAGGCAGCACATGGGAGCTCAAGAACTTGGGCCAGTGCAACCCATGTGGGAGACCAGGATGGTGTTTGTGGCTCCTGGCCTCAGCCTGCGCCAGACCTGGCTGCTGTGGCTATTTAGGAACTATAGCAGTGAATGGAAGGTCTCTTTGTCTTTGTTTCCACCTCTCTGTCACTGTGCCTTTCAAATGAATAACAAACCTAAAAACAGTTAATGCCTAGAAAATTGTTAGAGCAGAGTCACACATTGAAATGGAGTGAGCTGCTGCTGTTAATATTTACAACAACTCATGTTGGTACAGGGACAATTTACAGAGCCCTTTTCTGTACCAGGCCTTATTTGAACTTCACAGTGACCCAAGTGGCTATTTTTAAATCCACTTTACAGATGAAGAATTTGAGGTTTACAGAGGTCCAATGACTTGCCCACTGCAAGGACATGAGGCAGCATGGACAGAACCTAAGCCTTGGGATGGCCAGGCTTGCCCCCTTTCCAGTATGTCCCGCCGTGTTTAACACTGGTGACAGTCAGCCTTCACCATTCATTTGAGATTTTACAGAGAGAGGGCGGATCTTCCGGGGTCCGGTGCTGCCCAGTAGCATTTCCTGCAGGGGCAGAGGTGCCATCCAGTTGGACTGTGTTTGCCACATGGAGTTGCTGAGTTCTTGACATGTGGCTCATGCAACTTACACACTTGTTTGAAATTTTATTTGAGGTTAATTTCAGTGGCCTTTCATGGCTAGTGCTACCAGTTGGATGGACATTGCAGACAGAATTGTCCTTGTGTCAGAAGATTTGGGACAAAAAATGATTCGGGTATGAAAGTTGGACTCGACTACCTGTTTGTGTTCTTGGGAAAGTAATTTCTAGATGCTCAGTCTGCCTGTGTATGAAATAGAGTAATTCTATTGAGATTGGGTTAAAAACTCCCTCCAGGGGCTGGTGCTGTGGTGCATCATGTTAGGCTGTTGCCTGAAACTCTGGCACCCTATATTGGAGCACCAGTTTTGAGTCCTGGATTCTCTGCTTTCTATTTAGCTTCCTGCTAATGTATGTGGGAAGGCATCTTGTCTTGTTTCTCTGTTTTGTGTGTCTGCATTCATCTTGTCTCTGTGAAGCTCAGCTTTGTTTCTCCTGCATATAATGAGGGCAAGATCTCCTGAATTTACCTCTTTGTCCTTTGATGCTGTATTGGCAAAATGATGAACTTCTAGGAAGGGGGGAACTTCTTTTGGCTTGGCTGGAAGTAGCCATGGGTATCTGATCTATGTAGCAAACCGTGCCATAGGTTCACCCCCCAAATGGCTGCTACGGCCAGCACACTGCGCAGATCTGAAGCCAGGAGCCAGGTGCTTCCTTCTGGTCTCCCATGTGGGTGCAGGGCCCAAGGACTTGGGCCATCCTCCACTGCCCTCCCGCGCCACAGCAGAGAGCTGGACTGGAAGAGGAGCAACTGGGACAGAATCCGGCACCCAACTGGGACTATAACCTGGGGTACTGGTGCCACAGGTGGAGGATTAGCCAAGTGAGCTGCAGCGCTGGCCTGGCATTTGTAAACTTTATTTTTATTTATTTGAAAGGCAGAGTTAAAGAGAGAGAAGGAGAGACAGAGAGGGAGAGATCTTCTATCTGCTGGTTCACTCCCCAAATGGCTGCAACAGCTGGGGCTGGGCCAAGCTGGAGCCAGGAGCCAGGAGTTACCTCTGGATATCCCACATGGGTATAGGGGCCCAAGCTCTTGGGTCATCATCCACTGCTTTCCAAGCCATTAGCAGGGAGCTGGATTGGAAGTGGAGCAGCCGGGTCTTGAACTGGCGCCCACATGGGATACCAGCGCTGCTGACAGTGGCTTAACCAGCTATGTCACAGCACTGACTCTGTATCGGCATTTTGAAATGGTTGGGTTTTCAGGTATCATAATTAAAGGTTAAAAGACCTTGTAGGTTGCCAGAAATAAACTTGCATTCCCTCTACTGATTTTTATGTTCCACAGCTGATTATGGTAATCTTGAGTTTTGACATGCATTCCCCCACCCCGCCCTGCCCCCTTGTGGGAATGAATAGTGTATTTACTCCTTTAAAGGCAGACACTCATGTTGAGAATGAGTGGGGATTCTTCCAGCCTCCTGTTGAATTTCACTTTGGAAGTCTATGAAAGCAGGTGGCATGCCTCCTGGGTGTTGGCGTGAGGGGGTCATGAACTGATGCCTCCTGTAGGTGTGTTGCCATGAGAGTGTTTCCCTGATGCTCCAAGGACCCTGTGATTAGGGAGTTCGTGTGTGACAGCGTGAACGGGACCTGGGCATTGCACAGGACTTGGGTTCTGGTTGCAGTGCATTATAATGATGCTAAACTTCCACTGGCAATAGTTGTCATGTATTTAACTTAGCCCGTGAAGTTTATGTAGGAAGCAAGTAGAAATGTGGCTGAAATTTCACGTATGAATGTACTTCAAAAAGTTAATGGAAAATGGAACTAAATTAATGTTAGTGCAAACGATGTTGGAATTTATGCTTATGAGAGTTCAGGAAGGTCACAGAGAAAGTATGTCATGACAAGACTATGCATAAATTTCAAAAATTTTTTCACCAAAACTTTTTTTCCTTTTTAAATTGGAAAGGTGTGTGTATGGGCACACACATACACACACACACACACACACACACAGACTGAGCACTCTGATTCACTTATCTTTCCCCTCTGCCTCCCTCCCACCCCCAATGTCTACAGCAGCCAGATTTTGGCCTAGCCGGAGCCAGGTGCCTGAAACTCAACCTGGGTCTCCCATGTGGTAACGGTGACCTTGAGCCATACTGCCAGCTCCCAGTGTGTGCATCAGCAGGATGCCGGAGTCAGGAGTGGGGCCAGCACTCTGTCCCAGAAACTTTGAGGGGTGTGTGTGTACCACGTGACACCTTAACTGCTATGCCAAATACCTGCTGCCAAATAAACTTGACTTTGAATTCCATTTCCCGGGATCTTTTTTGAAATCCATTGGATTTCTGATTGCCCCCACATGCCTGCTCTGTGTCCTGGGGTAAGTAAGTGGGAGAACTTATTTCTCCCCTGTTAAATAGAAATAGAAAACAAAAAGCTTGCCTCACGGGGTTGTCCTGAGGATTCAGTGAGAGTTTGAGTGCTTCAGTCCAGGCTTGGGGCCCTAGTCCACACCCCCTGGGTTAGGGTCCTGATATCAGATTGTCTTGTCTCAACTCGGGGAGGGTGTATAACCCTGAGGTACAAGTTTCTGGTATTTTCTGGGACTCACGATCACTGGTTTAGATGTTCAGATCAGACGTCACATGTTCATCCTAGTTTTAGAGGAAGAGATGGCTTGTGAATCGCTGCTGCCCAAGGCTGACCTTCATGTAAGCTGTGGAACCTGAGGCCTGGGCCCCCTGGCCATCCTGTCCGCTCCCCGCCTTGTCCTCCTCTGCACCCCTCACCACATGCTCTCTTGTTGCTCATAATCCCATTTACCTTAGGCCAAACCCTGCCCATCCTTGGTGCCCCTCACGCCCTTGCATCCTTGCTGTGTACTGGAAGTCGGTCGGTGAATCCCAGTGTGTTACTTCCCACGTGGATGGATAGTCAAGGTGACAGTTTGCTATTTGGACCCAATGGCTCACCCTGATAGTTGTGTTGGGGAAAGAAATGTTGAGCTTTTGTCTGACACATAGAGTGTGTGGAGAAAAGGAAAGTCAGTGGAGACACTGTCAGTCCATGCTGACCTTGGGGCTTGTCAAAGCATACGGTGCCTTGTGGCCACGTTCATGTTTGGCGTTGATGCCTGTCCACATTAAAACAGATCTGCAAGAGCTTTCAAAAATACCCAGTGGGGTGGGTGTTGGGCACAGCGGTTAAAATGCCACTTGGGACACTCAAACCCCTTGTTGGAATTCTTGGGTCCAAGTCCCAGCTCTGCTGCAAATTCCAGCTTCCTGCTAACATGCCCCTGGGGCAGGTGACGGCTTAAGCATTGTGGTCCATGCAACCCACACGGGAGACACGAATTGAGTTCCAGGCTCCTGGCTTCAGCCTGGCCCAACCCCGCTGTTGTGGTCAGTTGGAGGTGTGAGCCAGCAGATCTCCCTCTGTTTCTGTCTCTCTGCCTTCCAAATAAAAACTTAAAAAGTAAACAAATCAGTGAAATGAAAGATAAAGGGAAAACTGATGATAACTAAGTTTTGTATGTAAGGTGCATTGTAAAAAGTCCTATTAAGTCATTGAATATGCACTATAAATTTGACTCTGAGCTTCCTAGCAGCCAAAATGAAGAGAAAAAAAAAAAACTTATGTGATGTACAACGTCCATAAGATAAAGCCTAGTATTTCTGCTGCTGAGATGTGAAACTTGAACCTTGTGGTTGGCTGGTTTGGCCTTACGTGGGTGTCTGCGGTACCCAGCAGGGCATGTTGGAGACTCACTGTGTCAGGGACCTGCCCGCATCAGTACCCTGCTCTCCAGACAGCTGGCTGAATTCCTTCTCATCTGCTCTTGTTAAGGCCCTCGCCTGTACCAAGCAAGCAAGGAAGCAATCAAACATTTTGCCTGTCTCTCTTCGCTTGATGCTGCAGCAAAGCTAGTTCGTGTTTGTTGTATTTCCCTGTTGGATGCGACCCCTTGAGGGTGTTGATGAAGGGCCCTGTGGGAGCTTGCACAGCTGCTAGGGACGCTTTGCTTAGGCACCCGACATTCATTCATTCACAGACGTCTGCTGAGCGCTTGTCCTGCACTAGGTGCTGCCTTTGACCTTGAACTTCACTTTTTCTGCTGTTGTCACCGTTCGGCCAGTGGGCAGCATCTTGGGCTTGCACCCTTGCTGTAGTGTTGCAGCATCTGCTTGTGCTCCCTCTGGAGTGCATCCTTTATCCAGCAGCCAGAGGCCACCTGTGCGAGCGCCCACCATCTCCTGTTTCTCTCCTCTTAGGCTGCATTTGGGATGAAACCCCAGCCCTGCAGCCAGGACCCACAGGCTCTGCGTGTTGGCCCCGGGGACCTCGCTGAGACCCCGCCCTGCCCATTCCCCTCCGGCCGCTCTGGCTGCCCCTCTGCTCCCAGACACCCTGCACTGGTTCTTCGTCTGGAATCTGCTGCCTCCATCCTTCTGCGTGGTGTCCGACTCCCCTTCTTGGAGAGCCAGGCCAACTGCACAGCCGCATGTCCCCCAAGCCCAGCCAGCCCGCGTCATGCCTTTGGCTGCAGTTTTCTTGGTCTTGCGTCTCAGCCTGGTTATTTTCTTGATGCTTGGTCACCTGTTTGTCCCAAACCTCTTCCCCCAACACATCTATGCCAAACACAAGCTCCAGGACACCTAGCACCTTGGCTTTCCTCTGTGCCCAGCACCCAACACAGGGTCTGCTGCAGAAGAGTGGAGGGAAAGATCAGCGGGGAGGGAATCCCACGGAGGACTTGGTGAACACAGCCGTGGATCATGGAGGACTGTGCGCAGCCCCCCTGGGTGACTGTTGTTGCTTCTGCCTTCCCCTTTGCCCGCGGGGGTGCTGTGGCTCCTTTCAGGCCCTTCCACGTTGTCCAAATAATAGACCAGCACAAACTCACACACATACATACAGACTGTGCTCCTCGAAAAGAACCACAATCAAGCAGTAACACCCACGACACCTCTGTGTGTGTCTCTAGCCTTTCCTTTCACGTTCCTTTGCTGTTGCCTCTTCCAGGAAGTTTGCCTCGATTGAAGCAGACCTCACTGATCTTAGGCTTTTCTACATTTCTAAGTGAGTTACTCTAAAAGGGCTCTGTCCAGTGTTCAGCAACCCATTGTCTTTGGTTGCTCCATGTTTTTTCTCCAACTAAATTGTTGCTTCCAAAGAGATACCCCAGCCCCGCCCCCACTTGAAGTCATTAGGAGCTTTGTTAGTCTGTACCATAGGCTTGCTCCATAGAAATTACAGCCACCAATGGGTATACTAAGCTTACATTTAATCTGTGTAGTAGTCTGTAGAAATAATTACCATGTCATTTAGAAGCTGTTGGGATATTTTGTCTTGCATCATTGTCTTTTAAATGATATCTTACTCTTATTTAGAGATGTTTGTATCATTTTATATATACACCTATATGAAAAATTAAACCATGTAGTTACTATATTAAAATAACTTGTCAAAAACCATTTAATGTTAGCAGTCAGAAGACTCCCATTTTGTCCACAAGAGGGCACTGTTGTCAAACAAAAGATGATTTTCAGGTTGCAATGCAAAGGTTTCGCTCAAGCTTTTATGAAGCATTTATCCCACTGACAGGAAGACGGCCAGAGTCGTCTGTGTTGGGCTCTGTCTTGCTGAACTATGTCTGAGTTGGCCGTGGATGTACATCCATGAAGTGTATGTTACCCAAACCCGAGTCCCAGTGGAATTTTCTTCAGTGTTCTGTGAGGCACTGTCATGGTTGCAAGGAACCTTGTGTCTGCAGGTCATCAAGTTCATTAGGCTGAGGAATTCTGGGGGGAGGGTGTAGAGCTTGGACAACCATTTGGGGCTGAAGCATACATTTATTCATTTATTAACAGAACATGCCAATGTCATGCGGGGGAGGGGGTTGTTGGGATTGGAAAGAAGTGATGTCATCTCTCCCCTTAAGAGGTTTGCGTTCATACGTGAGTAGACTCCACTCCCCACCCCATGGAAAGCAACCACATAGTAGAGGTGCTGCTCTTGATATTCGTCATAACTTTATTTTGATGAACATTCCTCGGGCTGAAGCGAGATCGCATCAGTCTTTTTGGCTGGCAGTTGCGGTGCGTGACAGCTCATGGAGATTTTGTAGAATCTGGAGCTGCCCAGTCTGTCTGAAGCCCTCGCACCCTGTGTTTTGACTATTTGAACAAAATGAGAAACGAGAGGAAAATTTCCAATTAAAAACTGGTCTAAGTCAAAGAAAGGAACGCTCTACAGGAAGGCTAATTAGGCTTGGAGAGACTTGTGGCTGGATTGCCATCACAGCCCCCAGGCGTTCAGCCCCAGACCTGGGTGACTTCACGCGGGTGACACGCCATGGAGCCACGCTGGGTGTCGTGGAGTTTGCTGAGGTTTTCTTGTCTGTAATTCACAGGTTCATTTTCTGTTTTTTTTCTGTTTTGAAAGGCAGAGTTACAGAGAGGGAGAGGCAGAGAAAGAGAGGTTTTCTATCCTCTGGTTGACTCCCAGTGACAGCTGGAGCTACGCCAATTTGGAGCCAGGAGCCAGGAGCTTCTGGGTCTCCCATGCAGGTGCAGGGGCCCAAGCACTTGGGCCATCTTCTTCTGCTTTCCCAGGCCATAGCAGAGAGCTGGATCGGCAGTGGAGCAGCTGGGACTCGAACCAGCGCACATAAGCATGGCAGTTCTCAGTTAACCCTTCTCACTTAGTGATAATGATTGCTTTTGAACCCTGATAGTCCCTTGAAGGCTAAAGATTCTCTTCAGGGACGAAATGCACAACTGGAGGACTGTGACTGTCACGTAAACCTGGGCTCTGCATTTTAAGGAATGTCTTAGTTCTTGAAAAGACAGCGTGTGAGCCTTGTATAAACCCAGCGCGTCTGTTTATTTAAACCATCTCGAGCCAGAAGAGCCTTTTCAAGGAACTCGCTACCACCTCATTTAGATGAGGAGGTACTGGTAGCATGTGCAATTAAAGGGCCATCTTTACAGTTCTCTAATATTTAGTAGACACTGTTATTGTCGTTAATGGCTCATTTACAACATGTTTTAGCATGTAGTAAAATGGTTCAGTAGTAAATTCCTGTCTTTAAGCGAGCAATAAAAAAGCAATTTATGACACGCGCGGAGCACACAGTGGCAGCAGAAGGCACCTGCTTTAACATAGGGCGCTGAACACGCTCCCAGCGATGAAGCCGTCCCGTGCATCATGTGATAATTGCAAGTGATGGTGCAGTAGAAGCTGCAGCTGTGGAGTGTTGGTAGCCTACTTACGTAAGTTTACCTTCCTCAAGTTCATTAATACCTGTCTCACTGCAGAATTTGCCGAGCGGGAGGCTCCAGTGGGTTGTGCGTGCTTGGGTAGAAAAGCTGCTTGCCAGTTTCCAAAGACCATTCCTTGTGGTTGTGTTCTTTAAGCAGCTGGAAATGGAAGCATCTTTGCTCATTTCTGTCTGGAGGAATGACGAATTGTTTTCTGTAAGCAAGGTTCACCTGGAAGTTTCCTCTGGTTACTGGATGTCGCCTAGTGGGTCTGTGTTTTCACTCCATCTTCCTCTCATAAGACCGTTTTGGGTCTGCCCAAACCCTGGCTGCTAATTGATGACACAGTGCCCACGTCCCTCCTCTTCTGTCTTGAGTGGAAATTCGCGTGGAGACATCGATTAGCACATGCCTAAGCTCTGCAGGGTGTCCCCTCTTGCATCAGAAGCTGGATGAATTGCTCCTGTATCCTACTTCCCAGGGGGCTGAGAATAGCGATCACTAGCCAGCCCTGAGGTCAGAGATGAGCTGATGGGGAGTCTGGAAACAGCTCATTTGCCTCAACCTCCCCATTCTGCCAGTGACGTAAGATGCAGGTTACTGTGTCTTGTAACTTTAAAAGGAACTGAATTGTTTCATGGTTGAATATGATGCCAGGGCAGATGAACCCTTGTGGAGTGAGGGTGAGTGTGGTAGGAGAGCCTTCAGGGCTCTTCTGAGGGTGCTCATCCGCCATCAGGGAAAGACGCCCCTAAAGGGTAGACCTGGGGAAGTCACCCCACTCATGGTGAGGGCAATGGCACAGGGCGAAATGGCACAGCCTTTCTAGTTCCTTGATGAGATGTCAAGTGGAGGCGGAATTCTTTTGTGTGTCATGTGGCCATGAATTGAATGTTTGAAGAACAGGCTCTTGTGTCTGGAAACTTGGTACCAGGAAATAGAAATTGGCATTCTGCTCTTTTGGTAGTAAAAGAGTGACTGTCTCTGCATTATACCGACACATTGGGTGAAAGATGAAAAATCTACGCCGGCATCCGAACGCTGCGTCTTTTTAGTTTGCTCTGCGATTGACTGGGCACGTTTTAAAGGAGTGTTGTTTGCGCCTCGGCACGGGCAATGTCCTTCATCACGGAGAATACTGAAAATCCTTTTGAGAAACACAAGTCGTTTGCAGCAGGCTGATAGAAAGGACTGTTGAGAGAAATGAGGTGACTTCAAGTCAATGCATTTGTTGCCCTATGCAAAATTCTGGACAGGCTTGAATATATTAAAGTTTGGAAGTGGGGCAGGCATCGTGGTTCAGTCTGGGCTGCCGCTTTGCGTCCCATTCAGGGTGCTGATTTGAATCTCGGCTTCCAACCCAGCCTTTAGCTGATGCACCCTGTGAGGTAGCAGATGATGGCTTGAAGTCTGGGAGTCACTGCCAGTCATGTGGGAGACCCTGGTAGAGTTTTAGCTCCTAGTCTGCCTGTCTGCCTCTCTCTGCCTTTCAAATAAATAAAAAGAAATGAATATTAAAAAAAGATCAGAAGTGCCAAGAAAGAGTTAACTCTTTGAAGCACGTACATCAGGTGCACTCTGGGAGAATCTGACTACGTGAGTTAGTGCTCAGCCTAAAGTTAAACTCCTGGCTCCTGGTCTGGCATGCAAATGAGTAGATCACATTTCTCTTCACTGATGGATCCATTTTTTAATGAACCAATGAAAGAAGACCCAGTGGTTCCTTTTGTTTGAAAACAAGAAAAGTGTTAGCGGGGAAAGTTCATTTTGATTTCTGATAGGTTTGGAGTTCGTTACAACAGGTTCTGATAACTTACACGGTGTGGCTTTTTCTGCCAGCAGAAGGTTACGTTGTGCCTTTGGGTGGACATAGGACAAACGTATTTAATAAAGTTGCAAGATCTGGGAGATAAACAATTTCTAGTCATTTTTTTTTCAAGGCAACTCATATTCATGCAGTCATTCAAAGCCATTTCACTGCTGTTCGGCTGATCACCCAAGGGCTCCCTCTGTCTCCTGTAGCCCCCGGGTGTGAGGGATTTTCAGGTTTATCCTCTAACTGTTCTCTAATCACACATCCAGAATTACTTGGAGGTTAAAGAACAACAACAACAAAAAATCGGATTTGGACCTGGTGTCACATATGGAATGGGTTTATAGGGTTCTAAAGTGATTAGACTAGGTTACAAACAATCACTTTTACATTGTATCTGCAACATATATTTGGACATCATTAATTTTCTCAGCTGGGAGGGATGTATTTTTAAGTTGGCAGTAGCGAAAGTGGTTTGGGCTGGGTGTTTGGCATAGTGGTTAAGATGCCATTTGGGAAGCCTGCATGGAGTCCTGACTGCTGTTTGGATCCTGTCTTCCTGCTAATGCACACCCTAGGAGGAAGCAGGTGATGGTCTAAATAGTTGGGTCCCTGCTACTCATGTGGGCGAGCTGGACTGAGTTCCCTCCCATCTTTTGATTGCATCGTGGCCCAGTCCTAACTGCTCTGGGCATGGGGGAGTGAACCAGTGAATGGGAGCTCTCTTTGTTTCTCTGTCTCTCTAATAAAATGAATGAATAAATAAAAATTTTAAAAATAATGAAAGTGGTGTCATTTCAGGTTCTACTTTCTCTTAAGGTGGCTTCGGTTGGGAGTCGCATGAGTCCTCCTTCTAAAAATATTTTCCGAATATCTGCAATCTCTGTTTTTGTCCAAAGATCAGTGAAATGGGTGAAATTTTTCATCTGGAATGGTTTGGGGCTCTCTGTGAAACTGTGAATGCTTTGCTGCAAAGGGAACTTCTTAAACTCTGTGGCTGGTTAACCACTGTAGGATGCCGCCATCTTTTCTAATGTTAGGATGCTTTACAAACACAGCTGGGTTTTTCTGTCTATTGCTTGCTTGAAACTGAGGGTGTCGGCTGGCGCCGTGGCTCAATAGGCTAATCCTCCGCCTAGCGGTGCTGGCACACCGAGTTCTAGTCCGGTCGGGGCGCCGGATGCTGTCCCGGTTGCCCCTCTTCCAGGCCAGCTCTCTGCTGTGGCCCGGGAAGGTAGTGGAGGATGGCCCAAGTGCTTGGGCTCTGCACCCACGTGGGAGACCAGGAGAAGCACCTGGCTCCTGCCATCGGATCAGTGCAGTGTGCTGGCTGCAGCGGCCATTGGAGGGTGAACCAAAGGAAGACCTTTCTCTCTGTCTCTCTCTCACTGTCAACTCTGCCTGTCAAAAAAAAAAAACAAAAAAAAAACAAAAAAAGAAACTGCGGGCGTCACCTTAAAAACCATCATTTGCTACTGGAAAGCTGTCTCCTTTGCACATTGAGATGTTAATTGATGCCTGTTATTTTTTTCTTTTTAAAAATAGGTCTTCAATGCTTAGATAAGTTTTTTGAAGCTGCAGAAATGGTTGGCCCTGGCTGCAGATGGGAATTTGGGATCTCTCTGAAATACATCTTGGAATAATTGTGTTTGACCGGAACCAAATCTTATGAAGTCCCCAAGGTAATTTTAACACATACCTAGAGATGGCATCTTGGTGAAGTATTGAAAAATGTAACAAAACTGAGTACCCAAGAGGTGATGCTGCTTTACAGAGAGCCTTCTTGGACATAAAATTCCTGGGGTTTTGGAAACTGATCAGTTAATTTGGAAACTGGTCAGTCTTTTAATTTCAGTGTTCGTCTTTGAGATGAGATTATTTGCTTGCCAAGCAATGGCTTGCTTTGTTTGGTAGGAGGAAAGGTGAGGAAGGTAGAATTCTTCCTGAATAGCTTTCCTGCCCTGCCTGGGCATCTAGCCCTGGCGTTTCTGTGGGGGAATCGCAGCTGCTCTGAAGTTAGTGCTTCTTTGAGGCGCTGGGAGCCTGTGAGTCCCTGCCCAGGAACCTGGTGCCTGCAGCTGCCTGTGTGTGAAGATGGCAGGTCAGGGTGAGAGATTAGTGTTAGCGATTTGGAATGTCTGCCCTTGAGAGTCTACAAAAAATTATTTGGTTATATTTACTTAGAGGGGGAGAGAGAGAGGGAGAGGTTGCTTGATCTCACCTGCTGGTTTACTCCCTAAGTGCCCACAACAGCCAAGGCTGGGCAAGGCTGAAGCTGGGAGCCCACAATGCCAGTCTCAGTCTCCCATGTGGGTGGCAGGGGCTGGAGGACTTGAACTTTCACCTCCTGCTTCCCAGGGTGCGTATTAGCAGGATGCTGGAGTTGGAGGTGGAGCTGAGACTTGAACCCAGGCACTCTGATGTGGGATGCAGGTATCCAAGTAGCATCATAACCCCTGTTCAACACATGTCCCTTCCAATCTTGTTTCATTGAGTTTAGTGTGGGCTTCTTACACATCAGGAGAGGGGGTCGTCACTTGAGGCTGTCTCCCACAGTACTGCAGAGTCAGTTGGGCATACACCATGGAATGTTGCATGTGAAAATGGAGGCAGTGGGTACTGTGATGCACTGGCCCAGTGACCTCCAGGAATGAAGGATTTACTGCTCCTGGGAGGACTGGCAGGAGCTCACCCACAGCTGTCAGCCCGCTCCGAGAATTGCCCTCGACTAAAAGATCCACCTTGCCCCAGGGACCACCTGTTTTTAGGAGCACCTTACAGTGGGTGGGGACATTGTGGATGGCCGCCGGGGAACTGGACCACCAAGCAGGAACATTGATCAGTGCTATCAGGCTTCGGGAAGGAAGGGTGATAAGCCAATAGGAGACCTGAGCAGGTGGAAATTGGCCTAGGAACAGGAAGGTGAACTTTAGAGTTAGGTTGAGCCAGGGGGTTTTAACAAGGAGAGTGAACAGTCTGAGCTTCTCAAGGGACGGGGCCCATGCCCTTTGGCTTAGGGATCCAGTTTCAATTATACATCTGGAGATGAACATCTGGAGATGCTTGTCAACTTAGACCCAGGACATGGACTATAGACCTGGTTGGACCTTTATGGATCAAGTGCATGGACAGGCTTTGTGCTCCTCTGCGGTGGACAGAATCCTAGAGTGGTCCTATGTACCCTGGGTCATTTCCTCCCCTTGCATGTATAGTAATTGACAGGCTCACTCTTTTCATTAGGTTTTAGTTGTTTGGCACAGGTGAAAGAATCTGCACTATACAGATTGTGATCTCAAATCAACTGACTGAGTTCATCCAAAGGGAGATTTTTCTGGGTGGGCCTGACCCTATCAGGTGAACTCTAGAAAGGGATGATGCTTCCCTTGAGGAAGGACTTGGAACCATGAAGGAGAAGGGAGAGGGAATGTGGCAAAGCTGTGAGTGCAGCCTGCAGGTGCTATGGGCCATTCCTGGCCGGTGGCAAGGACATGGGGTCCCAAAGTCAGAGTCCCAAGGAAACAGATCTTGACGATAACCCGAGGGTGCTGGGAAGCGGTCTTTGCCCATGCTGAGCCTGCAGATGAAGACACACCCTGCTGACGCCTGGGTCAGCCTGATGGCTCCCTAAATAGAGGCCCCAGCTAGAATGTGCCAGAAGACTCCTGGCTTCCAGAAATGGAGAGAGAAGAGACTCAGGTGCTTTGACACTGCTCAGTTTGATAACTTGCCCCCGAATTCCCAAACGTACTGAACTTGGGCAAATGCATGGTGCCTCTCTGCTTTGAAGGGCCTGTGTGGGTTTGCATTTCCCAGGGCATGTCTTCCGGCTCCAGTGCACACGCAGAAGGGGGCAGGTTGTCCAGAATCAATTTGAAAGGCAACAAAGAAAAGAACATGAGATATTATTGTATCCTCATGGTATCAACTATGCCATTTAGGGAAAACAAAGAGGTTCACAGTTTTGTATTTGGAATTTGTTTGTGAGGTTGCAGCAGGTAAAACAGGTATTCCATCTACTGACTCACTTCCCAAGTGGATACCGAGAAGTTGATCCAGGTCTTCTATGCAGGTGGCAGGAAACCCATCACTCCAGCCATCACTGCCACCTCCCAGGACCTACATGAGCTGAAAGCCAGAGTGAGCAGCCACTACCAGGTATCAAACCTAGGTACTCGGCTGTGGGGTACTGAGCAGGTGCCTTCACTGCTCAGCTAAATGCCCAACCCCATTGATGAAGTTTTTAATGGCATCCTCTGTTTTACACAGTACATTTCAAAAAACCCAGTATTTAATCTCAGTGTCAGTTACTGATAGAATTGTAAGAAAGGCTTTTATCTTAGCCAAAGGTCAGAAATTCAAAGGGTGGCCAGTGTTGTGGCATAGCAGGTAAAGCCACCGCCTGAGATGCCAACATTCCTTATGGGCATCAGTTTGAGGACTGGTGGCTCCACTTCTGATCCAGCTCCCTGCTAATGTGCCTGGGAATGCAGCAGAAGATGGTCCAAGTGCTTGGACCACTGCACCCACGTAGGAGACCTGGTAGAAGCTCCTGGCTCTTGACTTTGATCTGGCTCAGCCCTGGCCATTAGGGCCATTTAGGGAGCGAACCTGCAGATGGAAGACCTTTCTCTTCCTCTGCCTCTCTGTAACTCTGACTTTCAAGCAAATAAATCAATCTTCGAAGGGCACTAGTGAATGAGTTGGGCTGGCTGGGCCCATGGCACTGGAGAGGTGGAGAATGTGGAGCGCCGCCTAGGGCAGCTGCCGCCACCCAGCCTGGTATGTGGGACAGAAATGCCAAAAGGGACAATTTGAAAGCATCTCAGCATCAGAGTGTTAGTTTTCTCGTGCTGTATGACGTGTGACCCTACTGAGCCCTTTAAGGTGGTTGTAAAACAGTCCAAAAGGTAAAAGGAAGGCAGTGCTTTGTGCCACCTTTAGCATCCAGGTCTTCAAAGATGATCTTAGGATCTTGGCCTGGTCTGGCTGCTGCAGAGGCAGACCAAGTCTGAAGTCAGTGAGCAATAGGACACCTTCTTAGTGAGATCTGGTTGGCTAAACTGTGGGAGGCCAAGGGAGAGAGCCTGGGCCTGGAAATGTGAGGTGCGCACGTGGGTCCCCTGAGGCCGTGTGGGGCAGGGAGTTGGGTTCTGGCAGAGGCACTGCTGGGTGACTGGCAGCTGCCGGGGATGCCGCCTCGGAGTCCTGCTCATAGCGCTGCCCCCGGGAGGAGCCCGCATCACGGCTGTGTCATCACCTGCCGTGTGTGCTCTTGGCATTTTGTTCACAGCCAGCTCTCTGTATCCATGTTTTCTGCCATGTGTGGATTCAACCCACAGCAGTTCAAAAGTAGTTTTTTAAAAATGGTGCCTGGGGACTGGCAGTGCTGTTTCGATTCCCGGCTGCTCCACTTCCAACCCAGCTCCCTGCCAGTTCTCCTGGGAAGGTAGTGGAAAATGGCTCCCCCAGTGTGGGAGACCTGGAAGGAGTTCCTGGCTCCTGGCCTTGGCTGGGCCCAGCCCTTGCTTTCATAGGCATTTGGGGAGTGAACCAGCAGATAGAAGATCTATCTCCCCCTCTCTCGGTTGCTCTGCTTTTTAAATAACCAAATAGATAAATATTTTAAAAATGGCATCTGCATTGAACATGTGAAGACTTTTGCATGTCGTTATTCCCTAAGCAACACAGCATAACAATTATTCATAGAGAGCTTATATTAGGTATTGTGAGTCATCTAGAGATGCCTCGGTGTGTGCAGGAAGCTGTCTGCCCACTGCATGCCCCTCCTACATCAATTTATATGAGAGACTGGAACTTCTGTGCAGTTTGGTGCCTGCGGGGCTTTGGGATCTGTATCCTGAAGACACCAAAAGGAGGACTGCTTAGGTCTGTCCTGGTGCTGAGGCATCAGGAGAGATGTGCCAGGCGGGATGTCCTATCCCTGGAGTTTTCAATGCCAGGTGCCCTGACTTTTGCTTGAAAATTTAATTAAAGAAAAAAAAAAGGAAACAAAGTTAATCAAGTTCCATAATTCCCTGATGTTAAATAAATAGGGTAGGAGATTAGGAGACTGGGAAGGTGCATTTTTGCTACCCTGCTTCCGGTTTCATTTTAGAACTGTTGATGGGATCACAGTGTGACAGTAGATGGCAGCTGTTTCAGTCCTGCTTGTCAACTGTCTGGCTTTCTGTGTTCAGGACAGTGCAGCCTGTAAAACACCTTTGCTGATTTGTAAGGGCAGGGTTCACTCCCCAAATGCCTACAATAGCAAAGTCTGGGCCCCAGCAGAAGCTGGCAGCCAGGAAGTCCATCCGGGTCTCCCACATGGGTGGCAGGGGCCCCAGCACTCATGAGGTTGGATTTATTTTCTGTGCACCTGTACTTGCTGTACTCCTCACTTAACTTCGAGATCAGCTCAGTAAACTCTGGGTGTGGTCTTCCAGAGGAGGGGGCCTTGCAAACAGCAAAGGAAACCAGGAGAAAGCTCGCGGGCCACATGCACGAAATTTCTCTGGATTCATCCTGATACAGGAGTCATGTTTATTTGAGTCCTGCTCTAAGTGTGTGTAACCTGCACATCTCGCGATATCAAATAATATCCAGCATCCCTGCTGCTTGCTGCATCTTGGGGACGGTCAGTGGTCTCTTCACTGGGGCATGCTGCTCACTTGCAGCACTCTTAATTGCAAAAGGTGTTGATTGAAAATCGAGTTCCTGCGCGGTGTGAATTGGGTTTGATCTGCCTCCGGTTTTCCTGGGCTGGGGATCTCCTGTTGTCTGCACCTCATGGGGTGGGGCCTTGCTGGGAGCCTTGCCTCACCCAGTGCCCGCTGACCCGAGCCCTGCTTTCTCTCCAGGATGCGAGTGTGTGCCAGGTCCAGGTCGCTGTCACACTGGCTCTTCCTGGCCTACGTGTTGGTGGTGTGCTGTAAGCTGACGTCCGCCTCGAGCCAGCACCTCCGGGGACACGCAGGTAAGGCCTCTAGGCTCGCCGTGCACTGTGGAGATCAGTTAACAAAACCCTTTCCAAGGCATAGGTAATCGACAGGGGTTTTGATGCTGCAATAAGCAACCAGAGGGGGCATTGGATTCAGCGGAGAGGGCAATGTCCTAATTTGGTGCCTGGCCAGCTTTCTGACATGTTTCCTAGGCTTTTTAACCATTGCTCCGTCTGAGTAGGCTTCTGGTTTTGCAGGTCTCTTCCCCCAAAGGGTCCCAGAAAACCGGCAGTATTTTGGTGTGTGTGCAGTCTCTTGAGCAGCCAGAATCTCTCTGCTGCTCAGCTTCGGGCAGTGCGTGGCCGGAGCGAAGGGAACTTTCCGATAATTCGAGCTGTAGGGGTGGGGCACGATGCTGACTGATTCCAAAGGAGAAGAAAGGAAAGAAAAGGAAAGCTGGGGGACTTGGGCGTGGAATGGGCTGTGTCTACAGCTGTAACTGTAGGGGTGGTTGGTTTTCACTGGAGATCAAAGCCGTCAGCTAGAGATGCGTCTGAGTTGGTGTGCGAGTGTGCTTGTGCGTCCTCCCCACTTTCCGTGTTGCATCTGTGTCTACAGTGACATTAGCTTGGCGGTGGGTGTTTGGCCTCGTGGTCAAGATGCTGGTTATGCTCCTGAGTCCCCTGTCGTAGTGCCCGAGTCTCTTCCTTGTGTCTGGCTCCTGGTTCTGGCTCCTGGATAATGCAGATCCCAGGAAGGCAGTGTGATGGCTCGAGTAGGTTCCTGCCACCCAGGCCTGGTTTCAGTTCCTGGCTCCCAGCTTTGGCTGAGCTGTTGTGGGCATTTGGGGAATGAACCAGTAGATGAAATCTCTCTTTCTCAGAACGAGCCATCAAAGAAGGAGGTACCTTTCTCTGAAGGGAGGAGAGAACTTCCACTTTGACTATGACCTTGAATAATTAAGATCGAAGTCGGTGAACTCAAAAGGCTTCCATATCCTTGGCAACTCATGACTAGAGCCTAGGGAGATTACTGACGCCATAAACAAGAGTGTGAATTTGTTAAGTCAACAACAGGAGTCACTGTGTACTTACCCCTCATGTGGGATCTCTGTCCTTAATGTGTTGTCCAATGTGAAGTAATGCTATAACTAGTACTGAAACAGTATTTTACACTTTATGTTCTGTGTGGGTGCAAACTGATGAAATCTTTACTTAGTATATACTAAATTGATCTTCTGTATATAAAGATAATTGAAAATGAATCTTGATGTGAATGGAATGGGAGAGGGAGCAGGAGATGGGAGGGGTGTGGGTAGGAGGGAAGTTATAGGGGGGAAAAGCCACTGTAATCCATAAGCTGTACTTTGGAAATTTATATTTACTAAACAAAAGTTTAAAAAAAAGAAATCTCTCTCTCTTCCTCCTCCTTCTCCTTCTTTTCTCTGTCTCTTTCTCTTTTCTATATAAACACATTTGTGGGTGTGTGTGTGGGTGTGTGTATTTATATATCTCAATTTTTAGAGAAACTGATAACAAACTAGGAAATTTCCTAATGAATTACTTTCCTGGATAATCCACATTTGTCACTAGACTGATTCCTACACAGATTAAATGTACTGTCCTTCGCTGTGGCAGTCTGATATGCAGCATTGCCAAAAATGTTTGACTTCTTGGTGAAAGGGTGACTTTTGAACCCTAAAACATGCGTGTCAGAATTGAGAGCTCTGTCCAGAAAGTCGTATGTCTGCACGGGCTCAGGGGCTCTCTTTACTCCCAGGTACGTGTCACGCTTTTTCCATTGTCAGTCTGGTATTTTGAAGTTCACCGTGATTTTAGGTGTGAGCTAATTTTTCAAAGCTTTCAAAATTCAGTTTGCCCTGCTCAAGCGACAGTTCAAAGTTGAGAAAAATGATTGCAGTTTTAATGACTCGACATAAAATCAATACTCCCTGGTGTGGAAAGGTGCCCACAGCTGGCTGGTTTTGTACTGTGTATCCTGTGATGAGTTTGTTGACAGAGATAGAATGGGTGCCTGTTTAATATAGGTCTTTTCTTTAAACTTGTTTGTAATGATTAATAAGGCAGAAAGATGGATACATAGATACTCTATCCAGTGGGTTGTTCCCTTAATGCACACAACAGCTGGGGCTGGGCCAGGCTGAAACCAGGAGCTCGGAACATGGCTATAGAGTCCCCTGTGTAGGTGGCAGGGCCTCAAGTTCATGAGCCATCACTCACCGTCTACACAGGGTGTGCACGAGCAGGAAGCTGGATCAGACGCAGAGCCAGGACCCAAACCCGGGGGCTGTGAGACAGGATGCTGTATCCCAGGCTGCGACTTCTCTGACCCAGTTGCCAGCCCCAATAGCCGTCTTTGCTTAGTGAGTCAGGCCAGTGGATAATGCGTCCAGTTAGCAGCAGCAGATCCTGGGAGTGAAGCTGCAGTGGAGGACTGTGGGAGAAGCTATGGAAACTTGAAGGAGACGAGACAGGACTGAAGTGTCCGTTTTATCTCTGTGGCCAATCCTTGTGTGATGAGTTTCTGAAATTGGGAAAGGTATAACCACCTGAAATTAGGAAAGGCGGAATCCTATAGGTCAATCTAAATTAAGATTGGGTTCATGTACCCAGGAAATTCCTATGGACTCTCCTGTGTTGCAAAGGCCTGAGAGCTGCAGGGACCAGGCTGGCTCTGAGCGAAGTCTTGGCAGATTCCGCTAAAGGAATGTCCCTGTCCTCCTGGAATTTCTAGGGGATTCTATTCGGATTCTCAGCACGTGCGCTGCTCTGGTTTGTGGTGTTTCTTTGGCTGTGGGGGATTCCTCTTGCTTTCATCTTTGGAACTGAAGTCCCCATCATCTCGCATCTTAAGAACCATCAAAGGAACGAGGGCCGATTCTTGTCCCCAGGAGGCTCTGAGCCTACGTGCTGCTGCCTGCAGATCCGCCTGCCCAAAACAGCCTTTGGCTGCAAGGACCTGCATGGCCGACCTTTCTGGACTGGCACAGCCTCACGTCCCTGCTGAGAGCCAGGGCGCCGGGGCATCCTGCAGGTCCCTAAGCTGTACTTTCGTGCCTGTGGTGTGCCGGCCACAAAATGAATGTTTATTAATAAGCTGATTAATTTTGACTGTTTGTCACTACACCATCCATTATGCAGGTGTTTGCTGGTACTAAAAATTCCACCAAACAGCTCAGGCAGGTGCACAGTTTGTATCTTTTGTTTAAAAAATTAAAAAAAAATTTATTTTCATTTTATTTAAAACACAGAGCTATCCATCTTTCATCGTTTATTTGCTCCCCAAATGCCCTCAGCAGCTGGGGCTGAGCCAGGCCAAAGTCAAGAACTTGAAACTTGATCTGGGTTTCCCATGTGTGTGGCAGGAACCCAGATACTTGAGCCATTACCTTCTGCCCTACAGAGTGAGTATTAGTAGGAAGCTGAATCAGAAGTGAAGATAGGACTCGAACCCAGACGCTCTGATGTGGGCTGCTTCCTCCCATGCAGTGTCTTCACCATGCGAAACTCCCATCCCATATAGATCTATATATAGATTTGGGAGATATTTATATATATATATATATATATATATATATATATATATAAATATGTACACGTATATATCCCATATATGTTTGTTTATTTTTAAAGACTTATTTATTTGAAAGGCAGAGTTACAGAGAGGCAGAGGCGCATGTGTGAGAGAATCTTCCATCCCCTGGTTCACTCCCCAAATGGCCACAACAGCTGGAGCTGGGCTGATCCAAAGCCAAGATCCAGGAACTTCTTCTAGCTCTCCCCTGCAGGTGCAGGAACCCAAGGCCTTGGGCCATCCTTCACTGCTTTCCCAGGCCATAGCAGAGAGCTGGTTCAGAAGTGGAGCAGCCAGGACTCGAACCAGTGCCTTACGGGATGCCAGCACTGCAGACAGCAGCTTTACGTGCTATGCCACAGCACCAGCCCCCACTAAACATATTTTCTCTGGGCTTTCTGTTGAGTATTATGCCAGTACATAGATACACATGAATAATGATCCCTGTGCACCCTGTTGTGTAGCTTGCTGTTTTCGTCCCCATTTAACAGTAGATTTTAGAGGCCTTTTCACTTGAATACTTAGAAATCTCTATCACTCTTTAACACTGCACAGTCATCTGTCTAGATGTGCCATTAATGACTTGGCCACTCCCAGTTTGGGGTTTAGGTAGCTTGTGACCAGACTTGTACAACCATAGATGACCTGAGTCCATGTGAAAGTTTGCTAGTGAGTTACTGTACCTGTGAATGAGTCAGAATAGGACAGTTGCTATTGGTTCTGTAGGTACTAAGCCAAAATACACACCAGCTCCAGCAGAGCCTCTGGCTCACGTGTAGCGGGTGGGTGACCACGTCAGCTGGGCAGTCCTCTTCTGCTGCCCAGTCGTTCAGAACCCCTGGTGGTGGAGGTTCTGCTACCTTAAACCTCTGGCTTCCGAAGGTGACCCGAGGTGAGGGGGGGTCTCCATTCCAGCGTTGATGGGCCTTGTCTGCATGCACGTGTCATCACTTAGGCCAGCTTCCCATTGGCTAGAGCTTGGTCTCACAGCCACACCTGACTGCAAGGGGCCCTGGGGGCCATACTGTAGCCACAGGCCCCAGAAGGAGAGGAGAGTTTTGGTGAACACCTGCAGCCTCTGACACAGTGCTTTTAGTGTTAGGAGAGGGCCAAAGGGTCTTCCCCGAGGCTTTGCCTTGGTTCGCACGGGACGATCAGGTCTGGTTTGCCCATACCCTCATCAATCTGGGTGCTGTCATGTTTTGCAGTTCTGCCTGTAAGGTGGTGAAAATCGCTGTCTCATTTTGCTGTCTTGAGTCTCTCATGATTGAGTCTCATGATTGTCTTTATAATGTCACAGGATTTTGTTTTCTTTTGAACTATTTACCCTGTATCCATTTTTCTGTTGACTTTATTAACTGGCGATTTGCTAAAGCTCTTTGTGAATTGAGGACAGGGCAGCATTTGGGCCGCTCCTTTGCTGCTCCTCCCTGCTTTTCCTCCCATCCCCCTCATTCCATCCATCCCCCCTGATGACCAGCAGGGGCAGAAGGTCCAAGCCTCCTGCATTGACCACACACGCTGAAGGAGGCCCATGATCGGATACTGGGGGGTGGGGAGCTGTGTGCTGAGATGCGAAGCTCAGCACTCAGCTCAGCGACTCCAGGCAGAGCTGTGCCTAGCAGGGGTGTAGCTCAGGGAGCTGGGAGGCAGGAGCACAGTGCAGTGTCCCGTGGAAGCTGGGGATGCACACCCAGAGGACTCTGAAGTGGTCCCCAAGGCTCTGCATTAGTGCTGCCCCATTAAAGGAGCAGCGGCGCCAGGAACCAGCAGTTAGAAGCTGCTGAGACGCTCAAAAGGGCTTGGGCTGTGTAAGCAAGGGGATGTTTCGTCCTGGGCTCTCGCTGGCTGTCTGAGACAGTGACAGAGGCAGGAAGGTGGGCATCTAGCCTCACTTTTGGGAGATAGGGAGTTATGTTTGGATTGAAGATTAAATATTAACCTTGAGTGTTAAGCCATTATTCTGATCTGGTCATGACTTATGGTGGACACTATCAAATCATCACCCTGTGCCCTATAAATATGCATGTTAGTATGTGTCAACTAGAAACTTAAAGCCCACGCATTTTTCAGAGTGTGTGTGGGGGGAAGCTTTCTAGAAAGGAAAAGGCGTTGATGAACTTCCACAGGAGTTCAGAGATCATATTTTTAAGGACTTATACAAGCAATTATTTTTGTTGTTTGAAAATTCTGTTCACCAAAACAGCTGAGCAGGAGACCACGTAGAAGACTTGTGTAGCCTCAAGCCATGGAAAAGCACCAATTAGCAGGTTCTTTTTTTTTTTTTTTTAATCTAGAAGTGATATTGGGATTGGCCCCCCAAATATGATACTGGAATGTGGCCCCCTTAAAGTTCCCCAAAAGTCCCACCTGGGGTACCATATGCAGCTGGAATTTGGGGTGCCATATGATATCACCATAAGCTTATTAATAAATTCCCAGGATTAATAAGCCCTTGTGAGTTCTTGCCTAATATTCAGAGAATTCTGAATACCAACATAAATGAACGAGGCAGTGCGGCACTTCCAACATAAATGAACAAGGCAGCTCCACTTCCAGTCCAGATCTCTGCTATGGCCTGGGAAAGCAATAGAAGATGGCCCAAGTCCTTGGGCCCCTGCACTTGTGTGGGAGACCTGGAAGAAGCTCCTGGCTCCTGGCTTCAGATCGGTGCAGCTCCACCTGTTGTGGCCAATTGGGGAGTGAACCAGCGGATGGAAGACCTCTCTCTCTTTGCACCTCTCCTTCTCTGTGTGACTCTTACATTTTAAACTTCTATTCAGTGTGAAAGATGCATAGGAGAGTGAGAGCCCTGCCTATAGGAGAGAGCTACATCTGCCAGGAACCAGCCGCGTGGAGGAGTATCCAGGCCAGGAAGCATGCGGAGGGGTGGCCCAAAGGCCACACACCTGCCTGCAGCAGCCCCTGTACTTGCAAGAGAGCAAGGAAAGGAAGGGCAGGGCACTCAGGATCCCAGGCTTTTAATCCACTTCCAAAGGGGAGTGGTTAATTAACCTGATTGGCCCAGCGGGTGCTCAGGTGTGGCCAGGTAGGGGCATGAGGTCACACAGGGGTGTGGTGGAGGCGTGGTCTTCCAGCTCACAAACCTAATCCATTTTAACCTGTATGCCTGCCTACATCAAAAGGAAACCAAGGTTAACGGGTTTCGCCAGTATTTTCTCCTTTTGTTCTTTTTGTTGGCCTGTAAACACATCATTTCCCCACAAGAGGGCAGCAAACAACGCAGTGGAAAGATGTTGGCTGAAAAGCTGTCTCAGACACTCCAGAGTGGGTGGAATCCATCCTTGGGCGATCTTTTAGGAAGCCTCATTTATTCTGAACTTGGTGAAGTTGACACAGGAAGCATCCGGCGTCCTTATTCTTTATCCTGGGGAACTTTTGGACACTTTAAAAAAATGTAAAGTTTCCCTCTAAAGAGAGAGGCGTAGCTACTTTGCTGAGGGAGCTGAGAGGGCTGGAGAACGGGGCACTGCAGACTGACAAGTTCATCTCAGGGGCTCCTTTTCCCCAGAGAGCTTGAATGTGACCTGGACCTTGGAGTCTAAGTTCCACCAAGCGCTGTGGTGCCCAGTGGATGTCTAATATTTTCTGTGTAATTGAGAGGCACCGAAGAAGCACGGCACTCCCAGGAGTGAGCAGCAGGGGGAATCAGGTGTCAGGAGTCTAGGCTCAGTAATCCTGCTTCTGCCACAGCTTCTGCCTGTGTGACCTTGTCCAAGCCATTGGGCCTCTCTGAATCCATTTCATCATCTGTAAAAATGGAAATAGGTACGTGCCTGCTTTAAGTGTGGTTGTTGCATTCACTAAGTAAGAAAATGTAGGTGAAGGGATTAGCACGTAGTATACACTCAGTAAGCAGCAGCTGTTTTCATAGTGAAAGGCATCAGGATGATGGAGGCTGGAAAGTTTCACATTAAAGGCATGGTGGACTGTGGTGAAGCCAGTAAAGCTGCCGCCGTCAGAGCCGACATCCCATATGGGCGCTGGTTCGAGTCCTGGCTGCTCCACTTCCAATCCAGACCTCTGCTATGGCCTGGGAAAGCAGTAGAAGATGGCCCAAGTCCTTGGGCCCCTGCACTTGTGTGGGAGACCTGGAAGAAGTTCCTGGCTCCTGGCTTCAGATGCAGCTCCACCTGTTGTGGCCAATTGGGGAGTGAACCAGCGGATGGAAGACCTCTCTCTCTTTGCACCTCTCCTTCTCTGTGTGACTCTTTCAAATTAATAAATCTTTAAAAAAAATAAAGGCATGGTGGAGGCATTGGGTAGATGTGGAGAGATCAGGATCAAGGGCTTAAGGTTGGAAGCTTTGTGATATATGATAGGAAGGGCTAATTTTTCATTGTTCTGAAAAGCAGGAGGAAGAGAGGTGTTTGATGAAGTGTGAGGTTTAGCTCAATCTTAAAGAGAGAAGGCTTCCAGGTGCCTGGGAGCAGAGTGACCTGGGTAGGGGGCCCGAGAGCCTTCTGACTTGTAGACCTCAAGCCCCATCTGCCGCCCAGGGGCCCCCTCACTGTCAGGGATCTGGTGTCAGGAGCTGTGGGGGTCTGGGATTCTACCCTCCTTGATAGCTCAGGGGTGAGCTGGTTCTGGGTGCACAGATGCTGGCAGAAGATGAGAGCCACCTGGGTTAGAGACAGAGGCTCCATAGCGCAGTTAGCAGCTCAAGCTTCTGATTGCCTTCAGTCCTTTTAAATCTGGGGAGATTCTCAAAACCTTTTTGGGACCCACATCTCTTTCTCTTTAAAGTGAGGACAATATAATAAAATAGAGGCCAGCATTGTGCTGCAGCAGGCTGAGTTACTGGTTGCAATGCCAGCATCCCATGTTGGAGTGCCATTCCAGACCCAGCTACTCTGCCTCAGATCGAGCTCCCTGCTAATGCACTGGGGAAGCAGGGAATGGGGGTTCAAGTGTTTGAGTTCCTGTCTCCCTGGTGATGGGAGTCTTGCACGTAGTTCCTGGCTTCCAGCTGCCCCCTGGCCCAGCCCTGGCTGTTGCGGCCATTTGGAAAGTAAACAAGCTGAGGAAAGATGGCCCTCTCACTCCTCCTCTCCCTCTGCCACTCTGCCTTTCAAATAAATCTTAAAAAAGAAAGAAAATAGCTTAAAAAGATAGTAAAAATCTTGGTAGATTTGTAATGAGGAGTGTGTGTGGAAAGTGCTGATAACTGTGTGTGTCTAGTAAGTTTTCAGTCAATGGTAGTCATCTTTATTGAGACTTGCCTTGTTCATTTCTTTGTTTTCTTTTTAAAAATTACCTGTATATTTTAATGGCAGAGAGAGACAGACCGACTGACTGACCAATAGACACAGGGTTCACACCTGCTGGTTTACTTCCCAAATGCCTGCGATGGTCAGGGCTGGGCTGAAGCAAGGAGCCAGGAGCTCAATTTGGATTTCCTGTGTGGGTGGTAGGAAAGTGATTTCTTCTTCTTCTTCTTCTTTTTTAAAGATTTATTTATTTTGAAAGTCAGGGTGGAGAGAAAGAAAGAAAAAGAAAGAGGGAGAGAGGGAGAGATCTTCCATTTACTGGTTCACTCCTCAGATGGCTGCAACAGACAATGCTTGGCTAGGCCACAAGTATCCAGGAGCTTCATCTTGGTCTCCCACATGGGTAACAGGGGCCCAAACACATGGGCCATTTCTGCTGCTTTCCCAGGCCATTAGCAGGATTGGAAGTGGAGCAGCTGGGACATGAACTGGCACCCTTACGGGATGCCACTATCCCAGGCAGCGGCTTTACCTGCTACGCTACAACACCAGCCCCGATGCAGTTACTCTGGAGATGGGATTGACTATTCCCGCTGAAATTTTCTGTAAGAAAGCTCTACTTCCTTCAAGGGTAACGAGTGAGTGGAAACACAGCCTCTGCTACAGGGCTTTTTCGGTTGAGGCTTAAATGTGAGGCACTATTTGTGAAAAGCATAAAACTGCATGTGTAAGCTGCAGGCTAAAGTGGGTTGGGCTTGCACCCATGCTTTTGAGAAATGACTTGCTTGTGTTGCTACAGTTCTGACACTAGGGGGTAGGCAAGGCTTAGAATAACGGAATAGAACCATGTTGGTGATTTTGAGTGTTCTCAGAGCCACATTATAAGAAAGTGTGAGGAAACAGATGAAATCATTCTTATCAAGATGTTTTATTTAACCCAATAGATTCAGAATATTATCATTCCAACGTTTAGCCCCAGCCATATTCATGCCATCGTCTGGTGCACGCGGCTAGAGCCCTTTGCATTGAACAGGGCAAGCTAGTCACTTAGGTCTTCATGGTACTTTCTTAAAGATTTGGAATGGAGAGTTTCTTGTATTTTTGTGGATCAGCCATAAGCCCATTGTTGTACCTTCTGTACTTCACCTGATGTTTTGCATGCTTTTTGTAGTCGTTTTTCTATTAAATTTGGGAAGAGAGCCAGGTAAGTAAGGTTTATAAGCTCAAGTCATAAGGCAGGGGGGAGAGGGTTTTGTTTCTTAATGAGCTTCTGATGTCATCATTTTCTGCAGGTGGCAGAAAATCTTGAAACATAAGTGTGTGTGTGTGTGTGTGTGTGTGTGTGTGTGTGTCAGTGTGATGGTAGAAGCTAATTTTTTAAAATAAAACATGTATTTATTTGAAAGGCAGAGTGAGAGAGGAACACACATGCGCGCACGCGCACACGCACACACACAGACACACACAAACACACACCACAGATCTATCCATTGGTTTACTCCCCAAATGCCTTGAAACAGCCAGAGCTGGGCCAGGCTGAAGCCAGGAGCCAGGAACTCCATCTGGATCTCCCTTATGGAAGGCAGGCACACCCATATTTTGCCCATCATCCCCTGCCTCCCAGGTGCGTGAGCAGAGAGCTGGACCAGAAACAGAAATGGGATTCGGCCGCAGGTGTTCTGAGATGAGTAGTTTACCTTGCTGTGCCACGATGTGTACCCCGACCATTATGGCTTAGTTACCCACTAGAGAGCTTATTTTGACAATTAATGGGCATTTATTCAGTAAAATGGAACCTGTTGATATAGTCTTAGGATTCTGCCATAATTCTCCCTGTCTTCTTTCCTACTGCCCACTCCAGTGAGTGGTACTTCCCTGAGTGTATGGATGTATTACTTTGTAGGCAACTCTAAACTACTATACTCTTCTCTCTTTTTAAAGATATTATTTATTTATTTGAGTGGTAGAGTCACAGAGACAGAAATAAAAGTGTTCTGTCCACTGGTTCACTCCCCAGATGACTGCAAAGGCCAGAGAGGGGCTAATCCAATGCCAGGAGCTGGGAGCTTCTTTTGGGTCTCTCACATGGGTGCAGGGGTCTAAGCACTTGGGCCTCCTTCTACTGTTTTCCCAGGCCATAGCAGAGAGCTGGATTGGAAGTAGAGCAGCTGGGACTAGAACCAGTGCCCACATGGGATGCTGGCACTGCGGGTGGAGGCTTTCCTCGTTAGGCCAAAGCATCGGCCCTCATACTCTTCTCTTGATGAACAAGAAAAATAATGGACTGTGGACTGGTTTAAGAAGTTGGTGGGTGCAATGGTTGGTATATGACTTGAGTCAAACCTCCAAAGTTTTGCGTGCTGGAATTTGGTCTCCAGTGTGGTGATGTTGAGAAGTAGTGGAGCCTTTAAGAGGCAGAGCCTAGTGGGAGATCATTAGGTCACAGGGGTCGTCACCCTCAGGATAGATCAGTGCAGCTCTTAGGGCACCCTAGTAGAGTGAATTGTTACGAAAAGAGCGAGCTGGCTCCTGGCTCTCTATTCCTTGTCACCATGGAGATAGTCCTCTCATATGCACTCCTGTTGTGATGTCATCAGAAACCCTCACCAGAGCCAGGTTTATGTTGGCATCCTGCTCCTGGACCTCCAGAATTGTGAGTGGACTCACCCTTTGTTCTGTCTGCGGTACTCAGTGTCAGGTGTTTTTGTTATGGCAACAGAAAGAGGTGGGAAAGAGCCTCCTACCACGTGGCTTCCTTCTTGGTCTGGAGAGCTTTGACCACCTAGGCGCAGGCCCCGGCAGGGCCGTGTTGTATGTGAGCCTTGCAAGGTGTGCCCAGGTGACTGTGTTATTTAATGGCTGCACATCATCCGGACCTGTGGCCCGAGATGAAATCTCTGAGAGGTTTAAAAAAAAACAAAAAGAGGAAGTTTGTTACACTTGTCAAGCTACAGTTGGATCCACATAGTATTTGAGCTCTCATTTAATCTTCCTACACAACAGTTAGGCCAAGAAGAAGCATCACTGTTCTTTCTGTGTAAAGCTGACCTCCATCCCCAGCTGTTCAGGAGGATTCGGAAAACACCAGCCTTGCCCTTGCCAGACACCGGAAGCCAGTGTTGTGTGGGATCCCGTTGACTTCCCTTGAACCCCGTGTTGTTTTTCTCCAGTGCCATCTTGACGGGCTCATCACAATCTCGGTGTCTAATGAGGAGGGAAAGGGAGAGATCCTCAGAGGTGTTCATATTCAGCTTCTTCTCATCTGCTTGCCTGCAGGTTCAAGTCCAGTGCCATCGGCAAGGTTGGCTTTGAGAAATATCTGACGACGAGTTTGCTTTCCATCCTTGTTCCTGGGGAGGCAGGGTTGTGTCTCAGTTGCCTTGCTGATGGGAGGAGAGAATTCCAGTTCCTTAGCTGAGATGCTGAGCCTTGCCTTTTTCTCCCTGCCCTCATGGAGTGTTTGAGCCAGAACAGGCAACAACTTTTGAAGAGTTGTCTAAGTAACTGACAAAACGAGCCCTGTGCTCCTCGAGAGCAGATTCCCTCTCTGTACCTGCAGGCCATGCACCTACACTCATCTCAGCAAAGCTAACTGGGGCTTAGAAATCCATTGGTCAGTATCTCATCTGTATGTCAGTACTGCACAAAGAAATGAGAATTTTTTGTTCATGCAAGGAAAACAAAATCATTAGAAGGAAGCCAGAATGGGTAGAGATGGTACAGGGAAAAAAAAAATGAGTTTTTAAAAAAATTTTCCTAGGTGTTGTTTGGATACTTTGAAATATTTGAGACCATATGGTGGTCTCAGAACAGAGGGCTAGAAATAATGTTGTTTAAGGTGCATTAAAAACCCACAAAACAAGATGAATCGATTGTGGGAAAACCATTTGCAATACTTAAAAGCAATTTAGAGGCCGGCATTGTGGCGTAGGTGGTTAAGCCTCTGCCTGAGACACTGGCATCCCATATGGGGACCTGTTTGAGCTCTTCCTGCTCCACTTCTGATCCAGCTCCACGCTAATGCACCAGGGAAAGCAGTGGAAGGTGATCCAAGTGCTTGGGCCTCTGCACCCATGTGGGAGACTGGAAGAAGCCCTTGGCTTCTAGCTTTGGCCTGGCCTAACCCTGGCCATTGCAGCAGTTTGGTGAGTGGAAGATCCCTTTCTCTTCCTTTCTCTGTAACTCTGCCTTTCAAATAAATAAAATTTTTTAAAAAATTAGATTTAATAAAAAGGCAGTTTGACTCCTAATGTCCTGAGCCATCAGTGCTTGTGCTATTTTTCAAGATGGATGAATTGATTGATATGAAAGGGAGAGTGACAGAAATACACACATACACACACACACACACACACACACACACACACAACCTCCCCACATAGCTTCCATCTGTTGGTTCATTCCCCAAATGGCTGCAAAAGCCAGGGCTGGGCCAGGCTAAATCCAGGATCCAGGACTCTGTCCCATACATCCCATGTGGGATGAGTCATCATCTGCTGCTTCCCAGGTGCATCAGCAGGGAGAAGGATCAGAAACAGAGCAGCTGGTTCAGGTACTGGCATTCCACAATGGAATCCTGGTGTCCCAAATGGGGCTTAACCTGCTGGGTCACAGCACCTGCAGATGGTAAAGGAACCATCTGGAAAAGGATGGGCATGAAATGCAGTCAGCTAGTGCCTGCCTTATTTTCTGTAGGTTATCCCCAGCCTTGTACAGCTGCCTGCTAAAGTGCTGGAGGGGAATGCCAGGCGCTGAAGGCTTGTGAGCTATGTGAACGTGGTTGTGTGTGAAGGAGTAGAATGTCACGGTGTGCCTTCCTCCTCCAAATCGAGCACACCTACGGACTTGGGAAAGTCCCAGATGCTATGGAAAGTAGAGAAGAGGACCTCTGCAAGCCTGGTTAGATTTGAGCTACAGAAGTGAATGTGTTACTGTTCCCTGCCCCTTCCCCGCAAGCATCCCGTGGTTGCATCGTCGTCAGGGTAGTGGTTTCTACCTTAGGGATATCTGTGTGTTGGAGCTGTTGATGGCCAACCCTTGTCTTAGAGGAAATGCTGCCCATGTATGAAGGGAGAGACTGGTAATCAACACTTGTTGCTTGTCTGAGTTGGTGTGCTTTTACGATACCATCTAGGTATTCAAAACCTGCGGCCCCAAGGTATTTCTGTCAGTGTTTTTCTTGTATTTTCCCCTCTGTCTTCTCATCAAGAAACAAATATTGCATTGCTTAGCTCTTCAGGTGGGAGCAAAGTGCCTCTCTCATCTGCCTTGTGTTGCACTGATCATGTGTGTGTTTGCTAATGAGCCCGACTGGTGATTCTTGACATGTGTCTAGAACCTGTTTTTTTTTTTTTTTCTCAACGTCAATGAAATGCATGAATTTGAACCCTATTAATTTCAGGCTTTGTGATGAGACTGAGATAACAGAGCTGACATTTCCTTCAGTGTTGTCTATGGAACGAGCTTTGCTAAGCAAATAAATAGTGTACATAAATTTACCTGGGAGCTGTTTTACCTTGTCTTAAAAAATCATCAGGTGCTTTGGAAAACCTTTATTTAACGTTCACTTAAAATGCTTGTTCTTTTGTACTGCAAAGTTCTAAGCAATTGCATCTCTCTGATTCTCAGTCCTCCCACCCCTCTTGGAAGTGAGTGTAACAATATCCCCTATCTCAGACTGCTTTTATGGGGTGAAATGAGGCAATATAAAGGATTTGGAACTGTGTTTGAAACTTAATGCATTTGTTTTAATTCTAGTTTTTTTTTTTTTTAGCAACTTTCCAGAGGCATAACCGATGTACAATAAATTGTCCCTATTTAAAATCGTGCAACCTGTGAAGCCCATCTCCATGATCAAAACAGTGACCACAGCTGGCACCCCTCAAAGCTCCCTGTGCTCTCTGTAATCCTCTTGGCCATCTGTAGGAGCCACAGATGTGTCTGTCACAACAGATGGGTTTGCATTTTCTAGAATTGTCCTTAAGTGGGTTCAAACTAGGTACTCCTGATTTGTCTGCTTTTTCTTCCAGCGCAATTATTCTCTGACTCATTGTTGCTCTGTGTATCAAGAGCTCGTTTCTGTTTTTCCTACAAGACAAACTAGCTCATTCTTTTTTACTGCTGAGTAATATTCTGTTATATGCCTCATACTGTTGATCCATCCACTTGAGAGACATTTGGAGTTTCTATAGTTTTGGTGTTCAACATAAAACTGCTGTTCATACTTTGTCTAAGAATGTGTTCTGACATAGACTTGCATTTCTCTCTTGACCTTACAACTTTTTTTTTTTAAATTTGAAAGGGAGGTAGGGAGAGAGAGATGGACAGATATGGGCTCGCACCTGCTTATCTTCAAATGCCTATAGGGCTAGGGCAGGGATAGAGCAGCCAGGAGCCAGGCACGTAATCCGAGTCTCCCATGTGGGCGACAGAGTCCCAGTTACTTCAGCCATGACTGCTCTTGGCTCCCAGTGTCGACTGGAGTCAGCAGCTAAAGCTGAGACTAGAACCCAGGCACTTGGAAGTGGGAAATTGACATTGCCAGACCAAGCACTTGCTCCCAGCTTTCCTTTATCTATCGGGAGCAGGATGGCTGGTTCAAGTGCAGATAAAACTTTGACCTTTTATGAAACTGTCAAACTGTCTTTGCGAGTGGCTCCACCAGCAGTGTGTGAGCGCTGATTTCCTTCACATTCTCGCAAGTCCATGGTGTGCCCTGTATCTCTCACTGTAGCCATTTTCATCTGCAGGTAGTGTTACAACATTGTGAGTTGTGTGTGTGTTTCCCTAATGACTAGATATGTGACACATTGTTCATTTGTTTATTTGCCATTGCTTTATCTCCTTTGGTGAAGTCTATTCAAATTATTTGCCCTGTTTTTTTTTGGGGGGGGGGATACGTGGTGGTTTGTTTTTGGAATTTTGAGAGTTCCTTGGATATTCTTAATGCAGTTCCATTATCAGATAATCAAACTGCAAGTATTTTTCCCATATCAGTGGCTTCTCTTTTCATTCCAACAGCATCTTTGGAAGAGCAGAGATTTAGTTGAAGTCCAGTCTGATAATTTTTCTTGTATTTAAATGCTTTTGGAGTTCTAGAAATGTGCTCCTTATGCTGCGATCACAAAGATTGTTCACCGTGTTTTCTTTAAGACTGTGTTTTAGTGTTAGGCTTTATATTTAGGTCTGTGATCTATTTTTAGTTGATTTTTGGATATGATGCACTTAATGCATTTTTCAATAGGTAAAAACATGGAAATGGCTTATCACAAATTCTCGTGGCCAGTGTTGTGGTGTAGCAGATAACGCTGCCACATGCGATGCTGGCTGCTGCTGCTGCTTTTTTTTTTTTTTTTAAAGATTTATTTTATTTATTTGAAAGAGTTAAAGGAGAGGTAGAGCCAGAAAGAGGTCGGTCTTTCATCTGCTGGTTCACTCCCCAAATGACCGCAATGGCCAGAGCTGAGCCAATCTGAAGCCAGGAGCCAGGAGCTTCTTCTGGGTCTCCCATGCAGGTGGAGGTATCCAAGGTCTTGAGCCATCTTCTGCTTTCCCAGGCCATAGCAGAGAGCTGGATTGGAAGTGGAGCAGCTGGGACTTGAACAAGTATCCATATTGGATGCTGGCACTTTTGGCCAGGGCTTTAACCCGCTGCATCACAGTTCTAGCCCAAGATGCCGGCTTCTTATGTGTATGCCAGTTTGTGTCCCAGCTGAGCTGCTCCACTTCCAATCCAGCTCCCTGCGGTTGGCCTGGGAAAAGCAGCAGAAGATGGCCCAAGTATCTGGGCCCCTGTCATCCACGTGGAATGATGCTTCTGACTCCTGGCTTCAGCTGGCCCAGCCTTGGCTGTTATGACCACTGAGGGAGTGAACCAGTGAGTAGAAGATCTCTCTGTCTCTTCCTTTCTCTGTAAATCTTTCAAATACATAAATAGATAAGTCTTTAAAAAAATTCTGCTCTGTTTCCCAGGTGAAGTTGCTGAGAACACTTGGAAGCAGTAACATTTATTTAAAAAATGATGTAGGCATTTAGTAAGTCAGATTAGTATTCTCACACAAGTTCATTTGAATTAGTGGTGAGTTCAGGGGTATAAAAATGTAAACATTACAGCTTTTACAGAATTTTAAAAAGGTTTATTATTTATTTGAGAGACAGAGTTATGGGTAGGGAGACACACATGCATACACACACACACACACACACAGAAGTCTTCTGTCCGCTGGTTCACTCCCCCAAGTGGCTGCAATGGCTGGAGCTGAGCTGCTCTGAAGCCAGCAGCTTCTTCCGGGTCTCCCACGTGGGTGGGTGCAGGGGCCCAAGTGCTTGGACCATCTTCCACTGCTGTCCCAGGCACATTAGCAGGGAGCTGTTCTGATGAGAATATTCTAGGCAGGGGTGGGTTTTATGCCTCATAGTTAAGATGCTGGTTAGGACACCCGCATCCCACCTTGCAGTGCCTGCATTCTAACTTCAGCTTCCTGCTAATGCAGATTCTTGGAGGCAGCAGTGAGGCATCAAGGAGTCAGGTTGCTGCCACCCAAATGGGAGGTTGTAATTGAGTTCCTGGCTCCCTGGCTCCTGGTTTCAGGTCCCAGGTCCCAGTCATTGTAGGCCGTACATTTAGGGAGTGAACCAGTGAATGGGAGCTCTCATTTATTCTCCCTCTCTCTCCCTCAAAAGAGTTTTGTGCGTATTTTAGACAAATAGTGTCTATGTAGCTCAGAATGGTGAGAAGAATGTCAGCCTGCAAGCCAGGCAACTTGAGCAGCAACTGTTCGGGAAAGCTCTGACGAATCGTTGACTCTCTCAGCCTTGGTTTCTTTAGCTGTCAATCACAGAAGTTAGGCGAGTTTTGAAGTGTTCAGCATGCCAATTGGTTGGACCTGTGGGCGTGGGCCAGATCCCCAGGGGTTCTCATATCTGTCTTGGTAGGGGGTAATTGATCTGTGGATATGTCATTCTTCAAGCATGTGTGGATGTCATTCTTACACAAAAAATATACATAGATTTGAAAAACTTTTTGGCTGCTTACTGATACTATGTCATTTATGCATTTTTTAAAAATGAATTATTTGTTTATTTCAAAGGGAGAGCATCAGAAACAGGTTTTTCACCTGCAGGTTCACTCCCGTAATGATGGCAATAGCTGGGTCTGGGCCAGGCCAGAGCCAGGAGCCCAGAACTCTATCCTGGTCTCCCAGGTGGTTGGCAGGGACCACTTGGCCTGTGTTCTGCTGCCTTCTTAGATGCATGAGCCGGGAACTGGGTTGAAAGTAGAGCTTGAATTGGGCGCTGTGATAATGGGATGTGGGTGATATAAGTGGCAGCTTAACCGAGTGTACCACAACGTTGGCCCCATTTATCCTTTTTTGTAATCAAAGACTATAACATTGCAACTGCTGCAGCATTGGAAATAGACATTGAACTTTACTTCCACCGGTAAAAGATATTCTGAGTTCAGCTGGGGAAGCTGCAGCTACATGGTCTTCTGCTGAGGTTGAGTGAGATGGTGACCTAACCCAGTGCTCAGCCGCCGTGGCTACTGGTAGTTGCAGCAGCATGGACACGCCAGCTTGTTGAGACAGTTCCAGCCCAAGGGGACCAGATGATTCGACTCTGCTCCCAGGCCCGCGGTGGAGGTCTTCTCCCTGCTGGATCATGTGCCAGGGGCTCAGAAGGTGGCCTGGACTGGAGGTGGAGTGGTGTACATCTCTACCAGAAAGGTATTGGCAGCTCTTGTCCTTCTGCAGGAATAGTTAGAATCTCCGACAGATGGGGGCTGGCACTGTGGCACAGTGGATTAGGCTGCCACTTATGGTGCTGCTGTCCCGTATGGGCACCTGTTTGACTCACAGCTGCTCCACTTCCAGCCCAGCTCCCTGCTTACGTGCCTGGGAAAACAGTGGAAGATGGCCCAAGTCCTTGGGCCCCTGCCACCCATGTGGGAGACCTGGAGAGGAGGCTTCTGGCTGCTGGTCCAGCCTTCTCCAGCCATTGCAGCCAGTTGGGGAATGAACCAATGGATGGAAGATCCCTCTCTCTATCTCTCCTTCTCTGTCTCTAACTCTGCTTTTCAAATACATAAATGTTAAACTCTCTGAATATCCCATGTGATGTGGTGGCCTGGAAACCCTCTGGAACATGTTAATAAGCAGGCTAGGTGGGGTGGCAAGAAGCACCCATGCTAAATGTTAGCACAGCAGCAGATCTGCGCCCATGCTCACATGTAAATGCCCCTAAGCGGCATTTACAAGCTGCCTAGGCTCTCAGCTTGGAGCATTATAGTTAGAACTGATTTCCTGGCCGGTGCCGTGGCTCAACAGGCTAATCCTCCGCCTTGTGGCGCCGGCACATGGGGTTCTAGTCGGGGTGCCAGATTCTGTCCCGGTTGCCCCTCTTCCAGGCCAGCTCTCTGCTGTGGCCCGGGAGTGCAGTGGAGGATGGCCCAAGTGCTTGGGCCCTGCACCCCATGGGAAACCAGGAAAAAGCACCTAGCACCTGTCTCCTGCCATCGGATGAGCGCGTTGCGCCGGCCGCAGCACGCCGTCCGCGGCAGCCATTGGAGGGTGAACCAACGGCAAGAGGAAGACCTTTCTCTCTGTCTCTCTCTCTCACTGTCCACTCTGCCTGTCAAAAAAAAAAAAACTGATTTCCTTGGTGAGGCCAAGGATGAGATTTTATGCATTTCTAATATATATTCTGAGAAGTTCGTCGATGACAGCATGGCATAAAACAGATAAAGACGTGCTGTGCTCTCCCTTAGCTTACCTGCCTTCAGCACGTCTCCTGGCAAGTGTTGCTGGCAGCCCAGGCGTCTAGTGGCATCACCAGAGAACAGAGAACAGGGAGGGCATATGGCAGTTACTTAAGCTGCTGTGTCATCGGCTCAGGTGTCAGCTTCCCTGGGGGCAGGTGCTTAAGGGGAGAAGAGGGTTTGTTGGTCTGCAGCAGGTGGATGTGCAGCCCGTGGCACGATACTCCATGTGCGAACTTGCACTTGCCTGTGAGTGACTTGGGGCACAGGGGCCAAGCTCATGTGGCAGCACCCCCTACCCACCGAGTCTTGTGATGGACTCTCCCTGCCTTGTGTGCGACTTCTAGGTGTGCATGTTCAGCTCACCACAGGTGCCCGTGGTTGCTGCTCTGTTTCTGAGGGTATGGAGCCGGGTGGAGGGGCGGCAGATTTCCCCTTCTTTCCCTGGGTCCTTGGGCAGGGCCAGTGCCATGGCTGCTTTACTGCATGGGGACACCCGTTTTTGGTGGCCCTTAGCACTGTGTGTAAAAACCATTTGTCTCCTTTCCATGGCAAGAGTTTCTGGACAGTGGACGCAGGTGTTTGATTTTTGTTGCATGATGTCAAAATAAGAAAAAAAAAACATTTTCTCTCTCAGGGTCCGCTTTCCTATGGCCCGTCGTTCCAGCTTTACACACAAGTTGGAAGGTTTCTCCGCAGGCTGTAGTCATGAATGATGCTCTAACCTTCCAGTTGCTTCAGAGTGTTCCATCGTGAATGCTTGCTCAGCACGGGCGACTGCATTCTCTTAGTAATGGACATTTGGGTGGCCTCAGTTCCCCATTACCCCAGAGCAACGGCAGATCCCAACCTCAAGAATAACAGCAGCACCCTGGTGACGTCCTTTCGTGGACCTGTCTTGGGTTTTCCTGAGAAAATGCAGACCAGAGGGCTGGCTAGGTCCTGGGGCAGGTGCATATTTAATGTTGCAAAATGCTAACAGCTGGCCAACCGTGGTGGGCCTTCCACGTTATAATCTGATGCTCTGCACAAGTCTTGTGCTTTGAAAGGAAGGAATTGACTGGAGACTAGTTTGGAAAATAACTTGTGTGTTTCGTTTGGTTTTGGAGTCACAGCCCAATATTAGGAAACATGATTAGCTCATAGGGTTAGGAAACACATGGGCTAAATAAGTCCTCGTGGAGTTGAATTTTATTTTACAGCATTCTTCAAAACTACAGGATCCGAGTGTCCCACAAGGATGTTAGGCATAAGATGTTCACTCCATAGCACTCTCCTAAGACAACCGACTGCTGTGCTGGTGAATGGTGGGTGTTTTCTGCTTGGGTCTGAAATACCGGCTTCTCCTTTTGCTAGCATGTTACCAGTGGCCGCACTGCTGGTGAGCACTCCTGACTGCAGCTCTTCCCAGGCTGCAGGCTTGGCGTTGCACTCTCTGCGTGCGTGCCTTTCCATTCAGGGCTCCTGCATGCACGGGGAGTCCTCGGCCTGAGTTATTTCCCATGTCTCAGTCCATTAACAAACTTGGTCAAGAGACCAGGAAGGGAAATCGCATTCTGAAAATATGATTAGCACTTTGCTGTGCATGCTAACGACGGCACATTTACAGCCGATTAGGTGTTGCTCGCTCTCTTTTCTTAGGGACTATGACAGGGATTTTGAGGCTGAGCTCTGCCCAATAATAAATAGAAGCAGTGAGGTCATTTTCTACCTGGCTGGAGGAAAGCTTCACAGTAAGAAGACAGGTATTAAGACATATGTTTGGCATTTGGTGGGGGATGGGAGAGACTCAAGGTTTTCGGAGCTGCCCAAGCAGATTATTTTCTGTTGAATGTGAACATTCCCAATTATTTATTGTCAGTGATGATGTTTTTTCTCCCCACCACAAAGTTTTTAAAGATTTTGTTTATTGGGGCTGGCGCTGTGGCGCAGTGGGTTAACACTCTGGCCTGAAGTGCCGGCATGGGCGCTGGTTCGAGTCCCAGCTGCTCCTCTTCTGACCCAGCTCCCTGCTATACCCTGGGAGAGAAGTAGAAGATGGTCCAAGTCCTTGGGCCCCTGCACCCACATGGGAGACTTGGAAGAAGCTCCTGGCTCCTGGCTTTGGATCAGTGCAGTTACGGCAGTTGCGGCCATCTAGGGAGTGAACCAGCGGATGGAAGACCTCTCTCTGTCTCTACCTCTGTCTGTAACTCTTTCATATAAATAGAATCTTAAAAACAAGATTTTGTTTATTTGAGAGGCAGAATACAAGACAGAAAGGTCTTCCATCCACTGGTTCACTCCCCAAATGGCTGCAATGGCCGGAGCTGGGCCCATCCGAAGCCAGGAGTCCCAAGCTTCTGGAGGGTCTCCCATGCGGGTGCAGGCGCAGGTACCCAAATACTTGGGCCATCTTCTACTTCTCTCCCAGGGTATAGCAGGGAGCTGGGTCAGAAGAGGAGCAGCTGGGACACGAACCGGAACCCATAAAGGGTGCCAGCACTGCAGGCAGGGGCTTAGCTTACTACACCACAGCGCTGGTACCACCACAAGGTTTTTAAAGGAATACTTTGAAGCACAGATCTCAAAATGATGACCTACTGTTCATGTAGGTCCACAGGAATGTTTTGTTTGGTCCAGATTGTGTTTAAGACCTAGTTTTTTTTTTAAAACTGGTTGCATTTTTTGAGTATTATAAGATTTCACATGAAAGTCCAATTTTTGGGCAACAGTGAGTTTTTCTGTTTGGCAACAATCTACTGCAGTTGACACGCTGGCTTCCCCCAACAGATGGGGCAGTTTCCATTTTCTGTGTCACCACCAGGCCGGCTTCCCACATGTAGGCTGACTCCCGTGACCCTGCAGTATACGCAACTGAGTAGGAGAGCTTTGACTTGAATGTTCCAGAAGGAAGGTGACAATAACTAGAAGATGTTATTCCAAAAGCCTTTGTCACTTGATAGCACGATGGGATCAAACTTGCCAAGGGTTAAGTGCTTAGACCCTGGTCCTGCTGTGTGGCCAGCACAGGTTGCTTAGCCTGGCTGAACACTAGTTTCCTGACACTAGTACCTGACACAGTTGCTTCCAGGATTCTGGCTGCATCTGTGTGGGTGAGTGCCTCACACACACACAACACTGCGTAGACTGGCATCTTCGGCTGAAAAATAATCTTCAATGGGTTGAGGAGAAAAAATTTGATTGATGAGTAAAAGAATGGTTTCTCCTCCTTCTCCCATCAGCAGAGACAGAGAAGGAAGTACCATTGTTTGCTCCACACAGATGTTCATATTGTAAAACGGCAGGTGCAGTGGGTTGATCGTGTTATTAAAGCCCCGTTCTTCCATGAATAACTGCACAAAGGAAATCATGAAAGCTGATGGCCGTGATCCTGTTCTTGATACCTCAAGGCAGCAGACTGGTGGGGTGGCCGTGTGTGTCCAGTGGATGCCATGCACTTCCATGGGACGTTTTCCCTGTACGAGCTGGGCTTGGATGTAAAGGGATGGCTTCCACTTGCCAGCTGGGGAGATGGGGCTCCTGCCCTCCTGATCGATACAGTGCGTGGGACCTGCCAGTCCACAGAGGTGGGACGTGAGGGCATTCTCAGTGGACACAGTGTCTCAGTGGTGGTGCTGGGTGGTGTTTGGTAAGCAGATGGAGAATTAGAAATCGGAGTAAAATGACTCAGTGATGGGATGAGATGGCGATAAATCAGCTGGCTCAAGTCATTACAACCTCTCTTCCCTGGAATCAGAGCTCAGTGTTGCTAATAGGACTTCCTCAGCCTTTCTTTTCTTCTTCTTTTTAAATTGAAATGATGTTAGCTTTCAAAGCACTTTAGTGGTAACACACAGAGCTGTTTCTGAGGGGGTCTTCTCAGGAGCTGTAACACTCAAGATTTATTAGGAAAATTAAGAACATTTGGCTACCGTACATGTGTTTACATTTCACGATGCACTCACATTTCTCTATAACTTATTTGTAGATCATGATAAAGTAGTAAAACACGAAAGACGATTTTCGTCTCAAGGATTTAAAGTCATCTTGATGGCAATTAAGAGATTTATCTGGGTGAGGAAAGGTTGCCAGCGTGGGTTCTCATTAGCTAACATCTGACATTTGTTCCTGTGTATCCTGTTTCCAAATTAGCTCCATACCTTAGGGTGCAGGTGTCGCTTTGTCCGTGTCCCCCCCCCCCCCCCCCCCCCCCCGGTTTGCAGCACTCCATGTATGCGTAATGCTTAGTGAATCAATAGGCTGTGATGTTCCTTTAGTAAGAGCGACGTCTTTGCCACAGATACAGCTTTGTGCTTGCGGAAGTGGCTGTGTGGCAACATTTGAGAGTTGGTGCACATTTGAGCAAATCACTGAATGTTCTCTGGAAGAAATCCGCACACTCCGAGCAGTCAGCGTTGATCACAGCGCTTCCTTTCCAGAGGAGTGTTATTAACACTGTGGTGAGCTGCGTGCCTGTTGTTAGGATGTGACTGACAGGAGCTGGGCTATGCCCTCCACCCTGTGTGTTACTGCTTCTGTCTCTCCCTTGATCCTGGAGGGCGGGTTGGTTACACACTGCGGCTCAGCCCTGTCCTGGGACTTACCCCCTGTCCCGCAGGCAGCAGGTGGGGGAGCTGGGGTTCCACTTGCACCGTGTTCTTCTACAGCTTAACCCTGGCCCCTCCATACCCCCGGCGTCCCCAGTGGTGTTGTTTCCGTGTTGCGGTTTCCACCTGCTCTGCTCTGAGTGTGAGCGAGGTGACGATTACTGTGCTTCTGTCCGTGTGAATGCGGGAACCATGACTAGGGTCATAGTGTGCCTTTTCCTGTGTCAGTAGTGCTAGGAGTAAAACAGGAACCTGTGGAAGCTGTTTTCCAGCCTAGTGTCTCCCTGCTTTGGGCCGGGGGTGGGGGTGGGGGGGAAGACTTGATTTAAAGGTCATTGCTACATATGGAGGTGACTAAATTTAGAGTGTCTGTGACCTCAAGAGGTTGCCTAATGGCTTGAAAATAAAAGATGAGAAAATACAAATCAAATGGAGGTCAAGAGAAGCTTCTAGGAGGCTTTGGAAATCTTCTCTATGAGTGAGTGATAGCATGTTTGTGAACATAGTCTCTGTTGAGTGGTATTGTGTAAGACAATTCCAGTAGCTGTCGGATTCCTTGGTGCCATTAGATACAGACTCTTAGAACGACATTCTATTTTATAAACACATCACATAAATGACACAGCATTCTTGTTTTAAAACATTTAAAAGGACAGATAAAGCTGCTTCACACCTCCCACTCCTCTTGTCGCACCTTGCTGCTCCCTAGTCTTCTCCTTAGGTGTAACCACTGCTTTCAGTTTTGGGTAGTAGAGTCCTGTCACTCATCTGCATCAATTCAATCAACTAACTTAACCAAATCAGCTTATGTTTTCTCTCATAACAAGGTGTGTGTGTGTGTAGGAGAGAGAGAGAGAGTGAGTGAGTGAGAGTGTGTCTGTGTCCAAAGCTGGTAGACATGTTTAAAGATCCATATTCCATCTCTTTTTCTGCCTTACCATCTAAATTTGATACTTTTGCTCTCTTGGTGACAAGATAGCTGCTCTAGTTCTAGATATCACACCTGCATTCCAGGCAAGAAAGATAGCAACAGCAAAGGGAAACAGGTGGATGGCAGAAAAGTCTGACCCCTTTAAAAAAAAAATAGAAAAAGCTTTCTAGAAGTCATGCCCAGTGAAATCTGCTTATATTCATTAGTCCGAACAGGGTCACATGGCCAATTTGAAAAAAAAAATCATATTTTTGACAGTAAGAAAGTTGGGGAGAAGGAGCTTTGGGTTGGGACTGACCAGTGCCTGTTGATCTGTTCAATGTTTTTCAATGGATTTATGTATATGTATATGTACATGTAGAAATCTCTCTCCCTGTCTTTTAAAATAAATGACCTATCTTCAGGTTATTGTTTTTGCAACTTACTTTTTCCTGCATATCCATTGGTTTCAGGCACATATCTCGTGTCAGTACATGTTTATCAATTTCATCCTTCATGTCTGTTGTATGTTTTTCCGCAGTATGCAAGCACTGTAGTGAGTATGACTCTTCTTCCCGTGCTGGGCATTTAGGCTGCGCTGAGATTTTAGCTGTATGCAGAAGGCTTGAGTGTACATTTTGTAACAATTGTGTAATTAAATAAAGTTGACTTTCAGCAAGGTGATACTTTTTTTTAGCAATTTATTGGGCTCAGTTATAGAAATATGATACTCTTTCCATTGTGTGTAAAGCATAAGAGTAAATCAAGGGGCCAGTGCTGTGCCAGCACCGGCATCCCATGTGGGCGCCGGTTCGAGTCCCTGCTGCTCTACTTATGATCTAGCTTCCTACTAACGGTCTTGGGAAAGCAGTAGAGGACAGCTCAAGTGGTTGGGCTCCAGCACCCAGGTCAAAGACCCAGAGGAAGCTCCTGGCTCCTGGCTTCGTACTGGCCCAGCCATGACGGTTGTGGCCATTTAGGCAGTGAACCAGCCAATGGAAGATTCTCTCTCCCTCCCTCCTTCCCTTTCTCTCTGTAGCTCTGAGTTTAAAACAAATAAATCTTTTTTTTTTTTTTAAGGAGTAAATCAAGCTAGTCCTGTCATGTAACGAAACTTTGCTGATTTTAACCACTTTACATATGAATCAATCTATATTTCCATTTTTTGGAAATTAGAAGGTACAGAACAGAATTGAACTCCTTAGCATCAGCTGCTTTGGAAGCTACGGCTTTGAGTTTTGCAGTAGCACAGCCAGGATGGTCCTATTGTGGCTGAGGTTGTCCTCTTGCATGCTTAGCTGTCATAGCATCATCTGGTATTCACCAGTGCAGGTGTTCTGGCCCCTAGGAACTAATTTATCCTGGTATAGGTTCAGGATAGAGGGTGTTCGGGTTGTGTGAGCTGGTGTGGGCACGGCAGGTTTCTGGTACAGAGGGAGGTTGCGCTCAATTCCTGGAGAGCTCATGGAGCTGTTCTTGTCCTGTTCTTCCCTTCCGCTTCCAGGGTTGAGATGATCACAAAGCAGAGGTCTGTGAAGGTGGAATTGTTGCTGCTTTGCCAAGTGGTTATGAATAAAAACAAGCAAGTGTGAACACACACAAACACACACACACGTGGTGTGCATTCACACCCCCCAGGGAGAATGGAGTAGAGGATACTTGACTTTTTTAAAATGAGCAGCCAAGGTCATTTGTAACTTGGAAGGATCTGATCGCATCACCGGGTCTTCCTCCTTGTGAGTGTGAGGTTCCAAGAGTCGTTAAGTCTTGGCCCGCAAGTTGCTTGGGGAACTCAGCAGAGCAGGGGGGGACCATGCCTGTTCTTTAATGCTGGGTGAGAACGTCTGTGAGACCCACCGTGCTCTCCAGACGCTGTCACTCGCCTGCTTAGAACCGCCCAGTGGCTTCCTCTGTCCATGGACTGAAGCCTTGGGTCGCTGTCATGGCCCCGAGGCCCTGTACATCTCCAGCGTCGCCTCCTGCTGGTCTCTTTCCTCGTTGTGTCCCAGCCACACAGGTCTCCTTGCTCTACCTCGGGGGACAGTCTTAGCGCCAGTCTCTGTTCTCTTTGCCTTGCACTTTTTTGATGTTCACCTTCCTGTTTCTTTCATTTTTTAAAAATCTATTTATTTATTTGAAAAAGTTACACAGAGAGAGAAGGAGAGGCAGAGGGAGAGAGAGGTCTTCCATCCACTGTCACTGCCCACTTGGCCGCCACGGCCAGAGCTGTGCCGATCTGAAGCCAGGAGCTGCTTCTGGGTTCCCCGCACTGGTGCATGGCCCAAGGACTTTGCCAGGAGTATTAACAGGGATCTGGATCAGAAGTGGAGCAGCTGGGACTTGAACCAGTGCCCATATGGGATGCTGGTGCTGCAGGTAGCGGCTTTACCTGCTACACCCCAGCACTGGCCCCTCACCCTGCTGTTTCACGGAGAGCTTTGCTTCAGTGCTGTGTCCTCACGCATGCCCCCTCCTGCCACGTCCCCCTCTCTCCCCTTCCTTCATTATAGTCCTTTATTGAACCCATTGTTATCTGACACCCTGTTAGATTCTCATTTATTTTCTGCAGTTTATTGCTTCTCAAATACCCCCCTGAATGGTACCTCGCATGTAGTAGGCATTGAGTAAATACGGTTAAATCACGAAATGAGTTCACAACTATGAGACAAGTACTGAAGCTAAGTATTTGCTTAGCCGTGGTAGTACGTGTGCCGACTAACAGTGATGAGGCCTGCTATACTACAGGCCCTGTTCTCAGAGCTTCACCGGAATTGATTGATTTCAAAAGCTTTCACATTCTAGATCCTGCGGTATCTCTCTGTGTATAGAATTGGAAACTGAGGCACAGCATTTGCTCATCAGGTCCCGAGTCCTGCAGGTCGGAAGAGGGAGGTCCTGAGTACCTCCAGCATGGTCACTCTTCCATGCCCCACCCTTCCATACTGTCTTTGCCTCCACGAGGCCTCTGATAAATATTTATTGCATTGCAATGAATAATTAATAAAGGACCGTATCACGGAGAACAGATGGTGAGAGACTGAAGGAAAAGGTCGAGCTCATTGTTTGTGCAAATGAGAGGTAGGATAGAAATTAGCAAGGGGGGGAGGAGATGCAGGGAAGGTAGGGCCCAGGCCCCCCCCCCCCCCCAGTGCCTGCTCACCTAGGTTTTAAGCACAAATCTCTTTCAATAGGTAGGGAGGAAGAAGGTGGGTATCCTAGGGAAAATTACTAATAAGAGACAAAGTGCACATTTCACAATACATTGTAAAATAGACTTGAAGGTAAGATGGATATTACAGTCGTATTTTCTCATATTAAGACACAGCTGCCCCAAACCTATTCAGACTTGAAGATTTATTTTTAAAATACTAGCGGGGAGTGGGGGGAGTTTTTCCTTAACTCTAGTAAATACTACTACTACTATTACTACTACTACTAATTAAGGCTAATAGAGGTGTAAACATTGTGACATTCTTTCTGTTTGACATTTAAGTGACAGTAGAATTTGCTCATTCAGGAGCCATATCGCTTCATACATTATTACCATGTTCTTGCAGAAGTGACTCAGAAATTGAACCTTACATTGCTCCTTTAAGAACCCTCAGTTTTCCTGAGAAGGGAGAAGAGTTGATTAAGAAGGAATTACTTCAGAGCACGATTGGGAAACACATAGGATTTAGAGATCCGCAAGGATTAACGGGTCTGATCTTGAATATGAGATGAGGCAGCCTTTTGTTAGTTCCTTTAGCTTTTCTTTGTTTTCTCTTTTTCGTCTCCTGTGCCAGTAAGAAGCTGGTATCTCCGCATCACCGGTTTGCTCTCTTTATGGTAGATGCAGATGCTAAGGTGGGGGTGGCAGAAGAGCGTCAGGGTGCTTTGTTAATGAATTTCAGTGGCCGTGGATTCAGTAAATCGGAAAAGAAATGTGTTCCAGGTGTGAATTCACTTTGCTGAAGCTGCGGTTCGGCCAGTTCAGTTCAAACCTTCGCACAGGGGTACTGGCAGGCCTGGGAGGTCACAGGCACAAAGTCAGGTGTGTGGGGACGAGCCATCACGCTCAGCCCTGCTGAACCTGGCTGCCGAAGGTTTAAGTAGTTTTTATGGGACCCCGGTTTGTTTTTGCAAGAGAGCTTGTTCTGAAAGAGCGCGACTGGCCCTTCCCCTTTGGCTTCCTTCCTCGCAGTGCACGTCCACCACGGTGACACTGATGGAGCTCTCACCGGGGCCCAGCTGAGAGCACTGCCATGCTTTTGCACCTGCAGAACTATGAGCCAAATAAACCTCTTTGCTTTACGTTATACAGCCTCAGGTATTTTGTTAGAGTAGTGGAAAATGCATTAACACATGTGCTGCAGCACTGTTTTTCTCTGCCACCGTTGGCTTCATCCTGTGGTCTTGCCCTTAGTTGATTTTCCCACCAACTGTAACTGTGTCGGTGCATCTTGAAATCGGATAAACTGATTTCTCATCCTGTTAGCTGTCAGGTATTGGCAAGTTCTGCAAACAGTGGCTGGGAGAGTTTACCTATCGATAAACCTGAGATGATATTTGCCTAGCAAGTACATAAAATCTTCATTTCCCCTTGACAGGTCTTTCCTAGCTAACGTATCTCGCTCCTCCTGCCCCATGTCCATCTAGTCAGTGTGCTCTGTGGTACAGAGCAATTCACATAGCTTGAGTTGATGATGTTTTATTTTTGGAATGGGGCTGGTTTAGAAGCATCTTGGCGTATACCAAATCATTTTGAATAATTAATTTATTTTAAAGGGATCTCCTTCTGCCTCTATGTCTATATATGTTTGTGTGTTGTGGTCATCACTTTACAGTGTTGACATCTACAATGTACAATTTTATGTGCAAATACTACCTCAGTAATGCTGGAAGGAAAAACAGTTCTCTGGGAAGACAGAAGAGTTGGGAAGGTAGACAATGAGATGCATCAGTTGGGGCAGGGTGTCTGAATGAACTCCTCATTAGGAGATTCTTCGGGAGCGAAGAGGCTTGGTGATTACACTGTGACTGAGAGCTGAGGTTTTATGCAAGGGCCGGTGTTCCAGGTGTGTATCCCTGCCTAAGGAACTACTTGAAAATATTGTTAACCTTTTGTTGTTTGTCATGGCTGTGGATCGGGTGGTCTGGCAGGCTTGGCTGGGTGGTGGCTCTCCATGTGGTCTGGGCTGCTGACAGCTGGGCCAGTGCAGGGGGTCAAGGAGGCATCACTCATTTTCACCTCTTGCTGGGGACAGCTGTTAGTCTGGGCTCAGCCGGGTCCCTGTGCCTGCCATGTGGCCTAGGGCCTCTCCACCTGCTTTGGCCAGCAGGGTGACTGTGCTGCTTCGTGGAGGTTTGGAACTCAAAACACTAAGGAGTGGAAGCTGCCAATCCTTTGAGACCTCAGCCTGGAACCTGGCACAGTGTCATTTCTCTGAGTGGTATTAGTCAAAGCCATCACAGAGCCTTTTAGCTTCAGAGATAGGGGACATAGACCCTGCATCGCCACAGAGGAGCATCAGAGTGTTGTGGCCATCTGAAATCTACCATGAGTTATTACCTCTGAGATGAATCTGTCAGCCAAAATGAATTTAAGAGATCTGAGAAGAAGGGAATAAGGGGTTTCAAGCAAAAAATTCACTGCAAGAATAGGCAGAGAAAGATATATAATGAAGGATTATACATGCATTATATTCATTAGCAGGAATATTCATTGCTGCTTTTCCCTGGAAAGATAGCTTATTGCAGGGCTAGAAAGGGAGAAATTTTAGAGGAGTATTTTTATGGCCTTCCCCTGGTATTCTTTGTTTCTTATTCTTCTCCTTGGAGAAGTGTTATTGTACATGCAGCAGGTTTTTGTTGGGTGAGCTGATGTGGTTGAAAGAGATAGCCTGCCATGGTCCATGCACCATGAGCTATGCATGTTCCCACCCAAGACAGTCATGATGGAGGATGTAGCAAAGGGCTGGGGACCTTGTCTTGGGGTAGGGAGTTGTGTAGTGAAGACTTTGGCTTTTTTGGGCATAGCAGTAGACATTATAGCCAGAGCTACCGGTATTGGAGGGTGACAATGTTGAAAGGGCCTGGGAACTATTAGAGTAGTGGAGGGGGTGAGAAGAAGCAATGTAATTAACTATGCCTATCACTTTTCAAGTTCATGGTACCATGGCTACCAAGGTGAATTGGCCCACCATGATCCATGCAAAGGCTAAACAGTAGCATGAAAAGGATGCTGAAAGTTTCTGCCTTATTGATTTAAGATGCCTGCTTCCTGGAGGAAAAGGCCTTAGATCACAGAAAACTCCAGTTCCATCTTGTGGCTAACGGACTGAAAAATAGGAGCGAGGCCGTCATTTTATAGGGGTTGATTCATGGCTGGCTGAGAGCGCAGGGAAGATGCATCTGATTCATTTGCTCTTGTCCTGTGCCTAGCAGTAGAGCCATGGCCTCAGAAAGCACTGCACAGGTTCGTTTGGTGCACGTTCCCCTTAAATACAGAGAAGCCAAATTCCAACAGATGTAGCCAGGCAGTATAGTGTAGCCAGGAGGTTAATGACACAGACACTGGAGCTGAACGCCTTGTGTTCAAACTTTTGGTTTTGCCATTTAATAGCTGCAGAAACTCCTCAACTATAAAATGGAGATAATAGCAGGCACCTTCTAAAGTAGAGTTGTGAGGATTAAATGCCTCATTGTGTATGAAGTGCATATAATAAGTGCTATGAAAGTGATAGCTATTAGCAGCAACAGCGTTTGTCCTTTCCAGAGGTATTCCTAGCATTAGTTCTTGACACGAAGAAGGAACTTAAAAGTGTTTGATGGTTGAATTCTTTGGGAGATTTCAGTTAACCATTGGAAGACAAGTTCAAAGCAGGCCCTGCCCACAAAGGTGGGAAATGTTTCCAAAGCATGCTGGATCCTCAGGAAATGAACGTGGATTTTCTGAGCAAGTGATGTCATACCTTGCTGTGCTCAAGTTCAGCACCTTGGGACGGGTGGTGTTTGAGAAGCCCCCTTCCTGTCAGACCTATCAAGTAAATAGATTGGAGGTGACAGTGCACGGATTGTGTAGGGTGATAGCTGTGTGTTGTGATTTAGCTCTGGGGCAGCTGGCCTTGTGCTGTCTGAGACAAGGGAAGAACAATGGTAAAACCACAGAGACATCATGCAAGTAAAAACTCTGTCTATTTGTGTAGGTGTTTGCTTTGTTTTTTAAGGTTCCTGGTCATAAAGAAAAATGGCAGCCTTTGAATGGTACTGGACTTCTGCACTGATTATAGGGATATTTACATATGTATATATATACACACATGTATATATATATTTTTTCTTATTTAAAGATTTATTTATTTGAAACGTAGAGTTACAGCAGGGTGGAGGGAGGAGGGAGGGAGAGACCTTCCATCTGCTGGTTCACTCCCCAAATGACTGCGACAGCAAGGGCTGCTGGGCCAGGCCGAAGCCTGGAGCCAGGAACTCCTTCTGGGTCTTCCAGCGGGTGGTGGAACCCCAGCACTTGAGCCGGTGTCTGCTGCTTCTGTGGAGACTTTAGCCTGAGGCAACTGAGCATTTTTTTGGAGAAAAAAATAGTAGCATATCCTAAATTCTATCTGGAACCCAGGGCAGCTCAAGAAGAGACACTAAACAACTGTGTTTCTCTCTAAAGCGTTCTACCTGGATTTTGTGGTAGGGCCAGTGAGGATCTCTCTCATTTCCTCTGAGCCCAGCAGCTCTGTGTGGCTGCTGTAGGTGATGACCTGGCTGCCCTCTGGAACTGAGTGAGTTTATAGAGTGACTCCTTTATGTTTTTCCTCTTGTCTCTCAAAGTCCCAGCACTTCCTTTGCAACAAGCTTGTGTAGTGAGGATCTGTTGGTCTCAAAGTTAACTCTTCTAATGGATTCCTTGGAGGTGGGGAAACAGAGCTCCGGACTACAGGTCAAGGACCTAGGCATTCAGATGACTTTTCTTAGGGAACATTTCTCACTATGAAAAGGTTGTGAATCACATGCAGGTGCTAATGAAGCTTGGGTTTGGTGCTGACTTCTCTAGGACCTGTTGGGAGCATCCATGTCATGTAGTAAAACTTCAACTGCCTGCTTTAACTGTTAATATCGGGTGGCCTGCAGCTCATTTCATCAGAAATTGCTTTTGTTTGTTGTTGGTTTTGGGAGATTGTTTCCGGCATTCTCACATGGTGGTAACATTGTTCTGTGTGATGATAATTCTACTTGAGCAAGTGCTGCTGTATCTGCAACGTTCCCCATGTCATTCAGGTCTCCACTTAAATGTCACCCCCACCCCCACCCCGCGTCCAAATATCCTCCTTCCCTGCTGTCACTTTTTATGCCCTTAGAATTCATCTTTGTAAGATTGAATGGCTGTCTATATTTCACTGTATTTATTTGCCTGTTATATGTGTCCCTTCGCTAGACTATAATTGTTAGTAGAGCCGGGACTTCTGTCTGTTTTGTTCATTGTTTTCTCCCTGGCACCTTGCATACGGGTTGGCCCAGTGTGACCCACAGGTCAAATCTGGCCATGGCTTGCTTCTGTACTACCTGAGAACAGAGCATTATTTTGACATTTAAAAAGGGTTAAAGTGGTAAGAAATCTTAAGAAATGATGTATGTCAAAGAGTAAATAAGTTGTCCACATCCTAAAATTGTGATCATCTGGACTTTAGAGGAAACATCTGCCAGCCCCCAGTCTGGAACCGCAGGCCCACACCAAGGAATGAATGCAGCTTGCTCACTCAGTTTTGGAATCTACAAGGGCTATTTTTCATTTCTTAGATCTTGGCTCTACCTAGAATGATCCCTCACAAACATTTGGTAACAGATAAAATTTCTTGAATAAGGCTGTGATAACACAAAGATGCATTCTCAACGCTGAAAACAATAATAATAGTGAAGTATTTTTGTGTTTCAGAGTTGTAGCACTTAACCCATTTATACTCATGGAAGCACTGTGAGTGATTGTAAACCTTTAGTTAGATGAGAGGAGTAAGTTCAAGAACTTTATTGTAAAGCTGGTGACTATGAGTTATGAACAGTGTATAGTGTACTTGAAAATTGCTGAAAGTAGATACTAAGTGTTCTTTCTGCAAATAAGTGTGTGAAGCTGTGCATTCTACCATGTATACATATTTGAAAATCATATTGTGTACCAGAAATAAATATAACTTGTATTTGTTAATTAAAATAAATAATACAAAAATGGATCTTGAATCCCAAAAAAGAAACCATATTATAATACTCACTACTTTGTAATAAGTGACTGCTATTTTAAATATCCAAAAGGAAAACATTCATAGTGATAGACATGAAGATTGCCTGTTGGCTTTTGCCCCAACTCCACAAGATGTAAAGGTGGACCTTTATTTTCTATTTTTAAGATTTTATTTATTAGAAAGGCAAATTTAGGGAGGGAGAAGAGGAGGGAGGGGGAGAGAGAGAGATTGATTGATCGATTGATTGATCTTCCATACACTGGTTCATTCCCAAAATGGCTGCAATGGCCAGGCCGAGGCCAGGAGCCAGGAGTTTCTTCCAGGTCTCCCATGTGGGTAGAGGGGTCCAAGGACTTGGGCCATCTTCTGCTGCTTTCTCAAGTGCATTAGCAGGGAGCTGGGTCGGAAGTGGAACAGCCGGGACTCGAACAGTTGATGTGTGAGTTGATGATGCACAGGAGGCAGCTTAACCCTCTGCACCACAACACTGGCCCCAAAGGTGTACTGTTTGAAGATGATATTTTTAAGTGGCATTATGGGGTCACTGGTTTGAATCTCCTTGGGGTTATATTTAGAAAATGTTCTGGTGAGTGTTTGGTAGAGTGGTTAAGATGTCTGCAACCCCTATCAGAGTGCCAGGATTCGAACCCAGCTCTGTTCCTGATTGCAGCTTCCTGCCCGAAAGACAACAAGCGGCGGCGCAAGTGGTTGAGTTCTTGCCATGCTTGTGGGAGACCCGGATTGAGTTCCAGGCTCCTGGTTTTGGCCTGGCCCAGCCCTGATTGTAGCAGATACTTGGGGGAGTGAGCCAATAGATGGGAAATTTAAGTTTGTCTGTCTTTGTCTCTCTGCCTTTCAAGTGAAATAAATAAATACAATTTTATTGGAAAAATATTATTTGACCCTCCCCCCACCACAAACTTAGCCAGTAGGAGTTACTGGAGGGTGGTCCCAGGAGTTGATATAAATATATATACACACACACACACATATATATATATGTGTGTGTATATATATATATTTAAAGTTTTATTTATTTATCTGTAAAAGCAGAGTTACAGAGAGGCAGAAGCAGAGCGAGAGAGGTCTTCAATCTGCTGGTTCACTCCCCAAATGGCTACAGTGGCCGGAGCTGGACTGATCCGAAGCCAGGAGTTTCTTCCTGGTCTCCCATAAGGGTGCAGGGGCCCAAGGGCTTGGACCATCTTCTACTGCTTTCCCAGGAGTTAGCAGGGAATTGGATCAGAAGTGGAACAGTAAGAACTAGTATCTGGCACCCATATGGGATGCTGGCACTATAGGTGGTGGCTTTACCTTCCCCAAGAGTTGATATTTTTGAGACTCTTTGTGATTCTTAGGTTCACTAGGTTAGAAGTCATTTTTCGTGAAGTCAGCTATAGACGGGAGTGGAAGGAAAGGGTCTGGGAGGAAAGATTGGAATTTTCCCTGTCCGTGGGGAGTGGGAGCAGCCGTGTCATCGGACCACGCTCCCTGGCAGTGTCCTTGGGTTTCTGTACCACGTGAATCCTACCTGGCGACCTTGTTAAAATGCAGGAGTCTGAGGTCTGGAGTGGATTTCTGGTTCCCCTTTTCTAACAGGCTGCTGGGGCACCCTGATGCTGCCTGTTCTTGGATGTCATTCAGCATTAGGACAGGACGTGGGAACTGGTCTTTGCTACAGGGTTAGACAGTAAAGAGTATTAGACTTCATGGGCCACACAATGCCTATGGCGGCTGCTCAACTCTGCTAATGTTGTATAGTGCAGCTGTGGGTAATATACAAACTACTGAAGGGGACTGCGGAACAATAAGATGAGATTTATACAAACAGCTGATCTGTTGAAGTTTGCCTGCCAGCCCTAATTTGCAGTGCCTGGGTGAACCACTGTGATGATGGTCAGTGTTCTTCAGGGGATGGAACATTCTCCACACAACTGGTCATTGGCCAGGTGCTTGCTTTCATCTGTCTGCATCCGGGTGTGATACGCAAAACTGCAGCATTAGGAGGTTGAGCAGTTTTGTCAAGGGTGCCCAGGTACCATGTGGCAGAGGGAAGACTTGAACTGTGACCCCTGGACTCCAATCTGAGAGGTTTTCCTATAGTACAAAGTGGGTTCCATGCCAGTAATATATCTTGGTTTGGAAATACCTTTTCTTTTTAGAATTACTGGAAAGTAACTCTCACGAGGGTAGCAATTTAAAGTATTTGAAAGGGAGAGCGAGTGATTGTGCCCCTATCTGCTTGTTTACTTCCCTGGTACCCACAGTGGCTGGGACTGGGTCAAGCTGAACTGGGAGCTGGGAGCTGCAGTTTGCCAGGGAGTGGGGATCTCAAGCTAGCTCTCCCATGTGGGTGACAGGGAGTGATTACTTGACCTGTCACTGGGGCCTCCCAGGGTCGGCGTTAGCAGGAAGTTGGACTTGGGAGGCAGAGCTGGGGATTGAACCCAGACACTCAGATGTGGGATGCAGGTATCTTAACCAGCGTGCCAAGTGCTCACTCTGAGGGCAGGGGTTTCTATGTTTAGTCCTCTGTGTACTCCCACTTCCTGGATGAGTGCCTGGGACACAGTAGATGCTTTCTGTTTACTGAATGAGTGGTTATTTCATGATTTCCCACTGCAAGTACTAGTATTTTTATAGAAAAGATTGCAGAGAGAAAGTAAGGGAACCAAGAATACAGTTTGTAAACCTTAGAGAAAGTCCTGAAACTCAGATTTCCTGTACTCTGTCTCCTCCATACTCAACAGTTCAATTAGCTCTTTGATAAACCCTGCCTGCAGGGACCTACATTGCTACTTCACGGTTTCAAACAGGTAGTACCCCCTTTCCACTGGGAGCCTTTGCTCCTTGCTCAGCTGTGGTTTGGCAGATCCTCCCAGCCGCTGGAGCAGTCAGGGAGAATTCCTGTGGCCAGGGATGCAGACGGAACTCGTGTCTTCTCGTGATGGCAATTTCTTTCTGCACAAAATCGGCCATCACTTCTCATGCCACTGGCCAGCTGACATCAGGGCCCTTGGGTGGGGGAGGTGAGGCACTCCTCCTCCTTTCTCCTTTGTAGTTTCTTGTTGGACGGCACCTCACGGGACTTTGAAAATGAAATCCCCGGTCTCCGCTAGAGGGGGTCCCTTGGTAAGATCGCCCATTGTGAGAAAGCACACTGTAACTTGGCGTGCAGTTCCCCTTTCACACATGAAGTGAAGGGGTGGTTTGGTAGGTGCGTTGAAGGCATCCCGAATAATGCTAAAGAGGGGTGCGTGAAGCTGACCCACGCACTGGCAGCCTGGAAGGATGCTTATTAAGGAAGATGCCACTAAATGGCTGAGCCTGGCTTCTGATCCTCAGAAAGCAGGAGCGAGAAGGCGTGGCTGGTGGGGCTACGAGGAGACTCACTTGGGAAGTCATGTAGATCTCTTTGTTGCTTCCAGGCCCTCTCACTCTCTGTGACCGAATTATGTCACCTGCTAGCTGCACAAAGCTGCACAACTTCGTACCTATGCAGGTCTGCCACATGGCACCCAGTCTTTGTAGTCAGTTCCTCAGAATCTTCCTTTTTATTTATTTTTTTTAAAAAAGTTTTATTTATTTATTTGAGAGGCAGAGTTACAGAGAGGCAGAGAGAGAGAGTGAGCTTGAGCGAGCGAGAAGGAGGCTTTCCATCCACTGGTTCACTCCTCAAATGGCCTCATTGGCCAGAGCTATCCCAATCTGAAGCCAGGAGCTAGGAGCTTCTTCCGGGTCTCCTACATGGGTGCAGGGGCCCAAGGACTTGGGCCATCTTCTACTGATTTCCCAGGCCACAGCAGAGAGCTGGATTGGAAGTGGAGCAGCTGGGACTTGAATTGGCGCCCACATGGGATGCTGGCAATGAAGGCAATGGTTTTACCTGCTATGCCATAGGGCCGGCCTCCAGAATATTTTTCCTTCTTCTACTTCATCAACTAACTTGACTAGTTGGCTTAGATGGAGAAATCCTAACTTTATAATGTTGAAGTTTATTGATGAATGACATTTATTATTTATCATGCCTCTGGAAGCCAGCTAGCAAGGAAGAAATACCTTTGTATCTAATAGAAACCTCTGCCTTTTTTCATTCATTCATTCAACAAATACCCAAGTACTGAGTCTGCAGGAGGTACCGTTCTCATTGCAGGAAGCTCCAGACAGTAGAAAATGAACAAGCAGAAAAAAGTGAATATCACATGAGTTCCAAGATGAAAAATATCACAGAAATCAAGGAATTTGGGAAAGCAGGGTAGGTATGGGGGTGGTAGCTATTTCAAATGGGATCATGTGGGAAGGCCTTACAGGTCAGAGATTGAAGTGGGGGCGAATACTGCACTTCGTACCCCTGGGCATGTAGCCTGTTGTGACAGTTTCCACTTCCACGCTGAGTGAGATACAAGATGTTGGAGGGAGGTTTGTGTGTAAGTTATTATCTGGCTTACGTATGAAAAGGATCACTTTGCTGGCCGTGTTGATATGCAGGAAGGCAAGAATTGAAGCAGGCTGACCCATTGAAAGGATGCTGAAACAATTCTGGCAAGAAACTAGGGTAGCCTGGATAAGAGTAATAGCAGTAGAGGGGGCAAGAATTGGGTAGCCTGTGAACAGTGTTGTAAAATAGAGCCAATCGCATTTTGCTGACAGATGGAGTGTAGATTGTAGGGGAAAGAGAGGGAGAAGGCGGATGTGGATGCTTCCGGCTTGAGTCATCAGGAAGGAGTTGCTAATTCTGCTGTGAGGAGGTGTATGGGAGGAACAGGTGTTTGGGAGGTGGAAGTGGAAATTAGAAGTTGGATTGGGGGTGTGTTGGGTTGAAATGGTGATTAGCTACCCACGTGGCGATGTCAGGGATATACAGTGGTGAAGATTAAGAAAGAGGATGTGGAAGATGACGGTGACGATAGTAATAGCAGTTAGTATTGTCTAGTATAAGCATAATAGATGTCTTTCTTCTCCATGTCTGAATTTAGCTGGTAAGTTAGCACAGACATTCTAAGGACAGAGAATTGAATTTTCAACCTTACTGCTGGTAACAGTAGAACTTGGGAGGGTGCCTTTGGGTCCACGGCGAAGTGGACTTGTCTAGAATCAGACAGGGTATGCTGAAGCTGGCATTTCCAGGCTGTTACCAGCAGTGGTGGGTCCCACCCCATGTGTAACTGACCAGAACACAATGCTGGCCTCTGCACAGGAAGGCAGGTCCCCAAACAAAGCCTGCCAGAGACTGAGCTCTCTGTACTTGACCTTCTCTCTTAACTCACCAATTATATAACAAACTGATCCTTCTGTAGAGAGGAGTTCCTGAGGTTTGGGAAGGGAAACAAGGATCAGTGCTGACTCTGGCTAATGAGGTATGAAGACTTGGGAGTCCATGTCTCTCCCATCCATCTAATGGAACTTCAGATATTTTAGTGTAGTTGTTTGAGCACATCTTCACGTCTTGATCTTACAGTTGGGGCTGCTGAAGTTACGAGAACGGCATTTATCTAAGGGCAGAGTTCAGGGTGGTAGGGGCATGGGGTGTATTCATACCACCTTGTGTTTCTCTGACAATGAACCATGAAAGCAATGGTAGTGTATAACTACAGATATGAAAGTGTGTGTTGTTCTTGATGATGATGGGGTGCTAACCGTGAGTGCCAGTTAAGGGAAACTGTCATCCAAACTCAAAAAGGAGTTAAACTAGTTCTTCCAATGAAATTAAATATTTACTTGCTATTTAAATAAGCAGAAAGACAATTGAGACTTCCTTCCCATTGACTTATTTTTATTTTTCTTCCCAAGTATCTGAATGATTTAGGTATCCAAAATAATCTTGATGTTGGTCCTTTTGTTGGATCTCCTAAGACATGTTCTTACACATGTGGGGGCAGTATTTTACATAAATTCAGTTTTCATCCATGGGAAATTCTATACTGTGCACCTGCGGAATCCAAGCATTATTCTGTAGTCTTTGGGGAATAGGTATTTCTCTTTCAAGTCGAAATCTGAAATGAAACAGAACCTGTTACTTAGTCTCCGATCTGGCTGTTCTCATATTAGTGAGAAGGAGGTGGGAGTGGAAAGGATTGTGTTTCTGGAGGAGGATTGCTTATGTGATTCTTGAGTCGCCTCATTGCTGTGCACAGTGCTGTGTTATTCTGCTTCTCCTTTCTTGCAAGGTAATGCTTCTCCATGGTGATCCTACCGTCAAATTTAGATGAATATTTATACATCCTCTCTTGTGTAATTTTATTTATTTTGCATCTCTTCCCTCTGAGTGAGCCTTTATATTATCCCTTTCCATACATAAGGAAACCTGGTGAGTCGGTATCCATGGAGACGCAGGTAGTGGCAGAACTGCTTCTCATACTGTCTGATCCCAAGTCCAGTGATGTTTCCTTCTTAGCATATTTCTTCCCTTCTGCCCACATAAGCCTTGTCCAGGATTGGCCAGGATGTCCAGCCTTGGAGTTTTGTGTATGCCTAACCTGACCCTTCATCCCCGTCTTCATCTGCAGCCTCCTTGCCTGTTCAGAGGGGCCTCCTGGTTGGTTTTCTTCCCTTATTAAAAGCCTCTTTGTGATGTTGACTTCTAGCCTGGGTCACTGACGCTCTCCCCCTGTGAAAGTCATCTTTGCATTGATGAACGTCTGCTTATTCCCTCATACGCCCCTTACCTTGTAGACTGGAAGCAAGGACGGGCAGCTCTCTGTGTCCCCAGTACAATGCAACATAAAGCCTTGTGCAGAAGAGCAGAAATGGTCACTGCACTGACCCGGGCTGCCCTTTGGAAGACCCTACGGGTATGGAAAGGCTTTGCTGTCCTAGGTTGCATTTTTATGCTTGTAACTTGTGGGGATCAGATTTATTGAAGAGTAAAGGCGCTGCTCACGAACGATTGCTTTGTGCTTTTGTTAATTACAGTGAGGTTAAAGAGGGGTAAATAAGTGAACTTCAGTATAGAACCAGGGTGGGGTGCCCCAGCCCCATACTCGGAGTGCTGTGAAAGAATGCATGAAACTTTGTACCAGGAGGTAGGTGAGAGTGCGTGTGGGGAGCAGACGATGGGCAGCAAAGTTGAGAGACTAAAGGACAAGGAAATTCTGAACACATCCAGTGTCTGATTCATAGCAGGCACCTCCAAGAGGCTGCTGTTGCAGACTGGTGGCTGAGAGCACAGGTCCTCTTTCTGCCCTTGCCTTGCTATGTGACCTTGAACTCTGAACTCACAGGCTCAAAAATTCTGTGAACCTCAAGATGATATTTTCAGACTGATCGCATGGCTTTGTCATATAAAGCATGGTTTCTAGCCCTGGGAGTGATAGGCAGAGGAACGGTGCCCCGAAGAGATCCACACTGAACCCTCTGGATCCTGGGAATCCATTTCCTCACATGGTGAAAGCAAAATGCCCATTTTGGGCATGTGACCTCCAGAACCGTAAGGTCATCAGTTTGTCTTGTTTTAAGCCACCGCGTTTGTGATAATCTGTTAGTACAGTAGTAAGAAATGAACATAGTAAGTATTGAAAAATAATGTATAGCATTGTTGTTTTCATTTAAGTAGGAGGAAAAGGCATGCAAGTTTTCCATTATGCAGAAGGGATAGGACTACAGAACTGCAGGAGTGATTACCCACTAGCACTGCTTCATTTAGAGGTCTGTGGACTAGTTTGTTCTCTAGGGGAAAGAGAGAATGGGCAGCATAGGCAGTTTAGGGTGTGGTACATGACCAGGGGGAGCAGTGAATGGCTCTGGAGACAGGAACTGGCTTGTAAAAAGACTTTGGAATTTGAGCCTAAGGGACATCCATTCTCTGAGAAGTCCATCTGGCTGGGTGTAGTTCCAGACCTTAGTTTTTTTTTTTTTTTTATGTATGTATGTGCTTGAAAGACAGAGTTAGAGAGAGAGAAGGGGAGACAGAGAAAGATCTTCCATCCTCTGGTTCACTAGTCATATGGCTGCAACGGCAAAGCCAGGAGCTTTTTCCAGGTCTCCCAAGTGGGCGGCAGGGGCCCAAGCACTTGGGCCATCTTGTGCTACTTTGCCCAGGCACACCAGCAGGGAGCTGGATCATAAGTGGAGCAGCGGGACTTGAACCAGCACCCATATGGGATGCGAGTGTTGCCGGCATTTACCTGCTATGCCACAATATGAGCCCCTCTCAGTCTTTTTTTCTGCAATAGATAATGAGTTTTCAAGATGGCACTTAGGTTCTCTCTTGCAGCCTGGTCTTGATATGGATGAAGGAATTCTGGAGAGTCTCCCTAGGCAAGGAAGCAATACAAAAATTCAGTTAGGTCAAATAGGATGCCAAAAAATGCCCTGTCTAGAGGTTATCACTATCCGAGTCTACCGTTACCATTTCTGAAACAGATAAGTTTTGCACACTAAACACTAAGTTGGTGCCCATGGAGGGAAAAACCAAGCTAGTAGCTAAATGGTGAGGACTCTCCTCCAGATCTTCTCCGTGTTGGGAAGAGGCCATTCTCATTACACAACTGTGCCTCGTGTTGGGAGGTGGTGTTTGTAGGCCTTCCATCAGAGTTAACCACACAGGTCTTGAATAAGGGGCTCTCTCCCTCATCCTCATCCTCATCCTCATCTCTCTCTATCATTTTCTGTCTCTCTCTCTCTATCTCTGTCATCTCTCATCTCCACTGTCTCCTCCTTCCCCTCCTCCCTCTCTGTTTCTCTCTCTCCCCGCTCCCTCCCTTATTTCTTCGACAGGCAGAGAGACAGACAAGGAGAAGCAGAGAGAGCTCTTGCATTTGCTGGTTCATTGCTGGTTAGTTCCCCAAATGGCTGCATGGCTGGGGCTGGGCCAGGCTGAAGCCAGAAGCTGGAAACTCCATCCAGGTCTCCTACATGGGTGGCAAGGGCCTAAACAGATGAACCATTTCCCATGATTTCCCTGGAGCATTAACAGGGAGCTGGTTTAGAAGCAGAGCAGCTGGAGCTCTACCTGGTACCCCAATATGGGATGCTGGAGTCATTAAGAGACATTTCTCTGGAAACAACAGACAGTGCAGTGGCAAGAATCAGCAGTCAGGGCCAGTGCTGCAGCGTAGTGGGTTAAAACCATGGCCTGCAGTGCTGGCATCCCATGTGGGTGCTGGTGTAAGTCCAGGCTGCTCCACTTCTGAACCAGCTCCCTGCTAGTTGCACCTGGGAAAGAGCAGAGGATGGCCCGCATGCTTGGGAGAACCCAGAAGAAGACCCAGCCCTGGTCAATTTAGCTATTTGGGGAGTGAACCAGTGGATGAAAGATCTCTCTCTGTCTCTTTTTCTCTCTGTAGCTTTCAAATAAATAAATCTTAAAAAAACAAAAGAATCAGAGCGGTCTATAAATTAGTAGCTGTCTCTGGCCAGCAGTCACTGAGAAGACTTGCAGACATTGAGATAAAGCATCCTCATTTGCAGAGGAAGCAGGCGGTGCCTGACTGGCAGGTTTTCAGGGTTACACTTTGTATGAAGTCAGTCACCCTCAGCCTTGCAAGGCTGCGGGAGAAAAAGGCAGTTTTGCAAGTCCAAGTCATAAAATTGGGAGAAAATTTGGAAAATTAGTTGGCAGCCAAAAAAGAATTCAGGCTGTAGCCCAGATTGTGGGTAAAGTATAAAGTTTCAGGGAAAAAGAAAGTAATGAGGAGAGCTGGACTCTTGTAATGGGCACATCATAGTTTGTTTCTGAATCATCACTCTTTTCTCTCTGCTCTTGCCAGTTTTACCAAAGATAACCATGATTAAGTCCAGTTGATTTGTAGAAATGGGTTTTGAGTCTCATTAAACATGGCCTGGTTGTTTGCATAATCTACTCTAAAAAGTGACGGGCTATGGCCTCCTTTTAAATGGGCCCTTCTGGAACTTGCAAGAAGGAATCAATGATTTTAAAAGCCTTGTACAGGCCTCTCCAGGCCAGGCAGCTAAGTGCAGGATTTGCCATGTGGATGGAGGAGCCCAAGCACTTGGGGCATTATCTACTCCTTTCTCAGGTGTATTAGCAGATAGCTGGATTAGAAGTGGAGCAGCCAGGACTTGAACCGGGGTCCATATGGGATGGCGGCACTGCAAGCCTTGGCTTTAACCTGCTGTGCCATTCCTCTGGTGGCATTCGTCTGATACATTCCTCTTTGCTTGAGGCTCCTAAAATGTCCTGAGGTCTCTGGCCTTGGTGGGTGCAATGGTGGGCCTGGCTGGCTTCTGGGAGAACCAGGCTGGATTCTCCCATGGTTATTTATGGCTCTTGCACTCCTTAAAGGTGTCCAGTAATACCTGAGAGTTTGGAATTCCAGGCAAATCTTTGCAATCTCACCACTGCTAGTGACTGCATCCTCTTACAAGGAGTAATTTCTTTGGCAGATCACTCGAATAACTGTATTGCCATAAAATTCCAAGTACTCTCAAGAAGGTGTACATTCAAGGAGGTGGTCAGGTAGGGAGAAAGGTGCGTGGTTCAGTTCTGCTCACAAAAGTACTTCTTACCAAGCTGCTCTGAGCTATAGATACCCCAAAGAACAAATATTATTTTTCTCAAATCTGAAAACTACAATCATGAACAGAGTTAGCAATGTTTTATTTTGCTATTTTTAATTTTTAAAGTTTTATTTTTTAATTTGCAAAGCAGAGAGGGAGGGAAAGAAAAGAGAGAGGATGAGGAGGGAGAAAGGGAGAGAGCCGAAGAGCTCCTATAGGCTGGTTCATCCCCCAGATGCACACGATAGCCAAGCCTTCACCTGAGCTGAAGCTGGGAGCTGGGACCTCCGTTCATGCTCCTACGTGGGTGGGGACTCGATTCCCTGAGCCCTCACTGCTGCTTCTCAGGAAAGACAGCTGGGGTCCCGAACTGCAGTGGGGAATGGAACCAGCTGCTCCGAAGTGGCCTCCAGGTATCCTCACTGCTAGGATAAGGTCTGCCCTCTTGAAGGAGAGCTTTCAGTTAAGCTGACTTTGGGTGGCAGAACCAGCACTGGGGTGACGGGGCAGCCAGAATGCTCATGAATGAGAAAGGGCAAAGTAAACTTGTAGGGGCGCATTCCGGCTTTTGTCTTAATTAACCATTTTCCCCATCCAAGTGTGAAGTCCCATATTTGCTTAAGAGAATGAAATAAAAAAACCAAATAACCCAAACTAATAAACGAATTTTGCCTGAGTCAAAGGAAATTATTCAAGGAAGTGGAACTGGGTTCAGACAAAGGGGATTTAAATCACCTAGCCAGAGAGAGCTAAAGGTTCTGGTTTATAAAGATTTTAGCTTTGTTCTAAATCTGGTTTCTGCCTTTGAATTTTGTCAGAGTCTTCTGAGTCATTGTTAATTGTTTCTGTATATTTTTATTACAAATAAGTATTGTACAAATACCTGTTTAAAAAGAGAAAAGTGCTCTACAATTATTAAAATATACACATCTCTCTAATGCAAAAAATCCATTGTCTGACAAATAGGATCCACCATGGTGCATGTATTTCAACAGTGATTCAATCCAAGCCCCCTTATGGAAAGACTAGGAGTGGGGTGGGGGTGGGACTTTTACCCTGAAAGTGAGAGAGATTCCAGAAGAAGGTGCAGAGGAAGCAACCGTCAGGATCTCCAAGAACTAACTCACCCTTAGAAATAGACTTGGGGGCAGTGTGTGGCCTCACATCCCACATTCGGGTTCTTGGGTTTGATTCCAGCCCCAGCTCCTGACTCCAGCTTTCTGCTGACATAAACTCTGGGAGGTAGAGGTGATGGCTCAAATAACTGGGTTCCCGTCGCCTATGTGGGAGATGCGGTTTGAGTTTTTGGCTCCTGGTTTCAGCCCTTGCTCAGCCTCAGCTTTTGTGACCACTTAGGGAGCAGACCAGCAAATGGCAGTTCTGTGTCTGTTTGCCTTTTTCTCCTTCTTCATCCCTTTCTCAAAAACACTTGGGCACTTGGGCACCTGGAGTGGATCTAGTCATACAGCCCCTAATCTGTGATACTAGGTGTCCAGCTCCAACCAGCCCCCCCCCCCAAAAAAAATAGCAAAAACCTCTTATGGATGGGATTTCCTATTTAAAAAATTCTCCTGAGAGCTTGGTACACTTGGAGAATGGGCATGCTATTTAGACTTGTAGGTGTCTATTTCACAACCATCTATGCTATGAAAGTTGAGGCTTATATTTCTTTTTTTTAATTTTTTAAAATTTTTTTGACAGGCAGAGTGGACAGTGAGAGAGAGAGACAGAGAGAAAGGTCTTCCTTTTGCTGTTGGTTCACCCTCCAATGGCTGCCGTGGTTGGCGCGCTGCGGCCAGCGCACCGCGCTCATACGATGGCAGGAGCCAGGTGCTAGGTGCTTTTTCCTGGTCTCCCATGGGGTGCAGGGCCCAAGCACTTGGGCCATCCTCCACTGCACTCCCGGGCCACAGCAGAGGGCTGGCCTGGAAGAGGGGCAACCGGGACAGAATCCGGCGCCCTGACTGGGACTAGAACCCGGTGTGCCGGTGCCGCAAGGCAGAGGATTAGCCTGTTGAGCCACGGCGCCGGCCCGATGCTTGTATTTCTTAGATGATGAAGACCATGAGAGAATTTTCTCACTTGAATGCAATACCAAGTTCTCAAGGATACAAAATGAGATGACATAGGACTGTCATCCAGTGTGCATTTGAGTAATCCACAGCAAAGTTTTGGCTAAACAGGTGCTGATCTAGTGAGAATCACAAAGCTTACTCTTCTGTGGGGGCAGCTTGAATGATTATAAGGGCAGTAGGTCCGTGGTTGATCTATGAAACCCTTCTTTCTGATCACTGACACAAAATGACAATTTCTGGAAGGGACCAGACAATGAAAACTCAAATTATCCTTTAATTCCATTTCTCTATCATCTTTTTGAAGAATCTTTCTACTAGTGTTGCTCTACCTAAGGACTAGTCCAAACTAATCAGATATTTTTTTCCTACTAAGCTGTGTTTGGCAAGGAAGAAGAGAGGAAGAGAGGTATATGCCATCCACTCACCATATTCCACACCTGCTTAAAGCTTGTGCTGGCACCTCAGGCCCTTGTATTGACTTGACTGTAGCTTCCAGAACAGTCAAGCACCAATTCTGTAGGGCAAAGGGAAATTTGTCCTCTACTCCCTGAAGGCTCACTGACAAAGATGAAAGAGAAGGAAAGGTACCTGCACTTATTAATGTGTGAAAGGGGCAAATCACAGCTCAGGGGCAAATCACAGAGAGTGTAGTTATCAGTAAGGTGCAGCAGTAAGCCTGCTAGGTTTCAGCTTTGTTGCTGGTACTTGGGCGCAATCACACCACCACACCACTGGCCTCTTCAGTGCCGTGGATCCCTTTGGCAAGAGATAAGAATCCATGTACTCCTTTTTAGTATTTTCTTTTTCTACTTAATACCATTGGTTGAACTCTGTAATTAACATACAATTATTCTTAGGTGTTTAAAGTTTACTGAAAAGTGATCCCTGTTAAATATAAGAGTGGGAATAAGAGAGGGAGGTGATGCACAGTTTGGCACATGCTCCTCGGACTTACCCCTAATGGTAGAGCTAGAAACGTGCCATGGGACTCCAAATCTCATTAACTTGGCAGGTACCAATGCCATCTTACTAGTTAAAGTGATCAGTTTAAGTTCATAATTAATCATAAAGATAGGATTAAGTGTCAAAGGGATCACATAAATAAGACCAGTGTCTGCTAATACTAACTGATAGAATTAAAAAGGAGAGAACAACCCAACAACATAGGAGGTGGGATACACAGCAGACCCATAGAATGGCAAATGCCGTAAACAGCACTCTGAATCAGCCCTTAAGGCATTTGGATCTGGCTAAAATGCCCATGAGAGTTTCTCAGGCATGTAAAATCAAGATACTGTGGCAAAAAACGACCTAATGAAAGATCACTGTGAGTGAGATCCCTGTGGAAAGAATGGGCCATCAAAGGAGGCAGTACCTTTCTCTGAAGGGAAGAGAGAACTTCCACTTTGATTATGGCCTTGTCTAAAGAAGATCAGAGTTGGTGAACTCAAGAGGCTTCCATAGCCTTGGCAGCTCATGACAAGAGCCTCGGGTGCTTACTGATGTTTTAAATAAGAGTGTCAGTTGTTAAATCAACAACGGGAGTCACTGTGCACTTACTCCCCATGTAGGATCTCTGTCCTTAATGTGTTGTACTATGCGAATTAACGGTAAAACTAATCTTCAAAAAGTACTTTAAACTTTGTGTGTATTTGTGGGTGCAATCTGTTGAAATCTTAGTATATACTAAGTTGATCTTCTGTATATAAAGATAAATGAAAATGAATCTTCATGAAGAATGGGATGGGAGAGGGCATAGGAGATGGGATGGTTTGCGGCTGGGAGGGTGGTTATGGGGGGGAACGGCTATAATCCAAAAGTTGTACTTTTGAAATTTATATTTATTAATAAAAGTTTTCCAAAAAATCCATGTACTCTTCATATAATTGTGTTTGTAATTCATAAATTAAAATCAGTAAAATGACAAAAGGAAACCAGTGCTACTGAAATAGAGTGATCAAATACTAAAAGGAGAAGTGTGGGATAGAGAAGCACTTATACTTTAAAACAAGAAAAAAATCTTGGAGATTTCTTTAAAAAATTATAAATAAACTTGCTTTTTGATACAGCAATCCCACGACTGGTTATATACACAAGACTTGAGCACAATGTATCAAGCAGATACCTGCTTCTCCATGTTTATAGCAGTATTGTTCTCAGTAGCCAAAAATTTGGAACCAACCACGGTTTCCGTCATCTGATGAATGGATAATGTGGTATATACACACAATGGAATATCATTCAGGTATAAAAAAGAATGAAATTCTACCATTTGTATCAAAAATGCATACAAATGGAGGACATGATATTTAGTGAAATAAGCCAGACTCAGAAAAATACCACATGTTCTCCCTTATATGTGGGGGCTGAAATTTAAAAAACAAATAAAAAACAAAAAAATGCCTGTGTGTATGAATATTGCTGCAAGTAGTTTTGTAAAACTGTTTTATCCTTTTGTCAAGCCAATGGTTATGAATGGTCATTTTTCCATTCAGTTATTGTTCATAGCCATTGTCTATATTCCTGCTAAACTTGGGTCTTTTGATTTTTACTTGTTAAACTTCTTATTCTGGAAAGTATTAAGACTTTTAACTGTAAAGTAACTGTAAAATATACTATCTGAATAACTAAACAAAAAAGGGATAAGGAATAAGAGTGGGGAGGGAGGAAGGGAATATTTTTATGTTCTTAGAGTTTTATCTATAAATCACATCGAATCTTTTAAAAACTAATGAAAAATTAAAATAAGAAAAAAATCTTGTGGCAAGCCTAGTAACTCCTATAATCTTGCAGTAGTAAGATCGTAAATGATATTTGATCGCCTCTATCACAATAGAAATGTGAGAGGAAAATACCTGTGGTGGTGAAAATTCTCGTGGTGGTGGAGTTGCAGATATTGTTGTGTTCCGTTACCTATATTTATTAATGAAGAAAATGCTAGTGTGTCATTTAGAGGTTAGCAGCGGTAAGGATCTAACATTTTCCCTACCCAAGTTCAACACCAACTTCCCCAGAATTCTGAGTGTGAACCCTCTGGGGTCTGGGGATCTCCAGTGTGAATCCTGGAGAGAAATACTCTGCAAAATAACAGGGAAGCACTGTGGGACCTGAAGATCTTCATGCTTGTGGACATCGGTGCTTGCATTTTGTAAATCTTAATGGTTGCAGGGCGCATATGTCTGAGAGGAGTGATTAAGGAGAGGCCAAAGCCATTGCTGAAAACTCCACTGAGTGTTTTTGGGCCTCTTGGTCTAGGATGTTATTTATAAAGCCAGAATGTCGGGAGAGAACGGCTAGCGAATCCACTATTCTAGATTAGGATAGGATGGTGACAGACGTTTAGTAATTCCATATTAATAAAGCATGAAAACATAATGAAAAGAATGGTGCAATAAGCAAAGGTCTTTCTTGGGAATGGTTGTGGATAAGTAACAGTGACTAGGAGAATTTTCAGGCTGAAGAGTTTGTGAGAAGGTCCAGTTGTGCGGACTGTTGTCACTCAGCAGGGTGCCTAACTGAGCATCATCACGGGGTTCACAGTAGAGGTGCTTACTGCAAACTGTGTCAGTAGCTCATTTTCTGAGAGGTTTAGGCTTCCATCTGACACACTGCTTTGCACATAGTAGGCTTCTAAATATTTGTTTAATTGTTTCTATACCATAACTTTGTATATCCTATTCACTGTTCTCATAACATTTTTTTTAAAAGTCAATATTTATTTTCATTGGGTAATTTAGCGAGACAGCTTATAACAACCACAAGCAAACAAGTAGCTAGCTTTTCAAAACTGTCCACGCCTGCTGTATAAAAAAAGGCAAGCACAATACATTTTTATTTTGTTAACAGGAGGCTCAATAGGATTGCAAAATTAATACCGGTAGAGATTTTCCACAGACATCTCCCATTGCAGTCTTACTGGAGAAGCATTCACAAATACCTTTTTAAGTGATGGATTTGACAGCACAGTCTTTAAATAGAAGACAGAGAGCAGTTAGGCACTTACCCTGGTTTAAATGTATCAATATTTTCTCATTTTTCTTGTGAATAAAATGTTACAAGTGGATAACACACCTGAATGAAGCGTAGATCCTGGGCTTGTGCCCTTCATGCTTCCCTCTCTGGGGCAAAGTTGAAAATTCAGGGAGGTAGTGGTGTTTATTGTTGGTGAAGGCGCCTTGAAGAACTCACATAACTCAGAGTGCACATTGTTCAGGCCTTGCTTTCTCTCCTGTGTATATAAGAAGAGTTGCAGTGGTGGTGGTGGGGGAGTTGTCTTCATGGTTCATAAATCCGCAGTCATCATATCTTGCTGTTGCTTCGATGGTGTGTTTATGACTTCAGCATTATCTCTGATAGCTCTGGGTTTGCACCTAAATTAACAGCATGGTGTATTTTGGCAGTGGTTCAAAAGCTATTGATTTTTAGTCATGTTTTTTGGCATCAGTGAATGTATGGATGACATTATTATAGAATTTCTAAAAGCGTTTAACTTATAAGTATTGACTGTTTAAACAACAGCAAAATAGTGTGTAAAATTATTTACAGAATTGATTTCCACAATACTGACAAGTCCATGGGTATTTGTATACCACAAGAATTGGAACCATCATGTGTTTTTGACAAACATAGTTTATAATTCTTTGGCCTACGAACTTTAAAATGAAATTCTTTTTTTTTTTTTTTTAAAAAAGGTATACTTATTTATTGGAAAGGCAGAGTTTCAGAGAGAAGGAGAGACATATCTTCCATCTAGTGGTTCACTCCCCAAGTGGCCACGCTGGCCAGGGCTGGACCAGGCTGTTTAACCTGCTGTGTCACAGTGCAGGCCCCTAAAATGAAATTCATGGAGTAGGTGTTTGGTCTACCAGTCCAGTTGCCTGCATCCCATATCAGAGTGCCTGAGTTCCAATCCTAGCCCCAACCCCCAGTTCCAGCTTTGTTGATGCAGACCTTGGGGAGCAATAGTGATGGCTCAAATGGCTGGATCCCTGCCATCCATATGGAAGGCCTGGGTTTTACTCATGGCTTTTGGCTTTGGCCTTGCTAACCCTGGCTGTTGTAGGTAATTCAGGAAACCAACAGGTGGGAGCTCACTCTCTCGTTGTCTCCTTCTTTATGTCTTTCTACTTCTCAAATAAGTGCATTACAAATAATATTCTTAACCTTTTGGTATTCTTTTCTTAATGCTGTTTCTAATTTGCACAAAATGAGACTTTAATACTTTTTAATTAACAAGTAGATTATACATATTTATGGCATGCAACATCTTATTTTGATATATGTATACATTATAGAATGGCTCAAACTAATATATGCATTACTTTTTGTGGTGAGAACACTTTGTATCTACTCTGGGTGAATTTCAAGAATACAGTCGATGAGCCATATGTAACTGTAGTCCTCATGGTGTCCAGTGAATCTCTTGCACTTACTCTGCCTGTCTCCCTACAGTTTTGCCTCCTTGAACCAACATATTCCTTGACCTCTCACCCCTCAGCCTCTGAGGACCTGTAATTCACTGTTTGTATGATTTTGACTCTTTAGGATTCCACATAAAGATGAGATCTTAATGTGCTTGACTTTCTGTGTCAGGGTTATTTCAGTTACACAGTATCTTCCAGGGTCATCCATGTTGTTGCAAGTGACAAGATTTCCTTCTTTTTGAAGGCTGAGTAGCATCACATTGTGGTTATGTACTACATCCTCATTGTCCCTTTGTCTGTTGATGGACCCTTAGGTCAGTTCTGTCTTTTGGCTTAGGAATAATTTGGCAGTGGTCATGAGAGTGCAGATATCTCTGACATACTGAATCATATCTTTTGGATTGATAGTCCATAGTGGAATTGCCAGATTATATTATACTTCTGTTTTTAGTGTTTTAAGGAATCTCCATACTCTACCAGAATGACTGCATTAACTTACATTCCATGCAAGGGTTCCCTTTTCTCCACATATTTGCCAACATGTTTTAATCTTTTGTGTTTTTGATGATAGCTATTCTAGTAGATATGAGGGCCTTTTAATGTGCATGACTAATTATGTTAATGATATTGGGCATTTTTTCATATACTTGTTGGCCATTCCATGAGAACTATCTATATCTAATCATATGCCCATTCTTTTTCATTGAGTTTATTGGTTTTCTTACTGTAGAGTTGAGTTACTTATGTATTTTGGGTATTAATCCCTTACTGGAAGTCTGGTTTGCAAATATATTCTCCCATTCAGTTGGTTATGTCTTTACTAACAAAAATAAAGCCTGGGCAAGAGAAGTTCATAACTGAAAAAGTCATGTAAGACAAGCCCGTATTCAATGGTGAAGAGTTGAACACCTTTCTACTACGATCAGGACCAAGACAAGGACGCCCACCTGGGTTACTTCTGTTTAACACAGTTTTCAAAGTTCTAGCCAGAGTAGTCAGGGAAGAGAAAGAAAGAAAAGGTATCCAAGTCAGAAAAGAAAAAGCTAAAATGTCTGTGTTTACAGGTCATGTGATCATAAGTATGTAAATCATTCCAGACTCCATCAAAAGACAGAGCTAGTGAATGAATTTGGAAACCCTGTAGGCTGCCAAAGCAACACACAAACATCAGTAGCATTTCATTTTTTTTCAAAAATTTTTAAAATATAGTATTACATATCAGGAAATGCATTTATGTATACAGATTAAAGAACTTTTTTTGTCATCTGATAATCCTCATCGCTAGCACCCAAATTAAGAACAAAGCATTTTATTACCCAAGATTTCTATACACTAACAGGTAATTATCTGAGAAAAAATCAAGAGGGGCTAGCATTGTGGCAGAGCAGGTTAAGCTGCTGCCTATGATGCTGGCATCCCATATGGGTGCTGGTTTGTGTTCCTGCTGCTTCACTTCTGATCCAGCTCCCTGCTAATGGCCTAGGAAAGCAGTGGAAGATGACCCAAGTTCTTGGGCCCTTGTTACCCCTGTGGGAGACCCAGAAGAAGCTCTTGGATCCTGGCTTCAGCCTGGTTCAGTGTTGGCTGTGTGGCCATCTGGAGAGTGAATCAGTGAATGGGAGATCTCTGTGTCTCCCTCTCTCTCTCTCCAACTCTGTCAAATAAAATTTTTTTTTAAAAAAAAATCAAGGAAACTTTCCAATTTACAATAATTACAAAAATACTTAAAAATAAATTTAACCAAAGAGTTCAATGATTTATATATGGAAAATATGAAACATTGACAAACTTTGAGGAAGACATGAATAAATGGAATGATATCCCATGTTCATGGACTAGAAGATTTACTTCTGTTAAAATGTCTGTTTATCCAAAGTAGAATTAGAAAAAAAATCAGAAAAAAAAATCCTAAAATTTGTGTGGTACCGTTGAAGACTCCCAATAGCCAAAACAATCTCTAGCAACAAAAAAACAGAGCCAGATATATCACAGTATATGATTTGAAACCTCTGCTATAAAATAATCAAAGCACCCTTATACTGGAGTTAAAGCAGAATAGAACAAAGGAAACTGGTCAACAGTCCAGAAATCCACTCAGTTATGGTCAGTTTATTTTTTCACACAGATATCAGGAACACACAATGGGGAAAGGACAGCCTTTCTTATAAAAAGTGCTAGGCAAACTGGATACCCATACACACAGAAGAATAAAATTGAACCTCATCTCACACCATACATACACATTCATGTGTGTGCCTGCACAAAACCTCTTAAAAATGGATTGAAGACTTAAATACAAGACTGTAAAACACAGGAGAAAAACTCTATGACCTTGGTCTGGGCAGTGCTTTTTTTTTGAACAGGAACCCAAAGGCTCAGAAAACAAAAGCAAAAGAAAAAAATGGGATTATCTCAAACTAAAAAAAATCATGAAACAAAGGAAAAAAATCAGGAGGCTGGAGATACTGATAATATTTAATCTCATGATTTAAAAGTTGTATATTTCTGAAACTTCACAAGGTACAAGTCATATTGACAACAAATATTTCTAGACAAATAGTTGTAAGCCACATGCTGTTACTGTGAACATTTTTTTTCATTTATGCTCTTTTTAAAAAATTTTACTTAAGTTATACAAGTTTCATGTATTTCTTATATACACACTTAGGAACGTAGTGACATTTGCCCCCCCTCCCCCAATCCTTTCTTCCTCTCCTTCTCATGTTCCAGCTCTTAATTTTTTTTTTTTTTATAAAGATTGGTTTATTTACTTGAAAGTAAGAGTTACACATAGAGAGAAGGAGAGGCTGAGAGAGAGAGAGAAAGAGAGAGAGAGGTCTTCCATCTATTGGTTCACTCTCCAGATGGCTGCAGTGGTCAGAGCTGGGCTGATCAGAAGCCAGGAGGTAGGAGCTTCTTCCCGGTCTCCTACATGGGTGCAGGGGCCCAAGGACTTGGGCCATTTTGTACTGCTTTTCCAGGCCATAGCCGAGAACTGGATCAGAAGTGGAGCAGCCGAGACTTGAACTGGCGTGCATTTGTGGTGTAGGCACTGCAAGCGGTGACTTTACCTGCTACACCACCATGCCAGCTGCCCCCATCCTTAATTTTTACAAAGATCTATTGTCAGTTTACTTAATGATTGTATAGTTAACCCTATGCTAAGTAAAAAATTCAACAAATAGTATAAAGAGAAAAAACAAAACAAAACACTGTTCCTCAGCGGAAGAGACAAGGCTGTAAAGAATCATCGACTCTCAAAATGTCTGTTTCATTCCTTTTTAAAAAACTTTTATTTAGTAAATATAAATTTCGAAAGTACAATTTTGAGGTTATAGTGGCTTTTCCCCCCAATAACCTCCCTCCTACCTGCAAACCATCCTATCTCCCACTCCCTCTCCCATCCCATTTTTCATCAAGATTCATTTTCAATTATCTTTATATACAGAAGTTCAACTTGGTATATACTAAGTGAAGATTTCAACAGTTTGCACCCACACAGAAACACAAAGTATAAAGTACTGTTTGAGTAGTAGTTTTACCATTAATTCACATGGTACAACACATTAAGGACAGAGATCCTACATGGGGAGTAAGTGCACAGTGACTCCCATTGTTGATTTAACAATTGAAACTCTTATTTATGACATCAGTAAGCACCCAAGGCTCTTGTCATGAGTTGCTAAGGCTATGGAAGCCTCTTGAGTTCACAAACTCTGACCTTATTTAGACAAGGCCATAATCAAAGTGGAAATTCTCTCCTCCATTCAGAGAAAGGTACCTCCTTTTTTTTTTTTTTTTATTTGACAGAGTTATAGACAGAGAGAGACAGAGAAAAAGGTTTTCCTTCCATTGGTTCACTCCCCAAATGGCCACTACGGCCAGAGATGCGCCTATCCAAAGCCAGGAACCAGTGCTTCCTTCTGGTCTCCCATGCGGGTGCAGGGGCCCAAGCACTTGGGCCATCCTTCATTGCCCTCCTGTGCCACAGAAGAGAGCTGGATTGAAAGAGGAGCAACTGGGACTAGAATCTGGCACCTAGATGGGATGCCAGTGCTGCAGGCGGAGGATTAACCTCCTCACATCCTCTCCAGCATCTGTTGTTGGTGGATTTCTGTATGTGAGCCATTCTAACAGGGGTGAGGTGAAACCTCATGGTGGTTTTGACTTGCATTTCCCTGGTTGCTAGTGGTCCTGAACATTTTTTCATGTGCCTGTTGGCCATTTGGATTTCCTCTTTGGAAAAATGTCTATTGAGGTCCTTGGCCCATCTCTTAAGTGGATTGTTTGTTTTGTTGTTGTTTTGGAGTTTGTTGATCTTTTTGTAGATTCTGGTTATTAATTCTTTATCAGTTACATAATTTGCAAATTTTTTCCCCCATTCTGTCAGTTTCCTCTTCACTCTCCTGTTTTTTTTTTTTTGTTTGTTTGTTTTTGTTTTTTTTCAGAATAGAAACTTCTCAATTTGATGTATTCCCAATTGTTCATTCTGGCTTTGACTGCCTGTGCCTCTGGGGTCTTTACCAAGAAATCTTTGCCTGTGCCTATATTTTGCAGGATTTTCTCAATGTTCTCTAATAATTTGATGGTGTTGGGTCATAGACTTAGTTCTTTAATCCATGTTGAGTGGATTTTTGTTGAAAAAGATTTTATTTATTTGAGAGGTAGAGTTATAGACAGTGAGAGGGAGAGACAGAAAGGTCTTCTGTCCGTTGGTTCACTCCCCAAATGGCCCGAATGGCTGGAGCTGCACTGCCAGGATCCAGGTGCTTCCTCCTGGACTCCCATGCGGGTGCAGGGGCCCAGGGACTTGGGCCATCTTCTGCTTTCCCAGGACACAGCAGAGAGCTGTATTGGAAGAGGTGTAGCCGAAACTAGAACCAGCACCCATATGGGATGCCAGATCTGCAGGTGGAGGATTAACCCACTGCGCCACGGTGCTGGCCCCAGAGTGGAATTTTGTTTAAGGTGTAAGTTAGGGATCTTGCTTTATGCCTCTGCATTTGGAAATCCAGTTTTTCCAGCACCATTTGTTGAATAGACTGTCCTTGCTCCAGGAATTGGTTTTAGATTCTTGATCAAATATAAGTTGCCTATAGATGTTTGGATTGATTTCTGGTGTTTCTATTCTGTTCCACTGGTCTATCCATCTGTTTCTGTACCAGTACTGTGCTGTTGTGATTGTAACTGCACTTTTGTTTATTTTTTCAAAAAAACCAGCTGTTTTGCTGATCTTTTGTAATTTTTTTTTGATTCAATTCTGTTGATTTCTTGTCTAAGTTTAATTATTTCTCCTCTCCTACTACTTTTGGGTCTGGTTTGCTGTAGTTTTTCTAGATCCTTGAGATGCATTGATAGCTCATTTATTTGGTACCTTTCCAATTTCTTGATGCAGGCACCTATTGCTATAAACTTTCCTCTTAACACTGCTTTTGCTGTATCCCCATATGTTTTGATATGTTGTGTTGTTATCTTCATTTACTTCCAGAAATTTTTTGATTTCTCTTTTGATTTCTTCCATGACCCACTGTTCATTCAGTAGCATGTTGTTTAGTCTCCATGTATTTGCATATGCTCTAGGGATTCCTGAGTTGCTAATTTACAGCTTCATTCCATTGTGGTCTGAGAAGATGCATGGTATGATTCTAGTTCTTTTAAATTTGCTGAGACTTGATTTATGGCCTAGTATGTGGTCAATCCTAAAATAAATTCCATGTACTGCTGAGAAGAGTGTGTATTCTTTAAATGTATAATGAAAAGTTCTGTAGATAGCTATTAGATCCATTTGGTCTATATTGTCAATTAAATCTGCTGTTTCCCTGTTGATCTTCTTTCCAGTTGATCTGCCTATTTCTGAAAGTGGAGTATTGAAGTCCCCCAGTACTATTGTAGTGGCGTCTAAGTCTCCCTTTAAGTTCCTTAACATATCTTTTAAATAAACCAGTGCCCTATAATTAGGTGCATATACATTTATAATAGTTACATCTTCCTGGTGAATTGATCCTTTAATCATTATATAGTGCCCATCTTTGTCTCTATTAACAGTTTTTGTGTTAAAGTTTATTTTGTCTGATATTAAGATAGCTTTGATTGCCTGTGCTTCAAGGGTCTTTTCCAAGAAATCTTTGTCTATGCCGATGTCTTGTAGAGTTTGCTCAATGTTCTCTAATGATTTGATGGTATTGGGCCATAGATGTTGGTCTTTGATCTATTTTGGGTGGAACTTTGTATAAGGTGTAAGGAAGGGGTCCAGTTTCATACTTCTGCATGTGGAGATCAAATTTCTCCAGCATTATTTATTAAAAAGACTGTCCTTACTCCTGGGATTGATTTTAGCTCCTTGGTCAAAGATAGGCTGGATGTAGATGCATGGATTGCTTTCTAGTTTCTATTCTGTTAAAATTGTCTTTAAGTCTGTTTTTGTGCCAGTGCCAGCCTGTTTTGATTGCAACTGCCCTGTAGTGTGTCTTGAAATCAGGTATTGTGATGCCTCTGGCTGTGTTTTTTTTTTTTTTTTTTTTTTGGACAGGCAGAGTGGACAGTGAGAGAGAGAGAGAGACAGAGAGAAAGGTCTTCCTTTTGCCGTTGGTTCACCCTCCAATGGCTGCCGCGGCCGGCGCGCTGCGGCCGGCGCACCGCGCTCATCCGATGGCAGGAGCCAGGTGCTAGGTGCTTTTCCTGGTCTCCCATGGGGTGCAGGGCCCAAGCACCTGGGCCATCCTCCACTGCACTCCCGGGCCACAGCAGAGGGCTGGCCTGGAAGAGGGGCAACCGGGACAGAATCCGGTGCCCCGACCGGGACTAGAACCCGATGTGCCGGTGCCGCTAGGTGGAGGATTAGCCTGTTGAGCCGCGGCGCCGGCGACTGGCTGTGTTTTTGATGTATAAGATTGCTTTAGCTATTTGGGGTCTCTTGTGTTTCCTTATGAATTTCAGCATCATTTTTTCTAGATCTGTGAAGAATGCTGTTGGTATTTTTTGATTGGGATCTTGTTGAATCTGAAAATTGCTTTTGGTAGTATGGACTTTTTTTTTTTATTTAGAATATAAATTTCCAAGGTACAACTTGTGGATTGCAATGGCTTCCCCACCCATACCTCCCCCCACCCCCCGCTACCCTTCCCCCTTACCCACTCCCTCTCCCCTTTCATTCACATTCAGATTCATTTTCAGTTCTTTTCTATACAGGAGCTCAGTTTAGTATGTGTTAAGAAAAGATTTTAAACCATTTGCCCTCACATAGCATCATAGAGTGAAATATACTCTTTGAGTACTAGTTGTAGCTTTAAATCACATTGTACAGCACATTAAGGACAGAGATCCTACATGATATTAATTTTTTTTAATTGATTGATTTTAATGTAACTTCCAATTTTTTAAATCATTTCCAATTATCTTTCTATACGGAAGATCGATTCAGTATATACTAAGCAAAGATTTTGTCAGTTTGCACCCGCGCAGAGACACAAGGTATAAAAATACTGTTTCAGTCCTAGTTATTGCATTACTTCACCTTGGACAACACATTAAGGACAGATCATACATGGGCTGTAAGTACACAGTGACTACTGTTGTTGATTTAACAATTTGCCACTCTTGTTTATGGCGTCAGTAATCTCCCTAGGCTATAGTCATGAGTTGCTGAGGCTATGGAAGCCTTTAGTGTTCGCCGACTTGGATCTTGTTCTGACAGGGTCATAGTCAAAGTGGAGGTTCTCTCCTCCCTTCAGAAGTATGGACATTTTGATGATGTTGATTCTTCCAATCCATGAACATGGAAGATATTTCTGTATTTTAATGTCCTCTTCTATTTCGTTAGTGTTTTGTAATTTTCATCATGGTTCAGATTTAAGCATGAATTTCGGGAGTATGGTAACATTTAGTACATACAGTTAAGAGCTATTGAGTGGATATTGGTGACTTTTCTATATTACTGGTTTCTTATATACTTGGCGAAGTCCTGTACCTAAACTAATTACAGTGAAAACTTTTATTCTAAAAAGCTTAACAACAGAATGTATGCTATATGATATTGATAGATAACAGAACAGTAAACTTCATGGCCAGGTCTTAATTGTTCCTCCTTAGAAATGTTCTTGAATTAAAACAATTCATGTTTCTTGTGTGTTGTGTTTGACAGTTGTAAAAGCAGACAATTATAATGTAGGGAAACCAGAAACACAATGTCTTCTACCCTCTAGTGAATTTGAGGGAAACTATTTTGCTCCTTATGCAGAAAGAAAATACCATGTCACAGGCTTCAGTAAAAGTGTTTTTCTGCATCCTGATTCCCAGAGCATAAACCATAAAATGAACTACTGCCCAAGTCACTGGCATGTTGCTTTTCTATAGTGATCAAAATGATGTCAGGTGCTTAGGCACCCAAACTCAGGACACTATGTACCCAATTTGTTTTTGAATTATTTTCTAATAATTGCATAATGTTTAATATACACATAATAGCTTTTTAAATGTTCTCGTTGGAGACGTGCTGAGATGCTTTAAAAATATCGTTTGGTGGTTTCCTTTTTGAGATTTCCTTGAAAGTTTGAATTGCATTCATGATGATTCTTGGCGAAGTGGGTCCAGATCTTGTTTCCTACTGATAGTTTAATTATATAAATAACATCTAAAAAAATTGCAGCATTAAAGATCTCTGAAGACCCTGAGCCTTGGGAAGACAGGGAGTTTACTTATCTGAAGGGGATCTAGAGAGGCAACATTTCATAGCCCTTTCTTACCACTTAGTGAACCTGTTGAAAAACAAGCACAGGAGTCAGAGCGGTATCAACACATTTCTTTCACTTCTGGTAAGACTGGATCAGAGGAGGAGGCTGAGCCTTGATCCCAGATGGGCTTCTTGCTATTTCCCTTCCCATCCAGAATTTCCTTGTGGGATCTTAGGCATGGTGAAACAGAGGCACTTGAAGGATTGAGGCTGATCATGGCCTTCATCTTGCCCCTTGAAGGAAGGGAGGCCACATAAACACCGTTAACTGTGACTAAATCATCCTTGCCCAGGGCAGATTTATGGGCCAGTGGATGTTAATTTCTCATCAGTTCACCAATCCAGTGAAGTGTTCCTTTTCTCATTTGGAGGTGTGAGTGCAAGTAGGAAACACAGGATTGTTCTTTCCAGTTATCAGTCTCTCCATTTCTTTCTCCCCTTATTTCTTGCTACCTAGCATGGAGCATAGTAGGCTGTAGCAAATAAATGGACAGTTCTCACATGCATTTATTTACTGAAGCCTAGGTAACAACAAAATATTTTGACTGTAGCTGTAACAGACATAAAAGGAGCTACCATTGTCATTTAGCAATGAAGGGCTTTTTCTATGGCCATATTTTTGGATGTTATTTCACGGATTCAATTAGGAAGAAGGGAGCAAGAAGAAAGTGACAGTACCCTGAGAAGGGTAGAAAATTAAACTTAACAAAAGCAAACCATCCCTGTACAGTTGTCCCTTGCATCATGCAGATCTTCATCCTAATAGTAAGCTTGAGTTTTGACAGAAGCTTCCAAAGAAGAAAGTAGTTGCAAGTGGTTGACGCTCCGTTTCAAGTTTTTTGTCATGAAAATGTGATAATTTCCTTGAAAGGCTCACTTCTTGGCCCTGTAACCTTTAAACACTGGGGTTGCTGTCTGCATTAATGCCCCAGGGGGAAGCTTGATGGTGTCTTAGATGCTCTCTTATGCTTAGACATCTCACTGTGGGGTGGAGGATTCTCATCTCCCTCTGTGCGGCAGACAGTTTTCTGTGTGCTCTGTGTTTTTCAACACAAGCGTGTTTTGGCTGCTCTTCAATGCAGAGTGCCTCGAGGACTTACATATTTATGATAACTTCAGGCCATCTGCTGCTCGATGATCAGAGGATGAAGAACAATTTTCAACTTCAACAAAGCCATACTGATCACAGCAAAGCAGTTCCTGCAGTATTCGTCTTCCATTGCACTGGATTTCATTGTTTCTAAACTCAAATGAGTTATTACTTGGAACTTTTTAAAACACTGATCCTTCCTGCCGTCAGAAAGCGTCAACATGTTGCCTTTTATTTCTGGGCCAGTGTTCAGGGCTCTAAACATGACAAAGATTCATTTTGACCTTCTGATTTAGCATGTAAATTAAGATACTTGAAGCAGAAGGCTCCATATTTTCTTCCAGTTCATGTGTAATGCCAACAGATTGGTATGCATCAAAATGGAACACTTTGAAGCGGATTCCATTTATAAAATGTCAATTACAAAAGGCAAGAATGCATATAAAAGTTAGCTAACTGGTGATATCAATTAGGTTTCTCTACTGCTGCATACCCCCATTGTCATTTTGCACCAGAGTGGAAATATCATGTAATCTCCATTCTGTTATTTTGAACAAACCTTGTGAATGTAGATGTGTATCAGTATTCCTTAATTGCATCTGCCTGAATAAAACCCTGAAGATACCAGTGGCTGCTCTGAGTCGCACACCACACTATATGACTCTGAGAAAAGTAGACGGAGTTTTGTGTACAGGATGAAGGTGCTTACAGGACTGGTTTAAATGTCAGATTATGGGTATTTGTTCCTACCTATGGATAGGTTTTCTTAATTTCCTAGATTAGAAGTTGGCAAACTGTGGCTGGGTGCAGTTTTTTTTTTTTTTTTTTTTGTAGTGCCTGCAAGCTAAGATAACCTTCGTATTTTTAAGTTTTTAAAAATTTACTTATTTATTTTTGAGAGAGTACTCCCATATGATCAGTTTTCAACTGATGGTGGCAGTCTCCAGCTAGTGGCAAAGCTGGGTGCTGGGTACTCATTCTGGGTCTACCACATGGGACAGGAACCCAATTACTTGAGCCATCGCTGCTGCCTCCCAGAGTTTACACTGGCAGCAATCGAACTCGGGTACTATGATTTAGAACACAGACAGTCTCAACCACTAGGCTAAAAGCCCACCCATGATCTCTATATTTTTAATAGTCACATTTCATATGACTATTTTGGCACTGATATAATAACCTGGATTTTGTAGCCTGGCCCACAGAGCCTGAAATATTTAATATTTGATCTTACAAGAAAAAGTTTTCCAGTGCTTTATGGTAGAAAGACTTTGAGGGAATTGCTATGATAGTTGTGTGATACGTAAAGGTTTTTCTGGGACTCACTTGTTGTGTCATCAGTTACCTGCAGTGGGAAAAGCACCACCAGAATTTGTGCTGAGAGTGGAGGAAGCTTTACGAAAGAGGAAGTTTCTTTTCTTTTTTTTAAAAGATTTTTATTTATTTGAGAGGTAGAGTTACAGATGGAGAGAGGGACAGACAGAAAGATCTTCCATCAGCTGGTTCACTCCCCAAGTGGTCTCAACGGCTGGAACTTCTTCCGGGTCTTCCCCGTGGGCGCAGGAGCCCAAGTGATTAGGCTGTCTTCTGCTTCCCCAGGCCATTGCGGAGAGCTGGATTGGAAGAGGAACAAGCCAGGACTTGAACCGGCACTATATGGGATGCCGGCACTTCAGGCAGAGGGCTAACCTACTGCACCACAGCACCGGCCCACTAGGAAGTTTCTTAACTCTGTTTTTCAGATGAGCCCCTGGAGCCTTTACCCCATCATTGGAAAAGGGGATTGGGTGGTTCCCAGCATGGACCTGAGTATTCTTCCCAAAGGCTGCAGCAAAATGCACAGGGAATCTGTAGCTAGTTCTTAGCTAAGGGGAGATGGTGAGGGACTATCAACAAAACAGTAATTCCTTCTAATAGTTTGGCCAAGGGGGATGTGAGTGTGAGTTTCACTTGGAAACCCACATGCCAATGAGAGTGAGAAAAAGTTACTCATTAAACTTTCTATTTGGGTGGACGTTCTTGGGACTTAAATCTAGAAGAAGTGTACTGTGAAATTCTGGGGTCTTGAGGGAGTGGTTGTGCAGGTTAACAGTGGGGTCTTTTAGACCTAGCAGCTGTGGGATGCTCGACACATGAAAGCCTAATTAATTAGCTTTGCCACTGTCCAATGGGTGGCATCTGCTGTCTTCCTTTCGGGTGCTTGCTTCTCGCCCATAGCTTTCGCGACACAGCTGATGTCCCATCATTTTGATCTCACAGTTTAGTCTTTTCCTTAGCCTCATTTTCAATTCTCTGTCTCATTAATGATGATTTCAACTCATTTCTTCATGTGGGTTGGTTCTCATTAAATTTGTGGAATATGCACCTGGCAGACGAACCAGCTTTTCTCTCTGCTTGTAAGTTGTGACAAGCTTTCAAACCCATCTTAATGAAACTCCCAAAGAGCAGCTCCCCTGTCTAATGTCAGATCTTGGAGAGCTAAGAAGCAAATGTGGGACAGACCTGGTAGAGGGGTGAGTGTCAGACTGAGCGGCAGAGAAATCTGGCTTCCTGAGTTGGGGCATTTGCCTGGTCACCCTGTGGCTCATTTTTCTCGCAGGCAACGTGGAAAGATTGGGCACAACCCTTTGCATGTTTCCCTATGTTGTTCAACGTTTAATTCTGTAGGTGACACCAGGAGAGGAACACTGATAATGAAATTTGTTTCGTCTTCAAACTGTTGTTTGTTCTCTGGTGTTCAGGAATAGCACAGTTCCTGTGTATTTGCTTCTTTCTGCTACTGGGACAAAGGACTACACACCAAGCTGCTCAAAAGAACACAAATTTATCTTCTCACCTTTCTGGGGATGACAAGTTCTAAACTTGGAGTTGGTGGGACTGGCGCCTCCTGGAGGCTGTAGCAGAGACTGTTTCGTTGCCTTTCTGGCTTTGAGAAGCTGTGTATGCTGCAGGGTATGGGGCTCTTCCTCACTGTGCCTTTTCTCTCTCTGCTTTCAGTGAGTCAACGCCTCTCCTGTGATTCTGATCTGAGCATCTCCTTTTATAGGAACTCTTATTAAACCTGCCTGGCCAATCCAGGGTAATCGCTACGTTTCAAAATCCTTTAATCACACCTGCAAAGTCTGGTTTTACCATGTGCTGTGTGTCCTCTTAAAATTTGTACATTGAAATCCTTAACGCCAGAAGGTGAGGGGAGGGTCCTTGGGGTTAGTCTCCTTATGAAAGTGACTAGAGAGAGCTAGCTGGTTCCTTCCACCAGCTGAGGGTACAGCGCAAAACCACCAGCACACAGGCTCCTGCCAGACTTGGAAATTGCTGCCTGATCTTAGACTTTCCAGCTTCCAAGACCATGAGAAATAAATGTTGGTTATGTAGAAGATGCCCAGTTTGTAGTATTTATTACAACAAACTCAAATGGAGTAAGATAACATGTAAGGAAACATTCACAGGTTCTAGAAATTAAGACATGGACATTTTTGGTGCCCGGGGGAGAGAGCATTATTCTTCCACTATCTATTCCTAATAATTGGCTGCTCAAAAACCCTTTGGCAGTTTCCTGGTGTCTGGAAACTGAAGCATTTTTCAAGATGTGTCTTTCTGTAGAAACAACCACGGACTACAATAAGCTTGCAGAAACGATTTTTTTTTTTTTTTACTCTCACTACCAGGAAGCTCAGTGATGTAAGTGATCTTCTCCCTAATAACCAGGCTGCAGTTTCAATTCACAGTGCTTTCCTTGTCTCCTTTTTTATTTTACATGACTTGATTTTACTAGCTTTGCCTCTCTGGGAAAGTCTGTTCAAGGTTGTATTTTGTATACAGTATTCTTTTAAGCAAAAAATGTTTTAACGAGAATTCAAACATTGCTGAAGATACCATAAACCACTGAATTGTACACTTCAAATGGATGGACTGTATGGTATATGAATGACATCTCAAGCTGTCATTCTCACACATATATGATTCCAAACAAGGCCAAAAGTTTCCCATTTTCTTGTTCTTGAGGGTGTGTACCTGTGTATCCAAAATGAGCAGTGTCTCTTGAACATAACCAGATGCCTGTTAATTGCCCTTCCGTGAGGTTGGAATAGATTTGCCTAGTAACTGCTCGTTCTAGGTGCCATGTAAGTCCCTCATAGGTTATACCAGTTACTTCTGGTTCTTTTCTCTGTTTTTGTAATTGCATTGTCAAAATGCTATAGTTTTGGAAAATTTGATGTCCCATAATTTTTTTTAAAGAAATGAAGGCATTCTCTTTGTTCTGTAAAAATAAAATATTTCATTGTTACTTTTATAAACATCAATTAGAATGATCTGTCTGATGATGTTTTTTTAAAGATTTACTTATTTGAAAGTCAGAGTTACACAGAGAGAAGGAGAGGCAGAGAGAGAGAGAGAGAGAGAGCGAGAGCGAGAGCGAGAGCGCTCTCCCATCTGCTGGTTCACTCCCCAATTGGCCACAATGGCGGAGTTGCGCAGGTCCGAAGCCAGGAGCCAGGACCTTCCTCTTGGTCTCCCACTCGGGGGCAGGGGCCCAAGGACTTGGGCCATCTTCTTCTGCTTTCCCAGGCCATAGTAGAGAGCTGGATTGGAAGTGGAGCAGCCGGGACTCAAACCGGCGCCCATATGGGATACTGGCACTGCAGGTAGCGGCTTTACCTACTACGTCACAGCACCAGCCCCAATTATTTTTTCATTTCTATATTATCTATTTCCCCTGCTTACCTTTGAATACAAACCTGCCTTCAGCATACCTCCACTCCCAATTGTGTCAAGTAAACCTTGGTCCACAGGCATCATAAAAGATGAAAGAATATCATCCTGTCTCCTTTTAACTGGATGAAAATACTGTATTTACTTTTTTGTCTTGAGATTTAAATCGTTCACTTGTCAGTTGTTTTATTTATGTGCTACATTTGTTTTAATTGTAATGGAATGCACATGACATAGAATTGAACATTTTAACCATTTTTGAGTGTGTGAGTCAGTGACCTAAAACCACTGAACTCTTACATCTCCCCGAATAGAAACTATGCACTCATTCAGTAATCAGTCTTCATTCTCCCCACCCCCCTTCACCCTTGACAACTGCCACCTTCCTTCTTATCTCTGGATTTGACTACTGTTGGTGCAAGTATCTAGGTGTAGGTAGAATCACAGAGTGTTTGTCTTTTTCATATCTGGATTGTTTGACTTAACAAAATGTCTTCAGAGTTCATCTATGAAGGTAGCATGTGCCAGAATTTACTTCCTTTTTACCTCTGAATAACATTTCTTATATACATAAATAAATCACATTTTCTTCCTTCATTTCTGTGCCAATGGATATGTGGGTTGTTTCTACCTTTCGACTTTATAACAACGGTATTTTTTAAAAAAGATTTATTTATTTGAAAGCCATAGTTACAGAGAAGCAGAAGGAGAGAGAGTGAGAGAGCGAGAGAGGCCTTCCATTCACTGGTTCACTCCCCAACTGCCTGCAGTGGCTGGAGCTGTGCCAATCCAAAGCCAGGAGCCAGGAGCTTCTTCCAGATCTTCCACATGGGTGCAGGGGCCCAAGGACTTGGGCCATCTTTGACTGCTTTCTCAGGCCATAGCAGAGGTCTGGATCAGAAGTGGAGCAGCCGGGTCTTGAACTGGCGCCCATGGGATCCCAGCACTGCAGCTTTACCTGCTACACCACAGTGCTGGCACCTCTGCTTTTTTATTCCTAAAAAATTTGTCGTTTTTGGTCTCATGTTTTAAGTCTTTTATCCTTTTGGTGTAACATAATGTGTAGAGTTTTAAAATCTTGAGTAGCAACTCATCTATATTCTTTTTGGAATTTGTAATATATTTGTGTATATATTATAGTAATATGTAGTTTCTTTGAACTCTGACCACACATTTGTTCTTCCATAATTTATTCTAATTTTTTTAAAACTGTATCTCCTGATCACTGATATACACCCCTCTACAACCAGTTTTATAAACTTGTTCATGTTTAATTTAAGCAGAAGGAGAATGTGTTGCTTCTTTTGAAGGCAGAGCTGACTCTAGTTATAGCTTGAGCTCCAAATGATAGTTCTAGGATTCAGTTTTTCTCTAGGTACTGCCTCTACTTTCCTCTAGTTTTCATTTTTAGGTTTCATGTGATGGTAAGATGGCAACAGCAGCTCAATCTTACACCTTGAGTTTCACTTTAGGGGCTAGAACAATACAAGTCTTGGCCATAAGGCCTTGAGTTAGCTCCGACAGGGCCTGCTTAGGTAGCAAGAAGGCATGAACTTATCCCTCTACCAGTTATTGTGGCTGGGCTCAAATGCAAGGCATTGACTGTCTTAGCACGGAGTCCCATGACTTCTAACTGAAGCTGGAAGGCAGGGTCCCATTTGAACCACAAGACTGAGAGCAGGGGAGCTGCATTTTATTCTAGGAAAATTTGGATTATTACTGACGTTGAGCATGGCGCCAAACTAACAACTGTCAAAGCTCTCCATCTAGAACGTGGTGTTCTCTCTCTGATGCTAATATCTGAATCTGCTCTTTTTAAGCCCAGCCAAATCTTTACCTCTTTGAATCTTTCCTGCTGCACTTTTGGCACAAAATGATGTCTAACTTATCCATATAACTAAGGAATCTTTTTTATTTTAATAGATATCTAAAATATTACTGATTTCCCAGATCCTGTGATTTGAGCTCGGAAAGAATGATAATTTCCTCTAAGTGATTTTTATAAAAAGATTTATTTTATTTATTTGAAAGAGTTACAGAGAGAGGTTGAGACAGAGAGAGGTCTTCATCTGCTGGATCACTCCCTAGATGGTCTCCTACTTGGGTGCAGGGGCCCAAGGACATGGGCCATCTTCTGCTTTCCCAGGCCACAGCAGACAGCTGGATCAGAAGTGGAGCAGCTGGGACTGCATCTGGCATCCACATGGGATGCTAGTGCCTCAGGCCAGGGCGTTAACCTGCTATGCCACAGTGCTGGCCCCACCTCTAAATGATTTATAATGTGTGTGCATATGTGTATGTGTGCGTACACACATTGTGTATCTGGGTAGCTGGGAGTTGATTGTTCAGGATGATTTTACCTGTGTCTGAGGTGGTCTGGCTGTTGGTTGGGTGATAGGGTGAGTGGACCAGGTGTTACTACTCTAGTGGGTGAGTCTGTACTTATTCACCTTCTTTTTTGAAAGCTTTTATTTAATAAATATAAATTTCATAGGTATAATTGTTGGAATATAGCAGTTCTTCCCCCCCATACCTGCCCTCCTACCCCCACTCCCATCCCACCTCCTACTTCCTCTCCCATCTCGTTCTTCATTAAGATTCATTTTTAATTATCTTTATATACAGAAGACCTTCTCTAAACTAAGTAAAGATTTCAACAGATTGTACCCACACACACACACACACAAAGTATAAAGTACTGTTTGAATACTAGGGTTTTTTTTTTTTTTTTACTTGACAGGTAGAGTTACAGACAGAGAGACAGAGACAGAGAGAAAGGTCTTCCCTCCATTGGTTCACTCACCAAATGGCCGCTATGGCCGGCGCTGCACCGATCCGAAGCCAGGAGCCAGGTGCCTCTTCCTGGTCTCCCATGTGGGTGCAGAGGCCCAAGCACATGGGCCACAGCAGAGAGCTGGACTGGAAGAGCGGAGGATTAACCAAGTGAGCCATGGTGCCGGCTCCACTGAATACTAGTTTTACCATTAATTCACATAGTACAACTCATTAAGGACAGAGACCCTACATGGGGAGCAAGTGCACAGTGACTCCTGTTGATTTAACAACTGATACTGTTACGTATGACGTCAGTGATCACCTGAGGCTGCACTTGTTCCTTGTGACTGAGTTTGAAGAGCAGCAAGAGTAAGGCAAGTTCTAATGTACAAGTGTTTTTCAAATGCTTGCTAATGTCTCACTGGCCAAAGCAGGCCACGAGTCTGACACTGGTTCAAGAGGCAGAAAAATACCCCACCTCTGGGTGGTAAGGGCTGCAAAATCACCACAAGGGCATAGACAGGAGGAGGGCAGGAAACAGGCTCCAGGTTTGCAGTCACCGTGCTGAGTGTATGATTAAGTTAGGAGATGGGAGAAGGAGGAGGAGAGCAGGGTTTGGATTTGCTCCTAACAAGACCATAATTGTTATGTAACACCTGACATTTTTTATTTTATTTTATTTTTTTATTTTTGACAGGCAGAGTAGACAGTGAGAGAGAGAGAGAGAGATAGAGAGAAAGGTCTTCCTTTGCTGTTGGCTCACCCTCCAATGGCCGCCGCAGCCAGCGCACTGCGGATGACGCACCGCGCTGAACCAAAGGCAGGAGCCAGGTGCCTATCCTGGTCTCCCATGGGGTGCAGGGCCCAAGCACTTGGGCCATCCTCCACTACACTCCTGGGCCACAGCAGAGAGCTGGCCTGGAAGAGGGGCAACTGGGACAGAATCCGGTGCCCTGAGCGGGACTAGAACCTGGTGTGCCAGTGCCGCAAGGCGCAGGATTAGCCTGTTGAGCCAACACCTGACATCTAGATGTCTACCTCTTAAGCACATATTTGTTTTCTGATTAAGTGAAACCATCCTCTTGTCAATTTTCCCAACTGTCTGAGTTTGACACATTCAGGACACTGATTTGGCTACACACAGAACAGTGAAACCTTTCCTTTCCATGTTCTTTGTTTCCTTCCCAATACACCTTGTTCAGACTTGGCTGTTCCAGGAACTCTTTCCTGAAAAAATGCAGTCTATACATCCTTATTCGTCCTGCCATGATACATTTTATAATTTTGTATTTTGAGAGACTTAGCTTATTGAACTTGTTCCTTTGGATATGTGTAGGTCAAAGTGGGTTGCAGTACTATTAAATGTGATGTGCATTGCTCAGCTCAGATTCATCCAGTGATTGTACACCCCGTGAAGATGGGAATCAGGTCTCAGTTGTTCACAGATGAATCCACAACACTCAGCACAGAGTCTAAGGTTTAACAGGCTTCAAACACATATTTGTTGAAAGCTGGAACCCTTGGAATTGATTTTGTCCTTCATTGATTTGTACATTTGAGTTTTTCTTCCAAACAGGAGATACACAAGCAAATCAGAAAACCAGCTTCCAAGAGCCAGCATTGTGGTGCAGTGGGTTATGCCTCTGCTTACGAAGCCAGCATCTATCTGGAGTGCTGTTTGAGTCCTGTTTGCTATGCTTCCAACCCAGCTCCCTGCTAATGCACCCAGGCGAGGGCAGTAGAAGATAGCCCAAGTACTTAGGCCACTGCCACCCCCATATGGGAGACCAGGATGGGGTTCCTGGCTCCTGTTTTTAGCCTGGCCCAGCCCTGGCTATTGTGTTCATTCGGGGAGTGAACCAGTGGATAGAAGCTCTCTGTCTCTGTTACTCAGCCTTTCAAATAGGTAAATAAATGTAAACAACAATAAGAACAACAACAAAACCCAGAACAACCTCGCTTCTACTCCCCTTCCCTCCTGGCTCTAATTTCCTCATTAAATCCCACACTTGTCAGAAAAGTGTGCCTTATGCATACTCTTTAATTTACCTGTAGTGTAAAAATCCAGGTTAAGTTTGTGAGTGCTAGTAAACCAATGGCAGCCCTATGAATTTAACTTTTCAAAATTAACTGTGATTGCACTATCGAGGCATAGACATGATTCAATAGCAAGGTCTTAATTTAGGTTTTGTAGTACTTGATAGAGTATGTTTTTTCATCTAAGTCTATACTTGGTTTTTCTTTTTTGGAATCAATTCCCACGACTTGTAGCTCTCTGCAATAGCGATGTTAATTGGACAGTTAGTAAAAACATAATAAAGAGAATCAGAATCGCTGGGTCACACTGCATGACAGGCCATGTGAGGCCTTCTGAGCTGCGGAATGTATCTGTTTTCTGCACCCCAGATTATTGATAACAGCACTGTCTTCCTTACTGGGTTGCAGTCAGGAAGGCTGGTTCTTGTAGCTATTGGCAGGTTCACTAGTGAGATCAATACACCGTGAAATGATGAAAGAAATACGGTGAAGGGAAGGAGCCGTTGAAGGCAGAAGTGGTATGGACATGTTAGATCCGGTAGAGCAGCGGACCTACGGATGGGGCGGGGGGAGGGAACAGGTTATGTGAAGGCTGGAGCTGTACTTGTGGCTTTTTCCTAATTGTGTGGGACTCTAAGACCAAGTGCTGGCTTCCTTTGCAGTAGTGCAGTGTGCATTCTATGTGAGTGAAGTGCAGTGACCTTTGTCTACTCTGTGGTTTTTGAAATTACAAGGAAGAAATGAAAACATTCAGAGTTGAGCACATGCCTCCCCCATGTTAATGATTTTTTTCCTCCAAGAAGGGTAAGTAAAAGAGAAAAAAAACAAATGACACAAATTAATCAGTGTCATCTGTCCTCAGCTTGTGTTCCTGGACAGTGACTCCTTAACACATGTGTTCCATGCTCTTAGCAAAGGCGTGATAAATCCTTACTTAGTTACTGTGGCCTGGCAAAAAAAAATCTTCAAGTACAACTTTGATTCCAAAGAGAAAAGTTTGAAAAAAATGAGGGGTTGCACAGGTCAGGCTCCTGGAAGCTCCTCTGGGAATGAAAGGTGTTTATGTGACATTGATTCTGACAACCTGCCCACTTGTAAATGAGTCCTTGGGGATGGGGTGTAAGTGGAACGGCTTTACAATTGCAGCGTCTTGACACATTTTTTGATTACACCATTAAACACTGTACGGCTGCATCTTGAGTTATTATATAGACCAGCAAGTAGAGAGATGGCACTTTCCGCATTCCACTGTGTCTGATTTGGAATCCCTTTCTGCACCTGCATTTGATTCACTGTTAGGGAGTGAATTAAACTTGCATGCGCGATGCAGTTTTTAGAATCTGTAACTCAAATGCCGCAATAAAAATGGCAGCTCCGTTTTATAAAAAAGCGACTCCAAGTCTCATTCTTTTCATAAAAGATCATAATTGTTACTCTCCATGAAGTTCAGCTAACTGTTACAGGAGAGAGCACTGGTTCGTGCTAAATGTTTTGAATGTTCTTTTGCTCAAATATAAGCTCAAAATTAAAATGCCATTTTTGCCATTTAGCTTTATGACTGATTATTGCATAAGTGGCAGTTGGGTTTCTGAATTGGGCTGCCTGGCTATGAACCACCAAATAGGATTGCTTATCTGAAACACTTTGCTGCCAAACCAGACCCTGCAACGAATTACAAGTAAGCAATTAAAATAGAGGGCGTTTTTTTGCGGAGCAATGGATTGGCCGTATATTCTCTTCATTATGCAGTCTGCTTGGTGGAGTTTAAAAACAATGTTCCATTCTCCTTTTTTATTTTGCAAATGTTGGGTTCATGACAATGGACCATTTTCTTTTCTCTGAATTGAAGCAGACCATCTCATGTGGCAACCTGTCTCCCAGGCTGGGATTTGGATAAGTCCATTGCTACATCCCTAGAATCAGAGAGTGATTCACTGCCTGTATTTGCCTGCCAAACTCGAGATGCTTTGTGCAGTGAAGAATAATAAAAGCAGAAATATAGGGGAAAAATGTAATCCCTCCATTACAAGACTGGATAACCCCTTGATGTCACGGAGACAGTAGCACAGCTGCACGAGGATAATGAAGAGAATGAAGAGACTTTTTACCTGTGTGTATATGGCCACCCATTTAATAGCAATTTGAAAGTATCAAGCTCATTTCTTTTAGTGCTTGAGATTCTGCCTGAATTGAAGATGAAAGGTTTGAGTTTCATTAGGAATGGAAGCAAAGTTTTTTCTATCCTCAGAACATATTTTGTTCTGAACAAGTGGCATTCTTTTAATCTAGTTAATTTGAGAACATCTTGGGTGACAATTATTGCTGCACAAAGAACAATAATTACAAAATGACGTGGGCAACTTTGGGCCAATTTATGAACCTGGAAGTTGTTTAGCAACCAAAATCAGGACAGGAAATGCATAAATCAATCTGTTCTGAAACTTGGAAAGTTTTGAGGGGGTTACCCTTCGGTTATGAGTGGATGATACTATGAAAATGAAATAGAGGAAGGATGCTATCCTAGTGTTAGACAAAGTCCTTTGGCCCATGTCTACTGTGGACATTTGCAAACTTTACTGCATGTGAGCATTCTGGGGAAGGTTTTAAAAGTCTCAGTGTCTGGGCCATACCTCATGAAATTGGAATATGTACCTCTTTGAATAAGAAATTTCAACTCTGTATCTTCTAAAAATGTTCCTTGACTCAGGGAAAAATGTTTTTTAATCTGTGAGTTTATATATGAACTCATAGCTAATGTTGTCAATCAAAAAATAGAAGATAAATAATTGATAACCCCCTCAGCAACAAATGATAGAAGGGTTTTCTGGTCCATTCATCTCTTACTAAGTACTGTTTAATAATGTGCGATGAGCCCAGCATTTCGTTTTGTGAACAAGTGAAATGAGATTGCAAGGATGATTATTAGTGGCATGTTTCAAGGAGAATAATCAAATGGTTTAATAATATGTGAAAAATCTAGAAATTCGTGGGTAGACTGTTTCACATTGGAAGTCCTGTGGCTTTTCTGAGAGGCTCAAGGCTTTGTTAGGATCTGTCTCAGGCCGGCGCCGTGACTCAACAGGCTAATCCTCCGCCTTGCGGCGCCGGCACACCGGGTTCTAGTCCCGGTCGGGGCGCCGGATTCTGTCCCGGTTGCCCCTCTTCCAGGCCAGCCCTCTGCTGTGGCCCGGGAGTGCAGTGGAGGATGGCCCAGGTGCTTGGGCCCTGCACCCCAAGGGGAGACCAGGAAAAGCACCTGGCTCCTGGCTCCTGCCATCGGACGAGCGCGGTGCGCCAGCCGCAGCGCGCCGTCAGCGGCGGCCATTGGAGGGTGAACCAACGGCAACGGAAGACCTTTCTCTCTGTCTCTCTCTCTCACTGTCCACTCTGCCTGTCAAAAAAAAAAAAAAAAAGGATCTGTCTCAGAGTACAGGAATATGCAGGGACTGTAAATGTTTGGGCCATGTGCTATGTTTCCATGTCTGGCAATGTCATATTGTGGCCCTAATTTCTAGATTCTTAGTGAAGTGTAAAATATCTAGAGTTGAGAAGCTGTGGCAGCTCTCAGAGAGGACTCTTGTTTGCTTCTGTGACCCACTAGTATTACACAGCTGTTTTTTCATTTACTTCGTAGTGTTTGGAGTCATAGATCCTTGTTTCTTACCAAGAGCGCGTGGGATGATGTGGCTTATTTCTTAGACCTCCTCATGGAATAAATGGTCCTCCTAATGGAATATTTCTTTCCTATTATTTTTTCTTTTGATTCCCATTATGGTGGTGTTCCAAAGTTAAATACAGTCCTTTGCTCTATTACTTTCTTAGGGTTGCTCTAACAGAGGACCAGACACTAGGGACTTAAAGCAACAGAAATGTTTTATCCTACAGTTCTGGAGGCCGGAAGTCCAGAATCAAGGAGAGTTAAGTTCTGTAAAGTTTCCAGGACAGTATCTTTCTATGCCTTTCCCAGCGTCTGGAAGCTGGTGTTCTTTGGCTTACTGATGCCATACTTCAGCCCCTACCTCCATCATTACACTGTCTGCGCCTCTGCATTAACATGGAATTTTCTTCTTACATGGCCACCAGCTCAATTAGATTAGATTTCATCTTAACTGAGTTACATCTGTAAAGACCTTATTTTTAATAAAAAGACCCATTCGTAGGGGTTGACACTTAAGTGTGTGTTTTCATGGGATGCGATTCAACTCACACAACATTCGTGTTGTGCAGGGGATGTGCACCTTGTGACTGGTGCCTGAGAGCTGTGTGCATTGGATAGTTAGAGTGACAGCTTTCCGTGGAGCAGGTGACCTGAAATCAGTGCATGTTCCTTCCGATCCCACTCATCTGCTCAACACCCCGAGTACTACTACAAATATCGGGGAAGGAAATCAGTATGCCTAGGGAGTGTGTGTAGATGCCAGAGGGCCAAACATTGCCCAAGTGTTGGCTTTCTTCTTTCTTTAGTGCTGAAGTGGTACATATGGCTACAGAGGTTCCCTCGGTTTCTCAGTCTGTGTGTGTCATACTCTGTCCACTTTTCCCATTTTCCTTTATTGTTGTGCCATTTTAATACTTCATTTCCCAGTGAGGTACTGCTACTACTTTTTTTAAAATATAGATTTATCTATTTTTGGAAAAAATTATGGTGATAGTGATCCTCCATCCACTGGGTCACTCCCCAAATAGCCGCAATGGCCAAGGCTGGATCTGGCCAAAGCCAGGAGCCAGGAGCTTCATCCGAGTCTGCGTGGCAGGGGTCCAAACACTTGGCATCTTCTGCTGGTTTTCCCCCATTAGCAGGGAGCTGGACTGAAGTGGAGCAGCTGGGGCTTGAACTGGCACCCATATGAGATGCCAGCATTTCAGGTGGTGGCTTAACCTGCTATACCACAGCACTGACCTGGGATACTCTTCAGAAATGTTTGACTTGATGCATGATGCTGTGAATTTACTATACAACATGAATCAGTTCTATATACTAAACAATAAAATCTTCTTATTTTGGTAAATTAGAAGTATTCTAATTTTATCCGAGTAGATAATCTGTCTTTTAATTAGTATCTTTAAATCATTTACATTTAATGTACTTATTGATGTATTTGAAGTTAGATTGGTCATTTTATTTTTGTTTTCTGTTTGTCATCTTTGCTTTTTTACCTTTGTTTCTCTTTCATGCTTATTTTAGGTTATGTGAATAATTTCTAGTTTTTTTTTTTTTTTTTTTTTTTTTTACAGGCAGAGTGGACAGTGAGAGAGAGAGAAACAGAGAGAAAGGTCTTCCGTTGCCGTTGGTTCACCCTCCAATGGCCGCCGCTGACGGCGCGCTGCAGCCGGTGCACCGTGCTCGTCCGATGGCAGGAGCCAGGAGCCAGGTGCTTTTCCTGGTCTCCCCATGGGGTGCAGGGCCCAAGCACCTGGGCCATCCTCCACTGCACTCCCAGGCCACAGCAGAGGGCTGGCCTGGAAGAGGGGCAACCGGGACAGAATCCGGCGCCCCGACCGGGACTAGAACCCGGTGTGCCGGCGCCGCAAGGCGGAGGATTAGCCTGTTGAGCCACGGCGCCGGCCTTAATTTCTAGTTTTTAATTTTATCTGGTCATCCTTGGCTATATTTCTTTGTATACTTTTGGATTTTTAAAGGTTTATCTATTTGAAAGGCAAAATTGCAGAGAGTAAGAGAATATCCTCCATCTACTCAAATGGCTGCAATGGCTGGGACTGGGCCAGCCTGAAGCCAGGAGCCAGGAGTTCCATCTCGGTTTCCCACGTGGGTGGCAAGGGCCTAAGATTCGGGCTATTCTCCACATATGTGCTACTAGGTACCTCAGCACGAAGCTAGATCTTAAGTGGAGCATCCAGGACTTGAACCTGCATTCCTCTGGGGTGACAGCATTGTAAAAGGGCGGCTTAACCCACTGTGCCACAGTGGCAGAAAATGTTCCTATGCAATCTTTCACAGTATAGATTTAATATTTAGACATTTCAAGGAAACATACAAGCCACGCAAGCCTATAGGTCCATTTGTTTTCTTCCTCTTCTTGTCCTATAAATTACATCTATATACATTGAAACCTCCATCAGAAAATGTTAAAACTTTGCTTTTACCCATCATGCGTATTTTTAAAAGTTAGGAGTAGACAACCGTTTATTTACTCAGTTTTTATGATTGCTGTTATAGTTTCTTCACAGATGAAGTTCCAAGTTTCCCTCTGACCTAATTCACTTTCAGCTCAAGGAGTAAATATCCCTTATTATGGCTTGTAGGGAAGTCTGTTGAGTTGTACTCTTATTTTAGAGCCATGAGGTCATCATAACTTCACTGATGTGTACATGATGGGTATGTGTTGGGTGTGTGTGTGTGTTTTGTCAGGCAGAGTTAGACAGTAAGAGAGACAGAAAGGTCTTCCCTCCATTGGTTCACCACCCCCCCCCCCCCCAAATGGTCGCTACGGCCAGCATGCTGTGCCAATCCGAAGCCAGGAGCCAGGTGCTTCTCCTGGCCTCCCATGGGGTGCAGAGCCCAAGCACTTGGGCCATCCTCCACTGCCCTCCCGGGCCACAGCAGAGAGCTGGACTGGAAGAGGAGCAACCGGGACAGAATCTGGCGCCCCACCCAGCACTAGAACCCTGGGGTCCTGGTGTCGCAGGCGGAGGATTAGCCTAGTGAGCCGTGGCGCTGGCCTTTTCTTTGGTTTTCTAATGAGAAACAAAATTAATTGATTTAATACGTCAGGCACTATTAGCAACAACTGAAGAAACTGCAGTTAGGAAACCAGAAAAAAAAAAACTTGTTGCCCTCACCAGCCAAATACTTTATGTATAGGGGAGATGGTCAGTCCATAAGCAACTAGAATACAGTGTATCAGATGTCTTGGGTTCTATGTGGAAAAGCAAAGCAGGGGCCACAGATGTGCTCCTAATATTAAGAATTATATTAAGTTGAAGGCGTGTGAATAAAAATTACACATATTTAAGGTATATAACATTTTGTCTCCATTTGCGTTGTAAAATGACTTGCATGACAAGTCTAATGAACATATCCATTGCCTCACATGGTTATCTTTTGTGTGTGTGTGTGCATTTGTGTTTGTGTATTTGTATCGCTTCTCAGCCTTTTGGCTAAATCAAATGTGTGTATTTGTGTGTGTGAAGATATTTCTTAGCAAATTTCAAGTAATTCAAACAGTATGGTACTGGCATAAGAACAGGTACATAGACCAAGGGAACAGAACACGAAACCAGTCATAAACCCAAGCATACATGAGTATGATCAACTAACATTTGACAAAGGTGCCAAGAATACACATTGGAGTAAGAATATTCTCTTCATTATGTGATATTGGAAAAAGTGTATATGCCTACACACACACAAAGAAATTGGATCCTCATTTTATATCACACACAAAAATCCAATCAGAACATATTAAATACTTAAGCATGAAACCTGGAACTATAAAACTGTTAGAAGAAAACACAGGAGAGCTCCATGGCATTGGGGCTGGCAGTGACTTTTTTGGATACCACACAAAAGCACCAGCCACAAAAGCCACAGTAAACAAGTGGGACTCCAAGGAACCAAACCAAAAGAACCCCATGTATTTTTACTAGTGTAGCTGGAGGTGACCTTTGTGAGAAGGGACTGATGGAGTCAGGACTGGAAGGTGCCGGCCGTGGCACTAACTGGGAAAGAGTGAGGGAGTGGCAGGTGTAGACAGAGGAGACTGCTGTGTTGAAATCATAGAACAGAGTGGGAAGATGGGAGGTGTTGAGGAACGCTTCCAGACAGCTGAGACAGGCGGGTACAAGTGCTGTAAGACGTGAGAAGGGCCGCGTGGCTGTTAGATCAACCGTGTGAGATTGATGTAGGAAATGCTGTTTTATTTTCAATTTTTCACTCTTTTGGGAATATTACAGGGATTAAAAACACACCCTCAGATACCGGAAGGAAACGCGTCTTGTCTCCTGCAGGAATATGCAAATGTGGACCTAGCCGACAGTCTTGCAGTTTCGCCAGACAAGCTGGAGAGGGGAACGTTGAGTTAGCTCGTCTTGTTTTTAAATTAGTCACTGAAATCCTTCAAAAAAAGTGAGGAGTCCTGAGCAAATGCACATCTGTGGGTGGAAGTCGGCTCCAGGAAGCCCGTTTCGTGAGCGCTGCTGTAGAAGTGTTAATCTCCCAAGGAGAAGGTCCATCCCCCCACTTGTGATGAAGGTAGCCCTTGGAGCATAGATCACTTAAACCCGATTGGTATCCTTCCCTTGTCTAATTTTTATTGCAGTCAGGGACTGTACACAATAGTGAACGACTGGGTGGAAACATTCCGTTTGCAAGCATTGCTTCTTGCTGTGTCGGTGAGATGCGACCGGGCGTCAGTCTGCCAGTGGCTCAAGGACAACCCCACGATGCCAGCGGCAGTCCCCTGCCTGCCCTCCTTCCTTCTTACATGGCCGACTTGGGACGGTCAGTAGCCTTTATTGCCAGAGAGGTTTATTATATTTAGCACAGCTCTCTCCGCAGTCTGGGGATATGATTATGATTGTTGCCTTCTCCTTATCTCTGCCTTTGATGGGACGAAAACCTCTGGTATAAATATGTGCCAGGGAGGGCATGTGCTTTTCTTCTTCTCAGCCTAATGGATGAACAGCTGGGAGTTAATGAGCTTTTAATAGTGAGTGTAGGGGGTTAGTTTGTTGCAATTTCAGTCTCTGCTGAATACTCTGAGGTCTCCTTGTTTTTCTATTTCCCCTTAACATTAGCTTTATTGATACCTGCAAACACCTGTTTAAAATTCACTCAGCACGGAGGGGACATATTTCTTTTTGGATCACCTTGGCCTCCGCTGACTCTTCTGTAATGATGAGGCAGTGGAACTTAATGTGAGGTTTTATATCTTCATTTCTTAAGGACTTCAGAAATGTTATTTAGGATTACATTTTTGTCCAGCACCAAAATAACTTTTTGCATACTCTTTGGTATATTTTTCTTCTCGCCTTTAATTTTTTTTGTGCCTATTTTGGCCTTAGAGGCAAAACAAGACAAAGGCTTTCCTCCAGTAATACATCTTGTAGCACTGCTCTTAACCTTTCTTTCTCATTTATCTTTTCCTCCTAAATTAAAATTTCCTCAGACCTATCCATTGTAAATCCCCTGTCATAAAATGATTTCTTGTAGCTGAAAAATTATCACGATCAGCAATAATGCTTAAGTTTTATGCAGTGTATGGATCACCATAGAAAGCTTGCAAATCATTTTCATGCATCTGTATTTTCTCATTGGGTATTCACAGTTACCCTCTGAGATGGGCTGGAACAAGAATTGCCATTGTAGAAAGCAGAAAACTGAGTTACTGTATATTGTTAGTCAAGGTTAAATGGTTGTAAAAGGTAACACATGGGCTTGGTAGGATGTGAAACATAAAGGGAATCAAAACTTGTCCTACCTAGAGGTACACAGTTAACCGTTTTGTTGTGTTTCTTCCAGTACTTCCAAAGCTCATCAAAACATACCTGCTCTTCTAACACAAAGAAGATACTTTTGCTGTGCCATCGTGCAGCTTTATTTATTTGCTCTTGTAGGGTCGATATTAAACACATATGATATTAAACCATACCTCTCTTCCTCCTGCACAGTGGGGACTTCTCATAGTTTATTTAACCAGTCTCCTATTGATGGACATTTAGATTGCTTCCAATGTTTTGGTATTTCAGAAGCTCTGAATAGCCTTGTAGATATATTATAAATATTCTTGTTAAAAACATCCCTAGAAGGGGTATCACTGAATTACAGGGTATGTGCATTTAATATTTTGATACATGTTTCAAAAAATTCTTAGTATTTTAATATTTACACAGTATAACAGTGTGCTTGCTTGATTGTACTCTCCCCTCACAGTCTCTCTTAATATTCTTAAAACATAGAGCTTTTTGAACTGTCAGGCTGAGATTTAAAAATATATTTCTGTATTAGACACTCAGAGATGGATCAACTGATCTACCTACCTGCCTATAAGATCCCATCCACTTGTCAGTCTCCAAATGCCTGTGACTTCTGGGGCTGAAGCTGGGAGGCAGAAACTCAATCTAAGTCTCCCCAGTGGATGGCAGGAACTTAATTACTTAAGATACCACCACTGCCTCCCAGGGTCTGCATTAGCAGGCAGCTGAAGTCAGGAGCCCTTGCCAGAAATTGAATGCAGCCAGTCTGATGTGGGATGCAGACATATCAACCAGCATCTTAACTACTAGGCTAAATAGACACCCCAGTCTGACCTATTTTAACTTATATTTCATTAATTATTAGACTGAACATCTTTTCATATGATCATGAATAACTTGAATCTCTTTCCCAATTTTCTGTTTATTTGTGGCTCTTTGGAGTCTGAATTAATCATCATGGTTTTTAAAACCTATGTATTGAAGAATACTGCTTCATTTATCCTTTCCCAATCTGATGTTTCTCTCTTTTTTTTCATTTAGAAACCGATTTTTATTGTGAGAATAAACAGGGTCACTATAAGAAAATGCTAGGAGAATCTGAAAACAACATAGACTCCAGTACCCACAATACTGTGATAACTATTTTTGTATTTTGCTCTGTTGTTTTCATCTTTCTTTGTGAAAGTGGGTGTGTATTTGTGTATCTGTGATTTTTTTTTTGAAATTTATTTTGTCTTGCTAATTCTAGAGCATCCTACACTGTCTGAAAACTTGGATGGAAATCTCTGAAGCAGATCCATTCATTTATTTGTATTACTATTCTCTTTCCATTTGCATTGAGAAGAAAATTCCTTAGTGTTTACAAATAGCTTTTTCAAAATTATTATTTATTTTTATTTGAAGAGGTAGAGGGAGACAGAAAGAGATACTTCTTATCTACTGGTTCAGTCCTCAAATGTCCATGACAACTGGTGCTGGGCAGGCTGAACTAGGCGCCTGGAATTGAATCGAGGTCTCCTATATGGGTGGCAGGATCCCCAGTACTTGAACCATCATCCGTGGCCTCCAGGGATGCACATTAGCAGGAAGCTTGTATCAGAAGCCAAGAGCTTCTTCCAGATTTCCCACATGGGTAGTAGGGGCCCACGCACTTGGGCCATATTCTGTTGCTTTTCCCAGGCCATTGGCAGGGAGCTGGATTGGAAGTGAGGCAGCTGAGACATGAACTGGCACGCATGTGGGATTCTGGCATAGCAGGTGCGGCTTTACCACCTACACCACAACACTGGCCCCCAAAAGTATGCTCTTAACTGTGAAGGTAGGGGCTGTCTTTTAAAGGGAAAGTGACCTGCCTATCCCCCAGTCAGTTTTCCATTCAGGTCAACCTAGGCAAATCAAACATTCTAATTCACTCTGTTCTGGTTGGTATGTTAATGAAGTATTGTGAGCACCCCAGTTGGAGTCCTGGACCACAGGTTGCAGTCCATTGGTCAGGTACCAATAACAAAAATGGCTCTTTGAAGGCTGATCATTTTGGCAGCTGAAAAAGGGACATGCCTAGGAAATGGAAGTAAAGTGGTTAACATCCATACCAGCATGGGATGCAGAAGATAGAATTCCTATAGGCTTAGAAGAGAGTGCGGTCAGTATTTTCTTAACCATGTTTGTCAGGGCTTTTTAGGAAATTCAGGTAAAACCTGAGGCAGGACTGTATCCACCAACTTACCTAATAGGTATTTTTTAGTTGTCTTTTGCATGGGGAGTCCATTGTAATCACAGGGTCTACTGTTGTTAAGTTTATTTATTTTTGACAGGCAGAGTTAGACAGAGAAAAGTCTTCCTTACATTGGCTCACCCCCCCATATGGCTGCCACAGCTGGCGCTGCAGTGATCAGAAGCTAGGAGACAGGTGCTGAGTGAAATAACACAGTCTCAAAGGATCAAATATCATATGTTCTCCCTGATTGGTGACAACTAACTGTGCACCTAAAAAGAAACCCCTTGAAGTGAAATGGACACTATGAGAAGCAATGACTTGATCAGCCCTTGTCCTGACTGTTGAGGAACAACTTACTATTTTATTCCTTTTACTGTTTTTTTTTTTTTGTTCTACTTAATACTATTGGTTGAACACTTTAATTAACACATAATTACTCTTAGGTGTTTAAATTTAACTGAAAAGTAATCCCTGTTAAACCTAAGAGTGGGAATAAGAGGGAGGAGATGTGCAGTTTGGCACATGCTCACATGTACTTATCCTTAATGGTAGAGCTAGAAACGTGCCAGGAGATTCCAATTTAATCCCATCAAGGAGGCATGTACCAATGCCATCTTACTTTTTTTTTTTTTTAATAATTTTTGCCAAATATAGTATTCTTGGTGGCAGATTTTTAAAAATTTTATTTATTTGACATATAGAGTTAGACAGTGAGAGAGACAGAGAGAAAGGTCTTCCTTCCGTTGGTTCACTCCCTAAATGGCCACCACGGCTGGAGCTATGCCGATCCGAAGCCAGGAGCTGGGTGCTTCCTCCTGGTCTCACATACGGGTGCAGGGGCCCAAGTACTTGAGCCATCCTCCATTGCCTTCCTGGGCCACAGCAGAGAGCTGGACTGGAAGAGGAGCAACCAGGACTAGAACCTGGCATCCATATGGGATGCTGGCACTGAAGGTGGAGGGTTAACCAAGTGAGCCATGGCACCAGCCCCACATCTTACTTGTTAAAGTGATGAGTTTAATTTCATAATTCATCAAAAAGATATAGGATTAAGTGTCAAAGGGATCATAAATAAGACCAGTGTCTGCACATAATTTATAGAATTAAGAAGGAGAGAATGATCCTACATGGGAAGAAGGATACACAGCAGACTCATAGAACGGCAAAAGCCCTCAATGTCACTCTGGCCTCAGAATCAGCCCTTAAGGCATTCGGATCTGGCTAAAAAGCCCAGGAGAGTTTCTCAGGCATGGAAAGCCAAGACACTGTGGCAAAAAAACAAAAACAAAAACAAAACAAAACACAAAAAAACAAAACAAAAACCTAAATGAAAGACCTCTGTGAGTGAGATCCCAGTGGAAAGAAGGGGCCATCAAAGAAGGCAGTACCTTTCTCTGAAGGGAGGAGAGAACTTCTACTTTGATTATGGCCTTGTCTAAATAAGATTGGAGTTGGTGAACTCAAGAGGCTTCCATAGCCTTGGCAGCTCATGACAAGAGCCTCAGGTGCTTACTGATGTTTTAAATAAGAGTGTCAATTGTTAAATCAACAATGGAAGTCATTGTGCACTTATTCCCCATGTTGACATCTGCCTTTAATGTGTTGTACTATGCAAATTAATGGTAAAACTACTCAAACAGTACTCTATACTTTGTGTGTCTTTGTGGGTGCAGTCTGTTGAAATCTTTACTTAATATATACCAAGTTGAACTTCTGTATATAAAGATAATTGAAAATGAATCATGATGAAGAATGGGATGAGAGAGTGGGAGATGGGATGGTTGTGGGTGGGAGGGATATTATGGGAAAAAAGCTGCTATAATTCAAAAGTTGTACTTTTGAAATTTATATTTATTAAATAAAAGTAGAAAAGAACAGAAAAGAATAAAATGTGTATACATTTATTTTAAAAAAATTTCAATTGACAAATAATTATATGCATTTATGGACTACAAATATATATTTAACAATGTGTTTTTAAAAATCCAAAAATTTTTGATGTGTGCTTAGTAATTCTACATTTTCATGGGGTACAATACTTTAACACATATATATGACATAACTGATCAAGTAATCAGCATTTCCATTTCCTTACGTTTTCTTTGTGGTTGGAGCCTACCAGTTCCCATCTTGCAGTCCTTTAGGCAGAATATCATACGTTATTGTGAGCTGTAGTCACCCCTCTGTTGTGCAGCACTAGAACTTAATGTTTCTATTGACTGTATTTTACTGCCTGTCACCCAACCTCCCACTAAGTCCGCCTTTCCACACTTTTCCAAGCCTCTGGAAATCATTCTAAGTTCAGATCAATTTTTTAAGAAAACTGGCACATAGAAGAGAGAGAATGTGATATTGTCTTTCTGTGTTGGGCTTATTTCATTTAATGTAATGACCTCATTATAATAATGGAAGTTTTAGCAAGAACATCTAGGCAAGAGAAAGAAATGAAATGCATAGAAGTAGGAAAGGAGGGAGTCAAATTATCCCTCTTTGCAGGTGATATGATTCTATGTGTACACAAATCTAAAAACTTCATCAAAAGCCTCCTGGTGCTGTTAAGTGAACTTACTAAAGTGGTGGGACACAAAGTCAGCATACCAAAAGCATGTATTTTAGGTAGCAATAGCAACCTTGCTGAGGAAGAACTGTAAGAGCAGTTTAATTCATAGTAGCTAAAAACAAGTAGAATACCTTGAGATAAATTTAACTAAGGTTGTGAAAGATCTCTATAATGAATGTTACAAAACACTAATAAAAGAAATTGAAGAAGACACAAAGGGATGAAGGCTGTCCATGTTGATGGATTGGAAGGATTACTATTAAATGTCCATGCTACTCAAAGTGATTTACAGATTCAGTGCAGTCCCCATCACATAGCTATGACGTGTTTGACAGAACTAGAAATAACATTACCAGAATCCATATGGAAGCACAAAAGACTGAGTAGCCAGAGCAATCTCTTGTTTTTGATCATATTGGCAACTGATCAATTAGGCTTCCCTGGAGAGCAAACTTTGGTTTGATTTCTTGTTCATTATTTTTCTGTCTTCTCTTCCACCACTGCATGCTCCTGTTATTTTCTCCTTTTTGCTTGCACTGAGTTTAATTTGCTCCTGTTTGTATGGTTTCCTGAAATGGAATCTTAAATTTTTGACTCAGTTTCTTTCTGAATGTAAGCATTTATTTTTATAATTTTCCCTCTATCACTGTGTTAGCTGTGTCTAACAAATTTTGATAAGTTTTTATTTCTATTTTATTCAAGATATTTGCTAAATATTCTTGTGATGTCTTCTTTGACCTATTGGCTATTTAGTAATGTGTTATTTAATTTTTGATAGTTGGGATTTTCCCAAATACCTTTTTGTTATTTACTTCTAGTTTAATTCTTTTGTAGTTCAAGAATCTACTTAGTATTATTTTTGTCCTTTTAGGTTTTTGAAGTTCCATTTTATGGCCTGGAATATCCTCTAGATTCCAAGTTATAGTATAAAAAGTGTATCCTGATATTGGTGGGTATACTTGTTCTGCAAATACTCATCACATGTTGATTACTTATTTCCTTGCTTTGTCAGAGGCTTTGAACATCAGGTTTTGAGGTGTTAAACTGAAAGTATATTTTGTCTATTTTTTCTGAAACTCTGACAGCAAATGAATACACATGTAGGATTACTACGGCCTCTTGCCTTGCCCCTATTCAGGATTATGAACATCCCTTTTTCACTTCTAGCAATTTTTTTTTTCCTGAAATGTACTTCACAGTCTAATATTAGTATAGCCGCTCTAGATTTTTCTTGTGCAATATTTTTCCCTTCTTTTTTCCTTAAGATTTATTTATTTTTTTGAAAGGAAGAGTTATAGAGAGGCAGAGGCAGAGAGAGAGAGATTGATTAATTGATTGATTTTTCCATCCATTGGTTCAGTCCCCAAATGTTGGCAATGGCTGTAGTGCAACTGCCAGAGCTGGGCCCATTCAAAGCCGGGAGCCAGAAGCTTCTTCCAGGTCTCCCATATGGGTGCAGGGGCCCAAGAACTTGGGCCATCTTCTTCTTTCTCAGTTGCATTAGCAGGGAGCTGGATTAGAAGTGGAGCAGCCAGAACTAGAATCAGTGTCCATATTGGAATGTCAGAGCTGCAGGCCACGGCTTTACCTGCTGAACCGCAGCACTGGCCCTTATTCTTTTACTTTTAGCCAATCTTAAAAATGACTTTCTCATAGAATGTGTATCATTGGGCTGTATGTAATAATATCTTCCTTTAATTAGTGTTAAATTACATTTAACATAATGATTGATATGATTGGGTTTAAAACTATCATATATATTTTTGAATTTGTAAATTTTCATTTTTTCTTTCCCTGCCTTCTTTTGCATTGATTATTTTCTGTCATTCCATCATTATTAATTTTCTACACCTCTGAATTTTACCATTTTTTAAAGTGGTCATTCTTAGATTTACACTGTGAAAAACTGTGAAATTACTTAAATGTAGACTTTGAAATAATTTTAGTTACATATAATTAAAATTTCATACTCTAGGTGAACTACCCAGTTACAAATGTGTGGTATCTGCAGCTGGCTGGTGGTTACCATATTGGATAGTGTAGATATGAAACATTTCCATTATCACAAAATGTTTCCTTGTACAAGGATACTGTCAGTTGAATGTGTACCTTTACATATCATCCCACCTTCAAATAATAGACCGTTTTGTGGTGGTGCAGTGCCTTACAGCAGTGTGCTTCTGTTTTTTACCTCTGTCCTCTGTCTTATGCTTTACCCCCTTTCATACATTATTACTCTTGTGTTAGATAGTTACAGTACCTAGCCCAGGGAAAAGATCCAAAATCACAGTGGGATCTCTACTGACAGCACTCAGCTTTCACGGCATCGTAAAATTGAAAATTCTAGGTTGAGAACTGTGTCTACTGTCACCTCACTGAGAACTGGAACTTGGAAGGGGATCCCTAGTTTGATTACTGGTCTCTCCCACTTGTTTCCCTAGGTTGGGAGTGACTGTTCTAATTCATTTCCTGGATGAGGATGCAAGGCTCATTTCTGTTTGTGTCTTCCCACAGAGGCTTTGCTCTGGGATAAAACCTATTCTTTGGGGAAGGATTTTGATAGCATGGATCTGATCTTGGGTGGTATTCATTCCTTGAGTAAGCCTCTTCTGTGCTTGATGTTCCTTTGTCGTTGGTCACACTCATCCTTGATTTCCTGGCCTCCTTAACTCTTCTTCAGCTCCTCTACTCTTGATATTCATTCTAGATGTATTTTGATTTCATTCATCTCACAAATACATTGTTTTCTTAGGAACTTTTTATTTAATGAGTACAAATTTCATAAGTAGAACTTTAGGAATATAGTGATTCTTCTCACCATATCTACCCTCCCACCCCACTTCCTCCTCCCTCTGCCATTCCCAGTCCCATCCTCCATTAACATTCATTTTCAATTAACTTTATACTCAGAAGGCCGACTTTATACTAAGTAAAGATTTCAACAATTTGCACACAACTGAGAACAACTTTTACAGTTAATTCTTATAGTACAACTTACTGAGGACAGAAGTCCTGTATGGGAAGTAAGTGCATAGTGAATCCTGTTGTTAATTTAACAATTAACACTCTTATGTATGACAGCAGAGATCACCTGAGACTCTTGATGTGAGATGTCAAGGCTATGGAAGCCTTTTGAATCCACAGTCTCTGTCAGTATTTAGACAAGGCCATAAGCAAAGTGGAAGTTCTCATCCCCCTTCAGAGAAAAGTACATCCTCCTTTAATGGCCCCTTCTTTCACTGGGGACTCAATTACAGAGATCCTTCATATAAGACATTTTTTTTTTTTTGCCACAATGTCTTGGCTTTCCATACCTGAAATGCTCTCATGGGCTTTTCAGCAAGACCACAGTGCCTTAGGGGCTGATTCTGAGGTCAGAGTGCTATTTAGAGGGATTGTCATTCTATGAAACAGCTGTGTGAACTGCTTCTCATATTGGAACATTCTTTCCTTTTTAGTTCTATTCATCTTATTTATATGATCCCTTTAACACTTAATCCTATCTATATGATCAATTTAACACTGAATATGATCACTTGAACAATTCAGTTGCCAGATAACATTATTATTACCATCTAGCTTAATGGCATTTGGAGTCTCATGTCAAGATTTTAGCTATATCCTTAATAGTAAGTCTGTAGGAATGTATGCAGAACTATATAGCTTTACAGTTACAAATTTCCTCTCTTTTATTCCCACTCCTTTTTTTTTTCAGGGTCTATTTTCAATTGACTTTATACACATGTGATTGATTCTATGTTAGGTAAAGAGTTCAACCAATGGTATTAAGAAGGAAAAAGCAAACAAACCCTGTACCTAAACAGGCAAGACAAGGGCTGTTCAAGTCATTCCTTCTCATATTGTCAGTTTCACTAATACAGGTTTCCTTTTAGGTGCTCTGTTAACACAGATCAGGGAGAACATATGGTATTTGTCACTTTGGAACTGGCTTATTTCACTAAGTATGATGTTTTCCAGATTCATCCATTTTGTTGTAAATGACTGGATTTCATTCATTTTTTTTTTCACTGCTGTGTAGTATTCTATAGTGTACATATCCCATATTTTCTTTATCCAGTCTTTGGTTGATGGACATTAGGTTGATTCCATGTCTTAGTTATTGTGAATTGAACTGCAACAAACATGGGAGTACAGATAAGTCTTTTATTTGCTGATTTCATTTCCCTTGGGTAAATTCCTAGGAGTGGAATGGCTGGATAATATGGTAGGTCTCTATCAGATTTTTGTGGTATCTCCATGCTGTCTTCCACAGTGGTTTTACCAAGCTACATTCCCACCAATAGTGGATTATGGTACCTTTTTCCCCACATCCTCTCGAGCATTTGGTGTTTGTTGATTTCTGTATAAAGGCCATTTTAACTGAGGTGAGGTTAAACCTCATTGTGGTTTTGATTTGCATTTCCCTGACGACTAGTGATTCTGAGCGTTTTTTCATGGTTCGTTGGCCATTTGGATTTCCTCTTTTGAGAAATGTCTAAGTCCTTTGCCCATTTCTTAACTGGGTTGTTTGTTTTATTATGTAGTTTCTTGATCTCTTTATTTCCGTTTATTAATCCTTTATTAGTTGCATAGTTTGCAAATACTTTCTTCGATTCTGTCAGTTACCTCTTTACTTTCCTGTTTCTTTTGCCATATAGAAGCTTCTCAATTTGATATAATCTCATTTGATAATTTCAGCTTTTATTACCTGTGTCTCTGGGGTATTTTCCAGGAACACTTTGCCTGTGCCAATGTCTTGCAGGGTTTCCCAAATGCTCTCTAATAATTTTATGGTAATGTGTTGTAGATGTAGGTCTTTTTTATTTTTTTTGACAGGCAGAGTGGACAGTGAGAGAGACAGAGAGAAAGGTCTTCCTTTGCCCTTGGTTCACTCTCCAATGGCCACTGCGGCTAGTGTGCTGCAGCCGGCGCACCGCACTGATCCGATGGCAGGAACCAAGTGCTTCTCCTGGTCTCCCATGCGGTACAGAGCCCAAGCACTTGGGCCATCCTCCACTGCACTCCCGGGCCACAGCAGAGGGCTGGCCTGGAAGAGGGGCAACCGGGACAGAATCCGGCGCCCTGACCGGGACTAGAACTCAGTGTGCTGGCACCGCAGGCAGAGGATTAGCCTATTGAGCCTTGGCGCCTGCCAGATGTAGGTCTTTAATCCATTTTGAATGGATTTTTGTGTAAGGTGTAAGGTAGGGGTCCTGCTTCATAATTCTGCATGTGGAGATGCAGTTTTCCCAGCACCATTTGTTGAAGAGACTGTCCTAACTCAAGGAAGTGGTTTTAGCTCCTTGGTGGAATATAAGTTGGTTGTAGATGCTTGGATTGATTTCTGTCATTTCTGTTCTGTTCCATTGGTCTATCCCTCTGTTATTATGCCAGTACCAGGCTGTTTTGATTATAACTACCTTGTGGTATGTATTGAAATCTGGTACTGTGATGCCTCCAGCTTTGTTTTTATTATATAAGATTGCTTTAGCTATTTGAGGTCTCCTGTGCCTCCATATGAATTTCAGCATGATTTTTTCTATATCTGAGAAGAATGACTGGTATTTTGATTGGTATCACAATGAATCTGTAAATTTCTTTTGGAAAATTGGACATTTTAATGATACTGATTCTTCCATGAACATGGAAATTTTTACCTTTTTTTGTATCTTCTATTTTTCTTTCTTTAACATTTTACAATTCTCATCATAGAGATCTTTATCTTCCTTGGTTAAATTTATTACAAGGTATTTGATTTTTTTTGTAGCTGTTGTGAATGGGATTGATCTTAGAAGTTCTTTCTCAGCTGTGGCATTTTCTGTGTGTACAAAAGTGGTGATTTTTGTGTATTTATATCCTATTTTACCAAGCTCTTCTATGAGTTTAAATAGTCTATTAGTAGAGATCTTTGGATCCCCTAAATAAAGAATCATATCATCTGCAAAGAGGGATAGTTTGACTTCTTCCTTTCCAGTTTGTATCCTTTGATTTCTTTTTGTTGTCTAGTGGCTTTAACTAAAACTTCTAAGAATATATTGAGTAACAGCAGTGAGAATGGGCATTCTTGTCTGGTCCCAGATCTCAGTGGGAATGCTTCCAACTTTTCCACATTCAATAGGACACTGGCCGTGAGTGTGTCACAAATTGCCTTGATTGTGTTGAGGAATGTTCCTTCTAAACCCAATTTGCTTAGAGCTTTCATCATGAAAGTGTATTGTATTTTATCAGATGCTTTCTCTGCATCTATTAAGATAATCATATGGTTTTTCTTCTTCAGTTTGTTAATGTGATGTATTCCATTGATTGAGTTGCAAATGTTGAACCATCCCTACATACTAGGGATAAATCCCACTTGATCTGGTTGAATGATCTTTCTGATATGTTGTTGGATTTGATTGGCCAGAATTTTGGTGAGGATTTTTGCATCTATGTTCATCAAGGAAATTGGTCTGTAGTTCTCTTTCTCTGTTGCATCTTTTCCAGAAATAGGAATTAATGTGATGCTAGCTTCATGGACGGAATTTGGGAGGATTCTCTCCTTTTCAATTGTTGTGAATAACTTAAGAAGGATTGGAGATAGTTCTTCTTTAAATGTCTGGTAAAATTCAGCAGTGAAGCCTAAGGGATTTTATTTTTTGGGAGGGTCTTTATTCCTGATTCAATTTCTGTCTTGCTTTTAGGTCTGTTTAGATGTTCTGGGCCTTCATAGCTCAATTGAGGTAGGTTGTATGTGTCTAGGAATCTATCCATTTCTTCTGGCATACTGCTTTTTGTGGTAGAGTCTAATGATTCTTTTATTTCTGTGGTGTCTGTTGTTACATTTCCTTTCTCATCTCTTGTTTTATTACTTTGGGTCTTATCTCTCCTTTTTTTTATTAGTTGGGCCAATGGTATGTCAATTTTGTTTTATTTTTTCAAAAACCCAGCTCTTTATTTTGCTGATCTTTTATATTTTTTGTTTGAATTTTGTTGATTCTTTTCTCTAATTTTAATTATTTATTTTCTCCTACTAATCTTGTGTTTGGTTTGGTATTATTTTCTAGATCCTTGAGGTGCATTGATAGTTTATTTGATGCCTTTCCAGTTTCTTGATGTAGGCTTCAATTGCTATAAACTTTTCTCTTAACACTACTTTTGCTGTATCCCATAAATTGATATGTTGTATTGTTGTCTTCATTTTTTTCCAGAAATTTTTTGATTTCTCTTTTGATTTCTTCTGTGACCCACTGTTCATTCAGTGGCATGTTGCTCAGTCTCCATGTGCTTGCAAATGTTGTAGAGATTCCTGAGTTGTGATTTCCAGTTTTATTGCATTGTTGTCTGAGAGGATGCATAGTATGATTTCAGTTCTTTTAAATTTGCTGAGACTTACTTTATGGCCTAGCATGTGCTCAATCCTAGACAAAGTTCTATGCGCTGGTGAGAAAAATGTATATTCTCTGGCTGTAGGGTGGGTGGAAGGCTCTGTAGATATCTGCTATGTCTATTTGGTCTATAGTGTCGATTAACTCTGTTGTTTCCTTGATGATTTTCTGTCTGGTTATCTGTCCCTTGCTGAAAATGGGGTATTGAAGTCCCTCATTTCTATTGTATTTGAATCTATCCTTTTAAATCCATTAACATTTCTTTTAGATAGCCAGGTACCTTGTAATTAGGTGCTTATACATTTATAACAGGCATATCTTCCTGTTGAATTGATCCTATAATCATTATATACTGTCCTTCTTTGTCTCTTTTAATGGTTTTTGCTTTAATGTCTATTTTTTCTGTTATTAGGTTGGCTACACCAGCTCTTTTTTGGTTTCTGTTAGCATGGATTATCATTTTTCATCCTTTCACTCCCAGTCTGTGTGCATCTTTGTTGGTAAGATGTGTTTCTTGTAGGAAGCAAATAGATGGGTTTTCTTGTTTAATCCATTCAGCCAGTCTATGTCTTTTAACTGGGGAGTTGAGGCCATTTACATTCAGGGAGCCTATTGTGAAGTACTTTGTGCTGCCATTTCATGTAAATAGTCCTAGTTTTGTATTTTGAGGTTCCTTTGTACTTTTACTGGATCATTTTTCTGGGTTCATTGTCTTTTTAGTGATGTTGCTGTTCTAAGTTTCTTTATGTAACACATTCTTGAGCATCTTTCGTAGTGCTGGGCAGGTAGTTATAAATTGTTGAAATTTATGTTTGTTGTGGAAGATCTTTATTTCTACTTCATTCCTAAATGAGAACTTTGTGGGTTACAGTATTCTGGGTTGAAAGTTTCTTTTTTTTTAAGACTTGGAATACATCTTGCCATTCTCTCCTTGCTTGTAGAGTTTCAGATGAGAAGTCTGCAGTGCATCTAATTGGGTTTCCCTGAATGTGAAATGGCATTTCTCTCATGCACATTTTAAGTTCTTTTCTTTATGTTGTACTGTGGAGAGTTTTACTGTAATGTGTTGTGGTGAATATCTTTTCTGGTGAATATCTTTTCTGGTCATGTCTATTGGGAGTTCTGTGTCCGTCCTGTACTTCGATGTCTCTTTCTCCAGATCGGGCAAGTTTTTCTGTTATTTCGTTAAGAAGGCCTTCTAATCCTTTTTCTCTTTCCATGCCTTCTGGAATTCCTAGGATCTGTATATTGGGTTGTTTGATAGTATCTTGTAGATCTCCAGCTGTGTTTCTAGCTTTCTAACTTCTTTTATTTGGTCCAGAAATTTATCTTCTCATTCTGATATTCTTTCTTCTGTCTCACATATTCTGTTGTAAGGCTTTCCAGTGCATTTTTTATTTGATCTATTGAATTCTTCATTTCTAATATTTAATTCTGACTTTCTTTAATATCTCAGTTTCTTGGGGACACTGTCATTTCGATTGTGAATTTCCTTCTCATTGCTTCTAAGTTATCTGATGATTAATTCTGAATTCCGTTTCTGGTGTATCCTCAATCTCTTCATCTTCACCTTCTATTATTGAAGAGTTGTGGTGTTCCTTTGAGGAACTTGTAGTGTCTTCCTTATTCTTATTTAGGATTTTTGCTTTGTTTTTGGAATTTATGTTTTTTTTTTCTTTTGGTCTATAGAGATTTTATTGTGGTGAGGTTTCCCTCTGTTAGGAGCTGCTATCTGTCTTTGTATTGCAAGTGGAAGCATAGAGCCCCACCTACTAGTGCCCTTCTCACTTCTCAAATGTGGTAGAGGTGGGTATGAGCTCTGGTGTATGGAGCCCTGCCTACTGGGGCCTGGCTTACTTTTCCGTATTGGGATGGAATGGGCTTGGGTTTTTGATATTCAGAATTTCTCCTGATTATATGGTTTGTGTGGTGGAGAAGAAATTTTTCTGAAATGTTGTGGTCCTTGTTCCTGTTGGGGGGTGTGGTGAAGTGGCCCCCACAATTGATGGATTGATGGACGTGTGCACAGGAGGCAGAGGCGGCAGTCCCCTGCTTACATTTGAAAATGTAAACAAACAAAATGGCTTCTCTCAGCTGGCTGCAGGTCTGGGTTGGGGAGGGACGGAGGATGCCCAATCTCTCTCTTTGCTCTTTACCTTCTCTTTTTTCCTGCATGGAATGGAACTTCAAAAGCAGTTCACCACGTTCTCTCTCCCATTGCTAATGCAGCTGCCTGGACCCACAATTTCCTATCTAACCTGGTCTGCTGGGGATTGTCTCCAGCCTCCCCAGTCCATGCCTCTACCGAGCCTCTGCCACTTCCTTCCCTTACTTGCTAATTCAGTGTGCACCTGCCCAGTCTCTGGGCTTCCCATCATGAATTTCCCACAGCTCTATCTCCAACGTGTGTCTTCTCTCCTTTTTAGCTATCTATTTTCCCCTGTGTGATTTGGATTGTCATGTTCCTATACCACCATCTTGGGACCCCTTATCCCCCTACTCTTTATTTTTTTTTTTAAAGATTTATTTATTTATTTGATTGGCAGAAGTAGAGGAGGAGAGAGACCTTCCACCAGCTGGTGTACTCTTTAAATGGCTACAATGGCCATGGTTGGACCAGGCCAAAGCCAGGAGCTTGGAACTCCACCTGGATCTCCCATGTAGGTTGTAGGGGCCCAACCACTTGGGCCATCTTCAGCTACTTTCACAGGCATGTTTGCAAGGAGCTGGATCAGAAGCGGAGCAGCTGGGACTGGAACAAGCATTCATTTGCAATGCTGGCTTTGTAGGCAACAGCTTAATCCACTGTGCCACAATGCCAACCCTTCCTTCTGTTAATGAACTTCTCTCAGTCCAATATCAATTTTTTTAAAGATTGTATTATTTTACTTGAAATTCACAGTTACACAGAGAAGAGAGCTGGGGGAGGGGGCAGAGGTCTCCATCTGCTGGTTCACTCCTCAGATGGCTGCAATGGTCGGAGCTACACCGATCCGAAGCCAGGAGCCAGGAGCTTCTTCCGGGTCTCCAATGTTGGTGCAGGGGCGCAAGGACTTGGGACATTTTCTACTGCTTTCCCAGGCCATAGCAGAGAACTGGATGGGAAGTGGAGCAGCCAGGTCTTGAACTGGCACCCATATGGGATGTTGGCATTACAGGCGGTGGGTTTACTTGCTATGCTACAGCGCCGGCCCCTACTTTTTTCTAAGTTTTATTTACTTATTTGAGAGACAGAGTTATAGACAGAAGGAGAGACACAGAGAGAGGTCTTCAATTGGTAGGTTCACTCCTCAAATGACTGCAACAGCCAGTGCTGGGATAGGCTGAAGCCAGATTCCAGAAGCCAGGGGCTTCTTCCGTGTCTTCTATGTGGGTCCAGGGGCCTAAGCACTTGGGCCATCTTCCACTGATCAGGGAGCTGGATCAGAAGTGGAGCAGGCCACATGGGATATTAGTGCTCTAGGAGGAGGCTTAATCTATGTCACAGTGCCAGTCACCTCAATGCAACATTTCATGAAAACTTTGACTAAGTTGTCCCCAGGCTACTGTTTTAGTTTACCTGATGTAGAATAATTGACAATATGGCTGTTGTATGTACCTGATATTGTTAAAAAACTTGAAAAATTCCAGGAAGTTTTTGTATCATGGAAGTGTCTTTGTTATGCCATAGAAGTGACTCTTGGTGGGTCCCTATATAGTTTCACATGAGAAATGGTGACTAGAGAGACCAAGCAAAGTTCCAAGGAAGGGTTGGGACTTTGAGTGTCCAGGTGACCAAATTCATTCACTTGGCCAGTGATTTCATCGGTTATGCCTAGGGTAATGGGATCCTGATAAAAAAGTTGAAAACTGAAGCTTGTTGGCACACGTGTTGATGTGCCAGGAGGGTGTATACCTCAAATCTAAGGGAAGGAGTCAGGAGAGGTCCATATCCTGGGCCCTTCTAGACTTTCTTCTGTGTGCATCATTTATAGTAAAACTGTAACCACAAATACAGAGCTTTCTTGAGTCCTGTAATTCTGATGAGTTATAAAAGCTGAGAGGAACATAAGAACTCTCAGATATGTAACCAAGTTGAATTTAATTATAGGTGACATAGCCACTGAAATGGGATCATTCTTGGGAGGACTTTGTCCTTCATCTGTGAGATCTTCGGTAACTGCTGCTGGCGAGGTAAACATTGCACTGCAGAGCAACCCAATTAGGGTAGAAATAGAATACGTGGTCTTACAGGAGACTGCTCTCTGTAAAAAGGATATTGTGTACCTTTTTGGGCATGGCTGAGCTGAAATTAGTAATGGCTTTCTAATTTAATAAATACTCTCATCTAGGCTATTGAAATCATTAGTTGTATAGTTAATGGAAAAGGGTATTTAGAGAAAGAATTATTTTTATGAAAGAAAACACGATGTATTAGTCAATATTATCTAGAGAGACAGAATTAATGGGAGTGAGGGAGGAAGGAATGCATGGATGGAGATAGAAGGATAAATGGATGGATGGATGGATAGATAAGAGAGAGACAGATAGGTGAAGGGGATTTATGTAGGGTAAGTATGGAAGCTGAGAAATCCCAAAATAGGCTGTCTACAAGCTGAATACCCTAGGATATCAGTAACTTGGCTCAGTCCAAGTCCAAAAGCCTTAGAATCTAGGAAGCCAATGATGTAATTCTCAGTCCTGGGCTCAAAGCCCGAGGCCATGCAGAGCTGCTGATGGAGGGCAGAAGGAGTGTGTCCAGCTCAGGGGAGGGAGGGGAAGAATTTGTCTTTCCTCTGACTTTGGTTCTATCCAGGAACATGCTAATTGGATGGTGCTCACCCATGCTGAGAATACCCCACTCATTATGTTGACTTGCACACCAGTTTGCTCTGGAAACACTGTAACACACCCCCAGATAATGCTGTACTAATTTTCTAGGTATTCCTTAATCTACTCAAGTTGAACATAAAATTCACCATCTTATATGCCTTACATATTTTATTTGAATGTAATATCCATTTGTATCTACTCATTTACTAATCATCTGATGTAAGATCAATCTTTGCTTTAGCATAGACCTAACATTCTGAATTCCATATGGTTCAGTTCTCAGCTATTGTGTGTCATGCCTACATTCCAGATTTTTGTTAAAATGAAGTGTGGATCTTAGAAACTTGTGAATCTAGAAAAAAATAATAATGATCTTTTTATCTTTCATACTTGCCCACACCTCATGTGATTGCATTTTTCACAAATGCAAGCAATTTTTCCCATCTACAGCTTCACTCCTCAAATGCCCACAACATCCTAAAGTTGGGAGCCAGAACTCACTCAGGTCTCTCATGTGGTCAGCAGTTATTTGAGTGATCCCTGCTGTTTTCCAGTATGTGCATCATCAGTAAGCTGGAGGCAGGTATGGAGCTGGAAATTAAACCCAGACACTTGGACTAGGGATGCAGGCATCTACATGGGCATCTTAACAGCTATGCTAAATAACCACTGAAACAAATAGTTTTCCTACTTCTGCTTTGTTTATTTTCATGTGCAAATGTTTTTAGCTTATGCGTTTTACCAGATTAACTTTTGTGCTGGAGATCTCTGTCTGGACTTCTTATTCCATTCTGGCTAGTTGAGAAACTGACACTGGGACCTTTTGTTTCAACACTGTTTTGTATTGGATTCCTTGTTTTCTGGGTCCCATGCTTCTCGCTCCCTCCCTTCCTTTCTTCCTCCTTCCCTCCCTCCCTTCCTTTGTTTCTTTTTTTAGGATTTTATTTATTTATTTGATAGATAGATGTTGAGAGAGAGAAAGAGGTCTTCCATCCACTCTTTCACTCTCCAGATGGCCACAATAGCCAGAAGTGGGCCATTCTGAAGCCCGGAGCCAGGATATTTTCCCTGATCTGCCACGTGGATGTAGAGGTCTAAACACTTGGGAAAACAGTGAATGTCATTCCACTGCTTTCCCAGGCCACAGCAGAGCGCTGGATCAGAAGAGGAGAAGCAGCTGGCTCTGCGGCTCAATAGGCTAATCCTTCGCCTGAGGCGCTGGCACCCCGGGGTTCTAGTCCCAGTTGGGGCACCAGATTCTGTCCCGGTTGCCCCTCTTCCAGTCCAGCTCTCTGCTGTGGCTCAGGAAGGCAGTGGAGGATGGCCCAAGTGCTTGGGGCCTGCATGCACATGGGAGACCAGGAGAAGCACCTGGCTCCTGGCTTCGGATCAGCGTGGTGTGCCAGCCACAGTGGCCATTGTGGGGTGAACCAACAGAAAAGGAAGACCTTTCTCTCTGTCTCTTTCTCTCACTGTCCACTCTGCCTGTCAAAAAAAAAAAAAAAAAGAAGAAGAAGAAGAGGAGGAGCAGCTGGGACATGAACTGGTGCCCATTTGGGATTCTGGCACTGCAGGTGTGGCTTAGCCCATTATGCCACAGTGCCAGCCCCACATGGATCTCTATTTTTAACTTATCTCTTTATTTTGCTGTATTTATTTTTCATATCCTGTAGTAAATTCCTAAACAGTTGTGTTCATGGAAGTTGAAGTTTTGAGGAAGGATCTGAATTGTTTTTTATCTCATACTTTGATAGCTTTATTGGGTATAGAAATCTTTCTGAAATATTTTTTTAAAAAATTTAAGAGACAGAGCTACAGAGAGAGAGAGAGAGAGAGACAGAGACAGAGACAGAGAGAGAGAGAGGTCTTCTGGCTCATTGCCCAAATCACTTCATTGGCCAGAGCTGGACTGAACCAAAACCAGGAGCCAGTAGATTCTTCTGGGTTTCCCACAACTATGTACAGGTTCAGGAGTCCAAGCACTTGGACCAGGCCATTAACAGGGAGCGGGATAGAAAGTAGAGCATTCAGGACTTGAACTGGCACCCATAAGGGATTCTGGCACTGCAGGCAGAGGCTTAACTTACTATACCACCATGCTGGCCCATTTTCTGAGTTTTAAAAAGATGACTCTATTGGTTTTTGGCATATATTGTTGCTTTTCTTTTGTTTAATTTTCCACATTAGTATTTTTTTTCCACTGGTATATGAAGGCTCTCACTGTTTTTGTTTCTGTTGTTGTTACCCCAAAATCTTTGATTTTCACTATAATGTATCTTGGTGTAGGTCTGTTTTTTTTTTTTTTTTTTTTGTGACAGGAAGAGTGGACAGAGAGAGAAAGAGACAGAGAGAAAGGTCTTCCTTTTCTGTTGGTTCACCCCTCAATAGCTGGCACTCTGTGGCCGGCGCACCGTGCTGATCCAAAGCTGGGAGCCAGGTGCTTCTCCTGGTCTCCCATGCGGGTGTAGGGGTCCAAGCACGTGGGCCATCCTCCGCTACCTTCCTGGGCCACAGCAGAGAGCTGGACTGGAAGAGGGGCAACCAGGACAGAATCCGGCACCCCAACTGGAACTAGAATCTGGGGTGCTGGCACTGCAGGTGGAGGGTTAGCCTAGTGAGCCATGGTGCTGGCCTCTTTGTTCTTCATCAGTAGTCACTAACTGAATGCAAATGCTTCTGATCTTAGACACTTATTTCTATGACAATGTCTTCATCATGCTTTTTCCCACTTGTTAAAAACAGTGGTATATAATTCTTAACAATTTGTTGGAAGATTATAGCAATGTTTGACAAAATACTATATTTGCAATAATCCTGATATATGCAGGCATGTTTTTTTCTTTTGAAACGATTTTACCTCCTATATTTAAGGGAGGATATGTGATATTTGTCTTTCTGTGTCTGTTATATTCAACAGGATGTCCTCCAATTCCACACATTTTGACAGAAATGATAGAATTATAGTCCTTTTTATTGCTGAATAATATTCCATTGTGTGTATGCACCATCTTTTCTTTATGCATTCATCTGATTGTGGACACTTGGTTGATTCTATATTTTGGATATTCTGAACAGTGTCACAGTAAATATCATGCCTTTCCTTAGTTGTTTTCTACCTCTGCAATAGGCAATGAGCCCATCTGAATTGTTGATCTAAGTGTTTTCTGTTTTCCTTCATGAGTTCCATCTCATTATCTTTGATTTTTTTATTTTATGAGGTAAATTTTTTTTTTTTTGAAAATTGATTTTGCTTCTAAGAAATCCTCAAGAATGCTGGTATGTTGTCTGATTTTTTTTATCACAATATTTTGTATTCGTTCTTGGAAGTATCATTGCTAAAAGGTTAATAGCATTGTTTGAGAGTCTTTATTACCCAGATTTGATATGTGGGATTTTTTTTTTTCTTGTTAAGTATTGAAAGTTGATCTTGTGAAACTTTTACACTTGATCTTAGCCAAAAGGCCAAGAAGCGATGAGACTTTTATTCCCTTACTTTACATATTTTATGTGGAAGATTTAGAACATGGTGTATTTGTGTGCACATAGTCATTTTACAACTATCAGATTTTACTTTGCACACCCACAAAGGGCTTCCTGGATAATGCATAATGTGAAAAAAAGTATATGTAGATTTCAAAGTTTTTTTGCACCACAGCAAGCATCTTTGAATTCTCCTTCCTATGAACCTTTTGGGATATTTGCATATGAAAACCTATGAGGTGATACAGTTATATATGAGCTTGTAGTAGCTGGCGCAGACGAAGTGCCGGTCATCACCTTCTCTGCCTTTTGGACAGTACGACTACTCTTGGTGCTCTTAGGCTCTTTTGTGTTCTTTGCAGTCACTCTCCATCCAGTAGCTCTGTGTTGGTCTCGCTGATGTTGGAGGCTTTCTCCAAACACTGATCTCCCTATGCAGTGTGGCATCTCTGGCTGTGGGGAGGGCTCATTTCTGACTGCATGAGTGGCCAGCCAGGCCTCCTGCTTTCAGGGCTGTCTGTACTTGCAAGGACCCACAGTGGGCCTGGGAAATGATTCAGTCTCTTCCCTCAGTGTCCTCTTCTGCATGTCTCTGTCAGTCATTCTTCACTTTGTTTTGTTTTTGAAATTTAATTGTTTTTTTCATGTTTTTATTTTATTTTTCCCCCAAAGATACCTTTTATTTAAGGAATACAAACTTCATGCATTTCATAAGAACAACTTTAGGAATGTAGTGATTCTTCCCATCATACCCACCCTCCCCTTCCTCCCTCTCCACTGAGATCCATTTTTGATTAACTTTATACACAGAAGACCAACTGGATACTAAGTAACGAGTTCAATAACTTGTGTGTGTGTGTGTGCACGCACGCGTGCACACACACACACACACACACACAAATAAAACAAACAACTGTTCCCCAGCAGTGGAGACGAGGGCTGTTCAAAGCCATTGCATCTTGAAGTTAACCTTAACCCACCTGCTTTCCATCTTTCAAAGACTATTGAGTGTCCTCACCTGCTGATACCTCCACATCTGTTTTTTGCTCTGGTGAAGCTGAATCTCTTGTTTTTTTTTTTTTACTGGTATGGTTTTAGGAAAGAGAGGATATATCTATGTATTTATATATTTATATATAGTTATTTTGCCATCTTTAATTGTAATTAAAATATTCAAACACTGACTGAAATTTGGTTCTAACTGCTATTAAGGAAAAATGCACAGTGCCCTATCAGGGTAGAGTTTCAGGGTCTTCATTCTGGGCATAGCAACTTAATGGCATACATACTGTGCCAGCAAAAATAACATTTTGAAGACGGTTTAATGCCTAAACTACTGTTTAGATTGTCATAAAACATGATGTGGTTTATTGGGGGAGTCTATTTTATGTAGCCGTATAATAGAGGAAAATTTCCTGAGGGAAAATGTTAAAAATACAAATATGCTTTTTATATTTTGAATGTACAAATGAAAATATGTCACCCATTTCTACACTGTATGTACAGAGGTTTATTTATTTTGGTCCACCGAGACTGTTCTGCATACAAATTTAGTGAAAGAACAAAGAAGAAATCTATTCAACTGTGGCTGAAATGTTGAAATCACACATGCACAATGTTGAAAGGGACTAGCAAGGAACCAAACTAGTCTTTGGGGTTATTTCTATCCTTCTACTCTGCATTTGCCTTTATTCTAAATTTAATACATGTGATTTTGTAATGGGCTCTTTGAACACAAAGTTTCACTTCTCCATGTTCTTTGTGTTTAGATAAACAGGACACTTAGCAGGAAAGTGGGGGTGACAAGGGCTGAAACGGATGGCGCCACTGAGGCAAATGGCATCTCCCTCTGCTCCATTAGGTGCCTCCAAATGGCAAGATTGGCAGCCCCTTCTGGGTCTCTGCCCTACCTCTGCCAGAGGCCAGGTGCTCCCTCTGATGGACTCCGTCTGAGGAGCCTCTTAGGTGATTTGCTTTGCCTCACTGGCACTGCTGAGTCCAAACCTTTAAAGCTACAAGGCAACTGGAGAAACCGAAGTCAGACAGACTGGAACTGGCAGTCCTGTGCAACAGGGATGGAGTTGTGACCCTTATGATGGGAGATCTTGGAAATTTGGCATAGACTAGCTTCTGATGGGAGGGCTGAAGGTTTCAAGAGGCATTGGTTAAAAACTTACGGGGGGGAAATACATTTTGGGGGGAGAAGATTAAAACAAAGAGTACAGGCTATTTCAAGGCTCAAATTCAGTGACTTTCAGTTGCAGAGAGGGGCTGTTGTAATGATGATTTTTGCTCCTAAAAGGCATTTATTATTCTGAGAAGTAGTTACGGGGGGTGGGGGTGGGGGGGATCACAGAAACAAAAAAAATTTTAGTTCTTTGTGTTTATTCCCAAGTCTTGACAGTTTAATAGTTTAAATCATTGTTAAAAGTTGTCACCTTACAATAATAGCAGTGGTAACTATTTATTTATTGTAATTCTTACCTCTTCTAATTCTTATTTGCTCTAGTTATTACTACTGCTACCATTATTGAGCACTTACTACATGCCAGGTACCATTCTTAGCATTTTACTTATTACCATTTATCCACACATCAAGCCTCAGAACACTTACTATTTTGCAGATACAGACATCAAGGCAATAATAAATGAAGCTACTTACTGAAAACCTCAGATAAGTAGAAGGATACAGGGTCACTATTTAAACAGAGGAGCCCATGGTCTTTGTTGCTATGTAATACCCAGTTATTTCCTGTGTTCCTAGTTCTCCGTCTGCCAAATTCTTATTTGCAAACTTTTCAAATATAAAGACAGGTTGAAAGGCAAGTACAATGTACCTACTTACATCCCTTACTAGGTGAATGTGTTAACATCCTACTGTACTAGAACTCTCAGGGAATATATACCTGCTTATCTAGCTATTCCTTTTTGTTCTGAATTGTTTGAAAGTAATTGACAAACAATATTTATTTCCTCCACAAAAGACCATCCTCGCTTTGGTATTGTAATAATCTATGTTGATAAAATCAAAGGCAGACTGGCTTCAAAGCACTAGCAGTTAAGGACATAGATTGTTATCTTGCAATTGGTTTTCCTCAATGAAAGGAAATCATTTTTAACAAGCCAAGTGACTACGTACGTTCAAATTGAGACTTTTCAAAGCATGAATGATCCCACGAGATTCATTTTGCTCACTTACGTTTCTAGTGTGAGACCTCTAAATATGAAGCATTTCACCTTTTTGTCAGCCCGTTGAGCTATAATTACTGAGTGGTACTGTGTCAGTAAGCTGGGGATGCTGTAACAAATACCACCGACTAGATTGCTTAAACAGCAGACTTATATTACCACAGGAACAACTATGTACTTGACCTTGGGCTTTTAACAGTTCAGCTTCTGGTAAGGGCTGTCTTCTGGGTTTGCAGATGGCTGCCATCTTGCTATGTCCTTCATTGGCTCTTTGTGAGAGCACAGGGAGAGAATGAGCTTTTTAGTGAGTCCTCCTATTAGGAGAATGCCTGCTGGATTAGATCCTCATCTTTATACCTCATTTACTATTACTTACCTACATTTTTTAACTTCAAAAAATTTATAAAGAGGGAACAAATTTTATTGATATCATATACACAGTTTTAAGAGCATAATGATATTTCCCATCTTACCCCCTTGCCTCCCTCACTCCCATCCCCTCTCCTCCTTTTCTTTTAATTTTTACAATGACATACTTTCAGTTTCCTTTTAATCACAAGCTGAACTTTCCACTAAATAAGGAATTCAACAAATAGTAAGCAGAAAAAGCATTGTTTTTTACAAGTATAGACAAGGGCTATAAACAATGATCAAATCTCAAAATGTTAATTTTACTCATATATTTTTTGTACTCTGTATATTAGTTACCACAATCAGGGAAAATGTGATATTTTTGTCTTTGGGACTGCCTTATGTCATTAGACATGCTAGTCTCCGGTTCCATCCATTTTGTTGTAAAATACAGAATTTCATTCTTTTTTTTTTTTTTTTTTTACAGCTTTTTAAAATTCCATCATACATATACCAGTGTCTTTATCCAGTCATCAGATGATGGACATCTGAGTTGATTCTATATCTTATCTATTGTGGGATGAACTGCTATAAAACCGGCAGTGCTGATAATCTTTCATATGCTGATTTTATTTCTTTTGGGTAAATTGCTGAGAGTGGAATGGCTGGCTTATAAGGTAGATCTATTTTTAGATGGCTTCATAATTTCCATACTGTCTTCTATAATGGTTGTACTAGTTTACATTTCCACGGACAGTGGATTAGGGTAACTTTTGACCCCCACATCCTCACCAACCTTTATTTAGTTAGTTATCTTTTGGTTTTGGATGATAGTCATTTTAATTGGGGTGAAGTAAAACCTCATTGTGGTTTTTGTTTTGCATTTCCCTGATGGCTAGTGATAATGAACATTTTCTTGTCTGTCTGTTGGCCATTTATATTTCTTCCTTTAAAAACTGCCTGTTCATGTCCTTTGACCATTTTTTTAAATGTTGATTTTATTTACTTGAAAGAGTTACAGAGAGAGTTAGAGATAGAGAGAGGTCTGCCATATGCCAGTTCACTCCCCAGATGGCTACAACGGCTAGAGTTGAGTTGATTTGAAACCAGGAGCCAGTAAATTTCTTTCGGGTCTTCCACAGGGGTGTAGGGGCCTAAAGATTTGGGCCATCCTTTGCTGCTTTTCCAGGTGCATTATCAGGGAGCTGGATTGGAAATGGAACTGGTTCCCATATGGGATGCTGGTGCTGCAGGCCAGGAATTTAAACGACTGTGCCATAGTGCTGTCCCCCTTTGACCATTTCTTAACTGGATTGCTTTGTTGCTGTTGAGTTTCTTGAGCTCTTGATAGATTCTAGATATTACTTTCCTATCAGTTGCGTAGTTTGCAAGTATTTTCTCTTATTCCGTCAGTTGCCCCTCTGTTGAGTGCTTCCTTTGCAAGGCAGAAGCTTCTTAGCTTGACATAATCCCATTTGTTTATTTTTACCTTTATTTGTGCTGCTGGAGTCTTGGCCAAGAAGACTTTGCCTATGCCAATGTATTAAAGTGTTTCTCCTATGTTTTTCCTCTAGTAATTTGATGGTTTCAGATATTAGATTCAGATCCCTGATCGATTGTAAGTTGATTTTTGTATAACATATAAGATAGGGGTCTTGTTTCATAGTTCTGAATGTAGAGATCGAATTTTCCCAATACCATTTGTTGAAGAAACTCCTTTCTTCAATGAGTGATTTTTAGGTCATTTCTTGGTTTAGATTAATTGGTTTTAGATGCTTGGATTACTTGGTTTTAGTTACATGGATTGATTTCTGAGGTCTCTCGTCTATTCCATTGGTCGATATGTCTATTCCTGTGCCAGTACTAGGCTGTTTTGATTGTAACTGCCCTATAATATGTCTTGAAATTTTGTGATGCCTCTAGCTTTATTTTTATTGTTTAGGATTACTTTATTTGGAGTCTCTTGTGATTCCATATGAATTTTAGGGTCATTCTTTCCAGATATGAAAAGAATATGTTTAGTAATTCTTGCAGCTGTGACTTCATACATAGTCACTTTGGGTTTAGAGTTCAATGTGACTTCATTTTTTTTCAACTTTTGTTTAATAAATATAAATTTCCAAAGTACAACTTTTGGATTATAGTGGCTTTTCCCCCCATAACCTCTCTCTCAGCCACAAGCATCCCATCTCCCACTCCCTTTCCCATCCCATTCTTCATCAAGATTCATTTTCAATTATCTTTATATACAGAAGATCAACTTAGTATATACTAAGTAAAGATTTCAACAGACTGCACCCACAAAGTATAGAGCACTGTTTGAGTACTCATTTTACCATTAATTCGCATAGGCCATCACATTAAAGGCAGAGATCCTACATGGGGAGTAGGTTCACAGTGACTCCCATTGTTGATTTAACAATTGACACTCTTATTTATGACGTCAGTAATCACCTGAGGCTCTTGTCATGAGCTGCCAAGGCTATGGAAGCCTCCTGAGTTCATAAACTCAATGTGACTTCTTTAGGGTCAAATGGTTAGTTTGAGAAAGAGCTTGTGAAACATAGGAAGATAGGTCCACTGAAAAATAAGTGCATCTCAATGATTTAAAAGCATGTATATTAACATCATTTGTAAAACCAAGGTGTATCTGATGACAAGATCTTCTCAGAGCCTTTATCCCATGAAGCCTGTCACCATGCGATATTATGAATCTTCTCGTTGATGATGTTCTCGGCAATGGATGGTAAATAGATGGTAGGTTTTGCTTAAGTAAAATAACAGGAAAGTCCTTAGGTTAAGCAGTGTTTTGAGTAGTGAGGGAAGGAAAAAATTAGTAAGATTTATTAAAAGTGATTAACATACAACATTTTTAGTTATCTACAAACTCAGGCAAGAGATTGAGGTGTGTTGGTTATAACATATTGTCTTCTTTAGATTAAAAAAATTGATTTTATTTGAGAGTTCGAGGGAGGAAAGCTAAGTGGGAGCATGGGAGAAAGGAACAGGGAGGGGAAGGGAGAGAGGGATTCTGGCTAATATCCCATCCCCTGGCTCACTCCCCAAACACCCAGGAGCCAGTAACTCAATGTAGATTTTCAATGTGGGTGGTGTGGATCCAGTTGCTTGAGCCATCACCCATTGCTTCCCCGGATGTGCATCAGCAAGAAGCTGGAATTGGATGTAGAGCTGGGACTCAAATCCTGCAATCCAATATTGGATGTAAGAGTCACAGGTGTCTTAAATGCTGTGCCAAACATCCACCCGTTTTGATTTGTTTGAACAATCACTTTCACAAAATCAGAGTGTTCCATGAATACAAGAAATTTTTCCTGAGTACACATGGAAAATATATTGTGCTTTTTGGGCATAAGAAAGGAGAATTGGAATATAATTCTTAGACTGGATTTTGCTGCATGGTTTTGGTGGGAAATGTAATAGAGTATAATGTGTCATCTTTCATTTTATAATTACCTCTTGCTACATCGTCATAGATATCTATAGAAGCACTGGAGAGCTTTCTCAATTATCCTAAGGGCTTCCTTTTAGCCCTGTGCTACTTCAGTGTATCTCTTTTTTTTTTTCTTTAAACATGTATTTATTTATTTGAAAGGCAGAGTTACTGAGAAAGGGAGAGAGAGAGAGAGAGAGAGAGAGAACACACGAACACATGAACACACATACCCACTTTCACTGGCTTATTTGCCAAATCGCCAAAACGGCTGGGACTGGGCCAGCCTGAAGCCAGGAGCCTGGCACTCCTTCCTTGTCTCCTATGTGAGTAGTTGGAGCCCAAGAACTTCTTCTGTTACTTTCTGTTGCCATCTTCTGTTGCTGTCCAAGGTACATTACCCTGGAGCTGGATTGAAGTAGAGCAGCCAGGACTTGAACCCCTGCTCTTATGGGGTGCTGGTGCCCCAGACAGCAGCTTAACCCACTATGCCACAATGCCAGCCCCTAAACCAGTCTCTTTTGAGTAGCCTAGCCAGGAGTCTTTTTCCTCTGCAATTGTTGACCTAACTGTCAAATTCTCAGTGAATGGCTGTGAGTGGGATTCAAGTAGCTCTCCAACGTCTCTTTGATTGAGTTTATGAAATTATTTATCTTCTGTAGTATGTGTGTGGTAGGATGTTTCGGGTGGCCCTGTAGAGACTGACTGGCTAGACAGGAAGGCCTTTGATGTGGAGTGGGGACTAGCTACATATTGGCTAAGTAGTTTTTTTTTTTTTTTTGTACTGATGACTTAAATCAGTACTCACATAGCAGAACCACACCTTCTGATAGTTCACCCCCACAGTGTAATATATGGAGCATTGGGAAGAAGACAATAAATGAAGTAGATTAGCTCCTCTCCAGAGCCCTCCTCCCCTTTGCTGCTCTCCCCTTTTCCATTTAGCTATGCTGACATCTCTCCAGGGTCCCCCCAATCAGCAGATACGTCTGCTAATTTCTCACATCTTAGAAATGTTAACTAACATGTGTTATGTCCTACGGTTATATTCTCATTTTTCTTCTTCCCTTTTTAACTCAGCTTCTCAAATGGCCACTATAGTTATTGTCTGTAGTTCCCCACTTCCTGCTCTCTGTCCAACCCTTTCCAGGTAAGACTGACCTCCTTTCCTCTACAGCCACTTTCCTGAAGGCCACGATTGACCTTCCTGTTGAGACATCTGGTCATCTTCCTCTTGCTTTGATTAACACCATGACGCCCTCATTGTTGATGCATTTGCTCATTGGGCTTCTGGAGCACCACACTGTATTTCCTGGTTGCTTTGGAGGGCACTGGCCATTCCTTCTCTCTTGTAACCTCTGCACTTTCAAGTGCTCCTTTTCGTTATCCTTTAGCGACAGTTGTACCCTCAAGGATACTATCTAGTCTCCTGACTGTAAATGGGTTATGGACAAGCCAATGCCCACCTTGAAACCAGAGCTCTGTATTGAACTCCATACTCAGTTGTCCAATTGTTTATTTGACTTTGTTTGGTTAGGTATCTAATTGCTGTTTAAAACCACCATTGTTTACCCTATTTTTTTTTAAGGGAGATCCATACTCTTGAAGTTGTCATGGATTCCTTTGTCCTCTTCATCTTCTTCTCCTTTTTTTTAAAGATTTATTTATTTTACTTAAAAGTCAGAGTTACAAAGAGAGAGAAGGAGAGGCAGAGAGAGAAAGAGAGAGAGAGGCAGAGGGAGAGAGAGAGAGAGGTAGAGACGGAGAGAAAGGTCTTCGATCCGCTGGTTCACTCCGCAAATGACCACAATGGCCAGAGTTGCGCTGATCCGAAGCCAGGAGCCAGAGCTCCTTCCAGGTCTCCCACGCAGGTGCAGGGGCCTAAGGACTTGGGCCATCTTCTACTGCTTTCCCAGGCCACAGCAGAGAGCTGGATTGGAAGTGGAGCAGCTGGTCTCCAACTGGTACCCATATGGGATGCTGGCACTGCAGGCAGCGACTTTACCCGCTATGCCACAGTGCCAGCCCCATCTCTCACTTCCTAAATTTCGCTTTTCAACACATTTCATCTCCTCTACGTTCTGAATACTTAAATAAGCTTCTTCCTACCTCTTCCATGGCTGTCACAGAGATTTGGGACATTATCACTGGATTATTGTGACAGAGACCAGGATCTCTGCTTCCAGCCTTGGCCCCCTTTAATCTCTTCTGATCACAGCAGGTAGTTTCAAAAAATTCATGGAAAATGGTATGAAAGATATTTACTTTGGTGTAGAATGTTTGAAATTCATCCATAGTTTTTTCATAGTATGTATTTCCCATGAAATTTTTTAGTACCCCTTGATTTCATATATGCAAAGGAATTTATTTTTATTTTATTGTTAAAAATTTATTTTAAAATTTTGCAACAAAACAAAGTAGAAAATTAAAAAATTTCCCTGTAAAATACCTATATGGAATTTAATTATTTTTACTCTTTTTTTATTATATCCAATTTAGAAAATATTTTTTGCTGATAATTTTTCATGTGAATGTAGTATTTTTTTAACTTTTACTTAGAATATAAATTTCCAAGGTACAGCTTATGGATTACAATGGCTTCCCCCCTATAACTTCCCTCCCACCCACAACCCTCCCCTCTTTCCCGCTCCCCTTTCATTCACATCAAGATTCATTTTCAATTCTCTTTATATACAGAAGATCAGTTTAGTATAAGTTAAGTAAAGATTTCAACAGTTTGCCCTCACATAGCAACACAAAGTGAAAAATAAAAAATCGGTGAACCCTAAAGGCTTCCATAGCCTCAGCAACTCATGACTAGAGCCTAGGGAGATTCCTGACGCCACAAATAAGAGTGTCAAATTGTTAAATCAACACCAGGAGTCACTGTGTACCTATATCCCATGTGGGATCTGTCCTTAATATGTTATCTAATGTGAAGTAACGCTGTAACTAGTGCTGAAACAGTATTTTTACACTTTGTGTTTCTGTGTAGGTGCAAACTGATGAAAATTTTTACTTAATACATACTGAACTGATCTTCTCTATATAAAGGTAATCGAAAAGGAAAAAAAAAGAAAAACTCAGTGTTACATTGGAAACTGCATCAAAAAAATTAATCAGTTTCAAATATATATATATATATTTCATATAGGATCTCTGTCCTTAATGTGCTGTACAATGTGACTCAATGCTAAAACAAGAACTCAAAGAGTATATTTCACTTTGTGTTACTATATGAGGGCAAAGGGACGAATTCATTATTTAACACATGCTAAATTGAACACTTGTACACAAAGAGAATTGAAAATGAATCTGGATGTGAACGAAGGGGTGGAGGGAGCGGGCAAGGGGGGAGGCTTGCGGGGGGAGAGGGAAAATATAGGGGGAAAGCCATTGTAATCCATTAGTCGTACCTTGGAAATTTATATCCTAAATAAAAGTTTAAAAAAAAAAAAGAAAAATACTGGTGGAGTACTAGTTACAGCATTAAATCACAATGTACAGCACATTAAGGACAGAGATCCTACATGTTATTTTTTTTAAAATTGATTAATTTTCTGTACAATTTCCAATTTAACACCAAGTTTTTTTTTTCATTTTCAATTATCTTTATATTCAGAAGATGGATTCAGTATATACTAAGTAAAGATTTCATCAGTTTGTACCCACACAGAAACACAAGGTGTAAAAATACTGTTTCAGTACTAGTTATAGCATTACTTCTCATTTGACAACACACTAAGGACAGATCCCACATGAGATGTAAGTACACAGTGACTCCTGTTGTTGATTTAACAATTTGACACTCTTGTTTATGGTGTCAGTAATCTCCCTAGGCTCTAGTCTTGAATTGCCGAAGCTATGGAAGGAAGCCTTTAGGGTTCGCCGACTTCGATCTTGTGAATGTAGTATTAATACAGAGAGAACAAATTCATTTTGGTTCTTAGATGCAATTCTAAGAATAGAATGAGATTCCCTTCCTCCTTCCAACCCTCCCTCTGGAGTTTATTAACATATTAGGTTCTCAGGGTCATGGCAAATGCATGATAATTACTACAATACAGTTCTCATGTTAATACAAAGAGAACAGATTGCATGTAGTTCATAGAAACAGTTCTAAGAATATAATGATACTTACCTTTCTCTCTCTCTCCCTCTATTTTTTTCATTTTTGAAATAGCATTTTAAAATTACATTGTAATTAAAGGCTTTATGCTCTTGCCTATTTCCCAGCTGAACTGTAGTATTTTTACTTGTTGCTCAAATATATATATATATATGATTATATATAAATTTAATATATATGTGATTATATATATAAATTTAATATACATATATATAAAAGATTTATTTATTTGAGAGGCAGAGTTACAAAGAGAGAGAGATAGAAAATGGCCAAATGGCGACAACAAATGGCCGCAACAGCCATGGCTAGGTCAGACCAAAGCCGGGAGCCAGGAGCTACATCTGGTACTTCAATGTGGGTACAGGGGTGCAAGAATATGGGCCATCTGCTGCTGCTGTTCCAGGTGCATTAGCAGGGGGCTGGATTGGATGTGGAGTAGCCAGGACTCAAACCAGCACCCATATGGGGTGCTGGTGCTACAGTTGGCAGCTTACTCTGCTATGTAGAAGTGCTGTCCCCAGATTTCATATATTTTCATACCAAGATAACAATTTCTTTTTTCCATTTTTCCAAAAACTTGCCTTTAATTTAAAAAATTTACTTATTTGTAAAGGAGAGAGGGAGGAAGCAGGGGAGGGGGTGGAGAGAGAGAGAGATCTTCCTTTCACTGGTCAGAGCTTGGCTGTCTGAAGCCAGGGACCTGGAGCTTCTTCTGGATTTCTCACATGGGTGCCCAAGTACTTAGCCCATCATCCACTGCTTTCCCAGTTGCATTAGCAGGGAGCTGGTGTGGAAGTGGAGCTGCCACGACGAACCGGCGTCCCTATGGGATGCTGGTGCCTCAGGTGGTAGCTTTACCTGCTATGCCTCAGTGCCAGCCCTGTAGACTGTCCTTATTTTAATTGCATTGTTTTCTGCTTCATGTTTCATCTGTCACTGAAACATGAAAAGGTCTCCAGGAAGCTGATTTTCTTTGCCTGTTTTATTCACTGTTAAAATTCTCAGCAAAAAAAAATTATAAATATGTACTATAATCCATAAGTCATTTATTCAGTATGGCATTTCAGATAGCTCACAATGATAGTAAGTGCTTTCATTTGAACTCTATAAGCATCATATTCTACTTACATATGGGAACAATGAGATGAGAAGTCTCAGGGTAGCTGAATCTGGAGGTTGGCATTTGCAACTGAGTTCTTCCAGCTCCAGATCCAGGGTCACCAACAGGCAAAGGTCAATTCACTCCCAGGGCAGAATTGTTAAGTATTGTCGTTTGGTGACCCTACTTTTTGAGACCCAGGTGACACTGTCCTTGACTGCTCTGTCCTCAACACTTAGCAGAGGACCTGGTGCACAGTAGGGGCTCTGTGTCTGTCTGTCTCTAGGCCTGAATTTCCAAGCCTTTCCGGTAGACGGCGGACAGAGTCTTAACGTCTGTTCTCTGATGTCTCCCTTGTTGACTACAAGGCCAAATGGGGTAGGGATGGGGAAAGAGAGGGGAGAATCAGAAAGGAGCCATCACGCGGAGTACTGGGCATGTTGGCCACAGGCAGTGACTAGCCATGGCCTCGTTCTCTGCTTTCATTTCCGAAAATCTTTTATTCAACCTTCTTTTTCTTCTCTTCTGCTCCCACGGAGAGAGAGGCTGAGAAATCCATGGAGAAAACCACACTCAAATCAAAGAAAGTCCTTCTAAGAGAATCACTGGAGTGTGAGACTGTGCTTTGAGGGTCTGTGTTCTAGTGCTGGGCAGGGGGAGGAAAGGGGAAAAGGAATTGAACAAAAGGAAAAGGATGCAAAGGAAATACTAGCATGGAGAAAGTCGCCCCAATCTCATGCTTTCTTTCTGTTGACTTTCAAGTAGATTCAATGGAAGAACTTCCATTGCAGAAATGGTTTTGTGTTTTATCTTTTTTTACAATGCAAAGGGCCTACCTGCACTGGGACAAGTAGGTATTTTCACTCTTGTTTGAAACTTTTCTTAAAAGCATATTTAATAAGGAAAAATGCCTATTTAAGCTGTTTACTTTTCAGATAAAGTTAATCCATCCTCTCTCGCAATTCCGAAGCAATCAGATGTTGCTGCAAGATTATCATGACACATTTAATGGTGTCTCCTTGAGCTATTATAGTGTGTGAGGAAACCGGCAGCTTACAGTTTTTAGCCCTGCCAGTGTCTTAAGTCTTTTTTTGGAAAAATACATATTCAACTCAATTGCAGTTTCTAATGTGGAAAGGAATCAAGTAGCAGTTTCATGTTCCCCACTTGGAAAATAAACCTCAAGAACACCAAAGCAAATCTGTGGCACCCCGTAGGCTGTGTCTAAGCACAGGTAAAAGAGATAGAAATGAATACCCACACATCTACCCACTCTTCTCACACAGACAAGAGCAGAAGGGAAATGGCCTAGGAGCTGACAAGGAGTGAGGGCCAGCAGAAAGGGGTTAGGGTTTTGTTTGTTTGTTTGGGTCCAGTTTCCCTCCAAAGAGCAGCACTGCTTTTGGATAACTCAATTCAGTCCACAACTACTCCAATCCATGCTTGGCCTCCATGCTTGGTCTCACTCATTGTCTGAGCTTTTAGCTAAGTTCTTACTGTTTAACTTCAATTTCCAAGATGGATCCACCCAAAAGCGTAACCTGCTGCTTAAGGGGGAAAATTCATCTTTATTTTATGTGAATTTCCTTGACGTGAATACTGTCTGGTGCCAAGCTTGTTGGACGAGTCATCCCTCCTGTACCTTATCACAGACTTACTATGAAAGGCATCCAGTGCTTATCTATTTCAGCATTCATTTTCAGCTCATCCAACATGTGTACTTGTGTGATATTTGTGATGGTTAATTTTAGGTGATCCAGTGATTGGGCCATGGGTACCCTCGGGTATTTATTTGCTCAATCGTTGTTCCGGGTGTGTCTGTGAGTGGGTTTGTGGATGAGATGAGCCTGAGTCAAGCAGCTGGCCGATCCTAACAGGAGCAGGCTTCCTGCAGCTCTTTGAAGGCAGAAATAGAACAAAAAAGCTGAGCCTCCCCAGGGTCTAATTGCCTTTGAGCTAGGACACGGCCTTTCCTGCCTTCACACTCCAATGTAGACAACCGCTCTTATTGGTTCTTTTTTTTTTTTTTTAAGATTTATTTATTTATTTGAAAGTCAGGGTTACACATAGACAGAGAGGTCTTCTATCCTATGGTTCACTCCCCAATTAGCCGCGATGGCCGGAGCTGCGCCGATCTGAAGCCAGGAACTTGAAGCTTTTTCTGGGTTTCCCACACGGGTGCAGGGGCCCAAGGACTCGAGCCATCTTCTGCTTTCCCAGGCCATAGCAGAGAGCTGGATCAGAAGTGGAGCAGCTGGGTCTCAAACCGGCATCCCTGTGGGATGCCGGCACTTCAGGCCAGGGTGTGAACCCACTGTGTCACAGCGCTGCCCCTCTTGTTGATTCTTGAGCCAGCTGATCATCATGTGGGAACTATGCCATTGGCCTTCCTGGTTCTCATCCCTTTGAACTTGCTTCAGAACTACATAGTCAGCTCTCTAGCTGATGAACTGCGGGTCTTGGGATGTGACTGCTATCATCATTGTGTGGGGCAGTTCCTTACAAGATACTACTTTCTGTGCAGCAAAAAAACCTATTGGTCCCATGTCTCTGGAGAACCTTGGAGAATACAAGGTTAAAACATGAGCTGCTCAAATGCTCATAATCTGTGATTTCTGTGGGTAGCCCCGATTAGGTCCTCACCTTTAGCCGGCAAGCTTTGAGTACCTGTTTCTGAGTTTCTGTCATAGGAGCTGACAGAGAAACAAAGCATGTTCCTACCCAAAGATCTCAGTCCACTGTCACCAGTACCCACATTTTTAGAACGACTCAACTGTCATCATGTAGAAGAAGGTCTTCTCCACGGGATGAGATGTGCTGAGCTGGAGATACCAGTTTGGTTCTGCTTGGTGAAACAAGCAACTTAGGCAAGAGATGCACCTTCCCCTCTTCTCTGAGAACAAATGCAATGCCTGGGTTTCAGTGTCACCTCTTCCCAGTTTCTAATGATGTGGCTTTGGCAAATGAGTTAGTTTGTACATTTTCTTAAATGTAAAGTAGGAGAGAAAAACAGGACCCCACTTTGTCTCATTTTTATCAGATTATGCAAGATGACATTTATAAAACTTTTAGGACTGTGCCCTCGTGTTTCATCAGACAAAGATGCAGTCAGCTGTGAGATACACCACTGCCACGTGCATGCCTGAAAAGGAACAGCACAGCCAGTAGTAACAGAAGGGTGCTCCTGGTAGTGTTAACAGGTCAAAAACAGGTGCCTGATGGGCAGTGAAGTCTGATAGTCGCTCTTGTGTAAATAAATAAAATCCTGGATGAAACAAGCTGATTCATAAGGGCAGTGTGGACCTTCTGAGTTTTCAAAGACAGACAAATCCATTTGCATTTGTGGGTAGTTACATAAATAGCAACAAATTTCTAAGTCAACCATAATACAGTCTTGTGCCATTCAGATTTTTGGTCAAAGGAGGAGCATGTGACTACAGTGGCTCTCCCTATGAGATTATGTCATTTGGTGGTTCAGTAGGAGTCTTAGCTGGTGTAATGCATTCTGTGATGTTCATCCAGCAGCCCAGTTACCTAACAGCATACTTTCATCGTTGAGTGCCATATGACTTCACTACTGAGCATGGCTGTGGCACAAAGTTACCAAAGCATTCTTCTTTCATTTTCCTCATGAGGTTTAGAGGTGCCTTTATCATGGACTCTAGTTTCATTTAATTATTTAATTAAGGCCTCATGGTTGTCACAGGCTCAGCATTCCATGTCCTCCCCAAGTTCATGTGTAGAAATCTCGACCCCCAGCATGCTGGCATTTGGAGACAGAGTCTTTGAGGAGGTGATAAAGGTTAAATGAGGTCAGAAGGGTGGAGCCCTAAGCTGGCAGGACTGGTGCACTTATGAAAAGAGGAAGAGATACGGTATGCTCGCTCACCTCCCTATGAGGACGCAGCAGTTGCATTGGCTTCAATTGGATGTCCACCTTCTAGAACTAGGAGAAATAAATGCCTATGGTGTTTTGTTATGGTTGCCCAAGCAGACTGAGACAGTGACACAAAGAGAAAGTGGTCCCTGGGTGAGCATAGAGTCATCCTGGCCCCTCCACAGTGCTAGTCCTCAGAGGTCAAGGAATATTCGACCCCAAGGTGCTTATTGCAGTTGCTTATTGAGCCTTGGAAACCTAAGTCAGGGACTCCCCAGGAAGGCTTCCCAGCCCTTCCTTTTGTGTTTTCTTACTGCTAGTATCTCACTGTGTAATTCACTGACATCATAATTACCTTTTATTATTGTTCTTACAAGTGTATACACTACTTACGTATATACAAATTGTATACATCATTCTTTGCCTGGCAGTAAATAATTGTTTTGCTTTAACTGTATATATTTACGGGGTACAGTGGTAGTTCAACCCATGTAATCAAGGTGTGATAATTAAATCACACTAGTTAGCATTTCCATCTCCTTTAAACTTTAAAAACTTTGTTTTAACACTTAATTGCACATATTTATGGGCTACAAGGTGATATTTCAATAACTGTGTAAATCAATAACTGAGCACATCAGGGTAATCAGTGTTTGCATCTCCTTGCCATTACTTGACATCTGGAGGCTTTGAGCTTCTCTCTTCTGTATGTTCATAAAATACATACTAGATTATTGTGAGCATGATCACCCCCCCCTTAGGGTTTTTTTTTAAGGGTTTTTAAAAAAGATGTATTTATTTACTTGTGAGAGTTACAGAGAGGTAGAGAGAGAGAGAAAGTCTCCCATCCTTTCGTTCACTCCCCAAATGGCTTTAATGGCCAGAGCTGCATTGATCCGGAGCCAGGAGCTTCTTCTGTATCTCGCATGTGAGTGCAGGTGCCCAAGGACTTGGGTCATCCTCTGCTTTCCCAGGGCATAGCAGAGAGCTGGATCGGAAGTGTGGCAGCTTGAACTAGAACTGGCACCCATAAGGGTTGCTGGCATTGCAGACGGTGGCTTTACCCTCTACGCCACAACTCCTGTGTTTTGGTTCCCATTATCCATCTATACTGGGCTTTCCCTCCCCTTCGCAGCTTCCTTTCATCACTGTTCTGCATTCACCTTGACTTGTCATCTCCACAAATGAGAGGGAATATGTGGTATTTTTCTTTCTGACTTACTTCAGTTAACAGAGTGTCCTCCAGTTCCATCCGTTAAGCTGCAAATGATAGAGTAACATTCTTTGTTATGGCTGAATAAAATTCCCTCATGTCTATGTACACCACATTGTCTCCATCCATTCATCAGTTGATGAAATCAGCATTCTTTATTTATTTATTTATTTATTTATAAAGCTTTTATTTAAAAAATATAAATTTCCGAAGTACAGCTTATGGATTACAATGGCTCCCCCCCACATAACTTCCCTCCCTCCCGCTACCCTCCCCTCTCCCGCTCCCTCTCCCCTTCTGTTCACATCAAGATTCATTTTCAATTCTCTTTATACACAGAAGATCAGTTTAGTACATATTACGTAAAGATTTCAGCAGTTTGCCCTCACATAGAGACACAAACTGTAAATACTGTTGGAGTACTAGTTATAGTATTAATTCACAATGTACAGCACATTAAAGACAGAGATCCTACATGATTTTTTTTTCAAAGAATTGATTAATTATGCAATTTCCAGTTTAACACCAAGTTTTTTTAATCATTTGCTATTATCTTTATACACAGAAGATCGATTTAATATATACTATGTAAAGATTTCATCAGTTTGCACCCACACAGAAACACAAAGTGAAAAAATACTGTTTCATTACTAGTAATAGCATTATTTCATATTGGATAACACATTAAGGACAGATCCCTCATGAGACGTAAGTACACAGTGACTCCTGAAGTTGATTTAACAATTTGACACTCTTGTTTATGGCATCAGTAATCTCCCTAGGCTCTAGTCATGAGTTGCCGAGGCTATGGAAGCCTTTAGGGTTCGCCGACTTCGATCTTAATCCGACAGGGTCATAGTCAAAGTGGAAGTTCTCTCCTCCCTTCAGAGAAAGGTACCTCCTTCTTTGATGGCCCCGTTCTTTCCACTGGGATCTCACTCGCAGAGATCTTTCATTTAGGTCTTCTTCTTCTTTTTTTTTTTTTTTTTTTTTTCAGAGTGTCTTAGCTTTCCATGCCTAAAATATTCTCATGGGCTCTGGAGCCAGATCCGAATGCCTTAAGGGCTGATTCTGAGGCCAGAGTGCTATTTAGGACATCTGCCATTCTATGAGTCTGCTGTGTATCTCGCTTCCCATGTTGGATCATTCTCTCCCTTTTTGATTCTATCAGTCAGTATTAGCAGACACTGGTCTTGTCTGTGTGAACCCTTTGACTCTTAGACCTATCAGTGTGATCAATTGTGAGCTGAAATTGATCACCTGGACTAATGAGATGGCCTTGGTACATGCCACCTTGATGGGATTGTATTGGAATCCCCTGGCACACTTCTAACTCCATCATTTGGGGCACGACTGATTGAGCATGTCCCAAATTGTACATCTCCTCCCTCTCTTATTCCCACTCTTATATTTCACAGGGATCACTTTTCAGTTAAAATTTAAACACCTACGGCTAATTGTGTGTTAGTTGCCAAATTCAACCCATAGTACTAGAACGAATACAAACAACAAAGGGAGATACTAATATGGGTAAAGATTTACATTGTACATCAACAGTTCAGACAGGAGCTGATCAGGTCTTATTTTCTCATAGTGTTCATTTCGTTTCAACAGGTTTCCTCTTTGGTGCTCAGTTAATCATCACCAATCAGGGAAAACAAATGGAAATCAGCATTCTTGCTATGAGCATTTGATTAGGTTTGTCACTGGAAAAAATTTTTTTTATTTTTATTTTGGAATGGGAGAGAGCGAGCGAGCGAGTAAGCGAGAGAGTGCGCCAGGGAGAGAGCCAGAAAGCGAGTGTGTGAGAGAGAAAAACCAAAATCTGCCACCTATTGTTTTATTCCCCAAATACCTGCAACAGCCAGGGTTGGGTTGGGCTGAAGCCAGAAGCCTGGAACTCAATCTGGTTCCTCCACCTAATGGGTAGGGACCCAACTGCCTGAACCATCATCATGGCTTCGGAAGTGTGCAATTGCAGGAAAATAGAGCCAAGGTTGGAGCCAGGGATCAAACGCAGGCACTTCCATAGGGAATGAGATCATAACATACAGGCCAAATGCCTGCTGTAGTTTCATAATTTTTTTAGATTTATTTATTTGTTTAAAGGCAAACTTACAGAGAGGAAGAGGCAAAGATAGAGATCTACCATCTGCTGGTTCACTCCCCAAATGCTGCCTCACTCCCATAACAGCTGGGGCTGTGCCAGGCTGGAGCCAGGAGTCAAAAATTCCATCCGGGTCTCCCAGGTGCATGGCAGCGTCCCCAGCACTGGGGCCATCCTCCGCTGCTTTCCCAGGTGCATTAGCAGGGAGCTGGATTGGAAGTGGAGCAGCCAGAACTGGAACCAGTGCTCACAAAGGATCACAGGCAGTGGCTTAACACACCATGCCACGACACCAGCCTTAGGTAGTGATTAATCACTTCTCCATTTTCATGCTTTTTTCAGTTACTAGAGTGAAAACTGCCCTGATTCTCTGGGCACTGGATCTACCTGTTGGTGTTTTACCTGTAAATCTTTGCTTCCATATTTGTTCTCTCCAGTAATTGATTTTGGCTCTATAACATTTAAGATGGTGTGACAAGGAAGGTCCAGAAAAAAATTCAGAATCAGATAAAAGTTATTTTTTTGGAAAGGCTGTCTTTATGGAGAGGAAGTATAAATTATGGGAAGACTTATAAACTCATTTTATTTTGAAGTACTCATGTCTGCAGAATCCAAGCAGAGCGTTAACCAGTGGGAATCCTTGGGGGCACCTGTTTTAATGAGTAGATAGGATTGCTTACAATTCATCTAACAATTTATGTGCAAATGAATGTATCTGAAAATCGTGAATGTGCTCAAGGGTACTTGAAAAGGTTGTCCTTCATTATTAATTTCTACACATTACCTCTACAGTCTTGTTTACATTAGTTTTATCAGTGTAAATGTAAATCTCTTCCCAGCCTGGTAATGGCCAGAATGGGTGTATTCATTATTTATTGTTGTGTAACAAATTACCCCCAAGTCTTAGAAGCTTAAAAACAAGCTTCACAAAGTTCATAGAAAATGGGTAGTATGAAAAAAAAAAAAAAACTTTGAATGTATTTCAACTTTTTTTTTGGGTGGGGTACAAAATAAACTTATCCTTAAAGTTACACTTGACCATGCCCTTGTAGAAGTACTCATGTATATTTCACATGGATACTGAACATGAGGATTAGGGAGAGGCTTAGTTGTGTGGTTCTGGCTCAGGGTCTTTCACGAGATAGTAGGTAACCTGGGGCTATAGGAACCACTGCTAATCGTGTTCATTTGAGTGATGGCTTCAAAAATTATTTCAGTTCCTTGCTACGTGAGCCCCTCTTTAGGACTACTTGCACACTGACTTCGCGAAAACACATGATGAGTGAGCAAGTGAGGGCTCCACTGTCTTTTATAATAAGATCACGTAAGTGGTACACCGTGACGTGGGCTGCGGTATAGACTGTAGTATAGACCAGGGCCCAGTGTGGGAGAGGCCTGTGTAGAAGATCTGCCTGCAGGCTCACTCACGTGGCTGTTGGCAGGAGACTTGAGTTTGTTTCTCAGGGAGCTTGTCTACAAGGTTGCTCATGCCATGGTTTCCTCTGTGAGAGTGTTCTGAGGGCCAGGAGTTGAAAGTCACCTAAACTTGGACTTGACAGCCCATCACTTCTGCTGCCTGCTCTGGATTGTGAAGTCCAACCACAATACGGTGTGGGAAAGGGAGGCACAAAGGTGTGGCTCCTGGAGGTGGGATGATGGGAGAGCCTCTGCAGGATGGCCATCACCCTTGATACATGACCTCAGCTTTTCCACTCGGATGCTTCCTTCCTGGAACTAACAGAATCGTCACTGTCATGGCTTTACCGTGACAGTGGTTCCACTCACTGTTCAGCTAAGTTGAGGTTTCTCTTGGGTTGATAAACGCCTGATAGTATTTCAATAAATTATCCTGGCATTAAGTTAGATCAGTTTCTGCTGTTCTGACAAAAGATTCCTAACTGATAAAATGGATCCCATTGTAAAATAGACTTAAAAGCATGTGAAATATGGAAACTATTCTCTCTTTATAAGACTACAGAAGTCAGACTTCATATTATTGGCCCTGGGAGATACAAACAAAGAACTGAGGAAACAGCAAGAACCTGGGGTTCTAATTTGGCACTAGGGACATCAGTGGGAACTCATGCTTTGCCTGCCCACAAGCTTTGTTCATCTGTGAGGGTACTTCACAATGCTCATGGAAACAGGTTGAACAGATAAATGTATTTTATGCGATTTTTTTTCACAAAAAGATTTATTTATTTGACAGGTAGAGTTACAGACAGTGAGAGGGAAAGACAGAGAGAAAGGCCTTCCATCTGCTGGTTCACTCCCCAAATGGCTGCAACAGCCAGAGCTGAGCTGATCCAAAGCCAGGAGCTGGGAGCTTCTTCTGGGTCTCCCATGTGGGTGCAGGAGCCCAAGCACTTGGGCCATCTTCTCCTGCTTTCCCAGGCTATTAGCAGGGACCTGGATCAGAAGTGGAGCAGCCAGGGCTTGAACCAGCACCCATATTGGATGCTAGGCACTGCTGGCTAGAGCTTTTACTCACTGTGCCACAATGCTGGCACCCAAGCAAAAAATTTTTGAAAGCCATCCATAGTTTTAAAAATAATGTTTCCCATGAGCTTAAGACCCCTTGTATGCATGGACTTCAACCTTTTTTGCCTCAAAATAATTTTTCTGTAAGTTTTCTGTCATTTTAAAATATCCTTTGTTGGCTAGAAGGGTCCCGTTTTACTGCATAGTAGCAATGAATCAAGTATGTGTTGAGTTCTTGGTTTCTAAATCTGGAGCTCCACGAAGGAAGTAAGGCTCTTTGGAGAGTTCTTGTAAGAGGGTTGCTGAGAACATCTGTGGGGCCAGATACACAGTAAGTTCTCAAGGACCGACGGGGATATATCAGACCGATTTGGCTTGTAGGAGCTCTTTCTTCCCTGATCTGGGTAATTTGAATATTAGAAGAGAATCAATTTTACCACCTTCGTATTAGTAACTGATATAGGTGGAAATCAGGACTTGATAATAAAAGTAGTTGAAGACAGTTTGATGAAGGCTGGGATGTTTACATGATCTCCATATGTTGCCCCTGAAAATGCATATTAATAAAGAGGAAAGTAGTAGTTTTAGAATGGAGAAAGCTGGCAGATGCTATCTGCCATAGTGCGATTGAAGAAATAGCACTGAGAATGAACAGGTCATCATGTATATCCTTCTATGAAGCACTGGGCATACAGTGTCGCTTCGGGGCACTCTGCATCCCATGCATTGCTCGAATCTGATCAACAAGCAGCACACAAAACCAAGGTGAGAGACAGTCTGGAAAATAGCTGGCATGTACTTTTACAAACTGCCAAGGTCAAGAAAGATGAAGGTTGGAGAGGAGTTTCTGATGAAGAGAGGCTCTTGAAATGTGATGATTAAATGCAGTGCCTGAGGCTGGGGTGGAGCCTGTCCAGGAGAAGAAAGAGCTGTTACAGGTATTGGGACAATTGGCACCATTTGGATATGGATGAGAGATGACGTAGTAGCATGGATTCATCTCAAATCTTGTGATTGGAAGAATTACATAGGAGTCTGTCCACTTTGAGGAAGTTCCCATGGATGGATTCAGGGGTAAATGGGATCATGTGTGCATCTTACTGTGGCACGACTCGGGAAAATACGTGTGAGAGAGAGAGTTGATGATAAAGCCAGTGGGGCCACGTGTCAATCACTGGTGAATCTGATTTGGAGGTCTTGGATTAGCTTGCTGTTGTTATGGTTATAAGAATTCTTGAAATACAGCAGCTTGTCTCTGAAGGCTGGAAGTCTGGCCCAGTGTGTGGCTAGGTTATTTGCTCAGGGTCTCAGCGCTGGGTTAAAATCAAGGCATCAGCAGGGCTATCCTCCTTTCTGGACGATCTGGGGAGGAATCAGCTCCCAGGCACCGTGAGGTTGTTGGCAGAGGTTAGTTTCTGGTGGTTGCAGGTCTGAGGTCCCGTTTCCCTGATCTGTGGCCGTCTCTGTCTTCAAGCGAGCAGCAGTACTGGGAACCTTCCTCATGCTTCGACTCCCTTTTCTTTTAAGGGATTGTGTGATCACAATGGCTCCATCTGGATAATCCGGGAGATTCTCCCCGACTTAAAATCAACCAGGTCGTAATCGGGGCCACACCTGCAAAGTCTCCTTTGCCATGTCCTTCATGTAACTTAGCCATCATGGGTGCGGCCCCAAGAGGTGGAGGTCCTGCAGGCAGCATCTCCGCCCACCACAAGTTCAGGGCCATTTTCTGCTTTGTTCTTACTGCTTCTCTATAAATTTGAAATTATATCAAAATGAGATGTTTTCAAGAGTTATAAGCCTAGCCCACAATGTTAGAAAATGTAATCATGCCGTGTTCATGTCTTGGGTACCTTCATTTCTTCCTGACAGCACTGGCTCTGTTTTTGTCTCCTTCCCTACCAGGTCACCACCAGATCAAGCAAGGGACCTGCGAGGTGGTTGCCGTGCACCGATGCTGCAATAAGAACCGCATAGAAGAGCGGTCACAGACGGTCAAGTGCTCCTGCTTCCCTGGACAGGTGGCTGGCACGACTCAGGCCCAGCCTTCGTGTGTTGAAGGTAAGAGCTTTCGGGTCAGCTTCTCTGGTTTTCCCAAAGGGCCTAACTCGCAAGGACCCTCCCTTCCCTACTGTACTCTCTTTGCAACCCAAAGAGATCCAGGCTGTTTTGAGATCAGTATCAATCTAAAAATGAACATGTAAATACAGCTCTCAAAATTTCTCGAGAATGAGGTTAAGACTTTAAGAATGTCACTCAAGAGATATGGGAAAGTCAGGAAGATGTGTTTTCATTCTTTGTGCACCTGTCTCCAAGTCTCACCTGCAAAAGCATTGTTTCTCTAGGTGCTCTCTTATCTCTTTGTATGGATGAGGGGACTTTGCAAAGTTCGTGGAATAAAAGATAAATTTATTTTGGTAGAAAAATTTTAAAATCATGCATATGACAGATCTAAAAAAGATGCACAGAAAATGTGTATTTTGAAAAAGGCTTTGCATGGATTAAAAAATTTTGGGGGCCAAATAATTTTTTAAAGTTTGAGAGCAGAGGAGGAGAGAGAGAGGGAGGAAGGGAAAGCCCTCTTATCTTCTGGTCTACTCCCCAAATGATCATAATGGTTGGGACTGGGCCAAGACTTCACCAGGCCAGATAGGGCCTTGGGGATGCAGCCCAATCTCCTATAAGGGTGGCAGGAAACTAGTAACTTGAGCCATCACCATGGCCTTCAGGGTCTGCATTGGCAGGAAACTCCAGACAGGAGCCAGAGCTGAGTATGGAACCTAGGTAGTCCAAAATGGGACACAGGTGTCTTAACCACTAGGCTAAATGTCTGCTCCTGCATTTATCTTTTAATTGCATTTTCCACAGAGGATGGGAAGCGTCCCTCTTGGTCCCTTAATATGCCCAGGGGGTTGGGTCTCGGATCCCCCTCAGATTGCGAAATCCACTGATGGCGAGTGCCATTTTATGAACTGGCATAGTGTTTGCACAGGAATTGTGTACACTTCATATATACTTCAGATCATCTCTGTGTTGCTTATGATACCTAATACGGTGTAAATGCTGAGGAGATAGTTATACTGTGTTGTTTAGGGAGTAATGAGAAAAAGGCTCCAAGTGTCCAGGACAAACAGTTTTTCTTTTTAGAAGTTTTCTATCTATAGTCAGTTGAATTTGTGTATTCCAAACCTGGGGACTGGGAGGGCCAACTGGGCTTCATGTGCAAAATTGGCAGAGTAGACGTCTCACCTCCTGTGTAGTGTAACAAATGAGTATCTTTTTTATTGTAGTTTTAGTGGGTTATTTTAACAAGTACTTGCAGAATCCTCTTTGGAACAAGTTACCTGAGACTAGTGTGGGATCATGTTTCATTCATTTCTTATCTCTAACTCCCCTAGCAGAGGCCTGTGCCAGTGGTTAGAAGATAGGTCTGTATGAGTGTTGATGTCTCTACTGGGGACCTGGGACTGAGTCCTTTTGATGCCCGGGGCTTGTTCCAGCAGACACCTTGTTAGAAACAAGTTTCAGTCCCCAGGGGAACAGGAACATGGGGTTAGCCCTGTAGCGGTTGCTCTGCAGTGGTTGGAAAGCTCTCGGGAAGGACCGTTTCCAGCCTCCTGCATCTTTGACGTGTGTCGAAGGTCAGCAGTTAAAACAGAGGCACACGCGTTCTCAACTGCAGATCTGTTGCAGCATTAGCCGTAACAGCTGACTTAGACCTGGCTTACTTCTCCCATCAAATGCACACACACACAGATGTTCAGATTTTGGGCTGCGTGGATTAGCAATAACAGCCAACCTACCCATAACACACGTCTCCTACAAAACACAAACACACACACACACACACACACACACAGCTTATGGGTTGCATGGTCATCATGGTATATATCAGCACCATCCCCATTGCTTTGACAGCAGGAAAGTGGAAGTGGGTAGTTTACCTTCTACACTGTCTTAGCAAAACCCTGGGGGCAAAGGTGCTGCTGAATGCCAATTCTGATGCCACTGTATACTGGTAACATGCTGTATCTACCATCAATTCCCACACAAAAGAAACATGTTGTCCACTTGCACCCCATCATCATAGAAAATAATTCTCTGGTGAGAAACATGAATATTCATGCAGAATGGGATAAGGCAAGATGAGGAACCTCATGCTAATTCAGGTCCAGGTTTGCTTATCCTCTTGGAACCTTTCCATTTTCAGAGGTTTTTAGATTGGGAGATTATTGATGGAGGGTTGTGGACTATAAAAGATGATGATCTTGAACATTAAGAAATGGCTTTTACAGAAAATTGGCTGCGATTGTAGAGTATAATATTTATCTTTTCCATGAATGGGGTCCATTTCTTCGCCTCATTCTCTCTGGAATTAGTGTATTTTCCTCCATCTCCACTGTGAGCTCCAGCGTCCAGGGGCCAACATCACATCTTACAGAGCCTGCTACTTGTAGTTGTCCATTCTTCACCCTACAGCGAGAGCAGTTCTTCTCCAAGACAGACGTGATTCTGGGGTTCCCATAGTGAAAGCCACACTGGAGTGACTTCCTCTTGTCTTTGAGATGACCCCCAGGTTCTTCACCATGGCTTCCAAAGCCTTACACCATCTGGCTTTGGCTCATTTCTCCCTGTTGGTGTCTCTGCGCTTTAGCTAACCACATCCCTTGCCTGATGTGTTGCCTTTTCCCCATGGCATGCATTTGGTCTACTTAATTTTTACTTGCCTTACAAGCCTCCTATAAGCTTTTGTGGCCCCCTGTAGTTCCAGTTCGTGGCATTTATCTCATTTTGCCATTATAAATGATGCCTTCTTGGTAATCTATCAGCACCCCGAGGACAGGGATAGGGTCTCTCGGTTTTCATCGCTCCCCTTGGCTGGCCCGTGAACAAGGTGTAGCCGAGTGGAGACTTGTCCTTACTAATCACATTGCTGTGTCAGGCTTGCAGCCATGTTTCCCTGCCTCTGGAGGCTTTAAACTCGGCAAGGAACTTATGAATCATAATACAAACTATTTTTGTACCCTGGCTAGCTCCGAATCATTGCTTATAAAAAGTTTTACATAGCAGCAATGTTTTAGGATACTCAAAACACTTTTTTGGCACTGGAAAATTACTGGTAGGGTGGTGACTTCCATTAGCATCCTTATCTTGGTAAAGAAAATATCCATTCATTTTCCTATTTCGGCTCATTAAAAAAAAAAAAAGTACTCTTTATGGTGGTGGCAATTTGACAGGCAGAGTGGACAGTGAGAGAGAGACAGAAAGGTCTTCCTTTGCCGTTGGTTCACCCGCCAATGGCTGCCGCGGCCAGCGCACCGCGCTGATCTCAATGCAGGAGCCAGGTGCTTCTCCTGGTCTCCCATGGGGTGCAGGGCCCAAGCATTTGGACCATCCTCCACTGCACTCCCAGGCCACAGCAGAGAGCTGGCCTGGAAGAGGGGCAACTGGGACAGAATCCAGCGCCCCGACCAGGACTAGAACTAGCATCATTGAATCAGAGCCTACACAGCACTGTCTAATAGAACTTTGTTTCGCTCCAGATTTTTCTAAGTAATAGTACATACTGGGGGAGGGTCTTTCAAAAGTTCATGGAAAATACCTATTATGAAAACCGTCTCTATAGATTTCAGGTTTTTTTTTTTTTGCACCAGATTATACGTGTATTTTAATTTCATTTTTCCATGACAATTTCCAGGTACCTTCATGTGTCCAGTGCAGTGAGTAGCCACTAACCCTTTGCCAATTTAAACTGAAATGGGCACGTGGGGCTTGGAAGTTCATATTGGGCAGTGTAGAATGAGCCTGTTATGTGTAACCCCCATCAAACACTTGGCATGGAGGACACCAGCACCCTGTTTTCCTATTTGTGTCCTCTGCACCTGTCATTGCCTCAGTCAATGTTGACTGGCTCAAAGTCATTGAACATGTGTGAGAAGTTGAAGTTTGCATTAGGATGTGTGCATGTTTTCATATCCCCCGACTTTTTGTTCCTTATCTGCACGTGTTTCTATGAGGGCTTTTTAGCTTTCCCTGCTTAATCTTTATCCTATAATAATTATGCGCTATCATGCCGTTAATTGGCATGTGGGAGGACTCATTCTCTGCTGATAGGTTCGTCTTATCTTATTTGTCAATAGAACAGAGAGGATCTAAAACAGAAAATTCACTGAATTTACATTTAAATTAAAACAAAGGCAGGAAGATGTTGGAATGGGGCACTAATTAATGTTGACACAGAAACTGGAATATCTGTCTGCATTTTTGTTAATCCCCACCACAGATACTTATCTAATGTTTTCATTGCTTTTCCATAAAGCATAGACTTTTTAGCTAAACAGAGGAAAAATAACTACTTTTACTCTGTCTCTCAAACTTTGTGCTAATTAAGAAATCCTGTCTGGATTATTGAAATGTGCCTTTTATGCATGTTTGAGCTTTGGAGGAAGGGAAGGGGAATTATTTGATTATAGCTCTCGTCACTTGGGTCCTAAAACTTTATCCAGGTGGTCAGCACTCTTCTGTTTGAATCTTCTGCAGGCAAATACAAAGCAGTTAGGTGGTTGGAACTACAGCTCCATAGACACTGTTGAATGGTTTTATGATAAAAGGAGATACATGCACACCCCAAGGATGCTTTATTTCGTCAAACTGAGTGCTTTCTAAACATTGGCTTTCTTCTCTAAAAGGGAGTAATAAGACAAAGGATAGGGCACGGACGGTGGTTACTTTTAAAACTTTTATCTCTTGGTGATGCCGCAGTTTCTCCTACTTTTCATAAATATCAGCACTCATAGAGTTAAGAGAGCTACTGTTTGTGCTACAGGCAACTTTGTTGGTCATATAGACAGTGTGTTGAGACATGGTCTCTTTCCAAATGTTTTCTTGGTTTTCCTTTCCTGGGGGTATGTTTTTCTTCCCCCTTAAAAGGTGGTTTTCTGAGTTTTTCTCAACATGGTTGGATACCTGTCTTGTCCTAGGTGCTGGGAGATAGGATGGTAATGAGACTCAGGTCCTCCTTTTGAGGATCCCACACTCTACTTTGATAGCTAGACTCACCAGTGAGGGTCTCCCTGGGAGAACAGAGGTGGCATGAGGCTTAATGCTGTATGAAGCAGTGGATCTGCTTTACTAGATGGGAGAAGATGAGGGTTGGGGGGGGGGGTTAGGGATCAAGGCACACAGTTCGTTTGAGGATGAGTGAGGCAGGTGTACCGACTGGAAGGAGCTTGGTCTGGCTTGGAAATGATAGAACAGATATAGGAGAGATTCATGGAATCCATGCTATTAGAGACTCTAGAATACATCAGTTTTCAGGATTTAATTTGTACCTTTTGGAAATTTGCCTTCAGAGGATAGAAGAAGTGGATTACCACCGTAATAGGAAAGGATATGAAGTGCTACGGACCTAGTTCTTAGATGTATTGTTTTTAGAAGAAAAATTATGATCCTTCAGTGGTGCAGGTCACCTGTTGGCACACACTTCATGGTGAGCCCAGGATTTGTGTGAGATAAAGTGAGAGAGAAAGAGAGGAGCAGCACACAAACCTCAGACTAGCCCTTGGTGGAGGCGTCCTGGCATGTATCAAGAGTTAGTATTAATTTCCCAAGGTAAATCTGGTGCACTAACATAGCCTCTCAGAGCCCAGTCAGCCTACAAACTACGGCTCCCTGTATCTCAGCCTGGGGTAATTTTCCCCCAAGGGGATACTTGGGAGAGGGTGTTTCTGGTATCTTGTGGGGACAGATCAACATGACAGAGGCTCTCTTCACCCCCACATCCATAAGGAATTCACTGGTGTTGGGGACAAACACTAGCACTGCGAAACCCTGATGTAGGGGGACACATATCCATGGATGTCTGACGACATGAGCTCAGAGGACTCACCTAGATCACAAAAGATCATTCTGTTGTTACTCATTTGCCAACTCATGGGGAGCTCTGTGTACTTTGTGTACGATGCCTTAAGAAAATCATTAGTGCTCTAGCTATTGCACTTTGCATGTTAGCTGGGTCGGGTTGCTACTGATTTCTTTTCTTGAATAATGAGAAAGAAGAAAGTTAATAAGTGGCTTCGTTTTTAAAGCACACAGTGAACAGTAAGGGTGAAGTAATTAAAGGTATAATACATTAAAAGCTCAGAGCATGTTTGACAAGACATATGTTCTAAGAGGCTGCTTCCTTCTTTAATTTGTTTTGTTTTAAAGGTAGAGTTATTGTCAAGGAGGGACAGACAGACAGGCATACAGTTCTTCCATCTCTGGGTTTATTCCTCAAATGGCTGCAACTGGCAGGGCTGGGCCAGGATGAACACAGGAGCCTGGGAATCCATTGGGGTTCTTGCACATGTGTGCCAGGGGCCCCAGCACTGGCCCATCTTCTGCTGCCTTCCAAGATGCATTAGCAGGGAGTTGGATCAGAAGTACAGCATCTGAGACTCACACCAGTGCCCCTGGGGGATGCCAGTGTGTCACAGGTGGCGACTTACCCCGCTGCAGCACCACATGGCCCTGGAAGCTGTTCTCCAAGTCTTTTTGTGCATAGCTGGAATGTAAAAATACATCGTTCTTTGAAAAGCCTTAGCTACAGCTATACTAAATCCACAAATGATAGACCCACACTTGAAAAGTGAGCCTCTTCTGGGTTCATCTAACCTGAAGGTGGGTCTTACCTGAATGGCATTTCAAAAAGTTTGCGCCAAAATTACCAAACTTTCAAATCCATTTTCAGTGAGCTTTTTATGCTACTGATAGAATGCACTCATTGCTCCCCCAAACCAGAGAGAGTTTTGGTCCCTTTTCATTGTTTCTGTCTTTCAGTATAAAAGTAGATATTCCTTACAGGTTGGCAACTTGGAGACAGGGATATTACGTGTTTTCCTAAGTCAGGAAGGCATGAGGCTTTTTAAAGAATTTTATTGTAAAAATAGAGTAACAGGACATTTTGTTGGTTAAACTAAGTTAGGATATTTTGTACCAGGGAAGCAGCATATGCCTCCCACAAACTTGTCTTCCAGTGGAGACCAAGCTCAGAGGAGCGGGCAGAGGTTCTCCACAGTTACTTTAACAGAAGCCTCCTAGAGAGCCTTTGCCTCGTGGCTAAAGGGGGCTCAAGGAAGCTCTTGACGCTGAAACGTGTGGCCTGCTGAATCGAGTCAACGCAGGGCAAACCCTCACTCCGAGTTTCAAAGTCAACTCAAAAAGGAATGTGAAACTTGTGCTTTGGTTACTTTCCTGTAATATTTATTTAACGCTTTGAAAGGCAGAGGGAGAGCGAGAGCTGAGAGAGAGAGAGAGATCTTCCATCCACTGGTTCCCTCCCCAGATGGCTGCAGGAGCCAGGAGCTTCCGCTGGGTCTCCCACTCCGGTATGGGAAGTGGGTGTCCCACATGACACTTCCAGCTCTGTGCCCACCCCTGCCCACTATTGTAAGGAATCTTGTAAATGTCTTCAAAAGGATCATTCTGTATTTCCAAATACATGAAAGAAAACTGGTGAAGAATTCCTTAAGGCCAGGATCCTGAGCACATATGCTTCTTTCCATCAGTTTATTTACATCCTCAAAGCACCGAGCACTGTTCCCCATGGTTAAGTGGGATATTTCTACCCGCTGCATGCCAGAATCTGTATTACTTGCACTTCCTGGTGTAGGATTTGGATCGGCAGTGTCTTGGGGCCATGGGGGTTTCTATAGGTACTGTTGAGATAATGGAGGCATTGCTCCTTTTCAGGGTGTTTATTCCCTAGTTTCCTCACTCACTCATATCACAACTGCTCTCAGAGTGCTTTGTGTCACAATCCTGTCATCCTGTACCAAACTGCTCTCTCAGACACACAGTTTTCCCTAGCTTTTTGCACTAACTTGGCTAGGCAGCGTCACATCTTCCACGATACATAGTACTGAGGGAATCAAGTCTAAACATGAACGGTCCTGAAGAGCTCCTAAGTCTTACTTCTCTGAGCCTCCTCGGCGGGGCATCCAATGCACTTCCCTAAGGACGTCTTCCTTCAGCCACCTGAGCCTGCTGGCTCCCGGGAGGACCACTCACGGGTCCACAGTCTCTCCTGCCTTCCTGTGGCCCGCCCACATGAGCTGCCCTTCACTGCCGCTTTTCAATCATCCCTGGAGCTCTGTGAGCTCCACCCACTAAAATTGCTTCCCACTCCCGAGACAAAGTTTGTCTAAAAAACACTTTAGAAGACAAAAAAAGTATTGTAAATTCACTTGCACCTCTGTGTCAACACAACTAAGCTCTGTCAACATTTAGATAACTTGGCTAGTCGTGCAGATAGTATTTATTCGGAAGGCTGGAAACGATCCCCGATTTATTTTTGTAGCCACTTGGGACCAACCCAAGAGGATCAGAAAATGATGGAATCTGTGGTCAACACTCGGAATGCAGTAAGTCTCCCTAATCTCAAATATGACTGGAAATTGTGCTGTGGTAGAGCAACTGCTGATAGGAAGAGCGAAGTGGATTCTGGTACTTGCACTCTCCCTCTGTAGCTCTGCGGAAAGCTCTGGTGTGTGTGGCTGGGCCCATGCGCGTGCTCTTCCTGCTGCTGAATCAGGTGGAGGAGCAGAAGGTAAAAAGGGCTTTGAAAGTGACACCGCTTGTACCGTTTTAAGGAGAGATTATTGGGTTATTTGGGGCTGAGGGACATAGCGCTTGCTCAGGCTTTTTCCAGCTGTCCATCTTCTGTGGTTCACCGGCCGTATGTGACAAAAGGAATCACCCTTTCAGCTACGTCCCCTTCTCAGTGTTGACACGGCCTGATTTAAATAGAAGATGGTTGCCCTACAACACCGATCTGCCGGGCTCAGGCACTGTGAGTGCTGATGGGGATCATCACATAGGAGGGCAGTAGCTGGCCACAATCAGACTCTGCGTGGGCAGAGCACGTGACCATCTGGCCCCCTAGGTTCATTATGGAACTGTCTCGTGCTCTCTGCATGCCACATAGCACCTGCCCGACTGGGACAGTGTTTGAATGCCTGGCCGACGGTGTTACCAGCTTTGGTGACATTTCTGGCATGAGGGAAGGAGTATGCATTTACGTGCTAGCATGTGGGGGTCTAGCATTACACTGTATCCCTTCAGATACTGGTGTGACTGCCCTAAGATTGTGTGAACTTGCCTGAGTCATTGAATACCGCCGGGCATCAGATTTCTAATCTCTTTGCAGTGCCTAAAAGTGATCATTTTTAACGGCAGGGTTGTCCTGAGATTTAAATTTGAAGAATCAGGAAAGGCCAGTAGCAGGTTCCCTGGACACAGGGAAAATGAAGGCTGTTGTCATTTGTAAAGTTCTTTGAAATCTCCCAGAGTGTGGTAGTTTCAGTGAAATTCACTGAGTCTTTGTTATTCACAGGGACCATTTAATATCTTCTGTGGCCATTCATTTAGATGCTTCTTTCTTTCTCTTGCCTAATAGGTCTAGGAAGGACTTCCAGTGCTTTGTTGAAAGGAAGGGGTGTGAGTGGGGTTTCCTTGTCTTGCTCCTAATCTTAGAGGAAAAGCATTCAGCATTTAGCCCTAGAGTATGATGTTAACTCTGTGCTGTCCTACTTAGCCTTTATTATGGTTTGGTAAATTCCTTCTATACTGTCTTAGTTGAGAGGTTTTATCTTGAAGATGTGAAATGTTGTCCAATGCTTTGTCTGCAGTTTTTAAAACCATTGTATGTTTATTCTTCATTCTATTAATGGGTTGTGTGACATTTACGGATGTGTGTAGGTTGAGTCATCTCTTGTCTCTCACAGAAATCAATCTGCATGCTCATGTTATAGCAAATCAAGCTGAACATCATCTTATTAATACTTTCAAAAGGATTTCTGCATTCATGTGCATCAAGGATACTGGCTTGTAATTGTCTTTATTTTAAGCTTTATAATGTTGCCCCTTCAGAGTAGCTTGAGAAGGACCGACAGTGATTCTTGGAAATTCAGTCAAGTTTAGTACACAAAACTGGCATACAAATTGAGTAGTGAACAAAAATCAATTGCATTTCTATACTTTAATTTGATGATTCTTCCTAAAGAATCCCACTTAGGACTTCAGTAGAAAAAATTATTTAGCAATAAATTCAGCAAGGAGGTGGATGCACTGATGAAATTATAGAAGACAAATGGAAAGATATTCATGTTAATGGATTGGAAGTATTAATAGTCAAAACCTACAGATTCAATTCTTAACAAAACTCCAGTGATACTTTTTACAGAGAAGTTTTTTTTTCCCTAAAATTTACTTGCATTCACAGAAGACTCCAAATAACTAAAGGAATGATTCAAAGCCTAAATGTTAGAAATATTAAAATACTCACAACAGTACAGGTCTGGTAAAAAGACAGACATATATACATCATTGAAACACATTAGACAGCCCAGAAGTAAGTCCATGGTTATGTGGTCAAGTAATACTTGACAGGGCATCTAAAAGGCACAATGAGAAAGAATAATTTCTCTGATAAACAGTACTGGGAAAATTGGAGAGCCACATGAGTAATAATAAAGCTGACTTTTTGTCTTATACCATATACAAAAGTTAACTCAAAATGGATGGAAGAGAAACATAAGGCCTCAAACTGTAAAACTCTGGAAAAATAAATCTGTAGGAAGAAAGCAATAATTGTTGTGAATAGGACCCAAAAAAGCAACCAACTTGGGACTCTAGTGAACTAGAAAGCTGGCCAGAAGTAAGATGGTAGCTGAGGGCGGGGCTCCAGTGATGACTTGGCAGAGAGAAATGTAACAGCTGCTAAGGCCCCAGGTAACCCTCAGAAGGCAGGTCAGAGACCACAGTGTTTTGTTTCAGTAGGATTAGGAGAGAGCTGCCTGTGTCACTGCTCCCCCAGCACCCAAGGGGGTTCAGGCTGGAGAGAGAGCTGGCTCCTGCTTGGGGAAAAGGGAGGAAATTGAAGGCCAGGCCTCAGGGTATTTGCAGATTGAGTATTTGGAGGCTCCACAGTCAAGCAGCCTCCACCCACCACGGGCAGATAGTGACACAACATTCTAGTGTTGGGAATAGGGCTGGAGGGCAAGGTTAGGAATGGCCTTGCAGCTCAAAGTTGGGGACAATGGCCTGCGCTGTAAGCACCTGATAAAGCCCAAAGGCCTCTATCCTCAAACCAGTGGTTGCGGACAGTTTCTGGATATGCCTGGCACGGAACAGAGGCCTGTACTGCTGAGTGTTACCACAGGCCTTAGGTGGGCCTGACACACTCCACTGGGATGCTGTAGAGCTTGGTGACTTTGGTGGCCCAGGAGCACTCTAGTCTGGGGCCAGAGATCTGCCCTAGGCAACCAGAGATCTGCCCTCTTGGGCAGACAGCAGGGAGCCACAGGACTGCTCTTGAGACTAGGTGCTGGGCTGGTGAAGTCCACCACTGGGTACAGTCTGATGGTCTCTATCCCTGTGCTAGTGCCTATAAATAGTCTCTGGACTTTGCCTGCATCACGAGGGCCCAGTGTGCAGCCTCAAGGATTATACAGTCTAAATTATTGGAGGAGATGCCCATCACCCCTCTTACAACCTTGGGTAGATAGCAAGGACCCACAGGGCAACTTTGGGACTCAGTGCCAGGCTGAGGGATCTCAGGTTACCTGGTTTGAGACTTCTCAGCAGAAATGTTACTGGCTGAGTGGGATGAAACTTCCACAGCACTGAAGGAAAACTGAGCATATTCTCAGACAAAAGAAAATGTGAGAGAGGTTAGCATTTCCTTTAGAACAGGTCTGGTGATGATAAATGATAAAGGGAATTCATCAAACTGAAAGAAAAAGATACCAGTGAGTTTTCTACCTTCGGATATGTTTCTCTTTCTCACTGGTAAGAGTAACATTAAAGACAAATGTAGAATGCTGTAATATTATAAACATGGTATGTAAGCCATTCATAACATCAGTATGGAGGGTAAAAGCAAATTACAGTAAAATGTTAAGAAACAGGAATATAGAAAGAACTAAAATGAAACAAGAAAATAAAAATGCGGGGAGGAACAGAGTCCAGTGTAGAATTCTTTAGTACTCTTATCTCACTTTGGTTTAAATTAATGTTGTTAGAATTAAGACATTTTCTGTAAAACTAATGCTAACCAGGAAACAGAAATCTATGATAGATGTATCAAGAATAATATGCAAGGAATCAGAACATACAACCACTAAGACTGTAGGAGAGGGACAAAGAAAAGAACTACAATAAAACTGGAAAGCAAGGAGTAACATTGCAGTAATAGGACCCTACCTATCAATAATTACCTTAAATGTGAATTGATTACCTTCTCCAATTAAGAGATATACTGACCAAGTAGACCAAAAGTAAGACCAGACTATTATCTTGCTTATAAGAAACTCACTTTGCTTCCATTGAAAGGTGTACACTGGAAATGACATGATGTAATAAGCTACTCTATGCGAGTAGAATCCACAAGAAAGCAGTAGTTGCCAGACTTCTATCTGGTAAGATTGTTTTTAAATCAAAAGCTGTAAAGGCGGAAAAAGAAGATCATTATATGATTAGAGATTCATTGCAGGAGGAGGAAATAACAGTTTTAAATATATATGCGCCTAATATGTGAGTACTCAATTGCATAAAGCAAGTATTAATAGGTCTGAAGGGAGAGATAGACTCCAATTCAGTAGCAGTGGAGGGCATTAACACCCCACCCTCAGAACCAGATAGATAATGTAGATTAAAAAAAAGAGTTAAATTGCATCTTAAGTCACTTATACCTGACTTATCTACAGAATGCCATCCATCAGCTAGAGATTATATAATTCTCTCAAAATCACATGAAATATTCTCCAGAATAGGTTATATAGGATATCAATTTTTAACAATTGATTCTGACCAGAATGCAATACAATTAGAAATCATAACAAGGAAGACATTGCAATTGCTTAACCCCAATTAAATTCAAAAGTTACCCATGAACAAGGAAAAAAAATGAGGAAATTAGAGATTTCAATTAATGAAAATGGAAACGTAATATACCAAAACCTGTGGGATACAGCAAAACTGTTAGTCAAAGGGATGTTTACACCAGTCAATTCTTGCATCAAAAAAGCAGAAATAACTCAAAAAGCTTACCACTGCACTTTGAGGAACTAGAAAAACAAGAACAAATAAAATCCAACTCTAGTAGAAAGAAAGAAGTAATAAAACTCAGCACAAATAAATGACACAGACTAAAATGACGGAAGGAAAAAAGCAGCAATGAAATGAGCTGGTGCTTGGAACAGATAAAGAAAATGGACAAATCCTTAGCTAGACTAAGAAAAATCTAAGATTCAAGTATATCAAATCAAGGATGACAGTAGAGATGAATGTGAAGTTATATAGTAACCACTTTGACACTGTAGATGAAATATACAAATTCCCAGGCCTATGAACCTTGCCACGTTTAAATTCTGAAGAACCAAAACTCTTAATTGTTATCAGTAATGAGTAGCAAGAATGGATCAGTAATAAAAAATCTCCCATCAAAGGAAGGCCCAGGACCAGATAGCTTCACTTTTAAATTCTAGCAAACATTCAAATAAAAATTAACATCAGTCCTTCTTCAGTTATTTCAAAAAATACAAGAGGGAATGTTTCCAAATTCATTCTATGAGCTCAGTATTTCCTTGATACCAAAACCAGATGAAAACACCCCAACAAAAACAAAGCCATAGGCCAATATCCTTGATGAACATAACAAACATAGAAGCAGCAGTCCTTAACAAGATACCAGCAAGTCTGGGGGGGTGTTTGGCCTAGTAATAGCATGTCTACAGCCCATATCAGAGTACCTGGTGTCACGTTTGGGATCTGCTTCCAAGTCTTGCTCCCTGCTGGGGCGCACCTTGGGAGGCCGAGGGTGACTGCTCCATCAGTAAGGTCCCTGTCCCGCACATGGGCAACGTAGCTGGAGGCTCTGGCCTAGTCTCATCACTACAGGCATTTGGGGAGTAGACCAGTGTGTTGTGGGAAGCTCTCCATCTCTCTTCTCCTCTCAAGAAAAATTAAATAATAAAAAGATTATTCACCACGATCAAGGTAGAGTCTGCTCTGGAATGCAAGGATGATTCAACTTACGCAAAGCAGCAAACCTATTGCATCACATCAACAGAGTAAAAGCTAAAAATCGATGATTGTCTGGACAGATGCAGAAAAGGCACTTGCTACAACTACACAACACAGAGGTAAAAACTCTGAAGACATTAAGTACAGAAAGGACCTACCACAATAAAGGCTACATTTAGCAAACCAGTAACTAATATACTGAATTGAGATAAGCTTAGATATTCGCAGTAAGATTTGGAATGAACAAGGGTTCTTGCACGACCACTCCTGATCATAGCACTAGAAGTCCTAGCCGGATCAATCAGGCCAAAGGAGGAAATAAAGGGCATCCACATTGGAAAATTGTCACTCTTCTTGTTAGAGGTATATAGGAAACCCCAGTGATTCCACCAAGAAAGTATGAGAGCTAAAATAGACTCAGTAAAGTTGTAGGGATACAAAGTCAGTATGTGATAATCTGTAGCATTCTTTACCAACAGCAGAGCAAGAACAAGAAATCAAGCGAGCTCTCCCACTTTCCATAGCCTTCACAACAAACAGGCACACAAAAAAGAAAAAGGAATAATTTAACCAGAGAGGGGAAAGATCTTTATGATGTAAACAAAATCACGGATGAAAAATATTGAAGGTGATAGAAAGAAATAGAAGGACATCCTGTGTTAAGGAATTGGGAGAATCAGTATTGGTGAAGTGTGCGTACCACCCGAAGGGATTGCCGAGTTTAAGTACTCTCTGAAATATCATTGGCATTTCTCACAGAACTAGAAAAAGACACAATTTTTTAGCACCAGAAAAGACTCCGAATAGTCAAAGCAGTTTAGAGCAAAATGAACAAAGTATTCCGCTCCTTGACTTTTAAATGCATTATAAAGCTATAGTACTTAAAGTGGCCTGTATTAGAAGACACATAGAGACCATAGAAGTAAACTCAACTGATCTGTGACAAAGTTGCTAAGAACATGAATTGTAAAACCGCTTTCCCATACATGGTGCGAGAAAGATTGGATATCAGTTGCCAAAGAATGAAACCAGCACCCTATCATTCACTATGCACAAAACTCAACTAACAATGGATTGCAGATTTACATGTAAGACACTAAACTTTGAAATTAATAGAAGAAAACATAGAGGAATTGCCTCAGGATATTGGAATGAGAAATAATTTTTCTATCAGACTTCCATAGCACAGGGAATGGACAAATGTCATTTCATCACACTACAAAGCTTCTGCAGAGAAGAGGACACAGTGCGCTGAGAGGAGAGACCACCACCAGACTGGGAGAAGAGCCCTACACACCACACCTCTGAGCAGCAGTTAATATGCACAAGTTGGAAGGAGCTCAAACAGCTCAATAGGCAGAAAGCACACAGTCCAGGTGAAAAATGGGTTGTAGATCTAAACAGACATTTCTCAAAGGCAGTCGAACAAATGGTACACGAGAGAACACCGAACATGACTGATCACCAGCGAAACATAAATCCAAAGTACAGTGAGATACCACCTCACTCCAGTTAGACTGGCTGGTATCAAAGAGTATTTGTGAGTCCATGGAGAAAAGAGAATCTTTGTACCCCACTGTTGGGAATGTCAGTTATAGAAAACAGTACAGATAGTGCTAGAATAATTAATAACAGAACCATCAAAAATGATCCAACGTTCCCCTACTGGATTTATATTCAAGGGAAATGCGCACTTCCATGTTTACTGAAGTACTGCACACAGCAGTGACAAAATGCTAAAGACCTCAGTGTCCTTCCACTGATGAATGGATAAAGAGAATGTCAGCATCGGTGCAGTGGAGTGTTCCTCAGGAATACAAGCAAACAGCCTTGCCATTCACAACAACACGGACGGAACAGGAGGTCATGAAGTCAGATGCAATAAGACAAGTGCAGAGAGCCCAGTATCACATACCTGGAGTCTCAAAAACCAAGGTGTTACTGTGCACATTGACAGTGTTCTGGTGGCTCCCAGCAGAGGGAAGGATCCAGCAATGTTCATTATTGGATATTAAGGTAAAGCCTAGTGGAAGTAATTAGTTCTGAGGTTCTGTGTCACAGTATAGTCACTAGAGTGTTAATGTATGGGATGTTTCTCTAAAATCAAAAAATGAGCACATTAGGGATTTTGGTTGTTATCACCATACAGAATTATTAAATGTCGGCCAGAGAAATTCACCCAATTGCACATAGCACAGTTTCTCTCCATATTGGCACCTCTAAACAGGTACCATTTGTAAATTTGATTTGAAAGGGAGAGAAGCAGAGACACAGCTCTTTGGGCAGTGATTAACTTCCTGTGTGCGTGCAACAGCCGAGTCGGGGCCAGGCCTACACCAGAAGCTGGCAACTCAGTCCGGGTCTCCCACATCAGGGGCCTGGACCCAAGCACCTGCTTCCTCCCAGGGTACCCTTAGGAGGAATTTGAATCGAGGACCCCAACCAGAAAGCACCCAAGAGAGGATCTGAATCTCTATGCCCACTCCTAAATTGACTTGATTTTTGAATTGGTAAAATTTCAACATGAAAAAATTGTACTTAAAAAGCTTCTGCCTATCCAAGTAAAAAAACTGATAGATGGCTTATGCACTGGAGATGATGGTGACAAAGCCCTGTATCTAACAGTATGATGGTTTCTAGAGTAGATAAGGGACTTAAAAACAGACAATAATTAAACCACCTGAAAAGTTTCCCATGCAAGGCATACTGATCTCTAACAGCTGTGTGAAAAGATGCTCACGCCAAGAATTCAACTGCAACCCGCCTTAAGATACTGTTTCACATGTTTACGGATGTGAACCACAAAGAATAACAATTGGTGATGGCACAGAGAAAAGGGAGTCCTTCTAGGAGGATTCTTTGGCAAGTTTGTGGAAGAATGTCATTGAAGTTACGAGTTTCGTGTGGTAAAGTTTTTTAATAATATGTTGAAAATGTGTTTTATGAAGAAACGTTGCTTGAAATCCAGAGGATTTTTTTTGTTTGCAACAACAAACTCATACTTTTAATTCAGTTTTTCATGAAGGTTTTGAAGCACTCTGGTATTACTGATGGGGATATAGATTGGTACAGTCATCATGGAAAACATTATAGTGGTTCCTCAAAAGAGTAAAAATAGGACCACCCTACAATCCAGCAATCTCACTTCTGAATATACAGTCAAAGGATAAGAAATCAATATGTTGAAGGGGTAGCTCTGCCTTCCCTTGTTTTCTGCAGCATGGTCACATTAGCCAAGATATGCAAACAACCTGAGTAACTGTTAATGGATTAATGGATAGAGAAAAATGATCTAGTCATAAAAAAGGAAACATGAATCAATGCATTTGGTAGACTTTTTTTTTTTTGACAGGCAGAGTGGACAGTGAGAGAGAAAGGTCTTCCTTTGCCCTTGGTTCACCCTCCAATGGCCGCCACTGCCGGCACGCTGCAGCTGGCGCACCGCACTGATCCGATGGCAGGAGCCAGAAGCCAGGTGCTTCTCCTGGTCTCCCATGGGGTGCAGGGCCCAAGCACTTGGGCCATCCTCCACTGCACTCCCGGGCCACAGCAGAGAGCTGGCCTGGAAGAGGGGCAACCGGGACAGAATCTGGCGCCCCTACTGGGACTAGAACCCGGTGTGCCAGTGCCGCAAGGCGGAGGATTAACCTGTTGAGCCACGGTGCCGGCTGGTAGACATTCTACTAAAGGAAACAAGCCAGAAACAGATACTGTATCTTCTCATTTATATATAGAATATACAAATAAGTAGAATGACAGAAGAAAGTAGAATTGAGGTTTCCAGGGGCTGAGGGAGATGGGGGCGATCTTGGTCAAGGATGTGAACTTTCAAGTCTAAGATTAATAACGCCCCGGCATATTATGAACCGTTTGGGTAATGATGGATATATTAATTGATTTATGCAACAAGTTGATTGCCTATCTCTGGCAAATATTTTGGATTTTAAAAAAGGATACCTAGGTGCCACTTGTTGCTGTAGCTCAGAAAGAATGGAATTACATTTGTAATTATCCAAAGGAAAAAAAAAATCCCATCAATATGTTTTTCTATATAAGTAGTGCTCTTTGAAAAAGATGTCACAGCTAGTCCCTGCTGCCCCACCACTGGTCCCAGCCCATTCTGCTCTCTGAATCTGTGGCAATCCCCAGCTCAGATGACAGATTACTGTATTTTTGCTGGAGTCCGGTCCTACTCAACTGGGGTGCTCTTGTCTGCTTCCTCAGCTTAATTTAGGCAGACTGCTGTGACTATGGGGAGGTCGGTCATCCAGAGTATTAACCTGTGGGAATGGTAGGTCCTTCTACTTCTGGCCATTACTATTGATTGGTAAATCACCATTCACTGTAATGGTAGGCAGGGACACACACCAACTGTGATGGGAACTTTCACTGCCTTTAGTCTTCGGTATTAACACCACAGTATAACACAGAACTGTGCAGTGTCAACATCCACTGTTATAACCTGCAACCAAAGATGATGGATGACAGTAGCTCACGTTTTCAAAGAGCATCCTGACTGGCCCTGTTAGCAAAGCCTGCCATGTGGCTTTTCTTGTTCTTGACATCCTGAGTGCAAGGGCCATTTTTAAATAATATTGGTTGACCCCCCAAATGGCAACAGCCAAGGCTGGCGTGAACAAACAAGAATCTAATCTGGGACTCCTGCGGGAGGGGCAGAATCCCAAGCACTTGTCCCCTTCTTGGGGACATCCCCAGGAAGCCGAGTAGTAGGCTCTCAAACTAGCATTGCAATATGTTTGGCTGCTAATGCGAGAGATGGTCCCCTATGCCACAGCTCCAAGGATCTATTTTTTCTGTCATTTTCTGATGAAGAACTTGAACCCAAGATAAGTCAGTTAACTAGTCTGAGGCCATTCAAACATTTAGACAGTAACAGACTTACAGGCAGGCTGGCCTGAGCTCTCCCTAGCTGTATTACAGCTGGGTAACAAGTTCAGAAGAGAAATATTTCACACAGTTAAGTGTATGTATAAATGGATTCTTTAAATTTACTTGCAATGAGTAATGCTTATGGGCAGTCTTTGAAGTCAGTTTACTAATATCTGTTGGCCTGTATCTTGTCCATATGGAGAGGAACACACAGTATCACAAACATGACTTGGCCTTTGTTTTCCAGCTTCCATCGTGGCTCAGAAATGGTGGTGTCACATGAATCCTTGTTTGGAAGGAGAGGACTGCAAAGTACTGCCAGATTACTCAGGTTGGTCCTGTAGCAGTGGCAATAAAGTCAAAACTACAAAGGCAAGTATAGACAAAAACACAACTGTCATCCTCAACTCTAGTGCCTTGTGAAACTGAGTGGGGGGGGCGTCTTGACTTTTTCCTGCCATCCATGAACACCACCCTTCTCTGAATTTGATCAGTCAGCCTGGACAGTGCCATCCAGGGCTTTATCCCATGTCCCAGCATCACCCTGGGCCTCAGCGTTTAGAGAGTAGTGATGCTGTGGGAGAACATACTGTCCTTATTGCAAGTAAAGGTTTCAGAATTGACGGGCTGGTCTATGAAACCCCATGGCAGAATCCACATGCAGAGGAGGTGCTCGAGCAGAATTAGCTCCTGCCTTAGGGCAGAGTGAGTAGTTGATGAATCTTGAGTCTAAAAAGGCAACCATTGCCTCCTCACGTGGTCCCTGTGGAGTGCCAGTGTCCATTCAGTTTTTCAGCTACAAACCTACTGTCTTCCTTCGCTCCCCATTCCTTTCTTGATTCTTTTGATGTGGGGATTTTCTTAAATATATAAAGAAAAACAATTTCATGTATTTCCTATATTTTAAGCACATAATGATAATTTTTATTCCTCTCTCCCTCTATCCTTCCCGTTTAATTTTTATGATAGCATACTTTAAATGGACTTTATAAGCACAGGTAGAAAGATCACTATTCCATAGCAGTTTAGACAAGGGTTGTAAACAATAATTAAATGTGAAGATGTCAGTTTCACTCATTTACATTACAGTTTTTTGGGTACTCTGTATATGAGCTACCAGTCATCTACCCATTCAGTTGATGGGCATCTGGGTTGATTCCATCTTTTAGCTATTGTGAATTGAGCTGCTGTAAACCTGGGTGCACAGATAACTCCTTCACCTGCCAATTTCATTTCCTTTGGGTAAATTCCCAAGAGTGGGATGGCTGGATCATAGGGGAGATTTCCATCTGTACAGCCCTGGCCAATCCTCTATCTCATCTGGATTCCTAATGCTCCCTTCTGGCCTAGATTCCTTCCGTGCAATTAAGGCAAGACTGTTTATTCTATGTTAGTTCACCCTAACATCTTCCACTTGCTTTCAGTGGTATCTCCTGGCTCCTTGGCCTAGTGGCCCTTGGCTGTTTGACTGTTAACAGACCCCCTGGCAAATCCAGCTTTCTGCATTTTCTGCTCTAGACACTGGGGCCTTCTGTTTGTACCTGTTATCATGGTGGCTGTTCCCTCTTCCTGGAATGTGCTTTCCTTCCTTCTTTTCTCATCAATTGTTATTTCTTCAGGGAATTTTACCAATTGGATTTGTGTCCCCTGCACCTCTAAGCATTTCCTATGGTCATATTTTACAGGGATGGCTTTATCTACTTGCTGGATACCTAGACCATTCTCATGGTAGAGCTGTGAAGTCCAGTCCTGCTTCTGTTTTCCCTGGTAGTCCCATAGTCAGCTGAGTGCCCCAGTAACTGTTTCTGGGAAGAAAATGAATGCCCTCAAGCCCATTCTGATATATTTGGAGTCAGAATACTGGAATGGCATGGCTCTACATTGATCTGTTTTCTGAGCCTTGGTCTCTTATATTATAGAATGACTGCCTTCTCAATTTTAAATTTTTTCACCTTATGAACATTTTGATTAATTTACTAGACTCTTAAATACAGGTCAGTTTTCCTTCTAAGCAGGTTCATGAGTAATAAAAACATTTAAATATGTTACTGATAGTGAGACCTTTAGTATCTATTAGATCCACAATTCCAAGAAACTAGCAACCTAGTTGATTAGTTCTTTGTTGTCTTTCAGAATCTAGACCATTTTCAAAATTAATTGTGGTTATCAACTAACTTGTCTTCATTAGTGGTATTGGGATGACTGGCACAATGACATGACTTAGAATGAGCCCTATAGATTTGCAGCTATGCAGTCAACCACTGCTCAACACAAATACCTGTTTTGGTCATTATTTGCTGAGCAATAAATACAATGACTATTTACCAAGCATTTGGATTATGCATGCTTTGCATTATGCATTATGGATACCCAGGAGGATGTCTGTAAGGTTATGTGCAAATACTGTATAAAGGATGAGTACTGAGGGGCTGACCATATGCTTGTAACACAGGGCAGGAGTCGTCCATGGAGTCATTTGATGTGGAGCGAGGGGGTCACAGCACTCCCATCATCTCTATCATTCTCCTTCCACTCATTCCCAGTAGACTTCTGCTTTGCCGAACCTGCTCTCAGAGAATTCCACTCTTCCTCCCCAGACTCGTTGCAGCCATTTTCCCTGAACTCCCTCCTAACTGAAAATCTTGGCGTTGCAGATGAGTTACGGCCAGTGATAAAAATTTTCATCCATTGTCTTTCTTGTAGATGCAGGAATTACATTTTACAGATTGCATCTGGTTTTTATGTAAAGCATCACCCGAGACCAGGAGCAGAGGCCAACTGTGTTAGGGAGAAGCCCGTGCCTCTGTCATCCTCCTCATGGAATCATTCTCCCCCTCCTCTCCCACATTTACCGGAAGCAAACTGTGAGGGGCCTTTTGGCTCCTTGTGCTGGGAGGCCCAGTTTGCTCTAGCCCCATCCTCGGCGATACTGACATTTCCTTTAGCACTTTGAGAGGCTGTAGAGACCTAACACAGTTCTCTAAGCTGTCATGATACTTGGACTGCTTCTTTTTTTTTTCCAGCGATATGTCACTGGAGAATAATCTTGAGGTCGTAAAACTTTGTTTCCTTTATTAATTTGAGTCAGTGCAACTTGAACTGCATCAACCATTTTATGCCTTTTATGGATCTCATGCACAGAGTAGCTTCATTTGTGGAGCTGAGATGGGCTTCCTTGCGAGCTTGGGGCCCCCAGAAGGTCTCTCTTTTGCTGAGGATTGCTACTGACCTTCCTGCACAGGTGAGGCAGGGGTCCGATAAAGGCAGAGCACTTGCTTCCCTGGAGGAGGCATTAGCTGAATAACAAAATCGTTTCCATTTTTCCTTAAGCAGTTCATGCACAGCAACACCAGCACAGAGAAAGGCTAAAAATGTCAGGTTGTCTGCACTAAGCCACCCCTGTCAATTTTCCTTTCCATTTAAATGCAAATATGGAAAGAGTGAGCAGTCAACTCGAGATATGAATAGCCTCAGATGAGTATGTGACTGGGAGAAGGGGCTATTCCCTAGCCAGATGCCTTGGCCGGGTATAAAAGACTGGCAGTCAGTTTATTCTGCCTGTATAGTTTTCAGTGTCTCCAGAGAGGCTGCGACTACTACTTCCTGTAGGAAAATATCACTCTGCCTGTCGTCCTGCCTCCATCTTTCTCTCCTCCTTTTCCTGCTGAGTCTTGCTGCACCCCTTCCTGTTTGTAGATGTCATTGTTCAATCTTCAAATCTAGTACACAATGTACTAAAGCCAAGCACTTGCCCGTAGAAGAAAATCACATGGGATTGCCAGAGACGTTTTATTCTTTGTAATGCTGGTATTTTAAGACCCTCAAGTGAGGATGAAGAACTGTGTCTTCAGAACACGGGCTCTCAACCACAAGCATCTTTGTCTCGGCAGTTTTGGAGGATAGCTCTGGATCTCACATTTGGGGGGAGTGCTGCTACTAGGGTCTGGTGGGTAGAGGCCCGAGTTGTTGGTAAACATTCTGCAAAGCACAGGATACTTCCCCACATTCCAGAGTTACCTGGTCCCAGACATCAATCCATAGTGGCAGAGCTGAAAACCTGCTTTGGAGAATAGTACACAGTTTTCTCAGTAGCTCTTTGCACGCATCCTATAGGATTCTTTCAATTCATGCTGTGTGTCAAAGTTTCCATGACGTGTCTCAATATTCCCTGGGGCAGGAGTTAAAGAATGCAAGTAACAGTTTTCCCTTCAGCACCACCCTCCCCATCAACATCTGAGATGAGCAGGTGCTGTCCAATGTCTTCCTAAAACGGCTCTCTTGGAGCTGGTATTGTGGCTCAGCAGGGGAGGCTGCTGCTCGGGTTATCGACATCCCAAGCCCCGACTTCCTCCTCTTCCAGCTTCCTGCTCATGCATCCTGGGAGGCAAAGTGAGGGTTTCAGTTCTCATGTAGCTGGCACCCACGTGGGAGACGTGCTTGGAGTTCCCAGCTCCTGACTGTGGCCTGCCTGGCCCAGCCCTGACTATTTCAGGCATGTGGGGAGTGAATCAGGAGAAGAGAGATCTGTCTCTCTCAAGTAGGTGAAAATAAAGAACATGGCGAATGAGCACCTTTCCCTCTGTCTCTTGGGACAGTGTCAGTGTCGTCATGATTTCATGATATGCCTAGAGAACAATCATCATGGGGCCTTGTCAAATACAGTTTTGAACCCCATTTTTATGATCTGCTGGTGGAGTGTTGAGTCTGGGGTGATTGCAATTTAAGTGGCAAGATGAGGGAACTGCATATCTAATTGAGCTTTGCACCTGTTGTTGCCTTTACTTGGCTTCAGCTTTGCTTTCTCTGCCACTTGGGTAATGTCCCTGCCCAAGTTCCTCCCTGCTCAGACACCCTCAGTGAGTCCCCATTGGTAACAGAGACAGTACAGAGAGTGTATGCACCAGAAAAAGACCTTCACTGATGGTCAGTTTCTCAGCTGTGTCTTTCAAGGTCCTGCCAAGATGGATCTTCCCTGATGCCTATAGTAACTCTTATCAAAATTCAAAGATAGCAATCCATCTTCCATAGGCAATCGGCACACAATAATTTTAAAAGCAACTAAGTCTGAGCATATCTTAGCATTTTATTCTCCAAAGTGAACTAGGCATGGGGAATGAGCTACTTCAATTAAGATGCTTCTAGAAATTATACCCTAGATAGAGAATGGTACTTGGCTTAGTTACTTTTCTGTTATCGACAGATCTGTGATAGATTCAGACAGAGCTAACATCACAACAGCCACCGTTTCCCGAGTGCTGACCCTGTGATGGGCATCGGACCCTGCAGTCAGGCTCTTGTCAAGTGTCTCACGCACTCTTCACAGTACCACTACCTCTATTTTACAGATGAACAAACTAAGGCACAGAGAGACACTGGACTCTATCTCCGGACAGGGCTCACTCCCTCATCCAGCTGCTCACACCAGAGACCCCCAGGCTGTTCCTCGAGTCCTCTTTTCTCACATCATCATCACGCTTGTCCCAAAGCCCTCTTTGACCAGTGTGATGCCTTTAGGTTGATGGTCTGCCATGCATTCCTTATCTCATCTCTGTGCCTTAGTCAGAAAAAGGCCAAGGTCCTTGCATTGGCTTCAGACCCACTTGCACCTCCCTCTCCCTGGAAAGTTCTCCTCCAACCCCATTTGGTCAGGCCTCCTCACTTCTTCCAGGTGTCTCCTTAGACACCTTTCCTACAGTCCTGTATAGAAGAGGAGCTCTCCTTCTCCCCTGCCCCGGTGTTGCTTTTCTCTGTTCACCCACTGTGAGCTAACAATGGATTTTACATTTTAAAATGGTTGGAAAAAATCAAGAGGATAGTTTATAGCACATGACACCATATGGCATTCAAACTTAAGTACCTATCAATAAAGTTTTATCGGAACACAGCAATTCTCATTAGTTCACCTGTTGTATGTGGCTGCTTTTGTTAGTGATATGAAGACAAAGTGGAGTTGCTACTATTGTGACTAAAGGCTGCAAAGTTGAAATATTTTCTGCATTTAGATATTCCACCCTGTGCTCTAGAATCCAAATTCTATATGAACAGATTTCTTGTTTTTGTCTGCTATGACATCCCCAGCACCAATTAAAGAGCAATTATATAGTGGAATATGTAACTAGGGTCCATATTAGTGAGGCTGAGATTTGAAGACATACTCTATTGGGTTTAAAGGTCAGGCATCAAAAGTATGCTATCAGATATACTTTACTTTCAAATAATTTACATAGTACAGATCTGTTGAAATATTTTTCTCCTGAGCTAGGTTATAGACTATCCAACAAGTAAATTTTCTTATGTGATCAAATCAAACTACAGAAATGGCTATTCTATTTTCTCAGATCATACATGATGAACCTGAATGCTTAAAAATGAAAAATGCAGTAATTAGCTTCTTTTTTCCTTTTTTTCTTTCTTTCTTTTTTGACAGGCAGAGTGGACAGTGAGAGAGAGAGAAAGGTCTTCCTTTGCCATTGGTTCACCCTCCAGTGGCCACCACGGCCAGTGTGCTGTGGCTGGTGCATCGCGCTGATCTGAAGCCAGGAGCCAGGTGCTTCTTCCTGGTCTCCCATGGAGTGCAGGGCCCAAGCACTTGGGCCATCCTCCACTGCACTCCCGGGCCACAGCAGAGAGCTGGCCTGGAAGAGGGGCAACCGGGACAGAATCTGGCGCCCCGACTGGGACTAGAACCTGGGGTGCTGGCGCTGCAGGTGGAGGATTAGCCTAGTGAGCCACGGTGCTGGCCGTAATTACCTTCTTAATGGATAGGCTTCCTTTACATTTAGCAGTTTCAAAAAATAACCCATTTTTGGGCCAGTGCCATGGCTCACTTGGTTAACCCTCCGCCTGTGGCTCTGGCATCCCATATGGGTGCCGGGTTCTAGTCCCGGTAGCTCCTCTTCCAGTCCAGCTCTCTGCAGTGGAAGATGGCCCAAGTGCTTGAGCCCTGCACCCGCGTGGGAGACCAGGAGGAAGCACCTGGCTCCTGGCTTCGGATCAGTACAGCACCGGCTGTAGCAAACATTTGAGGGGTGAAGCAACCGAAGGAAGACTTTTCTCTTTCTATAACTCTACCTGTCAAATTAAAAAAAAAAAAACAACAACATTTTTTCAAAACACATTTACTTATTTACCTGAGAGGCAGTTACAGAAAGAGCGGGATATTCCATCTGCTGGTTTACTCCCTAAATGGCTGCAACTGCCAGAGCTGGGCTGATCTGAAGCCAGGGGCTTCCTCCCCGTCTCGGTCGTGGGTGCATAGACCAAGCACTTGGACTATCTTCTGCTGTTTTCTCAGGCCTCAACAGAGAGCTGGATAAGAAGTGGAGCAGGTAGGACAGAAACTGGTGCCCCTGTGGGAAGCCAGCACTGCAGATGGAGGCTTAGGCTATTATGCCATGGTGGCTGTGCCAAATAGGGTGGTGAGTGGTGTGGTTGATAAAGCTGCAGCTTGCAATGCTGGCATCCCAGATTTGTATCCTGGCTATTCTACTTCTGATCCAGCTCCCTGCTAATATGCCTGGCAAAGCAGCAGAGGATGGCCCAAGTTCTTGGGCCCCTGCACTCACATGAAAGATCCAGAAGAAGCCCTTGGCTTTGGCCTGGGCAAGCCCTGGCCATTGTGTCACTTGGAGAGTGACACAACAGGTGGAAAACCCTTCTCTGTATGTAGTTTTGCCTTTCAAATATATAATTTTTTCAAAAAAAATTTTGGAAATGAATGTCATTTGTGGAGTGCACCAGTGAATGGCAGCTCTCTCTCTGCCTTTCAAAAAAAATTTTTAGGAAAAAAAAGGGAATGTTAATTGTATTAAAATGCAAAGACAGTATTTTGATCTAGAAATGCATTGATTTTTATCAGCATTCATGTGAAAAATGTTTAGGGCCATTAAAGCGTGCACAGCCTGCTTGGGTTGTTGGACAATGAGTGAACCTACTCAGATGGGATTTCTATAACCTTACAAAATAGAAAGCGAGGGCACATGATGGAAGCCTTTGTGCATGTCTTTGCAGCCTAAAAGCACAAAATGTCAAGAAGGATTTGGATGTGAGTAGTTGACTTGGAAGGTAAGGTACAAGCTGAAAAATTATATGCAGGTAGGGCGTTTGAGCAGTCACAGCAGCTGGAAGATCTATCTCTGCTGGGTGCGCAGTGTCAGATGCTCACGTATTGCATTTGTTTTAGGTCACACGGTAGCAAAGAGAGCTGTGCTGTACTGCCGGAGGCACAGCGGGATGCAGAGCTCTTTGGCCTGGATTACTGCCCTGGCCACTGGATGGCAGACTCTCTCGGGATTCAGCAGCTTCGCCTCTGTGTGCGTTTCGAGAAGTGGCGTTCACATCTATCCCATGCTGCTCTGCTTCCTGATTTTATTACACTGAGGCGTAACCACAGGCTGCCACACAGTTGACATCCTGTCTGGATTGCAAAGGAACCTGAATGCAAGAAATCCTGAAGGAACAACTCAGACATCAAAACGGATGACTGCCAAGAGAACGTGTGGTCCTCGGTCTCTTTCGGGCTCTCCAAAGGAATGCAGACGTGTGTCGAAGCGTCTTCCTTCAGTTCCTTTTAGGAACTTGTCCTTTAGACGTTGCATTACAGTGGTGGGGAAGGAGTTTTAAAAACAAAAACTTTTGGCACAACAGATTCACAGGAGTACATTAATGAACTTCAGTGACCTAGTGAAGAATATCTCTGAATACTCTTTGAAGAACAGGACTTGTTGGGGTTATTGCATTTACATTTGTGTTTTCGCTTCTGATAATTCAAAATTTGTCTTTTAGGTTTCATTGTTAGGTAAGCAGAAATAAAAAGCATTTTCACTTCAATGCATCATTTTTCTGAGTGCTAAGGAAGCCTACCCATTACCATATTGTACACCTAAAGCTCTACACGAAATAGTCGAAACACAAAGAAAACTTTTGAAGATTTTTGTGGCTTTTGTGTAGTCCTATATAGGGAAATCATCTGAAAAGTAGAAGTCACCTTAATCTAAACAGACCAAGACCTGGTTTATGCCAATAATACGAAAATACTTTGTTAAGCCTTAAGTCTTTAGATGTTGAATTTTTAGACTATGATTGATTTCTTTCTGACTTATCACTTCTCTCCTTTTTATTTTTGTCATTTTATTTCCTTAAATGCAGGTAAAATTTGAGTGATTGTTTTCTCAACTGAAGGGTTTTGCCACGGGCTTGCATCTATATATTGTCCAACTGTCATGCAAAAAGAAGTGAGACAGATGAAGAATGACTGGCCCAGATTTTAAATGCATAATGCTATTAACACACATATCACTATGATAAAATGGAATGACTTTAATATATTAAGAATGCCAAAATCTTACTTTCTGTACTGATGATTCCTCTTTTTACTTTTATGTCTGGGGAGAGGAAGCTCAACATATAATGTCACGTACCATGGTAAAAATAATTTGGTTTTACTCTTGCAGAAGAAATGAGCAAAGGTGATATACATTTGTGAACTTTTGTTTGAGTTTGGCTGACTTGATGCCTACCAGAGTTGTTGCTATCCTATTCGTAAGTAAAGAAATCTCTTTCTGTTGATGGCATGTAAGTTTCTGTGATTATTTTATGCCTTAAGACTTTGTGCTAACGTCCTGGGCTTGCAAATTTTGTATGTGAAGATAAAAAAACTTTTTTAAAAAGAGGTTATGTAACTTTGGGGGTTGGCGCACACACACTTGGGGGCTCCTACTTTGTGTCTTCTCACCTATGTAGCATTAAGGTGCTTGACTATAGGCTGGCACCACGGCTCACTAGGCTAATCCTCCACCTGCCGCGCCGGCATGCCAGGTTCTAGTCCCAGTCGGGGCGCCGGATTCTGTCCCGGTTGCCCCTCTTCCAGGCCAGCTCTCTGCTGTGGCCTGGGAGTGCAGTGGAGGATGGCCCAAGTGCTTGGGCCCTACACTCCATGGGAGACCAGGAGAAGCACCTGGCTCCTGGCTTCGGATCAGCGCAGTGTACAGGCTGCAGCGGCCATTGGAGGGTGAACCAACGGCAAAAGGAAGACCTGTCTCTGTCTCTCTTTCACTGTCCACTCTGCCTGTCAAAAAAAAAAAATGACTAAAATAGAGGGAGGTTCAGTGAAGCTTTGCCACAATCATGATGTTTTATGCTTACTCTCTTGTGTTGAGTATACGTCCTTCCACTGTAAGCAAAGTGACTTACAAAAAGTATATAAGGCAGTTTTATGATACACTAAACAATGCCCTAGTTTTCTGGGTTCACACATTTGATTTTGCATCCAAATAAGATCAAGTGACAATGACACTACTTCACCTTGAGGTGCATTTCTAGGGAGGAAGTTAGTTGGAGGGAATAAACAGGCCATTTGGGGAAATGGTAGGCCTTGAAGCTGCCATTTCACCCATTATTGCTGCAGAGTTTACTTTTTACCAGGAGCCAAAGTGAGCCCTGAAGTGGGGCTTTCCCTGCGAAGCATTTTAATGTTGTCATTCCTATTCCTTTCCTGTAGGAAAGTAGGTAGGAGACTTTCTGTATTTTTACAGAAAATGAAAAAAGCTACCAAGGGAGTTCTGAGGCTATCAGTCATGTCTGCAGTTGGCCCTTGGACGGTGACACATGTACTGTCAACCCTTGAGAGGTCTCTGATTTTTACATCTTAAGACAAAGCTGCCAGGACCAGTGTTGGAGCCTAATGGGTTAAGCCACTGCCCTCGATACTGGCATCCCCTATGGGTGCCAGTTTCAGTCCTGGCTGCTCTACTGATCCAGCACCCTGCTAAAGCACCTGGGAAAGTAGTAGAAGACGGCCCAAGTCCTTGGACCCCTGCTCCCACAAGGGAGACCCAGAGGAAGATCCTGGCTCCTGGCTTTAGCCTGGCTCAGCTGTGGTCACTGTGGCGTGAACCAGTGGATCGAAGATCTATCCCCCCAGCTCCACCCCAAGCTGTGCCTCTGCCTTTCAAATAAATAAAAATAAATCTTGAGAAATAAAAAGTGGGGGAAAAGCCATTGTAATCCATAAACTGTACTTGGGAAATTTTTTATTTCTTTTTTTTTTATTTAGTAAATATAAAGGCATAGCTGCCTTCCAGGACTCTGGACAGAGCCAAGGTCTCTCCAAAGGAACAACCAGCCAGTTATCCTAATTCCCTCATGTTCGGATGTGCTGCTTTAACCCTGTGTACCTTCTCATGGCCTGCCCCCGGGTTAGTGCAGCTCTCTTCATTCGTTAAATTCAACAAACATCGAAGCTCCCAACGTTGCCTGAGTTAGTGATGAAATTCTTTTCTACAAATCCTTTTTTCTACTCAGCCTGAAAGATCTTTATGAATATTCCCATTTCACAGAGGATACTTTAAGAGTCAGTAAACTTAAAACTGCACGAACTCACTGAGCAAGTTATATTGGAAGTGATTAAACACAGCATGTTGTAGAGTTATTTTTCTTGGAACACTTCTAAAATAACATTATATTCTGTTTTGCAAGTATCAGGGCGATGGACCAGCCTTAATGTCTCACTAGTATTTGACTGTTTTATTGGCAGCTGCATTCATTGCTATTACCTTATAAAATGCCAATGAACTATTGACAAATATGTTAACGTTTTTAGAAAAGGGGTCAAGGGATCCAAGATGGTGGAATAGGGAGGGAGCTTACTGCTGTAGTCTACAGGAAGATAGTTTTAAAGAAGTGGAGAGAGTACAGTCTCAGGTAGGAGTTAGGGAGAAAAATGCCAGAGCAAACTCCACACAAGTTAGAGGAACATGATGGACCTATGTGAAGGGTGTGGATACACACAACGCAGGACCCCAGGAGCTCATCAGAGCCTTAGCACCAGCACTGGTGAGTGAATGGAGACCAGACTACAGAAGTAGCAGCTGCGTCAGCTTGTGTCTGCATGCCCAGCAACCAGCTGAGGAAGACAACGGAGTCTGACTGAGAGACCTGACAGGGGACTGGATGCTTGTGACTGTGGGAGGCTTGTGCACTAGGACTGTGAAACCACTGAGGCTGTGTGTGAGGGCACAGGGTGTGACTGGGACTTTGGGCAGTCACTATGGGTAGTTCCACACACCCAGATTCCCTGGTGTGAGGGTCACTGCTGCGAAATCCATGCCCAGACCAAGGACTGCACAGATCCTTTGTGCAGTTCTTGTAGCAGCATGGACAAATATTGTACCCACTGGCTCTAGTACCAAGGCACTTGTCTCCTTTAAGGAGAGGGGTAAGCATGAGACTACACCAATAGAACAGACCTCCCCTCTGATTAAAAAAAAATTTACCATGTCCAACCTGGGTATCACACTGGACACTCCCTTCACCGTGCAGCACTTAACAGAGCTCTCTGGCCATACCCATTACATGCCTCTGCATATTCACTCATAAAGTAGACACACTTCTAAGCCACAGCAGCATAGTCCACAGATAAAAGCTATCATGGGGTGGGAACCAAAAACTGTCTTCACAAATGCTGAATAAACAACACAGCAATTCAACAAACCTCAATAAGGAAGACAACTTGATGCCTCCAAAGGAACACAATACTTTAAAGCTAGAATATGAAGATGAAGACATTGAAGAAATGCCACAGTCTTAATTAAGAAACTGGATCATAGGATTACTAAGAAGTAATCAGAAGCATATCCACCAACTGATGTATTCCATATGATATGAAAAAATTTTTCCCATGAACTGAATTCAGACCTTAAAGAGAAATCAAAATGACATATTGGAAATCAAGAATTCAATAGAATTAAAAAATGCAGTGGAAAGCCTTAACAACAGACTCAGAGAGGCAGAGTAAAGAATATGGAGTGAGAGGACAAATTGCTGGAAATTTCAGTCAGACCTAAAAAAAATAGAAAAAATTAAAAGCAGTGTTTGAGATTTATGGGATATTATCAAATGACCAAACATATGAGTCTTAGGTGTTCCTGAAGACGTGGAAAGGGAATGGATTAGATTATCTTTTCAGTGAAATAATTACAGAAAAAAGTGATGTCCAAGTACAGGATGCACATAGAACTCTCAATAGACATGCCCAGAAAAGATCTCTACTAAAACACATTGTGTCCAAGTCTCCACAGTAATACATAAAGAAAAGATTCTAAGATGTGCATGAAAGAAATGTCAGATTACTTTCAGAGGATCTCACAGGCGACTTTTCACCAGAAATCCTACAGGCTAGGAGACAATGCAGAGATATATTCCAACTCTTAAGAGAAAAACTGTCATCCCAGAATAGTGTACCCTGCAAAGCTCTCATTTATGAATGAAGGTGTAATGAAGAACTTCCATAACAAACAAATTAAACCAATCAGTTACCACTCATTCAGCCTTACAAATGATGCTCTAGGATATGCTACACACAGAGACATGGTCATCACTACACTGAAGGCAGAAAAAGCTCCCAACAGAAGTACAAAGGAAATCCAAAGTAAATAATAGGAACATTTACGGGAAAATGGCAGGGCAAAGTCAATACTTATCAACAATCACCTTGAATGGAACTAGCCTCACCTCTGCAGTTAAAAGATTCAGACTGGCTCAATGGATTAAAAACAAAACACATCTCAACAACAAAGATGCATGCAGAATGAAAGTGAAAGGATCAAAAATGATAATCCATGCTAGCAGAGACCAAAACAGAGATCATGCAGCCATCCTAATATCAGACAAAATACACTTTAACACAATAACTGGTAAAAGAGACAAAGATCGGCACTATGCAATGATTAAGGGATCAATTCAACAGAAGATGTGACTAATGTAAACATATATGCACCTAATTAGAGGGCACCTGGCTATTTAAAAGAAATGTTAAGGGATTCAAAGGGAGTCTTAGACTCCAATACAGTAGTATTGGGGGACTTCAGTACTCCTCTTTGAGCAATGGACAGATCAACAAAGTCCGCAAGGAAACAGCAGAGTTAACTGACACTATAGACTAAATGGACCTAACATATCTACAGAGCTTTCCATCCCACTGTTGAAGAATACACATTCTTCTCAGCAGTGCATGGAACTTTCTCTAGGATATACCAGATGCTAGGCCATAAAGTAAGTCTGAAAAAGTTCAAAAAAAAAAAAAAAATCAAACTCATACCATGCATCATCACAGACCACAGGGAAATGAAGCTGGAAGTTAACAACTCAAGCATCTCTAAAACATATGCAAACATGCAGACTGAACAATGTGCTCCAGGACAAACAGTGGATTGTAGGAGAAATCAAGAGAGACCAAAACATTTCTAGAAACAAAGACCAAACAGCATATCAAAACTTAGGGGATACAGCAAGAGCAGTGTTGAGGACAGTTTATAACAATTGGTGCCTACCTCAAGGACCTAGAAAAACAGCAAACCAAACCCAAAATACATAGAAGAGAAATAACTAAAATTGGAGAAAGCAAAATTGAAACAAAAAATTATAGAAGATCAGCAAAACAGTTTTTTGAAAAAATAAAATTGACAGACCATTGCCTCAACTAACCAAAAAAAGTACAGAGAAGACCCAAATCAATAAAATTAGAGATGAAAAAGGAAATTTAATAACAGACACCACAGAAATCAAAAGACTCAGAAATGACTAAAAAGAACTGTACTCCAACGAACTGGAACCTAGAAGAAATGGACAGATTGCTGAACACATACAGCCCATCTAAATTGAGCCGTGAGGACACAGAAAACCTAACCAGACCCATATCTAATATGGAAATTCAATCTAATAAATACCCTCCCAAGAAAGAAAAGCCTTGGACCGGATGGCTTCATTGCTGAATTCTACCAAACATTTGAAGAACTAACTCCAATACTTCTCAAGCTGTTCAAAACAATTTGAAGGGAGAGAAACCTCCCAAATTCTTTCTATGAAGCCAGCATCCCCTTAATTCCTAAACTGAAAAAAAGAGTACTACTAGACCAATTTCCTTGATGAACACAGACCCAAAGATCCTCAGCAAAGTACTACCCAATGCAATCTAACAAAACATAAGATCATTCACCCAGACCAAGTGGGGTTTATCTCTGGTATTTAGGGATGCTTCAGCATTTTTAAGTTGATCAATGTGATACATCAAATTGATAATTGAAGAACAAAAACTATTAGATTATCTAAAGAGATGCAAAGAAACCATTTCACAAAACCCAACACCCTTGCATGATGAAAACTCTAAGCAAATTGGGTATAGAAGGAACATTCCTCAATACAGTCAAAGCAATTTACAATAAACACATGGCCAGCATCCTATTGAATGGGGCAAAGTTGGAAACATTCCCACTGGGATCCAGTACCAGACAGGTATGCCCACTGTCCCCACTGCTGCTCAATATAGTACCGGAAGTTTTAGGCAGAGCCATTAGGCAAGAGAAAGAAATTAAAGGGATAAAATTGGGAAGGAAGAAGTCAAACTATCCCTCTTTGCAGATGACTGATTCTTTATTTAGGGGATCCCAAGAATTTTACTGAGACTCTTGGAACTCATGGAAGTGTTTTGCAAAGTAGCAGGATATAAAATCAATGCACAAAAATCAACAGTCTTTGTACACACAGGCAATGCCACGGCTGAGAAAGAACTTCTAAGATCAATCCCATTCCCAATAGCTATAAAAACAATCAAATACCTTGGAATACACTTAACCAAGGAAGTCAAAGATCTCCATGATGAGAATTATAAGACATTAAAGAAAGAAATAGAATATTCTATTCAAAAAATGCAAAAACCTTCCATGTTCATGGATTGGAAGAATCTCAAAATGTCCCTACTACCAGAAGCAATTTACAGATTCCATGTGATACCAATCAAAATGCTAAAGACATTCTCCTCATATATAGAAAAAATGATGCTGAAGTTGATATGGAAACACATGAGACCCCAAATAGATAAAGTGATCTCATACAACAAAAACAAAGCCAAAGGCATCCCAATCGCACATTTCAAGACATACTACAAGGCAATTATAATCAAAACAGTCTGCTACTGGTACAAAAATAGATGGATAGACCATTGCAACAGAATAGCCATTCTCGAAATCAATCCATGCATCTACCATCAGCTTATCTTTGACAAAGGAGCTAACATCAATCCCTAGAGCAAGGACAGTCTCCTCAACAAATGGTGCTGGGAGAATAGTGTCTCCACATGCAGAAGTGAACCAAGATCCCTTCCTTACACCTTACACAAAAATCCTCTCTAAATGGATTAAAGACCTTAATCTACAATGAAATGCCATCAAATTATTACAGAACATTTGGGAAACCCTGCAAGACTTGTCATAGTCAAAGAGTTCTTGGAAAAGACCCCAGGGGCACAAAGCCAACATTGACAAGTGGAATTACATCAAATTGAGACACTTCTATACTGCAAAACAAACAGTAAACAGGTAACTCACAGAATGGGAGAAATTATTGGCAAACTATGCAACTGATAAAGGATTAATAACCAGAATCTATTAATAACTCAGGAAATGCCACAACAACAACAAAACCAGCAACCCAGTGAAGAAATGGGCCAAGGACTTGAACAGGCATTTTTCAAAAGAGGAAATCCAAATGGCCAACAGACACATGAAAAAAAATGCTCAGGATCCCTTGTTGTTAGGGCAACGCAAATCAAAACCACAATGAGGTTTCACCTCACCCCCACTGGGATGGCTTTCATACAAAAAGCAACAAACAACAAATGCTGACGAGGATGTGGGGGAAAAGTTATCCTAACCCACTGTAGGTGAGAATGCAAACTCATAAAGCTGCTGTGGAAGACAGTATGGAGATACCTCAGAAATCTGATTATAGACTTATCATATGACCCAACCATGCCACTCTTGGTAATTTACCCAAGGGTAATGAAATCAGCGAATAAAAGACTTATCTGCTTCCCTATGTTGATTGCAGTGCCATTCACAATAGCATGTCCAACCAAATGCCCATCAACTGAATATGCATAGAGAAATTATGGGATAAGTATACACCATGGAATACTATACAGCAGTAAAAAAAAAGGAAATCTGGTCATTTGCAATGAAATGGATGAAACTGGAAAACATCATACTTAGTGAAATAAGCCAGTCCCAAAGGAACAAATACCATATATTCTCCCTGATCTGTGGTAACTACTACAGCACCTAAAAGGCAATCTATAGTAGTGAAATTGACACTTTGAGAAGCCATCAATGTGAACAGCCCTTGTCTCAACTATGAGGAAAAGTTTTTTTTTTAAATACTATTTGTTGAACTCTTTACTTAACAAAGTATCAATCATGTGTATCAGGTTAATTCAAAATAGGTCTTAGTCAAAAATAAGAATGGGGATAGGAGAGGGAGGAAGAAGAATATTGGGAGAGTGGATACAGTGGGAAGAATCACCAAGTTTCTCAAATTGTAAACATGAAATGTATGAAGTTTGTATTCCCTAAATAAAAGGTTTCAGGGACAAAAAAGGGTCAAATTTTACAAATAACTATATTTCTTATTTATCTAAAGGAGACTATCAGCCCGAGATCATATCACACACTATTGAACTGGTGTGTAGCTGAAACTGGGGTAAATGTTGCTCTGATTTTATAAAGTCCACTGTGCTCATTTGTAGACAATGGGGCTTTTTGCTTAGCAGATAGTTTGGACAGAAAATGCATGTAGGTAGATGTAACCTAGCCCATTTTGTGGCTTGACAAGCTTTCTTGAATAAGAACCAGTCCACTACTTCTCTAGTTGACAAATCCCCATTAGGTGACATTTGCACATAGGCTGAATTTTTTCTAACGAACTTGGTATACAAGGTTGACAATTGATGAATGTAGGAATGGAATTAACTTCATCAAAATGCCTGCTTTGTTGATAAATTCTGCACAATCAGATAATACTTTTGTACAAAATTATTTCAGGGGCTCGTGGGGTGTCATTGATCAAGGAAGACTCCAATGCTCTTCTCATAAGTAACTTTATCATTTCATGGTCTCTCTGAAATAAGCTAGGTGTCCTGAACGGTCATACTAGAGGAATGGGATTCTTCCACTTCAGGGGTTTGCAAACTGTGGCCCGTTGGTCAAATCCAGCCTAGCTGGTTTTGTAACTAAAAGTCTATTACAACATGGCAAGCTGTTTGTGGACTATATCCTGCTGCTTTTGCACAGTGCTGACAGAGTAGACTGTGACAGACATTCACCTACAGAGCCTCCAATATTTGCTCTTTGGTCCTTTATAGAGCACACTTTCCAAATCTTATTTCATACAATGTGAAAACATGGCTTTTCAAGATTGGTCCATTGGAATACTATGAAACAGTAGTGAAGAGCTTGGGTGCTAGAGGCAAACATGATGAGTTTGAATCCTGTTTCAGCTGTGTACTTAGAAAGCTGTAAAAATTTTAGTTTCTTTACTTATAAAAGGGGGTAATCACTCACACACACACACACACATACCTCTCAGTCCATATTCTGTTGCTGTAACAGAATACCTGACATTGAATAATTTATAAGGTACAGAGGTTAATTTTTACTCATGGTTTTGTAGGCTGAGAAGTCCAAGTGCATAGTACCAGCATATGGGGATGGCACGGGATGGCATAAGGTTAAAGGGCAGTGGGTAGGTACAGAAGAGACAAAGCACGAGGGACAGAGTCACTTCACTACAACCTGCTAGTGTAACGACTCCAATCTTTCAAGAGAGAGCTCACTACCATGATAAAGGCATTAATCCCTTTTTAATAGCCTTATCATCATCTCTTAGAGATCCCCATCCTAACACCATGATATGGCAAATTTCAACTTGAATTTCAAAGAGCACATTTCATAGCATCCTGACACAAATGTTAAGAGTTTTGCATCATAAACCTCAGCGTGGCAGTTAGCACGTAAGCTTTAAATAAGAGTATGAATCTTCCTGACTAACTTGTAATCTAGGAAGACACTTCATACCACAAGAGAACTCTACCACCTGGTTCAAATCTGAGGCTACAGAGTCGAATGGCTGCAGCTAACACAGTGTGGAAGAGATAAGACAAGACTATAAAGCACTTTCTACTTGTTTCCACATCCGTTACAACTTTGAGAAAGGAAGGACAAACCTGGAAAACAACATCAGGAGTCCAGCTTGGCAATGACCTTGGCTGTCCATGTTGGGGAGTTACCAAAAACCCTTCTGCTTCATAGACAGGCAAATGACCTGGCTTGTGAAGAGTTAGTTGGACATGATATCACCACTGGCAAGAAAGATGCAGTACCCAGGTTACCCTTAACTGAGTATGAAACCCGAGATGACTGACACAAGAGACACACAAACATCTTTCTTTCAAGTTCATCTTGTAAAAAAACCTCACGCCTCATCCAGCAGTCATGGCAAAGGAAACAATCATTTCAAGTTATAAAGTAATCTTGTAAACAGAAACTTTGAACAAAAGAGCCTGTTAAATAATTGATGATCATTACTGAAGCATGTTGGGCAGTCTTGGTGGTATTGATTTCTTTTGGCTGAGAACAAAGCAGGCTCTGCAGGCTCCTACTTGAGTCCCTTTCTCTTCTATTTGGTGCTATCAATATTCATAGCCCAAGTTCCTGTTAGGAATATAAAATGATGCACCTTCTCCTTTGTTCCTTTGGGCCCTTGATCTCAGAGGGTGAGGTCTCTGGCCCATCCTTTAATTACCAGCTTTGATTCTCTTAATGAGAGGAGTTATCAACATAGCACAAAACACTGAATTATTAATTAAATCACTATAATTAATGATCAAGAAAAGGAAGCAGGCAGATGAACTCTGGTCCTAGGCTTCCAAATCTGACATTCTGCTCTGGGTAGGTTAGTTTTGGTCTCTGAACTTGACCACTCTCTTTTTGAATTTCATTGTCACCACTGTTTTGTTGCATATATTAAGATTTAATGTCTCATAGACCTTTCATAGACATCAAAGGAAATAAAGCCATGCCCTTCCTATTTTAGCATTGCAATAACTGAAAAGAAAACAAAGAATGATTCCAAGTTTTTCTTTGACACAGCCTCGCTCACACAAATCAATGGAGTGGAATGCTTAGGTCAGCTCAGTGGGGGCATGGATTGAAATAGGAATCAGGACAATACTTTGGAATATTTAAATATTTATGAGTGCTATATATCAGACAGAGGACTGAAACGGATTCTTAATGCCACAGTAAAGAAGCTAATGTAAAACCACGAAGTCTCAGCTTGAGAAAAAGTTAGTGAAAACTCTAGAAACTGTCCAAGTCAGACAAATTGGTACCTGATGCTGCCATATGCCCTTTCGATCACTGTCTTTCCTGATCTGCTACTAGAACATAGAGCGAGACTGGGAATGCAGGAGAGGCTCTTTCAAAGATGCAGTGTCTGACATTCCCAAGAGAAAGGGACTTGGCCTGCAGGAAAACATGGCCCCGATTTGGTGATGCAGACATTTGGGCTGAGGCCAGAGAGAATGAAGTCGACAGGGATTTCAGTGTGTTTCTGACGGGCTCTCGTGGCACATCTTTTGTCTTTTTTGAGTTGACACAGAAAATCACACACATTTATGGAGTACCATCTTGATGGTTTGATACACATGTGCGTTATATAGTACTGAAATCAGGTAAGCACATCTAATTCATGGAACTCTTATTGTTTCTTGTGGTGAAGACACTAAAGAGCCTTTTTTGCAGCTCTGTTTTTTGGGGGGAATATGTATTACTGTCATCTATAGTAACCCTACTGCGTAATAGCACACTACAACTAATTTCTCCAATCTAATTGTCATTTAGTCTGGGGGTTCTTTAGTAAGATCATGGAAATTATAAAATATAAAGGAACTGTGCATGCATTTTAAATTTTTTGCACCAAGATACATTTTTCTTTTAATTCCACTTCCCATGAGCTGTTTGAATGCTCTTCATAGAACTGATGAGACAACAGACTCATCTGGAAGACATTCCCAATTGTCCCTCCATGCATCTTTCTGAGGTTTAATGAGAACTGCAGTGGTTTTCATCTTCTCTCCTGACATCTCTAATGCAAGAAGGGATCAGTAGTGGGGAAGGGCCCACTACTGTTCAGGCCCACGATAGGGATCGGGAGGCAGTTCCATCCAATAGGAAACTATTTGTCAAAATAGTTTTGACTACATAATTACAAAAGCTTGTATGTGGCAAAATCATATAAACAAACCACACTAAAGGTCAATCTGGGCCAGAAAGCCAAAGATGGAAACTTCAATACAAAAGTGACCAAGAGTGATTTATAATTCACAGAATAAAAAAAGGCCAAAGATGTACAGGTTAAAAGAGTGATTGGCATTCCTGTATCAAACACTGGTATATAATAAATTACAATCCTCCAGTACAGAGAAGAAAGGTTTTAGTTCCTTCTTCAAACATTTAATCCATAAATTGCCAGTTGTACTCCTTCAGATAGTCCTCTTGCTCACCTGGTCATCATAAACTAGACCAAGCTATTATTCTAGAACAGGGAAGCTAAGTCAGGCAGCTAGAAATGGCCTACCGATTGACTGTCAAAGCTCTGATATTATTATTGTTTCAACTGATCAGTCACAAAAAAATCTCACTCAGATTTCATGTATTGGAATGCTTGCAAAGAGATTTCTATAGATTGCAAAGAGATTTCTATAGATTCTATAGATTTCTGAGACATCTTTGGCCCCACTGTGAACCAATCAATAGAGAGGAGGGGAGTCAATATGTATTAAGCACCTATTATGCATAGGACAAAGCATGATATTTGCTAGTACTTTCAGATGGAAGGAAACGGGCAATTGAAAGGTCATCCTGTAGACTTGGAGTTGAAGTTCCAGAGCTGAGATGCATATCTCTTGTCATATTCTTACACTTTCTCTAGTGGAGACTTGCAGCCTGAGAAGAAACAGTAATAGCATCAATAACCATAAGCCAGATTGATCCAAGATGGCTGGGAATCAATAGAGAAGTGGCAGAGACGCTACACAACAGTCACTGAGAAAGCAAAACAAAGAACACTGCCTCCCTGACTGGAAGCAAGGGCAGGGATGTCCACAGTGATCAGAAAAAGGAACCAGAAGAGCAAACAAAAAACAGTAAAAGTCATCTCCCATAATTGCTATAGAACAACAGTACTAGCCCTAGGAATGCTGTAGTCCTCACAGGCTCTCATTCCATAGCTGGAATCCCAGTGACTGCTTTGCTTCAATAAAGGGAACCAAGATTTCAAACCTCTGCACCACTGCCCCTCCCCATCAAAGCCCCAGAACTCAAGCTTCTACAGCACAGCCTGCGCTATACTAAGAGGCTACCAGGTGACCCAGAAACTAGCAGAAGAGCTTGGAACCAGTGTACTTTATAGGGCCGAAGAGCAGGCCCCTGAATATCCTATACCTTCAGATTCACCTTGGCTAGGTCTGCAAGTTTTGGCAAAGTTTCCCTACATGTCCCAGGGCTCGCTTCTGGCACATTCCTTACAGATGTCCCGATGGAACCTGGCCAAGTCTTCATCCATGCCATGTGTCTTGTGAGATCCTGGTAGCCAGCACGAGAGTCAGCCTTGCTCACACCATGGGACCCAGATCCCTACCTCCCACCCTATACAAAATTAAAGTCAAGATGAATTCAAGACTAACTGTGACTTCAAACTGTGATCTTTTAGAAGAGAACAGAGAGAAATATTTTAAGAAATGGTGTAGGCAATGATATTTTTGGCTACTACCCCAAAAGCACAGGTAACAAAAGAAAAATAGACAAATGGAATGACATTAGATTAAGAAATTCTGCTCAGCACAGAAAAAAATGTGAAGAAATAACTGACAGAATGGGGGAAATAGTGGCAAACTATTCATCTGACAAAGGATTACTATTTAGAATAGAAAAAGAATTAAAACTCAACATTCTCCCTTAATCTAGTAAAGAAATGGGAAAAATATGTTCTAAGAATATTCCTTAGAATATCTAACAATATTCTCTAACTTTACAGAAGACACATAAATGGCTTAAAAATACAAGAAAAAAAAAATCCTACACGACCCCCTGTTAGATGGCTAATATCAAGACCACAGAGATGAACAAATTCTGGCGAGGATGCAGACAAAGGGACATTCTTATACACTGTTTGTGGGGATGTAACCTAGCACAGACACTACAGCAAACAGTATGGAGATACATTAAAAAGCTAGAAAAAGAACTTTCGTATGATCCAGCAAACCCACTACTGACTGTATATCCAAAAGAAATGAAAGAATTGTATCAAAGTCCTACCTGCACCCACTGTGTTTATTGCAGCACTATTTACAACAGTGACGATCTGGAATCAACTGAGGTGTCCATCAACAGATGAATAAAGCAAATCTAAGCTCTACACACACACACACACACACACACACACACACACACGGCAAGAGCAGTTAGTCAGAAAACAGAATGAAATCTTGGCCTTTGCAGCAAAACATTTGGAACTGGACGATTTTCTGTGAAAGACAAGAAGTACATGTTTTCCCTCATATGTGTAATCTAAAAACTATGAACATTGACCAGTAATTTGAACAGGCTGGAAGGACTGGAGAGAGATTGGAGAAAGGGTACCAAATCACAGTGAGAAGGATTAAGTCACATTGGGGGTGGGGTGACTGTTGTTCACAATAGCCTATTACATATTTTCTGAGCAAATCTAACAGAAGCACTCCAAGGCTGCAATGATGAAATAATGGCAATGAGAGGAAACCAGCACCCTCACCTGATCAGTACGCGTTGCACACATATTGAAATGTCCTGCTATATCCCACAAACAACTGTAATTGTCAATTATTTAAATGATTAAAATGTTTCTAAAAACACCGCAAACTAAATATTTTAAAATGAGAAGGTTCTGGTTTTTTTGGAAAGAAAAGTTTCAAATCCCAAAAATATTGGTTGCTTGTGATTCTATACCAGTCAATTAAAATTGTGTAGCATGGACACAGGGGAAAGAAATCACAAAAATTTAAATAGCAGCTGACTTGGAAATAAAACAGTAGTAGACTTTTTTCAAATTAGACATGAAAAATATAATTAGATAAGAAATAGAAGGATGAACTTGGAAAATTGAATTGCTCAATAAACTTACTGTTGTACAAAAAAAGCAGCCATTATATAAAACAATGAGGGAAGTATTTATTAGCAATACATTCTCAGAGAAATTATTAATGCATGAGTGTGAAAATCTTAAAATTCACTTACAAATTTTTTTTCCTAGGCATCTATACATCCATTTCTGGAGGTGGAAAGAACAGAAACCACAAGCCATTCCCTAGGCCTTCAAGTGCAAGCGAAAATAAAGCACAGAGGGAAAACTAAAGACTCTTCAGGTTGGTGATAGGGGAAATTAAAAGGAGACGTACAGCCGAATGGTGTAATAAAGTCTGTAATTACATAAGGCTGTCCAGAACTGAGAATATGAGTTCTTAGAAAGTAAACAGATTTAAATGTAAATTACTTAACTAACAACTTCATAAGATACTAATAGATCTTAGCAGTAAGACATTAGGTTGAGTACAGTCAGCAAGGCTGCTAAAATGACAAAGTACGTGTCTTGATGCTCAACGGATTATCATCCCAATGGCCAAGATGCTGTTCTGCAGAAAGCAGGAGCCCCCAGCATGCTGTTACAGGAGCAGTTCCAGTATTTTGTGACTCAAAGGAAGGTTAGGGGCAAGGGCTAGGCAGGACATTTCTTCTGGGCTTGCAAGCAATGACCAACTCCTTTCTGATCTGACAGCAAAACCCAGGATTTGCTTGGGTAATTAAATGTTTATTTAGGTTGCAGAAAAATCTCCCTTAAAACTGTTCTTCTCCCAGGTAATGTTCCAGAGAAGCAATGAAAAAATGAAGACCCGGTAAGATAAAAGTGTATTTTTCATTTGCTTTCCAAAGGAGACTTGAAGCCACATGTACATTTCAGTAAACACCCTCATTCTACCACCACATTCTTTTACTAACAAAGGAGAATTCAAAAAGACAGTCAGTATTGTGTAATCAGGAATAATATCAAATCAGGCTTACCGATTATGTTTGGAATACAGTATACAGAGGGCAAATTATCAAACCAGGCTCTTTTTCATGGTAGCCCCATGCAGGGGGCCTTGTGGATGCTGCTGTGCTGAATCAAAGTACAGTCTTTGTTCGTTCAATTGCCTAGCAATATAATTAGGCATCTGATCATACTCAACCTTTGAGTTCTGTTTTATTTTTTCCTATGACCATGTAACAGTACTGTCAAGTCTTTGGTTCACAGTTTAAAAACTCAGGAAACAAAACAAGCTCCTCTTCCCTTTACTTTTGTGTTATTCTGATTTTTGGAACAGCTGTGATTTCATACAGATCAATCGCTAGAGGTACCTTTAGAAATCCACTGTGTTAACAGGTGCACTGATTCTGTCATTCACAATATACTTCTGTGCTTATTCAACGAGAGGATGAGCTTCCCCAACACACCAGCACCCGTTTTTCACACAGTGTTCCACCACCATTGCCATCTGAAACGTAATTACGTATACAATCCCAAGCGGCTGAGCATCTTTAATTTGTGTATTAGAATCTGTGATGTTTTGAAGAGCTGGCAGGCAATTCTCAGGAAACACAACTCCTCCGATAATAGTGCGAGTTGTTTCTAACAAGATGTGCTTGTTACATTTAAATTCTATCCCTACCAGAGTAAGTGGTGTCCCTATGGTTTGGCCTTTGAGGTTTTTATTTCAAAGTAATTAAGCAAAGTGGTAAGGGTTGGCATTGTGATGCAGCGGGCTAATCTGCTGCTGCCCACAACTACATCCCCCACCAGGTTGCTGCTGTGAGTCCCAGATACACCACTTCTGATCCAGCTTCCTGCTATGCATCTCGGTTTGCTACAGCAAGGGCTCAAGTGCTTGGGCTCCTGCTGCCCACGTGGATGGAGTTCTGGGCTCTTGGCTTTGGCCTGGCCCAGCCCCGACTATTGCAGGTATTGGAAGAGTAAACCAGTGAGTGGAACATCCCCTCCCCCTGCTAACCTTTAGTCTGTCACTGGCCTTTTTAAGTAGATGAAAACAAACACTGAAAGCAACAGCCCAAGATAGTCAAAGAAAAAGTTTCCTTATGACTTTCACCCAGATCACTCATGATCACTCACTGATTACATGATTATAGCACAGTATGCAAACAAAGAACTTGACCCTGGTATAATGTTTGTGTGGTTTTCGATGTAGACACATTCCACCACTACAAGGATCACCCTTATGTTAACATTTATAATCATGCTGCTATCCCTGCCACCCCCCACAGCTAACCCTCGACAATCACTATTCCATCTTCTGTTTAAAAACTCAGCACAATGCTTTTGAGATCCATCCAAGTTGCATTCATTCATTTTCATTGCTCAGTAGTATTCTATTGTGTGGACATACCACAGTTTGTTTAGCCATTCATCTACTGAGGCATATTTGAGGGTTTCCCGTTTTTATTTTTTGGCTTTTACATAAAATGTGGCTATGGAAAATGGTGCACAGGCTTCTGTGTAAACATCATTTTAATTTCCCTGATCAAATGTCCAAGAGTAGAAGTGCTGGGTCATTTATGGTGGTTTCAGTGTAGTTTTTGGGGACTCACCAGGGGTAATTTAGAGTGACTGGTCACTTCACATCTTCACTGGCAGGGTACATCGGATCTGCTTTCTGTATTCCATCAGAAGTCCTCAGCCAGTGTTTGTAGTGCTGAGTTTTGAGACTTCTTTTTATATCCTACATAGAAGTCCTTGGGTGACTTCCAGAAAATTTCCTCTTTTTTTTTTTTTTTTTTGACAGGCAGAGTGGACAGTGAGAGAGAGAGAGACAGAGAGAAAGGTCTTCCTTTGCCGTTGGTTCACCCTCCAATGGCTGCCGCGGTCGGCGCGCTGCGGCCGGCACACCGCGCTCATCCGATGGCAGGAGCCAGGAGCCAGGTGCTTTTCCTGGTCTCCCCATGGGGTGCAGGGCCCAAGCACTTGGGCCATCCTCCACTGCACTCCCGGGCCACAGCAGAGGGCTGGCCTGGAAGAGGGGCAACCGGGACAGAATCCGGCGCCCCGACCGAGACTAGAACCCGGTGTGCCGGCGCCGCAAGGCGGAGGATTAGCCTGTTGAGCCACGGCGCCGGCCTGAAAATTTCCTCTTGACCATAGCTACTTTTTTCTTCACTGACTCTTTCAGAGAGCCAAAGTTTGAAATTTTCATCAGGTCCAATTTATCTTTGATTTTCTTTGATGTAGCATGCTTTTGGGTGTCATGTCCATGAACTCTTCATCAAGCCCTAGGGCCTGAAGATTTCATCTCTTCTGCACATTTTATAGTTTCACAGTTAAATCTTTTTATATAGCATGTAGGGTCTTCAATGGAGGTTCAATTGCTCCAGTACCATCTCTTAAAAAGACCACCCCTCCTCCATTCAATTACCTTTGTGCGGCTGTCAAAAATCAGGTTTTTTTTAAACATTCAGAGGCAAAGCAAATTACCAGGTGAGATGCTGTGACAATTGTTTCCCCATAATGACAACTATATGAACAGCTATCCATGCATCCAGTTATCTTCACAAACGACATAGAAGTCAGGTGAGAGACTATAGTACCTGGTTTTAGGATAATAAGAAAAGATGTATTGAAGAAAGCAAGATGTCAGTAGTTGCCTGCATCACCACTTCATTGACCACAGGTAGCCTAGCATAGAGGGATGCCATGCATCCTTTCTGGGAGAGTGAGATCTAATTAAGTTCAGGCCTTAGACTTGAATCCCAGTGCCAGGCCCACCACAATAAAAATCAGAGTTGTGCAGAGCCACACGACTCCTGCTCTCACTGCCGTATCTATAGGCTGAATCTTTGGACCCTCCTTAGCTGGGCAACCAAAAAACTGTCTCCAGCACCCCACTGTCAACCTCTGGCAGACAGTGAGCTAAGACTCCAGTCCCTGGAGAGTAGGGCAGGAAAGAGAAATTAAGAGCTTGCCTTGAAGCTCAGATATGGCTTCACTGTGAGATGTTACACCTGATAAATCTGAATCGTTTCTACCCCAGGACAATGCTCTCACAGGGAATCTTTAGCTTCCTCCAAGTGGGAAGTAGAGACTGGGATCCCAGTAGGACAGCCTTAATTCACTGTGTATCACCATCAACCTCACATTGACCAGGTATGAACCTGAGATTGCACAGGGCCTGGTGACTGAGACCCAACTTAGTGTGGGCGGCTAATGGGCTGCCTTCATTACACTTCCTCCAGCCTTGGGCAGACAGGAAGGAGCCACAGAACTGTGTCTTGGAATTTGATTCTGTGATGGTGAAACACAACATTAGGCAGATCCTATTGGTTTGTGATTCTAGGCCAGTGCTTGTGGATGGAACCTTTGGTACAGATCCAGTGCCAAGTGGAATATCATGACTTCAGATGACTGCTCTTGTATCTCATCCAGCTTCACTCAAGGCTGGTAGCATCAGACTCATACTGTGAGTCCATGTTAGCAGCAAATCATAGCTATGTGGGCCTTGGCTACCTACCTGCTGCACCCATCTCACTGGGCTGTGGGGTCCACGTTATGAACTAGCATTACAGGAGCACAGAGCTAGGTGCCTGACCTACATCATGCCTAGGAAGGGGCTTGTAGGGCTAGACTAATGCTTTTTAGACGCTTGCTGGGTTCATTAATCAGTAACATGTCAACTGCAGATGTTGCACAAATCTAAGTTTGCAGCTTATCTTCCAGGACTGAAATAATAACCAACAAAAAGCTTCCACTAAACCTCAACTAAGGATGCTGTCAGAAGTTTAAATAGAAGTGTCCACAGGCTCAAAGTAAGGTGATTGCCTAGAATTGTTAGAAGGACAAGCACAAACAAACGCAAGTTACTATCAATATTCCATCAAAGCACAGAAGGTGTTGCATGCCAACTATCAACAAGAATTTCCAGGGAACCATAGCTGCTCCTATTCAACAAAATCAGGTACCAGAATCAACCACCTGGAAACTGAAATTTTCAAATGGTTGGATGAAGAATTCAAAATGGCTGTTTGAAGGAAATTAAAAAAAAAACAGATAAAAACCACGATATGGTGATGGAAGACCTCAACAGCAGAATTCATCAACCAGAAGGAAGAGTTGGTGAAGACAGGCTATGTGATAATATACAGTAGGGGAAGACAACAAAAAATGCATAGCAATGAAGAGAGCTTGCAAGAACATTGAGGCAGCCTTAAAGGAGCAAATGTCTGACAGACTGGGGTTGAAGAGGGGCTTAGGAATGCAAACGTGGTATATATCATATTCAGAGATATGATAAGAGAAAACTTCACAGAAGCTAGATTAACGTACAACTATCCAAGTATATGAAGGTCAGAGATCACCAGTCAGATTCATGTACCTGGACAGAAGTGAGATGAGATTTCACAGTACTGAAGCAACCACACTGAAGCACTACCATCTTGCCCAGCAAAGTTACTCTTTAAATTTAAGGGATAGAGTCATTCTCAGGAAGAAAAAAAGCTGAGAGAATTTATCACCACCAGAGGTGCTTTAGAAGAAGTGCTAAGGCAAATACTTGAAATAGAACAAAACCCTTGTTAATAAGCAAAAAGAAATTAGAAGACAGAGAACTCGGTGGTATATTTTATTTATACAGGCTAATTCAGAATGCTCCAATATTGTAAACGTGGAGCATGAACCATTCATACAAAACAAAATGTTCATGATGGTATCAGTGTATTAAGAGACAGTATTTGAAATGGGTAAAATGGATATCAAAAACTCAAGAGGTGAGGGAACAACCAGAGGGAAAATTGCATTGGAAACTCCATACAAGGAAGAGGGATGCTGTGGCTCTATGTGGAGGGTGTGGACCTGAGCATGAGCACGGACACAACGCAGGACCCCAACAGCCGAGAACCTCAGTGCCAGCTTTGTAGAGTGAGGCAAGACCAGACTGCAGCAGCGCAAGCCACTGGTGATATAGCTATGGGGAGATCCTGGCCCGAGTCTAGCCTGGAGCACTGTGGGGGATAGGGTACCAGCCAACCTAGAGGAAGCAAAGGGGCACATCTCTCTCTCCCCCCATTACACAACACCGGCACCCTACAACTGGCTGAGAGCAGGTGGGCTCCATTTTGTACATATGTACCAGCTGCACTGGCTTGTATCTGTGTGCCCAGCCACCAGAGGACTAGAGGAGGGGCTAGAGGAGACTAGAGCAGACACCGGAGTCTGGCTGGGAAGACAGACAGGGAACTGCACAGCTATATAAAACCATGAGGTGCCTCCAACCTCCCAGAGCATCACAGGCTCTGGGGCTCAACCTGTCTAGGTCGAACACCACAGGCAGCTGGCTCTGGGAGTGTCTCTGCCTCTCTGTGGACAGGACAGACTGGCCGGATGGAGTGGCTCCTCAGTGTCCCATGACTGTGGGAATGCTGTGGCTGCATGGGAGGGCACAGGGTGTGGCTGGGTCTCTGAGCACTTGCTGTGGGCAGCTGAACACTCCCAGGGCTACCTGATTGCTGGGATGGGTCATTGCAGTGGGATCCATGCTCACAGTGAGGACTACACAGATTCTTTGTGTGGTTCTTGTGGCAGCATGGATGAATACTGCACACATTGCGGCTAGTGCCCGGTAATTCATCACATTGGAAGAGCAGAGGTGAAGGTATAACTATGCAAACAGGGCTGATAAAACCTTCCCCACTGATAAAAAAAATTGATCCACTGATCCACCACATCCAACTTGGGTGTCACTCTGGATACTCTCCCCACCCGGAGCACCTGAGTAGAGCTCCCAGGCCACCCCCAGCACATGCCTCTGGGTATTCACTCAAAGAGCAGACAGTCCACTAAACCACAGAAGGAATGAAGACAGATAATGTATTATGAGGCATTTTTTTTTTGTGAAATGATTACTGAAAACTTCCGTAATTTGCAGAAAGAAAGGCTTATCTAAGTACAGGATACATACAGAACTCCTAATAGACATGAGCAGAAAAGATCTTCACCACAACACAGTGTAGTCAAATTTTCCACAGTAAAACAGAGAAATGATTCTAAAATGTGCACCAGAGAAATGCCAGATTACTTTTAGAGGATCCCCACCTAAACTCACTTAAATCCCCACTTAAAAATCTAGGAGACTATGTTGGGATATAGTCCAAGTATAAAGAGAAAAACACTATTAACCCTGCAAATCTCTCATTTATGAACGAAGGTAGAATATAAGACCTTCCAAAACGAACCCAAATTCAAAGATTTTGTCATGACTTGTCAACCTTATCAAAGATGCTTAGGGATGTGCTACACACAAACATAGAAACATGGTCATCACTATGAAGAAGGTGAAGGCAGAAAATCTTCCAGTAAAAGTACAGAAGAAATCCAAAGTAAACAATGAGAATATTTATGGAAACATTTCAGGGCCAAGTAGTTACTTATCAATAGTCACTTTGACTCTCTAGTTAAGAGATACAGACCGTCTGAATGGATCAAAAACCAAAACCCATGTATTTGCTGCCTACAAGAAACACATCTCAGGCTGGCGCTGTGGCTCAATAGGCTAATCCTCCACCTTCCGCGATGGCACACCGGGCTCTAGTCCTGGTCAGGGCACCGGATTCTGTCCCAGTTGCCCCTCTTCCAGTCCAGCTCTCTACTGTGGCCAGGGAGTGCAGTGGAGGATGGCCCAAGTGCTTGGGCCCTGCACCCACATGGGAGATCAGAAGCACCTGGCTCCTGGCTTCGGATCAGTGTGGTGCGCCGGCTGCAGTGCACTGGCTATGGCAGCCATTGGAAGGTGAACCAATGGCAATAAGGAAGACCTTTCTCTCTGTCTCTCTCACTGTCCACTCTATCCAAAAAAAAAAAAAAAAAAAACAAAAAACAAAAAACTCATCTCAAAGATACATAAGACACGAAGTAAAATGATGGAAAACTGTATTCCATGCTAACGAAAACCAAGAAAGAGCTGAGGTAGCCATCCTAGTATCAGACAAAATAGACTTTAATCCACAAACTATTAAAAGAGACAAAGAAAGGCACTATGTAATGATTAGGGATCAATTTAACAGGAAGATGTGATTGTAATGAATGTATATGCACTCAGTTATTGGGCACTTAGCTATTTAAAAGAAAAGTTAATGGATATACAGAGAGACATAGATTCCAATTCAATAGTAATGGGTGACTTCAATACTCCACTTTTTGCAGTGGACAGATCAACCAGACAGAAAATCAGCAAGGAAACAGAGTTAATCAACATTATACATCAAATGGACCTAACTAATATATACTGAAGTTTTCATCTAACAGTTACAGAATACACATTATTTTCAGCAGTGCATGGAACTTTCTTTAGGTTTGACCACTTGTTAGGCCATAAAGAAAGTCTCAGCAAATTTAAAAAAAAATAGAAATCATACCATGTATCTTCTCTGACCATAATGGAATGAAGCTGGAAATCAACAACCTAGAAATCTCTAGAGCATACGTAAACACATGGAGATTGAACAACATGCTCCTGAATGAACAGCAGGTCACAGAGAAAAGAGGAGTAAAAAAAACATTCTGGAAATACAGACTACCATACAACATACCAAAACTTATGGGATACAGCAAAAGCAGTGTTAAGAGGAAAGATGGTGCCTACATCAAGAAATTGGAAAGGTACCACATTAATGAGCTATCAATGCATCTCAAGGACCTAAAAAATACATCAGCAAACCAAACCTGGGATTAGTAGAAGAAAAATAATTGAAATTAGAGAGTTAAAAAAAAATCAAAACAAAAAAAATACACAAGATCAGTGAATCAAAGAGCTGGTGTCTTGAAAAAAAAAATTGACATTGATACACCAATGGTCCAACTAACAAAAAAAAAAAAAAAGGGGAGAAGACCCAAGTCAATAAAATCAGAGATGATAAAGGAAATTTAACAATACCACAGAAATAAAATGAATAATCAGGAATTACTACAAAGAGCTATATGGCAACAAATCAGGAAACCTAGATTAAATGGATAGATTCCTAGACACATACAACCTACCTGAACTGAACCATGAAGACATAGAAAACATGAACCATTACACTTACTGAAATAAGACACTCCCCACAAGACAAATACCACATGTTCTCCTGTATCTGTGGTAACTGAGAGTATCTAAAAGGTAATCTACAGAAGTGAAGTTGACACTTTAAAATGTGATAATTTGAACAGCTCTTGCCTTGACTGTTGAGGACCATTATTTTTTCCATACTCTTTGTTGAATTTTTTGCTTAGTCTGCGGTTATTCTTAAGTGTATTAAGTTGAAAACAGATCTTTGTAAAAAAAGTAATTGGAATAGGACAGTGAAGAGGAGGAAGGGTGGGAGTATGAGCAGGAGGGAGGGTAGGGTGGACAAAACACTCTTGTTTAGTATTTATCTCTTTCTTTCCCAGGATTAAAAAATGATTCATTTATTTGAAAGGCAAAGTTTAAGAAAGAGGGAGAGACACAGAGAGATCTTCCATCTGCTAGTTCACTCCCCTGATGACTACAACTGCCAAGGCTAGGACACACCGAGGCCAAGAGCTTCATCTGGGTCTCTCATGTAGGTGGCAGGGTCCCAAGTATTTGAACCATCTGCTGCTTTTCCCAGGTGCATTCACAGGGAGTTGGATTGGAAGTGGAGTAGCTGGGGCTCAAACTGTTATCCATATTAGATGCTGCTGTCACGGTCAGTGACTTAACCTGTTGAGCCACAATACCAGTCCCCTTTTTATATCTTTTTAATGGATGTCAAGTTGCTATCATTTTGAAATATTGTATTAGGACCAAAAAGTAATTTTTAAAAGCCTCATGTCAACCATGAAGTAAAAATCTATAAAAGACTCACCAAAACTAATAAGGAAGCCATAAACACTATTAGGGAAAAATCAGGTCACCAGGAAAAAAGATTGATGGAGGAGGCTCAAGGAAGTTGAGAAGTATGGGGAGCAAGCATTTAGCTTAGTGGTTACAAAGCCAAAACCCCACATCTGACTATGTTAGTCTGAGCTCTGGTTCTTGAGTTCATCTTCCTGCCACTGAAGATTTTAGGAGGCAGTAGCAATGGATCCGTAGTTGGGTTCCTGCACCCCATTTTGGACCACTGAGATGCACTTCTGGCTCTCAGATTCATTCCTGGCTACTGTGGACACTTGGGGAGTGAAATGGTAGATACAAACTCTTTTTCTTTCTCTGCCTCCCCCAATTGTTTTTACAAGGAAAGGAACTACAGTAAAACTGGAAAACATGTATCAAAATCTCAGTGGTAAGAACTTACCTATTAGTAATTATCTTAAATGTAAATGGATTAAATTCTCCAATTAAGCACATCAAAAATTAAAAGTAAGACTCACAATATGCTGCTTACAAGCAACTCAACTTTACCTCTAAGGGATACATACAGCCTGAATATGAAAGGACAGACTAGAACATTCCATGTAAATGGAACCCAAAAGAAATCAAGAGTAGGGGCTGGCATTGTGGCGGAGCATGTCAAGCAGGTGCCTGCAATGCCAGCATCTCATCTTGGAGCTACAGTGAGTCCAAGATGCCTTGCATTTGATCCAGTTCCTTGGTAACATGTCTGGAAATCAGTGAGATATGGCTCAAATGCCTGGGCCTCTGTTATCCACATGTGAGACTTGAATGGAATTCTTGGCTCCTGACAGGGGTACCTGCCATGACCATTTGAGGATTGAACCAGTGGATGAAGATCTCTTTTTCTGTGTCTCCCTCTGTTACTCTGCCTTTCAAATAAATAAGTTTTTTAAAAAGCAATTAGTGGTACGCATACATCAGATACATTATATTTAAGTCAAACACAGTAAAGAGTAAGGAGGCTTATTATATACTAATTAAAGGTTCACATCAGCAAGAAAAAACATTTGTAAATATGTATGCATCTAATATCAGCTCAAATACATGAAAAGCATAGTAACAGACCTACTGGACAAAATGGACTCAGATACAATAGCAATAGGGAATTTCAATACCTTAATTGGGATTAACATCCAGATAGAAAATCAACCAAGAGGCAGCAAAGTTAAAAGTCTACCCTCAATTGATTGGATGTACCAATCTTCTACAGAGCATTCCAGCAAAGATCTATAGAACATTTCACCAAAACAGCTGCAAAACACACATTTTGCTCAACACAGCACACTTTAATTAATGTAGGTCTCAAGTAAGCCTCAACAAGTTTAAACAATCAAAATTGTACCAGGAATTTTTCTCGACCACAATGCAGTAACTAGAAATCAAAAGCAAGAGAACTTTGGAAGCCACATAAATACTTGGAAACTAAACGACTTAGTTCTGAATACTCAATGGATCATGTAAGAAATTAAAAAGGAAATTAGCAAATTTCTTGATGAAATGGATGAAAATGGAAATATATCAAAACCTATGATACAACAAAAATAACAAAGTGAAGTTTATTTTTTACCTTATTTTTTAATTTAAGGTAAACCAATTTCATGCACTTCATATATACAGATTTAGGAACATAGTGATACTTCCCACCCTACCCTTCTACCTACCTATGCGCCAATCCTTTTTCTTTCTTCCTCTGTTATTCCCTTAGTTTTTTACAATGATCTATTTTTTAAATTTATTTGACAGGTATTATAGACAGAGAGAGACAGAAAGGGCTTCCATCCTCTGGTTCACTCCCCAAATACCCACTACGGCCGGAGCTGTGCTGATCTGAAGCCAGGAGCTTCTTCTCAGTCTCCCATGAGGGTGCAGGGGCCCAAGCACTTGGGCCATCCTCCACTGCCCTCCCAGGCCACAGCAGAGAGCTGGACTATAAGAGGAGCAACCGGGACTAGAGCCGGTGCCCAAACTGGATTCTGGTGCTGCCAGCGGAGTATTAACCAAGTAAGCCACAGCACTGGCCCTACAGTGATCTATTTTTAGTTTACGTTATACTCGTAAGATTAACCATATACTATATAAAGAGTTCAACAAATACAAGAATAAAAAAAAAAATGGTTCCCTAACATTAGAGACAAGGGTTGGAAACAATTGTAAATACTCAAAATGTGAATTTAGCTCTTATAGATTACATTTTTTACTCTATTAATTACCACAGATCAGGGACAACATAGTATTTGTCTTTTTGGGACTGGCTTATTTCACTAAATGTAATGGTTTCTGGTTGCATCCATTTTGTTGCAAAAGACAGGGTTCATTATTTTTCATGGCTCAGTACTATTCCATACTTTACCCTACCACCCCCTCTACACACACACCATGATTTCCTTATCCAGTCATCAGTTGATGGACATTTAGGTTGATTCCCCATCTTAGCTATTGTGAACTGATCTGTGCTAAACCTGGGGGTATAGATAACTCTTTCATATGCTGATTTCATTTTGTTTAGGTAAATTCCCAGGGAAGTGAGATTTCTGGGTCAGTTGGTAGTTCTAATTTCAGCTTTCTGAGATATTACCACACTGTCTTCCATAACGGCTCTATTAACTAACATTCCCACCAACAGTGGATTAGGGTACTTTCTCCCCTCCCCCCTATCCTCACCAACATTTATTGTGTATTGGTTTCTATATGAAAGCCACTCTAAGGAAAAAGCAAAGTTTATAGTAATCAATGTTGACATAAAAAATACACAAAGATCTTAAATTATTTAGCAATGAACCTCAAGAAAATAGAAAAGATCCTATCAAAGCAAAATTAGTAAAGCATAATAAAACTCAGTAGAAATATATGAAATAGAGACTAAGCTGCATTACAACAAATCAATGAAATGAAGTATTTGTTTGAAAAGATACACAAAATTGACTAACTCAGACTAAGAAAACGGAAAGACTCAAAAAATCAGATGAAAAGAGACATTTTATTACATATAAATATACAGCAACAAATTAGGTAATGTAGAAGATATGAAAAAATTCCTGGACACATATACCTCACCAAGATTTAGTCAGAAGAAATAGAATACTGAAATAGATCAATAACAAACAATGAGAAGTAATCAGTAATAAAAAGTCTCTCATTGAACAAAGACCTAGGACAAGATGACTTCACTACCGAATTCTGCCAATTAAAGCAGGACTAACACCAATTTGTCTTAATTAAAAAAATAGGAGGAGAGAATTCTTCTACACTCATTTTATAAAGCCTCCATTACCTCGATACCAAACCCAGACAAATACCCAACTACAACAACCAAAGAAATGTATGGGCAAATAACCTTGTTGAACACAGACGACAAAATCCTGAGCTAACTACTATTAAATCTGTTAAACCAGCACACTTTCAAGACTGTTCACTAGAATATAGTGGAATTCAGCCTGGGGTGCAAGAATGGATCAACATGTTCAAAAGAATTAGCATGATACACGACACAACAGAATGAAGGACTGAAGTCAGATGATTATCTGAATAGATGCAAAAAAAAAAAAAAAGAATTTTCTTTTTAATACAAACTCTGAAACTGGGTAGAGAAGGTATCTAATATATGGTCAATATAGAACAATCCAACAACTAATGTCATAATAAATGGAGAAAAGCTGAGGCTTTTTCATTAAGATCTGTAACCAATAAGGATGCCCATTTTCTCCACTGTTCAACATAGTCGTTGACATCCTAGCCAGAGCAATTAGGCAAAGGGAAGAAATGAATGGCATCCAACTGGTAAATGGAAGAAGTCAGGTTGTCACTGTTGGCAAATGACATGATTTTATATGTAGTGAAGTTCAACCAAAAATATCAAAATTTAAAAAAAGCAAAGTTTCAGCCTATAAAACATTGTACAAAGGTCAGGAGTATTGTACAGACAGTAAATTTCTTTCATATACAGAAATTAAAATATATACTTAACATTATTTTTACTATCCATGTAGTAACATATAGAAGCCATATCATTTGGTATAAAGATATTTAATGTTATCTTCTCTGGATTATACCAGTGAATAATGTCTAATATTATTAGATAATAATATGACCTTCTTTCTGTATTTTATGCTCTTTGTCATGACTCCCATGTTCTGTGGTACTAATATATCCATTTTACTTTCAAGAAATCTTGTGTGTACATGTAGCATTTTTGTATGAAACTAATACGGTAAAATGTTAAAACTTTGTTATACCTTAAAAAATTTAGAAGTAAAAAATACCTTGATTGTTGTACCCTGATCTTGTATTTTGAAACTTTGACTAAAATCAGTGTATTCTAAGGATTTTTAAAAATATATTCAGGTTTTTGTATATAGATCATCATATCTGCAACAAAATGCAATTTAATTCTTTCCTTTCTCTGTCTTTCATGTTAACAGATAGAGGAGGAGCATGTTAACACAAAGTGGTGAAGGCAGTCATTCATGCCTTGTTCATTATCTTGGCGAAATGACTTATTGTTTCATCATTAAACAGAATGAAAGGTGTATGATTTCTGTACATATTCTTTATCACATTAAGGAGTTCACCTCTACTTCTGTTGTTCTGAGACTTTTTAATCACAAGAGTTGAATGCTGTCAAGTGCTTTTCCCTTCAGTGACTGATATGATCTTGTATGTTTCTCCTGTAACCTGCTAATAGGATAAATCATATTGATCTTTGAACATTGTGACAACCTTGCATCTGACATAAATGCCACTTATTAACGATGTGCATATACATGCCTTCTACATATCAGTAAAATCTTTTTGAAAATATTTTGTTAAGCATTTTTATGTGTGTATGTATGGAGAATATTGATTTATGGTTTCCTCTTTTTCTGTTATGTTTACCTGGCTTGGTATAAGAATAGTATCAAACTCAAAATGTTCCTTCTCCTGTTTTCTGGGAGACACTATTTAGAGTTGATGTGAACTCATGTGGGCCATGCGGCTTTCCTGTCTACACCCAGTGATGTTTTGGGGTTGCTGGTTCCCCTGGTACCCAGTCTGAGGATGATGAAGTAGAACACAAACCCAGGGATCTCAGTACCACATTGTTCCTGGGGACTGGAGTTTGCTGATCTGCCTTCAATTCACCTTTTGTACTCGTCTCATTGTTCCAGGGTTTTTTATTGGGAGAAGCATAATAAATGCACACATTCCCTTTTCTTAGGAGTGGACCTCTCCCAAAGGATTTTCACCAGATGACTTTTGGGTAGACAAAAAGTAAAGTGTTTAGATGACAGGAGAAAAGACAACCAAGCCTATAAAATTGTTCTGTCTCAGACAAAAGGATTTCAAGTTTGAGTACTGATGAACAACGTACTCTGCCATCATTTTGGTTTGTATTACCTTCTTTTCTATGGAGACATAACACACACTACAAAATTTACTCTGTCCAAGTACACCATTAAGCATCTATTACATTAAAAACTTCTGCAAACACCTTCACACTCTAATTCCAGAACATTTTGTACGTTCAGAATCAAACCCCATGCCCATTGCAAGTCATTCTGCATTCCTTCTTCTCCACAGCTTCTCACTGACAATTTTTTAACTATCTAGAATACAAGATTCTGTATAGGCAAGTGGAATCAGGTAACATGGCCATTTACACCTCTAGGGTATTTTGTTAGCAAAATTTTCAAGATGCATCCATGTATCAGTACATCTTTCCTTCTAGGGCTGGTTAATGCTGCATTGTGTGGATACATCAGATCTTGTTTATGTATTCATAAACTGAGGGCCTTGATTTATTTCTACTTTTTGACTATTATGAATACTTCTACTATGACAAATGGTACAAATACATTTAAAAAAAATTATTTACTTGAAAGGCACAGTTACAGAGAGGAGGATGGGGAGGGAGGGATCTGCCATCCGCTGTTTCACTCCCCAAATGGCTGTAATGGCCAGAACTGTACCGATCCAAAGCCAGGAACTAGGAGATTCAGCAAGGTCTCCCACACGCGTGGCAGGGGCCCAGGGACTTGGACTATTTTCCACTGCTTTCCCAGGCAGAGTATCAGATAGTCGATTACGAAGTGGAGCAGGCTGGACTCAAACTGGTGCCCATATGGGATGCTGGTACCACAGGTGGTGGCTTTACCCACTATGCCACAGCACCAGTCCCAATGCTCCAAGTTTTTGTGTGGGTATATATTTTTAGTTCTTTTCATGATTCACCAAAGAGTGCTGGGTTGTATGGTAATCCGATCTTTAACTTTTTGAGGAATCCCCAAGTCTATTCCAAAATGCCTGTGGCAGTTTTACTAACAATGTTTGAAAATTTACTAATTGTGTATCCTGTAACCTTGCTGAACTCACTTAGTAGTTGTAATACATTTTTGTGGATTGAATGTCTAACTTATTCCAATTTATATAGCCTGCAAATATAGTTTTACTACTCCCTTAACTTGGGTGCCTTTTAAACCTGTCTTGCTTAATTGGCCCACCTACAACCTGCAGTAAAATATTGAATAGAAGCAGCCAGGATGAACATTTTCTTAGTAATCTTAAAACCTTTCCATCTTTTACCATTAAGTCTGATAGATGTTCTGAGTCAGACTGAGGGTTTCCCTTCTGTTGCTAATTTTTGGAGTGTGCTTACAATGATGGGAAGTTGGAGTTTATCCAATGTTTTTTCTTGTTGACTGAGATGATCATGTGTTTTTGTCCTTCGTTCCAGTCAACAAAGTGATTTCAATATTTAAGCAACCCTGGGATAAACCCTGCTTAATCATAAGATATAACCATCTTATACATTGCTGCATTTTGTCTGCTACTATTTTGTTGAGGGTTTTTATATCTATATTCACAAGACATTGATCTTTAGTTTCATTTTCTGGTGCTGTCTTTACCTAATAAAAATATTAGAATAATTTTAATCTCATGGAATGAGGTCAGAAGTGTTACCTTCTCTTCCAACTTTTAGAAAACGTTTAGAAAGGTTCAGTTTATTTTTCTTTAAGTGTTTCATAGAATTCACTGCTGGAACCACTTATTTCTTGGGTCTTATTTGCTGTGCCAAGTTTTGGGAATACTAATTCAATATTATAGGTCTATTCAGATGTCATAGTTCTTCAGTGCCAGTGACATTCCTTTCCACAGTCTTCCATTTCATATGATTTATCTGATCCACATACATTAAGAAAAAATTATTCCTAAGATTCCCTGGGGTTCGTGCTGTGGCGTAGTTGGCTAAATCTCTACCTGTGGCACTGGCATCCCTTTGGGCACAGTACATGTCCTGGCTTCTCCTCTTCCAATCCACCTCTGTTATGGCATGGGAAAGCAGCAGAAGATAGGCCAAATGATTGGCCCAGGCACCTGTATGGGAGACCTGGAAGCAGCTCCTGGGTCCTAGGTTTGGATTGGCCCAGCTCTGGCCCTTTTGGCCATTTGGGGAGTGAACCAGGAGATGGAATACCTTTCTCTCTCTCTCCCCTCACTGTCTGTAATTCCCTGCCAATAAATAAATAATTTTTTGAAAAAGATTCCCTTATGAGCCTTCTTTCTGTAAATTTCATAGTAAATGGCTCTGCTTTCTTTCATTCAAGGCTTTGGGGTCTTCATCAGTCTAGCTAAAGGTTCCTTCTTGTTTGATCTTTTCAAGTTTTTGGTTTATTTCCTCTTTCTATTCTTTCATTTATTTTGGCTCTAATTATTCTTTTTGTGTTTTGAGTTTAATTTGATTTTTTAGTATTGTAAAGTGAGAGGTTTATTGATTTGAATTATTTTATAAAAATGTATATTAAAAATATCCTCTGATCAGGGAGAACATATGATATTTGTCCCTTTGGGACTGGCTTAGATCACTCAGCATGATGTTTTCCAGATTTAACTGAGCACCAAAGGAGAAACCTGTTGAAGTGAAATGGACACTATGAGAAACAGTGACTTGATCAGCTTTTTCCTGACTGTTGATGTACAATGTAATACTTCATCCATTTTACTATTTTTTTGTTCTAGTACTATTGGTTGAACTTGTAATTAACACACAATTGTTCTTAGGTGTTTAAATTTTAACTGAAAAGTGATCCCTGTTAGGAATTTGGAAAACATTATGCTGGGTGAAATAAGCCAGTCCCAAAGGGACAAATATCATATGTTCTCCCTGATCGGTGACAACTAACCAAGCACCAGAAAGGAAACCTGTTAAAGTGAAATGAACACTATGAGAAACGGTGACTTGCTCAGCCCTTGCCCTGACTGTTGATGAACAAATTAATGTTATCCCTCTTAGTATTTTTGTTTGTTTGTTCTACTTAATACTTTTGGTTGAATACTGTAATCAATACATAGTTATTCTTAAGTGTTGAAACTTAACTGAAAAGTGATCGCTGTTAAATATGAGTGGGAATAAGAGAGGGAAGAGATGTGCAATTTGGGACATGCTCAAGCTGACTTGCCCCAAATGATAGAGTTAGAAACATACCAGGGGATTCCAATTCAATCCCATCAAGGTGGCATGTACCAATGCCATCTCACTAGTCCAAGTGATCAATTTCTGTTCACAACTGATCATGATGATAGGACTAAGAGCCAAAGCGATCACATAAACAAGACTAGTGTCTGCAAATACTAACTGATAGAATCAAAAAGGGAGAGAACGATCCAACATGGGAAGCGAGATACACAGCAGACTCATAGAATGGCAGATGTCCTAAACAGCACTCTGGCCTCAGAATCAGCCCTAAGGCATGCGGATCCAGCTGAAAAGCCCATGTGAGTATTTCAGGCATGGAAAGCCAAGACACTCTGTCAAAAAAAAAAAAAAAAGACCTAAATGAAAGATCTCCACAAGTGAGATCCCAGTGCAAAGAATAGGTCAAAGAAGGAGGTACCTTTCTCTGAAGGGAGGAGAGAACTTCCACTTTGACTATGACCCTGTCTAAATATGATCAGAGTCGGTGAACTCAAAAGGCTTCCATAGCCTTGGCAACTCATGACTAGAGCCTAGGGAGATTACTGATGCCATAAACAAGAGTGTCAATTTGTTAAGTCAACAACAGGAGTCACTGTGCACTTACTCCTCATGTAGGATCTCTGTCCTTAATGTGCTGTACATTGTGATTTAATGCTATAACTAGTACTCCAACAGTATTTTTCACTTTGGGTTTCTGTGTGGGTGCAAACTGTTGAAATCTTTACTTAATATATGCTAAACTGATCTTCTGTATATAAAGAGAATTGAAAATGAATCTTGATGTGAATGGAAGGGGAGAGGGAATGACAAAGGGGAGGGTTGTGAGTGGGAGGGAAGTTATGGGGGGGGGGAAGCCATTGTAATCCAGAAGCTGTACTTTGGAAATATTAAATAAAAGTTTAAAAAAATAAGGTAAATAAAAAAATATCATCTGAACACCACATTAGTTGCATGACATATGTTGTGAAATGCTCTAATTTTGTTTTTATGCATCTCAGAATATATTGTGATTTGCTTTTTTTTTCCCTTGACCTCTTGGTTATGTAGCAGTATATTGTTTAATGTCTGCATATATGCAATTAATGATATCTAACTCCACTTTATTATGATCAGTAAACAGATTTCATATAATTTCAATTTATTTTTAAACATTAATGTGGTGGGGCTGGTGCTGTGGTGCAGTGGGTAAAGCTGCTGCCTTCAGTTCCAGCATCCTGTATGGACACTGGTTCAAGTCCCGGCTGTTTCACTTCCAATCCAGTTCTCTGCTATGGCCTGGGAAAGCAGTAGCAGATGGCCCAAATCCTTGGGACCCTGCACCCATGTGGGAACCAGGAAGAAGCTCCTGGCTCTTGGCTTCAAAGGCACAGCTCTGGCTGTGGCTGCCAATTGGGGAGTGAACCAGCGGATGGAAGAGTGCTCTCGCTCGCTCTCTGCCTCTCTTTAACTCTGCCTTTCAAATAAATACATAAATTTTTTTTTTGACAGGCAGAGTGGACAGTGAGAGAGAGAGACAGAGAGAAAGGTCTTCCTTTGCCGTTGGTTCACCCTCCAATGGCCGCCGCGGCCGCCGCACCGCACTGATCCGATGGCAGGAGCCAGGTGCCAGGTGCTTTTCCTGGTCTCCCATGGGGTGCAGGGCTCAAGCACTTGGGCCATCCTCCACTGCACTCCCTGGCCACAGCAGAGAGCTGGCCTGGAAGAGGGGCAACTGGGACAGAATCCAGTGCCCCAACTGGGACTAGAACCCGGTGTGCTGGCGCCTCAAGGTGGAGGATTAGCCTGTTGAGGCACGGCGCCGGCCAATACATAAATATGTTTAAAAAATGTTCATTAGTGCCATAGTGACATTCCAATCTTTGATTTCCTTATCAGTCATCTGGTAGTTGTTCCATTATTGAAGGTAAAGTATTGAAGTCTACAACCACCAGTATTGAATAATCTATTTCTTTCTTCAATTGTGCTTTACTTCATGGATTCTGAGACTCTCCTGAAAGCTGCACTTTGTACTCTCTTGACGTTTTTCCTATTTTAATTGATTCTGTTGTGACCTGAATGTAGATGCAACAATATTCCAAATAGATTTTGTATTTAATTAATTTTAAAAAAGCAACTTAATAACTAATGTTCTAGATTAGAGGCCAGAAACTTTCTTAGGTAAAAGGCCAAATAATTACTCAATGTGTACCATATGGTTTCTGTCATAAGTACTCAACTCCACAGTTGAAAAGACAGCCATAGATTATAAATAAACAGATGAGGATGATAATAACCTGGAAACTATTTACAAAAATCGGCAGTGGATGTGATCAGATTTGCCAACTCCGCTACGTGAGTGTCTTCAAGCAGCATAATTTATCAACAGGGTTCTCTTAACATAATTGTTCATGCTCTTTTGGAATATTCTTTCTGAATAGTTTTAAATTTGATTTCATGAGCTTTCTTATTACAATGATTCTAATCTTTGCAATTCTAATCTGTCTTTCCAAGAGATACTTTTTCCTTATTTAATGCCTTTAATTTTAACACACAGGTATGAATATACATTCCTAATTTTCTTCATTGGTCTTGTACTGGGAACTTGAATATTGACATTTTACATATAACAAACGCAAAATAACATAGTATTTCCATCCTAAACCAAACAGCCTGAAGCTTGGATTCAAATGAGTCACATCTGTGTTCAGATTAAATCCCTGCAAATCAATTTTAGGAGTGCATCCTAAAATGTACCCTATTTGGCTGAGAATGCACTAAACCATGCGTCAGAAATCTTTGGCAAGTACTAAGCCTTCAAGATTCCAAGTCTACTCCTGAGATTTCTGAGGTACAGGGCAGGCAAACTGTGCCCATTCCTACCTACAGGTGTGACAACAGGAAAATTGAGCGATAATTGATTACCGGCTGCTCAGCAGTATGAAGCAGTCTGTAGCAGAGTCTGAATGAATAAATAATCAAATCCCAGATATAAAGCAATGGAATGATAGATTGCTCAGGAACATTCTGTTACTGAGACATGCTAGCCAGAGCTGCAAGAACAGCTTCATGCTCTGGGAAAGGGAGACAGGGGTGCAAGGCATTTATCGCTATATTATCCCACGGCAGGGTTCTTTTAAGAGCCTTTACTTGCTGCCACAAACCTCTTAGGTGAAGGAGGGATGCACAGGGGGCTGCTATCCTCACTTAACACACTCAGAGATGAGGGCCCAGGGGGCTTTGTGATGCTGGTGAGCTCACTCGCTTCAGCTCCCCAGCCCCTCCTGGGACAAAACCTGGCCAGCTGTTTAGCTGCCTGTCTTCTACTGTGTTAGAGCAACAAACTGGCTGTGCCTGGTGAGGAAGGGAAGAAGGTTATCAGCAGCTACAGATGCTGCAGGCTTACATGTGTCAGACCACGTGATCAGGGTTTGACATGTTATCTCATTTATTCCCCTCAAGTAACATTGTGGAGATGGCTAATCAACCCATTCTACAGATGAAGAAACCAAGGTTATCAGTGGTTAAGACTTGACTATACTGAACTCTTCCCTTATGATTCCAAAATTCTTTTAAAAACATTTCATTCACTTATTTGAGAGGTGAGGAGAAAGGCTGGAATTCAAAGAGCGAGACAGTGCACAAATCGAGTGCTAAGAGCACACTTTGCTGGTTCACCCACAAACACACCTGCAATAATTGGAGCCAAGCTGGGCTACAACTGGGAACTCAACCCCCATCTCACCAGTGGGCAAGAGGAACCCCATCTTTGAGCCATCACTGCTGCTTCCTAGGGTCTGCACCAGCAGGAAGCTGGAATTGGGAACAGGAACTGGGTAAGGCACCCAGCCACTCTGATGGGGGACATAGACATCCAAGACACTAGGCCTAACACCTGTTTCAAGACTTTCTATGGTTCCTTAGCCATTACAACTGTTCTGGTCTGCTTGGGAGTTGTACTTTGTGTCAAAAAAATAGTGATTTCATTCTGGCTTACTGTCCGGGACTGCAAATCTGGGCAGTCTAAATTGGGCTTCAGAACTTAAAAAAGGACCAAATTGAATAGCCAAAAAAGAATGTTGCTCCCAGTGACCTCTATGGATGAATTGGTCCTCCAGGCAACAGTTGCCTCTTCTTAATCCTTCTTCACTTGAATACAGACAACTGCTGTGGGAATATCTAGGAGGCTAAATGCTGTGAGCTGACAAAGGCCGACGAAGTGGAGTAGGCGAAGTCTTAATTAAGATAGCCCCTTAAGATCCCTAGCAGATATGTCTGATGTTATCTTACTGCTGTGTGTGTGGGTACCAACTGTGAATGTGATGCACTCCCAGGATCACAAGTCATTATGTGGCAAAAGGGGGAGAATATGTTGTAGGTATGATTAATGTTCCTATTCAGTTGGTTTGGAATCAAGAAAGAGATGATCCTGGGTGGGTGTGGATTAGTCAGCTGAAAGACCTTCAAAGAGGTACCAGGTCATCTTGGAGATAAAGATTCTCTTGCTGAGATTGAAGAATCTGCCGTGCTGTGTGACAGCCACATTTCAGGCACTGGCAGACACTGAACATGACCTTCAGCTGACTTCTCTTAAGGACATGGGGACCACAAGCCTACAGTCCCAGGTACTGAATTGTGTCACCAGCTACACAAGCTTGGAGGTGGACTCTGAGCTCCTAAAAAGCCTGCAGCTGGTCATTGCTTCAATGGCAGCCAAGTGAGACCCTGAGCAGATAATCTAGCCAGCATCCAGCATGTGCTGGATTCCTGAGATCCTAAGAGAATATTGTATAAGCCACTCCATTTGTGGTAAGGTTTATGTAGCAATAGGTAACAAACACAAAAGCACTCCCAGTCCCCTTTTGAACCTCTCCAAATCCATGGTCCAAGCAGCCACCAGGATCATCATTCAGCATCATATTTGAGGCCCTGTTTCTCTCTACATGAAACTTACAATGGCTTCCCTTTGACTAGAGTCAGTTCTGCACGCCCACTGGAGCTTTCAAAGCTGTATATGGCATGGCTCCTGCTCTGACTACATTCACTGTGCCATTCTTCTCTCTGTGCCTGCAGGCCAACCTCCAGCATCTTCCTTCATTTCCTGTAACACACCAAGTGCTCCCCAAGTCCAGAGGCTTCACACCTGCTCTGAAACGTTATGTGCAATATTCTTTATCCCACTCTACACCACTTCATACTCATCATTCAGATCCTATTCCCGTTTTCCTTATTTCCTGTCTGAATTACAAGCCTTGATTTGTAAGTCAGGTACATCTCACAGACCTTAGTCACCAATCTGCATATTTCTCAACATTCTCTTCAGCCTCCCTTCCCCTACTAGATTCGAAGCACCCTGAGGGTAGGTACATACCCTATTTTCTGCTGAGTATCCCGAATTCTGAACGAGCGGCTATGTCTTTCATCAGTGATACTTACTGATCCTTTCCCCCCTTCTCCTAGGGGGTCAAGGTCGAGTTGCTTTATCTGACCTTCGGAATCACGTTGTAACCTGTTACTCACTTTAGCCCATAAGCCTGAGAGGCCAGGGTCATTATGACTTCTGCTGAGAAACTGTGAAGGACCAACAAATGCCTGTGCATATTTCTCTGTCCCTTCCTAACCAACACTTGACAATCTCAACCCATGAGGTCCCAGTGGAGTAGCCACTGGCCAATTTTTACTTTTCCATAGATTGTGAGCAACACAACTACCCTACTCATGCACTTGCCAGGTAGGGTACAGAAGATTCTCTCTTAATGGTGGTGAGATTCAGGACTAAGCAATCATGTGGCAGAAAGAAAAAAAGGATAACAGTCAACAGGATCAAATCTCAGAATAGGAAAGAAATCCTTAGACTAAGTAGAAAACAGCTAAACCTTGAAGAATTGGGTTAAGATTTGAAAGGTGGCGAGGTGGGGGGTGTTGTTACTCATCTGAAAATTGTTGGGGCAGATAGGAGACAGGCTTCTTGAAGGCTGTTATTAGGAGCAAACTTTTTACTGTTTGTATCCCAATAGCTTGAGATTCTTCAATAAGCCAGCTCCCCCAGACAGTGGCTTCCCAGGCGCTAAGAGTCTATGTGAGGTTTGAAGAATTGGCTCTTGAATGCTCTTCAGTTTCATCTTTTAAGCTCCAAGCTGATGAAACAAAGTAATCATTAAAACAAGGAGGGGGACAACACAATATTCTTAGAGCATTTATAGTTTTATAATTATTTCATGGATGAGAGAGCTATTATCCGATAGCATCCAGAAATGTGAAAATTGTTCGTTTCAGATAAGCAACCCTGGCTCTCTTATAGTTTTTGATTAAAATAAAAACTCCACAAGTTTTATTCCTCAAAGTATGATAGCTTCATGGGCAATTGAAATCAGCTAGCTCTATTGTTGGGTTTCTAATTCCAAGGCTTATAATAATATTTTTCAGAGTCAAACATGACCTAATACTTGGACTCCTGGAGCTAGCAGAGATGATAAAGTGTTTCAGGCACAGCAGGCGCCCTGCAAGATCCTTTATTAAAAAGAGCTGCCATCCACATGCTTAGAGTATGATGGATTGTACAGAAATTAAGAGTGACACGCTATGAATTTATAGCATTATATTTTTCCCCCTAATTAAAGCTATGGGAACAGAACTTGGCTGGTGCTGGATGAGAGGAATTGTCTTCCCCAGCACCCCAGAAGATGGATTCTTGACCCAGTGTTCTTCCAATGAGGAAACCTGAATTAAACTATGAGCTGATGGCAAAAGGTAACTGATGTCATTTAATTAAAGCATCTCTCTTCTGTTATACCTTGATTCCCCTTTCCAACTTCGTATGTGGAAATTTTTTTTTCATGTGTAATTATACTTGGTAATGTAGCTCTCCTATTGAGAGAGTAAACTCTCTTAACAGTAATAGTGGCTGGCTTCCAACCATCCCAAGAGTTCAGAGCAATCCAGATTGTGAAGATGTGCACTTTAGCAGTGACAGCGAAAATCTTGACAAACCACTAAACAACTCCATGATTGCTGGTGAAGGTGTTGAATGACTACTTCTGCCTGTGTCTCAGAGAGACAGAGCTATACATATGTCTCCTGAAGGAGGTGCTCAAGGAGCCCACCACGGTGCAGGAGCACCTGCATATGTATTTCAAAGGCTTTAGAAAGGAAAGGACAGGAGGCCTGTAAGCACATGTGGATCATATCCCAAACAGAGTTACTCAGGAATCATATGTGCCCAAACAAATCACAGACTCTGCAGGTGCACAATCTCACCTGTCCCAAAAGGTTTGGCCATCAGGACTTTCCCTGACCCACTCAGACACCCACATGTGTCCTTTATTCTCTGGACTTATAGCTCTTTTGTGTTGGTTGGAACTCAGAGGAACATGAAGAAGAAAACACATATACCCACACCTTAGACATACTTTTATGGCCCCAGCCCTGTGGTATACTTTAATTTCTTGAGAATCTTTAAATTTTTTTTTAAAACCTTGTATTTGAAAGGTAGGGATATATACATCATATACATACATACACACATACACACACACAGAATAAATGAATATGGGAGAATGAATGAAAATATCTATCACCTGGTTCACTCCCCAAATGTCCATGCCAAAGTCAGGAGCCCAGAACCCCAAGTAGCTGAACCCTCACCTGCTGTCTCTCCATATGTGCCTCAGCAGGAAGCTGAATTGGAAGTTAAAGAGCCAGGACTCAAACCAGGCACCTGCATATGGCATGTGCATGTCCCAAGTGGCAACTTAAGTGCTGCAACAAGAACCCACTCCCTCAAGGTTCCTTAAATTTGTCTTTCTCTACTCCAGTGAATGGCATTATTACGAGCATGGACTTCTAAGCGAGACACTCCATGACTTCCTGCCTGAGTGATCTGGACAAAGACGATAACGAAGTCTCTTTACAAAAGAGGGTATTAGGAGTATCTATCCTCGAACAGTTTTTCTGAAGATAAAATGAAGCAATACATTCATAGCGTGCATATTTGGGACATACACTAATATTTATCATCATCATTGCTATCTATGAAATCAAGACCTGAAATTGCCCCAGTTAATTAAAAATTACATTTGCAGAATGCTCAGATGGGAGTGCCAATGTCACAAGGCAAGGCGAGGTCTCTTTACTTCCCTTTCCTTACTATTAATCTCCTGTTTTCAACAGTGTTAGTGTCAGGGATGAGAGTTCAGAGTGTGTGAGCCAGAGAGAGAGAGAGAGAGAGAGAGAGAGAGAGAGAGAGAGAGAGAGAGAAAGGGGGAATGGATAGGTAAAATCAAAGTGAAAGAAGAAATATAGATGGAGTTTCAGAATGTAGGAATAGGAATGAAGGGGTGAGGCACTTCATTCTAAACCTGCATTCCTATCTGATCCCCTGAAACCACTAGCTTCTTTGACAATTCCATTTAATGAGACCTCAGATTCCCACTCATACACTTTGGCAATCTCCAAATACTTGCTATCATTATGATTTGGGGCTGTGTCACTACTGAGCAAGAAATATCTTCCTTGCTGTCAAAATTCCCATCTATCCTATTGTCTCTTCCTTTCAAAGTGTTATGACTTCTTGGAATCCATGGCCCACTGATGGCAAACAATTAGGATTCACCTTACATTGAAGGAGGATGTCCTCTTGCATTACTGTGTTGCCCAAGTCCATATCAAACAGTGTTAGCTGAAAAGAATAACACATGTTTTGTCTTCCTTAAGCATGGGATTGAGAAGATGGGGTTTGACTACCCTATATTGCTGTTATTCTTGTAATTATGGATGTACCATTTATTTAGTTATGAATCATATCCAACCTTGATGTTATTCTTGTATACAATCATTTCAACTATCCCTCCCAACTTTGTGAACAATACAGAGTAGAAATTTTTTTTTTCTGTTAACAGTTTCACACAACTGCTTTGTCTTGGTAATTTTATGTTGTATGATTGACACCCAGCAGCAGAAATTACGGTGTCTGAGTCAACAGAAACTGGCCACATGACATCTCTTCATTTCCTCTAGAAATTTTTCTCCCTAAACATCCAGAATACAAGAGCTTATCACCCCCTTTATTGATGTTCAAAAAAAATATTGCCACACATTTCCCATCCATATAAAGAAGACATGTCTAACTCGGTCTACAGAAGTCGTTCTCTGGAACACAGAATTACTGAATTTGTGTAGCTCAATATTATTTCCTTGTCCTGAAAACCACTGGGATTGGCAGGCCAGAAACTATAGTCCTCTTGAAAGGTAACACATTCAAACACCATAGGAACCACACTGAAAAGGGTGTTCAAAGCCAGGGTGCACAAGAGCTTAGAATTGGCTCAAATCACAGCCAGTTTGGGAAACAAGCAACTATTCACAGTGCTACTGCTAAGCTTTCCCTACTCCCTATCGCTTCTCTCACTGGGTTCACGAAAAGAAACCAACATGGCAGGACATGCCTCTGCATGTCAGAATAATGTGACTTCAGGGCCTCTAAGATGTAGGTGAGAGAGACAGACTCCATACAGAGGAGCACAGATGGATGGTGTGTGTATTTGTGTGTGCATCTGAGAAGGTGCAGATAGGATCAGCTTTGCCATTTCAATTACTTGGGACTTTTGCTATTTTACATCAAGCCAGGAGGTATTGAATTATTCACTTATTACCCAAGTAGCTGAAATGTAATTTAGGTAGCTCTAATAGGGCTATTGGTAGAGAAACATGGATGTTGACACTAAAGCACACGAAATGGATTTCCATTCAGGTAAGATCAAAGTTTCCCAACTTTGGCACCACTGATGCTGTTGGCCAGATAATTCATTGTTGGTGTTGTGGGCTTTCCTGTGCAATGGAGGATGTTTATCAGCATCTCTGGCTTCTACCAACTGGAGGCCAAGAGTATCCTAGTTGTGACAGCCACATCTCCGCTACATACTGCTGAATGTCCCCAAGAGCAACATCATCATTTATTTGGAATTACTGAACCAGCTCCTCCTGTTTTTTTTTTAGCACCCCTCATGATACAATTCCACAAATGACACACATTTGTGTGTCCTTCTCTTGTGTTTTGTTATTCAGCACTGCCTTAAGAGAAAATCCTGTATGTCTCAAGCAGCAATTGTTTTAAAAATTTCTTTAGTGTATTAAATATTTTCATCAAGATTTTGATTCTGAAGCATATCAACCTATATTAATCAGAGTATTTTTAAGCAAATTGAAGTATGAATCCAAACACAAACAAGTTATAACCATAAATTATAGTAAAGCTGGCAGCATAACTGCAAATGAGTCTACAAAATAAATGAAAACACAAAAATATATTACAGAGTAAGTATGTTTTCTTACTGTATCCTTTTTGGGATTGTTATAAATTGAGTAAAAATGACAAATACATATGGTGGGAATTAGATACATAATATATTCTACCTGTCAAAATACACTAGCACAAATAGATTTATGAGCAGGTGAAACTCACTGCTACTGTCATTAATCTGGATTTGCAAACATCCTGACTTTCCAATGAAAAGGTGCAAACACACAAATAAAATCCTCATCAGCTTTACTTGAATGATAAAGCAATGTTAAAGAAATATCATACTGCAGGCTTTCAATCAAAACCTATACACTACGTATGACTAGGCATCCCTTGTAGTTATTGGAGAGTAGGCTACTGAATAACATGATATGAAGACAAAGTTGGACAAAGGATTTTATGGAAGTTTTCCAAGACACTGATTTTTTTTCTGTAGTACAGACAAGTATCCAGTTAATATTTTAAAACCAAGTAAACTATTAATTTAGCACATCCAGGAATTTCATAAAGATTGTTTCAAGTATATTTATTCTCACAAGGAAGAGTTAGAAGTATATAAATTCGCTTCATCATTACACTCACATTGGATAATTTGAGAGAATAGAGGCATTATATCAGATTCAATCATTATATTGCTCACTGTCACCCTCAACACAAGGACATTTTTAATCCAAGTTGAATAAATGTATTCTCAAACTCCTGATGCTCTCCTGTGCTCACTGTGTAAGTCTTTAGATCTTTTTTCACTGTAAGGGAAAGGTTTACTACTTCCTTTGTTAAAATTCTGGCCTCTGTTAAAGTTGTTGGTGTTTTGCTTGATAATCAGGTATCTGTAACAGAAGAAAATCATGTCTGGACTAAATTGGAACTCTGTGCACCTCTGCTGTCAAAGGTAACTCCTCATTTGTGCAAGTATCTCTCATGCTTCTCTTCCAAGTACAATCACCATCTTTGTCCCTCAGTTTCCATGGAGGCTGGTTCCAGGTGCTCCACAGATACCAAAGCCTGCTGGTGACCAAGTCCTTTGTACTAAATTGTTTAGTGGGGCTGATGATGTGGCTCAATGAGCTAAGCAGCTGCCTGAAATGCTAGCATCCCATACTGGAACTCACCAGTTCAAGTCTTGGCTGCTCTGTGTCTGATTCAGCCCCATGCTAACTGTACCTCGGTATGCAGAAGTATTTGGGTTTCTGCCTCCCATGTGGGAGACCATGATAGATCTCTGGGCTTCTGGCTTCAGCCTAAACCAATCCCAGTTGTTGTGCCCACTGGGAGAGTGAACAGTGGATAAAAGATCTTTCTCCCCTCTGTCACTCCACCTTTCAAATAAATAAATACCTTTTTAAATGGTTTAGTGTTTTCATACAACCTATGTATATATCCTCCTGTATGCTTTAAACTGCCTATAGATTAATTATACCTTATACTATGTAAATGTGATTTAAATAATTGTTAAATTGTATCATTTGGGTAATGAAGATAAACAGTCTGTCCATGTTCACATTAAAAAAAAAAACTTAAAATATTTCTACTCCACAGTGGGTTGAGTCTGCAGCTGTAGAAACTAAGGATCTAGATGATACCATATCATGATGGTATGTGAATGTGTCGATGTATCCGCTCACTGTCCAGAATTCTATCAAGTGGCCCCCTTCTATCAGCTGCTGAAGTACTTGTGGAAGCATGAAGCACTGTACTTTTCTGGTGGATGTTTATCTCTTATGAATCTATACACCCAATCAAATGACTGGAATTACACACCAATGTTATCCCTCTATTATCTTGATACCAGAATCAGACAATGATACAACTGAAAAAGAAGGCCAATATCTTGAGTAACACAGATGAAAACACTCAACAAAATACAAATCTAATCTAACGTGTGCCGATAATAGTCCACACAGTGATAGAGTGGGATTCATCCTGGGGATGCAAGGATGGTTCAACACATGTCAATCAGTAAACATGATAACCACAATGGTAGAATCAAGGACAAAAAGTGTATGATCATTTCAATAGACAAAGAAAAGGCATGTGGAAAAAATTCAACATCCTTTTGTGATAAAAAAAAACTGAACAAATTTTGTTTACAAAGAATGTACTTGAATGTAATGTAGTCCATATTGAATATGCCAGGAGCTAACAAAATACAGAATGGGGAAATAGTAAGGCTTTCTCTTTAAGATCCAGAGCAAGGCAAAGATGACTATGTTTGATTCTTTTATTCAACACAATACTGGAAGTCTTAGCCAGAGAAATTTGGCAAGGCAAAGAAATAAAGGGAATCCAAATCAGAAAAGAGGCAATCAAATCATCACTGTTGTGCAGATGATAGGTTATATTATACAGAACACCCCATAGACTCTACCGAAAGGCTAACAGAACTAGCAAACACATTCAGCAAAATTGAAGGCAGGATAAAAAGTCAATTCTGCATTACTGTTATACACCAATCGTAAATTGTCTGAAAACCAAATCAAGAAACCTATCTCTTTCCAGTAGCTACAATTCCCCCATCCCCATTCCCCCCCCCCCCCAGGAATACATTTATTGAGGAGGTGAAAGATCTCTACCATGACAACTTAAAAGACGGGATAGAAAGAAAAATGATGAGGACTTAAAAAAAATGGAAAGACTTCCTGTTTTCCTGGATGGAAGAATCAATGTTGTTAAAGTGTCTACAATACCCAAAGCAATCTACACATTCACTACTCTCCTTACTACAATACCAATAATATTTGCCACAGAACTAGAAAAAATAGTACTGAAATTTGTCTGGGACCATAAAAGACGCAGAATAGCGAAAGCAATCTTGACAGAAAAAAAACAAGGCAGGAGATATTACACTCCTGACTACAATGCATTTCAAGGCTACAGCAATTGACTAGCAAGATACTGGCACTGGAACAGGTACACACACGAATGTAACAGATTAGAGACCTTAGAAGTAAACCACAGTCACGTGATTTTTTTTAAAGCTTCACTTATCTGTTTGAAAGCAGAGGTAGAGAGAGAGAGACAGAAACACACAGAGAGGTCTTCGATCTGCTGGTTCATTCCCCAAATGGTTATCATGGCTGGAGCTGAACTAGGCCAAAGCCAAGAGCCCAGAGCTTCCATAAGGTCTCCCATGTAGGTACAGGGGCCATCCTCTACCGCCCTCCATGCCACTAGGAAGGCGCTGGATTGGTAGTAGAGCAGCCAAACTAGAACCGGCTCCCGTATGGATAGCTGGTGCCACAGACAGTGGCTCAGTCTGCTGTTCCACAATCTTGGCCCTGGCTAAGTGGTATTTGACAAAAGTTGTGAAAACATTAAAAAAAAAAAAAGTGCTGGGAAAATTAGATAATCACACACAAATGAAGGAAACTAGATCCTTCTCTCTCACCATGTAGAAAAAATAGACTCAAAATAGATTACACATCTAAATTTAAGACTTCAAACTTTGAAACTAGTAGAAAAAAACAGGAAATGCTTTGGCACACTGGGGTGGTTACTGCCTTTTTGGATCAGATTCCCCAAGCACAGAAAACCAAAGAACCAAAGCAAAAATAGACAAATGGGATTTCATCAAACCGACAAATTAGCACACAGCAAAGGAAACAATCAAGATAACGAAGAGAAAGCCTACAGAGTCAGAGAAATTATTTGCAAGCCATGGATCTGATAAGGAGTAAATAACCAGCACGAACAAGGAACTCAACAGTAAAAAGTAACCAAGTAAAAAAGGGACAGTATATTAAAATAGACATTTCTCAATGTTAAGATATACAAATGGCCAGCAGGTACATGAAAAAGTGCTCAATGTAGCTGTTCATCAGGGAAATGCAAATCAAAACCACAACGAGGTATCCCCTCACTTCAGTTAGATCGGCTACAAGCAAAAAGACAAGAAGAAGGAGTCAATGCACAGTGAGATAAGCTAGCTGCTTGGCACACTGGCACCCGTTAGAGTGCTAGTACAAGTCTAGGCTATTCTGTTTCCGATCCAGCTTCCTGCTAATGTGCCGGGCTGAGCACTGGAGCTGAGCAAGGGAGAGACCTGGGATGGTGACACAGAGAAGGAAACAGCGTGCTGACAACTACAACTCTAGCTCCCACACCCCGCTGCAGGGCAAAGGGTGAGCAGCAGAGTTCCAGCAGAGCCTGACACTAAGGATGCTAGCAATCCTAGCTCAGCAAGGGAAGCTTCCCAGAGTTCACTTGGTGGCCTTGCTTTAGAGGACAAGCTTGTGTTGTCTCACCTCCAGAACCTGCGATTAGAGCCACTGTTGGAATCCATACTGCTCCAGCAAACACAAGTCTCAGCTCATGCTTATGCTTGAGGCTTCAACAACACCATACCACCATTGTGCAAAAAGGCGAAGCCCCATGAATCCAGCCAGACTTGGCATGCGGCTCACCTACCTCCCGAGACCATGCAGTGTCTTGCCCTACTGGAGGTAGGTAGTTCAGCACAGTGGAAGGTTCTGCTTCCAAGACCTGAGGAACCAAAGTGCTTGTCCCCTGGGACATGGGGCCTGTGCTTTCCACAATCACTCCTCCCACCTACTCTGTCAGCATGCACTACCACTGGGCATAGGGTGCTTCTCTCATGACCTACATCCCAGCCACAGCTGCCGCTGGCTGTCACTGGAACATGAAACCCCTGAGCCATATGTGCATGTCTTGTCTCTCTAGTATTCCTTATTGCTTTCACTACTGGCTACTGTCAGCACCTCCCACTGCTGGGCCACATGACACCTCTGAGCCTCAAGTTGTACCTCCTGTGATCCAAACCACCCACCACAGCTATAGCCAGTTACAAGCGATGGGCAAACAGGCAGGGGCTGTGGATATGCTTCCTTTATGTATTGCATACCACAGGGGCTCAAGGACATGCCTCCCACTTGCTTCCACTGCCAACAGTGTTGTCTCTATAGGGCCTGAGGATGTGTCTGCCATCATCCACACCCCAGCACTCCAACTGTAGCCACCAGAGGCCCCTGCTACAAATGACCCTCACCCTGGTGGAGACCCAGGTCTACCATACCAGTGCTAGCGTTGCTTTTGCTGGAAGCTTTGACCTCCAGTGGTGCTTGCCACACATTCCCGAAGTTTCACATCCATAGTGCCACTGCTGCTGGAAGTCTCCACTAAACAGTGGAGCTTATCCCAGCCATGCCTAAGAAAACATCACTCATGCTCCAGGTCCCCAGTGTCACCACTCCCATTGTTAATGCAGCCTCATAGAGGGTGCCCTACCCCACTGACAAGGGAACCACATCCACCTGAGCTGAGCCATCACTGTGCCTACATCCCTGTGAAGCCCTAGGAGACAGATTCTTATCTTGAGGCTACACATACGACTCACAAAACCATCAATTATGGCATAGAGGCTGCTCAGTGATGACGTTATTCTGCCCAGTTAGACCCAAAACCAGTGCAGCCTACCAAAGACCCTAAGACACATCTTCAAGGGGAAACCTTTTACTACAAAAAGCCACATTAGAAAGCTGACAGTCTAACAGATGTACCAAATGCTGAAACACAAACTTAGGATCACAAGACATACCAAAAACAGCAAGGTGATACAGTCCTTCCCAAGGAAGAGTAACTCTTCAGCAATAGACTCAAGAGAAAAGGGTCTTGATGAAATGTCTGCGAAAGAACTCAAAAGAATGATTCTAAGGCATCCCAATGGAATTTAAGAAAGAGATGTGGATAATTCAATAAAATTATGAAACCATTCCTGTAAAGAATGAGGAATTCAGCAACAAATTATAGATGAAAACAACCCATACACAAATTTTGAAACTAAAACTCACCAAGCCAAATGAAAGATACCATTGAGAGATTCAACAGTCAGCTTAAGCAAAAGAATTTCTGCACTCGAAGACAAGCCTTTTGCAATATCCCTGTCAGAAAAAAAATTTAAAAACGGAAGCCCCTACGATTACTGGACAACACTACATGCACACATATTTGAATTATGGGGGTTCCAGATGAAATAGAAAGTTATAAAAATGTGTTTAATAAAGTAATAGCTGAAAAATTCTCTGATCTTGGGAAAGATATGGACATTCAGGTACAGGAGGTCCAAATGACTGCAAATATTTGACCAAAAAAGGTTCTTATTGCAACATACTACTGTTAAGCTGTCAAGATCTGAGACAAAGAGAAAGTTCTAAAGACAGCTAAAGAAAGTGCCAAGTGACATTTAAACGAACTCCCAATAGACTCACAGAGGATTTCTCAGCAGAAACCTTACAGGGTAGGAGTGAGCGGGATGACATATTCAAGATTCTGAGAGAAAAACTGCTAATCAAGAATACGATCACCAGCACATCTATCCTTTAGATGTGAAGGAGGAATGAAGACTTTCTTTGGCATGCAAAACCTGAGGGAAGTTACCATCACTAGACTGGCCGCAAGAGAAATGCTTATAGTAGCCCTGCATTTGGAAGCAAAGACAATAATTGCCATCACGAAAGAAACGGAACACTGAAGAATGGAACCCACTGGTAAAGCAGATAAACAAAGACACAAGACAAAGCAATCAAACCCAGCTATTATAGAAAAACAAACCACACACACACACACACACACAAGAGATGGAAAGCAACAAACAGTATACAAAACAATTAATAAAATGCTAGAAGTAAATTCTTACTTACCAATGACAACCTTCAGTGTAAATGGATTAACTCCCCAGCTCAAAAGATATAGAGCAGCTGAATGGATAAAAGTACAAGACCCTCCTCTATGTCACAATATAAGAAACCACTAGTAAGGATGCACTTGATCTCAACAGGAAGGGTTGGCAGAAGATACTCCATGCAGACGGCAGCCAAAAGTGATCATCAGCAATGTACTCAGCTAAAGTAGATTTTAGGTCAAAACCTAAAAAAGGGGAAACAACCGTTCTAACAATGATTGAGAATTTTAACACTTCACTTTCTCCAATGGATCATCATCCAGACAGAAGTATTGACAATAAATAACAGACTTAAACTGAGCTGCAGGGCCAAATGTTTGGTACAGCCATTGAAGGGTCACTTCAGCCATCTATGTCCTTATTAGAGGGCCTGGGTTCAAGTGCTGGCTCTACTCCCAGTTTTGTCTTCCTGGTAATACACATGAAGGTCCAAGTAGTTAGCACAATGCTACCCATGTGAGACTTGCAATGATTTCCCAGCTCCTAGTTTGGCCTGGTCCACACCTGGCCTTTATGGGTATTTTGGGAGTAAACTGGTGCTTGGGATAACTTCCTCTTTCCCTCCCTCTCTGCCTTTCAAAAAAATATGTAAGTTACAATAAAAAATAAAGTATACTATGGACCAAATGGATTTAACAGATATCTCATCAAACAGAATTCACATTCTCATCAGTACATGAAACATTTTCCGGGACAGACCATATGTTAGGTCAGTAAACAAGTCTCAACACATTCAAGACAATAGAAACTGTATTGCGTTTATTCTCTGATCATAATGGAATGCAACAAGGAAGCATCAAGAGGAATTTTAGAAAGTATATTAACATATGGTAACTAACATTGTGTTCTTGAATAACCAATGGGTCAAAGCAAATCAAATGAACTTTTTTTTTTCCAAACAAATGAAAATGCTAACAACTTAAAAGGTACAATGAAGCTATAATAAGAGAGAAGTTTATAGCAATAGATGACTACAAAGAAATTAAAGATTTCAAACAAGCAATCTAAAAACACCCCTCAAGGGATTAGAAAATCAAGAACAAAGCAAACTTCTAATCACTCGAAGGAAAGAAAGATCTAAGCAGAAACAAGAAACTAGAGACTAAAAAATTACAGCAAAGATCACCAATATGAAGATCTGTTTAAGATTTTTTTATTTGAAAGGCAGAGTTATAGATGAAAATACTCTATTTGTTGGTTCACTTCCCAAATAGCTGCAATGGCCAGGACTGAGCCATACTGAAGCTAGGAGCCTGAAACTTGATCCAAGTCTCCTATCAGGGAGGCAGGGCCCAAGCACTTGGGCCATCTTCCACTACTTACCCAGGTACATTCTCAAGGAATTGGTTCAGAAATTGATCAGCTGGGACTCGAACTGGCACTCCAATACACAATGCTGGCATCACAGGCCATGGATTAACTCATTGTGCCACAATGCTGGCCCGAATAGCTGTTTTTTTTTTTTTTCTAACCATAAACCAAATCAACAAATCTTTAGCCAGGTTACAAAAGAAAACCTAGATGAAAAAGGAGACATTGTGACTTATGCCATAGAACTACAAAGGATCATTAGCAAGTAGAATAAAAAACTATTTATCAAAAAATGGAAAACATAGATGAAGTAGTAAAGTTCTGGATACACGTAGTCTATCAAAATTGATACTTGAAGGCAGAAATTTGAGCAAACCAATAATGAACTTTCAGAATACGTTAGTAATGAAAAATGTCCCCTGGGAGGGACATTCATGCCGAGTTCTAGAAAACTTTTAAAGAAGAACTAATACCAATTCTTCTCAAAGTATTCTGACACCCTGAAAATGAGGGACCTCCTTCCAATTCATCCTATGAGGCCAACATTCCCCTGATGAAAAACCCAGACAATGAAACAACAGGAGCATAGACCAACAGCCCTGGTAAACATTGATGGAAACATTCTCAGCAAGATACTAGCAAACCATATCCAACTGCAAACCTAGGTTATACACCATGATCATGGAAGTTCTTCAAGGAAGCAAGGCTGGTACTACAGATGCAAATCAACAGATGTAACACAGCACACCAATAGACTGAAGGAGCAAAACTGTGTGATTATTTCACTAATAAATGCAAGAAAATCATTCAGTGAAATTCTGTGTCCCTTCGTGATAAAAGAAAAACTTCACCAGATTAGCTATAAATAGAATGCTCCAAAAAGCAATACAGGTTACATGTGACAAGTTAAGTACCAGTGGTGAATACGTAAAATCATTTCCTTTAAAATCTGGAAAAAAAACCCTAACATGCCCACTTTCACCCCTCCTATGCGACAAAGTTCTAGATACCTTAGCCAGAGCAATTAGGCAAGGGCAAAGAAATAAAGGACATCAAAGCTGGAAAAGAGGAAGTCAAACTATTTATGTTTACAAGAGACACAGGATCTTATATTTAGAAAAATCTAAAGACTGCACCAAAAGACTGTTTCAACTCCCCAAATCATTAAGCTTGCAGGAGACAAAAACCAACACACAAACAGTGGTATTTTTATATGCCAATAATTAACCTTCTAGAAAAAAACAGAAGAAGGTCATCCACAAGAAAATAAAACATGGGAAAATTTAATCAAGAGAACAAAAGATCTGTACTATCAAAATTATAACACACTAAGGAAAGACGTTATGGACTACCCAAAATCTGGAACATCCCATGATCAAACATTGGAAGAATATAATTAACATGTCCATATGGCCCAAGGTGACCTACAAATTCAATGTAATACCCATCAAAACACCAAGAACATTCTTTACAGTACTAGAAAAAAATAAAAATTCACACAGACCATGAAAGACCCAGAATAGCCAAAGCAATCGTAACTAAAAACAAGCTGGAGTCACAGTATCTGACTGCAAAACATACTACAGAGTTTCCCCAATGTTCCTTGTAGTATGTTTTGAAGTCAAATATTGTGACTCCAGCCCAAATCTATATGGATTAAATGCATGAAATTATATTCCTTAAATCAAATAATTAAAAAATGTACTAGAAAGATACAGTGATCAAATAACACAGTAGTGACATAAAAACAGACAGGTAAACTAATAGAATGAACAGAAAATGCAGAAAGCAATCCATACTCTTAATGTCAACTGATTTTCAATGAAGTCCACAGACAGTGGAGAAAGGACAATCTTTTCAATAAATGGAGCTGGGAAAAATGTATATCCACATGAATGAAAAGAGACCCACCAATTCCTTTCACCATAAATAAAAATAAACTCAAAAATGGATACAGGGCCTAAATGTCAGATCTGAAACTATAAACCTGCTAGATGAAAATACATAGAGAAAATTTCAAGATAGTGGGCTAAGCTAAGCATTTTAGACAAAACTCAAAAAGCATAGAGAACAATAACAGAAAAAAAAATAGGCAAATGGGATTACATCAAACTAAGAAGATTGCTTCCTTTCCTTCCTTCCTATGCACAATCTAGAGTAAAAAGATAAGCTATAGAAATGGAGAGACTATTTGCAAGCTGTACATTTGTTAATATTCAGAATGTATAAGGAATTAAGAAAATTCAACACCACCACAAATAATCTGTTTAAAAATTCTGTAAGTGATTTAAGTAGATATTTCTGAAAATACACAAATATTCAATATCACTTAATAATCACTGACATGCAAATCAGAAGCACTGTAGGATATATTCTTACTGAAGTCAGAAAGGCTATTGTCAAGAAGCCAAAAAAAAACCACAACAAATGCTTGTGAAGATGCTGAAGAAAGGGAATTCTTACACAGTATTGGTGGGCGGTTAAATCAACACAGTTAACAAAAAAATCAACAGTTATGAATGGAAAAAGCAGTCTAGATAGTTGTCAACGATCTAAAACCAGCAATGCTATTTGATCCAGCAATCTCACTACTAGGTATATACCCAGATGTAATGAAATAACTTTGTTGAGAAATAATCTGCATTTTCATGTTTATTGCAGTGCTATTCATGATAACCAAGAATACAATCAGCTGTGTATCAGTGGATGCATGTATTGGGAGTTTATTTAGGGGGCACATATCAAGTGATCAGTTCTACTACATGGTCTTGATATGACAGGTCAATTTGCTTTGTTTCTAAAAAATGCTATATGTATGTGTACACACAGAAAGAGATAGACACATTGGAATTTTACTCAGCAACCAAAAGCATGAAATGCTCTCATTTGCAGTAACAGGGATAGAAATGGATAACATTATGTTACATGAAATAATCTAGGCTCAGAAAGATAAGTACTGTACATTCTTTATATTATAAGAATTAGTTCTCTGAAAGACAGAGTGAGAGGAAGTGGTGGAGGGAGAGAAGTAGAAGGAGATAGAGAATGGTTAATTATCTTCCATCCACTGATTCACTCCCCAAATGCCCGTAACAGCCACAAATGGGCCAAGTCAGTCAGGAGTCTGGGACTCAATCTGGGTCTCCCATGTGGGTGCAGGGATCCAAGTTCTTGAACCATCACCTGTTGCTTCCCAGAGCAACCATCAGCACTGAGCTGGAATTCAAAGGGCAACCAAGTTGGAAATCCAGGCACTCTGACAGGGGATGCAGACATTACAACCACTGAGCAAATGCTTGCCTCCAATATTCCATGCTCTTCTTCATTTACATAAGTCAAAAAGGCTGATCATACAAAAGTAGATAGAATGGAAGACACTGGAATCAGAGGGTAGATGGCAGGTTTCAGCACATGGAGGGGGGACGTGGTCCAACATTCTACAGCATTAAACAGGAGCTGTAGTTCACAGAAATAACTCATATTTCCAACTAGGTAGAAAAGTGTTAGAAGGTTCTGAACACCAATTTAATACTCTCAACAAGCCTATCAGGGAAGTATCATGATCTCACAGCTGAGAAACCTGATAAGCCAGAAGTTAAATGACCTGCTTAAAATAACAGAGTGCTGTGGCATAGCGGGTAAAGCTGCCGCCTGCAGTGCTGGCATCCGATATGGGTGCTGGTTCCAGTCCCAGCTGCTCCACTTCCAATCCAGTTCTCTGCTATGGCCTGGGAAAAGATAACCCAAGTCCTTGGGCTCCTGCACCCGCGTGGGAGACCCGGAAGAAGCTCTTGGCTTCAGATTGGCACAGCTCTGGCTGTGACATCTGGGGAATGAACCAGTGGATAGAAAACCTCTATCTCCCTGGCTCCTCTTCTCGGACTTTCAAGTAAATAAATAAATCTTAAAACAAGTAACAGAGCTGTCAAGTGACACGGGTAGTATTTGAACTTAAGTTTGGCCTAGAGGCAATTGCTGCTCATTAGGACATTTTGCTACCTATCAGGATCCTTGACAATATTTGGTAAATAAATGCAAGAAAGAAAGAAGTTTGGAAAAAATGAAGAAAGGTGCAATGAATACAGGACATATTCAGTCATAAATGTTGGCTAAGTGGATAGAATATAACTGCAACACCAAGAAAAACTGTACTATACACATTATTGAAGGAAAAATTATACATGCTGAAGTATATGACATTTCTAAGTGATATTATGTTCAATAGCTATTAAACATAGAAGTTGCGAAATATTCTTTGTAGCATTGGCAAAACTGCTGGTGCTGTACTAAATGAAAACAAGAGTATCAAATAGCACCAGTAAGTACTGTAAGACAAAAATATGACACAGTTATGAGTTGCACATCTAATTTTACATGTGCTCAATTTCACATTATGAATTTAACAAATAGGAGTCACTGTGTACTTATGTCTCATGTGGGATCTGTCCTTAATGTGTTGTCCAATGTGAAGTAATGCTATAACTAGTACTGAAACAGTATTTTTACACTTTATGTTTCTGTGTGGGTGCAAACCGATGAAATCTTTACTTAGTATATACTGAATTGATCTTCTGTATATAAAGATAATTGAAAATGAGAAAAAAAACTTGGTATTAAATTGGAAATTGCATAGAAAATTAATCAATTTTTAAAAAAAATATCATGTAGGATCTCTGTCCTGAATGTGCTGTACTTTGTGATTTAATGCTATAACTTGTACTCCAACAGTATTTTTCACTTTGTGTTGCTATGTGAGGGCAAACTGTTGAAATCTTTACGTAATATATACTAAACTGATCTTCTGTATATAAAGAGAATTGAAAATGAATCTTGATGTGAATGGAAGGGGAGAGGGAGTGGGAAAGGGGAGGGTTGCGGGTGGGAGGGAAGTTATTGGGGGGGAAGCCATTGTAATCCATAAGCTGTACTTTGGAAATTTATATTCATTAAATAAAACCTAAAAAAAATAAAAACTTTTGAATATAAAAAATATTGTAAAGCAACAAAGTGGATAAAATATGAAAGGGATTAATGCCTTTCATATATAAGTTCTTACAGATCAATAAGAAAGTCTGAATGCCCAAATGGAGAAATTATCAAAGGACATGAAGAATTTATAGATTAGGAAAACAGGCCAACAGACATATGAAAGATATTAAACTTTACAATAATTAAATACATGCAAATTAATCTGTTAAAACTTATTTTTCATTATTAACTTGAAGGAATAAAATATTTAACATTGACAGGAATTTAAGAAGTGAGCACTCTCCTTTGGTAATAGAAAAATAAGTTGTTTCACATTTCTTAGATTTAGTAATTCAACTAGCCAAGTATTCTATGAGCTAACCCAAGGTTTGACCGAAAATTTATCTGTAAAATGTGTTATTAAAGCAATTTTAATATAAAAATTGAAATGAAATAAAATGTAATAGTTGATTTTTTTAAAGAATTTAACAAATAATTTAATACTCTCAAAATGTCATTTCAGCATGTATTCAAATTGTAACTATTTTACTTTTTTATAGTAGATATTCAAACCTATAGTACATTTTTCTCTTATAGCACATCCCAAATAAATATTCCACATATCAAAGGCATAATCATTGTGTAGCTAGGTGCTACCATCTTGGACAGCGTAGGTTTTAAGTAGGATTTTCTTTAAACATGGTTAATCATTCCTATGTTTGTATGTAATTGTATAAGCAAAACATTGTAGGGAATACACTAAAATAGTCATTGCAATTATCTTCTTAAATGTTTGTCTACATAAATATATACATAGGCATATATGTATCTCACCTATCTGAAAGGCAGACACAGAGAAGTACCCATCTCCCATCTACTTTTGACACCAATCTGCCAACAACCATGGAGTTGGAGATAGGCTGACATTAGAACCTAGGATCTCAGTTCAGACCTCCAACATGAGTAGCAGGAACCCAACACTTACTGCCTCACAGGGTGTCCATTAGCAGGACGCTGAAATTGCAAGCAGAGCCGCAACCCAAAGCTAAGTACTCCAACATGGAACATGGGTATTAAAAGCAGCATTTATACCAGCAAGCCAAATGCCCACACCCTTACTCTTTAGGTTAAAAAGATACAGGTACATTTTCTTCATTCTTTTAAAAAAAAGTTGGAGAACTATTATCATTAGCATCAAGAAAATAATTTCAAACTGTACAGTCCTCCTGTATGTTTTACTTGGAAAAAATACTATTAAAATAAAAAAAAATGAATATATGAGCCACAGGAGAATGAATTCAACATGAGGTTCTTGGTACATGTCCTAAAACTAACACAATAATACAGTTCTGGTGGGTTGTGAGGAGGAGATATAGGGGACATAGAGCCTTTTGAAATAATGTTCCACCTCCTAAAACGAAAACTCCTAGGGACTCCAGTTCACAGTAATGGAAGGCTAGCTTTTCCAGACAAATTGCCCATGGAAAGCAACAAAAAAATACATGATAAATTATCAAATAAGTTCTCTTTGAAACAACAAAGACAAAAAGAAGATGCAGTAAGAAGGTAACAAATTAACAAACAAAAACTCAAAGAAAATCAGAGGAGGTAGAGAATGGAAACTTTATCATAAAGGTACTCACTCATCTTCAAATTTAGATTTCAACTTTGAAATGGTTTTAGGAGAATTTGGATCACAAGGAAAAATATATTGGTGATTTTATCCTCAATAGTCTGGGACTGTAACAGGCTCCATTATTTAATTTTGACCTTGTTCTATCCTAGATAAGTAGAAACAACAAGATAATAACAATAAAGATACCAATGACACAGGAAATCAACCAACAATAGAGAAAAATAAGTGAAATCATGGCACATTTTTGGAACCAAAACCAATAAAATTAGCAAACCACTAGTTAGATTGACCCTGAAGAGAAATCATATATTGCTGAACCAGAAATCAAAGAAAACATCACCTACAAATCCTACATTTTAAGCGAATAAAATAGCAGCCGCAATTTTATTTCAGTATGTTTGAGAGCAGATTAAATGAAAACACTATTTGAAAGATGCAAATGACCAAATTTAGTTTACCAAGAAACATACGACCTGAATAGTTCTCTATTAAAGACATTCTGCAAGGAAGCTTCAGGCCCAGACATTATCATTCTCTTTTCAGCGAGAAACTAATGATGAATTAACACCTAACTACACATAGACTTCACAAGGAAAGAAAAAAAAAAGTGACTATTTGCCAACTTAGTGATTGCAGAATTATCCTAGTACCAAAACCAGGCAAATTATTAAATCATATCATCACATATAAAAATAGTAATATATTATAGCCAATGTGTGTTTATCCCAGAAACTCAAGGTTAGTTTAACATTTGAAAAATCAATCAGTGTAATTTATCATATTAAAAGAATAAAGAAAGAAAAGACAAATGAGCATCTCAATACATGCAGAAATATTTCCAGACAAAACTCAATACTGATTCATTACATAAATTCAATGTCCATTCATTATAAACATTCAGGACTCCCTCATTATAACGAATGGCAAGCTAGCCATGGAAGGGAAATCCTTCAACCTGATAAATGGCAATACAAAAACCCCCTAGCTCTTAAGTGACCCATGGATTAAGTAAGAAATTACAAGGGACATTAGAAAATATTTAAAGATGAATTAAAATGAAAATGCACTTGCATATCAATAAACATCATAAATCACATCAACAGAATGAAAAACAAAAATCATATGATCATCTCAATAGATGTAGATAAACGTTGCTTCATAATACAAACCTTAAACGCATTATTGAAGGCCACAATAATAACAAACCAACAGCCAGTATCATGTTGAGTGGGCAAAGCTGAAAGTGTTTCCCCTTAGATACGGAACAAAACAAGGATGTCTGCTTTTTTTTTCTTTTTTTTTTTTTTTTTTTGACAGGCAGAGTGGAAAGAGAGAGAGAGACAGAGAGAAAGGTCTTCCTTTGCCTTTGGTTCACCCTCCAATGGCTGCCGCAGCCAGCACACCGCGCTGATCCGATGGCAGGAGCCAGGTGCTTCTCCTGGTCTCCCATGGGGTTCAGGGCCCAAGCACTTGGGCCATCCTCCACTGCACTCCCTGGCCACAGCAGAGAGCTGGCCTGGAAGAGGGGCAACCGGGACAGAATCCGGCGCCCCAACTGGGACTAGAACTCGGTGTGCCAGCGCCGCAGGTGGAGGATTAGCCTATTGAGCTGTGGCACCAGCCGGATGTCTGCTTCTTAAAAATTTTTTTAAAGATTTATTTGAAAAGTAGCATTATAGAGACAGAGAGAGAGAGCAAACGAGACAGAGAGAGATATACAGACATAGAGATATAGAGATACAGAGATATACAGAGATATACAGAGAGAGAGAGAGAGAGAGAGAGAAACCCAATTTTTTCATGCTCTGATTCACTGAACAAATGGCTACAACATTCAGAGCTGATCCATGCTCAATCTAGAGCCTGGAATTCCATCCAGGTCTCCTACATTGGTGGCAGGAGCCCAAGCACTGATGCCATCTTCCACTACTTTTCCAGGGGCATCGGCAGGGAATTGGATTAGAAGTGGAGCACCCGAGACTTGAATGGGTGCTCATATGGGATGCTTGTGTTGCAGGAAGTGGCTTAACTCATTGTTTCACAACACCAGCCCCAAAGAAGTCTACTTTCAGAACTCTTATTTCATATAGAATTGGAAGTATTAGTAAGAGCAATTAGGGAGGATAAACGACATGAAAACTGTAAAGGAGGAAGTCAAAATATACATGGTTCTGGTGACATGAGGTACAAAAAAAAAAAAAAACGTTAGAACTGATAAACCAATTCAGTAAAATCACAAGATACAAAATAAAAAAACCAAAAATGTATCATTTTATATACCAGTATCACTGAAAGAAAAATTAAGAACTTCCACTCATAACAACTACAACAAATTAAATATTTAGGAGTCAATTTATCCAATGAAGCAAAAGATCTCTACATTGAAAGTTATAAAACCCCTGTTCAAAGAAATCATAACACAAAAAAGAATATTTCCTGTTTGCAAATCAGAATATTGTTAAAATGTTCATAGTACCCAAAGCAATCTAAAAGTTTAGTGCAATGTGTATCAAAATACAAATGAGATTCTTCATAGAATCAGTAAAACAATCTTAAAAATTCATACGGAATCACGAAGGATCTAGACTAGCCGAGGAAAACTTCAGCAGAGAAAAAAAATCAAGCTGGAGGCATCACAATACCCGATTTCAAAACATACTACAATATCTGAATTCAAAGCATACCTCTAAGTAATTAAAATAGCATGGTACTAGAATAAAAAATGGCACACAGATCAGTGGAACAGAAAAGCCCGGAAGTCAATCTCCGTATGGATGGTCCAGTAATTTTTGACCAAAGTACCAACAACATACAATGGAAAAAAACAATCTTTTCAATAAATGGTGCTGTAAAAACTGAACATGCACACACACACACACACACACACACACACATACGTTTACAAGAATTAAACTGGTTACCTCCCTCTCATGATATATAAGAAAGAAAAAAATCATCTGAAGGAGCTGGTGCTTAGGCACAGCAGGTTAAGCCACTGCTTGTGATGTTTACATTCCATACTGGAGTGTAGCTCAAGCCCCAGCTGCTAGACTTCTGATCCAGCTCCCTGCTAATGCATTTGGGAAGGCAGCGCATCATGGCCCAAGGGCTTGGGCCCCTGCCACCCATGTGGGAGACCTAGATGGGTTGTACCTCATCGTTTCTGCCTGGCCCAGCACTAGCTGTTGTGACCATTCAGGAGAGTGAACCAGCTCATAGAAGGCATCTCTTTCTCTCCCTGCCCTCCATTCTGTCTTTCCCTGTCTCTGATCCTCTTTCAAAAAATACACAAATTTTTGAAAAATAAACTGAAGATGGATCAAAGATCTAAATATAAACCTGAAACTGCTAGATGAAACATACAGGACACACTTCAACACATCAGCGTATGTCATGATTGCTTGGATAATACCCTAAAAGCACAAAGAAAGGTTAACTCAACAAATGGGATTATAGTAAAGGCAGAGGCTTCTGCACAGCCAAGAAAATAAGTGAAAAAGCATCCAACAGAATGGGGGAAAATATTTCCAACTTCTTATCTGACAAAGGATCAATATGCAGATTATGAGGAACTCAACAAACTCAGCAACAACAAAAATCAACCAATCCAGTTAACAGATGGGCAAAAAATGTAAATAATCAGTTCAAGAAAACAAAAAGGGCCTACCAATCTATGAAAAATTTTTTACTATCACTAGCCATGAGAGAGATGCAAATCTAAACCACCATGAGCCAACACCTCACCCTGGTCTGAACAGTTATTATAAAAAAAAGTAATAAATGCTGGTGAGGATGAGGTTAAAGGGGAACTCGTATACACTGTTGGGGAGAATATAAGTGAATCCAGTCACTATGACAAACAATTTAGAGTTTTCTTTAAAAAACTAGAAAAAGAAATCTTATGTGTTCCAGCAATTCTACTACTGGTACATCTCCCCAAGATAGGAAATTGTTGTACCAGAGAGATACCTGCTCCACCATGTTGAAACAAGAGCCAAAACATGCAATCAACCAAGGCCTCTAACACAAAAGGATACAAATGAAATCCTGTCAACTGTAGCATAGTGGGTGGAACTAAGGGACATATGCTAAGTGAAATACGTCGGATATATAAAGACAAATGCTGCGTATTTCTATCCTATGTGGGAGCTAATTTCATTTAAAATCTCAGTCTGAACAGACAATGTTGATTAGTAGGTTCTGGGGAGGGTGAGGATCGAAGAAGTTTTAATAAAAATTAGCAAAAGCTGCTTTTTAAAAAAAATGTCACAAATATACTAGGATGATATGTTAATAATACGGGAAATAGGATGAGAGGTTTATAGGAACTTTGTTATTACCTTAGAATATTTAACAGGCAGAGTGGACAGAGAGAGAGACAGAGAGAAAGGTCTTCCTTTGCCGTTGGTTCACCCTCCAATGGCTGCCATGGACAGCGCGCTGCGGCTGGCGCACCGCGCACATCCGAAGGCAGGAGCCAGGTGCTAGGTGCTTTTTCCTGGTCTCCCATGGGGTGCAGGGCCAAGCACCTGGGCCATCCTCCACTGCACTCCCGGGCCACAGCAGAGAGCTGGCCTGGAAGAGGGGCAACCGGGACAGAATCCGGCGCCCCAACCGGGACTAGAACCCGGTGTGCCAGCGCCACAAAGCGGAGGATTAGCCTGTTGAGCCACGGCGCTGGTCACCTTAGAATATTTTTATAAATTTAAAACTGTTATGAAATGTTTAAAAAATGAAAACATAGTAAACAGGATGCAACAAAAGCAATGCTAAGAGGGATGTTTATGGCTGTACCTGCGTGTTTTAAAAACAGGTCTGAAAATAAATAATTTAACTACAACTTATGGCATTAAAGGTGTGCAAAATATTAAAGGGAGCAGAAGGAAATAATATATAGAACAGAGATTGGCCGGCGCCGTGGCTCAACAGGCTAATCCTCCGCCTTGTGGCGCCGGCACACCGGGTTCTAGTCCCAGTCGGGGCGCCGGATTCTGTCCCGGTTGCCCCTCTTCCAGGCCAGCCCTCTGCTGTGGCCCGGGAGTGCAGTGGAGGATGGCCCAGGTGCTTGGGCCCTGCACCCCATGTGGAGACCAGGAAAAGCACCTGGCTCCTGGCTCCTGCCATCGGACAAGCGTGGTGCGCCGGCCGCAGCGCGCCGACCGCGGCGGCCATTGGAGGGTGAACCAACGGCAAAAGGAAGACCTTTCTCTCTGTCTCTCTCTCTCACTGTCCACTCTGCCTGTCAAAAAAAAAAAAAAAAAAAAAAAAACAGAGATGAAGTATAAGCCAAGAAAATACGAAATACCATGGAAGCTAATAATCAGTTTTTGAAAAGATAAAAATGAAACAAACCAAAGACCAAACTTTTAATCAGAGTGCCTAAGGAAAAAGAGAAGACTCAAATGAGCAACGTCAGCCAAGAGAGTAGTAGCACCAACACTGGGTTTCCAGGAATAAGAAAAGTTTATAGGAATAATTGTATACCAACAAATTTGATAACCTCTACAAAATGAGCAAAAACTTACAAAGGCAAAAGCCACCAAAATGGATGAAGGGAGAGAAAATCAGACTAGATAGATAACTGACAAGGAGATTGGTTATATAACCAAAAACCTCCCAACAAGAGATAAAGCAAGATGGCAGCCGAGTAAGAACTTCAGTGACCTTCTGTCCCCAGAGAGACCATTTTGAACAGCTGCGCATGCAATAAATAACCTTTACAAAAGCGAAGGGGGCGCCAGCACTGTGGTGCAGCTGGTTGAAGCCTTGGTCTGCAGCGCCGCAACCCATATGGACCCTGGTTCATGGCCCAGCTGCTCCACCTCCAATCCAGCTCTCTGCTGTGGCCTGGGAAAGCAGAAGATGGCCCAAGTCCTTGGGTCCCTGCATCCACTTGGGATACCCGGAAGAAACTTCTGGCTTTCGGCTTCAGATCAGCGTAGCTCTGGTCATTGTGGACATCTGCAGAGTGCACCAGCAGATGGAAGACCTTTTCTCTCTGCCTCTGCCTGTCTGTAACTCTGCCTTTCAAACAAATAAATCTTTTAAAAAAAAAAAGAAAGAAAAAGAAAAAAGCCAACAAAGCCAGATGATAGACAACATGATCTGGTTTTAATATGGTAAAAAAAAAAAGACCATGCAGACAGCAATGAAACAGTTAGCCACATAGTTCTTCTCAGGTTCAGCTAGCTCTGTACGGAGATGCCTCATATTCCATTTGTGGAGGAGACGGAATTCATCCAGATTTTGGACATGAAACCCAATCCCATGCCCATGCCCACCACGACAAAACCCAGAGCTGGACAGGCCGCATGGCTTCTGCTCTAGAATGAATCTGTGGATACTCCTTTGGCAAGTGGCCAAGAGACCACCTCTACCACCTCTTCCCCCTGCTGTGGTGGGGCCAGACTCCGAGTGTTGGAGAATGTGGCAGGAAAAGGAAATTAGGACCTTGCCTTGGAGGTTAGGAGCAGGGCCTGCTGTGGTGAGCTTTATAGGTTGTGAGCCTTACAGGTATCTGTCCCCTGGTGTTAACGGTGTTCACAAATGGAGCTTCTAAACCTGTCCTGCCATTAAGCAGGGTCATGCCCCACAGTGTGACAGATATGGTGCTTATCACTGCCAGACTCAGGGACCCCCAAGACTGCAAGGCATGCTGATGGTGAGGCCTTCAGGTGACTCAGTGTGGGCTAAGCTTGGGTGGTGAAGGGGATGCCATTGTCAACTTCTCCCCCACCTCGGTTACACAAAAAGAAACTAGAGAACTGTATCCGAGGATTCAGTGCTGGGCTGGTAAAAACTGAATGTTGGGCTGATTGTAATTGTTCCTGACCTCAGGTCAGTGCCCACTGATGGAAACTCAGGATCTATGTTGGATTTCTTATGGTCTCAATCTCAGTCTACAATGCTCTGTCTCCAGCAGTCTTGGGATGTAAATCTATTGAAACAGCAAACAGTCCACAGAAATGTGGGTTTTTGGGTCCTGCCTCCATGCTGCACGCGTCTTGGCAGGTTGCGAGCTCCAGCTGTGATTTAGCATTGTGCCATTGGTGGCCATAGGAATAGGCATCCGAGGCTACACTAACTCCAGAAAGAGGCTTTCACCCATTTTTAAACTTGTCTGCAGTTTATTCCAAACAGCATACCAGCTATTGATTTGGGACAAATCAGGACAGGAGGGAATATCATCTAGGCTTGAAATACTGACAGTACAGCAAGTGAATTTATGAATCAACACCAACAAAGCCAGATTACAAAGAATGGAAAAAGCACCCAATCCTTCAAAATACAGATGATGCTGTATTCCAACAACTACCATGAATGTCCAGGGAACCATGGCCTCACCTGTTATTTTAACAGAGCCTTCCAATCCAGCTCTCTGCAATGCATGGTAAAGCAGTAGAAGATGGCACAAGTGCTTGGGCCCCTGCACCCGTGTGAAATACCTGGAAGAAGCTCCTGGCCCTGGCTTCAGATTGGCTCAACTCGGGCTATTGTGGCCATTTAGGGAGTGAATCAACAGATGGATGACCTTTCTGTCTCTTCCTCTGTCTGTAACTCTACTTGTTAAATAAGTAAAATCTAAAAGACTTCCTACTAGGCCAACCTCTCAGACCTTGTGTAGCAGGAATACAGATAATGGCTATCAACCATAACTAAATGGAAAAATGACCATTTCACCCCATAAAGTAAATTTTAAAGTAATCACAGATCATTAAACTTGTAGTAGTATAATATTCTTAACCACTTCTACCCAACTTTTAAAAAAAAGGTTTATTTGAAAGTTACTGTTACAGGAAGAGGAGAGATGAAGTCTCTCACTCACAAGTTCATTCCCCAGATGGCCACAGTGGCTAAGGAAGGGCCAGGCTGAAACCATGAGCCAAGAGCTTCTCCTAGGTCTTCCACATGGGTAGCATGGGCCCAAGCACTCAGACCATCCTCTGCTGCTTTTCCCAAGCCATTATCAGAGATCAGGATTGCAAGTGGAGCAGCCTGGACACAAACTGGCACCCATGTAGGATACCAGCATTGCAGGGAGTAGTTTTCCCTGCTACACAGTGCTGGCCCCCTCCAAACTTTTTAAGAACAAATCCCAACTCTTCTGAGAATAGTCAAAAACAACTCTAAGGCAGAGGATCCTCTCAAACTCCTAGGAGGCCAGGATCATCGTATTTCCAAAACCAGATAAAGATACAGCAGAGAAAAACAACTACAGATAATATCCCTGATTTTCACAGATGCAACAATCTTCATGAAAATACTAGCTAAGTGAATCTAAGAACACACCAGAAAGATCATTCACTTGACCTACTGGGATTTATCCCCAGTATGCAAAAATGATTCAACACACACAAATCTGTAAATGTAATACACCATATTATCAAACTAATATAAAAACTGTATGATTATCTCAATACATACAAAGAAAATACTTGACAAAATACAACATCCTTTCATCAAAAAAGCCTTATGCAAATTGGGTATTAAAGGAACATTCCTCAACAGAATCAAGACAATCTGTTACAAACCTACAACCAACATCATATTCAAGGGGGAAACGGTAGAAGCATTTCCACTAAGATCCAGAGCCAGACACAGATGCCCATTCTTACCACTGTTACTCGATATAGTTATGTAACTTTTAGCTACAGCCATTAGGCAAGAAAAAGAAACGAAAGGGATACAAATAGGAAAGGAAGAATTCAAATTACCCCTGTTTATAGGTAACATGAGCTGACACATAGTAGAACCAAAGACTGCACTAAGAGATAACTGGACCTCCACCTTGTGGCGCCGGCACACCAGGATCTAGTCCAGGTCGGGGCGCCGGATTCTGTCCCAGTTGCTCCTCTTCCAAGCCAGCTCTCTGCTGTGGCCCGGGAGTGCAGTGGAGGATGGCCCAAGTGCTTGGCCCTGCACCCCATGGGAGACCAGGAGAAGCACCTGGCTCCTGCCATCGGATCAGCACGGTGCACCGGCCGCAGCGCGGCGGCCATTGGGTGGTGAACCAATGGCAAAGGAAGACCTTTCTCTCTGTCTCTCACTGTCCACTCTGCCTGTCAAAAATTAAAATAAATAAATAAAAATAAAAAAAGATAACTGGAGCTCGTAAGAGAGTTTGGCAAGTTTACAAGATATAAAAATCAACACTCAAGAATCAATAATGTTCTTATAAACAAAGCCATGACTGAGAAAGATATTTTTAAGATCAATCCTACTTGCAATAGCTCAAAAAGTTTAAATACTTTGAAATAAATTTAAACAAGGGTGTGGAAGACCTCTACAATGAAAATTATAAAACATTAAGGAGAGATATAGAAGACAAACAAAAAAGGCAAAAACGGTCCATGTTTCTTGATTAGAAAACTTTTCATCAAAATGTCCATGCAGCCCAAAACAATTTACAGATTTGATGTGATCCCAATCAAAGTAACAAAGACATTCTTCTCAGATCTGTAGAAAGTGACCCTAAAATTCATATGGAATCAAAAGAGATTCTAAATAGCCAAAACAATCCTAAGCAATAAAAATAAATCTGGAGGCATCATACTACGTGATTTTAATACATGTTACAGGCAAACCAACTTAGTATTGACACAGAATAGACACATTGACCAATGAAACAGACTAGAGACCCCAGAAATTATTTCACATATCTACAACAAGCTTAATTTTTGACAAATGAGCCAAAATCAGTCCTTGGATTAAGGACAGCCTCCTCAAAAAATGGTGTTGGGCAAATTGGATCCTTGCAAACAGAAATATGAAGCAAGGCCCCTACCACATACCCTAAACAAAAAAACAACTATTAAGGGATCTAAACCTGAAACTATTAAATTACTTGAGGAAAACATAGGGACAACATTGAAAGACATTGGCATAGTCAAAGACTACTTGGATAAAACCCCAGCAGCACAGGCAATATAGGTAAAAATAGAAGAATTAGAAGAATGGGATTTTATCAAGCTAAGAAGCTTCTACACAGCAAAGGAAACAGTCAACAAAGAGGCAACTGACAGAATGGGAGAAAGTATTTACAAACTACACATCTGATAAAATATTAATATCCTCAATGTAGAAAGGGCTCAAGAAACTCAACAACAGAACAAGCAATTCAGTAAGGAAATGGACTAAGCACAGGAATTGGCATTTTTTTTTTTGACAGGCAGAGTGGACAATGAGAGAGAGAGACAGAGAGAAAGGTCTTCCTTTGCCGTTGGTTCACCCTCCAATGGCTGCTGCAGATGGCGCGCTGAGGCCGGCGCACCGAGCTCATCCGATGGCAGGAGCCAGGTGCTAGGTGCTTTTCCTGGTCTCCCATGGGGTGCAGGGCCCAAGCACTTGGGCCATCCTCCACTGCACTCCTGGGCCACAGCAGAGAGCTGGCCTGGAAGAGGGGCAATCGGGACAGAATCCAGCGCTCTGACCAGGACTAGATCCCAGTGTGCCGGTGCCGCAAGGTGGAGGATTAGTCTGTTAGGAATTTGCATTTTTCAAAGGCTGAAATACAAATGGCCAACAGACACTTGAAAAGATGCTCAGGATGACTAGGCATCAGGGAAATGCAAATAAAAACCACAGTCAGGTTCAAATGGCTATCATTCAAAAATAAAAAAATAACAAATGCTGGTGGTTGTGTGTGGAACAAGGCAACCTAATACACTGTTGATGGAAATGTGAATTATGAAAGACAGTATAGATTCTTCAGAAATCTGAAAACAGATTTAAGACATGACCCAGCTCTTCCACGCCTGGGAACTTACTTGAAGGAAATGAAATCAACATATGAAAGATTTATCTTGGGGCCAGTGCTGTGTCATAGTGGGCTAAGCCTCTGTCTGCGGTGCTGCCATCTCATATGGGTGCCATTTCTAGACCCAGCTGTTCTTCTTCCAATCTAGCACCATGTTATGACCTGAGAAAGCAGTATAAGATGGCCCAAGTGCTTGGGCCCTGGCACCCACATGGGGTACTTAGAAGAAGCTCCTGGCTATTGGTTTCAGATTGGTTCAGCTCTGGCCATTGCAGCTATTTGGGGGAGTGAACTAGCAGATAGAAGACATTTCCCTTGGTCTCTGCCTCTGTCTGTCTCTAACTCTACCTCTCAAATATTTTTAAACAAGAATTGTCTGTACCCCCACATTTATAGGAGCTCAAGTCACAATAGCTAAGATAAGAATCAACCCAAATATCCATAAACTGATTATTGGATTAAGAACTTGTGCTATGTATACAAGACGAAATACTACTCAGCCTAAGATCCCGTCTTTTGTAACACAATGGATACAACTGGAGACCATTGTGCTTAGAGAAATAAGCCAGTCCCCAAAAGACACAAGTTGTATGTTTTTTCTTAATCATGGTAAATAATATACGGAGTATAAATACTGTAACATATAATTAGTGAAATTGAAATTTTCAGACTTATCATTTATAGCTCTTGTCTGTACTCGTCAAGAATAGTGACTTTTCTACTACTGTTGAATTCTTCATTTAGTTTAAGGTTTAGTTTGTGATTAAAAGGAAACGGCAAGTATGTCATAAAAATTAAAAGAAAAATAAGAAAAGAACGAGTAGGAAGGGTGGACATGAGAGAGGGAGTGCATAGGGGAAGTATCATTGTGGTCTTAAAACTGTACATATGAAATGCATGAAATGTTTCCTTTATATGAATAGTATAAAAATAACTTCATCAATATCTTAAGAGATAGGCAATAGAGAAAGAGGCAAAACAGGACAAAAAAATTCCAAATGTGGGCAGGAATAGAGTTCAAATGTAGAGTTCTTCATATTGTTGATCGTACTTTTTCTTTGTTTTCCTATCTTTAAAATTAATGTTAAATTGCTGTCATTTCAAAAGACCTTGTTATAACCGAAAGATTTTTGTAAGCCTTGTGGTAACAACAAAGCAAAAAATATATATAACAGAATAACCAAAAATAATAAGGAATCATAATACACTATTGGGGGGCCAGCATAGTGGTATAGTGGGTAAAGCTGCTGCCTGCAGTGCTGACAACCCATTTGTGCACCAGTTTGAGTTCTGGCTGCTCCACTTCTGATCCAGCTCTCCGCTGTGGCCTGGGAAAGCAGTGGAAGATGGCCCAAGTCCTTGGACCCCTGTACAACTGTGGGAGACCAGAAAGGAGCTCCTGGCTCCTGGCTTCAGATTGGCACAGCTCAGGCCATTGCAGCCTTTTGGGGAGTGAACCAGCAGATGGAAGACCTCTCTTTCTGGCTTTCCTTCTCTAACTGACTTTGAAATACATAAATAAATCTTTTTTTTTATTTTTATTTATTTTTTTTTGACAGGCAGAGTGGACAGTGAGTGAGAGAGACAGAGAGAAAGGTCTTCCGTTGCCGTTGGTTCACCCTCTAATGGCCACCGCGGCTGGCGCGCTGCGGCCGGCGCACCGCGCTCGTCTGATGGCAGGAGCCAGGAGCCAGGTGCTTTTCCTGGTCTCCCCATGGGGTGCAGGGCCCAAGCACCTGGGCCATCCTCCACTGCACTCCCGGGCCACAGCAGAGAGCTGGCCTGGAAGAGGGGCAACCGGGACAGAATCAGGCGCCCTGACCGGGACTAGAACCCGGTGTGCCGGCGCCGCAAGGCGGAGGATTAGCCTGTTGAGCCACGGCGCCGGCCGAAATAAATAAATAAATCTTTAAAAAAAAAAAAAAAGGGTTAGTAGAAAATCGAATTAGAAGTTTATTTAAAAAATACACTATTAGGGAAAATCATTTAATCACTAATGGAGATAAAAAAGGGAGAAAAAAGAAAACTAATACAGGAAAGCAAGAATCGCAATGGCAGTAGTAAACCCTTATGTATCAATAATTTTCACAAGTGTAAATAGATTAAATTCTCCAAGTAAAATAGAGAATAGCTTAGTTGAAAAAAAAACCCAACTATATATTGTTTAGAAGAAACTCATTTCATCTCCAAGGATACCACATAAACTCTAGAGGAATGGTATAGGATATTCCATGCAAATAGAACCCTAAAAGTAGCAGGAATAGCCATATTTAAATCAAAAGCATTAGGAGGAGAGAAGGAGGGTCACTCTATAATGATCAAGAATTCACTTAAGCAAGAGCAAACAATAACTTAAAATACACAAGCATCCAATATCAAGTCTCTCACATACATAGATCCAGAATTAAACTTTGAAGGGAAGATCTATTTCAACACTATGACAGTAAGGAGCTTTAATATGAGAAGTTTTGAACTGGGCAGGTCATCAAAATAGAAAAGCAATCCATCAATAGCAGAGGTAAATTCTACCCTAAATCAACTGTAACTAACACACATGAACAGAATATTTTATCCAACAGCTGCAAAATACATTCTAACACATGGACCATTCCCTAGGACTGAACACAGTGTCAGTCACAAAACAAGTTTAAACAAATTTATAAATATTAAAATCATATAAGGTATCCTTTCTGATGACAATGCAATAAAACTAAATTTAGTAACAAGAAAAGCCTTGAAAACTATATGAATAGATTAAGCGACATATCAACAAATGAATGAAGAAAGAGATTAAGAATGGAATGTAAAGATTTCTTGAAATGAACCAAAAAGGTCATACACCTTACCGAAATCTACGGGATACAGAACAAACAGTATTCAGAAGGAAGGTCAGAGCATTCAATACCTACATAAAATTAAAGTAGAAGTATCTCCAAACAAAAGAAAGCATCTCAAACAGCTTACTTCTACCCTGAAGGAAATAGAAAAGCAAAAAACAAATAAAATTTCAAATTAACAGAAGTAAAGAAATTGTCAAACTGAAATCAGAAATTAAACAGAGACTAAGAGAATAAAAAATACAAAAATACACACACAAAAAAACCTGAAATGAAGTGGATTTCCAGAAGGATAAACAAAACTGATGAACTTAGCAAGACAAGAAAAAAAGACACCTAAAATTGGCAAAGAATATTGAGATATTAAAACTGACACCATAGAAACAACAAATGTTAGAGTTTATTATGAATTATATAGCCACAAGTTTGATAACCTAGGGATTAATTCCTAGAACATATGTCACAAAGTTTGAATTATGAAAAAAAATAGAATGCATAAAAAGACCAATAACAATTAAGGAGGTTAAGTAACAGAAAGTCTCCTATTGGGGGGCAGATGACAGCTCAAGGACTCAGATCGCTGCCACACACATGGTAGACCGGGATTCAATTCCCAGTTCCTGACTTCAGTCTGTCCAGCCCTGGATATTGCAGGCATTTGGGGAATGAACCAGTGGAGGGAAGATCTGTCTGAATCTCTTAATCTCTCTGTCTTAAAATAAAAACACAAACTTTAAAAATCTCCTACTGGGGCTGGCACTGTGGCATAGAAGGTAAGGCCGCCGCCTACAGTGCTGGCATCCCATATGGACATCAGTTCGAGACTTTGCTGCTCCACTTCCAATCTGGCTCTCTGCTGTCCCCTGGGAAAGCAGTAGAGGATGGCCCAAGACCTTGGGCCCTTGCACTCACGTGGGAGACCTGGAGGAAGCTCCTGGTTCCTGGCTTCAGATCGGCACAGCTCCGGCTGTTGGGGCTGGTTGGAGAGTGACCCAGTGCATGGAAGACCTCTCTCTCTGCCTCTCCTTCTCTGTTTAACTCTGCCTTTCAAATAAATCTTTTTTTTTGACAGGCAGAGTGGACAGTGAGAGAGAGAGACAGAGAGACAGAGAGAAAGGTCTTCCTTTGCCGTTGGTTCACCCTCCAATGGCCACCACGGCCAGTGGGCTGCAGCTGGCACACCGCGCTGATCTAATGGCAGGAGCCAGGTGCTTCTCCTGGTCTCCCATGGGGTGCAGGGCCCAAGCACTTGGGCCATCCTCCACTGCACTCCTGGGCTACAGCAGAGAGCTGGCCTGGAAGAGGGGCAACTGGGACAGAATCCAGTGCCCCGACTGGGACTAGAACCCAGTGTGCCGGCGCCGCAAGGCAGAGGATTAGCCTAGTGAGCCGCAGCGCTGGCCCAAATGAATAAATCTTTAAAAAATATCTCTTAAAGAAAAGCCAGGTGACCTCATTCTGGAATAATACCAACATTTTGAATAATATCTAATACAAACTCTTCTTGATATAATATATAAAACAGAAAACTTTCAATCTCTGAAATCAGCACTGCTCTGCTGTCAAACTTAGACAAAGATCCTAAATAAACTATCAATATTCTTAACGCACATAGATGGAACAATTTTGAACAAAATACTAGCAAAATAAATCCAACAGCACACATGGAAAAGATCATTCATCATTATCAAGAATTCAAAAATAGTTCAAAAAACTGAAACACCACATCAACAGTGTGAAGAATCACATGATTATCTCAAAAGATGAAGAAAAAGTATTTCATGTAATTAAATATCCCTTCATGACATAGGCTCTGATCAAATTAGATGTGTAAGAAGCATACCTTATACATAATGAAACCAACATGTGACAAGTCAATAGCTAAGATCCTACTCAATGGGGAAAAGCTGTGGGCTTTCTCTCCAAGATTTGGAACAAGACAAGAATGACTATTTCCACCAGTTTCCTTCAACAGAGTAGTTTATATCCCAGACAGCTAGACTAGGTACAAGGTAGAAATTAAGAACATCCAAATTGGAAAGGGGCAAGTATGATTGGTTACTGTTTGCAGGTGACATGAGGTTATATAAAGACCACCACAAAGACAGCCTTAAAAATCTTCAAACTAGTAACTGATTCAGCAAAGTTGATTATACAACGTCAGTGAACCAAAATCAGTAGTGTTGCTTTATGCTGAAAGAATTCTCTGAAAAAGAATCAAAGAGAGCAATCCCATTTTTTAAAAGCACACAGAAATAAATTTAACTAAACAGCTGAAGTATCTCTAAGATGAAAACTTTCACACTGATGTAACAAATTCAAGATGGCACAAAGAAATGGAAAGCAATTTTTAGTTCATGGACTGAAAAGATCAGCATCCTTAAAGTGTCTGTATTGCTCAAAGCAATAACAGATTCAGTGTAATCCCTACCAAAAATACCGATGACATTTTTCCCCCCACAGAGCTAGTTAGAATACTAATAAAGTTTGTACAGAACCACAAAAAACCTTGCATAGCCAGAGAAATTTTGAACAAAAAGAAGAACAGGCAACATAACACTGTATGGTTTTAAAACATTTTACAAAACTATTGCAATTCAAACAGCATAATACTCTCAGAGATACAGACTACAGACCAAAAGAACAGACTGGAAATCCCAGAAGTAAACCCATACAAAAATAGAAAACTGGTCTTTGACCAAGGTGCTAAGAATGTACATTGGAAAAAGAATTTTATTTTCAATAAACAGTGTTAGGAAATTAGATAATCACCTAAAGAGACTAGAGCCCTATCTTGCACTACCTATAAAAATCAATTCAAAATAAAGACCAAAAATGTAAGACATTTATCTATGGAACTACTAGAAGAAAACTTAGGTGAAATGCTTTGGGTCATTGGAATGGGCAAAATTTTATTTATTTATTTTTTTGGTTGAATTCCCAAAGCAGAGGAATCAAAATGAAGTACAGAGAATCTGATTTTCAACTAACTAAGGGGCTTCTTGCACAGAAAAACAAAAGAATGAAGTCTACTTACAAATTATTAATAACTAGCAATTACAAGGAACTTGACAGCAAGAGGACCATCCAATTTGGAAAAAAAAAAATGAGCAATAGATTTAATCAGTCATTTCTCAAAGGCAAACATATAAACGTCCAAGAAGTCCTTGGAAAAAATGTTCAGCATCACAGGTCATCTGTTAAGTGCAGATTAAAACAATTATGATTTATCACCTTGTTCCCATTAGACTGTTAACAAAAAGAAAAAGGATAACAAGTGTAAGCCAGGATGCAGAGAAAGGGAATGCCTACACACTGTTGGAATGTATGTAAAGCAGTGAAACCATTCTGGAAGACAAGAAAGAGGTTATTCCAAAAAGCAAACAGAATCACCGTATGCTCAAACAATACTATTGGGTATATCAAAGACAAATTTGCTAAGTCTGTTGAACAGCCACTTGTAATTTCATGTTTATTGCAGCAATATTCACAATAGCCAAAACACGGAAACTCAAGTGTCCATCAACTGATGAATGCAAAAAGTATGGTGCATGTGTAGATTGGAGTAATATTCAGTCATACAAGTGTGAACTCCTTTCAGTTGCAACAACATGGGCAGAAATGGAGGTCATCAAGTGAAATAAGCCAATTATAGGAAGACAAGCACTATGGGTCCAGCATTGCTGTATAGCAGATTAAGTCACCACCCAAGATGGTGACATCACATATAGGCGCTAGTTCAAGACCTGGCTGCTCCACTTCTGATCTGGCTCCCTGCTAATGTGCCTGGAAAAGCAGAAGAGGATGGCCTAACCGCGTGGGCCCCAGCACCCATGTCGGAGACGTGGATGAAGCTCCTGGCTTTGGCCTGGCCCATTCTCAATATTGTGGCTATTTGGGGAGTGAACCCACAGATGGAAGATCCATCTCTTCCCTCCTCTTTCTGTAAATCTGCTTTTCAAATAAATAAACAAGTCTGTAAAAAAAGACAAGTGCCTCATGATTTGATTCATATGTGGCATCTCAAACAGTTATCTCACTGAATTTGAGAGTATAATGGCAGTAAACAGAGCAAGGTAAGAATACAAAAGATGGTGAAATCAGGAAAGGTCATTTAATGAGGGTCTTAAGCCGCAAGTAGAAATGAATCCGAAACTATGGGGTTTTATTGCACAGTGGGGTGACTATAGATAATGTATTGTGCTTTTTTCTAGAAGAAAAAGCAAAAGCTAGGAAAAAATAGTTTTGAATGCTTTTACCATTAAAAAGAAATGATAAATATTTGGTGTGATAGATAATTTTACACTAACTAGAGATTCTTCAATATAAAACAATTATAGCTACATCACATGATTCCACGCAATTACGTTTTAATTTTTAAGTCAGTTAAAACTATATAAAAGTATCTTAGTATCCTAAAAAAACTTCGAACCATGAAAGGCCCATGATCATATGGCTCTATGGTTGAATTCTAACAAATTTAAAAAGAATTAACACCCAACATTCAGAAGCTCTTCGAAAAATTAGATGAGGACATATTATAACTCATACTATAAGGCTACCATTATCATGATAATAAAGTTAAAAAAAGACACTAGATGAACAGAAAAAAATCAGACTGATAATCCTCACATATATTAATGCAAAGTAAATATCAAAATACCAAACAAGTAAAAAAAAAAAAAACAAAATACCAAACAACTGAATTCAATAGTTTGTTAAAATCGGATTTCTCCTTGGAATCACAGATAGTTCAACATATGAAAACTCAATGTATCATATTATTATAATGAAGAAAATCTGCATGATATTATCAATTGATGAAGATAGTATTTGCCAAACTTCAGCATCCTTTAATGATGCAAAGATTGAATAAACTAGACATAGTGGGAACTTTCCCAACATAGCAAAGACTATATATGAAAGTAGCATTATAGTTAAGGTTGAAAGACTGAGAGCTTTTCTCCTATCAGGAACAAAAAAAATGATGCCCGTTTTTCCCACTTCTATTAAACATATTACAGAAAGTCTAGCTAGAGCAATCAGACAAGGAAATTGTCCATACATATATGGAAAAAGTGTAATCATCTCTATTTTGAGATGAGTATTTAATAGAGAAAACTCAACAATCTACAAAAAATGGAATTTAGGAATGAATTTACCAACTTTGCAGGATATAAAATTCAACATACCTAATCAGTTGCATTACTATAAATTATTAATTCCTGTTGGGATTCATCATCAATAATGTAACTCTTTTACAATCACATCCAAAACAAGCTACCTAGGAACACGTAAACCACATAATGAAAGACTTGCATACTTAAAACTGAAAAAAAAAATGCTTAAAGAAATCAAGACAAATGTAAATGAGAAATGACATCCCATTTATATGATTTGATATATATGATATATGATTTGATATATATATATATAGGTATATATATATATTGAAAGGCAGAGTTACAGAGAGAGAAAGAGATAGAGAAAGTCTTCCGTCCACTGGTTCACTCCCAGATGGCTGCAACAGCTGGAGCTGAGTGGATCTGAAGCCAGGAGCTTCTTCTGGGTCTCCCACATGGGTGCAGGGGCCCAAGGACTTGAGCCATCTTCTGCTTTTCCAGGCCATAGCAGGGATCTGGATCTGAAGTGGAGCAGCGGAGACTAGAACTGGGCTTTACCCTCTACGCCACAGAGCCACTCTCCAAGACTTAGTATTTTTAAGAGGACGGTATTACCTAAAGCATTATACTGATTAAGCGAACTCATTAACAAAATCACAGTGGGGTTATTTGAAGAAAAGGAAAAATCCATTTAAAGTTTATATGCTATTTCCACGGATTCCAAAAGACAAAACAATCTTGAAAACGAAGAACAAAGCTCTAAGCATCACACTTCTAGATGGCCATAGAAAGATATAGTATTCAGAACAGTGTGGTACTGGAGTAAGGACAGATGCATAAACCCATGGAACAGAAAGTAGACTCCAGAAACAAACCCTCATAATTATAACCAATTTACCTTTTTCAACACCATTCAATTTGGAAAAGGGTGATTTTTTTTCAGCAAATGACACTGGGAAAATTGAGGGTACACACACAGAGGCAAAAGAATGAATATGGGCTCTTGCTTTACTCCATCTACAAAATTAACTCAAAAAGGTTCAGACACCTAAAGATGATAGCTGCAACCATAGCACACTTAGAATACTTGGGAAAATCTTCATGACAGCATATTTCAGAGCGATTTTTTTGCTGTGACACCAAATGCACAAGTTAAAAAAAAAAAAAAGAGTACCGAAAGAATATAAAAACTAGACTTCATAAAAATTAAATGCTCCTGTAGGCCAAAGAATATTGTCGTAAGAATGATTTAATAGCCAGAGTATCCAGTTTTTACAATAACATGATTTAAAACCGGAAAAAGAATTTCAACAGATAAAGCTGTAAAGAAAAAAATAACCAGCAAGTACATTATAATATGTGCTGTGTCACTGATCTCTAGGAAATTTCAAGTTAAAACCACATTGAGACACAATTTCATTTGATTAGGAGGCTATTAAAAAACAAGAAAAATAAGTGCTTGAGGCCAGCACTGTGGCACAGCAGGTTAACACCCTGGCCTGAAGTGCCAGCATCCAATTTGGGCACCCTTTCTAGCCCCAGCTGCTCCTCTTCCAATCCAGCTCTCTACTGTGGCCTGGGGAAGCAGAAGATGGCCCAGGTCCTTGGGCACCTGCATGGGAGACCCAGAGGAAGCTCCTGGCTCCGCATTGGTGTAGCTCCAGCAGCTGTGGCCAGTTGGGGAGTGAACCAGCGGATGGAACACCTCTCTGCCTCTCCTCTTTCTGTGTAACTCGGACTTTCAAATAAATAAGAAAGTAAGTGCTTGTGAGGATGTGGAAAAATTAGAAATCTTGTGCAGAGTAGATGCAACATGAATTTTCAGCTGCAAATTCAAAAATTCAGGAAGTATAACAGAGGATACCAAGGTCTGCTGGAGAAGAATGGGGAATTATTGTTTGATGAATACAGAATTTGTCTGGGATAATGATGAAGTTCTAGGTATAGATAGTTGTGATGGTTACTCAACATTATGAAAATAATTAATGCTACTAAGATGCCTATAGAAGTGGTTAAAATACTTATCTTCCAATATATGTTTTGCTACAAAAAAACACTAACACAAACATTTTATTTAAAGGTGTAAGGTTAATAAGTTCAGGGAAGATTGTTTTCCTCTTACCATTTCATTAAACATTGCACTGGATAGATGAATAATAAAACTAGAAAATGAAAACCATATAGATTAACAAGGAATAGTTAAGGATACTTTTAAGTAGATAGAAATTCCTAAGGAATGTAAATGAAAGTCCCTAGAACTAGTAAGTAAATTTAATAAAGATTCCAGATTCAATGTTAGTGTACACAACTCAGTTGCACTGTAGTATAGAAGTTACACAGCCCAGCACGGGGGCGTAGTGGGTAAAGCCACTGCCTGCAGTGCTTGTATCCCATATGGGTACTGGTTTGAATCCCGGCTGCACTACTTTCCATCCAGCTCTCTGTTTTGGCCTGGGAAAGCAATAGAAGATGGATCAAGCGCTTGGGCTTGATGGGTGCAGCTCTGCCCATTGCAGTCAATTGGGGAGTGAACAAGTGGATGGAGGACCTCTACTCACTCTCCCTCTTTCCTTCTCTCTCTGTGTAACTCTAACTTTCAAATAAATGTATCTTAAAACAAACTTACAAATAATTTTAAACAGAATCTAAGATCACTACTTTCTCCAACATCAAAGCTACAAGCAACATACACAAATAAGTTTCTTTAAATATGTATAAGATCTGCACAATAAAAACAATAAAAACATTACTGGAAGAAATCAAATAAAATGTAAATTATCAGGCAGGCATATAATATTCATGAATGACAACACCAATAATTAAGATATTATCAACAAATAGATACAATGCCAACTCAAGAAAAAAATGCACTTCTTAGAATACAGATTATTTCACAAGGCATTTTTGTGAGCTTCATTGGTGTTATACCCTGTGTGGGCATTCTGTCCCTTTTTTGTTACTCAGAATATTCCATTCTCTCCTTTATCTCTCTCTCTCATTCTTTACCGATTCTACTGGAAGACATTTTGGATTACTTAAGATGTGAGTAGTTTTGAATAAAGCTTCTACTGATACTGTACAGATTTTTGTGTGATCATGTTTTCATTTCTGTTCAATAAAAAGTTTAGAACACCATTTGGGGATCATATAGCATATATACATAACAGTCATAAGCTATTTTTCAAAGTATTTTTACTATTTTGCCTCCCATCAGAAATACTTCAGAATTCGAATTGTTGTATATTCTTGCTGACACTAAAGAGGTATGAAAATTTGAAAATTCTGAGAATTGTTAAATATAATAAGAGAAAGTAAATAAATGTTTGCTTGGGATGGCACAATAGATTATACTCCTACCATTTTGAATTATCATTAGCCATGTGATGAAGTCAAAACCCTAGAGAAACCCTTATGTGACAAGCCATGGTAGCAGCTTTATTAGGGACTATAGTTCCAGCAGTTCCCACTGTCTGCCACTGATTGGGTGAATGGTATAAAATGCGGTGTCTGTGGCTTGCACTTGAAGACCTACATTTTTAAAAAAGATTTATTTGAAAGGCAGAGTGACAGAGATAAAGGCTAAAGGACAGAGGGAGAGGTAGAGAGGGAGAGGGAGAGAGGAGAGAATCTCCATCACTTGGTTCACTCACCAAAAGGCCACAAGAGCTAGGGTTGGACCAAGCCCAAGCCAAAAGCTTGGGAATCCCACCAGATCTTCCACATGGGTGCCAAGGCCACAAGTACATGGACCATCATCTGCTGCATTCTCAGGAGCATTAGCAGGGAGTTGGATTTGAAGCAGAGCAACTGGGACTCAAACTGGCACAGATATGAAATGCTGATGTCACAAGTGGCAGCAATCAGTTGCATCACAATGCTGACCCCATGCACTAGAATTCTCATGTGATTCCTAAGTAGTAACACAAGACAGCCAGGAAGGCAGTTTGTCTCCTTGCTTTAAGGGAGTCCCTGTAACATCAGGACAAGCTGATACCACTGGGAAGGTGAAATGACTTGGATCCCTGTAAAAATAAGTAGACAGGAGAATTGCTCAAATTCCTCACTGGGCTGGGGACTTTCTGCGCCTCCTCACCTGGGCAAGCTATCAGAGGGCTTTTGGCTGTAACGAGAATTCAGCTTGGGAAGTGCTGTTTCATGCCTTAATAAATGCCCTAAAAGATGAGCTTAAGCAATTTCTTCAAACAGAAAGATCAAAGGTTAAAGAATCAGATCTGGCTCAAGAGCCCATGAGAGTATTCTAGGCATGGAAAGCCAAGACACTCTGGGAAAAAAAAAAAAAAAGACCTAAATGAAAGATCCCAGTGGAATGAATGGGGCCATCAAAGAAGGAGGTACCTTTCTCTGAAGGGAGCAGAGAACCTCCACTTTGACTATGACCCTGTCGGAATAAGATTGAAGTCGCAAACCCTAAAGGCTTCCATAGCCTCGGCAACTCATGACTAGAGCCTAGGGAGATTCCTGACGCCATAAACAAGAGTATCAAATTGTTAAATCAACTTCAGGAGTCACTGTGTACTTACGTCTCATGAGGGATCTGTCCTTAATGTGTGGTCCAATGTGAAGTAATGCTATAACTAGTACTGAAACAGTATTTTACACTTTGCATTTCTGTGTGGGTGCAAACTGATGAAATCTTTACTTAGTATATACTGAATTGATCTTCTGTATACAAAGATAATTTAAATTGAAAAAAAACTTGGTGTTAAGTTGGAATGCATAGAAAATTAATTTAAAAAAAATATCATGTAGGATCTCTGTTCTTAATGTGCTATACATTGTGAATTAATACTATAACTAGTACTCCAACAGTATTTTTCACTTTGTGTTGCTATGTGAGGGCAAACTGTTGAAATCTTTACTTAATATATAGTAAACTGATCTTTTGTATATAAAGAGAATTGAAAATGAATCTTGATGTGAAGCAAGGGGAGAGGGAGTGGGAAAGGGGAGGGTTGCGGGTGGGGGGGAAGTTATGGGGGGGGAGCCATTGTAATCTATAAGCTGTATTTTGGAAATTTATATTCTTTAAATAAAAGCTTTATTAAAAAAGAATCAGAGAGGAACAGGAACAATGAAAGTAAATGTAAATACAATATGCTATTATTTTCTTTACAAGTTGTTTAAATCATACAAAATATTGAAGCAAAAAAAATTTAGCAATTATATAGTAATATTACAATGGTAAAGGAATCTAAAAGTGAGATTACACAACTCGAAGGGGTAAAAGACTGATAACACATGAGTACAAGGGCACTTCAAAAAGTTAATGGAAAATAGAATTAAAAATAAGTTTACTTTGCAAAATTTTTGAGATTTGTGCATTCAAAGGGGTATTCAAAAAGTTCATAGAAAATGTACATTATGAAAAAACTATACATGGATTACTCAGCAGAACCACTATGAAAACATACCAAAGGATATTCTAAAACATACTGGTAAAATCAAGATTAAACCCTTAAAATCTTCCTGCAAGTCATAGGAGGACAAGAGAAGACAAACAGAAATGAGTCTCCGAGGAGACAAATATAAAACAAACAACAAAATGACAGACTTAGGCACCAGCATATCCATACTTTTTAAAATGTAAATAGTCTACATATACTAGCAGAATAGCAGAGGGTATACAAAATTGAGTAATTCAACCATATGTTGTTTCTAAGAAACTCATGTCAAATTAAATGACAAAGCAAGACTTAAAGGATTTAAAAAGATAAAGCATGAAAATTGACACATGTGTATACATATTAATATTTGATAGTATTGACTTTAGAGCAATAACAATTACTAGAGACAATGTGGAATACTACAAGATAACAGGGCTCAACAAGGAAGATATAATGCTAATAAATATGTACGCACAAAACAGCAGAGCTGCACAATCAGAGAAGCAGACAAATCTCCATGATAGTTGGGGACTTTAGAGTCTAGTCTCAGCTACCGATAGACTCACTAGGAGAAAAATCAATAAGGATATCGAAGATTTAAGCAACATAACGCACCAAAATAATCTCATGACACAAAGAGAACACTCCAACATCAGAAGAATGTGAATGTTTAAGTTCCATGAAGGATTGATTCACTAAGAAAGACCAATTACTGAGCCCTAAAGGAACCTTCTGAGAATTTCTAAAAAATGGAAATAGTGTTATCACCGACCATAATGCAGTCAAACTAGAAATAAAAGACAGTAGTAAAGTCTCAAAATATGTGGAAATTAGCAAGACACTTTGAAATAATCTGAGTCAAAAGAGAAGTCTCAAAGGAAATTGATTATTACATAGAACAAAATGAATACAAATATACCACATACCAAAATCTTTGAGATACAGCAACAGCAGCACTGAAAGGAAATTAGGACAACTCAAGTAAGTAATTCATTTCCTATCTGAAAATTTAAAAAAAAAACAGAAAAATAAAATACACAGAAATCAAGAAGGAATACTACACAACAGTAAAAAAACTGAAATCTGGTCATTTGCAACAAAATGGATGAAACCAGAAAACATCATACTTAGAGAAATAAGACAGTCCCAATGGGAAAAACTCTGCATATTTTCTCTGACATGTGTTAACTGATACAGCACCTAGAAGATAACCTTAAGAAGTGAAATTGACATTTTGAGAAGCAATGACTTTGAAATAGCCCTTCTCTTAACTGTTGAAGAATATTTTTTTCTTTTGTTTTGTGATTTTCTTTTACCTTTTTTTTTTTTTTACTTTTTTTATATTAATCCTTGAACTCCTAACACAGTCAACCAACTGTGTACAAAGTTAATTGAAAATTGATCTTAGTAAAAAATAAGAGTTAAAAGAAGAGGTAAGAGAAAGGGGGCTGAGAGTATGGGTGAGGGGGCAGGCATGGTGGGAAGAAGTATCGTGATCCTAACGTTGTAATAGTGAAATGTATGAAGTCTGTAATTGTAAAGCAGTATAGTTCTGCTTATATTCCTACGGACTTATTTTAAGAGTACAGTTTAAAAACTTGACATGGGACCCTAAATCCCCTTAGGCTGAGAGGTAAAAATAGCAGCTTAAGTGTTATAGAGATCATGTGGAAAGCACATGTGTTAAAGTGATCATATAGATAGACCAAGGGTTAAATTGTTCATATAAATAGGAGTGTTTAGTAATAAAAATAGAGCGAATTCAAAAGGAGTGCATGCTCCAACATGGGAAGCATACAATAGACTTATAGAATCATTATCACCTTAAGCAGCACTCTAACATCAGAATCAGCCCCTTAGGCACTCCAGTCTGGCTGAAAAGCCCAGGCAAACATTTCAGGCATGGCAAGACAGGACACTGTGGCAAAAACAAACAAACAAACAAAACAAAAACAAAAACAAAAAAAGCTGTATATGAAGGATCTCTGTGGGTGAGACCTCAGAGTAAAAAAGCGGCCACCAAAGGAGGATATAATTTTTTTTCTGAAGGGAGGTCAGAACTTTGACTTTGCTTATGGCCTTGTGTAAATACTGATGGAGATTGTGGACTCAAAAAGCTGCTAAAACCTTGGCAGCTCATGTCAAAAGCCTCGGATGATCACTAACATCATACCTAAGAGTGTTAATTGTTAAATAAACACGGGTTACTGTGCAATAACTTCCCATGCAGGACCTCTGTCCCCAAAGTATTGTATTCTGGGAATTAATAGTCAAACTTGCTCCTAAAGAATTATTTCTTCTAGTCTATTAAGTGGAGGATATTTTTGTGTCTTGCAAATTATATCTAAAAGCTCTCAAAAGATCATCCTAGGTTTCTTGTTTAAAGATAATTAAGTTTCTAAAAGGAAATAGGGGGAAGGAAGGAAGGGAGGGAGGGAGGGAGAGGGAAAAGAGGAAAAAGCAGAAGGGGAAATAAAAAAAGTACATCTTGAAGATAATTTTACTGTTCTATGAACAGCCCTAGTCTGGACTTCAGAGGAACAGTTGTTTCTGGGGGGTTTTTCTGGGGGTCTTTTTTCTTCTTTTTCTCTCTCAAAGTGCTGAACTATTTACCTACAAACCCAAAGAAATCAATGAAACTGGAAATAGGAAAACAATTAAAAAATAATTCAATGAAACCAAAGGCTGGTTATCTGAAAAACAAGTTAGTAAAACTGGTAAGCCTCTTTTAAGGCTGGCAAGATCAAAGCAAAGAAAAACATTAGAATTGAAATAGGAGTTGTCCTCTCAGGTCCTGTAGCCACTGAAGAGATAATAACAAAGTCATTGCTTCTAATACCTGCATCCCAAATCAGAGTACCAGTTCAAGTCCAGAATCCCTGCTAATGTGCCTGGCAAAGCTGTGGAGGATGGACCATGTACAATGATCTCTGCCATGCATGTGAGAGATCTGGATGGAGTTCTGGGCTCCTGTCATTGATCTTGACCAGCCTAGCCATTGTGACCCTTTGGGGGAGTAAACCGGTGGACACAAGATCTTCTCTATTTCTGCTTCTATTACTCTGCCTTTTATATAATTTAATAATTCTTTAAAAATACCACTTACACTGGTTTCAGAAAGAATAAAATGCTTGGCTGTAAGTTTAACCAAGGAGTGTATAGATATGTACATGCTAAATAACAAAATAATGATGAAATCAGAGAAGATGCAAATACAAGGTATTACATGTTCATGGATCACAATTTCACTGTCAAGATGTCCATACTACCCAAAGCAATCTATAGACAAATTAAAAAAAACATACAAAAAAACCAAAGAAAAACACATTGACCAAAGGGACAGAATACAGTTCTCATTAAACACACAAACACACACATACAAACCCCACACATGGTTAAGTAATCTTTGGCACCTGTACATTTACATGTGGAAAAAATAAAATTGGATCCTTACATCATGCAAAAAAATCAATTCAAAATGGATTCAAGACTTACATGTAAGTTGTGAAACCACAACACTATGGGAAGAAAACATGGAAAAAAATTTTTTTACATTGATCTTGGCAATTACTTTTTAGATATAATCCTAAAATTATAGGCAATGAAAGCCAAGCTGACCAAGTGGGATTGCAATAAACCAATAACTTTCTACATGGTAATGAAAAATCATCAACTTGAAATGAAATTATGGGTTAAAGTATTTGTAAACCTCATGTTGTCTAAGAGGTACATATTTAAAATATTTAATGAACTCAAAGCACTAGCCATCAACACCTTAATAGGAAGTATGTAAAAGATGTGAGAAGACATTCTTCCAAAGATGATATACACATGGCCAATAGGTTTAGGAAAATGTACTCAGTATCACTAATCATCAGGGGAATTCAAATACAACCCCAATGAGATATTGACCCACACTCATCAGGATGGCTCTTCTCAAAGTCAAAAGATCAACAGTATTGGTGAGGATGTGGAGAAAAGGCAGCCCTTGTCCCATAACACTGATGGGTGTGCAGATCAGCACAGCCATTATAGAAAACAGCATGGGAGCTCATTAAAAATTATGAATAGAACTACCGTATGATCCAACAGTCACACTCCTGGGTACATATCCAAAGGATGTAAAAGTAGTTTGTTGAAGAGATATCTACATACTGGTGTTCATCGCAACAGTAACCAAGATAAATAAGTGTCCATCAATAGTTAATGAAATGTGAGGCATGTACGCACACATAAACACCAATAATTGGGAAAATGATTTCCTTTTAAAAATCATTCATCTTTGTGAGACATAGAAAAACCTACAAGACATTATGAAGAATATTGCATCAGATACAGGGTAACAAATACATATGGTTTCACTTAAACATGCAATTTCTAAAGTCAAATTGATCAAAGCCGAGAGTAGAATAGTGGCATTCAGAAACTAGGGGGTGTGTGAAATGGAGATGGGGGCTATAAGATGAGTAATTTCTGATGAGTGGTAACCATAGTTAAAAATAATTCAATTCTTGTTACTTGCAGAGTAGATCTTACATATTTTATTTTTTAAAAGATTTATTTATTTACTTGAAAGAATTAGAGAGGGGTTGACACTGTGGCTAAGCTTCTGCCTCTGGCACCGGCATCCCATATGGGCGCCAGTTAGGGTCCTGGCTGCTCCTCTTATGATCCAGCTCTCTGCTGTGGCCTGGGAAAGCAGCAGAGGATGGCTCAGGTACTTCCGCCCCTGTACCCCCGTGGGAGACTCAGAAGGGGCTCCTGGCTTTAGATTAGCACAGCTGAAGCCACTGGGGCCATTTGGGGAGTGAACCAGTGGACAGAAGACCTCTCTGTCTCTACCTCTCTCTTTCAAATAAATAAAATAAATCTTTAAAAAGAATTACACAGAGATGGCAGCAATGGCCGGAGCTGCACTGATCCAAAACCAGGAGCTTCTTCTGGGTCTCCAACATGGGTGCGTGGGCCCAATGGCTTGGGCCATCTTCCACTGCTTTCCCAGGCCATAGCAGAGAGCTGGATTGGAAGTGGAGCAGCCGGTACTTGAACCAGCACCCATATGGGATGCTGGCACTGCAGGCTGTGGCTTTACTCATTACACCATAGCACCGGCCCCGATCTTATGTATTTTCACTAGGGAAAAAAGGGGTTACAGTCATGCTTATTAGCTTAATTTTGGTGATCACTTCACAATGTAAACATACATCCAAATACCATGGGTAGTGGCATTGGGAGATAGGCTTTTAAGAAGTAATTCATGGGGGCCGGTGCTGTGGCATAGTGGGTAAGGCTGCCACCTGCAGTGCCAGCATCCCATATGGGGCATTGGTTCCAGTTCCAGCTGCTCTACTTCTGATCCAGCTCTCTGCTATGACCTGGGTAAACAGTACAAGAAGGCCCAAAACCTTGAGCACCTGCACCCACGTGGGAGACCTGGAAGACACTCCTGGCTCCTGGCTTTGGATTGGCACAGCTCCAGCCATTGCAGCCAACTGGGGAGTGAACCAGCAGTTGGAAGACCTCTCTCTCTGCCTCTCCTTCTCTCTCCAACTAACGCTGACTTTTACACAAATAAATAAATCTTTAAAAAACAGGAAATTCATGGAGCTTACTGCTCTAGTCTAGGGGAAGACAGCTTAAAAAAAGTGCAGAGAGTACAGTTTCAGGGAAGAATCAGCATGAAAAAAGCAGAGGAACTCAACACAACTTAGAGGGACAGGGGATTTAACATGCAGGGTGTGGATGTGCAAAACTCAGGGCCCAGCAGCCAAGAGCCTCAGCACTAGCTCTGGAGAATCAAGTCAGACCGTACTGGCAGTGCAAGCCAGTGGTGATAAAGCTGTGGGAAGAGCCTGGCAGGAGTCTGGCTTGGAGCCCTGTGGGGGACAGTGTACTTGGCAATCTACAGGGGGACAAAAAGAGGGTACATTTCTTTCTTTCTGACCACCCAGCACTTGTGTTCTGTAACTAGCTGAGAGCACTCAGATATCATTTTTGACATAAATAACAGCTGTTCCAGCTTTTATCAGTGTGTCCAGTAACCAGCTGAGAGATGCCCAAGTCTGGCTGGGAGAACTAACAGTGGATTGAGTGCTCATGACTCTGGGAGCCTTGTGCGCCGAGACTTTGAAAACACTATTCCTATGTGGGAGCATGCAAGGTGTGGCTGGATCTTTGGGCAGTCACCATGGATGGCTCCACATGTTCGGGGCTCCCCGATTCCCTGATGTGAGCTACTGCTGAGGGATTTGCTCTCACTGAGGACTGCATGGAACCTTTGTGTGCTTGTTCTGACAGCACAGAGGAACATTGTACGCACTGGGGCTATAACCCACACATTGGCATCCTTGGAGGAGAGGAGCTGAGACAAAGATTATACCAACAGACCTGATCTAATCTCCCGCACCATGGCTCACTTAGTTAATCCTTCGCCAGAATCCCATATGGGCGGCAGGTTCTAGTCCTGGCTGCTCCTCTTCCAGTCCAGCTCTCTGCTGTGGCCCAGGAAGGCAGAGGAGGATGGCCTGGGTGCTTGGGCCCCTGCACCTGCAAGGAGACCAGGAGAAGTACCTAGCTCCTGGCTTTGGATCAGTGCAACGCTGGCCGCTGCGGCCATTTGGGGAGTGAACCAATGTAAAGACTACCTTTTTCTATCTCTCATTTTTTTTTTATTTGACAGGTAGAGTTAAAGACAAAGATTTAACATGGCCAGCTTCGGTGTCACCTTAGACACTCCCCTCATCAAAAAGCACTGAGCAGGGCTCCCTGACCGCACCCAGCACATGATTCTGGGATTCACTGAAAGAGCAGACACTCTACTAAGACACAGAGGCATAGTTCATAGGTGAAAGCCATCACAGGACAAAAATAAGTAATTAAAAATGAAAAACCAATGAGCATCTCACAAATGCCTAAAAATAATTGCAGCAATTAAAGAAAAAATAAGGAAGACAGCATCATGCCCCCAAAGAACACAATACTACCAAAGTAGAATATGAAGATGAAGAGACAGAAACAGAAATAAAAAAATTGATAGGATTACTTAGAAGTAATCAGAAGTAAATTCATGAACTAAAGAAACCCATACATGACATGAAAATTTTTCCCATGAAATTGAGATTTTAAAGAGAAATCAAGATGAAATAATGGAAATGAAGATTTAAACAGATCAAATAAAAAGTATCCCAGAAAGTCTAAAGAACAGACTTGGTGGACTTGGTGAGGCAAAACATAGATTATCAAAGTTAGACAACAGATCTCTAGAAATTGTATAGTCTGATCAAGGAGCAAATTAAATAACTAAAAAACAATGTTGGAGATTTATGGGGTACTATCAAATAACTCAACATACAGGTTATTGGAGTTCCTGATGGCATGGAACGAGAATGGATTAGAAAGATCTTTTTGTGACTTATAGAAAACTTTCCTAATTTGGAAAAAGGGGGCATCCAAGTAAAAGCAGCACACAGAACCCTTAATAGACATGACCAAGAAAGATCTCCACATTGATACATTATGTTTTACCGTGGAGAGTTTGACTATAAAGAAAAGATTCTAAAATGTGCAAAAGAGAAACATCAGATTACTTTCAGAGGATCTCTAATTAGACTCACAACTAAATTCTCTTAATAAACCCTATAGGGTTTATTAGGAGAATGCTGAGATATATACCAAATCTTTAGAGAAAAAACTGTTAACCTAGAATACTGTGCCCTGCAAAGTTCTCATTCATGAATTAAAGTGAAATAATGACCTTTCTTAAACAGAAAATCAATCAACCACCATTCAACAAATGATACTTAAGGATGTGCTACACACAGATACACAGAAACATGGTCATCACTAAGAAGGGGAAGGTAAAAGAACTCTCAGTAAAAGTACAAAGGAAATTCAAAGTAAACAATAGAAATATTTATGGAAAAATGGCAGGGCCAAGTTATGTGTCGTTAGTCATCTTGTATGTAAATGGCCTCAGCTCTCCAGTTAAAAATATAAGGACTGAGTGAATGGATTAAAAAACAATACACATCTATTTGCTGCCTACAAGAAACATCTTGCCAACAAAGTGAAAGGATGGGAAAAGATATTCTACACTAATGAAAACCAAAGAAAGAGCTGATGTAGCCATCCTAATCAGACAAAACAGACTTTAACAAACTGTTAAAAGAGACAAAGAAGGACACTACATATTGATTATGGGATCAATTCAACAGGAAAATGTGACTGTAACAAATGTATATGCACTAACTACAGGGCACAGGGTTACTTAAAAGAAATGTTATTGGATCTAAAGGGAGACAGAGAACCCAATACTACAGTAATGGGGGACTTCAATACCCCAAATTCTGCAATGGACAAATCAACCAGACAGAAAGCTAGCAAGGAAAGAGTTAACTGAAACTACAGAACAAATGGACCTGACAGCTATCTACAGAACTTTCTATCCTACAATTACAGAATACACATTCTTCTCAATAGTGTATGGAGCTTTCTCCAGGGTAGACCACATGCTAAGCCGTGAAGCAAGTCTCAGCACATTAAAAGAAAATTGAAATCATACTATGCATCTTCTCTGACCAAAATGGAATGCAGTTGGAAATAAACAACACAAGAATCACTAGAACGTATGTAAACACCTGGAGACTGAGTAGCATGCTCCTGAATGGACAGTGGACCTTTGAAGATCACAAGAGAAAAAAAAAATTTCCAGAAGCAAATGAAGATGACAATACAACATCAAAATTTATGGGATACAGCAAAAGTAGTGCTAAGAGGAAAGTTTATAGCAATAGTTGCCTACATCAAGAAACTGGAAAGGCATCAAAAAATGAACTATCACTGCATCCTAAGGACCTAGGAAAACAAACCAAACTGAAGTTCGTAGGAGGAAAGAAAAAAATTCAAGAATTAAAAAAAAAATTGTAACCAAAACACAATACACAAGATCAGGAAGGCTTCCGGTCGTCGTCGTCGCCGCTGCTGCCGCTGCTCCTGCTGCTGAGGCTGCTGGCGGAGGCCGGAGGATCGGGCGGCGGCGGCGGCGGCGGCTGAGAGGGCGGCGGCGGGAGCGGAGCGGGACGAGGAGGGGAGAGAAAGCGAGCGAGGAGCGAGCGGAGCGCGCCCTTCCGCCCGCCTGAGAAGCCGGAGCCGCCCGGGCCCGCCGCCGCCGCCGCCCGCCTGCCTGCCCGCCCGCCCGCCAGCCTGCCTGCCCGCCCGCTCGTCCGCCGGACAAAGCCGAGAGCCCGCGCCCACAGCCATGTCCTCGTCCGCCGGCAGCGGTCACCAGCCCAGCCAGAGCCGTGCCATCCCCACGCGCACCGTGCCCATCAGCGACGCCGCGCAGCTACCTCACGACTATTGCACCACGCCCGGCGGGACGCTCTTCTCCACCACGCCGGGAGGAACCCGAATCATTTATGATCGAAAATTTCTGTTGGATCGTCGCAATTCTCCAATGGCTCAGACCCCGCCCTGTCATCTGCCCAATATTCCAGGAGTCACTAGCCCTGGCACCTTAATCGAAGACTCCAAAGTAGAAGTAAACAATTTGAACAACTTAAACAATCATGACCGGAAGCATGCAGTTGGGGATGATGCTCAGTTTGAAATGGACATCTGACTCTCCAGCAAGGATTAGAAGAGCAGCAGCATGGAGGCCTGTGTGTACCTGACTTGACCAATAGGATCCACAGTGGAAAGACAAGAGGCAGCACCAGCAGTCCCCCTTGCAGTTTGCACTGCCCCCCTCCTGCAGGTGCCAAATAATGGGATGATGAGCTGCATCTGACCATTTCTCCTCCTCTCCTCTTACCCTTCCCACTTAGGTTAGCTTGAAGGCCCTGGGAGTATTTGTATAGAACCAAGCAGTCCGTAGCAGAAACATTTGAACCAGCTTCCTTGGTCATTTTTCTATTGAAAACCACCTATCCCCCCTCAGATCTGCCCCAAACCAAATCTCAGCACCCTGATAACTTCCTGCTGGGGCTTCCGGCAAAGGGATCCAGAGGTTTGGCGGGTTCTGCATTGTTCATTTTCCTTAACCTCCTCTCTCCTCCCTGGCTCTGGATCCTGCCTGTGCTTCAGTGCTGCATTATTGTGGGTTTGGGTCTTTACAACCACCAGAGGAAATGACAAAAGAGAGAGCTGCTCTCCCTTTTACCTTTGGCCTGTGTCCTTCAGGATGGCACACGGTTTGTGCAACTCTGGTAGCGTTACCCTGTGACACATTTTGAAGCCCCTTCCCCTCTTTCCTCTGGGAGGAGTGCCTTCTGCCCTGGTCTCACAGTATCCTGCCGTTCCTTTCCATAGATGTGTGTGCAGACTTGTTTAAACTGTCAGAAGAGAGCCCTCAGGAATGGCTGTTCTTTGCTCCCTGCCATTCCTGCCTGCTTGCTCTGACTGCTGGCAGAGTCCTCTGTATATCCGGATGGTTCATCTGCTCCCAGAGCAAGTCCATCCCAGATAAGAAAGGCGCATCAGCTTCCACTGGTGGGGAAAGCCCGAAGGCAGTATTGTGCCAGGTCACCCATGAGGGTGGCCCCTGGAGAGTGTGGAATCTCTGGCATACCCCGTCCCAGCAGTCGCTGTTTTAAGAGCCAATGAGCATTGTCATATTTGTTGTCCTCTATGTGAGTTTAAAGCTGCCTCTCAGGTTATTCCAAGACAAGAGCTCTCTTTCCTTTGGCTGGTCTGCTTTGTTTGACTGCTGGGATAGATAAGCATGGGCTTCAGAGTGCGTTCCTCCCAGTTTTCTTGCCTTTCCCACTGTACTCTGGACTTTCCCTTCCTCTTCATTCCTTCTTCCTCCCTCCTTCCCTTCTCTGCCAGGCTGTTTTTCAAATCCACTTCAAAGATACCTCTAGTGTTGGTATCTGATAATACCTGTTACTGCTCTTATTTGAGGAGTAACCTTTTATTTTTAAGATGACTACAGACCTATTTTTAGATATGTTTTCAGTACAATTCTGAACAGCAACTTTTTAATTAAACACCATCCAGTGTTAGGAAGGTGGGAAATGTCCATTGGCAAGTCTGCTGTTCTGTGTTACATCCCAGTCTCTTCTGAGCTCTCTCCTGCCTCCCCCAACTTGGGTGTGTGTGTCTGCAGTTTGTAGAGTGGTTTGTGAACCTGGATCATTCTGCCTTGCTGTGGGTTGTTCAGGAAACCCACCCATTCTTTCTGCTGGCCCTGTGCTTTCTCATTCACCCTCCTTGCCTCCTGCCTGTCCTGGGGCTGTGGATTGGCACAGCAATCCCAGGAGCGGGACTCCCTCATAGCTGAATGCATCCATAAGTAAAGGAGCCACCGTGTCCTGGAGATTGGCAACAATCAGACTCCAGGGTGAGAGCAGGGCTGCTCCTGATCAGCTAAGAAAGAAAGCTGTTTATCTTTGGAACTATCAACGCCCCTGTTTGTGAACACATTGTAGGAAGAAGAGAGGAGAAATGTCTTTGGAACTTTGTTCTGTTTCTGCTACAAAATGTGAATAGTGCAAAGAGTGAAAACCTTTTGTGATGGTTGATGTCTCAGGAATAAGCTGGATCTCCAGTGTTTGGGGGATGCTTTGACTCTCAAAAACCGATAATCAGAAAAGTATTTTTTTTTGTTTGTTGAATGTGTCGCTGTTCTGATTTTAATTAAACTCCAAATTTCGCTTTAAAAAAAAAAAAAAAAAAAGATCAGGAAAACTACAAGCTGGTTTTTTGAAGAAAAATAAAAGACACACCACTGGGCCAAATAACCAAAAGAAGTAGAGAGAATACCCAAATCAGTAAAATTAGAAATCAAAAAGGAAATATAAAAAGACACCACAGAAATAAAAAGACTCATCAGAAATTAATACAAAGAGCTGTCTTCCAACCAACTGGGAAACCTAGAAGAATGCACACATTCCTGGACACATACAACCTACCTAAATTGAGCTATTAGACATAGAAAACCTGAATAGACATATTGCCAAGATGGAAAATGAATCAGTAATAAAGACCCTGCCAACAAAGAAAAGCCAAGGACTAGATGGCTTCATTGCTGAATTCTTCTAGTCATTTAGAGAACTTCAATTCTTAAGCTGTTCAAAACAATTAAATGGAAGGGAATCCTCCCAAACGCCTTAATTCCTAAACCTGAAAAAGAAAGAAGAGAGAAAGGGAACTACAGCACAATTTCATTGATGAACATAGAAGCAAAAATGCTCAGCAATATACAAGCCTTTTGAATCCAACAACATATCAGAGAGGTCATTCACCCAAAGTGGGATTTATCCCTGGTATGCAGGGATGGTTCAACATTTGCAAATCAATGCTATACATTCACAAAATGCAGAACAAAAACCATATGATTATCTCAATAGATGCAGAGGAATCATTTGATAAAATACAACACCTTTTCATGATGAAAATTCTAAGCAAATTGGGTATAGGAAGAACATTCCTCAATGCAATCAAGGAAAGTTATGAGAAACCCATGGAAAGCATCCTATTGAATGGGTAAAAGTTGGAAGCATTTCCACTGAGATCCGGTACCAGACAGGGATGCCCACTCTCACCACTGCTATTCAATATAGTTCTGGAAGTTTTAGCCACAGCCATTAGGCAAGAAAAATAAATCTGAGGGATATAAATTGGGAAGGAAGAAATCAAACTATCACTATTTGCAGATGACATGATTCTACATATAGGGAATCCAAAAGACTCCACTAAGAGACTACTAGAACTCAAATAGTTTGCTAAAGTGGCTGGATATACAATAAACAGATCAAAACCAATAGCCTTTGTACAGACAATACCATGGCTGAGAAAGAACTTTGGAATAAAATTAACCAGGGATGTCAAAGGTATCTATGATGAGAATTACAAAACATTAGAGAAAGAAATATAAGAGACATAAACACACACACAAAAGGGGAAAATCTTCCATGTTCATGGGTTGGAAAAATTACTATCAAACTGTCCAAAATACTCACAATTTACATAATTGATGTGATACCAATCAAAATACCAAAGACATTCTTCTCAGATCTAGAAAAATATTTTAAATTTCTATGGGAACATAGGAGACCTCTAATAGCTAAGGCAATCTTATTCAACAAAAAACTGGAGGCATCACAGTACCAGATTTCAACACATACTACCGAGATTTTGTAACAAAAAAGCATGTTACTGACACAAAAACAGAGGGATACACCAATGGAACAGAATAGAAACGCCACAAATCAACCCACACATCTGTAATCTACTTAAGTTTGACAAAGGAGCCAAAATCAACCCCTGGAGCAAAGACAGTCTGTTCAATAGACACTGCTGAGGAAACTTGATCTGCACATGCAGAAGTATGAAGCAAGATCCTACCTTGCACCTTACACAAAAGTCCACTCAAAATAGACCAATCAAATTATTAGAAAACACTGGAGAAACTTTGCAAGATACTGCCATAGGCAAAGAGTTCTTGGAAAAGACTCCAGAGGCACAGGCAATCAAAGTTAAAATTTACAAATGGGATTACATCAAATTGAAAAGCTTTTGTACTACAGAAGAAACAGGAGAGTGAAGAGGCCAACCGACAGAATGGGAGAAATCATTTGCAAACTATGCAACTGATAAAGGACTAATAACCAGAATATATAACTAGATCAAGAAACTCAACAACAGCAAAACAAATAACCCAGTTAAGAGATGAGCAAAGGACACCAATAGGGGTTGTTCAAAAAAAGGAAATCCCAATGACCAACAGGCACATGAAAAAATGATCATGATCACTAGCTGTCAGGTAAATGCACATCAAAACCACAATGAGCTTTCATCTCACCATGGTTAGAATGGCTTACATGCAGAAATCACGAACAAATGTTGGTGAGGATGTGGGGAAAAGGTACCCTCATCCACTGTTGGTGGGAATGTAAACTGGTAAAGCCACTATGGAAGACAGTATGGAGATACTTCAGAAATCTCAGAAATCTGAATATAGACCTGCCGTATGACCCAGCCATCCCACTCCTGGGAAGTTACCCAAGGGAAATGCAATCAGCATATGAAAGAATCATCTGTACCCCCTTTTTTTATTGCAGCTTAGTTTATATTAGCTAAAATATGCAATCAACCCAAATGCCCAGCTACTGAAGACCAGATATAGAAGTGATGGGATATGTATACCATGGGATGCTATACAGTGGGAAAAAAATGACATCCTGTCATTGGCAATGAAATGTATGAAACTGGAAAACATCATGCTTAGTGAAATAAGCCAGTCCCAAAAGGACAAATACCATATTCTTCCTGACCTGTGATCACTAATACAGCACCTAAAAGGTAATCTAAAGAAGTGAAGATGATACTTTCAACAGCCATTGTATTGACTGTTGAGGAACCAGGTTTTTTTTTTTTTATGCTATTTCTAGGACTCTTAATATAATCTTTTGTGTATAAACTGAATTGAAAATAGGTCTTTGCAAATATTTTTTCCCATTCTGTCGGTTGCCTCTTCACTTTCCTGACTGTTTCTTTTGCAGTACAGAAACTTCTCAATTTGATGCAATCCCAATAGTTAATTTTGGCTTTGACTGCCTGTGCCTCCAGGGTCTTTTCTAGGAAGTCTTGCTGGTACCTATATCTTGCAGGGTTTCTCCAATGTTCTCTAATAATTTGATGGTGTCAGGACGTAGATTTAAGTCTTTAATCCATGTTGAGTGAATTTTTGTGTAAGGTGAAAGGTAGGGGTCTTGCTTCATGATTCTGCACATGGAAATCCAGTCTTCCCAGCACCATTTGTTGAATAGACTGCCCTTGCTCCAGGAATTGGTTTTGGATCCTTGATCAAATGTAAGTTGGCTGTAGATATTTGGGTTGATTTCTGGTGTTTCTATTCTATTCCATTGGTCTATCCATCTGTTTCTGTACCAGTACCATGCTGTTTTGATAACAGCTGCCCTGTAGTATATCCTGAAATCTGGTATTGTGATGCCTATGGCTTTGTTTTTATTGTACAAGATTGCTTTAGCTATTCGAGGTCTCCTGTGTCTCCATATGAATTTCAGCATCATTTTTTCCAGGTCTGAGAAGAAGGTCTTTGGTATTTTGATTAGTATTGCATTGAATCTATAAATTGCTTTGGGAGAATGGACATTTTGATGATATTTATTCTTCTAATTAATGAGCATGGAAGATTTTTCCATTTTTTTGGTATCCTATTTTAAGGTTTTGCAATTCTCATCATAGAGATCTTTAACATCCTTGGCTAAGTTTATTTAAACGTATTTGATTGTTTTTGTGGCTATTGTGAATGGGATTGATGTTAGAAGTTTTTTCTCAGCCATGGCATTGCCTGTGTATACAAAGGCTGTTGATTTTTGTGCATTGATTTTATATCCTGCTGCTTTGCTAAACTCTTCTATGAGTTCCAATAGTCTCTTAGCAGAGTTCTTTGGATCGCCTAAATATAGAATCATATTGTTTGTAGAGAGGGATAGTTTGAGTTCTTCCTTCCCAATTTGTATCCATTTAAATTTATTTTTCTTGCCTAATGGCTGTGGCTAAAACTTCCAGACCTATATTGAATAGCAGTGGTCAGAGTTGGCATCCCTGTCTGGTACCAGTGGAAATGCTTCCAACTTTTCCCCATTCAATAGGTTGCTGGCCGTGGTTTTTTCATAAATTGTTTTGATTATGCAACTGATAAAGGATTAATAACCAGAATCTACAAAGAGATCAACAAACTCCACAACAACAAAATAAACAACCCACTTAAGAGATGGGCCAAGGACCTCAATAGACTTTTTTCAAAAGAGGAAATCCAAATGGCCAACAGACACACGAAAAAATGTTCAGGATCACTAGCAATCAGGGAAATGCAAATCAAAACAATGAGGTTTCACCTCACCCTGGTTAGAATGGCTCACATAGAGAAATCTACCAACAACAGATATTAGCGAGGATGTGGTGAAAAAGGGACACTAACCCACTGTTGGTGGGAATGCAAACTGGTTAAGCCACTATGGAAGTCAGTCTGGAGAATCCTCAGAAACCTGAATATAACCCTACCATTCAACCCAGCCATCCCACTCCTTGGAATTTACCCAAAGGAAATTAAATTGGCAATTAAATAAGAGCTGTCGGCATCTTCATGTTTATTGCAGCTCAATTCACAATAGCTCAGACTGGAATCAACCTAGATGCCCATCAACAGTAGAGTGGATAAAGAAATTATGGGACATATACTTTATAGAATACTATACAGCAGTCAAAAACAATGAAATCCAGTCATCTGCAACAAAATGAAGGAATCTGGGAAACATCATGCTGTGTGAAATAAGCCAGTCCCAAAGGGACAAATATCACATGTTCTCCCTGATGGGTGACAACTGAGCACCAAAAAGGAAACTTGTTGCAATGAAATGGACACTAAGAAACAATGACTTGATCAGCCCTTGTCCTGACTGTACAATTTAATACTTTATCCCTTATAGTATTTTTTTTGTTCTACTTAATACTATTGGTTGAACTCTGTAATTAACACACAATTATTCTTAGGTGTTTAAATTTAACTGAAAAGTGATCCCTTTAAATCTAAGAGTGAGAATAAGAGAGGGAGGAGATGTACAATTTGGGACATGCTCAATCGGACTTGCCCCAAATGGTAGAGTTAGAAAAGTGCTAGGGTATTCCAATTCAATCCCATCAAGGTAGCATGTACCAATGCCATCTCACTAGTCCAAGTGATCAATTTCAGTTCACAATTGATCATAATGATAGGACTAAGAGTCAAAGGGATCACATACACAAGACTAGTGTCTGCTAATACTGATAGAATTAAAAAGGGAGAGAACATGCCAGTGCAGTAGCTTAATAGGGTAATCCTCCGCCTGTATGCTGGCACACCAGGTTCTAGTCCTGGTTGCTTCTCTTCCAGTCCAGCTCTCTGCTGTGGCCCGGGAGTGCAGTGAAGGATGGCCCAAGTCCTTGGGCCCTGCACCCACTTGAGAGACCAGGAGAAGCACCTGGCTCCTGGCTTCAGATGAGTGCCGTGCACTGGCCTCAGTGGCCATTGTGGGGTAAACCAACAGAAAAGGAAGAACTTTCTGTCTCTCACTGTTCACTATGCCTGTCCAAAAAAAAAGGGAGGGAACGATCCAACGTGTGAAGTGGGATATACAGCAGACTCATAGAAGGGCAGATGTCCTAAGCAGCACTCTGGCCTCACAATCAGTCCTTAAGGCATTCAGATCTGGCTGAAGAGCCCATGAGAGTACTATAGGCATGGAAAGCACGGAAAGCCAAGACAACCTGGTAAAAATAAAAAAAGAGCTAAATGAAAGATCTCTGTGAGCGAGATCCCAGTGGAAAGAATAGGGCCACCAAAGAAGGAGGTACCTTTCTCTGAAGGGAGGAGAGAACTTCCACTTTGACTATGACCCTGTCGGAGTAAGATTGAAGTCGGCGAACCCTAAAGGCTTCCATAGCCGTGGCAACTCATGAATAGAGCCTAGGGAGATTACTGATGCCATAAACAAGAGTGTCAAATTGTTAAGTCAACAATAGGTGTCACTGTGTACTTACTCCTCATGTGGGATCTCTGTCCTTAATGTGTTGTTCAATGTGGATTAATGCCTTAACTAGTACTCAAACAGTATTTTACACTTTCTGTTTCTGTGTGGGTGCAAACTGTTGAAATCTACTTTATATACAGGAGATCAATTTAGTATATATTAAGAGAATTGAAAATGAATCTTGATGTGAATGGAATGGGAGAGGAGCAGGAGAGGGAAGGGTTGTGAGTGGGAGGGAAGTTATGTGGGGGAAGCCATTGTAATCCATAAGCTGTAATTTGGAAATTTATATTTATTAAATAAAAGTTTAAAAAAACAAAGAAAATAGGTCTTAGTGCAAAATAAAAATGGGCTAGGAGAGGGAGGCGGGAGAAAGGTGAGAGGGTGGGGAGAATCAATTGTTCCCAAAGTTGTATTTATGAAATGTATGAAGTTTGTATAACTTAAATAAAAGGTTGCTGTGGAAAAATATCATGTAAGCCTTAAATACACACAATTCCGATTTATCAATTATACCTTAATAAATGTGAATGAAATTAAAAATAAAACATTCTTAAGTATGTGGGAACATTTATTTTTCAAAAAACATGAGACCTTGTGGGGAATGACACAAAATACATGTGTACTCTTCAAAAAGTTTATGGAAATTGGTCAAAAGTTTATTTTGTTTTTATTTTATTTGATGTAAAAACTTTGAAATCCTAGCCTACTTATCAGGGGATAATGGTGAGAGACCTTCCAGATATTTTCAGAAATGAAAAATCCAACAGCACAGCTGGAATTTTACCAACTAGAGAGAAGGAGTTTCATGACGGACTAAAGTGTACATATTCCATTCCTAGTAGTCCTTAAAATGATTATTTCATGATAAAGCCACTAGAATAAAGAAATAAACAGGAATATTATATAGAAAAGATGCCACAACAATCATGAATTAGATTTTTATTGCCAGTAATTGGGACTGAATAACCCATACAATGCCATACCTTGTGATAAGCTGAGGATGCCGGTGGACTGTATACAAAAAAAGAACTTGTGTAGACAGTTTGTATTGTAACTATGTGCCTGAGGATTTCATAAACCTGTTCCCCTACCGATTCTATCAGGACCAGACACAGCATTTTAAGTAACTGTAAAGCCAGTCTGCCACAATTCCATGAGTAGAATTACTTACAGCAAGGAAGTGCTTAGACTAAGGGATGGGAAAACACATGGTCTCACGTGCTGTAGAAAACTGTCATTGAGTTTCCACAGAGGCCAAGAGAGGCACTGGGACTAAAACATCAATACAGAAATCTGTAATACAACACTGTATAGAAGCACTTTCAAGCGTATCTAAGTGCAACTGAGTCAAAGTTTACCCCACTGGAAAACTAAACTTCCTAGTGAGTCCTAGGTCAGCGGCATCCTTTACAGGGTCACATGAAAAGAGCAGGCATTTCAACAGGGATAGGGTTTGGCCAAGTATTGTGAATGAGACTTACAGTTACTACAGTGTTGCAGGAACCAAATTCCAAAGGGGAGATAAACTCCCAGCTTTCAATGGTTGCACCGAGAAACAAAACACAAGAACTAAGCATTCAGCTCAACGATATAAAATGAACAATAAAGTAACTGACAAAGCAGTCTATCGGAAAGCAAAAAAAAAAAAAAAAAAATAGGGACCTGAGAGGAAGCTGCAAGAGCTAGATGAGTGTAAAGTTCAATGAAATAGACTGGATATTCTTAAGTCCTAATTCAAATACAAAAACAAAAACAAGATAATGCTGGAATGAGAAAGAGCTACTAACCACATCTCTGGAAGAGATATTTAAAGTAAATTATTTATTTGAAAGACAGAGTGACAGAGATTGAAAGAGAGGGAGAGAATTATCTTCCATCCACTGGTTCACTCTCTAAAAGACCACAACAGCCAAGGGTGGGCCAGGCTGAAGCCAAAAGCCAGAAACTCCATCAGGGACTTCCTGGTGGGTGGCAGGGTCTCAAGTACTTAGACCATCTTTCCCTGTCTTCCCAGGTGCATTAGCAGGAATCTAGATAGTGGATGGAGTAGCCAGGACTCTAGCTGGCCCTCTGATTTGTAGCTTGAACTAGTTGCAACTCAATGCTAGTCCTTAGGAGAGATTTTTAAATAAGAAAGGCTTTATAGGGGCCAGTGTGTTGTAGTGGGTAAAGCCACCGCCTAAACTGAGGATATCCCATATGGGTGCTGGTTCCAGTCCTGGCTGCTCTACTTCTTTTTGACAGGCAGAGTGGATAGTGAGAGAGAGACAGAGAGAAAGGTCTTCCTTTTGCCATTGGTTCACCCTCCAATGGCCGCTGGGGCTGGCGCACTGCAGCCAGTGCACCACGCTGATCTGATGGCAGGAGCCAGGTGCTTCTCCTGGTCTCCCATGTGGGTGCAGGGCCCAAGGACTTGGGCCATCCTCCACTGCACTCCCTGGCCACAGCAGAGAGCTGGCCTGGAAGAGGGGCAACCGGGACAGAATCCGGCACCCTGACCGGGACTAGAACCTGGTGTGCCGGCGCCGCAAGGCGGAGGATTAGCCTAGTAAGCTGCGGCTGCCTGCTCCACTTCTGATCCAGCTCTCTGCTATGGTTCGGGAAAGCAGTAGAAGATGGACCAAGTCCTTAGGCCCCTGCACTCATGTGGGAGACTTGGAAGAAGCTCCTGGCTCCTGGCTTTGGATCAGCACAGCTCCAGCCATTGCAGCTAACTGGGGTGTGAACAAGTGGATGGAAGACCTCTCTAACTTTGACTTTCAAATAAAAAATTTTGTTTTAAAAAAAGGCTGTATAAAGTTCATATTCATTAAAAATCGAGGTGAAATGAATGCTTCGAGAAGTAACACTTAACAAAATGGATTCCAGGTCAAATACGTCTAAAAAGGTACAAATGATGACTATCCTACAAAGTAGGAGGAAAGTGTGTTTCACTGCATATACTAAGGTGTGTTGCCATGGTCTGAACACTCTCTTCCCGACCAAGCTTATGTGCTGCGGCCCTGAACTCTTTTAGACTGTCTTTGGAGGTGGGGCCTTTGCCAGGAAATTAAGGTTACATGAGGCCAATGGGTAGGCCTTTATCTGGCAGTATTGGTGGTCTTCTACTGATAGAGATGAGAGATTTCTCTTTCAGTTCCTTCTTTCCCTCTCTGTACCAGTGTGAAGTTATCCATCTACAAGCCAGGAAGAAAGCCTTCAAACAACACTGAGTCGGCCTGGAAACTGACCTTACACTTCCCAGCCTCCCCAACTGTGACAAATACACTTACATGTATGCCCAGGCTGTGGCATTTTGTTATATAACCCAAGCCGACTAATATGGATGGGAACAGTTCCAGTTTATCTTTACCAAAGTAACATAATACTAATTCCAAACCTTCTACTTAATAGTACTGAAAACTTAGACACCCATTTCCTTACAATTTAAAAATCCGAAAGAAAATATTACCAAAAAATTCAATTAGCAAGATGACATTATAGTTTTCATATGGAAACAGGACAACAATGTTTGAAGTTTCATAATTTTATTAATATAATATGCAGCATTCTATATCAGAGTACCTGGATTTGATTTCTAGCTCCACCTCCTGATTCCAGCTTCCTCTCAAGGCAGAACCTGGATACAGTGGGAATAACTCAGACAGCTGAGTCCCTGCTACCCATGTGGGAGACCTGGATTGAGTTCCTGGCTCCTGGTTTTAGTCTGGGTCAGCCCCGGCCACTGCAGGCACTGTGGAGTGAACCAGGGGGTGGAATCTGTATCTTTTCCTCACTTTGTGCCATTGTCTGTCAAATATATCAAGAAAGTGAAGGAAATATTATCTTAAAGCCCAGTAAATATGCTAAGTCTTTGTGGGAAGACTGTATGTTACAAGTACTTAACTTTGTCACTGTAGCACAAAAGTAGCCTCAGATACCATTCCAATGTATGGGTACAGCTGTGTTCCAATATGACTTCATAAAAACAAACCACTGGGCTTTGTCAATCTCGGGACCAAGTTAAAAGAAAAAAAGATTTCATATATCCATATGCTACAAAGAGATCTGACAGAATAAAACAAAAGACTGTAACTACAAATCTTGGTAAAACAATGAATAAAATCATTGTCATTGAGGATGTGGAAAAAATGTACCCTAAATCACTGTTGGTGGGAATGTAAACTGGTCCAGCCACTGTGGAAAATAGTACGGAGATACTTCAAAATCTGAATATAAATCTACCATGTGATCCAGCTATCTCACACCGGGGAATCTGCCCCAACCAGAATAATATATTAAAATGAAATGGACATTTTGACATTTGATAACTGTTTTAACCCTTTTCTGTTGAAGAGCACTTTTTCCTTCATACTATTTATTGAACTTTTAGTGTAGGGTTAAGCTTATGATTGTTAAGTAAATTGAAAATAGATCTAGTAACTAAGAGTGGGAATAGGAGAGGGAAGAGGAAGAAGAGTGAGATTGTGGGTTGGAGGGAGGGTAGGTAGGAAATATCATTATGTTCCTAAATCTGTATACATGAAATACATCAAACTTGTGTAACCTGAAAAATTTAAAACAGAAAAAAAAAATCAATGTTAAGAAAATCAACGTTATGAACATAAATGGAGCCTTCTTTTACTGGGAAACTTGATAAACAGCCATGAAAGCTGGTAAAAACTTAATGATGCTCGTTACTATGGCTGGAATTCAGTGCTGCATTGGATGTCTTATTCAGTGCAGTAAGACAAAAAAATAACAGATACCTTAATAGAGAAGTTTTATGCAATAGCCTTTTTTGTCCTAAAATGGAAGAAAATCTACATAGATTTGTATTGTACAGCTGGATAAAAAATAAAGTGTTCTTTATAAAAAATGTAATGGAAGACTTCAAAGCAACCTAACTTTCCTGGATAATGCCTTAGCTCATTTAGTGATTGTCTCTTCTGAAGGCAAACATGGTTATTATGAGCCCATTAGGGATAGGAGCTGGCTACATCGTTCAGGTTGGGTCCACAAAGCGGCAACCACTGAGTTTTACTGGAGGATGTAAAGAAGTCACAAATCAAGGGAAATCTATCAGGCTTTTCTCATTGGAAGCATGGAAATTCTAAGAATTCCCAGTGCCCAATAAATTTTAAAAAGCATCAATTTGTACCAGAAAAGTCATTCATTCATTCATTCAACATATCGTCGGCCCATTCACTCTTCTAGGTATTTGGATTCATTCAAGAATGCAATGGCAAAGGTTCCTGCTCTTTTGGAGACGATGTTCTAGTCACGCAGGGGAAGACATCAACAATAATCATGGAAAAATATTTCAGAAAGTAAAAGTAAATCAAGGGCATGAGGAACACGAATTTAGAAGCAGTCAAAGGGAGCTGGATTGCAATTTCAAGTAATGAGATTTGGTACATCATTACTGAAATGATATTTAAGCAAAAGCTTAAAGGTGGTGAGAAAGGGGACCATGAGAATGTCTGGGGAGAGGCCTATCAGTTGGATGTATCAAAGCTCTATGGTACAGATTGGCGCATGGGTCACTTGGCTAATCCTCCACCTGCAGCGCCAGCACCCCGGGTTCTAGTCCTCGTTGGGGCACCGGATTCTGTCTCGGTTGCTCCTCTTCCAGTCCAGGTCTCTGCTATGACCCAGGAGAGCAGTGGAGGATGGGAGACCAGGAGAAGCACCTGGCTTCTGGGTTTGGATTGGCACAGCGTGCCGGCCGTAGCGGCAGTTTGGGGCGTGGAAGACCTTTCTCTTTCTCTCTCCCTCTCACTGTCTAACTCTGCCAGTCCAAAAAAAAAAAAAAAAAAAAAAAAAAAAAGAGTAAGGAATTACTCTGATAAGATCAAGGGTCAGCCAGGCTGGAATGGAAAATCATGAGGAAAAGAAGGTTAACAGAAAGTGATTATACAAATCCCACATTCATTATGTCAATCTATAGTGAAATGCCAGACATTAAATAGTACATTGTTAGTCTATTTCTGTTTTTTTTTATTATTATTTATTTGACAGGTAGAGTTATAGACAGAGAGGGAGACAGCGAGAATGGTCTTCTTTCCATTGGTTCATTTCCCAAATGGCCTCCATGGCTGGTGCTGTGCCCATCTGAAGCCAGGAGCCAGGTGCTTCTTCCTAGTCTCCCATGCAAGTCCAGGGGCCCAAGCACTTGGGCCATCCTCCACTGCCCTCCTGGGCCACAGCAGAGAGCTGGATTGGAAGAGGAGCAACTCGGACTAGAACAAGGTGCCCATATGGGATGCTGGGACCGCAGGCAGAGGATTAACCAAGTGAACCACAGCACCAGCCCCTATTTCTGTACTTTAAATATACAACAATTAAACCTTATACAGAGTAAGTCAAAGTGATGTAATAAAGAATTTAAAAGTGAAACAGCATATTTGATAATTTATTTGAAGACAGATTTTTAGTTTCAAATTTAGAATAGCCATCTTTGGCCAAAATCATCTCATTTAATTGTACTCTGAAAGGAGAGACAGAAGATTTGAAGTTTGAGAGGGACTTGACCTGTCATTATTAACTTAGAGAACAGAGGAAGCAAGCCCTAGCCAAGGCAAGTAGGTGGCCTTCAGAAGCTAAGAATAGTCTTCAGCTGAGAGACAGCAAGCAAGGTATTATATACTGTGTGAAGAACTGGAACAGTGGAGCAGCCAGGATCCAAACACAGAGAAAATAGAAGGGAATGGAAAAGCTAGTTGCCTGGTACGGCTCATCTATGCTACATATACATATTGGTATATGGCACTGTACCACCTAAAAATGTACAAGTACTACATGTTGACCCCAAATTAAAGAAAAAAGATGGGGGGATTAGAACCTCAGTCTTAGAACTGTAAGCAACTGAATTCTGACAGCATATTTAACGAACAAGCAAATAGATTCTCCTCTGGAATCCTCAGAAATCAACACAGCCCTCCCCAATTTTTTTTTTTTTTACCCCAAAGACATTCAAGTCAATATCGCATTTACAGAATTGTATGATTAGTAAGTTTTACTTGAAGCTATTTAATTTGATGCAGCCTTACTTATTTTTGCTTTTGTTATCTGTGCTTTTGCTGTTCTATCAAAAAAAAAAAATCATTGTCAGCATCCTTATCAGGGTAAGTTTTCTTTATATTCTAGGATGTTTATAGTCTTATATCTGACAATTAAGTCTTTAATCCAGTTCAAGTTAGTTTGTGTATGACGTAAGGGTCTCATTTCATGCTATCGCATATGGGCATCTGTTTTTTTCAGCATTTATTAAGATTATCCTTTCCTCACTGAGTATTCCTGGTACCCTTGTCAATAATTAGTTAAGCATGTACTACATGTGAGTGTACTTCTAGGATCTTTGTTTTGTTCTGTGTGTACTTTTGAAGGTCTATGTGTCCTTTTAAAATACTATTTTGATTACTATAGCTTTTGAATGCAGTTTGAGATCAAGAAATGGGATGCCTCTAGGTTTGTTGTTCTTTCTCCAGATAGCTGTAGCTATTCAGGTGTATTTACAATCAGTTCTGCATGAACTTGAGATGTTTTTCTACTTCTGTGAAAAATGCCATGGGAATTTGTTAGGGATTGCATCGAAAGATTGAGTTAGGTAGAATGGACATGTTGATAATATTGATTCTGATACACAAATACAGATTATTTCTTCACTTAGTTATGCTAGTCAATTTAATATTTTATCACCTTGAATCAATTTGTTTCTAAGGGTTGGAGTTGGTGCAGAGCAGGTAAAGCTGCCACCTGCAATGCTGGCATCCTATAAACATGCCCATTCAAATCCTGGCTCATCCACTTCCAATCCAGTTGCCTGCTAATGGCCTTGGAAAAGCAGTGGAAAATGGTTCAAGTTCTTGGACCCCTTGCACTCAGGTGAGGAACCAACCCCTGGCTTCTGATTTCAGTATGGCCCAGTTCTGCTCATTGAGGCCATCTGGATAGTGAACCGTGACAGAAACTCCCTCTCTCTGTGACTTCCAAATAAAATATTCTTAAAAATTGTTTTTAAGAGTTTATTCCTTCTGATGCTATTTTGAGTAGAATTTTTTCTAGATATAGAAATGCAACTGAATTTTGCACATTGATTTTCTAGCTTTCAGCCTCACTAAATTTATTAGTAATAAACCTCTAAAGAAGAGTTAATGCAAATTCTTTCAGAAATCTTCCCAAAAATTCAAGAAGAATGAATGTATTCAAATTAGTTTTATAAGGACAGCTTCATCTTCATACTGAAGCCAGAGAAAGATGCCAGAACAAAGTAACATTCTAGGCTAATATCCTTGGTGAACAAAGAAGCAAAAAAAAAAAAAAAAAAAAAAAAAAAGAATTAACATAACCTAGCAAAGTGAATTCAACAGCATCTTTAACGGCTTATACACCATGATCAAATAGGTTTTATTATGGTTGCAAGGATAATTTAACATGCAAATCAAGAAAGGTGCTACAGAATATTTGTTCCTTCATGGTCATTGAAGCATTCCAAGATATGGAAAATGTGTCTCTTTATGGATAAAGAGAACAAATCTCTGTCTCTTTCGCTGTCTCTCTCTCTGTAACACACACACACCGGGATACTATTCAGCCTTGAAATGATCATCTCTACATTTGCAAAACATGGATGAAGTTACACAACATTGTGCAAAGTAAGCCAGACACACAAAGTCAAGTCCTATAAAATCTAACTTACATGTAGAATCTAAAAAAGTCAAGCTCATACACACAGAGTTTAACAGTGGTTGCCAGAGTAATTACATTACACCTCAAGATAAAATTTAGTCATTTTTAAGGAAGTTTCTCAACATCTGATTATACGACAGATTTAACCCAACCAAATGGCTGAATAGTTTTTCTCTTCCCATTGAATACTACAGTAGACTGCTGTGTATTTTCTCATTGCTGTTTTTCTAGCTGACTTACTAGGTGGCTAGGGCATATTTAGATTTTCACCAATCATGCATGATAGAAGTGATCTTCAACATTCAAGTACAGCTTATTGATGATGAAAACGTCAAGTGGGGAAAAAAAAAAGTAGATGGTAACATTGGGAGATTTTTCTTCCAAGGCCAACCCATACAAAGGGAATGTCTGGTACACACATGTAGAGTAGACTGACATAGATAATTAGATAATTATACATGTAAAACATGTCTAAAGACAGCAGTCAACAGAAAAGGTGTCTACTGTCTAAATGGGGCTTTGTGTTTTCCAGACTAATAAGTCACAAGAGCAGTTAGCTCCGAGTTGCAATGAGTGAAAGATACAGGGGTGGATTTTTCAGACAGTATCTTCTGGTTCTAGTGCTTTAAGGAGATGGCTGCTTCCTGGGGAGAAGAGGATGTAGTGTGAATCTCCATAGATGAAACTTTTGATCCCCTTAAAAAAAAATCCCAGAGAGCTCTTTTGTTGAGTTTATACAGAAGATAGTATCACTTAGAAGAGCAAGAGCATACTTTGTGAATCATGCCCAGTGTCAGCAGGAGATGGGTTTCAGGACCCTGCAAATCCAAGTCTGCCGATGCTTAAGTTTTTTCTATAAAATCTCAGCATTTATCTAACCCCACATGTATCTTCTTGTATACTCAAATCGTCTCTGAATTCTATCTAGACTCTAATATAATGCAAATGCTGTGGAAGCAGCTGTTTCACAATGTTGTTTAGCAAATACTGACAAAAAAAAGAGCATTTACATGGTCAGAGATAAAATTTGTGCCCTAGTATTTTCAGTTGGTGATTAGTTGGATCCATAGAGGTAGATCATCGGATAGGGAGGGCTGATTGTACTTTAGAAAGTAACTATCATTTATAATGATATGCATGGTGATTCAATACTTGCAATAAATGAGAGGAGTCATTTGAGACCTTTGCAATTCTCACATGCAGGGCTTTTTCAGGTCCAAACTCCAAGCCTTGAAGTTACAGGTGGGACTGTCTCTGGATTGTCACCAAGTGGTCATGTGCAAGCTGCACAGCCTTTGGAGGCTCTGCCATCCTCAATGCCCATCACTGTCTCCCATGGCAGACACTCTGGAGACTGCCACTGACCACCTTTACTGCACAATAGGTCAGAGCCTGGGGGTTTGGTGTCCTCATTAGTTGTGAGACCATGGACATTTATTGTATCTCTTTCTCACTGTTCTCTGCAGAGAGGGGTGGAGACCCTACTTTGTAGGTATGGATGGAAAGACTCAATATGTTACCTATTATGCAATTCCATACTTAGATGCTCAGTAGTTGAATCCCTTGTCCTCCTCTGTCAGAAGGAAAATATTCTTGACGTAACAGAAAAATAGCAACAAAAGGCTGATCATTTGCATGCTAGGTATCTCATCTCACGAGATAGGTGTTAAAGTTCCCATATTACTAACTGAGGCTGCAAAGAAGTTTGCTCCCACAGTAAAAAGGCACATAGAACGTCTATTACAGCTCCAAAGTTATTGCAGAGATTAACTTCTGACCATCACCATTTAATGCCTTAACAACTGTCTACATATGGAAGATGTTTTATATACATCACACATTTATCTAAATATGACTGTATTAAGACAAAACCTCAATTTTCCTTTCCTGATCTTAAGTTGAGGCAACTAGCTTGGTGCCACATAAAAGCTGGCTCTTTAAGAGTTCCAACAATTAAAACTCTAAGGAATCAATGAATGGTGAAGTTTGCCAAAAAGTAAATGACAAAGGAAGTTGCTATTAATTTTTAAGTAATATCTGGATCCTAATTCTGTCAGCAAGCTATATATATATATATTCTCCCTAATTTGATGGGGATGAACTTCAAAAACAGATTAAGTCTTTTTAGTTCTCTACCTCAAAGATAATTAGCTTAAAATGCAGGAAACAAATCAGAAATTGTTATTTCAAAGACATATCCTTTCGCTTCGCCCTGATTTGCTTTATGTCTTGATTATAAAAAAGTCATGTTCCCTGTGTACGCAAGTTTTACACATTTTTCTCAGAACTACCATTCTTAGATTTTAGTCCCTGGTGATTTCCAAGGTTTTAGCTTCTCTTATTTCATACTCAGTGGCTGCTTGCAATCTTATGGCTGTAAACAGCAAATAAGGAGAAAGGGTAAAAGTGAGACACATCAGGAGGGCAAAGACAGAGAAAGGGTTTTTTCCTCTATAAACCCAGACACTTCAATGCAGCATGTAGGCAAACCAAGTGCTGTACAAAATACCTACACCAGTTTTAAGCAAGGGCTTATTCAATATTGCTACACAGATGTCTGGGCCTAAAAGTCAAATAACCATTTTTTGAATGAAATTCCAAGTCTGCCTCAAAGGACTACATTTCTAAGTTTTTATACATTTGTAGCAAAAACCATTCCCTTGTTGAGAAGGCCTCATCAAGGGCCAAGTGGATTTCTACTTCTGCGGGTTTGGTTGACGTACCACACATCATGTCCTTAACTAATGCATTTATTCCAAGTTAACATGGATTTCAGCTATGTGAACAGTTACTCCAAACACCATTCATGTATTTGGTGCTACAGATCAGTATCAATAACAAAACACAGGATGGAATCATTGTCTCGTTTTCTCACTCCTCTTGGGTCCTTCAGCCACAGGCAGACAAAAAGCTGGCACTGGGGTACTTTATTAGTCAAAAAGCCTGCATATACTTTGGGAAATTCTTTTTCCAAACCGTAAACACCAACTGCGTATCTTTAAATAAAATATTCAACTTGATCGAACTGTCAAAAAGAAATCTGTAATGAAAGGTTGACTTTTGTGTTGCTTCCCATTTTTTACCTTATTACTGTAACAAAAAGTCTTTGTGTCTGAGCATTTCACCAGTTCTAAGAACTGTAGCTATAGGCAGTTCATACAATGGAAGTGTGTGACTGGTTGGATTTCTTACTTGCATGTGTACCACACCCACAATTATGACTTTACTGCTTTTGTACACTTTATGTGTCTTTTATATGGTATACCAGGAGAGGGTAAGGGGTTTTGGTCCCCTGTGTGAAGGAGTTGTTTTAATAGGGCTGGGGAACTGACTTGAGGGCCATAAGAGCTAAAAAAATTAAAATAGGAAAATAGTTAATTATTTTAAACCACTATCTCATATTCTCTTATCACTGGTATTATATCTTCTAAAATTCATCCTAAGGTTGAGTCAGGTGAATTATCTCCACATATACGTCAGATAACACAATTATTACCTAATCACCTATTGGAAGTCCTTGTGTGGACAAAAAATTAATTATGGTGAAGTTGGTATGTGCAAATCACGGTGGCAACTCCAAGAAAGACCTTTTATTTCTCTCCTGGGTCAGGCATCTTGCCAAATATGGAATGGCCACCAGGACGTATTCTACCTAAGTAGCTCTGAATCCAAGATGTACGATTTCGAAAAAATTTTTCTGTAGAACGGCAAACAATTATCCCAAGAACCACACTATTTGCTGTGTGCATAGATATGGGTCCCTTGCAGTGACACAGACATATGCAAACACAAGCACTGGCATTAGCTATCCCAAAATCTTAAGACAATACGTTCACCCAAACTCAGAGGCTTGGCCTACAGGCCTATGTAACCATGCCTCTATTATTTCCCAAGTGTTTAGGGTGTGGGCTCTCAGGACGTGGAGGTTGTTCCTTCAAGTCTTTGACTTTGAATCCAGGACACCTCCTCAGTTTCTTGAGGTACACCGATTGTCATGTCCACAAAGTTTACAAGAGTTGTAGCCAACTCCAACTGTTACCCTTCTCTAAAGTTCTTTTTCTAGTGACCACCACCAGCACCCACCTCACTGTATTGCCTGCTTCCAAAGCAACTGTTGTCTTGAATTCTAAGGTACCTTTGTTTTCTTATTTTTTAACTTTTATTTAATGAATATAAATTTACAAAGTACAGCTTATGTATTACAATGGCTCCTCCCACCCCATAACTTCCCTCCCACCGGCAACCCTCCCCTCTCCCATTCTAAGGTACTATCTTACATGCCCCTCATTACTGTTACTTTTATTTGAAAGTTCTATAACCATTTTTGATCATCAGAACCAATTCTCTCAAACTGACCCACAGAAAGAAATTGAATGGAGTTATCAGGGGCAGACATCAATTCCTCTGTCACTCAAAGAACAGGTTAACTCTGGTTGCTGTACCATAGATGACAGTAGATGCAGATTCTTTCAATGGGGGAGTTGTGAGCAGCTGAAATCCTCACCAGGTAGATGCAAACAGGACTGCTATGTTAGTAACAAACCGAGTGTCATGAAAAAAATTTATCCTGCCATTTTCATGTTGGGAAACCTTAGATTAGGAAGAAAATTTACTCCATTAAAAATACTTCAATCGTATGATTGGACTTACAACTAAAAGGATGCATGTTTTGGATAGATACCCAAATACTTTTTGTATCTAGAAAATAACATTTGTTTATATACTCTATTTAGCTTCCCACTCCCACTGCCAAAAATGGAGAAAATGTATCCCCTTTAATGATCAGACCACAATTCATAGCTGAGCCTTCGCTGAGTCCCAGAATTACCCCAGGAAATAAAAAGCCTTGTTTCTCAAAGGGATTACCTCTAGATGACAGAGGGAAAACTCTCAGGAACAGTGAAAAATTCTGTCTTATCAATATTTGAAGTTATCGCTGCTTTCTGGGGCAACTGAAAAACTTTGAGGGTCAAAGAAATTAAGCTTTCAAGATACATAGGATTTAAATGCCATTTACCTATCTTTATGTTTTAATTTCAGTTTCTTATACTTTCGTTTACATGGATACATGTTTTTTTCACTTCCTACAAGAGTGAGCCCCTAACTCTGAACATGGGCAATGTACGAGAAGAAATAGTTGTGTCATTCTATCACTTGGGGACTTCTCTCACTCAGAGCCTGATCTGAGCCCTTCTGTGGATTATAACCCTTTCAGAATAGTCAGGAATTGTAAATATAAGCTCAGTATCCCTTATCCAAATGAGTACAAGAATTCTTTCTCATTTCAGTTTCTTCCTTACTTTAGATTATTTGCAAATATATAATGAGATCTCTTGGGGATGGGATCCAAATCTAAACAGAAAATTTACATAGCCTGAAGCTAATCTTGTACAACACTCAAATAATTTTGTGTATGAAATACAGTTTCTTCGTGTGGAATTTTCCACTTGTTGTATCCTGGAGCATTTCAGAGTTCTGGATATTCAGATTAGGGATGCTCAATCTGCAGGAACCATTTTCTTTTCTTGAAAACATTTAGATTAACTTACAGCCACTTAAAGTAAATGGGTAGGAACTCTACCTAGGATTCAGGTAAAGACCTTGACCCAGGAGTGGTCTGTTAGACAGCTGAGGGCTGGGCTATCTGTGAACAGCTGGATCATGCAGGTAAGCGAAGGGACCAGAGGACTTGGGCAGGGGATGGGGACACATTTATGTTGGCAAGTACAGACAGCGCAGTCTGGGTATTCTGTGTACAGTTTGGGCCCTGATACTACCACAGTCTAGCCAAGAAAGTATTTGCCAATTCATCAGCCTCTCAGCATATCAGTTCCTAAGCCAACTGGTTTTCAATGTGGCTCATCTGAAGCCGATTTTAATATGAGCACCATTTATTCACAAGGGTTGTTGTTGGTATTAAGTAATTTAACATCTCTGAAAATTGGTAGAAGCAAAGTCGATGAGATTGAAAATAAACAGTGATAGGAAATATTTTAAATAAACATTCTCATTAAAATATTTCCTATGATATGCAACACCTGTATAGCATTTTCCATAGTTAAAATTTGTGCGATTTATCAAGAGCAAAAAAAATAAAAAACCTGAGTGCCACATCTTACGGCTTCTGAGAAATTTTGGCTCAGGACTTGTGGGGTAGGCTCAATAGTGGGCATTTTACAGATGATGCCTGAGCTACCATCTGATAAAGAAGGCATAGTCTGCGTTTCCAAGCACAGTTCCTTATTCTTCTGCATGTTTTCTGCACCTAGTGCAGAGCACGGCTTATCATAGGAGCTCAGACAGCTTGAAAGGATCACTCAACCACCAATTCCATCAAGAGGAAGGACTACTTGGACACCAGGGTTTTTCAGCTTCAGGAGTTTGGGAGAGCTCCCCAACAGAGCTCTTTGGCCCATCACGGCAGAACGATGAGCAGCAAACCCAGACTTCAGCTCACTGCACTGTCTCCAGATGTGACAGTGAAAAACCTTACTATGCATTACCAATGTCCCCTTTGGGCCAAACCTTCCCCAGTGTGGAACACTGACACAGGGATCTCCCTGTAAGCCATTGTGTCAGCCTAACAGAGTGTGACACAAAGTGCATTAAATAAATATTTGTACCATTATATGAATGATCACCACTGCTTCAGAGTGCGTTGGATGTTGAATTTAAAAAATGACCTTCAGAGGAATTGGAGGCAGCATAGAGGGAGCCTTCCCATTGAAAAGATTTTCTTACTGTTCCATCTGCCTCCACATAAAGCTAGGTAATTATTTGCTCCTTCAGAGTTACTATCTTGGTATGGTCCTAAGATATTAATTTGATTTTGAGCATCCCTAGTGGATGTTTGGCCCTTAATTTTAAAAAATGTTGTGTTATAATTTATCAGTTTGAGTCCTATTAAATCAGTGGGAGTCAATGAATAAATTCATATCGAACAGTTGAAAAAGTAACCTTGGATGTGATCCACTTGTTATATTCATGAGAATTATAACAATTGCCCACATACAGACAGATTCTCTCCTCCCTACCCTTTAAAGGTTTAAACCCAGATATACTTAGCAAAACGAACTCACTGTGTCCAGAAAGCACATGAAGAAAAAATGCTAGGGCCATCAACATCATCTTCATTTCATAGCTGAAACACATGGCCACTCTTACAGCTTCAAATAATTTTGTTTCCCTGTGGTCAGGGGAAACTGAGACCATGACTCGAACTGCAAGCAACTAGGTTGGTGTTCTGTTTCATCATGAAAACAAATTAGAATTCTCCTAAGTATGTGTCTGTACCTATCATCTCAGACTGAAATCTGCCTTTGATCTAGGGTTCAAAACAGTGAGTTGGGAACTTAAGTGAGGCACACTTAACAAAAGAAATGCTCACCTGTGAACCTCACCTGCATTCTGCAAGATTCTACCACAATAGCCAAGATAGCACAACAGCTACAGAATCAAAGCAACACTCAATTCTACTAGCAGGATTATGAGGCGTCATCAAAAAATCTCTTGGACAATTTGTATAATGGATCAACTGTGCATAGTTTAATTGTTTTGCACTGAAATAAATAGAAGTAAAGTAAATTTTTAATTTCTACTCAAATTTTAAAATGTATTTCAAAGGCAGAGAGGGAGAGAGAGAACCCAAGTACCTGAGTGCACTCATTTACTGTGTTATTCCCCAAGTGTCTTTAATACCTGGGCTGGGCCAAAGCTGGAAGCTAGGAACTCAACCCCAATCTCCCATGTGTTCCAGGTACTTGATTTTATTTTGAACACCTCTAGCGCATGTGTGGCCATTAATTTAAAAAAGTGCTGTTTTGTCAGTGGAATTCTCATTAAGTCAGCATGGGAGTCTATCAGCAGAAAGCTGCAGTGAGGAGCCATAGATTGGTTTGGAACCCAGGTGCTCTGATGTGGGATGGAGGCATGTTAACTGCTAGTCTAGACACCTGCCCCTATCCATGAACATGTTGAAGTGCCTTTGTGCTACTACCATGTCATGATACCACTGTGCAACTGAGCCATCATCCAAACTGTTATCACCATGTGGCCATTGCCATCGCGACACTGACTCTACTACTTACTCCTGTTCTTCCAGCATTCTGTCAAATAACTGCTCTGAGAATTCACTCTAATCCTGCACTTTACAACAATATCCCATAATGCAGGTATTACAACCCGTTTTCAGAACTGAGGCTCAGAGTGCTTACTGAATGCAGCTTTTGGTTGCAGGCAGTCCACTCCAGTGCCATTCCAGGTGACTCATTGCCATCCACTGTCTCCCTTGTGGCCGTCTGACTTTGAGGGGGTGACTTCATCTTCCTGGAGCTTGGTGGTCTTGGTTATAGCATATGTAGAGGGAGGATTAGGTAGCTAAGAAGCAGGTCCATCAGTTCACTGTGACATAATTCATCATTGTATTTTAAATGCGCTCTGGGAAGCATGGCATCACACAGCGTCATGAAATTCCATGTTCAAAGTGCCATTTGGATTCCTATGGAGATGGCTGCCTAGAGATGTGGGCTCAAGCCAATAGGCGATAACCAATTTTGTCCTTTCCTGGCTAATAGGACAATATTGAGACCAGCATCCATCCCCATGTTGGTCATACTTTTATTAGAACCTTGCCTTTCTGTAAGGTTCATAAAATCATGATTAGGTAAACCCCATAAGCTAGAATCCTTGAGAAGTATGTTAACTCAACACCAGAGCACTAAGGGAGGTTTAGGCATCAAAAAAACCGGGTGCCACTTGTATACAACCAGGCAGGGGCTGGTTAATTATGTGATGACTCCTCCGTACACATGTCGCAGCCTTTAAAAACAGTATCCAATTCTATATGATACAGAATGATGCTTATTTTATGATCAACAAAATTGTAGCACAATCTCATTCAAAATCCTCAAAACCTTTCAAACTCTTAGCAAAAGGAGATTTTTCAGAAAGAAAAAAATACAAATCCTAAGCACATTTTAGCTGGGGAATTAGAATTATCTTGATTTTTTCTTCTGTACAAATTTTAAATAATGAGCAGAAGAATAAGTTAGTTCAAATGAGGTGAAATTCTCCATGTAAGAGGCTACAAATATATTCTAATCATATAGCCCTTCCTTGAAATGATTTTCCACCTCATCTGAATTTGCAAATTGTGTGTGGGTTTCACTTACATGCCACATTAGAACATCAGCCCCTTTAAAAATCTAAGTCCCCCCATCTGATCCACATGTTACTTGTTAGTTTGGATTCTGAACAACGGGTAGCTGCTTGTTAAAGTCAAATTCCCCCAGAAGGAGATGAGCTAATGCTGGCAGGTGCAAAAGAGTGCCCCCTGAGTTCTGACAGCAGTTTGTGTGGTAGTTGCCAGAATGGATGCCAACCTTCAAAGACAACCTTTGAGAGAAACAATGCTTATTTGGACATTGTGAATACATACTGAACACAGATATAGTCAGCACTCTTTTTAGCACAAGATTTATGTAATTTTCAAATTAAGTCTTTCCAAACTCTAGTCTTTCCTCTCAGACCCAATTTGGTTTGCTGATACATTTTCCTCCATTGGTTTTCTCTTTGAGCCCAGTGCATTCTGGGCTCATCCTTTCCTAAAGGCCTGAAGGCATTTTAATAGGATGAGTCAACAAATGAGCTTAATTGATCCTGTTGGGCCCTCATTTATGCAAGAATACTGAGGAGCTGCTGGCTCAGACTGCCTAGAATTTTTAATTCTGGAAAAATGTATATCCACCTGACTATTTGCTGGAGGAATATTCACCTATGCATTATGCAACATACATTGATCACTAGAGTACAAGCATCCCATTCCAAAGAAATGTTTCCCCAAGTCTGCCAGTATTTCACGTTGGAACAACACTTGATGATTTACAACAGCTCCTCTCCACAAAGGTTCAATGATTTTCCCTGGAGGTGTGAGTGAGAAAGCTAAGACCGATTTACCCGAGGATGAAGAACTTGCCTGAGGTCAGTGTCAAGCTTAGACCAAACAGTAGAGCAAGACATTTCCCTTAGGTGCGTCCAAGTTTTGCCTGCCTGAGTTTGACTGCGTCACCATTCTCTTAGCCTGCCAACACTCAACAAGTTAGCACCCTTCCTCCATCATTCGAGACTGCAGTCTGCTCACTCCCCTTTCAACACACAGCCTCACAACCGAACACTTCCATCGTGTTCCTATTCTTGAGCCCACCTTCCGGTGCTCAGCTGCGGACCTGGCCTTATGTTCACATTTCTGTGCTGTCCCAGAGACCTCCTGACGCCTCCTCCCTTACTCCAACAGCCAACAAACTCCCGCTCATCAGTCGGAGCCAGCGTCCTTGCAACTCCCTTCTCTGAGGCAAGAAATAACGAGAGAACTTGCACCAACTCCCATCGCCACCGCGACTCACCTTCCGGTGACTGCGCTCTGGTTCTCCGCTTCCTTTTTGTCGCTGTGGGTGATCTGGCCACATCGTTTTCCGAAAGCTCCAGCTTCCCTTGTGCACGAAATCTGCTCGTCCTGCTCCGGCTCCTGTAATCCACCTCCCTCCCACCGGTTATCAAGTCTCCGCTTTAATGAGATTGTTCCCAGCTGGGTAGAACAACACTGCCGCTCAGCCACCTTTAAACCATCTTCCCCGATTCCTTTGCTCCCTCCAGCTGCAGCTTCATTTCCCCGCTCTCCTCTAGCTAAACCTCTTGGAATTGTCCATGCTGACGGACCACACTTTTCCCCAGAACTTCTCGCCCCAGCTTTTCTGGTCGTTCATCTAGACCTCGGCTACGGAGAGGACATTCAGCAGTGTCCCTGGGGAATTCATCATCACCAGTTCTAGTCACCTAACTAATCTTCCCACCCTTGCCTTGCATAACGTGCTGCAAATCCAGCAACCGGACAAAAATCAAAGCAGGTCATGCCTCTGCCCAGTATATTCTGATGGATTCTTGGGACATGAGGTCCTTATAATTTCATACATTGAGCCTACATGGTATGGCCTTATGTTACATCTGCTCTCATTCCATCTTACTCTTCCCTTTGCTTGCCCTGCCTCTCAGCCGTCTCAGCCTCATGCTTCTGTTGGTCAATCAGGCATGCACCCACCTTAGAGCCTTTGCCCTGGCTAGTATCCCTTTGACATGCTTTTCCTCCAGTCTGTTGCACAACAAATTTGCCCACTTCCTAAATCCTCTTGGCATGCCCCCCTCATTTAGGTCAACCCTGCTCACTTCATAGACAGATGTACTTTCTTCCCAATTAGCTTTGAATTTTTCTCCTTACCTCATTTTATTATATGATATTTTATACATTATGTGTATTGCCTGCTTGAAGGCAAGTCATTTTTATATTCCAGCTTTTAAAAGAGTGTACTTTAAGACAAAGAGAATATTGTTTTAGCAGTAATTATGCTGCTTCCAGTCTCAAACCTACTTTTAATTGTATGACCTTGCCTGTATAACTTATTCTATTTGGACTGTTTGAATTGTATTGTGGTCTCAAATTGCAAATGTTGAATCCTTAAACCTCAACGTGAATATATTTGGAGATGGGGCCTTGATGGAGGTAATTAAGGTGGAGTGAGGTTATTAGGGTGGGCCTTATCGGATAGGACTGTTCTTTTCAGAAGAGGAAAAGACACCAGGCCTTGCACACAGAGAAAAGGCCTTGTGAGGGCACAGCGAGAAGGCAACCATCTGCAAGCCAGGAGAAGCAGGCTCATCAGAAATCAACCCTGCTGGCACCCTGATCTTGCACTTACTGTCTCAAGCTATGAGAAAATAAATGTCTGTTGCTTAAGCCATCCAGTCTGTGGTATTTTGTTACAGGAGCCTAAGACGACCAATACAGAATGCAAATAGTCTTTGTTTGGTATGCTGCCCAACATCTGTTCCCCCTTCTTAGCATAAAAGCATCTTGATTGGCTTTGGAGGAACCACCTGAACTCTTGGAGCACTCCAAGTTCAAGTATGGTTGGCCTCACCACCTGGTTCAAAAGGCAGACCTACGGCCCAGGCTTAGTCAATCATGGTTCCTTGGTCCCTGGAGCACAGCGACTGACCCCACAGCTGCATCTTTTGGAAAAGATTTTACCTTTGGCTGGCTTGAAGCTGGGAGAATGTGATTCTGCAGCTGCTCACTGCCTTCACAAGACTGAGACTGGAGCCAACAATGGGGAAAGCAGAACAAAGTTGCAGACAGAAACTGATCTTTAATGATGATTTCAAAAGCCCTAGATCTAGCTTTGCGTGATGGGCAGGTGGGATGGAGGGGCTAGAATGTTCACTGACAAGAGTTAATAAAGCACTTGGTGGTTAGCCTTGTGGTTAAGATGGCTCCCTTCCATAATGGACTCCCCAGGTTCAATTTCTGGCTCTGGCTCCTGACCCAAGTCCTGCTAACACAGACCCCGGTAGGCAGTGGTGATGGTTCAAAAAATGGGTTCCTGCCAATCACATGGGAAACCTGGGTTGAGATCTTGGCTTTTGGCTTTCACCAGGCTCAGCTCATGCTATTGCTGGCGTCCGGAGAGTGAACCAGCAAGTAGAAGCTCTCTCCGCCTATTTCTCTTTATAGTTCTCAAAATAAAGAAAAAGTCAAAACAAAAAGTCAAGTTAAATTGTTTTAGTTTCTTTGAAAGTACAATTAAGACCGGCCTCCAATTTTCTCTTTCTATCAGGAGGCGAATTGACTTACAGCTAAGAATTTGCAGGATGCACTCAATGCTATGAAGGTGTCATTTTTTAAATCTGTGCTAACAATCAGTAATGATGATCACATGTGAGTACAGAACTTCGCCTCCAAAGAGATGTTGATTGTGAATCAAGTTTGAGGACTGCAGTGTGGATCAGAAGTCATTCCAGGTATTTTCCCTTTGCAAAAGATTACATCTGAACTAAGAGGAGACTTGGACTTTTACAGGAGACCAAAGTTCTAGTAGCGAGATGAGCAATCAGTAGTCTGGGAGAAGCAGAGAGGGAAGAAAATGCAACCAGCCTTCAATGTGTGCAGGCCAATTGGCCTTGCGAGTAAGGAATCACGTATTCCATACTTACCATGATGTATCCAGTGTGGAAAGAGGGGCTATTGTTCCCGGGAGAAGACAGTCATAATTCAGAGCTATTAACAAAAATAATAGCGCTGGGGCCCCGAGGAGCTTTGCTTAGAATGCCTGCACACATTCCATCTCACCTAATTTAAGCGATGTCATGAGTCAGAACAGATCCCCATCAAGTCTGTCATGCTTGTCATAACACAGCATTTTAATAGAAGACATCCCTTCCCAGGAGAAATTCCTGCTAAGGAACTGTGTTATTTAATGGGGTTTCAAGATTTTTTTTTTAAGTTTCAAGGCCTGTTTGTAAGAAATTTACATTGGAAAAAGCAACTGTTGGCTGAGCTCAATTTAAAGGGAAACCAGCTTTCTCCAGGCAAGGATTTCAAGGGGCAGGCTCCCCAGCTGTAGCAAGTTAATGATGGCAATGAGTCCTATCAGAGAAAGGAAGGGGTTTGAGATTTTGAAAATTACAGATATGGTTATTTTATAAGCTGCCCTCTGTGATTCTGAGTTACCTCCGTAATAACCCAATAGTTACCAATGACAACGTTTCCCATGGTGTCACTCCTCTGCTTATCAGATTCTCTTTGGATTTGGAAATGGGACCCAGAACTATTCTAGTTGGCTTGTGGTTATTTTTCTTGAATGTGGAGCATGCACATTTCCAGAGACATAGGCTGTTGGAGGCCTCTAGCCTGCATTTCCATTTAGCTTGGAGGAAGAAATCTTAGCTCTGAAGCTGTTGGAGGGAGCCCTGGAGAAAGAGAGAAGGCAGTCCATGGTTCCAGACCAACAGCAGATTCCTTAACAGGTTTGTGATTTCAGGGAAAAGAGGACAGCTAATTCATTTATACATCGCTTTCAAAAGGCAGAATTCTAGGCTCTTTGAGTTCCTACTGGTCTAATCATGACACAGTAATAATGCTCCTGGACTTATTTAAGCAAGACTTACTAAGGCATCTCTATCCACCCTTCTCTTGATCAGTCTAAGCTTTTCAAATTACAGTCTGTCTTGTATGAAATACTTTTAAATTGAAATGCAGAGAAATTACCAAAAAAGGCACCCATGGAGAAATTTTTATGTAATGCCCACAGGAGGGTATCTGCTCACATTGACAGCAAATACGAACAAGACCAGCTTGGTGTGTCAATCACATCCCCAAGAATCACTAGCTCCTAACACATTCATCTGGAAGCCATGGCGTGGGTAAATGTCCAAGGGATTCATTATTGCTATGGATACATTTTTTAAAGTTTACAGCTAAGAAGCAAGAGAAAGTTACATCTGTTCATATCAGGAAAGTTTTGTGAATAAAATCAGACTCCTCTCTAGTGACTCTGTTTGCTAAGTGCTGTGTTGTCACAGATCATGGCCGGAGATCATTCGGACTCTACGCTTCGGCTTCCTTCCTTCCTTCCTTCCTTCCTTCCTTCCTTCCTTCCTTCCTTCCTTCCTTCCCTCCCTCCCTCCCTCCCTCCCTCCCTTCCTTCCTTCCTTCCTTCCTTCCTTCCTTCCTTCCTTCCTTCCTTCCTTCCTTCCTTCCTTTTTTTTGACAGGCAGAGTGGACAGTGAGAGAGAGAGAAAGGTCTTCCTTTACCGTTGGTTCACGCCCCAGTGGCCGCTGCGGCTGGCGCGCTGCAGCGGGCACACTGCGCTGATCCCAAGCCAGGAGCCAGGTGCTTCTCCTGGTCTCCCATGGGGTGCAGGGCCCAAGCAATTGGGCCATCCTCCACTGCACTCCCGGGCCACAGCAGAGAGCTGGCCTGAAAGAGGGGCAACCGGGACAGAATCTGGCGCCCTGACAGGGACTAGAACCTGGTGTGCCAGCGCAGCAAGGCAGAGGATTAGCCTAGTGAGCCTTGGCGCTGGCGCCCCTTGCTTTCTTTACTCTCTTTACCTTCCTTTAGAAAAGCTTCTCAAATCCTACTTTCATTAATCTGTGGCTGGGCCTTCTGGGAGAGAGGACGGCTGTGAAAAGGAGAAAAAGAGAAAGGTAGTCTCAATGTTTCATGTTTGGGGGACTCTAGGCAGCAAGTCACAGTTGGAACTTTTATAACTGGGCAAATCAAGGTTGCCCTGTGTCCCTCTCTCCATGAGACATGCAGGAAGGAAGGATTCTCCTTGTGCAATGGACACGGATGGCCTAGCTCTGATGGTGGCAGGCAGACTGGGGCACTGTTGGGCAGAGAGTGAAACAACTTTCTAATTAGTACTGAGATGATGGCTGTGGCGAGCCTTCTAGGCATGTGTAACGACGGCAGCTTGACCATAAGGATACATCCCTAACACATTAGCTCTGGGGTGGTTCCAGCGGCATTTGAACAGCAGCTGAAGACTCTGGGAACTGTAGTCCTGAACAGAGGTAATTTCATCCCAAGGTGATTTTCAGGAATTCTTACGGAAGGTGGGATGCATTTTTCAGGAGTTTTTCTGTGGGGAGTGAGTTACACCTACTTCAATCTTGCTTAAGCACAAAGGCAATTTATAGCCCCAATGTCTGGAAGTCAAGGGACCAACTAGCTTCAGGAACAGCTGCATCTAGAGGACCTGATATGCTCAGTCTGTTTCTATCTCTCACCTCTGATGTATTCTGCAGTGACTTTCAGTTTCATGGAGGACTCTCATGGTAACCTCTGAAATTTCTAGGCTCATACTACAACCCCGGTCTCAGTAGGAATAGAGGGTCCCTCTTTCCATGAGTTCTTACAGTATTCCTGAGATGGATTCACTGGTTTAGGTAAGTGGTAATAAACTCATGGGTCAGACTCAAGAAGTTACTCTCTCCTGGAGGTAGATCATGTGTGTGTGTGTGTGTGTGTGTGTGTGTGAGTAAAAGAGAGAGAGAGAGAGCGTGAGCAAGAGCGAGCAGATTCGGTGTCACCTGCCCCCAGGAGAACCTGTGGACTGAGAGTGGAAAGAGAAGACTTCTGGAAGGAGAACCAATGTGCTTTCATTAGAAGAACCTGAGCTAGCAAATGTGCTTAGTACAGGAGAGCCCTCCAAGGATGGGCCTGCTGGTTGTCTACATGAGGTGTGTTTACACAGCCTCGTTCACACTCATGGGCTAGCTAACCCTGGCTCAGCATGCTTGACCTACCAGTCTTCCAAATGGGCCTGAATGAGGCTGGAAGGGAGGGGACTGAGGACAGGGAGGGGCCTATCACAAGCCTTACAACTCCATATATTCTTTCTTCTTTGGATGCTGTTTCAAGGTAGGTGTTATTATGCTGTCTCTAATACAGAAAACACCTGTCCCTACAAATAAATCAAAGAATCTGCCCATGATCACAGAGCATTTTTATTTTCATATTTGTGTAATTGAAAAAAAACTAGTAATCCAGAGATCCCAATTTTGATGGCATTTATAGTGGGTCACTCCCTGAGACTCAGATGTGTTCCAGTTCTTGGTATAATTTGTGTGGTTTGGCTGTTCTTCTATCTCAGTCAGCTCAGGCTGCTAACACAGAATACCACAGACTGGGTGATTTAAACAACAGATACTTATTTGTCTCTGTCCTCCACAGAGGTTGAGAAGTCCAGAGTCCACCAGCACAGTCAAGTTCTTGGTGAAGGCCTTCTTCTCACTGTGTCCTCACATGGAGGAGAGCACGTAACCTCCGATCAGTCTCTCTTCCTATATGGAGACTAATCCCAGGACAGATGTTCCACAATCAGGAGGCTGTCTAAGGACAGTGACCTCCCACAGGCCCCACCTTCAAACACCAACACTTTGGGAGTTAGAGTATCAAGAGAGCAGCAATTGTGGGAAGACACAGCCAATAATATTCCCCTTCCCTTCCATTCTAGCTAATCATTATATATGTCCCATCATCCTAAATATAGGGCAACTCTAAAGAGTGAAATTGAACAGTAAATATACCACCCCTGATAACTTGGAAATAAATATTATGTTGTTGAAACATTTGTAGATTTGAAAACTTTGGACTTAATGGGTTAATTTGTGGACATTTATTTTGTTACTCCTCCCTATATCTCCCTTCCTGTCTGATCTTTCTCTGCTAAATCTACCTATGCCATTAGAGGAATTTCTTTTGGAAAATGAGATGGAATCTCTCCATTCTCTCCCTCTCCCTCCCACCCTTCCTCCCTCTCTCCCTCCTTCCCTCTCTCTCTCTCTCTCTCCACGTATCCTCTGTCAATCATATCAACTTAGAGGGGAGAAATGGGTTGCAGAGTCTGCTTTCCCCTCTTATCTCCGATAAGGCCACACCTTGGAGCCCAGACTTGATCACATTTCCTCCTAATACGTGTTGGGACTTTTGGAACAGTAACAGAGTAGGATCCCCAATTAACTCCTCCAAACAAGGAAGGCGGGCACAAAGCCACACCACTCCGTTTGATGTGATGCTTTATTTGGCATCTACTGAGAGTAACAGGCTCAAGGTGTGAGCTGGCTGGGCTGAGCAGATTAATAACTTGCCTTGGGTTATCAGCTGAGATTCATCCAGAAATAAATCCTGTCTCATCTCTTGGTAGAAGCCATGAGATGATTCCATCTAGGCTAGAGGCAAAGATTTTTCGCCTTGTAATTGAGCAGCAAAATGACTCTGACTGAAGCGTATTTTGTGTGTCTCTGGATTTGGCTAATTTATGAATTAGGCTCCTGGGAGAAAGAGGGTTTACTCACTGCCATCAGGAATTTTATAATCAAGGAACGCTTGAATTGCATAAAGCAGTGCTTCTCAGCCTGGGAGCAATATTGCTGCCTCTCCTGCCCTCTCCTGCCTCAGGCGACATTTGGCATTATTTGGAGACATTTTTGGTTGTCACCACTGGCGACAGGTGCCACAGGCCTTTAGCAGTGGAAGCCAGGGACACTGCTGAACATCCTACAATGCACAGGGCTGCTCCTACTATAGGGAATTGTCTGCCGCAAGAGGTGAATAGTGCTGTGGTGGAAAAGCCAGAGGGTGAACCACAAATGGCCAAAGACGATGGTCAGGCATCTGATGGGCACACAGTAGGAATGACCCTCTCTTTGCTGGCAGCTGCTGCTGAGGAGCTCAGACCTGTTCATCTCCTGTTACTGCTGTGAAGACAGAGTCTCCTGAACTAGGTGGCTCAGACAACACATGGCGGTTATCTTACTCTCGTGGAGGCCGGCAGTCTCATGCGGCTCCTTCTGGAGGCTCGAGCAGACTGAGCCCCTTGCCTCTGGCAGCTTATAGCAGAGTTCTGCTTTCCTTGGTTTGTGGCCCTCTTCCATCCTGACATGAGCAACCTCCCCACTCATCTCTGCTCCCATCATGTTTCCTCCTCTGGCTGCTATGACACTCTGGCCTCCCTCCTACACGGGTTCTTGTGATTGCATTGGGCTCATCAGTTTACCATTTCAAGACCCTTTCGTAAACACACACATACACACATAGACACACACCACACACACACACACACACACACACACAGAGAGAGAGAGAGAGAGAGAGAGAGAGAGAGGGAGACAGAGAGAGAGAAATTTTCCATCTACTGGTTCACTCCCCAGAAGGCTGTAACAGCCAGGTCTGGGCCAGATCAAAGCCAGGAGCTAGGAACTCCATCCTGGTCTCCCACATGGGTGGCAGGGACCCAAGTATGTTGACCGTCTTCCGCTGTCTTCTCAGGAACATTAGCAGGAAGTTGGCTCAGAAGCAAAACAGCCAGGACTTGAACTGGCGCTCTGATATGGATGCCGTGTTGCAAGCGGTAGCTTAACTCACTGTGCCACAATTTCAGCTCCTCAAGAACCTTAACTTAGTCCAATTTGGAAAATCCTTTTGGTAGGTTCAGGTAGCATATTTGCAGGTTGCAGGAATTATGATATGAACACCTTCAGGAGATCATTACTTAGCCTACCAGGAATCTCCTTCTCTGCTAGGACAATCCAGAGCCTACTCCTGTTTTCTGGGACACCTCACCCCAAACTTCCCTGCAATACTAGAATCCTATGGCCAAAGAAAAATAAAAGTCAGTTTTAGAAAGGCAAAATAAAAATAAACATGTTTCCCATGGGGCTGCCTTTTACTAGGTATTTCTGTAATAGCAAGACATTAATTTGTCCCTACCTCTTAAAAAAAGGTACCCCCAGCCTCAGAGAAAGACAGTTTTCTTAATGCAGCTCCTGGCTCCTTGCTCAAGCAACTGTGCTAATTTCTCATTAAGGATGAAAGCAACAATGTTCTATAGTTGGTTGTCTCTTGGTCTCTTTAGGGTATTGATTCTAGGATGCTCTTCTGATACCAAAATCTATAGATGCTTATAACAAATGTCATAGTTCATGCACATAACCTGCACACATCCTTCTGTACACCTTAAATAAATTATGACTTGTAAGTCATAATTTCAAAGTATATGTTATATAAATAGTTATAATGTGCTGTTTAAGGATCAATGAAAAGAAAATAAATATTCAATACAAATGTATTTTCTTGTACTATTTTCAATCCACAGTGGGCTTAATCCTCAAATGTAGATAGGAAGCATGAATTGTAAAGATTCTGAGAATCATGAAAAGTTCAGTGTTTTTTTGAGCTTGTGTTATTTCTTCTTTCACTATATGGATAAGAACTAGGTAAAAATCTTACTTTTTTTTGAAAAAAGATTTGTTTGATTTATTTGAAAGACAGAGTTACAGAGAGAGGCAGAGACACAGAGAGAGGTCTTCCATCGATGCTTCGCTCCCCAGATGGCTGCAATGGCTGAAGCTGTGCTGATCCAAAGCCAGAAACCAGGAACTTCTTCCAGGTTTCCCACATGGGTACAGAGGCCCAAGGACTTGCTATCCCAGGCCATAGCAGAGAGCTGGACTGGAAGAGGAGCAGCCAGGACTAGAACTGACGTCCATATGGGATGCCAGCGCTTCAGGCCAGGGCTTTAACCTGCTATGCCACAGCACCGGCTCCAGTAAAATCTTACTTAAAAATTTAAATATCCAATTTTTGTTGTCTGAACCGGGCTTAGTAAAAGTGTCCCGGAATACAGCTACTGTTTGAGTCTGTATTTGTATTAGTGTTCAGTTCAGTCCTTCCAAGTTCTCTGTGCACAACTTGAAGCTCGCTATAACAGGATTTACAGTATGGTTTGTATGCACTGCATTATTTGAGCATCTACATGGTAATGCTTGCTCTTTAGAGGGGAAAAGTAGGTACCAAAAATAATACCATTAACTTTCCCAAAGTTCAAGAAACTTAAAATGCATGGCTCCAACTAAGAGATTTGGGAACCAGGAGAACAAAATCCAAACCAAATGAGTAAACATGTATGAATCATGTACTCTGCAGTCTGCTTGGCATAAAACATTGGGAATAAAGACAAATACACAAAAACTTCTCTTGGACTGATTACCTAAAAGGGATATGCCATCATTTTTCCCATGGGGCTGCCGTTTCCTAGGTATTTCCATAATAGCAAGATGCTAATTTGTCCCTACCTCTTAAAAAAAAAAAGGTACATTTCTATCTATATACATATGGGACATGGCACCAAGAAAATCAGAACTCATTTCTCCTATAGTTGAGGTCTCAAATATTAGTATTTCCCATTTGATTCTCTTTACAGAGGCAATATGATGTGGAAGAAATTGCATTAGCTCTCTAGTCCATGTAACTCACTGTGAAGCCCTGTTTTGCTTTTCCCAGGTAGTAGGAAATTTGGGCAAGTCATTTACTATCTCCCAGATTGGGTTTTCTCATCTGTAAAATAGGTTTAATAAGTGGTCCAATTAAGCCACTTTAGTAAGGAGCAGAAAAATGTTGGGAAGGGCTTTCGACAAGAACAGGTCCATAGTAGCAGCCTGCGAGTGGCGGTTAGAATCATCCTTCCCCAACACCCCTGATCACTAGACACACAGCTTCCATGTGGATGTACCACATTTAAGTCAGATTGCACACTTATCCTTTATGTCCCATTCACCTTACTCATTGTCTCAGAGGTTAATGCATGGACCAGTTCTACTTTTTCATACTCTTCAGTTCATGTTTGGAATATTTCTTTTCAATACCTTTAAGTGTATCTCACTTGTCATATAATTGGATGCTATAAAACCCTCTACTTTTTATTACCCAACAAGTATCTTCTGGGAGGAGCTGATGTGACAGTTTTTAAAGCCTGTTACTAATGGAGTCATTTTTCACTACAGAAGCAATCCCTCTTTTTCATGGAGCATATGGGGTTGGTCACACAGAAAATTTGGAGCTTTTAAAACCTTTGACTCCATCCACATAGCTCCCAATGGGAATCGATTCTCCAGCAGAAAAAAAAATGGCATCAATACTTTATACCCCTTGCATGCTTCCAAATGTGAAACTGATGTCTTCATGTCATAGGCAGCATGTATGTGGCTTTGAGTTGGCAGGGCTTGGATATGGAGCTGGGGTGGCAGTGCTGAATTGGAATCCTAACTCTTTTACTTACTCACTGTGTAGCTTTGGATAGAATACTTAACTGTCTGTGTTTTTGGTTTACCATCTAAAAAATGGAATTTGCAATGAAATCTCCCTAGTAAGGTTGTGGTGACATATGCCATCATGCTCAGGATGGTGCCTAGTGCATAAATTATTATTTCCATCATTAGTATTATCATTATTTATTATTATCATACGTCTATATTGGTTTATGGTTGGGATAAATGTAGTTGTTTAGTTAGATAAATGTAGTTTTTAGTTAATGGCAAACTATCTATTATTATTTGTATTTATTTATCTAAGGGTTTATAAACATTACTTTGTTTAAAATTACTGTAACCCTACCTGTCAATTCCATTTTATAAATAGATAAACAGAAGAATAAAATGACTAAATAGCTAGCTCAAAAAGCATAGGTCCTAAGTGGAACATCTGGTATTTGAACCCAGGTAATTATTAAATTGAGAGTCACTTCTGCCACCTCTAATGTCTATCACGCAAGTGCCCTTGATGTGTCACTCAAGTCACAGCAGTGCTGAAAAGCCAGAGAAATTAGCTGGAGTGAAGTCATAGAAATCAGATTAGAAAACCATTGCTGAGTTTTGTGTGGTCCCTCTCCTTCCAAGGCCGCATGCCAATGGGATGCCTCAGAGAAGGTGGGAAGTCAATACCCTCAATAAATTCATCTCCTAGGTGTGGAACAGACATGCATTATGCATAGTTATAACTGAATGACACTTGCTGCTTGCAGCAGGTTTATTTTTTTAAATATTTTAAAAATAAGAATGGCAATATCTTTTAATTGCTATGATGGCAATATAAGCAACTCCTAACCACAGCAGGCCCAACCCCTAAAGAAGAACGAAGGCCTGAAGTAGGAAGAGGTGGCTAAGGAACACAGCTTCTGCTTCAAAGGTGACCATGAGATTCCTTTATATGCTGTATGAAGCCATTCTCCTTTGGGTGAGAGGCCCTGGAAATCAGCAGGCTGCATTACTCAATACAGCTCCTCCTAAATGACACTCCTTGGCACAGTACAGTCATCTCTGTGGACAGCCATTGCATGATACAGGCAGTGATGCAGTAGCAATGGCGTGATGAATTTGACAATATTGTTCTTCGTGGAAGACCAAGCACTAGGCCCGTTCCACCTTTATTCTTACTGAATCCTCACACCAGCCATCTAAAGGGAGTAGTAATGTTTCACAGTTTTACAGATGCAGAAATTTAGGGGCTGGCACTGTGGAGTAATGGGTAAAGCCACTACTTGCAGTGCCAGCATCCCATATACGTGCTGGTTTGAGTCCCAGCTGCTCCACTTCCAATCCAGCTCTCTGCCATGGCCTGAGAAAGCAGTGGAAGATGGCCCAAGTTCTTGTTCCCCTGCACCCACATGGGAGACCCAGAGGACGCTCCTGGATCCTGGCTTCAGATCAGCACAGCTCCGGCTGTTGTGCCTTTGGGGAGTGAACTAGCAGATGGAAGATCTCTCTCTCTCTCTCTCTCTCTCTCTCTCTCTCTCTCTCTCTCTCACTATGCCTTTTGAAAAAAATAAATAAATCTAAAAAAAAAGAAAGAAAGAAATCTGGAGGCACAAATCTTGAATGATGTGCTCCATGTCTTAAGGCTAGAATGTAGCTAAGTTGGGGTTCAAGATGAAGTCTGCCCAACTTCACTGCCTGCTGGTCTAATTATTCAGCTACGTGGGCCACCAGGTGTGGCAGGAAAAACCAGATGTGAAGGATTTTAGCCAGGGAGGCCACTTTGGTTTTATCATCCTCACAAGGAGGAATCTGTGCACAAAACATCTTCAGTCTCTTTGTCCCGCAGAGGGATGGCCTGAGGCATAGGTGTCATCGCATAAGCTAACCCAATGCAAGAAGGTTTATAATTAGGGCAGCCCATCTCATTTTATACCAACTATGAGAACCAAAGGATTGAAACAGGTATGAAAAGTATGAATGCTGAATAAAGATCAACTTCACTAAGAAAGTTATGGATTAGGTGATGGGAGTGTAAGCTCTAGAATTGATCAATGTTGACTTGCATCAGTCAACAACAGTGATTCTCAAACTGTAGTGTGCACCAGAATTTCCCAGAGGGTTTGTTAAACTGCAGACGGCTGAGCCTCATGTGAAAAGAGGTTTGATTCCGGAAATCTGAAGTATGGAATCAAAAATTTGCTTTGGTAACCAGTTTCCAGGAAATGTTAACTCTGCTGGTCCAGGGACCATACAACAGAAACCATTGATCCTGACACTGTAGCAGATTTCAGGCATGGCTTCAGTCAAGGACTCCCATCTCACCAGTGTCTAAGTTGCTCTCACCTTGTGTTCTGCCACCTGCATTTTCATTCAACCTGGGCTCTGCATTTGCCTTTAGCTATACCTTGATTTCTACAATGGCAGCACTAGATTCCAATTCCTCACACCATGCTTTTTTGGGAATGGTAGAGCAGGAGCACCCTTTCTCAGGAATACTACTCTTCTTTAAAATGTTTCTGGGAACTTATTGGCTCTCATCTGGTCATGTGATAACCCTTGAGCCAACCTCTGGGGAAGATTAGTTTAAGCCAACCAGAGACCAACTGAAAATGAAGGTGTGACATTAACCCTGTTTGGGGAAGGCTCCTACCACTGTCCTTCTCCTGTGAGAAAGAACATGCCAGGTAGCAGGTAGCCCCTGAGATAGGCCACAACCCTAGGGGAAATGTCTTAAGGAATCTGGTGAAAAGGCAAAAAAAAAAAAAAAAAAAAACACTCAGTATATCTGCAATTTTTGCCCCCCACCTGATAGCTTTGTCTTTGCAGAACACTGGGGGACACACCAGGCTGCTTTGGCCATGCATCAGAGTAATCAACTATGGCTGCTGTTTAGTTCTTACTATTTAATACTGTGCGTTTTGACCAGGCAGTGTGGAGTACTGACCATCAGCAGCCATGGGTCACTCCCATGTAAAATAAACCCATGTCTCTCTCAATCAGACCTACAGATCATTTCTTTGGGATCAATGAACATTATGCACAAGCCCTCTTAGATCTTGGGCTCCCCAGGTACAACATCCCACCTGACACAAAGTAGTCCATCCTTATCCACAATGTAACTTTTCACAATTTCAGTTAATCCGGGATCAACCATGCTCTGAAGACATTAAGTGAAAAATTGCAGATAGAAATTCCTATGTTCTAAAGTGTGTGCCATTCTGAGTAGTGTGATGAAATCTCATGCTCTCTTACATCATTTCTCTCAAGATGTGCCTCATCCCTTTGTGTACAGTATCCATGCTGTATACCCTATCTGTCCATTAGTCATTTAGTAGTAGTTATTGGATCAACTGTAACAGTATTGCAGTGCATTGTTTAAGTAACCATTAAGATAGTTTGAGAGAGAGAGAGAGAGACTGCATTCATATTACCTGTGACCAATGTTAATGTTCTAATTTATTATTAGTTATTATTGTTTTTATATTGTGCCTAATTAAAAATTATTTATGTTTTTGGAAGACAGACATACACACACAAACACACACATAAAGAGAGCTCCCATCTGCTGGGTCATCCCCTTAAATGCCTGTAATGGATTAGGGTGGGTCAGGGCTAGAACCAGGAGCTGGGGAGGCAATCCAGTTTTTTCATAAGTACAGCAAAAATCCAAGTATCTGAGCCATCACTGGAGCTCCTAAAGTCTGCATAAGCAGAAAGCTGCTATCAGGAGCTTCAGCCAGCAATTGAACCTAGGTAGGATGTGGGTATCTTAAGTGCTGGGCTAAATATCTGCTCCCTGTGCCTAGTTTATAAAGTAAATTTTATTATTGGTATGTATGTACAGGAAAAAGCATAATATATATGAGTAGTCTTCAAATAGTTCCTGAAAGTATTATGAAAAAAACCTGCAGTATTTCAAATTTTTTTTTGCATTGAAATAAACTGATACTAAGTTCTTACCACTATGAACAGGATCTAGTTCAAGACACGAAGGAGATTTCATTTTGAAAAGAGCTCCTATCAGAACAACATGAATGGTGCTAAAAATTGAAGCCAGAAGAAACATCAAATTTATGGTGAAGCTTGGGTACAAGAATGATAAAATCATTGATGCTTGACAAAAGGTTTAAGGGGATGATGCCCCAAATAAATCAGCAGTTTATAGTTGCATAACTCATTTTAAATAGGGGGGGCTGAGACAATCATAAAGATGAAGCCCACAGTGACAGATCATCCACATCACTCTGTGAGAAAAAAAATCTTGTTCATGCTCTATGAAAAGGACAGACAATTAACAGAGGAAATCAGCCAACACCATGGATATCTCAAGTGGGCCAGCTCACACAATTCTTACCGAAAAATAAACAGGTGCCAAAACTGCTACCCCCAGAGGAACAGTAGCAAAGAAAGGAGCTCTCCATGGAAATGTTAAACAAGAAGGATTATGATCCGAGGCATTCTGTTAAAGATTTGTCGTGTGGCTTTACCCATATGAATTTGAAGACAAAGCACAATCAAAGCCCTGGCTACTAAGAGGTGGAAGCGGACTGCTAAAAAGCAAAGGTCTGGTAACAGTTTTGAGGGATGCTAACTTTATGCTGACTTTCAGGAAGCATCATAAGAAAAATAACACCAGCTTAGTAAGAGACTGAGAAAGTTAACTGAGGGTTTAGCAGAAAAATGCCTGGGAGAGCTTCAGCAAAGAATCCTTGACTACCATAATGGTGTTCCTGTTCATTCCTGTGAATGAACAAGGGCTATTTTGTGAGATTCCTGTTGGAGAATCATTAGGAATCTAACTTACAGACCAGATACTGTGTCTTCTGACTTCTTTATGCTTCCTAATCTTAAACAGCGCCTTTAAAGGACACCCATTTTTCTTTTTCTTCTTCTCCTTTTTTAAAGATTTATTTATTTATTTGAAAGTCAGAGTTACACAGAGAGAGAAGGGGAGGCAGAGAGAGAGAGAGAGAGAGAGAGAGAGAGAGAGTGAGTTCCTCCAGCCGCTGGCTCACTCCCCAATTAGCGGAAATAGCCGGGGCTATGCCCACCCGAAGCCAGGAGCCAAGAGCTTCTTCTGGTCTCCCACATGGGTGCAGAGGCCCAAGGACTTGGGTCATCCTCCACTGCCTTCCCAGGCCACAGCAGAGAGCTGGTTCTGAAGTGGAGCAGCCGGGACCCGAACTGGCACCCATATGGGATGCCGGCACTGCAACTGGTGGCTTCACCCACTAAGCCACAGCACTGGCTCCCAGGACACTCATTTCTCTTCAGTTAATAATGTAGAAAGGACTACACTGCTATGGTTAAATTCCCAGGACCCTTAATTCTTTGAGAGTGGACCAAATGGCTGGTGTTACTGCTGAAAAAGTGTCTTGAACTTGATGGAACTCATGTTGAGAAATAAATTTACACTTTTTTTTGTTTTAATCTCACTTTACAGAAATATTTTCATGTCTCCTTGACCAGGCTTTGGTACTACCCATGATTTTAGCCTGCACTCACTGGTCTTGAACAAATCTCCCATGGATTATGGGGTGCTATACATGGCATAGAATGACTGGGGACAGGGGTGGCGCTGTGGCACTGCAGCCCTGGCCTGAAGTGCCTGATTCTCATATGCATGCCAGTTCAAGTCCTGGCTGCTCCTCTTCCAATCTAGCTCTCTGCTATGGCCTGGGAAAGCAGTAGGAGATGGCCCAAGTCCTTGTACCCCTGCACCCGTGTGGGAGACCCAGAAGAAGCTCCTGGATCTTGGCTTCGGATCGGCACAGCTCTGGTCGTTGCAGCCAATTGAGGAGTGAACAAGTAGATGGAAGACTTCTCTCTCTCTCCCTCCCTCCCTCCCTCCCTCCCTCCCTCTCCCTCTTTGCCTCTGCCTCTCTGTAACTCTACCTTTCAAATAAAATAAATAAATCTCAAAAAAAAAAAAAAAACCCTAACTATCCATCTCTGATGTGAGTAACGTCTTAGGTGTGTTGAAAAATGGAGACAGCTAAGTAAGGGCCTCCTGGGGTCCAAACAAAATTTAAAGAAAACTACCCTCTCATGGGGCTGGCACTGTGGCTTAGTGGGTAAAGCCGCCACCTGCAGTGCCGGTATCCCATATGGGCACAGGTTTTAGTCCTGGCTGCTCCTCTTCTGATCCAGCTCTCTGCTATGGCCCGGGAAAGCAGTGGAAGGTGGCCCAAGTCCTTGGGCCCCTGCGCCCAGGTGGGAGACCCAGAAGAAGTTCCTGGCTCCTGGCTTTGGATTGGCGCAGCTCCGGCCATTGTGGCCATCTGGGGAGTGAACCAGCAAATGGAAGACCTCTCTCTCTGTCTCTACCTCTCTCTGTAACTCTGCCTTTAAAATAAATAAAATAAATCTTTAAACAACAACAACAAAAATAATGCTGAGGGACAAATACCCTGAAGAGAAAGTATGAAGCTGAATTTTAGTGGGCTTGAGTGGAGCTAATTTTTGAGAGATAGACAACAAATTCCCAAAATTTATAAAATGATGAGGTGCTTTGATAAAACCAGTTGCGAGGTCACAGCAATCCCTCACCTCACCAGTTGTTTTGGAAGAAGAATTATTTTAGATGTGTCTGACTCCTTTTGGAAAACTAGCTGAGCTTGAGTAGGCTCCTGATCCATTTTTCTTACTTAATAAGTGGATACCATGTTCTCAAGATAAATTTTAATCTTTTCCTGCTCCACAACACCAAGAGAAAAAATAAGCTTCCATAAAAAGAAAGCCTGCAAACTTCTCAAGAGTCTTAAAATAACAGTAGCCACAGCTCTACCGGTGACAGTTGTGTTCAATTCCAGATAATTCTTTAGGCAACAGGCATTCTTATCATGAAGCTCAGAGGGTCCACAAACTTTCTATGCCTGCCAAAGTAAGGAGGGACACTGTTTCACTATAGACTGTGCCCCATGCAAAGGGAAGGATCACACTTGCCCTTCTACATTCATCACACCCAAGGTCAGTCTTTCAGGAAGGTGGCTCTGGTGGGAACAGCTCAAGGCAGCAAGTCCTGATTTAAGAGAGAGCTGAGTTAAACAGGTAAAAAGACCTTTACCACGAAAGGCCACAGGGCAAGGAAACCAATAGTCTGTGATTGACACCATGTATAAAAGATCAAATAAGAGCAGGTGTGCACATGTGCGCGCACACACACACACAGTGATGCTGGGCACTGGACATTTTGCTGACTTGGACAGGTGCTCTCTTTTAGGTCCTGAGCACTTCGGTCCCTTACCTGCCCCATCTTTTCATCTCTGAGGCTGACCTTGACTCATGCTGGACTTTCTTGTTATATCTCTGATTCCTCAGCACCTAACATAGTGGATTCAGCCAGAATTCAAAATGAAGAATTGTTAGGAATGTTCGCCATTTTGGCTGGACTTGGATTTCTGGTAGATACTCTTATATTATCCTTATTTCCACAGCTTTTTTTTTTTTTTATTTGACAGGTAGAGATATAGACAGTGAGAGAGAGAGAGACAGAGAGGAAGGTCTTCCTTCCACTGGTTCACTCCTCAAATGGCCGCTAGGGCGGGTGCTGTGCCGATTCGAAGCCAGGAGCCAGGTGCTTCCTCCCGGTCTCCCATGCAGGTGCAGGGGCCCAACACTTGGGCCATCCTCCACTGTACTCCTGGGCCATAGCAGAGAGCTGGACTGGAAGAGAAGCAACTGGGATTAGAACCAGCACCCACATGAGATGCTGGCGCCGCAGGTGGAGGATTAACCTTTCTTTGCATAAAGTGTTCATCCAGCCATCTGGTGGCTGCTGGGATCACTGACAATCAGCACTCAGAGGCACTGGGATGGTGAATGAAGGGGAGCCACCCCAGTGAGGGAAAGAGGTCATTTTCTCTCTAGGGAGCCACGTGTCTCAGAGCCACTTCACGTGCGCATCAAATCTCCCAACCTCATTCTGAACTACAAACTGGTGGAACCACTTGTCAGGAACATAACAATAACAACAGCATAAATACTGGCTAGTATTCCTGACTGTTCACCATATGCCAGACACTGTTAAAAGTGCTAAAGCTCTTTCAATTCTTATCTAACAATGGCAGATACTGTTACTTTCCCTACTTCCCAGATGGAAGAATTAAGGCAAAGAGGTTAGGTTGCTTGCTCAAGGTCACATCCCTTGTAAGGGACACACACTACTGTCAGTCTTTAGATGGATGGTTCTTACACTTTAGCAAGCATCAGACCCTCTTGGTGGGTTTATGGAAACACAGATGTGCTGGGTCCAACCCCAGTATCTCTGGATGAAGCAAAAGAATTTGTATTTTGAAGCTCCTATGTTATTCTGATGGTGTTGACCCAAGGGCCATACTTTGAAAACTCTACCTTTAGAGAAATGGGCTCTAGAATTTACACACGAAATAAATTGAGAGCACAAAGAATATTAATGGAGCAACTGTGACAAAGGTGCCTTTTGCTTTTACACTTACTCTCCTATCATAGGCTTCCAGTGTGACACCCAGGTATGGGTCAATTTCTGTTGCCTCCAAAGCCATGATAATTCAAACTGTGCATTATCTGAATACTTTATATAGATTTCCTGCAGCTATCATGTGGATGTTCACTTAACTTCTACCATTTCTTCATTCTCAGGGTAATTTTCTACAATGCTCTAAGATGCTGGATATCACTGACTGCCATTCAGTGACTGGCTAAATAAGAGTATATACATATAAACAAAAGAACACTATGAAGCTGTGAAGAATAATAGTGGTTTTCCTAAAATCCACTCTTCACTTTTTATTCAGTATATAGTTGGCAAGTTAGATAACTATTCCCAACTTTTCTTGCAGCTGAAGAATAGTGGATTTGTGAATAATTTTTTTTCCTCAAATGAGTTTGATTTCATTTTCCTGTGTCTATAAGAAAATTGCTTGCCTTGAACATTCTTATTTGATCCTTTCTGTAAGCTGAGACTCAGGACAGCAACCTGACTTTACTCTGATCATAACCTGATGGGCAGCAGACAATGAGTTGGGCGGACCTGGGCCCCTGAAACATTGTATGGAACACAGTTTTTCTACCAGCTTGTACCTCACATCTCTAAGATACTTACAGGAGACAAACAATCTTCTTATTTAAGTCAGTGTATTTTAGAATTATTGCTTCTTTGTTACAGTATATCTCATGCTATAACTAATACAAATGTCATATAATGGTATACACTCATATTAGTTATTTAAAATCACTTAAAAAGATGGATCAAACCCACAAACATGTATTACCTCAGTTTTTGTTGTTCAAAAATTGGGAGGTACTGGCTCGGTTTCTCATGAGGTTGTTGATAAGGTATTGGTTGAAGTTGCATTATTTGCCCGCTTTATTTCAACTGGAAGCTGCATTTCCAAAAGGTTTACTCACAGATTTACTGACTTAGGGTCTCAGTTCCTGGCCTCTCTATAGTGCTATTGAATGCTCTCACAGTATGGTGGTTGGCTTCCCTCAAAGTAAGTGACCCAAGAAAGAGGAAGGAGATAATCACACACTTTGTAAAACCTACTCTTGGTTGTACTCACTTTGCTATTTCCACAATATCTTATTGGTATGTTAATCAACCCTATCAATGTGGGGGAAAACTATACCAGGGCATGAACCAAGTCCATCTAGTTCACGGGAGTCATCTTGGAAGACTCACTCCATGTGACTTAAAACTATCTACAGGATAAATTCTCAGCAAGGTCAGTATGGTAGGCAAAGCATGCTGTGACTGTTTTGGATTTATGGATATGAATACATACCTGTGTATACACACACACACACACACAGACACACACTCTCTCTCTCTCTCTCTTTTTCACAGGACATCTAACAAACGGAAAACAGAGATGAACTCTGCAATGGGAGTTAGGCAACTAGTACATAGGAGAGAAGGGCAATATCATTTACATCATTTTGCTCAATTTGATGTATATATTTACTTATAGCTAATGTCAAGTTTCACCACATTGTTAAAAGCCAAACAAAACCAGAACCTAAAACCAAAACAGTGACAAAAACCAAACAAGATGGAGTCAGTGCTGTGGGTTAATGCTCTGGCCTGAAGCGCTGGCATCCCATATGGGTACTGGTTTGAGATTTGGCTGTTCCACTTCCAATTCAGCTCTCTGCTATGGCCTGGGAAGGCAGTAGAGGATGGCCTGAGTCCTTGGGCCCCTGTGCCCACGTGGGAAACCTGGAAGAAACTCCTGACTCCTGGCTTTGGATCGGCACATCTCCAGCCGTTGTGGACAATTGCGGAGTGAACCATCAGATGGAAGACCCCCCCCCCTTTTTTGCTCTCCTCTCTCTGTGTAACTCTTTCAAATAAAAAAATAAATCTTTAAAAAAACAAACAAGAAACAATTATCCAAACTTGAGTCTGACAGATAACACTTCCTAAAAATCATGGTTATATAAGAATTTGATATTGCCTCTATTTTATTCCCAGACTAATAACTCACTATGAGTAAGATGATATTATATTTCCTATGGAAAATGCCATTTAGCAAAGCAAGAATTCCCCTTAACAATGCATCTGTTTATAAGAATATACAAAAACTTGGAAGCTGAAGTTGGAAGTGCAGAGAAAGTCATAGCGTTGTCAATTGCATATATTCAGGAGGCAGAAATGACAAAGAGACATAACAAACTCCATATTTCACTTTGAGAACAACTTCTTTCCTGTTACAAAGGCATTTAAAATGCTCCTGATTCATATGGTTTGTTTGAAATGAAGAAGCCCGTGAGTACACAGTGGCAAAGTTGCTGGCAAACAATGAACAAACTGTGCCCTGAACTGTTTCCCGAAAGTTTAGCCTGTGTTCTTCAACAGGAAAAGGGAGAGGTTTTAATTAGCTAAAATAATTAGTTAACTGAAATAATAATGAATCTTTGTTTAGGGCCTAAGGATGGGAGTGTGGATTGGGCTTCATGTGAATAACTAGGGGAAAATGGAAGTTGGTATACCTTTTTTCCATTTACAACCATTCATGGCAAGTCATCCCTATCAGTGCATCTCAAGGGACCTGCAGTGAGCAAAGCTTTTAAAACTTTCCAATCCGTGGTGCAATCAATATACAATTCATGCCACATGTGATTCACCAGGCAACATCCAAACCAGCTTATTCTGCTGAAACAAGATAAGTCCTTTGAACACATGCTTGGATTTCATGGCATTTTCCATTACTATGCTTATCAGAGCCCAGACCTATTTAGACAGTTACTAAGGCACAGTCACAGGACCAAAAAAAAAAAAAAGAAGTACTGTTGGAGATATTTGATTCCTATACCTTCTTGTGGGTTGGTTTGTGTCTCACAAAGATATGTCCATGTCCTAATCCCTGGTACTTGTGAATATGACAGTATTCAGAAATAGGGTCTTGGCAGGTATAATCCGGTTGATCTTACTGAAATGGGGCGGGGGAGTTAAATCTAATGACCCATGTTCTTATAAGCAGAGATCAATTAGGTAACCAGAGGGGAAATGGGAAAGAGGGTCATGCAAAGATAGAGGCAGAGATTGGAGTGGTGCAGCTGCGAGCCGAGGAACATGAGGGAGAGTATGCAGCTCCCTGGAGCTCAGAAGAGGCACAGAGGATCCTTCTATCCAAGAGCCCTCAGAAGGTCACAGCCCTGCTGGCACCTGAGTTTGGACTTCTGGATTTCACAACTATGAGAGAATTAATTTCTGTGGTTTGGACCCCCCTAGTTTGTGGCACTTTGTCACGGCAGCCCTAGGAAACTAACATATACATCCTCAGTGGATTTTCTGGAGCAATATTGTAAGGGTTAATGTGTACTGAGTGACAAAAGGGTTCTGTGGTCAACAAAATTTTAACTAGGAGAAAGTAAAAGATGTTATCTCTAAAAAAAATTTCTCAGGGCTTCTAACATAACATGAGCTGCTGCTGGAGACAGAACCCTTGTCTTTTTTTAATTTTTAAAATTTTATTTGAAAGGGAAAAAGAGGGAAAGAAACACACAGAGAGAAATGGAGAGAGACACAGAGACAGATGTACACAGAGGCCTTCCAACTCTTTGCAAATAACTGCAAATGCTAGGGCTGGGCCAGGCTTAAGCTGGAAGCCTGGAACTCAGTCTGAGTCTCCCACATGGTACTTGAGCCATCACCTGCTGCCTCTTAGGGTGTGCATTAGCAGGAAGCTGGAATCTGGAGCAGAGCTAGAACTTGAATCTTGTAATAAGGGATGTGAATATTCCAAGCGTTACTTTAACCCCTACACCAAATACCTGCCTTTAAACCCTTCCCTCTTTTTCCCAAAAGGTATGTTGACGATGTTAGGCACCATAACTCATCTAAGTGTCACAAGAACTCCATGAGATTCAAGAGTATTAATGTCTCCCTTTTAGAGATGATGAAACTGAGGCACAGAATGATCAAATGTTTTTAATAATTAGTTGTTGGGGAGTGGTGGAACCAAGTTTCCAAATCAGCCATTGAGTCCAAAGCCTAGATTATCTTGCTTGGCATGTAATAATCTTGTGTGTGTTTGTGTGTGTGTGTGAATGTTCAGTGGGAAGTGGTGACTTGTCATTGGATGAATAGTCTACATTTCAGTGTATTCCAGGGTTTGGAGTGACTATTAATAATGCCTGGAGACAGCAGACATATTCAACGAGATGACCAAAATATTTAACAACTAGATAGTTCCATTTGGAATCAATTTTTTTTCCCCTGTAGGACTTGAGATTTGAACCAGAAGGCACACATTGGATCCTGAGAAATACAAATGCCTAGGACAAACCACACCCCAGCAAATGGAAAAAGTGACTAAATCCATGCTGTGAGGGCTGATGAAGGGAAGGCTGAGTTGCAGAGATGGTGGGACTGGGAGCCCTGCCGTGTCGCCAACGGGGCGATCTTGCTTACAAGAGACTCAGGAGACCATGGACATGGAACCAGTGCGATGCAACTACTGTGAGAGCGAAGGAAGGTGAGACAGCACCGATCTCCCACACTTCAAAATCCACACGATCAGGGCATCAAGTGGGAGCATGGCTGGAGAGGAGTTAAGAGTTACGCTTTTGTATTAGAGGGTCAAGCTGTGTTTTCACACTCTCAGGTGATGGCCTTGTTTCTCATTTCACGGAGAATGTAGGAACAATCAGAAACCTGTCTGCATTTGTACCCATTTAATTTCCCTGTCTCCTGGTGCAGGGAACAACCTGCCCCTCCTACCACTGGGCTCCTTTGCCTGTGCACAGATGTGGCTCTCAACCACCCAGACTGTCCTCCTGGAATCTTCCTCTTTCTTTTTGGTCACTGTTTTTCACGTTCTGTGGGATCACATCAATATGTTAATAACCATGATAAAATTATTTTCCTCCCTTAAAACATTTTCCCCTCCTTAAAAATGCATTTCCCTAAACTGTAGCTCCTCCTGCAATAACTCCACGTATTTCTTCTCTTTTGTAGCAAAACTGAAGAATTCTTCATATTCCCTTTTTCTACTTCTTCACTTTCCATCTATCTTGAAAGCACTCCAATCAGGTTTTTATCCAGACCATTCCTCCAAATCATGCCTGTCAGGTTGACAATGGCTCCATCTTGCCAAATCTAATCAGTCCCCATCTTACTGGACCCCTTGACACACTGACATGACTAACCACTTCTTTGAAACTCATTGTTTCCTGAGTGTCCAAGATCAAATTCACCTGACTTTTCTTTTACTTCCTTGGCTGTTTTTCAATCCCCCCTCCCCTTTTTTGGATTCTATTTTTTTTTCTGACCTCTAAATGTTAGGGCTTAAGTGTTGCAAATGTTTTCTTCTCTATTGTCATTTTCTCTTTAAGACATCTAGTCCCATGCTGTAGACACTGACTGTTAGTTGTCTATCGATCAATTTGTATCTCCAGTCCTGACCTTTCCCCTGAGCATAGGGCTTGGATATAAAATTGTTTCCTTGCTTTCCTCCTTTTTTTCTGTCTGGCAGATACCTTATACATACCTAGTGTGGAACAGACTCTTAATTTTCTTCCTTCTCTGCCTCTCACACTGCTCACGGAAGTTGAGTTCTCTGAAACCAGCAGAGCAGTTATTGAGCTTTTATTAAGGGCCAATCCTCAGGGAGGCAGGTAGAGAGGAGGTGTGAAGTAGGATCAAGCTATGTAGAAAGAAGGGGCTGACACAGTATGATTCACTCTATGGAGAGCCCAGGAGTGGGTATGGCCATTAGATTTGCCTAAGATCGGGCCCAAATGTCCAGGCCCTTATCCTCCTACTTCATCAGCCATTGAATGTGGGCTTCCCTGGGAGGAGAATATTTTTGGCTGAGACATCCCTCTGTAGCTAAGGCAGACCATGGTGGCCCTGACAGCTCTAGGCTGCATCTATGAATCAGTGAGTATGGGAGCACTGGACTACTCTGAGTCCCCTAACAATTCCCCAGACTACATCACTTCTGTGTCTTAGTTAGTCACGCACCCCTTTGTGAGTTCAGGTATTTTGCCAGGTTTGACTATTTGAAATTTACTTTTTTTTTTTTAATTTTTTTATTTTTTTTTATTTTTGACAGGCAGAGTGGACAGTGAGAGAGAGAGACAGAGAGAAAGGTCTTCCTTTTTGCCGTTGGTTCACCCTCCAATGGCCGCCGCGGATGGCGCGCTGCGGCCGGCGCACCGCGTTCGTCCGATGGCAGGAGCCAGGTGCTAGGTGCTTTTCCTGGTCTCCCCGTGGGGTGCAGGGCCCAAGCACTTGGGCCATCCTCCACTGCACTCCTGGGCCACAGCAGAGGGCTGGCCTGGAAGAGGGGCAACCGGGACAGAATCCGGTGCCCCGACCGGGACTAGAACCCGGTGTGCCGGCGCCGCAAGGCGGAGGATTAGCCTGTTGAGCCACGGCGCCGGCCTGAAATTTACTATGTACGTACAAAGACACTTTCCCTCTCATTTTGCAGTGGCTATGTTTGCGATTCTCCAACGCCACCACATACACTACTTTATTTAAAAGAAACTTTTAAAAAATCCATCCCTGACAGTGAATCTTGGCAATTATAATAGCCACAACTCCAGAAATAAATAATTTGTGAACAAAGAGAAGTAGAAAATAAATGTAAAAAAACTCAACTGTGGGCCGGCACCGTGGCTCAACAGGCTAATCCTCCACCTTGCGGCGCCGGCACACCGGGTTCTAGTCCCGGTTGGGGCGCCGGATTCTGTCCCGGTTGCCCCTCTTCCAGGCCTCCTCTGCTGTGGCCCAGGAGTGCAGTGGAGGATGGCCTAAGTGCTTGGGCCCTGCACCCCATGGGAGACCAGGAAAAAGCACCTAGCACCTGGCTCCTGCCATCAGATGAGCGCGGTGCGCCGGCCACAGCGCGCCGTCCGCGGCAGCCATTGGAGGGTGACCAACGGCAAAGGAAGACCTTTCTCTCTGTCTCTCTCTCTCACTGTCCACTCTGTCTGTCAAAAAAAAAAAAAAAACAAAAAACAAAAACTCAACTGTGTTCAGGCATTTCTACAGGCATCTTAACCTAGAATTGACTGAGGATCGTCTTATATTTTGCCCAAATAATACCGAGTTTTTCAAAAACAAAGTAATTGAAGAACTTTGTAAAAATTTTATATTAGATGATTCCCTAATTTTTGAGTGGTCAGTTTGGGGAAAATGCCAGGAATATAAGTAACGTAAGTGTCCTTAAAAACCAAATAGATAGATAAATCACAGCCACTGAAGTAAACCCTACTGTATATATTGAAGTCAATTCCTTGCACGACCAAACCACAAAACCACTTTTCTTCAAAGCTACACATCTTGAGAAAACTCTCCCTTCTATTTCATCTTCTACATAAAACTCCACGTGAAAACAGAAGGACCTTGTAGAGAAAGTGACAGGCCTTTAATTCAAGGCACAACTTTAGTGTTCCTTAACCCATGGACTCAAGAAACCAATTTCATATTTTATAACTTGGTTTTAGAAAATGTGGCTTGTCTACCTCCCTTCTGGGGTTGGTTCTGTCATTCAGGACATTCTGGCTGTGTTCTGAAATGATAATGAGTGTGCCTGGGAGTGCCTTTGCCTTTAGCACAGAACTCTGAAGCCTACTCAGAGGGCATTTCTATTTCCACAGAATCTATGGATATGTTTGCTTTCTCATTCCATGACCTCACAATTTGCCAGGATCTTAGAAGCAGATGGATAGAGAGTTGAGAAAATAATATGTAGCACTGATATGTACCTGATGAGGAAGTTTGATTTTGAAAAGTTGAACAGATGAAAAACTTTTAAACTCTTCTTTACTTTTGAAAGCTTTCTGTTGATAGAAATAATATTGTTTTTAATGTTTAATTCTTGCTCTTTATCCAAATTAACCCTACTTGATTGTGCTAAAAACTTAAAAAGTGTCAGCACAGGTGTGGGGAATGTGGTATCGCAGGTTAAGCCAGAATCCAGGCTGTCTGCAGCCTACATATGAATGCCTGATTTGAGTCTTGGACACTCTGCTTATGATGCGGCTTCCTGCTAATGTACCTGGGAGGCGTCAGTTGATGGTTCAAAAACTTGCGTCTCTATCACCCATATGGGAAGCACAGATGGAGTTCATGGTTCCTGGCTTGGCCTGGCCTCATCCTAACCACTGTGGACATTTGGGGAATGAATCAGTAAATGGACTTTCTTTCCCAGCACCCCCTTTTCCTCTTCTCTGTTACTTTCAAATAAATAAATAAATCTTAATAAAAGTTTCACAGAAAGGGATAGGTATTTAGCCCATTACCTGCCAAGTTGGCTTTGAGAGTACATGGACTGCCACAGGCCATTACTTTGTGTCACTACTACACAACTTTTTTTTTTTTTTAAAAAAAACACAACTTGGTGTCTGCTAATACTAACTGATAGAATAAAAAAGGGAGAGAACGATCCAACATGGGAAGTGGGATACACAGCAGACTCACAGAAGGGCAGATGTCCTAAACAGCACTCTGACCTCAGAATCAGTCCTTGGGGCATTCGGATCTGGCTCAAGAGCCCATGCGAATATTTTAGGCATGGAAAGCCAAGACACTCTGGAAAAAAAAAAAAAACAGAAGACCTAAATGAAAGATCTCTGCGAGTGAGATCCCAGTGGAAAGAACAGGGCCATCAAAGAAGGAGGTACCTTTCTCTGAAGGGAGGAGAGAACTTCCACTTTGACTATGATCGAAGTCGGCGAACCCTAAAGGCTTCCATAGCCTCGGCAACTCATGACTAGAGCCTAGGGAGATTCCTGACACCATAAACAAGAGTGTCAAATTGTTAAATCAACATCAGGAGTCACTGTGTACTTACGTCTCATGAGGGATCTGTCCTTAATGTGTTGTCCAATGTGAAGTAATGCTATAACTAGTACTGAAACAGTATCTTTACACTTTGTGTTTCTGTGTGGGTGCAAACTGATGAAATCTTTACTTAGTATATACTGAATTGATCTTCTGTATACAAAGATAATTGAAAATGAAAAAAAACCTTGGTGTTAAATTGGAAATTGTATAGAGAATTAATCAATTAAAAAAAATATCATGCGGAGCCAAGATGGCGGAATAGTGAGGACGCGCACTAGCAGTCCGCAAAAAGATAGTTTAATAAAAACAGAGTTACTGTAGCCTCAGGAAAAATCTCACGGAAAAAAATGCAGTGGAAATTCTTCCGGACCCAGTGAATGAGACGCAGAGGACCTAGGGGAAAGTAAGTTTGCGAACGGCAAATCGTGCCTTAGTGGCACGGGAGCTGCCGGGAGGGACGGGAACCGGACGGAACACAGTCGCCATTGGATTCGAGCGCTTAAACGGGAGCCGATACAGGGATCCCGAGACACTGGCGGGGGGAAGCAGACGCCACGGGGGAAACAGCACAATTGAGGCGAGCCCACACGGACACTAGCCTCTTTCGTTGCCCACCCTGCTAATTCTAGCTGGACTGAACGCAGTGGGACGGCGCGCGCCCGCCGGCTGAACCGGAAGCCGGGCGGAACACAGTCGCCATTGGAACTGAGCGCTTGAACGGGGGCCGATACAGGGATCCCGAGACACTGGTGGGGGGAAGCAGACCCCCCACGGGGGAAACAGCACAATTGAGGCGAGCCCACACGGACACTAGCCTCTTTCATTGCCCACCCTGCTCACTCGAGCTAGACTGAACACAGTGGGACGGCGCGCGCCCGCCGGCTGAACCGGAAGCCGGGCGGAACACAGTCGCCATTGGAACTGAGCGCTTGAACGGGAGCCGATAAAGGGATCCCGAGACACTGGCGGGGGGAAGCAGACCCCCCACGGGGGAAACAGCACAATTGAGACGAGCCTGCACGGACACTAGTCTCTCTCGTCACCCACCCTGCTAATTCGAGCTAGATTAAACGCAGTGGGACAAGGCGCGCCCGCCCGCCCGCCCATCACTGAGGCAGACGGAACCAAAAACCCGAGGCTGTAGAAACCTGAAGGGGATCCAAAAACTGGGAACACACCGCGCACACAAACTCCGTTACCTTGACAACCCAGAGAAAGAGTGTGGGGAAAAAAAAAATGCCAAATAAAAACAGATTCCGAGGGAGCAAGATCAAGGAAGACGCTATGATGACCCCAAACGGAAAAGACACCCAAAGTCAGGATTATGAAGATAATGAGATAGAAGAAATGCAAGAAGCAGATCTCAAAGAATTGATAAGAACATTAAGAAGTTCTCAAAAACAAATTCTTGAACTACAGAAATCCTTAATGGATAAGATAGAAAATCTCTCTCACGAGAATGAAGTACTACGGAGAAATCAAAACGAAATGAAACAACTAGTAGAACAAGAAGCTACGATAGTGACAAAAAATCTTAATGAATTGAAGAATTCAATAGATCAAGTGACAAGCAATCTTGAGGGCCTTAAAACCAGAATGGGTGAAGCAGAAGAGAGAATATCGGACCTAGAAGACAGAGAACAGGAGAGGAAACAGTCAAACCAAAGACAAGAAGAGGAAATTAGAAAACTAAAAGATATTGTCGGGAATTTACAGGATACTATTAAAAAACCCAACATTCGGGTTCTATGTGTTCCTGAAGGTATGGAGAGGGAGAAAGGATTAGAAGGCCTTTTTAGGGAGATACTATCAGAAAACTTTCCAGGCTTGGAGAAAGACAGAGAAATCCTAATCCAGGAAGCTCATAGAACCCCTAATAAACATGACCAAAAGAGATCCTCTGCACGACATATTGTAATTAAACTCACCACAGTGAAGCAAAAAGAAAAGATCCTAAAATGTGCAAGAGAGAAACGTCAGATTACTCTCAGAGGATCTCCAATTAGACTTACAGCTGACTTCTCAACAGAAACCCTACAAGCTAGAAGGGAATGGCGAGACATAGCCCAGGTACTTAGAGAGAAAAACTGCCAGCCCAGAATATTATACCCTGCAAAGCTCTCATTTGTGAATGAAGGTGAAATAAAGACCTTTCATAACAAACAAAAATTGAAAGAATTTGTTGCCACTCGTCCAGCCCTGCAAAAGATACTTAAAGACGTGTTACACACAGAAACTCAGAAACACGACCATCAACATGAAAGAAGGTAAACGAAGGGAACCTCACGGCAAAAGATCACAGGGAATTCAAAGCATACATTAGAAAATATCTGGCAAATGGCAGGGCAAACTTACCACTTATCAATAGTCACATTGAACGTTAAAGGTCTAAACTGTCCTGTTAAAAGACAGAGATTGGCTGATTGGGTTAAGGAACAAAAACCATCTATTTGCTGCCTACAAGAAACACATCTTTCCAACGAAGATCCATACAGACTGAAAATAAAAGGATGGAACAAGATATACCACGCCAACAGAAATGAAAAAAGAGCGGGTGTAACCATCTTAATATCGGACTACATAAACTTTAACATAAAAACTGTTAAGAGAGACAAAGAGGGGCACTATATAATGATTAAGGGATCAATACTACAGGAAGATATAACAATTCTCAATGTATATGCACCTAATTACAGGCCACAAGTTTATTTAAAAAATTTGTTAAGAAACTTAAAGGGAGACTTAGACTCCAACACAATAGTACTGGGGGACTTCAATACTTCACTCACAGATATTGACAGATCGACAGGACAGAAGATCAACAAGGAGACAGTAGATTTAAACAACACTATAGCCCAAATGGATCTAACAGATATCTACAGAACTTTTCATCCTACAAGTAATGCATTCACATTCTTCTCAGCAGTACATGGAACCTACTCTAGGATTGATCACATATTAGGCCATAAAGCAAGTCTCAGCAAATTCAAAAGAATTAGAATCATACCATGCAACTTCTCAGACCATGAGGGAGTGAAGCTGGAAATTAGCAACTCAGGAATCTCTAGAGCATATGCAAACACATGGAGATTGAACAACATGCTCCTGAATGAACAATGGGTCACTCAAGAAATCAAAAGAGAAATCAAAAATTTTCTGGAAGTAAATGAGGATAACAGCACAACATACCAAAACTTATGGGATACAGCAAAAGCAGTGTTAAGAGGAAAGTTTATATCAATAGGTGCCTACATCAAGAAACTGGAAAGGCACCAAATAGATGAGCTTTCAATGCATCTCAAGGATCTAGAAAATTTGCAGCAAACTAGACCCAAATCTAGTAGAAAAAGAGAAATAATCAAAATCAGAGAAGAAATCAACAGGATTGAATCCAAAAAAACATTACAAAAAATCAGCCAAACGAGGAGCTGGTTTTTTGAAAAAATAAACAAGATTGACACCCCATTGGCCCAACTAACTAAAAAAAGAAGAGAAAAGACCCAAATCAGTAAAATCAGAGATGAAAAAGGAAATATAACAACAGACACCACAGAAATCAAAAGAATCATCAGAAATTACTACAAGGACTTGTATGCCAGCAAAAAGGGAAATCTATCAGAAATGGACAGATTCCTGGACACATGCAACCTACCTAAATTGAACCAGGAAGACATAGAAAACCTAAACAGACCCATAAGTGAGTCAGAAATTGAATCAGTAATAAAGGCCCTCCCAACAAAGAAAAGCCCAGGACCAGATGGATTCACTGCTGAATTCTACCAGACATTTAAAGAAGAACTAACCCCAATTCTTCTCAAACTATTCAGAACAATCGAAAAAGAGGGAATTCTCCCAAATTCCTTCTATGAAGCCAGCATCACCTTAATTCCTAAGCCAGAAAAAGATACAGCATTGAAAGAGAATTACAGACAAATATCCCTCATGAACATAGATGCAAAAATCCTCAACAAAATTCTGGCCAATAGACTGCAACAACACATCAGAAAGATCATCCACCCAGACCAAGTGGGATTCATCCCTGGTATGCAGGGATGGTTCAATATTCGCAAAACAATCAACGTGATACACCACATTAACAGACTGCAGAAGAAAAACCATATGATTATCTCACTAGACGCAGAGAAAGCATTCGATAAAATTCAACACCCTTTCATGATGAAAACCCTAAGCAAACTGGGTATAGAAGGCACATTCCTCAATACAATCAAAGCAATTTATGAAAAACCCACGGCCAATATCCTATTGAATGGGGAAAAGTTGGAAGCATTTCCACTGAGATCTGGTACCAGACAGGGATGCCCACTCTCACCACTGCTATTCAATATAGTGCTGGAAGTCTTAGCCAGAGCTATTAGGCAAGAAAAAGAAATTAAAGGGATACAAGTTGGGAAGGAAGAACTCAAACTATCCCTCTTTGCAGACGACATGATTCTTTATTTAGGGGACCCAAAGAACTCTACTAAGAGACTATTGGAACTCATAGAAGAGTTTGGCAAAGTAGCAGGATATAAAATCAATGCACAAAAATCAACAGCCTTTGTATACACAGACAATGCCACGGCTGAGGAAGAACTGCTAAGATCAATCCCATTCACAATAGCTACAAAAACAATCAAATACCTTGGAATAAATTTAACTAAGGACATTAAAGATCTCTACAATGAAAATTACAAAACCTTAAAGAAAGAAATAGAAGAGGATACCAAAAAATGGAGAAATCTCCCATGCTCATGGATTGGAAGAATCAATATCATCAAAATGTCCATTCTCCCAAAAGCAATTTACAGATTCAACGCAATACCAATCAAGATACCGAGGACATTCTTCTCAGATCTGGAAAAAATGATGGTGAAATTCATATGGAAGCACAGGAGACCTCGAATAGCTAAAGCAATCTTGTACAACAAAAACAAAGCCGGAGGCATCACAATACCAGATTTCAGGACATACTACAGGGCAGTTGTTATCAAAACAGCATGGTACTGGTACAGAAACAGATGGATAGACCAATGGAACAGAATAGAAACTCCAGAAATCAATCCAAACACCTACAGCCAACTTATATTTGATCAACGATCCAAAACCAGTCCCTGGAGTAAGGTCAGTCTGTTTAATAAATGGTGCTGGGAAAACTGGATTTCCACGTGCAGAACCATGAAGCAAGACCCCTACCTTTCACCTTACACAAAAATTCATTCAACATGGATTAAAAATTTAAACCTACGACCCGACACCATCAAATTACTGGAGAGCATAGGAGAAACCCTGCAAGACATAGGTACTGGCAAAGACTTCTTGGAAAAGACCCCAGAAGCACAGGCACTGAAAACCAAAATTAACTACTGGGATTGCATCAAATTGAAAAGTTTCTGTACTGCAAAAGAAACAGTCAGGAAAGTGAATAGGAAACCGACAGAATGGGAAAATATATTTGCAAACTATGCAACAGATAAAGGGTTGATAACCAGAATCTACAAAGAAATTAAGAAACTCCACAACATCAAAACAAACAACCCACTTAAGAGATGGGCCAAGGACCTTAACAGACATTTTTCCAAAGAGGAAATCCAAATGGCCAACAGACACATGAAAAAATGTTCAAGATCCCTAGCAATCAGGGAAATGCAAATCAAAACCACAATGAGGTTTCACCTCACCCCGGTGAGAATGGCTCACATTCAGAAATTTATCAACAATAGATGCTGGAGAGGATGTGGGGAAAAAGGGACACTAATCCACTGTTGGTGGGAATGCAAACTGGTGAAGCCACTATGGAAGTCAGTCTGGAGATTCCTCAGAAACCTGAATATAACCCTACCATTCAACCCAGCCATCCCACTCCTTGGAATTTACCCAAAGGAAATTAAATTGGCAAACAAAAAAGCCGTCTGCACAGCAATGTTTATTGCGGCTCAATTCACAATAGCTAAGACTTGGAACCAACCCAAATGCCCTTCAACAGTAGACTGGATTAGGAAATTATGGGACATGTACTCTACAGAATACTATACAGCAGTCAAAAACAATGAAATCCGGTCACTTGCAACAAAATGGAGGAATCTGGAAAACATCATGCTGAGTGAATTAAGTCAGTCCCAAAGAGACAAATATCATTTGTTTCCCTTGATTGGCGATGACTAACTGAGCACCAAAGGGGAAACCTGTAGAAGTGAAATGGACACTATGAGAAACAGTGACTCGATCAGCTCTTGTGCTGACTGTTGTTGTACAATGTAATACTTTATCCATGGTAGTGTTTTTTTTTTTTTTTCTCTTTATCCTAGTACTAGTGGTTGAACTCTGTAATTAACACACAATTATTCTTAGGTGTTTAAATTTTAACTGAAAAGTGATCTCTGTGAAATATAAGAGTGGGAATAAGAGAGGGAGGAGATGTAAAATTTGTGACATGCTCAATCGGAACGGCCCCAAATGATGGAGTTAGAATTGTGCCAGGGGTTTCCAATACAATCCCATCAAGGTGGCATGTACCAAGGCCATCTCATTAGTCCAAGTGATCAATTTCAGCTCACAATTGATCACACTGATAGGTCTAAGAGTCAAAGGGATCACACAAACAAGACTAGTGTCTGCTAATACTAACTGATAGAATGAAAAAGGGAGAGAATGATCCAACATGGGAAGCAGGATACACAGCAGACTCATAGAATGGCAGATGTCCTAAATAGCACTCTGGCCTCAGAATCAGCCCTTAAGGCATTCGGATCTGGCTCAAGAGCCCATGAGAATATTTTAGGCATGGAAAGCTAAGACACTCTGGAAAAAACAGAAGACCTAAATGAAAGATCTCTGCGAGTGAGATCCCAGTGGAAAGAACGGGGCCATCAAAGAAGGAGGTACCTTTCTCTGAAGGGAGGAGGGAACTTCCACTTTGACTATGGCCCTGTGGGAATAAGATCGAAGTCGGCGAACCCTAAAGGCTTCCATAGCCTCGGCAACTCATGACCAGAGCCTAGGGAGATTACTGACGCCATAAACAAGAGTGTCAAATTGTTAAATCAACATCAGGAGTCACTGTGTACTTACGTCTCATGAGGGATCTGTCCTTAATGTGTTATCCAATGTGAAGTGATGCTATTACTAGTACTGAAACAGTATTTTTACACTTTGTGTTTCTGAGTGGGTGCAAACTGATTAAATCCTTACATAGTATATATTGAATCGATCTTCTTTATATAAAGATAATTGCAAATGATTAAAAAATCTTGGTGTTAAACTGGAAATTGCATAGACAATTAATCAATTTTTTAAAAAAAAAATCATGTAGGATCTCTGTCCTTAATGTGCTGTACATTGTGAATTAATACTATAACTAGTACTCCAACAGTATTATCATTTTGTGTCTCTATGCGAGGGCAAACCGTTGAAATCTTTACGTAATATGTACTAAATTGATCTTCTGTGTATAAAGAGAATTGAAAATGAATCTTGATGTGAACAGAAGGGGAGAGGGAGCGGGAAAGGGGAGGGTGGGGGGAGGGAGGGAAGTTGTGTGGGGGGGGAGCCATTGTGGTCCATGAGCTGTTCTTTGGAAATTTATATTCTTTAAATAAAAGCTTTATAAAAAAAAAAAAGAAAGAAAAACAAAAAACAAAGAAAAAAAAATATCATGTAGGATCTCTGTCCTGAATGTGCTGTACATTGTGAATTAATACTATATCTAGTATTCCAACAGTATTTTTCACTTTATATTGCTGTGTGGGGGCAAACGGTTGAAATCTTTACGTAATATATACTAAACTGATCTTCTGTATATAAAGAGAATTGAAAATGAATCTTGATATGAATGGAAGGGGAGAGGGAGTGGGAAAAGGGAGGGTTGTGGGTGGGAGGGAAGTTATGGGGTGGGGGGGAAGCCATTGTAATCCATAAGCTGTACTTTGGAAATTTATATTCTTTAAATAAAAGCTTAAAAAAAAAACACAACTTGCTTCCTAAACTCTCCCCATAACACTTGTCTGTTTAAAAAAATAAAAAAAACCTAGGAGCCAGAATTGTGGCATAATATGTTAAGCCATTGCCTGCAACACTGGCATCCCATATGGGCACTCGTTAGAGTCCTGGATGCTCTGCTTTGGATCCAGCTCCCTTTTAATACGCCTAAGAAAACAACATAGTTTCACCCAAGTGATTGGGCCCCTGCCATTATGTAGGAGGCCAGGATGGAGTTCAGGGCTCCTGGCTTCAGCCTGGCCCAGCCCCAGCCACTACAGCTAGCCATTTTTGAAGTCAACCAGTGGATAGAAGCTCTCTCTCTAACTCTGCCTTTAAAATAAATAAAAAAATTTTTTTCAAAGAAGATATTTATGTGAGGGCTTAGTAAACATCTGCACTCTTAAACCCTTTGTACATTATACAACTCTCAGCCAAAATGCACCCAATAGGTTCTATAATCCAGCTGCCTGATTTTTGGGGCACACAGTGGAAGCCCAGACAGGTAGTGATTTATTTTCAGTTACAAATTAGCTGATCCATGATCATAGCCAGAATTTTTCTCATTTAAGACTGATTGTCCAGATACAATTCAACACTGCCTCCCATATAATTAGGATCCTAGAAGGTAAAGGGCTCATCACTCACACTGGCTTTTGACTTTACATTGTAGTACAGTAATGCATAGGAGCGACAGTAGTGAATACCTAGGATCCACGTATTTTTCTGCTTTGTTTAGTTCATTTCCATCATGCTAAATTTACAACCTTCAGCCCATACAAAGTCCTCTCAATGGTGTCCAGCTGTGTGTAGATATTTGGGTAAGAATCAGGAGGAAATATCGCTTGCTCAACTCATCTTTCAGGTCTTTACTCTGACTTCATTTACTCAGTTTCTGTTTAGAAAGAAATCACTAGAGTCACCAAGATGTATTTTGATATTTTCTGCAGGTTGCATCTCATGCTAGTTATTCAGGATACCTAGAATATTTTCTCCCATCAATCTTCATTTTTCTATCTACTTTCCTTCCTTCCTTCCTCCCTCCCTCCCTTTTTTCCCTCCCTCACTCCTTGCCTGTCTGCCTGCTTTCCTTCCTTCCTTCCTCTCTCTCTTTCTGTCATCTGTCTGCTCATCCACCCATCATCCATCCATCCATCCACCCGCTTCTATCATCCATTTATTTGTCTATCATTATATTTTTATTTCTGTAATGATCAGAAGAGAAGACAGATTCATACAAGAAATCATGCATGATCGAATTACTGTCTCATAAAGCTAATACCTAACTTTCTTGACATTCTGATTAAGCTATGTTTTTGTTCATCTTTTACTAAAACATTTCATTGGGCCTAATGCAGAATTTGAGAACAACTCCTGAGGTTGTCTGTCAAACCTACAAATTGATACAGTTAACAGGGACATGCAATGATGGCCCAAGAGGCAATTGCACCAAGTACGCATGAAGTTTGAACGGCAAAAGTCGTCTAACACATCGCCTGGATGGAGTTTCAATTCTTATTTGCCACAGTATGAATGCATACTATTTTTCATGGATGAAAACAAATGATTGTGTTGAAAAATAATTTGCCACATCTTCTAGTGGAGTTTGACAGAACTATTCAAAGCCATGGGATCGATGAATTATTTATAAACTGCAGTACTAACATCTCGTTGCAATGCTATTGTTAAGGGGCTGTCATACTTTCCAATGGATCCCAGACTTTTTTCCTCCCTGAGTGTGGATGCTTGCCCATTTTAAATTGTAACTAGTGAAAACTTGGTGGAAAAAGATGACATTTTATAAAAAAAAATCACCAATAGTTTGGGAGACAGCAAAGAAAATTGTCTTCTTCCCAGTCACATTCAAATCCCCTGGGATACAAAATATGGAGGGAATGAGTTGGTATAAGCATACATTTTCTCAAAATAAAATCATGATGGGTTATTATCAAGGAGAATGATATAATACTTATGTTTTTATATCAGATTTAAGGCAAAATGAATATACCAAGAAAGTTCTCGGCAAACTAATGATTTTGTCAGCTCACTCTCACACTATTATTCCCATGGTTTGAGAGTCATTGTCCTCTGTCAGAGCCAGGCTTACTGCCTGCATTCTTTCAAGGTAGCATTTCCTAATTACCACTGCCTGCCTTTCTGAATACTCTAAACTGCCCAGTATAAGGATGAGGAATATGTCGTGCTTATAGCTGGGACAGACATTACTAGACAAATGCAGCACTATTACAGTCCTCTTTGCTATGGAGCTTGGCTGGGCCAAACCATAGTTAACTTATTACTTGCATTGATTTTCACATGTAATGCATCTCACTATCTCCATTGTAGAGGAAGGAAAACTATTTTCAAAAAAGACATAGCCAGGACTAGGGTATAAATACTTCACATCAGTTTAACAAGAGTTCCTGGAGCTGTAAAGAGAGTGGGAGAAGATATTATTCTAGTCCTCAACTAGCTCACCAGACTGCCATTGTATGTATCCCTATTTTTTTCTTTACTTATACATAGAATTTTAAAAAATCAAATATACTTATTAAAATATTTGTACATATTTATGGGGTGCAGTGTGACATTTCAATACTTGTATACAACCAGTATGTATCAAATCATGGAAATGAACATTTTTCCTTCTTCCATTTATTTTTTAAAGATTTATTTATTTGGAAGACAGAGTTGAGAGAGAGGTGGAGAGCCAAAGGGAGAGAAAATTTTCCATCCGCTGGTTCATTCCCCAAATGACTGCAATGGCTAGAGCTAAGCTGATGTGAAGCCAGGAGCCAGAAGCTTCTTCTGGGTTTCCTGTGTGGGTGCAGGAGCCCAAAGACTTGGGCCATCTTCCACTGCTTTACCATGATACAGCAGAGAGCTGGATCCGAGTGGAGTAGCAGGGACTCAAACTGGCACTCATATGGGATGCTGGCCCTGCAGGCCAGGGCTTTAACCCACTACATCACAGTGCTGAACCCCCATTTTCCTTCTTTAACATGATTTTATGATCTTTTGTGGAGTATTTAAAGTTCAGGACCTTGAAATCACAGATAGAAAATAAATAATAGGAATAAATAGGATTTGGACAGATAGGCCATGCCTTGGGAATTTGATTTTTAGAAAAATAGCCATTATGTATTAAAATGAATTGGATTTCCCTCAATGCGCTCTAAATCTGATTAAGCTGATCATAATTTAGTCCATCAGCCTATCCTATTAGAATACTGCAACAGCAGTCTTCATTTTTTAATCTGAGAAAGTATATACGGTTTGCATTTATTAATTTTCACAGCAGTAATTTTTATATTAAAGGATGGGAAATAATAAACATTAGGAGCATACTCATAGATTGTTACTGAAGCTTTTTGATAAAATGTTATAGAAATATTATCAATTATATGGTATAACACCTGTGAGTAAATTGAGATACAGGTGCAATTTAATATATATCAAATACATCCATATCAATGTGTATATGTGTGCAGTCAATAACTGCAGGAAAACATACATAAACCAACACTGGTTACCTTTAGAGGAAATGGTGAAAGTAAGTCTTCGCACTTTATCCCATTCCGCTCCATTTATATTTCTAGCTGGGAAACCACTCTACTGGCCCCGACCTGAGTAAAGTGGCCAGGCTGAGATCCTGAGTTTGTTTCATGACCCGCTGGAATTCAACATTTGTAAGATATTCTTCAGCAGAACACACAGATTGATGGTGCTCAGCTGTGTCAGCACACTGGCATTAACCCAGCATGCCTTAAAAAATATTACTGGTCCTTAGGTCCAAGCTCCAAAGACTCTGACTTAATTATATGGGGTGAAGCCTCCCTTTGGGAATTTTAAGTGCTCTCCGGTGATCCGAACACACAGCTAGTGCTGAGAACCACCAGTACAGATCACTTAAAAACTCTCAAATGACAACTATGACCCAAGTACAAGAAGGCTGAGTGCCAAGCAAGAATCCAGCACCCGAGAGATATCAGGCAGTATCACCAGCGACACCTGCCACATTGGGAAATTGAGACCCAAAGGAAGGACAAAGAGATTTGTCACACTGCTCCTGCTGTGTGGTCACTCAGCTCTCCTCGACTGTGAGGCCTTGGCTGACTGCAGTAGGTACTACTTATAAAGATTGAGGACCATTCTGGTGTATTTCTTCATGCTTTGCTTTAAAAGAATAAATGCTCAACAAAGCCTTCCCTGACTAGCCCTTCCCAAGCAACAGTGTTCTCACTCAAGGGTTCTCAACCTAGGTCCATGCCTAGAATTTAGGAGGTCCTTGAACTTCAGTGAACATAAAATCTTCTCTTGCATTAGCCTCTGACTGAAATTTAACACTTTTTTACAATTATGCTTTGTAGGTAGCAAAGCCCAGTACTACAGGAATAATCTGTGATTTGTTACCAATAAAAATCATAGAAATTTTAATACATTACAGATGGCCAAAGAAATAATACTTAACCCTTTGTCATGTCTGAAATTTTGGTAGATTCACCACTAGATTCCGGTTTAATAGTTTCATAAAGAAACACATATCTTTCTAAAAGACGGTTTTATTTTTAATAATTTTTTGCTAGCGGCATTTTATATAACTGTTTTCTTTGCTATCCAAAGTATTTTTCCTACACTTGAGAACATTTCTGGGAGAAGGATGAAATGCCAAAGGGACACAAGAAGTTTAAACTGTTGCTCTCACCAGTTTCTCTGCTTCTCCCTGCACTTTCTGCAGTGTATTCTTCACACAACCATCTTGGCAATTCTTGTCAAAGAGTAGCTGTATCGTGCTTCTACCCTGCAAAGGCTTCCGGATACACAATGAATTCTGGAGTCTTTGCCATGATCTATCCAAGGGGACTTCAAACAGTTTATGGAAAATGAAATGAGAAGATATTTTGGTGTAAAAAAATTCTGAAATTCATGCATACTTTTTCAGACTGCAAGTTTCCATGAAGGGTGTGAATGCCCCTTGTGTAAAACATTCCCCCATTTTCCCTGTCACTAATCGCTCCACTTGGAAACTGCACAGTGACCTTCATGCTTTCCCTTTGCCCTTGTTCTACTTGCTGTCTAGATGTCTTGTCCCTGTTTAGCCTCATGACTCCATCCCTAACTCCCTTCAAGTTTTTGCTCATAAAACATTATATTGAAGTGATGTTCCCTATCCTATTAGCAGGGAGCTGGATCACAAGTGGGTCAGCAAAGACTTTTTTTTTTTTTTTTGATAGGCAGAGTTAGAGAAAGAGAGGGAGGGAGAAAGGTCTTCCTTCGGTCATCTCCCAAATGGCTGCTATGGCCAGTGCACTGCGCCAATCGGAAGCCAGGAGCCAGGTGCTTCTCCTGGTCTCCCATGCAGGTGCAGGGCTCAAGGACTTGGGCCATCCTCCACTGCCTTCCCAGGCCACAGCAGAGAGCTGGACTGGAAGAGGAGAAACCAGGACAGAATCCGGCGCCCCGACCGGGACTAGAACCCGGGGTGCTGGTGCCGCAGGTGGAGGATTAGCCTAGTGAGCTGCAGCGCCAGAGGTCAGCAAGGACTTGAACCATTGCTCAAATAACTTGCAGGTGTCCCAAGTAGCATCTTAACAGTCAGTGCCATGATACTAGCCCTGCCCTAACCTATTTCAAATAGCAAACTGAACCCCTCTGATCTCTTTCCTCAAAGGGCCTACTTTCTTCATTGCTCTTATTACCACCAACATATATACCGTTAGTATTTTTCACTCGACACCAGGAATTCAAGTTCATGTCAAAATACCCAACATGTAGGATCTTTCCAGGAAAATGAACAGATTAGGTGAAGTACAAGTAAGACACAACAATGGGATGCCCAAGGGCAAAGACAAATAGTCAACACTACTCACTGTTTCTACAGATTTTCTCCTGAGGAGGATTAAATATGGGGGATTCTGTTGATCTGCATAATTCGACAATAGTTCATTCAGGTGATTTTACCTTGGAACTCAGCAAGTGAAATTCTGAAAGATCTAAGCAAGTTAGCATCTGGCCTGGAATAATGAGCCCTGCGGCTATTTAACTGGGACTCCCTACATAAACCCTCAAAGGCCCATGTATCTCAACTGCAAAATGGAGATACTAATACCACCTAATCCTCAGGCAGATGTAGAGTGAAAGGATTTAAGAGGTCAGCCCAGTGCCTGGCATATGGTAAGTGCCCAATAATGGTTAATTGTTGTCACTTTTATTGTAGTTGCAATTTAGAAATGAATTATCTTCCCCACTCCTGTAAGCCTTAGACTAGGACTTTCTCACCTGGGAGACCACAGAAGGCTTTCCTGGGGTTGTGAGCCCCTAGAATTAAACCAGGTGTTTTTGTTTTGAGTACTTATAGAATTCAGTGGGAAAGAGAGTCTGATGAAAGAGAGTCTCTCCCATCGGGTTCTTTCCTCAACACCAAAGACAGCGGCACCAAGATGAAGACATGAGTGGAAGGGCTGTAAAGAACAGTACGGAGCCGGCACTGTGGCATAGTGAGTAAAGCCTCCACCTGTGACACCAGCACCCATATGGGCACCAGTTGGAGACCAGGCTGCTCCACTTCTGATCCAGCTCCCTGTTAATGCACCCAGGAAAGCAGAGGAGGATGGCCCAAGTGCTTGGGCCCCTGCACCCACATAGGAAATCAGCAGAAGCTCCTGACCCCTAGCTTTGGCCTGGCCTAGCCCTGGCCATTGTGGCCTTTGGGGAGTGAACCAGCAGAGGGAAAATCTCTCTCTCTAAGAGAGTAGAAGGAAATATTTGTCTTCAACGGGTTAAATATATCCTTATATATATCATAGAAGGCTAAATATTTAAGAACTTGACAAAGATAACACTAAAGTTCAAAGGAATTCCCAACCTGGAGGCTTAGGATGGTGATCCCATATACACACAGACAGGGAGTCACTCACATCCACTAATGATGTTGGTGATGGGTACAAGTTAGGGTAAAAATCTGAGAACAACAGTGGAGCTTACATGTTGATGTAAATAAAAATTTTCTGTGATGTCCAGAGAGTCTGATTCTGTGGGTAAGTGGTGAGACCTAAGAATCTACAAAAGATTGGTGCTATGGCATAGTGGGTTAAGCCACCGTTTGCAGTGCCAGCATCCTAGCTGCTTGACTGCTATCCAGCTCCCTGCTAGTGTGCCCAAGAAAGTAGCAGTGGATGGCGCAAGTGCTTGGATCCCTGCATCTGCATGGGAGACCCAGAAGAAACTCCTGGCTCTGGCTTCAAGGTTGGCCCAGCCTCTGCCAAGGAAGTGAATCAGTGGATGGTCAATCTCCTATCTCTTTCTCTCTCTCTGTAACTCTGCCATTCTAATAAATAAAATAAATGTTAAAAAATATCTGTAATGATTACCCTGAGGAATTCTAATGCTGGCAGTCTAAGTCCCACCCTAAAAAGATGTATATACAGGAATAAGATGAAAAAGTGTATCTCAGTATATCTCAGCCCGGCTTACTGCAGGTAATGAACATAAGTTTGGAGGGTCAACTGTTTAAGTAGTGATAGAAATTCATTTGCAGGGAGTATCTTTTGTACCTAAATATTGGGAAGCTGGCTGTGCCTTAGAGTTCCTTATCATTCATTCTTTGAGGACCCAGCTCATGCCTACTGCATTTTTGAAAAACTGTGAAACACTTTTGCTCTGTTTAGAACTTCCTACGTAAGTTCTGAATTTTTTCTTGGAATCTTGGACTTGGAAGTAAAAACTAGTTTGCAAATGTCACCAAAGAAACAAAAATATGGTAGAATATTATTCAGAATAATATCCCTTGCATTCACGTTTCCCTGGCCTCCTTGGAGTAGTGCATTTCCCAACTGTAATAGATACTAGGCCTACTGACTGGCTTTGGCTAATGGAAGGTGGACAGACAAGACAGTGCCCAAACTCAAAGCTTATGCTGAAGCCTTTGTTGTTACTCATCTCTCTGTGTTCAGGTTTCCCGTGGTTGCTCTAACAATGACTGCAAACTCTCCCATTGTTCTGGAAGCTAGAAGTCCAAAGTACAGGTGTTAGTAAGCTGTGCTTCCTCTGATGTCTGTTAGGGTGATCCGTCTTTGCCTTTTCCAATTTCTTGTGACTCTTGGTGTTCCTTAGTTTATAGGTAACTAATTCTAGTCTCCATTTTCATCTCACATGGCCTTGTGTCATGTGCCATCTTCTCTTTTATCTCTTCTTAGGACACTTAGTTATTGGATTTCAGGCCCTCTTGAATTTCAAATAATAATCTCCTCTCCAATTTTTGAACTTAATTATATCTGCAAGGATCCTGTTTAGCTTGGGTTGCTACAACAGAAATACCACCATTTAGGTGACTTAAACAATACAGTTTGTTTTTGCCATCCAGGAAGCTGGGAAGTTCAAAATCAAGAGGCTAATAGATTCTGTAACTGCAAGGACCCACTTCCTGGTTTGCTAATGACCATTCTCTTTCTGTGTCTCCATGTGCTGGAGAACAAGAAGGCTCATATCCCTTCCTCTTCTTCTTTCAATATTTTATTTATTTATTTGAGAGAGTTATAGACAGTAAGATGGAGAGACAGAGGTTTTCCATCTGCTGGTTCACTCCTCAAATGACTGCAATTGCTGGAGCTGTGCCAGTCTGAAACCAGGAGCCAGACGCTTCTTCCGAGTCTCCCATACAGGTGCAGGAGGCCAAGCTTTTGGGCCATCTTGCATTGCTTTCCCAGGCCATAGCAGAGAGCTGGATCAGAAGAGGAACAGCCAAGACTAGAACCAGTGCTGATATATGGGATGTCAGCGCCACAGGGGGAGGATTAACCTGCTGCGCCACAGCACCAGTCCCATCCATTTCTCTTCTTATAAGGTCACTAATACCTTCATGGAGATTCCACCCTCACGCAAACCTAATTACCCACCAAAGGGCCCAACTGCAAATACCATCACATTTGCAGTTAGGGCTTCTTCAACATGTGGATTTTTGGGTGACACAAACATTCAGTAAATTAGTACAGCCTTCTCCCAAATAAGATCACATTCACACATTCAAGAGATTAGAGCATGGGCATCCCATTTTCGGTGTTATCATCCAATTTAACATACTCTGTGAGCTTCTGACTCCTATAGTGAGAAGAACATGCCCCAGTCACGGAAGCCACATTTTGGTAGGCTTGCACACAACCCATAGCCTAAAGCAGAGCACACCAGTTGATTTTCTGAACTTGAACAAGAGATAATTGCTGATGACTTGCTCCACTGAGACCTTTGGATACTTTATATATAGCAAAACCTGACTAACATACAACATACGAAGAATATACTCATATACTCACATATTCACCTCCTGACAAAAGGGAATTTGATTTGTAAACTCCGTTATGGATACAACAACAGTAACTAGTGACTTTGCATTACACAATAATTAGGGAGGCTTCTTTTTGGATTCTGTTACCAGGTAATGTACTCCAATATTGGCCAAAAAACTTGCATTCTGCCTCAGAACTCAAACAACATGATGTGACCAGTATTCTGGAGAGGGTCAGGGAGAAGTGATTTTAGCACTCCTGACTTGATTGATCCTCAATAAAGCAACCCACACTTTCAAATGATGATAAGACACCTGTGGATTTTTTTCAATTTTCTTTACAAAGAGAAATTGGCTTTCAAAAATCTGATGAAACATAGCTTGCTATGGAACACTTTTGGCTGAATAAATACCAGCTTTGGTTCAGCTATAAGAAAGTAGTTATTCATCAGATTATGGAGGATAATGGTCGAGCCTAAGAAATATGAGTTTACCACCAAGTAAACAGAAGGCAATATATGGGGAATGGGAAGGATACTTAGCAGCAGAATAAAATTATAGCCCCACTCATTCACAATCCATGGTGCTTGCCCATGTTTAATTAAACAAAACATTTCCTCATTTTCTGGCAACCTGTATAAATAGCTGCTGCAGAATCTGTGAACTGAAAGAAGGGACAAGATTTAGTTCAAGGTTGTATGCCCAAAATCCAGGGGCAAGCCTGGTGCTAAGGACATGATGAGTCCTTACTATATGGATACACAGGAGCCAAAGCTCCTCTCTTAAAACATAAGTCAGGTCATGCCATTCCTCTGCTTAAAATCTTCTGCTAGCCTCCATCTCACCCAGATATAAACTCTTAAGTTCTTTGCATGCCTTTGAAAACCTTCCGTGGTCAGAACTTGAGGTCCTCCTCCACTTGTGTACCCACTTTCACTCTGTGACTCATACAACCCTTCTCCAATTTCTCAAAGTCACTGAGTAGGCTCTTGCCTCAGGCTGTTTGCCTATCCCAATCCCTCTCCTTGGATTGCTGATTTCCTGGAATATTTGCATGTACCACTTCTCTATCCCTTCAGGTCCTTTCTCAAGTGCTTGCCTCTCTGTTTGGCCTTCTAGGATAATTACACATAAAATCATAACCCCCCAACACTTGCCACTTCCACTTAGTGCTTAACTTATTTTTTTCTTTGTTCTTACCCTAATTTAATAATGGATACTACTACATATATAAACAATACCAAAGGAAGAGACTTTTATACCTTTTATTTATTGGGATATCAGTGTAATCATACAAAAAGTATTAGTTAAATGAGTCAGAGAGTGGTAATTTCTGCCATACACGGAGTGATTCCATAAACAAAGACATGTACCTAGCAATATATGCTGTTGTTAGAGCCTGGGACCAAGTTTGTCTTGGAAAAAATTATCTGAAAGGAATACTACTGTTAAGACAGGTGGAAGGTGTGTAGGAGATAATTCTTTAAATTTGTGGTTTTCTAACCTTGACAGCTAGAATAAGCCTCCAATGTGGTACTAATGTGCAGTCTAGAGGTGTGTTTTAGTTCACTGTTAAAAAGTAACTGACAACTTTGTACCAGTCAATAGGAAATGACCAGTGTGTGCTGTGATTTATTAAACATGTCTTCCTAATTAAGATGAAATAGCTGATGCATTAGTGTTTGTCCTGTTTGTGACTACATTTTAGAAGGAAACAGAATCCAATGAAAGACCCCCAGATTCTGAAAAACTGCCCTAGGGGACCAACTCGTGAAAAGATGGTTATTTTCTGATCAAACAGTGGGATAAATCATAAAATTTTGAGCTCTGGAGAAGAATGGATGCATCTTTGCCAATGATCACCAGTCATTGGATTCAGGCCATAAGAACCATACTGCCCCTTTGGCTCTCTCTGAGATGGAAAACAGGGGCACCAAAGTAAATGGTTCAGAAAGCATTAACATACCACTCTTTGCAAGCCAAACCACTCCCTAGAAGGAACTGCAGAGCCTTGATTACCTTGAGTGTATTCTATCTTGGGGTCAGGGACAGGAGAAGAGAGAAAGGTGTGGAAATATGTGTTTCTCTTTTAATGTTGTACAGACTACGATACTCCTTTAAGTAGATTTTTTTTGGATTATTGGAATTAGGAAATGCTTTAACCTGGGGCTATCATTGTGGAAAAGTGCTTCTACTTGCGACACCAGCACCCCAACTAAGAGCACCAGTTCTGGTCCTGGCTGCTCTGCCTCTGATATAGCTCCCTGCCAATGCACCTGGGAAAAATGTAGATCATTTTGGAGACACTGGTGGAATTCCAGGCTCCTGGTTTGTATTAGCCCGGCTCCGATGGTTGCTATTCGGGGAGTGAACAAGCAGATGGAAGATTCTCTCTCTCTCTCTCTCTCTCTCTCTCTCTCTCTCTCTCTCTCTCTCCCTCTTTCTCTGGCATTCTGCCTTTCAAATAAATAAAATAACAAAAATGCTTAAATTTGGTAAATCAAAATGGTGGGCTAGTGAGAACTCAAATATACCATAAATCAAAATAATTTTGAGACAATACAAACGAGGATATCTAAAATATTATAATTATTAATAGGGATATAGAATACAAAGGGAAAAACTCAGCCTGTGAAATTTTGATGCATAGATATAAGGTAACACTGGAATCCAGAGAGGCTTATATTTTTTAATATTGACAAAGTCTGGCATGGTATATTATGCACATTTTCTAGTATAATATTTATGGCAACCTCATTACGCAGGTCATATCATCCCAATTTACTGAGATGTAGCAGAGAGTTACAAAACTTGAGAAAGTTATTATAACATTATTTATTTTACCAATAAAGAAACAATTTCAGAGAGGCTAAGTAACTTGTTCAAAGTCAAAGAGTCAGAAGTGGCAGAGCCATGAAATGCACTCAGGTCTTTTTCTTCCAAAATCCTTTTCACTTTTCCTGGTTCCTTCCCTGGTAGCATGATAGAATTAAATTGGTAGAAACTAATGGGAATATAATATTACCCAGAAAACATCTCATTGTAAAACTCATTGCCCCAAAAGTTTAAAAAATGGTTCTTGATAAATTTACTTCTTACCATATCTTTGACTTTATCATATTTTATCTGACTCTCTAGTCATAAACTGTTCCTTGGAAGACTTCCCATCTCCATACCACTGCATGAGAACAGTTACTCTCATACTAGATATAACAACTTCCACCTACAAATAGGAGCTATTTCCCAAAACCTAGATAAAACCCTTCCTTTCTTTGAAGTCATGCTATATTGACTCAGGAGCTGGGATTTATACATTATTGAGAACAAGGTTTGCTTTTGATTTATTTCTATACTGCATAGTAGATATGGAGAACACAGTTATAAGATGAGTTATGAAAATAGATTTCAGTGCTATGCTCTGTAACGAACTAGGAACCAAATCTGTTCTTGAGGAAATTGCCAAGCCACACTGACGACTGGTCAGATACAGGACATTAGCCTCATGCCTTTTGCGAACATCTGTGTATACCCTTCTATAAAAACTCATTTGTTATTAAATAGGCACAGCAGATTTTCAAAGATAATTTTTATTTGTTGCAAAACTGCACATCAATTGAACAATCTTTTTAACTATCATGGCACATATCAACGCATGATATGGAATTCAGAGAAATGCTTTTCTAGAAGCAGATAAGGCAACTTTATAGAAAAGAATAATCCAAGCATAATATATATATTACATATATATTCAGCATAGTCAGAAAATTTGGTTAATTTCCTAGAGATACTACTCTGAGTAAGTATCTCAACTTCCTCATAGGAAAGCAGAATCTATTGTATTTTCTCTGCCCACTTTGGGAGAGCTTTTGGCAATCACACAAGCTGGTTATTGTATAAGTACATTTAAAATGTGTTTTGCCTAAATACAGGAACCCATATTTCTTGCTAAGACATCGATACCATAAATCCCATCATGGCCTGACCAACCCACGCAACAGACAGCAGAGATAATGTGGGAAGAGTATCGAAGTCTATTACAAATCAGATTTCTTTTAAGTCATTCATTCACTTATTTCTAAAGTTGCCCGTGTATTCACAATGCCATGAGATAAAAATTTACAAAAGCTTTTTTGTTTTTGGATTTAATTATCTCACAGGTGAGCTGAGAGGAAAAAACAACTCAATGTTCAATTTGGTTATTGCTCCTCAGGGTTCTAAGTCAGCATTTAAGACTCTATCTTGAAAAACCTTAATAGAAAATGAAAGCATGCTAATTAGGATACTGGGAATTTACATATCTATGTGGAAGGGCCCTTTGTGTATGTTTGTTGGGGAAGGCGGGGGTGAGTTGATGCTTCCTTGGGTACCTCCTCACTCTGCTGGAAGTAGAATTGGTACATTGGGAAAGTGATCAAGATATGCTACTCCATGAAAATATATTCAAAAGGCACTATTTTCCCACCCACTTGGGGAATACAGTTAAAGCTCTTCTAAGGATTCTGAAGAATTTCAGAAAGGTCTAAAATTGGCAGATACTCCGCTATTCACTCAACCCTTGCACTCACACTTGCGCCTCCTTGCTGAACTTGAGAATTTGTTTTCCTTTCTGAGCCTGTCTACATAAGGGTACTTTGCACTCTACCCTCCTTATCATCCTCTTTAGTGCTCCTCACAAGAAAAGGGGGCTCTTATTTAATTGGTCATATTCTTGAATATTTTAGAGCACATTTACTTGGATGGAGTTACTACAAGTTAAAAATTTTTATATATATGGTTTTGAAGTATATGAATTGAAGTTCAATAAAGTTCAATAAGTTTTTAATTAACTGAAACAGATTCTAAATCTATAATTATTCCTCTGATATCCACCTCAAGTATACAACACTAGGTCCTTTTAAATGGTTAAACAATGGCATAGTGAATTTTCTTATTTTTCTTCCTAGGTAACTGAGTTTGGTTTTCTGTTTATCAATATTTCAGCTCTGAGTACCAGGTACAGCACTCTGTACCACTATACCCCACCTTCATGGTGGGTTAAGCTACTGCCTGCAACACTAGCATCCCACATGGGTGCTGGTTTGAGTCCTGGATGCTCCATTTCTGATCCAGTATCCTGCTAATGTGCCTGGGAAACCAGCAGAGGATGGCCCCAGTGCTTGGGCCCTTGCACCCACACGGGAGACTTGGAGGAAGCTCCTGGCTCCCTGGCTTCAGCCTGGTCTAGCTACAACTGTTGTAGCCATTTAGGGAGTGAACCAGGGGATGGAAGACCTATCTCTTTTGCTGTCTCTCCCTTCCTCTCTCTGTAACTCTGCATGAAATAAATAGTTTTTTTAAAAATTTCATTTTTTTCCTCAAAGGAATTTGTTTTCCAAATTATATTACTGAGTGCCAAAGAGTTAATTCTTGTATCTTTGAAATATTCAATAGTAAGCTTTTTTTTTTTTTTTTTTTTTGACAGGCAGAGTGGACAGTGAGAGAGAGAAAGGTCTTCCTTTTTGCCGTTGGTTCACCCTCCAATGGCTGCAGCGGCCAGCGTGCTGCGGCCGGTGCACCACGCTGATCCGAAGACAGGAGCCAGGTGCTTCTCCTGGTCTTTCATGCGGGTGCAGGGCCCAAGCACTTGGGCCATCCTTCACTGCACTCCCGGGCCACAGCAGAGAGCTGGCCTGGAAGAGGGGCAATGGGGACAGAATCCGGCACCCTGACCAGGACTAGAACCCGGTGTGCCAGTGCCGCAAGGCGGAGGATTAGCCTGTTGAGCTATGGCGCTGGCCAATAGTAAGCTTTCATCAGCTCTCTACAGTCTGTCACAGAGACATGGACATTTGTAGTCTTTGGCCAAAGGAATTCAATGGAGCCAGTTTGTGACTTGCTATCATCATGGACTTTATGAAATCCACATGAAGACCTTCATCTCCAAGTCAACCTGGGCCAGGTGTTTGCTTGACTCTTTCAACACAGGGTATACCACATGGGAGGATAAGTTTCCAAAAGTTCTGCCAACTTAATGGTCTCTTTTGTAGGTCTAGGGGCATTGACTGGGGGTTGACACATGTGATTCAGTAATTGGCTGTAGCTCTCCTTCTGTTCTTTATCTTTCTTCTGAGATAAGTGTGCAAACAATCCAAGAGGGAGAGGTTTCGTAAAAGACAGATTCAAATGCAGTAGATTAGGAGACTAGAGATTTTTCATTTCTAAGACTCATAATGCAGACGTTACGGTCTGGGGACAACACCCAAGGACAGTCCAAAGCAATGATGCTTCCACTCAGCTCTGCAGAGAATGAAGTTCTCTAGCAGGCTAGGAGGGGGCACAAGTCTTTCTACTGGTGAATTACATTTTGCTTTCATCACCTTCTGTTCCTTGCATATATAATTAACTCAAGCTCTTTTTATAGAGGAATTAGGAAGATAGGAAGGGTCTCTTGGAGTAAATACTACAAGGATTCCTTCAGCGTGCTTCAGCCATTCTGACCAAAAATCACATTTGAATTCCCTGGTCTAAAACTGCAGAGAAGGACTTACGCTGCAGAGGATGGAGGCTAGTAGTCTGAAGGCTGTCAGTATCTTTTCCTCTCTTCTCCCTTCTTGACTTATGTTCAAAAGTCTTAAGATAACCAGTCTCCATGGAAGCCATCTTCAGCTAGGCTGCTGATATTTTTGGAGACTGATGCAAGTGCTAAAGTGTTTTCAAACTAATGACACCTGAATTAAAATAACATTCACTAACACAGCTTCAAATATAAGTGGGAACTCAACAGAGCTGTTGAGGAACATTAGCTGGCTTAACAAGGTAGGCAAGGAGAGAGGTAAAGACTTTTCTCAATGGATTTAGGCTGTTGGCAGCCTCTGCTGGATATCTGTTCCTTTGAGTTGGGAATAACACTGACTGGTGTTCCTTTATGGGATGGTTTCCCTATCAACACAGCTGAAGGGAATGACAGATATAAAACAAGACAAGTGCCTGCTTTCCAGTGATCTAAATGCAGACCACAACTAACATATTAATAACTAGATTTTAAAGGACTCCCTAGAGGCCATTAGTGTTTGTTGCCAATAGGTATGTATTAAGTCACTGCCAAATAAAATGATGAAAACAACAGACACAGTCCTTCCATTTGGGAAGCTTATTAAATAGCCAACTACACAAATATGTGATGACAAATTGATATAAAAGGAGAGGTAGATAGGCTATTAGGAAGAAAAAGAGAGAGGCCTGGTTGAAATGGAGGCAGAGAGAATTTCTCAGAGGATGGGATATTTCTCCTTAGACTTCGAGGGCTGAAGAGGAGTTCGTTAAATCTAGAGATGAAAAGACCAGTCTAGAAAAAACACTAGTATGTATGGCCCCTAGGCAGGAAAGAAATGGATACATTTCAGAACTAAAGGGAGGCCAATGTGGCCAGATGGTTATGAGGGAGAAGAGAGGAATCAGACGAGTCTGAAAAGCTGCTGGAGGAAGCTCACATTGAAGGACCCTGCAAAACTTTTATTTTTTTTGTGGAGTCTTTATTTTGTTCCAAAAGCAGTTGGAAAGTCATGATCCAATTTGCGTTTTGAGAATTGAACCCTGACTGCAGGCAGAAGAGAGGCAAAAATCTTTGCTCAGGGACCAGTAGGAGCTATCAGCTTGGTCATGTTCATCATGTCATCAAGAAGTCTCAACACTGGCCAAAGTGCCTGTAATGAACTTGGGAACAAATGAAGTTCAACTGTCTCGTTCGTCCATCTCACAGTGATTCACCAAGTACCTCTTATATGCTGGTCACTGGGGATACGAATAAGAATAAAACAAAAAGAAATCCCTTCACTTCTCCTTTTCTCTCTTTCTCTCTCTCCCTGCTTTCCTAAAATGTTCACTTGTTTCAATGTTTAAGGCATCCTGTTCATAAGAGCTTCTGGATATTTCTTTGCATGGAAGTGGTCTTTCTCTCTCTCTCTCTCTCTGAATCCATTTGTCTTTAGTAACTACATTGAGATGCCTCATAAATGTTATCAGTGTTAACCATCAACAACTCCCTTATTTTCTCCCAATAGATCAGATTCTTGAGAGGAAGCAGTTGGAAAGAAATTTTAGAGCTCTATTTTATAGAAGAAAGTGGTTTTTCTAAAACATTTTATTTAAGGGGAGTCTCCTGTTTGTTCATTCCCCAAATGCCAGGACTGGACCAGGCCAAAGCAGGAAGTAGGAATTCAACCCAAGCCTCCAACATCTCTGCTTCAATAATAGTTCTCATACTCATTAACTGAATTTAGACTATTAAAAAATGCTTTCGTGTAAAAATGCTTTCGTGTATTTGTGGCTGAGCATAGCTCTTTATTTGGCATTGTTTGTTAAAAATCCTAAGCACACATTAAAATAGCAGAGAGTGAGGCTGGGAAACATGAGTGGAATGCCATTTAATGAGCTATTAAAGTTTCCATCAGAAACTCAGGGAATCCAAGGTAGCGATTTCTGTATAACTAGCCAAAGAATAAGCTCCAGTTAAGAGCCAGCAATCCATTCTTAACATGTCTATGAGATAAACTGAACAGGAAAATACCAACCAAAAAAGCTGGTTTGGGCTCAGACTTCCCTACAAGGTAACTTGATTCATCATCTTTAACACTTCCAATTTCCAGGCAACAGTCTCGAAGCACGACTTACAGATTTCCTGTGAGAATGCTAAGTAAAACATGAAAGTCGCCTCTGCAGCAGAAGATGCGTCTAGTTGGAAATTCCCTTGAAATGATGATTTAATTCCACCTGTTGGTGTCGTCTGAATGCCAGGGTGGTTGTTTGTCTTTGCCCCAAGCCCTATCTAACATTCTGGTTGTCCAACTGCTGCTTTCAGATTCTTGAGAAAGTTGCATGGGGAATCAGCAGTGGTTCTGCTTGGCTTTGAAGTTCAGCAGGCTTTCCAAGTTTCTCATGAATGATTTCTCTCATTGAGAGCTACTTTGAGCTTGAGGTGGGTTCAATATTCTCAGAAGTCTAAAAAAAAATTCCCTTAGGTGTGTGATATAAAGAAAGAACACTGCCTCCTTATTTCTGCTCCGGTTCATCCATCTAGATGGAAGGCAGGCCAGTGGGCAAGCTGGAACAAAGGCTAGGCTAAATTAACACCCTGGTTCCAGCAGCCACTGTTTAGATATTGCACCAGGAAGCTTGCTGGGACCCAAGGAAAGGTCTGGAAAGGAGAGAAGACAAAGATGGCTGTGAGTAAAAAGGCCTGGTACGCAGACTTGATGATTCCACAGGGGTAGCGGGAGCTACATATTTTATTAGAAAGATCAGCAGAAAACGTGACCACAACATTACAAACAACAAAGGAACCACCACTGAACTGAGCACTTACTATGTGGTCAGGTATACAAAGCCCATCATATACTTTGACCTACTTATTCTTTATAAAAAATGAGATTTTACAGATAAGAAAAGGGAGAGGAAGGGTATTTCAATGATTTTCCCAAATGTACTTAGCTGGGATGTTAGAAAACTGGATTGCTGCTCCGTTTCATCGTGCTATGCAGCATCAAGGACAATTCATGGCGGTTTTATTTTGTGTCTCCTGATTTCCATAGCTCATATGAGGGAAGACAGAACTGTCTCAGGATTACAAATTTTTGATGAATGATGGAGGGATTGCTCAGATTTTTCACTGCTTTAATACTAAAACTAATCTGGATGATGATGTATTGGCAAAAGGTAAGAGGAGCTATCCTGGTGATGTCTATAGTTCAGTAGCAGGTGCATATAGCTAGGTACACATATGCCTGAAGCCCAAGGCCCACTGGGGCATTTAGAGCAGAGATAAATTTAATCTGGTTGAGTGGAAGACATGGACTGAGAAAAAGTTTCAAGGAGGAGGTGACATTTACTCTTTGTTCTGAAAGGCAAAATTCTAGAAAGCAGAGAAGGTTGTATTCTAGAAATTCGAATAGTGGAGTTCTAAATAGTTACATAATGCAAAAAAGTGATGCTTGATCAAAATTTGGGCAAGCAAGTTTGGCCTTAGCAGTTTGCTAGAGGGGATACTGCTAAACTCTAGAAGAAGAACCTTAAACTTGGAATAGAAGGTCTGGTTTCACATTCTAATTCTGATGCTGAGGTGGGACTTAAGCATTCTGAGAATTAATTCCTGCAATGGTAAAGCTGTAATAACCTCTATGCTATCTTTCTCCCAGCTTGTGAACAGGTTCAGATGAAACATAGGAGATGACAGAGCTGTGAATATGAGCAATTATCATTTTCTTTGGGAACTTTGTTCCTCCAGTCTATTTTGGACATTCCTGGAAGACAGACAATCCCAATGGAAAGTTCCTTTGATTTCCACTGACTCACGGACAGACCCATTTAATGGTCTAAGTCAAATTTTTGAAAGTAAATTACTGGGTGGGAGGGAAGTTATGGGGGGCATTGTAATCCATAAGCTGTACTTTAGAAATTTATATTTGCTAAATGAAAGTTAAAAAAAGTAAATTATCAATAGAAATTCCTTGCATTAACATTATGCATGCCAAAGTAGGTACAAGAAACCATGATGCTTACACATATAAGCACACACACATACACGCACATACATCCTAGCATCTGTCTTCACTAGTCTTCCATGAAAGAAAAAGTTCTGGGTATACAAAGAGGTAGAAAGGACATAACATCTGTAAAAATTCAGCTTTTTAAAATATAGCAAATGTGGTTTTCTGAGATTTGTCCTGCACTGTCTGCCACAAAAGGTGATAACTTCACCTTTATGGTATCAAGTCACCTGGGGCCCAACTCCAAACTCCCCAGAGATGCTTGCTAGGAACAAGTACTTTTATGTCTTAATTTGTTTTAGTTATCCTTCCATAGGTTTGAAGATAGGATTTCTAGATATTGTTATTCTGTAGGTTGAAGTGAAGGTTAAGACTTTCAAAGTATTTTTGATCTCCACATCTATAGGTCCAAGCACAGTATCTGAGAAGTGAACTCAGAATCGCGTGAGGTACAGAGAATATGAAAGGGAATTTTAAAAGTCTATTACTTAAAGTCTTTCTGAGTTTAGCAGATAAAATAAGAATTACGGCAGAGACTGGGCATACACAAATTTAATCTGCAGGCTGAATTCAGACTCAATTTTTCCCAATCCCTTCCCCTGCACCTGGATTGATCCCCAGAAAGTCCTCAAATAGGTTAATACTTGAGATATTTGCTGGCCAAATGGCACCAACCATGAGCAAATAGGAACATCCTGGGTTTTTTTTCCATATCAATCACTCGTTGCTAAGGATCTTCTACTTATGTTACATGCTGAAGAGTCTGAATGGAAAATGTGGCTTCGTATTGCATACACTTTATTTGTTCCTTTCAGGTTGCTCAACCTTGAGCAAATATATAGCTACAGAGCAATGTACATGAAATTATGGGTTATTAATTATTAATTGTGGAAATCACACCTTAATTATGGACTTTAACAACTATTTTTCCTCTCTAACCTAATGATGAATCCACACTAAGAATCACTGGATTAAGCAGTACTGGATTTGGAAACTTGACAATGTGCTCAGGTAACCCAGTGGGTTCAAGAAGAGAACACAGTTGTTCCTCACAACTCCCTGTAGACACCAAAATCTGGGGATGCCAATGTGCCTTAGATGAAATGGTCTAGGATCTGGATATAACTTGTGCACATTCTCCCATGTCCTTTAGTCTCTAGGTTGCATGTAATATCTAATGCATTATAAATGTGATATAAATAGTTTTAATGTTGTTTATGGGCAAACAGCAAGAAAAAAGTCTATACATGTTCAGAATAGAAGTGGAAAAAAAACATTTTCCATCTATGGCTGGCTGGAACCCATGGATACTGTGGGTTGAAAATATGCTTAGGAATGTGCACAGAAGTGGAAGAAGCTCTAATTTGTGTTTGTTGTAGTGTATTAGTTGCCTATGATTATAATAATGCCACACAACAAATTAACCCAAGCCCAGGACTTAAAGTAATATTACTCATTCTCATACATTGGCTCAACGACCCAGGTAACTTAGGCTGTGGTCATTTGAGATGCACCTGCAACTACCTGTTAGTCAGTTGGTCTTGGCTCTAGGTTTTGCATTAGGCTCAAATTATTTTGTGGCCCAGGCTGAAAGGGCAGGTGCTACCTAGAAAATAGTATTTTACTACAAGAGAGTGAGACCCTCTGTGAAAGTATGATTCAAATTTGTACTTACATTATGTTCACTAACTGATTATTGTCCAAAGAAGTCAAATGCAAAACACAAAGTCGAGGGCTGAGGAATACATTTCAACTACCACAAGGCCATGGCAGAGGTGTGTATAGATAATTCTACTACAGAGGACTAAACAATTGAGATAGATAATTTATGCCATTCCAGGAGGAAGTCCAGATATACCACCACAGTAGGAAGATTTTTGGAGAATTAAAGGAAAAAATCCTATTTGGTGAGTTCAGATGTTCTTCTGGCCATTCCCAAGATAGTGACTCAACTGTCTACTAAGTTTTACTTTTGTGGCCAAATCTGGATGCTGGTGGCCATTATTGATTTTCGTGAAGCCAATACAATGGCATACAGGTAAACAGAGGATAAACGTCAATCATCACAATTTGGTAAACTGAGTCCTTTTTCCTCCCCTGTGGTCAAATTCCTAGCTCCTAAATAGAGCACTGATAACTTGCGATAAGTTACTTTACCTTTCTATGCCTCAGTTTTTGTGCTGATAAAACAGGTCTAATAATGGTGTCGAATGAGTAGGATTGTTGAGAAGTACTAAGATGGACTAGGTGGTATAGTTGCTATAATAATTTATCCATACAGACGAGTTCTTATTACTAATGCTAAAATAACTCTCAGGAAGTATATCCAACAGGTAGGCAAAGAGAACACCTCTGTTTACCCCATTCCAAAGTCTTCTCAAAGTGATGGAAGAAGGAGCAAATCTGTATGTTCCTTTAAGGCAATACTGTCTGATGATAGAGCAGACAAGGATATCCAAATTGAGGGCTTCAGTTCAAGGCAGCTCCTAAATATTATCAGCCTCTGCCCATCGTCCCTTCTCTGCCCTGGCCCCAGTTTCTGTGTTGTTATTTCACGTGTGGTTTTCATAGTCACTTTAGAGAACATTTTCTGACCATGTTGTGAGGGATTACACTGGAAAGATAAAGCAGTATCTGGTAGCATACTGTCTAGGATCTCTTAATGTCATACCGTATTTGGTCATAATGTAAGCCGCCCTTTGAACTTTGGGATGTGTTCATTCATCTGAATTTGTGAGAAAAATCATTCCAGGAAATATTTCTTCTAAGTTACAAAGCTACTTGGGTATAATGACTTAGGACATGGAGATCTTTAACATATCAGAGCTCCTTTTGACTTCGCAGAATTCTGATCAAATCCTAAGCTGGGCGTTTTGTGCGGTGACAATGTCACAGTCTACATAGCACTATCTTAGGAACAATTAATGCTTTTTGACACAAGTCTGGAGTCCAGTGACATTCCAGATTTTAATGTTTCTCAAAAGAGATGTCACCATATTACTGGCGTGCCATGAACCCTCTCCATGTTTGCCTTCAGATTTTGATCAATGTGTACAATTAATTTTATTACAACAGAGGGTACCTATTACTATAATGATTTCTGCCAGATATAAATTGTGCTGAGTGAGACTTATGAAGCTCTGGAGAATAGGGAAAATGTGCTGACTATAATAAGGCTAATCATGATATCAAGTGAGCATCAAGATAAAATCATGGATTTTTTTTAATATTCAAGAACTTTGCCTTGTGGGTTTATTTCACAGCGTAGGGAAATCAACTCTTCTCCAAAAACAGTCTATATTGGATTGCAGGCCAATCAACAAATAGTATAAAGCCAGAGTTGCTATGGTACGCATTGGAAAGCATCAGCCTAGTGAAATAGAATTATATTTCTCAGGTAGTCTAGCATGGGGTCAAATTTTCGGGGATTTTGAAAAGATTGAGATTGACAAGTTCAGTACCATGGAGTCTTGTGCTATAGTAGGTTAGTCAGTTTCATCTGCGCGATGGGCATTTTGGATCTATGTGCTCATTTCAGGTTCTCAGCAGGGCTTTGGGATTTGAGGAAGCACAAAAGCATCAGAAATCATGGTAAGTTTGGAACTCCCTTACATTACAAAGTAGGAGGTAGCAATGATGGAGTAAAATAATAAATATTCTTAAAATATAAAAGAATAATATGCAACTAACAAAATAAAACCACTGCATTAATACTTTGAAGGGGCAGGATACCAGTGGTTGAATATATATTTATTGAATAGACAAATAAATAATGGAAAGAATCTAAGAATAAAAAACCTCTACCATGTATTGTGGGTTTACTTTGTATCATATATTAATATGATCTCATTTAAGGGGAGATGCCCATTTTGACATTATGGTTTTAAATCTGCAAATTAAGTAACTAGCTCAGATAAAATCAGAGAACTCAGAGCCTTTTCATCACCAAAGCCAATTCTCTCAAGCTATTATAATTTAGATAAAAAGCTATAGATCTGTTCACTGCAAATCAAGCAAAATTTAATGTTTAGAGAGGTGAAATCAGGTTATGTCCTTCAACAAGAGCCCTGTGGTACTTTTCTACCACTCAGAAAGTCAACCTAAACTCCTGCCCTGGATCAAGGAAGCGCCAGATGATCTTGTCCTGGCTTACCCTGGAGTCCTCATCTTTCTGCATTGTACTGTTTTTGTTTCTCTCACCAAACAGGTGTGTTCCTGTTGCCGGAAGCTTTATGTGGCTGCTTCATCAGTATGGAATATTCTTCTTCCAAATCTTTTCAGATCTCTCTACAAATGCACCTTTTAGAAAGATATCAAATGACTTAACTGTATGCCTCTTAATTTATTGCCTTATTTATTCTTTGCAACTAGGTGCTTCTATTTTCTTCTTTATTGCCTCTTACTATAAGTGGTACATGAGCTCCAAATGCCCCATTCAATATTCTCACTGTAGCCCCAGTCCCTCAAACAATAATGGCCCACAGAGGGGTTTGACTACTATTTGTCCAATGAACCTACAGAGGCATCCTTTGTAGCACACACTGAATGCTGCCTGCCATCATGAAACATTTCTTTTGTCTGGAAGACAGATGACACCTTGGAGGGTAAGGAGGTAAAAAAAATAATGCCTGGGTGAAATGTTGTCACTCTATGAAAGCACAAGATTGATCAAGGAACATAAACCCCCATTCTCGGAAAACAAGGTGGTAAAAAGATGAAGTTGAAACTCAGAATTGAAAGGGTTGGAAATTTGTGGTCATATTCTCAGAGGTCAGGTTAAATTTCATGACCTCAAAATGGAACAGGTAAAAATGAATATTGCTCAAAGTTAGCTGATGAAAATTTGGCCACAGGGTCACAAGACAGCCATGATTTTAATGTAGGCAATCATCACTTGTAGGGTCAGTATCCTATTTGCAAGTGTGATTCCACTGTAATATTTTAAAGGGCTGCAGCAATTTGAGACAGATTCAGGACTATACAAGTCTCGAGCCAAGTTTAAACCATGACAGAATTGAGAATATGTCACCTGAGTGTCAATTTGTGAACTCTTAGTTCTAGCAAGTTTTAGGAGCTGACAAATCAATTCCTATTCAGCTACCTGTCCCAAGGTTAAGGTATCTCTGAGGAACGATCTCCAAGACTCAGATGCAGTGTGGAATTTAACAGTTATTGTTTCAGGTTAGAAGTATAATCTAATGAAGTGTGCAGTAATATCCTGCAGTGAACACCTGAACGTTAATCTGCTTGCAGTATGGCAGTGGATCTCGTCTGACCTTGTCATCTATATTGAATTTAACACTCCCAGTGAACGCATTTTGAGCAGCCCACCTTAAATGGATGCGATCCATTTCGATTTTCATTCTTCCTCCTAATAGTTTAATACAGCTGAGTAACTCCAGGGGCCTTGGTACAAATGAGTAGTGTTGCTCCCTGCTGCCAGTTAAGGGTTGGTGCGTGACATAGCTAGAAATTGACCTTCACATAATATCTCTGTATTTTTACCACTGTTTCTAATTCCGGGAGGAGATGGAGAAACCCAATAGCTAATTCTCCCCTAAGCCCTTCTTCCGACTAGCCCATGGAGTGTCTTGACAGATGTAGGAACTGTGAAAAATGGGGACTGGAAACATCTGTTTCCTTTCATAATTACAGCTAAACTGCTTTGAGAAGTAGTTCAATGCTATGGGGTAACATTACACAGTAATTTTTGGTTTCCATATTTTGCAGAGCATAGTGAAGAAGACATAATTCAACACTGATAAATTTCCTTTTCCTACAAGAGTTGATTACTGCTAAAGGATAAGAAATGCCATGACTTTTTTTCAGAATATGTGTGTGGGTCTACTTCAATGGTCCTTTTCAGTCCCTATCAGAGGTGTGGGAAGAACAGCCATTTTGAAAATACCTTATACAAGTAAATATTATATAATGATTGAAGTAATGTTATTGTGGAGGCAGCTAGAAAATTCAGTTCTCAGTAAAGGAGTTCCTATGTATGCCCTGTTGAGAATGAATGTGTAGTAGTCCTATTTATTAGCAGATGCTACATTCCAAGACCCCACAGTGGATGTCGGAAACAACAGACAGCACTGAACCCAAATACAGTATATGTTTTACCATACCCTTGTGTAGCTTTCACCTTTTAACTTAAAGGCCATGGACTAATGGCTCCTCTTTGGCATTTCTAAATCACTACTCCTGTGGTTTGGGATCATCATTACATAAAAAAAGGTTACTTGATCATCAACACTGTAATATCTCCACTGTCAATTTGATAATTGATATGCCTACTAAGTGACTAACACATAGGTAGTGTATATGGTGTGAATACGCTGGAAAAACAGATGACTTACACCACCAAAGAGAGTGGGGTAGTGTGAGATTTCATCCCACTATGCAGCATGACATGCAATTTGAAACTTGTAAATTTTACTTATTCTGGAATTTTTATGTAATATTTTTGGGCTGCAATCGACTATGGGTAACTGAAAACACAGAAAGCAAAACTGCAAATAAGACAGGAAGAGTGTGCTAATCTAGAATGTGGAATGGATCACTTTGGATGAAATTTAGATTTAAAGGGGATATGACATTTTCTCTGGGAGGAGGTTTTAAAGTACCAATTGACTATTCACCATTAAGGTGTGTTAATCATTTAAACCTCCACTTTCCAGTACCCTGGCCTCCTTGTTGTCTATGTCCAATTGAATTAGATTAACTACAAAGCCTTCTTTTCTTCCTGTTATAGTTTATGCAGATTTACTCTCTCAGGGAAACCAACTCAAAAGATAGCAAAAATAAGGAAATATACAATCTCCATCATTTATAGGGAGCCTGCTATGTGCTGGGCTCTCTGCTAGATATTGCAACTAAATATCATAAAATAGTTTTTTTTTTTTTTTTTTTTTTGGACAGGCAGAGTTAGACAGTGAGAGAGAGAGAGACAGAGACAGAGAGAAAATTCTTCCTTCTGTTGGCTCATCCCTCAAATGGCCACTACAGCTGGTGCGCTGTGGCCGGTGCGCTGAAGCCAGGAGACAGGTGCTTCCTCCTGGTCTCCCATGCGGGTGCAGGGGTGAAACACTTGGACCATCCTCCACTGCCTTCCTGGGCCACAGCAGAGAGCTGGACTGGAAGAGGAGCAACGAGGACAGAATCTGGAGCCCCAACCAGGACTAGAACCCGGGGTGCCAGCACTGCAGGCAGAAGATTAGCCAAGTGAGCCATGGTGCTGGCGAAAATAGCTATTTTAGAGTTGAGAATCCTGAGGTTCAGAGAGGTTAAGCATCTTTGATAAGGCCTCAAAGCTGGTCCGTGGCAGAAGTAGGACTGGCAGGCATTTTTTTTTTCTGACTCTATCATCCCAGCTGCTTACTCAAAATTCATCTACATTAAAACTCTGGAGCTTCATCCTTTAGCCATGGATAAGGTATGCCTGAGGTAGAGGCTCTGCAGCGGCCTGTGAGACACTCTCTTTTTGTGTACAAGGCACTGGAATGCCTTAAGGATCATCTCGGTGCACTTGAAGTTCTATGGGAATGGGACTCAAATCTGTTTATAGTAATGAAGACGTAGAAATCTTAAGCAGAACAATAAACCAAGACAGAGATTAAAGCAGTAATAAAGACCCTCCCAACAAAGAGAAGCTAAGACTAGATGGATTCACTGCTAAATTCTACCAGACATTTAAAGATAAATTAATTCCAATTCTTCTAATGCTATTCAAAACAATTAAAGGGAGGGAAAACTCTCAAACTCCTTCTCTCAAGCCAGCATCACCTTAACTCCTAAAACAAAAAAAGATACAACAGAGAAAGAGAACTACAGACAAATATCCCTGATGAACATAGATGCAAAAATCCTCAATAAAATATTAGCAGGAACAGCACTGTGGCTCAGCGGCTTAAAGCCCTGGCCTGAAGCGCCAGCATCCCATATGGGTGCTGGTTCTAATCCTGGCTGCTCCTCTTCTGGTCCAGCTCTCTGCTATAGCTTGGGAAAAATGCCCAAGTCCTTGGGGGCGTCCTTGTGGGAGACCTAGAAGAAGCTCCTGGCTTCAGATTGGTGCAGCTCCAGCCATTGTGGCCACCTGGGGAGTGAGCCAGCAGATGGAAGACCTTTCTCTCTCTCTCTCTGCCTATACTTTGCTCTATAACTCTGTCTTTTAAATAAATAAAAAACATATTTAAAGAAATTATTAGCTAGTCAAAATCCAACAACACATCAGAAAAATCATTCATGCGGATGAAGTGGAATTTATTCTTTGTTGGCAGAGATGGTTCAACATCAAAAATAAATATGTGATACATCACGTATTTATAAAATATGTGATACGTACATGTGATATATATATCCTACCACTTTACCATATTTATAAAATATGTGATACATACATATGTGATACATATTTTATAAATAAAATAAAATAAAAATGTGATACATCACATTAACAAACTGAAGCATAAAAACCATAAGATTATTTGAATAGATGCAGAGAAAGCATTTGATGAAATACAATATTCTTCATGATAAAAACCTTAAGAAAAATAGGTACAGAACAAGCATTCCTCAACACAATCAAGACAATTTATAAGTACACAGCCAGTATCCTAGTGAATGTGGAAAAGTTGGAAATGTTCCTCTAAGATCCAGAACCAGACATGGATGCCTTCTCTCACCATTGCTATTCAGTATAGTTCTGGAAGATTTAGCCAGAGCCATTAGGCAAGAAAAAATAAATCAAAGGCATTCAAATTGGGAAGAAGGAAGAGGAAATTCAAATGGTTAACAGAATCATGAAAAATGCTCAGGATCATTAGCCATCAGCAAAATGCAAATCAAAACCACAATGTGGTTCACTTTACCAAAGTTAAAATGGCTCTCATACAGTGATCAACAAACAAGGAATGCTGGCAAGAATGTGGGGACAAAGGTACCCCATATCACTGTTTGTTGGAATGTAAATTGATGCAGCCATTGTGGGAAACAGTATGGAGATGCCTCAGAAAACTGAAAATAGATCTACCAAATGATCCAGCAATCCAACTCCTGGGAACTTACTTGAAGGAAATGGATTTGCATATGAAAGAGTCATCTGTACCCTCACGTTTATTGCTGCTTATCTCACAATAGCCAAGATATGGAACCAACTGAAGTGTCTATGAACTGTTGCCTTGATAAAGAAATTATGGTATATAAACATTATGGAATACTAACCAGTAGTAAAAAAAATCCTCTCTTTTGCAGCAAAATGTATACAACTGAAAACCATTATACTTAGTGAAATAAGCCAGTCCTCAAAAGACAAATACCATATGTTTTCCATGATTGGTGATACCTAACACAGTACAGGAATAAACTGACATTTCGATATTTGATGGTTTTTTTATAGTCCTTGTCTCTTCTTTTGAGAAACAGTGTTTTTTTCTTCACACTATTTGTTGAACTCTTTACCTAGTGTATGGATAATCTTATGAGTATAAAGTAAGCTGAAAATAGATCTTTGTAAAAATTAAGAGTGGGAATAGGTGAGGGAGGAGGAAGAAGGTTAGGAGCTTGAGCAGGAGGGAAGGTTGGGTTGAAAGTATCACTATGTTCCTAAATCTATACATATGAAATACATGAAATTTGTACACCTTAAATAAAATTTAACAAAGTCAATGGTGAGAAGCAATCAAGAATACCCCAAATTTGGGGCCATTGCACTGTCAGTCTTCATTCTTAGACACTTCATTCTCCAAACACTTGCACAGGACTTTTTCTTCTTCTTCTTAGGTCACATCCCTACTGCCATCTCCTTAAGGATGCCTGACTCATCTCTCATGGAGAGTTTCCCACAAATTTATTCAGATTTTGTACTGTTGACTCTGATTTGTTTGTAGAGCTCATAATCAAGGCTATTTTGTGAATTATTTATCTGTTTCTTTCTGTATACAGTTTGTTCCCCATATTGAGGATGCCAGCTGGATGTCTGCTTGTTTTCATTGCTGGAAACTCAGTGCCTATGTAGGTACCTACCGTAGGTACTTGTGATTACTTTTTAAAAGAAGAATGAATGAGGCTAAAGAAAATGGGACCAAGTTAGGATTTCAGAGGTCAAGGTCAAAGAGTAAGGTCAAGTTCATACACCTGAAGGTTAACTATTGCAGTAACATATAGCTGATTCCTTGAGTCTTATATATCTGCCTCTCCTGGGGTTGAGGTCCTGGGGTTGAGGACCTACATCTCATACCAAATCCTCTATTGAGGTTAGCTCCATCTCTCCAGCCTCCACAAACCACAAAGATTGCTTGCATTGAACTGTTCTCATCACTTGGCCCTGAAAATTACTCTTCAGTCACTGAATACAAGGGTGTCATAGAAGATATTCTACTGTTCTCTTGGCCTCAGTTCCAAGGGAATAAAACATCCAATCAGGCCTTGGTTGGAGCCAGTTAAGATGGATATCTCTAGGGGCTGGCACCTTGGCAAAGCAGGTAATGCCATTGCCTGCGGTGCCAGCATCCCACATGGGCACTGATTCGAGTCTTGGCTGCTCCACTTCATATCCAGTCTCTGCTATGGCCTGGGAAAGCTCTAGAAAATGGCCCAAGTCCTTGGGTTCATGCACCTACATGAGAGACCTGGAAGAAACTCCCAGCTCCTGGCTTTGGATTTTCCCAGCTCTGGCCATTGAGGCCATTTGGGGAGTGAATCAGCAGATGGAAGACCTCTCTGTCACTCTCTCTCTCTGCCTTTGCCTCTCCGTAACTCTGCTTTGCAAATAAATAAATAAATAAATCTTAAAAAAGACTCACATATCTGGATATACAGTGTATTTTTCTTGTGTCCTTGGGCTTCCAGAAGGCATCGTTTTTCACGATGAGATTTTCTCAGACTTTTTCTGGCCATTGTTACCATTCTGGGTATTTTTTGCTCTATTTTCCATAATAAATCCTCTCAGTTATTCCATTATCCCCAATTTATAGAGGAATACATGGAGGTTCAGAGAGGCAGAAAAGCCTAGCCCACTGGTATATATCTAAAAAGTGACATTGGAGGAATTTTTTTTAAAGATTTATTTATTTATTTATTTATTTATTTGACAGGTAGAGCTACAGACAGTGAGAGAGAGAGAGAGAGAGACAGACAGAGACAGAGACAGAAAGAAAGGTCTTCCTTCTGTTGGTTCACTCTCCAAATGGCCACAACGGCCAGAGCTGTGCAGATCCGAAGCCAGGAGCCAGGAGTTTCTTCCAGGTCTCCCATGCGGGTGCAGGGGCCCAAGCACTTGGGCCATCCCATTAGAGGAATTTGAATCAGGTGAATCTGACTTCAAGAATCACAGTTTTCTATATCAACATGTAAATGAAAAGCAGTATCGGCTGCCTGAAGGTGATTTTTGTTCAACCTAAGTCTTTTTAAAAATATTCAATTAGCCTGAATGTGCCTAAAGGCAGAGGTTTTTATGTCTAGACAACAAGGAGGCCAGGGTACTAGAAACTGGAGGTTTAAATGACAAACATGCTCTAGGGGTAAGTAGTCAAAGGGAATTCACCCTCAAACCCACCAAGCATCAAGGGCTGGCTCCTCAGAGAACTGAGCCCACTCCTGTCACTTCCCTCATCCTTGTTCCCTGCCCAGACGGATGGCTTCATCTTGTGCTTCTGCCATCCTGCTGCCTTTCTCATCACCAGATTCAATAAATGAGTCTAACCAAAGTAAATCTGATGGAGGCCGGCTGGCCTGTCTCATATTAGTGCAGGAAATGCCACCGTTGATCATTGTTTGGATTTTTCCTGAGAGAGGCTGTAGGTTCAGGGGAGAGTCTGTCATTTTTTTTTTTAAAGCACATTCTGTTTTTCAAGGCAAGAAGGCAGATTTGTCTAAACCCAGATTGCCCTTGATATAATTTTTTTTCTGGAGCCTAATGGGATAGGAACAAACAGGAGTATGTCAACAGCACATCACTCAAACAAAATGAGATTATAATAATAATGATCAAGAATGGAGTTTTCATTGCTGACGTTTATCAAGTGCTTATTAAGTGCCAGTCTGCATTTCTCATTACCTCCCTTAATCCTCACACCAGCTCTCATGTAGGTATTATTACTTCCATTTTCCAGAGGCTCAGACATACTGAGGAATTAACCCTAGACCACACAATTAGAAAGTGGTAGGGGAGTCGGGTATTGTGTGCAGCATGTTAACCTACCATTCGTAATGCCTGCATCTCATATCGAAGTGCATACTTTGAGTCCTGGCTGCTTATGGCTTCCAATCCAGTTTCCTATTAATGTGCCTGGAAAGTAGTGAATGACAGACCAAGAAATTAGGTTCCTGCCACCCATACAGGAGTCCTTCACAGAGTTCTTGGCTCCTGGCTAAAGCCTGGCTTAGCTTTGGCTATTGTGGCCAATTAGGAATTGAAAAAGCAGATGGATTCTCTCTCTTTATTCTTCTGCCTCTCCCTCTTTCTTTCTGTCATTCTATCTTTAAAATAAGTAAATAAATTTTAAAAAATGGTAGAAGTGGGACTTGAACTTGCTTCTCCACCGTAGTGGTTCTCAACTGAGGGTAGTTTTGCTTCCCAGGGGATATAGGGACATATTGACTGAAATTCTTTAAAATTAACTTTTTATTACAGAGGAATTTCAGATTTTACAGAGGGGTTGCAACAAAAGTAGACAGCTCCTGTATGTATATTTCACAGTCAGTGTGCCTCATTATTAACATCTCACACGTGAATAATCAGTATTCTGTACTAATAATTAATGAAATAATAGCAATGTAGCATTATTAAATAATTCTCTACCTCCTTCAGATTGCCTTAGCTTTTATTTTGTGAGCCCTTTCTCTTTTGGGAGCCCTGGCACAATCCCACTCATCTTTCTCCTTGGGCTCTTCTTGGCCGTGACAGTTTCTTAGACTTTCTTTAATGACCTTGACAACTCTTAGGAGTCCTGGTACATACATCTTGTAGAACTTCTCTGAAGTAGGCTTTGTCTGGTTGTTTTTCAAGATTGTACTGTGGCTGTTAGTTTTTTGGGAGCCCACAGAGATAAAGTGACATTCTTGTCCTATCACATCTAGAGTACATGCTATCAACTTGACTTGTCAATGTTGATGTAGACCTTGATCACCTTGTTGAGTCTGTGCCTGCCAGGTTTCTTTCTTTCTTTTTTTAGATAAATAAAGCACGTTTATTTGTACACCTGGATTTTTGGAGCCCATTTCATGCTTACTGTAAATCTGCTTGTATACAGAACTTAACTTTGTGCTGGCTTTTAAAATTATTTTGAGATAAAATATTTTGATTTTTTCATTATAGTCAAAGGTTTAATACTCTGCTAAATAAAGAGTTCAACAAACAAAAAGCAAAAATATCACAGTTAAGCAGCAACATAGGCAAGGGCCATGAACAACAACTAAATGAAAAGATGTCAATTTCTATAGTATAAAATTCAAGATAGTCACAGATCATCAAAATGATGGTGGTATATAACTCTAACAATTTTCCTGACAGAGATTCAAAACATAGTTTGACAAAACACTGTATTTTCATGAAAACTGATTCACATAGGCATTTCTTTATTTCTTTGTTTTGATTTTCAAAATTTTTAGCTCCACATATAAGGGTGAACATGCTGAATTTATCATTCTATATCTAGCTTATTTCACTCAACCATGATGTCCTCCAGTTGCAACTATTTTGGTGCAAATGATAGAATTTCATTATTTTTCATAGCCAAATAATATTCCATTGTATATGTATGTATGTATGTGTATGTGTATGTATGTATGTGTGTATATATATATGTGTGTGTGTATATCATACTTTTCTTTATCCATTCACCTGATGATGGCTACTTTGGCTGATTCCATATTTTGGAATTTGTTTCTAATCTAAACAAATCTCCATACTGGTTTTCACAGTTTCTTCAGAAATTTACATTCCCACCAACAAGTTATAAGACTTTGCCTTTCTGCACATCCTTGCCAGCTTTTGTTACTCTCTGTCTTTTGGACAATAGCCCTTCTGACAGGGGTGAGGTGCTATTTTATTGTGGTTTTTATTTGCATTTGCCTGATGGTTAGTGATGTTAAGCATCTTTTTCATATAATTTGTTGGTTATTTGTATTGTTTCTTGTGAGAACTGTCTTTTTGAGGTACTCTGCCCATTTCTCAACTGGATTAGTTGTTTTGTTGTTGAGTTTTTTGAGTTGCTAATATATTCTGGTATAGGTGATGACTTCTTGGATAAGACCCACCAGGCACAGGCAACAAAAGCAAAAACTAGACAATTGAGATTATATCAAACTCAGAAGCTTCTGTACATCAAAGGAAACAATCAATAGAGTGAAGAAACATTCAACAGAAAGAGAAACATATTTTCAAGCTACCTGTCATGTTCAATTACTGAAAATTTACTCTTTGCATCCACCAATTCCATACTGTACTTATTATTATTCCATACTGTACTAATTATTTATTTCATTTATTTTAAGACAGAGACATTTGGGGTAGGGAGAGAAAGAAAAGGAAAAGAAGAGGGAGAGGTCTCCCATCTACTGGTTCAATCCTCAAATGTCCTCCATGGGCAGAACTGGATCAGGCTGAAACCAAGTGGTGGGAACTCAGTCTGGGTCTCCCATGTGGGTAGCAGGGACCTAAATGCTTGAACCATTATCTGCTGCCTCCAGAGTGTGCATTATGATGAAGTTAGAATCAGAAATGAGTCACTCCAACCTGGCATGTGGGCATCCCAAATGGCATCTTAACTGCTAGGCCAGATGCCTTCCCTCATACTGTATCTTTGGAAGGAAGTCACTAAGTGTAACCCACATTTAAGGAGTGGGAGTTATAAACCACCAACTTGAGGGCCATTATGCTAATTATTTGATCACTTATTTATATTGGTATGGAATTATGAATATTTATTTTACACACTGAGTGAAGATCTAACATTATTTTAATTACTTTCTTGTTCAAACTATTCCAGCTCTGGTCCCTGGGAACTGTTTCACTCAATGCCTCTGTCTCTTTAATTTACATCATCAGTTCTGTATGTTTATATTTTGATAACTTCCTTTCTTTTGACATTACTAATTGTACCAGGCTCATACTGCATATTCCTTAATCAGTCATACAACCAGTTTTTTCACCCTGGAAACATTTCTGATCATCATGACTTGGAAGAATGTGCAAATGGCATATAGTGGATAGAGGGCTGCAATGCCGTGTCCAACACAGCTCTCACAGCCAAAAGTTACCCAGTTGAAAGTGTCAACAATGCCAAAGCTGAGAAAGCCTGCTCTATTCTTAGAAGTTAGAAGGCATCATCTTCTTGATTGCTGCCAATTCTTCATGCAGTTTCTAAATGGAAATGTAGGAGAGGTAGGGGCACGATCTAAGGACACCACTCAATGGTCCATCCAAAGTGAAAATACAGGATAACAAAGTCAGAGATTCCTTTACATTTGTGAGAAATTTCCTTGTGGATATACTTGGCCTGAAGAAGGAAGTCTGATAAAATGAGGAAGAGTTTAAAAATAGAGTGCATAAGATAGTAGGAAGATGCACGGAATCATGAATTTAGTATGTGCTAACTTAAAAATAAGTCTATATCTCTGGGCCTCTCCATTACTTTTCCTCCTCCTCTTCTGTCAACCCTTATCACCATCCTGATCCTCTTTCCCCTCTTTATCACAGGAAATCATTCATGGTAAAAAGGCACAAGACTCCTTTCTGTAGGATATTTTGGAACTGATCGTGGACAAATTATATGGCTATAAAAGAGAGCACAGAACACAGGAAGAGGAGCAGATCTGAGACTTGGTTGTATGTTCTCTGAATTTAAGTCCAGTTAGCTCAGAATGGGCAACAACTAATGCCTTGTTGGGTTGTGATGAGTTCTTGATACATTTTTTTTGACAGGCAGTGTGGATAGTGAGAGAGAGAGAGACAGAGAGAAAGGTCTTCCTTTTGCCATTGGTTCACCCTCCAATGGGTGCCGCAGCTGGTGTGCTGCGGCCGGCGCACCACGCTGATCTGATGGCAGGAGCCAGGTGTTTATCCTGGTCTCCCATGGGGTGCAGGGCCCAAGAACTTTGGCCATCCTCCACTGCACTCCCTGGCTTGATACATTTTCATGTCAAATTTGTTTATAATTGAATTCCACATTATAATACTTTCAGCTAATAGAGCTTGTATATTGTCCTTTATCTGCATTCTTTTCTCTTTCTGGAATAGAGACTTTATCTTACTCTCACTTGGGACTATAGAACATGAAAATTCTTGCAAACAATGGAATGTAGAACAAACCTATGAAGAAAGATAAAGCTAAGTCATTCAGAGAAAGTGCTTATGAAGTATGCCAGGTAATAAGCATGTCCTAAGCAGAACAAAATAGATTCAGAAAATTAACTATCATTGAATGTGGATCCTCTTTATCTTACACCCTTATCCCAACACATGTAATTCACTATGGAGAGGTGTTTGTGTTCAGGGAAATACAGAAGATTTAGGTCTAAGTTTTTCTTTCCAGGTTAGTCATCGCCTGGTAACGGGACTCATGTCCAGTTATAATTTCTCTGAACTCTACAGATATTCATTCATAGAAGTAGCTACTTCAGAGTTTAAAAAAAGTGGAAAGAGAGCAGTCTTAGGGAAGAATTAGGTAGAAAACAGCAGAAGAAACTCTACACAAATTGGAGGGACACAGTGGACCAACAGGGAAGTCAAGGACATGCAAAACTCAGGACTCCAGCAGCCGATAGCCTTTTCACCAGCTTCAGAGAGTGAGGTGAGATCAGACTGCAGCAGCCCAAGCCACTGGTGAAAAAGCTGCAGGAAGAGCCTAGAGGGAATCCAGCTTGGAGCCCTGTAGGGGATACTATACCTGCCAAACTAGAGGAGAAAAGAAACAAAAGAGGGGCATGTTTTCTCTCTCCCTCATCACCCTGCAACAGCATCCTGTAACAAGCTGATACAGAGCAGGCACCATCTTGGACATACATAACAGCTGCACCAGCTCATGTCTGTGCCCAGTACCAGCCAATGGAGACTTCTTAGTCTGGTGGGGAGAACAGACAAGGCTGGGTGCTTGTGACTATGGGAGGCTTGTGTGTTGGGACTGTGAAAACACTGAGGCTGTGTGGGAAGACTCAGGAAGTGGCTGGGACTTTGGGCAGTCACTGTGGGAGGCTCCACATGATCAGGGCTCCTTGGTTACCTGCCAAGGGATATTGCTGGGGAATCTGAGCTTTCACTGAGAACTGCACAGATCTATTGTGTGTTCCTTGGGACAGAGGGATGAACAATATACCCATTGGGGGTAGCACCCAGGCACGGGTCTCCTTTGAGGAGAGGAGCTCAGCTGAGTCTATACCAACAGGAAAGAATAACACCCCCCCCCCTTTGATTAAAAAAAAAGAGAGAGACTTATCACACCAAATCTAGGTGTGTCACCTCACACACACACCCTTCACCCTGGAGCACTGATTAGAGCTCCTTGGTCACACCCACCACATACCTCTGGGTGTTCCCTGAATGCAGACACTTCACTAATCCATTCAGATATAATCCAAAGATAAAACCACCATAGTAAAAGATCAACGAAAGCAAGATTTCAAAAATCAAAATCACACCATGCATCTTCTCAGAGCACATTGCAATGAAGCTGGAAATCAGCAAGTCAGCAATCTCTTCAAAAATGCCAAATAACAACCGTACCAATTCAAGAAATGAGAATAAGGAAGACAACACAATACCCCCCCCCCAAACCCACAACACTTCAATACTAGATTGTAAAGATGATGAGATTGAAGAAATACTAGAAATGGAATTCAAAAAACTGATTGTAGAATTACTTAGAAGTAATCAGAAGCAAATGCATGAACTAATGAAACACATACATGGCTGCAGGGTCTGAGTCCACCCGTACAAGGATGGACTGGGTCCGAGGAAAGGTGAGTGCGCCGCTCGCCCGTTCCCCAGCCTCCCGATCGCGGAGACAATCAGTCGCAGCGGGGAGCCAAGTCTAGCGAGGACTCATTTATTCCATGCGTAACTGAACATTTTATAGCACAAAACTGCAGAGTCATTGGGGCAGGGCTAAGGACCAACCAATCACTTAAAAGATCACTTTACAGGGCGATTTCTATAGGACTAGCCATATGTCTATATACGTGTTACTAGTCTAGTTACCTCCCCTGATGTTGCGTAGCCAATTAGGTTTTGAGTTCCGCCCATCTTACTTCCTCTGGGCGCCATCTTCTTTGTCCCTCCTTGGCACCGCCTGGTCCGCCATGGTGGTGGCTGGGACCACGTGCATGCATGCCAGGTCCCTCCCTGCTCTGCCATCCCCAGGACACCCACCGGCTGGCTCAGCAGGCCCTGGCTTGGGTTAGTTTGCGGGCCTGGCTCCACGTGGCTCCGTTCCGCGCAACTTGGGCGGGGGCACCGCGCATGTGGAGCCCCCAGGCCTGGCCTGGCCGCGCCATGGCCGCGCTCATGCCCCACACATGGCATGAAAGAAAATTTCTCCCACAAAATTGAGAACTTAAAGAGAAATCAAAATGAAATCATGGAAATGAAGAATTCAATAGAACAATTAAAAATGTGGTGGAGAGTGGAAGAAAGAATATCCAACTTAGAAGACAAAGAACAGGAAATTATACAGAAGAAACTGGAAAACTAAAAAACACTGTTGGTAATCTACAGGGTCCTATCAAATGACCCAGCATACAGGTTCTAGGAATTTATGAAGGCATGTAAAGGGAGAAAGGATTAGAAGGCCTTTTTAGTGAAATAATAATAGAAAATTTCCCTAATTTGAAGAAAGAAAAGGACATCTAAGTACAGGAAGCGCATAGAACTCCTAATAGATGTGACCAGAAAAGATCTTCACCATGACACACTGTAATCAAACTCTTCACAGTAAAACATAAAGAAATGATTCTAAAATATGCGTAAGAGAAATGCCAGATTACTTTCAGAGGATCTCCAATTAAACTCACAGCAGACTTCTCATCAGAAACCCTGCAGGCTAGGAGAGAATGGGGAAATATATTTCAAGTCTTAAGAGAAAAGAACTGTCAACCCAGAATACTGTACCCTGCAAAGCTCTCAGTTATGAATGAAGGTGAAATGAAGGCCTTCCATGACAAACAGAAATTGAAAGTATTTGTCACAACCCGTCCAGCCCTGCAGAAGATGCTTAAGGATGTGCTACACGCATAAACACAGAAACACGATCATCACTATGAAAGAAGGCAAAGGAAGGAAATTTCCCAGTAAAAGTACAAAGGAAATGCAAAGTAAAAAACACAAATATTTATGGAAACTGGCAGGGCAAAGTTGTTACTTATCAATAGTCACCTTGAATATAAATGGCCTTAACTCTCCAGTTAAAAGACATACACTAGCTGAATGGATTAAAAACAAAACTCATCTATATCTACCTATAAGAAACACGTCTCATCAACAAAGATGCATATAGACTGAAAGAGAAAGGATGGAAAAAGATACTCCATACTAACAGAAACCAAAACAGAGCTAGTGTAGCCAACTTAATATTAGACAAAATAGACTTTAACACAAAAACTGTTAATGAGACAAAGAAGGGCACTGTGTAGTGATTAACAGATCAATTCAATAGGAAGATATAACTATTATAAATGTATATGCACCTAATTCCAGGGCACCTGGCTATTTAAAACAAACGTTAAGGAATCTAAAGGGAGGCATAGACTCAAATATAATAATAACAGGGGATTTCAAGACCCCATTTTCAGCAATGGGCAGATCAACCAGACAGAAAATAAACATGGAAACAGCAGAGTTAATCAATACTACATATCAAATGGACCTAATAGGTATCTACAGAACTTTTCATCCTTCAGTTGCAGAATACATGTTCTTCTCAGCAGTGCATGAAACTTCTTTCTATAGGATTGACCACATGCTAGGCCATAAAGCAACTCTCAGCAGACTAAAAAAAAAATCAAAATTACACCATGCATCTTCTCAGAGCACACTGCAATGAAGCTGGAAATCAGCAAATGAGCAATCTCCAGAACATATGCAAACACATGGAGACTGAACAACATGCTTCTGAATGAACAGTGGGTCATACAAGAAATCAAAAGACAAATCCAAAAATTTCTAGAAAGAATTGAAGATGACAACACATCAAAATTTAGGGAACACAACAAAATCAGTGTTGAGGAAAGTTTATAGCAATAGGTACCTACATCAAGAAATTGGAAAGGCACCAAATAAATGACCTATCAATGTGTCTTCAGGATCTGGAAAAACAACACCAAATCAGACCCAAAACTAGTGGGAGAAAAGAAATAATTAGAGAAGAAATCAAGAAAATTGAAACAAAAAACAATACAAAAGATCAGCAAAACAAAGAGCTGGTTTTTTGAAGAAATAAACAAAATTGACTTATCATTGGTGTAACTAACCATAAAGAGGAGTGAGAAGGCCTTACACCTTACACAAAAATTCATTCAAAATGGATTAAAGACCTAGATCTATGACCTAATACCATAAAAATATTAGAGAACATTGGGAAAACCCTGCAAGATATTGACACAAGCAATGAGTTCTTGGAAAAGACCCCAGCGGCAGAGGCAATCAAAGCCAAAAATAACAAATGAGATTACATCAAATTGAGAAGCTTGTATACTACAAAGGAAACACTCAGGAAAGTAAAGAAGCAATCAACACAATGGGAGAAATAATTTGCAAACTTTGTAATTGATAAAGGATTAATAACCAGAATATATAAAGATATAAAGAAACTCTGTACCAACAAAACAAACAACCCAATGAAGAAATGGGCCAAAGATTTAAATAGACATTTTTCAAAAGAGGAAACCCTAATGGTAAACAGACACATGAAAAATGTTCAGGATCACTAGCCATCAGGGAAATGCAAATAAAAATTACAATGAGGTTTCACCTCAACCCAGTCAGAATGGCTTTCATGCAGAAATCAACAACAAATACTGGTGAGGATGTAGGGAAAAATGTACCCTAATCCACTCTTGGTGGGAATGTAAACTAGTAAAACCATCAGGGAAGACAGTATGGAAATACCGCAGAAATCTAAATATATACCTACCATATGATCCAGCCATCCCACTTCTGGGAGTTTGCCCAACGGAGATTAAATTAGCAAATGAAAGAGTTGTCTGCACCCTTATGTTTATTGCAGCTCGATACACAATAACTAAGACTAAATGCCCATCAACTGAAGATTGGATACAGAAATTATGAGATATGCACTCTATGGAATACTAAATAGCAAAAAAAGAAATGAAATCCAGAAATTTGTAACAAAATGGATGAATTTGGAAAACATCATTCTTGGTAAAATAAGCCAGTCCCAAAGGGACAAATACTATATGTTCTCCCTGATCTGTATTATAGAGCACCTAAAAGAAAATCTGTAGAAATGAAATTGACACTGAGAAGCAATGACTTGAATAGCCCTTCTATTGTCTGTTGAGAAACAATTTTTTTCCATTGCTACATATTTTGATGAACTCTTTACTTAACATAGAGTTAATCATACATAAATACAGTTTATTGAAAATAGATTTCAGTAAAAAATAAGAGTGGGAATAAGAGAGGGAGTAGGAAGTTTGTAACTGTAAAGCTGTATAGTTCTCCATACATTCCTACAGACTTACTTCAAAGGGTAAGGTTTAAAAACTTGACATAGGACCCCAAGACCCAATTTTCTGGGTATTAAAAATCCCATCTTAAGTGTTAAAGTGACATATAATGATTAAGGGATCAATTCAACAAGAAGATGTAACTACTATAAATGTATATGCACCTAATTACAGAGCACCAGTTTATTTAAAAGACATGTTAAGGGACTTAAAGGGAATCTTAGACTCCAATACAATAGTACTAGAGGACTTAAATACTCCACTCTCAGAAATAGACAGATCAACCGGACAGAAGATCAACAAGGAAACAGCAGATTTAATCGACACTATAGCCCAAATGGATCTAACAGCTATCTATAGAACTTTCGTCCTACATTTAAAGAATTTACATTCTTCTCAGCAGTGCATGGAACCTTCTCTAGGACAGACCACATACTAGGCCATAAAGCAAGTCTCAGCAAATTCAAAAGAATTAGAATCATACTATGCAGCTTCTCAGACCACAGTGGAATGAAGTTGGAAATTAGCAACTCTGGAATTCATAGAGCATATGCAAACACATGGAGACTGAACAACATGCTCCTGAATCAACAATGGATCATAGAAGAAATTAAAAGAGAAATCAAAAACTTTCTGAAAGTAAAGGAGGAACATATCAAAACTTATGAGATACAGCAAAAGCAGTGTTAAGAGGAAAGTTTATAGCAATACGTGCCTACATCAAGAAACTGGAAAGGCACCAAATAGATGAGCTTTCAATGCATCTCAAGGATCTAGAAAAACTGCAGCAAACCAGACACAAATCTAGTAGGAGAAGAGAAATAATCAAAATCAGAGAAGAAATCAACAGGATTGAATCCAAAAAACATTACAAAAAATCAGCCAAACATGGAGCTGGTTTTTTGAAAAAATAAACAAAATTGACAACCCATTGGCCCAACTAACTAAAAAAAGAAAAGATCCAAATCAATAAAATCAGAGAAGAAAAAGGAAATGTAACAACAGACACCACAGAAGTCAAAAGAATCATCAGAAATTACTACAAAGAGTTGTATGCCAGCAAACAGGGAAATCTATCAGAAATGGATAGATTCCTGGACACATACAACCTACCTAAATTGGACCAGGAAGACATAGAAAACCTAAACAGACTCTTAACTGAGACAGAAATTTAATCAGTAATAAAGGCCCTCCCAACAAAGAAAAGCCCAGGACCAGATGGATTCAATGCTGAATTCTACCAGACATTTAAAGAAGAACTAACTCCAATTCTTCTCAAACTATTCAGAACAATCGAAAAAGAGCGAATCCTTCTAAATTCTTTCTATGATGCCAGCATCACCTTAATCCCTAAGCCGGAGAAAGATGCAGCACTGAAAGAGAATCACAGACCAATATCCCTCATGAACATAGATGCAAAAATCCTCAATAAACTTCTGGCCAATAGAATGCAACAACACATCAGAAAGATCATCCACCCAGACCAAGTGGGATTTATCCCTGGTATGCAGGGATGGTTCAATGTTTGCAAAACAAGCAACGTGATACACCACATTAACAGACTGCAGAAGAAAAAACATATGATTATCTCAATTGATGCAGAGAAAGCATTCGATAAAATACAACACGCTTTCATGACTAAAACTCTAAGCAAATTGGGTATTGAAAGAACATTCCTCAATACAATCAATGCAATTTATGAAAAACCCACAGCCAGCAACCTATTGAATGGGGAAAAGTTGAAAACATTTCCACTGAGATCTGGTACCAGACAGGGATGCCCACTCTCACCACTGCTATTCAATATAGTTCTCGAAGTTTTAGCCAGAGCTATTAGGCAAGAAAAAGAAATTAAAGGGATACAAATTGGGAAGGAAGAACTCAAACTATCCCTCTTTGCAGATGATATGATTCTTTATTTAGGGGACCCAAAGAACTCTACTAAGAGACTATTGGAACTCATAGAAGAGTTTGGCAAAGTAGCAGGATATAAAATCAATGCACAAAAATCAACAGCCTTTGTATACACAGACAATGCCATGGCTGAGGAAGAACTTCTAAGATCAATCCCATTCACAATAGCCACAAAAACAATCAAATTCCTTGGAATAAACCTAACCAAGGATGTTAAAGATCTCTACGATGAAAATTACAAAACCTTAAAGAAAGAAACAGAAGAGGATACTAAAAAATGGAAAAATCTTCCATGTTCATGGTTTGGAAGAATCAGTATCATCAAAATGTCCATTCTCCCAAAAGCAATTTATAGATTCAATGTGATACCAATCAAAATACTAAAGACATTCTTCTTAGATCTGGAAAAAATGATGCTGAAATTCATATGGAGAAACAGGAGACATCGAATAGCTAAAGCAACCTTGTATAACAGAAACAAAGCTGGAGGCATCACAACACCAGATTTCAGGATATACTACAGGGCAGCTGTTATCAAAACAGCATGGTACTGGTACAGAAACAGATGGATAGACCAATGGAACAGAATAGAAACACCAGATATCAATCCAAACATCTACAGCCAATTTATACTTGATCAAGGATCCAAAACCAATCCCTGGAGTAAGGACAATCTATTCAATAAATGGTGCTGGGAAAACTGGATTTCCATGTGCAGAAGCATGAAGCAAGAACCCTACATTACACCTTACACAAAAATTACTCAACATGGATTAAAGATCTAAATCTATGACCCAACACCCTCAAATTATCAGAGAACATTGGAGAGGCCGGTGCTGCGGCTCAATAGGCTAATCCTCTACCTGCAGTGCCGGCACACTGGGTTCTAGTCCCGGTCGGGGTGCCGGATTCTGTCCTGGTTGCCCCTCTTCCAGGCCATCTCTCTGCTGTGGCCCAGGAGTGTAGTGGAGGATGGCTAAAGTGCTTGGGCCCTGCACCCTATGGGAGACCAGGAGAAGCACTTGGCTCCTGCCTTCGGATCAGCGCGGTGTGCTGGCCACAGCACGCAGGTCGTGGCGGCCATTGGAGGGTGAACCAATAGTAAAGGAAGACCTTTCTCTCTGTCTCTCTCTCTCACTGTCCACTCTGCCTTTCAAATAAATAAATAAATAAATAAATAAATAAGAGAACATTGGAGAAACCCTGCAAGATACAGGCACCGGCAAAGACTTGGAAAAGACCCTGGAGGCGCAGGCAGTCAAAGCCAAAATTAACATTTGGGATTGCATCAAATTGTGAAGTTTTTGTACTACAAAAGAAACAGAAAGGAAAGTTAAGAGGCTACTGACAGAATGGGAAAAAAAAAAATTTGCAAACTATGCAACAGATAAAGGGTTAATAACCAGAATCTACAAAGAGATCAACAAACTCCACAACAACAAAACAAACAACCCACTTAAGAGATGGGCCAAGGACCTCAACAGACATTTTTCCAAAGAGGAAATCCAAATGGCCAACGGACACATGAAAAAATGTTCAGGATCACTAGCCATCAGGGAAATGCAAATCAAAACCACAATGAGGTTTCACCTCACCCTGGTGAGAATGGCTCACATTCAGAAATTTATCAACAATAGATGCTGGTGAGGATGTGGGGAAAAAGGGACACTAACCCACTGTTGGTGGGAATGCAAGCTGGTAAAGCCACCATGGAAGTCAGTCTGGAGATTTCTCAAAAACCTGAGTATAACCCTACCATACAACCCAGCCATCCCATTCCTTGGAGTTTACCCAAAGGAAATTAAATTTGCAAACAAAAATGTAGTCTGCACCTTACTGTTTATTACAGCTCAATTCACAATAGCTAAGACCTGGAAATAACCCAAATGCCCATCAACAGTAGAGTGGATAAGGAAATTATGGGACATGTACTACACAGAATACTATGTAGCAGTCAAAAACAATGAAATCCGGTCATTTGCAACAAGATGGAGGAATCTGGAACACATCATGCTGAGTGAAATAAGCCAGTCCCAGAAGGATAAATATCATATGTTCTCTCTCATCGGTAACAACTAACCGAGCACCAAAAAGGAAACCTGTTGAAGTGAAATGGACATTATGATCAGCCCTTGTCCTGACTGTTGATGAACATCTTAGTACTTTATCCCTTTTAGTATTTTTTTGTTCTACTTAATACTCTTGGTTGAACTCTGTAATTAAACACAATTATTCTTAGGTGTTGAAATTTAAATGAGAAGTGATCCCTGTTAAATATAACAGTAGGAATAATAAAGGGAGGAGATGTACAATTTGGGGCATGCTCAATCGGACTTGCCCCAAATGGTAGATTTAGAAAAGTGACAGGGGATTCCAATTCAGTCCCATCAAGGTAGCGTGTATCAATGCCATCTCACTAGTCCAAGTGATCAATTTCAGTTCACAATTGATCATAATGATAGGATTGAGTCAAAGGGATCACATACACAAGACTAGTGTCTGCTAATACTAACTGAAAGAATTAAAAAGGGAGAGAATGACCCAACATGGGAAGTGGGATACACAGCAGACCCATAGAAGGGCAGATGTCCTAAACAGCACTCTGGCCTCAGAATCAGCCCTAAAGCATTCGGATCTGGCTGAAGAGCCCATGAGAGAATTTTAGGCACAGAAAGCCAAGAACACTCTGGCAAAAAACAAAACAAAACAAAACAAAAAAACAAAAAACCTAAATGAGAGATCTCTGTGAGTGAGATCACAGTGGAAAGAACAGGTAGTCAAAGAAGGAGGTACCTTTGTCTGAAGGGAGAAGAGAACTTCCATTTTAACTATGGCCTTGTCTAAATAAGTTCGGAGTTGGCAAACTCAAAAGGCTTCCATAGCCTTGGCAACTCATGACAAGAACCTAATAAGATTACTGATGCCGTAAAGAAGAGTGTCAGTTTGTTAAGTCAACAACAGGAGTCACTGTGCACTTATTCCTCATGTTGAGTCTCTGTCGTTAATGTGTTGTACATTGTGAATTAATGCTATAACTAGTACTCAAACAGATTTTACACTTTCGGTTTCTGTGTGGGTGCAAACTGTTGAAATCTTTACTTAATATATGCTAAAATGATCTTCTGTATATAAAGAGAATTGAAAATGAATCTTGTAGTGAATGGAATGGGAGAGGGAGTGGGGGAGGGGAGGGTTTTGCGTAGGAGGGAAGTTATGAGGGGGAAGTCATTGTAATCTATAAACTGTACTTTGGAAATTTATATTTATTAAATGAAAGTTTAAAAAATGTTAAAGTGACTATATTAAGTGTTAAAGTGATCATATAGATAGAATTCAATGTTAAAGGGATCATATAAGTAAGATCAAGTGTCTGTTAAGAATAATAGATAGAATTAAAAAGGAGGCAATGTTCCAACATGGGAAGCAATCCACACAGCAGACTCATAGAGTAACAATTGCTTTAAACAGCACTGTACTCTCAGAATCAGCCCTTAAGACATTCTTTTCTGGCTGAAAACCCCAAGAGAGCATTTCAGGCATGGAAAGCCAAGACACTGTGGCAAAAAAATGTCCCACATGAAGGATCTCTGTGAGAGAGACCCCAGTGGAAAGAAGTGGCCATCAAAGAAGGATGTATTTTTTTCTGAAGGGAGTAGAAAAGTTCAACTTTACTTATGGAATTGTCTAAATACTGATGTAGATCATGAATTCAAAAGGCTTTCATAGCCTTGGCAGCTCATGTTAAGAGCCTTGGGTGATCACTGACCTCATACATAAGAGTGTTAATTGTTAAATTAACAGCAGGATTCACTGTGCACTTACTTTCCACGTAGGACTTCTGTCCTCAGTGAATTGTAATATGAGAATTAGCTGTAAAACTTGTTCTCAAACAGTTTTTTCTGTGTGTATATGTGTGTGTCTGTGCAAACTGTTAAAAATCTACTTAGTATAGAGTTAGTCTTCTGTGTATAAAGTTAATTGAAAATGAATCTTAATGGATAATATTTATTAGAGATTTATATATTTATTACATATTTATTAAATAATGCGAGAGGGAGGAAGGGGGGGGTTGGAGGGTAGATGTGGTTGGAAGAATCACTATATTCATAAAGTTGTACTTATGAAATTTGTACTTATTAAATAGAAGGTTTCTTTGGAAAAAACAACCCTGTTATCTGATTCAATAAATGGAGCTGCAAGTGTGAGTTCAACGGACACCTCTTCCTCATTGAGAAAACATTTTAAACCTGAGATGTACATTAAAGTGTTTCATTTCTTTAAATGCAGAGAAATTCGTAAAAATATTTACATGTTGCAATAAAGTAAAATCTTAGCTTGGCAAAAAAGTAGCTACTTCATAGTGTTGCAAAGATTCAATGAAATGTTGATTCAATGAAGTACTTCTTACAGTTCTATATATTATAGGCATTTCCTATATCATCTGAATTAGACATTTTCTCCACACAAATTTACAGATTTGTGACTAATAGAGAAATACATTTCTGAAAAAAGTGAAGCTCAGACAAGTTAGTTTACTGCTATTGATCTTGGTTTCTTTATTATTGGTGATAGGGAGAAGGTGATCTTCAAATTCCAGAGTCTCTAAAACCCCCAAATTCCTCAATTCCATTAAATATGCACTAAATAATGAAAGTAAGAAACTTGTGATGTATTGAGATATATATATGTGTATATATATATATATATATATATATATAATTACTTTACTATTATTTGCTGAAGAGATGTCCACAGATTTCATAGCCCTCCAAAGAGTACACACAATTTCTAGCCCAAATTTTCTCCTCATCCCCTTCTTGTAACTAACTTGTTGCTCTCCCACATTTGGAAAACTTGAGGCTGTATCTCTGGCAAGGGACAAATAAGGACAGAGTCAGGAGGCACAGTGGAAGAGTAGGACTTTGTTAGAGATTCATTTTGTCTCCACAATTACAATGATGGATTGGTGTGCAATGCATGCATCATAGTCTCATAATACACATTTTCCATGAACTTTTGGAAGGCCCCTTATGTGGATGAATTCCAGGATTTTTGCACCAAACTTATCTTTCAATTTAATTTTCATGAGTTTTCAGAAGTACTCTCATATTAGTCTGTCTTACTTTACTATTACAAAATACCTGAAGCAGGCAAACTTCACAAAAAGAAGAGATTATAAGGTTTTCAGTTTTAGAAGTTCAAAGGAATGTTGTATAGACCACAAGTCTATACAACTACTTGTTCTACTTTGCCATATGTATTGTCTAATGATAATCCATCTAAAACAGAATTCCTAAATTTCCTCCAAATCAGCTTTCCATATCATTTTTCTTATCTCAGTTAGTTTGGGGACAGCTTGATCTTTTAAGTCACTGAAAACAAAGTCTGAGAGTCCACTTCAGGGTGATTTTGTCTTAACCCTATAATCAGAAAATTCCATCAGTGCTACATTCAGAATAATGGGCAGAATCTGATCATTCCTCATCATCTCCACCACCACAGCTTTGTCCAAATCACCATTATTCCTTTTCTGAAATATTGCAATAGTTCCTAAGTGGTTTCTTTGTTTCTTCCTTGGCACACCAGTCAGAGTGGTAAGGTTAACATGGAAACCGGATTATGCCATTTCATGGCTCAAAATCCTTCAACAGCTTGCCATCCTATGTGAAGAGTGATGGTTAAGTGTATCTGTCAAAACTGACAAATGAGATTATATCAAATTAACAAGGCTCTGCACAGCAGAAAAGAAATAGTCAACAGAGTGAGGAGACAGCCCTTGGATAGGGAGAATATGTGTGCAAACTGCACCCCTGATAAGTGGTTACTATTCAATATCTAAGGAATTCAAATAACTCAATAGGAAAAAATTAAATCTCCCAATATAAAAATGGGCCAATGGCCTTAATAGGCATTTCTGAAAAGAAGACATACAAATGACTGACAGGTATATGTAAAAATGCTTCACATCACTAATCATTAGGGAAATACATACTAATGCCACATTGACAGATCATCTTATAACTGTTAGAATGGCTATTATGAAAAAGAGGATAGAACAAGTGTTGGAAGGATTTAGAGAAAAGTGTACTTTGTACACTGTTGGTGGGAATGAAAATTAATACAACCATTATGCAACACAGTACTGCATTTCCTCAAAATATTAAAAGCAGAAATACCATGGGATCCAGCAATCATACTATTGCCCATATGCCCAAGAGAAATTAAATCAGTATATCAAAGATATATCTGAACTCCCCCTGTGCATTGTAGCATTATTTATAATAGTCAAAATATAGAATTAGCCTAAGTGTTGATCAATAGATGAATGGGCAAAGAACATGTAGCACTGACATACAGTGGAGTTCAATTCAGCCTGCAAAAGAAGGAAATCCTGGCATTTCTGATAACATGGATGAAGGTAGAGGATATGATGTTAACTGAAATAGGTCAGACATAGTAAAACAAATGATGTATGAGCTCACTCACTTGTAGAATCTAAACAAGTCAAATCCACAGACATAGAGAGTAAAATGATGATTACCAGAGGATGGGAATGGAGGTAACGGAGAGATGTTGGCCAAATGACACAAAGTTTCACCAAGGCAGGAGGAATAAATCAGAGATCTATTATGCATTACGATGATTACAGTTAGTAGCAATCCATCATACTTGAAAATTGCCAAGGGAGACTGCAAGTGTTCTTACCACAAAAAAGGTAAATATGTGAGGGAGTTCATATGTTAAGTAGCTTGACTTTTTGGTATATAGTACCATGTTGTTTTACATATATATGTATATGTATATATATAATGTTTTGTTATATATATATATGCCTATATACATCATGTTGTTATATGCTATAAGCAGATATAATTTTTATTTATTAATTAACAATTTAAATGTCATATTGACTGCATCATGGAGTTCCCAGACACTGGGTTAAACATCCTCGGTATGTCAGTGAGAGTATTTCTGGGTGAGTTTAACTTTTAAATTGCTAGAACTGGTAGAATGAATAAAGCAGATTGCCCTTTGTAATGTATACAGTGGGCCACATTTAAGGTCTGAATGGAACAAAAAGGCTGAGCCTCTCGCAAGTAAAAGAGAATTCCTCCTGCTGACTGCTTTGGAGTGGAAACATTTATTATTTTCTGCCTTAGGAGCTGAAATGAAAATATCAACTCTTTCCAGGCTTGGAATCCATTGGCCTGTAGACTAGGGCAACACTAAAGGCTCTGCTGACTGCTGACATCATCGTGAGTCAGCTCCTTATTTTACGACACACACACACACTCTTCCACTGTGCCTCCTGACTCTGTCCTTATTTGTCCCTTGCCAGAGCCGCAGCCTCAAGTTTCCCAAATGTGAGAGGGCAACAAGTTAGTTACAAGAAGGGGATGAGGAGAAAATTTTGGCTAGAAATTGTGTGTACTCTTTGGAGGGCTATGAAGATGGCTGAAATCTGAGGACATCTCTTCAGCAAATAATAGTAAAGTAATTATATATATATATATATATATATATATACACCCACATATATATATCTCTCAATACATCACAAGTTTCTCACTTTCATTATTTTAGTGCATATTTAATGGAATTGAGGAATTTGGGGATTTTAGAGCTCCTTATCTTACACACACACAGAGAGTTTTGTTTGGAGAACCTTGAATAACACACAAAGAAAAATCTGATGTGCTTACAGCGATCCATGGTGTATAAGGGTCTATGTCTTCAGGTCTCATTAATTCCTGCTTCCTGCATTAGTCCAGGGGACTGCAAACTATGCATTCTTATTATGTAAATACAGTTTGCTTGGAACACAGCCTCACCTATTTATCGATGTTCTGTCTGTGGCTGTTTTTATACCATAATGTCAGATTGAATGACTGCAGTAATGATTAAGAATAGGAACCCCAATGCTGAAAACCTCTACTATCTGGTCCTTTACAGAAAAAGCTTGCTAACCCCTGCTCAAGACTCACACTGGCCTCCTTGAAGTTCTATGTGTCCTCCGAGTCTAGTACCTGCCCACTTCAGGGCTATTGCACTTGCTGTACCCTTGACCTAAATTGTTCTTCCCTCAGATATCTGCACAATTGATGCTCACATCTCCTTGACATCTCTGGCAAAAGCTACCATTTCAAAGAAGCCTTTCCATCCCGAGTGTCCTGAATCTCTTTTCCTACTGTTTGTCTCCATATTGCTTAGCACCAGCTCCTTCCTATACATTACAGTTATTTGTCTAGCTTCTGTTTTTCCCTACTTGGTGTCAACTCCTCTCCTGAGCTTACGCTTTTTGTTTAGTTTGTTCATAGTTGAATCCTGACTGCTTAGACTAGTGGCTGGCATGGAATATTTTCCATAGCAATGCTAGGTGAGTGAGAGGAAGCCATCAGCATCTTTATCTAAGCTGTTGAACTGTGCCTCTTGAATAAGATTCCATACACTGAACTGCATGGGTCAGACATTCACTCAAGTTTTATACTCTTTTCTAGCCCACTTCAGTGTCTTTCAGCAAAAGTCGCAATTGAATGAAACAGCAGTGTGAACAAAAATAGAACAGAAAGATATTCCATTTCCTTAGAGAACACAAAAAAGGCATTACAATGTTTCTTTTAATCTTTTTTTTTTTTTGGACATTTCCCCACTCAAATAAGTGTGTGCCATCCCTTGCTGGCTGCCGTGGCTCACTGACTTACCCTGAAATGACTTCATTTGCTTTTCCTGAACTTACTATCGCCTGATCCCCTTCTGTTTGTCCGGAACATCTCAGCTGTAATCCTTTAATTCCAATTAGCAAATAGGACTGCAAAGAATGGAAAAGAGAGATAAACCTCAAGCACAGAGGCTGTGGACAAAAGCAACTTCTCAGGAGGAAGAGAAATGTGTCTTTTTTGATTAAACAGCTCCTGGCAGTCTGCTGGGCCACCTGGCATAACCATGACTCTTCAATGAAGCAGACATTCGTTGCTTTGCATGTTGTAGAGGAATAGAAAGACTAGGCAAATCTGATCACCTTCCTCTGAAAACTTCTATCACAGTCTTACTTAACTATCTGCACACTACTGAGAACCAAACTAGTTTTGTAGCTTTTGACTGCATGCAGTGCATAACCCTACATGGAGATACAAGTACAAGTATAGACAAAAATACAGACCACATATATAATATATATGATTTTATATATATGAATTCTATATATTCCAAAATATTTATCAGATTGTGTGATGAATCAACACCAGTGGAAAATAAATTCTCGACTCCTGTGTATTTTATTTAGTCCTATATGGTAAGAAATTTGAGTCAAATTGGTTTACGCAAACAGGAAATTCATCAGCACACGTAATTAAAATGTCCGTGGGATGACTCCAAGAACAGTGGCATTCAGAGGCTCAAACTGGGTAAAGTAAGGCCTTGGTTTCTTCAGCATCTAATAGGCAGACTAACAAGAGTCTAGGTAACAATTGTTGCAGGTGTCCCATTCATTTCCCCCTTCAGCCTTGTTTCAGTATAACAGGCCTTGACTTTCAAACCTTAGCATCTGCATCCTTTGGCCTGAGGTTAGTCTTTGTGATTGAAACATACCAGAGACTAAGGACAGCCCTCTCTCAAAGGCTAATGGGAAGTGGTTTACATCCCACATTGGCTCTCAGAGGTCCCCAACAGGAATTCAGTCCCAGTTCCCATCCTTTCTAACTTGCCAGATAACACACGTTTTTCAAACTGCTCTTTCTCTCTTCTCCCTTCCCAACCAGTATTTCATGGAATCAGTTCTCCAGTAAACCATTTACACTCAATTCGTTTTGTCTAGGTTTACCTCTGGATGAATCTTCTTCAATGAACATGTCACAAATCCAACCCCTATTGGAGAAGTTGGAACACTTCTTCATCTCTGCACCAGTCCCAGCAAAACAGTGTGATCAGTGGTGGGATCTGGAGCGCATTGTCTGCCCACATGACAAGGGTGTAGCCCAAGTGTAATCATGTGGACCAAGGGTGGGGATGATGGTGGTTCCTGATGGATATTAAGGGGAATAGATCATAAACAGCCCAGGAAACAAACCCAACAGAGCTCACTGTCGCTTGTGTCTGCCACATTTCCATCATGCAAGTGTAAGTGCTTTTTCACATTTTGGGATCTAGTTGTGTGTCTAATGTCCACACAGACCTTGTGGGGTGCAGATGAGTTAGACCAGTGGTCAGCCAATTGTGGCCTGTGGACCAAATCCAGCTGCTGAAAATTTTTTGTGGATAGATTTTTGTGGTAACCTGGCTGTACGCCTTTGTTTATACAGTCTGTGGATGTTTTCATGTTCTAACGTTGAATATCAGTAGTTATTCAACAGGCCTTATGTCTCACAAAGCCTAAAATATTTTCCATGTGGCCCACTATAAAATTTCTTTGCCAACTCCTGAGCTAGATAATAGTGCTTGCTTTCCAGAAGATGCAGCCCAGGTTCCAAGGCAACACACAAAGAATTTTTCCTTTGTTCTTCACTCGCCTTTTCAGTTGCTTAGTATCTATGTCCAGGTGAGAAGGAACACCTGAGAAAATGGTGATTTATTTCTACAGATTGAACTTGTCAGACTTCTTTAAGAACTCTGCATTAAATCATACAACCCTCAATAATTCTTTTGGGTAACTCAGCACCTTTGGTACTGCTAATGGAATACACTTAATACAGAATACAAATCAAATTCTTATAGCATAAACTCCTGTAAGTATAGGTGTCATAAGTATGGTTCATTCAGTGAAACTGTCCCTATTCAGCTAGATGGAATGAATTACTGAAAGATGAATGATGGTATGTTGTGAAGCTGAAGTATGCAAGTGTGCAACTTTGTCTTACCTGAGTGTTGGGTGTACTTCCCTGTCTATGAGGCTTTATGTGGCTTAGGGGCACTGACTTCCAGCTGCTTCATCTCTGAGATGTTCAAAGTTTTAGCCCAGTTTCTTTATTTCTTTTTCTTCTTCTTCTTCTTCTTCTTTTTTTTTTTTTTGACAGGCAGTTAGACAGTGAGAGAGACAGAGAGAAAGGTCTTCCTTTTTCTGTTAGTTCACCCTCCAAGTGGTCGCTACGGGCCAGCGCGTTGTGGCGGGCGCACTGCACCGATCCAAAGCAAGGAGCCAGGTGCCTCCTCCTGGTCTCCCAAGAGAGTGCAGGGCCCAAGGACCTGGGCTATCCTCCACTCCCAGGCCACAGCAGAGAGCTGGACTAGTTCTTATCACGAAGTCCTCAGATTACTCTCCATTCTCAGTGTCATTGTCTCCAGACTTATTTTTCAGCCCAAGCTCAGCCCCTTTGGATCTTTCCTATAGGGTTTGTTGCTGGAGAACCACAAGAGATACAGAATCGCTTATTTCTATTGCTTACTCCCATATCTTTAAGATTACTAACTAGCAGAGTCTGAAATGGAATAGGCAGGATATTGATTTCGTCTATTCCTCTAAAACCAACCATGAAGGAGTTTTCCCTTCCCATCACCAGGATTTATTGCAGGCAGAGCAGACAGAATAAGTAGCTCCTGCCTTATCTCTTCTCTCTTCTCATCCAAATTCTCTTCTCTGTCTTAAGATTAGTGAGTCTTTTCTTGAATTGGGGGGAAGAAAGAAAACACTTTCTCTTGCGCAGTGTTTACTTTAGGGGCTAAGACTGTCATCATTGACACCCATTGTAATGGGTGTTTATCCATTTGGCTGTCAAAGACTGAGGGTCAGCAGCTGTTGGGTTTGAAGAACATGCTAGACCTAATGCCAAGTTCTTTGTAAATGTTATCTACAAATGCTCTCATATCTCTATAGGAAAAGTGTGCTCATAATCCCCATTGTTAAGGGGAAGGATTTTGAGGAGATTGAGGTAGGTCATTTAAAGAAGAATGCACAGCCTCTATTTGACAAATGCAAGGCTCAATCTCAAGTGTCTGATTTTCCAATGAATCTCCTTATTAATTAACAAATGGCATTGTCTCCTCAAGAAAGTAACAACCCATCTTTCTTTCTCTTCCTCTCTCTCTCTCTTTTCTTCTCTCTTTCTCCCTCCCTTCCTCTCTTTATTATAGAAGTATGGATTTGCAAAGAGTCCTTGGGGTTTTTAATAAAACCTGGAAAATGGCTCTCCCAGATATGAGAACAGTATCTGTTACTGCTAATCATATTGTGTTCATGTATGTCTGCCCCTAAAATGGTCAGTTCCTTAGTGTCAAAGTATAATTTCTATGTCCCCAGCACCTGGCATTTGGTAGTGAGATGCCACCCAAATGTTGTATGACTCAAGAAATCAAGAATTGACAGGAAGAGGCACCACCACCTTTTGAAACCTTATGTTTCAACAATATTCACTCTTGAAACATACTTTTAGCCATATTAATGCATTTGTTTAAAATGCCAATGAAGTCCATAATTTTATGCTATGAATGTCAGTGATTTTCAAATACTTCATCCTTCCATCCATGTACCTGTTCACCCAACTTGTAGCAAATGCCTGTTATCTACCAAGGCAGTTCCGAAGGTTTGTTGAAAACAGAATTAAAAGATAAGTATATTTTGATGCAAAAATGTTTGAAACCCATGCATAGTTTTTTCTTACTGCCCTTTTCCCACAAACTTTTGAAAATATTCTCATATATGGTTCTGGGAAAAGATTTCCTTGAGGGGAAATAAGAATGTAACAGTGGTTTCCCTACTTACTAGTTGGTGAATTCTTTATTTAGTGGGGAGCTAAACTTGTAATTATGAAATAAATTGGAAGTATGTCATAGCAAAAATTGAAAGAAAAATTAGAAAGGAAGGAAGAGGGGGGGTGGGAGCAAGAGAAGGAGGGAAGGTAGGATGGGAAGTGTCATTAAACTCTTAAATCTGCACATATGAGATAGATGAAATTTGTTCTCATTAAATAAATAAAAAGTTATTTAAAAAAGAACATAATATATCCTCTAGTCTTATGAATGATGTTGATCATCAAAATGCAAGCATTTTTCTCTTTTTTTTTTTTTTTTTGACAGAGTTAGACAGTGAGAGAGCGAGACAGAGAGAAACATTTTCCTTCCGTTGGTTCACACCCCAAACAGCCGCTATGGCCAGCATGCTGCGCCAATCCGTAGCCAGGAGCCAGGTGCTTCTCCTGGTCTCTCATGCGGGTACAGGGCCCAAGCACTTGGGCCATCCTCCACTGCGTTCCTGGGCCACAGCAGAGAGCTGGACTGGAAGAGGAGCAACCGGAACAGAATCCATTGCTCTGACCGGGAGGACTAGAAGCTGGGGTGCTGGCACCGCAGGTGGAGAATTAGCCTAGTGAGCCCCAGCGGCCAATACAAGCATTTCTTGAGGGCTCACTTTGTGTCTGATACTGCACTAGATGATTTTCGAAGGTTGTTTAATTTAATGACCTCAACAATCCTAGAGCATAGTTTGCTATTAGCTTCGACAGAGAGAAAGAAACATGTGCTCTTAGAGATGTTAAGTGGTTTACCCAAGGTCACCCAACTAGCAAGGAGTGAAGAGAGGATTCTAGTCCAGTTCTTTCTGATGCCCACAGTTATCACTTTATCTATTGTGTAATTTTTCACTTCTGTCTCTGCAGAATCATCCTTTAGGGGACGTTATCTTTTGATGAAGTTTTCGCATCCTGAAAAACTAAATTAGGACTCTAGACAGGGGCCTCACTCTGACTTATCCAATTCCATTCTTTCTTGAACTGTGTAAGAGCAAGAACTGCCAGTAGGATAGTTTCTCTGCAAGCTTATTATTCAGTGTCGCACTCATATATGCTGGAGACTATTTAACCACTGAACGTCTTTACTGCTGTGGATTTATGCCCTCGTTTTCATTGTGCAGATGAAATAACAGCCACTGATGAGGCAGCAAAGTACTGCTGATGTAGCACTTTAGAGATACAGCCAATTAAATTTGCTGGGTATAAATGAACCTTATTACAACTGCTGCTGGCGTCAGAGACTTGTTTGCTTTGCTATTGGAAATAAACATGATCAAATATTGTCTTCTAAAGTGCAACAGAAATAGTATCTGTCTTGTTGGGACAGCAGATACTGTGTAGTGGCTTTGGGAGGTTTTCCGATGTGGAATGAGAGATCTAGGAAAATGAGGGAAGATTCTCAGCTGTTAGGAAACATTGATCAAACTTCCCTCCCAGACTGAGTTCTGGACTCCTGACTTTAGTCTGGTCCAGCCCTCCCTGTTGCAGGCATTTGAGGAGTCACTAGCAGATGGAAGATTCTCTCTCTCTCTTTCTCTCATCTCATCTCATCTCATCTCATCTCATCTCATCTCATCTCATCCCATCCCATCCCATCCCATCTCATCTCATCTCATTTTACCTTTCAAGTAAATTTTAAAAGATTACTAGGAATTGTTAAGAAAAACTTGCTAAGTTATATATCCTCAAACATGCAATGCATCTAAACCCCAGATATCAGAACAAAAAAAGACATTCTGGAATCTGAGGTTACTAACTTAAGGCCAGAGGAAATTGCCAAGTGACTTCAAAGACAAGGGAAGACACACAATTTCTAAAACCAAAATAGATTGGAGAAGCTAGAAAAAAGAGAAATGGAAAAAAGATAGAAACAGGGAATTATGAACTTTTTTAAAAAAAGATTTATTTATGTATTTGAAAGGCAGAGTTAGAAAGAGAAAGAGAGAGAGAGAGGGAGAGAGAAAGAGAGAGAGAGCTCTGCTGGTTCACTCTCCAAATGGCTGCAATGGCCAGAGCTGGGAAGCCAGGAGCCAGGAGCATGGTTTTTCTTGGCTCCATATCTGTTTTCTTTTAGGACCATTCCTCCCCTTTTCTATCTGGTGGCCCTGCTCACTGAGCTCAAGGATGACCACGTACTCTCTAGTTCTGTCCAACACCCCAAGATCTCTCTCCTTGCAGTGATTGCTGAAGGGACGGATATTCAAGGATCTTCATAGACCAAGCAGGCTCCTCCTTGGACATTGCTTCTGGAACTTTAGAGAACACATATTCTCTACTCTTGGGATCACAAATTCTAAAAAAATTGATGAACACACATAGAATGCCTCATTGGCATCTTTTCATTCACATGGCTGGAGAATGAAAATATGGCCAATACGTATTGGAAGTTGAACTGGAACAGAAAGAAAGACAACACAGGAACTCCTGGAATCTGCTATGCCCAATATGTGAAGGGCTTTTACAACAAATATACTCCTGGATGTCTCAGAGAGATGAGCCAATACATTTTCTTCCTGAGTTAGTGTGAGTCATATTTGTTCCACCATTTATCACCCAAAGAACATAAGGTATTAGTACTATAACATTTTTTTCTCCCACAGGTTAAAACATCTTGGGCTTTTCCATTTTCCGTGGAGCCAGGAATTAAATAATTTTTCTGAAATCTTTCAACTTCATTGTGGCTCTCTTAGGATGGAGAACTATTTTATATTTCTTGGTATAAACTGAGTCCAGTTTCTATATTCAGCACAGTTATAGTTTTAAAGGTAGCTACAGTCCTAGTAAAGTCATACAAAGTTCTAGGTTTTAGATTTCTCCCCTCCACCCCTACAGTGCCCTTGAAACTCTTAACTTGGAATTGATCCCTGGGACTGAGAAGTTATTTCAACTTAGTAGAATGCAAGAATTTGTAATGGCAAAGAAATGGAACATGTGTCCCATTTGGGAAGCAGAGAGATGCTGGTATGTGACCTCCAGTGAGAGCCTGCAGAATTCAAGAAGATTCCAGCAAGAAGCAAACAACAGAGCTGTTCCAGGCCACTGAAAATCAGCGCTCAAGGGCCTGGCCAAGAGCCTCACAGGACCACAGGTGGCTGTTCCTTGTGCTCTGCCCTCAGTGAGCTCCTGTGTGCTGCCAAAAAGTCCAGCTTGCTGGGAACTTCTTTGTTTTGTTCTCAGAATCTTCATTTTTTTTATGTTAAAGATGCAGATATTATGTAGTTTCTATTGGAGCAGATGAAAAGAAGAGACATTATTTTTTCTCCCAGAGTGAAAGGTTTTACAACAGTACCTTCTAAGAACATGACCTTGATCTTAAAATTAAGAACAAACCCTTTCATGGTGTGTCCCATATAAGATGTGGTCCCAGAAATCAAGATTTATGGGCATATTCTACACTGACATTAGCCTTTCCTTGAGATCTGAAGAGTCTACTTATAACACATTGTCATCATTATTGGAATTCAGGGAATTATCTACCGATGGTGGGCATCGACTATCTATTGATGGAGGCAAACGAGGCTCTCCCCTCTTCTGGGATTTTTATGGCACCGACTTCTTGCCACCCTCTCTGCCATTCCTCTTCTTGACCACCACATGTCTCCCTGGGGTTGTGACCTCCTACCTGCTCTAATTGTTTCTGCCCTTGCCCTCTAGTACTTCTCCCTCAATGGTCTGCTTTCAAAAAAGCAGCTGAGTGATTTTGTTAATGGGAATCAGATCACAATACTCTTTGATCATTATCTCCCATGTGTCCCACCCCATTTAGAATAAAAGCCAAAGTGGGCAGTGTAACCTACAGACCCCCAAAATAAAGGTCCCCAATTCTTTTATAATTCCCCCTCCCTCTCTCCTCCTTCTTCATTGTGCTTTTGTTCTACTGATCATCCTGCTATCACTGACAGCCTGCAGATTCATCAGACATGCGCCTACCTCAGGGCCTTTGCACTGGCTATCTTTTTCTGTCCTGAATGCTCTGCCTTCAGATGTTCTCACAGTTATCAGCCCCCTTTCCTCAAGTGTCACTTTGTCATGGAGGCCATGCATGACTGTCTGATTAAAATTTGAAGCCCTACCATCTGCCATTTCATATTGCCCTTCTTTCCTTCCTGCTATATTTCACTTGTGCTTTTTGTGTAGTATCTATTTCTCCTATTAAGTTGGAAGGTCAAAAAAAGGGCAGGAGTTTTGGTATTTTTTTTCTTTCACTATTAAATATTCAGTTTCCATAAGGGTGCCTGATACACATAATGTATCAGTAAATGCTTGTGGAATGTATGAATGAGTGGATATTTAAAATGGAAGATAGTGATATATGGTAGAGATAAACTGAAAAATGTGTGTGTGAGGGGTTTTCAAAAAGATGTTGCTCCAAACTGGGGAGAGGCAATGACTTTATTGGAACAGAGAATATCAAATATGTATGAAATGATATTTATGAGTTAAAAAATAAAAGGTAGAGATAAAAACATGCTGACTTGGAACAATCTGAAAGGTAGACTAGTAGGTAAACAAAGCAAGTTACAGAGCAGTAAATAAAAAGTTATTGCTATAAATAAATCAAAAAAAGAACTATAGTAATCTATCTATCTCTATATATATATTTATGTTTCTATATCTATTACTACACACACGCATACACACACACACACATACACACACACAAGAAATCTATGCTAGTGATCCAAAAATTCTTCCTGTGTAGACCTAAACTTAATATGTGATGCTTTGTAGGCCACATAATAGTCTCTATTGCATAACAGTCTCTTTCTGCTTTTAACCAATCCTTTATATTTCAGAAAAATACTCTTTGCTCAGGGAACATGTAGCACAACACCAGCTGTGGACCCACAGGTTGCTGACTTCTGAGCCCAGGTTTGGTTAGTTGTGGCAAAGGTGCTGACACTTGGAAGAGGGAATGGTGACTTTACATTTCCCCTATGTTGCATATTTTTGAATTATTTATCAAGAAATATACTCCTAAAGTTAATGGGTTAAAAAATGTGTGCTAAAAGGAAATAAACTGGAAAAAAACCTGTTTCATAGTAGGTATTGAAGAAATACTTGTTGAATGAATGAGTGAACTCGAAAAAGATAACTAAGTGTTGAGATTAATGAATTAATGTGCTACTTCCTGAGCATCCAGTCCTTCTTCTGTGCTCTATGTGGAGTTCAGGAAGAAATACAAGAAGTTCAAGGGCTAGCAGAGCAGGCCACAAGGAATGTCCTATCACATTCACAGTCCAATATTATTTTTTCACTATGACAATTCCCATCCTATTCATACTGCATAGCCTGTTAAAAACATCAATTCTTCGGAATAAAAGACACTTTAACTAGTGCATTTGCTTTGCTTTAGGTTTCAGTAGAATATGCCAAGGAAAGTTTAAAATAATATTTAGTTGTTTTCAGATTTTGTTCAGAGCTTAAGTGGGGCATTGGTCCATGAATATTTGTTCACATTAAATCTACTTGTCAAGGCAGGAGCTGATTTGCAGGCTCAATATGTCAAGCCTTTTGTAGAATAGGCACCCTAAACCTTTTTAGATCTCACAAAAGTCTGTTGTTCAAAGGGATCTTTGCAAAGGAGCAAAACAAAACATAGGCACATCTGTGTCCTTGTGGAGCGATGAGACTGTCTTCACTTTCACTTCAGAATGCTATTTATATAATAATACTGTAGATTTCATATAATTCTGGAGATTAGTGCCTAAATTGCTAATAATTGTCCACAATATTCCCTTGTCATGCTTTAGTACCTATCTCATGTGGTTTCACAAAATAGCGTATCTATCATCATCAATATAAATCTCATTAAAAACACATATTAGGTTCCCATCTGTGCACTCTTTTCTGGTGCTAAAACAAAGAAGAAAATAATATATAAGTCTGGGAATTCCTTTAATAGTCACTACTGGAATCTATTTCTAAAAATTATTTAGTTGACAGCAAAGTGAGAGAGAGAGAGAGAGACAGAGAGACAGAGAGAGAAAGAAAGGAGAGAGAGAGAGAATCTTCCATCTGCTGGTTCACTGTCCAAATGCCAAGAACAGCGAGGTCTCGGCCAGCCTGAAGCCAGGAGCCAGGAGCCAGGAGCCAGGAGCTCAACTGCAGTCTTCCATGTGGATGGCAGGGGCCCATGTTCTTGGCCCAGCATCTGCTGCCTTCCCAGGTACTTACATAGAATGCTGGATTGGAAGCAGAGTCGCTGCAAATCAAACTGGCAGTTTGATACGGGATGCCGGCATTGTAAACAGTGGATTAACCCATGGTGCCACAATGCTGGCCCTGAGATTTTAATACTTGCAAGATTTTCATCTCTTAAATATCCACACTTTCCCTGGAGTCTTTAAGAATCCTCACTTTCTACCTGATTTTCTTTTTTTATTATTATTTTTTATTTTTGACAGGTAGAGTGGACAGTGAGAGAGAGAGACAGAGAGAAAAGGTCTCCTTTTGCCGTTGGTTCACCCTCCAATGGCTGCCGCAGTCGGCGTGCTGTGGCCGGCGCACCGCGTTCATCCGATGGCAGGAGCCAGGTGCTTCTCCTGGTCTCCCATGGGGTGCAGGGCCCAAGCACTTGGGCCATCCTCCACTGCACTCCGGGGCCACAGCAGAGGGCTGGCCTGGAAGAGGGGCAACTGGGACAGAATCCGGTGCCCCGACCGGGACTAGAACCCGGTGTGCCGGCGCCGCAAGGCGGAGGATTAGCCTGTTGAGCCACGGCGCCGGCCTTCTACCTGATTTTCTAATTTGATTTCCAAAAATGTGCTTGAAGTCCACATTTCTCTATTTTAGGATAGAGTTAACACTGTCACTTGAGGATTTCTTTTGGCATCGAAACTATCACATTTTGGAGCCAGTGCCCTGGTATAGCAGGTAAAGCTGCCACCTGCAGTGCCAGCATCCCATATGGGCCCCAATTCGAGTCCTAGCTGTTTCACTTCTGATCCAGCTCTCTGTTGTGGCCTGGGAAAGAATTAGAAGATGATCTAAGTCCTTGGGCCCCAATACCCACATGGGAAACCTGGAGGAAGCTCCTGGCTCCTGGCTTCAGATAAGCTCACTTCTGGCCATTGCAGCCATCTGGGGAATGAACCAGCTGAGAGAAGACCTCTCTCTCCCTCTGCCTCTCCTTCTCTCTCTGTGTAGCTCTGACTTTCAAATAAATAAATTAAAAAAAAGAAATTATCACATTATCACATTTAACTGCACCATATACTATTTTAAAATGACATTTAAAACAAATGCTGAAACATAGCACTAACTCTCTATGACAAACATGCTACTACTAAATCACAACTACTCAATATTTTCTTATCATACTAAGATGTGTGAATTAAATTATAATATAATGAGAAACTCACAGTCTGAAGTCATTCCGAATGTGGCAAATCTTCACCAGTGCATAAAGTGTGCCAGTGACTGTGAAAATGATCAGAGCACTTTCAGCCTTGAAGCTTCCCCCCAACAACCAAAAAGGGGCCCCAAATGGGGAAGCACAGGGAAGCAGCTCATCCTTGAAGCTACTTACTGAATTAATAAGACAAGTCAATTAATGAAAGGCTCTGTTGCTTCAGGATAAAACATGAAAATGTGGAGCTATTTACCATATTGAAATCAAGGAACCAGGAGGACTCTGAACAAAACATAATCCTTTCTCTACATCCTACAAGAACCCATCTTGACTTCTGCTGTGTATGGCATCATATTCTCCCCAGATTTACATCTTGTCTCCCTCATGCCCCAGTGTGACTGTGAGTTCTCTTCTCCCCTCCCCAACCTCCCCTTTTTTCCTGTGGGAGGACACAGTGAAAAGTCGCTGCCTCCAAGCCAGTGAGGAGCCCCCATCAGGAACCAAATCTGCCAGCATCTTGATGTTACACTTCCCAGCCTCTGAAGTTTAAGCAATGCAGGCTGTGGTAGTTTGGAATAGCAGCCTGAGATGAATACAGCTGCTAACAGTTTTCTGAGTAATGCCTTGGAGAGAGGGTGGCCATGGGTACAGGCTGGCATTTGTTGAGCTGTCTCTGTTTCTTCTTGAATTAAAACTGAGTCTTGCCCTGACCTTCCTTGCAGTCAGGTGGGGCTGTCAGCTGTCAGCTGCCCAGTGGAATGTGGACAGTTGTATCTGATACCACTTCCAGCCCTGTCTCTCAACATCTCCGGAATGGTCCATGGTGCCTACTTTCTCTTCCCTGTGTGCAGAGCCCCAATGGACAGAGCCTCTAAGGTATTTTTAGACTGGAGTTCACAGATCCCTTGATCTACAAATGAAATTCAAGTACTCCAGAAACTTAGGAAATGCTACATCAGTATTTTCAGAAAATCTAAACTTAGCATTTCCTTCTATTATGAATGTACGCAAATAACCACCATGATATTAGCATTATCCATGATTTTGTCATCTGCAGAAATCACAGATTTTTTTATATCATATTATAGTCATTTTAGATATTCCAAAAATATTTTTTACCCTCAAGACTACTTTAAAAATATGATAGCTATTTAACCTGCTTCTAGGTTTGTTATTTAATGTTTTAATAAAAATGCATCTTACAATACCTCAAATTTTATTTTTTAATGTTTTGATTACTAACTTTAATAAGATTTTTTTCTTTAAATCTTGTGTTATTCATTTAGAAACTATTATCCTAAAAAGGGGATCAAATAATTCTCCAAACTCCCCAATGTGTCAAAGGCACAAAAAGTTATATACCCCAGTGGGCCAGCATTGTGTCGTAATAAGTTAAGCCAATACTTGCAATGCTGGCATTCCTTATTGGGGCACAGGTTCAAGTTCCAGTTCCTACATTTCCAATTCAGCTGCCTGCTAACATGCCTGGGAAAGCAGCAGAGGATGATCCAAGGAGTCAGACACCTGCCACTCACGTGACAGACTCAGATGGAGTTCTAGGCTCCTGGCTTCAGCCTTGCTCAGCCCTGGCTCTTGTGGCCATCTGGGGAGTGAACCAACAGATGAAAGATCTCTCTCTGTCTCTGTCTCTGACATTCTGCCTTCAAACAGATAGATAGATAGATAGATAGATAGATAGATAGAAAGAAAGACACACAGATAAAGAGATACATAGATAAACAATCTTTTTTTTATTATTATTATTTGACAGGTAGAGTTATAGACAGTGAATGAGAGAGAGAGACAGAGAAAAGTCTTCCTTCCGTCGGTTCACTGCCCAAATGACCGCTATGGCTGGTGCTGTACCAGTCTGAAGCCAGGAGCCAGGTGTTTCTCCCTGGTCTCCCATGAGGGTGCAGGGGCCCAAGCACTTGGGCCATCCTCCACTGCCTTCCTGGGCCATAGCAGAGAGCTGGACTGGAAGAGGAGCAACTGGGACTAGAACCCGGTGCCCATACGGGATGCCGGTGCCACACGGGCCCCATAAACTAATCTTTAAAAAGTCAAAGCCTTGTGTCAGATGAAGGGAGCCTGTTCAAGAGCAACTTGAGGGAAACACACACATTCGTTGGGATGACCTCCTGTTATAATTGCTATTCTTCCCAAACACAGTGGTCTTTAGTCTCTAAGACAAAAGCAGGCAACCATTTCTGTAAAGGATCATGCTATGGTTTGGATGTGGTTGGTCCCCCAAAGGTGTATGTGCTGGAAGCCTGGTTCTCAGCATGGTGGAGCTGAGGTGGTAGAACCTTGACGAGGTGGTACCCGGTGGAAAGTAGTGAGGTCACAGGGACTCTTCACTTGTGGGGATGAATGCTGGTCCTGCAGAGTGAGTCAGGACACGCCAAGAGTGGGTTGTTTGGAAGGGGCCAGACATTTGGCCCCTTCTGCATATGATCCTCTCTCTTTCTACTTCTTGTCTATGCTGTGAGACAGCCAGAGGAGCCTTCTCAGAGCCTAAATAGAGGAGGCCACCAATCTTTGGCTTTCAGCTACCAAGACTGGAAGCTAAAAAAAAAAATCCTCTTTTCTTCATGCATTATTCAGTGCCAAGTATTTTGTCACAACCATAGAAAACTAATACAGGGCTGGTGCCTGGTGCCGTGGCTCACTAGGCTAATCCTCCACCTGTGGCTCCGGCACCCTGGGTTCTAGTCCTGGTTGGAGTGCTGGGTTCTGTCCTGGTTGCTCCTTTTTCAGTCCAGCTCTCTGCTGTGGCCCGTGAGTGCAGTGGAGGATGGCCCAAGTGCTTGGGCCCTGCACCCACATGGGAGACCAGGAGGAAGCACCTGGCTCCTGGCTTCGGATCGGCACAGCACTGGCCATGGCGGCCATTAGGGGAGTGAACCAACGGAAGGATGGCCTTTCTCTCTGTCTCTCTCTCACTGTCTATAACTCTCCCTGTCTCTCTCTCTCACTGTCTAACTCTGCCTGGCCAAAAAAAGAAAAGAAAAGAAAAAGAAAACTAATGCAGATCCAATAGTAAATACATGGTCTTTGTGGGCCACCCGGTCCTGTTACAGTGATTGAACTCTGCCATGACAGGGTGAAAACCACCACAGATGACACAGAAATGAAGACGTTTGGCTGAGTTCCAATAAACATTTGTGAGGAGACTGAAATTTGGATTCCATAAAATTTTCACAAATCCCTAATAGCATTCCTTAAAATTTTTGTTTCAATCATACAAAAAATGTAAACAACTACTCCTAGTTTACAGGCTGTACAAAGGCATAAGGTGGGTTGCAGGCTTCCAGCCCCTTACCTAAGACAAGAGTCAGGTGGCACATTGGGAAGATTAGGGGTTGCCACCATGTTGAGCACTGAACTTCCTGGATGATTCGATTCAACAACATGGTTAGGGGACACATCACTGAATGCTGATCTGAATTCTGCATCGCCTCCTCTTCTTAGATCCAAATGTCATCCCAATGCCACATGCCCTTAATACTGGGAAATGTGCTTGTCTTCCTTAGCTGTGCTTTAGAACAACATGGAGAACTTTCAAAGGGAATAGTGAGGCCTGGTCCTCACACCGGACTTTGTACTGGGAGAGTGGTTCTCTCTGCTAAGACAAAATCCCACCACCCCCAGACACCTTAGCCACACAACCTTTTTTCACAAGTCACTGAAAATTTTCTCCCTATAGACTTCTGATCTTGTCCCCAATCTGAGCCACTTGTTTAGAAAAATTATTCTGCATCTGCACCTTTTCTTTCCCATTGGCGATGGAATGCCAAGTTCTCAGATGAAAGCCAGGCGTTCTGTCATCTTCCACATCAGAGGTCTGCCTGTTGTGGCTTGCGCTCGAAATCTGGCCTGTTGCTTGTTTTTGTAAATAACTTTGCAGATAGATCATATTGAAATGCCATCTTCTTCATTTGTTTTATCTATGGCTTCTTTCACAGTATGATGGCAGAGTTCAGCAGCTGCCTGCAAAGTCTGAAATTATTACTATCTGATTCTTTTCAGAAAAAGTTTGTTACCCTATGGTCTAGATGTGTGATATAAGAAATCTAAATAAAGATATCTGATAAAATCTGTCTTTTTTTTTTTTCATTTTATTTAGACATTTTCAACTGTGGTCTGTAGTCTCCACAAGCTTACTTGTAGCCCATTAAACCAACCAGTGGTCCCAGCCCACCTCTTAGGAGAGAGTGGTTCCAGTAATAGCAAGCAAAGGTGCAGAGAAGTTAGCCAGCATCTGTAACTCCTTGGTTGAAATACCTTTGCTTTCATGTCAATTTGAATCACAGCTGTTTTTTTTTTTGTTTTGTTTTGTTTTGCTTTAGTCAATTGTTTCTTTAAAGAGTCATTAGCAGAAACATTTTATTTCCTCTTATTGTGTAAATGTTGTTACCTTGCTTGGAGAACAAAATCATTGCTTCACTTTTCAGCCAGTCCCCACTTAACTTCCAACATCACTGAACCGTGTGGTGTAATAGCAACCGTGATGGAGGGAAACAGCTAATGGGTGGAGAGCATTAGACCATATTACATTACGACTGCCACCGTCTACTTGAGACATGCTTAAGAAATTATGCTCACTTTATATCTCCAGCCAGCAGGAAAAAAGATCCAGTTTATTAGGTAAAGCAAAATGCCCAACAGTAGTAAGATCGCTATCAATGGCTTATCCTCTCCCAGGGAAAAGCTTCTGAAGCATTTTAAAACCTCTTCTCTTTATCCTCTATCTTCTTTCTTACCTCTGCTCAACCAACCAGGACTTCTTAAAATCAGATTTGCTCTCTACAAAGCGCTTACTCAGTAACACTATCTCAATTTTCCTTTTTTCCTAGGGAATGAACTTTGTGTTGATTGCAATGATCGCAGTTCTAATCAACAGCAAATATGACATATGCTCCACCACGGTCTACTGGATCATGCAAATATACTATAAGAAGGGGCATTATTGTTCTTGCCATCTCATGCTTGTTTTGTCAAGTACCTAGAACGTTCCCAAGACTAGTCTCAATAATCAGGATAACTTTAAGGGGATGATAAAAAGAATAAGAAATTGGTAACATGGCATGGCTGTTCTAAGATACTGGGTTCAACAGAGTACAAAAATATAATGTATGGGAGCACAATTGACATTTTGTGATTTGATTATTGCTTATAGCACTTGTCTAAACTCTTGAGGAATAGCAGTTCTTCTCCTTACTACTTGTTGAATTCCTTTTTTAGTGGAGAGTAAAGCTTGTGATTATAAGGAAAATTGAAAGTATGTCATTGTAAAAATTAAAATAAAGATAAGAAAAGGAGGAGAGAAGGAGGGAGGATGGGAGTGAGGGAAAGAGAGATGGGAGGGTGTTTCATTATGGTCTTAAAACTGTGTAATACGTGAAATTTGCTCCCTTTCTCTAAGTTTGAAACAGTTAAGAAAAGTGCTGAGATCAGAAGACTGATATCTTACTATAGCTTTACATCAAGAAACTCTGGTGACCTGGCAAGTGACTACATTTAATTAGGTAGTAAGTCCCTTTTGGACCATATGGACCACCATCAGCCCTCTGAGAGCCAACCTCCAATGTTGTTAGGACTTTGAGGAGCCTGAAGGAGATGAAAGAGCATTTGTACTCGATCAAGGAAAAGAGCTCTTCATCTGCAGGAAGCTCTTGGGATCCCTACCAGAATCTTTTTTGTGGTCTATTTTTGACAGCCCCTGGCAAGCCTTCATTAAATTTCTACTGGCCGAAGAGGATGGAGTTAATTTAATGATCACTAAGGACAACATGTGGCAAAGAATTAAGACACAGCAAATGTGTTTACTTCTTTAAAGTCAAAGTGACAGTCGGAACCCACCAGTCACTCTGGAGTTTGCTGGTGAAATGCCTCAATATTTTGAAAGCTGCTAGAGAGATTCAATGATATGATGCTTTCTTAGAAAATCTGCACCTCTGGATAATGATGTGAGGAAATTCAGAGGAGCATTTAGCTAACAAGGAAGGAATGGTAGAATTTGCAACATAATATTTGGAATTGATTTAAAAATCAATATCATCTTGAAAAGAGACAATCAAATATTACGCATCTCTTCATGGAAGTACACATTTGCACCTAAAAAGAAGTCTTACCTTAGCAAAGAATTTAAAAATAAAGTATGAATCTGAGCAAATCTCTAGACATAACTACTAACTCATAGGAAATCCAAGAGACAAAGAAAGGAACATTTTCAACAATACCAAGGAGATACAATCCATAAAATGTAGACTTTGGGAAGATTCTACAAGGACAAAAACAAACCACTGCATAAAAATGTTTTCAAGGAGGGGCTGGTGTTGTGGCACAGTAGGTAAAACTGCTGCCAGAGTCCCCAGCATCCTATATGGGAGTTGGTCTGTGTCCCAGCTACTTGACTTCTGATCCAGCTCCCTTGAAATGGCCTGGGCCACAGCAGAAGATGGCCCAAGTGTTTGGACCCCTGCACCCAAGTGAGAGACCTGGATAAAGATCCTGGCTCCTGGCTGGGACATTTTGGCCACCTAAGGGGTGAACCAGCTGTTGGACAATCTCTCTGTCTCTCCTCCTCTCTCTGTAAATCGGACTTTCAAATAAATAAATGAATCCTTAAAAGTGTTTTCAAGGACAAAAGAAAAAGAGAGGGAGAAGAGAAATGAGTAAATTAAAAGATACTTAAGAAATGCATCAAAGAATTATAATAAATGGAACTTATTTGGCACCTGATTCAAGCAATTTACTGAAACATTTCAAGATAATGAGAAATTCAGAAGTATCACTGACTTGATGGTTGATATTAATGACTTAGCATTGTTTATTTGTTTTGACAATTGTATTTTTGATTATGCTTTTCAAAGGATGGCTTATCTATTAGAGATACAATCTGATACATTTATGAATGCTATGATTTTTTTTTTTAAATAAGCTGGGGAGCCCATGGGGCTATGAATGACACACGAAGTGCTATGTCCTGGTACTTGGTGAAGCTGGGTGATGGATATACAAGGGTTCATTACACACAATGCAGCTGTTGTTGATGTTTATTTTCCATAATAGAAACTTGTTGAAAAACAACTCCCACATGGAACAGGGGATGCACCCAGGAATCCTCATGCGTGTCCAGGGGCTTTGGCCTTCGCACTGGGAGTTTTAAGTGCACAGTGATCACAGTGAAGGCTTTGATGAGTCATTTTTCTACCAAATGTTTAAGCTGCATTGTGACCAATTCTGTGTCAAAGCAGAGAACTTTAAAGCTGTCAGAAGTTATAAAAACCAACATAATGAACACCATTTTCCTGTAAAATTAAAAAAAATCCAAATAGACTTTCAGCCTATCTTGAGTTTCTTTGTAATAATGCCCCTGATCTGACCCACATCTATTATTCTTTTTCAGTATAATCTTGAACAAATGTGAAGGCTTGAAATTCACTTTATTCAGAGAGATCATTAATTTTATGTTAAGATTAAAATATTAGATAAAGAGAGTTTTTATTTCCAGTTGTGGAATTCAGAGTGCATCTCTCAGAAGGTCAAATAGGATTATCATGAAAAAATGAACATGTTGCTAATCCTACTATGGGATTGAAAAATCTTCCATGCCATTTAAGAAGAGAAAGACATTTTAAAAATAATTTGACTCCTTTTCTCCTCTTGTTGGGACTACAGCCAATGTTTAAACTGAATATTTGATGCATAAAAATCTCATCCAGTTAATGGAATCGGCCCACAGGAGACAACAGATTGGTCCATCTTCACAGTGGTTTTGGCACAGATCAGCAGACTGGGAAATGCCCTTTGAAAACATCTGAGCTGCAAGACCCACCTCTTCTATGTCACTCTGAGGCTATTTTATTTTGAAGCTAAAAGGCAATGGACAGGAAGCACTTTGAGAATTAGAGACATCTTTGTGTGTGCCAACACTTCATTTAGGCATCACTTACTTAGATCTTGGTTTTAAGCCTCCAGCATTTAGAAGAGGCCAATTAATGAAGAACAAAACTGAAAAGATGTCTTGGGTGACACCAGCAGCCCACGGTGCTTCTGCTACCACAGCACTCAGCCACCCAGTTTCCAACTGAAGCCCTTCCTATGCCTTGAGGTCCTTTGAATGATGTTTAAAAGCAGAAAAACAAAAACAAAACAAAACAAAAAAAAAAAAAGAAAGAAAAAGAAACAAGAAAAAAAGTAAAAATTAAAAAACATTCGAGAAACTAAAAAAAAAAAATCTGTATTCTTCCTAAACAGCCTGGAGATGCTTTTTTTTTTCAATTTCTACCTTAATGTACCATTGCTAACCCTTGAAAACTGGATCTACATGTGCAGAAGTATGAAACGAGACTCCTACCTTACAGCTAATACAAAAATAACTCAAAATGGATCAAGGATCTAAATCTACGACCCAATACCATCAAATTACTAGAGGAAAGCATCACAGAAACTCTCCAAGACTTTGGCATAGACAAAGACATCTTGGAAAAGACCCCAGAAGCACAGGCAATAAAGGCAAAAACAGACAAATGAGAAACACATTCTTGACCCATACGAGATACTGAGAAAGCTGAGGAACACTGTGCATGCTAATCCCATTTATCTGGGAGGGTGGGGGAAGCAGACTCCTGCAACTGTTTCACAGGGCACTGCACAGGAGAGCACTCTGCACCGGGATCTTAAAAGTTGGCTTGGGAAGCAACAGTGAAGGGACCAGAGGACATGACTAGAATGGCCTTTCTGTGAAGTGGACTCTGTGTGGTACTCCTTGATGGCTATTTGCCACAGTTTGGAAAATTCAGGAAGTCGCAGTGACACATATTGATCTGATTTCATCCTTTTTGACACTGTTAAGGCTGTAGCTCTCCATAGGCACAGGACCTTACCTTGAGAGCCATGTGGAAATTTGTGCAGTGATTAATTTTTTATTGTTTTTATTGTTTTATTGATTAATTATTTTTTATTGTCACAGAGGTTATGGGGTGCTGTGTGGCAGGTGGGGTGAAATGCCTTCTGGCCTAGAGCACAGGGTACATTTTTGTTCAAGAATGATTATTCCACTGCATTATTAAAGCTCCATTGAGCATTAATGGAGCAGTAAAACTTGCTTAAATAACATAAGTCCATAAATGAACACTGCACAAAATGTTATTGTTCAGGATAACTGATACAAAGTTATATAATGTTTTTTTTAAAAAAAGATTTTATTTATTTACTTAAGAGGTAGAGTTACAGACAGAGAGAGGGAGAGACAGAGAGAGAGGTTTTCCATCTGCTGGTTCACTCCCTAGATGGCTGTAACAGCCAGAGCTGAGCCAATCTGAAACCAGGAGCCAGGAGCTTCCTCCATGTCTCCCATGTGGGTGCAGAGGCCAAGGACTTGGGCCATCTTCCACTGCTTTCCCAGGCCACAGCAGAGAGCTGGATCCAAAGCGGAGCAGCTGGGACATATGGGATGTCAGCACCACAGGTGGAGGCCTAGCCTACTATGCCACAGTGCTAACCCTGAAGTTACATACTATTAAAGTAGCATATAATTCAGACCTGTTTAGCATATTCCCAAGATTGTGTAGTCATTTCCATTACCAAATTCCAGTATATCCCCAAATGACCAGGTAGAAGTTACTCCCCTGTCTCTCTTCACTCTAGCCTCTGGAAATCAATCTTTCTGTCTCTATAGATTTGCCTTTTCTGTACATTTCACTTAATTTGAATCGTACAATATGTGACTTAATGTCTGACTTCTTTCACTTAGCATAATGAGTTCAAGGGTCATCCATGCTGTAGTGTATGTCAGTATATTATTCCTTTTTATGATTGATTGATACGGGTGAAGCGTTTTGGTTCACCCACTCATCAGTTGGTTTAAAGCATGCTGGCATGGCTGTGACATAGACTAAAATTACTCAGGAGTGGGGTGGGTACTGTGGTGCACTTATGTTAAGCTGCCACTTGGGGTGCTCACATCCCAGGTAAGAGTGCCAATTCTATTCCCGGCTTCTCCATTTCCAGTCCAGCTCTCTGCTAACTTGATGGCTCAAGTATTTGAGTTCCTGTGACCCATGTGGGCTATCCAGATGGAGTTCCTGGTTCTTAATTTCAGCATGGCCCACCCCCAGCTGTTGTAGCCATTTGGGGTGTGAACCAGTGGACAGAAGAGAACTCTCAGTGCTATCTCTGTCACTTTGCCTTTCAAATAAATAAGTCGCTCTTAAAAATATTAAATTACCCAGGAGTAAAACTACCACTTAACTAGGGAAAGACTCTAGAGCTTCATTCTGAATTTTACTAAACATTGGTTGAACATTTACTAAACATCATTTTAGGAAAATTACTTTATCAAGAACAGCATGATTTGTGGAGTTGAGTCATCAATAAACCTAGTTTATTCAGTTTGTATTGATAGATGTTGTATTCTTGGTTTTATAAACACACGTCTGCTCCAATGTATGTGAACATTTTTACTTAATTTGTATTTTAAAAATATAAAATATAATGTGTCAACAGTATCTGGATAAATTTCAGTTTTCTGAAATAGAAAACTCATTTACTATTAAGTAGGTTAAAAAAAAGTAACTTTTATGGTATCTTATGGGCTAATGTGTCAGACTGACTATAAATTAATTTTTTATAACATATGTGCTTTTTCTCTTACATTACATTGAAGTATTATATTGATTTTTCTGAACTACATGTATAGGGAGGTAGTACTACCTAAGAGTTTCACTTCTGGAGAGGAAGGTGATACCAGGAAATATTTGTTATCCAAAGGGAGCACTGGATCTTACAGGGTTGACAACTACAGTTTTGAGACAAGACTGTAGTGAAATAACCTCACGTCACACTGTCTCCCTGACCCGGCTACATACTCCTTTGCTGACATGTGTATGCACACACGCAGTGCTTGGTTACTTGGGGATATTTGGGACAAATGACCTGTATACTGGTGCTAGACTCTGGGTAAAATTGCCACAGTGAGTAAGTAATTAACCAGTCATTTCACTTTTGAATTAGTGGTGAAAATTATCACTTAATAATTTTCCCGGGTGCAAGGTTTTGGCAAAGCGGTGCAGCCATCCCCTGGGATGCCTTCCAGCAGTCTCAGCATGCTGAGGTTTCAGTCTTGACTCTGATAAAGACCTCAGCTTCCTGCTACAGGACCCCTGGGAGGAAGTAAATGATGGTTCCAGTGGTTAGGTCTGTATCAGCCATGTGAGAGAACCAGACTGAGTTTCCTGCTGCTGGCTTAGGCCTGGCCCAAACTTAACTGTTGTGGGCATTTGGTGAGTGAACCCATTGATACCAGATTTCTTTCTCTTCTTCCCTCTTTTACTCTCAAATAAATAAGCAAATTTAAAAATTTCCCCTTCTTCAGAAAAATAAAACTTGAAATGAGGCAAATCAATATGTAATGGTCTTATTAATTTGTAGACATCCCTGGAATGAGGGTTGAAATTGTAAATGTCAGTTTTAACATGCCATGTAGCAAAGGGATGCATCACTACTTCATTATTTTAAAAAATTAAAATAAAAATACCTATTTGAGAAGCAGAGGGAGAAAGAGAAGAATAGGAGAGAGAGAGAGAGAGAGAGAGAGAGAGATCTCCCATATGCTGGTTTACTCCTTAAGTGCTGGCAATGGCTGTGGCTGGGCTGGGCTGAAGTCAGGATTTGGATACTCTATCCAGGTTTCCCACATGGGTGGCAGGAATCCAATTCCTTGAGCCATCGCCTGCTGCCTCCTAGGGTCTGCATTACAAGGCAGTCAGAGTCAGGAGCTGCACTTAGGTATTGAACTCAGGTACTTCAGTGTGGGATGTCCATGTCTCAGCCAGAGTCTTAACTGCTAAGTTAATGCCCAGCCCCATCACAGCATTTTTGATGTGCCTAATGAGAGTTGGCGCTGTCTTGCCTCCACTGTGGCCTGTTTATTCTGAAGATATAGAGGACATTAAAAATGGGAAAACAATTCTGGTGAATGATGCCTTATGGACAGTTAAGGGACATCTGTATATATGAAAGGCAAAAGATTTATACGATCTGAAGAGAAACAAAAGTATGACATCTGTATATGTGAACCAAAACAACCTGGCTTATGCAGTTGGGTTGCTACTTAGAATTTAAGACTTTGCCACATCTGGGGCTGACACCGTGGCACACTAGGTTAATCCTCCGCCTGTGGCGCCAGCATCCCATATGGGTGCCAGGTTCTAGTCCCAGTTGCTCCTTTTCCAGTCCAGCTCTCTGCTGTGACCCGGGAGGGCAGTGGAGGATGGCTCCAGTTCTTGGGCCCCTGCACCTGCACGGGAGACCAGGAAGAAGCACCTGGCTCCTGGCTTCGAATTGGCACAACGCTGGCGGTTGCAGCCCCTTGGAGAGTGAACCAACAGAAGGAAGACCTCTCTCTCTCTCTCTCTCTGCCTGTAACTCTGCCTGTCAAATAAATAAGTAAATAAAAATCTTAAAAAAAAGACTTTGCCATGCCACAAGAATCTGGCATTAGAGAGCACCTATAATTTCATATTCATTGTACTTCACAGGAAACAGGCTTAGAGAATCACAATTTCTGGGAAGGGCAAGACTGCTTAGGCATGAATTCCTTTATGGCACTGCTAACAGTTCTTCTTGTCTGTGCTTGAACACCATCAATAACGAGAAATTCATTGCCTTCTGAATAAAGTCAGTTGGGTAGTTTGTTATTAAACTATGTTCACTATAAATTCCATGCAGTCTTTAGAAATGAATTTAATTCTTCTTACACATGACAGTTCTTTAAATATTTAACTACTTCCCTCATTCTTCATCTGCTTATTCTTTTTCACCAATCTAAACATCATGTCCCTGAACTGTTTCAGATCACTACATCTGCTTTTGTCTGCCTATTTGCTTGCAATTGCTCCAGCCATGCAAGGCAATCAATGACCACTTTGATCATAGATGATGTGCAAAACAGGCCTGCATGCTGCTTCAAGGCTCCTGTTCCACTGGTTGATAATAAAACACTGGGCAACACATGGCCAGGATAGAACCCAGGTTTCCACCACTAAAATCTTTCTGCAGGATACAATTGGCTCAGGAACTGCAGACATTTGATCGTGGCTAGCACTAGGGTTTGGAGCCCACATTACTATCAACACACCCACTTTTCTGCACATTAGATAGTCAAATTTCAGAAGTACTTTGGAGTTCAAAAGCTAGGATTTCTAAGTCAGTGTGTGCATTTCACATAAGAAAGCTGTGAATGGTGAGCAAAGTATCATGTACTAACTAGATTTTTTCATATCTCTATAGTATATTATATATATTTTGTGCTATCAAGACTATAGAAAGTTTACAGTGTCAAACATGCCTTTAATGTGTATTTTTAAACAAATTTATGGTGATTAAAGTATTTGGAGACAAGGGTATCACATTTGAAAAGATCTTTTTAACTCTACTGTGTCATTAAGATGCTTTTTTTTTTTTTGTATAATGCCAAACCATAGCTGGAGAAACTAAGTTTAATAAATATCAGATAGATTTTCTCTATTAAAAAGAGTCAGCAAACACTCTTTGTAATGGATAAGGCAGCAAATATTTCAGGCTTTCAGGGCCTTAGGTCTCTGCTGAAACTACTGAATTGTTACCTTAGTGCAAAATCATCTTTACCTACTGTGTAAGCAAATGGCTCTATTCGAAGGAAATGTTATTTCTAAAAACAGGCAGCAGGCCAGAGTTAGCAGAAGAGCCATAGTTTGCCAATCTCTGATCTAGATTCAGATTGCTAAATGTAGCTGTGGTTTGCCCATCATATTAATTTTTCTTAATTTGAAAGGCGCGCACACACACACATACACACAGAGAGAGAGAGAGAAGGAGAAGCAGAGAGAGAGAGAGAGAGAGAGCTTCCATCTGTTGATTTTCTCCCCAAATCCCACAAGAGCCCATGCCAGGTCAGGCTGGGAGATGAAGCAAAGAGACAGGAACTCAATCGAAGTCTCCCCCAATGGGTGATAGGGACCCAATTACTTGAACCATCCCAGCTGCCTCTGCACTGACAGGTGACTAGAGTCATGAGTAGAGCCAGGAATCAAACCCAGATACTCTGATATGGAATGCAGGCATCGTTCAGAAGCCTAGGCCAAACACCTGCCTTCACCATTTGAACATGATCCTTCATATCAAACACTGAAGCCAATGAAAAAGATGTCTGGCATGATTCTTTTATTTTTTTCCGAGCAGATCCAAATTGCTTCTTAGTAGTTAATATTTTCCTAATTAGTCAAAAATTCCCTTAATGGTTTACTCCAGAATCTTGAGCTAGGTTGATCCTCAGGTCTCCGGCATACAGCACTCAGAATTCACTTCCTTTTTTTTTTTTTTAAATTTTAATTCATGATTTGGTACTCTTTTTTTTGAAACATTTCTTTTTTTATTTTTTTTAACTTTTATTTAATAAATATAAATTTCCAAAGTACAGCTTTTGTATTACAGTGGCTCCTCCCCCCCCCGCCATAACTTCCCTCCCACCCTTTTAAAGGTTTATTTATTTATTTGAAAGGCAGAGCTACAGAGAGAGAAAGATCTTCCATCTACGGCTTCACTCTCCAAATGGCCAAAGCCAGAAGCCAAGAGCTTCTTCCCGGTCTCCCATGTAGGTGGCAGGTGCCCAAGTACTCGGCACACTTTCCGCTGCTTTTCCCAGGTCACTGGAAAGTAGGTGAATCAGAAATAGAGCAGCCAGGACTTGAACTGGCACTCATATGGGATGCCAATGCTGCAGGCTGTGGCTTAACCCGCTACGCCACAGCGCCAGCCCCCACATTCTAACAATCATAGCTCTACTTAACGAACTCTAACTTGAGACTCCTCACCCAAACTTCTCAAACTCCTGCACTGCTGTGATAAGTTTCTGATAGATTTTATTTCTTTTGGCATTGGTGATGTACTTCCTCTTGCCCAGGCAGAAAACCCCTAGTGAGCATTTCTTACCAACTAAATGCTGCTCTCTGGAAATCAGCCATGGTGGGAGTACTTTCACCATAGAAATCCATGCACTGTACAACTCTGGCTTTTCCCCTGCCCCTCTTCTACTGCCCCCAGGGCAACTAGACTACGGAGGACAGCCTGATGCTGGAGCACAAATCTCTCCTCTTATCTTGGGTTTCTTTCTTTCTTAACAATACTCCTTCCAGACATTTTTACCTGAAGATAATTTTTATTGACACAGAAATAACAGGTTACTTGAGTGAAACCTGAATTCTCCAACACGTACACATTACTGGATTCAGGCAGTAGATTTGACGTAGCAACATGAAGCTTTCTACATTGCCCTTAGCACTTCTGGAAAGCCATTGGTCAGTGGGGGAATTTGGCCTTCCTAACCAGGTTCTTAGAGGTCACTGTAACTCATATAAAGTTCTTTCTGGCAGTTTGCCTTAGTTATGTCTTTTTAAAAAATTTTTTTTGACAGGCAGAGTTAGACAGTGAGAAAGAGACAGGGAGAAAGGTCCTCCTTTCCATTGGTTCACCCCTCAAATGACGCTACGGCTGGCATGTTGTGCCGACTCGAAGCCAGGAGCCAGGTGCTTCCTCCTGGTCTCCCATGCAGGTGCAGGGCCCAAGCACTTGGGCCATCCTCCACTGCCTTCCCGGGCACAGCAGAGAGCTGGACTGGAAGAGGAGCAACGTGGACAGAATCCTGCGTCCCAACCAGAACTAGAACCCAGGGTGCCAGCACAGCAGGCGGAGGACTAGCCAAGTAAGCCGTAGCACCAGCCAGTTATATCTTTTACCTATGTCTTTTGAAACTCTAAGCTGTTTCTTTGGTTCATCCATCATATTTCTTCACCAAAGTGATCTGCTAGTGCCTGTAGGAAATACCAGTTCAAGAATCAGTTCACCAAGCGGAGGTAACTCCCTAAGTTAGGTCTAATATCAAGATTTGCTTTTCAGCCCAGTGCATTTGCTAGGATGCCCAGTTTGTTTTACCCATTTGGTAAAATGAAATATTTGGACTAAGAGACACATTTGAAATCTCATTGACAATTCAGGGTTTCACTGAGACTAGTTCAACAGATTGAATCATATGAAACTAAGGTTTTATCTCCACGGCTTTCCTCTGACAGATACAACACGGTCATATGCTCCTTTTATCAACAAGTTCACAGATAGCCAAGTCCATTGAACAACAATTGACTTAGGTAGTAGAGTCATTAACTCCTTCCAAGAAAGTGATAACATTATTCAAGGCTCTGTTCTCAGGCTCTAACAGAATGAGAGTTCCATGTACCTTACTAAAGATAAGGCAACTTCCGAAAGTTTGTGGAAATTCAGGTTAAAAGGTCAGTTTATTTTGGTGAAAAAAGTTGAAATTCATGCATAAAAGATGTCTCCAAAATATTCATGAAAAAACACATATAAGGAAATACTATGCCTAGATTTCAAATCTTTTTTTGCAAGAAAATAATCTTTTAAATATTATTTTCCATGACTTTAAAAGATTTATTTACTTAGTGATTGATTATTTGAAAAGCAGAGTGGCAGGCAGAGAGGGAGACACATACACAATGTTTTCCACCCACTGACTCAAATAGCCACAACTGCGGCTGGGCCAGGAAAAATCCAGGCCCAAGGAAATCCACTGAGGTCTACCACATGTGTGGCAGGAACTGCTGAGTCAGCATCTTCTGCTTCTCAGGTGCATTCGCACGAAGCTTGATCAAAAGTGGAGTAGCCAGGATGAGGGCGCCCCAAATGGCAGCTTAACTTGCTGTGCCACAACATCTGCCTCATCCATGAACATCCTCCTCCTCTACCTCCTTAATGTCGTCCTTAGTTCTGCTTGTGTACCCTTCAATCTGTTCTCCCTCCTGGAAATGGAAACCACCTTGAAACATTACCTTGGGTGGGTTTTTGCTATGAAGTTATTGAGACAAACATGTTAACACACAAGTAAGAGAGATGAAAGCAGGACACTCCTGTTTCCATCTATTAGTATGAGAATATACGTGCAAAATGGATATGCTTTGTCTATTAATGATAAAGGGGTCTAACAACCCATAAGAAATCCCCTTCAATTCAGATAAAATCCCCCAGCCCCAGCCATTGTGGGTATTTGGCAGAATGAACCAGCGGATGGGAGATACTTGTCTGTCTCCCTGCCTTTCAAACACATAAAAGAATATTTTTAAAAAATAAATAAAAGTAAAAGCTGGTTCCTGCATCACAGTTCCCACATTTGAAGCACTTGACAGCCTCACCTGCTGACTGGCTACCATCTCATCAGCTCAGATACTGAATACTTTCACATTTCAGAAAGTCCTACTGGATGCCCCTTGTGTAGGACGTATCTCAGTGTTGCTCACCCGGGAGCAAGGAAGCTGAGGAATTTTCACATCACTCAGATCTGTCAAAGATTGACAGGTGCTCTCTTCATTCCCTGGGACACATATCTGCTTTTTCCTGTACATAAATACAGAGAGGATGTGGATGGACATCCATAGTGTCAACTGCAGGTGTAAACCAGATTTTAGCCCTCCCTGCTTATAAACTGCTTTTGCATGGGTTGCTGCTACAATTCAGATAAAGTCCAAACTCTTTGTCATGCTGTCCACATCCCAGTGATCTGACTTGAGGGTTATGTTAGCAGAAAGCTGTATAGGAAGCAGAGCAGCTGGGACTTGAACCAGCTCTGCAATACGGGCTGATGGGCTGCTGGTGTCACAAGCAGCAGCTGAACCTGCTGTGCTACAACACTGGCCCCTCACTTCTGCATTTGTTTCGTGTAGAATAAAGTAAGGCCTGAAGGGACTCCCAGTATCTAGTACTGCGTGTGGCATAATAAAAGGACTCATCAGATACCTGTCATACGAATAAATGAACAAGAGAGTGTAGGAAAGCGGTCTTTACCAGCAAGGTGAGTATACACCAGGGCTTGAAAGATCACACCTCTGCAGTAGTGCAGGGAATCATATGAATCTGCTTGGACAATTAGTCTGAACGACAAGAGAACTGAGACTGGAGAAAGAGTGGCCTGGCCATGACACTGTGTGTGGCTGCTGGTAGTCGTCTTATACAGCAGATGGCCGAAACAACTGGCAGGTCAAGTTCTGGATAAACATTATGGACACCAGCAGGGCACCACCTCCAGTATGCAGTGACTTGATAGTATCAGGGGCATTGCTCAAGTGTGGGTTACACTGGAATTTTCCATGGCCTTAAAAAATGACTGTGGTGCTGACAGATGGGGGATTTGACAAAGCTGATCCAGAGTCTGTGTAGTCTTCAGGCTTTCTAGGAAGAGTACGAGGTCATAGTTTGGCCATTTTTGTCCCCTAAGTTTGTTTGCCTTGAGATGGTCTAACACCGAAACAGGGAACTTCTAGATGATACTGTATTAAAGTAATCTGAGAACAATACCAAGTGTTTATTTGTTGCTTCATATTTGTTAAACACTCCCACTTTCTGTTTCTCTAGTCCTCCTATAAGCTTTAGACTGTTTATAGCAATCTTCATTTTACAGGTATGAAAACTGAGAATGTTCCCTCTTTTCTATGTAGTCAGTGGAAACCAAGGACTTGAACCTTTGAGAAAGGCTCTTTTGCTTATAAATCTGGACCTCTTTTCAACGGACACAGTGCCTGTGGGGCCTGGGCTGTGGCAAGAAGAGACTAGGGAATGTGATGACGGTAAGGAGAGTGGTGGGGGGAACGGGGTGAGAAACTTTGAGCGCATCTCATTCTGGCCATCTTGGGAGGTTCCCAACCAAGGACCAAATCACTCTCGAATGCCCAGGGGTAAAAGTCAGATGTAAACAAAGGCCTTTCATAGATGGAAGGAGTCACAGACAGTCATGTGGGGGAGGTTCTCTATGGAACAAGGAGGCAGAGGGTGGAGCCTGTTTCTACTGAGCAGCCAATCCCATGGAATCTCGATCTTTCAGCACCAGCTGATGGGATCTATCAGCTTATACTACTTCTCTTCACTCCCATATTCGCTTGGTTACTACAAAGTTGAAACCTTGGAAATTGAATCCATTTACTCCACTCTAGTACAGTGTTTGGCTTCTTTTGGCAACCTCAGCATGCTTCTATCGGGGGGAACATCAGAAGGGCCATTAGAATTGCCATTGCGATGAGAGAGAGAGAGAGAGAGAGCGAGAGAAAGCACCCACACTCCCAACCACTGGTTCACTTCTCAAATGCTCAGCATTCAGGCACCAAATCCATCTTCCTTATGAATGAGAGGGACCCAAGTATTGGGGCCAATACCTGCTTCATTGCATGGTATGCATTAGCAGGAAGCTGGAATCAGGAGAGTGGGCTGGACTCTTCCTCAGGTGCTCCCACGTGAGATGATATTCCAGGTGGCATCTCAACTACTCTGCTGAACGCTCAGCCCCTCGTCACTTTTCTACCACCAGAGAAGCGCGTGAGAATACAAACACTAGTACATGATAATATTGTGATTTTAGGCTAGTTTCTCACACTAGTATCTCACGGAACAGTCCTCAGTGATATCTTTCAAGAAAATTTCAGTGGATTATAAACAAGAAATCTGGAAATATCTTATTAACATCTGAATTTCAGGATATTAAAAAAAAAAAGAGGAACATGACTGCATGGCCATAATACACTGGAACCAAATGCTCATTACAAGGCGCCTAGCTTAACTTCTTCATGCTTCCAGGCTGGGTCCTGTAGGTGTATATGTCTTGTAGAACCTGTTCAAAAGTTACCCCGAATCCCTTTATAATTTTATTTGCAACTTTAGTAACAGCAAGAAACCACTTCCAACCCACTTCATAATGTTTGGACACGTGTTTATATGCCATGGCCTACTGGTTGAGAAACATTTTCTATGTAGTTGTGTCTTCAGGTTTACCCAAGAGATGCATGCAAGTCAGCTCTTGGCTTATAGCTTCTCTAAGCAGATGGTAATCAGGCATAAACATTGCCTGGACTATGGATCTGGTCAGTTATGGCTAGAATCCTGACTTCCATGCTTTGTAGTCAGTTATTATTTTTTAAATAATGGAGCAGGCTACCAGAATAATTAAAAGAGGGAGTAATATCGTTAAAAAGTAAAAAAAAAAAAAAGCTTATTTATATAACTCAAATAAATAAGAGCTGCTCCTGGGCCAATGATGAGAATGCCATGATATCCAATATTACGTCCCTGAGCTCTTTTACAAAGGAAAACAAAATCCTAGTTTACTCAACCTAAAATCTCTAAATTTTTAATAGGAGATTATTGAGATGTATCTGTGTACAACTAATGGCCTTCTCTTTACTTTGAAGTGTGCAAATAAGTCTGTTTAATCACTTTCATATTATGCCCAGGGGTACTAGAAAATTAGATTCTATTGCTGTTGCCACTAGTCCTGAGTGCTCACATTTCTGCACACAGTGCCTTTTATCATGTTTTCTTGCATTTGTAAAAGAGATGGAGGTGGCTTGAGTCCTCCAATTTACTAAACAGCAAATCTTTTATTTAGAAGGGGCCCACACATGAAAAGAGACATGGCACTCTTTGGTGTCAAGCAATAGCTTTTGAAATAGGACTATTAAGCTTAATTAAAAGAGAAAGACACATAATGGATGATATTTGATCTCCTAGGAAGGAGTGTATAACCCCTGCAGATGAGGAATGTGGCGGATCTCCTCAGGTAAACAATTTTTATGTCCTCCATCACTTATTGTATCAATGACAATGGCAAGGCAGCATAAAATACCACCTAATAAAATCACTATATAACTTGTTAAAAATTACACTCAGTTTGATTGAAAAAAGATGTTAAACTGTGTCCTGGTGATAACTTGTTGAAAGTTACAGTTTGATTGAAAAAAGATGTTGAACTGTGTCGTGGTGAAAACATTCTTTATCATTCTGTACAGAAGAAAAGCCAAGTAGTAAACCTTTCAGTGTGTTTGACAAGTCTGTTAACAGATACATCTAATCACCGCAAAATGAGCCTTATTCTACTGGAAAATCTTAAGAAATAAGCTGGGGCTGGTGCTGTGGTGTTGCGGGTAGGGCTGCTGCCTGCAGTGCCATTGACCCATATGAGCACAGGTTCAAGTCTCGGCTGCTCTTATTCCGATCGAGCTCTCTGCTATGCCCTAGGAAAGTGAAAGAAGATGGCCCAACTCCTTGGGTTCCTACACCTGTGTGAGAGACTTGGAGAAAGCTCCTGGCTCCTAGTTTCAGATGGGCCCAGCTCCAGCTGTTGTGGCCATTTGGGGAGTGAACCAGTGAATGAAGGACCTCTTTCTCTCTGCATCTGCCTCTCTAACGCTGCCTTTCAAATAAATCTTAAAACAACAACAAAGCCACATTTTCCCCTTTACCAAGGCAGGAAAAAAACTGTGCTCTAATGATGTTGTTAGGTAGGAAGTCAGTTATGAGCTTATGTGTGTGTGTGTGACATAAAGGCCAAAAGAGAAGACATCTATGTCCAGCATATGCATCTGCATCTCAGAGTCATCCTGACAATGTTTAAGGGGCAGCCCTGCCTTCGCATCCTGCCCTGCCCCCTTCTACCTGATAACCTGCCTGGTGGAGGTCCCCAACCCTTCTCTCCCAGATGCAGCCCAGTATCTGCATTTCAAATACCCTACTCCAGATCCCCATTCTCCAGGGGGTCTTTCTCACCCTTCCTCCTAACTCAGGATGGGCCAGCTAGGCTTCCTCCTGTCTGATACCTTCAGGGGAAAACTCAGAAGTTTTTCTATTTACATCAGAAAGCCCTTTGTTCCAAGAGGAGCAGAGGTGGGGAAGCAAGACCCATCTCCTTAAAAACCCCCAGCCTCAACTGGACTGTGCACTCAGCCCTCTGCCTCTGCTGAGCCGCCCCCTGGCCTGGTCAGGTGTACTCTCTCCACTCAACATGTAACCTCGCTCCTTCCTGCCACCGCAGTCTCTCAGGCTCTGTCTGGAGAGGTGCCCATCTGTTCTTACGGATGTCCCTTCCCTAATAAACTTTGCTACTTTTGCTTTCCACTACTCTATCTCACCCCTGAATTCTTTCTTCCGTGAAGACAAGAACCCTGCAAATTTCTCCGGTAACATTGTTATAACATTATTCATCATACTTGATGCATGAGTTCAAAATCAGTATTAGTCATACCACACTGAGCTCTTTATTACCAGAAATATGTGATAGAAGTTTTTACACCATAAGTTTTCAGATTCAATAGGCAGATGGTAGCTGCTGAGTACCCCCAAACTGGAGCAAGTTAAATTTAAACACAACTTGATAGTTCACACATTTGTGTAAGGGACTTGGTTAAAACCAAACAGAATTTGATGACATTTACAAATATTTGCACTATCTTATAGGACAGCTGCCTGATTCTGATGTGGTCTTCTTCCCTGTTTCTTTCTCCAGGTCTTTTCAAGGGCGATGATTGCATGAATTGACCAAAGGGAAATTAACTACTGTGTGTTCCTCTGGACTAGCTCTTCCATCGACTTGAAGCCTTTGGTTGGAGAAGAGGAGAAGCTGTGAATGTCACTTATTGTGAATTATGAAGAACGCCTGCTCATGTAAGGTCTTGCAAAAGAAAATAGTATTTTTTTCTCTCATTGGATTTTCATTTGTGATCAATATATTTAAAAGAATGTTCCAAGGAACACTAATCTCATAGTGAATTCCCCATGTTCAGAGATTTTAAGGCAATAACAATGTTGCATTTTCCAGCAGAAAGAATTCATTGCTTTTTAGAAATGCTAGTAAATTATATTTAAAATCTAGATTTATGATTTTCTTGAAAGAAAATATGCCAATACAGTGGCTATACCCTGAAATAGAAATAATTTCTTGTTGGATCCTATTATTTGGAGCAATTTACTTATCTGGATTCTGGAATCTTTTTACTTGACTCCTGCTGTTCTAGTCTTTCTAGATACACAATGTCCATTCATGTACTGAAGGATCAAATGACTCCCCTGGTATTTCTATTTTACCTTGTTTAGAAATATTTCTCCAATGTGGATGGAAGTTTTTTTTTTTCTTCACAATTTTGGGATGTACTGTTCTGGAAAATTATTTGAGTTTATAATGCAAGGCAAATTTTAGCATATTGCTATAAATTCAAAAAATTCAGATTTGCTGGTATAAATCTTATGTGGTTTCAGGCAAATATTTATGAAAGTGGCAAGTCAAGTTTTTCAGTCAGGATTCTTTTTCCATTTCTGAATGCTTTTACAGAAGTTCAAGATACATAATCAGTTTATCTGGTTAAAGTGTCAACACATCTGTTCAGACTTCAGGCCATGTTGGTGGAGTCAAGGTGCCTCTTAATTTCACTTGAGAGTTAAGACTAGAAAGTCCAGATTATGAGGTCTGTTGTGCTGCTGCCAGAATAAGAAGTCTTATCCACATGTGTTTCAGCAAGGAGGTTTTAAAGAAAATGCAGATATACTTGCAGATGATTGGATAGCAATGTAAAGAACTGTTTTGCTGTCTCCAAGAAAATGAGAACCTAGGTAGATATTTTCTTCCTTTAAGTATCAACTGAGTAACTCCAAAATAAAGAAGATGGACAATAATTAATTTTGGGGCATGAGCTCCATATATGTCATCCTGTCGAAAGCTGAGGATAGGATTTGATAATGCATCTTGCTGACAGAGGACTCTGCAATAGGAGCAGTAGATTTCTTGGTGGCTGGGGATAATGACCATCATGGAAGCAAAGAAGTTTAGGGTACCTGTGAGCCTTGTAGTAGGGTGTGTTTGGACTCAGTTAAAGGTGATTCAGTTAAAACCAAATGGCAAATAAAGAGGACAAGTAGATTTAGAAAGAAGTTATTTACCACTTTAATAGGGCTGTCCAACATTGGGTCACATAGATCATTCTGGAACCTAATTGCTTTCATAGCCTTCCTATCTCACCAGAAGAGAGCTGAATTCTCTAGGAAAAAGCAAATCAAACATAGAAAGAGATGCCATGATAAGACTTGTTGCTACAGCACTATGTAGTTAACGATGCCAGACTTTGGATTTAGTTAGAGGACATTTCTGCAGTCTAAGACAGCTATACAAAGCCTTAAGACATTGTATTTACACGACTTATTGATACAGGGATCTACTTCCTACCATAGCTCTGCCAGAGTCTTAATAGCATGGTGGAGCAGTTCCCTCTAGAATCCTCATTTTCTTATCTGTGAAAAAGCTAGTAGTTCTAAAAATATTTTCCTGGAAGAGGTTAGAATGTTTATCATATATCAATTGAATATAAAGTATGGTTATGTAAGCCAAGCTTGCATGCTAATATCGCACAGGGTAGAAAGCAATAAAACAGGACGATGTGCTTCCTTGGGCCATCAGGGAGAAACAGAAGGAAGCTCTTGATTCAGTATCTTTATGATGCCTCAAATTCCAGGAGTCCACCTGTAGCTGGCCTTCCAGTAGCATTATCACATTGAATTCTCAAAAGGGCACATATCTTCCTTGCTGATAGAAAGAAAAATGACAAAAACCAAAACGAAACAAAATAGACAAGACATCTGAAACTTAAAGAGATAACACCAGCCGTCTCAAACAGTGGTACTGTTCATTTCTTGAAGAGAATATATAATATTTCAAAATATTATATATACATATATTTCAAATGGTACAAAGTAACTGTAGATCCAAATTAGAAGACAGTTGATCCTTCATAATACCCACAATTTTCACTGAGAAAACCCTTTTTAAAAATCCACTTTCCATGTTGTTGCCAAAAACTCCGAGTCTTCTCACTATGGGGTATTTCATTACACACAGTAAATGCACTATGATTATCTGGTAACCAGTCAAAGTGCACAGAAGCAATCCATTTGGTTTGTAAATGTGTAAGATGTTTGGAATTCTCAAAGTGTATTTTCCACAGGATTGATTTTCCTTTATTATCACAAAAGCTTCTGTTAGGTTCTTGGATGGATCTGAAACCAAACAAAGAGAATTTCAGCGAGAGATGTGGTAAATGGAGGCACACAAAAAATACAATTATTCAGTAAATGAGGACCTCTTGAATCTTTATGTGTTGCTTCCTTCAGATGATCCAAAGTAAGAAAACATTCTTTAAAAATTAGAGCAGTTCTCAAATGGTGAGCAAAGCATGTTTGACAGGCTATGATATTTTCATCACTGTATTAAGTTAATTAGTGTCACAACTAAGGGAAAAGACTCTCAGAACAATGTTTATCTGCGACTCTCTTCATGGATGTGTGACCTGTGCAGCTGCACAGAGTTCTGAAAAGGGCCTCATACTGTGTTTAATGCCCTGTTATTATTTTCTTGAACTTACTAGTACTTTTTGAGCAAAAATCCGCATTTTCATTTTTTCAAGGGGCCCTGCCAATTACATAATCACTTCTGTGTCTATCTGATGCAATTTGACCCCAGCAGGTCACTTCATGGTCTTGTTCAGGTTCAGCTGTTCTAAGACACAGAGTGGTGATAGAAGGTTATCACAAAGGTTAGACCACATCTATATAGGAACATAGGAGATCTTGGCAAGATGGACAACTGCTCTGCTCAAGGATACATTGTTAAGGGCAGTCAAGAGCACACTTCTATAACTTGATTTGATTTAATCCATTTGAATATGGTCCCCCAAAATGAAATATTCAAAATCAAACATGCACAGAGAACCATCAGCATAACTGATGATTTTAACAGATTTGAAGCCTTTAGAGTTCAAGGAAAAAACGACTTTCTTGTCATCTCTAAATTCATTATAGTTTTAGAAATTCAATGTTCTGATTCCAGGAGTGGAAGTCCATTTGAAGCTTTTAGAGTTAGGCAGGAACAGCAATAAAAGTTTGCATCTAAAATGGGTTGGACAAAGTCAGCATGTATGCGAAATTTCCATGTATTTATTTTCATATCCTTTCCTTTTGATTTCCTACATTCCAGTGGCCTTTATCTAGCCTTTTTCTTACACTGGGGGAGGAGAAAGTGGTGTTTCCAAAATGGAATGTAAATTGCCTTTTTGTTCCTCTGAACCTGGTCTCTGTGGAAGACGAGGACCTCTGTCAAGTTCACCAGCACATCCACAAGATGTTAATACAGTAAATTTGGAAAGTACAGCCTTTAATATATTTATTGGCTAAAAAAATTGAATGAGTTCACTTGAATCTGAGGTAACAGTGATAGGACCATTTGGTTTATTCTTCCTGCCTTCCTGTAATCTTCAAATCTCTCAACATTTTCATGCTTATTAATGTTTCCTTCTTATTTTCCAATTCTTTATCCCTCTGGCCAGCAACTGTTATTATCTCTTTAGAATCTTTCTTTCTTTCTCTTAAAAAGCATTTCATCCAAACATGGACCGGAAGTAAGGATTAGAAAGCCTTGGGCTCTCAGAACATTTCAGAGCATGCACAAGTTGAAGAGAAGTTGAGATATGTCAAAGATGGTACTTTTTCATTCCACTCATATAAAAACATTGGGGGCAATTAGAATAGGTAGAGACTCACAAAACCTGAGTTACTGTCAGGATGAAGGACCCAGTTAGACTGTGGACAAATGGTATGTTGGATTAGTGTTGGGCCAATTTGAACAAATGGCCATGGTAGTCACTTGTGCAATCTCTGCTAACCCCTCCTTTAAGGAATGAAATTTGTGTACGAATTGTTGATCTCACTAGTCTGGAAGAGCCTCTCGTATTGTATTGAAGCAAATCCAAAGTTGTTTGCTGCTTGCTAAGGCTTCACATTGGGTTATGTGCTGCTGTTTTAATCTGCTATTTTTCCTTTCAAGTGACCTTGGTTTTCTCCTCATTTCAAACCCCCTTCTTCTTCTTGTCCTTAAACAACTGATGCTAAGTTTGAGATAGAATTATCACATCATTGTCAAGTAACTTATTTCCTCCAGGGGAAGTCTGTCTTTCAAAATTAAGCCACTGTTCCTGAGTACATGAGATATAGTATCTATAATGTTTAAGCTTACATATTTGTTAGGTTAAAGTCAATAAATAAAGGAGTGGATATCTAAAACAATAGAAAAAGAGCACTAGTCAATAATCAGACTAGTTAGTTTTACTACTAATTTTAGCCAAGCAGTTTAATGAAGCAATTTATGTTAAGATCAAGCAGGGGTAAGGTAAAATTTGGCCATGAAACTTCATCCAGATGTACTATTCTCCTTCTACTTAGAGAGTGTGTGCCACTAGCTTTATTCTACTCTAAGCTGGTTTTGAGAAACCTCTCAGAGTTGTCAACTTCGTTCCTATAGGGTGGCATCCGGGAGTTTTTTCTCCTCTTATGTTTTGTATTTTCTCCTCTTACGTATTCTCCCAAATACCCCCAAAAGATTTTTTCCAATTCCACATCTCCTTTCTCCTTCCTTCAGTAACATAGTCACCCAGATGCAATTTTCCCAAGGTTTTCCTTAGAAAGTAGCCTGTCACCCTGGCTAATCACCATTATCATTGTCTGGTAGTTTAAATGAAACACTGAATTTTCACTCTCTAGCCTTTTAAAAAATGAGTATCAGAACATTTTAAACACATCACACTTTGAAACATCTGCTTATCTACATTTGCAAGACTCCTGAGAATTTTCTCTTAGAATGATTATTTTGGAAGTAACCTAAAAAGTAGGATTGTATCTATGGAATACATGAAATCTGTTCTCTTTAATAGCAACAAAAGAAAATAAACAAAAAAGAATAAAAAACTCTTTTTTAATATAGGGAAAGAGAATGGGGTCCAGGGATTTTTCTTGCAATAAGTTTTACATTGGAGTTACTTTTAAAGTAATAGTATGGTGGCAACTCTCAGTTGCCATGAATAATTTGGGTTATTTCTTCAGCTTTTACAAAAGATTTACTTATTTATTTGAAATGCAGAGTGGAAACAAGAGAAGGAGAGTGAGAGCGAGAGAGAGATAAAGATCTTTCATGCCCACTGGTTCACTTCCCAAATGGCTGCAACAGCCATGGCTGGGCTAGGATGACACAGGAGCCTGAAACTCTATGTGGGTCTTCTATGTAGGTGGCAGGGGTCCACGTATTTCTGCCATCTTCTGCTGCTTTGCCAGGCACATTAGCAAGGATCTGGACTGGAAGAACAGCAGAGACTGGAACCAGTGCTCTAATATGGGATGCTGGTGTTACAAGTGATGCTTAACCCACTGCACCACAATACCTAGTCTCTTTTCTGTTTTCTTTGGATCAGCTTTACACACCAGACCAAAAGATGTTCTTTTCTTTGTTTTTTTTTCCTTCCCTCTTTGATATGAATAGGACAAGGTTGATGTACAACTTACAGTGAGAAAATGAATTTGTGAATGAAATCATTAAAAGTAAAATTCCTGTAGTGTGTAAGGCACACTGAGACTCTGGAGTACAAGAAAAAGTAATAAAAACCTACTGTCAGAGAATGTGATCTCAGGAGAGGTACTTGCACCACTTTCTCTGTTCTGGAATTTCTTGGTGACTTTTGTGTGCAAACTACATTTCGTTGTGAATTTCCTAGGCAGGTAGGGGAGACACTGTATGTCAAAGGTGTTGGAGTTCCCGGAAAGTTTAAAAAGTCTATGTTTTTGAGTGTTCTCTTTTTCTGTTTTTTAAATACAGACTTGAGAATTCTAAGTTGTCTCTTACATGACTGTACAGTAGACTCTTATGTCCTGGCTTGAAACAGATTCATACATCAGAATAAGTACATCCTCAGTTTTCAAACCAACTGCAAGAACAGTGTGTGTCTCTTACATATCCAGCTGTCTAGTTGTGCTCTGCCCACCCAGGGTGGTAGCAAACAGTGTGCTCTAGCCTCCTTGACCCTGATCAGATTTTGCACACAACTCCTGTGAAGCCAGATAATGAATGTTTGGGAGTGTATTTGTTAGGTAGGAAGTCAGTTATGAGCTTATGTGTGTGTGACATAAAGGCCTAAAGAGAAGACATCTATGTCCAGCATATGCTGCATCTCAAGGTCATCCCAATGGTGTTTCAGGGGCAGCTAGATAACCTGCCAGGTGTGTGTGTGGGGGGGTCCCCAACCCTTCTGCCTGACAAATTTTTCACAATCTCCCAGGTGGAGCCCAGTATCTGCATTTCAAATACCCTGCTCAGGATCCCAATTCTCTCTTTTTTTTTTTTTTTTTTTTTTTTACAGGCAGAGTGGACAGTGAGAGAGAGAGACAGAGAGAAAGGTCTTCCTTTTTGCCGTTGGTTCACCCTCCAATGGCCGCCGCGGCTGGCGCGCTGCGGCCGGCGCACCGCGCTTGTCCGATGGCAGGAGCCAGGAGCCAGGTGCTTTTCCTGGTCTCCCATGGGGTGCAGGGCCCAAGCACTTGGGCCATCCTCCACTGCACTTCCGGGCCACAGCAGAGGGCTGGCCTGGAAGAGGGGCAACCGGGACAGAATCCGGCGCCCCGACCGGGACTAGAACCCGGTGTGCCGGCGCCGCAAGGCGGAGGATTAGCCTGTTGAGCCACGGCGCCGGCCAAGGATCCCAATTCTCTAGGGGGTCCTGCCCACCCTTCCTCCTGCCTGATAACATTTGCATCCATAAAGTCCTTTCTTTCAGACCTTCAAGAGAAAACTCAGATGTTTTTCTATTTACATCCAAAAAGCCTTTTGTTCCAAGAGGAACAGAGGTGGGGAAGCAAGACCCATCTCCTTAAAAACCCCCGGTCTCAAATGGGCTGTGCGCTCAGTCCTCTGCCTCTCTGCTGAGTCGCCTGCCTGGTCTGGCCAGGTGTAATCTCTCCACTCAACCATGTAACATCACTCTTCCCCTCACCCCCAGTCTCTTGGGCTCTGACTGGAGAGGTGCCCATCCATTCTTATGGATGTCCCTTCCCTAATAAACCTTGCTATTTTACCTCCCACTACTCTCTGTCTCATACCTGAATTCTTTCTTGCATGAAGACAAGAATCCTGCAATTTCTCTGGTAACATATTTATAACATGCTCAAGCATTTTGTAATATACTTGACAGAGTTCAAATCAAAGAAGTCACAGAGGTCAATAAAGAGGAAGTGACAATTTTTATTTTATTTTTTTGAGTTTATATTATATCTTCCAAAGAGTCTCCTAGTTGCTTCTCTTAGAACTTTATGTATTTGAATCTCAAAAACATTTGACTATCCTTATTTTTGTGTACTTGAGTTTTAGGTCTGCAGAGATCATGAAAGCAAGACTTACCTTCTATAATGAGTGATTGGTTATCCTTTAGATTTGGGAATAGAGTTTTGGAAGCAAAGCCAGTAGCAACATATTTATAGAGTAGGTAATTGAGGTCCATCCATACTGGACATAATTAAGAGTAGCTTAAATCAAACCAATTTTTGAGGGCACCTCCAAATTACTTGACAAAATCTTTTTCAGGCAAAAATGACCAAAAGGAAGTATGATATTCTTCTTCCCCTAGCCAATCAAAATGACTTCTCTAGGGAAATGGCAAAAGCCAGGCTCGTTTGTGAATATTCTTTTCTGTACATGTTACCTTGCAATGAAACACACTAGTCCCTGGTGAGCTATGAGTACATGCAGAAGTGTGTCAGCAATGCAGGGTAGTTCAGAAGTTCCTCCTAGCCACAGGCTAGAGAGGTATGGCCATGGTTAGTATGATCTATAGAGGCAACCAAATTTGACATTTAAAGTATCTCTACTTATTCTATATTTGAAAAACAAGAGCTTTGTAGAATATTAGATAACATTACTCTTATTTTCTTTAGCATCAAGCTGTAAGCATCAAGTATACATATGAAGAGATGATGCTGGGAAGGATCACATTAATACTCATAATATGGGATTGGATTCAGAGATGCCCTTTCAAATTGAGGCATCATTTGGTAGACTAAAAGTTTAATATATGAGGTCTATAACTAGTGGAGCTTGCTTTAAAAATATTCAAATACACACACATATATACCAGGGCTTATCTTGAGTTGGTACATATGTAGATAAATATACTGATTGCTAAAATATTGACATGCATTTATAATAGTGGGCAAATCATTGCTGTCTGATATTTCCCAAGCATCCTCCAATCCTTTCATGATTCTCAGACTGTTCATTCCCTATAGGGCTAGTGGCTGCCCTAAATGGGTCTCTATCTTGCTCTAGGCACCAATTCTGAGGGTGGGGTAGCCTTTTCCTACAGGTTGTCATTGTGCATTTTGAAGATTACTCCTGAATTAACAAGAGAAATCAAGAAATGAGACTAACACCTCACAAAAACCTTCTCACTTCTCTAAAATACCATCAAATAATTCCTTTAAAGAGCTGGAGACAATGGCTGAAACAGTCTGAATGAATTAGATGAGGCCCTTATTTGATTGTCATTCTGAGTGCCATTGTTATGTGAATTATTCGAATAATTACCTCACTGTTCCCTTTCCCTCAGGCTATGACAGCCCAGCTTTATTTATGAGTCTGTAAGAGAAGCACTACACTGCTCTATGTGGAAAAGTCAAGTTCAAAGTCTGACTTATTCATGAACAGACACTGTTCTGCACAGTTACGGATATGTTCAGTCAGGAAAAAAATCTTCCTTCGTTTCCATTCAAAGTTTCTCTCGATGCTGTTTGCACAACACCAAGGCAGAGAGCTCAGTATGTAACATGCATGAAACATGGGAAATCAGTGAACTTACTCGTGTGGTCTTAATTTTGTTGCCTGTTGCGCACATCCATCCGGAATTGTCAGGGAGTGTCTTACATTCTTCTCCCTCTAGACAAGGCTCCATTTCACACCACCATTTCCCAATCACAATGGAGGCTGTGTGGAAAAACAGGACAGCACTGTGTTTGTAATTCATCCAGACCACCTGGGCATACACACCGTGTCCCTCTTCAGGTTGTTTTTGTTTGTTTGTTTTTTTGGCAGATAGAGTTAGATAGTGAGAGAGAGAGAAAGGTCTTCCTTCCGTTGGTTCACCCCTCAAATGGCCACTACAGCCAGCACTGCACAGATCCGAAGCCAGAAGCCAGGTGCTTCTTCCTGGTCTCCCATGCGGGTGCAGGGCCCAAGCACTTGGGCCATCCTCCACTGCACTCCTGGGCCACAGCGGAGAGCTGGACTGGGAGAGGAGCAACCGGGACAGAATTCGGTGCCCCAACCAGGACTAGAACTCGGGGTGCCGGTGCCGCAGGCGGAGGATTAGCCAAGTGAGCTGTGGTGCGGCCCCTCTTCAGGTTTAAAGCTCTTGGAAGCACAGGAAGCCTACTTTCATCTCTTGTGACTAAGAAAATTCTGTTACGAAAAACAAGATTTCAGTTTATCAACCTCATAACATGTATATAATTACATTGTTAGGTTTCATCAAGCAGCAACTTGCCCAAAATCTATTTCAGTGATGAAAACATGTGCAATGGGGAGACTCGCTCTTTGGGTCTTTAGGAAATTCTGCTAGATTTTGTATGTCACGGATGCTGTACCATTACTTTTCCGTGAAGCAGACAAAAGAGCCAGATGCTGTTCAGAATGACTTTTTCCAGATAGGCTAGTTGATCTACCCAGCATTAGGGTTTACGTCCATAGCCCAGAGCCTTGGAGAACTTCAAAGACCCAGCAAAGGAGAAAAATGAATAGACTGCAAGGACAGAAGGAAAGTTGCAAAATAAAAGTCAAGAGGAATAATACCTGAGGATATTTCTTTCCAGTCAAAAGTATGGCTGATAGGATTGTGGCTTCTTTCAAATGTTTGATAGGACATGAGTGCAACTCTCACATGCAGAACTGCTGATTACAAATCAGCCCTCCTTTTCAGGCTGATGTCAAGGATGGCCAGAGTAAGAAGCTGCCATCAAGTTTAGCTTATATGTGTTTTGATAATGAGATTCTAGAACCAGCTACTAGAACCACTCAAGGCAAATCAAGAAGCTCCACATCCCTCTTCATCTTCTGAGTGAAAAATAATTTCTACCTAAGCACCGGTCACTTCTGCAGCTCCTCAAGGCCTCTGCTCTTCTCAGATTCATATGGACTTTTCTATTTTGAAGCATCAAGGCATGAGCCTTGTTTGTTTTATGAGACTTCCCAATGGGCTGTTTTGGCACTGGGCCAAGACTCTTATCTACTTCTGTATATTCTCATCCATCAATACCCACATCCCAAAGAGGAGTCTCCACCATGGTGTTTAAACCTCACACTGACAAAGAAATCAAGTGACATATGTTAATGTCACAGAAGATCCATGTTAAAATGGAATGGAGTAAACTCTGCAGTGAGCAGGTGCACGTGGGAATTGTCTACTCACTCAGTGTTCACCAGACAACAGATTGCCTCCTTAAAAGCACAATGACTTAAACATGAAGACATCCGTGTTTAGGCATTCCTTCTATGCTTGCTTTGTTTTGGTCTTTCCCTTCCTTAAAATTCGGTGTTCCTCAATTTTCACTTTGAGTGAAATTACCATGTAGGGTTACATATGCAAACTCAGATGTACTTGGGGCTACAACACCTGGCTCCTGGCTTTGGCCTGGCCCAGCCCTGGCTGGTGCCTCCAGGTGGGGAGTAGATTTGCAGATGGAAGGCCTCTCTGTCTCCCTCCCCCTGTTACTCTGCCTTTCAAAAAAAAAAAAAAAAAAAAAAAAGTCAGGTGTACTCTATTATGTTGTCAACTTAAGAAATTTTACAAAAATAATTTTTCCATGTTTTATTTTTTGTCTTCCAGGTGAGCCAGGCCAGTACATTTCAGTTGCACCTTCATTGGATCTGGTGAGCAAGGCATCACACACGTGGTAAAATCTTGTTAATAGTCCAGTCAATATAAGCAATAACAAGATATTTTGATAAAACAGAGTGAAACAGAAGACAGAAATCTTCCACTGTGTCCAAACCCTTTAAGAGTACAAAATGATTCTAAGAGTTCTTCATTTTTATTTATTTATTTGCATTTTAATAGCATGGGTTCTATCCAGGCATGAGGCAGTGGAAGATTGTTGACCTGATCAAAAAGACTTATTTGACTATGTCACCACTTTAAGAAACAACTTTTAAGAAAAGCACATGTTTGGGTGGCAAGAACAACACAGGAAGTGTTGAAAGGGGTTAAAAAATTATAAAAATTTGGGGGAAAGTAAGATAAAAATCAGCATTTGGCAGCAGTTTTTTGAAAAGCCATTATCAGAAGCTGCCTTTTGGCTGGCGCTTCCTTAGAAACAGTCCAGGCACATTTGTTAGCACATGCAATGTGTATTGCTTGATAGCTTGCCTCCTATTTCAATATCACTGCCTTGAAAATGAGGCATTAGGACTGGCAACTCTCTGAGTGCGGATCTGAGATGAAAGAGCTGGTCCCAACACTCCTTCAATTTAGCGTGCTCCATTCTTTCTGCACAAAATCATGCCAATAAATGAACACCTGCCAATGGGGTCAGCCTTTAGTATGTTCTGCCTTCTTCTAAGAAGCCTGGGTCTTCTTCCTCTAAGTTGCTCTCTGCCCTATTGGAGCTGACCTACTTTGATGCATGCTAACTAAGTAGTTTCCTTTTTTTTTTTTTTCCCCAACATGAATGTCTCCTAAATGAAAATGTAGACAGCAGGGAAAAAAAGTCTCCAAACCCTATATATCATCTTTAATTTAAAATTTGTAATGATCCACTGGCTGAAGGGAGAAAAGAAAAGCCTTTCTAAATAAAAATGTCCTCAGACCTGCTTATAATATCTAAAAATTCATGTGACAGTTGCCTCTCCTAAACAGAGTTTTATGATCTGGCACTATCTTCTGGCTTATTCGAATCTAGTTCATTCTTTCAGTGTTGTTTTTGTAAAAAGGCTACTGAGCCAATCTTGTTTATGATTTAAGTGTTATTGTGACCATTTAGAAATATATCTCTTGGGGCTGGTGCTGTGGTATAGTGCATAAAGCTACTGCCTGCAGTGCCAGCATCTCAAAAGAGCACAGGTTCGAGTTCCAGCTGCTCCTCTTCCCATCCAGCTCTCTGCTATGGCCTGGGAAAGCAGTAGAAGATGGCCCAAGTGCTTGGGCCCCTAAACCTGCAGGGGAGACCCAGAGGAAGCTCCTGGCTCCTGGCTTCGGATCGGCGCAACCTCAGCCATCGTGGCCATCCGGGGAGTGAACCAGCGGATGGAAAACCTGTCTCTGTCTCTACCTCTCTGTAACTCATTCAAATAAATAAAATAAAAAATCTTTTAAAAAAAAGATAAAGAAACTTTGTCCTCCTTAGGCCCTTCTCACACACACATAGGCTATTTTCTAACTATCTACCTAAAATTCACCTCTCAAGAGAGGTTAACTCAGCGAGTGCCACGACTCAATAGGCTAATCCTTTGTCTTGCAGCGCCGGGACACCGGGTTCTAGTACCGGTCGGGGCACTGGATTCTGTCCCGGTTGCCCCTCTTCCAGGCCAGCTCTCTGATGTGGCCCGGGAGTACAGTGGAGGATGGCCCATGTCCTTGGGCCATGCACCCCAAGGGAGACCAGGAGAAGCACCTGGCTCCTGCCATCAGATCAGCATAGTTCGCCGGCCCCAGTGCACCGGCCACAGTGGCCATTGGAGGGTGAACCAACTGCAAAGGAAGACCTTTCTCTCTGTCTCTCTCTCTCTCTGTCCATTCTGCCTGTCAAAAAAAAAATTAATTAATTAATAATAAATTAAGAAAACCATCTGGGCAAGAGAAAGTTTACCATACTTGGTTTTGTGTGGTCTGAGGCACACACTGCTTGATTTCATTAGTCACAGTGTTTTAATGTACTTCCTAAAAGTGAGCATTTTTGAAGTCAAGAGAAACTTGTGAGGTAGTAGAGTAGCTGCTCTACAAACCTTTTATTTGCTACAAGAACTTAAGTATGTTATAAAAACTTTCTTTTGTCTAATTATTATTTAACAAAGACCTTTAAGGTCCCTTTTAACCCTAAACTGTTCTGAGATTTGCTCTATGAAATGTGCCATGTGCAGGGAAACATCTGTTACTCAAGTGTTTCAAGAATGTTCATCCTTCCTTGAGTCATTCCTAAATTCACTAAACCCACTTTAATCAACAGTCTTGATGTCTTCCTTCTACTGGGTCATTTTCACAGAGCAAGAGAGACTATAAAAGGACAATCAATTCTTCTTTCACCACAATCCCTAAATGCAGTAGAAATCCTTTTGTCTTTTGTTGTTGTTTTTACCATTGTCCACTTATAAGGTATTTTCCATGGAAATACAGTGAGACACTAATAAATACACTTTATATTATATTGCCTAACATCTGTAGGCCCATATTTTATTATTTCAACAAATAATATTTGACTCTCAATTCAGCAACTGTTCATCAAAGTAATATCTAATACACTGAGTGATTAAATAAAGAACATGACATAGTCCCTGACCTGACTCTTATACTTCAGCCCTGGGTTTCTCAGTGCGGGACATTACTGTCATTTTGGCATGAATTACAGGAAGGAGGTAGGGATGAGCAATGACCTCTTCCCTCAGCACATGTGTTATCGTGTTGAAAATCAGACTTGAAATTCATGGGAGAGTAAAAGGATAAAACTTGAATATGACTGTGGAAGGTCTTAAAAACAAGAAGCTTGAGATTTTTTTTTTAAATGTATGCATGAGTTAATGAAGATTCTAGAATGTAGATGCAATGAGTCAAAGGAAGACATGACTAAAACGTGGCTGGGGGAGTTGAATGTGTCAGTGGTATGAAAGATGGAACAAAGAAAAAGAACCTGGCAGCAGAGCCAGATAAGTGTCATGGTATTCAAAAAGAGAAGGGACAAGGTTGTGATTCTGGATGCTTGCTCTAGAACTGTGAAGGAGTGGTGAAAGTGAAGCAGCGTTGCAGTCAGGAACTCAACCATCTTCAGTGTAACCCTAGCTGCACTGGCCTTGGGCGCCTGTCTCTTCTTAGTAGACAAGACTTCTCTTGGACTAGCGATCAGACTGCATTCATCTCTGAATGGCAAAGATGGGTTTGAAATTTGCAGATGAAAATTAAATAAAATAAAACAAAAGTAGTGCTTACAGTAGAGTAGTGCTTATGTCAGCAATGCTTATATATTAATTTATAAGCCACTAGACTGAGTGTGCATTCAGTTAATATTCAATAAATATTAGCTATCATCATCTTTGTTAGTGTCATTACTTTTATTACTCTAAGGGATAAAATCTCTCCAAATGGAAAAGGCAATGCTTCACAAATTTAGAGAGCAAACCATTGTTGTTCAATATTATGCCAAACTATCAGCTTGCTTTTATGACTTACGAGAGTTTGAGCATAAATTAAATGGTTGAACATATGATTATATTCATGTTCCCAGAAGTAGGTTATAAGTACATCAATCAAGACAAATTTCCAGCCTCATTTTTATGCAACCTGTCATGCAATTTAAGGCAATAGCTAGGACTTCATTAAAAGGAGGGGACAGCTCTTCAGCCTCCCTTTTTGCACAGGTTGTTGGAACAGCTGTTACAATGCTTTTCTTCAAAAGACCTGCAGTGGCTCCCTGTGTGTTATTGTCTTTATCAAAGCAAACAGAAAATTAAAGGCACTGCATACATTTCCCTGCAGTCACTTCAAACTCTCTCTCATCAGCACATGTTTAAGGCCAGGATCCATTTTGGCGTCATTGTGTATTGGTTAAGCCTCTAAGCTCCTGGGTATGTTGATTGAAGGATATGGTTTGAATCTTAAATTCATCACCTACTAGTAGCATAGTTTTGGAAAGTTAAAGACTCAGTTGCCTCATGTACAGATGGAGTTATTAAAATCACAGCTGGTTCTTATAAATTTGAGATGTGATAAGGCTAAGGCACCTTGCATAATGCCTAATAAGCTTTATGCGCAACACGTGGCACTTATTAACATGGCTTATCCACATGTCCATTATCAAGCCATGTATGCATCTATCCAATTACCTCATACAGAGTTAATGCCTTATCTTCAATGCAGGTTTACATTAATTCTGAGATACATTTTACAGATGGAATTGGATTTCTTTCTAGAATCTACAATATTTCTCAAAGACATACATAGATTTAATTTCTGCTGATGGAATTGATTAGTAGTGCATTTCTTCTACAAATTTTTTTTTTAAGATTTTATTTATTTATTTGCAAGTCAGTTACACAGAGAAAGGAGAGGCAGAGAGAGAGAGAGAGGAGAGAGAGAGAGAGAGAGAGAGAGAGAGAGAGAGAGGGAGAGAGAGAGGGAGGGAGGGAGGGAGGGAGGGAGACAGACAGGGAGGGGGAGAGAGAGAGAGAGAGATATGGCTTCATCCGATGGTTCACTCCCCAACTGGCCGCAATGGCTGGAGCTGAGCTGATCTGAAGCCAGGAGCCAGGAGCCTCTTCCAGGTCTCCCACACAGATGCAGGGGCTCAAGGATTTGGGCCATCGTCTACTGCTTTCCCAGGCCATAGCAGAGAGCTGGATTGGAAGTGGAGCAGCTGGATCTTGAACCGGCACTCATATGGGATGCCAGTGCTTCAGGCCAGGGCATTAACCTGCTCTGCCACAACATCCGCCCCTCTTCTACAAATTCTCATCTAGTGCTTTGCAAACAGAGGCCATTGCACCTTGAGGAGGGTGTAAGTGAGGGTGTGGATTGTGAAGGGGCAGGATCTAAAGTCACAATGTAAGTGTGGTAGTTTCCTGGAGGGGTACTTTTACTTGAAGGTATTTGGAGAAAAACAATGTCTTTAATCCATTCAAAAGTTGTGCATTAATCTCTGTGATGGACGTAAAACACAGTTCCTAAAGTGGCAAATGGTCTTTGGAAAATGTGATCTGACAAATTATGATACATATGAGGGGACTTCAAAAACAGAGTTAAAAGATGTTTATTTTGGGAGCTGGTGCCGTGGCTCACTATAATCCTCTGCCTTGCAGTGCTGGCATCCCATATGGGCACCAGGTTCTAGTCCTGGTTGCTCCTCTTCCAGTCCAACTCTCTGCTGTGGCCTGAGAGGGCAGTGGAGGATGGCCCAAGTGTTTGGGCCCTGTGCCCGCATGGGAGACCAGGAGGAAGAACCTGGCTCTTGGTTCAGAACAGCCCAGCTCCGGCCGTGACGGCCATTTGGGGAGTGAACAAACGGAGGGAAGACCTTTCTTTCTGTCTCTCTCTCACTAACTCTGTCAAATAAAAAAAAAATTTTTAAATGTTTATTTTGTTGCAAAAACTATTTAAAGTTCATTCATAGTTTTTTCATAGTGCATGCTTTTGTAATTTTTCACAAACTTTTTGAAGACTCCCTTATAAAAAGATACCACATACCATAAGAGAAAATAACAAAATATATCTAATTTAGTTAGTGGCAGCAAGGAGAGTTCTCAAAGATGAAGTCATATACTCACTAAGTAATGAAAATGTTTCTTCTATTATAACAAATAAGAATATATATAATGATATAAAAGGCCAATTTCACACAAATTTTAAGAGAAAGCCTAAAGTGGCAAGAAATCGCTTACTTGTGATGGGCTGTTTCAAGCTGTCTTACCACAATACAGGGGGTCAGCTCCTACTTATTTGAAAATAAGTCCCCTTCTCAGGGGACAGGGACTTTTTAGGGTCTTTTAAAAATTTTTGCCAACTCAAAGATACCCCTAATTACTGCCAACAATTCTCCTTTTCTCACACTATTTGCCAGGGGTGGAGTGCCTGACTTAATATGTACATTCAATATGCGATTACACTGGCCTGGAGTCTACTTATAAACCAAACACTAGGTTTTAGTCTGGCTTTCAAAGTTTCATTTTAGAAGTAAATTCAATTATTTCCATTTTTGCTTCTGTGTAGCAACCTAATTTTTAATTGATGGTTAAGAAAGAGCACATAGAATCATGCTTACTAAATACATTTCCACTCTATATCCTTTGTTTGTATCTTGGAATTTAACTTTCTCCATTTAAAATATTTAGGAATGACCCTGAAGTTGAGAGCAGACATTAATTTGCAACTTTGTTGAGGCACAGATGTTTCTGATATACTTTATAGGATCAGCCAAAGAAAACGTTATGTTTTTCCACCTTGCTTTTAGAAGTAATACATATCCCTTCTAACTTTCAAAGAATACAGATAATTATCCGAAGGAAAGTAAATATCACCCATGATCCTATTTGGTAGAGGCATACTGTTACATTTGGGTATGTTTTCTTACAAACTTAGAAATGGCTCATTGAGGAATATATTAGTATAAAAGAATTTTCCCAATTTTTGTAAAAGTACTTTAGGAGGGTATTATTAGAGTCGATAACACAATTTTTGCTAGAATTGCTACAGATTTACCATAATCAAATAATGTCAGTTAAGTACTCTTTCCTCTTTTCACATGTAAGGAAATTGCTTTTATGGTTATTGATATATTAAAATATTGCTTTTGGTTGAATCTACTTTGCAACGGATCATACATATTAAATTATGCCCAGAAAATTCCTGGCATCAAGTTTATTTGCAAAGCTCGTGCTCACAGTCTTGGCAGTAATGGGATAGTCGTACACTGATTGTAAGGTCTTTCATTTTAATCTCACTTCCACTAGAGAAGATTGATATAAATAAAATTTAAATAGAAAACACATTTCAGACGCCAGCAGTGAAAAATACTTTGTCAGCCTAAGAAAAGGTATCAATTTTCTCTACTTTATTCAATAAGTTGTGAGTCATTTGCCAAATGGATTAGATTAAAGGAAAGTTCAAATACCCAGTGAGATGCTCTTGGCACTGATAGAGACTTTTAGTCAAGGGAGAAAGAACAGGGCACACAAAACCTCTTAGGCCACTTCAGATCTATAAAAATTGTTACCAACGAGGGAAGAAGTGTCGCTAACCCCGAACTCACCTATTGCCTCAGAAGCCAAATCCTGGGGAATTGAATGAGACACATTGGTTCTCTGATTTTATTAAGGTGTCATGGGTAGCTGAGTGAATTACAACTGAGAACATGGAGCCTTTAGGAGGCTTGAGGTCTGAATAAAAGCTCCTGGCTCCCAGGGCTTTATATGCCTGTCTCACAGACCCTGGTGAATGTGCTAACATAGATGTTTAATAAAATAAGGGGAAAACATGATACAATACCTGCTCCTACAGTCTCTGGGGGAGACCAATGCCTTCAGGTTTGTTGTAATTAATTGAACTTCAGAAAATATGATTTGACTTTCATGTAAAGATGAAATGTGTAAATCTTGATCATAAAGCACTCATGAATCTAATTTGATTTGTATGTGTTTGGAATGGGAAAAAATTGATAATCGATTATTTCTGTAACTTGGCAAAAAGTGCCCAGTAGCCCTGTGGAAAACCCCTTTCTTCATCAGTCCCTTGAGAAGTGGAAAGTAATAATTAACTGCTTTTCTTTTTTCGCTGACAAAATGCTTATGATTACCATGGTTATTTTTGTGAGGTTGTCTGGGTTGTTAGGAAGTTTAGCTTTACTTATCAAAAAAAAATTATATACCATCTTCTCTGTGCTTGGCATTATTTAATACAGGAGCAGTCTGAGCTACAGAAAAAGCATACCCAAACTTTCACCTGAGCTTTAAAATAGACGGGGAAATGAGTGATGACATAATATTCTTATTTTTACATACTTAACGGCAATAATAGCAAATGCTCTGCTTAAAAAAAAATAAAAAAGCTGGAATCAGACTATAGAGACAGCCCACGCACATAGGAAAAGAAAACTTCCAGTATTGACACTTTGCAATTTACTTGTTCATGGCAACAATGGCATCAAGAAAGCTGAAATGTCAAAGGATGCCAGGAATACGAGTGTGGCAAGGTTTCAGATATCTATCTGCAAAAGTTTGGAATCACAGCTCTATTGCCTCAAACCACACATCCCCTACTCTTCTGGCTGAATTTCACAGCTGTAAATTGGAAGCCAGATGGAACGCTTTACTGAAAGTCAATAGTAAAACCTAGAAACTTGGAACAGGTCTTTCCAATCTGGTGGCTGAGAACTCCAGAGTGGTGGGGAGCATGGTGGCAGTTGGACAGCTTATTTGACTAGCAGTCGTGACTTAGTAATGCTGATCCATTTTTCAAAATTTACCATCTATTACTGTCAGGTAATATTAATTTCTCATTTTCTGATTGCAGAAAAGGCCACAAATTCTTTCCCTTCTCCCAAGACCACTTACACCTTTGCAAAATGACTTGCCTCCTGATAGAGCATCCTCCCAGCCCTTCTGGTTGGGTTTGACCCTGTGATTTGACCAATCAGATACCATCAAACAAGATACAAGAGGAGGTTTGAAAGTATTTGTGCTTGGGGCTTGCTCTTTGTGCAACTTTGTTTAGCCCTAACTGAGCTAGCTGGGACCAAAGGAACTGCTTTAAGCATTCAGTATGCAAATATTTATTACACAGCAAACAGAAATGACATGAATAGCAAGAAAATATCCTTTTAAAATGAATACATCTAAGTAAATTTAAAGAAAAACATCAAGCAAATGATGAAAAAAGACAATGTACTGGTATAACAAAAATTTGAGGATACTATGAGAGTGACAGAAGCTTTGGAAATCTGATGTAAGATTATTAGGTATTCTTCACCTAAATCCAACAAGTGGACCCATTCAATATGATGCATATTGTGGAAAATGTATATTACAAAAAAAAAAAAACCTGCACAGATTTCATTTTTTTTTGCAGCACAGTTATCTTTTAGTTTCATTTTCCACAAAATTTTACAAAAAGATTTATTTATTCATTTGAGAGCCAGAGTTACACAGAAAAAAGGAAAGGCAGAGAGAGAGAGAGAGAGAGAGAGCAAGCTTCAATTTGCTGGTTCATTCTACAATGGCCCAATGGCCACATCAGTCAGGGCTGGGTCAGGTCAAAGCCAGGAGCCAGCAGCCAGGAGACAGTAGCCAGGAGCTTCTTCCTGGTCTCCAACGTGGGTGCAGAGCACCAAGTACTTAGACCATGTTCCTCTGCTTGCCAAGGAGCATTAGCAGGAAGCTGGATTGTAAGTGGAGTAGCCAGGACTTGAACTGGCCCCTGTACGGGATGGCTGTATTGCAGGCAGTGGCTTAACTCACTACTCCAAAATGCTGGCCCCTCCACAAACTATCTGAAGTCCACTTGTATATGTGCTTTATTCTTGTATTTAAAAGGAAGCAGGAATCATATCAGAGTATCAATGCAAAGAAAATCTAGGCCTTTGAAAATGACAATTAAACATAACCCAGACATTCATTTCCCCAGTAGACTTAAATAGCAAGGCAACAAGTAGATGAAAATGATTTAGTATGGTAGAACATTATTAAGACTGTTATTTTAGGGGCTGGTGCTGTGGCATAGAGGATTAAGCCTCCAGCTGTGGTGCTGGCATCCTATATGGCTGACAGTTCCAGTTCCAGCTACTCCACTTAGGATCCAGCTTCCTGCTGATGTTCCTCAGAAAGCAACAGAGGACAGCCCAAGTGCTTGGGCCCCTGAAGCTATGTGAAAGACCTCAAAGAGGCTCCTGGCTCCTGGCTTCAGCCTAGCCCTAGCCATGTGGTCATTTGTGGAGTGAACCAGTAGATGGAAATTTCTCTCTCTCTCTCTCTCTCTCTCTCCTCTGTGTCTCTGCCTTTCAAACAAATGAAGAGATCATTTAAAAAAAAAGAGTGTTATTTTAGTATTCATATTTTAAGGGGATATTTTATTTCAATCAAATGCAAGTGTATATGTGAATTTTTGCCTCTTAAAACATTCATGTAAGAATTAAGCCTCTGCCTAGTGTCTCCATCATCCTCTCCTCCCATTGAAACACATATACTTTTCCCACTGCATTTGAAATGTCCAAATCCTGGCATAGGGGCAGTCTCTGAAATACTCCAGTCACCCAGAAATAGACCTGGAAGCCTTCTTCTTTCTGATCCAGTGACTCTGAATGGAATCTTGTGGCCAGAATCTTTCTCTCTCATTCCTCTCTACCATCACACATTGCTCTCATCGCTTGGTCTGCTCTGATTCCACTGGATCAATGAGTGTAGGCTCTTAACTTCTTACTACCTCAAATGACATACTTACTGTCATTGAGAATGTGAGAAATGACCCACATGACTCACACCTGGTCTAACGAAGTTTAATGAAAGGGCAACGATAGATACTATGTATACTCAGCCCGTCATGTATACTCCACAGCTAAAGAATTTCCTGAAAAATATTTAAATACCTACAATGCTTTTATACTTCTACTTGACTCACTCAAAGACAGAAAGCCTAGATTGACTTTCTTTGTTGGCCTCCCAAAATGAGCAAATAAATTTCACGGATCCCAAACTGGGGAGTTTTATCCCCTTTTCCTTCATGAGTGCTATTTGTGTCTTTGTTGCTCCACTCAATGGATTAATGACACCTTCACATCCAAGAAAATAATCTGCATGAGAAATACATAGATAGAATGCCAAATAGCTAAATGTCTCTGAGTTCATCTTTGAGACCAAAATAAACTTACCTTTTAATCTCATTTTTCCACAAACGACCACACTGGACCAATCTTAAATATTCCATTTTTAACGCTTCGATAGTATCATGTTCCTGTTTTCTTCATATAGTTTAAATGTTTCTTTACCTATCATATCACCAATCTGCACACTTCTTAAGGCCAGGGATTGTGCGTTTCCAGTTGTGTATTTAAAGCACCAAGCAGAGAACCTGACACACAGAAACTGTGCCCAGCATTGTAAATTGGCTACAGCAGAGCCATTCCGTAACCCACTCTCCCTTGATACTTTCCACTCTAGCAGCTAGACACAAAAATAATTGCTTTACGAGCTTTCCTTGTAGCTGACTTGGTCCTATGATCAAATTCTGATCTATGAAAGTAAACAAAAGTCTGCTGGGGAGGTTGTTCTGGAAAAGGCTTTGATTTCCTGTTAAAAAGACAGTCACTGCTGGCCTAGTGCTCCATCTTCCTACATCCAGTCTTGAATGCTTCTATGACAGCTGTAACCCCTGCAGCCATCATGAAAGACAAATCAGGAAAGTCGCTGCAATGCTGGCACTTATGTCACTGAAGCAAGTCAGTAATCCCTATCTCTGGACTTCCTGTCATACAGAAAAAAAAATCAGTTCCTAGTGTTCAAGCTACTGCAGTTGTGCATCTTGGTACTTGCTACCTAACATAATCATACATAAAAATCAAAGGAACTCAAAGAACATTTGTGGACCAGTTGAATGCATCCAGTGGTTGGATTGCATTAAAGCCAGGTCACTACTGCTTTCTACCTATTCAGTGTTGAATATGCCCAATGGATGAAGAAGGAATTTTTGTGTGAAATTCAGAAATTTGGGCCTGTCAGTTAATATGTCCACATCTTGTATCAGAGTGCCTGGGTTTGAAATCACCTCTGACTCCTAATTCTGGCTTCTGCTAACTGAGACCCTGGGAAACAGCAGTGATGGCTTAAGTCACTGAGTTCCTGCCACCTATGTAGGGGTCTACGATTGAGTTCCTGGCTCTCAGCTTCAGCCCAATCCTAGCCATTTCAGGCATTTGGGTAATGAAACAGCAGATGGGATAATTCTCTTTCTGTGTCTGTCTCTATCTCTGTCTGTCTGTCTGTCTCTCTCTTCTCTACCTCTTAGATAAAGGCACAAATATAAAAATATTCACAAGTTCAGTTGACCACCAGACAGCACTGAGAGCGGCTTGCTTGCTTTATTATATGTCTCTTCACTAATCATGCACATGGAGATTGTCTTTCATGACACACCAGATGCAGAAGCTACAAAAACAACACAGCTGTATGTAAATTGGGCATTTTCCTGGCACACTACAGTGTCAGTATAAAGTCAGACTTTCTTAATTACAATCCAGATCGGCTCACAATGGATGAATACTAACTGTTATGGTCTAGAGAAGCTAAATTCAATTTTACTAAACAATTAAGATGCATTTCAATGTCTTTGCTACTATTTCAGCAGAAGAGAAATGCATAGAGAAATTTGTCCGTTGGTATTTTCTGAGGCTTTGCTGTAGCTCAAGAAGGAAATCAGAAGAGGACTTAAAGTCAACCACTACTACCATCATCAATGGTGAAAATAACAATAGCAAAAAACAAAAACAGCAACAAGAGAAAAGGCCAGTGGTATTTATTGTTGATCTGTGTAAAACCATTTTCTGTTCTATCAGGGACAGGCTGAGATCTCTTTCTACCTGAGTCTGGGCCACAGGGAGAGAATCTGAAAATCTTGGTAAATTCATATGCTTTATAGAGAAGATAGGTCTGGAGAAACTTTGCTTCCCTTGTTCTCTGAGTTTTTAAGTTGGCTCAAACCCAAGAGCCAAGTTCAAAAACCATTTTCATTTCATGTTCTGAGATGACAAGTTCTCCCAAAGAAAAACAATCACCATTGCACCATGGCGTAATGTGAAATTCTGAGAAAAGGCCTTTTCTTATAAGATTCCATTGAATCAAAAGATCCTGCTTGGCCAAGAAGGAATATATCCAAATCACTTCATCTCAATTCTGAGTCTTCTGTAACTCTTCATGAATTATGTCTCCCTCCCCCAATTCAGAAAGGCAAGTCATATACAATATGTAGGTCCTGAATATTTGTTATGGGCTGACTGTTTGTGACCATATTCTGCACCCCCTCCAATTAACATGTTGAAATTCTAAGCTGCAATATGATGATATTAAGAGGTAGGGTTTTTGGTGTATAATTAGATCATGTGACTATAGCCCTCAAGGATGGGGTTAGCATTCTTTGAAAGGAGACCCACACAACTCACTTTACTTATTGACATTTGAGGAAACAACAAGAAATTGGAAGCCTACGACTCAGGAGAGGGTCCTCATAAGAACTCAAATATGTTGCCAATGTGGTCTGAGACTTCCAGGCTTCCAGAACTGTGAGCAATAAATTTCAGCAGTTTCTAAGCCACCCAGTGTATGGTCTGTGGTAAGCAGCCCCAACTAATTAAGGCAGCCTGTAGTATATACACATCAACTCATTTATGAAATGCATCATGCTAATCACACCAGTTAATATAAACCCGTGAGACAACCATTAGCAACTGTGTCCATGCATTTGGGGTATTATAAAAAATTTCCATCAAATGGGTAGCTTATGAAATATAATCATTGATTTCCAGCAGTTTTGGAGGCTGGGAAGTTTAAGAACAGGACATTGGTAGGCAGACTTGTCAGATGAGGACACAGTGACATAGATGGCATTTTCTCAATTAATCTCCACATGGCAGACAGAGACAAGGCAGTTCTTTAGAGCTGCTACCTATAAAGTCATTATTTCCACCCATGATGACTCTGTCCTATGATAAAATCAGCCCCAAAGACCCCCATCTCCTAACATCACCCTCTGGTAAATTCTCAGAAACATTAAGACCATAGCAACACTCTTCCCAACAGTTCTTCATACATTGTATTCTAGGGCAATAAGTTGGACATCCTGATATGAACAGACCCGTATTTCTGCTCCTAGCACTTGGATAAGACAAATGACTGACATTTAAAGTAAAATTTAGTCTTATCACTTATGCATGGGAACTTCAGAAAGGTCATGCAAAAATGGAATTAAAAATACCAAAAATAAAAGCTTTATTTTTCAACATAATCTCTATCAAGTTCAAGATACTTTTGTAAGAAATTATTATCACATTATTAACTGTAGAAAAAAAGGGGGTGCCCTACAATGATTTTTTGAGGTTAGGAAATAAAACAAAGTGAAAAGGATTAAGATAAGGACAGTAGGGTGGATGCTTTACGACTTCCCACACAACTCTTCCTAAACTGTCTCTGTGTCATGAGAGGATTGCTCTGATATGGGCTGTTTTCAAACTTAAATCTTATCCTTCCCAATGCCTCAAACTAGACCCTACTGAATTACTATAGGTACATTTGGTACAAAAAAGTTTGAGATTAAAGCATAGTTTTTCATAACACACATTTTCTGTGAACTTTTAAAGACTCTGTGTATTAATTAATAGATTTGTTATCATCTTAAGATCCCAGAGATAGACTTTTCGGAAAATGAAAATTAATGTGAAACCTGTGTTGTACATATTTGTTGTATTGAGAGAAATTTGTTATCATCTTAAGATACCAGAGATAGGCTTTTTAGAGGAGGGAACTGAGGTGAAAGATGGCTCTGTAATTTGTCTATGCTCAAACATGAAGGGTGCAGGACAGGGAACCCATCATCACAAACTGTCTCCAGGGCAGGTTAGAGGTTGGGAAAGGGCTGCCTGGGATAAGTGCTAAAAGACAAACGGCAATTTTCAATCAACAAAAGAGACCTGGGTAATCGCAGTGGAAGTCAACTTGTGCATAACCCAGAGGTGGGATTCCAGCATCTCTTAGTGGTTCAGCAATTCTGGAGCAAAATTGTGCATGTGCTTGTGAGTGGGGGCAGGTGACACTGCATATATTTACAGTACTATAAAATTTGATCACAGTGTTCCTAATGAGTGAAGCTTCACACGAAGGCAGTTGCTGTGGTAAATCAAAGAGGCCACAGGGATAATGGAAATGATCACTTTTGATCTGGAACAAGCACTCTTTTGTCTTAGGCAGTATTGTTTCTCCATCAGATGAATTTCCCCTCCTGGGCTATGGTTCTGCATTTGGAAACTGCAGCAGAATGGATGGCACTGGCATGAATTAACTCGCTTGACAGGAGCAAGCAGTCAGTCCTCATGCAGTCTGTCCTCACGGAATATTTCCTTCAGTCTGGATCTCCATTAGATGCTGCCTGGAGGTTGCTTGTTTAGCATTTGCTCTGCTCTTCTCATCACAGGCCACTTGACTGCAGGCTTGTCACAAAACAAATGGGATTCTTGGTTTATAAACAAGGAGTCAGGGCAAAAGAACCTGTATCAGGCCATGACTCAAGCAAATGGCCCTATCTGATTTTAAAACACAGGCTGCCATTTTTAGGAATTCTTAAACTTGAATGAATTTATATAACAAGGAAACTTCATTTCCTTGTTGTCAGTGGAAAACTGGTATTGTTTCCTTGAAGGTCAGTGTGAAACAAACATAATAAAAAATGTGCTGATTTTTAAGAAGATACTGCTGTATATTCACTAAGGCAAAATCTTGAGTTGGTTTTAACAAACTGCAGATGGGAGCAGGAGTTGGGGTCAGTGGCTTGGGCTACTGCTTGGGACACCTGCATCCCATATGGGAGTGCCTTGCTTGAATTCTGGCTGCTCTGTGCTTCTGATCCAGCTTCCTGTAGGTGTGCCTGGGAGGCTGCAGATGATGACCTAGGTGCTTTGGTTCTTGTCACCCATGTAGGGAACTCAGATGGAGTTTTGGGTTCCTGGCTTCAGCCTGGTCTAGCTTGGGCTGTTGTGGGCATTTGGGGAGTGGGCCAAATGATGAAAGATGCCTCTCTTTCTCTGTCTCTCCTTCTGTCTCAGTTATTCTGTCTTTCAGAATCACACATAAATCTTTTTTAAAAAATTTGGAGATGACCAAATTTTAAAACAGTGTTCAAGACCTGGCAGTAGCAAACTGAGCTTCTCTCCTTAATGATATGATCAGAACGACAGAAGGAAATTTAAAAAGGAACAACTTATTTAATCTGTATTTCAGTGCTATATATAGCCACCTCTTTAATTTCCTCAAATGATCTCATTTATCATCAGGGTCACAACTTCTATATATGAACACTACGCTTTCTGTTTCTGCTGCTTTTAGTAGCAAGAGAGAGAAAGCACTAGGACTGTGGTGCTGTCTGCAGGTGCCACACAATACCCTGACTGCATTCAAACCAAGTTCGCTTTTATGTAGATCAAATTTAAGAACTGAGCTCATTATGGAGGAGAGCTATAAATGAAACTATAAAATATGAAGAACTTCAGTGACATATGTAGCTTAATTTTTTTTCAGCTGGTATTCACACTAACAAATGTACCCAACAACACTAACATTTCCTGGATAGCTCAGTTTTAGCAGTGTTTCCATGATGAAAAGCACCAGACAGAGAAGTTATCAGTCTAGTACGTTTAAGACTCGTTGAATCACCGAATTTGGAAGACAGCTTCCAGCACCTGAACGTCCAGGAAAAAATATTAAGCGGCCAAATTTTATCATTGATGACCAAAAAAAGAGAAAGGCTAAATTTATCCCTAAATTTCTTTAGTAAGAGGGGTTGAATGGCTTCCAATATTGCTTGAAGGACTGATGACCTTGAATGCTTTGGATTCTGAGAGAAATGAATTTCAAAATGAAATAGGAGAGAGTATGCCACTGCAGAGATGCATAGAGGCACTTTCTCATGTGAACGGAGACCAAACTTGCCTTTACTGATAAAAATGAAAATGTGAATTGAATCTGGAAGTAAGGGCTGGTGCATCTGGGGAGCAATACTTGGCTTCCACACTTTTCAAACTCCACAGGCTACCACATTTCATGTGTTGTCAAAGAGACTGCTAGTTTCAAGGGTCCCCACATTTAAGAGGTTTCCTCAGGAAATAAAGAAGGGGATAGTGTTTGTTGACCAAACTCTAAGTGACTTATATCTAGGGCTTGCAACCATACTGGGAAGAAAGTTATTCTTCATAGTTTACAGGGAAGAAAGGGAAGGTTCAGATTTTCAGTTAAATATCCCAAGCAACAGAATGACTGAGTGTGGGGTTTAGGCTTTTCTGATACCATTTGTTTCATATCTCATGCTAGAATTACAAGGTTGGGAAGTGTCAACAGCCATCTGTAACACACTGTTATCTCCACATACCTAACATCTCTCCCCTTGTCTTCTGGCAACAATACTCTGATACTCCTTTGGGGAATGAATTTCCCTCCCCTCCCCCTGCCAGTGTCAGTCAGATGCTTTAGGTGGAGCTGCCTCACTCCTATTAGAAGAAGAGGGGGCCACATGACCAAGCTTATCCAATCAGATCATGCCATCTCTTTGTAGATGTAAAAATGCCAAGAAAAAAATTAATAACTCTTCCCATTGAGAAATAAAATACCATTCCTCTCTTGCTAAACCTGGGATCGCCTTAGTGACTATTCTGACCCAGAGCACAGCTAAGCTGATACTCTAGGGTTAAACATCTTGCATTGTTCACTCATGTTGATGGACTCAGAGTCACAAGCTATTCTGTAGGAAGCTTAAGACTACAACACTGCCTTAAGACTACCAGACTGTAAAGGGCACATGGCAAAATCATAGTTGATAATCCCATTTGAAAAGAGCCTTCCAGTCACCCCCTCCGAGCCAAAATCAATGACTGGATTTCCCAGACCAATTCAGTCACCACCTGAACACCATAGAGTTAGTTCCCTTTGTCAATGTCATGTGTAATGAAAGAACTGCCCTGGTGAACCTCATCCAACTTGCTGCCTGATAAAATCATCAAATGCAATAAAATGGTTGTTTTAATTCAGTAAGTTTTGGGGTTGTTATATAGTCATTAACAAAAAAAAAGTCTCCTTGGCCACAGTGCCCGATTCTGAAATAGGCTTCTGATCTGGACCAACTAACGATTTTCAATTCCAGTTGTTTTGCTAATGCTATTGGGAGAAAGCTGATTTCATTTCATTGTTGGAGGTAACCTAGTAAGATACAAAACTAAGTGGCTGGTAGAATTTCTAACATCTCTGAGGCATAAGTTGCTTGAGAGAGACATCAATACAGAGGAAAACTGTGCATAGAGATGGTGAGGGAGGAACTGATGCCTAAAGACAGACATTGTCTTGGCCTCTCATCTCATGGCCTAAAGTTTTTATTTAGGTCAGTTGAATTTTGTTTCTTACTAGTGGAAGAGTTTCAACTAAGAGAAGCTATGATAGGGGGAGAAGTGAGAAAGAAAGAGCTGCAAATAATGAGATGAAGGGTCTCTAGGCATGTACATCTGTACCCTTGTACATACATAAAGTTAATATCAGAGGCACTGTTTCGAAGTTGAAGTCATAAAAAAAGGCAAATTCAAGGACATATCTAAAACAATTTTGCCAGACCTATATAGAAGGGATATCAGAAGGGATTCAAAGGCCATTTTGATTTTTCAAAATGCACCTTCACAATGGACTTCCCCAAATTCCAAGTGGAAATCCGAACCCTGATGGTTAGGAAGAGGGGCCTTTGGGAGAGAACTAGGTCATGAGGGTGGTGGCCTCAGGAATGGGATTAGTGCACTTATAAAAGAGCCTTCGTCCATGCTGCCATATAACAGAACCGTAAGAAGACCACTGTCTACAGGGAGGCACAGCCTCACTCGATCTTCCAGCACCTTGATCTTAGATTTTTCCCAGACTCCAGAGTGTGAGAAATAAATGTCTGTGGTTTATAAGCCACCCAGTTTACAGTACCTTGTTTTAGCAGTCCAAATGGGCTAAAACAATTTCTAAACAGAAACAAAGTACTGACCCATAGCTTGAGCAACTGCTACTGGGGAAAAATAAAGAGTTGGACAGTCAAAATCAGTGGGGCAGGCCTCTGGATGGCCTAGGACTTGCCTTCTAATATGCAAATTATAACTCATCCCTTTCCTGCTTCCTTTATAGTTTTTTTTTTTTAATTAAATGATATAGTGTTTTTGTGAGCCAATTAGAAATGGAAAGTGAAGCTATTCCAGGGCTAAGACTTTTGAGGGGCTTATTGGGCTGTACCCGTCTTTATGAAATGCGCAGTGAACGTTCTTTGTCAGCAGAAAAGTCTGATGTGACCCCTAAAGTAAGTGACAAAAAAGACTAGTCGTATTGTTGTCTAATATGGCCACTAATAACCACATGTGTTTATTTACACCTTAATTAATTAAATTAAATATAATTAAAATTCAGTTCTCCACTCAGACTAGCCACATTTCAAGTGCGTGAGAGTCCTATGTGGTGGCTGGCTTCCCTATCAGACAGCACAGACTGGGAGGTTTTCATCTCAACGAAGGGCTATAGGACAGCACTAATCTAGCATACCCGACCTGTCTGGCACCTGCTAGCTATCACCTGCCACAAACCCACCTGCTCCTTCACCTGCAAAACCCACCCCCAGCACTGCAAAAGAAGTCAGTGGATCTGACCTCCACGTTATGTTCCTGCTCCTTGTTCTGCAGCACTGATGAGTGAAAAGTGGAACGGAGTCGTATGCAGAGCTGGATTCTGACACCATGTCTGCTACTGACATTAGTGAGGACTCAGCCAATCATGTGATATTATCAAGCCTCAGATTCTCATCTGCAAAATGGGTTACCTCCCACTTTACAGAGTTGTTGAAACTGCATGATAGAAGATGGTGCTTTGAAAAGAGGAACAGAGGTCAAGACTGACAAAATTCTCAAAAGGTGAAATTTGTTCCTAAAGAGAAATTTCTCACGGTCTAATTCCACAGTTAATGTGGCAAAATAATCATGAACATGGGATCTAACATCAGAGAAAACAGTTTCTGTTTATTCACCTTAAATCCTACCTTCAGTCACTTGTTAGTTCTAAGGTACTGGACAAGTTTTAAGCTTGTTTAACTCTATTTTCTTCATGAAATGAAGATGAGATCCAGAAAGCTATTTTTCGGTCCCTATGATTTTTTTTTATTTTATTTTTTTTTCTTATTTAGAATATAAATTTCCAAGGTACAACTTGTGGATTGCAATGGCTTCCCCACCCATACCTCCCCCCCCCCCCCCCGCTACCCTTCCCCCTTCCCCACTCCTTCTCCCCTTTCATTCCCATTCAGATTCATTTTCAATTCTCTTTGTATACAGGAGTTCAGTTTAGTATGTGTTAAGAGGTCCCTATGATTTTTATCTGGAACATAAATGCACTACAAACTATTAGCTAGACTTCTTGGTCCTGGATCTCCCACAAATGATTGCTTGGTCATCAATTAAAATATATACAATACATTTAAATGTCTGCATCTGTACTTTTGATGATGGGTAGAGAAAATTACATAGAGTTAATGATACCAGCATCCAATTTTTAAAATAGATTTTTTAAAAGCCAGCTGCTCATTGTTTTTCAGGCTAATAAATGAGTTAATACTTTAAAAATTAATCCTTAATTTTATTTAAAGGTAAGGTTTTTGGGGGCCACCGCTGTGGCATGATGGGTGGGGCTACCACCTTCCATATTGGCATCCCATGTGAGCGCAGGTTTGAGTCCCAGCTGTTCCACTTCTGATCCAGCTCTCTATTGTGGCCTGGGAAACCAGCAGAGATAGCAAAAGTCCTTGGGCCTCTGCAGCTGTGTGAGAGACCTGGAGGAAGCTCCAGGCTCCTGGCTTTGGATCAGCCCCCTCTGGCAGTTGCTGCCATTGGGGAGTAAACCAGCAGATGGAAGACCCCCGCCCCCCATCGCCTCTGCTTCTCTGTAACTCTGCCTTTTAAATAATAAATAAATAAATCCTTAAAAAAAAGAGTAATATTTTTTGGAATCACTGAAATTCCATATTGTAGGAGGCAATTAGTTATATATATATATATATATATATATATATATATATTTCACTAAATGATGAAAGGAACAGAATGGAGTTTTTAAACACATCAGTAGGCTTACTTGATGTATTCCCTGTGCATCATATGAAGCAGTTTAGCACAAGTGGTTAAGAACTTCATCTGTGGTCAGGGAGGCATAGGTTTAAGGGAACTTCATCAAGATGTTCAACTTCTATAAAAGTTTTCATCTGTGTTCAGCAGATGGGGACAACCAGAATCTTCCTATCTCAGAGGGCTGTGGAGATCAGAAGATGAAAGAAGCTAACATAGACAATGCTGGGCAGAGGATCTGTCCCATATAAGCACTATATATATGACTGAGGATGGTGAATGATCACCATCAACACTTAGACCAGAGCACTTCAGAATGTGAGTGGCAAAATGGAATTCAAAGTTAGAGAGGATTTTGAATGCTTTTACCATAAAATGCTTAAGGAAACACATATCATCCTCCTGACTGTATGTTACATAATGCATCAAAACATCACATAGTCAGTTAAAATTTTGAAAACCATTAAAAGAATCTAATTTTGTTGCAAAACAATGGATTTCATGCATAACTATTTCATAATACACATTTCTATCAACTTTTTGAAGATCCTTTGTGTGCATGCATTTCAAAATTTTTATGAACCAACAAAAATCTTTGATTTCTGTTTTCAAAGAAATATTTGAAGCACCCTCATATTACTCAGAACAATTTCTGGAATATAATAAATGCTCAAGTAAATATTGGATATCACTTCTATAATTACCTACTGTAATTCTAAAACACGTATTTGATTTTAATTTGAATAAGTGATGCTGAAAGTTGTTATAAAGATAGGCAAGTGATTTCAATAAATTAAATCTACTTACAATAAGACTAGCAATAAAATGTAAAAAGATCATAAACTTGGTGAAAATTAAGCTGAAATTATTGGTTTAAATTTCAAACTATTTTTTGCCAAACCACTTTTAATATTTACTTATTTACAGAGATTCCTCAGAATCATTTTACAGCATGAAAAACTCATATTTACTCTGCTCACACACGATTGCCTCTACTCAATTAAATTCAAGTTTTATTGTTTTGATGTAAGAAAAATAGTTCTTTTGCTGTGTGTTTCTAACTGAGGTCTAGAGGGAATAAGTTATTTCAACTTGTCTGCCAGTAGAAATATATGATTAGAAACCTACTGAAGCTATGAAGATAATTAAGTTAATAACATTTATGGCAACTGCATTTGCTAATAGTATTATTTTCACATTTGTTTTCATACCTATTGCTTCATGTTTAAATTCATCATAGCAAGAGGCTGAGCCTTATTTCCATATTTATTGCTATTCAGATATTTATACTATATGTTTATTTAAAAAACAGTGATGGGTGTAATCTTGAATGTGCAAAGCAAATGAAATACGATTGCAAAAGATCTAATGAGTTTTTTCCCCTTTCAGGGACGATAAAATAGCTCACAGAGTAGAGAGATACATTTGCATTTCAGTCTTCTTAATGTACACTCTGGAAAATCAATGCAATAGATACTTGACCTTCTTCTTGTTCTTCTGAATAAGCAAGAGCAGATTAAAACTCAAAGGTATAAAATCTTAAGGGTTTGAAGTAGCTGATTCCTATTAGGGGACACATTTTTACCTTAACCTTTATCCAACAGCAAAAGCTGAATAATAACTGGCCTATTTCTTCCCTTTACTCTTTTGTACAGCTCAATAAATCTGTCACTTTATTTTTGTTTATTTTTTCTGTACTTTGCAAAATGATACAGTGGGGGAGAACATTGAATTAGAAGTCAAAATTCCCCAGTGTAAGTCTGTATTCAGTTGTTAAATAATGTCACCTTGTTTGATTTGCTTAACTTTTCTGAGTCTCAGTTTCTTTATTCTAAATAGTATGTGAACTATACATTTTATATGCAATATGAAATTTAGTAACGTTGTGTGGATAGCTGGGAGCAAAAGCTGACACTTATGCTCTGAGATATGGAACTAAAAAATGTAATGTTGAACCCAGTGTACCATGGGTGGCTTTCTGCTTTAACAGGGATGTGAAATACCCTTGGAAAACAGAAGATTAACTTGTGCCTCCCATAGCTCAAGGTGGTATGACTGAGCCTGACTTTCTACTTTGGAAGTTTCTACTTTCTGCAGGTTAAGGTCTGAGGATACAGAGATGGCCAAAGAACCTCCCTTTCTCATCCCTTGAGTTTCTCACAGTCAGTTGGGGTACATGGCCAACAGAACAGGCATTTATGATTAGCATGGTAAGTCCTACTGCAGTAAGAACAGTGGGTCCTCTAAAGACACAGGTGTGGGGCTCCAGATTTAGGAGAGTGATGAAGAAAGAGTTATGTAGGCAGAAAGTTATGTGGCAGAGGAGAAAGCATGGCAGGAGAGCGCTTTTGCAAACACCTGAACAGGAGAGGAAGCATGGAGCAAAGGGATGGTGACAACTCATGATGGATCTTACAAGCCATGATAACCACATCGCACTTTATCCTTTGACAACAGTTGACTCAAAAACTGAAAGTTATATACAACGTGTGTCTTTCTCACCTCGAGTCTAGAAGGGACACAGATGAGTGGTAATAGATCTCTGGGGTGAGGTGTCTCAACAAACTGGATTCGATTTCCTCCAGCCTCAGGTCATGCTCCCTTTCAGGAACCTATTTCGCTCTGGTGCATTTCCCATCCTCTAGTGTCCATGTCCTTTGATTTTCCTTGTGTAATTCTCTAAAATGAGTCCAACTAACAAAATACCTTTGCATAGAAATGGCTGATAATGATTAGACCTATTACTTGTTCAAAGGCTTTGGGTGTTACAAATGATAGAGGTCATAACAGTGATTGATTTAAGAAAAGTTTGCCACCAGAATGTCCCACCCCTTACTTCCGCACACACCAAAGACAGCCCATGTAAGACTATACGTCAAGTTTTAGTTCAACATACAGCCAATAGCAAAACCCTCATTAGAAATTGATTGGGAGAGGGCTGCCACTATGGCATGGTGAGTGAAGCCACCATCTGTGGCATCAGCATCCCATATGAGCACTGGTTCAAGCTCTGGCTGCTCCACTTCTGATCCAGAAGATGGCCCAAGCACTTAGGCCTCTGCACCCATGTGGGAGATCCAGAAGAAGCTCCTGGCTCAAGGCTTTGAACCAGCCCAGTTCAGGCCACTGCAGCCATTTGGGGAGTGAACCAGTGAATGCAAGATCTATCTTTCTATCTCTCCCTCTCTGTGGGTCTCTAACTCTGCCTTTCAAATAAACAAACAAATAAATCTTAAAAAAAAATTGAATGGGATGACCCTAGACTTTAAAAACCTTGAGAACTGTGACAGAACAGATACTGATTAACTTTTTTCACTAATTACTTTGAGAAGCAGAAAGACAGAGAGTGAGCTCCTGTCTGCAGGTTCATCCTGCAAGTGTCTGCGATAAAACCAGGAGGTAGGTCTCCCATGTGTATGGCAGGAACCCAACTGCTGGAGCCATTGCTACTGTCCTCAGCCTGTAGACAGAGTTGGATATCAAATGAGCCCCCAAATCATTTAGTAGAATAATACTTGTTTCTCATTGCAGATACCACTTAGCCAAATGGAAAGTGTAGGTAGATGACATGTCAGAGTGGAGCAGGGCTAAAGAATTCTAACTATGAGTTCCAATCAAATTCGTTTTCTCTAATCTGAATAGCTGGTGACCATGTAACATAAAACAACACACAGATATATCTCATTTTCCCATATAATATTTCAACAGAAACCTGTCTATTTCCTGTAGCAGCAATCTCTTCCCCAACACTCTGTAGTCATGGTTCTCCATCAGTCTATACTTGCTTTTTGCTTTTCAGCAGATCATTTTTAGTTTAGTTTTCTGATGCAGAGCTGGTCTTTGAGTAAGTTAAATGGCTGCCCAGGCAAAAATTGGCTAATATGCATAACTCTAGTTCCAGTTCAGTCATTGATAGTAGCTGCTTGGCATTTGGTGTTAAAAATTCCAAAATTGTGTTTAGAATTGAGGAGAAAGAATACTATGATTATCAATGTCTGCCATGGCAAAGATGGGCAGAAAGGCAGAATGAACATTACTGATTTGCTTTGCGTGGCCTAAAACTCCAGGCATTTCCAATATCTAAGACCCTTCCTGCATCATGGACCTTGCAAAAGACCACAAAAAACACTCTTGCAACCTTGAAAAAAGTATATTTCATTGCAATGCAAATACATGTTTCTAATTCATTTTCACTGTACCTGATTTTTTGGAAATGATTCAAATAAAAAATAAGTATATTTTGCTCATTTAGAAAACAAGAGACCTTTTCAGAATATTCATCTGCCAAATTCATCAAAATGGTCATTATTAAGTGATAAATTAGAGAACCTGAAAAATTTCTAGGAAAAATATTAAAATATATGTAGTGTTTTCTTTATGCAAGAACACTTATTTCACCCTGAATTATGGGGTTTCGATGACCAAAGTTTGAGCCAAAATCAAGTAGACTACAACCACACACACCAATGATGTGCAGCATTACCCTGAGTTTGCCCATGTAGCATGTGCAGCAACTTTGAGATACTGTTGACAAGCCTGGAGTGTAGACTGATAAAGCACATAAATATTTATGTGTAGATATATGATGGACACACCCCAAGATAACCCTTAATGATTCTGTCCTTGTGTCATCGCCTCTGCTTGAATGTGCACAGGTATAAAGAAATAAAATCTGTGAGCTGGTCTTAAGAAATAGCAAAAATGAGGAAGATGCTACTTTCATGACTATGTTTCATTGCATAAGGCTCCCACTCAGCAGACTGCAAAGAGAAGTTTTCTGGCTGGAATTGAAGATGGGACCCATTGTGATGTGAGCTGCCTATGGAGGGAGACATGTGGCTGGGAATTACTGGGGGCTTCTAGCACCCAGTATGAAGCCGGAGCCATCAAATATTCACTTGCAGAGAAATATGAACACGTGTATGTGGTGCCTCTGGGCATATAATTCTGCCAGTAGCCTGCAGGAGCTTGGAAATGGATTCTTCCCTAGTCAAGCCTCCAGATGAGAACACACCACAGCTAATACTCAGAATGCATCCTGTATGGCGGTGAGAAGAGGACCCACATAAGGAATGGCTAAAGTTCTGATACACAGAAACTCTGAGTTAGCAAATATGTGTCATTTTAAGTTGCTGGACTTCTGTAATCTTTTATACAGAAATAGAAAATAATATAAGATGACAGAGATGAATTTAAATGTGACCCTCTTCTTGCATGTGATTATAAATTTAGAATCATGCTCAAAATGTCCATGAGTGCAAGAGAATCTGTTAAAGATAAGCATAGATTTTGGAAGAATACAGCTTGCAGCATCTATGACTTTCCCTCAGATAGTAGCTCTTTATTTTTTGTGTTTGCTAAAGACTTAAACATACACATGTTGGTAGAACATGTGACAGGACTCCAATCTTTCTGCCCTTGCAGTAATCTCATTGTCTACCTGGGCACACTCCAGAAGTCTACTTTGGAGTAGAACCATCAACTGCTCAGACTCTGCAAGTTAGCTCTCCAGAGGTTCAGTAAATATACTTGACATTTCACATCAGCTCGACTGAATACTCCTCCCTTCCCCTTTTTCTTGAAGCAAGACACACTGTGTTCTAACCATTTCACATGCCCCACAAACTTTGCAATCTGACAATCCCATCACCTTGTTTTTTGAGTAGACATCCTCCTTACTTTTAGTTGAAACCACAATCTCTTGGCCTTGCTACTTTTGGGGAGTCTTTTCCTTTGACTCCCATTGATATTTTTGTTGATGCTGATTTGGGGCATTTTAAAGCTCATTAGATTATCCCGTAAGAGGTTGCATGATAGATTCTAAGTGAACAAAAAAGGAAAGACTGATCATCACAAATTAGATTTGGCAGAGGATCTCCTTTTTCATTTTAAGAAGACTGAAACAGAAGTGAGGACACAGCAGGACAGGACAGGGAGAGCTGAGGGTCTCTTGTGATCGTGAACTTGTATGGACCAGGCAAAATGAATGAAATCATCTTGAAGTTGCAGTGGCAGACACTGTCTTCTTGCATCCTGGCTACAACCCTAGTTAAGATGCTCCAGGAATGCACGCCAGGGGCTAGGGCTGCCCCTCACAGCGCCCTGGCAAGAGAATGAGCAATTTGTGCTTGGGGCGATTCAGGTCAGGTTAGGAAGGCAGCTAAGGAGCCCTTCTGTTTTTCCAAACAAAGGCCTTTGCAAGCTGTTAACCAGATGCGCAAGGCAGAGGAAACTTGGTTCCATTGGAAAGATCCTTCTGGAACAATGCTTCTGACAGACAAGAGGGATATATGAACTCCAATTGATGGGAAGGTCAATGCTTTGGGTTTTATTTGGGTGTACATAAATAAAACAAAAACATGTTTTTAATCATTTCCTTCCCCTCTACCACAAATTTATACTTTAAGTACAAAATCCTCAAAAAATGCAGTCACCGAAGCATGCACTAAATTCAGTTTGTATGTTCTGGGTTAATTTTTTCCAAATTATATGATGATGAAATAATGATGCTCAAGGTCATCATCAGATCATCATCAGCCTTTTACTTAATCATTCTCCCTGCATGGAGCACTTAGTTCAAACAAATCCATGAGTGTGCTTTCACTGGCTCCCTTTCCAAATCATGTACTTGGGAAATGGAAACATCAGATTTCAGCAGGAAATAATAATAATAAAAATCACCTGGAGCAATTTTTTAAGAAAACTGTTGTGACCAAATTCACATGATAAACTCACCAATTCAATTCAATGAATTTTGGTACATTCACAATGTATAACCAGCACCAAAATTTAATTTCAGAACATCTTTAGCACCCCAAAAGGAAATCTTGTATCACCATTCTCCTCTTCCCAGAGCCCCTGACAACCAGTAGTCGGTTTTCTGTCTCTGGATTGACTAGTTTTAGGCATTTTGTACAAATGCAGTCATAAAATATGTAGTCTTTGTGTCTAGCATGCTTTCTAAGTTCATCTACTTTGTTGACTTTATTAATACTTCATCATTTTAAATGACTCAGTAATATTCCTTTGAATGGTACTATCACATCTTATTTATTCATTCACTGATGGGCCTTTGGGTTATTTCCACCTTTTGGCTATTACAAATAATGCTGCTCCAGATACTGATATACAAGTGTCAGATTGAATACATGTCTTCAATTCTTTGTGCCTTGGAATGATTTCAGTGCTTGATTTTGAGGCTTTTGTTGGGGAAACGCTAGACTTGGTCAAGACTGGCTTTGACAACACCACAGCATCTTGCATGCACTATTTCTAAGAATATCAACAGGGAACCGTTTGACTTGAGAAGGTGAAGATAAGCATGCAACATTACAACGTACCCTTCTTTTCCTACTTTATGATCACTGTCATGAATCACACATTTTGTGATATTAATATCCCTATTTTCAAGACAATATAGCACATAGGTATATGTGCTGAAGTGGGAACAGGCAAAAGTGTTAAAAATTGTTATAGCCTAAAATTTTAAAAAATGAAGAAATTTTCCAAAAGGAAGGTACCTGGGAGCAGGGGAGTCAGGAGGGTTGGTTCATCAGGATAAGCAGCCTGGGTTCTCTCTGCAGGGGGTTTAATTTCTCAGAATCTGCTATGTTGACAGTGGTTGAGATTATGTTTACTTGTCTAGGATTCTTACTCTGTCTACATTCACCTTCTTTTCTTGGAATACATTCAGATTTTATCCAGTTATACAATGTTTTATTGAATTACTCAGTGTTTAGCAACCTGTCAATCATCTGAAATGATTTGGGTATTAGTAGTCCAGGTTCCAGAAACAACTATTTTGTGTTTGATGATAATCTTTGTTTCTCTTTGTATGTTCTAAAATACAAGAAGACTATCTTTCCTAGCAAATAATATAAAGAATAATTATAATTATAGTCCTTTCTTGTAAAATAGAGTTAATAATAGAGTTGCTATGAGGACTAAGTAGCTTAATACATATGAATTGCTTAGAATATTGTCCTTCAAATGAATCTATAATTATATCATTATCACTCATTAAACAGATAACAGCAAAAGTGATATTTTAAAAAATAAACTATGCCACCCACCCACTTAAAGCATCAATAAAGAATTTATATGTGCTAAGGCTCATCCTGAATTCACTAGTTTCCACCTTCTCAAACACCTTAAGATTATTTTTCTTCTAGCTTACCCTGCTCAAACCATCTTCCTGGGCAAGATCAAATTTCCCTACCATACACACTTGGCACTGCTTTCCCATTGCACTTATATATTACGCATGTCTACACTAAAGACTTTTCCTAGCTAGCTGTTTCTCCTCCTGGGGAAGTTTGCTTCAATGTCACTTTCTTATAGATACCTTACTTGCTAATGGGAAGCCTCCGCTATTAATTTCTGTGTCTGTTCCTTTGTGTGATAGTCAAATTTTAGCCCAATCATAACCTGCAATTGTTTTATTTAATTACTCACCGACTATAGTTTTTTTCTTAAAGGGACTCCTCCACTTTACTCACTCTTTTGGTTCCAGAATTTAGCAGTGTTTAGATATTCATGGCATTATATTATTTAGTGCTTGATAAATAAATATAATCTTCAAATAGCTTTCCTTTCCATTTCTGGTAATAAAGCTAGATAAATATTTTATAAGTATTGCTACTTTATATACTTTTGTGATAGTTATTGTCAATTCTCTTGTTTTAGTAACATTTAAGATTGATTTATTCCTTTGCACATTTTATCCTTCATTCCTCAGAGGAATTGAGAAGAAAATTCTATCAAACCCTGCTTATGACCTGAAATTACTGAAACCATGTTTTGACTTTGCTGTATTCATTTTCTAGAATAATTCAGTTTTAGGTTCAGTCAGGGAAATGAGGAATTACAAATAAAAACATGTAAATTTTGTACTAGGTCATTTCAGGTCATTAGCTTCCTAGAATTGTTTTTCCCTTTATTTGGAAGCAGAATACTAGTGGCCTTTGGAGAGGCAAACCGTTCCTACTCTCCACACCTATACTTCTGCAGTGTACGTCTCCTTGCCTTATCCAGTCATCAGTCAGGGAGTGCTATTCACAATGATTGCTTACAGCAGGGATCACAAGAGTGTTGTTTTTTTCCATAAAAGTTCAGATAGTAAATATTTCTGCCCAATACGCCACCGACTCTCTGTTGCTCAATTGTGTTGTATCTTGAAAGTGGCATCAACAATACATAAACAAGATTGGAAAATCAAACCTTAATAAAATCTGGTGATGGGAGTTGGTGGTTGGCCAGTGCTCAAGACTGTGTCTCACAGGGAAGTACCTGGGTTTGATTGCCAGCTCTGGCTCCTGATTCCAGCAATGCAGACTGTGGGAGAGACATGTGACGGCTCTAGTAGCTGGGTTCCCTGATACCCAAGATGTGGATTGAGTCCTATCCATAGGGAGTATTTGGGAAATAAACCAGCACATGCAAAATCAACTTCTCGCTCTCCCACAAAAAAGCTTTAAAAAATCCAAGTATCATTATACTCTTATAACTTACATATGAAATCCATGAAATCTGTTCCCTTTGGTTGGTATAAAGAAAAACTGGGAATGGACCATGTTCAGTCTGTTGGGGTGGTGGTAGTTGAAACTCACACTGCTTTAGAAACTGCAGTTGCTACTGGGATGCAACAAGTAAAAAAAAAAATTGAGAGTTTTTTAAAATTTTTATCTTTTTTATTTTTGACAGGCAGAGTAGACAGTGAGAGAGAGACAGACAGAGAGAAAGGTCTTCCTTTTTGCCGTTGGTTCACCCTCCAATGGCCGCTGCAGCTGGCGCGCTGTGGCCAGCGCACCACGCTGATCCGAAGCCAGGAATCAGGTGCTTCTCCTGGTCTCCCATGGGGTGCAGGGCCCAAGCACTTAGGCCATCCTCCACTGCACTCCGTGGCCACAGCAGAGAGCTGGCCTGGAAGAGGGGCAACCGGGACAGAATTCGGTGCCCCATCCGGGACTAGAACCCAGTGTGCCGGCGCTGCAAGGCGGAGGATTAGCCTGTTGAGCCACAGCAATGTGACAGTAATTTTATGTATGTGAAGTCTAATAATAAAGGATTTGGGCTTGTATTTTCTAAGTCTTTATTTCCATGTCATCTTCATGCTAATTCATTTTTATTGTATCTTACCAAAGTATTGGTCCATGAAAGATTGGCTATTTAAAAAGTAATAATAATAAAAAAAAATCTTTCATGCCAGAGCATTGAAAAGCACTGGTTCAGAACACAGCACAACACAAGCCAAATTGGTAGCCCAAACCAAGCTGATCCCGTGACTTATCTAAAGCAACACATTTTCACTTGTTGGCATTCAAGCCCAGGAAAATGAGCCTGCTGCTGGCCAAGGGCAACTCAATGAGCCCAGGGAGGAAGCTACTGCTTTGGGAGGCAGAACCCAGAGTATACTTCACCTCTGCCCTTGTCTTGCACCTAAGAAACTACTTCCTCCTTCCTTACTACACACAACGGCAGTTTGAATTGGATTTTCTGATACTTGTAACCTCAAAATTCCTCACCAACATAAATTTCCCTGCCTTTTGCTTCCATTCACTATCTGTGAGAACTGGGAAAACAATTTCCTTTATTCATATATTTATATCCACAACTATAAACAAGGTTTTTTTTTTTTAATCACATAGGACCTCATTTCTGCTAGAATCCTAAATTTATTTGTACTTGCACTTTTCTACAGTTAAATTGAAGGTCTTTATATTCTAAACTTAAAATGTGAGCTCAAGAATTTTAGTTGTGTGGATTAGGAGGGGAAGAATGGGGGGGGGAGAGAAGGAAGGGAGGAAGAGAGGAAGGAAGGAGCGAAAGTCATTTCACAGAGTAAACCAAAGTAAAAGCAAAAATATGCTCTCTGCTACGAATTCAAGATTTGGTATAGTCATGCCATTGCCAAAATATGTAAAAAATTGATTGGAAAGAACCAATAAACTGGTTTATTTAAACATAGTCTCCATGGAAAATACTGCCCCACATCCTTGTTATCCATATCTGTTTAACCCTCACAAATAAACTGAGACGCTCAGTATATACGAAAATTCCACATGGATCTCACAAGATATTTCAATAACCAATACCCAACAACCAATGCTTTATGAGAGTTAGGAGAAAACATATCTCTTCGATGATTTCTACAGTTCCATTTTAATGACATCATGTTGCTAATTTAGCTTTGAGTGGATAAAGGGAAATGGTTGTTGCAAAAGTAGGAGAGAGAAAATTTACTGTTGTGCTTCAGCCAATACATGTCAAAAATCCCTTGTGCGAAAGACAGGCTTCCCAGGCTCCATTTCCCTGTAAGTGGTAAAAAAAATCTTCTGTACTCTTAAAAGTCCCTGAAGATCATTTCAGTCAATCACCCTGGCAGCCAACCCTCCATGCACAAGAACTACTTGAAATGTTCCCTTCCACATGGCGGCCACTAGAATAGTTTTCTCCGGGAAAAAAAAAAAAAAAGAAAGAAAAAGAAGAAGAAGAAAACTGAACATCTACTAAAAACTTTTGGGTATTTTTTTGTTATCCAAAAAAGACTTTTTCTCCTCCTCCACTTGAGTTACTCTTTGAGGAAAACTGAACTTTTGTCTTCAGACATTTCCAGTAACTACTACATTTTCCAGCTAGAGTTAGGCTTTGTTTTGTTCTAACCTCTCTGCTCTGGGGAGATACATCTGCTTGGATCCACTTAGCCACAACATGCTTTTCTAATTTGGTATTCATATACTGCGTGGTTGCACCATTGCAACAATCTCAGCTTCCATTATCCATTTACCTTTGTGATTTATAACTCAATGCTCCTAGGTGTCATTATCTTTCATAGTTGGAATACTAATTAATTATCCTTTGCATTCCCAGTGCAGGTTTAATACAAGTATGGGATTGAATGATTATACAACAGTAAGTAATATTGAGCACTCCCTCCATTCCAGGTGCAATTGCATATACTTTATATACTTTTAATCTGCATTGCAATCCCATAAAAAAGATACTATCCTATGCTCATTTCTATAGTTGAGGAAACAGAGGCACAACTAGTTTTCTTCAAGATCCTACAACAACATGTACCTGCTGAGCCAGGATCAAATTCTGATCTTGAATCTCTTAACTATCTCCTAACACCAAGTATGGATCTTCAAACCACTGTTGGTGGGTTGTAGTTACTACTAAGCAAGGGATTGGTAGTTGGAATGATCTATCCTAAGAGTAGGATCAGATCCAAGTAGATCCTTTAAAAAAATTAAGTTAATTGGCTACCAGTTGAGGGTATTTATCTATGAATATGACTACTGAGCATTTTTCTGCATCCATGGCACTGCTCCCTACCGCAAGCTATTATCCTCTTCCACTTGGGAGACAGCTAGCAGTAACAGCCATCCTAAACCCAACCAGTAAACAAAAACCATTCTGATCATGTTACTCCCTACTTACAAAGGCTTTATTGTGTTCTAAATACCATTAGGATAAAGCCAGCATCCTAATCTTTGTAAGACAAGTACTTTAGAGAGCCCTGTTTACTTTCCAGGCTCCTTGCCAGCTGAATTCCCATTCAGCGCACTTTGTCTACTTCCATTTCCTGGAAAGAATCATGCTATTTCCTCTCTTGGGGCATTTGTCAGGCTGGTTCTTTTGCTGGGCAAACTTCCACCCACTCACCCATCCTTCTAATCACCCAGCTGGTCACTCTGATTTGCTGATACATGTCTGCTCATCCTTCCTTTAGGTCTTATTTTAGCCAGTAAGGACTTTATTGATGTATCCTAATCCCTGACACATTAAATTCCTCTAAAGTTCACAACCAAAGCCATTTCTTTTTCTTTTTTCCTCTTATACTGACTTGCATAATTCCTATCTGACATTCTTTTAAAAATAGATTTATTTATTTGAAAGACAGAATTATGAAGAAAGGGAGAGACAGACAGAAGATAGAATACCTTACACCTGTTGGTTTACTCCCCAAATGGCCTCCAGGGTCAGTGCTGGGTTAGGCAGAAGCTAAAAACCAGGAGCTTCATCTGGGTCTCCCACATAGGTGCAAGGATACAAGTACTTGGGCTAATTTCTGCTTTTTTGATTTTCAAGGCACATTAGCAGGGAGCTGGATCAGAAGTAGAGCACCTGGGTCTCGAAATAGTGCCCATAAGGGATGCTGGCATTGAAGGCATTGGCTTACCCAGCTATGCCATGATGCCAGACCCCCTGACTTCCTTACCATATTCCTAGTATCTATCATAAGGTCTGCCCCACTACTGATACTCTGTGAATAGTCTTGAGTGAATAATGAATGAACAGACATGTGTTGAAGCATTAAAACTGTATTACTCCCTGGCACCATTACCTTAGAAGTGACCTTGGGTACATGACAGAATACCTAGTAGAAACAAAACAATTAGTAGTGTATGTGGAGTGTCAAGTACTGGGAGACTGATGGGAGAAATGTATTTGATGCACGGATCCTACCTGGACAAGAATCAGACCTAGTTCCTTTTGATACAGAACCTTCTTTGCCTAACTAAGTATAAACCTTGATCTACTGAAGTCCCTCTGTGGATTATATTTTCATTTTCTACTAAAGGCTGAGCCTCCACAATCTATAGATCATATTCTTGAAATAAAGCTTGTCCTTATTTCCATAGATATTGTGGCTTCTTTTGTTAACAATGACAGTCTAAATTTACATGAATAATAGAAGCCAGATTCATATCAACCCACATTCAGAGCTCATACTCTTAACCACTGTGCTTTACAATGTCTGTTCCAGTTGTCTATAGCTCAGAACAATAACCTAGTATCTCAACCGGGTAAGTTGATCAGACTCAACTGGTCATTCTCTCTTGGGGCTTCTCATGAGACCTCACTTGGGTGGTGCTGGGGTCTTTAGTCACCTGGAGTTTCAACTAAGCTGGGTATCCAACATGGCTTAATTCTAGAGCTAGCTATGTGGCTGTGGGCTGGGAGCCCACTGAAAATGTCAACTGCAATAACTACAATCAATTTCTCCAGCTGGCCTAGGATTGTCAACAGCACTGAGGATGGATTACAACAGGGAGCATCTTAAATAGGAACATTCCAGTGCAGAGAGGAAGCTCAGTGTTTCATGGGACCTAACCTTGGAAATTCAGCATATGACTTTTTTCACATAGCATTGATCAGACAAGTAGTCAGGAGAGTGACTACTGATGGAGGAACAGCAGCTGAGTACAGAGCAAAGGCGATGACAGAGGCCATCTTAGCAACTATTCCTCTCAACATCCTCTCTTTTCCTAATTTATTACCAGTGGATACTGAGTCCCTTTTACACAGATCATGCTGGGTAAGGATGTGGGTCTTGCAACCTACTTCTTGTAGGCCTTATATAGGAGTGGCTTAGGCATCCTACAGACAAATTGTAGACACAGTGTAGACATTGATATGTGATTTCAGAAGATGTGTTGCTTTTCTTTCCTTTTTTCTTTTTTTTTTTGGCTTAAGGGAAAGAAAGTTTGCTATCATTCTATTTCAAGAGGCAAGTGGGAAAATCCTGCAGAATAAACAGGAATACTTCAAAGTTACCTCTTAAATCACTGTCCACAGAGATCACTTTCCCCTTTAAGCTTGTGAAGAAAGTTTGTTTGGCATTGCCTAACTTGCTTTGATGTAGATTCCTTCCTGGGCTTCCTTGCTTTCTTGATCCATGTGTGAGCCTGGGGAGAATGTGTCTTTCTGCATTCTTACTATCAAACCTTCACTGCTTTAGATATCTGTCCTCAGGCTACGCCTGCAGCACAGTGTGGATTCTGGACAGGATTTAAAATGTGCCCCCTAATCCAAAATGATTGAGAATTGTAGTTGGTAAGTGAGTTGAATTCATAGGAAGCAATTAAGAACAAACTGATACTTATATTTCATATATGTTTCATTACCTACATGTACACTTATTAGATAATTTTTAAATGTAGGGATAAGGACATTTGTGGTTTAGGAGTTTATATACTGAGCCCCAAGTAACTACTCTAAAGATGCATAAACCACATCCATTATGCATCTTCTTTGTCACCCAGTTTTGGCTTCTTTGAGGTCAAATAAGAACCTAACACAGAACACTGCCAATTGTTTTTAATGATTTTGCTCATCTGAAAAGTGGTTTCTCTTTTATTAGCTTTCCTAGAGTATTTACATCTTTTTTCTTCAATTTATATATTATTAGTCTATATAATATATAATTAAGTGTTTCAATAACAAGTGCTGAAGGCATAAAAAGTTTGGAAACACTGAGTCTTGTTAAGTACACAACTCAGTTGGTGAGAAAAGAAGTACTCAGATGAACCAGAAATCCAACAGCACTGGGGGTCTCAATTGGGATCTTCAGAGAGAGAGAGAGCAGAGAGTAACAGTTAAGCTAATGCCCTGATGAGAGGTCAGTGATAATATCTTTGGTTGTATTCTTCTGCTTTTCACTCCAGCTATTACTTCAACTTACAGAAAACCATATTGCCAGAGGGGGCATCGAGTCTAGCAGTTAAGACATCCATATCCTGTACCAGAGTACCTGGGTTACATCCCTAGCTCTGGCTCCTGACTCCAGCTTCCTTCTAATGTGAACCCTGAAAGGCAGCAGCAGACGATAGCTCAAGTAGTTGGGTTCTTGCCACACATGTAGGAAAACTGGATTGAATTCCTGTCTCCCAGGTGTGCCCCAGCCCAACCCCAGCCATTGTGGGAATTTGGTGATTAAACCAGTTGGACGGGAGTTCTCTTTTTTTGTTTTTTGTTTTCTAACTCTCAAATAAATAAATAAAACTAAAGGGAAAAAAAGAGCCATATTGTCCACAGTCCAGGGGAGAATTGGAGCTTTCAGCAAGGACTTTTTGGTATAAAGTCCTATGGAATTCAAGACCAGTTTAGACAAATACTCTCCTTTGAAAAGCATGTTCTGTGTGCCAGGCACTGATCTAAGTGCTTCGTATGCTTATTCCAACTACATCCCTGCAACAACCCCTTGAGGAAGTAGGTCAGTTAGGAATCGCATCAAGCTGCAAGGGAAAGAATAACAGGGGCTTAATCACAAGTTAGCTTTCTTGGAAGGAAAATTATTTAAAAAATAATTGGCTCAGGGCATGTGAGGTGTCATTAGGCAACTTTTCATCTATAGAGATTCTGTTTGCAAGATGAGAAGATTTTCAGAGAATTCTTTGCAAAACAATAGGAATGTGCTTATACCAGTGAACTACACGCTTAAAAATGGCTGTGATGGTGAATAACTGGATGTACATGAGCACTTTCAAAAGTTCATAGAAAATGTGTATTATCTAGGAACTATGCATTTTTAATACTTTTTATACCAAAACAAACTTTTCATTCCACTTTCCATGAATTTTTCAAAGTGCCTTCACATTTTTCTAATAGTTAAAAATAATAAGAGAAAACAATGTTCTAAGTCTTTTTATGTAGAGATTATATTTAGTACAGGTTGGGTAGAGCCAGTTCAACTTTTTGATGGGGCTAAGGCGGGAAATATACATTTAATATGGTTTACTAGAGTGCTTTTTCCTTTAATTCTGAGTTCATTGAGATGTTGATGGTGAAAATACCTTCCCACAATAGATTTTCTGGAAAAAAAATCTCTCCTTCCAACAAAAAGGAAAAAGTCTATAAAATGTTGCTTATCCTTGATCTCCTGTTTTTTCAACAAAACAAATATGGAAACATCAGAAGCAAACTATCATTCAAATTCCAAAGTTATGTATCTTGAAACTTTGGGATTAAAAACTCATCCATAAATAAAATCAAGAATGATCGGCTACAATAAAACAGCAGAGAACTTGCCCAAACACTCCTTCTTGATTCATTCATTGGTTTCTTCTTTCATTCATGGGGAGATCAGATAACTGCAGGGAAGAGATCAGGGAATGCAGACTCTCAGGGAAGCAGCTCACTCAGAAATTCTCTCTGTAGTTTGGCTTCCCTGGGCTTTGCTGCCTTAACTTCTATAAAAGAAATGCTCAGTGACAGAGAAGTCTTCACTGAATATTTTAGAAAAGGCTTGTTGCAAAAAAAAAAAAAAAAAAAAGCCAGTGGTCAGAACAGAATGGGGACAGGAGGAGGCCAGGCTTCTTAATTTATCCAGACTTAATCATGGTGGGAAAGGGAGTGTTTACACAGTTTTAGTCTCTATAGGGAGACATGCAATTACAACTGGGGACCCAGATGGACACAGAAAGGCAATATAGTGAACAATAAACATCTTAGTCTCTAATTTCTATATTTTAGTGCATGGTTTAATTTTTTATGTACTGATCATAATACATCCATGCAGAATTTCTTGTATATGGAATAAACAAACTATACATATCAATTGAGGACATGTTCTTGTTCTTAGATATTCTTTAATAATGAGGTAGTTTGATGTAGAGCAGAACTTGTCCATATTTGAAGGGCTTTAGAATCACTCCAAAGGCTCATTAACATGCAGATTTCTGGGATTCACATCCAGAAGTTCTAATTTGACAGGTCAGAGTGAGGGCCAAGAAGCTGGATTTTTAAATGATTTCCCAAATAATGCAAATTCTGCTCATCCATAAATAGTTTTTGAGTAGCTCTATTCCAGAGTATTAGTTATCATATATTCATGGCCAGAGGAGCCCTTTATATTCTTTTTAAAATTATTGAAGATCTTAAATAACTTTGCTTATCTATTGATATTTGATAGTATTCCTTTGAATCAGAACTGAACACTGAGAAATCTAAAAAGTATTTTAAACTCATTTAAATAATAAAGCCATTTGTAAACATAAGTGACATTTTAAAGAAAATTGACTCTGATTTCTAAAACAGAAAAATTAGAAAGATGGGTGGTTTATTTTATAATGTTTTAATTTTTTCATATCAGACTTAGAAGAAAGGTAGTTTCATATATGAATGTTCTTCTGTATTCAATCTGCTGTAATATGCAGTTTTGCTTGAAATGTATGAAGGGAATTTATCTTCAAATGGAAATGGAGTAAGAAAAGGGAAGAGTATTACATTTTATAGTAATATGATGGCATTAGAACAGCATTTAAGATAATTAAGATAATTCTATATATCATTCTATGATGTTTAAATATCAAGGCAGATGTTTCTGAAAGTTTAATTACAACTTAGCTTTTTAACCATATTAATGAAGCATTCATACTTAATTAGCTGAAAATATATTGGTCTATCTTGTACTTTAAATAATCCTATATCCATGGATGATACTGTAATAACATGAATTGTCCTCTGAAAAAAAATCAGTTCACTGAGTTAAGCAAATATTTAAAATGTTGGCTTATTTCACTTTACAATATAAAAATAGTGAGAGTTTAAAATAACACTACCATTTGCATCAGAAAATCCTTTAAGTATTGAGAATCTGTCAAGATAAAGTTTTCCAAAATTTTACATTTTCACTTGAAGGCTCGAGTTTTGTCATTGGCAACAAACACCACCAGTTACTTTCCTTAGAAGTGACAGACTCACAGTTTTTAAAGAAAGTCTGCCAAAACCAAAATCTGAATAACTGCACTTTGAAAATTTTTATTTAAGTCAAACTAGTACTTCACAATCAAGGTGACCATTCGGTCAATCACAATATATGCACTTCCCCTTTTGTCACGTGCAACATTCTATGTACACAAGAGTCTGGAGTAAGACCAATGGATTTTCATTGCTTTACTTATGATCTTAGCAAGGAAACAGGCATTGCTTTCACTTTAATGTGAGCATGTGGAAGTGATCAAAAAAATAGCCAATAATTGATTTGGGTTAATTTTGAACATGCAGACTCTGTAAAAATCTCAGGGGACTTCATGGGTCTATGGGCCAGCTTTTACATCAGGTGTTCTGGAGAATATTAGAGGTTGGAAAACTAAAATGCAAACAGAGTTCTGCCTGGAGATATATTTTCTTTGGCCATTACAAAGTGAATCAAATTAGCTGAAATATCCTGATTATGAAACAGCTAATAATCAGGACATTTCACACCAAAATCTGGCTTCCAGACTTTTCTTGACCCATAATAGGGCAGGGTAACAAGGTTCCTTATTGCCTTGTGTAATAACGGGCATGGATTATCCCTTCACAGGAGGTAGGCTCCTCCTGAGTCACCGTCATTCCCACTTGGTTTATTTCATTTATGACAGTTACCTTCCTCGGTACAAACCAATTATAGCCTACAGATTATGGTATTACCAAAGAACTATGCAAAGCAAAACCTTTGAGTTACATATGCAGGAGTTGAAAATCTCAGGTTTCCAGCCTATTAATAATGCGATTTATGAAGTTAGTTTAATCTGAGTCTCAGTTTTCTTATCTTTCAAATGGGCATAATGATCCGAATGTTGTAAGGAGTTAGTGAGATGATTCATGTAAGATACTTACAGTCTATAAGTACGTAATGAATGTTAGCTCTTCTGTTGATGTCAATTATAAGAGAGCTATATACACAATCTGTGTAGTAACACTATGAGGTATGGGATCCCATTTTAGAGAGGAGTAAAATAAGATGTAGAAAGGTTAAATAAGTTTCCCCAAATCACATTAGTAATGAGCAACAGCACTAATGGCACCGCGGATGCCAATGAGAACAAAATGCCAGGCACTGTATAAAGGCTGTGCTAACTGTCTCACTTTCACCACCTCACTGAATCTGTAAAAATCCCCTGAGGGGAGTATTTCATTGCCGAAATACAAATGTAAAGGTGAGCCCCAGGGGATTTTAGGAATTAGCTCAAACCAGCAGTACATCCATGATTTCAACCCAGCCAAGATTCCCCAAGTTTTTCTCTTTAACAGTCACAAGTACGGCCTTTCAGAAACATACTAGTAGGTACTCAAATGTGGTTATAGCGTCATGACGGGTCACTCGCATTACAACTGGGTGATGAGTGCAGGCGTTTTAAAAAAAGGAAATCTACACTACTAATGCAGGCCTACGGATGCCAAATCACACAGATGCTTCTTTCTGCGGAAATCCTCCAGTACACACCAATAAAAAGAACAAGTAGAAACATTCACAGTGCTCTGTTTCAACGAGACTAATTTATTAATTTATCACATCATCTTTTTTGGGAGAGGGAATAGTTTGACACAGACAGAAGTTTCAACATTTCTAGCAACAAAGACACAGCTCTACCTTCGTAAATATGCCAGAATTTATGAATCATATAACTAAGCATAATGCTGTGGAAAACTGAGAGCCCATGAAAATGGTTATTTTTTCCTTTAGCTAGCTATGGAGATTTTAGATAGTGAAAGAAATTCACAATATGCTAAAGATTTCTGCTGTTTTCTGCCTGTAATTAAAGCCACCTGAACTTTGCTATGGAGTATTACCATGTTTCCACAAGCTTCTCCTGGCTTTATAATATTTGAGAGTTAGGTCACATTTCCAGGAAACTGACATTCTCTCTTATTTGCAATTAAATTCTGAAGTTTTCAAACACTCTCTGACCCATAATAACATTTCCATCTTTTCTTAAATTTATGATTGACCTTGTTTGGGTTAATTGGACTCTACTGGATTTGTGATTTCCATTACTTCCTTTCATTTTTTTTCTTTTGTTTATTGTCAAAACTTACCCCCCAAAAAGGGCATCATAATAAATTCATATTTAGTTTTAAATGGTCTCAAAAATAAGCATATCAACAACCCACAGGGTGATTTCAAATTACCTCTGAAATGCAAAGCACTGGCTAGGATGACAAAATGCCCAGCAGTCAGAGCAAAAATGGGTAACACATTCATGTAACATTTTGGCTTCCTGTGAGTATTATTCCTGTGTTGGTTGGTAACTTCAAATGGGTTCATTCCACAGACCAAGAGGTCCTCTCTGTTAAATCCTTTCCCATGTGCCACATATTGGATGACTACAACGTATTATCTCTAAGAACTACTCTACAAGCACCCTATGAAAATGACGACTTGTTATCTCTATTTTATAGCTGTGAAAATTGAGGTTGTCAATGCTAAGGCTGAAATTTGAACCTATGCCTGTTTGATTTCAAGGTCCAGGCTTTGCTGATGTGGGAGGCACAGTGGAGATCAGGCTTATGCCTTGAACTTGTGGACAAGGTCATGTATCCGACCACAGGGAATGACGAGTGGAGATAGCATGCCTTGCCCAACAGCTTTCAAATCCAAATTTCTGAAAAGCACTAGGCAAGCCAAGTAAACACAACCACCTTGGCTCCCCAGGTCTTTGGATTTCTTGTCTGATGCATACCAAATAATGCAAAAATAGCCATGTAAATATGGGTGTTCTTCTTCTTTCATTCAGCAACTAGTGATTTAGGCAACTGAAACCTATTTTCATGGAATCTGTCAATGAAGGAAAGGATTTTACCAAATTTGAATGGAACACACTTTTTAAGAGCATAGGCTGGAATCAGTGACAAGGGATTCTCCTCTTAAAGCCTGACTGGCTTTTTACTACAGCATAATGCATGGTTTAGCTTTTAAAGTTTCCTACAAATTACAGGTCAAGGTGCTCATAAGTGGTAAACTACCCTGAAGAGAGCAGCCATTGAGGTCTCAACCATCAAATGGGATAAATAATGGAGCATTTGAATTGACTTGACTTTATATCAAATTCTTTTTCAGGCCTATACAGAGCCTTTTACAATAACTACAATTTGTTCACATTTATTGGCATGTCAAGAGAAAGTTAGTCATCTTAGATGCTTCCTGGTAAATATGGAGGGTAGAGACTGGGTTTCAATATTTGTCCAAGAGTGGTTCAGAACAGTTCTAGCAGGTGCACCAATTTTATTTATACCTGAATCCTGACTTTGTCAGTAGAGGCCAGGTAAGTTGACTGAGTGAATTTTCCTCATTTTTTAAAGAAGATTTATTTATCTGAAAGTCAGAGATACAGAAGTGGGGAGGAGAAGAAGAGACAGAACCTGATCTTCTATCCACTAGTTGACTCCCCAGATGGCTGCAATGCCCAGGGCTGGGCCAGGCCAAAGCCAAGAGCCAGGGGTCTTCCATGTGGATGGCAAAGGCCCAAACACTTGGGTCATCTTCCACTGCTTTTCTCACACCATTAGCAGGAGACTGAATTGGAAGTGGTGCAGCCAATACTCAAATCGGCAGCCATGTGGGATACCAGCATTGAAGGTGATGGTGGCTTCACCTGCCATGCCACAATGCTGGTTCCATTTTCTATGGAAGTCAGTGGCAAAGTTGGAAAAATATTTTAATTTACTTAGGCCACTGTAGGTTACAGTCTGTTAGGGAGGGGTAATTTAACACAAAATAGTGGCTAGCTTGAAAACAGCTTTTGAGTCAATTAAGCATCTGGCAAAGCCAGCTGTCAAACTGGCAACATTTACTTTTCTCCATCAGCTGGTTTGAACACAAGGTACTGGAATTGACCTCTCAAAGAGATGCTGTAGCCTATAGTGGTGGAAATCATTAAGAAAAGATGTTTATTTGATCAGCATGGATTAGGGGTCCAGGAGGCAGGGGATTGCAACCAGTGGTCCCTTCCACGGTTTCTCTGTATGTATAGAAATAGCCATAGCCACCTCCTTGAAACTCCAATAATCCTTCTACTTTCACAGGAGCATGTGTTGCCATGGAAGTTAATCAAAGGATGGGTTCAAACAGCCTTGGTTATGATTCCTGCATTGAATTAAACTCCAGCAAACAGATTGTTTCCTTTTTCCCTGAGAAGATTTTAAATCCAATTTATTTGAAGTTTCTATTTAAATTTAAAATACTGTAGCATCTCATGCAAAATGAAATCAATCTCTTTAGACACAGAGAGGAGGAGAAGGCGGAAGGGAGGAAGGTGGGCCAAATGCAGGTAGATTAAACTTGCTTCTTCAAAGATTCTGAAATATGAGAAAGTACCTCTGCCTGTAAGATTAATGATGGATCCTCAAATGGAACCACTCTGTTTAATGGCTTTCCTGATTACCTAATGGGTATCTTGAACTCCAAATATCAAAACTCAAATTGCTCGTTCTACTTCTGCCCAACTTTTTCCTCTCCTAGACTTTCCTCATTCAGAAAATGGAACCCATAAGCTTTTCTGAAGTCAACCCTTAGAAAACATTTTTGTTGCTTTTCTTCACCTCGCCTTCCAAATCCAACCCTTAGGCCCTTATCTTCACAACATATCCCAAATGAATCTCTTTCTGCTATTACTCTGGACAATTCTTTTTCACTGAGACCCTTGCCATACTCTTCCCACTGGCCCCTTATTCCACTCTTATTCTAGAGATGCCACTCCCTTCTTAGTACTCACATGGATCTTTCTAATGCTGCACTGTCTTACTCTGTGGCCACTAGACAAATGCGTCTTCTGAGCCCTGGAGAGGTGGCCACTCCCAAGTGAGATGTGCTTTAAGGCTAAAATATTCGCAGGATGTTGAAGACTTAGTATGAAGAATAAAGAACATAAAATGTCTATTTTTTTACGGATTATACGTTGAAATGATATTTTAGATGCACTTGGATGAAAGAAAATACACATGAAACCTGTATCATTTTATTGTTAATGAGGCCACTAGAAAATTTAATATCAAATGTGTGACCCTATACTTCCACTGGCATTACCATGTCCATTATCAGGCCATTATTATTATATCAGATAATGCTTCTTTGCTGCTTAACAATCTGGAATGGCTTCCAAACACATGAAATTCAAGCTTCATATCTCAGCCTATAGAGACCTGATGCAGGCCCCTTGACCTGTAGCTTCTTAGGTCTTTGCTGATTCCTGGGATCCAAAGGCTTCTTTCTGAGGCATTTGCCCATTGCAACCCAAGGCATCTGTTTTACAGAGGCATTTCCCAAACCTTCCCCACTTCAGTATACCCCAGGCTCCTCTTATCATCACTCTCTCTCCCCTTCAGAATAATTCATTCTCTGAAATTATCTTGCTGCTCACTCATTTTCTGGCTCCTCCCCCCCCCCCATTCTACCCACTCCAGCCTGGAGAAAAATCCCACCAGAGCTGGGCAGTGGGAGGAATAACCAGAGATTTCCATTCAGAGGCAACAATGGGGCCTGACACAGAGGAAGTACTCCACAAACACTTACTGAATGGATGAAGATTAGGGTGTGTACTGTCTGTGATTAATTTCCTGCTACAAGGGTAAATCTGAGTAGTTGTGAAAGTGACTATATGCAGCCTCTTGAACCACAAAGACAAAAATATCTATTGTTTCACAGAAAATGTTTGCTAATCTTAGATAGATAGATAGATAGATAGATACAGACAGATCATCTTTAATAGTTGTACAACATCCTTTATGAGCTGGGCTTTTTCTCTTTTCTAGTGTCTGTTCACTTTTTCCCTCTCACCCTGTGCCACAGCTAAGCCGAACCACATGATGAGGCCTGGGTGAACATTTTTCTTTCAGGGCCATTCTTGCCCACCTGTTGATTCCTTGGCTGTGAATATCTTTCTTCCCCAAATCTGGCAAAGATATGTACATAGCTTGCAAGAGACAATAGAATTGATTCTGACAGGCTTAAGAGAGAAGTCGAATTCAGTGGCTCCATTAACTGAACTGTCCAAAAATAGAACCAGTTTTAGGAACTGCCAGGTCCAGGGACTAAAACGACGTCGACAGAGTCTGGTTTCTTTTGCTGCACTTCACGTCCTTCTTCATCTACGTTGGCCAAAATCTCAGGCAGATTTTCCACTAGTAGTTGCAGCTAGGCTTCCAAGAGCTCTCAAAGCTAGGAGGTTCCAGAAATCCCAGGGAAACTGTTACTGCATTGGTTCCAGTTGGACCATATGCCCATTCCTGAATGCATCACCCAAGCCAGAAAAATGTGTTGTTTTAATTGGCTTAGAACTAGGTTAATTGTCAGCTTGCTGAGTGAGGTCTGCAGTGATTTCTACCAAGAGGGGAGAGTGCAGGTGGTACTCTACCTGAGGAGCATCAGATGTTTTAGCCAGGAGACGCAGGAAACAAGTTGCTTGATAAAACTTAGGGATGTCATCCACCTCCTCCTCTAAGGTTCAGGGGAAAGGCCACCATGTTTTGTTTCACTGACTCCTGTGCTACTGTTCTTGCTGACTTCTGTGCCCTTCTGGGCTTTCCTCTATGTGAGCACTGCCAACATCGCTCGGCAGTAGTTGATCAACTTGTCTCTTTCCTGCAGACGCTTCCAGCTTCTTGAAGGGCACCTGTTTTTCCTCTTTGTGCCCACAGTATCCAAACCCGGTGCCTGGGAGTTGGGAAGGGCCCAGCGAATGAGAAGAACAGGTGTGCTGGGGCCACTCTTTTTGTAAGTAAGGGATAAACTGTATCAAAGTTGCATTTAGGAGTATTATTCTGATAGTGACTTATACGGTATATTTGGAAAGATTGCAGTCAGAAGACTATCACTGTGTTGAGAGGGCAAATGAATAGGAAAAAAAGGAAGGGCCAGCCATGACAGTAGGAAAAAAATTAAAATGGGGGCCCAAAATTCTCTTTTATAAATGACCTAGAGACTCATTTCCAAGTTACTGATAAAAAAAACTAGACCAATTTAAAAATCTACTGTTTATTGATACTTATGTATACACTAGAAACGTTACCTATTTTATATAAATAAAAAAATTAGAGTCACTCAATATCCTTGGATGTGGGACATTGTTTCATTTTCGACACAAGGAATGAGCTTCAGCAATGTTAAGGAAGCAGTGGGAAGTGACACAATGAGTGGCAGCAGATCTCGATCTGAATGAACATCTTCCTCCAAAAGGTGGGTTGTGTTAAGCCTAAAAGAAGTAGGTAAAGTCACCCAATTCTTCTAAAACTCTTTTAGCCTCCACAATGGGTAACTTTGAGATGGGGAATCTGTATAATTTTTAAGAATCTGAGCAAAATACACCAGTTGTTTGAGGAAATCCTGTTCAGGTCATTAGTGGAGTAAAATGCTCACTGTGGACAGACTTTCTAAAGTCTACGACATGGAAGGCTACAGTGGATTTCCCTGAGGGAGCCAAATAAAGTCAGATACTGGTGCAGGGTGAGGAAGGAACTCATGGCTTTGTTGTCACAGGTGCAAGTCTCCCAGTCAAAGAGATAATAAAATTCAAACAAGCAGTTCAAAGACATGATGGTTTATGAGGTGACCAGCTTGCAAAGGATTCTTGTACTTATGCTCTCATTATTTGCTATATATTATTTGCTATATGAAGCAATAGCTTCTGACAACTAATTTGGTTTCTAAAGTTTCCTGGTCAGGCTGACACTATTCGTATAGGTACCCTATTTCCAGAGCTACTGATTTAGGCCAATAATGCAAGCCCAGAACATTGAAAGTCTTATTGCAAACTGCAATGTTGCAGCTGAGAATCAGGAAAATGATAGTTTTTAGGCTCCTCCCTGAAGTTATGTGTGTTTGTATATACATGTATGTCACTGTGTATCTATGCCTGTATGCATATATTTATATAAAAGGATTCTTCAAAAATTTCATGGAAAAGGCATATTATGGGAAACCTGGATGGATTTCAGGTTTGTTTGTTTGTTTGTTTGTTTACAGCAAAACAGATGAATCATGAAGCTGCATTTTTTCCCAAGGAACTTTCTCAAGTCCCTTCATATGCTTATTTCTTGGGTCTATGTAGTATCCATTGCCTCTTGTTCCAGTTATGACAATGTCTCCCATCCTCTTAGTCTCTATGCCTTGAATGGAGTTGATACCACATTCATATGCAGAGGTAAGGACATGAAAAAGAACCTGTAAATGTCTCCAAACTTGACACAACCTTTCTGACTGAACATGTACATTTCCCAGAATCTACTCCACAAATACAGTCTCATATTATATAAAGGTATTGAATGAAGTATTTATCCAGCATTGTTTGAATAGGGGAAAGAATAAAGGAGCAAAAGGCCAACTCGAAGGGAGAGTTAAACTCAATTATGGTAGACGCCTGCAATCGAACCTCACGCAGTCATTTAAAAAAATAACATGACAGATGTACTGACATGACACTGATTCCTGAGAATCTTGAAGAATTCTCATTTAAAATACTGGAAGACTTCAAGATTTAAAAAGAAAACAGGAAGATTTAAAGAACGTCTACAACTTCTGTTTATATAGGGTAGAAATATCTGTGTTCATATAAATGCATACACTCATATAAATATGTACTTGTATACCTGTAACACATTAAGTATATATGTATGAAATGACCATTTGTTGAATATAACTACATATATTCATATATACACATACTCACATCCAACACACAAATGTGTGGTGAATTACTAAGATGTAATGCATATTTAAGCATTTCATAAAATATTTTTGGAATCTCTCATAATATAGAAGTATGGAGCTAAATATTTGCACAATATGACACACATTTTTAGGAAATCATTTCATCCTAATAATTTTTAAAATTACTTGTGCACTTACAGGTTATAGTTCATGCTATTCTTATGCTAATGAACAAAGCCCTTGGTGTTTTGAAGTAGAAGTGAATGATCCGTTGCAATGCTGTTCTCGAATTGATAAAGGCTCAATCTACATAAACTTATGTTTAATCCTTGTATCTCTGCTTAACAACTGCCAAGACACACAGATGATCCCAGAACTGGTGGGAAGAGTGATTATTTCAGCTTTTAGCATCTCATAGAAGGTGAATAAATATTCATTGGGAAAGAGTTCCATGTTTTGCAGACTCCGAGCCTTACTGAAAATAATGTTTTCTTGTTTGTTTCTTATTTTCCATTTCTGTCAGAGAAGTTGTTGGATGTTTTCTCTTACACAGATTGCTGAGAGTCTTCCAGAACCCTCATTTAGCAAGGGCCTGCTGTGGAGCATGAGCAGACCCAATAAATATGCACAGGTGTCTACAACACATTATGAGCATCGCTGAGAATTCTCCTCAACTCTTCTGTCAACTTGCCACACCATGTCCCGATTTGTTAAACAAAGAGAATGGCAAAGTTGAGAATACCTAATGAGACAGCAAATGCTGCTCCTGTCACCTCTGGGAATTCGAGAATCACAGAGTATATTATATGTCTGCTCCTATCTGCAAGGACCAATCAGCATTGATCCCTGATAGTCACCTCTGCTTTTCAATTTCATTCTATGATTTAAAGATTTCTTCCCTATTCAGGTGGATGAAAGCAACAGATTCACACCTCTCATGAATAAATGAATGATCCACAAATACTATTAGAATGATTTCCATGTCACTGATGGTCTGTGTTCCTCATTCTAAACTCAAAATCACAATGAAGGGTCCTCTTTGGCACCACAACTGAGCCGCCCCTTGGGATGTCCACGTCCCATGTCACAGTGCTGGGGTTCAACTCTCAGCTCTGCTGCTGAGTCCAACTTCCTGCTGGTGTGCACCCTGGAAGGCAGCAGATGTTACTCAAGTAGGTGGATCCCTGACACCCACGTAGGAGACCTGGACTGAGTTCTAGTCTCATGGTGTCGGGGGACCCAGCCTCAATTATTGTAGGCACTTGGGCAGTGAATTAGCAAATGGAGGATCTACATCTGTCTCTGTGTCTCTGCCTTTCAGATAAAATGAAAATAAATAAAGCATGATGGGCTACCTTTATATATCCAACAACACAATTAAAAAAAAAATTCTCCTCTGATAATAATGGGTCAAATCTTCCACACCTAAAAATATACATTTTTATCCAGAAATTCCAGTATTAAATTTATATCTACCAGAAACACTCATATATGTTTGCTAAAAGACAAGTTTGAGAATGCCAAAGTCTTATTCATAATATTTCCAACTGGAAGCTATTCGCATGCTCATCAAAAGCACAACTTTAAAAAGTTATAGGTTCACTCTGTGGAATACTATACAACAATGAGAATGAAGATACAACTATTATATGCAATATGGGTGCATTTCACAAAATTAAAATACATAGATATGAAAATTCTGTAGAATTTCAATATAACACTTATAGTTCAAAAGTAATTAAAACTAATATATGGTATCAGAAGGTCAAGGTTGCAAAGAGACCCAAAGGACTTCTGGGAGGCTGATAATGTTCTGGTTTGTCACTTGGGTGCTAGATACATAGATATGTTCACTTTCTGAAAGTCCAGGAGATTCTCAGTATGTGTGTTATGCACGGACTAAAATAATGAAAAGTAAGAAGAGCTATTGTGATTGAATTTATTCATTTTACCTTATTACCAATATTGAAAACACTAATAATTATAACTAACATTGATATAACATTTTTCAGGTATAAATGGGGTTTATATCTCATTTTTTGAAAGTGGATCCTAGCAACAAATCCTCTGAACTTGAAAGGGCAAGTGTTAGAAAAGGATCCATTAATGGTTAATTTAGGTGAGACTTTAGGTCATAGCAGCTATTGAATAAGGAATACATAGCTGTCTATCAAATGACCTTAAGCCAATTTGAAAAATGATATTTATTTAGCTTCTTTAATCATGTAAAGATATTCTTTATTACGCTATTCTCTCAGATATAAATAAAAATCAATGTAAAATTTAGGCTGTTAAAACAGTTCTTCATAGCCATGTACATGGAGAATGCAAAGTTTGTGGAATAATGCATTTGAAAAACAATGTGAATTTTCCATGAACCTTTTAAGGTCACTTGCATATCTCCTTAAATTCAGTGCCTGACCACTGCATTTGTGTAGACAAGTTGAGTTCCCTGCTTCCCTTTCATAACCCTTGAGCCACACAGGGCAGGTTCTAAGTAGTTTTCTCACTGTGTTGAATGGCTGCAGGTTTCTGTAGACTGCGGCTATCTCAGATTTGAGGTCAGGCCCTTTAAAATCAGAAACCAGCATTCAAAATGTGCTTTGGGGGAGAGGACCAGAATCTCTTCACATCTGACCCTGAGCCGGAGAGATTTTTCAATTGCAACATCAGTGGTGGACTCAAAGGACCAGAGACTCTTTGATATGAAAGTAGGACCTTAGCTAATCGGTTCAGCAGATCTCATCTCACTGTGAGAACTCTCCAGATTTCTAATATGCAATAGGAAAAACATGGCCATACTGGAGAAAACAAAGACACACTAATGTGATAAACAAGAACTTCGTCCCTGCAGTCAAAGTTATCTTTGCCACTTTCATTGCTTTTTTGGCTTGTGCTATTTTTCTCCCTTAACTAGAGACGATATCTTAGTGATGATTTATTTGGCTCACTTTGTCTTAATCTCCTGCATGCCTTTTCATGCTGACCCCTGTCTAAATTTGCTTTTCATGGAGAAGTAATAGAAACAGTTGGGAATACAGCTGGGGAGGTAATTTTCAAGGATTTATGAAACCAAGATGCAAAACCTGCAAAATACTCCCGGGTAAGCTAGGTTCTTTGGAAAACCACTGCTTTCTGAAAGCTACATTTAAGTATTTCAGGTTACTAGAGGCCAAGTTTGCACACAACATACATACATTAGTGAGCCTAACTCTGCGGGCTTCTATCTGACAAATTTCAAAGCTTCTGGATGTGGATCAGGCTCTGACAGCTGGATAGCTCTGGCTTGTTCCTACAGATGAAACGGCCAACTTGTCATAGTTTCTAGTAATGGGGCACAGGTGTGGATATCAACTGCTAGGCAAAGCCTCAGATTCTCAAATGGTTGAGTGGGCAAGTGCTCCATTCCTACTATAAGCTGACGCCTCCCCTTTTCAGAGAAGCACTAAGTTGTCTAATAGAGAGGAGAAAGACAAGACCCTGGAAACATGCAGACTTACATCCTAAATAACTACAATAACCTTGGTTAGTCACTTAAACTCTTCAATTTTTGTTTCATTGTCTATATAGGAGATGAATAATTGTGGTATTAGAAAACAGCTTTATGCCTACTCAACGGTTTGACACTTAAGACTGAGGACACTTGGACCAGTGTGGTAGTGCAGTGGGTTAAGCCACTATTTGTGATTCTGGCATCTGATATTGGAGTGCCCGCTCAAGTCCCAGCTGCTCTATTTCCAATCCAGTTTCCTGTTAATGCCCTTGGGAAGGCAGCAGAGGACAGCCCGATATGTGGCCTGTTCCATTCATGTGGGAGATGAGTATGGAGTTCCTGGCTCCAGGTTTGACTTGGCCCAGACTTGGCTGTTGGAAATAGTTGGGGGGTGGGGGGTGGGGCGTCAGCAACAGATGAAAGACCTCTCACTCCCTCTCTGTCACTCTGTCTTTAAAATACACATTTTTCTTTAAAAAATACTTCTGACATATTAGCATTGTATTTATTTACAGCTGTATATTTTCCTGCAGACACATCATTTAACACTAGGCTCTAAGCTAATCTGCTTCACTCATAGTGACCTTTTCCTCTTCGAAGATTTTCTCTGTTCAAAAAATATTTATTTTGCATCTTTTCTGTTTGCTATTCTCTTAGACCCTGGGGATACAGTGTACAAGAAGTCAGAAAAGGTGTACTCCTTGGAAGATTTACTTGGAGAGGAAGTAAAACAATAACAAGTACACAGATACAGCAATAAAATGATTACAAATTATGATAAGCTCAGGAAGGGAAATCAGTGACAATTATAGCAAAGCTATTTAACAGAGTAACTAGAGATGGGATTTAGTATGCCAAATTAAGTAAAGAAGAGCTCTCTGGAATCTTCTCTGAGTATGGAGCAAATTGGAAAACATGTGACCAAGATCTTGAATACTATTTGCTTTTCTGATGTCTACTTGCTTGCAGTTAGCCTACTATAGCAGACCGACTCCAGAGATGTGAGGTTTGTTATCTCAGATAATCATTCTACCTTTGGCCAACTCCAACTGAGAAGGAAACAAACCAAGTGAAAATGTTGTTACTCTCTGGTGGCAAGTTTCACAATAGAAACAATGCTACCCTCTAATAAAGCCACTGGATCTTTAGTGTCTGGTAATAAATGTGAAAAGAAAACAGATAGGTAAGTTAAGAAAAAAAAAATTTATCAAGCGACACACCTAGAGCCTTTTCAAAAAAAAAATCTTCATTTATGTGTCTTGAAATGCCATTAATTCACAGCATTGTCATTGTAATCAGTCATCATCTACCTTGCTGCATTTCCTCTTTGTCATTAGGAAGAAATTATAAATTTATTTCCCAGAATCCCATTTCCCATAGAGTCACTGAGAACCATTCAGGTGATATTTGGGAGGTAAAAGAGGAATGCAAGCCACTATCTTCTGATAGGATTTTCAAATTGGTGGTTCAGGTCAATAGCTTCCCAGATCTACTTAGGATTCCCAAGTAGCTCAGACAATTGACTGTGGTTTGCTTTATCATCTGTGGGTTCTCCTGAAAATTAACCACTTTGACCTCAAAAGAAGCTAGAATCATTGACTCTCACCTGTTTGCAATGACTTCAAGATTTCTTGAAAACGGGGTCCTAACCATTTCCTTATTCCTTCACCTTAGTGCTCATGTCAGTTCTATAATCCATAATTCCTGTGTTAAATGGCTAGCTAATCAATATATCTAAAGTGCATTCTATTTTTCTATTCAAAGCTTGACTGATATACCATTCCTCATTCTTCATGTATGAAAGTAATTTATTAGAAAATTAGGTACTTTTCTGAACATGTATTAGACTCTGAGTTAATTTGCCAGGCTCATGGTGACCTTTCTTCTCATTGAAGACTTTCTTCATTCAACAAATATTTATTTAGCATCTTTCATGTTTTTTGTAATCTTAGACCTTTGATCTCTCATAGGGTACATGACGCTCCAGGCCTTGAGGTGTTTTATTTTGTTTGGATTTCACTTCTTGAATTGTTAAAATGATGTGCTTAATAGCAATTGTAAGAAATAACAGATCGCATGTAGTCTTTACCCAGTTTGTTCCCATGGTTAGATATTGCTTAAAGTACAATATCACAATCAGGATATTGATAGTGATCCAATCTACTGACCTTGCTCAGAATTCCCTAGTTTTATGTGTGTGTGTGTGTGTGTGTGTGTGTGTGTGTGTGTATCTGTGTGAGTTTAGTTCTAAACATTTTTATCACATGCTAAAGGCTTGTGTATGCACCACCACACTGATTCTATCACCAAGGACTGTGTATGTACTTTTAACGTTCCTTATAGGGTCCCTACAGGTACAACTATTGTCTCCATTTTCCAGATAGACAGCATAAGTCATTGGGCTCAGGTTATGTAACTGATAAGTATCAGAAATAGAATATGAATCCAATTTTTTTCAAACATCAAAGTAAGTGTGGTGATCCAGGAGAAGAGTGGAACTGCCTCTGTAGGCAGTCATTGAAGTTTTACATGTGTTGCTGAATCTCTGAGATTTTGAAGAAAAAGAAAGAAAGAAAGAAAGAAAGAAAGAAAGAAAGAAAGAAAGAAAGAAAGAAAGGAAGGAAGGAAGGAAGGAAGGAAGGAAGGAAGGAAGGAAGGAAGGAAGGAAGGAAGGAAGGAAGGAAGGAAGAGGAAGGTAGGAAGGAAACAGAAGAGCAAGTCATGAAAGTGATCTAAAACATCTCATTTTCACTGAATAACTGTTAAGTCTTATCAGTGTTCTGCACCAAATTCTTTCAACCTTACAATACTGAAACAAAACAAAGCATAAAAATATTTCCAAAGCATATACTAAAAATATACATATATATTTGGAAATATCATATATTTCCAAAACATACTCTGGGGGTTTTTGATCTGAGCAGTCACTTGGGAAGAAGTTTCAACTGTAACCCTTGTAGTACTCTTTATGCCTTTAATGCCTGATTTTCTTCTGTGACATTCCAATGACTCAACCAGTTTGACATGGAAGTGTTCGGCACCTTTGGAATTCCTTTTTTTATATATAAAAAATGATGCGGCTATTGATGAGTTGGCAGTTTTTAAAATCATGCAGGCAGTGAACATTCGTCTTTCTAAGAAACCAGATTTGAAGATAATGGAAAAGTGCTGATAATGTAGACCCTAAGTTGGATGGAGCTACTCAGTGAAGAAGCCTCATAAATCTCAGCAATATTGCCAGCTCTCAACTATTGATAGTAATAGGGGTCCAAGAGAGCACCAATACTGTAATTGAAATCCACTGATAATCTAAAAACTTCATTTTATGCAATTGTTTCAGGGCCTTCTTGGGCCAAAGTCTTGACGGGAATGGATAGCAAATGATCAACATGATGGATTTGAGCTCCAACTCCTTCTCCCTGTCTTGGCACAGCCTAGGAGTGGAGGCGCTTAGCCTGGAGAAAGGAAAAATGCAGGAAGCAGAACCTGTCACTAAGGGACTGGGAGTGATTTGGTTCAGGCTCAGTAATACAAGGAGTCTCAATTTAGACTTTGGCGGTATCTCCAAATGAAACTTTGTATATACTGTCTGAGAGACACAACAGTAGGATTGAAAGAAAAAGATGTTCTTCATGCATATTTCAACACTATGCCAGTATTAGAGCATTATCTCCCTAGTCTAGGGAGATTAATATTAATTTATTAATATATTTTAATACATTTTTATAATAATGCATAATAAGATAATGCATTAATATATTTTAAAGAACTTCTTATTGGTATGGTATGAATAACCCAATTATACTGTTTTACTTTCATTTGGAATTAAAAGCTTAAATTCATTAAATGTAAATCTTTAAAATATTAATAAGAAGTTGAAACTTATCTTCATCTGTTGTGTACAGTTTGAAGAGTAAGAGAGAATGTGGAATTTATAAGGAATGTGAATTAATTTCTCACAGTTATAGATGCTGAGAAGTTCAAGATCAAGGTGCTGGCCTCTGTTGAGGGCCTTTTTGTATCCTCTAGCCAGGAGAAACGCTGTGTCCTCAATGGCACAAGGAGGAAAAGGCAAAATGGGACTCAGCTCACTCTTTTCTACAGGTGGTAGTCTATCTATGAGGGTGGACCACCTCATGGCCTAAACACTGCCCAGTAGGCCCCATCTCACAACACCGCTGCATTGCGAATAAAGTTTCTAAACATGCATTTGGGGGGACACATCCAAACCAAGGCAGCTTGTTTGTTTCTTGATTTGTTCCTGTATCAGGGCCCTCTAAAAGCAGAAGTGGCTTCTGGCATTGAAACAAAACTTAAGAGAATTTAAGAGGGATTGGATTATCCTATCTTGACATCATAGTTAGCCAAGAGAATTTAAGAGGGATTGGATTATCCTATCTTGACATCATAGTTAGCCAAGAGAATTTAAGAGGGATTGGATTATCCTATCTTGACATCATAGTTAGCCATATAGTTATCCTTACTTTTGCCAAGACAGAGGATACTTTTAAAATTTTTTATGTATTAAAATACTTCAAAAGTTTGTGGAACATGGAACTGAAAGGTCAGTTTGTTTTGGTGTAAAAAATTTGAATTCCATATACAGGTTTTTCACAATATTGACTCTCCACGAGTGTTTTGAAGAACTCTCATAAGATGTTTACAATAGTTTTCAGCTTTTGGAACAATCACTGCCAAAGATATTCTCAATGAACAAACTCTAATCAGGTTCCCCTAAACTCTTTCTCAACTGTGGACATGTATCTTTATCTATGAATTACCCAATTTTAGCAAGAACACTTCTAAGTCCATTTAACCAGAATCCCCTCTCCTTGAAATCAACTTATCCTTGATTTCCATTTGAGGTATTCATCTTCTACCATTCTCCATGTGATGGTTGATCACCCTGGCCTGCCTTTAATAGGAATTCTACTAGGTTGGGTTAGCTAGAATACCCCACCACCTTTAAAGTTTCCTATTCTCTGATTCTGTCTTGATCCTTAGCTATAAATTCCCAACTTCCATCCTGTATTCTGTCTTAAACCAATCTCTCTCCCATTGTAATCCCCTGTTCCAGTAATTTCAACATACATCAGCATGGCCATCCTCAAAATAGCCTTCCTTACCATCTTTAACAAGCGTCACTGAATGCTTTCTTTCATATCATCTACTGACAACTACTCTTAGAATCCTTGGTTACAATGTTAATGTTAAATGTTAACACAAAAATATTAAAGAGATATGTGGGTTCAGGAGGACTTTAAAGATATTGTATAGTCAGCAATATTTATCATCCAGATAAATAAGCAGCTCAACATTAGGACTGGAGTGTGGATAAATGGAGATGATTAAGGTTTCATATCAGCACCTAATGTTTCAAGAGATATTCAAACAAGACCCAAAATTTTGAGATGTGTGGTTTAGGAAGATCATTTAATGTCTCTAAACATCAGAAAGGTGATGGCAGTAATAGTCACATTTCAGAGTTGTCAAATTTTCAGGAAAAAACGTGCATGTATTAGGATGAGCTGGGTTATACCATGAAGACAAATAGCCCCCAAATTTCAGTGGCTTAAAGTAAAGTTTTATTTCTCCCTTCTGTCCCCACAATAAATTGGCTACAGTTTCTATCCCATTTCATTGCTTTTTATGCTCTGAGAATTATAGAAGCAGAGCAGTCACCATCTGGCACATCATTGGCTAGTGTGGCAGAGAAGAAAGTCTCTGTATGTATCACATTAGTAAATAATCTCTGCAGAAAAGTGACGTGTGTCACTTCACTTAAAACTTGACCAAACATGATAGCAGGAAGTGGGCAAGCCTACCATGTACCCAGAAGTAGAGGGACAAGTAAATATTTGGCAGCCAGTCAAGTACAGTGCCAGACACACTCTACAAATGGGAGCTGCCACTAGAGCAGTAACAGACTGAAAATGGCTAATCTTTTGATCCAACCATCTAGAGCAGAGAGACTACCTGATATTGCCTCCCCATTCCCAGTGTATTTTCTTCACCCTTGGAAACTGATTACCCAAGTTTTAGCTATGTACATAGCTTCCTAACAAAAAGACAACATTTTCAGGCCAGGAGCATTAATATGACAGAGCTAGGGTAAATAAAATATAAGTGGAAATGGTTATCCTTAAAAGGAAAGGTCATAGCCTTCTGTCTTTCCTCTTTTCTGCTGCTTGCAATATAGAGTTGATGGCTAGAGCCAGAACAGCCACTTTGTCCCATGAGATGCTTTGGAATAGAGTTCTATGATGGTATGAGAGTAAGAGAGCAGAGCCATCATTCCAGTCCTGGAGTATCTGCATATACAATGCCACTTGAGAAGCAGCCATCTAGCTGGCTTAAATAACTGCCATTTTCAATTTCATTGCTTCTACTTTCAACTTCCCAGAGCCTGGAAAATCTATGCATAGGTGTATCAATTAGAATGCATTTGGTTGCAAGTAACAGAATAGGCCAATCAATAATGGTTGAAGCACTAAAGGTATCTGGAGATACCTAGTTGGACAATTCTGATGTTCAATAGACTTAGACTCTTTCTAGGTCACTAATCTGTGATCATGAGCATGCTGGGTTTGATCACTTTACCATTACTGCAATGCTAGTAAATCCCTAACAATATTCAAGGCATAAAGAGAAGGGAGGCCTCTTGTTCTCTGCTTTTACCAGAAAGCAACAATTTTCACAGAAGTTTATCACTGTACTCTGCTCCTCTTCCCTTCTACCCACCCCATGGGAATCTACTCCTTTAGTATGGTGAATAGAGGCACTGTTCCACCTTTAAACTAATCACTAGTGGAGATGATTAAAATTACTACATATAATTTACATCATGAATCACATTCTAGATGTGAACAGTGCCTGCCTTCCCTAATCACACTGCAACACAAATAAAATCTGTTTTCTAAAAACTTTTTCAATATTTTTTTCACTTTATTTGTGGGGTAGAACTGCATCTGTGTCTCTCATGTGTATGTCAGGGATCCACATATTTGAGCCATCATTTGCTGCTTCCCAGGATACACATTAGCAGGAAGCACAACAGAAGCTGAGGAACTAGGACTTGACCTTGGCATTCCAATATAGGTCCTGAGTGATATCTTAACAGGTGTGCTAAATGCCCGCCTCTAAAGGATTCTATATATTCAGGAAGAAAGGAGACCCAGTGTCAGCCTCAGCAACAGAGTACCTCTTTGGTTTCTCCTCTCCTTTTTTACTTAGCAAGTCTTGGGGCTCTGTGCTTATTCTAAATGTGTGCAACTACAATGTAAGAGAACAGAGATGGGGGCATCTTATTGCTAGTCTTCCTTTCATGCACCTTCCTATCTTTAATTTATGCTTAAACACCAGGTATTGGCCCCCTACTGTCCTGGCTTAAAAACATCAAACATGTCCCAGTGCTTGGATGAAAACATCCACTGCTCTGACTGTACTGTGCACTGAACACCCACTCTCCCACGCTGTGTGTCCCTGGCTTGCCTCAGTTCTACATTACATACCATCTCTCCCTCTCTAGTTGCACTTCAGCTAGAAGGGTGAAGTGAACTTAGTGCCTCCTTGGAAATTCAGAACACGCTGCCATTAGTCCCCACAAAACTTTCCGAGCTTGGTTCCTTCTTGTTCACGAGGTCTCACCTCAAATGTACTATGTCTGTGAAACCTTCTCTAGCTATTCAGTCTAAAGGAGCTTGGTCCCTCCACCCCAACTCTTTATCCCATTATTTGGTTGCATTTCTCTCATGGTAGTTGCAGTATCTGAAAAGATCTTATTTATGGATCTATGTACTTTTTGCCTTCTTCGTTACTATTCCACCCCCGTACTACTACAAGATGATTGAGAGTCATGGTTTTGTCCATTTTCTTTACCTACATAGCCTCAACAAAGAGACCAGGATCTGCTACATGGCAGGTATCCAACAAATGAGCAAAAATTGGGGGACAGTTGCTGGTATTCTTGGATTGTCTCTGCTTGGCTACAGGAAATGGCATGAGATCAATTTTACCTTGGCTATAAAAATGAAATAATGTTCTATCTCATCAAGAGCATGCTGATTCAAATGTATGAAACACAGTTATTTTAAAATAAAGTCAAAATTATAAGCCTTTTCATTTTCTTAAGGACTTGTACTGTTTTAATCCATATAGCCCACTAACTTTGTCTTATACATAATGTTCTAATTTTTGGGTAACACTATTTGTCTTATTCAAGATGGCTGTTCAAGAGGCTGTGAAATTATTGGCTAACCTGAGGTCAAGAATTTAGCAGAAATGGAGAGGAAAAAAAAAAGACCTAAATGCTACTCTCTGCTCCTCACCCCACAAAGAAATGTTATTAGATTTTGACTTCATCCAATATGAAACCCCCCAACACTCACTGAAATAACTTGTCCTTGGGTATGTGGACATATTTAATATTTCATAATTATGTTTTCCATGAAAATTTACAGTAAAGGATATAGATTCAAGACTCAATGTGTAAACAGACAGTGAGTTTACAGGTGACAAAGATGGAGTGAGGAGCACATAATTCAACTAGCAAGAGAGGCTGGGGACACAGCTAAAGAGAAAACCAGCCTGATTATAAATCTAAAATTCCTACCCGCTTTTCAAGAAAAAGAGCGACTGGAGACACTATCAATGAAACCCTTTGATAAAAACCTTATAAATGACTGCATTTGAATTGTAAGTGGTCTGTATCCACTCTGAGATGAAACATTGTTTTTTCATTATGCTGCAGGAAATAGATGCTTGCTAAATAACTCTTTTAACTTTTTCTCTGGCATCTATTGATTACGTCCATAGAAATTAAGAGGAGAAGGCAATTAACTTTAAAATTTAAAAGAGTTCTGCACTGTTAATTTACTGGCTGATTCAATCAATGTGTCACCCAGCATGGAAATCTATGCCCCCCATGTGCTAGAAAACTCTATGATGCCCTTTCAGCTAAAATTATAATAATCACAAAGCAACCAAAGAGCTAAGAAGTACAAGCACGTACAACACAAAGAGGTGGGGGACTAGAGCTGCCTACAACAGTTTAATCCATATTGTTAAAGAGGCCACTTAAATTGAAAATAGAGATGAATTGTTTTGTTTACCTTCATAGTTGCCAATTTTAGAATTCAGTAAATGGCACACAACCCACATTCATAACAAAAGGTAAATTTTCTCTACCAAGGCAGGCTAAACTATGTATGTGCTATGGGATTTCATCTTGCTTGTCAGTCAGTGAAAAGAAGTCTCAGGTGTCTATCAAAATGTAATCTGGAAAACGCCTTGTTACCCTCAAAGATTATTCCAGTTAACATAAGACACTACCATGTTAGGTAACATCATGTTCTCTCTTATTTGTCAAAGAGAATAGAAAGAGAGAAAAAGAGAGAGAGAGAACAACAATTGTGTGCATGTCATACCATTTGATATATAGTTATAAACATCACTTCACTGAATCATACCATGTACAGGACAACTTACCCTTCTTTCCCCATGTTGCGACTCTCACTTTATGCTATTAACACCCCCTTTTTTTTTTTTTTTGACAGGCAGAGTGGACAGTGAGAGAGAGAGACAGAGAGAAAGGTCTTCCTTTGCCGTTGGTTCACCCTCCAATGGCTGCCGCGGAAGGCGTGCTGCGGCCGGTGCACTGCGCTCATCCGATGACAGGAGCCAGGTGCTAGGTGCTTCTCCTGGTCTCCCATGGGGTGCAGGGCCCAAGCACTTGGGCCATCCTCCACTGCACTCCTGGGCCACAGCAGAGGGCTGGCCTGGAAGAGGGGCAACCGGGACAGAATCCGGTGCCCCGACCGGGACTAGAACCCGTGTGCCGGCGCCGCAAGGCGGAGGATTAGCCTGTTGAGCCACGGCATCGGCATTAACACCCTTTTTTAAAGAAAAATGGAATATATATGTATATTTATGTCTACCTTTGAAGTGAATGTGACAGAATGTTAACACTTAAGATTAAAAACATAAAATTATGAAAAATATACCCAAACTTCTGTTCATGACAGTGCTTCCTCCATAATATAATTTAAGACAGAGCTCTCGGTGATTTGACATAATTGTAATTAACTAGAGCATCCCTCTTTCTTTTATTGATTTGAAACTATATTTTAATAAAAAATTAAGATTACCTGAAAATACAATGACAAAAGCAAAAACATTTTATTCATCTAAGCTTTCTTTTGTTTCACCTGCCACTGTATCAAGAATTTTCAAAAGACTTTTTTAAAAAGTATAACTTTCAACTGTCAAAATGTATTGTGTTTGGTCAATACCTCCCAGTCATAGACCATTTTACTGCTACATAGTTTGATTTTTTTCCATTTTCACTAAGATAAACTTCCCTATTGCAACCCATCTAATGGTTCTTGGAGCAAGTGCTCTTTTTCCCCAAAGGCATCAATCCATTATGCACTAACAGTCAAAGTTTCCCCAGAAAGCGGGGCATGAGCTGCTGGTGGGGAACCAGAAAGTGAACAAGGAGGGTCAGTCTACTGTCAGTTGCTGTCGTAAGAGAGGGCTTTTGGAATTACCCTCAGGGATTCAAGTGGACACAGTTAACTGAGACCCTAGGGGCAACGGCCTCCTGCATGCGAATACATGAGAGAACACTTGGGAGAATGTTTCCCTCTCCCTGATACCACAGCACTATGGTGTGATAGGATCGTGCTCTGTCCAGCACCAGACTTTCCATGAAAACCGTAGTCACTGCGATAGAAGAGACACTGAAATGCAGGAATGGCACATGGATTCAGGCTTCAACCCCTCTGCTAGCTGTCACTGTCCTAGGATTCAGTGGTAGAGAGCAACTGATTGCAGACCAGACACTGGCAGGGGAAAATGAGATCGCCTAGCTGGTTCGACCTGCTAAAACTCTTCACATGGGATTTGTTCATTTGTGTGGTATAATTGGTCTGGGCTCCCTCCGGACATTCTGGCCAGTTATTTGTATTTTTTATCATGTCCATCTTGGGATATGCATACAGATCTTTATTTGTTTTATAGCTTGGGTTTTAGAAAAAAATTTCACTTTAAAATACTCAACATGAAGGATCTCTATAAGTGAGACCCTAACAGAAAGAAGTGGTCATCAAAGAAAGATGTACTTTTCTCTAAGGGGAGAAGAGAACTTTCACTTTGCTTATGGCCTTGTCTAAATACTGACAGAGTTTGTGGACTCAAAAGGCTTCCATAGCCTAGGCAGATCATGTGAAGAGCCTTGGGTGGTCACTGACATCATACGTAAGAGTGTTAATTGTTAAATTAATTAATAACAGGAGTCACTGTGCACTAACTCCCAAAGCAGGACCTCTGTCTTCAATGAGTTGTAGTATGAGAGTTATCTGTAAAACTAGTTCTCAGTGGCCGGCGCCGTGGCTCAACAGGCTAATCCTCCGCCTTGCGGCGCCGGCACACCGGGTTCTAGTCCCGGTCGGGGCACCAATTCTGTCCCGGTTGTCCCTCTTCCAGGCCAGCCCTCTGCTGTGGCCCAGGAGTGCAGTGGAGGATGGCCCAGGTGCTTGGGCCCTGCACCCCATGGGGAGACCAGGAAAAGCACCTGGCTCCTGGCTCCTGCCATCGGATGAGCGCGGTGCGCCGGCCGCAGCGCGCCGTCCGTGGCGGCCATTGGAGGGTGAACCAACGGCAAAAGGAAGACCTTTCTCTCTTTCTCTCTCTCACTGTCCACTCTGCCTGTAAAACAAAACAAAACAAAACAAAACAAAAAACTAGTTCTCAGTTTGTGTGTGTCTGTGTGTGCAAACTGTTGAAATCCTTACTTAGTATAGTCTTGGTCTTCAGTGTACAAATGAATCAATGGAGAATGGGACTAGGAAGGGGAGAGGGAGGAGGTGGAAGGGTAAGAGGGCAGGCATGATGCGAAGAACAATTATATATCTAAAGTTGTACATATGAAATTTGTATTCCTTAAAAAATAAATAAATAACTTTAAATAAAGATTCGTTCTTCTTTCTGACAATATTTAATTTTAGGGAAAAATTTCTAGCACAGTTGTTCTTCATGCAAAATCTCTGGACCAGCAATGGCAGGAAGTTACTGCTAATGCAAATTCTTGGGCTACAGTCTAGTTCTAGGAAGTGAGAAACTGGCTGGGCAAGAGCAGCGGCCTCTATGTTAACAAAGCTGCTCCAGGTCCCCTGTTCTCTCGCCCTTGGTGCTTGCATGGGTGAATATTCTTTGTTTATCTGAGCTTCAATCTGGGAGAAGGGAAAGGGGAGGCTTTGACTCTGGAACCCAGTGAAGCAGAGGTGATTGTTGGTGGAGAAATCTTGCCTCTGAATGCAACCTCTAAAACTTGAGCCCAGCTTCTTGTGTTAGGATGTTTATGTTCCTGCCACCATCCACACTATTATCCTAAACATTTCCCTCTTCCCTGGGCCTGGGCTCCAGCAGTAACATACGTGCACACATACATACATAAAACAAACTGTATTCCTGGAGGAGCCAGACCCCAGGCAGTAGGTACTGAGCAGAAAAATAAAATGGTGCAGAGATCTTCCGAGAGGGAAGCACAGAACTCATCAGGTGCATCAGGTGGTCTGTGATGGGACAGGATTGCTCAGAGATGCCTTCCAACTCTGCTCTTCTGACTTGGAAATGAGTATTTTGTCTCAATCTATTTTTAACATCATTAATGCCTCCCCGAATCAATTTGTAGCTAAATTTTTGCTGTATGAACAGATGACATTTTTTAAAAGCCTCAAATCTCTTTTTCTCTTTGGTCTTAAAAAAAGCTGTTTCTTTCACTCTTTTTTAAAAATATTTATACACAGAGAAAAAAAGAGAAAGAGAAAGAGAAAGAGAAAGAGAGAGAGAGAGAGAGAGAGAGAGAGAGAGAGAGAGAGAGAGGTCTTCCATCTGCTAATTTACTCCCCAAATAGCTACAATGGCTAGGGTTGTGCTAGGCTAAAGTTAGGAGTTAGGAGCCAGGAGCCAGGAGCCAGGAGCCTCTTGCGAGTCTCCTACACAGGTGCAGGGGACCAGGTATTTGGATCATCTTCCATTGCTTTCTCAGGTGCATTAGCAGGGAAGTGGATTGGAAGTGGATCAGCTGGGACTTGAACCTGCACCCATATGGGATGCCAGCACTTCGGGCAGTGGTTTTACCCACTACCCCAGAGCGCTGGCCACAAAACAAGCTGTTTCCTCAACCCACTGGGAGATTAAGGAAGCAGCTGTCACGAGATTCTTTCAGAGAAAGTAAGAAGCATTTGTACCTTTCTTAAGTCCCAATAAAGGGCATTATGTATGCTTCCCTGTGGTCCAGTTCAATAACCCTGTGGTTAACTACTGTGTGAATTCAAAGTAACTAGCAATTTTTGGAAGCACAACCCACATTTAAGGATAATGAGTGCAACATCTTCATTACTTTTTTCCAGAGTTTAAGGTCTTTGAATACATATGATGAGTTTATTTCTCAATTTATTTAATTTCACTGGGGATGCTATTACTTCATGTGCGTTTGACGGGGGCATCTTCAAATGCAAGTTTTACGTGGGTAAATAGGGAATTAGGGAAAAGGCAGCAGTGAGATTTCTTCATATTGATCGCATCACTCATTTCAAAGATGAGCTAATACTTTCTATCAGCTGCAAACACTTTCATTCAGCTCCCATAAAACTAGTATTAGTTTCATTTATTTTGTCCTCAGAATCAGGATTTAGTTCTATTTATTCAATTCTTAGAACTTGCAATGTGTAAAAGTGAGCACTCAAGGCTGATTCATCGCTTACTTCTCCTCGTGCATTAAAAGATAAAGAGAACAAAATATTACGTCTTCAAAAGCAGCCACTGTTTAAACACTTTTGAGATGTAGGTTTTTGAACTCAAGATCAAAGTATAATAAGAGTTATCCAATACTGTAACGTGTGCTTAATATTCTAATACCTGTCTACTATTTTTTTTCTTTTTAAAACAATTATGCTTGTTATTGTCATACAGGTTAGGATCTTAGTAATTGTGGTAGATACTGTGGTATGTCAACTAGATCCTTTTTGCTTCTCCCTCAGGGCAAGACACTGATTCTCCCAGCTCCTGTGACAGCTGAGGGGCCACCAGGAATGGCTCTCAGCTAAAGGGGGAGTTTCCTTGCCCAAGATCATACCCCCTTCCTGGGAGGCCCCTTTCACTCAAAGACTGGACAGTTGGGATATGGAAAGGCCCCCTCCCTGTCTGAGGGAGATGGACACTGATGGACTTGGGGTCTCCTTCCTGAAGTTCTGTAGTGACCTCATCACATGTCCAGCTGTTCTTTTGCCATCCCCACCTCCTCGCCTCCGCTTGCCTCCCCACCTCACCCACAGATGTTGATCCCAAAAATGTTATTCTACGGACCTACTACAAGCAAGCCTGTTTGGGAATCTGTTTCCCTGGGAAATTGTCCAAGGTATTTCTTAACAGAATATGATGTGTGTTTGAGTTGTGATTTAGTTAAAAAAAAAGGGGGGGGGGGCTGTTCAAAAAAACCTGTGCTTTAACTGTATAACATTCCCTTTAAGCAGTTCAAAGTAACCTACCCATAGAGGTTTTGTGCATAAGATAAACACATTTATTCTATGGTGAGACTCAATAGGCCCTCTTTGGAAAGAACGAGGTGGGGGCCAGCGCTATGGCACAGTAGGTTAAAGCCTGGTCTGAAGTGCCAGAATCCCATATGGGTGCTGATTCTAGTCCAGGCTGCTCCTCTTCCAATCCAGCTCTCTGCTCTGGCCTGGGAAAGCAGTAGAAGATGGCCCCCAAGTTCTTGGGCCCCTGCACCTGTGTGGGAGGCCTGGGGGAAGCTCCCAGCTCCTGGCTTTGGATTGGCACAGCTCCAGCTGCTGCAGCCAATTGGGGAGTGAACTAGTGGATGGAAGACCTCTCTCTCTCTACCTCTCTCTGTAACTCTTTCAAATAAATAAAATAAATCTTAAAAAAAAAAAAAAGCAAAGAGCGAGGTGAGTGATAAGCTTAGAACCAGAATCTTGTGCCCTAGAATTAGATTCTGAGTTGCTGATTTAGATAGATCATTTAACTTTCCTGAGTTCTCTTAGAAATTACATGGCTGCAAACAGAAGTAAGGAGTCCTTGTGAAAACAGGTTGTAATTCTGGATTGTCAAATACCCATTTTAAGATCTACAACTGTAGCCAGCGCCGTGGCTCAACAGGCTAATCCTCCACCTTGCGGCGCCGGCACACCGGGTTCTAGTCCCGGTCGGGGCACCGGATTCTGTCCCGGTTGCCCCTCTTCCAGGCCAGCCCTCTGCTGTGGCCCAGGAGTGCAGTGGAGGATGGCCCAGGTGCTTGGGCCCTGCACCCCATGGGAGACCAGGAAAAAGCACCTAGCACCTGGCTCCTGTCATCGGATGAGCACGGTGCGCCTGCCACGGCAGCCATTGGAGGGTGAACCAACGGCAAAGGAAGACATTTCTCTCTGTCTCTCTCTCTCACTGTCCACTTTGCCTGTCAAAAAATAAAAAAAATAAAAAAATAAAAGATCTACAACTGTAGAACAAGACCATGATTTACACGTTTTATGGACTCGTCTCCTTTTGTAAGCTATTCGAAGCATGGTCCATGGGACAACATCACCAGAATCACCTAGGATGTTAGTTAAAAGGCAGATTCCTGAATCTCACATATATATGGAACAAAATAATGAACACATAAAAGTGATAGAAAAGGAGCCGGCACTGTGGTGTAATGGGTAAAGCTGTTGCCTTCAGTGCCAGCATCCCATATAGCCACTGGTTTGAGTCCCAGCTGCTCCATTTCCGATCCAGCTCTCTGCTATGGGCTGGAAAAGCAGTGTAAGATGGCCCAAGTCCTTGGGCTCCTGCATCCACATGGGAGACCTGGAATAAGCTCCTGGCTTCAGATTGGTGTACCCCAGTGATTATGGCCATCTGGGGAGTGAACCAGCGGATGGAAGACACTTCTCTCTCTCTCTCTTTCTCTCTCTGTCTGCATTAGCCTCTCTGTAACTCTGCCTTTCAGAAAAATAAATCTTAAAAAAAATAGTAGATAGAAAAGACAAAGGGAGATGCTGGGTAAAGAATACAAAATCTCAGTTATGTAGCAGGAAGAATCAGTAAAAGAGATCTATTGCAAAACATTATAGCTATCCTTAGAAACAGGCATTTTAATTTTTTTTTTTTTTTAGCAACCCTCATACTGTTTTCCATAATGACTGTAAGAATTTACATTGCCACCAGTAGTATATTATGGTTTTCCATTCTTCACAATCTCAACAGTATTTGTTAGTTTTTTTGTCTTTTTGATACTAATTAGAGTGAGATGATACCTCATTATGGTTTTGATTTATATTTCCCTGATGGCTAGTGACAGAGCATTTTTTCATGTGTTTGTTATCACTTGTATTTCTTCTTTTGAAAAATGTCTGTTAAGGGTGCAGTTAGGTGGGTTAAGCCAGTGCTTAAGACATCCTCAACCCTTACCTGATCACTTTGTTCTAGTTCCAACTACTTCGTGCTTCTGATCCAGCTTCCTGCTAATGCTCCAGGGAGGAAGCAAATGATGGCTAAAGTACTGCCATCCACATGGGAGACTCAAATGGAGTTCCTGGCTCCCAACTTTGGCCTGCCCCAGCCCTGGCTATTTCAAATATTTGGGGCGCATTTCATCGGAAAGAAGACCTCTACATCTGTCTCTCTTTCTATGTCACTCTGCCTTTCCCGTAAAGATAAATTATTTTCCTATTTCTTAACTGGGCTATTTATTTTGTTGTTGTTTTTTGAGTTCCTTATACATTTCATATATTAATAGTTTATCAGATGCTTTCTCTGTGTTTGCATTTCTACGGTGAACATTTAATTTTCAAACTTCACAAATCTTTTTCTTTGGATGTATCTCTGACATACAGAATATAGTTGGGTTTGCTGTGTGACTGTGGAAACGGTTTGATCTTAATGAGTATCTACTTTTAGTTAAACAAAAATAATCATTATACTCTTAAAATCATATCTAGTAAATACATTAATTCTGTTCTCTTACTATCAATAAATTAAAAACTGATAAAAAAAAGAAAAGGAGATGGGGAATGCAGAGGACTTCTGGGGTACTAGCAATATTTAGTTCTTAATTTGAGTGTTGGTTGTGAGTGTGCTCAGAGTACAAAATACTCACAGATCTGTACACTTAGGTGCATTTCTTGATATGCATGCTGTATTTTAATAAAATTTTTAAAACATTTAAAAATAACAAGAATGGACGCTTAGTGCAGTAGTTAGGATGTCCATGTCCCTTATCAGAGTGACTAGGCTTTAGTCCAAACTTCCTTCTAATGCACACCTTGGGAGGAAGCAGGTGATGGCTCAAATACCCGAGTCTCTGCCACTCACGTAGAAGATGTGGATTGAATTCCAGGCTCCTGTTTTTGGTCTGGCCCACCCATGGTTATTGTGGGTTTTTGAAGGTTGAACCAGAGGCTGGAAGAACTGTCTATATTTTTGTCTCTCTTTCAAATAAAAAAAAATGAAAAACAAATAATGTATTGTATCCTTGAAAACAGTTAAAAAAAGTAGATTTTAGGTATTCTCATTGCCAAAAAAAAATACGATGTTAGGTATTATATATGCCTATTATATTTCGCCATTTCACAATGCATGCATATTCAAAACAACATGTTGTGCATGATAAAATATTTTTGTCAACAAGGAAGAAATGGGTTGGGGGGCATTTGGCTTAGATGTGGCTGACCTTGAGATCCAAGCTTGGAGAAAGTCGACACAGAAATAGGAAAAGGCCATCAGAGTAAAATCAACTCAGTAGATGCAGTGAAGGAATCACAAGTTCAAAGCCGACGAACACTGAGGAGACTCACTGCAAATCGTGGCCCTCTTTCTTATACAGATAATGCTGGAGAAGCTAGAAAAGCTGCCACTATTCCTTTGTAATTCCTGGGTTGACAACAGAGCTCACATTTTGAAGTTGCAGAATGTTCATGTAACAACTCCGCAGAAGTCACTGCCATAAATACACAAGTTGGTCGAGATGCCCCATTGATACAGAACATCTGTTAACCTGCTTCAACTTTCATGGGTGTGCAGAGAATTAATTTTTCATTTATATTCTCCTCCTTAAACCTTTATTTACTCCGATGCACCAGCAAGTGAGCTTAGATTTCCCGCAGAGTGTCAAGGTGAGAGGCCACAGAAGTTACCACATCATTACCAATGAACAGTAAGCATGCAGAGAATTATGGGGAATGTGAATGCCTCAAATGCAACATAAACCTTGTAGCTAATTGTCATTTAAATCATGGAATTGATGAAGAACATTCTAGGAATAATGAGTATTCAGTCTGACAAATAGTTCTTTAAAAATTATCGAACACAATTTTGGCATATTGCTGTTTGTCAAATTATTCCTGTGCCAGATGCTCACACAAAATCTGTTGCCCATTGCCAAATAGCCCAGTTGCACATTTTCTCATTAGATTGCATTGATATTATATGCAGAGAATGTATCAAATATAATTAAGGACAAAGAGATCCATATTTGCATTCCACACCTACAATGCCTTTTGCCACTCTACACCTCCACTCACCTGCTGTTTCAAGTCCACTTATATGTCATCCGTATTCATTTGGAGCAGCCAGAACGCTTCAGAGCTGTAGAGTGTAGGGTTATAGCTTGCATTTTGATCAGAAAAGAGGCAGAAATTGGCTTGAGAAAGAGTTGCATACCATTTCTGTCATGTTTGAAACATACTCTCTTTTCTGATTTCATCCTAATTTAGGAATTGTCATTCCTTAACACAAATGATGAGGGGGGAAGGAGAAAGGACTCTGCAATGGCTCTTCTGAAAAGACAGAGGGTTTAATGTATTACCTGTGACTCACATAAAACTTCATCTTTCTTAAAAAGCATTCAAGAATTTTGAGCCCAGCAATTCGCATTGTTAGCAAATGCCTATTACTGTACATATTAATCTATTTAAAAAAATATCAATGTAATCAAGCACTATCATTGCAACACAGAAAAATAAAACCCCAAATATGTAGCTACATGTAGTGTTCCAAATGAATATATATTATCATTCAAAGAGGTGAGCAGATGAGCCTGATTGACAACAGTATTCGACATTTACAATTCCCCCTTCAGGGATATTCAGAATTGATCGAAAAAGAATACAGTGTTTAGAAACTACTCAGGGGTACTTTCAAGAAAATGCTTTAAATAATGATGTACAAAGCTTGCTAGACATTTTGTAAATGTCAGAAACACATTAAATATGTTAAATGGGCATGTCCAATATCTAGAAAACAGCACAAGTGATTTACAATCAATTTCACACATGCCCAGGAATGTCTCCCTGATGGAAGACAAAAATGTCCCCTTTGACTGGGGCACATGGATCTCAAATCTTCATTTTGGTATGAATGTTAAATTCACCTGGCTGCCCAACAAAACAAGGAGCACTCTCTGGGGGTAAGATACATGTCTTGAGGCTGAATTACAGTTCAATGTTGAATGCTTGGCTGAGTAAGGACGGCAGCAGTCATGTTCTACTAAGAATGAATGAGAGGTCAACTTGGGTCCTTAATGTTAACCGACAATTCTCTGATGACAACCCTGCATCCTTTAGGCCTTCTCAGGGCCCTCCTTCTCACCGAACACCACCACCAACCTAGAGGCATTCAGACACTTGGTTGCTTCCTCTCTTCCCAGCTCAGCTCTTCTCCCTCGATCTCCCATTCTTGGATCACCATCTGACCTACTCTCTCTCATAAGACCTGTGGATTCCTTCACCATTCTATCCCTCTACATGTACCCAAGAAAGCCTTTATGCAGAGACTTCCTAGCCTCACTTTGTCCCAGTGGTCTCCAACCTCAGCTGAACCAGAACTGTTCTTGAATCTTTTCACTATCAACCAGCTCCCTGTCTCATTTTGGAATATTCATTGTCTTCAAAATCTCTATCATTTTTCCCAGGCCCACACAACCTTCTGAGCGTGGGCCTAAGGCTCTCACCTCTGTTTCATGGAAGGAGTCTAATCTGCCAGCATGGTCTCCATCAGTTTCCATCCAGTGTCTTTCTATGTCTGCACCCCGTGCACATCCTCACCTCCGTTTTTCTGTTTAGAGGCAGAGCTTTACTGCTTACTTTAGAAAACCAAGCCCTTTGCGCACACCTAGAACACTTTAAGCACTCATGAGATGTTTGATGACCATATAAATGGGAAGAGAAAATGATAGGAATATGAGCTTCCGGATAAAAGGCCTAATAGCTTTTATTTTCTTTGTGATAAAAGAGCGTCTTCAACGTCATCTCTTTCTCCCTCTTTTGAGACATCACTGAACAAGATATTCACTGTCTTCCTGTGGTCTTATCAGTTCCTCCTCTACTGACAACGTCCCTTCAATCTTAGTGATATATCCTGTTTGCTCTTTTTTTTTTAACTTTTATTTAATGAATATAAATTTCCAAAGTACAGCTTATGGATGACAATGGCCCCCCCCCCCCCATAACTTCCCTCCTACTCACACCCCTCCCCTTTCCCACTCCCTCTCCCCTTCCATTCACATCAAGATTCATTTTCAATTCTCTTTGTAAACAGAAGATAGTTTACTATATATTAAGTAAAGATTTCAACAGTTTGCACCCACATAGAAACACAAAGTGAAAAATACTGTTGGAGTACTAGTTATAGCATTAAATCACAATGTACAGCACAGTAAGGACAGAGATCCTACATGAGGAGTAAGTGCACAGTGACTCCTGTTGTTGACTTAACAAATTGACACTCTTGTTTATGGTGTCAGTAATCACCCTAGGCGCTTGTCATGAGTTGCCAAGATATGGAAGCCTTTTGAATTCACTGACTCTGATCATATTTAGACAAGATCATAGTCAAAGTAGAAGTTCTCTCCTCCCTTCAGAGAAAGGTACCTCCTACTTTGATGACCTGTTCTTTCCACTGGGATCTCACTCGCAGAGATCTTTCATTTAGGTCATTTTGGTTTTTTTTGACAGTGTCTTGGCTTTCCATGCCTGAAATACTCTAATGGGCTTTTCAGCCGGATCTGAATGCCTAAGGGCTGATTCTGAGGCCAGAGTGCTGTTTAGGACATCTGCCATTCTATGAGTCTGCTGTGTATCCCGCTTCCCATGTTGAATTGTTCTCTCCCTTTTTTTTTTTTTTTATTCTATCGGTTAGTATTTTCAGACACTAGTCTTGTTTATGTGATCCCTTTGACTCTTAGACCTATCATTATGATCAATTGTGAACAGAAATTGATCACTTGGACTAGTGAGATGGCCTTGGTACATGCCACCTTGATGGGATTGAATTGGAATCCCCTGGTATGCTTCTAAATCTGCCTTTTGGGGCAAGTCCGATTGAGGATGTCCCAAATTGTACATCTCTTCCCTCTCTTATTCCCACTCTTATATTTACCTGTTTGCTCTTTACCTATCAATGATGTTCTTTTCTCCCCTGGAATTGACGCTTCTATTGCATTCATTTAATGAACATTTACTGAGGACTTATGAAGTGTGAAATGCTGTGGTCTAGGATCAAAACATGTATGGCCATAGACCGCAGAACGGAGCTTCATCCAGTGACAAACCATATATGTGATGGTGGTCCCATGGATTACAATGGAGCTGAAACATGCCTACCACGTAGTGACATCATGATCATTTCAAGGTTGCAGCGGCACACACTGCACATTACTCACATATCTGCAGTGATGGTGACATAAACATACCTACTATGCTGTCCATCATATAAAAGTATATAGCTATGTACATATGCAGTAGTAAAACGTGAAAATAAATTATGATATTATTGTTATATGTAATTGTTATACTTTTCCTCATTATTTTAGCACATACTTGTACTTGAGAAAAAAAGTTTACTATAGAACACTATACCATTGTCTATCAGCAGCAGTCTCCATTTCAAGTTTACTGTGTCTTTTGATTGCATCCAAAGGCCACGTGATCAATACCATCTCGGTTACGGCAAGGACACTCTGTGATGTCTTCACCATGATAGCATCACTTTGTGAACAGTGCATTTTTCAGAATCCATCTCCACAGATAAGTGATACATGACTACCTGCCCCTGGTGTCCATTCTTTGCATGCACACGGTAGCCAGATAGACATTTTTTTTTTCATCTAAATCTGGAATATGACTTCTGCTTACACTGGATGTTGGGACAACAGGCAGAAACTGGCTAACCTAGGTATTATCCACCCTACCTGGACAGATACTTTAACAGCCATAAAGCCAAGAGCCTGGAGTCTGGAGTTAGACTGCCTGAGTTGGAAACTCTGCCTGCATCACTGTGCTTACTTAGGAAAGTTAGGTAACTTCCGCCTCCCCCAGCCCCTTCACTGTTATATGGGGATAAACAAGGCACCTCCCTCACAAGATTGTTTTTAACTGGTTAAAAGTAAACTACTTAGGACTCTTCCTGGTGTACAGGAAGTGTCATGGAATCATTATCTGGTGTTGTTCTTTTAACACCAATTAGACTTACTATGATTGACATTCAATTTCAAATTTCCAAGAAAATCTCTCTTTTATTCACCTCTTACTGCAGTTCGCACTCTCTCGTGTGGCCTTTTTCTTTTCTTTCTTTTTTTTTTTTAAATTGTAGTCTTTATTTGTTGCTTACTAATTTTTTTTTTTTTGACAGGCAGAGTGGACAGTGAGACAGAGAGACAGAGAGAAAGGTCTTCCTTTTGCCATTGGTTCAACCTCCAATGGCCGCTGTGGCCGGTGCGCTGGGGCCGGCGAACCACGCTAATCCGATGGCAGGAGCCAGGTGCTAGGTGCTTCTCCTGGTCGCCCTTGGGGTGCAGGGCCCAAGCACTTGGGCCACTGCACTCCCGGGCCACAGCAGAGAGCTGGCCTGGAAGAGGGGCAACCGGGACAGAATCCGGCGCCCCAACCGGGACTAGAACCCCGTGTGCCGGAGACGCAAGGTGGAGGATTAGCCTAGTGAGCCGCGGCGCCGGCCTCGGGTGGCCTTTTTCATCTAGGTCCTTTTGTGGGGTCTACTCCTCAAATGTGCTTTGCCCTGGGCATCTGTCCATGAGCTCTTCTTGAATCTCAGCCTCTGCCCAAAGGATGTAATTCAGCCTCAGAACATCATCTACCCATCACCTTTAGCTGGATGGTTAAGTCCAAAACTTTAACCCGGACATCTCTATGGATTCCAGATTCAGGTACCCAACTTTCTGCCCAACATTGCTACTGTACATTCCAATTTTACCTCCAATTACACATGTCCAAAACTGATACAACCTTCTTTACTTATACCTTTCCATTCTTTTCCTGTGTTGAGGAAACTACAGCCTTCAAGTACAAACTAGAAACCTTCAAGTCCAACAAATTGAGAACCTGTGGTTCCAGGGCTTACAGATTGTTTGAAGTGCCCTCCTCCTTCCTACTCCCAGGACTACAGCTTTACTTCCCACTCTTGTCAGGGAAATGGGAATCACCCAGATGTTCTCCATGCCTCTGCAACTACCCCATGAAATCCAGCCTACTGGAGTCTGTGGACCTGTACTATGCTTAGCAAGAGGGGCTGCAAAGTCATGTGTCACACTCCAGGGGGTACTTATGAGTGAGTGAGGCAGGCTAGGCTGAGAAAGGAAATATTATCTATTTTTTAATGTTTAAAATATTTATTTTATTTAAAATAAAAAGAGAGAGAGGGAAAGAGGGAGGGGAGAGATATATCAACATTGATCCTCCATCAGATAGATCCTCCATCCTGCATTTGCTACTCTCCAAATACAAAAACAGCAAGGGCTGGGCTGGAGCAGAAGCTAGGAGCTAGGAATACAACCCAAGTCTCTCATGTGGCTGACAGGGACCCAACTACTTGAGCCACCACTGACGCCGCCCAGGGTGCACATAAGCAGGAAGGTGGACTCATGAGCGGAGCTGGAACTTGGGCACAGGTATTCTGATGTGGAATGGAGATATCCCGAGTGGCATCCTGAATGCTAGACCAAACACCCCATCCAATTTTTCTTGAAGCTTGGAAATGTTTTGGTTTTCTCTTACCCAGTTTTGGCATAGACTCGAGAGAAGAGAAGTATTTCTTTACTGTAAGAAAATCACGCCCTGAATTTATCTCAGCGTCAGTGAGGAAACAGTGTCCATGTCTCATTTAATGGAACATGACTTTCCTGCTACGGCTAGTGGATGGTGTGCAATGTGAATGCAGAGATGTTGGGTCTTCCTTTCCTTCCATCCTTTCTCCCTCCCACCCTCCCTCCCTTTCTTCTTTCCTTCCATTTTTTTTTTTTTAGAGAGATAGTCTCTGAATTTTTAAGTGAGAAAGAATATCAAAATTCAGTAGACTGAGCAAACAAATAATGAAGCTAGATTTTTCCAGAATGTAACCAATTTATAACTTCTCCCTAACACATAAATTTGACCACATAAGTTGCCTACCCAGACGATAGTAGAATCCCCTTGTCCCTATAGAATGTTGTCCAAAATGTTCAACAGAGTAGGTATTACCTTTCATATCTTGGTCCCCACCTCTCCTCTCTGATATCTCCTTTCTCTAGCACTTCATGCTCTGGCACAGATCAAACAAAGTCTGCATGCATATGCCTATACCCTACCTCTATGCTGTTGTTATGATGTCCGCTCCAATTACAACAGCAGGACCTTCTGGCTTTGCCTAATTCCCATTCAAGTCTTCAGGCTCAGTGCATGACGTCCTGCAGGAAGACATAACTGCTCTTTCTTTGTGTATTTCTCTTTCACTCTATGTCCTTCTATTCTATGGAGATGTGTCTGTCTTTGTCACAGTAGACTCCAACCTCTCTGAAGGTATAGGCATGCCTATTCATATTTGTATCTTAGCCTGGATTATACTTTTGTGTAGCCACAGTAGAAAGTCAATTGAGTAGATTTTTTTTTTTACTAACATGAATGAAAGGATTAATAAGCAGTTCAAACTCCTTTACTACCTTGTGGCTGCTTCTGCAGTAATAATAATCAAGATGTCTTAGAATTAATAACAAATTTTACAGCTCACGGTTATTCCAGTAGCATTATATTTTTCTTGTCCACATCACTCCTATAAAAGAGCATTATTTTCACTTTGCAGTGAGAAAATGAAGACTCAGAGATGTGAGGTGACTAACGCAGATTACATAATTACAAAGAGAAGTTATTAAATTCTGTTATTCTGCCTTTCATATGCAGTTTTATTTTTCTAATGTTAGCACTATTCTCAATGTAATACAAAGTCTCAGGGGATAGAATTCAGAGGGTGTGTGATCCTAAGTAGGAAAAAAAATGACATCTTTCCTTTCCTTAACTTTTAACTGAAATTAGCATCACCTTTAATTACATAAGAAAGCAACCAACTACACATGATAGCTAATACTTGTAACTTTGTCACAAATAGAAATCACACAGATTTTTGTGTAATATTACTGCCATTATAGAGTTATTAACATGTTGCTTTATATTCTTTAACATTTTTAAACTGTAGTTGCTATACATTTAAAGATGAATGTTGTTACTTACTGTATTAATAAAGGAGCATTCATATCACTCACAAAGTTATGTCTAAAAGTATGTTGAAAACTGCATTTTAGTATTACTCATTTTCTTAGTTGCCCTATGTATTCTGTTTGATACCTTTATTAAAGATATTAAACAATTAAAAGGTACTGTGGCATGGTGGTGCAACAGGTTAAGCTGCTGTTTGTAACATCAGCGCCCCATGTTGGAGTGCTGGTTTGAGTCCTGGCTACTCCACTTCTGATCCAGCTTCCTGCTAATGTGCCTGGGAAGACAGAGGAAGATGGTTCAAGACCAGGATTGAGTCCCCGGCTCCTGGCTTCAGCCTGGTCCAGCCCAGGCTATTAAGGACATCTGGGGAATGAAGGAGCTGATGGAGGTGATCGGAAGTGATCCCTCTCTCTGCTGTTTAAATAAATAAATAAAAAGTCCTCAAAGAGGACTCGCTAGCCTTTGATTTCATGGTATATCCTAAGTTAACAAGCCCTGTGACTTCCTTCTTATTCTGCCCCTTCACTAGAAGACTAACTCCCCCAGAGATGTGATAGGGCTCTGTGTCACACACTCACTGCTCTCCTAACCAGATAGGCTCAGGCTCTCCATGACTGCCATGACTTCCTACGCACACCTCTCTGCTCTGCGTCTTGCTAATGCTGAATGTGTGGACTGGGCAAATCACTTAACCCCAGTGCTTCAGTTCTCTTATTCGTACAGAACTGTTGCTGGATTAACCAGGATAACACATTTAAGGTGTTGAGATCCGTACCTAGCAAGGTGCGCTAAATCTGCTGGTTCTTTTATTGCTATTTTCATCTTATTTCTTCTAGGGCAGAATGCAGCACTGCAGAAACCACTAACAAATGATCAGAATTGACTTGAAAGTGGACATAATTTACCAGTTTTGGTGTCTCGTGGTTTATTTGCTTGGGTGTACTTCTCGATAGATTTTGGGTTCCAGTCCTCCACAGAAACTTACACACTCATCTACCTATTCACTGTCTGTTTGAAGTTAACTTTGGTTTGTTAACAATCACACTAGAAGCTGCAGAGTTCAGGAGAATGTCACGGGGAGCTGTAAATGAACGTGAATGGTCATGTTCCCTGTAAAGTAGACAACAGGCTGAAGGTGGGAATGAGTGGACCCACAGCAGGTGATGCACTATGGGTGAATTTAGCTAGAACATCTAGAAAGTTTGGAGAGGGACTATGCAGTGGGCTCAGTGGAGGAACCAACAGCATGATTGCTAGAAGACCCATGGTGCAATCCTGGCTCCAGCAATCACTAGTAGAGTAAACTTGACCAAGTCTTTTTAGCTCTTTTTTTTTCTCAGATTTCCTCTCCATGGAACAGAAGAGTGCTGCCACTAACCTCACAAGACTGCCATGAGATACACTGGAGCTGACAAACCTAAGTGCCTCCAACAATACCCAGCACATTGATGGATATCCAACAAGTGCTAGTTTCTTTCTCTTTATTCACTTTCAAAGTATGAGGGGCACCGTTCAAATACCAGACAAGTCCTTCTAAAACCTTATCTAGGGGCTGGTTCGAGTCCCAGCTGCTCCACTTCCAATCCGGCTCTCTGCAATGGCTTGGGAAAGCAGTGGAAGATGGCCCAAGTCCTTGGGCTCCTGCACCTGCGTGGGAGACCCGGAAGAAGCTCCTGGCTCCTGGCTTTGGGTCAGTGCAGCTCCGGCCCTTGTGGCCAAATGGAGAGTGAACCAGTGCATGGAAGACCTCTTTCTCCCTCTCCCTTTCTCTCTGCCTTTCCTTCTCTCTGTGTAACTCTGACTTCAAATAAACAAATAAATCTTAAAAAAAAAAAAAAAAACCTCTTATCCAAATGATAACACCAAATGACCCAACACTGCAAAAGAGAATCTGATTGTTCAGCCTCCGCTGTTGGACAGACTTGGACATGCCATGGACAGGTAAATCACGTCTCAGAGGAGAAGCACAATGACCAAAGCCAAGGTTTCGCGAGCATGATACAGACCTTCCCTATGACCACTTCCCTCTGCTGAGGATGACCTCATTAAGCAGCAAGTGCACTCAGATGATTTGATTCTGTGCAATGGCCATTGTGTTTCTCTTCCTGTGATTCACATGCAAATGAGCATGTGTCTAATTAACTGGACACAGCAGTGCACCATCCATCACTTTGATGGAGCCCTTTTGTCTTCTCAAAAGGGGAAGTTAAGTGCTGTGTCTTCCCTAGGAGTGATAGGTTTGAGATGAAAGCTGACTTAGTGATTCTTTTTCGACATAAGTCTCCTATCCATCTAGTATAAATTGGGTACCGAAGTGTGTAATTCAATTCCCTTTAATTTTCATTCCTTAATGACAGGCATATATAAATGATTTGTCCTTATAATTGAATATGCTGCTGGTGAACTTGTAGCTAATCCCTAACATTGCAATGAGGGAAGCTCTGTGAAGTTCAGGTGGAAGGGAAGGGCACCAGACTCGTTGCTATCTTCTTCCAGGTTTACCTCCCTTTTCTATTAGGGATCAGCAGATTTTTCTATAAAAGAATACTAAATATTTTTGGCCTTGCAAGTCAGATAGTCTGTATTGTAACACTTCATCCCTGCTGTCGCAGTGTGAAAGCAGTTACAGAAAATGCATTAATAGTCAAGTGTGGCTGTATTCCAATAAAATTTTATCTACAAAAACAAGTGGCAGGCCAGAGTGGGTGTCAAGATGTAGTTTCTTGACCTCTGCTTTAGACAAGTGGTTCTCAGAGGACAGTCTCAACAATCATAACAGTGTTCAGAGATTATTTACAAATGCACACTTTCCAGCCCTGCCGTAGACTACTGAATTAGAAGCCTTGGAGATGGGGCTGAATAATCTGTGGTTCAAGAAGTCTACTAGGTGGTGCTGATGCGTGCTAATATTGAGAATCTTGGATTTAGGCTGAAGAGTCATACATCCAATCCAAATAGCATCCTACTCACTTCAAAAACTTTTCATGCTGAATGCTAATTTCAATGTCTGCAACTGCATCAATATTTATATATTCGTTCAATATAAATTATCCATGGAGAATTTCTCAGAGAAAATTAGTTTGCCCATACTTCACTGCATAGATCATTTGTTCACTTGTTGACTGATTAAAACAATAATCTTATAAAGCAGATAATCCCTCAGTGCTAAATTCTACAAAGGGGCACATTCCACCAGCACACATTTTTGGATCAGACACTGCACAATCAGAAGACTTTATTCCAACTGAAAATAAAATGTTAAATAAAATGATAGAAATGGAAAATGTCCTATACATAATCTGCTAAACAGATGTCATAATGAACCAGCTAGTTTTATAATAAAGGAAATAAAGTTCTTGAGACACAAAGTTTGGAAAATATGAAATGCCTCAGAGATTTAAATGTCTAAGTTTTGTCTAATAATCTTTGAGCTGTGACAAAAATTAAACTTGGATAAAAGATAGAATATTAACTTTTCACCATTATTTCAGATTACTGCTACACTATTATTGGTAAGTTAAATAAACAGATCATTTAATAAAGCATCCTTGTGAAGTAGGTACAGCTATCAATATTTTATAGATAAGAAGCCATGATTTAGAAGAGATAGGGACTGGAGTTTGGTACAGTGGGTTAAGCCTTAACTTGGGATACTGGCATCCAATACCAGAGTGCCAGTGTGAGTCCTAGTTGCTCTGTTTCCAGTCCAGCTTCCTGCTAATGCACCTGGGAGAGCAGTGAAATGCCTGGGCCCCAGTGAGGGACCCAATTGGAGATCCTGGCTCCTGGCTTCAGCCTAGCCCAATGTTGGCTGCTGTGGCCTTTTGTGGAGTGAACCACAGGATGGAAGATTCTCTCTCTGCTCTGCACTCCCTCCTGCCAGCCCAATACAAATGTATTGGCAGCTACTATGTAGGTACTCCCCTTGGGTTTTGGGAAGTGATGAGAATGTTACTATTTTACACAGTACACTCTTTCTTTAAACCTGAAGAAAGTTCCCTTCAGGGAAAGCTACTTTATGCAGGAAAAGATATTCCACCCAGGAAAAGCTATTTCTCTTCTTAGAACCTGTCTGGATTGAGCAGGGAACATTCTAAATACGGTAAATAATCTTATTTATCTTATTTTCCTCTTTGCAATGCTCATTGGGAGGCTTAAAACCAAATTTGTGGTCTGATATTAGCATTTTATAGGCCCCTAAAACCTTCCCTTTAGGTGGGCTAGGTCCCCACCTGTCTTCCTTGCATCAGCCTCCTACCCTCATTTCCCCTACATTCTGACTTCTGTAACATCTGAATTATATCTTATTTTTACCTTGTTGTATGGGATACAGTCAAACAAGGGTACTACATGAAGTTCTTGGAAAATGGAATTAATGGCTCATTTTAATGCAAATAATTTTTCAAATGCATTGTATTTTCAAAATACACATGTTCATGTACCCTTTGAAGACCACATATAGGCACGGATTTCAAAAATTTTTGTACCCAAATAAATTTGTCTTTTTTAAGGTTATCTATCCATTTGAAATGCAGAGTTATAGAGAAAGAGAAAGAGAAAGGAGAAAGAGAAGGAGGGGTGGGGGGAGAGAGAAAGAGAGAGGGAGAGAGATCGAGATAGAGATCTTTTATCCACTGGTTCACTTTCCATATAAATACAATAACAAGACTGGGCCAGGCTGAAGCCTAGAGTCACGAGCCAGGAGCCTCTTATGGGTCTCACCATGTGGGTGCAGGGACCCAATAACTTGAGCCATCCTCTGCTGCTTTCTCAGGCCACCAGCAGGGAGCTGGGTCAGAAGCAGAGCAGCTGGGACTCGAACCACAGGCTGTGGCTTTAACCCATTGTGCCACAGTACTGACCCCTAAATTTGTCTTTCAATTTCATTTTATGCAAGCTTTTTCAACTCCCCCCATTTACAAGTCACTTTTAATCTTCTTTAGAATACTTATAAATGAAGAATGAAAGGAATGGAAACCATTTTCAGCACCATGGAAAGTTTCCTAATAGAGCAGCCAGATCAGAATCAGCCCTTGAGGCATTTGGATCTGACTAAAAAGCCCATGAGAGTTTCACAGGCATAGAAAGCCAAGACATTGGTGGTGGGGGGATGACCTAAATGAAAGATCTCTGTGAGTGAGATCCCACCTGAAAGAAAGGGCCATCAAAGACAGCAGTACCTTTCTCTGAAGGGAGGAGAGAACTTCCACTTTGACTATGGCCTGTCTAAATAAGATCACAGTTGGTGAACTCAGGAGGCTTCCATAGCCGTGGCAGCTCATGACAAGAGCCTCGGGTGATTACTGATGTCATAAATAAGAGTGTCGATTGTTAAATCAACAACAGGAGTCACTGTGCACCTGCTCCCCATGTAGGCTCTCTGCCCTTAATGTGTTGTACTGTGAGAATTAACGGTAAAACTACTACTCAAACAGTACTCTATACTTTGTGTTTCTTTGTAGGTGCAGTCCACTGAAATCTTTACTTAGTATATACTAAGTTGAACTTCTGTATATAAAGATAATTGAAAATGAATCATGATGAAGGATGGGATGGGAGAGGGATTAGGAGATGGTTGTGGGTTGGAGGGAGGTTATGGGGGGAAGCTGCTATAATTCAAAAGTTGTACTTTGGAAATTTATATTTATTAAATAAAAGTTGAAAAGAAAAAAAATAGTGGCCAGAATCAGGCCAGCAGAAGTGGAGTTGGCTGTGTCTGCTAAGGAGTGATAAGATATCACAGATATAAGAGGCTACCCAGTGACTTGCTATTCATTTTTGAATCTCTGTGCTTATTTAATCTCAGCTTTTCACAGAGACAGCTGTTTGCTCCACATTTGTGTTAAATTCAAATCAGAGGTCAAGTTTTGAAATGGACTATGAACAAGCCTTTAATTTATGCTGTTTTGTACAATATACACCTGTCCTGCCTAACCTGCTTGGGGACTATGTTATTAGATGATCAATTAATGAACAGTTTCTCAAATTTAAACATTAGCCTAGAGCTCAAGAAAGCAACTTGGCCTGAATTTGCTTTTGTAAATTTTTTCTGCTATTATTCCCTGAGGCACCTGCCAAACTAATTAGTGTCTTTGGAACATGCTTTGTGATTTCCATCTACTCTGTCCTGTTTCTTCTACTTATGTTACTTGGGTTAGTACAATAGCTTACATTTATCAAACAACTACACATCACTTCACTTATTAACTTACTTAATCCTTGCATTGATCATAACAGGCAGAGGGGTAAGAGCTGAATTCCTTTTATGTCTATGATCTATATTAGCTTTATCTTTCTGGAAATATTCATATGCATCATGTTTTAATACTTTAAGGACTGTTTATAAATGAAAACTCAAAAGCAAAGACATAATTCTGTTTCCAGGAAGCTGATAATTCCAACCCACTTTGCCATACTCCCAAGGCCATGCTCTCATCCATGGTATCTTTGGTCTTCAACTTTGGTTGCCCCTTAGTATCCCTTAGGAATCTTGGCCATATGAGGGGTATGGACAAGACATGGATGCCTTTAAGAACCTCGCTAGGTGATTCTAACATGCAGTCTGGGTGAATACTCAGGGAACTCCTCAATTCTCCTGGTATGAAATGCCTTTCTATGCTTAAGACACCTTAATTCTACTCTTTCTCCCTTTTTCCTCATTAGTAGTATTGACTCTCCTCTTGACACAATGATCCCTGATGCAGTACCCAAAGTTTCCCCAACAACTTGGGAATCTTCTCCTGACCTTGACCTTCTGAATGCGTATAATGCAGAGCTTCACAGGCCTGTGTCTAATAAGATGCTAGGATTTCTTCTAGGAGGCACTTCTACTTCCAAAGTCTGCATTTTTGCCAACAGAGCTGAGCTATACCTTTGCAACCCTAAGCATCAGAGTCCCGACTTAAATGTAAGACAGAATCTACATCTTTTTGGCATTTGTTGGGCTTATTCCCTGTATTGGGCATAAATGTGGGCCTGGTTACAATAAAAAAGCAGTAAAATTAGAAGCAATTGAACTCATATGCAATGTGGTGATACACCCAAACATAAATACAACCAAGCTATTAACCTACACAAAGCACTTCCATGCCTGACCCCAGTGCCCTGGGACAGAATTTCCACAGGAATGCTGCATGGAGTTGATATTCTTGACAACTCTGGTCTCAACATGTCTCCAGAACAATCCTACTCTCTTCCCTACCCAGGCACATTCAACTAATTTTGGTTCCTTGGACTGGTCATGCTTCTCTTGAGCATTCTAGATTTTGGGATATGTTCTTGCTTCTGTCTTCAGTGTTGTAGTCCATCTTCTTCCCTGGTCACTGCAGTCTCAGTTGTGTGTTAATGCTGCTGGAGATCTCTGTCTCCATGGTTAAACACCCTCATCTCTGCTCTTAGAGTGCTCCAGGCTGATCCTCACCGCCGCACACAGCATACATTTTACTTGTCATCTTCCCTTGCCCTCCCAATTACTAAGGCAGGAGCCATGACTATCGGCCTGTCAATCTTTGATGTTCAGTATAAAAAATGATGAGTATTTGTGGAACAAAGCTTCTGATTTGGGCATCTTCTAAAGCCTCTGATGTGTCACTTTTGGTGTAGACAGGAGGGGGTATTAGACACATTTCTCTTAAATTCCACAGATTCTGTAAGATGAGACCCTCAAAAATGACAAAAAATGACAAGTTTTAGATGACCATTGTTAACCATGAAATGTATACCAAAATTCTGTCAGCCAGTCAGCAGGCTGGCAAGGCTGTTTATAGAGTTTTGCCATCTGAATAATCATTAAGTGTATTGAATAATTCTACCTTTGATCAAAAGTTCTGTGTAAAGTCAAGCTGATATGTGTTTTGTCCACACTTGGAACCAGGGATAGAAGCCAGGGATAGAACAAATGTCTGTTCAAGATTTTTGCATAGAAATTCTCTGTGTGTGCATGCAAAGAAGAGGGTGAGTAATGGCAAACTCTTCAGTGAGCTTCCAAACAATCAAAGTACAGGACCCGATGGGCTTCTACAATTGAATCACTTTATATTCAATCTCTTGTAAGTAGCAGCCAAGAAGACATTTATTTACACTGTCTTCTATTGCCTGTAATAAGCTCATAGCTGGAAGAAGCTGTGCTCAGGCAGAAATACAGAGGCAAGGGAGGAACCTTCCTCGGAACAGTGGTTTGATTGCTGTAGAAACTTAGTTCATAGCAACCTCAAGTTACCCCATAAGGATCCTTCAACAACCAACTCTACAATAACACACTGTAAGAAGCTTACATTCTATAAATGTTTCAGAGAGTTAAAAGACAATTATTTAGTTTATAGATTATTGCCTCTATGAAGCTAAACAGATATCTAGGTTTTGATTGGCCCTATCTAGCAGAAAGACTTAATTGTTCCTTTCATATAGAGTGTATTGAGTTCCATTTGATTTGTACATAAGTACTACCTCATTTAATATTCTAGTCAACTTTTAAAAGGTTATTTGCCTGTTTGTTTTCATTTTTTTACTTGAAAAGCAGAGAGAGAGAGACCTGCCATCTGCTGGTTCACTCCCCAAATGCTGGCAATAGCCAAGAAGGGGCCAGGCCAAGGTCAGAAGCCCTGAGCTCAAACTGTTTCTTCCATCTGGGTGGCAGGGACCCAGTGATTTTAGCCATCACTACTGCCTCCTGAGGGTATGCATTGGCAGGAAGCTGGAATTGGAAGTAGAGCCAGGACTGCAACTCCAGCATTCTGATTTGGGATCAGGTGTCCCAAATGGTATCTCAACTATTGCACCAGACACCCGTTCCCTCTCTGCTTTTGAGAAAGATGTCCTTCTTAGTTTTCATTTCCAGGAGAACCACACAGTGACAGGCATGAGACAATCACTGGCAGAACTAGGACTGAAATCCAGGCCGCCGTGATTCTACAAGTCTCAGTGATTTTACATTGCCCTGGAAACTTTCCACTTGTCTGTTAGGGAATGAATGCAATGCTAAGTTTTTACTTAACATGAGACATTCAGGCCGCAGCATGTAAATCTGTATGGATGAATTACACCACATTTGTTTCCCTTAAATAAAAAAAAAAATGAAAAAGACATTTAGGCTTATTTTGCTTTGGCACTGTTTGAAGTATTATTTTAGATATTTTGAAATCTATTGTCAGACACTACATAGGAGATTTTTGCTTCAGAAAAGGACTCTTCATGCTGTCTCCTTACAAAATTCCATGAGGCTCATTATCCAATTTCTCACCAGAGTCCTCCAGTGTGCCTTCTTTAAGAGTTGGGTGGGCACATTGCAGTTTTCAGAACTATGTTAGGAAGTAGAAACTCAGCTTGATGATTTCACCATCTATCTTTTCTGAGATATCTCTCTGAGATACAGTCTCCTTGTTCTTTGGGATTTACCCACAATGGCTGAATCTCAAGTTCCAGATCAAAACCCACGATTCGTGCCCATGCTGTTCTGTTTGCCTGGGATGTTTACTGGGCTAACTTGAGCTCTATCTCACATCTCAGACTCCATGTCACTTCTTCAGAGAAATCATCTCAGCTTCTACCCTCCTTCAGATTGCTAGTGTATCCTCTCTGAGGACTGAGTTCTCTTCCTTCTGAACATGTAGTTCCTACTTGCATATTTTTAGCTATGGTTGGACTTAGGCCTTCTCTCCTGATGGACTGCGGGCTCCATGAGAGAAAGGGGCTACTTTTGCTCATTATTAGGTGCCAATTGTTTGGCCCAATTCCCCACACTTAGTCTACATTCCAAAAATAATTGTTGAGTGAATTAATGAGATTCTCTAGCAGAGGAGATTCCCAATCCAACAAAAATTATGGTACAACACTGTAAGCGATGATATCCCTTATGCTGAATGTTCCAAGAACCTAGAGGAGGCCATGACTGCCTTTAGGAATGGTGATCTGAGCTGAGGATACAGGTTAGGTAATGAAAGGGAACATCAGATAGGGTAGCAATGGGTATTGAGACATTTTTATCAGAATTCATTGTACTCAAGATATGAATGCAGAGATCCTGGCAATCTTGAGTTGGGCAGTTGAAAAAAATAGATGGATTTGAGATACATGGAATAAAAATGATGATGGTGTGTGCGTTGATGGCAGTGTTCAAGCAAGAGCCTAATATACCTATGGGTGCTGTCACTTTTCCAGGAATGAGATATAAGAAGTGACCAGGTACTCTACATCTTTCCTGTCCTTGCTTCTGATTCTATTTCCTACCTATTATTTCTACCAGTTTCCATTTGGGGTCTCAAATATACATTTACTGTGTCCTGAAAGAAATGTTCTAACTTCCCTAGGTCTTCAGGTTTCTTTTCTGTTCCACAAAGATAATTACACTCATCATGTAAGGCTGATGTGAGGATTACCTAAGTTATACCCACAATACATAGGCTTGGAACATGGTAAAGACTTAATAATCATAAACTGGTACAGTAATTAGTTTGAAATTAGCATCATAACTATTGTCTCAGATGGCTAAGACCATGGCCACCTGATGTGGTAAGACTTAACCTCTGTGGCTTGTAGACACAAGATAATGAGGATGTCTATCCAGAATGTGCTCACAAGAGGAAAGGTGACACTATTCATGAACACAAATGGTCTGGCTCCTGGTTGTACTTCAGCTGATCTGCCTTGAGTGCTGCTATAGCAAAATCTCTGTCCTTGGATTTCACAATCCTAAGTACGTCCTCACAGTAACTTCCCCTTTGCCTTGAATCACTATATAGAGAGGTATGGATTCCTTGTACACTAGAAAGCATTGAGTATTTGATAAAAGAAAAATTAGTGGCAAGGCAACAAAGAAGACCATGAACAGTAACTTCTAAATCAGCATATGCAGGTCATTCTAAAATTAAAGGAATGTAACATTCCTTTTTTTAAAGATTTTATTTATTTATTTGAGAGGCAGAACTACAGAGAGAGAGAGAGGAAGAGGTAGACAGAAAGGTCTTCTATCTGCTGGTTCACTCCCCAAATGGCAGCAATGGACAGATCCAAAGCCAGGAGCTAGGATCTTCTTCCAGGTCTCCATGGAGGTATAGGAGCCCAAGCACTTGGGCCTTCCTCCACTGCTTTCCTAGGCCATAGCAGACAGCTGGATTGGAAGAAGAGCAACTGGGACACAAACTGGCACCCATATGGGATGCTCCAGATGGAGGCTTTACTTACTATGCCACTGTGCCGGCTCCATGACCTTCCTTTGAATGAGAGGCTAGTTAACTGCCCATTTTACTAGTTTAAGTGATATTACTCGATCAATTCATTAACCACTATCCTTAATTTAAAAAATGATGTGATAATGAAAATACTAAATAATACAAGTTAGTCTTCAATTTATAAATGAAATTGGTGTTGAGAAAGGTGAGAGTGTTCCATCAACGTTCTAGATCAGTTGGAAATCTTGAACTCATCTGGTTCTGTGTTGCTGGTACACACGATTTCCTCTTTAAAAGCACTGTATCCATGTAGGAGCCCTGGCTCCTCCTCTCGTTTCCTTCAGTCATCTGTGCATGGTAGAAGGGTAGGGAGGTCAAAGATACTGGGGGTTATGACTTCTATTGAAGAAACACTGTGCAATATGCCAACTTCTGTGATTAGATGGTTGTCATTGGAAGGCAGGCCAAAGGACATAAAGCAAGAGTGTTAAGCTGCATATAGAAAGCTTTCCTGGCTGGATGCTGGAGAGGTGGGTCTGTAGGTGGATACACATCTTCCTGGTGCTAGTGGAAGACCTCATTTCTCCTACCCATATGGTCCTTCCTTCCTGCCTTCCTTCAGCTCAAAGCAGCCTGGAGTAGCAAGGGGTATGCTTCTGTGTGTGAGTCTGTGTGTATGTGTGTGGGGGGAAGGCATATAGCCAGAAAATACTGATCCTTCAATTTGCTTTCTGAGTCCTTGGATAGCTTTTGAACTGCAACACCAAATATATGGACCTCTCTTCTCTGGTTACTGAGTAAATCACATCTTCCTATTTGGGGTAGCAGGAGGCTCAGAAATTCAAGGAGCTTGAGAAGATGGAGGAGCACAGTGTTAATTTTGCAAAATATTATTCATCTGCATAGATTCTTACACGGATCCCGGGAGGGGACACAGGTTTTCTCACTTCCTCAGATGAAGTTATCAGAAGCTTCTCCATAGAAATGTACCAATACACTCAGCAGCTTCCAGGCTGGCTGCAGAAGGACAGGGCAATAGATTTTCCTAGAAGTGTGAAATAATTCACCAGGCTCGCTCGTTATTCATATGGACAGCACATTAATAACACAGGGCCCTGAAATCCTGCCTCATCTGGGCTGGGCCCCAGCTATAGGGATGAGGAGCTGACTCCTTAGATTTAGAAAAACATTTTTTCCCCCTTTCTAGAAAAAAAAATAAGGATTAAAAGTACTCTCATATCAGAGAAGACCAGGGTTTTCAAAACACCCGAGTTCTTTGAAGACGAATGAAATCCAAAGACTTTGGTGAAACATTAGGGAAATTCCCTTATTTATGAATTTGGAATTATGCAAGATAGAAAACTGACAAACATCTGAGGTATATCTATCATAATTGTCCTTTTTCTTACTCCTCTCTCTCTCTCATACACATACACACACCATGACAAACGTTTGCACAGAGAAATTTTCACTTCCCAAGTGGCTTCACAGATTATACTAGGGCTTGTTATATTCAGATACAAGTATGTACATGAAACACAGTTTCACATACAGCTTTCCCATTGCAATGATATGAAATTGCTTAGGAGATTTCTTAAATGATATCCAGATTCGTGACTCTAATCCTGTTGAGAAAATACAGGCAGCCCAAGGTCCAAGAAGTACTGCTGACTCAAGTCATTGTGAGCAGTGAGAATGCATAACAGTTCATAGTATGTTCCCCACACTTCCCGTCACATTGCAACATTTCCTATCTATCATCTTCCCTCTGGGTGAACTAAATGGAGAAGAGTGGTTAACTAATGGAGTTTGTAAGCCATTTATCACTGTGTATGATTTAAATGAAAATTTTCTTTTCTCCCTCCTTAAGACCGAGTATTACTAAACCTTTCAGCCCTGCCTTCTGATTGATGAAACATTTCATTTCAGCGTTTAATTTATGTTTCCTCAATTGAATGATATTAAGCATTTTTCCATGTTTCTTAGCTATTTTTTTATCTCACTTTCTGTGAATAATTTAAGACACTTCACCAGGCTAAAAATAGAGGTTCAGATATCCTATACAATGAAATACCATTTATTAGGTTTCATGTGAATATCTATAGGCCTGCATATGCTGAGATGTTTTCTGGACAGATGCACAGAAACCTGACAACAATGGTTTTTTCTTGCAATTAACATATAAGAGGGTTGGAGCAGAGATTTGGGTTGGTAGGTAACATGCTGGTTAAGTGGCTGGTGGGGGGGGGGGGCATATCAGGATGCCTTGGTTGGAGTCCGGGTGTTAGCTCCCACTTCGAGTTTCCTGCTAATGCACACTTGGGAGGCAGCAGACGCTAGATCAAGAAGCTGAGTCCCTGCCGCACACACACAGGAGACCTGGATTGCATTCCTGATTCCCGGTGTTAGTCCTGGCCTAACCCTGGTCCTGGCAGGCGTTTGGAAAAAGAAGCAGTAGATGGATGCTGTCTCTCTGTCTTCCAAATAAATGAAACATAAAATAAATTTTAAAAATATGTAAGAGGGGAAGAGAGGGAGAATTACTTTTTTTTTTTTTTTTTTTGACAGGCAGAGTGGACAGTGAGAGAGAGAAAGAGAGAAAGGTCTTCCTTTTTCCATTGGTTCACCCCATAAGGGCTGCTGCGGCCAGCGTGCTGTGGCCAGCACACTGCTCTGATCCGAAGCCAGGAGCTAGGTGGTTTTCCTGGTCTCCCATGCGGGTGCAGGGCCCAAGCACTTGGGCCATCCTCCACTGCAGTCCCGGGCCACAGAAGAGAGCTGGACTGGAGAGGAGCAACCAGGACAGAATCCAGCGCCCCGACCAGGACTAAGAACCCCCATGCCGGCACCGCATGCAGAGGATTAGCCTATTGAGCCACGGCACCAGCCGAGAATTACTTTTGTTCTTACCCTTTCTTTGCTGGGTTTGTGTACCCAAGAATTGTTTTTTAAATTTTAATTGACAATTAATAATTGTGGTATTTATGGGGGAATATTTTGATATACATTACACTATCAAATACATACACACATTTTTATATACCTCAGGTAATATATATTACCTTTATATTAAAGAGTACATTTCTATTTTAAAAGTTCACTTGTGTCTTCATGAGAGTAGGTGGGAAATGACTAAGAGAGGCAGGCACTGCACATTTCACTGTCTCTGGGAGCCAGGTAGCTACCAAACATCCATGTGTCCAAGCCTTAAAGAAACCACAAGGAACACAGAGGCTTGTGGGTAACAGGACTCTCCCTGGCCAAGCCCCCATGTCCAGTGTCCCAATGCCTTCAGCAACAGGTCTGAAGGTAGTTTCTGCTAGTGGCTGCACTGAACTGGCAAAGAGAAAGGCAACATGTACTCTTGGCACGAGAGGGGACTATATGACAGCTGAACTCCTGGTCTCTTTATTATGAGAAGGGACACACACAGAGACAGACCTTTTCTTAGACTGTATCAAAAGGATTCTCACTTTTTCTACGTCCTTCCCTTGTTGTTCTTACGAAGGCAGATTTGGATCCCTTACATAGCTGGGTAGGTTCGGGTGCCAAGTTATAGCCCAAATGCTATTGCCATACATACGTACATACACTTCAGAAACTATGCCTGCACGTACTGCTATTTGACTAATGACACGATGGAAGAGCTTCCAATAAGAGCAAGGGATTCTCCCTTCAAAATGTCTTCAGAAAAAGCCAGCTGAACTCAGCATTAAATCAGCTGGAACCTGCTTTGAAAGAATGGGCAGGTTTCATGGCCAGTGTTGTGGTGCAGTGGGTTAAGCCGCCTCCTGCAATGCCAGCATCCCATACTGGAGTACCAGTTCCAGTCCCAGTCCCAGGTGCTCCACTTCCAATTCAGCTCTGTACTAGTGCTCCTGGGAAACCAGCTAGGTGCTTGGGCCCTGCTGCTCATGTGGGAGACTCAGATGGAGTCCTGGGCTCCTGGCTTTCACCTAGTGCAGGCTTGGCTGTTGTGGCCGTCTGGGAAGTGAATCAGGTGTTGAAGATCTCTCTCTTACTCTCTCTCTCTCTCTGACTCTGTCTCCCTCCTTCTCTCCTTCCTTCCCTTTACCCTCTCCATTGCTCTGCCATTCAAATAAATAAATAAATAAATCTATTTTTTAAAAAAACAAAAACATAGGCAAGTGTCAAACACAGATGGCAGAGGCCACCATTTCGGCAACATAAGTCTCAGCTCCTCTACAACAATTTGTTACCGTGGCATCTCACTATGTGTGGACAAGTAAGTCAATTCACAGAACCAAATGAAGCCATCCTTTCTGTCTCCTGAAAAATTCAACACTTGTGAATAAAAACAGGAGCTATACCTTTTCATACTAGGTTTGCAGTGGATGGTCTCCAGATGATTTCACACTGCAGTTGAGAGGGACATGTCACTAGGATATTGTAAATCGCATTACAATCACAGCAGTTGTGCACTCTTTGGTCAGCCAATCTTAGGAAAAACACTGATATATGGGTATAAGGACTATCAGTTGAACTCAGAATGCCAAAAGCCATTCCTGAAAACTAAAAACAAGCCACAGTCTATATTAAATAGTCTACAGCATCATGGTCAAAGTCTGTTTCATGAAACAATGAGAATAGAGGACATGATGATCCTCTACACAGAAAAAGGTTCTGCACTCAGCAAAGGTTGGGAAACCCTGGATGAAGTTTGATGAGTTACTTGTCTGCAGAAATCCCAGAACCATTAATATGCTGTCATGTTTTGTAAGGCTAAGAAGGAGATGGGGTATGTAATATTTTTCATATATGTATCTCACATTATTCTGACACTGAATTTCAAATTTCCTACAATCCTCACACCTTTTGCTCTACTATGACTGTCACTAAAAAATTATTATGTGGTGTCAAGAAAATTCTATCATGTCTCTTCCAAAGCAGTAATCTCTGAAAACAACTTTTGCAGATTTTTGGTTCTGGGATCTTATATAAGGCAATTTAAAAAAAATAAAGTCTAAATCTATCAAATAAATTTTATTTTGTTTAAAAAATAGATATTGAAGCCAGCGCTGTGGCATAGTGGGTAAAGCCGCCACCTGTAGTACCAGTATCTTATGTGGGCGCCAGATTGAGACCCGGCTGCTCTACTTCTGATCCAGCTCTCTGCTATGGCCTGGGAAAGCAGTAGAAGATGGCTGAAGCTCTTGGGCCCCTGCACTTGCATGGGAAGACCTAGAGGACGCTCCTGGCTTCAAATCAGCACAGCTCTGGCCATTGCAGCCAACTGGGGAGTGAACCAGCATATGGAAGACCTTTCTCTCTCTGCCTCTCCTTCTCTCTGTGTAACTCTGATTTTCAAAGTAAATAAAGAAATCTTTAAAAATAGATATTGACTGTAAAAATGAATATAAACAATTGTTAGGAAAAATGAACCAAGCCAACTTATGGATAGATATATTAATATAACTTCTAAACTTCTATTCACTGATCTGTTTCTAATGCTACCCTTTCTCATCTCCTTCCTATGTTGGTGCTTGCTGGTCTTTTTCCTCTCACTGTCAGCTTTTGTATCTGTCTGAGCATTTATGTATCTCCCTTTCTGTCCTTTTGCTCCTATCTTGGAGGCTAATGACAAGGTCTAGGAGCAACGTATCCAGATATATTGTAAGTTTGTGTCTCTATAAAAATAGCAAGCAGTATAAAATGACTTAAATTTCATTAACTGATAGTTTTTTTATGATGCATATTTAGAAAGGCATAGATGTACAATTTGGGACATGCTCACTCAGACCTTCCCCAAATGATGGAGTTGGAATCGTGCCAGGGGATTCCAATACAATCCCATCAAGGTGGCATGTACCAAGGCCGTCTCACTGGCCCAAGTGATCAATTTCAGTTCACAATTGATCACACTGATCGGTCTAAGAGTCAAAGGGATCACACAAACAAGACTAGTGTCTGCTAATACTAACTGATAGAATCGAAAAGAGAGAAAATGATCCAACATGGGAAGCAAGATACACAGCAGACTCATAGAATGGCAGATGTCCTAAATAGCACTCTGGCCTCAGAATCAGCCCTTAAGGCATTCAGATCTGGCTCAAGAGCCCATGAGAGCATTTTAGGCATGCAAAGCCAAGACACTCTGGGGGAAAAAAAAACACCTAAATGAAAGATCTCTGTGAGTGAGATCCCAGTGGAATGAATGGGGCCATCAAAGAAGGAGGTACCTTTCTCTGAAGGGAGGATAGAACTTCCACTTTGACTATGACCCTGTCGGAATAAGATCAAAGTCGGCGACCTCAAAAGGCTTCCATAGCCTCGGCAACTCATGACTAGAGCCTAGGGAGATTACTGACGCCATAAACAAGAGTGTCAAATTGTTAAGTCAACATCAGGAGTCACTGTGTACTTAAGTCTCATGAGGGATCTGTCCTTAATGTGTTGTCCAATGTGTAGTAATGCTATAACTAGTACTGAAATAGTATTTTTACACTTTATGTTTCTGTGTGGGTGCAAACGGATGAAATCTTTACATAGTATATACTGAATCGATCTTCTGTATATAAAGATAATTGCAAATGATTAAAAAATCTTGGTGTTAAATTGGAAATTGCATAGATAATTAATCAATTTTTTAAAAAAAATCATGTAGGATCTCTGTCCTTAATGTGCTGTACATTGTGAATTAATACTATAACTAGTACTCCAACAGTATTTTCACTTTGTGTCTCTATGTGAGGGCAAACTGTTGAAATCTTTACGTAATATGTACTAAACTGATCTTCTGTGTATAAAGAGTATTGAAAATGAATCTTGATGTGAATGCAAGGGGAGAGGGAGCGGGAAAGGGGAGAGTAGCGGGTGGGAGGGAAGTTATGGGGGGGGGGAAGCCATTGTAATCCATAAGCTGTACTTTGGAAATTTATATTCTTTAAATAAAAGCTTTAAAAAAAAGAAAGGCATAGAAACAGACAGACAGACAGACAGGGTCTTCTATCAGCTGGTTCATTCTCTCTAACAGCTACAACTCTGCAAGGAACTCTTTAACCTCCTATGAGGGTAGCAGGGACCTAAATACTTGAGCTTTAACCTGCTGCCTCACACAGTAAGCATTAGCAGGAAGCTGGACTCAGAGGCAAAACCAGGATTTTGCTCCAGGCCCTCCATAATGGGATGTCAGCCTTCCAAGTCTGCACCAAATGCCTGCCCTCAAACTGGGATTTTCATTGCTGTGAAAGTTTTAAGCTCTTTGATATAAATTGGCCTCTTCTCACTGCTGCCTTTGGCTAGCAAATCAGTATATGGAGGCAAGAATACCAAGCAATCAGTCACTGAAAGGGTTGTAATTTACACGGGACGAACAGGAAGACCTGCAAACTCATCATGAGATGCTAGTGTCCACAATGTGTTAAATGATTTCTCCTACTAACCAGCAATTGAAATTCCCCCCCACCACCAGATATTTATCTGAGTTAGGAACACATGTAAATTACTAAACAATAAAGTCCTTTTTTATAGTTAACAATAAAATCCATTGTAACAATATAATAGAGAAAACCACAAGAGAATTTCACCATAAACAGACATTTTCCCTTTCCTCTCCTGTCATAGTTTTGACCATCAATCTGTAACACAGAGAGTGTTGTTTACAAAAAGCCTTCTGATTATTCTGTGGCAGTGATCTCTGGAATCATTTCTAGCACATGGAAAGGGAAGGTACAGACGCGGCCCAAGTATCGGGTGTTTCTGAAAGGATGGGCATGGTTGGACTAGATTCCCCTTCTCACGCAGGTATTTCACATCTTCTATGAAAGCCTTTGGAAGCTAACATGTGTTTACATTAGACATGACTCTGCCCTTGGTTACTGAATGGGGGCTCTGGAGTTCAGACAGCCCAGGGTTTTCTTTGTGCTCTGCCACTATTGGCTGCATGACTTTGAATCATGCACCGAGTATTTCTGTGCCTCAGTTCCCATTGGAGGATCATACGGGGCATGGACAGTTGGAAGAGTGGTACATGGTTAGTCCTGCCCCAAATACTAACCACTACCATTATATTAAGTAAATTATATATTATTAATTATATTATATAGAATTATACCTACCATATTATATAATACTATACCTACTGTATTATACTATTTTAAACAGCTCATTTATTAATTTGTAAATTTAAAAAATTTGTTATAACTTTGAGATTGATAATATTTTATGCCATTATAGAACAATTAGAATCACATAACAGAGGCCAATTTTGTGGCACAGAGGGTTAAACTTCCACTTCTGTTTGTGGAATCCCATATCAGAGCACTGGTTTGAGCCCCAGCTGCTCTGCTTCCAAACTAGTGGATGGTGGCTCAGATACGTAGGTCTCTGATGCCCATGTGGCAGATGAGGATGGAGTTCCTGGCTCCGGAGTTTAGCCTGGCCCACCCCTGGCTGTTGTGGTCATATGGGAAGTGAACTAGCAGGTGGAAGGTCTCTCTCTCTCTCACTCAAAGATTTATTTATTTATTTATTTATTTGAAAGACAGAGTTAGAGAGAGAGAGAGAGGAACAGACAGAAATATCTTCCATCTGCTGGTTCATGCCCGAGGTGGGTTTAACAGCCAGTGCTGGGACAGTCTGAAGTCAGGAGCCAGGAGCTTCTACCAGGGCTCCCACATGGGTGCAGGGGCTCAAGGACTTCGGCCACCCTTCACTGCTTTCCTAGGAACATTAACAGGGAGCTTGACTGCAAGTAGAGCAGCCAGAACTCAAACTGGCACCCATATGGGGTGCTGGTGCTGAGGCGATGGCTTTACTATTATTCCACAGCTCTGGCCCTGGTCTCTTTGGATCTCTCTTTCTCTGTAACACTCTGCCTTTCAAATCAATCAATAAATGTTAAACAAATCACAGAAATACTTTCATAAGCCTGCTGGAAATTTATTGTGAATAGTTTAATCTCATTTGCTTAGAAAAATTGTTCCATTAGATAATAAATAGGTATGTTTAGAAGTCATGATCCTCCTGCTTAGTCTGTCCTATTTTGGGTTGTAGACTAATTAAGGAATAATTAAAGTGTAATGACAGAGTCCTTCAGAGGAGGGCCAGGCATAGGGCCAAGGGTTTCATGCTATTATAAGTAGTTATAAATAAACATTTCATAATTTAAGCTTATGAGTATGTATTTCAGCATTTTCAGTTATCAGGTAATAGAGCATCAATTTAAAAATCAAAGACCACCACTTAAAATGTTTCTCCAAATGAAATACTCTTGAATAAGCTGTGGATATTTTTACCCCTGAATTTCTGTCCCATTTTAGTAATTTGGTCTCATATTTTGAGTCCTAAAACAATCTAGTGCATGCTTCTTATAAAATCATCACTGCTCATATTTTTGAGAACACTGTGGAAGCCAAGTGACCTGCAATTTTTGAGGAAAGCAAATGACAGTAATTGGAACACTTACTATGGGAGATGCACTATCTAAAGCAGGACGTGTTTAGGATAAATGTAGTGAAGCCTTTGTCAGCCTGTGTCATGGAGAGAAGCTGGCATCTCTGTATTCTTAGGGAAGTGAGACAAGGGCATGAAAGAAACACTGACCATGTGCCATAGTGGAGAAGGGAGTTAGCAAGGTGGTGGTGGAACTACCCCGATAACTGGGTAGTCATGAACAATAATGGTTTGAATGCACATTAACTTGGGAAGTATTTTTTGTGCATTAAGAGAAACGAGCCACCAGTAAAACCACATACTACTTTAGCTCAGTAGCATACCTTCAATGTGTGTTTTCTCCTTAGGAGTTGTTTAATATTAGAAGGATATATATTAACTTCTTATCTCATATAAAAAGGATAATCTCTGGGCAAAGATATGATGAGTGAGTTTAATGTGTGGCTATACTTCTGTAGTTTTCAAAATCCCTGCAATGAACATCCATTCAAATACATATAAATATATGTATATTTGAGAGGTGAGGTGGGTGCTGGGGGAAGAGAGATAGACACAGAGACAGGGAGACAGACAGAGTTCCTATTTGCTGGTTCACTTCCCTGATGCCTATAGTGGCCAGGGCTGAGCCAAGGCCCAAACTGGAATCCAGAAACTCAATCTAGGTCTCCCACATAGGTGGCAGGAACCCAAGTACTTAAGCCACCCCTGCTGCCTACTGTGTGCATTAGTGGGAAGCTGCAGTCAGGAACGGGAGCTGAGTATTGCATCCAGGTACTCTATGTGGGACATAGGCATGTAAACTGTTAAGTTAAATGCCTGACTTTAAGCAAGTTTTTGAAGATGACTTGGTAGCATTAGTGATATCCAGGATAATTAACTGGAAGCAGTTCCAAGGAAGAATGATGGCTAAACGCTACAGTACTGAGTTAACGTGAAACAAAACTTGGTAAAGCCATGTCTCTCTAAGTGCATTGTGCACACTTTTAGCAAGATAAGAAACAGATGCTGCCGTTGAATGAGCACTGGACAGGAGCCAGGCATTAAGCAATTCACATTATACTCAAAATCCTCTTAATTGTCACCACAACCTTAGGAAGTAGAGATGAGCATTGTTCCCATTTTACAGATGAGGAAACAAATTCGAAAGCAAACATGCCTTTCTCAAGGTCATTATATTATGAGTAGGGGCAGTAGAAATTCTACTTATGCGTATTAATTTCTGAGTCCATGGTAAAAGGATATTGAAATTGTTCATTTGTAGTCACAGTTCATATTTAATTTGCATGCAGAGATTTAGACCACATGAACAACTGTGATCATAGCAACATGTATACTTACCCATATATTTCAACGGACTAGAGGATTTTAGAAAAGCAGAATGCTGTGTAAAAGATAAATAATCAGCATGAAACTAAAAAACACTTTATTCTTTGTTGACTTTTGCATGGGAGATAGGCTATATATAGCTCTTTTGTTAGAATCAACTGCACTCAAGTGTCAGAGTTTCCAAAGGCAAACCAACTGTGCTGAGATATAAAATATTACTGTCCCATGGCTTCACTTCTCCCAGAAACTTAGGGCCAGATGCCATGGCTCCTTCTGTCACCACAGCTAATTCACTGCTCTTTGGGTCTTGCATCCAAATCCTGAAGGCAATTCTATTTCTAGATCATTAGAGATAAACATGAACTAGAAGCAAAGTGAAGATTTATGGGTAACAGCCCCAGTGTTTTATTTGGCAAAGAACATGAGGAACCATCACGGTTTGCTGTCTCATAATGCCAGTTGGCTTCTATGGCCGAGTTTCCTCCAGTAGGAGGGTGAGATGGTTTTTCTAGCCTGGCTGCCTGCCTTTCCTGCACTGTGCTGGTTGACACAGGACAAGGAAATAATCACAGTGTGTATTGCTCAACCTCAGTACCGTTGACATTTTGGGTTGGATGGTTTTTAGCTGTGGGTAGGGGCTGCCCTAGTAGGACTCTAAATAGCTTCCCTGGCCACCATACATCAGATGCAAGTTTTCTCTCTCTCTCTCTCTCTCTCTCTCTCTCTCTCTCTCAAACACTCTCTCTCTCTCTCTCTCAAACACACACACACACACACACACACACACACACACACACGTTGTGCCAAATGTGTAGATTACAAATAATTCCCAAATGGCCCCTGGGAGAAACCATCCCAATGGAGAACAAATGATCATAATACATTCCCAAGGTTGACTTTTTCCACATCTGTTAAAAATATCTTAACTTTCTTATTGTACATAATGGGCTGCTCTATCCATCATGTACTTGCTGAGAATGATTGGGCAAAGCTGACCCTAGCTGAGCCAATCATATTCTACCTTCTCAGAAAATACATTGAAGACACAGGGGCCTGAAGCTATACCATTATGCTGAGTGAGATTACAGAAGGTATCACAGACATAAAATCTTTCATCAGTCAATAATTTATGGGAGACTCAAAAGGAAAATCCTTGAGGAGGGAGCCAGTCCACAGAGCGGAGAATGATGTTAAGAGCCATCAGAAGTAGTGTGTCCCATAAGCAAAGAAAATGAGAACACAGCTGCAGGAAGATTTTACAAGTCCCACCAAAGCTGGCTGAATTTCCAATAATTGGTTCACCAAGAATTTTCAAGTTTCTTAAAATAACTTGCCTTTTACTTACCCTAATTTGAGTGTGTTTCTCTTTCCAACTGTCTACTGATTCATAATGAAAACGCCTAACACAAGCTAATCTGGAAGAGGTTCTCTGCTGTCTGGATTCAGAGGAAAACAATGGATCCTCAGCCAAGACACCCAAGTTCTTTGTCTCATTCTGTGACTCTATACTAATAAATCATTTCTCTGGGTTCTTATTTCATAACTGAAGAATCTGATTGATTCATGCTCAGCTAAAAAATTATGAGAAAGACGTCTGTAATCCATTTGCATCTTAGACTCACTGAAGGTGCAAGCCAGACTTGGCACGAATGCCTATTACTCTAGGCTCAGGAAACAGTCAAGCTCTGGACTACCAACCTTGGAGCCAATGGAGCACTGTATAACACTACTAAATTCCCTGTTCATTCATGCTTAAAGTGAGAAGGCCAGGGCATATGCCTGGGGAAATCAAACTGTGAGATGAACCAAAGATTTTGGCCTGCTGGTATTTGTTTCCTTAAAGGATGAGAAGTAGAGGAAAAGAGAAAGAGCTGTAGACAGACAGACACATACACGCAACTGAAGAGGGAGGGAGGGAAGGAGGGAAGGAGGCAGGGAGGGAGGGAGGGAGGGAGTTCTCATCCACTGGTCCCCTTCCCAAAAGGTTGCCACAGTTCAGGCTACACCAAGCTGAATCCAGGAGCCTAAAAGTCAATACAGGTTTCTGACACAGGTGGCAGGGGCCTAAGCACTTGAGCCATCACTGCTGCCTTCCAGGGTGCAGATTAGCAGAAAGCTAGAATGGGGGAGTGGAGGCAGGACTCAATCTCAGGTGAAATGACATGGGCTATGGGCATTCTAAGCAGCAGTATAACTGGTGTGCCACATGTCTGTCCTTTAGGCTGCTGGGCTTTAAGCCCTTGAAGTCCATTCCTACATCATCCTGGACAGTGCCCCACAGTGCAGAATGACCTGGCTCAACACATCAATGGTGCCAGGGTGGGAACCTCTGGTCCAACCTGAAAGAAACCCTCGCATGAGTCTCTGACTTGGAGCAGACTCATTTTTAAGCCCTTGCAATCTATTCCTACATTGACTCTGGCTGGCTCGTATAACCAATAGGATACTGTGAATAGAATCAAATGTAACTTGCGGCCTAGATATAAAGAACACTGTTGACTACTGGTTTATTTTCTTGGATTACTAGCAGCAAGGGAAGCTAGCCAACATACAATGAGAACACCAGGCTTCCATGAGTCCACATGGCATAGAATTGGGACCATCTGCCAATAGTCACATAAGAGAGTCATTTTAGACCCATAGCCAGCATAAGTCAAATCTTAAGATCTTAACAAGTTATAGGGAAGACATTGAGACCAAAATCTCAGCTAAGCTGAGTCCTTGATTCACAGAAACTGTGAGATAATATTTGCTGTTTTAAGCTATTAAGTTTGGGGGTAATTTGTTATACAGTAATAGTAAAACATATACTTTATGGAATTGTTGGGATGAATTAAATATCACATAAGAAGTGTTTATCACAGTATGTGGCACATGGTAAATAATCAGGACCATTCTATTTGTTCATCAATGTGTCCAAAGTACCTACAGGAGTATCTGACATATAGCAAGAGCCCACTCAATATTTACTGAGTGAATACTAGGCATTGCTGTCTTTGTTATCACCACCACCAGCATCATTCTATGTAGCTTCAATCTAAAATCATTTCCCAAATGAACTGGACCCTCAAGTTCTTGACTGCAATATATTCCTTTAACCTTCTTTAAAAGAATATCAAAATACAGATATTTGAAAATCAAAAAGCCACACATCTTAGTCTATTCTCTGTTGCTCTAACAGAATACCTCAGCCTGGATAATTTACAATGAAGAGATGTTCACTGGTCTACAATTCTGGAGGCTTGAAATTTCATGATCAAGGCACTGGTAGCAGCAGGGGGCACCTTGCTGTATCTTCACATGGTGGAAGGAAGAATGGCAAGAGCAGAAGAGGGAGCTGAGCTCACCTTTCTACACGGAATTAATCCCTCTGATGAAGGTGCAGACCTCATGGCTTACTTACCACCCAAAGGTCCCTCCACCCCACACCGCTACTGCATCAGATTTCAGCAGGAGTTTTGGAGTTTGAGTCTTTGGTGAGGGCTAGTGTGGATATAATTTTCTAGCATTTTAAATGTACCTTGTTCATAATTCCAAGCCATAGAGAAACAAGAAAGTCCATTACATGTAACGAACACGTGGATGCAAGACTTGAGAGTAACGCCAGCCACTTACCATCCACACAGGAAGGTCGGTTTCTTGTGGTTCCCGCCACTTTCCCAGGGAGACAGGAACACTTCACCGTTTGCGACCGCTCCTCAATGCGGTTCTTGTTACAACATCTGTGTGCTGCTATCACCTCGCATGTCCCTCCTTCTGGCAAGAGAGAAAGAACAGGACATCTATGAGAAATAACTCAGGGCCTGTGTGGCCTCTGGGAGTCTGTGTGAAGTTACTGGGAAAGTGACAGAAACCGGAGCAACAGTTTCCATGAGGCATAATTATGAAGGAACTCTCTTTAACTATGTAAGATCTTGGGGAAGAGAGCGTTACAGCTCTCTCCTTCTCCAGCACAAACGGCACCAATGAAGTCTTCTTAAGATGGGACAATACTGGGTTCCAGGAGGTGAGAGGCAAACAGCAGATACCTCCATCTAGCATGTGAAATAAAGATACCACCTGAGGGAAACACATTGTATATATATATATATATATATATATATATATATATATAAAATTTGAAAGGCAGAGCAATAGAGAGAAACACACACACACACACACAGAAATAGAGAAAAAGAGAGGTAGAATATGTTCCATTTGTTGGTTCACTCTCTGATTGATTGTTCCCAACAGCCAGGGCTGGGCCCACTGGAGGGCAGGAGCTGATATTCCATGTGGGTCTTCCACGTGGGTGGCAGAGGTCCAAGCACTTGAGCCATCTTGTACAGGTTTCCCGGGCACATTAGTAGCAAGCTGAATCAGGGCACTCTGATATGGGATGCCAGTGTGGCAGGCACTGATGCAACCTGCTACACCACAACACTGGCCCCAATGTATTATATTTTGGGGACCCTCACCTGTGCTGTTTTTAAACTGATACATTCCCCGAGTTCCCTCTAATGCTGAGGAACTGATGCTCTTATGGGACAGAAACTACAGTGGTAGGAAGACTGCCCGGAAACTGGCTCACCCTCACACTGCCTGCCCACACTCAGAGGTAGGATGGAAAACTGGCTGAGAATCATGTTCCAAATCTAGATCTCATCCACAACCAAAGAAAGCCTTGCTAGAGAAAATAGATGGATGCTTTAAACAGAATCTCCGATTGCAGGCCCAGGCATGTGGCTTCATTTAAATTATTACAGCACAACCATGCAGTCACGCATATTTATTGGTAACTTAATGTATGTCCCTGGTGAGGTCCTCAGCTGAGTCTGTCTAAAGGTTTATGAGCAATCAGGTCAGTCTTTCTGGTCTACAGGAAATCAGCCAAGCCAGACCTCCAGGTATGACTAGACAAAAGATGCTTCAAGTGACCAAAACCCAGAAATTAACTTTCCCAACATCAAGTTTTAAGTTAAAGAAGAATGTGTTCTTATTTGACCAGAATGAACTCATAACATTAAAAGATTCTTGGCTTTGAGGTTTCAGTGGGCAGAAATTCCAGGAAGCATTTGCTACGCAACCACAATATACAAAAATACTGTGCTATGAACTCGAAGGGATGTGTATATGTGCCATACACATAGAAGATACACATATGGACATATAAGAAACACTGAAAAAAGGGGTGGGAGAGAGGGGAGAGAGAAGGGATGCGAGAGAAATCCCAATGTATTACAGTGGGATTGGGGTGTGTGTTTTTTTTTTAAAGGATTTATTTTATTTATTTGAAAGAGTTACAAAGAGAGGTAGAACTAGAGAGAGAGGTCTTCTATCCACTGGTTTGCTCGTCAAATGACTACAACAGCCAGAGATGTGCTGATCCAAAGCCAGGAGCCAGGAGCTACTTCTGGGTCTCCCATACAGGTGCAGGAGCCCAAGGACTTGCACCATCTTCTACTGTTTTCCCAGACCATAGCAGAGAGCTGGATGGGAAGCGGAGCAGCCAGGACTAGAACAGGATGCCAGCCATGCAGGCTGCGGCTTTAACCCACTGTGCCACAGTGCCAGCCCCTGGGGTATGATTTTATGCTCCCCAATAATATTTGGCAAGTTTGGAGATAGTTTTGGTTGTGATCACTGGTGTGCTCTTGGCATCTCATGGGTGGAAGGCAGGGATATTACAAAACCATAGACACTGTCCAGGACAGTGCCCCACAGGGCAGGACGATCTGGCTCAACACATCAGTGGTGCCAGGGTGAGAATCTCTGGTCCAACTGGAAAGAAACTCCCCACATGAGTCCCTGACTTGAGGCAGACTCATTCTATCTTGATCTCTTGCAATGGAATGCAATGCCTGTGCTAGTCTTAAGCGTAGATCTGTCACTATTATCTGAGGCTAGCAGTTTCCTCGTGTGGAAAGTGGGAATAAAGAGCCACACTTGTGTCACAGGGTCATGTGATAATAAACTAAGAAAACACGTACAGAGGTTGGCACTGAGCTTCACATGCTGTAAAAACTCCACAAACGTCGTCAATGTTAATAACCTCCAACGTGACGCCAGAGTTATTTTCTGCTTCAGAAATTTCAAACACACAGTTTCTTCAGGAATATTCTCTCTTACTTTCTACCCCACTACCCCCATCATCCCAACATGGCTCCATTCACCTACTTAAATTTCCCGAGAGCTTACCTCAAAGTTCGGTTCCTTGGAGAATGCTCCCTCTCTCCCATCACTGTTCACTCTTAGTACTGTGCCCACTTTTGGGTACTTCTATCTGCACCAACAGCTAAACTCTGCTTTCTCCAGATCAGGGTCAGGGTCAGGGTCATTGCTTGTCTCCATACATGTCTAGCACTCAAATGAATTACAATTTTTGGCATCAAAATAAAGCTACCTTTATTATTATTATTATTTTTACAGGCAGAGTGGACAGTGAGAGAGAGACAGAGAGAAAAGTCTTCCTTTGCCATTGGTTCACCCTCCAATGGCTGCTGCAGCCAGTACGCTGCAGCCGGCGCACCGCGCTCATCCGATGGCAGGAGCCAGGTGCTTCTCCTGGTCTCCCATAGGGTGCAGGGCCCAAGCACTTGGGCCATCCTCCATTGCACTCCCGGGCCACAGCAGAGAGCTGGCCTGGAAGAGGGGCAACCGGGACAGAATCCAGTGCCCCAACTGGGACTAGAACCCAGTGTGCCGGCGCCGCAAGGCAGAGGATTAGCCTAGTGAGCCTCGGCGCTGGCCAATAAAGCTACCTTTAAACTTATTTCTTCCAAAAATTGTTGAAGCAGCCCCACAGTTGGAATGGGAAACTCAGTTCCTTTGAAATAATCAGGACAGCAACTTAAGTAATAAGTTGCAATCATAACATAAGACTATGAAGTACTTTAAAACAATTTGTTTTTATTTTAGATTTTCAGAAAATTTGTGAAGATTATACTAAGTCCTTCAATATACTATACCCTGTTACCTTCTACCTTTAACCCCTTTTGCTAACATCTTACATTAGTATAGGGCATTTTTAATAATTGAGTCAATACTGGCACATTATTATTAAAGGAAGTCTAGGTTTTCAGAATTCCTTAGTTTTTACCTAATGCCTTTTCTTTGCCAAGTTCCCATCAAGGACGCCACATTACATTTAATTGTCTTAGTTCTTTAGACTTCTCATAGTTGTAGCAGTTTCTCAAATATTCCCTACTTTGTAATGACTTTGCCAGGTCTGTGGAATATTGCCCCACTCTGCTGGAGATTTGTCTGCTATTTTTCTCTTGATTAGACTGAGTTATGGGTTTTTGGAGGGAGACCCCAGAAGCAAAGTACCATTCTCATCTCATCACATCATATCAAAGTAGGTCTCATCAACATGATCCTCACTGTTGATGCTGACCTTGGTCACTTGGCCAAGGTTGTGCTTCTTAGACTTCTTCACGGGAAAACGTTTTTTCCCTCCCCTGTTCCATACCATACTCTTTGGAAGGAAGTCACTGTGAGAGCAGTCTACCACCTTGAAAAATTAGGAGTTTTGTTCCACCTCTTGAGTTTGCAACATGTATTAAAACGGCTTAAAACTCTTCACGAGAGGTTTGTCTCATCTCTCTTATTCGTTTCATATAATCAGTAATTTACTTCTATTAGCATTGACTCTTGGGCATTTATTTTCTATTTTACATTGTAGTCATTAATTATCAGTTAATTATAGTATAATTAATATATTAATCAATATATAATTGATTATATTTATGTAGTTATTAATAGTGTTAATTGCTTAGTTGTTCAGAATGTTCTGGCTTTGACTACTGTGAGAACATCCTATGACCCTCTGACATATCCCAGTCACTGGGTTTGTTGTGCAATATGGACTTTCTCATTTTCTGACCCTATGAGATAGTCTATGATCACCTTCTATATTTCCTATCCTCATTCTAAAGTCAACCATTACTCAAAACAGCCAGTCAGCCCATCTGAAAAAATACCCTAGAGTGACTGGACCTGTGTTTTCTTCTATATGTGAGATAAGATTAAATTGCAGAGGGCTTCCTTCTCCAGGGAGAGTCCTCAGTGTTGCAATGATGCATTAAAGGGGATTTTGGAGCCAATGATGGGTGTGATTTGGGTAGTACTCTAAGGCAATCACCTTGGCAACTTTGTGCAGGAGGGATTGGAGGAGTCCAAGGCAGCAAAGCAGCAGAAGGAAATGACCATTGAAATGTAACACGCAGGAAGTAAGAAAGCTCGAGTTTGGGTCACAGAAGAGTATCTCCCTACTCCCACATGCACAACCCTCAGATTAGAGTTACTAGGGTTACTCACACATTACACTCTTCCACAAGACACTGGCCACCCTGCCACTTTAGCTTCTAATTGTCGACTACAAATACCCTGTCAGTGTCAGTAATAGCTGGTTGGGCACTTTATGAAAATACAACTGATCTGTTTCCTTCCTTTACTCCCTCCAGGGCACAGATAGCTTTCAAATGTACCACATGTCATTTATGACATTTATTTCTGTATGTCTCCCACTGGAATGTAAACTCCTCAAGGACAGAAATGTCCATCCCTTTACCCATTAAACAATATCTGGCATGTAGTCAGGATATAAATAGTGCCTTTCACATGTATTTCATTTAATATTCAAAAGCATTTAATGATAGAGATAGGTCTATTATAATCCTCATTTTCCAGCAAAGGTGTAGATTTAAAGAAAATAACATAACCACTTAACTTAGAATGATAATAGCATTAAAAGAATAATAATTTATTGGATTATCCTATGTGCATGACATCACAGTAGATAGATTATATGACTTCAATTCATTTTATGCTTATAAGAGCCTAATGAAGGTATGATTACTCCATTTGAAAGAAGACACAACTGAGATCAAGTACAACCTAAAAACCTGCTGATGGTTTTGAGCAAGTACTCAGAGCATCAGAAAAAGAATCAAGACGTTCCAACCCCATATCAGCGCTTTCTCTCTAGTTCTTCCTTGGTACAAATGCTGCCATTTCTTTAAAAAGAGGAGGAGAGCTTGGAAACTGGAACTGATGAATGTTCCATGGCCATTAAAACCCAGGCCATATCTTCCTTGTTTCATGGAATAGGGATTTGCACAGAGGAAGCCAGTGAAGGACTACTCTAAACAACAAGTTCACTTGGTCCAGAAAAGTTGAACCATAGCTCCAATTACACCTGCTGTTCTGTTACATTAATGCAAATCCAAGAACCATGTCTTGGTGGATATGGTGGAGCCCCAGAGGCAAGTTCTAATTGCCTCATTATACCAAATTCTCCTATTTCCCAAGGTTTTCATTTATGAAACCTTGTCACAGTCGACCAGATAAATTTAATATTTCAATCTGTGTTGACCCAGGAGCCCCATCCACTGACTTGGGTTGACAAAACTGGAATAGGAGATCTTTGACAAGAAAAGGGTCATTTACATCTCAGTCCTTTGCTTTTGGATTTTACTTTGTGGGATTCAGATTATCTGAGGCTCAATTACCACCACTTGGGGAGAGGAAGCTGCCGCTGTAGTTATTTGATTTTTAACATTCAATAAAATAATTTCTTATTCAAAGGAATTCCTCAGCTAAGAAAAAAAGTGCAACTGCTGTACTGAAGTGATTATCATCTTTCCAAAGGTAATATTAAATGATTGATGGATGGATGATTGGACAGGATGAAAAATGAGTAACAAACATGTCACAGATTTTTACAAGATCAAACAATGTGGAATATAACTGAGATGGCTGGATGCCTTTGGTTAAGTAGAGCACAGTCAGCTTGAAAACTACTCTCCTTCTCATACCCACCAATTTCTGTATGAGTTTTTACTTATTGCCTGTATCAGGGGCCAACATTTACTTTGACCTATCTAAGATACAATGAGAAGTTGATCAAATTCTGAGAAAATAAATAAAATCCTAAGTTTCCATTATAACCACAGAGAGGGAATTTTTCAAGGTCTCCCTGGAACTGATTATAAAGTCTTATTGTACTGTCTGAGAGGAAAGAGGGACAATAAACTAAAATGCCTCTCAGATTTGTCCCCCGTAAAGGGAAAAGTTAGGTTTGTTGTAAACTTTTCTGGAAACTAGAAATCTGTCCTTTGCAATCTATTTCATTTGCATTTTAAGGATTACCTAGTGAACAGTCTTTTTAAATGTTAGTTCCAAATCATAACAATAATATTTTCCATATAAATGCCTTTCAGACTTTTCTTTGGCACCAGTGAAATCCATTCCTAAATTTTATCTCCATTGAAATAAAAATGACTTTAAGATGATGATCTATGGCTTCACAAAGCAAAGTGATTTAAGTGCTCAGAAAATTGAGCTTGTCATTTTTTGTTTATGGATTATCTGGAAAATGGCCTTTTTCTGGATTTCACTCAGCACCTGCAGAGCTAGGAAATTAGACAGGTGTAACCCATTAACTAATGGCAGAGGAAGCAGCATAAAGCAGCAGCCAGTGGGCAGGTGTTTGGCTTTGTGCTGACTCCACATGGGAGTACCTGGGTTTGATACCGGTCTCTACTTCCTGATTCCAGCTATGTGCTAATACAGACCTTGGGGGCAGCAGTGGTGTTCAACTAGTTGGGTTCTTGTCACACAATTGGGAGGCCTGGATTGAGTTTCTGGCAACCAGCTTTGACCTCTCCCAGCCATTGCAGATATTTGGGGAATGAACCAATGAATAGGAACTCTCTCAAATTCAATTTTAAAATAAAAAAAGAAGCAAGTATGGATGCTTTCTATGCTATTCATACTTTCCATATTATTCTTCTTGTCATCAATTTGCCTGTAGAAAACACAGCTAAGATAAAAAAATATAAGAAATTATCTTATAATCTACATCTAGCTTCATAAGGGATCTCATTGTTCTTTCTGATTGGGGCATTAGGACTGACTGCAGCAATTATATTGGTGATACAAGCTAACCTGAGAAAGATGAGTTGGATAAAAACCAAGTTGCAGGTTCTCCCTCCACCAGTAATCTTTGAGACAGTGGTCTTGCTTCAGACTCCCTTTGGCCTTATTGATCCCCAGTGCTGAGAGCTGGGACCCCTGCAAGGAGGGGCCCCATGGAGTATCATTGTAATTCTCCTCTGGCTCATTCTTGTGGATTTGTCAGAGCTCTGAGCACTTTGTCTAAACCTATTTCTAAGAGGAAAAAATTTAAAATGTCCAAAATGTGGGAAAATACATCATTTGAAGATTATTTCTTGCAGCAACAACTTCTCTGAGCTGGAGAAGTTTTTTTTTTTTAAAAAAAAAGCCAAGCCAAATATGCCCTGAGCAAGCATCCCCACTTGGCAGTTCAACGCATCATTGCTTACCTTGCCCCATACAAGGGAGGAAACACCAGAAAGATAAATTGCTAAGGATAACATTTTGTTTAAAAAGATTCCCTGAGATGACGATTATGTGTCATGATAGAAAGGGAATATGAGTTTAGGAATGACTAACAGGCAGATGGATAAAAACATGGAAGTTGATATCATACATCAGGGTTTGCCCCCATATTGGAAATATAATAGAAACAACTCATACCAACCCACTTGATCACTGTGGGCTTCAAGCTGGGTCAATCATGAGGGTGGAGACTTGCAGGAAATTGCTAATGTCTAATTATTTTCACCTGCTAGAGAACTGAAAGTTTATGTCCAAGACCAAGCATAGCCAAGCAATTCAAAATTATTACAGATTTTCTAGGAAAGATGAAAAGATGTTGCAGTAGAGTGTTAAATTCGAATAGCGATAACTGCCTTGAAATGAAATGAAAGGGAGGGAACCTAAGTCTAATCTCTTTATTTTTGTGTGTGCAGCTCTGAAGCCATCATTTAGGTCCACTTTGGGTGATCTTCCTGAATTACTCTGCAAGTTATATTCTCCTGTGTTCATATACAATTGCATCTCCTACATTTATATAGGTGTTACCTCTGATATCCTTCTCCCACAATAATATAATGCAGATTTTAAAAACTAATATCTCATTTTTCCCATAAAAGGAAAGGACGGCAATTTTCCTGTTTCACCATTCTAGCCACATTATTAATCTCAGAAACTGGTATATGTTTGGTCTCTAAATATTTGTTCAATGAACCTCATCTTCAAAGACTAATTTTTGGCTCTGAATGGCTGCTCTCTTCACAAGCCAAATTTGCTTTGCTCGTGACTCCTAAGCGGCATTCTTGTTCATCACTGGTCTTTCCTGTGTGATGGACACTACATGATGAGTGGGACCACATCTCATTTACTTCTTCATCTCTAGTACCTGGCACAGTGGTAAGCACTCATACATTTGCTAAGTGATTGAAAATAATGGCATGGAGGAAGAAAAGGAAGAAGCTCCTTTGAAGGAAAAGGAAGACAAGAAAGATTGAACATAAATTATTTATCTTTTTGGAATTTTTCCTGAATATTCATTATTTGTTCTTTTCTAAGGATGACTTAGAATTCACTTGGTTCAAATAAGTGACTTTTCTATACCTGTAGAAAAATCAACTGAGAATTTTGTCTTGGAAGAGTAAAAATACACCAAGAAAAAAAAGTTTTCATTCTAAATGAAATAACTTAAAATTGAAATAGCAAGTCAGAAGAACTATACGGCAACATCAGGTCTCATTAGTAGTCAGGCCAGGATAAATGTTTACAGTTCAGGGTAACTTTTGGAGGACATGAATAAAAGATGATTAAGGAATGATAAGACTGACAAGATTATTCAGATCCTTGCATTTTCACTTTATTGCAAATGGTTCCTTTCTTTAAGAGCTGTAATATGTAAGAAAAAGCCCAGTTGTCTGGAGAGTCACATTTACAGGACATCTTGATCAAGGTCTTAAAAATAGCTCTCTTGGAATCTACTGTAACGGATGTCAGAAATGCGTATTTAAGACTGTGTTAAAAATGCTTTATTGACCCACTGGACTGGAAGGAAATTCCAAGCATCTCTCTCTGTAAATCACTGACAAGAAAGACACTAATGGATCTTCAAGCATGTTTTGGTTGAGGAGTGCAAAATGGCTGCTTTATTTGTTTATACTTGAGATTAAACAAATTGCCATCTTCTCTCCCTTGACTCTGGGGTATGCAGATGACAAATGCAAGGAGAAGGTACAAATTCATGGCAAGAAAGCCATATTTGAGGCAGTACAGCACAGTGCATGAGAGAAAGGCTGCAAAGATTCAAGACATGAATTTATTATTTTTCATTGTACACCTCAGTTTTCTCATCTGTAATATGTGGATGAAAGCATAAACTTTATAGGTTTACTTTAAGGACTAAGTGGGTATGACAACGAAATAAGTACACATAAAGTGATTATAATAGAAAGGCTTAACTAACACAGAGCCTATTGTTATTAATACCAGGGAACTTGTAAAACTTCATTGAGAATAGGATTAAAAGATAATTTTTTTCTAGGGCAAAAGCATTTTGAAATTTATACATAGTTTTCCATAATACACAATTTGAATTAACTTGCTGACATACCACTGTATTATCAGAATTATCATTTTTGAATAGATGAAGATTACTGGTGAGCAAACACAAATTTTTTCATTTTCCCCCCTGTTTTCACTAACATGGTCCCTTCCTCAAACTCATTTTCCTATCATTTCAGGCAAAGACCAGCTAATCACATTTAGGCCTTAGTATTACCTTGAAATAAGATTTTCAGAAAAAGATGTGTGGATTCTGGCCAAAGAAGACAGCAGAAGAGCAGAGGAAATGTATTCTGAGCGGACAGTTGGAGAGACATTTGCAACGGAAATTCTACATAAAGAAGAGGAACGCCATGGAGCACTGTGGAAAGCGTGGATGCACAGCAGTGAATGGGGACACCACACTCAAATCTCCTAGCCTGGGTAGATGCCACGTTCTGAAAGCAAGGTGAGGGCAGACTATAGCAGCCTGTGTCACTGGTGATACTTACTGCATGAGGGAGAACCTACCAGGCCACACTGACTTTAAGTCTGGCCTGGAGCCTTAGTATGTGGCAGGGTCCCCCCTTGTCCAGTGTAGGGAAAGCACAATTCTTTCTCCCCATTCACCCACAAAGGTGCCCAGCAACCAGCAAGGAGAAGTCACCCTCTTGACACCAGTTGAGATTGCATTGGCTCTCATGCACATTACCAGAGAATTTTACCAGAGCAAAAAATCCGTGGTTTCCCACTGACTTTGAGTCTGGCTGGGAGGACTGACAGGGGGATGGTCGCACTTAAGATTGTGAGGTGGCCCTATCCTCTCAAACTATCACAGGCTCCAGGGCTAGAACTGCCAAGCTGATGCACACAAAGGCATGTGGATCTGAAAGTGACTACTCTGTCTGTGGATGGGGAAAGCTCGTGGGGCAGAGAGCAGATCCTCTGCACCCCATGACTGTGGGAGCCTTGCATGACGTGACTGTAGGAATCCTGTGACTGCAAGATAGAGTGTGGGGTCTAGCTGGGTCTCTAGGCAATCAATGGGTCTGGCTTCAGAGGCTCAGAGCTCCATGACTGCCTGGGATGAGTCACTGCAGAGAGTACAATCCTCACACCGAGGACTGCAAAGATCTTTTGTGCACTTCATATGCCAGTGTGGGTGAGGGTCATACCTGCTGTGAGTTAACCCTGGGAATTGATCAACTTGGAAGAGAGGAGGTGAGGCTGTGATTTAGCCAACAAGCATGATCATACCCTCACCCTTCCCGACAATAGGGGAGATCTACCATGTAACCTGGGTGTCACCCTGGATTCTTGTCCCACCCAAGTGTTGACCAGAGCTCCCTGAATCTAAACAGCAAATGCCTCTGGGTATTCACTGAAACTATAGACTCCACTAACCCACAGAGGCATAGTTCAAAGATAAAGTCCATCAGTGGAGAAAACCAACAAATTTTTCCAAAAATGGCTAAAAATAAACACAGAAGTACAACAAACAAGAATGAAAACCTGACTCCCCTAAATGAACACAACAACATTTCAATATGTGAAGAAGATGAGATTGATTAAATTCCTGGAATGAATTCATTATAATGATCCCAAGATTACTCAGAAACATTGAGAAGTAAATACATGAGTTAAAGAAATCTACACATGACAATGCATGAAAAATTTTCCCATGAGATAACAGATTTTATAAAGACATCAAACTGAAATATTAGAAATGAAGTATTCAAATAAAAAATACATCAGAAAGCCATAACAATAGACTTGGTGAGGTAGAAGGAAGTATATCTGAATTATAAAACAAATGTTTCAAAATGTATCTGTCAGACAAAAAAAAAAACACCCAGAAGAAGAAATTAGAAAAATTAAAAGCAATAATCAAGATTTATTGGAGGGGCCAACACTGTGGCATAGCAGGTAAAGCTGCCGCCTGCAGTGCCACCAACCCATATGGGCACCAGGTCAAGTCCCAGCTGCTTCACTTCTGGTCCAGCTCTCTGCTATAGCCTGGAAAAGCAGCGGAAGATGGCCCAAGTCCTTGGGCCCCTTCACCCACATGGGAGACCTGGAAGAAGCTTTGGGCTCCTGACTTTGGATTGGCTCAGCTCCAGCCACTGCAGCCATTTGGGGAGTGACCCAGCAGATGGAAGACCTTTCTTTCTCTCTATCTCTCTCTGCCTCTCTTGTGTAACTCTGACTTTCAAATAAATAATAAATAAGTCTTCTAAAAACAGATTTATTGGATACTATTGAATGACCCATCATACAGATCTTAGAACTCTCCGAAGTTGTGGGAAACTGAGAATGAATTAGAAGGCCTATTCTGTGAACTAATTATAAAAAATTTTCCTAATTTGTACAAAGAAAGGGACATCCATGTACAGGAAACACATTGAACTCAATAGACATGACCATAAATGTTCTTCTTCTTGACACATTATGGTCAAACTTTCAACAGAAAAACAGAAAAGATTCTAAAATGTGCACTAGTGATTACTTTCAGAGGATCTCCAATTAGACTCACAAACCCTACTGGCTAGGAAATAATAGAGAAATATAGTTCAAGTCTTAAAAGAAAAAGAGTCAACCCAGAATACTGTACCCTGCAAAGCTCCCATTTATGAATGAAGATGAAATAAAGACTTTCCATGACAAACAGAAATTGAAAGAATTTGTCACCATTTGTCCAGCCTTGAAAATGATGCTTAAGAAACACAGAAAGATAGTCATTACTATGAAATAATGTGAAAGCAGAAAATCTTCCAGTAAAAGTACAATGAAAATCTTAATAGGAATATTTATTGAAAAATGGCCTGGCTAAGTCATTACTTAACAACAGCAACCTTGAATGTAAAAGGCCTAAATCCTCCAATTAAAAGATATAGACCAGCTGAGTAGATTCAAAAAGCAAGACCTATCTACCTGCTGCCTAAAAGAAACACATCTCACAAAACAAAACAAAAAGCCACACAAACTGAAAATGAAAGAATGGAAAAAGTTTTCCATGCTAACAGAAAGCAGAAACAAGCAAATGTAGCCATCCTAATATCAGATGAATAGACTTTCACACAAAGACTGTTAAAAGAGACAAAGAATGACATTATGTAATGACGAAGGGATCAATTCAACAAGACAATGTGACTATAATAAATGTATATGCAACCTATGCCAGAACATCTGGATCTTTAAAATAAATGTTAATGGATCTAAAGGGAGACACAGACTCCAATACAACAGTAATGAGGGACTTCAACACCCCACTTTCATCAAAGGACAGATAAACTAGAAACAAAATCAGTAAAGAAACAGAGCTAATTGACCCTATGAGCCAAATGGACCTATCTGATATCAAAAGATCATTTGATCCCACAGTTGCAGAATATATATTCTTTTCATCAAGAATGGAACTTTCTCTAGGATATATATTATGCTAGCCTATAAAGCAATTCTCAGCAAAAAAAAAAAAAAAAAAAAAAAAAGAAAGAAATCATGCCATGTATCCTTTCTGACCACAATGAAATAAAGTTTGAATTTATTTATTTATTTATTTATTTTTAAACTTTTATTTAGGATATAAATTTCCAAGGTACGACTTATGGATTACAATGGCTTTCCCCCCATATTTTCCCTCTCCCCCCGCAACCCTCCCCCCTTCCCGCTCCCTCCACCCTTTCGTTCACATTCAGATTCATTTTTAATTCTCTTTGTATACATGTGATCAATTTAGCATGTGTTAAGTAATGATTTCGTCCCTTTGCCCTCATATAGTAACACAAAGTGAAATATACTCTTTGAGTTCTTGTTTTAGCATTGAGTCACATTGTACAGCACATTAAGGACAGAGATCCTATATGAAATATATATATATATATATATATATATTTGAAACTTATTAACTTTTTTGATGCAGTTTCCAATGTAACACTGAGTTTTTTTTTTTCATGGCTTTAAAGTTTGAATTTTAAAACTGAAGAATCTCTAGAAAATATGCAAATACATGGAGACTGAATAACACAGTCTGAATGAAAACTGGGTGATAGAAGAAACAAAAGGGAAATAAAAATATTGTTGGAGAAGAATGAAAATGACAAGATAACATATCAAACATTATGGGATACAGCAAAAGCAGTGTTAAGAGGGATGCTAATATCAATTAATATGTACACAAGAAATTAGAAAGGTATGAGACAAATGAGCTATCAATACATCTCCAGAATCTAGACAAATAACAAAACAAAACCCAAATTAGGAGGAAAGAAATGATTTAAATTAGAGAACAAAAAAACAAAATTGAAAAAAATATACAGAAGATCAGTGCAGGGGCCTGCGCTGTGGCAGAGTGGGTTAATGCCCTGGCCTAAAGCGCCAGCATCCCACATGCGTGCTGGTTCAAGACCCGGCTGCTCCACTTCCTATCCAGCTCTCCACTATGGCCTGGGAAAGCAGTAGAGGATGGCCCAAGTCCTTGGGCCCCTGTACCCACATGGGAGACCTGAAAGAAGCTCCTGACTCCTGGCTTCAGATCAGCGCTGCCCCAGCCATTGTGGCCATTTGGGGAGTGAACCAACAGACAGAAGACCTCTCTCTCTCTCTCTCTGCCTCTCCTCTCTCTGTGTAACTCTGACTTTCAAATACATAAATAAATCTTTTAAAAAAAGAAAAGATCCACACAACGAAGAGCTGGTTTTTTGAAAAAAAATAAATAAATACTATTGGTTTAACTCTGTAATTTTTTTTATTTAGTAAATATAAATTTCCAAAGTACAGTTTATGGATTACAATGGCTTCCCCCTGCCCCATAATTTCCCTCCCACTCGCACCGCTCCCTCTCCCATTCCATTCACATCAAGATTCATTTTCAATTATCTTTATATACAGAAGATCTATTTAGCATATATCAAGTAAGGATTTCATCAGTTTGCACCCACACAGAAACACAAAGTGTAAAATACTGTTTCAGTACTAGTTATAGCATTACTTCACATTGGACAACACATTAAGGACAGATCCCACATGAGACATAAGTACACAGTGACTCCTGTTGTTGACTTAACAATTTGACACTCTTGTTTATGGCGTCAGTAATCTCCCTAGGCTCTAGTCATGAGTTGCCAAGGCTATGGAAGCCTTTTGAGGTCGCCGACTTTGATCTTATTCCGACAGGGTCATAGTCAAAGTGGAAGTTCTCTCCTCCCTTCAGAGAAAGGTACCTCCTTCTTTGATGGCCCCATTCATTCCACTGGGATCTCACTCACAGAGATCTTTCATTTAGGTCTTCTTCTTCTTTTTTTTTTTTTTTCAGAGTGTCTTGGCTTTCCATGCCTAAAATACTCTCATGGGCTCTTGAGCCAGATCTGAATGCCTTAAGGGCTGATTCTGAGGCCAGAGTGCTATTTAGGACATCTGCCATTCTATGAGTCTGCTGTGTATCTCGCTTCCCATGTTGGATCATTCTCTCCCTTTTTGATTCTATCAGTTAGTATTAGCAGACACTAGTCTTGTTTGTGTCATCCCTTTGACTCTTAGACCCATCAGTGTGAACAACTGTGACCTGAAATTGATGACTTGGACTAGTGAGATGGCCTTGGTACATGCCACCTTGATGGGATTGTATTGGAATCCCCTGGCACGTTTCTGACTCCACCATTTGGGGCAAGTCCGATTGAGCATGTCCCAAATTGTACATCTCCTCCCTCTCTTATTCCCACTCTTATATTTAACAGGGGTCACTTTTCAGTTAAATTTGAACACCTAAGAATAAATGTGTGTAAATTAATTGTGTGTAAATTAATGGTGTGTAAATCGTGTGCAAACTGATGAAATCTTTACTTAATATATACTAAATCGATCTTCTGTGTATAAAGATAATTGAAAATGAATCTTGATGTGAATGGAATGGGAAAGGGAGCGGGAGATGGGAGAGGTGTGAGTGGGAGGGAAGTTATGGGGGGAAAAAGCCATTGTAATCCATAAACTGTACTTTGGAAATTTATATTCACTAAATCAAATTTTAAAAAAGAAATTAAAAAAATAAACAAAATTGATTCACCTATGGCCCAACTAACCAAAAAAAGAATACACAAATCAATAAATCAGACATGAAAATGGAAATATAACAATGGATATCACAGAAATGAAAATAATCATCAGGAATTACTACAAACAACTATATGCCAAAAAACTAGAAAATCTAGAAGATTATACATGATAGACATGTATAATCTATCAGAATTGAGGCATGAAGACATGGAGAACATGTCTAAACAGACTAATAACCAAGATGGAGATTGAGTTAGTAATAAAGGTACCCTGAACAAATAAAGCCCAGAACCAGGTGATGTCACTGCTAAATTTTATCAGAGTTTTAAAGAAGAACTAATTCCAGTTCTTCTCAAACTATTCAAAACAGTTGAAAAGGAGGGAATCCTCCCAAAGTGCTTCATGAGGACAGCATTGCTTTAATTCCAAAACCAAAAAAAGACATAACAAAGAAAGAGAATAATAGATTAAAATTACTGATGGACATAGACACAAAAATCCTGACAAAATACTAATTGAATTCAACCCAGAAATAGTGCGATTTATCCCTGGTAGTCGGGGCTGTTTCAACATAGGAAAATCAACAGATGTGATACCTTACATTAACAAATTGAAGAATACAAAACAATGATTATCCCAAAAGATGTATAGAAAACATCTGATAAAATACAACATTCTTTCAAGATGAAAGCCTTAAGCTAACTGAGGATAGAAGGAACATTTCTCAATACAATCAAGAAAATTTATGTCAAACTCATAGCCAACATCTTATTGAATGGGAAAAGTTGGAAGCATTTCCACTAAGATTTGGAACCAGAATAAGATGCCAACTTACACCATTGCTATTCAGCATAGTCCTTGAAGTTTTAACCAGAGCCATTAGGCAAGAAAAAGCAATCAAGGGATACCAACTGGAAGGGAGGAAGTCAAATTATCTCTATTTACAGATAAACTTATTCTATATATAGGGGAACCAAAAGACTCCACTAAGAGACTGTTAACACTCATAAAAGAGTTTGCTAAAGTTGCAGGTTATGAAATTAACATATAAATTTAACCATAAAATATCTCTATGGTGAAAATTATAAAATATTAAAGGAAATAGAAAGAGACACAAAAAATGGAAAAATCTTCCATGTTTGTGGACTGAAAAAATTAGTATCAATAAAATGTCCATACTGTCAAAAGCAATCTACAGATTCAATGGGATCCTAATCAAAACACCTATGACTTTCCTCTCAGATCTAGAAAAAATGATGCTAAAATTCATATGGAAACACAAGAGACCCCAAATAGCTAAGGCAACCTTCTGCAACAAAAACAAAGCCAGAGGCATCACAATACCAGATTTCAAGATATACTACAGGGCAGTTATAATCAAAATAGCATGGTACAGGCACAAAATAGACATGTAGCTCAATGGAACAGAATAGAATCTTCAGAAATCAATCCACACATCTACAACCAACTAATCTCTGACAAAGAAGCTAAAATTAATCCCTAGATTGATTCCTCAGCAAATGGAGCTTAGAAAATTGAATCTTATTATGCAGAAATAAGAAACAAGACCCCTACCTTTCACCTTATACAAAAATCAACTTAAAATGTATCAAACATATTAATCTACAACATGATACCATCAAATTACTGCAGGAGAACACTGGGGAAACTGCAAGATATTGGCATAGACAAAAACTTCTTGGAAAAGACCCCAAAAGCACAAGCAATTAAAGCAAAAACATAAAAATGGGATTACATCAAGCTAAGAAGTTTTTGGATTCAATTGAAACACTTAACAAAGTGAAAAGGCACCTAACTGATAGAATGGGAGAAAGTATTTGAAACTATAAACCTGGTAAAGGATTAATATCCAGTATCTATAAATAGCTCAAGAAACTGAATAACAATAAAATAAACAATCCAGTGAAGAAAAGGGCAAAAGACTTGAATAGGCATTTTTCAAAAGCAGAAAATTAAATGCTAACAGACATTTGAAAAATGTTCAGGATCACTAGCCATCAGGGAAATATAAACCAAAACCCCAGTGAGGTTTCACCTGACCATAGTTAGAATGGTTCTCATGCAGAAAAAAAAAAAAACCCACAATAAAGGCTGGCAAGGATGTGAGAATATGATTTCCTAATCCATAGTGGGAATGAAAACTTGTATAGCCAATGTGAAAGACAGTATAGAGATCCCCAGGATGCCAAAAATAGATCTACTATATGACTCAACCATCCCACTCCTAGGAATTTACCCAAATGAAATAAAATCAACATTATGAAAGAGTTATTTATATCCCCATGTTTACTGCAGCTCAATTCACAATAGCTAAGATATGGAATCAACCCAGATGTCCATCAACCAATGACTGGATAAAGAAAATGTGGTATATATACCCTATGGAATACTAGTCAGCCATAAAATAGAATGAAATCCTGTGTTTCACAATAAAATGGAAGCAATTGGTAGCTGTTGAGAGGAAATGGTTTGAAGTCTAAACGAACTTAATTTTTATCTTGTAAGCACACAGCAAAATATTTAGATGCTACATTATTGCATGATCTATTTCACTGAAAGAAATCATGAATGAATATTTGACAAAACCATTGTATATTGGTGAAATGGTCATTTTTCCCTTTACACAGTGTTTATAGGCTTTGTGTTTAATTCCATTAAACAAGGGTCATTTGGCTTTTTACTTTTTAAATTTCTTACTCAGTGAAGTGTTAAGCCTTTTCACTGAAATGTAAAGTTAAAGTACATTATCTCAAAAACTGAAAAAATAAGAAAGAAAAGTTGAAGGAAAGGGGGTAGAAAGGTGGGAGGGAGGGAGGAAGGAAATACCATTATGCTCTTGTATACATAAATCATACTGAATGTGTTTAAAATTAAAATTTTAGGATGAAATAAAAAAGATTGCCAAAAGTAAGATAATAACATTATCAACTCAGCACTCAACCTCTTCCAGATATGTCCTTATTTTATTTTTAATTAATCATTAATTTAATTTATCTGAAAGGTAGAGAGAGAAACAGTGTTCCCATCTGCTGGTTTACTCATCCAAATAACAGCCAGTGCTGGGCCAGGTTGAACCAGGAGACAGGAACTCAATCTGGGTCTCCCATTTGGGTGGGAGCCATCACCTGCTACTTCGCAGGTAGATATTAGCAGAAAACAGGAATCAGCAGTAGCTCTGAGACTACATCCCAGGCACCATGACATAGAATGTAAGCATCCCAAGGGGTGCCTTTAAACATTGTGCCAAACGTTCATCACTCCTTTACGGTTTACTTAAAATTGGCTTAAACATGAAAGATGTTGAAACTTTACACCAGAAATGTATTTAATAAGTTCTCTGGCCACGTGAAAATAAATTTTTACAAACTAATACAGCAGACACGTTACAAGAAGAAAATCCTTTGCTCGTTCCTGTTTTTCAGTGCTATGGTACTTTTACCTTTTTGTATCAAGAAGTCCCCAGACAGCATTAGGGATGAGGGCCTATGTAATGGCTTGGACATCAGATTGGCTCTGTGCTAGTCACAGATCTGCCTGGGAATTTTTGTTAAAATAAGGCTGAGGACATCAACATCTTCATTACTATATTCCCTGTCCCAAAATGTACTTGCATGATTTGGACTTGCCTTGAATATACTGCAAATTTGTGCACTTAGAAATGACTTACTGCCCAGTAGGAAATCCATTCAAAGCATAAGTGGCTGCTAAAACAGCATCTGCCTCAAAGTGGGGCATTCACCCTGGGTGTTGAGCTAAGTCTCTAAATCACAGTCTTAGTGCCCTTGAGATATCCCATGCTATGATCTAAAATAAGTAAGTTGTGTTCTATTATTGTGATTAGGGCAAGAATTGAAATGTCACAAGGCTTAGAAAAATAGCAATGTCTACTGCTCTACTCTTGGGAGCGATGTTCTCATTCTAGATCACCTTTGGACATCCTTTAGGGCTACACTTAAACCAAGGCCAGTGACCCATCTAGACGTTACTTTAATTGGGTTTCCTTCTGCAATGTAGCATTCAAGGCTGGAAATGATATGGAGACAATTTCTAGAAAAGCGATAGGCAACACTATTTCATATGAACTCCACTGTCTACATTAATTTCCCTAGAATTAGGTAAACAACCAACATGAACAACTGAATGAATATTGAAATAATATTTCAAACAGCCAACATTGCATGGAAAACTAGCTAGATGACATAGAACAAGTTACAACCTGTAAGAAGCCCTGATCTCTCCTAAGTAAAATGCCTCATCTTAATGGATGCTGTGAGCACTACAGATCATTATGAAAATTAATTAATACATTGACCAGGACACAGTAGATATACTGTAAGAGTTTCCATTCTTATTGTTAACATAAAAATGTAAACCAAATTCCAAAGATGAAATGGGCATGGCTTTTAACAGAAGGTAAAGACTTTCAAAGTGGGGGAAAAGCCTGGAAAATTTGCCTCTCAGGTTCCAGAACCCTCCTGTCAAAGACCACCAATATCTGAAATATTATGTACAGCTGGCTAGTCTAATGGGCTTTTGATAATATATTTTTGTCTAATCTTATCTCTTTATTTTTGTTCTATATTTTTCATTATGTTTATTAATTGTCTACAACCAAGAATATACGCAGAGAAGGAAGCCCACCAACAGTTGTGAACTTTCTTTTATTCTCTTACAATGATACTCTTTCACCATTCTTTCTAGGTAAATGTAATGGATGTTAAAATGAACATGGAAGATGATTACACACAAATTCCCTTATGAAAACATAAAAGCAAAGCACCCAAATAAATCAGACAACATGATGACTCCAAATCCACCACCTCTAAACCTAAGTAGTTTATGCCACGTTTTCTTCCAGCTAAAAGAACACCTGCCCATGGGAAAGCATTCCTAATGTGTAACAGTAGCAAAGATGAGAAGATTGAGACAAAATTTTAGATAATCAGAGGAGAAGTAATTGTACACATCTGTCCCTTAGAAGAAACTTTCCCACCTTGGGCCACTTGCTGAGTCACAAAATGATATTAAATTGCAAGTCCTTGCTTTGGCCACATAGAACTGCATACACAGTCACTGATGTTAGGTGTTACTTTCATCCATGGACTCATTACTGACAACTTCCCAAATAAACTACTTAATGTTTTGAAAATCTGTGATATAAGCACTGAAGTTAACATTTTGTTTGTGTCTCTGCCTGCCTATAAATGAGGATATTGTGAATTTTCTAAGTCTCAGAAGATCATGTGTGGTAGGATGGTTAAGAGCATAAGGTTTCAGGCTAGAATTTCAGCCATCCCGACTGAGTTGCAACAGTGCCCTGACCTTAGTCTTAAACATTTCAATGCCTAATTTCCTCATCTGGAAAATGGGAGAAACAGCAACACCTACTCCACGATGTAGTTGGGAGGATGAGTGGAAGAACACAGGCAAAGCAGTAAGAAAATTTCTGTAAGCATTAATTACCCTGCAGCTATTTGCTGTTGATGCTATTGCTGTTATTAATTTTGTTGTGGCAGCCATTGGGGCTGTTAAATGACTGTCTCTTCTCCTCCTGGGATTATGGTAGCTCCAGCCCCTCTTTGGGAGGAGGGGCTAAGTGGGTGTTAATAGAATTGATGTAATACTACCAGGTTGAGCGTGCAGAATGCTCTGAGATGCTCTCCCTGTTGATGTGGCAGCTAGAAATATTTCAGATCAGGGGTCAGTTAGCTATTCCTACAAAGCTACACATTGCAAATATATTCAGCCTTCTGAGCCATCTGGTCTCTGGAGCAACTCCTGAACTCAGCGGTTACATCATGAAAACAGCTGTAAGCATCCTGTAATCACATGGGTGTGAAAGTATGCTGATAAAATTTTAGCTTCAAGAACAGCAACTTGAATTTCACGAATAGTCACACATAGTCTTCTTTTGTTTCTTTCCAGCCATTAAAAAGTAAAGACTACCGTCTGCTTGTAAGCCACCCACGTCAGATGGTGACCCAGATGTGCCTTACAGGCCATAGTTTGCTGATCCATGATGTACATGGTGTCTGGGCCAGAGGTCCCAGTTCCTGAGTAATTACTTTCAACACAGCCTAGGTGCAGACTCACAGCACGCAAGATGTGTGATTAAGAAATGAACTTTCGTTGTCTCAAAGCAAATGAAATTGGGGAGGAGAAATTTTTTTGGCTGCTGCAATAATCTAATCCGTTTACTGTACTATTGTTTAAGATCATGAGAGTAAAAGAGGTAACTTTAGCCAGTTACAATGCTTAAGTAACTCTGGGAAATATCTTTAATGATAACTACCAGTTAGAATCATTCCCCAAGACTTTCATGGAGTCAAATACAGTCTTTCTAAACTATTGCTTCCACGAAGAACCAGAATAAGACGCTGCTGTTTGGCTTTTACCTCTGCTCACATATCTCATCCAAACTGAGTCTGGCCCCTGTCATCTTGGTATTTCATTGGCTTAGCTGAGAGGTAATAATAAAAGTATATATTTATTTATATTTTGAGATTGTGCCTCACCTCCACAGCCAAAGAGATCAGAAAACACACACTGAGGGGAAAAGAAGGCAAACAGAAACTAACTCTGATTTGTGTTACACATTGCCAAAGTCATTAACCATGACTCAGGTAGAAAAACTTATTACTTCTCTTTTTTGACAGTGATGACAATTTAATAGTATTTGACTCTACCCAGTTGCATACAGCATCCGGAGGCATTGAAGGAGACTGTTTATCAAGATGATAAACAAGGTTTCATTTCCTCCCTGACTGCAGAGATGTGATCAGAAGTCTAAGGCCATCTGAATTCACTTAGTCTGGCCACCAGGCAGACCCTGAACTCCCTGGGACTACCTTTGCTTGAAGTGAGCTTCCTTCCCAGACCCTCTAGGAGCAGGTTGGCCCTGAGGGAGGCACATGTGTGTGAGCACAGAAGCCCTGTGGCTTGAAGGGTGCACTTGGGCACAAAGAGAAACACGTTAGTTACACCAGTAGGTAAACTTCTGTAAGCGGGGGATACTGATCTGAACCCCAGTTTGCAGAAAGGGCACACATCTGAGGACCAGCTGTGTAGATAATGGCCATCACTAGTGACCAAGTGATGAAAGCCCTACAAGTGAGTGGAATCAGCATAGAGGTAAACCGAGCAGAAGGGAGGACACTTCCCAACACCACCCTCGGTGACACTTGACACAGCTATGCCTGAATCCGGAGACTGAACTTTAGCCAGTACATGCATTTCTTTCTTGAGTTTATACTAGACTTTCTCCTGCTCAAAATACAAAGAGCCATGAAGTACAAGTATACTAGAACTACCAGGAAGATGCTCTTCTGCTTATATCCCATCTAAAGATATTTATTATATATGAATCTATCCCAAGTGCCAAAGTGGAACCAGACACCACCCTGCCTTGGGTGCCACCTCCTCAGGGAAGTACTCTTGAATTTCCTTATTAGGTCCATTATAATCTCCTCATTCCCATTCTCCACTCTCAGATCGCCACATCTTCATTTCAGCAACCTTACATTGGTGACACTCGGTGTGTTTGTGAAATTTTTATTTAAACTATTTTCCAGTTCTTCTAAGAAGCTAGAAGCTTCAGGAGACAGTGGCCATGTCTATTTTCATTGATTATCTTATCCTGAGTACCCAGCACAATGCCTTACTGTGAACATCATTGTTGTCAACACAATACAGCTGTCTCAGGGTATTCATCGGGGACTGCTTCCAAGACCCACTGTGATACCAAGGCCCATGGATGTTCAAGTCTTACAAAATATGGTTTAGTATCTGCATATGATCCACACACATCTTTAATACATTTCAAATCTCCTCCAGATTACTTATAAAATACAACTGAAATGCTATGCAACTTACTGTTATATGGTACAAGCATACTTCAAAAAGCTCAGAGAAAATGGAATCAAAAGTTGTTTATTTTGGTGCAAGAAAATCTTGAAACTCATGCTTTTCCCCTGGACTTTTTAAAGATTTCAAGTTTTCATGGTTTTCAAAAAATTTTTGCACCAAAATAAACATCTTTTTTTTCTTGAACAATTAGAAGTACTCTCATACTGTTTAGGGATTAATGACTATTAAGTCTTTATATAGTGCAGAGGAAATTTTATTTTTAATATTTTCTAGTCATTCTTGCTTGAATCTGGGGTACAGAATCTGGATATACTGGTATACTCATTCCCTCCTCTTCCCATACAGCTAGAGCAATAATTTGTCCAGACATTCAAAAGTATTCTGTGTCCCTCATGGCCACAGATGAGCACATGACACAGTTCTTGTCAATGGCAAAAAAACAAAGTCTGCTGAAGCCATCTAGGAAGACTTTGCATTGTGGACACAGTTACTGCTGCTTCCTATCACCATTTACTGCTTCTCCCTGCTGGAAATGCACACTGCCCAAGGTGAGCTACAGGAGCCATTTTGTGTCAACAAGAGAAATACCAAAGAAAAAGGCAAAGAGTGTTATGGAGACTTAAACTCTGCGAGTGTTGGGCCACTGAGTCATTGTCACCAGCCCTTTACCTCTGGATTTTCTATTACATGAAAAAAAAATCAACTGTTTGCTAATTTATTTAACCTACAATTCAGTAGGAGTTTGTATTCACTGCAATCAAATAAAATCCTGATACACTGGGACATATTAGGATTTTGGTAAACATCTACATAGGTGGAAGAAAGCAAGGAAGAGTTTGACTTCAAAGAGTTAGGCAGAGTGGTACAGTATTGTGGGATAGCAGGTAAAGCCACTGCTTGGAACACCAGCATTCCATATGGGTGCTGGTTCAAGTCCCAGCTGCTCCACTTCTGATCATGCTCCCTGCTAATGGCCTAGAAAAAACAAGGGAAGATGGCCCACATACTTGGGCCACTGGCACTCACGTGGAAGACTCAGATGAAGCTCCCAGTTTCACCCTGGCCCAGCCCTGGCCTTTGAAGCCATGTGAGAACCAGCACTTGGAAGATGTTTCTCTCTCTCTCTCCATCTCTCTCTCTCTCTTTCTCTGTCTTTCCATCTCTCTGTAGTTATGACTTTCAAATAAATAAATAAATCATTTTTAAAAAAAAATAGCTAGGCAGAGAATTAAGACAGGGAAAATCATTACTTCAAAGTAGAAAGTGATAAATGTCATGAGAGTTTAGGTACAATTTCTAGGGTTTTCTGAACAACCAGGAGACACCACATTCATAGTGATAGGTCAAGAAAGTCTTATCAGAGTAGAACTACTTGATTTAGATTCTTAAGGGCCACCAAGTATGATTTGTTTTTGCACAAAGAGGTATGTGTATTTTAGGTAGAACGAACAAACCAGGAAAATATCCAAGGATTAGATACCTGTAAGAGACAGGACCCAGGGTGGTCCCCCTTATCATGTTCTTCATGAATGAAGGCACCGCTATGGCTTGCTTCCAACTAACAGAACACAACAAAAAATAATGGGATCTTGTTCCCACAACCAGGTTACTTTACATAGCAATGACAGTGTAATATTAGCCCCATGATTAGAGATCCTCAGCTATGTCTATAAAATCTTGTTGCCATACACCAGAGAGACTCTCCATTGCTGGCATTGAAGAAATAAGCCTTGAAATTTGGTAGAAATATGTAAGGGTAAGGAAATACTTGTAGCGTTTAGGAGTTCAGAGCAGCCCCTGGCTGGCAGCTAGCAACACAATAGGGACATCAGTCATACAATCAAAAGAGTAATTTTAACAAGAGCTTGAGGAAGTTCAGAAACATCTGTTTCGACAAGGGAGTGTCTGATGAGACTACCGTCCTATCCTATACGTGGAATGCAACCTGATGAGATCTTAAATGGAGACTTCTCAATTTTTTTTAAAAAAAATTTTATTTTCAACTTTTATTTAATATAAATTTCCAAAGTACAATTTTTGAATTATAGCAGCTTCCCCCCCCATAACCTCCCTCCAACCCACAACCATCCCATCTCCCACTCCCTCTCCCATCTCATTCTTCATCATGATTCATTTTCAATTATCTTTATATACAGAAGTTCAACTCAGTATATACTAAGTAAAGAATTCAACAGACTGTACCTACAAAGATACTCAAAATATAGAGTACTGTTTGAGTAGTAGTTTTACCATTAATTCTCATAGTACAACACATTAAGGGCAGAGATCCTACATGGGGAACAGGTACACAGTGACTCCCGTTGTTGATTTAACAATTGACACTCTTATTTATGATGTCAGTAATCACCCGAGGCTCTTGTCATGAGCTGCCAAGGCTATGGAAGCCTCTTTGAGTTCACAAACTCCGGTCTTATTTAGACCAGGCCATAGTCAAAGTGGAAGTTCTCTCCTCCCTTCAGAGAAAGGTATTACTGTCTTTGATGGCCCATTCTTTCCACTGGCATCTCACTCACAGAGATCTTTCATTTAGGTCATTTTTCTTGCCATAGTGCCTTGGCTTTCCATGCCTGCAAAACTCTCATGGGCTTTTTAGCCATATATGAATGCCTTAAGGCTGTTTCTGAGGCCAGAGTACTGTTTAGGGCTTTTGCCATTCTATGAGTCTACTGTGTATCCTGCTTCCAATGTAGGATCATTCTCTCCTTTTTAATTCTATAACTTATTTGCAGACACTGGTCTTATTTATGTATCCCTTTGGCACTTAATCCTATCTTTTTGATCAATTATGAACTTAAACTGATCACTTTAACAAGATGGCATTGGTACATGCCACCTTGATAGGATTGAAATGGAATCCCCCGGCACGTTTCTAGCTCTACCATTAGGGATAAGGGCTTCTCAATTTTTAAAAAAAAGATTTATATATTTATTTAAAAGGAGGAGAGAGACAGAGACACACACAGAGAGAGAAAGAGAGAGAGAGGAATTTTCCATCTGCTGCTTCACTCACCCAAATGACCAAAACATCTAGGGCTGGGTCAATCTTAACCCAGGAATCAGGAATTCCATCCAGGTCTCCCACATGGGTGCAGGGGCCCAGGAACTCACCCTGGCCCACTGCTTTATCTGGCACTTTAGTAGGGAGCTGAATCAGAAGTGGAGCAGCCAAGGACTTGAACTGCTGCCATATGGGATGCTGACATCACAGGTAGAAGCTTAAAACTTTGCACCACGATGCCAGTCCAATCAGAAGACTTTTCTAAGGCATATTCCAAATTGAAGGGCACTGTGAGATGATAAATGTGTGCTGCTTAAAGCTTCTAGGTTTCTAGCAGTTTGTTTCGTAGCAGTAGATAAACACAGGGCCTAAACAAATTTCTATGTTTATTATGCCATTACAAACTAGTGCATTTTCCCCTACATTTTTATTTATAGATTACTTAGGTAAATCACATGCAAAATGTCCACAAAGTTAGATATTTGAGTCTACTGATCAAGGAATCTTCCAAGAATCAATAATATTTATAAAATTTATACAAATATGAAAACACAGATTTTGCTCCTTAAAAACACAATTGTTAGAAAGGAAAAGAATTTAGAAATTTCTACTTTACTCAGCCTAAAAATACCTTTGTTACATTTATAGCTGTGAGGCATTCTGGGGTTGAAGTGTTATCAATTCCTCATCTGGGTTGGATCACTCAGCAGAAGCAACACAGCTCTGTTGAGAATCTTCCTTGCACAGACTTAGTTGTTGGGGGGATACACTGTAGTTTTGTAATTACACTGAAAGTCCTTGATTGGAATATTAGCTTTACATTTTATAAATGGAAACTGTCAACCATTTCCAGCTTCCTGAACTTGTTGCCTAAGAAATGGGAACAATGATAACTACGACTGTGTATTGTCGAAACCCACTGTTCTCACTTGCCTATGTCCCAACTCCTCTCTGGTAACAGCATACTTTGGGTCCTTTGGAGAGTGACCACTCTGATCCCAGTTTCAGCCCATGAACTGCAGGTGAACAAGGGCTCCAGAAGTGGGACTGTGACCTGGGCATGACCCAACAGCATGGTCTTTCTCCAGCCACAGTGAACGTTCAAGTACAGGCCGTGACCCAAGTTTGTTCAGTCAAGATAAGCCTGAGGCCTATGTGAAAAGATTTGTTTCTCCTGAACTTGAGGTGTGAGATGACCTTTGGAGAGTGCCTGTAGGAAACTGAGCTGACACAGAGCAAAGTGGGGAGAGAAATTCCAGCCCTTGTGACATCTTGAGCTGCTAGCTCCAATGTTTCTGGCTCTACCTCTGAAATTCTTACCTCAGGGTATCAGCAAATTATCCTTTGTCTTATATGTCTGATTTACTTGGAGTTAAGTTTAAGTGTCCTAACAACGTAGCTTGCATAAGAAATTCACATAAAGCACTTAGCCCAGAACCAATAACATAGTAAGCACTATGTATTAGGAGCCTACAGGAATAGTTGAGTATCTCTAAATTTATTGAGGAGCTTGGAAGAGAGGATCAATTAGATACTGATTTTCTGAGACTTCTGACAGAAAAGTCCAAATAACTCACAGTATTGATTCCTAGCAATTAATAACTACACAAGCAGCTGAACTGCCTCATCGTCAACTGTATGCTTGACCACTGTTGCCATCAAGGAAGCCCAAGTAGGAGAGACATAAAATCCCTGGCCAACAGGGAGTGCAGTGGAGGATGGCCCAAGTGCTTGGGCCCTGCACCCCATGGGAGATCAGGATGGCGCCTGGCTCCTGCCTTCGGATCAGCACGGTGCGCTGGCCGCAGTGCGCTGGCTGTGACAGCCATTGGAGGGTGAACCAACGGCAAAGGGAGGACCTCTCTCTCACTGTCCACTCTGCCTGTCAATAAATAAATAAATAAATAAAAATAAAAATCCCTGGCCAAATACCAGAGTGAAGTCTCTTGAATTCAATAATCTACCATGCTGGATTCAGATTCCAAAAGTATGGCTTAAGAGTTAGGTAAAATGAATATATTTCTTAAACCACCTGAGCACTGTAAACTGTGGTTGTAAGAAAATCTTCATAGGGTGATTATGAAGAATTAATGGAGTAATTAACATGAAGGGGCTCAGTACAGCCATACTCAGACTGTGAAACTTCATCGTCATCATTACTTTTGATATCTTCATGAATAAACTAGTTCAACTCTGATGTGATGTAAATGAAACCATAAAATTTTTATGGCCAAAAAAATATTGATTAACTATCGTCTGAGCAATGGAGAGGAAACATGTAGAAAGAGAATGATTTGGATGTTAAATTGGTCAGACTATATAAGTGGAGACATTTTTTCCACCTAATCTAAAAGAATGCAAATTTTAAAATATTAAGCAAATTTTAAAATAATATTAAGCTTATTCCTATAAATCATCATTACACAGAGTAGGTGGCCTGGTATTGAGGAGCCTTACATTTTTCTTAAAAGAAAATGACCATTTTTCTTTGGTTAGATGTCAGTGTGTCAGAAGACATCTTATTAGTGATAACATGATGAGCAGAATATGGTTACCAAAGTTTGCAGCTCCCTGAAGAAACATTCATGTAAGATAATGATCGTCATGAAATAACATTAGGGAGAAGCTGGCCTAACGGGACAGCAATTTCAACCCAAGGCAAAAATTTTCTTTTTCACAAGAAACTATATTCAGGTTAATGGGGTCAACATGGGAAGTGAAGCTGTTCAGGAGGTCACATTTGCTCATACCAAACAGCCAATGCAGTCAATAACTCAATAAAACCTTTCAAACAGTGCTTGTGAAAATGCAGGGACTCCATGACAAGAGCCCTGAATAAAGAGTTTCTTGCTCCCCCTGCCTCCTTATGAAATCTTTCTGATAAAGAGGTTTGGCCAAGAACAAGACGGCAGGCAATCCAGCATGGCTGAAGACTGGAGTGTTGGGGCCAAAGTGGGGGAAGGTGCTGTCAGGCAGAATAAAGGAAGAGATCAAAGATCTTCTGGTGTAAATTTATAATGGATCTTTAAGTCCATGTTAAAATGTTAAAATGTTCATGGTTTGTTTGAAAGGTGCTGAGGAGCTGTTAAATATTTTAATAGGTAAAATAAGATGATCAAAGTTAGTATTTTAATAGAATTTTTTAGCTTCTCTGTCAAATGGATGTGCCCTACCTAGTTATAGACCCCAAAATAATGAGTACATTCATTCAAGAATCATATAAAAATATTCATAGCCAATTTATATAACCCTAAATAGGAAGCAGCTCTAATGTTTACCAGTAGCAAACTAAATTGTACTGTGTTTATAAAGCACTATAAGCAACAAGACTGAGCCATCTATTGCTCCATACAACAAAGCCAATGAAAGTATCCAGACACTGAGAAGGATATGGCATATAAATACACACAAATCATTTTTTAAGACAAAACCAATCCATGATATTAGAAGTTAAATCAGCAGTTACATTGGAAGAGGCAGTAACGACTGGGAGAGCTCACCATGAAGACTTCTGGTTTCCTGGTAATAGTCTATTTCTTGATGTCAGCTATTGGGTCATGAGTGCATTCCATTCATGAACATTAACTGACTTGTTCACTAGTGACTTGTATGTTTTTTTCAGTGTATATTCTATTTCAATTCTAAGAGATTGTTTTACCAGGAAGCAAAAATCAAAACTGTCCTTGATGCAGAACCTGTCCAGGCGTATTTTCCAGAATACCAACTACAAGTATAAGCTTTCAAAACACAAAACTGTCCTTATAAATGTAGACCTTATGCTAGTTGGCAAAATCCATGGTTTTATTTTTAATTAAAAAGTGATCTCTACCCTTTAGCTCATGGTCAGAAGTAGTCTTTCTGTTTTCACTGTAGACAAAGTTCATAAAAAGAGCACAAATAAAGTGACTTGGATCACAGTTCATTAACTCTCACAATGCAATGCCCTTTTCCAAACCACTAATGTAACATGAATCTCTTGGGCTACTTTCACAGATAAATATAACTTAACAATGCAAAAAAAAAATACAATGTAATCTTATATTGAAGAGATTTTTGAAGTAAAGCTAAAACCCTGATGGCTAATCAAGTGGAGATCTCTATTCGCTTATGATAGAATTACTGGCTAATTATTAAAATGTAGAAAGCCTATTCAAAAGACTCCTGCCTCTGAAGCCTACATACCAAAGAAACCAAATGGTCCTAAACTCTTTAAAAGAGGGAAGTCTTTATTAATAATAATTTGGTCTCACAGAAATGTTTGTCAGTTTCATAGCTTTGGATCATAGATCCATAAGGGTTGAAAGGACACTGCCACAATCAAGATTGAGTTGGCTGCTGTCTAAATCTGTAGATAATGGGGATTCACTAGGAACAGCAAATAAACGGGATCCTGGTGGTAAGATCCAAAAGGAAATTCAAAGGTGGCGTAACGAGCTGAACGCAGTTAAAAGGAAGTAACAGAGATAAATCCACAAACGACAAATTAGAGAAAAAGCACCCAAGTGTAGATGGAAAAGAGGCTTTCATCAATAATCATTTTTAAAAAATTCAGAAGCTTACATTGATTGTGAATTCAGAGTACGTCCTCTGTATGATCTGCTTACTAAAATTGCTAATGTGCATTGGGGTTTCATTAATAAAACTTTATTATTTAAAGCAAACAAATTTTAATGAATGCAATTAATTTTCTTTAAATCTATATTACCTTTCCATAAATGTCCAGTTTAAATGTAGCAATTCTAATACGTATTCATTCAGTACCTTGCTCCCCCCAGCCCATTAAGAAATACCACTTTTCTGTATATCTCTCCAAACCAAGATTTCTCTGACTGTAATTTTTAATAATGTGCTTGACAAAAACTTTACTTTCCTTACTAAAAATATGATATTGAAATACTGAATGTGCTGGGCCCAACCTATATAGAATATATTATTAACTGTTTAACATTTAACATGAATTGATAAAGTCACAACGAATTCTTTTGATGGTATGAGGATATATAACCCTGATTTGTAGAAATCAGTTTTAATGATACAGTCAGTAACAGTTTGGTCACATAAATATAGTGATAATTGCTTTGTATGAAAACCTGGAACTGAATGGAATACACAGTGTATATAATCTGTCAAAGTTGTGGTCTCAGAAAGCTCATTCTCCATAAAGACAGTTTTCTTTGTAAAAAAAAAAAAAAAAAGTCAGAGCTGTATCTAATATTGAGGACCCCATATGGGAATCCTTGATTATAGCAGTGAGCTAGGTTTCAAATGATGTCCAGAGAAGAGAAAGAAGACTTAAAAACAGGAAAAGAAAAACTTAGTAAACAGATCCACCTCATGATTCGATGTCCCCACACCCCATAGAATGCCTGGCACATGAATGCCGTCTTAGTGATTTGTTGAAGGGTGAACACAAAGTAAACTCACACCAACAGTCACGTCACTGAGACAAAATATTTCCAGGGGACACTGGTACCAATTGACTTGCATAAAAGCTGCCTTGATGGTGCTGTTCAATATCAAAGAGGACAAAGAAGGGCAGGTGCTGTGGTATAATGTAAGTGGTCACTTAGGATGCTCACATCCCATGTTAGAGTGTCTGGGATTGAGCCCCACCTCCTGTTAATGCACCCAGGAGGCAGATGGTGGCCTAGATTCTTGGGTTCTTGCCATCTTCATGAAAGACCCAAATGGAGTTCCTAGCTCCTAGATTCACCCCAATGCAGCCCTGGCTGGTGCAGTCATTTGGAGCATGAACCAGAGGTTGGAAGACCTCTATATTTCTCCCTCTCTTTGTATCATTCTGCTTTTCAAATAAATAGACAAAGCTTTTTAAACAAAAGCTTACATAAAAGTCCAATAGCCTCCATGAACATGATATTTAATCAACGAGTGGGAGGAGATGCTTTTAGGTAACCGCAGAATTTACAATTATCACCCTGCAGTTCAACAGTATCTTTCTAAGAGTCTTCAAATAGTCCTCCATTGTACACTGAACCACACAGTGCCATTTTGAATCCAGCAGAGAGAACGCCAGATCTGTGAGAAACCTAATTGTCATGGGAGCACAATGCTAGATTTCCAGTCCGCTTTTTGCCAACAACAAAGACAACTTTCTGAATGCATAAATTTGATACTCATTCCACCACACTCTGCTTATGCTTACACACTTAATTCATCCTTAAGAAAATGTGAATAGGCAGACACCAAAAAAGGAACATTAACGCACAGAGTGTATAAATCTAATTTCTGAATTTACAAAGAAAGTTCTGAGCACACTAGCAATCTAGATGTAGGGCAACTGTATGTATTTCCATATCAAACCAACATACACACAAGAGAATGATCTTTCTTTCCAAACTAAAAAGTCTTGCAAATTGATCTCATGGGAAATTTATTCTAGGACCTAATTCTTATGCATATAATATATCTCAAAAATGAATCAAAGGGAAATGGTACTGTCAAAAATATAATAAGCTTTTGGCAGGCAAAGCTTCAGACACATACATTTCAAACCTTCCTATACCTACTAGCTACAGAGAAGATATACAAAAGGCCAAAAGAAAAGAAGGCTGCCATCTGCAAAGTGAATTCTTCAGCTCCACTACTCCAGTTGTCTGGAGGCAACTCTGTTGGTGAAGCCAAATAGTTCCCTTTGGAGGATGATTGTCAACAAAGAAGGTGGTAAGAAAACATCGGCGGTCAGTTTTACCCTGAATTATCAGGCTAGATTACGTGCATAGCATCCTACTTGAGTTCTGAACGCAAGTATAATGGAACTGATTGACCCAAACGTGGACTTCCAAAATTATGTCCTCTCTATACCACCTACATTTGAAATTAGAGACAAAGTGAAACAGGAACTAACTAGTGATCCTCTCATCCACCACACATCATCAAAGAACTATCTAATCTCATCTGAGAAACAGAACTAATGATGTGGATTTCAGTTAATCAAATGCAGTTCAAGTTCAGCTTCCTTAGCTGTTACTTGTTCCATCTAAGGCTATGTAACCACCCTGAGTCTTTGATCCCTCCCAGACAAAACAGGGCTAACAACAGAAGCTACCTAACATGGTTGACAGAAGACACACTTCATGTTGAGGGAACTGCATGTAGCACAATGACTTACTTACAGCAGAGCTCAGTAAATTTCTCTGTGAAGGGCTAAGGCATGGTTTTAGGCTTCTGGGGACCCTATGAGCTATATCACAACTACTCAACCAGTCCCTGTAGTGCAAAAGGAGTCACAGATCCTGTGTGGATAACTTGGTGTGTCTATGTTTGGATACAACTTAGCAAAATATGAGATGAGCCTGATCTGGCTTGCATGCAGCAATATATAATAATGACTTATGGATGTGCTTAATAATATAAATAAATCAATAATATTAAATATTTGAAATGACTTATGATTAAGTACTTCATAGGGATTCAGTTCTTGGAACAACTTTCAAAGTAGAAACTATTTCTATCTCAACAACTTGAAACAGGCTTAGAGACTTCATCCAGTAATCCCTCAATTACAATACAGATGATCAGCTGAAAAATCAGGATTTGAATCCAGGTAACTAGGGCTTGAAGTCTGTCATCTTGGCCATTCTCTCTTCCACTAATAACTTGATTCATCAAAGATTTTAGTGTTCCACTAGGATTTATGATGGTGTTTCTACAATCACTGGGAAAGTTTTCAAAGTACCATGTAAAAGATTTTCCCATTTTAGGGAAGTGATATAGACAAAGTTCTTCCCTTGATCCTCATAACAGCTTAGAAGCTTGCATTATCTCATTTAATCTTCAATCTTCAGGAGGAGAAATCCCACTAAAGAAGTATATTATTATTTCCAATTAACAGACAAGGAACTTGAGTTTCCGGAATTTAACTATCTTGCCCAAAGTTATTTGCTAAATTATAGAGATAGGGTGGAACCTCAAAATATGAGATTCCTAAGTTTATATCTTTTGGCATTTAAACTCTGTACTAAAATTTCTATTTAAGTTCATGAATGTCATATAACTGGCAGAGAAGGAGGACTTGGTGGTTCAAAGACAAGTTTTGTAGACTTTTGGAAAGGGGCTCATATATAGCTCTCTAATGCAGAGATCACAAGACAATCAAAAGATAAAGCTTGAAAAAGAGTGGAAAGTCAATGGAAAACATTCAATCCAGATAGTGGTTCAGGCCAGCATTTGGTCTAGCAGTTAACAAGTATCTTGGTTTGTTCCCAGCTGTGGCTCCTGACTTTAGCTTCCCTCTACTGCAGACCCTGGGAGGCCGCAGTGATGGCTCAAGGAACTGGGTTTCTGCCACTCAACATGGACCACAGCAGGCATTCAGGGAGTGAATCAGTAGATGGGAGCCCTCCATGTGTCTATGTCTGTCTCAACAGGAAGAAAAAAAAAAACCTTGTGTCAAAGTGAGGAAAATAGAGTAATTCTCAGACACTCTCAAAGTCTTCAGGAGGCTTGAAAAATATGCAGATACCTGGGCTGATTCTCCAGAGATTCTCATTCACTTTGACCTGAAGTAGAGCTAAAAGCAGAGGTTTCTCCCTTAACCATGCAGAAAAGTCCTCTGGGGATATTTATATATGTTTATACAAAGACTGGGCCAAAGTAATGATCTCAAACTTAACCACACATTTGAAATACATGGCACATAGCCATATATATATAGAAAATGAGAAAGCAGATTTTTCCCTATCTGTATTAATGAGTGGAGTTGAACAAAGAGAAATGATTCATAGTGATCCTTAGAAATCAACTATTAATGAATCTGATATTGACTTTTTCCAGACATGAGAGTTGATTGACCTTATTTATATACAGAGTGCATAGACTGCAACTTCCTGAAGGTAGAGACATATCTGATTCATCTCCATTCTGTTTTTCTCGGTGACTCGTATGGAGTACAAATTCCAAGTGCTCTTTTTGAATTCATGTCAAATCTGCTTTAGGTGGGTAAAGCAAAACCTATGATTTTAATCAACTATACTAAAATCAAGTAAGTTTAGGAATTAGTTACAAGGCAATAGAAAATAGATATCATTGTCATATAATAACATCTGTGTCTGGGGTAGGCAACACAATAGAAACCAGTCCTGTTTGGAACAAAAACAAGTCTTGCCTTAGAGGATGAAAGCTGATCAGCAAGCAGAATGAAAAACAGGAGGCAAGAAGGCTATTTATGTCTGGCAGGATTGGATTTTAGTTGGAGTACTGAAAAAAAATATTTGATAGAATCATGTCCAAGTGGGATCTTCTTAAAGATTGGGTTTTGATAAGATTAGTACCAGATACTTGTATCCCCAAAGACAATTATTGTGAAATGTGATTAGCCTACAGAGTTGACGATGGAGAAAAAGGAGGCTGGAGATAATGCTTTTCTTTTACACAAGAGGATGATTTTGTAGGCAGGTAGCTAAGAGGTGTTGAAAATAACGCAATCTATAAAGAATGTATGGAGACAGAGTGTCTGAGATCACTGTGATAATAAGAAAAAGGCTGAGCTGGACTTCCTAGCAGGGATGGGGCCATTTATCTCACATGAAAGCATAATAAGTAACTTAACAACTAGGAGACTTCAAAGTAGGTGACTTTCATAGGTACAAAATCATAAGGTGAATGCTTAACAGGATGCCAGCATAGCACAGCAATTTTTAGAAATACGTGGGAAGGGGTTAGAGAATATGGAATGTTTAAGGGAATTTTTAAAAGCTGTTTTCTGCATTAAGGCATACTGAATTCTAGAGTACTCAAAAAGCCAACTCATGGTAATAAATATTAATCTGTTAAAACTTTACAACCAGTAAACTCACCTCAAATTCTGCTGCTGTATTTTATGGAACACAACTGGGATATTTTCATTTGCAGCCATTCTCATACATATTTTTACCTCAGCAACCATGCTCATTAAACATGGTCCCTGCCCCCTGGCCTCAGTGGATTGTTCAACTGGGCAACTAACCCATGTTGGATCCAAGGGAGTTTAGAATCCCCATATACATCTTGGAAGTCTCTTGGATAGCAATATTTCATGATAGGAAATGTGGTGGGTGGCTGTGTTTCACCATATGGGTTGGGAAGCAAAGGAAGCTAGTTTACAGGGTAGAAAGTTACAGGAAAGCAACACTTTCTTTGCTCCATTTCTGAGTCTTAGATGCATTCTTGCCCTTGGGTTCCAGGAGACACTGCATTTCTTTACGATCAGTTTCCTGCTTGTGTTTTATTCTTGCCCAAGTGAGTTTCCACTGCTGTCAAACAAGAGTCTAAACTAATACAGAAATGAGCTCTAGATGGTTCAGAATTCATTCACTTTCACTCAAGAGACAAGGCTCCAACAAAGTCAATGTTTGCTAGGCAGAGTGACCCAAGTTTTCCACTTGAATACTGATAAGCATTTCCCTCACATTCGAGTTAGATTTGAAAATATGGTCTCAAATTAAGATTGGCATATCTGGTCTTCCAGATGCTGACTTGTATGTTGAACTAAAATGAAATGACTGCTGTCTCTTATGGTAGCTCACACATCAACATGTGTTACACGGCCAGAGTGTGCTGTAGCCATCGTATAAAATACACTCAAACAGTCTTGCTGGCCAAGGGTTGCAATGAAGAAAACAAGGCTGATATGGGGGATGGCATGTAAGAGAAAGGGCAGATAAGTGACAAAATGTAACTGGAATTCAAGATTTCTGTTTTTTCCCCCATACCATTGTTTTTCTTTGGATGAACTTAAACAGAAGACACTGCTTTTATAGTTAACAAGCCATAGGTTCAAATCTCACGTCTACCACTTACTAATCCTGTGATTTTAATTTAAGATCTTTTTAAGGCTCTGTTTTCTCATGTGTAAGATGAAGATTATACTATCCTATTCTTTGACAGACTTTTACTATGAAGTGTTGTAAGACCTCTCAACAAGGAGGCATTCGTTCTTTAGTAGTCACTATTACTAGGGTGAACAAAGCTGTTGGGTTTAATTAGCTTATTAATTCACTTTTTTGTTGTTGTGTGTCTATGCTTTGTCAGGCTGAGACTGTATTGGTGAAAAAAGTGATACATCTTCCTGGTGCTTACAATTCAGAGGATGTTAGAGATGTTAAATATAATGGAAACTCAGACCTCATTAAAACAGACTCACTCACCAAGGTCCTGTCTGAGCAGTAAATGGACTTCATGCTAGCCACCATTTTTTTAAAAGGACTTATTTAGTTTATTTGAATGGCAGAGTGACAGAGGGAGGGAGAGACAGAGAGAAATCGAGAGAATTTTCCATTTGCTGGTTCACTCCCCAAATGGCTTCGGCCATTGGGCCTGGGCCAGGCCAAAGTCAGGAGCCAGGAACTCCATCTGGGTCTCCCAGGTGGATTGCAGGGGCTCAAGTACTTGCACCATCTCTCACTGCTTTCCCAGTTACATTAGCAAGGAGCTAGACTGGAAGCAGAGAAGACTGGATTTGAACTAGTGATATGATGGGGGATGCTTGAACCACAGGTGGCAGCTTAACTCACTCACTGCACAATGTCAGCCTCTTGCAATCACTCAAGATGCAATTTTCATTACATGCTTTTTCTGTCTAATGCTCATTTTCCAACCACCTACTTCCTACATGAAGGTTTGTCCATCTGAATAATCTCCACCAGCCACAGTTTGCAAGGCTATGATCTATATTTTCTTTGTAAGTGGCATCCTGGTACTCCATAAATAGGAGGGAAACCTACCATTTAGAATATACTTTAAAATGGAAATACATATTAACTGTAAACTTTACATATTGAGGGACACTTTTTTTTCCAATGAGATGGAAGCCAAACCAAATCATTTCCATCTCCAGTGGGTGGTTTGCCTGAAGACAGAATGGGGACCTTTCATACTGGCTTCCTTTATGAACCTCAACAGTGTTCCAAATAAGTTTGATATTTTCCTGCAGATTGCTGGGCTCAGCTCCTTATTGGGGCTATTCCTTTGTGTCTTCCACTTCTTTTTTCTAATCACTGATTTCCTCAGGGCTGGATTTATTTTTTTCCATCTGATTGGCTTTGCTACTTCGTTTTATTAATTCAACCTTTGTTGCATGCAGGTCTTTGCAGCATGTTCCCCAAATTATATTTTTCCAGCTCAGCTTTCACTGGCCTTGATCTGACTATAAGGCTATATGATATTAGATCCTGAAATTTCTTCCCCTTGCAATTTCGATTCACCTGCCAGAGTCATATGAGACTATTTGTCATTGATTAGCAATTAGTAAAAATGGCATCTTGAACACAGGCCCAGAGGAACACCCAAGATTGGTAGCCCATCTCCAAACCCACCTGGCTCTCTTTATCAAAGTGCTCATTAACTCAGAGAGTGGGCTTCCATTCTGTCAGTTTCTGGGATTGATTATTCTTCACTGGAGTTTGTATCGCTGTTCATGGCAATCTGGCCTATACTTATATGGACATTTTCAACAGTCATGAATCCATCAGGCTGCCACCAGGGTGCAAAGGAGCCCTGCATAGTGCAAAATTATGTTCTTCAGAGATTGCTAAGGAGTTGGTAAGACCACATAAACAGTCAACATTGTCCTTGTTTAATTCAAAACACATCAATGACAACTGTGGTTCTTTGCTTATTTTCAGCACGTGGGGTCATCTTCAATAACTCAAATATTTATCTCCTAACAGAAGTGGAAAATGAGGCATTTTTATTAAATATTTTCTTTGTATCTTACTGTGCATCTCAAACTGCCTGGAAGAGTTGGCTCATTCGATGTTGGCCTACATCAAGGTTTTCAAAAGTGTAAATCAGTTACAATCTAAATTCACTTAAGCATCTACATTTCTACTTTTTCTGTAAATATCTGAAGTTTTGGCAGCATGTTGTCATCAGACCTGTATTAGAATAATCAGCTGGTACTGATGCTAAAAAGCAACCCTACACCCAATTAAAAATATTGTGTGGGCTAGGCATTTGTGTGAAGTTGATGCTTGGGAAGCCTGCATCCTATAGCAGAATCACTGGTTAGATAGCAACTCTGTTTCCAATCCACCTTCCTGCTAATGTGGACAAGGGGAGGCAGTAGATAATGACTGAAGTACTCTGGCTCCTGCCACCTATGTAGGATGCATTTATTGAGTCCCAGGCTCCTGGCTTTGGCCTGGCACAGTCCTAGCTGTTGTGGGTATCTGGGGAATGAACCAACTGATGGAAGATCGATTTCTGTCTGTATCTCTCCTCCCCTCCCCACTTTTTCCAATAAAATGAAAATAAATCAATATACTTTAACAAATAACTAAATAAAAATAGCTTTCTATCACCAATCTGCCACAGTTTCCAACAAGCCCATCTGTCTCCAACTTGGATATTTTGATTAATTTTAAAATTGGTCAAACTTCTATGCACTTGAGGTGGCAAGATCTGGCTTAGGCGATTCCATGCTTCTTATAAAAGTTTTGAGAATTAAGCATTATCTTCAGTTTACTCATGAAGAAACAAAGACTCAGAGATTTTGTTTATAATAATAGTGGACCCATATTGACAATGTATCAATTGGAAGAGAAAAAAAATCAGTATCTTTACTGAAGATTCAAAAAGAAAAATGAAGCATTTCTGGTGTGCTTGATACATTTCCTTTGCTTATTTCTAGATTCTTAAACTAGTTAATTTCATAGTTAGAGCAACAAACTAGCCCCAAAGCAAAGGAGTGTTCTGGAAGATTATGTTCCAAAGTATCTTCTTCAAAGCAGAAGATTCTACTCCATCATGACAGTTAATTAAATTTAGAGATGTTTGTTCTCTCTGCACTGGACTAGGCTGCCATGTTTGCTTCTTCATTGGTCAGAAACCAGAACTGACTTGTGGGAGTATTTGTGCTAGGCATGAAGAGATCAAAGCCTTGGTGTTCAGCATCAATCCACTAAAGACTCCCATTTTTCCCAGGTACAACACAACATTTTCAATGATTATAGAGAGTCCAGACAATTAGAAAAGAACCCACAAAACACATAAAAGCAGATTTAACAAAGAAAACAGCATTCTCCAACTTTTGAAGAGTATGCTTGTGGCTCTCGTATGTGGTTTTATGAAGATAATTCTTGTTAGGTTTTCAATAGCTTTTTCTTTCTCCCACACATTTGACAAAAAGGACATCAAGATCCCATTTCTAATATCTCTTTATGTAAGTGTTCAGCATCATCAATTAATTTCCAATCTTTTCAATAAAATCCAGCTATCTCTTTCACATTAGTTAAATTCAGGTTGCAAAACATTTTTTTGAATCAGGAAAGCTCTATACTCCAAAACAAATATTTATGCAGCCATTAAGCCCCTAGAGTGTTTTAAAAATACACACTTTGTCTTATTTTCTTTTCTACTGTGCAACGCAGGATTTTTCTTATTGGCTGAAGGTGTGTCATTTGGAAATATTTTGAGAAGGAACTTGGAATTATTCCTAAAGCCAATGTCCAAATGTGCACAGACTTCTAGAAACAAGCATTCTTATTTAAAAAGAATATTTGGAGAAACAATGCAAAAGGAAATTTATATTGAGATTGAAAACAGTGTAGGAAAGGGTGGAGGTGATCCCTGAGAAATTGACTATCTAAAACGAACAGCAATAACACAGAATTGGCTAAGGGAGGGGCCCACCTTCTGGTATCTGTGATGCCAACATCCCATGTGGGCATCAGTTCATGTCCCAGCTGCTTTTCTTTTCTTTCTTTCTTTTTTTTTTTTTTTTGACAGGCAGAGTGGACAGTGAGAGAGAGACAGAGAGAAACGTCTTCCTTTGCCGTTGGTTCACCCTCCAATGGCTGCTGCAGACGGCGCGCTGCGGACGGCGCACCGCGCTCATCCGATGGCAGGAGCCAGGTGCTAGGTGCTTTTTCCTGGTCTCCCATGGGGTGCAGGGCCCAAGCACTTGGGCCATTCTCCACTGCACTCCTGGGCCACAGCAGAGAGCTGGCCTGGAAGAGGGGCAACCGGGACAGAATCCAGCGCCCTGACCGGGACTAGAACCCGGTGTGCCGGCGCCGCAAGGTGGAGGATTAGCCTGTTGAGCCACGGCGCCGGCCCCAGCTGCTTTTCTTTCAATCTAGCTCCTTGCTAATGCTCTGGAAAAAGCAGCAGAACACAGCCCAAGTACTTGGGCCCTTGCCACCCATGTGGGAAATCTGGATGAAGCTCCTGGCTTCAGCCTAGCCCAGTGCTGGTTGTTGCAGCTAACTGAGGAGTGAACCCGTGGATGGAAGATCCCTGCCCCTGTCTCTTTTTCTAACTATGACTTTCAATGCAAATAATAAATCTTTAAAAAAAAATGGCTAATGGATAGAATCACTCAGAAACCATACAGAACAATATAATCTTCATGCTGTGACCACTAATGAGTCATAACCAATGGAGAGACATAGTTGATGGTACTGATTTTTTTTTAAAGATTTATTTATTTATTTGAAAGAGTTACACAGAGAGAGGAGAGGCAGAGAGAAGGAAGGAGGGAGGGAGAAGTCTTTTATCCAATAGTTAACTCTCCAACTGGCCACAACGGCCAGAGCTGCACTGATTAGAAGCCAGGAACCAGGAGTCGGGAGCTTCTTCCAGGTCTCCCACATGACTACAGGGGCCCAAGGACCTGGGCCATCCTCTACTGCTTTCCCAGGCCATAGCAGAGAGCTGAATGGAAGAAGAGCAGCCGGGTCTTGAACTGGTGCCCATATGGGATGCCAGTGCTTTGGGCCAGGGTGTTAACCCTCTGCATCACAGCACCAGGTCCAATACTGGTTTATTTTTGAGAGGTTGTGGGGTTGGGGGGGTGGTGGTGCTGAGAGGAACTCAGAAACCTAAACATCACTGCTTACTCCTAGGGTCTGTGTCAGCAGGGAGCCAGAATCAGGAGCCAGAAATGAGGTTTGAAGCCAGGTACTCTAATACGGAACACAGATGGCTTTTTATTTTATAAAAACAAAGATTTATTTTGATTTGAAAACCAGAGTTACAGAGAGAGACAGAGGCAGAGAGATAGCTTCCATTTGCTGGTTCACTCTCCAAGTGGCCACCACCCATCCACATTGGATGCCAGCATTGCAGGCAGTGACTTAACCTGTTGTGACACAATACCATGCCTACGATGCAGGTGTCTTAACTAGCATCTTAGCTGCTAGTTCAAATGCCTGCCCTGATGGTGTCAGTTTTAGAATCAGAGTCTTATATATATTTTGCCAATGTTAACTATTTGCTTATATATTTGTATATATACACTCATTTAGGCATAATTTCTTTGCTAGTATAACCATTTTGTAAAATAATTTTTTTAGAACTTCAGTGTCAATTTGTTGGCATATGATGGAAGTCAATGCGTTGCCTCTTTTTTTTTTTTTTTGACAGGCAGAGTTAGACAGTGAGAGAGAGAGAGAGAGAAAGGTCTTCCGTTGGTTCACCCCCGAGATGGCTGCTACAGCTGGTGGGCTGCCCCCATCGGAAGCCAGGAGCTAGGTGCTTCCTCCTGGTCTCCATGGGGGTGCAGAGCCTAAGGACTTGGGCCATCCTCCACTGCCTTCTTGGGCACAGCAGAGAGCCGGACTGGAAGAGGAGCAACCAGGACAAAATCCGGCGCCCCAACCAGGACTAGAACCTGGGGTGCCGGCACTGCAGGCGGAGGATTAGCTTAGTGAGCTGCAGCGCCGGCTGCCTTTTCTTTTTATCCATTATAAAAGAGATTCTGACCCAGAGATTAGCTCAAAGCTTACCTACATGATTATAATGGTTGGTGGTGTTATTTTTTAGGCTCTCATTACAAAGCAATTTATATATTAGTATTTTTTTCTATCGCTGGTGTGTGTGTGTGTGTGTGTGTGTGTGTGCAGTTTAGGTTGTGCTAGACTGATATTCCAGAACATCTTCTACTGAATAGGCATGAGTATTAGGTGTGTAAGATCTGTTTTGGAGAAATAAAAGTCTGCTAACACAAAATGTGCTAATAATATTACAAGGTCACATCAGGCAATAAAATAACTATATATATATATATATATATATCAATACTTTTATTATTTTATGTATTTATTTGAGAGAGAAAGAGAGAGAGACAGAGACCTCCCATTTGCTGGTCCACTCTCAAAAGCCTGCAATGGTCAGGACTGAACTGGTACCAAAGCTGGGAGTCAAGAACTCAAGTCTTCCATGTGGGAAGTGGGAACATAAGTAAATGAGCCATGACTGCTGTCTCTGAGAGTCTACATTAGTAGAAAGCTGGAGTCAGGATTGGAGCTGGGTACCAAATGCAGGCACTCTACTATCAGATGCAGGCATCTATACCACTAGGTTAGATACCCACTCTTATTATATATACATATATACATTATATTGCTTCTCCTACATAACATATATTATTTGCATCAAAAGTTTTTTTGGAACAGATTTTATAACTCTTCTACCACATACTAGTCCTATATATACTATAAATTTGTTCACAGAGGAAATCACAGAGTACAAAATACATTCTTTTTTTTTTTTCTTTTTTTTTTTGAAAGGCAGAGTGGACAGTGAGAGAGAGAGACAGAGATAAAGGTCTTCCTTTGCCATTGGTTCACCCTCCAATGGCTGCTGTGGATGGCGCGCTGCGGCCGGCGCACCGCGCTCATACGATGGCAGGAGCCAGGTGCTAGGTGCTTTTTCCATTCTGTCTTGCTTCTAAATAGTAACTAATTTCATGGGATTTGTTGTCTCCAATGCCTATTGGTCTCATAATGAGTGAGTTGCGAGAGATATTGCTGGCACAAATAGAATATTTTGTATTTAATTTCTTTTTTTTTTTTTTGACAGGCAGAGTGGACAGTGAGAGAGAGAGACAGAGAGAAAGGTCTTCCGTTGCCATTGGTTCACCCTCCAATGGCTGCCACGGTCGGTGCGCTGCGGCGGGCGCACCGCGCTCATCCGATGGCAGGAGCCAGGTGCTAGGTGCTTTTTCCTGGTCTCCCATGGGGTGCAGGGCCCAAGCACTTGGGCCATCCTCCACTGCACTCCTGGGCCACAGCAGAGGGCTGGCCTGGAAGAGGGGCAACTGGGACAGAATCTGGCGCCCCGACCGGGACTAGAACCCGGTGTGCTGGCGCCGCAAGGCGGAGGATTAGCCTGTTGAGCCACGGCGCCGGCCCTGTATTTAATTTCTTACTTCTATTGAAAATGAGTAAATCCAAAAATAATGATGGGATGGGCATTGTGGGACAGCAGGTTTAGCAGCTGTTGGGACACACAATGGAGTGCCTGGATCTGAGTCCTGCCTCCACTGGGTTTAAGGCTTGCCTCCACTTCTGATCCAGCTTCCTGCTAATGCACATCCTGGAAGACAGCACGTGCTAGCTCAAAGCTTGGGTCCCTGCTATCCACATGGGATGTTCAGATAAAGTTCCTGACTGCTGGCATCAGCATGGCCCAGCCTTAGCTGTTGGAGACATTTGAAGAGTGAACCACTAGATAAAAGAGCTCGTTTTCGCTCTCACTTGCTCACTCGTGCTCTCTCTCTCACACACACACCCCAAAATAGCCTTTCAATTTTTTTTTATTTAAAGGTGCTGAGGGACTGAAGAAGGGAGAAAGGGGGACACTCTAGAACACTAAACATCTCATGATGGTTACTGGTTCCTGGGTAGTCTGACATTCTAACTCCCCTTATAATGGTCTGAATAGTGGGGTTTCTTTTTCCTTAGATGATGTCATAGATATGCCAGAGCTTTGAGGCCCTTCAGAAATGACTTGTGTTCTTATGATGAAGTCTTTATACTTATGACCACAATCATGATCATCTGGGAGACTCTTCCATCTATTGCACCAAATTCTGTGCTGTTCAACATCTCCTGGTTTACAAACTTTAAGGTGAATGGTGCATGACCAGAGAAAACCTGTATTAATGTAATATTAATTTATACATTTATTTCAGCTCATAAATTTAAGAGATTTGAAGAGACCATGGTACACTTGAGTAGACTACGTTTGGAAGACTACATAAACTATATTATTTAAGGGGGACAGGGAGGGAATCTTCAGCTTTTTCACTTGGGAATGTGGATAAAATGAAAATTCCAGGCAACTGGCCAGCAGAATTGCTTGTATATTTATACATAATTAGCATCTAGAGAACCATTAGGGATTCAAATAAATGTATGGGAATGTTTACATATAAATAAACTGTTTGCATTTGAATTAATTTGCTTCACCACTAGACATAGGTGGTAACTTAGTGAGCCATTAATGATGAACATTAGTTTTATAGATAATGGAATCACTCCCTCTATAGCACCAGTTGTCTTTTGTGCTAGTCTCCATCCTAAAATCTGTGGCTTTGGAATTTGTGCATCTCATTTCTTTTTTTGTTTTTTTTTAAAGATTTTATTTATTTATTTGACAGAGTTACATACAGTGAGAGAAAGAGACAGAGAGAAAGGTCTTCTATCCAATGTTTCATTCCCCAATGGCCACAATAGCCGGAGCTATGCCGATCCAAAACCAGGAGCCAGGAGCTTCCTCCTGGTCTCCCATGTGGGTGCAGGGGCCCAAGAACTCATTCTATCCTCCACTGCCTTCCCAGGCCATAGTAGAGCTGGATCAGAAGAGGAGTAACCTGGACTAGAGCCTGGCAACCATATAGGATGCCGGTGCCGCAGGTGGAGGATTAACCTAGTGTGCCACAGTGCCGGCCCTGTGTATCTCATTTCTTAACCCTGACATCATGCTAGAATCACCTGGAGAGCTTTAAATCAAAGATAGCAGATGTACAGATTCTCACACATACAAACATATTTTTCTGAAGTATAACTGGGTCAGAAAAACAATTTCAAAATTTATTTATTTAAGAGGGTGAGAAGGTAAGTGGGGTAGAAAGAGAGACAGAGACAGAGAGGGAAGGAGAGGGAGAGGGAGAGGGAGAGGGAGAGGGAGAGGGAGAGGGAGAGGGAGAGGGAGAGGGAGAGGGAGAGGGCACATTCCCCAAATGCCCGAAGTGGCCATGACTGAAACCATAAAATGGGAACTCAATCTAAGTCAACCTTGAGCCATTATCTGCTGCTTCCCAGGACCTACATTAGTGGAAACTGGAGTCATGAACCAGGTCTGAGCATCAAACGCAGGCACTCTGATTGGAATATGGGCATCTCAACCTATATCCCAACCTAGTCAAAGCATTCATGCTATGCTGCAAAATTTTCACATCTAGATGATTACAGCACATGTCTGAGGTGGTAGACCACGGCATTACATGAGTTTCATCAGATTTTAGGGACATCATCCAGAGCTCTTTCAGCCCTGCCACTTCACCTACAGGTGACTTGTCTTGCCCTTGACATATTTGTTTTTTGCCTCCTAGTGGAGAACAATGAAGGCACATGGGCTTGGATGGACATGGAAAGCTGTAAGTAAATGGGAAGTTTGGAAGTTTCTTTGATCCTACTTTTGTATCTTTTGCCTCATTTAAATCTTATCACTGCAACCCTCTTAAAACCTAAGGCGATTCTACACACTTTATAATTGTTCTCAGCTAAGCAAAAGGCTGTCAAGCAGATGGGATTACTAAAGAGGGGCACTGGTCATTCACAAGAGTTTCAACTTCCCAGGAGTGAACTAGAACATACTACACCATGAGAGATTTCTGGTTCAGAAATTCTGCACCTAGAGCTTCAAGTGAGACTTAATCAGAGAGTACTTCACCACTGAGGCACATAGTCTAAAGTGCCTTGCGTAAAGTAATTCACTAAATCTGACATCTACCCTGTGACATTGACATTATTTCTTTTTAAGAGCTAAGCAAATGAACATAAACCTTAAAGAACTGGGGGACATGGATGTTGTGTTATGGAAACTCTGAGTCATAGTCAATATCCAGGGTGTAATACCTGAAAGAGTTCAGATTATAAACACTATGACTCTTGGTAATGATCAGGCTTTAGAGATGTGGATAACATTCTTGGATCTTCCTTCCAAGTCTGGCTCCTCTCATTAATAATGGGTCCTATTTATTGAGCACAGACTGTACATCAGGCACTTTGATAAATACTTTATACTCATTAATTTATTTAATTTGCACAAATCCTAAAAACTACAGTTATTCTTTTTGATTTAAAGAAGATAAGGTAAATCACTCACCCAAAGTCAAAAGCTCAGTTTGAACCATCTGGCCTTGAAGTCTGTTTTGAAGTCCTGGTATATACTACTTTGCTACAAGGTAGGGGATTAAGCCTGTCTGTACCCACTACAATACATTACTTCTTGGCTCTTTGCATTTCCACCCAACAAAATCTATGTCTGTATTTTAGACATATCTGTTCAAGAAAAATCAACACTACATTTCCTCATGATTTAAAAACAGGGACTTGGTGTCAGGATGTTAAAGGATGAGATGAATTGCTGTGTTATAAAAGGGTCATAGGGCAGTTTGCACTTTGTTGAAATCAGGATTTCACATCATTTCACAATGCATTCTCCACTGTGATGATTCCCTGCCAGGTTTGGCTACTACACATGAGAGAGACTGGAAAGGAGAGTCACCCATTTTTATGTTGTGTGGGAATTCACATTCTTAGTTTTCAGAGGGTATATGTCTTTACCCTCTCCATGCCCTTTCAATCCTCCATGGTTAAGAGAGCTGATGCATTCCAATATTTGAACCATGCTTTTTGACTGTAGCTATAATTTAGAAGTTCCACAAATACCTCTTGATATGGACACACCCTCAGTAACTGTTGCCTCTGCCTCAGTAGTCAGGTAGACTCTTTGGCACCAATACTGACCCAGTAAGCATCAGCAAGTAGACTTGCAAAAGCAGGGTTTAATATTCAGATAGATATATGTTCAAAATTTAAACACATCATTTATTGTCTCTCTGACCTTATAGAAGTTATTAAAGATCTTAGAGGATGATGAAAATTGAAGCAAAAATCTTCAACAAACTACTAGCTAATTGAATTCAACAACACATCAGAAAGATCATTCACCTGAATCAAGTGGAATTCATATGTAGAGATGGCTCAATATTCACAAATCAACCAATATGATACATCACTTTAACAAAGACAAGAATAAAAACCATATGATTATCTTAATAGATTAACTGACAGCATTGACAGCATTTGATAAACTACAAAATCACTTTATGATGAAAACCTTAAGAAAATTGGGTAAGAAAGAACATTCCTCAACAAAATCAATGCAATTTGAATGGGGAAGAACTGGAAGCATTTCCACTAAGATCCAGAACCAGACAAGGATGCCCACTCTCACCACTGCAATTCAACATAGTCCTGTAAGATGCACTCAGAGCCATTAGGCAATGAAAAGAAATCAAGGGAATACAAATTGGCAATGAAAAAGTCAAGTTATGCATGTTTGTATATGAGATGATTCTATAGATGGGGGAAACAAAGGACTCCACTAAGAGACTATTGGAACTCATATAAGAGTTTGGTAAAGTGGCAGGATATAAAATTAATACACAAATCAGTATCCTTTATATAGACAATGTCATGGCTGAGAAAGAACTTCTAAGATCAGTCCCATTCATGATAAAAAATTAAATACCTTGGAATAAATTTAAGCAACAAGGTCAAAGATATCTATGATTAAAATTATAAAACATTAAAAAAGAAGACACAAAAAAGAAAAAATTTCCAAGTTCGTGGATTGGAAGAATTAATATCATCAAAATGTCCATATTACCAAAAGCAATTTACAGATTCAATGTGATCCAAATCAAAATACCTTAGATCTAGAAAAAAATGATGCTAAAATTCATATAGAAACACAAGAGATCCTAAGTAGCTAAAGGAATCTTAAATGACACAAACAAAGCCAGAAGCATCACAATAAAAGTTTGAAGACATACTATAGGACAGTTATAATCAAAACAGACTGGTACCAGCCAAAAAAATAGACATATAAACCAAATGAACAGAACAAAAACTCAAGATAACAATTCAATCATCTATAAGCAACTAATGTTTGACAAACAAGCTAAAACAATCCCTGCAGAAAGGAGAGTTTCTTCAACAAACAATGGTTGGACAATTGTATCTCTGCATGCCTCAGTATGATAAAAGACCCCTATCTTGTCCTTTATACAAAAATCTACTGAAAATGGACCAAGGATCTCAATCTAAGACCTACTACCATTAAATGACTGCAGAAGAACACTGGGGAAACTCTGCAAGACATTGGCATAGGTAAAGACTTCTAGGAAAAGACTCCAGGAACAAGCAATCAAAGCAAAAATAGAAAAATGGGATTACATCAAGCTGAGAAGCTTCTGCACTGCAAAGGAAGCTCTCAGCAAAGTGAAGAGGCAACTGACAGAATGGGAGCAAATATTTGCAAACTATGCACCTGAGAAAGAATTAATATCCAGAATCTATAAAAAGCCTTGTCAAGAAACTCAACATTGAGAAATAATCCAGTTAAGAAATGGGCAAAGGACATTAACAGGCATTTTTAAAAGAGGTAATTCAAATGGCCAACAGACCCATGAAAAATTGCTCATCATCACTAGCTTTCAGGAGACACAAATCAAATCGCAAAGATATTTCACCTCACCCCAGTTAGAATGGCTCTCAAACAGAAATCAATGAACAATACATATTGGCAAGGATGTGGATAAAGATACCTTAATCCACTGTTGATGAGAATATAAACTAGTGCAGCCATTATTGAAGACAGTATCAAGATACCTCAGATAGCTGAAAACTGATATATTATATAACCCAGCAATTCTACTCCTAGAAATTTACCCAAGGGAAATGAACTTAGCATATTAAAGGGTTATCTGTACTCCCATATTTATTGCAGCTCAATGCACAATAGCTAAGATATGGAATCAACCCAGATGCCCATCAACTGTTGCTTGGATAAAGAAATTGTACACATGGGCCCACGTGTACACACACACACACAACACACACACACACACACACGAGAAAGAGAGAGAGAAAAGAGAATGGAATACTACTCAGCCATAAAAATTAATGAAATCCTTTCTTTCGCAAAAAAATAGGTGCAACTGGAAACCGTTACACTTAGTGAAATAAGCCAGTCCCAAAAAAGACAAATACTTTATGTTTTCCCTGATCTGTGGTAACTGATAGAGTACCAAAATTATAACGCATAGGAGTAAAACTGACATTTGAGATTCAATGACTGTTTGTAGCCTTTGTATCTACTGTTGAGGAACAGTGTTTTTTTCTTCTTACTATTTGTTGAACTCCTTATTTGATGTAGATTAATCTTTTGAGTATAAAGTAGACTGAAAATAGATCCCTGTAAACATTAAGAGGGGGAACAAGAGAAGAGGGAGGGAGAAGGGCAGGGGCATGGGCAGGAGGGAGGGTAGCGTGGGAAGTATCACTATGTTCCTAAATCTGTACATATAAAATGCATGAAATATGTGTACCTTAAATAAAATAAAGATCTTAGGGGAGAACATCAGTTTCCCTATCTGCAAAATGAAATTTAACATTTTTACTTCACTGTGTAATACATAAGATACCATATAAGAATGACTGAGCATACTGGTTGCTTCATGCACATAAGCTGCTACAGCAAAAACAAGAATTTTTTTATTTATTATTACAGCCTGCCTGCCCTCATAAAGGAGGCTTTAAGACTCATGATCAAGGTCAACAGCATAAACTCTTTTATAAAGACAAGCTGATTGTCATCCGAAGTAAAGGATCCAAGCAGTACAGACTGCACAGGCAGATATCTGGGTCTGAATCCTTGCCGTGTGACCTCTGAAGAGTTATATAACTTCACTGTGTCAAATATTCATATTTTAAAGATTAAAAAGTTAATATGGGCATCAACATATGGGAAGCCCTTAGAACGGTGTGTGCAGGGCACGTATCGAGCACTGCTTCAAAGTCAGCAGTGTTTGTGACTTCACTCCAAACTCACAATGACAAAACAGAACTGAAAAATACACAGTGTATGATCCTCTTATATTTATATCTGTTTCCCTAGAAACTGATATGCCTATACCATCTAAGTTTGTAACAGTAAACATGTTTCTCCAGATTTATCCTTAAATGAATTGTTCCCTTCATTATCTTTTTTTATCCTTAATTAAGTCTGTGCACAAATTCTCCTTTAAGGGGCTGTACTTGCTATTTTGCAAATTTCCTAAAATTCTGGAGAATTGCCTCCTGAATCAAATGTGGTATGTGGGCTATGAATTATGTATAATAATTGTCATAGACCGTGCTATCCTCAAGCTCCACACCAGATATCACCGAAAGTGCTCTTTAAGTATCTAGATCACCTGGCCTCTTCCTGGAAAATCCTAATTCGGCACGTTTGGATTGAAGCCAAGTAATCTGTATTCTATTTTATTTTACTTTGAAAGGCAGAGAGGGATGGGGGAGGGAGAGGTAGAGAGGGAGGGAGACAGAGAAAGACAGTGAGCACCTATCTGCTCATTTACTCTCCAAAATGCCTCCAAGCCCAGGTCAAAGCTAGAGGTCAGGAGGCAGTCTCCCACATGGGTGAAGGGACCCAAATACATGAGCCATCACCTGCTGCCTCCCAGGGTGTGAATTTGTAGGAAGCCGAGAACTTGACCTTGAAGCCAGACACTCTGATAGGATATGCAAGCAACATAAGCAGGGGAAATAACTACTAGGCCAAAGGAGCACCCCATGTAATTTAAACCAGTTCTACTAGATGTTCTTACAGCTTGATGCCATTATCCTAACCACAGAGGAAGGAGCGAGCAACAAGGTCTCCAGTGACATTTCATTCCAATTTCACTTTCTGTCATCACTCCTCTTAGCACCAAAGAGTAGACTGCTCAGTTTTTCACGGAAGCAACAACTCTCAAATGCATTGTGCAATCCTTAGTTCTGAGATTCCTGACTGCCCATAGTTCATGCTCTTGAGCCATCCAAATCCATCAGCTGGAAATAGTTTTTCACGGCAAGTTGCACAAGACATATGCAGTGTGACCCAAGAGACTCCATGGAGTACAGAAATACGTAAAAATGTTGGCAACATTGTAATCTTGGGAAATCCAATGAGGCTGCCTGTATCTTCATTTGGGTACCCTTAAAGAACAAGCTAGCACTTGCCTTTCTGTTTGGATATATTTGGGGAATTTCATTGCCTCTTCCATGCAAACAAATGAGCCAGTGCATAATTGTTACTCATTTTAGGGGAGATTTTCTATAGAAAATCAAGCCAGAAGCATTTTGAAAATTACAGACATTTTTTTCTTCTGAAGAGCTGAGTTTGGCTTAGGTTTGCTCTGGCTAGGAAAATGAAGCCTTGAGGTGAAAAATGTGTCCTTTATATTTTGAGTTCTCAGTTTCTCATGTACTACTCACAGGGCCTGAGACAAGTTACTCAGCTTTTCAAGGGATGCATGTTTTCATCTATCAAATGGGGATAGTATTATCTACCTCAAAAAAATTCCTTCCAAAGACTAAAGTAGGTAATGTATGCAAATCATTCTGGCTGGCATAAGGGATGGAATGAAAAGATGGTGTCATGCAGGGATCCTGGGGTTACTTCATCTCCACTGCCACATGTGCAGATCTCATTCAGCCGCTAAGGCTCAATTCCAACACTCCTTTCACTCTTTCCTGATGAACAGGGGTTGAGCAAGTATTGTGTACCATACACTGGCTCTAGTTCTTATTACATGAACAAGGTACAGAATGAAAATCACAAAGTGGTTTGAAGAATCACATCAGGAATTCTGTTAGGTAATTGACAATATTGTCCAAGATAGAAAAAAGTTTGGTTCAACCAATTTAAAAGTCAGACAGTTGAAACACATTAGAAAGAACTGATGGGACAAGCTCTCTACAACATTAAAACGGATAAGAAAATTAATTGTGTATGAAGATAATTGAAAACTGCATATTCTCCCCTATTCTTCACTGTACTATGACACATGCCCCTTGTTTGGTTTCTTGATGAAACATGCTCACAAGCACATGCATTTACAGTCACTGCTTCCAACCTGTACCATCTCTTACCTGTTCATCATAATTACCTTCCAACCACTAGACGTTTGGTCCTCCCCTTTTTCATAACAGTCCTCAGATTTAGCTGACTATTAAGTAATGGGTCCTTAGAAACTCTTAATGGCTTTGCATTCTCTGTAGAAATGACCTAACTGCATTTCCACTTCATTTCTGCAAGGAGCCTGCTCTTTGTGCACAAAACCAAACTCTGTGGGTTGTATATGTGCTGTTCCATAAACCTAAGATGTCTGAAGTTCCATCAAGGTCTCCCACATGGGTGGCAGGGACACAAACACTTGCTCCATCTTCCACTGCTTTAACAGGAGAATTAGCAGGGAGCCCGATTGGAAGTGGAGGCAACATTCCTACGGGATACTGGTATCTCATGCAACAGCTTAACCTGATGTGCCACAATGCTGGCCCCCTAACAGATGTTTGTGTAGTCAATTACATAATGTGCACAATCAACTAATCCAACATACGCAGTACACACTCACAAAATGCTGGTTCTCTTTCGCTCTTTGCTACGTCTTACCAGGTCTGTGGTGTTACAGTGCAGCTCTGTTTTCTCTTGCTAAGCACTGAGTAGAGGCAGTCAATGGAAGCTGACTTCCCACCTATATAATAATTAAATATCTGAATACTATCATGAGATCATTCTTCAGATGATAGCAATTAATTAGATTTTTCAGCAAAAGCACATTTTTGCCTTATTACCTTTTTAACAAAATCATACCAGATTTTTATTCCTCACTCTGGTAGAAAAGACTGGTAACATGAATGTTATTTTGTGTGAACAACACCTTCATAACTTAAAAGCATCCTACCAGCTCTATATTCAGTGATTAACTGAAATTAATAAATTTTAGTTTTCATTAGAGTATAAAATTTTTTCATGGTTAGGCCGGCGCCGTGGCTCAACAGGCTAATCCTCCGCCTTGCGGCGCCGGCACACCGGGTTCTAGTCCCGGTCGGGGCACCGGATTCTGTCCCGGTTGCCCCTCTTCCAGGCCAGCCCTCTGCTGTGGCCCGGGAGTGCAGTGGAGGATGGCCCAGGTGCTTGGGCCCTGCACCCCATGGGGAGACCAGGAAAAGCACCTGGCTCCTGGCTCCTGCCATCGGACGAGCGCGGTGCGCCGGCCGCAGCGCGCCGACCGCGGCAGCCATTGGAGGGTGAACCAACGGCAAAGGAAGACCTTTCTCTCTGTCTCTCTCTCTCACTGTCCACTCTGCCTGTCAAAAAAAAAAAAAAAAAATTTTTCATGGTTGCAATATGTTATCAACATGCTAATGCATAGTTGAGTGATTTATGTTTCTGCAAGAAATGCGAGCACTTCCATAGGAATCAGTGATGTTAGCATCATCATGTCTTCATAAGAGGCCAAGCTGTGAATTTAAATAGTAGCATATACCATACTTGTGTGTACCTACAATATTTCACTTGACTAACTATGATAATGTTAGTGGTACCAACTTGGAATTTTTCTAATGAAAAATTTTTGTCAAGAAAAATATTTGTAATGCAAAAAGAAAACTGCAGTAAGTGACATTGCCACTGAATCGCTACAGACCCTTTTCTCTGGAAGTGTTGGTTGGGAAGTGAAGTTGGCATCCTGCTGTGTGACAAAAACGTGAATTAGTTATGCCAAGAATAGCACTGGGAAGCCACGATGTATGGGATGTCACCTATGATGGCCATCACTAAGCAAGTAGTCTCACAGACAAGATAAACACTTATGTTCTGCCAACCAGTTAAACTGTTCATCAGAAAAGAATTAAGTTTCTTTGAGTGATTTCTCAAAAGAATTGCAATTACTAGTTCTGTCACAGGGTTCCCCAGCTGTTGTGGACTACTGTGAGGATCTGCAGAATAAACAAGTTCCACCAATTTACCATGACATTGAGCATGAGGCAGCACTTGATTGAAAAGCCATTGAAGTTAGTTATGTATTCTCCCTCTGCAAGGGCACAACCTGCAACCATAGCTGTAATTGATGGGGTGGTAGAGACTGATCCCCACACACATACATGGGTGTCTAAAATCATCCACACTCAGAACAGTGAACTCAACAGCCCATGTGGTGCAAAATCTTTTATCTGAGAATCAAGACTTGTGTTTTCTTGTTCAGTGTATCCATGTTTTATTAATATGTCTCAAATCAAGATCTCTGCTAACAGATTCGATGAGTCATCTCACGGTTTTGTTATTCCAGAAGTTTGATTTGAGTCTTGCTAGGCTGAAATACAGGTGTCAACAGCGCTAGGTCCTCCTTGAAGGTTCCAGAAGGAAATTTGTTCTTTCGGCTTTCCCAGCTGCTGCAACTTGAGTATATTTCTCATGCTGTGACCCCTCCCCCCCCACTTCCTCTGTTCTCAAAGCCAACAATGGCAAACTGAGTCCTCCTGATATCACTTTCCTCCAATCTTTTACCTACTGTTCCATTCTTAAAGATCCCCTGTGATTATAAAGGGTCAATTCAGACCCAAGATAATCCACTCCAAGATAAGCAGCCAACCAATCACCAGCCTTAATTCCCTCTTCATCCTTGACACTCCTTTGCCAGGTAAGATATCCATACCTCTGTGGGTTAGGAGGCAGACATCTTTGGGGGGCTACTATGCAGCCTACCACAATGGCCTCATTAAGTGTTACTGGATTAATGGCTTGCTGTGGCCCTGCGCCTCCAGGTCACATGGTCTTGGGGCCACCTGCCCCATGCTTCCTGATGCTCCTCCATGTGGCTGGTTCCTGGTACTTGGTATGAACCCAGATTTGCCTCTCCTATAGATAGGGGCCTCATTTTCCTATGCATCTTTCTCATTGAATAAAAGATTAAAAATGTAAAAAACAAAGTTACTAGAATCAGTTCTGTGGTTTCTGATACACATGATTTTAAGAATATTTTCTGGGGCCAGTGCTATGGTATAGATGGTAAAGCCACTGCCTGAGGTGCCATCATCCCATATGGGCACTGGTTCATGTCCCAACTGTTCCACTTCTGATTCAGCTCTCTGCTCTGGCCTGGGAAAGCAGTAGAAGATGGCCCAAGTCCTTAGGCCCCTGCACCCAGGTGGGAGACCTAGAAGTTGTTCCTGGCTTCTGGCTTTGGATTGGCACAGCTCTGGCCACTGAGGCCATCTGGAGAGTAAACCAGCAGATCAAAGACCTCTCTCTCCCTCCTCTTCCACCACATAACTCTGCCTTTCAAATAAACAAAATAAATATTTTTTTTAAAAAAATAATATTTTCTATTGGCTACAGAACATATGAAAACAATTTCATCTACTTGCACAATGTGTGCACAACAAGCCAAGAGATTTCTCCATGGAGAAAGGTTCCCTACTGAACAAAGTATCTGGCTCAAGAACAGGCAGTGTGCATTTGGAACAGAGTTTATGGTGTAGAACAGATTTTTGCAAGAAAAAAATTTTCTGTTATAGTGGTGAGATCTAGGCCTATTTCAGAGGTGTATTAGCCATAACCTTGACAGAAGAGAATACCCGATTAATTACATTCATTGAAGTAACTCCTGCTTTAGGCAGAAATCTCTTAGGTGGATTGAGTTCTGGAAGCAGCAAATCAATGCAGATACTCAGTGGGTATCAACAATTCCAAATAACAGTAGTGGAAGGATTGTTGTCTTCTCCATTGTGCTGCGATGGGTTTTCTATCTTAGTATCAAAGACCGCCAACAATATCACTAATGCATGCCACAGGCTCTGTAACTCTGCAGGCTATGAGTTTTATTTTAAAAGATATTGAAAGTAATAATTTTAAAATCCTAAGTGTTTACTAGCAATCACTCCAGCTGACAGGGAAGGAGAGTGAGTTAGTGATTCAGAGGCAGGGACAATCAGAATGGGAATTGGGCCATTCCAATTTGTAAGAGTATTTATAAATATAATTTGATGGTGAGGGGAGGACATCAGGTTGAGACAGCCCCAGGACCTTGGGTTCCGATGAAAGCAAATCTAAGCCTAAAACCAACAGGAAAATGCATCTTGATCTTAACCAATCAGACGTCACCAGTCAACTGCCAACTAAGGACTTTCTGTTAGGAAATTGGCGCAGTTTTAGCCAGGTGGCTGCATGGCCCAGGTACCTGAGCCAGGCTCCACCCCCATGCTAATTGGATTAGCTGCTCCTGCTTCCCTGCCTGCCCTTAGACAAAGTTTTAAAAGGGCCTGTTCCTGAACACAGGAACTTGGTCCTTCTCTCTTTGCTCTGCTCTCCTCTCCTCTTCTCTGCTCTATCTTCTCTCCTTGCTAGCTCCTCTCCTCTCTGTTTCTCTCTCATATTCTCTTTCTCTTTTTCCTTCGCTACCCCTTCACTCCGGTCTGTAGGGTGTTCCCCAATAAACCCTTTCCCTTACTCAGGTGTCCAGTGTGTTTTGCGACAGCTAACATTAATATATAACACTTTCCACTTTAACCAATCCATGTCTTGGTTCTACAACACGTTAAAAAAATGTTTCAGCCAGCGCCATGGCTCAATAGGCTAATCCTCCCCCTCTGGCGCCAGCACACTGGGTTCTGGTCCCGCCAGATTCTGTCCTGGTTGCTCCTCTTCCAGTCCAGCTCTTTGCTGTGGCCCGGGAGTGCAGTGGAGGATAGCCCAAGTGCTTGGGCCCTGCACCCGCAAGGGAGACCAGGGGAAAACTAAAATAATTCTTGTTTTTTCTGTAGAAACAAGCCAAAATTATATAAATAGTTCATGGAAAAATATCTGGGGCCAGTGCTGTGGCACAGGAAGCTAAGCCACCATTTACAAGGCCCGAATCCCATCTCAGAGTGCCCATTCAAGCCCTTGTTGTTCCACCTCTGCTCCAGGTCCCCACTAGTGTGCCTGAGAAAGCAGAGGAAAATGGCCCAAGTACTTGGGCCCCTGCCAACCGTGTAGGACATCCAGATGAAGTTCAAGGCTCCTGGCTTCAGCTTGACCAAGCCTTGACTATTGTAGCCCCTTGGGGAGTGAACCAAAAGATAGAGGATCTCTCCCTCCCTCCCTCTCTCTCTCTCTCTCTTTCTAGCTTTGGAATAACTAAGTAAATATTTTTTAAAACAGACAAATATCTGAAAACACATATACCCAATCCCAGGAGTAGTACTGAAGGAATAAATAGGATGCAAACAACTTGCTGACAAGAAAATCTGCTTAATAAATGCTTAATACCTCTGTAAGAAACCAGCAGTGAAACAAAGGAACTAACCTAGAAAGTAGGAGTCGGGGCTGACACTTTGGCACAGTAGTGTAATCCTCCGCCTGCAGCACTGGCATCCTATATGGGTGCCAGTTCTAGTCCTGGCTGCTCCTCTTCCAGTCCAGCTGTCTGCTGTAGCCTGGGAAAGTAATAGAAAATGGCCCAAGTCCTTGGGCTCCTGCACCCTCGTGGGAGACTGGAAGAAGTTCCTGGCTCCTGGTTTTGGATTGGTGTAGTTCTGGCCATTGCGGCCATTTGGGGAGTAAACCAATAGAGGGAAGACCTTTCTCTCTGCCTCTCCCTCTCTCTGTAACTCTGCCTCTCAAATAAATAAATAAAATCTTTAAAAAAAAAAAAACAAAGTAGGAGTCTTCCAAAAATTCATATAAAATTCACAGAAAATTCATATAAAACTATACGTGCATTTCAATTGTGCCAAAACCAATTTCTTTTAATTCAACTTTCCACTAATTTTTTTGAAGTACATTGTGTAACATCAGAAGTTCTTCATAATCTGTCGTTCTATCATTTTTAAAACAAAACCTCTCAATTTACAAGATCTAAAATCTAAAATAAAATTGACCCTCTCCCTTCTAATTTAGGTGGAACTTAAATAAAAGTAACTAGGAATCCACAGCTCAAGGATATTTACACCTCCAGAAGGCACACCAAGATGTCTAGCCTTAGGCTTCTTTCTGCACAACAAACAAGAATCAGAATGCTTGGAAAGAAAGCAATTGCCAAAAGCTATTTTCATCCTCACTGTTTGGATGCAGTAACACTTCTTTAACTAAGCAATTGTGTAGCTGATTGGAGTTTTCTACTTGGCTGGTTTAACAGAGAAACTGCATTGACTAGTGCAGGGAGATTCATCTATACAACACAACAGCTGAACGTAGCCTAAAAGTAAAAGAATGTAATCATAGATTTTTTTTAGGAATTCAACAACAAAATAAAACCAAAACATGGTAGACAGCACTATATCAACCTGGTGCTTTCTGCCTTGCATATAATGTTAGTTATCCTTCTGGAAACAAACATCCCCTTCCACCTTTCATGCAGATGTCTATCAATAATTAAAATAACAAATATATGCAGAATGAGAACTTGTTTTGCTTCTTCAAGACAGACAAGGCTCCACTGATGGAAGCTGCTGAATAGCAAACATTTCTTGGTTATTCTGTCCCCCTCAAAGATTTCCCACCGTTCAACTAGGCAAATCAAGATTGAATTTTTGTGTGCTACATACCGTTCTGGGAGACACAGAAAAATGAATGTTACAGATACAATTCTTGTCACTAAGAGTTTATAAGGTCATTGGTGAGAGGAGACACAGCTGTGGCATGTTTACCTCTGTATGAGAAAGGCCAGAGTGACCTTAACCTCCAAAGATTTTGTTCACTGTGTCTTGTAAACAGGAGTCTAGACAGGTCATAAAGAACCTGGCGTAAAGGGACTTGGGTCCAAATATCAGCCATGCAAGTTACTGAATATCAGTTGTTAAACAAGGCATTTAAATCTTCCAAAAATCTCCACGTATTAAATAGCCACTAGGACTGCATGAAAAGATGTACTAATGTGCTTACATCGTGTCTATATATGAATACGTATGTGCTGTTAAAAAAAGGTTCTAATTGCTAGGGATAACCAGAACCCAGGAAGGAGGTGGGGGAGGCAGGAGGTAGGCAGGATGGCTAATGAGCCCAGGGTGCAAGAGGATAGGAGTGATTCTAATGTTCCACAGCACTGTAGGGTAATTATGGTTGGCAACAATTCATTGACTATTTCAAAATAGCTGGTAGAGAAGATTCCTAATGTCTTCAACATAGACGATATATGTCTGAAGCCATAGATAAGCTGCTTACATGTATATACATGCACTGAAATGTGACCCTGTATCCCACAAGTATGTACCATTACTATGTGTCAGTTTAAAAAATGACTTAAATCTTCAAACTGAGAGGCCATTAGACTGTGGTGGCTCAGGTACATTAAATTCTTACGTGAACAAACCAGATCCATGGTAAAACAGTAAACTGATATGGGGTGAACAGGCAGGCAGTGAGAATAGTCTACATTAGCTGGAAGTTGCTGGCAGGCCTGAAATGCAACTCTGTACTCCAGCTTGCCAATCAAAATGCTGCCTTTCTGAGGATTCAACTTCATCTGATACCTAAGGGACGATGCCATGAAAATACAGAAACTAAGCTCCACGTGGAACTTGTGCAGCTGTTACAAGATTCCCAGCTGGCTTTACACCTGTAGGGCACCACCCTCTGCCCCGACCTCAGAAAAGGGGCCAACACTGGGGTAGGGGGATTAGGCTCTTTCTCTCTCACCAGGGACCATGGATGGAGGTGATACACAGGTGCCCTATCTCTCCCCCTACCCTTCCTCCCTTCAGGCAGCCCTCTGACCCACTCATAATAGGTATTTCTCTGCCTGGGGCAACCCACACTCAGGTGTGTTTGTTCACTTTCTCTCCTTTTTAACAAATTTTGTTATTGTACTGTGCACCTTATAGGTTATAGGTGTCTGTGTATAGTAAACTTATCTTCATGTGAGACAAGAGCCTGGAATAAAACTAACATATCCTTGCACACATCAAAACTACAAACTATACCAATAAGAAACCAGCAACAGGCCTCTAACTACAGACTTTCTTATCTATTTCTGCAAATTCCTCATAAAAGTTAGCCCTTTCTCTCCACCTCCATTCCCACCCCCCAGTGGAGTGTCATTTGAAATCAGGGGTTATTCCATTCAGGACTATTGAATGCACAGACTCTTACAAATTTATAGATGATTAAGTTTCTTGCTTTCATCACTGTGAAGATATAACATCCTATATATATTAACTTTTATAAATTGCAATCAATCTGAGTCAAAAGCAGCTGCATTCAAATTCTGCATAGAATTCCTTTACAAACTTGGGTGAATCATGTAATCTCTCTAAGCTCTAGTATCCTCAGTGTGAGCAGCCATCTCACTGTATGGTGTCAAGAATTAAATCAGATAATGTGTGCATAGAATTTAGCTTGCTGCTCACTGAAGGTAACTGCTGGTGTTGGAAGGATTCTGCAGCAAGTGGCTGCTTTGCTGTACTTGACATTGCTGGCTGTCTTCGATTCCTGCCCTTTTCCTGAAAGAAGGAACCCAATCCATAGACCCTTAACTCTGCCAGAAACTCAACTTGAATTTTTAAAAATATTTATTTTTATTTATTTGGAAGGCAGAGTGACATATAGAAAGAGACAGAGAAAGAGGGGAAGGCAGAGAAAGAGGTCTTCCATCTGCTGGTTGACTCCACAACGGCCACAAGAGTCTGAGCTGGGCTGATCTATAGCCAGGAGCCAGGAGCCAGGAGCCAGCAGCTTCCTCTGGGTCTCCCACGTGGGTGCAGGAGTCCAAGTACTTGGGCCATCCTCTGCTGCTTTCCCAGGTTCATTAGGAGGGACCTGGATCAGAAGGGGAGCAACAGAGACTCCAACCATGTCTCTAATATGGGAGGCTGGCATTGCAGGATATGGCTTACTTGGCTATACCACAATGAATGGCCCTTTAATTTTAACCATTAATACTCATCACCATTCTTTATGGCAAGTTTTCATTATACAGACTGGGAAACAAAGACTCAGAACAGTGCTTTGCCTGGACTCATGCATGATATGAAATCCAGGAGTCCATGGGTACACTTCATACCACTCAGAACCCTGGTTCCTTCTTTCTTCCTGGGAAGACCTTTTCCAAGTACCACATTCCAAAGTCTAGTGCAGGCCATCCTCCGGAATGTGAAATAGCTATGGTGCACTCCACAGAACTTTATGTAATGATAGAGATGTTCTGTATCTGTGCTAATACAAGAGCTGCTGGTCCCTTATGGCTATTGCTATCTATACTTGAAATGCATAATGAATTTTCATTTCATATAACTTTATATAGTCATGTGTAGCTTGCAGCGACCAATGTGGATGATAGCTCTGCTATGTCCCTAATGACAATCATCCAGTGTCTGCTTGAACACCATGAGAGACAGGTTGCCCATCTCCCTCCAAGCAACACACCCCATTGCTTTCCATCTCTGAGGTAAGGAAAGCATAGGTGACACCAAACCAACATCTGTTTTGCTCTTTCACTTACTTAGTCCGAATTTTCCCCTGGAGCCACGTAAAGTACGCTCAATCTATTTCACAAAATAGTACCCCCTGTTACTCTTTACTATGCAGAAAAGTTCACAATTATTATTTTGCAATTCATTGAGACAGAGAGCAAATGATCTCCTGTCCACTAGTTCACTCCCCAAAAGCCTACAATAACAAGGACTGGGTTGGGCCACAGTCAGGAGCAGGGAACTCAATCCAGGTCTCCTACATAGCTGGCATGGCTTGAGCCTTCACAGCTGTCTCTCAGGAGTCTCATTAGTACTGGAAATCAAACCCAGAGGCTCTGATATGGGATGTGGGCATTTTAACTGCTAGGCTACACACATGCCCTGGAACATTTGTGATTCACAATTACGAAGCATTTTGTGTGCACAAGCCTTTTTATGAGGCTACTAAGGTGGTTCTAATGTGAGTGTTATGTACAAAACACTCACTACATGCCAGGAATTGCTCTAAGCTCTTCACATGTATTAGCTCCTTTGTCTATCAGCACAACCTTCTAAGGTCCTATTTATTGGTAAAATTTTATGAAATCAAAACCCAGACAAAGGGAGATCAAACAACTGGAGCAAAATCCTAACCTTTCTAAGCGGTCAAGCTCGAGTCTGCAATTAAATCCTTCAGATGCAAAGCCCATGTTCTTGTTCATGCTTCAGTCTGGGTTCCCAGGACCGGAGTCAAAGGAAGGAAGAGAACACACAAGCCCCACATTATTGATTGAGGGTCCAGGGCTCAGAAATCCTGTACTTGGTACATGAAGGTATAAAAAGAAAACGTGATAGATTCAGTCTGCAAAATCTTCACACTGTCTCTGGCCTGACTGGTTAACACCACATCCCAAATACCCACAATGCTTTTCCCCCAGACATCTCAAACCAAAAGAACCACAAGGGCTAGGAAGACCATGTGAATGACTGTAATGAGTTGTTCACCTAAATGCTTAGTATGTGGAAACATGCTATCTTTCTAGGCCATCTCCTGTCTTTTTTTTTTTTTTTTATAGCATTATGAGAACAAATGTTCCATAGCCTCTTGGCTATTACAAAAGATGTCAAGTAATGGTTATGGTTCCTGTAGTCTTGGAGGCAACAGAGAATGGAGAGGACTCGGGCAGAATGAGACCACATGTCAGATTTAAAGGTGCATCAGTAACTCAGCTGGAGCTTAATATGATTATATGGGAACACAAAGCACTTGCTGCCAGATTATCTACATTTTCAGGGGAAGAGTGACATCTGCATCTTTAACAACAACAACAAAAAAGGCAGAGTCAGAGACAGAGATTTCCAACTCAAATGCCTGCAACAGCCAAGCCTGGGTTAAGCCATAGTCCAGAGCCAGGAACTCAGTCTGGGTCTCCCACAAGGCAGCAAGATCTCAACCACTTGGTCCATCACCTGCTGCCTCTTGGGATGCAGGGAGCTGGGTCAGTGCAGGGTGCAGGACTTAAACCCGGCAGTCTTATAAACATGGGGGTACCAAGAGGCATCTTAAGCACTGTGCCAAACAATCTCCCTGACGTGTAGATCTTTTACATCAATAAGTTTACTCTTTCAAAGTTGGCAACTTATTCATTTTAAAAATTCATCCTGAACTAGAAGCACTGTGGTATCCTATACCAGATCTTGGGACAGGACAAATGTTAGAGAAAAAAAAAAAAAAAAAAGGATAACTAAACATGTCTTGCATTTAATTAAAAAAAAAAAAATAAAGGTGAAAGCTAAAATCCTGTGGTCAAAACTTGAGAGTCTGTTCACAGATGCACAGCCCACAGGCTGTTTATCGGTTATCTATGATCCAATCCAAGTCACGTCTAATGAGAACGTGGAGGCCAGAAGTCAGGATCACTTTTCCAAAGCTGTAAGTACCAGTTGCAGCTTTTTGTTTAAAAACCCTGATTTGTACTGCCCAGGTCAGGGCTAATTCTGAAACTGCGATGGAACTTCCTTGTTTTTGATCCACACATGGCATAACACAAGCTGTGTGGACTTCACAAGTGAAGTCGGTAACACAGGACGTGACTGACAGCTCCTGTGACCTTGCAATTGCTGGAGATGCTTCCTCTTCCTTCTCCCACTGCCCTTCCTTCCCAGCTCTCTGCCTCAGGCTCGCTTTTCTCTCCTGGAAAGTGACAGTGTTTCTCCTACTGCTCCTACTTCCCTCCAGGCACTGTTACATGAAAAGCCAGATTATGCAGCAAATAGTGGCTATGAATACAAAACGATGCACTTATCCAAAGTCTAGTTCAGAAACACTCAGTACACCGGAAGCATCAAAAATTTTCAAAGCAGCCAACAATAAAAATTCCTCAAGTGCTCATAGCACAGCAGTCACAGGATGTGCTGGGGCACCTGACCCTAAGTTGGTAAGGTGAGCTTCACCTGTCAATGGCTAACCAGACATCTGTCTTCACACAAGGAACAGAGACAAGCGAGCCCATGTAAGTCTATGAACATGGAGAGCCAGACACAGAAAGTCAAATTTCCCATGTTTTCTCTTAGATGTAGAAGTAAATATATACAGAGTATAAAAATCATCGCATTATTGGGAGTTATAAATACTCTCTTCACTGAATTATACCATCTACATGACAATATAACCTTTTTTTCACCTTATGGTCATCATCATAAATCCCGCATTCATATTATATGATGACGGATATGCCCGTTTTTAAGGGACACAAAGCAGATACTGATGGAACAAGGACACAAGCCTTAGCCATTTTAGATCCTCGTTGGCCCTGTCTTCCTTCGAGAGGCCGATTCAGTCTCACATCCTGTACTGTCCCCACTGCACTCCCTGCATTCTTCCCCAGGTTTGGAAGCCGGCGAGCCAAACCTGAAGAACCTGCATGGCGAAGCTCACCTCTGCCTAGCCCACCTATGATAGGAAAAGGCCCTGCCTGCTGGAGTCTGGGCCCCTCTGCTACCTGTTCTGTGTGTGAGCTGGCAGTTGATCACCCTCTTCAAGCTCATTTTCTCTGAATAAATTCAGGTTGGCTGCGAGTTTGTATTCTGTCTGCTCTCTGTTCTGCTCCCTTTTTCTTACATATATGTATGATAGCTACATATGAAATGAAAATGGCAAAATGTTAAACCCTAAAGTTTAGACTGTTTCTAGGATCACAAAAGAAAAACCATTGTGCTTAATTGTATAATTATTGATAAAGCCATTTTCAATCACAAGAATAAATGTAAAACTTTTTCTTCTTACTATTTGTTGAATTCTTAGTGTACAGTTAATCTTACTAGTATAAACAAACAAAATAGATCATTGTAAAAATTAAAATAAGAAAAGAATGAGGAGGAATGTGGGTGGGAGGGAAGAAGGGCGGGGAGGGAAGTATCACTGTGTTCCTACATCTGTATACATGAAATACATACTATTTGTTCACCTAAAAAAAAATAAAATGCCTGATTCATTAAGCAATTCTCTGGTGTGGTGTTTCCCCAGGTTTATCTGACCTTAATAACCACCTTGGTTGCTTTCTAAAAACCCAGATTCCGAGTTGGCTGGTTACTCTGGCAGTTCAGACGCTCTCTGGGACACCTGTGTCTTCCATTGCAAGGCCTGGGTTTGATTTCTAACTCCACTCCCAATTCCAGCTGTCTGTAAATGTGCCCTATGGAAGGCGGCAGTTGATGGGGCCAAGAGTAGAATCTGAGCCACTCGTGTCGGGGACCCGGGATTGAGTTCCCAGCTCCTGGATCTGTTCTGGCTCAGCTCTGGCTGTTGTGCCCAAGAGGGGAATGAATCAGCAGGTGGAAGTTCTTCCTCTCTGTCTGGCAAATAAAGTCAAATAAACAAACACAAAAAAGCTCAGATTCCCAGGACCCGTCCCAGGCACAGTAGATTAGAACGCTGAATTGAAGACCAGGGCTGAGACCATGCGTGCGTGTTTAGTAGGCATGCCCAGCGTCTTCTGTAATCACTTGATCCCATGTGGCCCCAGCATAGCTCTCCTCGCCTTGGCTGTACATCAGAACCACCTGAGAGCATTCGTATTGTGGAGGCCTGTTCCCTGCTCCAGGGACTTGGATTTACTTGATCTGGAGTAGAGTCTGGACATCAGGGACTTACAAAGGCACCCCCCGAAGGACACCAGTGTGCAGCTGATGGTGGGAAGCCCTGCTCTGCGGGAGTCACGGTGAGCCACCAAGACAGAATGGTTTTCCTCCCTTCACTGACAGGCCTGACAGCATCAGATGCTCCAACAAAGGAATTTCAAAGTCAGTGAGTGCTCTGACTCCAAGGAGAACTTGCTGGTCTTTTAGGAAAGTGTGCATTTATGCCTTCAGGTAAGAATACTGACACCAGAGAGGTTAATGGCTGGCCATGGGTCACACAGTTATCAGAAGACCCAGCAGGGAGTCCTTTATACCACAGATAAGCAACTTCTTCATCAATGCTTAATCGCATCTGGAATAAAGGTTCTTACATGCAATTGACTGGGACCTAAAGATGCATCCTGCTGCTTTTCTGTTCGAAAGGAATGTAAATTGCATCCAATAAACAAACAAGAAAGTACAATCCCTGCACTCTCTTTATAGGAGCAGTTCTGCATATTTCATACTGTGTAAGAAACACCTGGGGTCGCTTTACAGATGCAAACCCTGGGAACCCCTATGGGCCTAGGAATCTGCAGTGCTAGTGCAGTCACAAACATCCAACTCCCAACTGCCTCTCCCAACTGGGATGCAAATCTTGCAAGACCAGAGTTTGAGAAGATGTGCCCTGTCATGGGATTCCAAACATGTGTGTTCTACATTTTGAAAAGCACAGGATCGAATCTCCAACCTACATGAGCATCACTCACTGCTGGACATTTTATTTTTCCTAGTTTGGGCCAAGCATTAAACTCCTGGCTGTCCTACACCAATGAGGATATGCACAACTTCTAAAGCACTCCCCCATCAAACAGGACCAATTGAATCATGGGCTAAGCACATGGCAATTTCTTTCTAACTGTAGTGCTGCTTCTAAACTTTGGCCCACCAGAATTTTTAAGCTAAAAATACCAGTAATTATGCATTGGCATGGTTCAGTTTGTAGCCCTTAAGTCAGAGCCACAGCGTGTTAGTCTGACAGAGGCCACATAAATATCCCTAGCAAATCAAGCAGACAGGGTTGGGAGTCTCATAGGGATTAGCGGAGACTGTGGCAAACTATATAGTACATATGTCCAAAAAGGAAATAAATAAATTCAGAGCTATAATGGTGATGTGAGGATGTGAACAGGAGATGCCGCTGTGCTGATCCACCTTTCCCACAAAGCCCCACAGCCTTAAGAGTAGGAAATAATGTGGATCAGGGGTCTTGGGGTCTAAGACCCAGGGGTGAAATCCACTCTCACCCCCTGCTCTAGCAAATAAAGTTTAAGGGAGACACAGCCACGCCCCTTTCTTTATATATTTCCCAAGGCTGTTTTCTCCCGTCAGTGGCCCAAATAAGCATTTGACAGAAACTGATGGCTTTCAAAGTAAAAATATTTACCTCTTGGCCCTGCACAGACACAATTTACTGCTCTAGATTTTTTTCACATGAAATTTAAAACAAATTTAAAAACAGTGCATCCTGGCCGGCGCCGTGGCTCAACAGGCTAATCCTCCGCCTTGCGGCGCCGGCACACCGGGTTCTAGTCCCGGTCGGGGCTCCGGATTCTGTCCCGGTTGCCCCTCTTCCAGGCCAGCCCTCTGCTGTGGCCCAGGAGTGCAGTGGAGGATGGTCCAGGTGCTTGGGCCCTGCACCCCATGGGAGACCAGGAAAAGCACCTAGCACCTGGCTCCTGCCATCGGATGAGCGCGGTGCGCCGGCCGCAGCGCGCCATCCGCAGCAGCCATTGGAGGGTGAACCAACGGCAAAGGAAGACCTTTCTCTCTGTCTCTCTCTCTGACTGTCCACTCTGCCTGTCACCAAAAAAAAAAAAAAAAAAAAAAAACATTGCATCCTGCATGTCCAGACAGAAACATGGACACTAAGAAGGAAAAAACTGACACACTTCACTCTTCCTGCTGACTGCAAGGTTGGGCAATGACTTCACAGACCCTAGCGGACAGGATATTTATTTCTGGGAAACCTGTTCATGAGAGACTATCCCCAGGAAATGAGATCTTAAGGATGGTGAGAGGTGGCATACATTTTCAGCCATTAGAAACCATTTTGTTACTGGAAACCAAAAAACAAGCAGCCACAAATGCGCTTTTCAATTCAAAGTCAGCACATGCCAATTTTTAAACTTCGGAACAGTGACGGAAAAAAACTCAGAGAAGAGGTACAATCTAGATATCAGAGCATATGGGAGCATCTATCTCAAAGTTTTAATCATTCTTTGCAATATGAGAAAAAAATTTCCTGAATATATGGAGAGAAAGGAAAAAGGAAGAAAAAAATAATTCTTTACAAAGGAACAAGACAGACTGGCATCAGCCTTTTAATAAGGCTTTAGCATAAGAAATCCCATTTGTTTAGAAGCCAATCCTCCTGGCACTTTTACCAACAATTATTCAAAGCCACTCCTACTGCTTCTGCCCTAACCCTCTGTTTTATCAGAAGCCTTGATCTTCCTACCACAGTTTTTCCAACCACGCAACTTTTCATGAAGGAACGTGATCCCTGTGGCTGCCGAGGGATTGCAGTAATTCATTCTTACATTTCATGTGGAGTCTTAAAAATTGCTTTCTGAGGTTTAGGGGATGGAGGCTGGAGGGAGAAAACAAGGGCTATCAAGAAGCTCGGGTTGAAGTATTTCAGAACTCTAACAAGATAGGAGTCCTTTATGGTGTTTCAGGAAGCGAACTTCAATTTAACTAATAGCAGAGAAAAAAGAGGGGACCTGGGAGGGCGGGAGAGGAAAGGGGAGAAGGGCAGGGGAGGGGAGAGGAGGGGAGGGGAGAAAGACTTGGATTTTACAGCTTCTTTCTCTCGTCTCTCGTATGTAGCCACGGGGATAAAATTAGGAAAATTGGTCTCAGTTAGCTTGCACATAGTGCTCCATAATCCAGGTTTCTACCTCAAGAAAGTCTAGGAGAAAGATGAAAAAAAACATAACTTAGGCAGCAGATACATCTGATAACAGAAGACAAGGTTATCTAGGCATACACTGGGTCTGGCTGTGTTCTGCATTCCAAAATCTATGAAACATTCCATCAGCACTGTAAGTAAATATCATAGTGATAAACAAAAATCACAGTGGTAAACAAAAACAATGTGAGTTAGTATAGATTGGTATGTGAGAAGCTCTGCAGTGAGCTCCTGGTAAACATTATCTCATTTAATCCCTCATTCTATCCCACTCGCAATGACACTGAGGTCTAGAGAGGTTCGGTAACTGGCTCTGGAATTAATACTGCTAGCCAGAGGTGGAGGCCAGCATCTGCAGCTCCTGCTGTTGCTAATTTTACCTGTGCCATAGCCCTGTGAGGTGCGTCTGCTTTGCAGACAAAAAGTATGAATGTTTGGAGGAGTCTGCGTCATTAGACAGAAAACGGCCCACCAGGACTAGAACCCAGGTCTGTGGATCCTGATACCTTTTCCATAGCCACACCCACCATTCCCCACTTGAAGACCCTGTGCCACTTGATTGACAGAGACAAAGGAAGAACCCAGCAGGAGCACCAGTGAACCCACCAGGAGCATCACAGAGCTTTCTTCCAGTGTCTCTGATTCTTTCAATCAGATCAATGGGATTGTATGCAAGCAGTGAGGTCACAAGGAAACTGTGGATAAAGGACAGTGGTTAAGCAGTCAGGGCATCTGTCCAGAAAAATTCTAAACAGACTGCTGGATGGCTGCTAAAGCCAGGAGCGTAACTTGACAAGCTGCTCTCTGCCCATCCTTTTTACCTTGGGCCCTCAAGAAAGACGATGTACATTTCATTACCCATAACCTCAGTGCATCTTTTGATCCACGCTTTCCTTTCCCTGCCTCAAAAACCATGCTATAAACTGCCAAAAGGATGCCTCTGGTTTTCCAGAATCTTCATTTAAAATACTAATCCCAACACTGCAGGTATAAACCTGAAACTTCCTACAGAGGCCTGTTTTCCACTTAAAGCTATCAGAGCCCTTTCCAGGCAAGTGCAGAAACTTGAATGAGACGTTATCTCTTCTGCTGGAACATGACCTCCTGGGACTGCTTGTCAAGCTCCAATGTCATTCAACTGCTCATGTCATCGGACTGGTGATTTCTCCCGCTTCCCCCTCACTTCTCACACCTAGAGTGCCGTTCATCCCTTTTCTATTTTCCTGGAGTCAGAGGATTTTCCTGTGTAAAAGCGCAGCTTGATTTCGATATTCATTGGTTCTCTGTGCAAAGTGCAGTCTGGTAGAGAATGACGGACTACACTGAGGACAGCTGCCGGCAAATGGGAGGAATGAGACAGCAGCTGCCTGCCTGGTCCTTCATCAGACCTCTTCCCCTTGGCCTCTTTGCCTGGTGGAGGTGGAGATGCTATGTGGCCCCAGTAGCTCACTTTATCCCTGCCTTGATGACATGAGCCTGGGGACGGAGCAGCAGGCTGGCTTCGGAGTGAACAGTTGGTCTGGGCCACAACTGTGATCTCTTCCAGGCCCTGTGGGACACTGTTGTTGAATTAAACTTCCTATGATGCTGCTCTCCAGATACCTACACATGAATGGACCACTCAATTTTCCTTTTTTTCTTTAGAAGACTATCAAAGACATTAATTCAACATATTCTCAGTCTTTTATTCATATACATTTTTAAATTTACTTATTTGAAAGGCACAGTGACAGGCAAAGGAGAGAGAGAGCGAGAGAGAGCGTGAGTGTGTTAGCGAGTGAGCATGCGCACACGCTTCTATTAGCTGGTTTACTCCCCAGATGGCAAGAACAGCCAAGGAAGCACAGACCAAGCAGAAGCCAAGAGAAAGGAATTCCATCCGGGTCTGTCCCATGTGGGAAGAGGGGACCAGGTACTTGGGCCATCACGTGCTACCTTCCAGATGCATTAGCAGGAAGATGGGTTGGACACACAGCAGTGGAGACTCAAATCCATGCTCCAATATGGGATGCTAGCATTCCGAGAGGTAGATTATCCCTCTGTGCTACAAACCCAGGCCCTATCACTCTTTCAAAAAGATTTTTAATTATTTGAAAGGCAGAGAGAGACGGAAAAATGGAGAAAAACATCTCATCCTCCAGTTTGCTCTCCATATGCCTGCAATAGCCAGTACTGGGTGTGGCTGAAGCCAAGAACCAGATCGAGGCTTCCTACCTGAGTGTCAGACACCCAACTACTTGAGGCATCACCTTCTGCCTCCCAGAGTCTACATTAGCAGGAAACCAACAGGAAAGGAAGCTGGGACCTGAGCCTGGGCACTTCAGAGTGAGTTACACAACTGCCCTTAGTTATTACCCCTGAAGAGAGTAAAGAGCCCACGTTCTGGTGCTGGGTGACCTGTGTTACCTTCACTTCTCTATTTCATGGGGCATCTATGTAACAGGAATGGTAAAAGAACGTAATTTCAGAATAGTTGATGGTGAAATAAAAACAATCACAGAAAACACAGCCCACTTTCTGGCAGCTAGAGATTTCTGCGTGTGTGTGTGTGTGTGTGTGTGTGTGTATGTGTGTTTGCCTAACTACCCTTTCCTTCCCTGCTTTTAGTGAGGCAAGACTCAGGTAAAATCTCAACAACACAGACAAGTTCTACAACCTTGGCCAAGTCACACAGCTAGGGCCAAAGTTCAGGTTAGAATCAAGGTTCCCGCTGTCCAGTTCAATCGGATCATTGTAGTGCCATGAGGATAATTAACTCCTCTGCCAACCTGAACAGCATTTCTCTCCAGCCACACTTTTGCTCTGCAATCCGATAATGAGATTATGATCTACGAAGCAATGTTGAAGAGACACAGCCTGACAGTCCCCAAGACTTGGGTCTGTAATTTCTTTCCACAAATAACTTAAACCTAAGTTCCAAACCTTGGTAAGGTTGTATGGCACTGGATTGTGGCGGTAGTATTTGTACATATGAAGGTTCAAAGAAGTCGTCACATCTCCATTCATGAAAGTGGTTACTTCACATGCCTTGAGAGATATGTGTGTTCTAGTAATTTGGCAGATATTTTAAAAATACATATATTATTTGAAAGATGATATAAAAGTCATCCCATTTTACATATAATATACTAAGGGTTATTCAAAATAAAATATCTGAAATAATTTTACTATCTAACTTTTTAAATGTCAGCATCAGGCTGGACATCAACATTCTTACTCTCATTTCACATTGATTTGCACATGATCCAAGCTTTTGTTTGCAGCAACTGATAAAAACTCAGCTGCACAAAGCCATCCATCATAAAAAACTAGCAGCGAGGAGTAGGAAAAATCTTCAGCTGGCAACCGAATTACTATGAACTAGTAGTTGCCCAGTAGATAGATGTAGAGTAGCACTATAATTTCCTAGAAAGTGTAAAATCTGTGGGGTCCTGTGAGATGACTGGAAAGCTCAGGGGTACATTAGAAAACAGCTGGAGAATCAAGAACTTGCACCAGTCTCAAGCTTGATATCTTTCTCTGGAATTCTGGAGAGGCTATTCTGATAGGGAGCAATTTGAAAAAGTTCACGGAAAACAAAATTGAAAAAATAAGTACATTTAGGGGCAGAAAATTTTGAAAGCCATCTATACAAGGGAACATTCACATGTTAATGGGAAATGTGCATTATGAAGCATCTTTCCAAAAGTTTTGGGCCAAAGTAAACAACTTTTCATTCAATTTCCATGAATTTTTGAAGTACCCTAATATATCATATTTGTGCAAATAAAATTAAAGAGTGAAACTGCCAACAATAGAGATCATAAGCCTCAACACAGGGTGTAGAAGAATCACATGACTAAATATAAATTACTGGTTCCCTATCCCTAGAAACTGTGATTCAGGGAGGCTGTGGAGTGCCCCAGGAATCTGCATTTTTAATCTCACCAGGAGATTTATATGTAGGTGGTGTGAAGACTACACTTGGAGAAAAACTCATTGAGATGTACCATTTATTTATTTAGGATACATTAAAATACCAGCAATTTAGAAACAAGAGTTAATCTGTAATATTTTCTCCTGAATAGGTAATGAGAAAACTCAAAAGTGACTCCAGTGGCTTGCTATGTAAGTTCCTTTCATCCGGATCCCTAGGTGATCAATGTATAGATTCTTAACAGCCCGCCATGGGCCACCTGAGAGCATTTTGTTAAGGCAACCAACCTATAGGAAATTTGATCTTTGAGTAAAATAGGCCTACAAGGGGGGAAAAAAAAGATATTTTGCATGTACGAAGAATCCAGCATTAAAGCTTAAAGGCTGCTTTGTATAAAATGAAATGATTGTTATTAAATTCTCTACAGATTACAAGGTAGCAGCAGCTCTTATTGTGGAGGCCAGATTGGGCCTTTGTAATGCCTAACTCGCTAAGCACAAGGAAACTAGACATGGTCTCTTGAAGACTATTTGCCTACAGCATAATACCAATAATGGAAATAATATCAGCTCATAAAAAGTTGAGGTTTTTATTCTTCACAGAATTGAGAAATGATGAGAGAAGCACTCTGGGAATTTTCTCTTTAGATTAAATATTTGAATCATGACTGTCTGAGACAATCACATTCAGCTTGAAAATTACTTTGCTATCTCAAGCATGCTGAGAATAAAAGACACTTTGGGTATCACAATTAAGACATGAAAATTGTATTTTCTGAGGGATTTGTGTAGTTAAGGAAAGAGAGAAAAAAATATGTGAATGGTACTTAATGTTTTAGCTGCACTTAAAAAGCTCCATTTCGATGCACTGGTATGGGAACAAATCAACTCAGGTCTTTTGGAGCTGATGAAAGACCCTGCAAAGAGTTCTCATTAGTTCTAAGCAGAATAAGAGAAGGAAAACAAAACCAAAGCCAACTGGGCAATCACTTCGTTCTGTCACATGGAGGTGGCAAGTCTTAGGTTGTCTAGCACCTTCTTATGTTTGCTTCTAAATTGGCTGGGATGTCAGATTCCTCTCATGGAGGCCTATGAAGGCAAGAGTGACACTGGTCTTGTCGATTTATTCCCTTTAACTTATTTTTTGCCAGGGCCAGGGGTCATTTTTTAACGGAGGTCACCCACAATTCAGGAAAGTTGGCTAACATGGTGGAAACATGCCATCCATCTATGGTTGAGTTAATCCACAAGTGGTACTGACCCTAGTGGAAGACGGTAACCATTGGATGATGGAATTTCCTTAGCAAGATCAGCTTTTCAAAATGTGCCCTCACTCAGCTGTCAACACGCAGTACCTCAAAATCCAAAACCACATGGGTGCTTGGGGCCTTTGGAAGGCTGAATTTTCATTGGCTATCTTCCTGTCTCCCTTTAAGCTGCAGTAAAACTGAATTACTCTCATTTCTTGGTGTATCTCTTCTATGTTGGACCTTTACTTCTGCGACTCTTCCTAATCAGGAAAACTAGCTCATGCCTTCCTAACCTCTACACCTCAATATCTTACTCATTAGTTAATGCTCCTTCTTCTAGAAAGACTTCTTTGACTTCTAATGCCTCGACTACAGAAGCCTCTAATTTGTTTTCTGTGAAGGCACAGCACTGACCTCGATGTGCTCATCGTTTCCCTCCCAATATGATGAAAATGAGAAGAGAGGTGAGACTTTTGTCTTATTAGACTGTAACTTTTAAAATGATCAATTTTTTTTATCCTTCCCAGCATCCAAGGCAAGGCTTACAGCACACTATCTTGAGTAGTAACTAAACTAAATGAATTAGGGAAAAGAATTGACGCACAGTTATCCTGGGAAGTCCCTCCAAGACTCTAATGTGCCCAAGATAGAAATGATAGAGTTTTTCTATTTCTGTGTAGGGCCAGGTTCGTGGGCAGAGAATGGGAGAGGAGAATACAGAAATTATTTGCCATCACTCAGCTTTGGAGTCATTGCTGTGCAAGAACAGCAGAATAGTGAGGCTTAAAGGTTAAAGAAAAGAACGGTCTCATTCTTTTTGAGTGACACTTGTCAAAAGAGGAGGATCTATTTCTCCATTAAAATCCATATCCACTCACACGCAAAAAGCAAAAAGACATTAACGCTTATTATATTGAGAGCAATCTTCAGCATAAGCAGTAGGATTAGTTTTCTAGATTTCCTACAGCTCATCTCAGAATCAGAAGGAAGACAAGGTGTCATTCTTTCCATCTATTGAAACCTTGGGATTGAAGCTCAAAGAGGATCTTTATTCCTTTGCTTATATCATGAAGAATGTGCAACCAATGACATATTGCAAGTTTTTTATGCTACCTTCTATTGTACAATACATAATCTGCATGCCCATTGAAAACACAATGGCTTGTTTTCAAAGCTACATGTGCCATATTTTTACACTGGTTTTCAAAAAATCACTTAAGCTTGGTTTTTGTTTTGATGGTGTGTGAAAATAAACTCAGGCCATATGAAAGGATAATTAGTAGAAAATAAATGGGATAAGAAACCACTTAGTAGAACAAATAGTATTTACAGTAGGAGAGGGTTGTGGGAGTTGGCTTATTGCAACATTTTTGTGAGCTGATTGCTAAGCCTTTGCTAAACTGAAAGTGGTCATCAGGGGAATATTTACATTGTAGAAATTGGCAAATATTATGGATCACAGCCTGTTCTCTTTTTCTCTCAGTTTTTAAGAGCTGATTTATCAGCACCCCTCCGATGTGAGGCTAGGGTAGTCATAGTTTGTCAGAAGTGGAGGAAAAGTCGATTGCCACTTTCTCAGCAATTTTTGTTTGCTCAGGTATCTACACCAAGAAAAAAAAATGGAGACTGCATATTCAAAGACAATGGCAACCTTTAAGACAAGTTGCACAGTGAGAAACTGGTTCTATTTATAACAACAGGATTACAGTCAAAGCTCTATCAAATACATTATAAAACTGGCTTTTAATAAAAGACCATTTTCAATACACTAATTTCATGTTTCTCTTACAAGGTATATATAACATAGTTGAAGAAAGAATTAACTTCAACAGATATTTCTCTATCAAATTGTAGTCATTGTCATCCATATTTTCATAACCACTTTTCTACCCAATTTGAAAAAGAGAGAGACAGAGGGCGAGCCAGCACTCCCATTTGCTGTTTCATTCTCTGCCCTTCAAATGCCTGCAGTAACAGGGGATGGCCACACCAAAGCTGGGGACCAGAATGCAAACCTGGTCTCTCATGTGGGTGGTGGGGACCTGAATACTTGAGCCATCACCACTGCTGCCACAGAGGCACATTAGCAGGGAGCTGGAGTCAGGAGCAAGAGATGGAAACTGAATCCAGCTACTCCAGTGTGGGATGAAGGCATCTTACCTACTAGCTAACAGGCTCAGCCCTCATATGCATCTTTAAACAATAACCACAGTCTATAGAGTCCCTGTGTCTCTAATAATACAAGTCTCTATACCTTTATAAATAAGGTTTCTATAATACAAATATTGAAATGATGACAGGATGACTTTTTAATAACTCACAATAAAATTCTGTTACATTATATAGATATATACTGTTCTTTTAATGCTGTGCCCAGATTCCAATGACATTTTGCTGATATGGATAAGTAAAAGGAAAGTGAATCTGGTAGATTAGTCATTGTTGTGATATTTTCACCCACACCCTTCTCCCAGGATTTGCATTCATTTCCATACTTCTTAAGGCTGAGGTTGGTCTTGTCTCACTTGCTTTCACCCATGGGGTACAGGTGAAATTGACAGTGTGTCTTATTTAGTCCAAATCCGGAAGAAGCATTAGCCATTTCTCTTTCCTTGCTATTAGAAAAGAAAACTATGCCACAAGAAAAACTATGCCCTATGAAGCTGTTACTCTTTTGCCATTGCCCCAAAATGGGAATCATGGTCTACCTTTACCCAAAATACTGTCTGGAATCAAGTTTAGGCAAGCCTAGCTGAGGTCAACCAAACTCCAGACAAATCAGTATCCCATGAGGATTTTCAGCCAATGAGTTCTGGGGTGATTCACTATACAGCAGAGGATTAACACTTGCTGACCAAAACAGTTACTAGATGTTAGGCAGCAGTTCATTATGACTCTCTGTATAGGTCTGGAATGAGAAAGCAAAATTTTGAACCTGGCTCCATTATTTAAAACCCCTCTAGGGTTTGGTTTTTGTCTGCTATAAAGAATAACATGAGATAATCTTACAATTTTCTGGTGAGGGTGAACCGAAAATCTTCCACGTAAAATGGCCTGTGATAAGGGGCATGATAGTTGGGTCACATAATAAGAGCTCAAAAATGGAGAGCTGTGTTGTTTTCACTAGAAAGCATTTTTCGAACATTTATGCTTAACAGAAGTAGTAAATCTAACTGAAATCTCAAAGAGGGATAACACAAGGCATTTTTGGTTTAGGATCAGAAATCCCTAATAAAACCAAACCACCAGCAGGGTAACATATTCCATATTGACTGTAGAACACAGCCAAGGGCAATTTCTTTGGAATTAAAACACAGGTTGGGTAAAGGGATTTATTTTGTGAACACCGATAAGCATCAACCATATCAAAAAGGCTCTGTAAAGTTGATGGATGACTTCTATTATATAAGTAAAAATTAAGGCACTGGCCTCACCAAAGGGTTGTTAACAACAGGTACTCAAGATCCCTAGCAGGTAACCCCTAACTCACCAGGGAGAAGAGATTTCAACATCAGCTCATACAACAGAAGCAAACACACACATTCTTAAATGAACTACAAGGCAAAGAACCTGCAGCTCTGCTCTGGAACACAGGCTAATCTAGTTTGACAGAAAACCACTAAGTGATTAGAAAAAGCACAACCATGCGGTCTTCAGTGAACCAATGAAATTCATTGGGGGCTCCATGTCTCAGACACAATACTGCTCTTTTTCAAATAGAAGAGAGAACAAAGGCACAAAAGAAATGTAAAATTTAGGTAGGAGAGGACCTCATCTTACCCAGTGAGGCCCTGCAAAGTAGAATGTATCCAGCCACGTGTCTTTCAAGTATCATCATCTCATGATTCTTTTTTTTTTTTTTTTTTTGGACAGGGAGAGTTACATACAGTAAGAGGGAGAGACAGAGAGAAAGGTCTTCCATCTTCTGGTTCACTCCCCAAATGGCTCCAACAGCTGGAGCTGGGCTAATCAAAAGCCAGGAGCCAAGAGTTTCTTCCAGGTCTACCAAATCAGTGCAGGGGCCCAAGCACTTTGGCCATCTTCCACTGCTTTCCCAGGCCAAAGCAGAGAACTGGATTGGAAGAGGAGCAGTCGGGACTAGAACCAGCATCCATATGGGATGCCGGCACCACAGGCAGAGGATTAACCTACTGCACCACAGCGCCAGCCCTGATTGATTTTTGTTTTTTAAAAAAGATTTTATTTATTTATTTTAAAAGTCAGAGTTATAAAGAGAAAGAAGGAGGATGGGAGGGAAGGAGAGAGAGAAAAAGAGAGAGACAGAGAAAAAGAGAGAGTCTTCCATCCAGTGTTCACTTCCCAGATGGCTGCAGTGGCCAGGGCTAGGCCATGCCAAAGCCAGGCACCACAGTTTCATTTGGGCCTCCCACACAGGTAGTAGAGGCCCAAACAACTGTGTCATCTTCTGGTGCTTCTCACAGAACACTAGCAGGGAGCTGGATAGGAAGTAGAGCAACTGGGACATTAACCAGCACAGACATGGGCTGCTGGATTTGCAGGCGATGGCTTGAACCACTATGTCATGACCCCAGACCCTATGATTACTCTTAAAAAGGCAGAATTTAAGCATATGTTAAGCAGGAGGATCTTATGCTGTATCCCCCCCCCCCCCCAACACACACACACACTAAAGGAAACAAAAACAACAATGGACACAGAAAACCTACAGAAGTTGTGGATTTGTTTAGTACCTGGACTGTGATGATAATAACATGAGTGTACAGCTGTATCCAAAGTCACCACGCTGTATTTACTCATTATATGTACTTTTTGTATACCAATGCAGGCTTTTTTAAAAATATGGATCATATCTCAATCAACTGGGAAAAAGAAGTGACACACTTCATTTTATAGTCAGTCACTGGAGGGTGGAGTGTCACTTGGAAAGCTTGAGTGACAGCACACCCTGCCTGGCCCCCTACGTGCTCTGATTCAGTAGTCTGGAAGGACTGGGACTTTAAGTACCTACCTACCAAGTGACTCACCAGTGCAGAGTTTAAGGATCCACTTGGAGGAATATTCAGCTAAGCTTAACTGGAAATCACCAACTTTGGTACAGGACCAGAGTTGTGTTTCCTCAAGACTTAACTTGCTAGTGGAAAAAAGCCAGGCAATGTCATATAGACATTCGGATAGAAAGGATTTTTGATAAAGACAAGAAGATAGGATGATTTCTGAGCCAGGCTTTTGCATGAAAAGAAAGCACATCGAAGGTGAGCAGGGATAGCAAAGCCAGGGTTGGGGAAGATCCTAAGTGTGAAAATGAGAGTCTGAGGGCACTGAGGCAAGGATATTCAAGCTCAGATTCTCAGGATACTGAAGCCCGGTTCACATGGGGACTGTAATAATCATAGCAAGCCTTTAAGGCACGCATGTGGAACCAAGCCTCGACACAGGGCTTGAATGCAGATGCGGAGACATCAGGCACTAGGCCCCAGCCACCCTCCCTTGGCTTAACTCACTGAAAGGAGGGCCTGGTCCAGCCAGCCCAAGAGATTCTCATCACTGCATTCATGAAGTCATTTGCTTCTCCAACAGATGACACAGTGGTGGGCAGTACTGTCCCATGGGATTCCATGTGCAGCAATTGCAGGCCAGGGACAAAGATAGCTGCTGACTGCATGCAGGCCCCAGGCTGATGGAAGCCCACCTGACCATCATATTATCAGAACATCTTGTTAATGCTTCCGGTCTAGACTGCTGGCTTCCCACTCACCCACGTCCTATCATGCATACTGCGATGTTCCTTAACTGCTTGTGCAGACAACCAGAGAATAAAACAGAGAAGGAATGTACAGTCCTCGGCCCCGAACCTCGAGGTCTTGTGTTTCCTTCTGGAAATTAACAGTCTAGCTCTCCTTTCAGTATAGACCCTTTATATATCCCAAAATATCCTCATTCAATACAGCAGTAGTCCTTGAGGCCCAGGCCTGTTACCCTCCCATCTGTCAACAGGTTAAACACCTCTTTCTTTCACCCTGAAACACTGTCCTTGTTATTTTGATCGGCACTGGCAACAGGCACCTGGCTTTCAGTAACACATGAAATGGACTTGTCCTTGGCTAGCAGCTTGAGAAGTGTTGCCTCTGATCTACACAGTAAAGCTGCAACATATGTTATGTTCTTTAAGATCAGAAACCTGTGACCAGAGAAATCAAGTCTTTTACCTGAGGTCACACAGCAGGCAAAGGGAGATGCTGGGAGGAAAGCCCAAGTCTGCTGGACTCTAAGGATCCCCTCCCTGAATGGTCCATCATTTTCCAACTCAGTATGCCAAGAATAAAGAGAAATACAGAGCAAATGTTGAAAGCAAGTAGGCTGGAATGCAGGAATTGCAAACCAGGTGTACAAATCAAAACTTGACAAAGCAACTAAGCACTGTTTCTCCCAAACAAATCTTCTGTGTCAGCAGTATCATAGGAGAGTCTTCCTTTCTAAAGCAAGAACTTCTATTTGGGCAAATATTCAAAGGCAGGAGGCCGTTCATTCTAGCTACTGATAATGCACATTATGTATGCAGTAATTTTTAGTACCAACAAAAATACTTGTGATAAATGGACTCAATGACATGTCAAATTTGCAGTATGATCAAAAGTGTTTCTGAGGCCGTATTTGTATAAAACACATGTTTTTAAATTTTGTAGGATGTCTTCCAATTAAAGATAAAATTGATCCCACTGTGCCCATAAACCACTGGAATAGCCCGGAAATTTCAGTTACTCAGCACCTCAAGTCCATCCTAATGCACCTGTTTTAAAAATAAAAGAAGCACTAAATGCTTTATTAGATCATGACTGTGAGAAATCACGGGCTTGAGAACTTTAGTTTTTGTAGGAGTAACTCATTCATTGCCACTTCTCAGAATTAGAAGTAGGCAGTGGTGAACATGGAAATGTTCACAGGGCAGATGCCCAAATAACAAAATTTTACATATTATACTACCATCCCTGGAAAGCATAGTGCTTGCCTTTTTTAAGCTTCTGAATCGCTATTTATTAAATAAAAGCATTTGTAACAACTTCTACAATTACTTTCAGCTCCAAAACTATTATATAATTCCTATTATTAGTTTATCTGTGGAAGAGAAGGAAAAACTGTGCCAAATTTCCTTATATACTGAAACTATGTAAATAAAGTTTTGATGCAAACATATTTCTTGTGAAATTTATAAACAGGTAACATGGGCACATGACAAAACCCTGTGCACTTTGCTCCCCTTGACAAGTCACTAAGGTTCATTAACAGGTAAGGGATCTTCAATAAGTTCATGGAAATTATAAATTATAAAAAAAACCCTATTTGTGAATCTTGAAAATGTTGTATACTGAAATAAACTTATTTTTTCATTCCATTTTTCATGAACTTTTTGAAGTTCCTCCCTGCGGGTTTGCTTCCTTTCTTAATGTTCAGAGGGTGACATTTCTTCACTCCCTTGAAGTGAGGCATGATCATCAGACTAGCTCTGGCTAAGGAAATGTGATTCAAAGTGACACGTGACACCTTGGAGGTCAAAGCACTTCATTGCTGGGGCACAGTTTTCCAACCCTCTTGTTTCCTATTCTTCAGAAGGTTCAACAAAGTGGTATTGGTCCCAAGTGACTTCATGCAGCTGAGTATCTTACTGGTCAACCTCACACGTATCCAGCATGATACACATGGTGAGCACCTAGCCAATGAGTAAAGCACAGAGCATGAAAGTGAACGAATGCACTGGGATTCCAGAGCTCATTTCCTACCACAGGCAAAACCAAAGGGTGCGCCTGATCTAGCAGAGCCAACATCACTTGGGAGATGGTGAAAAATACAGAATTTCAGATCCCAGTTCAGAACTACCGAGTCTGAGGGTATATTTTAACAAGATCCCCAGGTAATCTGTACACATTTTAAAGTTTGAGAAGCAGTGAGATTTATATTACACTTAGGTAAGATTGCCCAATGTATATACATTTGAAAGATCTGGTTTTCCCTAAGAATCATTAGCATCTTCTTCAGTGAATTTCAACTGCCTTACAGATCTGACAAAGGTAACAAAGTAATAATTGAAATATAATATTCATGGGGCCAGCATCCTGGCATAGCAGGTAAAATACAGCCTGTAATTCTAGCGTCCCAAAATGAGCACCAGTTTTAATCCCAGTTACCTACTTCTGATCTAGCTCCCTGCTAATTGCCTGGGAAAAGCAGCAGAATATGGCCCAATTGTTTGGGCTCCTGTCACCCACGTAGGAGACCCTGATGAAACTCCTGGCTCCTGCCTTTTTCCTGGCCCAGCCCTGGTCACTGATGAATCTGGAGTGTGAACCAACAGATAAAAGATCTCTCTATAACTTTTTCAAGATAAATCAATCTTTTTAAAAAAAGAAATATAATATTTAGTACTTTATCAAACTATATCAGTGTTCTGTCTTGAAGAATTAAAACAGGGAAAACACATCAGTAGCCCTATTAATATAATTTTATAATTAATTACTTTATGTCAAAGGCATAGTTGCAAAGAGAGATAGGAAGAGACACACAGAAATCTTCCATCCCTAGTTCACTCCCTAGATGGTCACAATGACCAGGGATGGACCGAGCTGAAGCCAGAAGTCATGAGGTCCTCCCAGGTTTCCCATGTGTGTGCTGGGGCCCAATAACTTGGGCCATTTTCCACTGCTTTCCCAGACACATTAGTAAAGAGCTGCATTGGAAGTGGAATGACCGTGTCTCAAACTAGTGTCCATGGGTTGCCAGAACTGTAGAAAATGGATTAACCCACTGTGCCACAGCACTGGCCCCATATTTGTACACATTTCTTGGTTCTGTTTTTAGGTTAAAGTGTTTATTTGAGAGGCAGATAGAAAGAGATAGCAGGTGGGCTGAGGGACAGCTCCTATCAGCTGGTTCCCTCCCCAAATGCTTGCAATGGTGAGGGTCAGAGCCTGGAGTTGAGAATGCAATATAGGTCTCTCCTTTGAATGGCAGGAACCCAATTAGTGAGCCATAATGGCTGCCCCACCCCCCACCCCCAAAGTTCATACTATAGAACGCTAGAATCAGGGGCAGAGCTGGGACTCGAACCCAGGCACTCCAATACGGGAAGTGGGATTGTTAAGCACTAGCTTAAATGCCTGTTCACTGCTCCCTGTTTTTTTTTTTTTTATGTGCGTATACATTGTAAAATAAGTACAATTAATCTAGTAAACCTACCCAGCACCAAGGCGTTATCTTTTCTTGTCTGAGAATCCTTAAGATTAATATTCTTAGCAAGTTTCCAGTATACATTAACTAGAGTCTCCATGCTGACCATAAGGTCTCCAGAAGTTCTAACATTATACCAATATCCTCCCATTTACCTCACTTTTTGAAACCCTGGTAATCTCCCTTCGACTTCATTTTCATGAGTTGAGTTCTTTAGACTCTCTATATAAATGAGATCATGCAGTATTTGTCTGCGTCTGCCTTATTTTATTAGCATAATGTTCTCCAGGTTCACTCACGCTGTTGTAGATGGCAGGATTTTCTTCTTCTGCAAGGCTGAATAATATTCTGCTGTATTGTACAAAAAGGCTGACGGCAAATGTATATTATGAAAAAACTACCTGAATTTCAAAACTTTTTCTGTACCAAAAGAAACATCTTTTGATCCCATTTTCCATAAACATTGTGAAGTATATATTTCAGATCACAAGTTTTTTTTTTCATTCATCCATCAAGACTCAGGATGATCTCATGTCTTGGCTATTGTGAATAAAATCATACACATGGCAGTTCAGATGTCTCAAAGGACTGCTTTCATATCCTTCAAGTATACCCGTATGTGGGATTCCTGAATCATGTGGTAGGTCTATTTTTAATTTCTTAGAAGATTGCCATACTGTTTTTTGTAATGCCTGTACTAATTTACACTCTCATCAACAATTCTTAAGGGTTCCCCCCGCCTCCTTTTTTCACATCCTTGGCAACACTTTTTTTTTTTAAAGATTCATTTATTTATTTGAAAAGCAGAGTTACAGAAAGAGAAGGGAGGAGGGAGGAGGGGGAGGCGGTGGGGGGAGGAGGGGAAAGAAGGGGGAGGAGGAGGGAGAAGAAGAGAAGAAGGAGGAAGAAGAGAAGGATGAAGAGGAGAAGGAGGATAAAGAGATACACACAGAATCTTCCATCTGCTGGTTCATTCCCCATATGGTCGCAACAGCCAGGGCTGGGCCAGGAGCTTTTCCAGGTATCCCATTCGGGTGTTGATGCCCTAGCACTAGGGTCATTTCCACTGCTTTTCCAGGTGCTTTAACAGGAAGTTGGATCAGAAGTGGAGCAACTGGGACTCAAACCAGAGCCCATATGGGATGCAAGCACTGCAGTTATCAGCTTTACCTGTTAGGCCACAGCATGGGCCCCTCTCTCTACTTTTTAACTGGGCTTTTATTTCTCCTTTCATCCTTTGTAGTTGTAGGAGCTCCTTATATTGCAGACATTGACTGTTTATTGGATATGGTTTGTCAGTATTTCCCACCATTCTGTAGACTGTCTTTTCATCTTGTTGATTATTTATTTTGCTGTGCAATAATTTTTGATAGTACTACTTGTTTATTTTTAATTTTGTTACTTACGGTTTTATCTTAATTATTTATTTGAAAAGGAGAGTGGTAGAGAGACAGGTAGAGTAAAAAATAGAGATAATTTTCCATCTGCTGGTTCACTCTCCTAAATGGCCACAATAGCTGAGCCTGGGACAGGAGCCTGACGCTGCTTCTGGGATTTCCATGTGAGTGGAGGGAACCCAAGAACTTGGGCCATAAAGCACTCCCTTTACCAGGCATAGCAGCAGGAAGATGGAACTAAGCCTGTGAATAGAGTGCGCACAAAAATTATGTCCTTGCACAAATGGACGAAAAGGCAGGAAGGGAAAAAGAGGGATGGGGGAGGGGCAGGGAGTGAGGAAAGTGTGGTTGTCTTCTTGGAACTGTACCTAAGGAATGCAGAAAATATGTTCTCTTTATTTTTTTAAAAAAGAATACTCAGGAATTGAAGTGGCAGTCTGATAAGGGACCCAGGTGTCCCAAAAACTGTCTTAGCACCTGCCCCTGTGCCTTTAATATCATACACAGAAACATTGTTGTGAAGAACAACATCACTGGTCTGTTCCCTTGTTTTTTTTTTTTTTTTTTTCCTGGAAGTTTTATGGTTCCTAGTCTTAGAACAGGGTCTTTAACCCATTTTGAGATTATTTTTGTGTATGGTATACGATACAGATGCAGTCTCATTTTCTGCCTATGGGTATCCAGTTTTTCCAAAATCATTTATTGAAGAGACAGTCCCTTTCCCCCTGGATCTTCTTCTGTCACTCCTTGACACTTAGTTGGCCGCGTGAATTTCTTGACTTTTTGTTGTATTCCATAAATCTATGTATTCTGCTTTACACTTATAGCTCTGTGATATGATTTAAATCAGATGTGATGCCTTTAGCTATAGAACCTGTTCGTGGTCAAATCAATCACAGATTTCTTAATGACACCTAAAAAAAGTGATTTTGGCTTAAAGTTCTCATAAGCAATGTGTTTCTCAGTAATAGAGGTCAGTAGAGGCCTAGTGATTTAAAAAAAAAAAAAAACTTCTGGGATAAGTTTAAGTCCTTTATGGTACCAATATTCATTTATTTATTCAACAAATATGTTTCAAGTACCTATTATGTGCCTGGACTATATATTTTTTTTATTTTGGTAATGTTCAAGTAACTCAGAGTTCACTATTCTAAAGTGAAATAGTGAAATTCAATGGCATTTAGTACATTCACAATGTTTCACAGCCATCACCATTATCTAGTTCAAGAACACTTTCATCACTCTAAAAACCCATTACTCTTTCAGCAGTCACTCTCCATTCCTCCCTCTTAAGACTTGACAACCACTAATCTACTTTCCATCTGTGTGCATTTGTTTGAGTATTTCATAAAAATGAAAACTTACTTTATGTGGCTTCACTGTTTAGCCTCTTCCAGTGAGCATCCAGTTTTCTGGGTTCATCTATGTCATAGCATGCATCAGTATTTACATTCCTTTTCATGGATGAATGTTATCTCAACATGGATAAACCACATTTTGATAAAACATTCATCAGTTGATGGACATTTGCACTGTTTTCATTTTTTGACTATTTTGAACAGTGCTTCTCTGAGTGTTCTGTACACATTTTTGTTTGGACATCTGTTTTCAATTCTTAGTATGGGACCATTTTTAAACTGTGAGAAAAACACAGATGAAATTACCTGTCTTTGAGGTATTTAAATTCAGTATACACACAATATTTATTGAAAGTAGAGAAATGTGAGAGCCACAAAAACTAAAACATTGAAGGCAATCTTTCAGTTAAATATACACAACTAAAAATCTTTGAAGTCATACCAAGCAATCAAACCAACCAAGCCTAGAAGCCTGGGTAATCAGTTACACATGATTTCAGTTCCAGTTCTACCATTTAGTAGTTGTGTAGCCCTAGACAAGTAAATTCTGTAAGCTTTACTTCCTTCCTTGTGAACTGAAGATAATGATAACATGCCCTGTTTTACATATTAGTTTTGGGAATTAAACCATTGTAAGAGCTTAATAAGTGCTTCATACCACCATGTGCCTCTCTAAGCAAAATGAAGAGTAGGCAAAGGTGGTGAAGGAAGAACGTATGCAAGGGGCCTGGTGTAGGTCTCTTCCCAGAGCCCCTTGCTTGAAGTCTTCTACTCAGTAGAGAATCCATTCCATATGTCTTGTTGAGGCTCAACACCCCCTCGACATAGGAATGGGCACATAAGAAGCTTGGTCAATAGGGTACTTTATCACGTGGGCAGAGAGAAGGCTTAGACAAAGGGCATGGAATCCAAACTGAAGTCTGAAATGAAACCTGTTGTAAGAACCCTCCCCCAAAAAGGCTTCGTTTGCATCTAGAACTACATAGAGGATGTAACCAGTTGCTTCTTTTCTTCATTTGCCAATGATGTTCTGATAAAGTGAGTTCCTTTAAGAACCTGATCAGTACACTCCTGTGAGTGGCACTGACCAATCGAGGCAAATCACCAATTGACATGCTTTGATTCCCTGGATCACAGGGGCACTTCAGTTACTTGAGTCTACATATGTATTTACACTGTTATTTACTTTGCCAGTTTGAATTGGGCTTCTGTCACTTTTAACTTTAAGAAGACTCTCCCAGTCCGAGTGACAGGACACTCTCCTCTCTGTCCCTTCTGTTCTGATGGATGCCCTGTCCCCTATCCCAGTAAAGCCTTATCACTCCACAAATGAAAAAAAAAAGTCAAGACTAATGCAAAACTTAACACAGAAATCAGGGAAATTAACTTATTTATATAGTTATAAATTAGTGAATAAGAAAGCCGCCATTTCTCTACCTTTCAGCATAGAATCTCTTAAGGATGAGAGTTCAGGAGTCATTCAGATATAGCCACAAACTGTGGATGGTTCTCCTGTTTCCAATTTTATCCATGCAAAACTCTTCCGAAGTATATGTTTAATGGTTAATGAGAAGCTAGTGTTGAAGAATGCCTCGGCATTGTTGAAAGCCAACAATTAAATTTAAGATGAAGGTCATTAAAATTACAGAAAGCACCAAATATGCAGGGGTTTGACTAGGGTAATGCACAAAGGCTCTGGCAGTCAAGTATTGCGGCCTCTGAGTTTCAGAGGCGGTCCTTAAGGCAGGTGTTTTAATCATCAATACCTAATGCAGGTTTATTGTGGACAGGACCCAGCTTTGCATGGCTATAATGGTGCAGATTATCCATGAGGGGCAGACTTTGAAAGATGAGGCACCAAAAATGATAGATGTGGCATTTAGAGAGTCCACCAGTGAGGCTATGTTCTACTTCTCCAAGGAGAATCAGAAGAAGTGTCTAATGACAGAGAACATTGTAGAATTTATAACACCCAAGGTTATATTTTTTCCCATTTTGTACAGGACTTGGAACCAACCTGTTGCCCCCCCCCCCTTTTTCCTTATATTTAAATTTCATTCATTATATTTTATCACCCCATGTACCTCACTCTTTCTAGCTTCTGTGTCATTATTCACCACAATAAACTAATTTTTTTGTTGAATTTCATCTGATTCTATTTGTTAGAGGTGCAAGGTTATGTACAAATTCACCACGTATAAGAGTTTATCCTCTGTAATGACAGAAAGAATGAAGGGTGCACAGACATCAGTGTTATGTGTGAGTTGATGCACAGGCAAAGTGAATTCCAAAGAAAACTCTGCAATAAAATTGAATGGGTAATGTATCAATGCTTGACGTTTGCATAGTTTTATGCAAGGTCGTAGAAAATGCCTTAAAGAATTTGTAATAATCCAGCAAGGTTGAAATGTTTGTTAACGCCTCTCAGAAAACAGCTAAAGTGCTGAGACCAGCTTCCTAGCCCAGCAGATACTTTCTCTAGCAATTTCAGCTCAAGGGGCCTCAAAACTGTGTAATAACTACTTTCCCCAAACACAAATCTGAAACTAAATAGGATCATCAAGAGAAAGAGACTGTCCTCCTGAAACTGGGGCGGCAATTGCCGTGTTCAATAAAAATAGCTTCTTACCCAACATCAAAAGCAATTTTATGAAATTGGTAATTTCAACACTCCACACAGCCCAGGCCAGGCACTTAGGGAATGCATTTGAGAGAGAAACACAAAATCCCACTTGATCACCAACCAGCCAATTCATGAAAACTAAGCATGTAAACACAACAGTTGAGGTTCACTTTTCAGTTGAACATGATGAAAAAAATGACATCTTTGCCAGTGTCAGAGTAACAGGTGAACAGCAACAAGGTTGAACAATGTGCCCTTGAACATCCAACAACCAAAAAGTTAACATCATCCTTATTACCAACTCATTGTCTCAATACTCAAACACCGCCTTTTACAACTTTCCTCATATGATTAAACACTATCACAATTCTCAGGGATGTGAAGATTGTGTAGTTCACAAATGATCTGGGTCCACCTCTGTCTCCTGATAGAGACCAGTAGATGAGCAAGGCAGCTCTGTATTCTGCTTTAAGTGATATAACCTAATTGAAAAACTTGCTTCTTAGAAGTCTTATTATTGGGCCGGTGCCGTGGCTCAACAGGCTAATCCTCCGCCTTGCGGTCCTGGCACACCGGGTTCTAGTCCCGGTCGGGGCACCGGATTCTGTCCCGGTTGCCCCTCTTCCAGCCCAGCCCTCTGCTGTGGCCCAGGAGTGCAGTGGAGGATGGCCCATGTGCTTGGGCCCTGCATCGCATGGGAGACCAGGGAAAAGCACCTAGCACCTGGCTCCTGCCATCGGATGAGCGCGGTGCGCCGGCCGCAGCGCGCCATCCGCGGCAGCCATTGGAGGGTGAACCAACGGCAAAGGAAGACCTTTCTCTCTGTCTCTCTCACTGTCCACTCTGCCTGTCAAAAAAAAAAAAAAAGTCTTATTATTCACAAAAGACTAGAGGTTTCCATGCATTTCAGTTAATTATGAGCAAAATAACACTGACCTGGGCAGAGGGCAGGAATAATACTTTACCTACGATCCCTTGTTGAATATTTATTGGTGACCTGTACTGTACTGAAGATTTGTATGAATTAACCCCTCTAATCTTCTCAACAAGCCCATGAAGTAACTATTGCTGCCTCCATTTACTGATAAGAGTGGTAAGGCATAGAGGCTTTTAATATTTTGACCACTGTTTTATGCAACTGGAAAGTATTGAAGCTACTGCTTAAACCCAGATTATTTTAACACCAAAGCCCATACTTCACTCCTATTACCTCTTAGTTATATGTGTATTTTAGTTTGAAGCCCTTCTAAAATTCATTTCTTGCTAAAACTATACATGATAGATCTAATGTTTCTGAAATAATCTTCCTGGTAATATCTAAATAAATTTGGAAAAGGGAAAATCTTGGCAATGAAATCTATAGTCTACAACTTGGAACCCTGTATTTGCAGTGAGATATTCAAATTCACTTTTAAGATTTCAGGTTCATCATATAACAGCTCTCAGTCCCTATTTCTTCATCTTTTAAAAAAGAGATGATAAAACCTACTTCCCAGAATTGTGAGGATTAAATGAGAATGTGTTCACACATATCTCAGTGTCACATCTATGCAATAGTAAGAACAATTTAACGTCTAGTATTTTTCCTTGTGCCATGATCATTCTCTCAATTTTGTGATGACACAGTTTACATCATCTTTCAAACAGTGGATTCTGATATTCAAATATTCTGATATGCAGTGGCAATGTAAATTTTAGTAATTCAGTGGGATTCAAGAGCAGCATGGGATGTGCAAGGCCATCCAGCACAACACAAAGGGTGTACTGCAAGCAAGCTCTCAGGAACACATCTCCAAGGCTAATGTGAACATACAGAGATCTGAATGGAAAATACCAATGTGGCACACTGGTCATTAATAAACCCAACAACTCCTGGGGGGAATTATTTGTCTATTTTGTTATAATTCCTCCCTTTTCATGCTTAGTTTACAAATATAAGTGTCAATAACAGAAACCAAAGATTGGGGTTGACAAAGTTCATTTAAAACAAGCAGACACTTCTCAGTTGCAAACCTGTGACACAGAGATCCTTCAAAAGCTGGTTTTATTCAATGATAGCATCAATAAGAAGCAAGCACAGAATTCTCTATCAGCCTCAAAGTTTCAATTCCTTGTTTGCCACATGAAAATAAGAAAGTAAGCTCTGAGGAAATAGCATTCAGGATTTAGGAACATGGTAAATTCCAGTAAGTCTTTATATTTTCTTTGAAATTACCGTTTGCTTGGATTCTTAGACATTCTAAGTTGTTCTATTATTTCGATAACTTCCTTAAATGGTTAAAACCAAAAAGTATTTGTAGTTGCTGCTCTGTAATGAGCCCTTATGTAACAGATCCTTAATTAAGAAAGAGCAATTGAGAATGTGCGACCAGTGTTCAAGTCTCTACTTAAAATACAAGCAAGGTCATGTGTCATTGCATAGATTATTTGGCCTCTCTTTATTCCTAGTTTTCTCACTCAAAACAGGGGCCTAAGAAGAGCCAAGCCCCTGGAAACATCAGGAAGTTATGACAATTGAATAAACTGATGAAGAATTGAACACACACCAGTTAATAGGATTAACAAAATCATGGTTTATCTCAAAGTACACTGCTATCATGGCAGTTTCCTCCTGGGTAATTCTCTAAATTGCTCACAAGTACATCCTGATTTTAAGAAAAATAAGAACTCTGTGAAGAGAGGTTAATTAATTTTCTCATTAATCTAGCCAGAACTTGGAATACAATAGGTGCACAGTTAATACTGAGAGAAATCATCGTATTCACTATCATACTATGATATGGAAATACTCCCTAAGTAAGCAGTTATCTGGTGCCAGGCAGTCTTCTAAAATTGTCCCATATATTGGGTAATTGAATCATCATAATTCCAAGCAGTAGCTCCCATTATCATCCTTAGTTTACAAATGAGAAAGGGGTTAGTACTTGGGGCGGGGGCAGGGAAATAGGGTGGGGGAAGTGGCTAGAATCAAACACTGATTATGTGACTCTTAATCCATGCCACTAATCTCAGGGCTCTCAGAACTTTCAGGCAAGATTATCTGATGAACTCCATATTCCTTCTACAACCGATGACTGATCGCTGGTGCCATCGAGTGACTGTTTTCCCTAGGTTCACATATCTACCCACAGACTATAAACAAGGCCCATTTATCTGATATCACAATGATTCCCCAACCTTTGGATGTCATGAGTAGTTCAGTTAGGAAAGAGAGACAGAGAGACAGACAGAGAGAGAGAGAGAGAGAGAGAGAGGCAGAAGGAGTACAGGGCTGACTCTAACACGTAAGCCATGATTTCTGCATGAAATAAACAATTTAATGGAACACCAACCAACACAGTTCAAGGCTACTCTGTGACTGTGACAAGGGGACCATCCACTGAACACATCTGAGTAAGGACATTAACAATGAACACCAAGGGACAAACCTCCAGTTCTCTAGTAAGTGACTGTCATTTCTTCGATAATGACTGACTTGGCTATACTTTGTTTCTCCCTCTATTTCTACGAATTATTAGGATGAACAATCAGAATTTCTCCTATTTTCGCATAGCACATATTCAAGAGAAAAACCATGAAACCTCCCCCAAATTTCCTCATAGGCAAACTCCCATGAGAAGCCTTCCCTCACCTTCTCTCCATTGTTTCCCACCTTCTCCGAGGTGTGCTCTGCCTCTGTGACAAGCCAAGACATCAACTATAACCAACAAGCATGTGCCCAATATGCTCAGATGCTCCTTGGCTTTATGGATTTAGAATTTTTCAATTTTTTAATCATATGCAGTTTTAAAAATTCCCATTTGCTATCTGTGACCATCATCCCTAAAAGAAAGTACACTAATAGGCAAAACATAATCAATTCAAACCAAAGTGACTCAACAAAACTATCATCAGTATTATTAACTTGGCTTCATGGAAAATCCTCTACGTTGTTGTTGCTTTTCTTCATTTTGGTGCAATAAAACCTTTGCCAAAGATCAGCACTAGCAGGAAGAGACATGGGCTTTGGGAAGTCCAAAATTTATTATGGCATCTTTAAAAAGTTCATGGAAAATCTGGGTTGCGAAAAAAAAAAAATGCAGATATCTCAAAAAAAATTTTTTTGCACCAAATACACTTATTTTTAATTCTGTTTTCCACAATCTTTTTGAATGGGATTATCAACAAGTTTGGGGATAGGGAAGGCTCTTTGAGCAAAATACAAAATAAGGTAGGAAAGTTGATGTTTACTGAGATTTATTGAGAGGTGATGTTTACTGAGGTTTAATGAAACAATGCTTGGAGTCTGCAAGACGTAGTTGCCCTTCCTGTGCTATCTCTGTAGGCATTTTACCAGAAAGGCCTAGAAAGCAATGTCTGCTGATGACAACCTGGCTTGCCCATCCCAGCCAGAATGCTGCATAGGAGCCTGCGCAGGTGGGGGGCTCCAAAGCTAAGGTCTGAATTGCCTCACAGCACATCCACCAAGTGCTAGCTGTTAGCAGACACTGCTTTATGGCTCAAAGCTTCTGAGAATTATTTTTCAGAAAATGAATTCCATCAAATCTCTTCAGTTAAAAAATAAACAAATATTTGTGTCATTTGATTTCCCTTCACTATGAGATCTTTGGCTGTTCCTCTTTGTTCCATTTCAGCTTAAGACAGTGCTGTACACCTCAACATTGAAAAGCCATCAAGTGTTGGCCAAAATCACCTAGTTACACTTACAAAGGACAAAGTCAATTGAATACATTTGGCCAGAGAATTGTCAATCTCTGACCTGTAGCTAACCTCACACTCATGTTTCCTTTTTCCTGTAAAAACCCATTTTATTTTGTTGGGTTTTGTTTCTAGCTGCCCCTCAGTTTCTTTGTGCATTTGTGTTGGCTTCTGCTTTCTGACTCTCCATCCTGTTTCCTAGTTCTGGCTACTTGAATCTATTCATTTCAGTGAATTTTACACAGCTGGGTAGGTCTGCAGGTGGCAGCTAATGTACTGCACAGGTGGCTGCATAAATCCTGATTCATTTCATCTGGAGGAGATAGTGGTTCTCCCTGGAACAGGTTTTGTTCACCTGGATCTAGGGCAGCCAGCCCTGGATGGATTGAAGCTGAAAAGTTACTGGTGCTTGGCAAAGTCACACTAGGATTTTAAGGAGATACTTTTCAGAATATCTTTGAAGATACACAATGGTAACTAACTCTTCCTACACGTGTGTTTATGACCTTAGGCCACAGCCAGAGTCCAGATTTCTCTGGAGGTGCAAGGCTGTGTACTGTATTAGGAGGGACCATGTACTTAGAGACAGACTCTTTTTATTTCTAGATCTTCCATCTGCTGGTCAGTCCTCAAATGTTTGCAATAGTTAGAGCTGGGCTGATCAGAAGCCAGGAGCCAGGAGCGTCCTCTGGTCTCCTAAATGATTGCAGGGGCCCAAACACTTTGGCCATCTTCCACGGATTTCCCAGACCACAGCAGAGAGCCGGATAGGAAGAAGAGCAGCCAGGACTAGAACCAATGCCCACATGAAATGCCGGCACTGCAGGTGGAAGATTAACCTACTGAGCCACAGTGTCAGCCTCTAAAGACAGACTCTTAACTCCAGTCCAAACTTTGTCCTTACATGAACTTGGTGGGCAAGACAGGTGGCTTTTCCAAACCTGGGACTCTAACAAGTATAGAGAACTACACTGACATATTAGGATGATGAGAATTAACTTAAAGAACTTGGTATTTCTTGATTGAAGCATGTGTCTTCCTAAGGCTACATGATGGTTTGGAAAGGAGCAAGAAGCCATAAATACAAGACCAGAAAATCCTACTGAAGTATTAATTTTATTCTAAGATTGAGCTTTAAATGATGTAATTACTGTGCTAAAATACTATATTAAAGTGATTATAATGGACTCTGAAGCAAAATATGTGTACTTTCCATAAAAATATCTATAATACAAGCTTGTAGAAAATTTGTACTTGTGTAAGTAATTTTAGATTATGGCCCAAGGCCCATGAAATGAGAAATTAGTCTCCCCTGCTGTTAGGCAGAGTTTTGTATAAAATTTAAAGATGCAAAATGCTTTTGTATTTATAAAGGGACCTACGAGGTTCCAGAGCAATCCTAGTACACACATAGCTGACGGACCAGGCCTCTTTGTCTTTAGGAACGGATCTAGCTGACCTGATGGCAATGTGTTTTAAGCAGGAAATACATCTTTCATGAACAATGTTAACAGGAGAGAAAGTGATGATTGACACTTAAGGCCTTTTAGGAAGCCTTGGAGAATGAGGTTGATGGTTTCTTGAAAATGGTACACAACCATCCTCCTGTGGTTTTCATGTCTTTCGAATTCAGATGGAGACTTCAGTGAGTGACAGACACAGCAAAACTTTTTTTTTTTAGACAGGCAGAGTGGACAGTGAGAGAGAGAGACAGAGAGAAAGGTCTTCCTTCTGCCGTTGGTTCACCCTCCAATGGCCGCCGCGGCCGGCGCGCTGTGACCAGCGCACTGCGCTGATCCGATGGCAGGAGCCAGGTGCTTCTCTTGGTCTCCCATGGGGTGCAGGGCCCAAGCACTTGGGCCATCCTCCACTGCACTCCCAGGCCACAGCAGAGAACTGGCCTGGAAGAGGGGCAACCGGGACAGAATCCGGCGCCCCAACCGGGACTAGAACCCGGTGTGCCAGCGCCGCAAGGTGGAGGATTAGCCTGTTGAGCCACGGTGCAGGCCAGACACAGTAAAACTTTAATCCAGGGTGCAAGGAGATGTTGGGGATGGGGAAAAACAGGGAGAGGAGAGACTCGGTAAGGAAAAAGGGACAGGAGAGCAATAATGGCTCCCACATAGCCAAATACTTAGAGGACATGACATTTTCTGCTTCGCCCTAGAAATTTTTATTTCAGTTTTTTTTTTTTTACAAATTTTATGCCCTTCATGCCTGATGATTCTTAGACCAGTACTATATAAAGTCTTGAGTATCTGCTTCTTGTATATTTAAGATTTTTATCTACCTGGTTATTTTCATTCCCCTGCTTCCCTTATCTCTGTCCTCAAGGGAAATGTTGATTAAAGACACCCCAATGGAGGAGAAATAATCAGAGACTAATTTAATGAGCATGTATGATGTATTTGGGACATGCATGTTCAATCTTACAATGAACCCACAAAGGAGTAGTTTTTATTATCTCATTTAATGGGCATGACCACGATGGATAATAACAATGGGTGATGCTACAGAGGGTTTCTCATGTGCTAAGCAATGCTCTAACTGCATCTGAAGAATATATACATCATGTCAGTCCTCTGAAATAACCCATATTTATCCCTTATTGATAGAAAAAGAGACACAAGAGACTGGCACTGTGGTATAGCCAATAAGGCTACCGTGTACAGTGCCAGCATCCCATATGGGCACCGGTTTGAGTCCCGGCTGCTCCAGTTCCCATCCAGCTCTCTGATATGGTCTGGGAAAGGAGTAGGAAATGACCCAAGTCCTTGGGCTCCTGCAGCCTCGTAGGAGACCCGGAAAAGCTCCTGGCTCCTGGCTTCAGATTGACACAGCTCTTGCCTTTGTGGCCATCTGGGGAGCAAACCAGTGGATGGAAGACCTCTCTTTCTTTCTCTCTATCTGCCTCTGCCTCTCTGTAACTCTGCCTTTCAAATAAATAAATAAATATTTTTTTAAAAAAGAGGTAGAAGTAAGGAGAGATTACTTGATTGACTTGCCTATAAAACATAGCTAGCAAGAGGCCCATCAGAGATTTGTTACTCATAATGAGAACTATAGTTCATGTTGCCTGTACTGTAGGACATTGAAACTTCTACTCTGTGGGGTGGGCTTGTGGGGTAGTGGGTTAATTTGCAGCTAGGGATACTTGCACCCAATACCTGAGCACTAATTCAAGTCCTGGCTACTCCACTTATGATACAGCTCTCTGATAACACACCTGGAAGCAGCTCCTGCTGCTACCCACTTGGGATACCTGGATGAGACTTGGCTCTTGACTTCAGCTATTGTGGTCATTTGGGGAGTGAACCAGCAGTTGAAAGACCTCTCTCCATTGGCCTCTCTTCCCCCTCCCCTTTCAAATAAGTAAATAAATCTTTTTGAGAGAGAGAGATAGAATGAGAATGAGAGAATATGCCTACTCTATTCAGTAGGAGAATAAATCAGGCCTAGATGTTCCCCAGTTCCTCCTGGGTACCTTCTCTTTTTGTCCCCTTTGGAAGAGGACTTTAATTTAACTGGAGACCCTGCAAGAAGGAAATGAGCTTGAACATTTCCTTTGGCTCTTTCCAAGGAAAAAACATTTTCAGGCTGCATGCTTTCTCTGCTTGAGCTCCTGCCCTGTGGCACGACTTACAGTTCTAGGTAAACATAAGAAGAGTCTTTAGAACATGGTTTTTATCAGAAAACTGCATACAGAGGCAAGAGAGAGCTCTGTCATCAAAAAGGAGATCAGAGTTAGCAGTGGTGGGAAGTCATCTCTGGCCCAGAGTCCAAAGGAGAGGGGAAAAGGGTGGCTTGAGTTTCAGAGTCAACAGTAAAAGCAAAGACACACAGTGAGCAGGTTGTGGCCATGTACCCCAGCTACTTCTCAAGTTGCCCTTATCAAAAGAAAGCTAAAATACTATTTTAATTTGCATTTGTGTGACTTACACCATCTCTTAACCGACTTGGATTTTGGTGGGGGAAAAGAAAGGGCTAAATGATTATACTCCACCTGTACACCAACAGAAAAATGTATGGTTAAAACACAAGCACTTAGGGATTTTCTCAGGTCTGTTACATATATTTGAATGAATATATATTAACATATTAATATATAACATATGCATTCAAATAGCAAATGAAACAGTCAGATAAAATTATCATTTTTGAAGAAATGCTGTTCTAGTTGTATTCTCATTACTCGCTTTATCAAAGCTAATAACCATTCCAGTGTTATTATGAAAATAACCAATTATTTTTATGATAATGAAGACTTTAAATAGCTAAGTAGGATAAATTAGATCCAAACTGTGGCTTAGCTACTTTCTTCCATCTTTGGAATACTAAATTGGAATGAAGGATTTAATCCTTCTAATATGGAAACATCTCTTTTGAACTTTAAAGAATAAAAGATACTTCTCATCCTATTTTTATGATGATGAATTCATTTGGGGATAGGAATGTAAAAACACACTTTCTACCTAAAGGACAAAGTGCAGAATGAATTTAGTGTAGTCAAAAATCCTTAATAGTAGCAATGGCAGATACCAGCTTCATGTGCCCATGTGGCAGTACTAGACAAACATGAGCTGTAGTCCATCAGGGCAGAATTTGAAAGGAGCCCCTAGGGCAGTGTTTCTTAAGGTTATCCGGCTGAGATTTTGGGCCAGATAATTATTTATTGGGAATGTGGAATGTTCTTTGTCATGTACAATGTATCTTGGTATCTGCTGATGAGACGTCAGTTATACCACCATCACCCCAGCACCTCGGCCTTGACAACTCTATCTGTGGCTATGGTCTAACATCCATCAGGTTGGATGCTAGAGGAGGAAGGGGGTAAAATAATCTTTGTCTAAAAATTACTACATTGAGAGTAACAGTTACCTCACTTATGCTATTATTGATTGTGACTGTCTATCAGTGTTGTTCAGTTTAACCTACAGCTTTAAAAATCACAAGCACTGAATTATACTAGGGTAGAAATAATAACTAAGAAGTAAGTCTCTTTGTGGGTTTACATATTTTAATAACTAGCTCTTCCATGAGCTTAAAGTGAACCATATTTCCATTTAAATATGCCTGATGGGACTCAGGATATCTCAACTACTATTGTGAAAGGGATATGTTCACTGGGGATCCTACAGGAGGAAAAGGAAGAGGAGGAGGACAAAGAACAGTCTGCCAACAAAATTCTGTCTTCTGAATACCAGCAGAAGGGTTATTCCTTTAGAAAGTGGATATTTATCAGTGTCATGAACTCTGTTTCTAGGTATGAATTTAAATATTGGTATCCATTTCTTTTATCTAAGTTCATTAAACACTGGATCTTTATTAAATAAGATAGCATTCAAAGGTTTCAATTTAATTAACTTTCAGGTAAATAAGCCTACTTGTTGCAAATCATCTAACATTTTTAAGCAATAGCAAGGAATATATAAAACATATTTCTCAAAGTGTTTAAGAAAGATATTTATCCTGTCCTGTGACTACTACTGGAATTGGAGACAGACAGAAAATGAACACTCAAAAAGGAAGAAAAAATCTAGTAAGAAATTAATCGACATTACATTAAATGGACAATCATAAGAGCTGGACCATAGTCAAGAATGTATCAATGGAGTGTGCTATGACCTCAGATGTGTCCTTTGTTTCTACACATTTCAGTTCTTCCACAGTAAGGTAAGACAGCCAACTTGATGACTTTACAGACCCCCCATACATAAATTTTTAAAAACTGATAATTTTTTTTCAAATAGAGAGATAGATATTCTATCCACTGATTCACTCCCCATATGTGTTCAACAGTCAGGGCTGGGATAGGTTGAAGCAAGGAGCCCAGGGCTCCCTTTGGGTCTGTAAGATCCGAGTACTTAAACTATCATCTGCTGCCTGCCATAGTGTGCATCAGAAGGAATCTGGAACAGAAGTGATGTGCTTAGGACTCAAACGAGGCACTGCAATATGGTATGTGGCCATCCTAAAAGGTGACTTAACTACCATGCCAAATGTCCACCCTGTAGTGGAATGAGAAGGCCATGCCAAGATGGCTGCTGGCAAGTGCGCGTCAATTACTCAGGAATGGCTTCGAAACCTACCTGACAATGGAGCCTGCCTGGCAACAGGCTGTGACTGGATGGCTTTGGAAACCACATGGCAACGGAGCCTGCCTGGCAACAGGCTGTGATTGGATGGCTTCAGATACTGCCTGGCAACAGGCTGTGATTGGTTAGGGCATAAACTGCCCCTTGACCGGATTGGCTACCTTGGCTATTTAAGCTGCTGCACCAACTGAAATAAACGAGTCTGTGGGCTGCTCGCCTCTAACCTGCTTTCACCCGTCTCCCAGGGTCTGTGTGATGACTCTGCACCTCTTGCCCCCACCACGCTCCTTCTCTCAGAACGAATCCACAGCAATACCACCCCATAACATTTTTATTAAAGTTCAACAGTTGCATATGTCTATAGACTACAGCCAGACACTTCAACAAATGGATACAATGTGTCCCTATCAAATCAAAGCAATCAAAGGTTTCCTTCTCTTCACTATCATTTGTGGTTGGAGCCTCTGATCACCTTCTATTTATTTACTATATAAATATGGTAAATTTAAATATTATATTTATCATTCATAATATGTTTTAGGAAGCAGAAATGCTAACTACCTGATTTGATCACCTACTAAATACTTGCCATGAATCATCATACTGTACCCCATTAAAAACATACAAGCAAAATGTTTAAAATTATTTTTAAAAACCTCTTATACTTCAACAGTCTATGATTTTATGAGCAAGTGCCCAATACACTGTCCTCTTTAAAATTTAGGTGGTTTCAAGGAGTATATACAATGACTCAAAGCTATTCAAATGCTTCCCAGGAGACTCAAGTATCCAAGAGAATACCTTGGAAAGGCAGGAGAGAGACAAACGTGGTGCTACCATAGAGGGGCCCAATCTGCCTTGGAATTGGAGGTCTCATCTCCAAAGAGTGTCATACTCATTAATGTATTTGAATGTAATTTCTATCTTCCCAATTGCTTGGTTGGCAACATGAACAGTAATCAGAATAGAGCAATACTGTTTGACTACATCCTCAGCAGATGTGGCTTCATGGGCATGTGACTAGGGCGGCTGCCAAGAAGCCCAGTGTTATTGGTCAATGCTCTATAGTCATCATGTTGACATTCTTGAGACTTGTCTTAACTTCCGTATTAAAAGCAAAGTCTGAGGCTGGTGCCGCAGTTCAATAGGTTAACCCTCCGCCTGCGGTGCAGGCACCCTGGGTTCTAGTCCCAGTTGGGGCACCGGATTCTGTACCAGTTGCTCCTCTTCCAGGCCAGCTCTCTGCTGTAGCCCAGGAGTGCAGTGGAGGATGGCCCAACTCCTTGGGTCTGCACCCTATGGGAGACCAGGAGAGGCACCCAGCTCTGGGCTTCGGACCAGTGCAGTGCACTGGCCAGCAGTGTGCCGGCCGCAGCAGCCATTGGAGGGTGAACCAACAGAAAAGGAAGACCTTTCTCTCTGTCTCTCTCTCACTGTCCACTCTGTCTGTCCAAAAAAAAAAAAAAAAAAAAAAAAAGCAAAGTCTGATGGGACAATGGAGCATGTGCCAGAGGCTTGAATCCTTGGCTCCTAAGTGGTCCTATACCCCATATTTTGAAGTTTGTGAAGAAGCTACACACACTCAGTGATACCTTGAATGCAGTCTCCCTGGGCTATTTTTGGCCACTTGTTTCTCTACATGTAGCTCCCTGGACCCCTTCCATCTCCCCTTAACCCAGCAGCCCAGCCCACTCCCTGGTGTCACCCCATCCCTGCTCAGTGACTATTGCTGTCCTCTAGGGACTTGACTATGGAAAAGTCTGGAATGGAATAGGTACCCACACTGATTTGGGATGGGACACAGCCAGGATCATTCCTGTCCTGGCCTAGCAGTGTCACAGTTGAGTGTGACAGGTGATTTGGTTACTTCTGATTCTGGTACTGAGTATATATTGCAGTCTCTTGGGCTAGAGGCCTGTTGAAAGGGGCATTTACTTGGGGCCGGCACTGTGCTGTAGCAGATAAAGCCGCCGCCTGCAGTGCTGGCATCCCATATGGGTGCTGGTTCTAGTCCCAGAGGCTCCACTTCCTATGCAGCTCTCTGTTATGGTCTGGGAAAGCAGTAGAAGATGGCCCAAATCCTTGGGCCCCTGCACCCATGTGGGAGACCTGGAAGAAGCTCCTGGCCCCTGGCTTTGGATTAGCTCAGCTCTGCCGTTGTGGCCATCTGGGGAGTGAACCAGCAGATGGAAGACCTCTCTCTCTCTCCCTCTCCTTCTCTGTGTAACTCTGACTTTAAAATAAATAAATAAATCTTAAAAAAAAAAAAGAAGAAAGGGGCATTTACTTGTTCTCAGTCACATGTTTGGGTCTATACTCACCAGTAAGTATCCCTTATAACTAAACAAGTACATTAAGTAGCAAATAAATACCATGACAGATCCAGAAAGAAACCACAAAAGCTGGATTTGTCTATTTTGATGTCTAACAATATTTTCCCCCTTATCTTTTTTGAAGAAATGGCCCCCCCATTTTCATTTTCCACTGGATCTCATGAATAATATAGCTGATCCCTACAGTCAAAAGTTACCAAGTATCTGACATATTATAGGCACTGTGCTAAAAACAGGACACCCTACAATGGGTACAACAAGGTGCATTTCCATCCTTGGGTAGTGTTCAATGACTTCTTCACTACCACCCTGCTTTCCATCCCTGAGAGCCTGTCAAGACCCCTGAAAAACACATTCTCTACATGTTGGCGAGAAATAACTAGTTTGAATCACTACCTTAGGGCTTCAAGAGCAAGCACACAGTCAACGAGGTCCCCTTTCTTCCTGCAGCAGTGAACAGCATTATTCTAAATATTTGCAGTTTAGCCTGCGATCTGGGAGCAGAGACAACCCAGAGCAAAGCTACAGCTGCCAAGTTGCACAGGGGAGATAACAGATCCTGGTTGTGTCAAGTGATTGAGGCTAGTTTGTTAGTGCAGATAGCCTAATCCATTCTCATTAATAGAACAATAACATTTCTTTGAGGAGTTGATTCTCCAGAAGATCTCTAGCAATGCAGCCTGAAGTACAGGATATACACAAACACACACATCCATTAATATGTTGCTAAAACCATATTTTACAAGGCATTCAAATTATTTGTCTTGTAGTCAACTTCGTGCAGGCACTGTATTGTAGTGAGCTAAGCTTGTTGCTTGTGACACACAAATCCCCTCTCATATTGCTGGCTTGGATCCTGGTGCTCTGCTGCTCCTCCAGCTCCCCATTTATAGGTCCGGAAAGCAGTGGATGACAGCTCAGGGTTTGGAGTTACTCCCAACATCCCCAGAGACAGCTAAGTGGTACTCCTGCTCCTGGCTTTAGCCTTGCCCAACCCTGGTTGTTGTGCGCATTTTGGGGAGCAAACCAGAGGACAGAAGATCTCTGCATTTCAACTAAGTACATAAGCAAATAAACAAATCCTTGAAAAATACTCAACTCTCCTTGTAGTCATTCCCTATTACAACTCATCCCCCAGTTGCTGGCTATCCAAGTAATATGTATGTAGTTCACCTTTGTTTTATTCTTATCTCATATCAACTATTTTAATATTATATTTATTCTAGGTCACTCAGATGCTACCATCACACTGTAATGAACACAATGTACTTGGAAATAATGGAGGTTTCAGGCTATTATTTCATCAATCAAAGCACTTCCGAAACCTTCATTTATTGTATCTTGCCTTCTCTACCTTTTCTTCATATCTTAGAAGAAGATACCAAGAAGTGACCAAAATATTGAATTGTTCTGCATACGTTTCTCAAGACCTGCTATGTGCTAGACACTGTCGTAGGTGCTGAATCTCCCTAGCGTAGCATCAGGCACAGACAGACAGGGAGGCATGGTATGTGGTGGAAAGAAAGAGAATCAAATGGAGTCCGTAAGCAGCTAAACCACCTCATCAAAACGTAAGGTTTTCCTTATGTTCTCCAGACACTAGTTTACTTGCCTGAAAGGAAATGCCAAGAAGAAAGGAGAAAGAGAAAAGGTTGAACGTTATGAAAAACCCCAACAACTTTATACACACATTCAGTGGAAGATCTGAATGTACAGCAACATGAAACAGTGTTGGTTAAGAACTGTTTCCGGGGCCAGTGCTGTGGAGTGGCAGGGAAGTCGCCACCTGCAATGCCGGCATCCCATATGGACGCTGGTTCGAGTCCCAGCTGCTCTTCTCTGTTATGGCCTGGAAAGGCACTAGAGGATGGCCCTAGGTACTTGGGCCCCTGTACTCCTCGTCAGAGACCCAGAGGAGGTCTCTGGCTCCTGGCTTCAGATCAGCTCAGCTCTGGATGCTGCAGATAATTGGGGAGTGAACTGGTGGATGGAGGGTCTCGGTCTCCCTCTCCCTCTCCCTGTCTCCTTCTCTGTGTAACTCTGACTTTCCAATAAATAAATAAATCTTAAAGAATTGTTTCTTATCCACTTTAAGGTGCATCCTGAAATATTTGGGGGCAGGTGAATTTTCCAAGCTATCATAATTTCATTTAACACTTTGGATCATTTCAAAAGGATGGAGTTCTCTCTAGGGAGGCGAGCAGCCTTCCCACTCCCTAGTTATTGCCTACTGCGGTCAACTTTACACCTCAGACAGTCAAGGGCATATTTTCAGAAAGAGCCATTTCAACATGTACTTTCCTCCAGTGATGGAGCAAAATAGTCTTTACTCAGCCTAGATTAGTGAATCCCTCATTTAATTACAACTGGAAAGGTTAGAAACTTTTTATCATACACACAAATTCTCTGGGAATTATCTGGCTCTGAAATATAATTAATCATCCTCTGTCATGCTTTCATTATGCACAGTGCTCTCCAGAGCCACTGCCTCCTTCCTTCTTCATTCATATTCCTCGGACCACCTTCTCCGCTGTTTCCTCAGACCTCAGGTGAATTTCTTTGACTGTTCCGAAATGACTGGATATTGTTAAACTCATTTGTTAACCACATTATCAGCTCCCAAGCACAAAATTCCGCACATGTTTAGGCTTTTCCACATAGATAGCAGCCCAAGTATGAACATGGATGGCGTCTGTCAGGGTTGACAAAAATCAAATTTCAAAACTACTGTAAATAATAAAGCAGTCATAGAAAGATGATTTCTCTGGAGCCCAGGCTACCAGTAAGCATGATTTGCATATTGTGCTTCCAGCTGTTTCAACACAAGCTCTTTGCTGTGGTTCATTAAAATGATTTGATTTGATTTGTCAGAGTCTAGGAGAGTTGAAAGTCTGCAGAAAGAACCGTGTAAGAAAGTGGACAGAAATTTTTGATTTTTAGAGCTGTGCACAGATGACCTAAGAGGAATAAAGTCAATTGACTAATGCTCCTTTAGGAGAAATGACTGGGCTTTAAAGTCATAGGAATTCATCTTTAACTCAATTCCAAATGAATTTCTCTGTCCAAGGAAACCCCTTAATACTTCCATGCACCACCCTGTGGAAGGAGGAGGGCTCATATGTGCCTTTTCAACCCTAGGGGTCTCCACACCACCAATTGAACCTAAGAGAATTAAGTGCATGCTCACTATCTGGTAATTACTTAAGCCAGTCTGATGAATTTCCTATGAAATTTGGTAATGCTACAGCTCTCCTATTCCATCACCTTCCAGTGAGAACTCGAAAAACCTAATCAACTACTGGAATGGATGAAGAACATGTGGGTCAATATTCTCCCCACCATGAAAACCAAAGTGAACCTTCCCTTACAAAACACTGGGCAGGGTGGGCACTGTGGTGCAGCAGTTAAGCCGTTGCTAGGGATGCCTGTATTCTACAGGCGAGTGCTGATTCCCAGTCCAAGTTACTCCGCTTTCCATCCAGCTTCCTACTGATGCATCATTGGAGGCAGTGGGTAATGGCTCAAATTCTGCACATGGGAGACCTGGATGGAATTCTAGGATCCTACCTCAGGCCTAGCTCAGCTCTAGCTGTTATAGGAACGTCAGGAGTCAACCAGTGGATGGAAGAGACCTTGTGTGTGCATGTGAGCAGGCATACATCTGTGTGTGCTCTACAGTGAAGCCTTTCCTTATAAAAACAAGTCCCATCCAAGGGGAAATTTGCCAACTATTTTTATCTAATAGAGTATGATTGACAACAAAGTATGAAACATTAATAGCAAGAGAACAGAGTGGAGTGGAAATGACAGGAATACTTATGTGTTGGTGGCATGACTTTGCTGTAACTCTGATGTACAAACACAGATTTCAATTTCCTTTATGGATAAGTAGACAACTGAAGCTCAACTCTGAACATGTGATAAAGTCCTCCATGGACAGAAACAGGTGCTCCTATTCAAATTTTATAAAGCAATGTGCATTTGCCTTCTCACTTGCATGTCAACTATGCCATCTAATTGGACCAGGTGTTCAATATAGAGAATAGTTTCATCCAAAAGAGCTTTCATGGGCTACCAAAGGGAAATAATAAACATCAGACAACTAAATTCTAAAGCCTATGCTAACTAACAAGAACAATGAGGGTCATTTCAATCCTATAAAGGGACACTCAAACATTAGCTTCAGGTGGAGTAATGAGGTAAATACAGTGATTTTGCTTAAACCTGAAACAGAAAAATTATTCTGTATAGTTCTACTAATTTTGTAATCAACTATTAAGGTTTATTTGTAATTTCTGCAGGTTAAGAGTCATACCACTTTCTTAAAAGGAAACGATTCCTCTTCTCCCATCCTATGGGCTTCAGAGGAAAAACTGACTTTAATGTCAAAACCTGAGTGTAACAGCAAGGCCCATGATACTTGTCCATAATCGATTTAAGCAAATGACCCAAGTCAGCCTGGGTAGCGCCAACTGAGTAGTGGTAGGGATTTTTTTTTTTTACTTTTGTGAAGTGAGTTGTAGAAGGATGAACTTCTTAAAATCTGTGGAACAAAATGGAACAAAAAGATGTTTGTTTTGGTGAAAAATTTTTTTTTTGCAATTTATGCAGTTTTTTCATGTTTATTCTCCAAAAACTTTTTGAAGACTTCTCTTTGCATGGTTTTCCATTTTTTTATACCAAAATAAATTTGTCATTAACTTTGCACAAACTTTCCAGTCCCCTTGAGTAATTCTCCTATTTGGCCATTGCAGAAGGGCATTATATCAGATGCAGTGCCATTCATATTAAAATAGCTTCATTATTTTGACTTTTCACCATATTTGATCATAACTGTCAACTTAACAGAAGCAGTTTACATACTTAGTTAAAACATTTTTTAGACAGATGGTGGTAAGATGTCTTGTTTTAAAAATCAGAATAGGTCAGTTTTCTAGAGATGAAAGTAAAAGCTGTTATTCTAACAAGGTTGATGTAGATGTTTATGTCCTGACATAAGAAGAATAGACAAGTTTAAGAATCAAGAGACTGTACACATCTAGGATCATAAAAAATAACCTGTGGTTCTAAGCAAGGAGTTTAAAAAGTACATAGATTCTATAACGCAAGACAATACTACACTTACAAAAGCATTTACTATGAAATGTATTTGCTTGGTACTAATGATGCTGCTATGATGTTTCAAGTATCATTACTATTCTAAGAACCATGAAAACAAAATTCAGTATATGGAAAGTGCATAAAGTACTAAAAGGAATAAATTCTAGGGAGAAAAATGAAGCATCCTTTAAAATACTACAATTGAAGGTAAGTAAACTTCAAAATCTTTGAGCACTAACATGGACTTCTCCCACACAGAAAATGACATTCATATTTTAAGCTGGAAGCCAGGAACTCAACCCTGCTCCCTACATGCCACTCAGGAACCCAGTAACTTCATCCATCACTGCTGCCTCCTATGGTGTACCTTAACAGGAAGCTGGAGTCAGCAGCAGAGCCAGGACTCAAGCCAAGGTACTTTGATACAGAATACTGACATCCCACAAAATATCTGAACTTCTAGTCATAATGCCTCTCCCCAGAATTAAATTTTAAATTGCAAAAACTGCATTGAGTAGTAAGTATTTGGAGTAGTAGTTAAGATGCCCCCTGGGAAGCATTACATATTGAAATGCCTATGTCCAAGCTCTGGCTCTGCTTCTGATTCCAGCTTCCTGCTAAGTATACCCTAGGAAGCAATAGTGAATGCTTGAATACTTGGGTCCCTGTCCCACCATGTAGGAGACCACATTGAGTTCCAGGCTCCCAGCTGTGGCCTAATACCACTCTAGATATTGCAAGCATTTGGTGTGTGAACCAGCAGATGGAAGATCTCTTTCTCTCTCTGCCTGTCAAATGAATGAAATCAATTAGAACCCATTAATATTTTGAGCCATTGAGTTTAATTCAACCTAAAAATGTCAATTTTGTCAAATTTCAGGGAGCATAAGCTACTTCAACGAAGTAAACCATCAAATTGGAATTTAACAAGGAACATGATAATGTGGTACTGAGGGGACACGAGTATGGGAAAAACTTTCAATTTATACATAGTTTTCTAACATGTACAATGCACTTTGTATGAAGTACGCTCATAGAAAGAATTAAAAAACAAAAATTTCCAAACCATTTTACTCAAAATTTTTAGACTGTATATAACTTAATTGGTACTAGTGACTAGTCATAATCTTGGTATCTCAAAGTTAAAAGAGAAATTTCTGAGTATCTCTACTCTTACTGTAAAAATAGTGAAGTCTACAGCATTAGTAGCAGTACAGGCTTTGAAACTGCCCTGTTTCCCCAAAAGGAAGACATGCAATCATTTTATAACCCTGAATATATAGCAAAACATTTGAATATTTTTAAGTTTTGTGATTAAAAATTTACACATTCTGCAATATTACTTTTAATAATGTGACTTGTATGACGTTGTAGGGTATTTTATGTATGTTTCAACAATTATTCATAAATAATTTACTCCCTTGGAAAATTGCCTCAAGAAACAGTTATCTGCTCTAATTTGCACAAATATCCCATGTGGGCTGAAAATAGTTATCACCACTAAAAAAGCCAACTCACCCTTCCCACTGATTTGAAATAGTGTGTGTTGCCTGAAGCTGCTAGGACTACCAACCTGTCATGTGAACTCCAAGAAGATGGAGGATGAAAGGGAGAGAAAGACCAGATCCTGATCACATGAGTTGGGGTCTACATCGACCCTCCTCCAAAGCTATTCCTCCTGTTTAATTTTTTGGACTATTACAGTTGTTCATCTTATTTTACACTTTTGTTAGCCAATGCAAACAAAACAAATACCAAGGAGGATATTCACTTCAAATAGCCATTTCCATTGCCAGGCCGATGAGAAAAGGATAAGGTAGGTAAACTGGTCTTTGTGTCTTGCATTTTTAATATTCTGGGATTCTTCCCACATTTGTGCATAATGGATAATGGCCTTGTCTAATCACAATATAGATGTCTTGGCTACCAGTGCTGCTGTTATTCAATACTTAACAAACTTCCTTGAGCATGGACTGTATGGTCTGTATGGTCTGGCTTGAGGATCTAGCGAGCAATGAGCTTGACAGGGCAAGTTCTCCACTTTCACGTTATGTTAGAGACGTGAAAATGAATAAGAAAACAAGTGGACAAAGACCAATAAGTCCTTTGAAGAAATAAACAAGACTGTGGGATTCTGAATGTCTGGGTTAAAGGGAACCTTAAACTGGAAAGTCTTTGAAGCTTAGATTTAAGTAATGAGGAAGAGTAAGCCACATGAGGATCTGTGATGAGGGAATTCCAGGTCAAGGTTAAGGGCTCTAGAGCAGGAATAAACTAGACATTGTAGGGACAAGAAGAGACTGATTTGTCAGTAATGTAAAGAGCAAGCAAGGTGGTAAGGATTGGAGCAGTAGTCGGGAAAAAGTTCATCAAAACTGCTTAGGCCAGAATATTAAACTAGGATATTATTAAAATACAATGACTGTCTTCCAAGTGCCTGTTAGCTTCAGGTTTGTATGTGTGTTTGTGTGTATCTTTGTGTATGAAGTGAGATGTGTTGCTTACTACTCTGCAGTACTGCCTTCTGTGTTCCTCGTGTCATTGACATGCATATGCTAAAAATGAATGAGCATTACCTTCTTGATGAATTTTTAGATGAGAAGGGTAATTGCCCCATGCCACTGTCAGGCATGGATTTGCTGGAAACAACTCCCCCATTGTTGAATATGGAGTGTATAGTAGTTTTCTGTGAACCAAGTGGCAATGGATAACTTAGATTGTTTTGAAGGCATCTATTTTCTATACTAAACATCATATGTGACAGGCTGTCAAAGGATAGCAAATGCACTGAGAAAGAGAAGAAAAGAAGGAAACAATAAAAATAGGAAAAAAGTTTTTGTAACTGATTATAAAATAAATAAAAATTATTTCACTAAATATATTTTGTAAATGTAAACTTTTTAACTTAACAATAATTGCATATTATCTCTGGGGTACAGCGTGACATTTCAAAGAGATTGCAGTATTAACTAACTTGAATTGACCTTCAAACACTGAATACATGTGTTGACTCATCACAGTATACCACAGGTAAATGTATATTTAAAATAATACTAAAAGGAAAAAATGTATAAAATAGTCATATTAAATATGATAAGAAGCCAAAAATAACTTAGAGAAATGGCCACTCTAGGGGTGATGGAATTTTAATGAAGAAGAATGCAACACATAAAGTAGAATTTTGGAAATCAAGCAGTGCGTGTGAGACAATTAGCTTAAGCACAAAGCCTTGCTGTGGCCTCTTAATTCATCCAATATTGATGGTTTGTAAATCACAGGGTTCTAGCACCTGACTATGTCATTATCTTGAGGCTGATTTTCAAATTAGGAAGTGGCACTTCTATTCATATAATCTGATTTATTACCATACTTGCTATTTTGGAGGAATGATTACATATATTGATTCAGTACCTGACAATACTAAAGATGAATGCTTTTACTTTAACATATGTGATTATTTTGGGACATTTAAGCAGGTTAAGATAATCATACTAGAGACCAATGCCATATGACAAGGGCAATTTTGAGTCTCATGCACGGATTAGTCATTCCCTATGCATCTTTATGTATTCCCAACCCTGACCTCAGGCTCACCTTCTCACATGGAGTTCACCCCTCATTAGGTCTTTCCAGTCTTTGGAAACTGCTCTCTAATGAGTGCTTAAACTTTCCAGATGAAACTAACATGCTAAATCAAAGAAAGAGTCCGGGGTGCAATCCAAATCTCCAGTCCTTTCAAGTGATTTTTTTTATGTGCAAAAAGCCTAAGCAGCAAACACATAATCGAGACCTAATACAAATATTGTTTCAGGGCAAAGTGTGGGCAAATTTCTAATGAAAACCATGAATAAGACCTGGAAAAAGCCATAAATACAGCAAATTTGAGAAAATTGTCATGCAATATTATTCATATGCTTAGTTGAATATTACTGCTGAATATAGATGTTATAAATCCCAATATCATACTACAGGAACTGTAGGCTTGACAGATATTCTCACATACTTGGAGATTATTTTACCTACAAGGCCTTTCTAGATTGTATTTTCATTCAGAGTTCTGTGGCCAAATTCTGTCTCTATTTTGAATTCCAAAATCAAGCAAATTTTTCTATAGAAGGTAAACATTTCCCAGCATTTGAGTAATAAGGGACAAATAAAGAGTCCAACCAGTTATTTTCATCATTGTATTATAAAATGCACTTTGTTATTAGGAAATGTGGGATAAGAAAACATAACTGAAGTCAGCACTATTGAGTAGGCACACTGCTATGTGATGGCAATGCATTCAATATTTCCTATACATTACCCCAGTTAGACTACTGTTAGTAGCCTTTTGTAGATGAACAAACAGAAGCACAAAGAAGTTCAGTGGCTTTCCAAAGTAATATGCTTAGTTCCTGACTCCATCTTTCTGCTAATGTAGACCCTGGGAGACAATGGTGATGGCTCAAAAAACTGGGTTCCTAACACCCATGTAACAGACCTGGATTCTTGCTTTCGCCTAGCCCAGTTCTGGCCATTGTTGGCAACTGGGGAGTGGACAACATTTGGGGGCTCTCTCTGTCAATGTATACATCTCCCTCTCCCTCCCTCTTCTTCTCACAACAAAGAAATTTATCAAAAAAGGAATTCAAATATTTAGCAGAAAGTAGTTTAAAGTATGAAAATTAAGCTATAATTGGTCTTTGAAAAAGCATGTGACGAAACTGGTGCTGTGATGTGCACAATGCAGAGAACGATCTGTTATCCACCACCCACCCTGTTCTGCTGTGTGTAGTGCAGATTCAGTACCGAGAACAATGACCCCAGTGGCTTAACTGCTGTCTGGGTAGCTTGTTCCACGGAACACTACAACCAAGTCCGAACCTGGGAGATAAATGACCCTGTGGCTGGGACAAGTGTTCATAACCTACAGTTTTGGAAAACATCTTTAGCTCCTCTACCTCTGGATCCCATCCAGTGCTGAGATTCAATGAAATTATGTGAGCGCAAACTTAAATTGTTCAGTCAAAATGCATTTTTGAAAGCATGCAAATTTACTTCACACACAAAAACACACACACACACACACACACACAGCTAGATGTTTGCATTAAATAGTGTGTCTCTATATGTGTGAAAACCAAACTCAGGCCAACTGTCCCAGGAGAAATGGAAATCTTGGATGTATCAAAGTTAATAGCAGCCTGATAATTACTGTCATTTAATTACATTTTTGCAAGGTCAAACCCAAAGAGAGTCTTGTTATTTCCCTTTAGGCACTAAGTCCACTGAATAAAAAAGTCCACCCAATAAAGGGGAAGTACTAAGGTGTAATGAGATGCATCTTTACAGATACACAACTACTGAAGTGCAGACTGTGAAGGTCTCTCAGTGGACAATTACCAGATACTACTTAATCAGTTCTACTGTTCTCCCAAAAGCTGGACCTCTTCTTGCCATCTAAACCTCTCTAGTTTGCATTTTCTCTGCAAGAACAATTTCAAACATCTGGCCTTTAAATGTAATCCACTTTTAGGTTTTTCTCTTGCCTCTTCTTTTATCTTAAACTGTTTATTTCTTTGTTTGAAAGGCAGAACAAGGGTTATAGAGAGACAGAGAGAAAGGGAGAGATCTGTCATCTGCTAGTTTACTCTCGAAATGTCTGCAACACCCAGTGCTGGGCCAGGCTAATACCAGGAGCTGGGAACTCCACCTGAGTTTCACACGTGGGTTGCAGGAACCCAAGATTTGAACCATTATCTGTTGCCTCCTAGATGCATTAGCAGGAAACTGTGTTGGAAGCATAGGGTAACCAAGACTCAAACCAGGCACTCCAATATGGGACGTGGGATTCCCAAGCAATAGCTTAAACAACTGTACCTTAATGCCTGCCCTATCTTTTCTTTTTTATTCGACAGAAGGTTTTAGCTACTGGGGATAGCATTGTGGCTAAGGTCAGGAGAGGTCATTAGGGTGGGTATGTTCTAATGCAGTATGGCTGGTGTCCTTAAAAAAAGAAACCATAATATGAAATAGACATATATAATAAAAAATGTGATGACAGAGCCCATGGAGGGAGTGATACAGCTGCAACTAAGGAACATTAGGGATTGATGGCCACCTCTAGAAATTAGAAAGACAGAGGGAAGGATTCTACTCAGAGTCTCAAAGTAAGGCATTGCAGACACAAGAATTTCATTCTTTCAGTCTCCAGAACTCTAAGAAAATAATCTCGGTGGAACTAACCCACCCAGTGTGGCTCTCCAATGTCCTGTTTTATCTCTATTCCTGTGTAGAGGGAAAGATGTAAAACAGTGAAATCGGATGGGGAGAGGTACTGTGAGGTCTGTTGGGTGACTTGTCGCCTGGTCAGCCTGAACACACAGAACAAATGAATGTATCCAATCAGCCAAACCAACCTTCTTTGGTCCCACACTTTCCCCAGTAACTTCACTTGTACTCCCTCTTACCAACCAATGAAATAAGTAAATTAAATTTCTTCTGATGCTCATGAATTATTTTTCCACCTAACAGTGCTAATTTTGCCAAATCTCTCTTTGAAGGCTCTAACTCATTAAGTATTTTTCCTTTATATTCCAGTAATCATTCATGAAGTGCAATCTGGGGCCTCGTGCGGTGGCATAGCAGGTAAAACTATTGCCTGTGATGCTGGCATCCTATATGGATGCTGGTTTGAGTCCTGGATGCTCCAGTTCGCATCTAGCTCCCTGCTAATGCACCTGGGAAAGAAGCAGCAGATGTACTTGGGGACCAGCACTCATACAGGGGACCCAGAAGAAGCTCCTGCCTCCTGGCTTCAGTGTGGCCCACCCTTGGCTGTTGGGGCCATTCAGGGAGTCCATCAGCAGATGGAAGATATCTTCCTCTCTCCCTACCTCCCTCCCTCTCCCTCTCTCCTACCTCTCCTATCTCTCTTCCCTCTCTTTCTCTTTGTTTCTCTTTCTCTATCTCCATCTCTCTTTCTATCTCAATCTCATTCTCAATCTCTCTCTCTCTCTCTCTCCCTCCCTCCCTCCTTCCCTCAGTGTGGCCCTCCCTAACTCTGCCTTTAAAATAAATAAATCAATTTTAAAAAAATAATCAGGAACAATTTTATACGGGATTTATCACACTTCCTGGATACCACAGGAATAGGTAATACCCCATTGTAAGTACAAATCCAGGGAATAGAAGATTATCACTAAACTTTATGGATTTCCCAACAGGAAGAGGCATATATAGGATGTGTTGATGATCCAATCCACATCTGTCCATAAGATTATAAAAATGGTACATATAGAAAAAAGTCATAGTAGGAAGACAAATCATAGCCAAAAAAAAAACACCTTTTTTGCTCAGTAAAATATAAAGACAACTTCAACAAGAGAATTTCTTGCTATGATTAGAGGTTTACTTATATTGACTTGGACTGTAACAAACAAAACCTGTGGTATTGGAATTGTATGTGGATTATTCCACGAAGTTCTTTCTTACATATGCTCATATCAAGTATATATCATTGAAAGGACACAAGTATTGGCTATTTTCTGCTTTAATATGTGATAGGATGTGAGTATAGTTAGAATGATTCTACACGCTTTTAGACACCCTCATTCTGCCATATTTAAATATCCAATCTCAGATTTCCATCATTTTGTGGATAAAAACTATTATCGTATACTTCAATTTTCCACTAATGTAATGTCTACTTTTGTTAAGCAAGCACTAAATTGTGGTACAGCCTTAATATTTGACATTCTAGTGAATATATTTCCAGTGCAACACAATGAAACAAAACTTTTATCTTTTATTTTTCTTTTTATAGAAGATCCTTCTAGTTTTCTGTTTTTTTTTTTTTTTTTTAGTTAAGATTTTATTTATTTGAGGGATAGAGTTACAGAGAGGGAGAGACAGAGAGAATGTTCTTTCATCCGCTGGTTCACTCCCCACATGACCACAATGGCCAGAGCTGGGCCAACGTGAAGCCAGGAGCCAGGAGCTGCTTCTGGGTCTCTCACATGGGTGCAGGGACCCAAGTACTTGGGCTATCTTCTATTGCTTTCCCAGACCATAGCAGAGAACTGGATTGGAAGGGGAGCAGCCAGGACATGAAGTAACGTCCACTTGGGATGCTGGTGTCACAGGCACTGTGCCAGCCCCTCTGTTTTTAAAAGTGCATGTTAGCAACCAGTGACTTCCAATAAAAACTTTTCCTTTTTGTGATATATTTTTAATTCTTAAGAATTTTCCTAACAAAGAGAGTTGGACCAAAATACATTTTCTTTTTCACCATTTTAAATAGACTAAATAGCTCATTTTAATGCTTTCTGTTAGGGTCAACCAAATATTAGCCCTTTCTAAAATCTCTATTGTAGTATGCTACCATTTGGAAAGATGGTTGTTATATTTAGGAATTTATTAAAGGCACTGTGGTTCTAGAAGCTTCACACTAGAAGATAAATGTTTGTCCCCAATAGGGGTGATGTGGTGGTATGGTTTAAATGTGTCCCCAAGGTGTATGTGTAAGGAACTTCATTCTCAATGCAAGTGTTGAGAACTGGACTTTTAAGAGGTGATTAGGCCATGAACCGATTAATGCTGTTTTCACAGGGTGGGACAGTTTCTCCAGGAGTAAGTTTCTGATAAAAAGGTGAATTTAGTTTCCTTCTCCCATCTTTCTCACTTGCGTTCTATCTTGCCCTTCTTTCCATGAAATGACATAGAAAGAAAGTGCTTACCAGACATGGAGGCTTCCCTTACGTTTGGACTTCCCAATCCTCAAAAATATAAATCTGTCTCCATCCATCAGCCAGTGTCACGTATTCTGTTACAGCTGCAGTGAACAGACTAATCTGGAAATATCACTAGTCTGGTAGTCTTGAAATCTCATCTCTGTAGCTCTTAAAACCAGTTCAACTGCTTCAGTTCACTGTTCTCATTGGATTCTCACAAAAATGCTGGCTATAGATGTGTTAAGTGTTGACTGTATACCAAACACCTTGCCATGCACTTTGAGGGGAATATATACTCAACACAATAATATTATAAGGTAGACAATTAATTTCCTACCCATTTTAAAAATGAGAAATCAGAGGTACTGAGGGTTAAATATCTTTTCAAAGATCAAGTACAGTTAGTAAGTAGACCTGGGACAGACGTTAGATATTCTAACTCCAAAAATCATATTTTGAACCTAAATTATTAGTCCTATTTTACAGAAGTAGAAACTTCATTTTGCATACGTTGAAGTTTAGAGAAGACTATGTTTCTTGCTTGTTAACAGCTAAGGGGGAATGAGGATGTTGGTTTTCTAGACTTACAGTCATGCGGTCTTCCCTGTAGGCTGGACTGCTGCTTCTGTTCCGTTCCTCCCAAAGTGTTCAGCGAGTGCTTTGAGCACAGTGTGCTAGACATTGGCTGGGGTGCTGGGGACAACGGAGCAAGCAGTACAGACAAGGACCCTGTTCTGAAACGTTCATTTTCGCACATGAAAATCAATGGTAAGTAAACAAATGAGTGAGCAAAGAGATTGAACCAATAAGAAGCTAAAAACAAAATTTAAAAAGGTTGATGTGTAAGGGGCTGGGAAGGCTCACTGTCACAGTGAACTATCAGCATTTTTGGAGCAGTTAGCTGTCATTTACAAATGGTCATGGTAGAAATGATGGGAGACAACTGGATTCTTTCAATGGATGATTGCATCTTGGACATATCTATAGTGTACGACACAAAAGAAATGCTCCATAAATACTCACTGGATTTAACTACCTTTCTGGGTAACTCTTAGAATCACTAAATTAGCAAGTGATTGGGTTGGCCAGGCAATAATCACCTTTCAATTTCTAGTACTTTTACTAGTGAGTTGCATTTTAATGTAATTATTGCTTTGGCCTTTCAGACACCAAATAAAATATTAATTTTTTTGCTCCTCATTAGGGTAGAAGAAGATATATGGTCTTTGGTAGTGACTATTGAGCCTACCATAAACAGGCTTGTTTGCATTAGCTATCTACGTGATCAAGAGAAATTATGTAATAAAGTATGAATAAAGTAAGGGGCTTTCAAAAGGTTCAGGGAAATTGTTTATTTTAAAAAGCTATGAAAGAATTAAAATTTCTTTTGCTCCATAATAAACGTACCCAAGCTTGTGTAACATGTCCGGTCAGGCTCTAGTTTGAGGCACCAACAAGGACAAGACATTAGTTTGAAAAGAATTCCTACAAAGGAAACACGGATTCCACTAAAACTGTAATGAGAACAAACATCAGATTTATGATGAACCGTGGGTAGAACAATGGCAAAATTCCTGATGCTTCAGGAAACACATTAGGGACAATATTCCAGATAAATCACAAGTTTACAAATGGCTTTGTTCTTTGAAGAAGAGATCAAACAATGGTGAAGATGAAGCCCTCTGAAGCAGATCATCAACATTAGAAAGCAAGGGACAAATTCCTCTTGTTTGTGTCCTAACTGAAGAGCACAACTGGTTAACAGCAGAAACAACAGTCAACACCACAGAAATCTTAACTGGTCCAGCTTACCTAATTTTGCCTAAACAATTAAAGTAGAGCAAACTTTCTACTTGATAGCTGTCTAAACCCTGATGCCCAGATCACCTGTTGACAAGAGCAAACCTTCCAACGGAAATTTTAAGTAAATGTGATTAAGATATTGAAGCATTTCTTGCAAGAGTTCGAACAGGAGATAAAACATGGTTTTTCCAATATGATGCTGAAGCCAAACAACAATCAGGACAATGGTTACCAACAGGTAGAAGTAATCAATCAAACCAAAGTATACCAGTCAACTGAAAAGATCATGGCAACAGAATTTTGGGATGTTCGTGGTACTTTGTTGAGTTTCTAGAGGGCCAAAGAACTGTATCTGGTTATTATGAGAGTGTTTTTGAAAAGGCTAGCCAAAGCTCTAAGAGAAAATGTCTGGGAAAGCTTCCATAGAGTCTTTCATGATGAAAATGTTCCAGTTCCTTCCTCTAATCACCGATAATTTTGTGAGTTTTGATAAGAATTAATTTGGAATCCACCTTACATTCTTATTTATCTCTCTCTCACTTCATTTTTGTTTCTAATCTTAAAAAAAATATTTAAAATGAATAATGTAAAGACGTGATTGACAGGGTTAACTGCCAAGAAACTTCAACTCTTTAAGAGCTAGATTAAAATGGCATAATCATCACTTACAAGGGTGTCTTGACCTCGGTAGAACTTATGCTGAGAAACAGTTTCCATTTAAAAAAACCTTATAATCTAATTTCCTCACAAATGTTTTGAAATTCTCTTGTACTTCTTGTTAATCACCAAGGATAAAATATCAAACTATAAAAAGGAACAAATCACAACAAATGAACTGGGATCAAATGAACTAAGATTACAAAGATGGATAAGCCTATAAATTAGGAAAACAAAAATAAATGAACTAAGAATATATGCTTAGAAAATTTACCAAAAAAAGTCTGACTCCAAAATACATGCATTTAATCAATGTTATCATTCTGAAACATAATCTCTCTTTCAACTTGGTCTGGACAGTTCAGCCATGTTCTTTCTTTCTTTTTAAGCACCAACTATCAGTCATCTGATGGATTTCTGACAATTTTCAATTTTGGCAGAGTTGCCAGTACTACTTTCTAATTTAGTTATGACCCCTTTATTGCAAATTATTCAGATGACATTTTTTGATTAAAAAAATCCAATTTTCTACTGCAGAGGTATAGTATGCACGTTTACTTCTACTTTGCTTTTCCCAGTACCAGCAGCAAGCCCCCATGCTCCTCACTGACCAGTTGACTTGCCCAAGTTTATCGTTCACATTTGGGTGCCTTCTTTTGAACTTTACTAAGACTTGCTTTGTGAGATTAATTATATCCTGATTTTCTTACATTGAAAGCCAATCAAAGATTGCTCAAGTAATTAAAGGTGCAGGTTATACAACAGGAGACAATACCCAAGAATGAGGGAGTTCTTCATAGGAATATGTAAAATGATCTCTACTGAATATTAAATGAGGAAAGCAAGGTGCAGAACAGTTTGTATAATGATCTAACTTTTATATAAGAGGGATGAAACTAAAAATGCTTTTATTTTTAGGAAGAATTAATGGAAATAAAAACTGAAGAAGATAATAAAAATGGCTATGTGTTGAATAGGAATGGGGTGGAGTTAGGATTTAAAGTTTTCATTCAATACTTTTCAATACTATGATTATTTTAACTATGTGACTGTTTCCTCTTTAAAAAACACATAGAAGGGTAGGTGTTGTGGCACAGGGGCCTAAGCTGCCCCTTGTCTTGTCCACATCCCATACTGGTGTGCTGGTTCAAGTTCCAGCTACTATGCTTCCAATACAGCTTCCTGCTAATGCACCTGGGAATGCAACGGATGATGGCCCAAGTACTTGCATTCTTGCCACCCATGTGGGAAGTCTAGCTGGGGTTCCCGGCTCCTGGCTTTGATACGGAGCAGCTGTTGTTGTTACAAGCATTTAGGAAGTACACCAGCGGATAGAAGATTGTTCTACATCTCTGTCTTGCCCTCTTTCTTCCTCTACCACTCTGCCTTTCAAAAAAATAGGTAAAAAAAACTTTAAGAACTAAAAAAAATTTTAAAGCTTTTAGTGGTAGTTATAGGAATCTATATGTGTGATAAAATTCACAAGCCATACACAAAAACCAAAGATCAAAAACAGCAACAAAAATAGAAATAACAAATGTATGAGGAGATGGAAATGCTTACCAACCTGATTTGATCATTACATATAGTAAACACGGATTAACTTACTGAATAAAACAAGTGCATATGAAAATCCTGGTCTGTATTTCCATTAAACATCACTGCAACAACTTCAAATGTTTGGTTTTAATAATTGTTGTTTAGTTCTGTAAGATGTTATCATTGGGGGCAGCTCTGGACAAGGTACATGTGGAATCTCTGTACTACCTTGGTAATTTCTATGTGGAGTTTTGATGTCTAAAATTGTTTTAAGATAAAAAGGCCCAGAAGTTATCAGATTTTCAGGGAACTGGCATTATTGAAAGAAAAAAAAAATGAAAGGCAACCTCTAGTAAAATAGATAATGAAAAAAGCTTAAAAATATTTTCTAGGCTAAAAATGATACATTGGTCAGTGGGGAATTCAGCAACAGGAAAAAACTGGATGGGCTTAATAATGAGTTAAATTTTTTTGGGGGGGAAATGCTGCTATTGTGCTTACTCTCTCTCTCTCCTCATTTTCTTTGTGGTCCCTGTCTCCCTGTTTTCAGTATCTTTCTTTGCATCATTATTCCTCCCTCCCTTCCTCTCTCTCTTGCCGACTCTCTGGCCCATTGTCCCTTTCTCATCATCTTCTTTCTTTCACTCCCCTTGTCCTCAATGTTTTCTGCAGTTTGTGTCCTTTTCTACACATTTCACCCCCTCAGCTTTAAGGTCTGCTCTCACTGCGACAGTGCCCTGTAGTATCTTCTTTTCTGTGACCTTCCATTTCATTCCATTCCCTTGACTTCTCCTCCATTACAGTGTGCAATATATGGCAAACACACACACTCTTCATGGATAACGCCTCCAGCCCCAATTCTACGTGGCCTCTTCCAGCACTCCAAACTAGTAAGTTCAATATGTCGGATCTCGAGTTTAAATCCTTGCAAAAAATAAGTAAGTGGCCACTCAGAACTGGTGTCAACCTCTAGCTACTGGCTCACCCTGTGTTCACGAGGAGCTGTGGGCGTGGGCTCTCTGGGCAAAGTTAAGAAAGAGAAGACAGACACCCAATCAGTCTGCCTAGCACATAGAAAAGAACGAACAGCTAAGGGCAGGGAAATTAGCTCCAATTCCAATGAACTAATTTACTCTAAGACAAAACATCTTTGTCTCACTTCTAAAGTGTTCAGAAGTTATAAATCATATTTATTGCAGGAAAGTACTAGAAATTATAAGTTCTTAATGAATTAAAATATAAATTAGCATCATTTGAAAATGCTAGATTTCTAAACTTTTTGTAATTGACTTAATTCAGTATCAAAATAAATAGAAGTATACTTATAGAGTCAACATTTTACAAGGAGGAAATTAAAAGAAGAAATATGAAAATACAGGAATATTCTTAGCACAGAAAACCTCAGAAACTTTAGAAACCAGAATATCACAAAGTCTATAGCTATCAGAAGAGTAGGATCTCACTACTATTTTTCTCATTAGATACTTCCAAAGGCAATCACTAACTAGTACTATATTGAGACAGAAAAAAATAAAAACTAAATGAGAAATACTCAAAACTGATGCCTAATGCAGTAGTTTCTGAGCCTTTAGAATCACTAGTGAATATTGAAAAGACAAAGATGGCTGTGCTTCACCTTAGGTCTATGGAATAAACATCTCCAGGAATTGGGATGGAGACGGTGGTGTCTCTGTTATCCAATTTGTCACTAGTCCCAGGGAACTCAGGATGAAGCTCTAGCATTGAGATGACTGCTCTTAACACTTACAAAGAATGGTTCTATGCTGATTCTTGGCTTGCTTACAAACTTAATAGGCTAGTGGCAGTCCAAGGAGTTGCAAGAATTTTGGTCAATGAAGAGAATACCATACTGTAATGGGTAACAACTTGGACTAAAGCTCACCATTTATGACAAAACCTGCCATGTCACTACTGTATGTCTCCCTCTCTATGTTTCAGTCCAATGGGCTTGCTTTGACTTTCTTAGATGTACTGTGCTACCTTCTACCTCAGCACTTCAGCACATGCTGTCCCATCCACATGAGAGATATAGCCTATGTCTCGCCTATGTCCTAGTTAACACTCTTCCATATGCTGGGTCTCAGCTTAATTGTGGAAACATTCTTAGCCTTCCCATTACGTTACTTTCTTCAAATTTTCCCATTAGGTGACTTGATGAACAAATTACTCCAGTGGTGACAAGCTCCCTACAGGCAGCAGCTATGTCCAAGTGTGTCCATCACTGTATTTACAGCACCCAGCACAGAATCAGTACATGCAAGCATTCAATAATTATGAGCTGTATTAACATAAAGGCATATGGAAAGGCTACTTCTATGCTGAAACAAGAACTAGACAACAACTCGGTTCAACAGAGCTCTAAAAGCCAGTTGGCTCAAAGTCACTGTCGGAGACATTTTAAACAATTATTTTTCTCAACCCTTAGAAATCACATGGTAACTTGCATTCCTTTTGAGGATAATCTGAATACATTAAGTTTATTCTTTCTGTAGCTGCTTAGCGTGAAAACACCTAGACAGATTTTCATCAAATTCCAAGGCTATATTCAGGATTATATGGTCTAAACAGAGATTTCAAGACATATGTGACAGCCTTTCATTTAGGGGGTTCTTGGAACCATTTAACCAAATATGCAGCAATTCTTCAGAGAGGCAAAAACTGAAATTCAAGAAGATACACAGTTGGAGAGACATGGCACCTGCTGTAAAAGGCTGGAGACGACAATAAACACAGACTCCAAACATGAGCCTAAAAGTTGGGAAGGTGGGAGTCCAGACCATGGGTTCTGAACTGCAATGGGGTCAGCCTCTAGAGACGGGTTCCCTAAGGAGACACAGTCATGGTTTACTGATCAATCCACGCTCACTTCCAGGAGCAGTGATGAGGCTCAGCTCATCCACCAAGAGAATTAACTGGATCATTTATGGATGTAGAATCAGAGCCCGTTATCACACAGAAGATGAACCTTTTCATTGCACTGATTTTATCCCTGAAATAATACAGGGCTTCTCTGTTGAGAACTGAAACACAAAAGAGGTCTATGGAATAAAACAAATCCTCTTTTCCATCATTCATGGGGAGATAAACACTCATGATAATTTTATGTATGTCTTACAAATTGACATACACCCCTGTGACCAGGTTGTCACAACCTTGAGAAAGACTTAAATGACTTTTATATTTAAAAACAATACCTTTTACAAAATAGCAAGAAAAAAGCCACGATTTTCCTAACAGAAAATATGAAAATGATTTGCTTCAAGAAAACCACCAACCCACTGCATCCTAACTTTAGGATTTATGATCATCATTGGCAATAGTTAAAGGAGATGATTTCCTTCTGCTTCCACAAATGTGAAATCTGACTCAAAGTCTCTAATTAACTCTCTTCATATTATTCAATTTAAAATACCTTAGGTTTATATTTCATTTTACAGTTCACTGGGTTCTTTCATCTTTCATGATCTCATCCAACCCTTGTAGCAAATTTATGGGCTTAGAGTGCTAGGTATAGGGGAGTAAAACAAGCTCAGAGAAGGAAAGCGAGTTCTACCATCAAACACAGTGAGCAAATGCGAGACAGGATTCAAACCTGTAACTGTGAGTCTAAATTTCAGATTCTCTCCCAAAATCTGCTAATGCAGATTTCATGTCTATTTCACACATGAAATATGCTGTGTGACTCTGAAGCCATTATTTACCATTTTTTTGTTTGAAAGACAAAGACAGAGATCTTCCAACTACTGATTCACTTCCCAAGTGACCTCACCACACAGGACTGTACCAGACCAAAGCCAGGAGCCAAGACCTCCATTCAGGTCTCTCACAAGGGTGGCAGAGTCCCAGATACTTGTGTCATCAGCTCCTATCTCTAAGGGTAGCATTAGAGGGGAGCTGGATCAGAAGTGGGGGCAGTACTCAATCCCAGGCATTCCAATATGGGATGTAGAGATCCTAAGCAGTATCTCAACCAGTGTTTCACATGTTCAACCCCCAATTTTCATTTATATGAATTAAAATTTAAATGGAAAAATCCAAACAATGTAACATATCTTTCCCCAGAACCTGACAATTTACTTTGGCAGGTTGCATTTTGCTTTTACTTTGGAAAATGTAATGTTTGGATATAGATATATAGTGTGTGTCACAGACACAGTGGATATTGAAGAGTTCATATGAAAGTAGGAATGCAATGCTCTTTTCAAATTTGTATGTCAAATACATGTATTAGTGGCATTTTGGATATACTGGGATAAATTTATTATTATAATTAATTTCACTTTTTGTACTTTTGAAAAATGCAGCCATCTGAACATTTTAAATTATATATGTGGCTTGAATTAACTTTAATTACATTGGACAATGCAGCTCTGAATTATACATAATATTAATTCTTGACCACTGGGAGAACTGTGCACGGAGTATGAGATTTAAATTTTTCTTTTTGTTTATTTGTAACTTGGCGATTTGACATATTCTAAAGTGTTTCTTCAAACGAAGGAAGACCCAAGTAAACACTGAATCAGAGACAACCTTCGTAACTGGTTCAAAGTACGTTTTAGTAATTTCCTGAGTGTCTCTCACTGCAAATGAACAGAAACCCCTAAATCTTAATCAATAGCTTTGCAGAGGGATTCTCAGTGCTTTGATCAAATTCTACTTTGTGTTTTTTTTTGACAAGTTTCGCTTTTCTCTCTGACCTCATTCATAGGAGGACTGGAGGAAGTGGTCCCTTGGTGGGCCTCAGAAGGAAATGGAAGGGCCTTTCCCACCATAGTTCTTGACCTGGAAATTATTCCTCAGTTCACCTCAAGAGTCTCCAAAGACCAGCTTCTTTGCCTTGACTTCCACTCCCCCTGAAAAGCCTAAGATAGTAAATACATACACCTTATGAAGACAGTAACAATTTCCATTGAGTAAGCATATGCACTGGGCACCATGCTAAGTTGTTGCATGCAATGTCTCAGTTAATCTTTATGAGAGCCAAGGATATAGCTGCTATTGTTAATCGTGGTACTGGCCAGGATTAGACAGTTTGCCTAGGATCAATCACATGGCTATCAAGAAGTGAGAACATGACTAGAGCTCTTTTCTATCTGATCCTGATAGCACACTCTTAGTTCACTCTCATTAGTCCAAGATAACTAAGAGAAGTGACCTACAATAGGGGTTCCCAATCTGGGGTCCTTGGATGACCATCACAAAGTGTATAAAGATCCTGATGTTACTGCTATGTGTTATCAGCATATGGTTATTTTTTATCTGAAGAGAGGATCTATAACATTCATTATATGAGGGTACTTCATCAAGTTGGTGGGTAAAGTATAACTAGAAGACATTTTCTTTGCAAAAATTTTCAAAATCCATGCATGCAAGGGATCTTCAAGAGGTTCATGCAAAATATCTATCAAGAAAAAACTATGCATCCAAATAAACTTATCTGTTAGTCAATTTTTCGTGAACTTTTTTAATGTACTCTTGCAGTATGAAAGTACCCCATCGGTGGGTACTGTGGCCCAGCAGGTTAAGCCAGTGCTTGTGATGTCTACATCTCAGAGTGTCTGGGATTGAGGCCTGGATCTGCTTCCAACCCAGCTTCCTGCTAATGTGCTTATGGGGCAGCAGGCAATGGCCCCAATACACGAGTTCATACCATTCACATGGGAGTAAGAATGGAATTTCTGGCTCTGGCCTAGCCCAGCCACAGCTGGTGCAGTTATTTGGGAGTGAATGGTGTTCTTGCTCTCTCACTCACTCTCTCTGCCTTTCAAGTAAAACACATAAACAGAAAAATAAACATTTTCTATGAAGCGTTAAGCACCTTTGGTACACAGAGAAATCAATTTTCCAGTGACCCTTTTCTGTGAGGTTGTATTTGTTAACACAAACCTAAGTCACTTTAAAAAAAAAGTTACACTTTGATACTAATGGTTTGAAGAAGTTACAACATTGAATATGATTGAATAGGTACCTTTTGGGAATTAAAGGGAATTGAACAATGGAATGTCTCTTCATTTAACTGGTGGCTGAGAATGAAGAAGTGACGTATTTTTTTAGTAGCTCTCACAAGATCAGAAAGAAGAGAGGCAAAAAATATGCAAACACTGACTTGAAACATGGCCCCAAGCCTATGAGAAGCTCCCAAACTTTGAAACATTTCTGGGAGGATGTATGGTAATTGAGCACAGAAAGACAGGAGAACTGTAGAGAGGGTGTTTTGGGAAATGAGGAAAGATTTTGGTCCTTTGGTAACTTTTCATTTTCATTTATTTGTATTCATTTTTATTAGAGAGAGAGAATGAACAAGAGATCTTCTATCTACTGGTTCACTCCTCAAATGCCTTTAAAAACAAAGGCTGGTCCAATAGCCCAGAACTGTATCCAGATCTTCCAAGTAGATGGCAGGGGCCAAGATTCATTAGCAGGAAGATGATCCAGAAGCAGAGGAGCCAGGGCTCGAACCAGACACTCTGATAAGGGACCCAAGTATCCCAAGCAATAACTTGACAGCTGCATTGACGCCCTCCCAATATTTTCCTCTTTAAATCTCTGTGTAGGTATGACTGAGCAATTGCATCTAGCTATGAAGATTCTATAAGCACAGGAAACTAAATGCACTCTAAATATACTTCATTGGATAGTTAGAGTCTACTGTGTTTGATATCTTGTGTGTGTGGGAAAGACACACTGATATCTAGGTTGAATTTGGCTAGGAGGGAGAAAGGGGATGAGAGACTGACAGGTAGGAATAACTGAAACCCTATTTGCATGAATACAGAAAAAAATGGAAGATTTCGAAGGGTAAACGTCAGGGAACTTTTTGCTGAAATCATTGCTTGCAGTTAACAAGCCAAGGAGATGGTTGAACATTTTGTTAAAGGCGCCTTTTCCCGTCTACTATCAACTTTCTACTCTTGCCCTCAGATTCCCTCGCTTTCCCTGGTGTGTCTACCTTCAGGAAAACAGAGTCCTTCAATTCTTTCAGACATGCTGTACTCATTCTCTTGCATATCAATGTAGTTCAACTGACCCAGGAGCTTACCCATTCTAACTTCTTCCAGATAAGGAGTCATCTCTTCTCCAAGTGACCGGATTCCCCCCAATTCATCTCCCTTCTAAGTGGGTTTCTGCTGTTTGAGATTTTAGTTTGTGAGTCTACTCTTTTCTGCACTGGTCCAAAATCATCTACTTTATGCAGCCACCTCCTATACGTAATCGAAAAACAGTTATATGATAATAAGCCTGGCAACATGCTATCTCCCCACTAGACTACTGGTTTTTTTTTTTTTTAGATTTTTATTTATTTATTTGACAGGTAGAGTTACAGACAGTGAGAGAGAGAAAGAGAGAGAGAGAGAGAAAGAGAGAGAGAGAGAGAGAGAGAGAGAAAGTTCTTCCTTCCACTGGTTCACTCCCCAAATGGCTGTAATGGCCGGAGCTGTGCCGATCCGAAGCCGGGAGCCAGGAGCTTCTTCCTAGTCTCCCATGTGGGTGCAGGGGCCCAAGCACTTGGGCCATCCTCCACTGCTGGAAAAGGAGCAACCGGGACTAGAACCCGGTGCCCATATGGGATGCTGGTGCTGCAGGTGGAGGATTAACATAGTGCACCACGGCGCCAGCCCTGACTATTGGGTTTTTAAAGTTACCCAGTGCATTTTATTTCAGTCATTCCTTAAGGGTCACTGGCTCAAGATTCTCTGAACAAACATTTATTTGGAAGCAACTGATCCAATGGGATTTGTGATTTTGGGGACATCAGCATCATTTTGGTTCAGAAAACTTTAAAAGTCTTTTAAATAGATGATGCAAATTCCTTTCCGTTGCAAATGGGCTTAGCATGCTGAGTCTGTATTCCCTTCATGTGTACACCTTTCTGTACCTCCACCCACTTTTCCATACAATGACTTATTCTTTATGATACTTGCGGAAACCATAGTACTGTGACTGATTGGAAGGGTTCTGGAGGCAGACAGATTTAGGCAATTTACCTCCACCACTCTTTCACCATGGGAAAGTCTCTAGGCCTAGTGTATGGTAAAAGGAGAACAACGATGTTTCCTACCCCATAGTGTTGTTGAGGAGACTAAATGAAATCTCGGCTGTAGAGCGCTTAAGAAACACTGGGCATATAAAAAGTACTCCACGTGAAGAGGCTATAATATTGTTCTCAAAAGCACCTTGGAAGTCCACTAATTGCATCTAAAGTGAAACACCTTGTGGTCCATGACTCCTCTTCCAAATATTTCTTATTCTACAAATGCAATAAAGGAAACTTCAATATGAGCCAGAGTTATTTCAATTCGACAGCTGTACATGGAACACACATTGCTGTCAGATCCAAAAATCTTCTTAACTGAAGTGGACAGTACTAGCATTTCTTGACTATTTGATATGGGCTCGATCATGCTGTAATCCTTTTATATGCATCCTTTTTATTAGATTTCACAATGACCCTAAGACGGTTATTTTCCCCATATTTACAGATGGCAAAAAAAAAGTTTAGCAAGGTGAAATAAATCTGTAAAAGTTTATGGCCATCAAATGGAAAGTGGGTTCTATCTTTAGGAGAAAAAAAAGGAGTTTGTTCAGAAAGAAAAGAGTTAAATTGATTTTGAGTTGCAGTTTTCAGATTCATTTACAATGCTATCATAAGTAATTTCTTTTAAAATTATTTCCCAAATGCAGATCAAAGGTTATAAATTAATAGTGAAATATATTGAGGGAGTGCATTCTTTTTAAAGTAGCAATATAGATATCAATTAAATGTAAAGTAGATGTATCTTTCGACTTATGTGCAAAGAAGAGAATTGCCACAGTATTAAAGAGTTTTTAACTAGTAGATAGTCAGGTAATTAGGAAGCTGTCAAAGCTTATTATGTTATCTTGTAGCAGTTGGTGTTCAGAATATTTCTTGCTACTCCTGATCTGAATGGGATGTGGTTAATATGCAGTTTCAGCCACAAGGGTTCAAAGGGGACGATTTAATTATGACTCTGTAACTTCTTAATTTTCAATTATTATGACACAGGAGAATTGCCCTTGAGAAAGGGCAGTTAAAAGACATTTTACCATTCACATAAGATTGCAGAGATAAACATGAATAAAAATAATGTTTACTATGCACATTTTAACTTTTTTTTATTTGAGAGGAGAGGCAGAGAGAAAGAGAATCTACTCATTAAATGCCTGGATCTGGGCCAGGCTGAAGCTAGGAGACAAGATCTCAACCTGGGCATCCCATGTGGGTGGCAGGGAGCCAAAAACTTGAGCCATCACCACTGTCTCCCAGGGTGTGCATCAGCACGAAGCTGGGAGACAGTGTGGAGACCAGGCTCAAATCTGGGCAATCTGATCTAAGATGTGAGTGTTCCATTTGGCATCATAAGCACCAGACCAAATGCCTATCCCCTTTTAAATGTTATGGTAAGAGTATACAGAGGGCTCATTGCACTATATAGGATTCTTTTTTACATAACATGGTAGTAAATTAAAGAAAGCTTTTTCCAAAGATTATTCCATATAACACTAGTAATACCGTGGTGAGATGTCTTTCCTCTATGGAAACACTATGATGAAAAAAAATTAACTAGAGAAATATTGGATTAAATGAAGCTGAAGAATTATTTTTCTGACAGAATTTCTCTCATGGATATAAGAAACCCATATACTAAATCATAGAGGTAGTTATTATGTAAGACATGCTGAATTATTTGACCATATGGTCTTTATTTTGTTTTTCCAAAATGGCTGAACCTAGAGTTCACCAGAGTATCCTCTGCGCTATGTCGTTATAAAACATGACAATCCTCAGCCTAGGGCTGAGGATCTGAGTACTCCAGCTTTATCACTTCTGTGCTTATTCATCATAGACCAGCCACTGGTCCACTCATCTATTCCTTATCCATTGCCCCTTAACCAATGAATCTCATCCTGAGCAAACCTGAATTCATTTTGTTCCACAAATCTTTTTGTTGGTTCCATCTTAATTAATAGTACCATCATTCATTCAGTTGCTCAAGTTAGGGCTCAAGTATCTACCTTTCATTTCTCTTGCCCCTTATCTCCATATTCTGTTCATCTGTAAAATGTGAAATGTGGGGGCTGGTATTGTGGTGCAGTGGGTTAAAGCTTTGGCCTAAAGCGCCAACATCCCATATGGGCACCGATTCTAGTTTCTGCTGCTCCTCTTCTGATCTCTGTTATGGCCTGGGAAAGCAGTAGAAGATGGCCCAAGTCCTTGGGCCCCTGCACCCACATAGGAGACCTGGAAGAAGCTCCTGGCTCTTGGCTTTGGATTGGCGCAGCTACGGCTTTTGCAGCCATCTGGGGAGTGAACCAGCAGATGGAAGACTTCTCTGTCTCTACCTCTCTCTGTAACTCTTTCAAATAAATTTTAAAAATCTTTTAAAAAATTAAAAAAAATAAAGTGTGACATGAATTCTGAAACCTACATGAATAGTATATGGGATAAGGAAAGTAGCTGGAGTGGGATGTCACACCTTCCCCACCCTGTGGAATCCGACCCACCTACCTGTCAAATAATCCCCTTCCCAGGATGGATCTCCCTTTCTCTGGGACTTGGGGGAGAGATCATGTAACAATTTCTCGTCAAATCTCATAGAAGAGGCAGTCAACTGCGAATGTCTCTCTCTCTTTGCAGATGATGAGACAGAGCATGAGACACTGTCTCTGTATTTCATGCCTCTACCCCTTTCCCCTTTTCCCCATCACACTCTTAACCCATGCTCATTTGTGTGTTTGCTTTCTCACCTTTTAAATAAATGTTACTACTCTGTGTACCATATATGTGCCTGTACTTAGAACGCATCTCTAAGTACAAGACAAGAACATGGACAGGAATCTAGACTCCACCTCGCCCACAACATATCCGATCACTCCTTTTCATTTTTACTGCTACCATGCAAATTTGTATCATAATCACTTCCTACTGAACCACTGTGGCAGAACATTCTAAATGTTCTCCCTGCTTCAACTCTCGTCCATCTGTAATGAGAGTTTCTTGTAATCGAGAAATCTTTACGTGATACAACCTAGACCATGGCAAACCTCTCCGGAGAATAGCACATTGGCTTCCAATGGCTCTCATCTTGACATTAAAACAGGTTCAACTGAACGCAGATCTAACAATGAAGGATATGAAACATACACAGTAAAGCTGCCATCAAAGAATGCTGGAGATGACTTGGAGTCAATAGAAACGTCATGGAAAATCTGTGTTTTGAAAAAAACTAAACAAGAATTTCCATTTTTTTTCATCTTTTTATCTAATTTTTAAATGAACGTTTGAAATTCTCTCCTATCTTCATGACCTTGGGATAGGTAGAGTTTTTTTAAGATTTATTTATTTTGAAAGTTACAAAGAGAGAGGGAGAGAGAGAGTTACCTGGCTTCCCTCTGCTGGTTCACTCCCCAGATGGCTGCAACAGCCAATGCTGGACCAGGCTGAAGCCAGGAGCAAGAGCTTCTTCCAGGTCCCCCACATGGGTGGCAGAGCCTCAAACACTGGGGCCACTCCTGCTGCTTTTCCTAAGCCATTAGCATGGAACTGGAGTGGAAGCAGAGCAGCTGGGACTCAAAGCAGTGTCCACAGAGGATGCTAGTGTCACAAACAGCAGCTTTACCCGCTACACTGCAGTGCCAGCCCCAGGGTAGAGAGTGTTTAAATTCAGGACACTGATTTGAACAACATCAACCATAAAGGAAAAGCTTGATACATTGGGTCACATTAAAAAAGAAGAACTTCTATTCATCAAGTGACACTACTGTAAGAGTGGAAATGCAACCTATCTAGTGGCCTTTTATTAATAAATAATCAATCGAAGATTTCAATCTAATATACATAAAAGGTATAGATATTGTTTATCTACATTCAAGGACAAAGGTAGAAACAATTCAATACAATATGGGCTAGAGACAACAAAGAGGGCCTCAAAATATACTTCTGCCTTACCTTGGCCATGGCTACCCCTTTGGTGCTAATTCCTTGAGATTTACACTTGCAGTATGTGGCTTCCACTTCAATGAACACTACCAAAGTTTACAAATCCAAATACTTGAAGACATGAGCTAACTTCCTTGGAGACTGAAGTCACTTGGCCTAGTTTCAAGGCTTAGTTATTTCTACAACGATCTTCACAAAGCTAGTCTTTTTTTTTTTTTCTTTGAAAAGATAGGCATATTTCATTTTTTTTCCCTACAGGGTAGTACTAGCAGAGCATTCTTGAATAAGAATTGCATGATTATATAAAGCCTCAGCTCTCCAGTATCATGAAACAGTCATTAATAAGTCATTGAATCTGCCTATACAGTAGCATTTAATACAGATGGAGGTCTCACCGTTATGTTTTGCATAAGATGAATAAACAAAGAATCAAAGAGCAAGGGATATTAATATTTTAAGTACGATATTTAATTTGAAAAACAGGACAGGGAGACATTAGCATTGAAAGCAGATAGGGAAAAGCGTCTGGTTGAGAAATGGAGGACAGTCATCATTAAAAACATGGGTGAGGTTAGAATGCAAATAAAAGGAATTCTAGTGGTGCTGCACAGACAGCTGCGCTAACTTGGCGCAAATGGCAGCATCATCTTACATGGGCCAATTCTGCGGTAAGCTGAGCCAACGAAATGGAAGGTGTCCAGCGTCAATGTGTTTTATTTGCCTCATTTCTGCTTTCACTGACTCCTTTGAATTCCACACAAATCCGAGCCCAAGGATAGCCTCACCTTAGCAAAGCTGCTTAAGAACGAATGTTGAATGTTCCGTCTGCACCCCTGGCAACGTCAGGGCTCACACGTGGGCCCAGAACCATGTTCCGTTTTGCAGTGTGGCCTGAGCTGCAGGGCATGTGAGAGACTTATTACCTCGAGGAGCAGATTTTTCTATTTCTGCTAATTTGGGATTAGAAGCAGCCGGGAACTCTCAGCCGCGCAAGGAGAGGGGAGATCAACCATGACCCGAGAGCAAAGTAATGAGAATTGCGAGCAAAATAGCTTCAGAACGCGAGGAAAGGGTTTCGTTAGCAGGAATCTGCATTGGCTCACAAAAAGGGGCCTAGAAACCCCAGAGTTGGAGAAGAAAATAAATAGAGAGAATTTTTTATCATTTGAGGACTCTCAGAAAAATAAAAATACCAACAACAACTGTAACCTATACACCAAGAGCCAGAAAGCCCACCCCAGTACAAATCCTCCAGACTTGAGCAATAGATCCGGTGAAACATCTGAAAAAAACCTTTCATTCCTGGGAAATAAACAGATGGAATTCGATTTCAAAAAATGGCCCCTGCTACAGGACACAGTGGAGGCAGGGAAAAGTAATGCTAATTGGAAGTTTCTATGGCGCCCAATGCCAAGGAGGAACCCACTATTAAAATAACGTCCTTGGGTATATTTTAAATCACTGAAAATGCACACAGAATGTCAGGAAGTACCTTTAAGGCCGGGAGAGGAGAGATGTTGCAAGCTGAGGTCCGAGGAACCGAAGACTCAGCTTCAGGGAGTCCTCATAGCCTGCCCCGTTGGCCAGATCCACTGTTCCGGACTCCGAGGGTCAGGAGGACCTCACAATGCTTCGTGTCACATGCAGACCCAGAAGAAAACCTCATTGCTCCTGATGGCGATTCTTATGCACAATAGCTTCAGCCCAAAACTGAACGAATCTGTTTGCTGCAGGAGCAGGAAGGGGAAGCCGCAAAGGTCACGGCACAACAGCTGCCATTAAAATTAAGCGGCTTGATTAGCACTTCATAGTTAGCAGGTGATGAATGCGGGGCAGACCAAAGCCAGCTCTTCATGTAGTAGCACAATAACGGGAGCCTCATTTGGGTTGCTGTATTCCACTTGGGCTTGTGTCAGCTTTTCCATTACACAGAAGGCTTTTCAGGAAGGTGATAATTCAATTCAGGAGTAAGGAAAAAATAAAAGGAAAGTAAATTATCTGGGGGCTGAGCCTTGGCAAACAGTGTCTCCACTTGAGCCTGCAGAGCCCAAGAAAAATTTGAAAGCATGTCAGTTTTAGTGCTAGGCCAGAGAGCTGGCTGTTGTCTGGCATTTTTCTTTGCAGCGTGCTTGACTTCCGTGCCCAGTGACTGCTGAATTTCCCCCACTTGAACTGCAACCAGCCTTGACTCCAACCACAGAGCATCAAGAATGACCCTGTTAAAAACGTGTGCCAAAGGGTCCAGCTTCCCTCCGTGTCCCTTTTTCTTTGATCCTAGAGTTAATGCTCCCTCCTGGTTCTTCGTCATTGGTGCTTCTTAGTATGTTCTAGAGTCTCTATTTCTCTTGTCTACTTTCTGAAGGTTGCATGTGCACAGTTTCGCCTAGCTCTTTTGTTCACTCCTACTATTCTCCTTAGCTGAGCTCTCTCAAACTCATAGCTGCAGCTTCAGGAACTGGAGACCTCACCTCTGAGGTCTCACTGAGATCCACAAAGCTTATTTCCAAAAACAGATTCATTAACTCACCCGTCATCCCTCTCTGAGACTGGTCTGAGGTTTCTGTGCTACCCACTCAGTCACCTAACTTGTAAATCTGAGCTTCATTCCTCAGTTTAGACACTTGACCATTCTTGTTTGAGATCATTTCTCTTTCTTTGTTGAAAGAGTGTATTTAGTATAACTGCTAGACATATCATTTCACCCTGAATCACAATACCATTATCAGACTCAAAAATGTATTTTCACAAAGTTTTAAAAATCAGGACACAAAAGTCACATAAATTGCATTTGATTGCTATGTGTTCTAAATCATTTTAATCTCTAACAGTTACTTTTTAATTTTTTTTTGGACAGGCAGAATTAGTGAGAGAGAGAGAGGAGAGATACAGAGAGAAAGGTCTTCCTTCTGTTGGTTTATCCCCCAAATGGCCGCTACGGCCAGCCACTGCGCCGATCCAAAGCCAGGAGCCAGGTGCTTCCTCCTGGTCTCCCAAGCACTTGGGGCATCCTCCACTGCCTTCCTGGGACACAGCAGAGAGCTAGACTGGAAGAAGAGCAACCGGGACAGACCCCAGCGCCCCAACTGGGACCAGAACCCGGAGTGTCAGTGCTGCAGGCAGAGAGTTAGCCTAGTGAGCCGTGGCGCCAGCCTAACAGTTACTTCTTACACCCCGCCTCTTCACTGAAGAAACTGAGTATTCAGAAAGTTTTTCATATACGGTCATCATTTCTTTAGATAAATCTTATATTAACAAATCACACTACTATAGTATTTGTGTTATTTGGAAATCTTGAAGTGTAACGTGTATAAGGTAAAATCTGCAAATCTTAAAAGCACATCTTCTAGTTTTATGTGTGTCTGTATAATACACGCACCGTCCACATTAGTATTTATCTCATTTTCAGCCCCGTCAGTAAGTTCCCCTATGCTTCCATCATTCATTCATCAGCTACTCCCATGGGTAAACACTGCTCTGCGTTCTATCAGCACAATGTTCTTGCCTATTCTTACAGTTTTCTTAATGAGATTATACCATATAGCTCTTGAGTTATACCATATTATACCATATAACTCTTTTGCTCTTCTTACTCAGCATAGCACTTTTGAGCTTCACCTTATGTTGTTGAATACATTTTACTTTGCCCTCTTGCTTCTGTGTAGTTTTCTGTTATACAAGATAGAATTCATTTATTCATTCTCCTGTTGATGGACACATAAGTCCTTTCCAGTTTTGGTGACTAAATGTGCTTAAAACATGCTTGTGTAATTCTTTTGAAGACATACTCTTAGGGACCTATATTTAGTGATAAGATAAGTATGTCACGGGGGAGGCATATATTTTATAACAGACAGCCAGTTTTTAAATTTGTAGCAGGGTACTTCAAAAAATTCACAGGAAGTGGAATTCACCCATTTATGTGTGTATATGTAGGGTATCCCATACCATTTGTTATTACAAAATTTTAAGTAAAATAATGAAATGCAAAAAAGAAAAGGATTTTCTCTAATCTGTATAGCAAAAAAAAAAAAGGTTTATTCTGGCAAAAATATTTTGGGAATTCATTAATACTAGTCAACGGGTATTTTGCAAGGTATGAAACCACACAATGTATAAAAGAAGTAGCAGGCAGGTGGACATGGCTGAAAGCCCAGCAAGGATTCCCCATTCCAACTTTGTGCTGTGGGATGGCCAGAGGGAGCACCAAGCTGGAAAAGAAAAGCACCTGTGCTAAGTACTAACACATCCCAGACATGATGCCAAGCCCTGTGGGGTTCGTGATAACCTTGAGTCTAATGAAGTCCTCTCTAAAAGACTTCAAGGTAGACTTGAATACTCCATTCTTCCCAGCAGGAAACAGAGGGCAGAGACTTGTGGAAGCTTGCACTTCAAGAGCCCTGGCTGGGATACACTCAGGATTTGTCATGCAAGTTTTATCTTAGAAGGAATATAAGAACATGTTAAATTTAGTGATCATGAGATAGCTGCACCAAAAGCATTCTAAAAAAAATTCTTTGAATTGCTCACAACAGAAGATAACACCTGGTTCGGCACAGAAAACGCTAAACAGTAATTATATGTGCATTAAAGCTTGGGAATCTGTAAATTAAACTAAAAGAATGAACAACAAACCATGTCATAAGCCAGGGCTCTCTTCCTATATTTACCATCTCCCGCTTGTATGCATGGTTTCCTCATTTGGTTAAATCTTAATCCTCTAATCATAAAGCACAGTACATCTGTTGTTCTGTGAATTTTGTAATACAATGGAATCACAGATTCAAGGAAAGGGATTATCTTCTAAAATCAGTCAAAAATTAATATGTGTATCCAGTATCATTCCTTTGAATTCCCATTAGATTATGAATAAAACTGAGATCCAGAGACTCTATGCCAGGACAAGAAAGTGAACCCGGTTCATCTCATTGTAACACAAATTAGCTGACCAATGATTAGCGAGAACAGACGTGGAGGCAATTAACTTGGAATCTTACATACTTCAGATAGTGTCTTTGAAACAAAAGGGTGGGAAGCTTACCTGTAAAGTTACTGTGTACACTGGGTAAATGCTTGATTCACTGCTACAGTATGACAGCCAAAAATTCTCCTCTTCATAGACAAGATGCTTTAGGAGAGCTCTTCCCAGCCTTGATTCTGCCATGATGCTTGCTATGGTTAACATTCTCCAGGAAGGAGGACTTGCTACCTGGGTTGTAGCCAGGCTGTGGATTCCACAAACTACCAACTATGGCCCTCCCCCCACACTCAAGAGAGCACATTAGAATGTAAGACACATACAGTGACATTACCTGGAGAACCTTGTAAGATCTTTATTTTGTATTTAGAAGGGAGTCCTCCACAAATGGTTGTCTCTTAACTGTCATAGAAGGGTATTTTTTGGCCAGTGCTGCGGCTCAATAGGCTAATCCTCCACCTGCAGCGCCGGCACATGGGGTCGTAGTCCCGGTCGGGGCACTGGATTCTGTCCCAGTTACCCCTCTTCCAGGCCAGCTCTCTGCTGTGGCCCAGGAAGGCAGTGGAGGAAGGGCCAAGTGCTTGGGCCCTGCACCCACATGGAAGACCAGGAGAAGCTCCTGGCTCCTGGCTTCGGATTAGCGAGGTGCTCTGGCCACAGTGCACCGGCCGAGGCAGCCATTGGAGGGTGAACCAACTGCAAAAGGAAAACCTTTCTCTCTCTCTGTCCACTCTGCCTGTTAAAAAAAAAAAAGGCTATTTTTTGAGATAGATCCATCACTTAGCAGGACACTGAGAATCTTCAGTTTTAAAAATATGTGGTTCCGGTGCTGGTGCTGTGGCACAGTGGGTTAATGCCCTGGCCTGAAGCACTGGCATCCCATATAGGCTCCGGTTGGAAACCTGGCTGCTCCTCTTTGGATCCAGCTCTCTGCTATGGCCTGGGAAAGCAGAAGATGGCCCAAGTCCTTGGGCCCCTGAACCCATGTGGGAGACCCAGAAGAAGCTCCTGGCTCCTGGCTTTGGATTGGTGCAGCTCTGACCATTGTAGCCAATTGGGGAGTGAACCATCGGATGGAAGACCTCTCTCCCTCTCTGTCTCTCTCTCTCTCTCTCTCTCTGTCTCTACTCTCTCTGTGTAACTCTGACTTTCAAATACATAAATAAATCTTTAAAAAAATATGTGGTTACTGTGACCATGATATGCTCATCTGAACTCTAAGGACTAAACATGAATCCCTGGAGGATAAGCTAAATAAGAGTCAGGATTCTTAAATACAAATCCCAACTCTATTTTAGAGTACCTATTAGATCTTGGATAATTTACACAACTTTCTAACCTTCAGTTGGCTCATCTGTCATCTGAGGATTGTAGGCAGTCCTACCTCAAGACTGTGGTGGGGACTGAATAAAACACAGCCATGTGTACCTTGATGAGGAGGCATCAGAGACTGTGTTAGGTGACTTTGTCACTGTATGAACATGCCAGAGAATGTACTTAGACAAAGATGGCTATGATATTGGTTGTACATGTGCTCTGTCATTTAAAAATTTCCCTGCCCTTGTCTCTACTTTTGAGGAACAGTGGCTTTCCTACTTAATACTTGTTGAATTCTTTATTTGGTGGAGGGTTCAGCTTGTGGTTATAAACTAAACTGAAAGCATGTCATTGTGAAAATTAAAAGAATAAGAAAAGGAGGAGGAGGGAGGGTGGGAGCATAGGTGGGATGAAAGAGTGGGAAGCATCATTGTGCTGTTAAATCTGTATATATCAAATACATGAAATTTTCTCATCTTACACAAATTAAAAATTTTTAAATAAAAAAAATTTTAAATGTCATGGTTGTATGACTATATAGGTAACCTTCTGAAAATACTTACTTAATAGTAAGGGGTAAAAGTAAAAAAAAACATGAAGGCTGGGTATAAACCATTAGGGATGTAAAGAAAGAAGAATGGTGAGAAGCTGCCATCTGACATCATTAAGGAAGAACTATCTTCTGCATTTAAAAGCCTATACCTTAACACACTCTCACAATAGTTTTCATTATCCTGATGCACAAAGGAGTGGTAAGAATGACTGTGATGAGAAGACAATTGAGTAAATGTAAGATGTGTGGTTGTAAGGTCTCACAGGGACAAAAAGGATTTCTGCACTATGAGATGCCCACAACTTTGCTTTATATACTGAGGTCAAGGCAACACAGCTTTGTCTCTCTCTGATCTCTAAAAAAAACAAATGAGCGCTGGTGCTGGAGAAGCTGGCTAGAAATCCTGTTGTCATTTAAGGCAAGTCCCTAATTCATGCCTGATTCTTAGTTTCCTCATCTCTAAAATGGGCATATTACTTCATCAGGTAGTTGAGCGGTATTTAGAATAGCACCTGATCCTCAGCAAGTGACTAATACTTACTTTCCATGATTACCACAATAAGAAATAGCAATGAAGAGGATAGAGGGTTTCCTCCCCCTTCTGGGGACTAGAAATCAAATTGATAATTTACCCTAAGGAAAATAAAAATGTAGAGCAATGATGTCATAAGTGTATCCATTCTTTTAGGTATCCTAAGCAATAGATAAACTTCCCATGAAAGAAAATGCAGAAATTCATCCGCTCCAACATACTCATCACATCAAATAAAAGGTCCCCATGGGGCCAGTGCTGTGGCGCAGCAGGTTAACACTCTGGCCTGAAGCGCAGGCATCCCATTTGGGCGCCACTTCTAGTCGCAGCTGCTCCTCTTCCGATCCAGCTTTCTGCTATGGCCTGGGATAGCAGTAGAAGATGGCCCAAGTCCTTGGGCCCCTGCACCCCCATGGGAGACCAGGAAGAAGCTCCTGGCTCTTGGTATTTGGATTGGCACAGCTACGGCTTTTGCAGCCACCTGGGGAGTGAACCAGCAGATGGAAGTCCTCTCTCTCTGTCTCTACCTCTCTCTGTAACTCTGTCTTTCAAATAAATAAAATAAATCTTTAAAAAAAATCCCCATACCTTTATTGAATTTTAAAACTCCCAATCGAGTCTGTGTAAACAATAATCCAGACCATTAAAGAATCTGAAAATGAACTCTAAGTTGATTGCAATTCACCTATTTGACTATCATGCTATAAATAAATAGAATTAAATATCATAATTGCATTCTACTGGTCTTGCTTCCACAACCACGGCTGTATGCTTCATTAGAATGTTTAATGTGGAAATTGGTGCCCAGCAATAGCAAAACATCTTAAATAACTGTTTTTAGAGCTGGGTTCACAGCATGTTTTCTGCATTCCTGATTTGAAAAACACTAAAAGTAAAATCTTAATATAGTTTAACGATAATCTCAAGGGTAGCGTGGCACAGTGGGAAAAGCACTGAATCAGAAAATGAGGATTTTCGTCTTATAACTTCATTTCCTTTTGTGCAACTTTAAGTTGTTTTGTAATGTCTAAGACCATCAGTTTTTTAATGCATTTCCCCCTTTAATCTCCCCGACCCTACATTTACTTATCTGTAAAACCTTAATTAAAATATACATCAGGATTATCATAGAGGGCTGATATAAGGATCAAAGAGAACAATGCATCTAAAAATTTAAAATGCTACAATTTTGAAAAAACTTTTAATAGAAATGCTATCAATTTCATACTCCAAAGGAATATTCCATAAGAACAAGAAGTAAATTATACATCATGTTGATCAATAGCATAATTAATGTTTAATAAACATGTCATTTAATTCTCCAAAACATTCTATAATCTACATATTTTCTAATAATTCAGTAGCAATGACCTTGAGAGAGAGAATAAACTAATTGCTCAGAAACACAAAGATTATAAGATCTGAACTTATCTGAAGAAATGAGGTATCCTCCTGAGAGTGAATACACTCATATTATTATCACTTCATTCCTTTTTCCAACATGACTTAAGCAAAATACATCTTGATCTTTGTAATTCTCACCAATCCCTAAAGTCCCATGTCCTAGATTTTTAGATCCACAAGGTTGATATAATCTGGGTTCTCTGCATCAAAATCTTTCCAACCATCCCACTGTGCAGAAGGGAGACAAACAGACAAATCAAAAGTCTGCTTAACGCATGGTCAGCTGCACTAAAATTGGAGGCAGGGTTGTTGTGTAATGACATGAGGCTTTGTATTCATGCCATGCTACCATGACATCATGCCTGAAACTCATTATCACCTGAAAAATCTCCTAATGCACTTACAACAGTGCACTAATGAAGACATAGAACATTGCTACTGCCTCACAACAAACCACAAAACAAGGCAGAAGGAATACCACTAACTTTGTAATTTACAAAGAATGATTGCCAGCTAGGGTTGTTGTTAAAACGATCAATGGTATTGAAAGAATGAGTTGTGGTGAGTGGAATATTGACCACTGAAAAGAGTGATGGACAATTATAGTCTCAGTCCAATATCAGTGTTATAAAGGCCAGTGCTGAAAGATGTCTCAGGTCCCTGTTTTCAAAGTCCTTTTCTACTTGATTACAGTTCTTTCTCTTCCGCATTATTCTGTTTTTTCAAATGGTTCTTTTAGATAATTGAAAATGGAAAAAAAAAACCTTGGTGTTAAATTGGAAATTGCACAGAAAATTAATCAATTTTTTAAAAAATATCATGTAGGATCTCTGTCCTTAATGTGCTGTACATTGTGATTTAATACTATAACTAGTACTCCAACAGTATTTTTCACTTTGTGTTGTTATGTGAGGGCAAACTGTTGAAATCTTTACTTAATAAATACTAAACTGATCTTCTGTATATAAAGAGAATGGAAAATGAATCTTGATGTGAATGGAAGGGGAGAGGGGGCGGGAAAGGGGAGGGTTGTGGATGGGAGGGAAGTTATGGGGGGGGAGCCATTGTAATCCATAAGCTGTACTTTGGAAATTTATATTCATTAAATAAAAGCTTTAAAAAAAATAGTTCTTTTAGAATCTTACTGACAGCAAAGAACACCATCCAGCAGAGGGTAACATAACACATGCATTATTAGCATTATTGGAAGTTTTAATCCTGCTTAGAAAACATATAGGATGAGAACCGAGGGAACCAAGAATGCAACGAAGGACTACAATTTTCACATTACTTAAAATGCAAAAATGTACAGTTGTACATCGTTAAGATTACTAATTAAAATTCCACCAAATTCAAGGAACCAAAAAAATGTATGATTGCCTAGATGGTGTTCATTTCCCCATTGCTGTACATACTGTATAATACACAATGTGTTGTGTTATACTTGCAAACCCAGCTAATAAATAGGAATAGAAAATGAATGTACAGCCCATTCTATAACTTAATGTTGCATAGAAAATAGTCTCCCTGGTCTATCTATGCTTCTGTGAGACCTCTATTTGAAACTGGACATTTCCTATTGAGAAAAATGCTTTTGAATTTAATGTACAGGAAGGAGGACACAGAGGAGAAGGAAAATTTTTTTCTTCTCTGATTCATGATAGTGGAGATGTTGTCTTACTCTGTCTACCTCTTTCACCAGATTATCAGTGCTAAAGAGGAATCCATAGCTGGTTATATTAGCGAGGCCTGCGGCATCTAATGTTATCACAAAAGATGATGGCTTGGGGAGAGAATGGATGAATCTAAGAATGAACACGTGTGCCTAGTCTATGGCATATCAAGTAGTGGCTCCCATACTTAGCTGTCTTCCAGAATTGAAAAAAGAGCTGCCTAAAGAACAGACTCCCGGACGGTTTCCCAAGTTTCTCAAAAAACATAATTTCTCATCACGCAGCCCTGGAATTCTAACGTTATGAAAAGTTTCTCTGCTGAATATTTTCTAGCCATTCTGGCTTGCATTTCAAATGAAAATTAGGGAAGTTTGAGCTGGAGGAAGACCTTGGTTCTAGATCAGCCATGGATGATTAATCTCACTTCAAAAGGGAACTCGGCTTTAGTTGGGGCCACTGAGGAGCTGGATATACAAATGAAGTCTTAGAAATGGCAGGATCTCCTGGCAGCTTATTTGAAAAGCTGAAACTCAGGACCTGCAGCAGAACCACAGCATCAAAATCTGGGTTAGAACATGATCTCAGGTACTCCTAAGCACTTTGTGGTTTGGAAACACTCTTCTAAAATGATTCTAAGAATATGAGGTACCTGGACAGGCAGCAGTCACACCAGCCTCACATCACTTGGAAGCCGGAGACAAATGCCACGTCTTAAGTTCCACCCCAGATGGACTGGAGGAGCATCTATGGAAGTGGGGCACGGGAATATATGTGTTAACAAGCTCTCTAGGTGATGCTAAGGTATGCTAACATCTGAGAACTGCTGGCTTAAAGCACCATGCTGAAAAGTGTTGCAAACGTACAGCTAAACTTATTGCAAAAAGATATCCTGATCAATAAATGCTACTTACCCCAGTGCAGAAGAGGGACATGACAGCACACATGCTGCCAATTTCATTTCTCTTCTCTAGATAGAAAATAAGACTATTGGCTATAATGCCTTAAGACCAAATACATAAGACTTTTGCAGAAATCAAAATTGGTGCTAGGATGAAAAGTACAAGAACAACTAAAACAGCAGGGCAAGGAATGGTGGCAAAACAAGCAAAAAGATTAAATCCCATGCATATGAAACATCTCTGCAATATATTGGTGATTACTGAAGATGGGTAATGGGAAATGGAAATTCATTATACATGCATTCTGCAGAAGTTATGTTCCAAGACCCTAGGTGGTGTTCATTTTCCCATTGCTGTACGTACTGTGTAATACACAATGTGTTGTGTTATACTTGCAAATCCAGCTAATAAATAGGAATAGAAAATGAATGTGCAGCCCATCGTATAACTTAATGTTACATAGAAAATAGTCTCCTTGGTCTGTCTATGCTTCTGTGAGACCTTTATTTGAAACTGGACAATTCCTATTGAGAAAAATGCTTTTGAATTTAATGTGCAGGAAAGACCTAGGGTCCCCCTCACCCAATGGGTACCTGAAATACTATATAAATCTGTTTATTTCCTACACAGACATACTATGGTAAAGTTATAAATTAGATACTGTGAGAGATTAGCAATGAACACAAAGAATAAAATAGAACAATTATAGCAATATTCTGTCAAAAGTTGTGCAAATGTGGTCTTAGAATAATTAATTCCTTGTTGCACTCCAGCAATATTTTTTTTTAACTCAGTTGATAGCAGGTAAGTGAATTTGCAGAAATCAACAAGGGTGAGTGGAGCTACTGTATTTGTGAAATTCTTTATACGGAATCAACCAGAAGTCCATCACCTGAAGGCTGGGTGAAGAAACCATAGTGCATATACACAATGGAATACTACTCAGCAGAAAAACGGAATAAATGCTGTCTTTTGCAACAAAGTGGATGCAACTGGAAACTGTTATGCTTAGTGAAATAAGCCATTCCCCCCAAAAGACAAACATCATGTTTTTCTTGATCAGTGGTAAGTAATATACAGAGTATAAAAATTTATAATGTATAAAAGTGAAATCGACATTTTTAGATTTGATTAGTATTTATAACCCTTGTCTATACTATTGAGGAACAGAGGTTTTCCTACTTACTGTTTGTTGAATATTTAGTAGAGGGTTAAAATTTGTGCTTATAAAGAAAATTGAAAGTATGTGAGTGTAAAAATTAGAAGAAAAGAAGAAAGGAGGGTAAGAGTGTGGTAGGGAAGGAGGGTGGGGTGGGAAATATCATTATGCTCTTAAAACTGTATATATGAAATTTATTCCCTTTATACAAATATGCAACGAAAGTTTAAAACTAAATTTATCCAGTGACATGTTATTGCTTATGAAATTAAAAACATTAAAAGATTGGTAATGTCCATTATCAGTGACAACATGTGGAAAAAGAAATCTTCAGTACTAATGGTGGGAGAAGCAAATAATTAAGACCTTTTTGGTAAGCACTTTGATGGTACCTTGTAAAATATTTTAAAAAGCTTCACACATCTTTTATAGCCTGGACAATTCTATTTATAAAAAGGTTGTCTACAGAAAAACACATCCATTTGTGTAAGGATGCAGTCTAAAAATATCTGGGATGGATTTATTTATAATAACAACTTGGAGAAAACTTGTGTACCTATTAAAATGGAGCAATGCCATGATTGTGATTTGTTCATAGTATGAACTATTACACAGTTATCTGTAAATGTCTTATAGCAACTGATCTCCAAAAGTTGCCAGTAATAATCTGTTTACAAGAAGAAAATGTCTACTGTTTTGTTTAACGAGAAGAATTAAACAATCTTAAACTTACATAGCTCTCCATATGTACTTTGGCAAGCATCTGTAAGTTACCTTAGAGAAGGGGAGGCGAGGGATATCTGGTTTGGGGAAGACATTCAGCACTTTTATCCTACTACAATTTTACACCGTTTTTCCACTTTTTGCATCTTGGAGTCCATGCCTCAGAGTTTCAGCAAATGAGATCAATCAGTGTTGCTGGTTAAACTCTTGAGATTTGCGAAAACTAATTTATGGGGTCAGATTTAGGCAGCCCTTGCCTTTTTTTTTTTTTTTTCTTTGCTCTTCTGCCCTCTTCCAGTTTGGAACTTGGACAAATACCTAAAGGAGAAGATGTTTTGCCAGGGTTCCTTGCGGTTCTTTCAAACTTGTTATACAAAGAAGTGCCCTTAATATCAAAGCTCATATTTTGTTTTGTATTCAGGTTTCTGTCACCCACAGTCCAACACATTCTAGCCAAAGCATTAACTGACAGTCCGAGTGTCCAGATACATGCAGTATGAGAAGAGACGGATTATCCATGCTAACATATAGGTAAACAGGTTTCTAAAAGGTCATTTCCAGCCTTAACAGAGAATCCAGTACCTAATTTAATGAGAAAGTAAAAGAATCTATGAGAGTAATGGGCATAGTTATTGCTAGATTGTGCGATTATGGATGATGTTAATTTCCTTTTGTATACTTGCCTATATTCTCTGAATATTTAAAATCATGAAAAAAACAATGAAGCTATTTTTAAAAATTATTAAATCTGCATGAGACAGCTGGGTGGTACAGCATGATGAAGTGGAACTGTTATTCTACACATTTCAATATACTGCAAATCAAACCTTTTTCTTCTTCTTCTCCCCTCCACAAACCATTTAAAAATAGGATAAAATCCTGATAAAACTCAATATAGAAGATGAGTATTAGTCCAATCCCACACCAGGATGATGAAGGAGGCTTATTCTACAATTATATTACATATTTATAAAGAAAAACTCGGAAACTGGCTTCTTGTACATTGACGGATGTCTGAACACAAACGATAAAAAACAATAAAAAACTAAGCATCTTTGTGTTCTGCTCCCAAGAATGCATGTGTGATGTACAGTATTTCAATTCTGGGGACTTCTTTATCATATCTCTCAGGAAAATCTGGCCCACAAATCAAAATGAGAACCCTCTGCGTGGTACAAGAACGGCTTCTGCAATAGTTTAGAAAGTGGCACGCTATGCCTGCTGCCAGGCCAGTGATTTCCAAGGGCCACTGGCAGTTTCTACAGGCATCTTGAGCTGGCACACCTGGGGAGATGCTGCTGGTGTGCAGGGAGTAGTGGCCAGGGCTACTCAATCTTGCCCCAGCACAGATCCCACGACAAAGAATGATTCAGCCCAATAGCTAGCTATAGTATTAGCACAGCTAGCCCAATAGCTAGCTAATAGTATTAACCATGTTAATACTAACAAGGTTGAGATCCCTTGCTTTATAGGATGTTGTCTTTGTACCTGCTTATTCTTACAAATGCTTTGAATACTTTTTTTTGCTTAGCTATATTACAATGTTCAAATTGTTTTTTTTTTCCCTAGTCTTAGAATGTTGGAGGGTGATCTGTGGCCAGTTTATCTTAGAAATGCTTTCATTCAACATAGGTTTACTGAGAGCTCCATAGGGGACAGTGCAGCAGTCACTGGGTTTCGCAGAAAAGAACGGCACCATCTCTATGAGCCAATGCTCATCATCCAGCAACACTGTAAAAGTTCCTAATCCTCAGGGAACAGCAGGTTTGGAGGCAGTGAAATGAACTCTGAATTATAGCCCATTGCCCTGTGTAATGGACACCCTTAAAGACTTAAATTGAGCAGTAAATATCCCACTTACGACAACTCTGAAATAAATGCTATGTCTCTGAAATAACTGCAGAATTGAAAACATGGGATTTGATGGCTTAGACAAACCCCACAGCCCTGCTTCCTGGTCTTTGCACCTCTTACCATGCTGCCTGAGGGATCCCATCTGCAATTCCCCACTCACAGGTCAGCTGCACCTGACCATCCTGGTTTCTGTCTCCCCTAGATTTTCCCTATCTTCTTGTTTTCTTTCATAGTCTTCATTTGAACTACTCTTGCTTACTTGTTCAGTATTTGTCCTCATGACCTTCCAAAGGCCTTGGCTGATCGGGCATCTGAGGACACAGGTAGTTTGGATAGAAACCCTTTTTGCTTTCTTCTTCCCCACCACTCTGGTTCTGCTCTTCTCCTTCAGAAGAACACATTTTCTCCAGGCCTTTGGATTTCTCTTCTGTCTCCTAGAACTCTTTCTCCCTACTTCTTGCCTAAGTATTCATTGGCCAACAGTCATCTCTCAGCACGATTTCTTCCATCAAGCACAACGTCCATGTTACTCGGTTTTGCATTACTTTAATTAGAACACCTGCGGAACTTTTTAGGCAGGAAGAGGTTTACTGTAGCTCACAGTTTAGGGGTTCACAGTCTGAGCTCAGGCTGCCCCATTGGTCTGGCATCAGATTAGGGAAGCTGATGGCAGAACATGTATGGAGGAAGGGTTTTAAGGTGAGCAGGAAGCAAAGAGAAAAGCTAGGCCAAAATTAGCTAAAATAACCAGGCCTCTCAGGAGAAGAACTACCTTCCAAGGGCAAGCTCTCAGGGACCTGAAGACCTCCCCTGAGCCCACCTTCTAACCACCACAATCAGATCAAATCTCTACTCTTAATCCATCAACCATTCACATAAGACTTGAAAAACTTATTTATTTATTTACTTGAGATGAAGAGAGAGAGACAAAGAGAAGGAGAGGAGATTGCCTATCCAGTGGTTCCCACCCCAGATGGTTGCAAATGTTGGGACCTGGCCAAGAAAAAGCCAGGAGCCAGGAATTCCTTCCGAGTCTTCCACATGGATGTCAGGGACTCAAATACTTGAACCATCGTCTCTTGCTTCCCAAGTGCATTAGCAGGGAGCTAGATCATATTGGAGTAGCAAGGACTCCAACTGGCACTCTGATGTGGTGTGCAATTTGGGAATACCAAGTGGAGACTTAATCCACAGCACCACAGTACCCACCCATAAGATACAGAGGTTAAAATACCTGTGTGGGAGCTGGCGCTGTGGTGTAGTGGGTAAAGCCATTGCCTGAGGTACCGGCATCCCATATGTGCACCAGTGCAAGTCTCAGCTGCTCCACTTTTGATCCAGCTCTCTGCCATGGCCTGGGAAAGCAGTAGAAGATGGCCCAAGTCCTTGAGTGCCTGTACCCACGTGGGAGACCCGGAAAAAGCTTCTGGCTCCTGGCATCAGATTGGTGCAGTTCCAGCCTTTGTAGCCATCTGGGGAGTCTCTCTCTCTCTCTCTCTCTCTCTCTCTCTTTCTCTCTCTCTCTGCCTCTCTGTAACTCTGCATTTCAAATAAATAAATACATCTTTTAAAAAAATGTCTGCATGGCATTTGGGGGATCTATATCTTATTCAAAGGATGACAATCATCCTCTATGTTTCTACCCCACATTTTCACATTGTATTCGTGTATTTCTTTGGCTTCCTTCTTTTTTCTGCTTGCAAGTTCTGTAAGTACAGGAATCTTGCCTTCCACTTCATTGCTATCAGCCCAGTGCCTGCAATAATTCCTTCTCCATAAGTGTTACACAGATACACACTGATTAACATATCCCATTCTGAAGACCTGAAATTGATTTTTAAAACTCAGATCAAATAAAGCATATAACAAAGCTTTTATCTTGCCTGCTTTTCTCAAGAAATAAAATTTTATAGACCTACCCCTATCCCACTGCATTGTATGTGATCTGCATTAATCTGCAGTAACAACAAGATGACACACAAAGGCCTTTCCTAATAAACTCACTTCTAGAGAAAACAACTACACGAGAGAAAAAGAAAAAGAGAGGGTTAATAGCCAAGCAATTATACTGAAGCAGAAGCCCATAATGGAACTTGTGACAAGGCTAGTAACACATACACACAGCCCCCACTCCCCACAACACACACACACACACACACACACATACACATACACAGGTGGTTTCTAAATATAAAAAAAATGCCAACACCAAAGCTCCTCACTTCTTTCTTTGAGATCTCGATAACATCATTTATTTGTACTGCAAATATGAAGGCTCCCAAAATCCTCCCACTAGAAAACATCACTTCCCAAGCAATTCAGCCAAACCCTTAGGGTAGCCAAAGCAGGCTGTCTTGTCCTTGAGGGTATTAGCTGTACAACGATTTTTGCAAACAACACTGTGAAGCTCGCATTGATCTGCTAGTAGTGCTTGAATCTGCAGGCAGAAATGAACTTTGGCTTTTTCTTGAATGTATTGGCATCCCACACTGTTTTGCTCTTCTATTAATTCACCATTTCCCTCTGAACACCAGCAAGAGAAATGCAGGAGGAGGTTCGGTGAGCTTTCTCTCTGTAATCCTTCATTTAATAGAACCTTCACTCTAGTTCTTTTTAATCTTTTACACTTCATGAAAACTATCATCCAAAACACCATGGAGTGAAATTCAACGTTGATAATCTGGATGTGTGAAATTTACACTCTGAATTTGGAATGAGAAAATTCACTTGTGTCCTGACCGAATGGAGGGTTTTGAAGCCACCCCAAGTGTAAAATAGAGAAGATGAAGCCATTTCCAGGCCAGCCAGCTCCCCCAGCTCTCAGGAAGACTTGTACTAATTTCTTATTTCTCTGGCTGGTCATCTCCCACAGCTCTACCTTAAGGTCTGGGTAAAAAGCTCATAGGAGCACATCAGTGCATTCTACCGAAGCCAAGAATTTAATGAGAATGTTGGCCTGGCTTAGGGATATTTACAAACCAGAATAAAATGTGCATAGAACACATTGAGCTTGTGATCTCCTTGCTTGTATTACTGACAGTGAGACTGAGTCTCTGGGACTGGAAAAGCGATTTGAGCAAGTGACATAGCCAGGGACAATAAGGCTAAATTATTTTTTCTAGGCATTACATTGTTACCACTGAGTTTAGCCTACCATTGTGTCAACTCTGGATTTTTATAGTAGTTTCCTAATTTATCTTTCAGGTTCAATTCTTAAACCTTCCAATCTTTTTCTTTACCGCAGCGCTATTCATTTAAATCTTAACTTTACTATTCTCTTCCACTGCAGTAGTGTCTAAATACACAAAGAATGCAATGCAAGCCCTGCACAATACTTTATGAAACTCTGCATGGTCCGGCTGCTTGCTTTCTCCAATCACTTGCTCTCTGCTCTCCCGTCAGCCATGAGACTTCTGCCATGCCTGTCACTCATTTCTCCAGCAAATCCAGATCTTGCTGACTGAGGGGCCTTTGCACTGGCTTTCCCCGTCTGAAATTCTTTTTCTTTCCTTTGCATGGTGAGATGCTTTGTCCTCTTAGCTCGTGCCCTCCTCTTCTAGGCCTTTCCATAAGAAAATGGGGCTGCCTCCATGACTACTATTTCTGTTTCTTTGCTTCCTTTTCTCTACAACATGTAGCAAAATTCACAATTAATTTTCTTTCTGTTACATGTTTTTATTCCCTTCATCTAACCAGAATGTAACCCCCGTGCTTAGAACAAAGTAGGGACAGAGCAGCTCTTTCAGAAAAAAAAAAAAAAAAAAAAAAAAGATGGGATTTGAATTCAAATCGCTGACCTCTCAACCTGGTGCTTATGTGTCTGCACAAAGATGAAGGTATTAAAAGAAATGACTTTTTAACACTTTAGTAATTTCAGCCACAACTAAATCATCTCTTGGACTGACTTTAAGGTTAGCTTTGGCTTGAAAACATTCAGCACATCATAACAATGTATGAAAGCTGCAGCTACGGATACGTTTCACTGAGAAACCTAGATCCCATTTGAATCTTTTATTTCCTAGAAGAAGAAACCACAGCCCAGGAGATGAATTACTGCAAAACTGCAAAACCCGCATGCTCTGTTAAGCTAATACATAGCCTTGCTTTCAATCCAGTAATTTCTCCAAAATAGATTTCTCCAAAATAGTGCCTACCTCGCATTAAATTATTATACCCTATTGACATTCCCACATATCAGACACCACATACTCACCCGGAACCATTTTGGATTTTTGTCGTTTTATACCATGCCAGACCCCTCGCCCCAGGCTTTCTGAGGTTTGTCTTATCATCTCCTCATACCTCTCTACCTTTAGCAAGTTTTATTATGGTCGCTGAGGAGATAGGAGACCGTGGTTCATAAGTTAAGCAGGCAAGAGTAGACCATGCAGCAGGACAACGGGAGAGCGGACAGGTGCCCAAGCCTCAAGTTCACTACGACTCTGCTCCCTAAATGGAGCTCCAGCCACAGAGAGGCTAACACAGCTTTCCAGAGCCTCGTGTTGTATTACAAAAGAGCAGCTTTTCACTCAGTGAGAATAAGGCGCTTTCTATGTAAAGCGATTTTTATCTTCAGCAGAAAGCAGCAGCAAAACAAAGCCGTTTTTCACTCTGCTCAGAGCTCCGATCTTCACATACATCTCTGTAAGTCAACAGGATTGGGGAAAGAGAATTTCCCCCTGAGCATCTATTTATAGTTACACAGTACAAATCGCTATATACTTGAAAATCACTTAACCACATTTCAATCATGTTAGTAAAACCCTGCGGCTGGCAGCACATCCCCCCTTTCTGAGGTGAACAGGCTGATTGTATAAATTTAAATCTGTGTGTGTCAGGGGTGGGACTGGGGGACAGTGGGGCTGGGTGGGAGAGAGCCTGAGTGAGAGTGAGAGAAAGTGATCTAATGTGGAAAATGACAACAAAATACAGGTAGCTGTGACCTAAATGTTTCCCCCACCCCCATCCTGTGACTTAGTAACTCTGCAAACTTTAAGGCATTTGCCAATAACCCTTTGTTGGAGACAGACATCAGAGAATGTGGATCATTGTAATGTTGCTGCAAAGCCTGGAACTGCCTATCTCTTGTCCAAGTTTCTTAAAAGAGATCCCTGGGGCCAGAGCTGTGGTGCAGCAGGCTTAGCCTCCGTCTGCAGTGCCAGCATTCCATATGGATGCTGGTTGATGTCCTGGCTGCTCCTTTTCTAATCCAGTTCTCTGCTTATGGCCTCTAAAAGCAGTAGAAGATGGCCCAAGTACGTGGGCCCCTGCATCCGCTTGGGAGACCAGGAAGAAGCTCCTGGCTCCTGGCTTCAGAAGGGCTCAGCTCTAGCCATTGGGGTCATTTGAGGAATGAACCAGCGGATGGAAGACATCTCTCTGTTCTCTCTGTCTGTCTGTCTGTAACTCTATTTCTCAAATAAATAACTAAAATCTTTAAAAAAAAAAAAAAAAGAAGAAGAAGAAGGAGAAGAAGAGATCACCTTAACTCTCATTTGGTCCTTAGAGACTGGTTGTTTTACCTACTCAGCATTCATTCTGTTTTCAGCCTGAAGCAATTACCCAAGAATACTAAGAAAATCATTCTTGCTCCATTCTCAGTTATGTGGGTTAAGTGGGATTTGATGTGGCCCAGACCTGGCCAATGGGAGGTAAGCAGTTCCATTACCTGGACCACACAATGAGCTATTGGATACGCATGTGACACAGCTAGGCCTGTGAAGCTTGATCCCAGGGTTTCTGTGGCACTATCGGGAAACAAGTGGTCACCCTTGCCATCTCAAGGAGAGATCTTTCCAGAAATGGACACAAATCCAGAAGAAAGCAGCATCAAGTGACAGAGGGGTTGGGGGTTAGGAGAGAGAGATTCAGCATTGGCATGTTGCATCGTGTCATATTCCAAATCAAACTGCATCCTTGCAACCTTCAGTTTCTTAACACTACAAATTCCATCTATTTTTTTGGCTTAGGCATTTTTGTTTGCTCCTATCATGTTCAACAAAAATTCTTGATTAATATAAATTGAAAATCATTTTTTTAAAGAAAGCTTCACCGGAGGCATCACAATACCAGATTTCAGGACATACTACAGGGCAGTTATAATCAAAACAACATGGTACTGGTACAGAAACAGATGGATAGACCAATGGAACAGAATAGAAACACCAGAAATCAACCCAAACATCTACAGCCAACTTATATTTGATCAAGGATCCAAAACCAATTCCTGGAGCAATGACAGTCTATTCAACAAAGGTGCTGGGAAAACTGGATTTCCACGTGCAGAAGCATGAAGCAAGACCCCTACCTTTCACCTTACACAAAAATCCACTCACATGGATTAAAGATCTAAATCTATGATCCAACACCATCAAATTACTAGAAGACATTGGAAAAACCCTGCAAGATATAGGTACCGGCAAAGACTTCTTGGAAAAGACCTCGGAGACACAGGCAATCAAAGCCAAAATTAACAATTGGGATTGCATCAAATTGAGAAGTTTCTGTACTGCAAAAGAAACAGGAGAGTGAAGAGGCAACCGACAGAATGGGAAAAAATATTTGCAAACTATGCAACAGATAAAAGATTAATAACCAGAATTTACAAAGAGATCAAGAAACTCCACAAAAACAAAACAAACAACCCACTTGAGAGATGGGCCACGGACCTCAATAGACATTTCTCAAAAGAGGAAATCCAAATGGCCAACAGACACTTGCAAAAATGTTCAGGATCACTAATAATCAGGGAAATAAAAATCAAAACCACAATGATGTTTCACCTCACCCCAGTTAGAATGGTTCACATACAGAAATCTACCAACAACAGATGCTGGCAAGGAGGTGGGGAAAAAGGGACACTAACCTACTGTTGGTGAGAATGCAAACTGGTAAAGCCACTATGGAAGTCAGTTTGGAGATTCCTCAGAAACCTGAATATAGTCCTACCATACAACCCAGCCATCCCACTCCTTGGAATTTATCCAAAGGAAATTAAATTGGCAAATAAAAGAGCTATCTGTACCTCAATGTTTATTGCAGCTCAATTCACAATAGCTAAGACCTGGAACCAACCTAGATGCCCATCAACAGTAGAGTGGAAATTAAGAAAGAAATTACGGCACATGTACTCTACAGAATACTATACAGCAGTCAAAAACAATGAAATCCGGTCATTTGCAACAAAATGGAGGAATCTGGAAAACATCATGCTGAGTGAATTAAGCCAGCCCAAAGGGACAAATATCATATGTTTTCCCTGATCAATGACAACTAACTGAGCACCAAAAAGGAAACCTGTTAAAGTGAAATGGACACTATGAGAAACAATGAGTTATCAGCCCCTGTCCTGACTGTTAAGGAACAACTTAATACTTTATCCCTCTTAGTATTTTTTTTTGTTCTACTTAATACTATTGGTTAAACTCTTTAATTAACACAATTATTCTTAGGTGTTTAAATTTAACTGAAAAGTTATCCCTGTTAAATATACAAGTGGGAATAAAGGAGGAGATGTACAGTTTGGCACATGCTCAATCGGACTTGCCCCAAATGGTAGAGCTAGAAATGTGCCAGGGGATTCCAATTCAATCCCATCAAGGTGCATGTGGCAATGCCATCTCACTGGTCAAAGAGATCAGTTTCAGTTCACAATTGATCATAATGAAAGGATTAAGAGTCAAAGGGATTACATAAATAAGACTAGTGTCTGCTAATACTAACTGAAGAATAAAAAAGGGAGAGAACAATCCAACATGGGAAGCGGGATACACAGCAGACTCATAGAAGGGCAGATGTCCTAAACAGCACTCTGACCTCAGAATCAGTCCTTAAGGCATTCGAATCTGGCTAAAAAGCCCATGAGAGTATTTTAGGCATGGAAAGCCAAGACACTCTAGAAAAAAAAAAAAACCCTAAATGAAAGATCTCTGTGAGTGAGATCCCAGCTGAAAGAACGGGCCATCAAAGAAGGAGGTACCTTTCTCTGAAGGGAGGAGAGAACTTCCACTTTGACTATGACCTTGTCTAAATAAGATCAGAGTTGGCAAACTCAAAAGGTTTCCATAGCCTTGGCAACTCATGACAAGAGCCTCCAGTGATTACTGACACCATAAACAAGAGTGTCAATTTATTAAATCAACAACAGGAGGCCGGCGCCACGGCTCACTAGGCTAATCCTCCACCTTGTGGCACCAGCACGCCAGGTTCTAGTCCAGGTTGCCCCTCTTCCAGGCCAGCTCTCTGCTGTGACCCGGGAGTGCAGTGGAAGATGTCCCAAGTACTTGGGCCCTGCACCCCATGGGAGACCAGGATAAGCACCTGGCTCCTGCCATCAGATCAGCGTGGTGCGCCGGCCGCAGCGCACTGGCTGCAGCGGCCATTGGAGGGTGAACCAACGGCAAAGGAAGACCTTTCTCTCTCTCTCACTGTCCACTCCGCCTGTCAAAAAAAAAAAAAAAAGGCTAAATCAACAACAGGAGTCACTGTGCACTTACTCTCCCTGTAGGATCTGTGTCCTTAATGTGTTGTACTATGTGAATTAATGGTATAACTAGTATTCAAATAGTACTTTACACTTTGTGTGTTTCTGTGTGGGTGCAATCTGATGAAATCTTTACTTAATATATCCTAAATTGATCTTCTCGTATATTAAGATAATTGAAAATGAATCTTGATGTGAATGGGATGGGAGAGGGAGGGGGAGATGGGAAGATTGTGGGTGGGAGGGAGGTTATGGGGGGGGGGAGCCACTGTAATCCAAAAGCTGTGCTTTGGAAATTGATATTTATTACATAAAAGTTAAAAAATTTAAAAAATAAAAATAAAAAATAAAAAATTAAAGAAGGCTTCAATAGAAATAACAAAATCAGTTGATTTTGTCATCACTCTCAGCTAAGTTTCTGAAGCCCTCATGAAAGCTAAATGGCCCTCAGGTACAGCAACAAATTTTAAATTTACGGTTGATCTTTGTCTACTGTTTAATCCATAGCACCTCCCACAGCTGCTGATGACCCAGGTGCCACCCCAGCCCCATGAGATGAGGTGCCTTCCACGCTTCTCTCTGTGCCTTCGTTCAGAGGCTCAGCACCAACGACAGGAGCTTTAACCCAGGAGGAGTGCATCCATGGTTGGAAGAGCTTTTGGAAGTCCCAGGCTATACTTTCAAACTTGCCCCACAGGCCACCTGGCCCTCTTGATAAACCCTTCACACCCAGTGTAAGCAAATTCCAAATGATTACAGTGACCAGGAAATCACTGCTAAATAGAAATGAGAGATCTCTGAATACACTGAGAATCATCTGACCTTCGGTCCGCGTTACACTAAATATTTTTAATTCCAAGTATAGATGATGTGAGGCGCTTCGGAATGTTCTTACTGGATACAAAATACCAGCTTTGACAAGAGTCCATTGAAAATACTAGCAACAAGAATATCTAATTCCTAGCTAGCCCTGTCTTTGGGGCTCCTTCACAACCCTGTTAAGTAATTCCTCACATATATTTTAAAGATTTATCTATTTATTTGAAAGTCAGAATAACAGAGAGAGGGAAATAAAGAGAGAAAGGTCTTCCATCTGCTAGTTTACTCCCCAGATGGCTGCTATGGTCAGGGCTGGGACGGTCTGAAACCAGGAGCCAAAAGACTCATTCAGGTCAACCATGTGGGTGGCAGGAGCCCAAGCACTTGGGCCATGTTCTGATACTTTTCCCAGGCCATAGCAGAGAGCTGGATCAGAACAGGAGCCGCTAGGACACACACTGGAACCCACATGGGATGCTGGTGTTGCAGAACAGTGGCTATTCCCACTATAGCACAATTCCAGACCCTTCAGCCTCATTTTTTTTTTAGAAATTTTTTTTAACTTTTAGTTAATGAATATAAATTTCCAAAGTACAGCTTATGGATTACAATGGCTCCCCCCCAACTTCCCTCCCACCCGCAACCCTCCCCTCTCCTGCTCCCTCTCCCCTTCCATTCACATCAAGATTGATTTTCAATTATTTTTATATACAGAAGATCAGTTTAGTATATATTAAGTAAAGCTTTCAACAGTTTGCACCCACCCAGAAACACAAAGTGAAAAATACTGTTTGAGTACTAGTTATAGCATTAAATCACGATGTACAGCACATTTTTTTAAAGATTTACTTTACTTATTTAAAAGGCAGAGTTATACATATAGAGAGAGGAGATGGAGAGACAAAGAGAAAGAACTTCCATCCGCTGGTTCACTCCCCAAATGGACACAACAGTCGGGACTGGACCATACTGAAGCCAAGGCCCAGGCACTATATCCAGGTTTCCCACACGAGTTGCAGGGGTTTGAGTACTAGGACCATTGTCTACCTTTCCCAGGTGTATTAGTTGGAAGATGGTTTGGAAGCAGAACACCTGAGACTCTAACCAGCTCTCTAAAGTGGGATGCCAGCACTGTAGGCCGTGGCCTCACCTGCTGCATTCAATGCCAGTCCCTTCACTCCCATTCTAAGCATGGGCTTAGAGAAATAAAGGAAGTAGCTTAAGCAAGTGATGGAGCAGATTGAAACTCACTTCCGTCTCAATGTAGAGGGGTAAGCCAGCCAGCCAGCCATCACAATGAAAGGGATGAATGCGAGAGAACCTCAGAAAGTTCATGGAAAAAAATCAGAATTAAAAGATAAATGTATTTGGGTGCAAAAAAGGTTTTGAAATCCATTTTTAGATTTTTTTGTAATGTGTATTTTTCACAAATTTTTTGAAAACCCTTTGTATGCACAGATTTCAGAATTTTTCACACCCAAGTTAATGTAGCTTTTAATTCCATTTTCCATGAACTTTTTGAAGATCTTGCACATCGGAATGCAGGTCAGTGAAGCCTGCTCTCCAGCAGTGGGGAGAACAGCATAGTCTTGCCAGGGTTGGCCTAGGAACTACTTCACCCAATGGGATTCTAAGCAACGGGTTCCAGCACAGTCTTGGGAGGTGTCACAGCCAGATGTCTCGCATTGTGCTAGACGTGCCTGGACGACTGTCCTGAACCCTTTCAAAGTGTTGTGCCTTTATCACCTGGACCGCGGACAGAAAGGCAAGATCTTAGGTCCCATCCCAGATCTATGGAATCAGAATTTGCATCTTTAACAACACACACAGACACAAACAATTCAGGCGCATGTTAAACTTTGGGGCAGACTAGTCTGGAACAATGCTATCAAACACCTTGGACAGGCAGCATCAGCATCAGCATCAGCATTAATGTGTTAGAGGAGCAGAAGGAGGGAGGAATGGAAGGAAAAAAGACAGCTAAGCAAAGAAAGGAAAAGAAGGGAAGGGAGGAAGAGGAAAAAGCTAGATTGGCTAGAAATTCTTACATGTCACAAGAACGGGGTGCTGGAATTAATGTTAGCTTAGTCAGGGAAGACAGTATAGTGTAATGACTTAGTGTCAGCCACTCTGAAGGTTTACATCTTTTTTAATTATCATGATTACGCAACTGACTGGTTTCTTTCTAGTGGCAAGAAACACGCTGCTTAAGCGACATCAGCAGCCCTTGGAGCACATGTGTGAGGAAAGCAGAGAGGAAATGTCACTCAGGCAAGAGGTGGGTGTTTTTTGATTCCTGGAAGAAAACCAAAGGGCTTCGTTTGCCCCTCTCCTCCCTGGGTCAGGAGGTCTGGCCTCGACCCACTATTCATCCATTCTTTTCCTTTCCAGCCCTTTTACCTTTCATTCGCTTCACCGTATTTTCTCCCAGCAGGAGGAAAATGATGATAATACCCATCAAAAAAGAGGTCAAATAGCACAGGAAGAAAATATCTCAAGGACTCTAATATTAAACTAACATCTGAACTTCCCACCCAGCCCCCTTTGCTGCTCAGCACCCACAGAGAGCGAAGTCAAGGGGGCCAGGCAGTTTTGGCCTCCAGTTTGGATCTGTTGAACTTCAAAATGTCAAAGTTTAGGCAACATCTCAAAATATGGCCTTTTCTCCTTTAAACTGAAATGATGGTCTGCTCCCTCCTGCTTTTTTGTACCCTGAGGTGGCTGTCCTTTATTAGAGTATGATCTTTCAGTGCCAAAACTTTGGTTATCTTCTCCACAATGAGGAGGATTCACAATGGCCGTCAAAGACCTGAGAACTTCATAGCTGGAGCTGGTGCATACAAGTCTGATTTGGAAACTCTGCCTCAGCTCTGAACACTTCTTCAAAAAGGCAGGATATTTGCAACACAAAGAATAAGGCATTTTCTGGGCTGCCAGAGAAGAGGAACTTAGAGCTATTCTAAGGAGTGCATGCAGAAGAAAAATCCCAGAATTGGGAGACCACGTTCACCAGTTCACATTTATAGGAACATCTTGTAGCCGGAATATTACCTAACAATGTCTAGTGCAAGTTCATCTGGTGCTTTCTGTGTTTCCAGTGTAGACCACTGTGGGGACCCATGGATAGGCTTGCCATGGGACCCCCCCATGCTGGGCGTGGCTTATAGCAGTAATGTGGATGTAGCAGCTGATTGAACTTTCCATCTAGCTGAGGATCGTGGAAAACAAGATGGCGCTGATGCCCTGCCTGCTGCGTGACTCCACAGCTGATCGTGATCAAGTGCCGGATTGGAGAGCTCTGTGCATGGACTGTAATTGATTGACTGTGATTGGTTGAATTCTGTATATAAGCAGACCGCGGGAGAAGGAAGGGGGCTCGCCAGCTTTCCCCCTTAAGGAACGTGCGTGCCATCTCTCCCCCTTCTCCCGGTTCCCCCACTCTCTTTCCCACTCCTTCTAAGTAAAAGTCTCTTGAAGACCGATTAGCTGCGAGCAGCGTCGTTCCTTCTGCGGCCGGAGGAGTCAACAGACCACATATTCGAAGACATACAAGGAGTCACAGAAAATGCACTTAGAGGAGAAGGTAGAATTGAGGAAAGTTATAAAATACACAGAGAATTGTAAGGGGTATATTCCCTGTCCCCTGAATACTAAAAAAAGAATTCCCTTAAACACTCTGTGTGTGGTAGAACAAAATTTCCAGGTGAGAAATCTTATCTTTTCATGAAGTAAAATCCCTGAAAATTCCCTACACAAATTTCCCGGAAGTCAAAGCACCAGTCCAACGCTTTTCCACCTTTGGTGTGCAGTAATTCTTGTGAAGTGGATATTGGATAAATATTGGATAGCACAGTTATTCTTCAAATTTAGCTTCATACTTAATTTTCTATATAATTTGTGATAGTTGCTTGAAGTGTATTCATTCATTTTCACTTTATTTGGAAGGTAGATAGGCAGAGAGACAAAGCTCTTTCAACTATAAATTCATTCCCCTAAGCACCCATAATAGCCAGGGCTGGCCAGGTTGACTCCAGGGTCATCTCCTCTGTGGGTGGCAGAGACCCAGATACCGAGAGCCATTGTCTGCTGCCTCCCAGGGTGTTAACTTTGAGCAGGAAGCTGAATGAGAAGTGGGGCAATTGGGACTTGAACCAGGCGCTCTGATGTGGGATGTGGGCGTTCCAAGCAGTGACTTCAGTACTGGGCCAAATGCCTGTCCCAGTTTCTTGAGCTTTTAGAGTTCCTGGTCTGAAATGATGATGGCATAATCACCATTGTCCCCACATAGGCACGCTGTGATTGAGTAAAATTATACATGCTGCATGCTTAGCATCAAATACGCATTCAGTAAGTCTTATCTCTATGCTCTGGGGGACCAGGATACACAAATGGTGGTGGTGGTGGGGTGAGTAAAGTTCCTTTACTGTGAGGCAAAACTCAGCTTTCTCTTGCTATATCCTCTGGGGAGGAGGATACTTTGCATAAAAAGAGGACTATCCCCAGGAGATCCACTTTTATCAGACACCCAACCTCCCTGCGCTGTGGGCAATATTCACAGGAGAAACTGGAGAATATTAATCCACCAAAGCCTCTTTTGCTTGACTGAGCCCAAGAGTGGATGTGCCTCATTAAAGACCAGTCAGGCAGGACACATAGCTTCAAATTATGGTAACAAGCCAATTAAATCCACACACTTAACTCTAGGAGTTAGGCAGCATCCTCTAGAGAGGCAGGTACAGAACACAGATCAATTACTGGACCAGGGTGACCAGCTTCCTTGGCATCCCTCTCCCTGTCCCCTTCCCACAGCCCCAGGCTCCATTCCATCTGCCTCTTCTCTGACCGCAGACCTCCCTTGGGAGGTGTTCTCTGGAATGGCCCCTGCTAGCAAGCCACATCAGAGTGTTGGCAGCCCTGTGCCCTAGACTTGCAGAATTTCAAATGTGAAGCAAGTTTGGGTAAACAAAGACTAGCTGCACAATGTAACTCAGAGGGATGTGAAAATTCAATAAGTTTCTAAAAGTAAGCCAAATGCCAGTATCATCAGGGGTGATACTGAAGGGGCATCAGTGATTTACTTAGGGTCGACCTGCTCATACCTACTCTTTTGTGTAAAGACAGAACTTACATTTCCTATAAAACCTTCAACTTTGCAATCCACATATTACAGATCTCTCCAATTAAAGTGATTTTATATTTTGAGCTCATTCTTTTAAGCCAAAGATCAAACTGTACACTCTACCAACTGCTAGGACACCTTATGGCAGAGTGTAAAAGTTTAAGTGACCATCCCAGCTGTAAATTAAATGGCACTACATGACATAGATGACATTCCACGTCTGTCTCAATTCAGCCTCCATACTGGCCACTTTGCTCCAATGGCATTCTTGCCAGGAGTGCTTTCTTTTGCCTTCGAAGGAAGTATTTTATGTCTTAAAGGGCAACAGTTACATGGGCAGAAAGAACAAAAACTTGCTGACTCTGTCGGGGGAGTATAATCTAACAGCTCCATTCAATTTAGAAACTCAAGACATTAGCAATCCATAGACGGCATAATTTTTTTCCCTCTTAATATTCAGGACTTTTACTTCCAGGTATAAATCCTATAAGGCAATGCACTAGAGTTGAAGGAAACATCCCAATAGTAGGAAGGCACTTGAATTAGCAATGTCAGAACTACACAGCCCCATGTAGGGGACTGACTTTTAGTCACTCAACAACTCAGGCCATGGTAAGGGGGGGCTCTGTGTGTCTTGAGCAAGCTCTGTAATAAATCTCCTAGAGAGGATCTTTCCAATCAGTGCCAAGGTCTTGCTTTCCTGTTTTATGTGATCTTTCTCAGACCTGGAGATGAACTCGGTTCAGGCTTCATTGTACACTATGCTCTGGAAAATTCTCTCTCTCGAGTGGGAATAGAGCAAATCCTCTTTCTGAGGCTTTGCAATTTTGAAGAATTCCCACTGGGAACGTCAAATAGGACATGTCCAGACCTTGCAGGAATCCAAAAGCGGTTCTTGGTAGGATGCTGGGCAAGCACGAGGAATCAACTTTAATTGAAGTGAGTTGGCCTTCATGGGAAGGAATCATTTTCACATGGAAGGACTTCTCAAATTAGGTTGATGTAGAAATCAGCAGGGCCAGGACCCTTTGGGATACACAGCAAAAATGCTGTGGTTAGACTTCCTAGCAAGAAATGACTAAGACAAAGAAAATGAAACCAACACATGTTAATAACGGCAGAGGAAAATTAAACAGGAAACTAAGATCTAAGTGATCACAGCCTCAGAAAGAGTTTTTGATAAAAGTCCTCTCAACAGAGCTTCTAAATTAAGCAAACCCATGATGATGTGAAAATACAAATAGGAAAGTAGATATTATCCCAAATCAAACACACATCTTGTGTTGCCAGAAAAAGCAATATATGAGTTCCTAAAATGAATATTATGTGAAAAATCCCAATATTTGTATGCATTTTCATATAAATATGCTAATTCTACATGGAGATATATGCTATGATAGCATATCATAATAATTATCAAAATCTTAAAGTATTCTACTTATATATTCATTTTGTTATAAAAATGGCCATGTTTGTCTTCTCAGATATAGCACTCAATTTGTCAAATTATGAAGGTTTTGAATGAACAACATATAATTAACGCTCTATTACTAAAGCAACTTTTAAACAGTTTAAGCAGACTCTCAAAAGTTTTTCCCTGTGATAAGTTATTTCTATAAACACTTTTAAAAATACTTATTTTTTATTTTTAAAACTCTAAGTATTTTTAAAACTTATTTGAAAGGCAGAGAAACAGACAAACAGACATCTCCCATTTACTAGCTCACTCCCAAATCCCTACTACAACAGCCAGGATTAGGCCAGTCTGGAGCCAGGAGCCAGAAACTCAATCTGGACCTCCCACATGCGTGGGAGGGAGCCAAGAAGGTGAACCATCACCAGCTTCCTCGAGGGTACACATTAGCAGGAAGCTGGAGGTGGGAACAGAATCAAGATATGGGAAGCAAGCATTGCAAGTGCGTTAACCACTGTGCCAAGGGTCTACCCCTGTACACGTTTTCATCAGCTATGTTAAGCTCAAAATAAGTGATTCCTATCCTAAGAGGGATATAAGATTTATTTTAAAAGGATTATGCTAAAAAGGTCTACAAAATATCCTACCAGTGATTTGTAATGATCACTATCCACCTGCCCTGTGTTGCATGAGCGTGTGGTTAACATACTTCTTTTTCTGTTTCACATGCCTCATTTCATTTCTTTGTCTCAGAGACACATACTTGAATGATTCAAAGCAGAAGATGTTAGAAATCTACCTTGTAAGCTTGCAAACTTCAATAATCTCTGTACCACGAATGACGAAGAATACTGTTGGTTTTTAAAAACCCACTTTTTATTTTACCTAATTGATATTAATGAGCTACTATTGGGTACATCATTATTACTTGGAAACCGAAGACACATTAAAATAAAGATATTAATATAATTAACTATACATTAAAATAAAGAATTTGAAAATAAATGTCGACATACACTAACCTGACAATCACCTCTGCACTGCAGTTCACTTCAGAAACAGTTTGACAGTGTAGTCAGAACACCTGGACTGGGAGTGGGTGCTCAGTTTCACAGTTAAGATTAAACTCCCTTTGCCTGGGTTCTATTTCTACCTCCTGCTCCTGACTCTACCTTCCTGCCAATGTGAGCCTTGGGAGAAAAAGTGATTCTTTTTCCAGACCTAGACTAAAGACTGAGAATGTTGGTGCCTACTGCTTCTCCAGGCCCAGGCAGTTTCCTGGTGTGAGGGGCAACATGGGTGACTTTGGGTCCTGATTCTCCAATCCCTTACTGTAACACTTGGAGCAAGTAACCCAGGCTTTCAGCTTCAATCCTTTCTTCTGGTGAAATCTCTATCATCTCTCCCAGAACCAGCTTCTAGCAACTTCTAGTCCATGAGCAAGTCCTGGGCCTCAGTGTTCTCATAGAAACTGTGTGTGTTTAAAGAATTATTTATTTGTTATTTATTTATTAAGCAGTGACAGAGTGAGAGAGACAGAGCACAAGAGATCTTCTAAACATTGTTCACTGGCCAGATGGTTGCAAGGAGACAGAAACTCCTTCCAAGTCTCCCACATGGGTGGCACGGGCCATCTTCCACTGTTTCCCTAGGTGCATTATCAGGGGCGTGGATCTGAAGCAGAGAAGTTGAGATTCGAACTTGTGCTTCAGTATGGATGCCAGCATTGCAGGTGGCAGCTTAACCCAACTGCACTACAAAGCTGAACATGTTTGTGTGTTTAAAGCATCTGTTCTACCTTACTATGCAGGATTACAGTCAATTTTACATAAAATATTTATATATATTTCAGGAAAAAATATGAGACCATCAATCAGGATGGTAGCACAAAGGAGATTAACAAGCACCATATGTGTTAAGTATTAACATCCTAGTGAAATTCCATGATAAAAAGATACACTGGTTTTGTGGCACAGTGGGTTAAGCTGCCACCTGTGATGCTCACATCTCATGAGTGCCGTTTGAGTCCCAGCTGCTCCACTTTCTGATTCAGCTACATGCTGATGCTACTGGGAAAGCAGTGGAAGATGTCCCAAGTACTTGGGTCCCTGGGAGACCCAGACAGAGTTTCAGGCTCCTGGCTTCAATCTGGCCCACCATGGCCATTGTGGGCATTTGGGGAGTGAACTAGTAGATGGAAGATTACGCTCCCCTCTATCCTCTGTTCTGTTTCTCCCTCTCCCTCTCTGTAGCTGCTTTTCAAGTAAATAAATAAGTCTTTTTTTAAAAAGATACACTGGTGTCCACTGTAGAAATCTATCTCCATGATGTTTTAGGGTCAACACTGTGTGAGGCACGCTAGAATCCCTGAATAACAGTAAGCTCTCAAATTCACAAGTACTTGTCTAAGAACAGGTACTAAGCTGACTAACCAGAATTGTTGTGTTTTATCAGGTATCTGTCTTCCTGGCTAGGTAGGACAATCCGCTATTCAAATAAACAGTATAACATTATCAATAAAATTACAGACATCATGGAAATGTGCACAGTGTTGCGAAGATTTTAAATGCATAGAACAGGCAATGTCTAGCATCCCTGGAATCATGCCATCTCTTGATCACATTAGACGAATTCCTGGACCAAGGACACAGGTTTGAGGAGACATTGGTAATCAAGGCATGAGGGTGGGGAAAACAAACAAAACCTGATAAGAATGCAAACACCAACAAAAGTATATAACTAATGGAAAACAGCCCCTCAATTAGATTTAGTTTTGGACAAATTGACAAAAGCCATTAAATCACTTAGAGATCAGACGTAGGCGAGATTCTCAGATTTGGTCAAAATACAACATAAGAGGTAGGCATTGTGACATAGCAGGTTAAGCTATCACATGGGATGCTGCCATCCCATATGAGCACAGGTTGGTATCCCATCTGCTCCACTTCCAATCCAGCTCCCTGTTTATGGCCTGCAAAAAGCAGCGGAAGATGGCCCAAGTGTTTGGACCCTGCCACTCATGTGGGGGACCTGGATGAAGCTTCTGGCTCCTGGCTTCAGCCTGGTTCCACCATGGCCAATGAGGCCATCTAGGAAGTGAAGCAGCAGAAGGAAACTCTCTCTCTCTCTGCCTTTCCCTCTCTCTCTTCAACTCTGATTTTCAAATACAAAATAATTCTTTAAAAAAAATACAACACAAATGATGTGATGAGGACATTCTCTCTCTCTCATCTCTCTCTCTCTCTCTCTCTCTCTCTCTGTTACTCTGCCTCTCAAACACAATTCAAAAGTGAATTTCATATTTGTGAAAAAACAGAAATACATACTTTTTTTTTTCAAAATGTGCATTTCCATGGACAATTTGAAGATGCCCTAGCACATGAAGGAACACATCATCCTATAGAAATCAGATTTTGACAAAGTAGGTGATACAATTTTATTTTTTATCAATTCCTTTTTTTATCAATTCCTTGTGAAGGGATATCAAAAGTGAAACAAATTCTTCTTTTTTTCATTTTGTAACCTAACTTGGGGACTTCACAAACGTTAATTACTGGGATACAGAGACTAAGCTGAAAAGGGAAAGGAATCTCTGGAAAATGCAGTGACACCCCTGGTGGTATAATTTTTACTTAGCAAATCAGCAAAGACAGCCTAGGGCCTTTCCATTCAAAACGCAACCCAGAGTCTTGCCACAGCACAGGGCAAGTTCAAAAAACTAAGAGACCTGGCCCCAGCCCACGTTCCCTGAGTCAGAACCTTCGGATACACAAAATTCCCAGGCAGATACACAAAATTCCCAAGTAACTTGAGAATCCCTGCCTTAATCTTCTTTGGGACTCCTGATCTGAGCCCAGCAGAACCTGAGATATCAGTGTTCAGAGAAGAGCTCTCAAGTGACTTGAAAATTACATTGGTGGGGCTCTTCTGCCTGGGGATGCACAGGAAATAAAGATGTCATAGCATGTTTCTGACAGAATTCAGTTCTGTTGCTGTCTGGGGAAAGCAAGTAAACCTGGAAAAATTTGGAAAGACACATTGAGTCTTCTACTGATACTCTCACATGCCCTGAGTGAGGTAGACCAGAAGGCTCCCCTAGTCATGTACACCTAAATTATTTGTGCTATGATTCTGGGGAGCCTGGATTTCTTGGGCTGTGCTATTAGTATTTTCTGGAGTTTCGATGTGAAAATATTCTCTGAACACTTACATTCACCATGGCAACCACACCATTTCCAGTCACAACACAGTTTCTCACTGCTTTGAAAAAAATTATGTCAAAGAAAATACTTCAGAGTAAATAGAAAATTCATTGTAATGATTTTTGAGAGAGAGAGACAAGTTCAGAACAGCAGAACAGAGATTCTCAAAACGTTGACAACAAGCCATGGCAGGTCCTGACCCACTGGACCCAATATGTTCTCTGGCCTGAATCATGTCAGCCATTACCAACCATCACATACTAACTGTCAGCCCTGCTTTCTAAACCAATTTAGCCACTTAAAAACTATTTTTGAACAATTTCATATTTACCAAAAGTTGTAAAAATACTCCAGATAACTCTTTTCCACCGTTAATCGGTTTCTTCAAATAGTGGATGTGCAATCTCAGCCCATTTGACAGGACTGCAAAATTAACATGAGGACTCTACTCTGAGTAGACTGAAGTAGGATCTCACTGGTCTTTTTTTCACGTTTGTCCTTTTTGTGTTCCTGGATCAAACATTGCATTTAGAACCTCATCTCTGTAGTGCCAGCACTCTGTTCTGTGCCACCTTTTCCGCTTTTTCTTGTATTTAATGACCGTGAGAGTTTTGAAAGGTGTTTTATAGAATGTCCATGATTAGGGTGGGGTTGTAAGTTTGGGAGGAAAATACCAGACATGATTGTCTGTGTATTTATTACTGGTTATGTTAACCTTGGTCACTTGGTTGACATGATGTGCCCCAAGATGATCTGGTGTAAAATTACCATTTTTTGTTAAACTTTTTAAATATTCCCACACTTTGTTTTTGGAAGCAAGTCACTGAGTCCAGACCATACTCTGGTATGAGGTTAGCCACTTTTCAGAAGTATATAACAGTCCTTCTTGTGTTTACCATGTAAAAAAGAACATTTCCTCATTGGTGAAATGCTGATTGTAATAGCAATGAATTTCAAATGATACGGGGAGTATTAAACAAAATCATAGTTGTTAAGCACTTGGCCAGTGCTCATTTGTTGATGGATCCATTGATTTACAGCTCTTCATTGACACCAACTATGTCTGAGGCATTCTACTAGAAGTCAAGGTACACTATTAAAAAACAGACACAGTTCCCACCTTGAGGGAGTTAACTCTCTAATGGGGGAAGATGTTAAACACATAGAATACAACACTGCTAACTGTTCAGTTCAAGAACAAGGTCAGCATGCTATGTTAGAAATTAGATAACTGGGCCAGCACTGTGGCAAAGTAGGTTAACCCCCTGGCCTGCAGCGCCACCATCCCATATGAGCACTGGTTTTAGTCCTGGCTGCACCCCTTCTGATTCAACTCTCTGCTATAGCCTGGGAAAGCAGTAGAATATGGTCCAAGTCCTTGGGCCCTTGCACCCATGTGGGAGACCCAGAAGAAGCTCCTGGCTCCTGGCTTTGGATCAGCACAGCTCTGGCCATTGTGGTCATTTGGGCAGTGAACCAACAAAAGGAAGACCTTCCTCTCTGTCTCTGCCTCTCTGTAACTCTGCCTTTCAAATAAACAAATAAATCTTTAAAAAAAAAAAAAGAAATTAGATTACTGATGGGCAGAAGCTAACTTAAACTATGGGACAGAGTGGCTGGGCTTTGAAGGACTGCCCAAGAAACTTAGGTTTAGCAGGGCTGGCACTGCGGAGCAGTGGGTTAATGCCCTGGCCTGAAGCTGCTTTACTTCCAGTGCAGCTCTCTGCTATGGCCTGGGAACAGTGGAAGATGGCCCAAGTCCTTGGGTCCCTGCAGCCACAAGGGAGACCCGGAAGAAGCTCCTGGCTCCTGGCTTCAGACCGGCGCAATTCCTGCCATTGTGGCTAATTGGGGAGTGAACCATTGGATGGAAGACCTCTCTCTCTCTCTCTCCCTCTCTCTCCTCTCTCTGTGTAACTCTATAAAATAAATAAATAAATCTTTAAAAAAAAAACCTTAGGTTTAGCTAAATCTGAAGGATGTGCAGGAGTGAGAGATGAAAGCACCAAGTGGAAGGTGTCCCATGTAGAAAAGCAACAAATGACCTATTTTATGGTGTTAGAAAAAACCTGAAACTCTGATAAGGCTGCACAAATTGAAAAATTCAAAATTAATTTTATACATGGAATGCATTTAATGACACAGTTATCTCTTAGGGTAGACATCAAGACTGTTAATAAAGAGGGCTACTGATGATCTGAATAGAGAAATTATTTCCTCAAAAAGACAATAATAACACTTCACACTACAGTGCAAGGAGATAGGAAGTACTATTATGCCCATGCTACAGGTGTACTAACTGAGGCACCAACACATTTGGTAGCTTAATCAAGCCTTGGTCTTGCAGCCAGTGTATTTTCTCTGAACCATTATGACGTTCCCAGAACTAAGAGGATTTTGTTTTTGAGAGAACCTCTGGAAACGAGAAATAGCTTTCCCATGATTGAAAGAAAACCTTGTGAAGTCACAAAGTATATGTAGAAATTGCGGAAAGTTTTCAGCTACCAGGCACTAGGGTTCCTTCAAGGTCATCCAAAAACAAGTGAGAGTAAACATTCTTTTGTTTTTCTCATACCTAAAAGGGATACTGCAGTTTAAAGGAGCTGGAGTAACTCTCTGGCTTACAGGTAGAATCTAATATTTAGGAGATATTTTGATGTAGTTTTCTGGCTTTGATAAATACTATGTACTGTATTAAAACTAGTATTCTAAAAGGAAAAACTACTAGTAAATGTATTAACTAACAAATTAATTCAGTAGTAAATCATCAATAAATTGATTCATTAGCCATTACTCTGTTCATTTAATATATATATATATATATTTGTTAAAATTGAAATCTTTGTTTATTACAGATTTAAGTGCATGTCAGCCAGAGGGAATGGACAAGTCTTTCCTTATGTATCAGCTGATCTGCAACTATCCTTTCTTCAGACACTTTAGTCAATATCTTCAGCAAAGAACAAATTCCAAGAAGCTCAGGGTCCCTTAAACATATAAATTATTATTCCCCACTAAACAACCAGCCAAGCAAACAACTGAAAACAACCATAAAGGTCTCAAGCAGAGGATTTAGTTTTCTACTAGTGAGGCCTTGTATGTGAGGACCTTAAATAAAGTGTTCAATCCTCAATACTTACATGCCTGAAGAGTTGGTGAGTGGGTTTCATGATCCGGATTTAATGATTACTATAATCAGAACCAAACCAATATATGTAAATGGATGATTGTTTTATTTTCTAAATTGGACACAAACCAGATGCATAAATCACAGGTTTGTAAGCCAAATCTAACACAAGAAAAATATTTAATAGAAGCTCATCTGAGAACTAACGGTGACTCTTTGTTCCTTCTCTATCCATTCGCATTTCTCAGATTGGATCATTCCACTTCAATCTAGTTTTGGGAGCTACAGATGACCTAAAGATGAATGAATCCTTTTCATCTGTTTTATGAGTAGTTGTTTGAGTTACTGCTTCTTTTTTTGGTAAAATGGGTACTCTCTGAAATGGTTTCTATTTTCTGTTGTAAATCAAACATCTTTTGAGTGACAAGTAGTTCATTACACAATTCATTTCCTGTCCACCTTTCAATGAGAACAAGTGGCTGCCACTTCCAGGGCTAGTTTTAGTCTGAGTACCAAATTACCTTTTCAGTTTATTACACTATGTAAGCTGACACTGTGGGATTATTGCAGGCAAGATCAATTTGACATTCTCTGGTAAATCAAATAATCTCATTACTCTCTGTGATCCACATGACACCAGAGCTCTTATTAGAGTGAGTCAGGCTAGAAAAGTCTGGAAGATCACTTTCAAAAACTAGGACTTAATTGTGATAGACCTAATGCTAAAACCTAGGAGTGTAACATCCCTATGTATCACTAGCTTGCCTCCCTAGTTACAATACCTATCCATAACAGGATCTCACTGGTTCTCATATGGATGGATTCCAGCAGTATTTTTCAGATGGCAGCCTCAGTCATTACAGCCCCCTCTCCATCATGAAGGCATATGAAAAGTACTTTATTTCAGATATTTTATAAATGATGCCACAAGTATCTTCCTTCTAGGTTTATAAATATCTTTTGAGATTTGATTGAATGCTAGGAAGGCATTTGCTGGCATTAATGAAAATTCACAAGTTAACATTCCACCTCTGCTATCAATCACCTTAGGTAGTTCAATCTTGGTATAATTGATTATCATGTTTACCCAGCAACGATTTTCACCGTCTTTATCCAACAAGTTAACATACAATGAATTCTCATGGTTTCTGTATTATCCATATTGAAGATGGATGCCTGGTATGAACCATACTCAACTCTCAACACACCATGCACACACACACACACATTTTCCTGCATCCCTTTCAGAACCCCAAAGAGATTGAATAACTAGTCATTTTTAGAGATGGGCCAATTAAGTTTACAACTTAATTAACATAAGAAATAAGTAAATCAAAACACAGTGGTACATGCTAGTGATCTCCAATATGATACTAATGTCACACAGTAACAACCGTAACCTGTATTAGAATGAGTGAAAAAACCATTTCAACTTCAAAACTCTATTATTTATAACTGACTGTTTCAATATCCTACTCATCAGATAGCAATCTGAACTTCTAACTTACTATCATGGACCAATAAAAGTGTTGTTATAACCACCCCCCCCCTTAATATTTCAGAAAATAAGTATTGGAAAATATAGAATTGGTGTCAACCATCTGCCAGAAAGTTGAAACATGATCCCATCAGCACCAGCCATGCATTTCCTGTAGGATTCTACAATTTGGTTGGAAAGATGAAAACATCAGCATATGACAGTTGGAGAGCAATGCAAGGGAGTAGATGAATGTACAGCAAGTCGGTCACAAATCAGAGGTGAGGGAATAGAGAGCAGTAACAAATGATGTTTAGACTGAGTAGCCAGTGTTGGTTTCACAAAGGAGTGAAATTTGAAGGCGGCCTAAGAGGTGGACAGAATTCCATGAAAGAAGAATGAATAGGTCATTTGGAAAGAAGGATTAAAGTACACAAAGACAGGGAGATAGCATTGTAAAACCATTTTTCCCCTTGAGAAATATACTAACTTATCTGATATAGCAGTGGCAATCACGAATATCAACCTCAAAAGGCAATGTTTACTGAGTGCTTTCTATGCCCAGCAATTATTCTAAATGTTTTATATGCATTATTTCTATGATGTATTATTTGCATGATGATGTCATCATCACACCAGGTTAAATTTGACAGAAAAGCCACAGAAATTTTAAGTTGTTGGTCAACATATATAGTAAGTGGGAGAGGCAAAATTTTAATCCAGGCACTTAGGATACAAAAAGGACTTACAACGATTATTCTTAATGGAAATTCATGCAATCACTACTTGTTAGAAATGCCTGTGGGTATCTGACTATTGAGAGTGGCAGACACTGTGAAATTTAAGAGCTCCTGCTCTAGCCAAAATGGGCAGCCACCGCTCAGCTTCAGCCTTGAGAGAAGATGACCTTGATGATGTCAGTTATGATTTTTTTTTGCACAAAAAGGTGAGAAATATAACTTAATGTGAAATCCTTTTTTATTTTTTTAAACTTTTATTTAGTAAATATAAATTTCCAAAGTACAGTTTATGGATTACAATGGCTTTCCCCCCCCATAACTTCCCTCCCACCCACACTCCTCCCCTCTCCCATTCCATCTCCCATTCCATTCACATCAAGATTCATTTTCAATTATCTTTATATACAGAAGATCAGTTTAGTATATATTAAGCAAAGATTTCAACAGTTTGCACCCACACAGAACATAAAGTGTAAAATACTGTTTCAGTACTAGTTATAGCATTAATTCACATTGGATAACACATTAAGGACAGAGATCCTACATGAGGAATAAGTACACAGTGATTCCTGTTGTTGACTTAACAATTTGACACTCTTGTTTGTGGTGTCAGTAATCTCCCTAGACTCTAGTCATGAGTTGCCAAGGCTATGGAAGCCTTTTGAGTTCGCTGACTTTGATCTTATTTAGACAAGGTCATAGTCAAAGTGGAAGTTCTCTCCTCCCTTCAGAGAAAGTTACCTCCTTCTTTGATGGCCTGTTCTTTCTACTGGGATCTCACTCGCAGAGATCTTTCATTTAGGTCATCTTTTCTTTTCTTTTCTTTTTCTTGCCAGAATGTCTTGGCTTTCCATGCCTAAAATATTCTCACGGGCTCTTCAGCCAGATCTGAATGCTTTAAGGGCTGATTCTGAGGCCAGAGTGCTGTTACGACATCTGCCCTTCTATGAGTCTGCTGTGTATCCCAAACGATCCAACGTGGGAAGTGAAATCCTTTTTTAAAAAACACTAATAGGGTGTAGTCAAAATACAGCCTGGATGGCTGAATAGGAGAAGACGTGGTGATTTTGACCAGGGGAAGACAGCAGAAGAAAAATGGAGGCAATGCATTCCTAGGGGAGAGTTGGAGGGAAATTTGCAGTGGCTACTTTACAGAAAAAAGAGGGATGCTGAGAAGCAGCATGGAAAGCCTGGATGTGCAGCAGCAAAGTGGGGACACCACCCACCGCTCCCACCACCTGGGGCTGAAGGAGTTACCAGTTCTGAGAAAGAGGTAAGAACAGACTACTGGTTATGCTGCCTGAACGAGAACCTTGCAGACCACACTGACTTGGAGTCTGGCCTGATGCCCCAGCCAGAGGAGCAGGGTGCCCACCTAACCTAGTTGGGGACAACACATTTCTTTCTCCCCATTCCCCCACAAGGATGCTTGGCAATCGGCAGGGAGAAGGTGCCATCATGATGCAAGTAGAGACTACGTAGCTCTTGGGCATTAAGACCAAGGGATTTTACCAGAGGGGAAAATCCACATTCCCCGCCGACTGAGTCTGGCTGAGAGTGTTCGCAGGGTCTGGGCACCCACTTAGGATTGTGAGGTGTTCACGTCTTCTCAACATATCACAGGCTCTGGGCTCAAACTGCCAAGAGGAAGCACCCACTGGCACTGGCAGTGGCACTGGGAATGTCTCTGTTCTCGCCATGGACTGGGCAGATTCACTGGGCTGAGAGGGGATCCTCTGCACTCGTGACTGTGGAAGCCTTGCGGTGCTGTGACTGTGGTGATCCTGTGATTGCACAGTAGGGCATGGGGTGTAGCTAGGTCTCTGGGCCCTGCTTGATGTCACCCTGGATTCTTGCCCCACCCTACAACACTGACCAGAGCTCCCTGGCCCCACTGAGCCCATGCCTGTGGGCATTCACTGATGGAAAAGACCCTCTACTAAGCCACAAAGGCAAAGTTCAAATACAAAAGCCATCAGAGGAGAAAATCAAGTGTTTCCATAGATGCCTAAAAATAAGTGCAGAAATGCAAGAAACAAGAACAGGAAACAACATGTCTCAACCAAAGGTACACAACAAAATTCCAATATTGGAATCTGAAGTCAAAGAAATTGATGAAATGCCTGAAAATGAATTCAAAAGAATGATCATAAAATTACTCAGAAACACAGAGAAAGAAATTCATGAGATAAAGAAATACATGATATGAATGAAAAATCTTGCTGATAAATAGAGAGAAATCAAATTGAAATCAAATTGTGGAGAAATCAAATTGAAATATGAGAAATGAAAAATTCAATAGGTCAAATATAAAACATAGTGGAAAGCCTCACAACAGACTTGGTGAGGAGGAAAAAACAATATCAGAGCCAAAAGACAAATCTTTGGAAATATCTCAGTCAGACAAAAAAAAAATAAAAGAAATAAAGAAAAAGAAAAAAGTTAGAAAAACAGAAAACAGTGTTTGAGATTTATAGGATATTATAAAATGACCAAACATATGTGTCTTAGGACTTTCTTAAAGTATAGAAAGAGAGAATGGATTAGAAGGTCTATTCAGATAAATAAGAGCAGAAAACTTCCTTAATTTGGAGAAAAAAAGGGACATCTAAGTATAGCAAGCATATAAAACTCCTAATAGATATGATAAGAAAAGATTTTTGGAGCCAATGCTGGGGCGTAAAGGTTAAACATCTGTCTGCAGTGCTGGTTTTCCATATGGGTGCTAATTCGAGTCCCGTTGGAACCCCTTCTGATCCAGCTCCTTGTTAATGTGCCTGCAAAAGTAGTGGAAGATGTCCCAAGTCCTTGGGCCCCTGCACCCACATGGAAGACCCTGAAGAATCTCCTGGCTCCTGACTTCGGCCTGGTCCACCCCTAGCCATTGTGGCCATTTGGGTAATGAACTAGCTGATGGAAGATCTCTCTCTCCTCTCTCTCTTTCCCTCTTTCCCTCTCTCACCACCCTTTCTCCCTCTCTATTTCTTCTTCTTTCTCAATATCTCTGCCTTTCAAATAAATAAATGAATCTTTAAAAACAAAGACTACATCTGCCTTCACGGTGGCTAATATATAACCACTGTGTTTGCTCTTTGGAGATAATGTGCTAAAGACATACAAATACTCCTAGACTGCCAGACCTCAGAGGCTTGATCTCTCTTTTGAAAGAAAAGAAAACAACTTCACCAAGACACATTGTAGTTAAAATTTAAACAGTAAAACATAAAGAAAATATTATAAAACATGTAGGAAATATGTAGGAGAGAAACACCAGATTAATTTCAGAGGATCCCCAATTAGACTAATATGTGTTACTTCATCAGAAACCCTACAGGGTAGGAGAGAATGGAGATACATGGTCCAAGTCCTAAGAGAAATAAACTATCAACCCAGAGTTCTGCACTCAGCAAAGCTTTCATTTATAAATGAAGGTAAAAATAAAGACCTTCCAAAACAAGAGAAATTTAAAGAAGTTGTCATCTCTTGTATAGCCTTACAAATGATTCTTAAGGATGTACTACACACAGAAACAGAACAGTAGGCATCATTATGAATGAATGTGAAGGCAGAATAATCCTAGTAAAAGTGCAAAGGAAATCCAAAGCAAACAATAGGAATATGTATGGAAAAATGATAGGAACAAATTGTTACTTATCAATAATAACCTTGAAAGTAAATGGACTATATTCCCCATAAAATATATGGACTAAGGGCCTGTGCTGTGGCATAGCAGATAATGCCACCGCCTACAGTGCTGGCATCTCCTGTGGGTACCGGTTTGAGTCAGCTACTTCACCTCTGATCCAGCTCTCTGCTATGGCCTGGAAAAGCAGTGGAAGATGGTCTAAGTCCTTGGACCCCTGACCATGTAGGGGACCAGGAATAAGCTCCTGGCTCCTGGCTTCAGATCGGCACAGCTTCAGCCATTGTGGCCATCTGAGGAGTGAACCAAAGGATGGAAGGCCTCTGTCTCTTGCCCTGCCTCTCTGTAACTCTGCCTTTCAAATAAATGAATAAATCTTCTTTTTATAAAAAAGGATACAAACTGGCCGAATGAATTAAAACACAAGACCCATCTATTTCCTGCCTAGAATAAACACACCTTACCAAGAAGGACACACTCATACTGAAAGTGAAAGGATGGAAAATGATATTTCATGTAATGGAAACCAAAACCAACCAGGTGTAATCATCCTAATATTAGACAAAATAGAATTTAACACAAACAATGTTAAAAGAGACAAAGAGCATTCTGATGAATAAAATATCAATTCAACAGAAAGATGTGACTATAATGAATTTATATGCACCCAATACCAGGATGCCTGGCTATTTAAAACAAATGTTAATGGATCTGAAGGGAGACATAGACTGCAATACAATAGTAATTGGGGACTTCAGCACCCCACATTCATCAATAAACAGATCAACTAGACAGAAAGCCAACAAAGAAATAACAGATCTAATCTATACTTTAGACCAAATGGATTTAACTGATATCTACAGAATAGTTGACCCCACAGCTTTTTTTACACATTCTTTTCATCAGTGCATGGAATTTTTCTAGGATAGATCATATGCTAGACCATAAAGCAAATCCCAGCACATTAAAAAAAATGAAATCACATCATGTATCTTTTCTGACCACAATGGAATGAAGCTGCATATTAACAAATTAAGAATCTCTAGAAAATGTGCAAACACATGGAGATTGAACAACATGCTCCTGAATGAACAGTGAGTCACAGAAGAACTCAAAATATAAACAAAAAATTCCTGGAAATGAATAGATGACAATACAACATATTAAAACTTACGTGATACAGCAGAAACAGTACAAAAAGCACAGTTTATTCAGTTTATTTAACATTTAGTGCCTACAACAAGAAATTGGAAAGGCATCAAATAAATGAGCTATCAGTATGTCTCAAGGACCTAGAAAAACAAGAACAAAGCAAATTCAAAATTAGTAGGAGGAAAGAAATAATTAAAAATAGAGAAGAAATAAAACCAAAACAAATACAAAAGAACAGTAAAATAAGACCTGGGTTTTTTGGAAACAAACAAACAAACAAGCAAAATTGATTCAACTATGACTCAACTAATCAAAAAAAAAAAAAAAAAGAAAGGAGAAGACCCAAATTGATAAAATTAGAGCTGAAAAAGGAAATGTGAAAGCAGATACCACAAAAATACAAAGAATCATCAGAAATTACTACAACAGCTATCTGCCAACAAATTGGAAAATTTAGAAGAAATGGACAGATTTCTGAAGATTTCTTGAATTGAAGCACAAAAAAATTTAAAATCCTAAAGAGATCAATAACCAAGATGGAGATTTAATCAGTAATAAAGACTCTTCCAACGAAGAAAAGCCCAGGACCGGATGGTTTCACTGCTGAATTCTATGAAACCTTAAAAAACTAATCCCAAATGTTCAGAAATTGTTCAAAACAATCAAAAGGGAGAGAATCCTCCCAAACTCTTCCTGTGAGGCCAGCATCACTTTAATTCTGAAGCCAGAAAAAAAGATACAACAGAGCAAGAGAACCATAGATCACTGATGAAGATAGATGCAAAAATCCTCAACAAAATATTACCTAATCAAATCCAGAAACACAATAGAAAGATCATTCACTGGGACTAAATGGGCTTTATCCCTGGTATACAGGGATGGTTCAACATATGCAAATCAATACATGTGGTATATCACATTAACAAATTCAAGAACAGAAACCATGTGATTAGATCAATCAATGCAGAGAAAGCATTAGACAAAATACTACATCGTTTCATGATAAAAATCTGAAGCAAACTATGTGTAGAAGGAACATTCCTCAACACAATCAAGGCAATATATTACAAACACACACCCAGCATCGCACTGAATGGGGAAAAGTTGGAAGCTTTTCCACTAAGATCCAGAACCAGACAAGGATGCCCATTCTCACCATTGCTATTCAATAGAGTTCTGAAAGATTTAGTCTGAGCCATTAGGCAAGAAAAATAAATCAAAGGGATACAAATTGGAAAGGATAAATTCAAATTATCCCTTTTGCAGATTACATGATTCTGTATACAGTAGAACCAAAGGACTCTACTAAGAGACTATTGCAGTTCATAAGGGAGTTTGGTAAAGTGGCAGGATATAAAATCAACACACAAAAATCAATAGCTATTGTACACACAAACAATGTCATAGCTGAGAAAAACTTCTAACATGGTCCCATTCACAATAGCTACAAAAAATAAAAATAAATAAATACCTTGGAATACATTTAACCAAGGAGGTGGAAGAACCCTACAATGAAAATTACAAAACATTAAAGAAAGAAACAGAAGACACGCACAAAAAAATGGAAAAATTGTCTATGCTTGTGGATTGGAAGAGTTAATATCATTCAAATGTCCATACTATCGAAAGCAATTTACAGATTTTATGTGATCCCAATCAAAATACCAATTATATACTTCTCAGATCTAGAAAAGACAATGCTAAAATTCATATGGAAACACAAGAGACCCCCAAATACCAAAACCAATCATAAACAACAAAAACAAAGCCAGAGGCATCACAATACCAGATTTCAAGACATACTACAGGACAGTTAGGATCAAAACAGCCTGATTTTGTCACAAAAATAGGTATGTAGTCAAATTTGAGGCATCAGGGATGAGACTGAAAAGGTCATTTGGTACTAGACTGTCAAAGGGTTAGAAATCCTGGGAAAATGGAGCAGATGAGGCCCAAAGCCAGAATAATATCCAGGAGCACTGGAAAAGAAGTGGGAGCTCTAATCAGCCTTGTGGGGGATAATTAACTGGGTATGTGGATGGAAGGGCAGAGTTTTAAACAATTAACTCAAGGAAGAAAGTGTGAAGTAAGTCAATTGAGATTTTAAGTGAGGAGATCTCAACAGAAAGACATTAGTTGTGAGGATTGAATTTACTTATAGAAACAACAGTAGAGCATACCCAAGGAGATGTCAGGAACTTCATAGGAAATGGAATTAGCCTAGTGGTTTTTTTCTTTCTTTTTTTTGAAAGGCAGAGTTAGACAGTAAGAGAGAGAGACAGAGAGAAAGGTCTTCCTTCCATTGGTTCACCCCCTAAATGGCCTCTATGGCCAGTGCTGTGCCGATCCGAAGCCAGGAACCAGATGCTTCCTCTTGGTCTCCAAAGTGAGTGCACAGCCCAAGCACTTGGGCCATCCTCCACTGCCTTCCCGGGCCACAGCAGAGAGCTGGACTGGAAGAGGAGCAACTGGGACAGAATCCAGCGCCCCGCCTGGGACTAGAACCAGGGGTGCCAGTGCAGAGGATTAGCCTAGTGAGCCGTGGCACTGGCTGGGAAATGGAATTAAAGGTAAGTTTTTCAGCACTCTGGCCTCAGATTCAGCCCTTAAGGCATTCAGAACTGGCTAAAATGCCCATGAGAGCATTTCACACATGGAAAGCCAAGACACAGTAGCAAAAAATGGTCTACACAAAAGATCTATGTGAATGAGATCCCAGCAGAAAGAAGGGACCATCGAAGAAGGAGGTACCTTTCTCTGAAAGGAGGAGAGAACTTCCACTTTGATTATGGCCTTGTCTAAATAAGGTCGAAGTTTGTGAACTCAAGAGGCTTCCATAGCCTTGGCAGAGCCTCAATAAGAGTGTCAATTGTTAAATTAATAACAGGAGTCACTGTGTACTTGCTCCCCATGTAGGATCTCTGTCCTTAATGTGCTGTAATTAATGGTAAAACTTGTCTTCAAACAGTACTTTATACTTTGTGTGTCTGTGTGGGTGCAAATGTTGAAATCTTTACTTAGTATAGAGTTGATTTTCTATATATAAAGACAATCAAAAATGAGTATTAATGAAGAACGGGATGGGAGAGGGAGTAGGAGGTGGGACAGTTTGGTAGTGGGAGGGCGGGTATGTGGAGCAGAACCACTATATTCCAAAAGCTGTACCTATGAAATTTGTATTTCTTAAATAAAAGCATTCTAAAAAAAAAGTAAGTTTGTTTTATTGTGAAGCAATATTGAAATCCATGCATATTTTTAATATTATGCAGTTTCTATAAGCTTATTAAGGACATGTCATATACGTGGCATTATTACTTGTGTCATTGAGAAGCTAAACTGTGACTATAAGTTATAAATGTTTGAGGTTTTGTGACAGTGGACTATTGGGCTTCTTGTAAGTGTGAAATTGTTAATTTGCCTAACATCCCCTTTTGCTTCAGTTTCCTCACAGGTAGATCATGTCACTCCTCTGATGTCACCCATGTAAGCATCCCTTAAGCTCAGAGATCCTAGGCCGGCGCCGTGGCTCAACAGGCTAATCCTCCGCCTTGAGGCGCCGGCACACCGGGTTCTAGTCCCGGTCAGGGCGCTGGATTCTGTCCCGGTTGCCCCTCTTCCAGGCCAGCCCTCTGCTGTGGCCTAGGAGTGCAGTGGAGGATGGCCCAAGTGCTTGGGCCCTGCACCCCATGGGAGACCAGGAAAAGCACCTAGCACCTGGCTCCTGCCATCGGATGAGCGCAGTGCGCCGGCTGCAGCGCGCCGACCGCGGCAGCCATTGGAGGGTGAACCAACGGCAAAGGAAGACCTTTCTCTCTGTCTCTCTCTCTCACTATCCACTCTGCCTGTCAAAAAAAAAAAAAAAAAAAAAGAGATCCAGAGCTCTCTAAAAAGCCTTGCCCCACCCCCATTCCAGCTCACGTACTTCCAACCCTCTCAGCATATTCCAGTTGCAGGGGCCATGCTTTGCTCCTTGAATTACTTCTGTCCCAGTGCCTTTGTACATAATGATTCTTGTGTCTGAAACACTTATCTGCTGAGCTGAGATCAACCATTCAGTTCTCTGTTTAAATATCATCTCCCAGGATGCCTCATGGTTAAGATGCTGGCTAGGGGCCAACACTGTGGTGTAGTGGGTGAAGCCAATGCCTGCAGTGCTGGCAACCCATATGGGCACCGGTTCGAGTCCCAGCTGCTCCATTTCTGATCCAGCTTCCTGCTACGGCCTTGGAGCAGTAGGAGATGGCCCAAGTGGGCCCCTGTACCTGCATGGGAAACCTAGAAGAAGCTCCTGGCCTCTGGCTCCTGGCTTCAGATGGGTGCAACTCCAGCCAATGAGGCCATGTAGGGAGTGAACCAGTTGATGGAAGGCCTCTCTCTCTCTCTCTCTCTCTCTCTCTCTGTATCACTCTATCTCTCTCTCTCTTCCTGTAATTCTGCCTTTCAAATAAATAAATAAATCTTTAAAAAAAGATGCTGGCTCAGACACTCATATCCTACATTAGAATGTTTGGTTGAATGCCTGGTTCCAGCTCCTGACTCCAGCTTCCTGCTACTATGCACCCTGGGAGGCAGTGGTCATGGCTCAAGTGGTTGCATGTCTGCCACTTGGATCAAGTTCCCAACTCCCAGTGTCAACCTGGTCCAGCCTCAGCCATTGTGGGCATTTGGAGAGTGAACCAGAAGATAGGAGAGCTTTGTCTCTCTCTCTCTCTCTCTCTCTCTCTCTGCCTCTCAAATAAAAAAAAAAATGAAAAACTTCATCTTCCTGACCTCTTCTCATCCTTCACCTAATCCTTCTACTTATTGTGTTTCTACCCCTGGAAACTCAAGTCTTTGTTTTCTTCATTGCTGTATCCATAGCACATAGGATATGGCCTGGCCTAGAGTGGCCATTCAGGGAATGCTTACTGAGGGACTTGAAGAAACAGAATGACAATGACAAGAGAACAGAATCACAGAGCTCTTGGCAGGGAAGTGCTGCATAGATTGAATGAGAAAATGTGTTACAGCACTTAACACACAGTCACAGTGAACACTGAAAAAGTTAGCTAGGAAGGATAGGAAATGTCAAAATTAGGAGCCGGGTATGGGAGCTGAGAGTGTGACACTGAACAAGCTTGGGCAGCTCAAGCTACTGTCATCTACAGTCACCACTCCAAACTTGCCCACATTTGAATTCTTGGGGAGACATTTAAATGTTAACCAATGAGAAATAGAGTAACCACAATGGTGTGTTACAAGCTGTTTTGTTTTGTTTTCTTGCTTCAAAATCATCTACACCTTGCCTTTAAGGCTGCTTTGCTGATAAATTGGAGATGGTATGGTATTAAACTAAAAGCAATGAGAAGCTGAAAGAAAGCAAATGCCATTTCTATCATATGTATTGTAGGTATTTCAAAAATTACCATTACATTACCATAATAAGAGAAATGGAGTTCTTTTTCTGATTTTTATGTAATTATGCCCTTTATGAATAGTAATTGACTTGAAAAATAGATCCTGGTCCTGCAGGGTCAGGCTCCAGGGAAGAAAGAAATTGCTAGAAAAATGACTACAGGATCACTTAGGCTTGCCCAATTTGGCTAGAAAATTCCTCCTCTGAATTCCTATCTAAATCCCCACCAAAGCAATTTTTATTTTGCCATAGGGCTAGACACCTTAAAAAGAAATGATAGAAATTTTAAAATATGAAGATAACTTGTAGCTGACTGAGTACTTCAATGTTTTTGCAATAGAGCTAGTCTCCTGACAATAGGAATGTCCTGCATTATTCCTAGGCTGCCTGGACAGGTAAAGGAGGATGTAATATGGAGAGGCCAGGCTGAGCCAGAATTATTGTTACTCATTTTCTGATCCTAAATCACTAATATCGAGCACTGGAGTATTACAGCTTCTTGCAATACTATAAGCAGGTATGCCTTAGGCTAGAAATGATACTTGACTACAAGCAAGCATGTCTTCTACAGAAAGACTGACTTTGAGGACATTTCCAAATGAAACTAAAATGGCCAATCAATTGTTCCAGCCAGCTGCTTATCCTCTGTCAGGTGCTATGACAACAAAACTCTGAAGATGACATTATTCTTATCCCAGTTCCACAGTCACACTGAGAGCCAGTTTTGCTCCAGGTGATACAATTCACACATGGAGAAGTCTGAATTAGAATCATATCCAGGACAAAAGAGGCAGCAACATGGCTACAGGTGTTGAGAGGGTATGGTCTGTGGCTGGAGATATTTTTTATGAATGACTTTACTATGAGCTTTAACATTAATAAAACAGTCTCAGTGTACATGTGGGATATAGATAAATTGTAAGAAAACTAGATATTTAGAGAGCCATTTATCACCTCTGCGCAGCAGGGCTTCATGCTGGGTCCGCTTCGCCATCAGCAGCCTTGATGTCATTCTGCCCCTTCGTGTCTGAGTGTGTGCGATGGACCCCAGGCAGGTTTTTCCTTTTTCTGTTTGTCTTTCAGGGACCTCGCTGCTCATTGTCTGCCTTTCTCCTGTCCTACGCCTTCCACATGTACTTGCGGCATATGGGTGGCGGAGGATGCACAGGTGGATTCTGTCTTCTGAGTGGCCAGCCCCCTTCCAGGTAACAGACTCTCACATTCCTCCCGGGAAACACCCCTGCTGTATTTCTATGCCAGTCGATACAGGGACGTCAAACAGCACATCTAAAGCACTCACGACTGTGATTGTGTTTCTCTCAGGGCCAGCCTGCTGATCCAAATCAGAACTGAGACTGGATGTCAGAATGTGGCTGACACCCCCATCCATGGCATTTTCTCCCCAATAGAATCGCTAAGCTAGTGAGTTTAAGCCTGGAACTCTCAACACTACCTCCACTCATCAGGAAGGGTCTGCCCAGTAGTGAAATTGACATCAGGAAAGCAGAGTCAGGGACCAGGAGAGGACACATTCTGAGGACATCATCCGAGTTCCTGGATCTAGTTACTCCTTGCATTGTTTTAGTCAGTTGTGCTAATACTTCTCTTTTGGTGCTTAAGACAATTTGAATTGGGTTACTGAAGGCGAGTGCTCTGTTTGGGGGCAAACTTTTTTAACTTACTATTTTATATTTTTAGATAACACTTTTAATTATGTTATCACCAAAGGCTTAAAGCTCCACTAAATTAAGAGTTCTACAAATAAATCTTACAACTAGCCACACCCACCTTCGTAATAATGCATTGACCTTGACGTCATCTTCACTCCAACTGCCTGATCCCATTCTTCATCATTTCTGCATAATTTCATTTCATTTCTAGAATCATCAAACCTATGGCTAACTGAAGCCTTCTCCTCTAACAATTTTCAATTCACAGGTTTATCAAGTGTTTCCAGTAGTTTTTATTAAGATTTTAAATAAGCCAATCTGAGCCTTTCTTAGATTTATAGAATAAGTAGCAACAATCTCCTATGTAATAAATAAATCTTCATGAAATATTGCCAATGCATAACAGTTATTAGAAATTAATACGATAAAGATTTTTAGTGTTCAAACTGCTCTAGAGGGGTCTGTGCTGTGGCATAAAAGTTCTGGCATCCCTTATGGGTGCTGGTCCCGGCTGCTGCACTTCTGATCCTAAGGCATCTGAGAAAGCAGCAGAAGATGGCCTAAGTCCTTGGGCCCCCTCCACCTACATCTCCCTCCCACCCTCCATATCTCTGCCTTTCAGATAAATAAAAATAAATTTTAAAACAAAAAGAAGTGCTCTAGCTTTTCAAAGAAGCATATACTGAAAGTCAATTTAAACTAAAAGCTTACATTTACCCCATCTCAAATCTAAATTTTAAAAGAATCTTACAATAGTTTTTTTCCTTAATAGGTTTGCAACCAAACACTGCAGATGGAGTTATCCCTAATTCTGTCTCTTTAGGCAATAGTGGTTTTAGATTCAAATTTTCTTCAGTTTGTAAGGGACATAGATGTTCAACAAAATTAATTTAGTCATCAAGCAGAGAGACATTCCCTGTCACCTTCTGGGATGGAGCCACAATTTGTGCTCCAATCTGAAAATATCATGAGAAGCAGGCTTTCAGCTTAGTGGTTGAGATGTTGGTTAAGACGTCCACATCCTATTTTGGATTCCCTGGCTTTGAATACCTGGCTCCAGCTCCAGGAACCAGCTTCCTGCCAATCCTTATCACGGAAGGCAGCAAGTAATGGCCCAAGTAACTGGGTTCCTGTCACCTATGCGGGAAATCTGGATGAAGCTCCCAACTTCCAGTTGTAGGCCTGGCCCAGTCTCAACGTTGTGGAAATTTGGGAAGAAAACCAGCAGACAGGGGCTAATATATGCACACATACAAACTCTCTCTCTCTCTCTCTCTCTCTCTCTCTCTGTCTCATTACCCCCTTCCCAATATGCCTCTCAAATAAATAAAATCACTGTCATAGGTGTGGCATTTACCCTTATAGAGACCCACGTGTCCCACATTGTGGTATCTGGGTTCAAATCCTGGCTCTGGCTTCTGACTCCAGCTTCCCACCTATGCAGAGCCTGGGAGGCAGCAGTGATGGTTCAAGTAATTGGTTTCCTGCCACCTATGCAGGAAACTTGGATTATGCTCCTGGTTCCTGGCTCCTGGCTCTAGCCCCAGCTCAACCTTGGCCTTTTCAGGCATTTGGGAAGTAAACCAGAGGATGAGAGCTAGCTGTCTGTCTGTCTGTCTCTCTGCTCAAATTACAAAAAAAAAAAAAAAAATCCCTTTTTCCTATACAGGGTTATATTCAGATCATGGCTAAAACAAAGTTTCAGCAATGGAAAATATCCACAAAGTAGAAATAAAAATGATGAGGGCAGGGGCAGGGGTGAAAGTGAAACATGATCACCCTTGGAGCCCTATAGCACCTGAGCCCCAGCATGCACAGATGCTAAACAGCCTGTCACCTGCAGCCCACTCACAATACGTGTAGTGTGAGGTACTGGTGGTGGCTTCAGGCAAAAGGCACTGTGAAAGTGACAAGGCTCCTAATGCTGTCCATTTGAGGAGGATTGCCAGAGTTTACCAGAGCTGGAACTAGGCCAGGTGTTAGCTCTGGTAACAGCTGGGGACTAGAAAATAAATACCACTTGCACATGATTTTCTTCTTTGGTTAAAAAGCAGGATGAGAAGCAATTAGAAAGTGCTAGCAAAAGAAGACTTTATTCTAAACTGTGCATACGAAGGAAAGAGATTTCTCAGTATGAGGGAACATTCCAGTTGGGCTTTCTTCAACACAACAAAGTTTTCTGTGTTTCCATGAGCACTCATCTTTCAAGACCCACGCAAGTCAGAAGAAGGCACAGAGAGGGAGTCCGGCAAGAGGTATACAGATTGGGTGGAAGTATTAATAAGTAATATTGCTTATTAATAAGTAATATTTTAATTCCTATTTATTGAAGTTTGCCATGAGTCAGGCATATTGATGATCACTTCATGTAATTCCATTTCTTTCTCACATAAAGTAAGAGACATCAGCATACAGCTCTTAACTGACAAAGAAACTGAGGGACCAGAAAGTAGCAAGACCAGTTTTTGAGTCCAAACAGTTTAATTCTACCTTCTAACCTTTATCAGCCTTCCCAATGCTCAGATTTACCCAATCTTGCCCCACACTTTACTTATAGGGAAAATGGAGGTTTTGTCCATTTTTGAGGTGTTTTACTGGCTGGTATTTTAGCTAAAGTTTGAACCAGGGGTCTGCGTAGACATAGAACTGTGGTGCCACCACACTACTGGGCAACTAGAACAAGCCTACTTAGATTGCACCTAGGGCTGGATCACTGGGAAATTTCTCTCACTGTATTGTGTCATTTCATATTTACAATAGATGAGTGAGGTCTGGAAGGAGTCCCAGTTCATAGAGAGAATAGAGAGATCAAAGGAGGGAAGACAGATGGACCAAGATTATACCAGATTCTTTGTTCTTAATTTTTTTAAAAAGATGTATTTATTTATTTGAAAGGAAGAGTTACAGAGAGAGAGAGAGAAAGATCTTCCATCTACTAGTTCACTCCCCAAAGGCAGCCAGGAGCTTCCTCTGGGTCTTCCACATAGATAGGGACCCAAGCACTCAGGCCATCTTCCACTGCTTTCCCAGGCATATTAGCAGGGAGCTGGATTGGAAGTGCAACAATGGGACTCAAACCAGCGCCCATATGGGATGCTGGTGCTGCAGGTGGTGGCTTTACCCACTAAATCAAGGCACCAGCCCCAAGATTCTTTGTTATTGATTCAGCTGTGTCCCTCCAGGATGTTTGGGATGTGAGAGGAGGTTTGTTTGGGCACAATGAAGGCAACAGATGCCTGAGGTGTGGAAGTGCTCCCTTAGGATGGGTATGAGGTTCTAAGGCACACTTGGCTGACTGTATTGCCCTGCAATCTCCACATTCAGGTGTAAAAACAGGCGTTGAGGGGCCGGCACCATGGCGCAGTAGGTTAATCCTCTGCCTGCGGCACTGGCATCCCATATGGGCGCCGGTTCTAGTCCCGGCTGCTCCTCTTCCAGTCCAGCTCTCTGCTGTGGCCTGGGAAAGTAGTAGAAGATGGCCCAAGTGCTTGGGTCCCTGCACCTGCATGGGAGACCTGGAAGAAGCTCCTGGCTCCTGGCTGCAGATCAGCGCAGCTCCGGCCACTGCAGCCACTGGGGAGTGAACCAGGAGGAGGAAGACCTTTCTATCTCTGTCTCTCACTCTCACTGTCTGTAACTCTACTTCTCAAATAAATTATCTTTAAAAAAAAAACATGAATTGAAATGCAGATGTTGCCATTCTGACTGTATTCAGAAATGCCATTCTGGACTCTGGAAACAAAAGGGAACAAAGCACACAGCCCGTTTGTCCTCAGCGATCTACAGAATTGGAAACCATTGCATATACCGTTGCTTGGGTCCTGGCTGTTCCAGTAAATGAGTCATTTTTTATGGCTCTAAGACCAATATATTTCTTACTGCTTCCAAAAGACTAGCAAATACATTTCACCAAACAAGAAACGTTCGTCCTCAAAAGCAAAGCACTTATTTGTCTTGTGATCTTCACTTGTAAAAAGAAGCAATATTGTGCTAGATTAGCTACCACTAACTAGTAGTATGGCAAAGACTATTATTAAAAACTGATTGTGGATAAAGACTACAATTTATTTAATTTATTGAAGTAGTTATAGACAATAGAGCCTATGTCCAGTTTAATTTCATTTCCGGTTCACAAAGTTTCACCTAGTTCTTGAGATAAAGAAATATATTTTTGAGAGTCTGCCAAAGAGGTCATCAACCTTGAGTGTAAAATACAGTAAGGACTTTATAAATGCAAAGTCTTGATTCTGAGTTTCCTTTGGTAAGAAAACATTTTAGGGGGCCGGTGCTGTGGAATAGCGAGTAAAGCCACCACCTGCAGTGCCAGCATCCCATATGGGTGCCAGTTTGAGTCCTGGATGCTCTATTTCCTATTCACCTCTCTGCTATGGCCTGGGAAAGCAGTAGAAGATGGCCCAAGTCCTTGGCCCCTGTACCCATGTGGGAGACCTGAAAGAAGCTCCTGGCTCCTGGCTTTGGATAGGCCCAGCTCCAGCTGTTGTGGCCAATTTGGGAGTGAACCAGTGGGTGGAAGCCCCGTGTCTGTCTGTCTGTCTGTCTGTCTCTCTCCCTCCCTCCCTCTCTTCCTCCCTCCCTCCCTCTCTTCCTCCCTCTCTCCTTCTCTCTCTGTGTAAGTCTGACTTTCAAATGTGCCGTGGCTCAACAGGCTAATCCTCCGCCTTGCGGCACCGGCACACCGGGTTCTAGTCCCGGTCGGGGCGCCGGATTCTGTCCCGGTTGCCCCTCTTCCAGGCCAGCCCTCTGCTGTGGCCCAGGAGTGCAGTGGAGGATGGCCCAAGTGCTTGGGCCCTGCACCCCATGGGAGACCAGGAAAAAGCACCTAGCACCTGACTCCTGCCATCGGATGAGCGCGGTGCGCCGGCTGCAGCGCGCTGGCCGCGGCAGCCATTGGAGGGTGAACCAACGGCAAAGGAAGATCTTTCTCTCTGTCTCTCTCTCTCACTGTCCACTCTGCCTGTCAAAAAATAAATAAATAAATAAATAAATAAATAAATCTTTAAAGAAAACATTTTATTATTAAGCACATTGTGGACTTTCAAGTCATATAGACATGACTTCAATTTTTCTTTGCACTGTGCTACCTTTATGAACTTTAGCAAATCACTTATATATATTTTTTTTCCAAAACTTAAACTTCCACTTTGACTATGACCTTGTCTAAATAAGATCAAAGTCGGCGAACTCAAAAGGCTTCCATAGCCTTGGCAATTCATGACTAGAGTCTAGGGAGATTACTGACACCACAAACAAGAGTGTCAAATTGTTAAGTCAACAACAGGAATCACTGTGTACTTACTCCTCATGTAGGATCTCTGTCCTTAATGTGTTGTCCAATGTGAATTAATGCTATAACTAGTACTGAAACAGTATTTTACACTTTATGTTCTGTGTGGGTGCAAACTGTTGAAATCTTTATTTAATATATGCTAAACTGATCTTCTGTATATAAAGATAATTGAAAATGAATCTTGATGCGAATGGAATGGGAGAGGGAATGGGAGAGGGAAGGGGTGTGGGTGGGAGGGAAGTTATGGGGGGGAAAAAGACATGGTAATCCATAAACTGTACTTTGGAAATTTATATTTACTAAATAAATGTTTAAAAAAATTGGAAAAAAAAGTTTCTGTATTTCTAAAATGAAAATACAGAACTGTCCAAATGAGTCTTTTCCCCTGCAAATAGCATGTAAACTGATTAGTAACACAGTAGGCATTCAAACATTTCTTTTTTTTTTTCAAACATTTCTAATCATTATTATGCAGGGTGTCTAATTTCCCAATGGGCTAAATGTGTTGCTTTAAAAAAAATCATGCTAGAATTCAGTGGAGGAGGAATAATCTTTTCAAAAAATGGTGGTGTAGTAATGGGACATCTGTAGACAAAAGACATAAGCCTAACTATAAACTTCACATCTTACACAAAATTTAACTAGAAATGGATCTAAAACCTAAACTTAAATCTAAAACAGGAGCAGGCTCTTTGGTACACTGGGTTAAAGCCCTGGCCTGAAGCACTGGCATCCCATATGGGCACTGGTTCTAGTCCCAGCTGCTGCTCTTCTGATCCAGCTTTCTACTATGGCCTGGGAAAGCAGCAAAAGATGGCCCAAGTCCTTGGGCCCCTGCACCCGGGTGGGAGACCCAGAAGAAATTCCTGGCTCCTGGCTTCAGATTGGTGCAGCTCTGGCCGTTGCGGCCAGCTGGGGAGTAAACCAGCAGATGGAAGACCTCTCTCTCTGTCTCTACCTCTCTCTGTAACTCTTTCAAATAAATAAAATAAATCTTTTTGAAAAATCTAAAACAATAACATTTCTAGAAAATCATAGAAGATAATCTTCAAGACTCAAGACTAGACAAAGAATGCTTAGACTTTACATCAAAAGAAGAATCAATGAGGGGAAAATGTGACAAACTGGACCTTTTAAAAATTAAAAACTTTCACCCTGTAAATGACCTTCTGAAAGAAATCAAAGTACAAACTAGAGAATTAAAGAAAATCTTCACAAATCACATATGTGACAACAGACTTGCATTGAAATCAGATGAAGATCTTTCAAAACTCAAAATTAAAAATAAGCAATCTAACTATAAAAGGTAGAAAAGACATGAAGAAACATTTAGCTGAAGGAGATATACCAAAGGCAAAGAAGCACATGAAAGATGTTCAAAATCCCTAACCATCAGGGAAATGTACATTAAAACCACACGAGAACCTACTAGCTCTCTAGAAAAACGCCCACACTGAAACTGTGTCATCACACTAAACATTGGTGAAAATGCAGAGCAAGTAGTCACTCAGATTTTACTGATGGGAATAGAAGAGCTACAGCCACTCTGGAAAGCAATGGAAGTTATAAAACGTTCATTACAAACTAAAAATGAGCTTACCAAAAGAGCAAGAAGTTACACACTTCGATATTTTTTTCCCAGAGAGGTAAAAAATTATCTTTCTCAGGATGGTTATGGCATCTGTGCTTATAACGGCCTAATTATACTAGAAAGTATCCTCATGTCCTTCATGGGATTTGGAGCTAAACAATCTGTAGTGTATATGGATTATTACTCACAATGTTGAAGGAGTTCTGCAGTTGGCATGGGATAAGCTAGGAGTGAGGGAAGCTCCAGCAGTCAGTAGGACCTGCCCTTAGCTGCCTGGCTTGGACTTTTCCTGCTCTTCTAAAGCAGGAAGTTCTCTGGGATTGGTTGATGTGCATGCTTATTGTGGAATGCAGTGTGAACCAATCAGGAAACTGACATTGGAGTAGCTTGTTATGCACCAGAAGCCTGCAGAGCTCAATCAGGTCCATTGAGCGGACTCAAGAAGATCTGAAAAACTACACTGTTTGTGTGTCACCAGTCTCCTGTCCCCCCTCCCTCAGGACTCCTGGAGAGTTCCATCACCTACTTTTTGTTTCCTATGATTTTCTTTCTTTCCCAGGCACCACTTCAATTCCTATCAACAATAAAAAGGAATGAACTACTGACAGATACAATTTGAATGGACCACAAGAAAATCACACTGCGTGAAAAAAGCCAGTCTCAAAGGCAACATAGTGTATGACTCCATTTATATAACATGTGTAGAATATTCTAATTGTAGAGATAGAGAGCAGATTAATGATTGGAATGGGTTTGGAGGCTATGGGGGTGTGGCTATTAATAATTAGCTCAGAGAAACCTTGTGGCCAAGGTTAAGCTTCTTCATTGTAGTGGTGGTTAATGAATTTATGCATATGATAAAGTAGCATAGATCTACACACACACACACACACATGTGAGTGCAAGTATAACTGGTAAAATCAGAATATGTGCTGTTGATTGTACCAATGTCAATTTCCTGGTATTGATATTGCATTATAACTATGAATGATGTTAACATTAGGGAAGGGACATCTTTGTACATTTATTTTGCACTTTTCTATGACTATACTATATAGGTATTTTAAAGTAGAAAGTTAAGAAACCATGTTTGTAAGTATCATAGGTCAGCCTTCTCCAGCTTTTTTTTTTTTTTTTTTTGACAGGCAGAGTGGACAGTGAGAGAGAGACAGAGAGAAAGGTCTTCCTTTGCCATTGGTTCACCCTCCAATGGCTGCCGTGGCCGTGGCACTGAGGCTGGCACACCGCGCTGATCCGAAGCCAGGAGCCAGGTGCTTCTCCTGGTTTCCCATGCGAGTGCAGGGCCCAAGGACTTGGGCCATCCTGCACTGCACTCCTGGGCCATAGCAGAGAGCTGGCCTGGAAGAGGGGCAACCGGGACAGAATCCGGTGCCCCGACTGGGACTAGAACCCACATTAATACTTGGGAGTCACCATATGCTATGTGTTACATGCAACACACACAGAGATATGCTATCTTGTCTATATCAAAATCACAGTTTATATAATAATATACGACTGCACTCAATTCTTACTAGTAGCAAGCTGGAAAAAATAAACAATATTTTCTGTTCGAAAGCTAAATTTGTGATGTTAGGCAAATCGCTTCAACTCTCAAAATAGTACTTAATATAACCATTAAACTAGGTGATATTAAAGAATTTAAACTATAATTAAATAGCACCTAATTACTAGGAGCAAAAATTCATCAGGCACAAATACTAGAGATGTATTATACCAAATGTGCAGTAAAATCTCATTAATTCAGACACCACTAATTTGGAACTTATGAGCACTTAGGATGATTGCTTTAGAGATAACTTTTTTTTATGTGCATGGAAAAAAGGACTGACTATCCAAATAAATTGTGCAAAGAAGAGTCTAAGCGAAAGGTTTAAACAGAACATGCTTCTAAAAGATCTGTATTTCAGAAATTCTTTTATTTTTCTTACATATGAGCACAAATGAAAAGTTTCATTAGAAATTCTTCTCATCTAACCAGAGTCATAGGAAGACTGAGGATAATATCACAACTAGTGCAGGAGCGGGAACTAAACCTTAACAAAAGATTTCTCTAAGCTCATTCATTGCAAAAGCGACCCTTCTCAGCTTCCATCAGGAACCATGAAAAGTACCTCCAGCTACCTAATCTACTACTCCGATCTCAGGGTGTATTCCTACAGCCTCTAGCAAGGCTTGAAACTGGTCTGCTGAAGTCCAGAGTTGATAGATCAAAAACCAAAATTAACAGAACCAAAAGGCAAGACGAAATCTCTAGAGTCAAATTTTTGTGTGGTACTCTTCAGGTAATTTGCAAAGTTGCAAAATTTTCCAATTATAGATTTTTTTAATGTTTTTTTCCCAGACCCTAGACTTCCTGCAGGTTTTGCTTTTGGTTCTGGCTTGAAAAGTAAGTGAACTTTTTGAGGTTTTCATCCTGCTGTAAATGAAAAGTAAAATCTTCAAATCAAGCATTAAATGAAGTGTAAGGCCAATGTAGCTGCCATACCCTTTGCCCAGATTTAGTCAGTATTCCTTGTCTTAGAAAGAAGAGGAAAAAAATTAGATCGTTCGCCTAAAAAAAGTCATAAGGAAATATAATGATGAATTTGCAGGAAATTGAGATGCAAAAATGTTCCACACAGGATACCATGACAAGTAACTTAATAAAAGGATACCTCACAAAATTGTGGAAAATGGAATTAGAATACAAATTTAGTTTGGTGTAAAAAGCTTTTAAGCTCAGGCATAGTTATTTCCCTAATGCAGATTTCCGTAATTTTTGAAGCTCTTTTATGCACTTCTTTTTTAAAAATACTTTCTTTTTTATTTTTAAAAATTTATTTATGTATTTGAAAGTCAGAGTTACACAGAGAGAGGAGAAGGAGAGGCAGAGAGAGAGGTCTTCCATCTGCTGGTTCCCTCCCCAGTTGGCTGCAATGGCTGGAGCTGCGCCAATCCAAAGTCAGGAGCCAGGAACTTCCTCCAGATCTCCCATGCGGGTGCAGGGCCCCAAGGACTTGGGCCATCTTTTGCTGCTTTCCCGCACCACAGCAGAAAGCTGGGTCAGAAGTAGAGCAGCCAGGTCTTGAACTGGTGCCCATATGGGATGTCAGCACTGCAAGCAGTGGCTTTACCCGCTATGCCACAGAGCCGGCCCTCTTGTGTACTTCTATGCATGTATTTTAAGTAGTTTTGTGCCAAATTATATTTACGGTTTAACTCCATTTCTTATGCTGTTTTTGAAGTAACCTTGTACTTCCCTGAAACAGCACACACACTGATGTTCAGAACACGCACATCTGTGTTCCGTGTTTCACTCTCCAGTGCTATTTCTTTGTGTACCAATTCATTTGCAAGCTGAAAAATAAAATTCTTTATAAGTCATGAAGAGGAGGGCTCCTCAGTACAGTCTTTCCCCTTATATGAGGACACTTCACGATGTTCAGTGGAAGAATGGAATTAAAAGACAGATTTAGTTGGGTGCAAAAAAAGTTCTTGAAATCCCTGCACAGTTTTTGCATAATGCATATTTGCCATGAATATTTTGAAGAGTCTTCCTATTTTCACGTCCAGAGAGCCTTATTAAAACGAAGCCCATAGAAACAGTATTGTCAGCCCAAAAGTCATTCCCAAAAGGTACTTCCAGGTCTCAGGGTACCTGGAAGACCTCCAAACACCTGCTACATTCCTTTTCTCCTCTTTGAATCTGCAATCAAGACAGACTTCACTTATCTTCTACTCTTCCCAGTGGGATCAAGTAGCTAAGCCTTTTATATAAAATAATTATCCTAATTGGCAGCTTGATGAAACAATGCATTGTTTTACAACCCCAACTTTTCCCTTGTACCCACAAGATCACTGACCTAATCACTGTGAAGATAGAAACATCTCATATTCTGGTTTTAAACAAGCACACCAAAAATATCCCATGGTAATTTGTATCTGTGGAGATGGTATTTTCTCCGTCCCTCACATCAAAGAAAAATAGGAAAATATCCACACTACAGTTATTTCATAGCCTGAAAACCATCCTTGGCAGAAGTCAGTGTGGCCACGACTCAGAATGACTCAATGCTTCTTAACCAATCCATGTCCACGGCTGAGTTTCTCTCTGCTTCTGTGCAACAGGATCAGAGTGATCCAAAGGGGCACACACATGCTTTTTCCATGGCCAGACAAATCTGGGAGGAAAGACACATCTACTCTCTGGAAAAGGGCCGAGTAGGCACGGACCGCAGCTTCAGAATGCCCCTCGATCTCTAAAGGAACACAGGCATGCAAGGCTTCCCACCCACCCCCCGGGCATTTTGTTCCTCCAAAAAGGAGAAAGGCACACACTTAACAGCTTAGCCTCTAGGACATTTTATAATGGTGTCACAGAATAGTCCCTGTTGGCTGGTTTGCAGGGTCACAGTGTAGTCAAAGTTCATATAAACATGATGTCCTTGAGGATAGTGGTCATTCTCTGTGCAGCTAGAGTGATGGAAAGAAAGGACAATGCTATGTTCTGAATCTCCTGTCTGCTGCACCATCTCCTTTGGACCAATGACAATGACAATAGCTTGCAATTCGCCTTCTTGTTTAAGAGAGAGGAAAGAGTTCCCCAACTTCCCCTATTTTACAGAAGCTCTTACTTTCTGTTTTACACATGCCCAGCTGTACAGGTGGGGCTATTGCATTTTCTTAAACAACTCCCCCTGTCTGGGGATCTCCTAAAGGCCACTCTTAATGGGGTGAAATAGTTGGCGAGAAGCTTCGAGGACTTCTAGATCACTGACGCAGAACAGTCAAGAGTTTCCCCATTTCTTCATTGTTCCTAAACATGCAGCCGATAGATCACCATGTTGGCTGTCAAAAGCTGAGAGGTTCTAAACCCAGCTCATACACAGCCTTAAGCAATCACTTCACCTCTGCAATACTCCATCGCCGCATTCGCAAAATCACTCACTGTTACAAAAGCACCAGATTTCAGAATGCGTGAGAAAACCTTCAGTGGTAAAACACTATTTATTTATGAGGTGCTATTATATATTTAAAAGGCAAGTTCATTTCCAATGAAACCATCTGTCTCCTCATCTACAAATGTGTCAATGAAGTTGTTATGGGACATGGGGGCTGTGAATGGTTCTGACTAATTGTCTGAGGGATTCAGTCAATCACTTGGCTGTGTGCACTAAATGGCACAAAAGAAGCAGATGGACTGCTTCCTTCCCCCTGACTAAACCTGCTAATTGTTTTGGCAACTAAGCCTTTGAGAGCTTAGAAGTTAAACTAAGCACTACTTTAATTCATCTATGTGTGACTTGAGTGCAACCCAAGAGTCTTGGACCTGTCCCCCAGGGCTATGCCCAGTAGTCACCATGGCTACTATTTTTGTTTGGGGTTGTTGGACTGGTAAAATTCATATGGTATTTCAGGAGTATTTCCAGCGCGAAGGAGGGAACATTGGGAAAAATATCCACTTATCAAACATTAAGGATGAAGAAAACATGATGTCTCTTTGACTATAAATTGGGAGCTCACCACAACTGTGAAATAGACACTCGAGCTTCTTAATTAAATTTCAGAGTCTGAGTTCAGTTTCAAGACTTGTCAGTTCCTATAACTTAGGACAACTTTCTAGAATCTTAAAATCAACTCAAGTCAATGCTATAGTAATTCTTGGTCCTTGGGTTCTTCACCATTACTGTTAGTACAAAATTCTTGGCACAATGAAGATGTAAAAAAGAAAAAGAAGAAAAAATCTCTAAGATTTCTTACTGCATTCATAAAAGTTAATTTTTGCTCCAAGTAAGTATAAATATATATCCCTAACATCATCCAAGCCTGTGCCTCACAAAATCACTCTCCAGAAAAAAATTAATATACAAAGGAACTACTTAGCTAATATTTCTATCTGGGAAATTATTTCTGGAAATTAGACTAAATAAATCCACTGATTAAAGAAGTGGGATGCATTGTGAGGCCTTCACTCTCAACGATCTCTACAGATCATTAATTTCTATGTCTCAAACTTAAATATTGATCTAAGGCAAACTAACCTTAAACTATGGATTTGAATGCTCATTAATAGAGAAACATTTCCCTTCAGTGTAAATTTCCTGTTATAAAATTAGGTATGCATTGATTGAGATGGTGGAAAGAAGAAAATTAGAAGAAAAAGGGGAGGAGGTTGAATACTACAGTTGTCTGTAGTGTCGTGTTTGTGTTAAGATACTACATAATATTTACTCAATGGCCATTACATTGGCAAAGGAAAGAATTAAAACAATTCTACCCATCCAATGCCTCCTTATATGTGTTATTCTGATACTACATAAGGTTCTTTGTCATTCTTAGCAGGAAATCCCTTGATATTCCACTATCCTGCTCTACATAATTCTTTATATTCAATTCCTACTCTAATCATTACATGTTTTCTTTTTTCCAATTGGCTTTTTTCTAGATTTTTACAATGAGTAAGGAATACACTTGCAATTGAGCAAAAATCAGCAATGTTTTCAGCAAAAAAAAAAAAAAAATCTGTCAGTAAGGAAAATCTAGATAACTGTATGCTTATTGTGAAGAGACAATCTGCTTCCAAGATGTGCTTCCCGCCATTTAAAGACGTAACAGGAAAGCACTGCCCATGAAGCAGAAGGCAGGCCATCACCAGACACCAAATCTGCCATTGCCTTTAGCCTGGACTTCATAGTCTCTAGAATTGTGAAAAACAAGTTTCTAAAGTTTATAAACCACGCAGCTCATGGTATTGTGTTACAGCTGCCTGAACCAGCCAATATCTTATAATGTTGTCATATGTGTGTGACAGTATTTGATGACTGCAGGCATTCTAATTATGTCTGGGAACCCCCCTAATTTCAGTACATGTTGCATAGACTCCTATTGATGGGTTGTCAACGATTCTCCATGATCCTGATCTCAGGAGAAGGTGCTAGAAAGGAAACCCAAAGAAGTCCCTAGGAAGCCATGTAAACGTGACCAGACATGGACAGTCTAATCAACACTTCATGTCAGGAAAAACTAAAACCCTATGAATAGCATTAACTCTGAATATGAAGGAATAATTGCAATATTTGGGGAAACAGGGATGTTTTCAACAACTCCATCTTAGCATTTTTTTACTACAATATATTTAATTTGTTAGTATCTGTCTCCTCAGGTGCACAAATCCCTTCTTTCTTCTTTCTACACATCTTGTTAAGAAAATTCTGCTAAGAGGACTTCGTAAAATAACTAAGTGGAAGGAGTTCAAGTGGTCTTAGCCTAGTGTTTTGCAATTTCCTAACCCTATAATAATAGTAACAATTTCATTTTGAATGAGCTGCTTTGTGGAAATATACTTTTATAAGTATAGATTATTTAAATCAAGCTACAACTGAAGCAATCTTAGAGTTTCTTTTTTAATAAAAATCTTAGAGTATGACTCAGGATGCCATGGGAAGTTACAGGTGTAAATGAGTGACTCCAAAATACTCAGCTTTCCTATGACGTGAGCTTTGCCCTTAACTCTACCCTACTCCACTATGAGCTTTCAAGTGTTCACCATTTACTGAGCATCCACCTTGTAAAACAAAGAAGACTGGCACTGGAGGGTAACGTGATAACCATACTGTTAATAATCATAGCAATATGTTAATTAAGACTCCCATTTGTAGATTCCAAAACTCAAACTCAAATCAGCTTAAACAAATAAGGAAAATTCATAGCACCTATCTCCTCATGGAAAAGTTCTGGAATGGTTCTGGTTTCAGGTATGGCAATACAATGCTCAATTTATGCAAGAGAGACTCTCTTTCCCATATCTGAACTTTGCTTTACTTTATCCTTACTCTTTGTTTTTTGTTTTGAAAGAGTTAGAGAGAAGGAGAGACACATACACACACAGATAGAAAGAGAGAGAGAGATCTTCCATCCACTGGTTGACTCCCCAGATGGCCACAACAACCAGGACTGTGTCAGGCCAAAGCCAGCAGCCAGCAGCCAGGAGCCAGGAGATTCTTCTGGGTCTCCCACATGAGTGCAGGGGCCCAAGTACTTGGAACATCCTCCTCTGCTTTCCCAGGCACATTAACAGGCAGATAGATTGGAAGTTGAGCAGCCGGGACTTGAACCAGCGCCCATATGTGATGCCAGGGCAGCAGCCTGTGGCTTAACCCATTGTAACACGGTGCCAGACCCTCTCCTTACTCTTAAGAAGTTTCCATATATTATTAGCTCTTAGAGGTCCCAGATTTATTTCCCTCTCACATTTAACTCTCTCAATAATTTCTCTCAACCAATATATGTACCAAAAATCTACGTTTGAGTTTCACTGGACCGCTATGGGTCACAGAGTATACCTATCCTATGAGGAGGATCAGCACTAACCAGATCATAATGTCTACCTGGAGAGAAACTCAACTACTCTACAGAAAATATGGAAATAAGAATTGAGCATTCCCATCAGGTGCTAATTATTTTGGCCAACAAACACTAACCTATAATGTATGATTGGATCCTCTCAATTCCATCTATTTGTAAGAATCAATCTATGTGATATCTGTATGAGACGCTTGGTACACAGAAGACTTGTATAACTGGTCCAGGATTTCGTTGCTATAGGTTTCAGAGACACTACTGATATTTTCTTAGGTGCTATCGCTATAACACGGACAAAGTTATTGCTCCAGAAGGGCTTCAGTCCAAAAAACCATGGTCTTTTTCAGATGTTTTCCATAGCTGACACTGTGAGATGTGGTGAGACATGGGAAGTGAAGGCATCTGACTTAAAATAATTCATTGACTGTAATAAAATAAAATGTCTACCTAATTAGCTGAACTCAAAGTCTCTCCACAGTTAACATATTTGAGATAAAGGTTACGACCCTCAAAGAGCAGCAAACAGCCCCTTCACCTTGAGCTGAGAGGAGCATGACCTTCAAAACTCCAGGGAATGTGTGTGTGCACACACATGAGGAGGGACACGGGTTCAGGAAAGATTCCTATGCTTACTGGAGAGAGTAGAGTTCAGCTGTGCTCCTCATTCATTCATTCAGGAGTGTTTACTGAGCATGGACACTGTACCAGGGATTCCCACTAAGCTGTATCCCACTGACACTCAAGCTGTGTTGCTTAAATCAAGTTTCCATCTCTGCAATTTTGCCTTTCTTTAAACGTTTATTTTTTATTTTTTTGAAAGGCAGAGTTAGAGAGAGAAAGAGAGAGAGAGAGATTTCCATTCATTTTGTTCAATGCCCCCAAGTGGCCACAATGGCTTGGGCTGAGCCAGGCTGAACCCAGGAGCCAGGATCTTCATATAGGTATCTCACATAGGGGAAGGGGCCCAAGGACTTTGGCCATCTTCTGTTGCTTTCCTAGGCACATTAGCCAGGAGCTGGATCAGAAGTGGAACAGCCAGGTCTCAAACTGGTACCCACAGAGGGTGCCAGCATTACAGACGGTAGCTTAACCCATTACACCACAATGCCAGCCCTACAACTTTGCCTTTAACCACCTGATTTTCAGTCAGTGGAAGTCTAAGTATATATACTGCAAATACCAACTACATTGAGTTTTTTGGAGTGTGTGTGTTTGGCTTACCAAGGATGAGAACAAAATGTGGGAGAGATAAGGTAGGCAGGGATGACTCCATCTAGGAAGACCAAGTGGAGTAGAGCTTAGTGGGCCAGGTGAGAAGCCGTGAAAAGGGAACCCAAAACAGTTTCCTTGTGAATGAGTCAGAAGCCATTCTTTTTGGAAACAGAAGAATGTGAAGTGTAGTTGCACTGCCTGTAGAAAGAACTGGTGCTTTTCTTCAATGAAATCTCACCCACAGTTGATGAATCTTAAATACTCTCCCTTGGGTTAGCATGGACAATTTTATCCCCAAAAGAGAAGATACTCAATACCTGAAGGTGGCATTCGGTTGCTCCCCACTCCCCATCCTCCGTATATATCTTCAGGGGATTTGATTTGAAATAAACCTAAATCTGCTTGCTTGGAAACCTGCCAGGGAAGTCACTTCCCGCTGAGAACACTGTTGACTCCTCTCATCCCCCACAAAGTCGGTGTCTAGCTTCTTTCCGTAGGAGGCCAATTCCAAATAGTTTCCAAACACCTGTCACTGCTGCTCTTTGATTTCATTCTCAAATGCCATAGTGGGGAATCTGTTCAAGCAATCACCACCTTGGCTGAAAACCCACAGAGATACCAGCTTTTGGGGAATCTGTGTCTATTCTTCTAACCATTGATGTTCCATGGAGGTAAAGCAATATTCAACAAAGCCAGCCTCAGAGTGGTGAGCAAAGTGGTGAGCAAGGGGACCTTCAAGTTTGCATTTAAGCACCATTCCTCCCACTCTCCTGACACTTCCAGGTGTTACTTCTTCTTCCTTGACTTGTTTTTTAATCTCATCAGGAAAATGGGAATGATTTAATGCTTGGGACATACAGAATTAGAAAAAGGATTTTTTTAAATACCAGGAGATTTTTCTATGCCATGTAAAATTCTGCTTCATGAAAAAAAAAATAATGTTTCCCACAGTCTGGAAAGTTTCTGTAAAATTTTTGCAATCCTGCACACCCGGGTAAAGGAGCACCTCGTGAATTCTTGTTATGTTGGCTGAAATCTATGGCTTTTCAAATCAGTGGAGACAGAAAGTAGATTAGCAGTTGCCTGGGGCTGAGGGCAGAAAGAGAGAGGGACTGCAAGTAGGTACAAGGAACAGCTTTGTGAGATGATGGACATGTTCTGAAACCAGGAGGTGATGATGGTTACACACGGTGTGAATTTACTGACAAATCATTCAATTGTGTCTTTTTTGACAAGTGAATTTTATGCTACATAAATTATATCTCAATAAAGTCATTAGCAAATATAAGATGGATTTAGGAGTAGATGGATTGAGAGATATGTGATAAAGCAAATATAAAAAAACGGTTTTTGTGCAACCCAGGTGATGGGAATAGATACATCTTGTACAATTAGTCTACTTTTTCAGCCATACATAATGTCCACAATATATGTCAAGGAAAATATTTATGTATAAAAATTGATATCTGGGTATGTTGGAAAAGGTGGGACCTCTTTGTAGATACACAAATAGGCACTCAGGTATTGTTTACCTAAATATAAACAAATAAACACAAGTTTTTATTTACATGCTAGATTTAATTACAAGCAAATAAACAAAAAGTCCTTACTGTTTTGGCAGAAAGTCCACCAAACACGATAAATTCTTGAGATTAAAGATGGTTGTCAGTCAAGACTGAGTAAATGGTAACGAAGGGGTCACTGACCCTGCCATCATCACAAGTCCTCTGCTGCTGTAGGGACTTCACCTGTATTACGCATCTGGGTGTCATAAACAGTGTTGAAGGCAGACATTACAAATGTCTCCACTTCATAGATAAACAGGGTTGTGGAAGAGCTGGAATCTGAAGGAGAGACGACATTGAAAAACCAATACCCAGGGCCAGCGCTGCAGCACAGTGCTTTAACGCCCTGGCCTGAAGCACCCACATCCCATACAGGCACCAGTTCGGGTCCCTGCTGCTCCTCTTCCTATCCAGCTCTCTGCTATGGCCTGGGAAAACAGTAGAGGATGGCCCAAGTCCTTGGGCCCCTGCACCGGCAGCATGGGAGACCTGGAAGAAGCTCCTGGCTTTGGATTGGCGCAGCTCCAGCTGTTGCGGTCAATTGGGGAGTGAGCCGGCCGATGGAAGACCTCTCTCTCTCTCTCTGCCTCTCCTCTCTCTGTGTAACTCTGACTTTCAAGTAAATAAGTAAGTCTTAAAAAAAAAAAAAAGAAAAGAAGAACCAATACCCATACGAAGATCAAATGAACAAAATGTTAATTGCTTATAGGATAATGATCACATTTTTAATAGTGGAATTCTTAGTTCCCCACCCACTAAAACAATGATCCATAATTTGAATAAAAACTTGACTCTCTTACAATGATCTTAAACATTCTGTAGTTCCAACCTGTGTTTCTACATTTTACACAATAGAATAGTAATTTTGCATCACTTTCCAAAAAAAAAAAAAAACACAAAATCCAAACATCTTTTGCCATTGTTGCTGTGGATATTTTATCCTTTTTCAACCAAAGCCAGAGAGAATGATTATGAGACAATATACTAGACAGTACAGTCGCAAGTTTTTTTTCCTCTTTGCTTTAGAATAAGATATCCTAGCAAATGTTTGCATTTTTTTCAGCTAGCATATAAAGATTTCTCACATATCTTTATTTCAAAGAATTGAAACTTATTTTTGGACAGTGAGAAATACAGGAAAGAGTAACTGGAAACCTGAGTTATCTGCTTGACTGCCAGTGAGGAAATCCAGCGAGGAAATAGTCAACATACCTTGCAAATCTACTCCAACACAAAATATTGCTAAGACTATGGAGCCTGTTTGGTCCAGTAATTGCAAGTCCATAGCCAAGAATTCCCCAACTTGATGAAAATCAAGCCATCTATTTTTTCAAAGTTGAGCTACCTCCTGGATCTGTATGACGCAGGTAGTGGGTGGTTCAGGGGTTAGAGGAAAAGAGTTGAGCGGAGAACTGCTCCCCCAAATGCCAGTGTTCATTTTTACTTGTCTGATTTCTCCTAATCCTCTTCCTTCAACTTTCACTTAGCCTTAGGTCTGTGAACAAATGCCCAAAGGGTACTGTCCTGGCCTATGTTCCTTGGAAATTCCAACATCAGACCAGGTGTTTTTATTCCAATGTTACTATATTTCCCAGAGCAGGCTTTATAAAGAAGCAATCACTGCTTTTAAGTCAAAGAAACTCATATACATTAAGAACTAGTAAGTCCTGTACTCTGTGCTAGGCACTAGAGCTATAGAGACAAGAACATTTCCAGTTCTTAAGACTTTCAAAAGTATAGAAGAAGACATGGGTTGCTAAACAAATTAACTACTAAGCAGTTGATCAAGAGCAAATGAAATGAAAGAACAGAGCCATATGGTACTGTTACATAGAACAGAAAATACACAATAACAATGTACTTTCTGTAGATATATTTTTGAGTTTGATTATCAGGCCTGGTATACTGGTTAATATTTATCAAGGATTTACAACATTATGATGTGATAATATTTAGCACACATTATCTCAATAACCCAGTGAGTAACTACTTCTATTTTTCCTGTTTCACAAATGAGCAAACCTCGAATGCACCTGCTACAATAGTCTATCTTCTATTTTTCCATTCTGGAGACCCAGCTGCATGCTGCACGCTTATGCACTTGTCATCCTGTCTCCAAGTTCAACTTTTAGCTGTTTTCTCCACAAGTCAGCTCCCCAAAATAAAGTATGTGCTCAACTCCAGGTTACAGCCTGTGATAAAAGATTTCCTTCTGGGGAATCACTTTTCACTTGTAATGTACAGGCTTTGCTCCATAGAGCATCTGGGGTGGGAAAAAACCTCATTTTAATAACATGAAAAACCATAGATGCTTCTGATATTGAGTGATAAACTCACACCTTGTTAGGGAATTTACTAAGGATTTAAGTCAGATCTGTAGAGAGAAACTTAGTATCTCTTACTGGGGGAAGGGGAACCCAACACTGTTTTACAAAACAGAAGTAGATCAGCATTATAATCTCCATCTGCCGTTTAGCTTCATAGTGAATTCCCCCCTTGCATTTGATGGCCTTGTATAAATCAATATTTTCCCAGTGTTCCTATACAGAGCGAGGCTGGTGGGAAGTAACATGGTAAGTTCCACACAGTCCTCCTTCATGTTCACCTGGAGATTGGCCCTCTCCAACGTGGCAAAGCTTCGAAGGGACTGGCTGAGTTCCAGCCCCCATAATTATTTTCTAATCTGTCTTTATTCCCTCTCCTCATTTTTCTTGTGAAGTTCTTAGCATAGCTCAAATCATAATCTCATGGCTTTTTAGCAGGAAGAGAAAGTAATGGATATACTGTGAGATTATCTAATGACATATGATTTATTTTTAGTTCTCCTGTTAGAGGAAACCTAAACAGAGATTGCTAGGATACAAGCTAACCTACACTGGAAATGTATGTATTTTTGCAGATAAGTTATACCTCCTAGACCGTTTGCCTCTGTGCATAGAAAGAAATCTTGACATGTGTGAAGGCTAATCATTCTGCACCAGTACCAATGACTGCTTTGACTCTAGGCTAGCAGCAGCTTCCAGTGCCTCATGCATGCATGGGGCTCCTCCATTGTAGGAAACAGACTTTAAATAATGAAGGTCACATCAGCCCCTCCGTGACATAAGCCTTGGTGCCTTTACTCCCTGAACATCTTGGTGGCACTTGGTGATGTTGTTGCTGATGTAAAGATTTGTTTCCCCAAGTGTGTCCTTGGGGGCTGTGGTAGAAAACAGAACTCACCAGCATCAGCAGAGGGGCTGAAATGGGAAGTGACCAGTCCCCGGGAATTACTAGTTCTGTAACTAGGACTGATTCACTTCTGAGCTTTGGTTTTCTGGACTTCAATAGAAATATATAAAAAAAAATACATATAATAATGCAGGCTCTGTCTACATCTCAGTCCAGTTGAGATTCTTCCATAACATAATATACTTGAAAGTGCCTTATAAAATGTGCCAATAGATTGAATTTAAAATGAAGAAGAGGAGGGCATGGGGGAGGATAAGCAATGCTTAGGCCTCCTCTCCCCATTCAGACTACTCACATCCTTGAGGTCAAGGATACATTTACAGGTTTGTTCTTATCATCTGTTTATGTCTCTTGTACTGGAATATCACAGAAATACATGGAAGAAATGGCCATCACTGGGTGTAGGGTAGGGTAGGGGAGGGCAGGCAAACATTTTGAAATAATAACTCACATGTGTAAGCCTGAGACACATTCATCCGGACATGGGGCCAAGGGATGTGAAACCTGTGATTGTTATAACACATTTGTCCTCACACACGTCAGACACTTGGGAGCCTGTTAGTAAGCCGATAAGCAAACAGCATATTCCTATGACGCAAAATCATTTCATTCTGAGCTCCAACCTGAACCCTGTTTTTAATTGTCTGATCAAGACGTGCTAAGAACAGTGGGGAAAGAGAGACCCTTGAGACTGAGAAAATCACAGTATCTTCTCACTAGTCAGTTAGTCTTTCTTTAAACATAATTTGAACTTTGAAAATAGGATATGAATTTCAGTTCTGCTAATGACTGCGCACTGAAAAGCATTTTGATGTACACAGTTCTTTTGGAGAAACATGACTTTCTCAGTCCTATCTCTGCTATATGCTACAAATTTATGTATAACAACATCTCTCTCCAAATGAATGGCTTCTAAATATTTTCACGTGGATTTTATTTATCTACTGCTCATGGTAACCCCTCCTTTTCACAGAAGAATGATCTGAGGCTCAGAGACATTTTCAGAAACTTACTCAAGGTTCTACAAGTGGCCAGGTAAGAATGAAGAAAAGGAATTTACGATGTGGAAATGCAGGCTTAGAGAAACGATATAGATTGCCAATGTCTCAAAGTAAGTAGTAGAGATAGGACTGAACTTACTCCACACCCTACTCCCTTACCACTCCATTTGTTGGATCCCTGGTATAGAGCCTGGAACGCAGTAAGCACAAGGAAATAGGCATTGCCAGCCACTCTCAGAGCCCATGAGCTGTGGTAGAAAGAACAGACATGGCTATAGGAGATATGACCCTTAAAGGTCGCCAGCTGGTCCTCCTTCTGTGGCACCATATTGCAGGAACTTGCAGGCAAACCATTTTGACTCCTGCTGTTGATGAATTCCATGGGTTTGCGTAAGTTCATTTTAAATAGATGACCCTGAATAAGTCACTATGAATGTTTAGACAGGATCCCAATTAGATTGGACAGTGTGAAAAACCTCTTATCAGGTCTCTTCTTGAACACAAAACTACTATAGGTCTGAACACAGAAAAATTAACACTAAATAACTAATAAAATGCCACAAGCCAAAGGTTTCAGAAACATAAAATATTAAGCAGTGTAGCCACAGGCCCACTATAACCAGCCTTCTACCTCCTTCCCCACTGTAAGTCTACAGTTCTACTTTTCTACTTTTGATTCATTTACACGACATAAACATCTTTCAGAAGTTGGGGGAAATGATTACTATCCGAGATGAGGAAGCTAAGACTCAGAGCAATGAAGAAAATCACCAGTGATAAGAGCTAATGAATCTCAGTCAGGAGGGTGAATTTGTTGCCCACCGCATTGTCCAGTGTCCTTAGTACCAACTGTGCATGGTCTCTTGTGTTGAAAGTCACAGGCCAGAGGTTGGTGCTGCGGTGCAGAGAGTTAAGCCGTTGCATAAAAGGCCAGCATATACCATATCTGAGAACTAGCTGGAGTCCCAGATGATCAGCTTCTAAAATAGCTTCCTGCGAATATGCATGGGAAGAGAACAGAAGATGGCTCAAGTTCTTGGGCCCCTGACACCCATGTAGATCAGGCTGGATTTCCTGACTCCTGATTTTGGCTTGCTCCAGACTTTGGCCATTTGGGGAGTGAAGGAGTGGATAAAAGACATGTCTATCTCTCTGTCTCTTAATCTCTCTCTCCCCTGTCACTTTACCTTTCAAAAAATTGGTAATCTTAAGAATAAAAGAAAAGTTGCAAGCTAGAATGTTCTCAGGAAACAGGCATCTGTCACCAAGCTCATAGCCCTCTGACGACTAGATTGCTAGGATGCCAAAGAGGTTGCCAACAAAATTAATTATACTAGCAGCCCTTCAGCTTAGGTTGCAAAATTTTTAACAAGAAGAAGGTCACAATTTGTTTAATTTTCTGTGAGTTCCTTGGACAGAGATTGGTCCTTAGTGGGTAGATCAATCAGCATAATCTTTCATCCTTGAAGCACAGCTAAATCTGTGTGGTGTGGGGGTTCATAATACTGGAAGGAATAAAATCCACCTATAAGGCACATCAATGCTGGTCTTCATTCTTCGTTATAAGCAGCAAGTCTTAAATTTGCCAACATCTACCTTTATTGACTGGAGGTAATTTGTACATGTATTTAAAGCTTTCTAGAATATTCTCGATTTTCTGTTGACTGTGAGCATCAAACCAGAAAACATTGGTCAGGGAGGGAGATATAAAACACCCCAAAATACTAGCAGTTTCCCAATATGTGCACAGTTCATGGCTATAAAATCTGTGCTCAATAAATTTTATTCTCATTAACTGAGATCTGGCCAAAGAAGGCAGTGGATTACGGTTTAGTGAAATTAATGTGTTTGATGTTGAGAGAGTCACATAAACATGATTGTGTGGACTTGCACTCAATTTTCAACGAAGAAGTTAAAATAAAGCCTGGGTCAATCCCAGAAAGCTTTGGTCAATCGTGTATTCCAATCAAGACTGCTGACCCCTTCAGGCTGAAGCATGAACTACATTTGTCTTGACCTCTAGCTGTCACAGCCTTGGATAAGTGACCATTTTATATAAATGTATTTATTTAGGAATGAGAGAGAAAGTGAAATAAAGAGAGTGAGAGAAACACAGGGATCCACATTCCCCTACGCCTACACTGGTCAACTCTCCCAAATACCCACAACAGCCAGGGTTAGGCCAGGCCAAAGTCAGAAGGCAAGAAACTCAGTCCAGGGCTCCCACATGGGCGGCAGGGACCCAAATACTTGAGCCATCACTGCTGCCTCCCAGGGCGTGCATTAGCAGGAAGCTGGAGCCAGGTATGGAACTGAAGAACTCTGACATGGGACATGGGCATCTTAACCACCAGAGCAAACGCCTGCTCCTGGAAGATGAGTTCGAATGGGAATTTCACCTTGCTTATTGGCTGAAGTTTCCCTTGCAATGCCTGTGGCTGTCTTGAGAGGCTTGGTAAGCTGTCTCAGCCCAAAGTATATCAGAGATGCCTATGTAGCCATTTAAGAGGCCCTGTAGGAAATCACCTGATTATTCTGGCAGGAAAGAGGAGCACACAGTCTGAATCCCTACCTTCATCACCAAACTTGGCTCTGAAAGACTTGCTTTCTTCCAAAAAAGAAATCAAGCCTCAAAAGATGGAAAAATGCCACCATTAAGGATCTTCAAGAGAATGCAAAATTCGTATTTGAATATAAACAGTACTGCTTGCTCTCTAAAAAAGAAAATTATTAAGATGTGAATATTTGATCCGCCACACTGAGAGGGAATAAAGGGCCTGGACAAGCAAAATGTGGAAAGTTGATTCAACCTGTATTTGACATTGAGATTCACTAATCATATAGATACTAAATGCTCACCAGGTGGGGGGAAAAAACCCTAGGCTAGGAATCATGGCGGCAGAAGAGGATGGAATTATGGAGAAAAATATGCAGTCTTCATAGAACTCAGAACATGTCAGGAAATAGGCCATCAGCTAAGAAACCAACTCTAATTGGCTTACTTCTAACTGCAAATAAAGCTATAATGTTCCTCGTCCAATATAGGGTCAATCTATAACTTTTCTATGTGGCATGAAATTCATCTTGTAAAAAGAACAATTACCAAAAGGCAAACTTCTTTCTCAGTGACATCAGATAAAGTTTACCCTAAAGGGCAAGAGAAACTACTGCAGACTTTATTCCTGAGGCTTGTGGTTCTTTTCAAACTCACGGCACTGTGTGTGTGTGAACTTCTTATGCACAACACAGAACCAGAAACTTAAAGAAGACAGACTTTCTCTTCTATTCCTCTCAAGCCCAACAAAACCTTGAAAGCAAAGTGAAAAAAGTTACAGGCATTTTGACCTCCTCGGGACCAAAAGTTATTCATCTTGAGGGCATAATCTCTCTACAGTGGACCCCAAAGCACCTTGCAGGTGTCATTCCCTATGAACAGTTCTGTGTTCAACAACTACACCATAAATTTTCATTCTACTTCACAAATACATGGCAATTCTGTGTGCTCAGATTATGCTGCAAAATGTTATGATTTCTACTGCTACATCTGACTAGGTTAAAATAATCAAAACAAAGGTGAGCATTTGGCCCAGAGGTTGACACCTGCCTCTCAAAGTAGAGTAATAGGGCTCAGGTCCTGGCTCTGGCTCAACTCCAGCTTCCCATTAGATCAGACCCTGGGAGGCAGCAGGTGATGGTTCAAGTAACTGGAATGCTACCACCCATTTGGGAGACCTGGATTAAGTTCCTGACTCTTGACTTTTACCTGGCCCAGCCCTGCTCATTACAGACAGTCATTTGGAGACTGAACCAGTGGATGCTCGCTCGCTCTCTCCCCCTGTCCCTTACATTAAAAAGATGCAAAACAGTATAATCATATTTACTTGTTCTGTATCGTCTTCACCGAGAATTCCCCCACTGTCCATTTGCTCATTCTGTTTCCCCTACCTAGATGCCCTGCTAGTTGAGACGATCCTTAACTTTCTTTGAAATTACTTTAAAAAACTTGAAAGTGTTTTTCCTCTTTTCGCTTTCTGGCTCTTTTAGACTTTACCCCAATTTTTCTTGCGCATCTATCTGTTCTGAGTGAGATAAGATAATATGGCCAAAAACAATACATGAAGAAAGACAACTTTCTCCTTCTGACATAAAAAAGATGTAAAATAATCATCTCCTAAAAATATTTTCTCAAAAGCACATAATCTAAATTATTTTCTTTCTCACTTGATTTATCAGGAGGTAATTCAGAGTCTTTGCCACTAACTTTTATGTTAGGAAGATGCAGAAAGAAAGAACAGGGGCAAACACAACTTTTTTTCCCCTACAAAATAATGAGAAAGAGATCAAAGAAGGGAAGGAAAGCAATGGGCCAGTTTGGTTCCCAATATTCCTCATTCTAAGCCAAAGTCTCATGCATGACATGAATTACATGAGCAAGAGTATTATTGAAGACAATAAGAAAGACATTTGTTACTGGAAGGAGACCGGAGGGAGGCCAAGGTACTGCACAAGAGCAGGCAGATGGATGAACTGAGGGGCCATGCTCCTGAGCGATGCTTGATTGCTGTTTGGTCTCTAGGACTAGAAGCTGCTCACAATCTGACTGGGGCTGGGGACCTCCAATAGGGGTACTGTAGCAGGACAAAGACAGCCCTGTTGCTAGGAGTACAAAGCACACCACTGAGGCCAGGTCTTGAAAGAGATCCCAGCTCATCCACAAAGGAAGCTCCAGCACCAGGGAAGAGGACCCAGGGCTGGCTGAAGGAGACTCAGTCAAGGACAGTAAGTGCCCCTTACCCCAACAGTAAGAGAGAGGCAAAGAAGGAACACTGATGGTGCACAGAAGAGCTGGAGAACACCATACCACCTGGGCACCAACACATCTTTTTTTCCCAAAGATTAATGTATTTATAATGCAGAGTGTCAGAGAGAGAGAGAGGGAAGGAGATCTTCCATCCACTGGTTCATTCTCTAGATGGCCACAACAACTGTGCCCAGAACTCCATCGGGGTCTCCAACATGGGTGGGCAGAGGGCCATCAGCCTCTACCTTCCCAGCACATTAATAAAGAGTCAGGACTTGAACTAGCCCTCCGATATGGAATGCTAGCATTGCAAGCAGTGGCTTAACCCCCTGGGGCCACCATGCCAGCTCCCCATACCATCTCTTTAAGAGACTGAGAGTCATACAATTATATACCCAGATGCCATTTTGAAGAATTTCTTGGTGATGGCAGAGGTAATTTTACAAACTAATGATTCTCTCCCTCTGGAGATGCTCATCATTTTTGTACAAGAAACTGAACTCCCCCTAAAGTGACTGAATTAAAAGATCAGACAGAGCCATTAACCTGATTGCATGGTTACTACAAGGTATTTTTTTTTTCCCTTCACTAATGAGTTCATTGAGGACTTAGAAAGAAGATCCTAATAATTATAAACAAATTAAAGAACTGTACATGCAAGTTGTGATGAAGTCTAAACTTGTTACCCTGCTTTGCTCCAACTTTAGCACAAGTGCCCCTTCATCTGTGAGATGTATCTCAGCCTGAGCGAATCACGGTCTTATCTGAGATCCATAAGACCTGACTTTAGTCCGGAAGCAACTTTATTCAGCCTTGTGTTTCACACAATATTTACCTATTGTTGTCACAAGTTATAAACCATTTGAGAGCACCCAACCCAGTGATCATATAAAATTTGCATCTTATTGTGTTAATGAGCTGAATTTGCTAAGTGGCATTCTTCTAATTAAAAATATTCTGCTTCAAAGGTTTAATCCATGCTCTAATACAAGTACATTTCATATTGTGACTTGCACAATTAACTGAGGGCAGATAAGACTTATAAATCTATTTATCATATTAAATTCACACAGGATGGGAGAGGAAATAAACCCTTCTTATGTACAGATAACTATTGTTGCTCTAATTTTGTTTGCCCTGTATGTTTAAATTGGTCATGAACTATAATCCTAAAACACAGCCAGTGTTTTAAAACCTGGACCCATATGTGATTGGCAGAATTCAGTGACATCCAAAGTTCCCAGATTCTGCTATATATTCCCTATGGAATTCCTTCCCCTTGAGGGTGGGCAAAACCCTTGAGCACTGTAGGATAACATTTCCTTGACTAGGTTACAAATCAGCCAACTTTGAGTCAATGAAGAGAGAGATTTTTCTGGATAAATTGGACCTAATCAGCTGAACTGCACAGAAGGTGGAGCAACAGAGACATGCTTGTGGAATGGTTTGGAAGAAAGCCAGCAGACATGTGAGAAAAGGAGGCCCCCTGAGGGCCACCTTGGAGCTGAGAGTGACCCCTGGCCAACAGCCAGCAAGGGAGCTGGTTGAGTGGACTTGGATGTTGAGGACAATGGCTGTTGACCAAGCTGCGAAGGTGGAGTAATAGTGTGCCACAACATCCTCACTTTCTTAGCAGAATGCTTTCTAAATGATATCTTGATATTCAATAATGTCAGTATTAGTAAACTACATACACAAGTGGATTTAAGTCCTCTGAGTTTTACTTTACTATTTTACTAGTTCTTGTCAAATCAAAACACCTTAAAAATGTCTTTGGGTTATAAAGAAACCTGTTCTGGAGGGGAATATAAATGCATTTCTCACTGTCAGGCTTTGCCTAAGATTTATTTTTTTAAGATATAATAGCTGTAGCCATATTTCCCTAGTGATAAAAAGAAATCCCTTTAGTAATCCCTACAAAATCCTAAAGGGCTAAAAAGCAATGAAGAGGATTTCTAATGGTAAGTTATAAATCCTTTTAGAGAACATCTTGGTTTAAAATAATTTGAAAAAAAAAGAATGCTTAGGCATTGAGTAGTACAATTTAGAAATCTTTCAACACCATGAAGGGCACTTGAAAGGATCTCACATTCAGAGTTTAGAAGATAAAATAAAGTTATGCTTGTGTTGGTCATAGTTACTAAGAAACTAAAGGCATGAGAGAGACAGAACTATGGACTCTGAGGGCTTGATGGAAATTCAATGGCAATTTACTTAAGATGACCCACACCCGGGCTCTCCATTACACCTGCTGTAGCAGGCAAGGATGTCATCACTCACAAGTCAATGTCTTCAAGTTAATTACATAGAAATTCAACTCCATGTCAATATTAACATTTCATATGTTTTGCTCTCTGCGGTTTTGGACAAAAATTTCTGTCTGGATGCAGAAACTACTTATAGTAGTTGTTTCCAGCACTAACGTTCATAGATTGTATACCAATAAGGCCAGGCACAAAAGGGAAAGACCGACGCAGATACAGGCACCAGGTAACTGACTGATGAGCACTGAGGAAAGTCTAAGCCCCATTGAAAAGAGGCAACTACTAATCATCCCCCACTCAGACATCATGGCTTAGAAATTAATAACAACAAACTAGAAACTGGGATTCTCAGGAGAAATAAAATGCTCTTTAAATATGTAATTAATTAACTGATACAGGAAAAAGTCACTCTTGATCCTTTTAAGAACATCATTACATCAGAAGGTACTACAAACTAGTTTATAATATCATTTCTATCTTAAAGGTATTTGTCATTCAATGTTGAGAAGATAATCTGAAGTTTAGATTTCATCTATTGAAAGATAAGTGGAGATTTGGGGCTTTACACTGAGTTCCTACAGTTGTGAGCTGGAAGGCTGGAAGGCTGGAAGCTATCTTCCTTTTTTTCTAGAAGAAATTAGTGCTGGGAATTGGAAACATCAAATCATGTGTGATGCCAGTTAAACATCCAGAGAACAAACTGTGACAATCCATCTGCCATGAAGATCTGCAGACACGGGGTTTTGGACATGCTTCCCAGAAAAGCACCCAAGTATGTAGCACTTAGTCCCTGTTGCTGGAAGTTCCTCTCTTCCCCTTGAAGGAGATTCACTTTCTTCCAGACTGAATAGCTTTCAAAAATAATAACGGTAATGATAAGAATGTCTAAGGTGCTCCTGTGAGGATTAAGTGAGATAATAAGTTCCTTTATCTCAGAGTTGTCATAAGAATGAAATAAGTCAGTTTACATAAAGTGTTTGGAAAGTAGGCTATTTCAATTATCATAGGAATCTCCCCCATTAAAAAATAACTTTAATGTTTAGAACAGCATTATGTTTACAGGAAAACTGTGAAGATAGTACAGCATCCCTGTATACCTCATATCCAGTTTCCTCTGTGGTAATAATTATATTAGTGTGTACACTTGTCATGATTGATTCAACCTTGATATATTAATGTAATATCCAAAACCACATTTTATTCAGTTGGCCGTGGTTTTTACCAAGTGTTTGGTTTCTGTTCTAGGATCTCATTCAGGATATCTCGTGACCTTCAGACATCTGACTCCCGAATGCTATGAGCATTTCTCAGATTGTTTGTTCCGGATGTCTTTGACAATTTTGAGGCACACTTGTCAGACAATTTTTAGATAATCGTTCAACTTACACTGATCAGATTTTTTCCCGACTAGACTGGGATTCTGGGCTTTGCAGAGGAGGACTACAGAGATGAGATACCTTTTGCATCTCATCTTATCAAGGATACAGACTATCCACATGACTTATTACAGTTTATGATCATGTTCATCGTGTGGCTGAGGCCATGCTAGTCAGGTTTCTTGCCTGTGAAGTGCTCTTATTCCCATCCCCTTTTCCACACTGTACACTTGGAGGAAAGTCACTATACAGAGCCTGCATTTAAAGATCCAGGAGTTTTGGAGCAGATGTTTAGCCTAGCATTTAAGATACTCATTAAGATGCTTGTGTCACATATCTGAGGACCTGAGTTCAGTTCCTAGCTGCAGCTCCAGACTCCAGTTTTCTGCTAAGGCAGACTCTGGGAGGCAGTGGTGATGACTGATATGATTGGGTCCTTGCCACCAATGGGGAGCCTTGCATTGAGTTCCTGCCTCCCAGCGTCAGCCTTTCCTAGCCTTGGCTGGTAGAGGCATTTGGGAATAACTCAGCAGATGCAATCTCTTTCTCTTTCTCTTTCTCTTTCTCTTTCTCTTTCTCTTTCTCTTTCTCTCTCTCTCTCTCTCTCTCTCTCTCTCTCTCCCTCTCCCTCTCCCTCTCCCTCTCCCTCTCTCTCCCCTTCTCTCTCTTTCTTTCTCAAATCAATGATTTTAAAAATTGAAGTTCAACATAATTTTTTCATAATATGATTTTTCCAGAACATTTTGAAGACCTCTTATAAATGTGAACATCAAATTTTCACACTAAAATTCTTATCATTTAATTAAAATTTTCCACCAGTTTTTTTTTTTTGTGCCCTCACATTGCATCGATTCCATGTGTATACCCATTTTACCTTTATGACTGTGGGATATAATTTTATCAACTAAACTATGGTGCTTATACACAGTTTCCTTTTCTTGTAGTTTTACATACTATCCTTATTGACAAAATTACTTATGTCAACATTTCCTCTTAACACTTACTTGAAGTTGTTTCATATTTTTTAAAGATTTATTTATTTATTTGAAAGGCAGAGTAACAGAGAGAAAGGAAGAGACAGAGAGAGGCTTTCCAAGTACTGGTTCACTCTCAAAACAACTGCACTGACCAGGACTGGGCCAGGCAGAAGGCAGGAGACAGGTCTCCCATATGCGTGAGAGGACCCAGGTGCATCATATTCTTGCTAGCATTTGTTATTGGCAGTTTTTGAGATTTTAGCCATATATTGCTTTAATGTTCTTTATCAGATATGTGTTTTTTACATGTTTTCTATCAGTCCGGGGCTATCTCTTTAATTCTCTCTTTTTCTTTAAAGTCTCATAACAGTGCCATTTACAGAGCAGATACTTTTGATTATAACTGTCTAACTCATTAATACTTTCTTTCTTGTATACGCACTTTCAGTGTGTATCAAAAAACTTACCAGCAAGCCCATTGTCAACTAGATTTTCTATAACCCTCTAGCTTTCAAAATTTTTAGACTCCATTTGTGAAATAACAAAACTTAGTTGTGAAGAGTATCAAGGTCAAGGTCACATTGCTTGGATTTCATCTTAGATTGTCTGACTTCAAACCCTACAGTCTTAACAAACATTGTACCTAGTGAGACCCTGAGTGAAAATTAAAAGAGATAATGCATAGGAAGTGACTGGGGTGTGGGGAATATGATCTATTTATACTTATTACTTTTGCACGTGCATTACCTCAGGCTTTTGTTCCAGCAATCACCATACTAATTCACAGTGAAAACTCATTGACACCCCAGGCAATGACGCCTCACTGAGTATGAAGTCATGTATGGGGCTTTATATCGATGTGATTAAATAATGCAGCAATCTGAGTGCCCTTCATTGCAGAGATCAGCAGCACCATGGACCACCTCTAAGCAGAACTGTGACTGTCTTCCTTACCAAGGCATTTCAGTGTCAGGATGGCCGAGCAGTCTAAGGCGGCACACTCAGGCAAGGCACTTCAACTAAGACTATAGAGAAGTTCCCGCTGATTCCATCAAGAATCTCTTTCCTTCCCATCATCAAAGAAAACATTTGCCTTCTATAATTTAAGAGATGGGGACAATGAACTCTCTTATGAATGCAATAAATATCCAAAGACAGTTTATGCATTCTATGAAGCATTTTTTAAAATATTATTTATTCAGTCATTTATTTGAAAGACAGAAGCGCACACACACAAAGAGACAGCTAGACAGATAGCTAGGGATCTCCCCTTACTGGTTTACTTCCCAAACACCTGTAATAGCTAGATCTGGGCCAGGCTGAAGCTGGGAGATGGGAACTCAATCTAGAGTACTCACACGTGTGGCAGAGACCCAAGTACTTGAGCCATCATCTGCTGCTTCCCAGAGTGCGTATTAGCAGGAAGCTGGAGTCAGGAGCAAAACCAGGACTCATATCCAGGCACGCTGGTATGGAATGTAAGCATTATGAATAACGTCTTAGAGGTTACCCCAATGCCCACCCTCTGGGAAGTACATTGTAAGGCCAACCTGCAATTGTTGATAACAACTTTTAATATTTTTTTATTAAAAATTAGAGACAATACTAGAAACTTAGCACATGTGATCTTACTTAACTTTGGCTACTATTAATACGTATCTGAAAATCAGGGCACAGAGTCCCAGAAAAATTAGGTAACTTATTCAAGAACTCACACTGAGGGGCCAGCATTGTAGTGCTGCAGGGTAGGTTGCCACCTGCCGACATCAACACCCCATCTGAGAGGGGGTTCAAGCTTGGGCTGCTGCCGCCCATGTTGGAGATTCAGATGGAGATCTGGGCTCCTGGCTTTAGCCTGGCACAGCCCCAGCCATTGCAGCCATTTGGGATGTGAACAAGCAGACAGAAGATCTCTCCTCTCCCCTCCCTTCCCTTCCTTTCCCCTCCCCTCCGCTCCCCTCCACTCCTCTCTTCTCCTCTCCTTGTCTCTGTAACTCTGCCTTTCAAATAAATAAATAAATTCAATAAATCTTTAAAAAAAGAACTCAGGGTGAGAATGAGATGGCACAAAGTCTCTCAAAACCCAAAGGCTGTGCTCTCACACACTGTGATTTGTGCTCTAGGAAAATCGTGCAGTTTGAAGCACAGAACGTCATCATGCCGAGTTTTTTTACTGGATGTTTTACATATGCCATATGACCAAGCAGGTAACAAAACACCAGAGCTTCTTTTTAAAAAATGATTAATTATTCTTAGATTTTTTAAATTTTAACATACTCAATATTGTTCACAGATATAATTCTAGCACAGAGTTAGTTCAACTCCTAATTGGTTTTGCTACCACACAGAATTATTCCAAGTGTGCCTCGAAAACGAAGGAAATAACCATATTCTACCATAACTAGAAACCATGAAAAGGACTGACAAAAGCATTTGGACCATGTTGAGAGCCAACCTATTTATGCATGTCACAGCTAAGACCAACAGCCCAGCCATGTATTGCTTCTAACAATCTAATCCAAGGAACCAGTGCTAATGTGTTTGACAGGGCTAGTCTGAATCAATTGGGAAACAGTTTCAATACAACTCAATAGCATATTACAATAGAACACACACACACACTAATATGGAGAATGATATTAACTATTTTGATGTTAACTCTTCTTTATATGGTCATTTTCTGTGTATAATACTACTCATCTGAATTTAAGAAAGGCAAAGCTCAGATAATTTTTTATGAAAGGCAAAGCTGAACTGATTCAGTATTGGAAGAATGTGCTAAAGGCTATCCTGGCTATGGGCAGAACTTTCCTGCTGGCTCTAGGGGTATAAAGATTTAGGCAGGGCCTAACCTCTGGTCTCAGACATTGATTGTATGCATAAGCTGGGGGATTTTATACAGAAAGGCCCGGCACATGACTTCTGTAACTTACTGATCAAACTACCTGAATATGTAAGTTGAGTGTTCTCCCAATTAGGTAGAGAAATGATGGAATGCACAGACTTGTCACCATTTTCCATAAGACTTGGTATCTTTTGTACATCCAACATCCTACCTCATGATCCTGTAAGGGAGTTTGGGGGAAAGACAAATGAAAAGATATCATTTTAGGGAACATCACCCTGATTTCCTTCTGAGATATTACTTCTCATAACTACATAGAGCCAAACTGGACCAATAAGCTCTCTTGACATTTTTAATATCAACCAGAGTGATGTAAAACCCAAAAAGATAAAAATAATTCATTCCACAAATGATAACCTGAGGAGACTGTGAACTAGATGCTGAGTCTTAACTCATGGACAGATGCTGAATGCTGATTTTTTCCCCCTTGAAAGTTGTTTTCACAACATTCCCACTCAATTTCTCAAGTTATCCAATAAATCCATTTTCTACTTACATTTACTGGAGTTGGTTTTGTTTTTTTGCTGACAACAAAACATTATGACTGGCCATGTAACCTAACAGAACAAGTTACCAATTTCTGTTGAAGTGGAGAGGAGCCAATAAACTTACTCTGTGCATGAGGTACTCCCTCTCCCCAAGGAGAATTTTTGTAACTATCACCATTTGCAAGTCAAATTTGCTGAGCCCACAGGAGGGTTAATGAGACAGAAGGTGGAGTATCCTAAGAGTTTCCAAAGATGGTGTTTCCGCCTTTGGCTGGGACGCTGGGCTGTAATCCCATCTGCCATCTCAGTTCGTGGGTTCCAGCGCAGACCAGCCAAAGATGCTCACATGAGGAAAGAGTAAATAACTCCATGGCAACCATTACTTTTCTCCAAACCACCCATCTTTGCCTCAACTCACTTTGTCTGGCTTCATTGAGACATCCCATTAAAAAAGTGATGGACATATTGTCTGTTAGCACCAAGAAAAGGAATTCCAGGTAAAACACAATTTAGAAATGGGGAAAAGGCAGAGAACATGTAAGAACTGGGTGACAGATTCACTTAGTGTGACTGATTTCTGATTTGGATCGTGTTCCACCATCAGAAGGAAAGAAGAGCAAGTGCTCGAGCAAGGGAATTATATGTTATTCAAAAGCCAAAGACATAAGGGCTTAGAAGAACACAAAAAGAGGAATAAAGGTAACAGAAGCTGACACTGATCATTGATCATGGATTTTTCTACCTAGTAGCAAAAGCAATCAGTCCAGTATCTAAAAAATTTCAAGTTGTTTCTCTCCTCAAAATTTCTCAATGCCCTCACTGCATTGAGAAGTAACCTAGAGGGCACTATGCAATCTGGCCCCCTTCACTCTCTTCCCAATCTCATCTCTTGCTCCTCTGCTTCCCACTCACTTTGCATGCATCTTTCTAGCTCTTGAGCAGATCTGTCCTCTCCGAAGCTCACCATCATCACAGAACAGGTTCTTAATCAGACTGACCATCCTGGGTCAAATGCTGTATCTTCAGAGCAGCCCACAGTATCTATACTCTCACTCAAAGCCTCTATTCCCAGTTACTGTTTGACCCAGCATTCGCTTTTTCAGTTATAGTGTTCATAACAATGCCTAATTACTTGGGTAGAGTCTCCTCCCTTCCAGTCTCCATGATGGCTGCCAGTCTGCCTACCTCAATCATCATAGTATCCTACAGTGTCTGTAATGATGCCTGGCAGACAAAAAGGAGACAAATATTTTCAAATACCCAGATTTACACAGATTCAGATGTAAGCAGCATGAAAGTGAAGGCAGAATTAAGCTTATTCAGAATCTTCTCTCTTAAAAACAACATTCACACCAGCAAGATTACCTAATAATAATCATATGATCATAACTCATGTAAAAATATGCTTTATAAGCACAAAATCTATGCTACACCTACATCTTACTGCCAGTCTCCAACGTGGCCTCCAACAATTCTTGCCACCTGTGCTCATGCCTTTGTGTAGTGTAGCCTTTCACATTGAATAGAGCTAACTGCATCAACAATAACATCTTGTGGGAATAGTGGTTGGAATTTCTGAGGCAAAGTCATAAAGCATACAGCTAGGGACTGCCTTGCTCTCCCTCGGATCACTCGGCTTGACCAAAGCTGGCTGCTATATTGTAAAGCTCCCAGGAGAAGTCAATTTTCTGCTGTTATAACAGAAAACCTGAAAAAGGGTAATTTATAACAGAAATGCATGTTTGTTTAGTTCACGGTACTGAAGTTTGGAAATTCAAGATCAAGTGGCTGCACCTGGCGAGAGTCTCCTCAAGCTGTGTGATAATATGACAGAAAAGTGAAAGAGGTAGAACATGAGGGATGACCTTACCTTATAACAACCTGCTTGCACACTAGCTAATCCTTTCCCTGGAGAGAGAAAGGAACCCATTCATGAGGGCCCCCATCACTACTTCACCTCCTAAGGGTCCTGGCACATCTCTTCTTAAAATATGTGTTTGTTGTCATTTGATTTTAAATGGAGACAGAGAAAGAGAGATAGCATCTACACCCATCAGACTTTGCACAAAGGATGAGCAACTAGCAAAGCTTCTCATCACAAGAAGTCTTTGTCACCGTGTGTTCATGCTGATAATTATGGCAGCATCACCTGGTCCCCCAAGGTTGTCTCCAGAGACATTTGTATGGCCAACTTTTATTTTAGAGGCAAGATCCTAAAAGATTTCCCAACTTGAGTTGAGATATTTGTGACCAAGCCCTCTAAGTTAGATTTCAATTTCTTCAGGTTCTGATAACTGAATCACACTTTCAAGGTAAAACAAATGGAAGGTGTTAAATAATAGAAAAATCTTCAAAAATAGGACTGGGTGGTAATAGGAGAGACAGTTCCAATTATTTTCTCCCTTTCTCTTTCTCTCAAACATGAACTTATTACAAATCCCAGGGAACAAAAAGGAAAAAAATAGATTTGTGATGCAGTTTGGTCCTTCCAAATCATGTTTAACTATGCTTAGGAAGAAAAGCAAAATTGACACTGATGAATTTAAAAGACAGACTCACAACTTCAGGACCTATAGTTTTCACATCTATTCATTTGGACTATGCCTTTTTGAATTTCAACCTCTGAGACAACAAATAATACATTAAATGTGTTGGTTTTATGCCTCTTATTATTGCTTTATCTATATTATAAAGCAAGAAAAAATGAAGTTTTTTTTTTTTTACCACAGCAAACACGAATGACAGAAAGAAAAATATTACCAGGGATGTCACGGTATTTGTTGCTAGAATGATAGTGTTTCAACAATTCAAAAGATGAAACATACAACTGCAATTTGAGTCAATGTCTAAACACATCATAAGCCAGAAAATCATGGAATGAAACTGCAGAGAACAGAAGTATAATATTATAATGCATGTGGAAGACAGCAAATAAACGAGTTAAGACGCAAGAAGGGACAATGATAATATGATATGCCACCCTGTAAACTTAATTGTCTATGAGAATTACAACATTTCTGAGTTGCTTTCCATTTGTTATGAAGCCACATTATCCTTTTTGTTTGTGTAACAGTCCTAGAAATTACCGCTCCACAATGTAGTATTCCGTGAGGAGACTGAAGCATGTTCCAGATTGTATTTGTTTTCCAATGCTGCATAACAAATTGCCACAAATCTAACAGCTTAAAACAACACAAATGTATCATGTCCCTGGCCCATTTCAGCTGGATCCTTTGCCCAGGGTTTCACAAGGCTGAAATCAAGAGCTAGTTGTGTCCTCTCTTGCAGGTATGGCTGGATGACGGTCTATTTACAGGCGCACCTGGATCCCCGGAAGAACGCATGTCCTTGCTACCGTATTTTTCCCTATTTTTTCCTACTAGGTTTCGGTTGGGGACCCCTCTTAGTACCCAGAGGCTACTCTCAGGCCCTTGCCACGTGGATCTCTCCATGAAGCAGCAGTTGCTCTGCCAATGCAACCAGGAAGACTCCTCTGGACATTTTCAATTCCTCAGACGTTTTATCTCTGACCATTAGATCCTCTTTTTGTTGTTGTTGTTGTTAAAAAAAAAAAAAGGTGGGGGGAGGGCTCACTTGATTAGGCCCGGCCCAGGCACTGTCAAGAGGTGAAACTACAGAGTAAAATAGAAAATAGGAAACTTGGAAGTCGTCTTAGAACCATGCCTACCACAAAAGCCTACAGTGTGTTGAAAATTTTGCGTAAGACTGTGAGCTAGAACCAGAACACTTGGCATACTTGGCATGGCCCTTGTTTCTGGGGGGAGGGGATATAGGAAAATGAGTTCCTGGGACCCTGAAAGCACAGAGGATAAAGTATTGTTCAGACTCACACTGACACTATTTTCTTCCCACTATGAAAATAAGGTGCTGGATCTGAAATTGGTTCAAGAACTAGCAAAGCAGTGTGTTAGGTCCAATGGAAAAACTCAGACTGAGTAGCTTTGTCCTGATTGGTGACATTAACCTGACTACAAAAATGCAGGTGTCGGAAAAGGATTCAGGTATTTCCTTAAAAAAAAAAAAAAAGATTTATTTTATTTATTTTGAAAGAGCCACAGAGAGAGGTCCTCCATCCGATGGTCCACTCCCCAGATAGCCGCAACAGCCAGAGCTGCACCAATCCGAAGCCAGGAGCCAGGAGCCTCCTCCAGGTCTCCCACATGGGTTCAGGGGCCCAAGGACCTGGGCAATCTTCCATTGCTATCCCAGGCCACAGCAGAGAGTTGGATCGGAAGAGGAGCAGCCAGGACCAGAACCGGTGCCCATACGGGATGCTAGTGCTCCAGGCCAGGGCCTTAACCCACTGTGCCATGGCACCAGCCCCCAGGTGTTTCCTTAAAACTGTCTTTATGTCCCTAGAAAATACACCTCAAGTTTGCTCAGAGACAAAGGAAAAGCTGGACCCAGACATGTTGCACCAAATCAGCTTGCTGTAACCACCAGCCTGAAAGAACAGCAACTTGGTTCAACCACTAATTCAACCAATATGATTGCTTTAAGGCATGGTGGACTCTCCTGGTGCTGCATGTTATTGAAATAAAATAGCAGGATTTAGGGCGTGCGTTTGGCTTAGTGGTTAAGATGCCCATGTCCCACGACAGAGTGCCTGGTTTAATACTCAGCTCTGGCTCCTGGCTCCTGTTCCTCCAGCCACAGTAACTGGCTCAGGTATGGACATGGAGCCCAAGGCGGTCCATGAGGTGGAACTCCAGCACTTTCGAACCATTGTCAAGCAAAGTTCCCATTGGCTTAGGGTAATTAAGATGATAAAATATCTCTGGATAACAGCCATTCTAAGGAGAGTGAGGTAGTGCTGGTGAAGTTGTAGAGAAGAAAGGTACCCTAATACTAGTGGAAATGCAAATTAGTACAACCATTATGGAAAACACTAGGGAGTTTCCTCAGAAAGCTAAAAATAGATGTACCATATGACTCAGCTATCCCACTCCTGGAGATATATATAGAAATGAAATCAGCATATGTAAGAGATACCTGAACCCGTGTTAACAGCAACTCAATCCACAATAGCAAAGATACAGACTCAACCTAGATGTTTGACAACTGATGATTGGATAAGGAAAATCTGGGATGATAGAATATTACTCAGCCATACAAAATAATTAAATACTGATATATGCAACAATGGAGATGGACGCAATTGGAGTTCATTATGCTAAGTAAAAAAGCCAGACCCAGAGAGACAAATACCACATGCTCTCTTACTTGTGGAAGTTAATATAGAGTACAAAAACTGTGTGGATGGGATATCATCAAGGATTAATTACAAATACCAACTCACTGGATCGTACCTTGGGTGTGGCAATACACTTTTCACTCTCCATGTGGTGCTCATTATCATGAACACCTCGCTCTGTGATGTGCACACCCATGTTTTCAAGAAAAAACAGCCTACATATACATAAGTACACATATATAAAAGGTCTACATTTGTAGGAAATGTTGCAAATGTTTTTAAAAATTATAAAACAAAGAAAAAAGATGATAAAACACAAATCGGGAGGTAGAGGGGTAGGTCCTTTGTTCCACACAGAAAGAACTTGCCAGGTAAGATCAATCCAGAGCAGAGCAGAGCTCAGAGCTGGCCTGGGATCCATGGTGACACAGAACCAATGCACCCAAATTGGCCTGAAGGCCCGATAAGCTCTGTTGTTCATTCTCGTATAGGTGTCAATGAATCCTGTTTTCACTTAAGCAAGTTTACACTGATTTTTTTTTTCGTTAGCTGAAAGAGTCCTGAATACTGCCATGTGGAAATGATTTTTTTTTTATAAAACATGAGTAACTTAATATTAACACAAGGTTGACAATATTTTATCACATTTCACAGCAAATCAGAGACATATGAAAGAGAAAAAAACCTGAACATCTATCTCATTTTAAGGCTGTCAAAATGCTGTTATCTATTTGCCACTAGTTGTCATCCTTTTCTTTCTGACAAAGGATCATATTGTCTACACTGACACTGAAGTAAATTCAAATCAACTATTATCCTATTGCCTTAGTAAACACAGAGTGCATCTCTTTCTTGCTACCATAATGTTAGACATAGCATGAAATCTACTTTAACGTCTACTGAAGTTTGCTGCTATTCACCAAAGCCTACAGGTTGCTTCTGTGTAAACCTATGATTCTAAAAATAAAGTATGCAAAAAGGAATGAGAACTCTTGAAATCATTTCAATATCTATATGACTCATGAAACGAGAAAGGGATTTTAGGTTTGTCCTTAATCAAAGGGTGACGTATTTTCACTTCTTTTGCAAGGAATTCCAGGGCATTATAACCACAGAACATTTTTGCACATCTCCTGAAAGCTCAATTAGCTAAAGAGAAAATCTGGACAAGACTCAATTTTTTCCATGCTACTGTTTCTCAACCAATTGTATTTTACTGTTAGTGTGAAGAGGACCAATCCGGTGACTAACTGTGGCTTTCCCTCTGTGCACTCTCAGGTGAATGACAACGCTGCTCTTCTGAGACACAGCTTGTGATCACATAGGCTTAACTGACAGCCTGGTCCTGTGGAAATTCGCATCAATAGTAAAGAAACAAGTGCAGACATTTGAAGAAAAGATCATCTGGGGACATGTTCTAGTTTCTAGGAATCCACAGTCATGCTAAGTCTACCTCTGTCCCACAGTGGTTGTCGGGCCATCAAATGATAATGGAAATGACCAGCGTTCGGGTTCCAAATATCCAGATTTTAAAACTGGAGAAAGTGACTCAGAGATGATCTGCTCTTCCTGGGGTCACAGAGTCCAGACACTGCATTCTTTTTCATTCCCTCTGCTCCTCACAGTCATTTACCACTTCCTGAATGCTTTGAGGACAAGGTCTAAAATATTGCAGACTATGCTCCCAGGATGACAGAAACCATGGGATGAGAGGGGCTGTGAAATGAACACAGCTGGAGCCTCATTCCTTGCAATGATTCCCATTGGGTTTATCGACTAAGAGTTGCAGCTCATAAAGCACAAACCCCAGTTATTGAACTGATTTAAATCATCTTCGCACGAGTGCAATGTGTAAAAATCACCTGTATCTTACAGAATAAGTTAACAGAAATCCTCCCCCACGTAATCCTTGTGCTGCAGTCTTATGAAGTCATGGTTCATTTTTTTTGGATTACCAGGGTTATGAGATTCCAATACATTCTGCACGAGGTAAGTTTTCTACTATGTACGCAACCACAACTGACCTAACTGCTTTATAATTCCATAAGAAGATACGATTTGCTAAGCGGGAATGGTTATGCTTGAAATCAAAGGGGGAAAAAAAAAAGGAAGTGTGTTTATAGGACGCGTGAACAGGCTCTAGACTAGAAAACTGTAGATCTCGGATAGCTCGCAGGTTGGTCACTCACTCACTAGTTGACCTTGAGCAAATCACTCTGCTGTGAGAATTTCAGTTTTTTCATAAGGGAGCTGGAAAAGGACACTACTTAAATTAATTAGGATCCTACATAAAGAAGACTCTTAGTGGGGAATACAGTGGACATCTGAGCATTTGCGGATGTTACTTTTAAATGGTCCCTACTTTGGGGATCTATTCCTGTGCTAATCCGTGTGAGTTCTGTCAGATGTCAATCCCGGTTTTGCCTTTCTGGCCCAAGTAAAGGCATACTAATAAGACTAATCTAGCAGAATAGCCCACCTCTGGACACAGTTATAGGTCCAGAGCCTACGACATCACTAAAGATGGCCAATTACTGTTACTTTAGGAAATAAAAAGGGCACCCCTTCAGACTGAATTAACTTTTATAGGATCACTAAATGAAAGGCCTGGGTCTTCCCACGACCATAGTGCTACTTGACTAGAAGACCATAGTGCTACTAGCCACCAACCCTGCCCCTGCCTGCCCCAATCAAAAAGCCAAGATGAAGAATAGGAAGAGACTAGTTTTCCAGTCCCACATGTAAGAAACTTGGAAGTTGCTCCTCCACCCTAAGAAATGAAAAGCCGGACAAACAGAAAAATCAAAAAGAAATCTTAGAACCCTGAGGGAAGTGAGATCACAAGGAAGACGCTGCCCTCACATTCAGAAAGCAATGACAACATGCCAGAGCAGAAAGCATCCCAGGAACCACTGCCAGGGTAGGAGAAGCTTCAGAGTAATTTATGAATTGCTTGGTGTGGACAAGTGTGAGGGTACAAAACTCCACAGGGGTAGAGGGGTTCTCACACTTGTGTGACTTTCACCCCTGGGAGCTCCATCAGATCCTTACAGTGAATACAGCAGGAAAGTCCCCTGCTGCCGATAGCAGGGGAGCAGAGGAAAACCATTCTGAATAAGCTCTATGCATATGTTTATAGCAGCTGTATTTCTAATTGTCAGTATTTGGAAGGAATCAAGATGCCTTTCAGGTGAGCAAGTAAGTAAACTGTGGTGTATCTAGACACTGGAATATTATTTAGTGCTGAGTTACCTGGTCAGGGAAAGACAGACAGAAAACTTAAACATATATTACTGACAATCTGAAGAGGTTATCTACTACATGATGACAAGTCTAAGACTTTCTGGAAAAGGTACAACTTGAGCGGCAGAGGTTTTCATCTTTAAAAACCTGTATCACCATACAGTAAGTATTTATCGATCAACATTTACATTCTAAGCCCTTAGGGTACAACACTAACACAAACAAAAATCTCTTTAGCCACAGTGATTACTTCCTAGTAGGACTGGAGTTACATTACATTTAATTACATATAATTCAAGTCTCAGAAACATTCAACTTACCTGTATTAAGGAACAATTAAACCCAGAGTGAAAAATGATACTATGTAACTGACAGCTCTCGGCTTTTTTTTTTTTTTTTTTTTTGGACAGGCAAAGTGGACAGAGAGACAGAGAGAAAGGTCTTCCTTTTACTGTTGGTTTACCTTCCAATGGCCACTGCGGCCAGCACACAGCGCTGATCCAAAGGCAGGAGCCAGGTGCTTCTCCTGGTCTCCCATGGCGTGCAGGGCCCAAGGACTTGGGCCATCCTTTACTGCACTCCCAGGCCACAGCAGAGAGCTGGCCTGGAAGAGAGGCAACCGGGACAGAATCCGGTTCCCCCACCGGGACTAGAACCCGGTATGCTGGCGCTGCAAGGTGGAGGACTAGCCTATTGAGCTGCGGCGCCGGCCAGCTATCAGCTTTCTAAAGGCGTTTTTTCCCCAGTGAATATGGAACCAAGTTTCTTATCACAGACTAATAGTACAGCATTTGTTAAGTTTTAAAATAAGAGTCTCCTTGTAGTTTTGAAAAAGATAGATTCATGCTTTGCCTGATAGCAGATTTCTATAGGACATAATTATGAGTGGTTCTTGTCCACTAAACTTGGATTTAATACAACCACACTGCTAGCAATAAAAAAAAAATTAAAGGCATTGACATTTCTTTCTTTATAATTAGAAGCTGCCACTTACAAGGAGAATGAAAGCCCAGTGGTCCTGGGTTTTTGATGTTGCCTGATGGAATGTTCAGTGCATTTTCTGAACCTCAGGGGAGCTTGTCCTCCTGATTGAACTGTCATGAATGTATCAGGTAAAAATCAAGTAATTCCAAAAGATACACCTGTTCCAATGAAGGTGTGTACTTTATAGCATACCCACTTATTTGTCTTGCATTTCACCATTTTATTAAGAAAAGCAATACAGTAAGCTCAGGGAATACATATTTTAGCAGAGCATAAGTGTTCTATTTATGGGCCAGGAAATTTTCCATGCACCATGCTGGCAAATCATTCTACATAAACTAGTGTGTTGGCAAGACCAAGCATAGTAAATTATTACATGTTTTCTTCAGTTTGTGAAGCATACATATATATATATATATATATATATATATATATATATGGATATTCACCAATTACTGCTGGGATATAAAGCACGATTCTCAGCTTTGAAGAAGAAAGTGACACACGCTGAGCCTGTAATAGGTTATCTAATACAAGGAATCTTCAAAATCACATGTTATGAGAAATATGCATGTATTTAAAAAAATGCTTATCTTTTAATTCCACTTTTTCCACAAACATTTTGAAGCACTCTTGTGTACTGGGCATCCATTATGTTTTCTGTCCAGGAGATCCTTCAGCACATTCTCGCAATAACAAAATACCTGCTGGGGCTGGGGCTGTGGCACATTGGATGGAGTTGCTATCTGCAGTGTCGGCATCCCACATGGGCACCAGTTCAAATCCCAGCTGTTCCACTTTTAATCTCGCTCCTTGCTAATGCACCTGAGAAAGCAGCAGAAAATAGCCCAACTTGTTGGGCCCCTGCATCCATGTGGGAGACCTAGAAGAAGCTCCTGGTTCTAACTTTGGCCTGGCCCAGCCCCAACCATTGTGGCCTTATGGGGAGTAAATCAGCAGATCAAAGCTCTCTCTCTCTCTGTCTCTCCTCGCACTGTAACTCCGCCTTCCAAATAAATTAGCTAATTTAACAAAAGAAAATAAAATGCCTCCTTCTGTTCCACAGTTCATTGCATGCAGCTACTACATCCCTCGGTCAGTGGACAGTCTTGTGGTTGCAAGAGACAGAAATATGACACCATTTTTCTCCCTATGAGGAAGTACACTCAGTGACTTTGGTATTATTTGAGACAGTAAACTTCCCTTTGATTTTTCCTTCCATTAATCTGAAATTCATTTGCTCAGCTAAAGGAATGCTGTGTACACTTTGGACGACAGGTGAGACAGAAGATGTCACATATGCTGCATTCAAACTGAGCGACTGCTCTCTAGAGTGACTGACTACTAGACTCATTGTTCCATCACACATGCATTGAACATCCACCATGCGCCAGGCACGGGAGAAAACAGACAAGTGAGACACAACCCCTCCAGGAGATCAGTGTGTTAAAATAAAGGCAGACATACCAAAAAGATACTATGTGCAATATGAGGATAGCTTGGTTACAGTTAGTAGGAACACCCTGAGGGTCTTTAGGAGGAATGAGTACAAGGTGATGAACTAAACACATGATGTTCACTGATAGGAGACTATTATCACTATTTCATCATTTTTGAGGGATCAGGGGAAAGTTAGCAAATTATACAGATAGAGAAATGTCAAGGCCTGGTGGGAACGGCTTACCCACAGGTGGGAAGGGCATAGTCACACCTCTGATCCATGACCTGCTTTTATTTTCCGCATTCCTGTTCTTGGATGGGAATCATTTTTCCCCAAATCTCAGTTTGGTGACCTGTGACCCATCTTCATAGAGCCCAGCTGAAAACCTATTCATTCTTGATGCTATTTAGACCAGAAGAAAAGGGAAAATAACTATAGATTTGTGAATGGTGAGTGACAAAGGTCAAGAACATTTTTCCAGTAGTAGATTCCACCCTTAAACATTCACTGAGCACCTGCTAGTTTCCTAGCTAGTGCTCAGAGCTGAACGGAACACAAAGACACAAATGTTATTGATGTATGTGGAGAAAAAAGAAGGGAAAAGGAAAAAAAAATCAGACATTTTATAGTGGTGGCCTTAGTGAAAAGCAGAAATTTCTGGCCTGGATCAGAGTAGATTTTCTCAACCTCACCACTATTGACAGCTTGAGTCAGACTGTCTTCTGCTTACAGGGGTGTCCTGTGCATTGTAGGATGTTGAACAGCATCCCTGAGCTCTACTTACTAAATGCTAGCAGCACCCCAAGTTGTGACAATGAAAAATTCCTCTAGAGTTTGCCAAAGGGCCTCTGGGAACTGGGAATCATTATACTTAGTGAAATAAGCCAGTCCCCAAAAGATAAATATCATATCTTTTCCTGATCCCTGGAAAACAATAGAGTACAACAAATGATGGCTATGAACTAAATTGACATTTTGAGATTTGATTATTGTTCATAGCCCTTGTCTCTACTTTGAGGAACAGTATTTTTTTTCTACTTCCTATTTGTTGAATTATTTACTCAGTGGAGGGATAAGCTTATGGTTATAGAACAAACTGCAAGTATGTCACTCTGAAAATTAGAAGAAGGAATAAGAAAGAGAGGAGGGATGGTAGGACCATGGGCAGGGTAGGGTGGGCAGTATAACTATGTTCCTAAATCTGTGAATATGAAACAAATGGAATTTGTTCACATTACATATATAAAAAATTGGAAAAAGGAGGGGAAAAGGAGAAAGTAGTAATTTATTTCTCATAGCAATAAAAATAAAAATTTAAAATGAAAGAAAAAGAAACAATGGTCATAAATTGTCATTCCAGCATTGATAACTAAGAAATTCACAAAATCCTATGAGTAATCAAGGATGTAAAGAACTTGGAAGGTTTTAGGAGCCTGTGGGGGCAGGGGAAAGTTAGAAAGACACAAGAGGCCGTAGGTTGTATCTCTAGGACCTGGACATTTCCCTTAAAAATTTAGAAGGAAATAAAACAACTTAAGTAATAATTTGGAACACTCATTTTTATACTTAAACAAACTCACATATATTAACAGAGTAAATCCAAAATTAGTGTAAGCCTTGAAAGAACATTCCCAAATGCTGTGGACTATTGAGGATAACAGTCAGAACTCCTTCAGGCATGTCTTCTGTCAGTACCAAGGGAATGTTGAAGAGACACTGAGAACCAAGATACGAATGGACAACTGAGAGACATAACTGCTGAAGACAGGACCATAAGAAATTAAAGGGATGTGGACCAACTCTGTCAGAAGAATCTGGGAGGAGCCAATTACTACTAGTTAATACTGGCAGTGATGATGAATGGCAAACCCTCACTGGTAACAAACACTGCCTACATGTCAATCTCTATGCAACATACTTTACATGCAACATCTCACACCAGCCCCAAGAGCAAACTACTGCTGTCATTGCTATTGTAAATTTGAGGAAACTAAGGCTTGAAGCACTTTGCTAAAAGGTGTCTAGGACTGCTACAGCAAAGTACCAAAAACTATGTGGCTAGGGGCTGGCTCTGTGGTGTAGCAGGTAAAGCCACTACCTGCAGTGCCGGCATCCCACATGAGCACAGGTTCAAGTCCTGGCTGCTCTTCTTCCCATCCAGATCTCCACTATGGCCTGAGGAAGCAGTGGAAGATGGCACAAGTCCTTGAGTCTCTGCACTCACAAGGAGACCTGAGGAAGCTCCTGGCTCCTGGCTTCGGATCGGCACAGCTGCAGTCATTGCGGCCATCTGAGTGAACCAGCGGATGGAAGACTTTCTCTCTCTCTCTCTCTCTCTCTCTCTCTCTCCCCCTCCCTCTCTCCCTCTCTCCCTGCCACTGCTCTGCCTCTGCCTCTCTACAACTCTGCCTTTCAAGTAAATAAATAAATCTTAAAAAAAGAATTGTCCATGTCCTTAGATATGTGATTAGTTGGTCACATCCTAGAGGCAGAATAGGCATCCACACCCCATTGACTTGTCAATTGTACTTGATTCATCCAATGGGCAAAATGTCAGTTTATGCTGTGGCTCAAGAGGTATCAGGAGATTTCTTCAGTCCTATAGCACTTCTACGCTTTGATGTGGGGTTAGCATGTCCCAGATAGATATTGTTCAGCCTGAGTCTCAGAATGAAGTCATATAAAGTAAACTTGAACCTGACACAGAGCCTGAAATACAGTCCAGACCAGCCAAATTTAGCCAAGATCAGCTGACTCACAATGAAATTATAAATTCACGAGCCTACAAATAAATACTTGTCGTTGTAAGGAACTCGTGTTCAGGGACTAATTGTTACACAGTATTAGGGCAACAGAAATCTAACTAACAGGGGCCATAAATGACAAAGAAGAGATTTGTTCTTTTTTTTTTTTTTTTCACCTCAGCTTTAAAGCCTAGGTAACCTAAGATACTTGACAAAAAACAGAATTTCTCTAAGTAAAATAATATTTTATGATTGATTCACATAATAATTTGGGGTATGTTTTTGCCTGGGGAAAAATGTTGTCTTCAAAATTATAATGAACCCCAAGTTCTTAAGAAAGCAATATACGCAACAAACACAACTTTGTCCAAAGCCTTGTCTTTCAGAATACAAGAACCTGTGCGGTATTAGTTTTTGAGAATGGGGAGAGGATCATTGGAGAAAGACACACTCGTAGGCTTTTGTTTTTGTTTTTATGCTTTTGCTATTTGTTTTAAATTTCTAAGTTAATGTTTTTGTTCAACTGTTTTGAACAACTTATCTTTCTTTCAATTCTATGTAACTTGGTCTCCTACTTGATATTTTTGATAAAAATGTTTATTAAATCCTTTATTATCTCTTAAACACAATGTTCAAAAAATGATTTTTTTACAAAAATAATGTATGTTTAAGTAATAGGAAAGTACATTAAACAAAAATAAGTTAGCTCCTCCCCACCACATCCTCGCTCTTAAATGCCACAATTAGTACATGGTACATAGAACTGAAATTTTCTATTTTCCCGATTTACAGTGGAGCTTATTTTTTGCTATTTCGGAGGAAGAGGCGGATACTATGACTTATTCTTCATACTTAAATACTTCAGTGGTTTGTTATTCCCATTGAATTAAGCTCAGCATCTCAATAACGTGTAAGATCACCATGACCTGCTGCTGCCCACTCTCTGAGCTCATGTCGAGAGACTATCCAATTCACTTCATAGTCCGTGCTTTTGAGCCATTCTGGACATGTGCAGGCACATTTTCACACTTGAATTTTTCTGTTTGACTGTATCATATATCCCTCCATAACTGCATAGGTTCCTAGTTGAGCTTCGGGTTTGAGAGGACCCTGCAGAACCACATCTGTGACTTCCATAGATAGCATAAAGCCCTTTGCTAGATGCCTTCAGAGCCCTTTTCACTTCTCTGTTAAGTATCTCATCATCGAGTTAATCACACTGGCTTACACTTCCTTTTGGTGATCTCCATAAGAACAAGAGTGCTTGGCTCCTTCTTACAGCCCCTGAGTCAGTCACAGGGTACTCACTCAATAATCAATCACCAGGCTGGAGTTAACAGAACTCTCATGTCTCAGGAGAAAATAAGGTCTTAGGAAGCAAAGATAATGATATATTTAAAAAGGGCACTGGAAGGAAACGGGGAACCAAAACAAAAGATAGAAGAAAAACAAGACTATAGACAGAGATCTCAGATTGGGAATTCACCTATGAATGATTGATGCAAAGAAAATGAGTATTCAAACAGCTATTGAGATATCAGGAATATTATCAAAACACCATCATGTCAGATCCCATACAATGATCACACCAATCAAGCCTCTTCAGTTACCTACAGTTCAAATCAAGCGCCCATCACCCCATGGCCTTCTGTTCATAAGTATTTGCAGTAAACCTACATGAAATAAAGTTTACCTATGATGTTGTGACCATAAGCCAGGCAGTGGTCCTATTTTTAAAAGTCCACTCTCTCCTTCCTTGATTTTACTACCTTTACTGTAATAATAATAATAATAATAAAAATTTTGTGGTAACTACAGAATCAGGGTAAGTTGATGAGCAAAGTCCAAATTACTAGTGTGTACCTTCACCTATTGATAAGCATTTCTTCATATGTTCCACTCCACCAGGTCTAGAGGTAACTACAGGGAATCCAAACCAATAAAGATACAAAGAGAAAAATAACTGGATACAACTTGAGCTTAATTTATTTGGTGTAACACAAGTATCAGCTTCAATTTGCCTGCAAAGGTAATTTGCTTTACACAAAGTATACTCATGGTTTTCCCTTGCTTGATCAGGCTTAATAAATGCTTCCATGATGGTAGTCCAATGTATCCCATGAAAATACTTTTAATTCAAAACTAATGAAAAATACTACCCTGTATTAAGTTCTTTGCCTTGCTGTTGAGGATTCCACACAGCAGGGACAACAGAACATAACATCTAGAAAAAAATTATAAAGTATTTACCAGAGGGAGCGGGAAAAGGGGAGGGTGGGGGGAGGGAGGGAAGTTGTGTGTGGGGGGAGCCATTGTGGTCCATGAGCTGTTCTTTGGAAATTTATATTCTTTAAATAAAAGCTTTATAAAAAAAAATAAATAAAAAAAATAAAATAAAATATTTGTGCTTCCCAGTAAAAAAAAAAAAAATAAAAAAAATAAAAAAAAAAAATAAAAGCAAAAAAAAAAAATAAATAAAAAAAAAAAAAATGTAAAATCAGAACAAAACAAAACCAAGAGAGACACACAGCCGATCCATCTTGAAAGAGAGCTAACTTCTTACCTTCACCCAAGGATTTCCTATAGACCTTATCTGAAATCTCCACATGAGACCAAATATTTGGATTCCACAAGCTACATAGTTTTGTTTCGATCCCTAAGTCGTCCCTAAGTCGTGAGAATGGATACACAGGCAGTACTTAAATCTACTAGTGAAAAACCTGAGGAACCCCTAGTCCGGTGTTTTGGTGTGCTCAGCAACAAGTGTGGCTAGGAGCTAACTGCAAATTTTGCTCCTGTACTCAATTGCTTTGCTTGCTAAATACCTAATCTTGTGGAATGCCCCCCCACCCCCCTTAGCTAACACTCTATACAAATTGTAACTGCCCAGAGCTCCCACCCAGGACAGCCACTCCCCATCTAAAGGATCCAATGAGTACTCATGGTAACTTTCAAACTGGCCAATCAAGCCAAAGCCAGCGAAATATGTTAATCTTGTGGTTTTTGTCTTTAAAAGCTGCTGGTAACTGCCGCTCAGGGCTTCTCTTCACCGTTGCTGGCAGGGAGCCCGTTTGCGCAAATGCCTAATAAAATCCTCTTGCTATTGCATCTACCGGTCTGGAGTTTGGGTCTTTGGGCGGCCACCCGAGCGTGTTGGTTTCCCGAATTTGGGGTCCTGAACTAGGAAGTCAATGTGAGGTGAGAGGTATGTGTTAAAATTGTGTCTTGGAATAGATACTTTTCTCATCCTCTAGTCTCACTGGAAGTTCACATTAAGTGAAAATTTCAGCTTTCTCTGGCTCATGATATACTAGGAAAAAAACTTGAATAGCTCATGGGGTGAATTTTCAATTCTGCTCTTACAGACACCTCCCAACACACACCCATTTATTCACCAAGTCATAGGTTAAGGTTTGGGTCTCAAATTCACCATGCAGCAGAATCCCATGGGCATCTGATGAAATGCAGATGCTTCCACTGATGCAGAGTAAACATAGGAAGCCAGGGGCAATGGCTGGGATTCACATACTTTATCAGAAGTGACATTTTGACACCCAGTCTGAGAATATATTTGGGAATCCACTCATAGCAATGGTACTTGCCCCCATCTCAATATTTTGTATTCAGAGAAGAAAGCTCAAGGAAATCAAGTTCAATTAGATGAGTCAAATCATTTTCAGGAAAGACTAGGAATTGTCTTTCCAGTGACACACTGCTATCTCCTAAAACGGATCCAGAGGAGCCGGCAGCCTACCAGTCTCAGAAACACTGGCAGGCTATAACGTAGTCAATGCAAGATACGGTGTGATCTAATTAATCATTTCTTTCACTTGGGAGTCACATAGACACAAAGGGGGCTTTCCATGGCTGACAATGAATACGGAAGGAAAGAAGAATGACAAAACGTTAGAATTCGTTAGTATCTCTTTCTGACACCACTCAGGGGGAGACAGCAGGCGGATTCCACATGACTAATCACACTTCTTTTGACGGAATCTCCCTCCAGTGGAGAAAGACAATTCTTTCAGCCTGTGGTGGTTTGATACAAATACCTAGTAAGTTCACCAGCTGCCTTTGAACTAATGCATCCTCACCAAACCACCTTCTCCATAACTGGGTCTTCAAAGTTCATTCCCATGCTAGGAGGAATTCCCCTGTGCCAAGGGCTGATAATGATGATGATAACAAGGATTAGAGCTGTGACAACAGCAACACTGACAGCAGTTCCCTTTGTGTCCAGCATACAGTCAGAACCTTATCCAACATGGTCTCATGGTCTCATTTGTAATTAAAGCCTCCTATGAGGAAGTTGCATTTATTCCACTCATTTTAGAGATGGATACAGTGAGGTTTAGAGGGGTCAGATAATTTGAAAAAGAGTCATATAGTAATTTGATTCAGGCTATTTGTATCTAAATCTAAAACTTATTTTCAATGTGTCTTATCTTGTGTACCTGTCTTTGATAGAATACTTACTAGTCATGGGCTCTTCTGTGAACTTCTGAAGGCCCAGTACTGGATGCCATTTTCAGAATGCAAAGATCTACAACACGGGACATTCTTACAGAAAATGGGAAAGACATTTCAACAGAAATCTCACACAACAGAATATCCTAATGATCATCAATCACATGGTCTAGTGCTCAACTTCATTAGAAATGACTAAAATGCAAAAGAAATTCATAATACTTACACAAAATGGTGAAAATTAAAAAGACTGTTAGAACTAAGTACTGGCAAGGATGTGAAACCCGCTATAAGTATAAGGGTACTTCAAACATTCTGGGAAAATGGAATTAAAAAAATACTCATTTAGGTGCAAAATAATTTGAAATCCAGGTATATTTTTTTTCTTTCTTTTCCCACTTTTTCAAAGATTTATTTATTTATTTGATAGGCAGAGTCTCAGAGAGATAGGGGGATATCTTCCACCTACTGGTTCATTCCCCAAATGGCTACAATAGCTAGTCAGGAGGAAGCTAGGAGCCCAGAACTCCACCAGGGCTCCTCACAAGGGCAGCAGAGACCCAAGCACTAGAACCCCACCCCAGATGACCCAGGCACCTGAGGAGGGTGCAGGACTGGAAGCAGATTAGCCAGTATCTGGAACTCACATGGGATGCCAGGGTTGTACATGGCAGGCCAATTCGTGGCAATACAATGCCAGCCAGTTTTTTTTTTAAAAAAAAACACAATTTTCATGAACATTTTTAAGACTCCTCATACACAAGGATTTCAAAATGTTTGGGTGACAAAATAAGCTTGTCTTTAACTCCATTTTCCATCACTTTTTTTAAAGCACCATCATATAAACTTGCATACCATGTTGGAAAACTGCTTGAAATTTTTTACTGCACTAATTGATATGTTGCATGTACTAGTCCCGAATCCTATTCCCAGGTATGTACTGAAGAGGAATACCTGGCCGTGCTCCCCAAATACACACAAAAATGTTATCAATCATAAAATCCCCAAATGGAAAGGCAGCATTCTAAAAATCTCACAGAGGCATTCTAAAAATTGTTTTTATAATCATACCATGCAGCAATGAACTACATCACCCAAACTAATGAATTTCACAAACACACTGTCAAACAGATGAAGCCACAGTCTGTCAGCCTACCACATAATTCAATAATAGATAAGGCTAATATGTAGGGTGAAAAGTCAAGATAATACCTTTGGCCAGGGTTGAATGTGATTGTAAGTGGCCTGAGGAAGGCTGCTGGGTTGTTGATGATATTTCTTCATCTGCTTGTGTTCACTTTGTGATAATTCATTAAGCTATACATTTATGATTTGTACATTTCTCAGTATATGTGTTATAATTCCATAAATACAAATTAAAAAGATACCTTTAGAGACTGCTTCTGAAGCAAAATGGTGTCCAGTTATGTAGGGAGTCAGCAAAGAGGTAATGTTCATGTTTTATTCTTTTATCCACACCAAATAACAATAAAAACAAAAATGAATTTAGAAAGAACTTGGGGCTTCATGATCGCCACAGTACTACTCTTAAATTTCATGAAAATTTGGCCAGAAACAAAGCATGCAGACTTAAACATGAGCTAACTTGCTAGGTAAAGCAAACCAACCTTATCAGTTTTTTGCAAAGGTTACAACGTATTTTCCACAATCCAGTAGTAAAGAAGAAAGAAGGACAGATGACTGTGAGAAGCAGTATTTGTGAGTTCAGCTTATGAAGTGTTTGGAAGGAACCAACTCATAGCAAGAGGAGAAATTAGCATGCTGATATTGTGTTGAGGTAAATGGACTAACAGGCAGTTAGGTGGGTCAGGTCAGAATGAGGAAAGGGAAAGTCTCTTTAAGAAGCTACAACATGCATGCCTCTCGCCAGAAGCTGCCGTTAGCAGGAGAAAAGTGAGTTTCCAGTTTTATGATGAGAATAGCAAAGAAGTAGTGATTCCATCCTTCTGAGTTTTTAGTTTATGATGAGAATAGAAAGGAGAAGTTACCAATCACACCCTCCTGATGGCTTTTTTATCATGAGCAATCTAGACAGGAAAGGATTCCAGCCCTTTGATGGTTTGATGGGCTTTGTCTCCACCCTCTGATTATTATTAGCTGCCACTCTGTGTTTTTTTTTACTCCAAAATTGTGCTTAAAAGACTCAACTGTCACAGTTTCTCAGGTCTGCCTCTCTGGGAGCCCCCATTCCAGCTGCTGCAGCCAGAGACTTCTGAATTAGAAAAATCTTGCTTTGTTCACTACAATTCTTTTTCTGCAAGAACTGAGGTCGCCTTTCCTTGCTACCACCATGTTACCCATAACATTACCAAAAGCTCCTCAGGAGCCTAAAGTGATTCAAACATCTTAAGTCTTTAGTAAAGAGCCTGGCATACACAAATACTTGATGAATGGAGGAAAGGCGAGAGGGCAGGAGGGAGGGAGGGTCTAGGGAAGGAATTATCCCAGGCAGGTTGGGTTCCTGGCTGAAGAAGAGAGGTGCATAGTTAGGAGAATCCATAACTATGTCCACCCCAGGTAGGGATGAGACAAAGATATTTCCTGTTAGGAAACTGGTGCAATTTTATCTGTGGCGAGATCTGCACTTTGATTTACATCCTATACCCCGGTTCCCGCCGCCATTACTGAAAGCCAGGTAGCCACATGGCCCAAACTATCTGTGCCAAGCTCCACCCCCAACCTAATGGGATTCCCTGCTCCTGCTTCCCTGCCTGCCCTCGGACAAAGTTTTGAAAGTTCCTGTTCCTGAACATGTGGCTTTCTTGGCTCTCCTCTTCTGCTCTCTGCTCTCCTCTCCTCCTGTCTTTTCTCTGCTCTATCTTCTCTCCTCACTATCTCCGCGCCCCCCCCCCCATTCTCCTCTCCCTTTTCCCTCTTTGCCCCTTCCCTCCAGTTTGCTGGGTTTTCCCCAATAAACTCCTTCCTTTACTCCAGGATTCAGGGTGTTTTGCGATGGCTAACATTAATATATAACATTTCCTAGCAGTGGAAATAAATTTGACCCTTCACGTGATCCATGAAACAGACAAAATCTAAGTTGCTCTGGTTAAACCAAGTAATGAGAAATTGGATCCCTGCTTCCTTAGTAATTGATGGCACCTAAGACTTCTTAGAAGTGTGTTTTAAATACAGAAAGATGCATCTATTGACAATGAAAAAGCATATTAGTAAAATACAAACTTCAATGTGCTGAATCTGATTTTCAGAAGTGAAAATTCACAGAAGAGGCTTCTAAGACACAATGCAAACATGCTAAGTGTGTCCTCATTCTAACGTATGTCTACTGTACACCCACTATGTGCCCAACCTGTGTAAGAGAAGAGGGGTATAAAGGTGAAGAAAAGACAGAAAGAGAGAGGAGAGAGGGAGGAAGGGAGGGAGGGAGGGAAGAGAGAGGGAGGAGGGAAGGAGGAAGGCAGGAAGGGAGGGAGGGAGGAAGGGAGGGAAATTTCAGCCCTCAAATCTTAGTTAAACCTAGGTTTTACTCAATGGTCTGTTATTACAATGATAAGGAGTTGCCATATACCTTGGAGTACAAATCACACATGAATGTTTAACATTGAACATGAATGAGAGAAAATATTTGCTTATTTGACAAAGGGTTAACATCCAGAATATATCAGGGACTTAAAAAAAAACGCAACAGTAATAACAATGACAACAAAAACAGTCCAACTAAGAAATGGGCTGGTACCAGCTCTGTGGTGTAGCAGGTAAAGCTACCACCTGCTGTCCCGGCATCCCATATAGGCACCAGTTCGAGTCCCAGCTGGTCCACTTTTGATCCAGCTTTCTACTATGGCCCGGGAAAGCAGTAGAGGATGGCCCCAGCCTTTGGGTCCCTACACCCACATGGAAGACCCAGAAGAAGCTCCTGGTTCCTGGTCTTGGATCCGCACAGCTCCAGCCATTGTGGCCATTTGGGGAGTGAAGCAACAGATTAAAGACCTCCTCTCTCTCTCTCTCACAGTTCCAGCCATTGTGGCCATTTGGGGAGTGAAGCAACAGATAAAAGACCTTCTCTCTCTCTCTCTCTCTCTCTCTCTCTCTCTGCTTCTGCTTTTCTGTAACTCTGCCTTTCAAATAAAAAATAAATAAAGGGTTCCATAGCCTCGGCAACTCATGACTAGAACCTAGGGAGATTACTGATGCCATAAGCAAGAGTGTCAAATTGTTAAATCAACATCAGGAGTCACTGTGTACTTACGTCTCATGAGGGATCTGTCCTTAATGTGTTGTCCAATGTGAAATAATGCTATAACTAGTACTGAAACAGTATTTGACACTTTGTGTTTCTGTGTGGGTACAAACTGATGAAATCTTTACTTAGTATATATATATAGAATCCATCTTCTGTATATAAAGATAATTGAAAATGAAAAAAAAAAACCCTTGGTGTTAAATTGGAAATTGCATAGAAAATTAATCAATTTTTTTAAAAAAAATATCATGTAGGATCTCTGTCCTTAATGTGCTATACATTGTGAATTAATACTATAACTAGTACTCCAACAGTATTTTTCTCTTTGTGTTGCTATGTGAGAGCAAACTGTTGAAATCTTTATGTAATATGTACTGAACTGATCTTCTGTATATAAAGAGAATTGAAAAAGAATCCTGATGTGAATGGAAGGGGAGAGGGAGCGGAAAAGGGGAGGGTTGTGGGTGGGAGAGAAGTTATGGGGGGGAAGCCATTGTAATCCATAAGCTGTACTTTGGAAATTTATATTCTTTAAATAAAAACTATAAAAAATAAATAAATAAAAGAAACAAATAAATTTGGGGAAAACAAAAATAAATAAATAAATATTTTTTAAAAAATAGGTAAAGATATGAATAGCTACTTCTCAAAAGAAGGAATACAAATGGCCAAGAAAGATTTGACAAAATGCTCAGTATTAATAGATAACAGGGAAATGCAAATCAAAACCACAGTGAGTTATCACCTCATACTTGTTAGAATGACTGTTATCAAAAAGACAGAAAATAACAATTGCTGGCTGCAGAGCAGAAAAGAGGGAATTCTTATACAACATTGGTGAAAATGTGAATAGTACAACCACTACAGAAAACAGTATGGGATTTTTTTTTTTTTTAATTTGACAGGCAGAATTAGACAGTGAGAGAGAGAGAGAGACAGAGAGAGTCTTCCTTCTCTTGGTTCACCCCACAAATTCTGTTACAGCCAGTGCACTGCACCGATCTGAAGCCAGGAACCAGGTGCTTCCTCCTAGTCTCCCATGTGGGTGCAGGGCCCAAGGACCTGGGCCATCCTCCACAGCACTCCCGGGCCACAGCAGAGAGCTGGACTGGAAGAGGAGCAACCAGGACAGAACTGGCATCCCAACCAGGACTAGAACTTGTAGTGCCAGCTCCACAGGCGGAGGATTAGCCTAGTGAGCCAGCCAGGGATTTTCTTAAAACACTAGAAGTAGAACTGGCATACGATCCAACAATCTCAGTACTGGGTATATGACCTTAAAGATAGGAACTCATCATATCTAAGAGATACCTGCTCCATCATGTTTATTGCAGGACTATTCACAATAGCCAAAACATGGAATCAACAAAAGCCTCCATCAGCAAACAAATGGATAAAGAAAATGTGACACAGATATACAATGGAATCTCATTCAGTCATAAAAAATGAAATTATGTCATTTCCAGGAACATGGATGGACCTAGTGGACATCACATTAAGTGAAATAAGCCCGAAACAGAAAGACAAATGTCACATGGTCTCCTTCTTACATGGGAGCTAAACAAACAAATAAACCAAAAGCACCAACAATAACAAGAAACAACTCAATCTGAACAGAGCATGGTGACTGCTTGAGGCTGGCAGGGGTGGGGGCATAGAGGGAGTTTGGATAATGGGTTCCAAATCAGAGTTAGATTGTAGGAGTAAGTTCCTAGTGTTACACAGGATAACATGGAGACTAGAGTCCACAATAACCTAGTATATACTATATGGCCAAATAGAAAAAAAGGAACTCTAAGATCCAATCATAAAGTAATGTCAAAGAAGCAGAAATGGACAGCGCTGTGGCATAGTGGGTAAAGCCATCATCTGTAGTGCTAGCATCCCATATGGTCATTGCTTTGAGACCCGGCTGCTCCACTTCCAATCCAAGTCTGTGCTATGGCCTGGGAAAGCAGTAGAAGATGGTCCAACTCCTTGGGCCCCTGCACCCGCATGGGAGACCTAGAAGAAGCTCCTGGCTCCTGGTTTCAGAATGGCGCAATTCCAGTCATTGCTGCCAATTGGGGAGTGAAACAGTGGATGGAAGCTCACTTGCACGCGCTCTTTCTCTCACTCTCTCTCTCTGCCTCTCCTTCTCTCTCTGTATAACTCTGACTTTCAAGTAAAATAAATAAATCTTAAAAAAAAAAGCAGAAATGCACATCACTCTGTTTTTGTCAGTAGACTTGTCCATATGTATTGAAATATCACATGGTCACTGCCCATAAATATGCAGAATTATTAACTTAAATGTTAAATACATGAATAAAACCACCTGAAAAACATTCTCAAGTTGAAATGATCTTGGCTACAGGGTCTTCTGGGTAATTCTATGGAAGAGTTAGTAAATCACCATGAATGTTTTAAAAGTTCTCCAACAATCTCTAATTGCCCCTAGGGAAAAAATTAAAATCTTTTTGATTTGCAATAATTATTTCCAAATACTAGAAATGTATTACAGGAGGCTCCCTCCCCCCAAATGCTATTAAACAGCACAACAGCTTGACCAAAGCAGTAAACAATCGCGATTTGCACTCTGAGGAAGAGGCAGTATTGGCGCCACCTTCCCCGGCACAGACTCCTGTTGTCAGCAGGGAGACTTCCTCCTCACTCTCACACTCACTTTCCTTTTTCAGGAAGAGTAGACTTCACACTCCCCATCTTCTGAAGGCAGCAAAATGGAGTTAGAATCCAACGCCTTCGTTTGTTTCTGTTTAAGGTTTGTTTTAAAAGTAAACTGTTGATGGCAGATGACATTGGTATATTGTTTATACAGTATGGTGGAATTTTCCTTTAAAATACGTGTGTTTAAGATATGAAATGAAAAGATTCAAGGGACCATATTAAGAAAATAAGTATTAGGACAAGAGGTACTCCAGGGGACAAACCACGAAATTACTATGAAATTAACAGGCTGGAGGACACAGGTTCATAACGTCCCTCTTCTAGCCCTTTCCATGTCACAAACTTCTTGTCCTTTCCCAGACATTAAGGCTTTCCACATTTCAAACCTGCTCTGTGTTACAGACTCTGGACCAACACGTGTGATCTGTTCTGTTTGGAAATGCCCTTTTCCGCTTTCTGCTCTTCCCTACCCTCCCTTGCTGGGCTCCTGGTCAGCCTTCAAGGGGTCCCTTCAGGAACACCTTTCTCATGGTTCCCACATCATTGCCCATCTGCTTTGTGCTGGCTCAGACGTCTGCCTTCTTAACATCCCGCCAGCTTCATGAGAATAGGGAAATCTACACAACTCTCTGGACAGAGTTGGTACCACACAGCAGGATTAACTACTGATTTGACTTGAATATAGACAAGCAATATTTCTAAGAGGAGATAGAATCTATATCAACAGTTGTTTGAATAAAGGATGCAAACTGATGTCCTAGATAACAGAACATCATCAAGCACTGCTTGCTGATACCAGGAGTATCCCAGGCCTCCATTCCTGAGCTCCTACCTCAGCACATTGTGTTCAGGAGTTAACATTTTACACAAGTAATATGGCGGTCTACACGCCAACTCGCTTTGAGTCTGATGTCTTTCTTTTTCAGGAGGAACTCTAAAAGGGTGAGTCATCAATCTTCGATCATTTAATCAAAGCCTGATATTTACCCAAGAGTCAATTTGGTTACAAATGGGGGCTTCCATAGCCCTGTAGGAACTAGTCAAGTGTGATGCTTTAGAGACAGAAGAAAGACATTCCAAAAACTACTTATGTGGCATATAAGACGGGTAGGAGGGTGAAAGAGAATAAGTTCTTATATGTACAAAGAATAAGCATCAACTTCCTTTCCTTCCATCCCTATTTTCTTTGCACAGATACACTCATATGTACACACTTGCACAGAGCTGTTCATAGCGTGAAGAATATACTGGTGTACCTTTTAGCTGCAGTGTATCCAAAGTATGCACTCAATAATTTTAAAAGCCTCCCACATGGCAAGGCTCATCAGACTTGGTGTTTGCTTTCACACAGGATTTAGGATGCCCTGAGATTGCTGACATGTAATTTGAGGAGGTGATGTATTTCATCACCATATCCATCCTTTGTCAATCATTTGAATTATTACAAATGTTAGTGCCAACTCCATCACTTGATTCTTTATTCACCGAAACTCAGAAAATTGCAGGCACACATTGCATGTAAGACATTTTCTGATATCCAGCCCCTTTCTTAGCTGTATGAATATAAAATGTCATGTGGACATGTGGAGAAAGTAGCTTTGTTAATATCTTGATAGGGTGTTTCAGTTTATTGTTCAGGTTATGGATTGGGAACAATTATATTACCTTGTGAAGGGCAGTATCTTTTTGAGTATATTAGCTTTGCATTACAGAATACCAAAGTTAGTTCATTATCTCTCATTCTGGTTATCTCTGAAGCACATAGCACTATACTTACCACATATTTGTACATTCATCTTCCCTGACATGTTAACTACAGTTACTATTGTTTCATCTGCATGGATTCTCATTCTCAGAGCAAAATGAGCACTACAGAACTGACTCTGATCTAAACAGAATGTTCCTAGCAGCAAATATGCTATCTTAATTCCTTGCATTATGAAAGTGGGCTGGAAATCACCACTTGGGAAATGAAGCAAGGGACAGTTACTAAATTCAAAACAAAAGGCTGTGATCCAAGTAGAATGTATAAGCCATGAGTGATCAAATAACCCTGTTTCTCATGACTGAGGGCAGCTAGTAAATAATAATGAAAGATAAACAGGATCCAACAGAGACTCTTAAATTATAATAGTCACAATCAAAAAGTCTTTATTATATAAAAGTATAGTTCTTTTCAAAACGAGCACTTGACCAGGCTATTAATATGCACCTCACTTTATACCTCACCAGAGACAATATATCTGAAACATAATAAGTTGCTAGAGGGTTCCAATGCATGATAGTGCATGACTTCTAGTTCATTATTTCTCGATGTTATGACAGCGTTGTCCAATCCTGGGGCATAATGAGGAGCTCAAGATCTTATATTATAACTTAATGAAGTCCAATTAAGTATAATTAACCTTTGATCTGCTTCTTATACTTGACACACAATGAGTGGTCCTGGGAAAACTTTAAAAGGTGAACGTGGTGAACTTGGGCAAGATTAGTCAATGGATTTTTTTTGAAGAGTAAGTTTTCTCAAATCTTTAATTTACTTGAAGTACTGGGATAGGAGATGCTATTGCTTGATGCTAAAATCATTTGCAAACTCCTCAGATTACAAGTATTAAATATTTTAAAAATTTTATAAGGGGATAATTGTTAATAAATAAACATAATTGTGATGATCATTTTGTTTTGACATTTTATGCCTGGACCTCCTAAACTAAGACATTAAGTATATTTCTTTTCATTTTTGATTCAATATAACTCATCCTTAACATCATAAGCATAAAATACAAACAAATCAATAAACCATGATGTTATTACTAAATAAGAAAGTAAATGGACTGAACTTGCTTGTAAAAGTATAACATAAAGCAACACATTTTGTATAAGGTTTACAAGAAGGCAAGGTTTGTATAAAGAAGGCTTATAAATTATGAGATTATATAAACATGCATAAAATATATGTATTTGAATATTAAGTATTTTAAAGGGGTGCTGGATGTTGTTCAGGCTACTCTGAAAAATTCAATTCCATAGAATCAGGGAAATTAAGTAACAACAGAAGTACAAGCTGAATCAAGAATTTAGCACTAATAATTCCTAATTCCCATTTCTGATATTTGAATATGTTAAAGTGTCAGAGTAATTCTGAGTAAAATACTACTGCATTGTATGCAGCATTTAGAACTTAAATGTCACAACCTCAAAAGCCAAAGCAGCCATGCATAGCACTCCACATCTCATCCGTTTTTATCTTCACATTGAGCACAATAACCGCTATGATTTGGGGTTTTTTTTTTTTTTTTACAAAGCTTGCCAGATAAAGAAATGAATAGTACTATATTCCAACCGAGACTGTTATATTGAGTAAAACACTAAAGGTTATACAGCTTATCAGAAAAGAATCACATTTTTAAAGACCTGCTTCTTTCACATCTTAGATTTCGCCCTATTTTGCCGATGAAGGAGTTGCAATCCCCCCTCATTTACCCTTGAGGCGTGCTAAGAGATGCCCATCCCAGATGTCTCTGCCATTTCTGTCTGTCTTTGTATAACATATATCTTTATTTGAGAGGCAGAGAAACAAAGACAGAGGGAAAGAGGGAGGGAGGGAGGAAGGAAAAGGGGAGAAAGAGAAAAAGAGAAGGAGGATGAGAGAGAGAGAGAGAGAGGGAGGGAGGGAGGAAGTGGGGGGAGAGAGAAAAGGAGAGAGGGAGGAAGAGAGAAATAGAGAACGCTGCCATCTGCTAGTTTACTCCCCAAATGCCTACAACAGCCATGATTGAGCAGGGACTGAAGCTGGGAGCAAGGAACTCTGTTCAGGCCTCCCGCATGTGTGAACCCAACTACTTGAGCCATCATCTGTTGCCTTCTGGGTTCCAAAGTGGCAGGGAGTTGGAATCAGGAGCCAGAGCAGGGTGTCCAATCCAGGTACTCTGATATGGGCCTGGGGTGTCTTAACTGCCAGACCAAACACACTCCTGCACTATTTCCAGTAGTCTCCTTTAGGAGTAAGGGATTCTGGGAACTCGTCAAAGTGAGTGCTTTCTAATGTCTTTGTGTCTAAGACATACTTTTGATTATTAGAATATTCAGAAACACATATAAAGTGGATTTTTAAAAGATAAATTCAAATAGTGTTTGAAAAGCAATAGTTACCACATAAACAACGTATTGTCGTCCACAATGAATGATTCACCACTGGTTGCCCTTAATTCACTCCACAGTTACCAAGTACCTCCAACATCATTCATTATGCAAAAACTGACAGGTATGAGAATAGCAAAGTCCACTGCCTTGACTTACATAAGCCTAAGAAAGCTTTTGCATGTTTTACTAAGTGTACTGTCCTGTGAAGTAGGGTATATTATTAATCCATTGCTGCATAACGAGTACTCTAACATTTTTTTAAAAATTCATTTCTTTACTTATTTATTTGTTTTTATTTTAAAGCAGATAGAGAGAGAGAAAGAAAGAGAGAGAGAGAGAGAGAGATCCATTATCCACTGCCCAAATGCTAGCAACAGCTGGCACTGGGCTGAGCTGAAGCCAAGAGCCAGGAACTCCATCTGGATTACCCACATGGGTGACAGGGACTGTAGCACTTGAGCCATTGCTGCTGCCTTTGAGTGTGTGCATTAGCAGGAAAGTGGACTAGATAAAAGTAGAGGCAGGACTCAATCCCAGGCCTCCAATATGGGATGCAGGCACCCCAAGTGGCAGCTTAACCTGGGCACTACAATACTTGTCCGTTGCCTGCAATTCAGCAGTCTGAAACAATGACACTTTAAAGGGTCATGAATATGCGGACAATGCAACTGGGCCCTCTGCTCCTGGATCTGTCCTTAGGCCATCATCAAGATGTGAGCCAGGGTTGTGGTTTCATCTGAAAGCCAACCGGAAAAGCAACTGCTCCCAAACGTGGTTGCTGGAAAGATTCGTTCCTTGAAGATTGTTGGACCAAGGAGTTCTTCCTTGGCTGTTGGCCCAAGGTCAGCCTTTGGCCCTCCGCAGCATGGCAGTTCACTTCATGAACACAAACAAGCAGAGAAAGCAAGACACAGAGAGCCAGCAAGATGGGAGCTATGAGCTGAGTTTTTTTATAAGAATGTCCATAGACCCAGCCAGACACTAGGGGATGTGGTACACAAGGGCACACAAGCTGTCAGGTGAGGGTCACTGGGTCATTCCAGGTGATGCTGCTGCTCTGATGATCCTCATCTGAGAGGATATAGATGCCAAGCACACACTGCAAATGAGTGAAACAAGACATGTATCAAAAATAAAATAAAATAAAAGAGAGACAAGGCATAGGGCAAACTCGGGAATCACGTGCCACCTACAGAAGAGGCAGCCATTACCTGGCTCCTTTTGATTTTTGCCAAACAACTGATTTTTCAAAAGAAACTGTTTAACTTAAGCATTAGAATTAAGTCATCTGCCCTTCCCATGTTGGGACAATATGAGCTGATCAAACAAAACCTGCCTTAAGGTGTGGCCCTATCCTTGGACAGTATCCTGTATCACCCATCTGCTATAAGTCTCCCCACTCCTCCATCATTTCAGTTTATAATTTTATAATCTGAAAACCCAGCTCAATATGAAGTCACATAGTTATAATTTAAAAATTGTATGTTATATACAGGAACAAATTTCATGCAATTGTCAAAATTTGGTGTACACTGGTTGATTGCCTCTAGTGTTGGACCATGGTTATTGGGGGGCCGGCGCTATGGCCTACAGGGATAAGCTAACACCTGCAGTGCCGTGATCCCATATGTCAGTGGTTCAAATTCTGGCCGTTTCACTTCCAATCCAGCTCCTCACTAATGTGCCTGGGAAAGCAGCAGAAGATGGCTGCACCTCCATGAGAGACCTGGAAGAAGTTCCTGGCTCCCAGCTTCAGCCTAGCCAACCCCTAGCTGTTGTGGCCATTTGAGGAGTGACCCAGTGGATGTGGATGGAAAACCTCTCTCTCTCTCTCTCTCTCTCTGTAGCTCTGCCTTTCAAATAAATGAAATAAATATTTTTTAAAAAGAACCATGGTTACTGACTTATTCTCATGTACACCATAACTAATAAACTGGGTAAGGTAGATAAATGTTGAGTGGGATGAATTCCCTTCTGAATTCATAGGGCATACATTCAAGGAAGTTTGCTTATTTGACTTCATAGTCAAGTCAAGGAAAGTAATCTCCTACTTCATAGATGTGTATTACCCAACTTACATATCTGACAACTGCTAAGTGGAATAATCTAATATTATGGAAGTACACCAAGAAAAAGGCAGATAAGCCAATGTTATTTTGGAATCTTTACACAGAAGATATTTAAAGTATTCTCAAGGAGCAAATAAGGAGTCCTTGAACAAAGCACTAGGTAAGTGCATATTATTTATTACATGATTACTTATTAATTCAGAAACATACGGAATGCAAAAATAAAACCCACTTAGTTCAATTTTTTTTATAATATCAGTTTCTCTAAAAGCATAAGCCAATGTGAAATGACCTAAAGAAAAAAATGAACAGAAAAGTAGGAATAACATGGTGCAACGCAAAATATCCTAATGAGGATATGAATCCCACATTCACTCTGTGATACCTTACGTACTCAAATTAAGTTCTGAAGGTCATTCAGTAATAAGGTGTCATAACAGGCCTAAAAATATTTTCTACACAGAGGGGAGAAAATCAGAGAAATATGCTGATCTTCTACATGTCCTTGGATTTTAAATTTTAAAAATAACAAAAGTGGTGTTTTTGTGCAGGGAAGATGGGGAGACATAAAATATAGTTTTCCTGGAAGCGAGTTATGACCTAATGAAATTATGAATGATGATGTGAGTGCCAAAATAGCAGTAATGCAATCTGGAGTGGTTCTGCTATAAAAAGCTGCTGGAACCGAGTAAGCACCTTGGTTCTGTTTTCTGAGGAAAGCAGAGGAGGAGCTTTCTGAGCTCCTCCCTCCCTCCTCTTTGACATGTTGATAATGAAAACATCCAGCATCCCAAAGCTTATCACAGAATGCATGGGCTACAAAGCAGTCCCAGACATAGGTGTTTGTAGATTTCCCCCATGATCCACAGGGATGCTCACAGACAACGATCAACTTTCCCCAAGCCATTCATCCTAGGCCAGTCTGAAGCACCTCCTTAAACTGTACCTCTCTTCCAGGTCTTCTCATGTCACTCTGTGGAATCAATTCCTTACGGGGTATCAAAGCCATGTGCTTCTCTATTCTTCCCTTCCAGGCTAATCTCCTCATTCTACCCAGCCCAGCCTTCTTCCAGATCCCTGCCCACCCCAAGCTCTTTCTTCCTCAGAGGGTACAGACTGGAACCCTGACGATCCTCTGGGCTAGGATGCTTCCCCGTGATCTGGTCTCCAGCCATTCTTAGCCCATTAGGTATCAGCTCTACATATACTTCCTGCTAGAAATCTTCCTTAAACACTCTGAATTAACTCTCAGACCCATCACTGCATGTTAATTTCCACTTTTATTCCTTTATTGCTTCCTTCCTAAAAGCAATCACAATTCATTATTGTTTTATTTGCCTGATTTTTTTTTTTTCTAGTTCGTTCACTAGGTTATGAGAAAGGGACTGTCCCAAATCCAATCACCACTGAAACCAACAGGCTACCCAATCAGTGTGTCTGTAACAGTGGATGGGACAGATAAGTGTGTTGTACAAATGAGTGAAGGAATAAATACATCAATGACAAGTTGAAATGCCAATTGGGTTGGATCACAAGGTAACAAAATAATGCTACCTTGTTCTGGATACTGTGCTTTGCAGGGCTACCTTTTCCAATTCTGTAACAGCCCTCTATAGTGACTACTATTACCATCATCATAGTAAGATATGTAAGTAAGAGAAATGGAGGCTCAAAGGTATTAAGTCTTAAAGCCCATGCAGATAGTGAAAAGAGCTTTGGATCGCAGATTTGTCTTATTCAAGGTTTCCAGCTTATAACTACCACACACATCATTAACATTAAACTCTATGTTGAAAATAAGGAATTTCTAGTTACTGAAATTGGTACTCTATGTTATATGACTGCCTTAAACCACATTTAAACTTGCACCCTAGGTGGCAATGTGCCTAATCACAGATTGACCATAACAGCAGTTCTCTGCCATTCTATTCTTGATTACTATGTCTAGAAGTCTCAAGACAGCAAGTTTCTCTCTTCAAAATAGCAAAAAGAGCATCAAGGAGGTAAAGAAGCCCAGGACACCAGGAGTTTTTAGTCAGTGAGAATTTCCCTTTAGCGGCCAGCTCTGTAGCTCCATGTAAGAGAAGTCAAATGTGAACAGGAGTGTTTGAAAGCGCTGAATCTAAACTTCTCTCAGTACTCATGGTGATTTATCAACTAAGCACCCCAGAGAAGTTCAAGGGAGTGTCCCTCAGAGTCTACTTGGCAGAAAGGTTCAGGCAACTAAAGAGTTTACTGTATCCTACTTTGTTGAAATGTTGCCTTTTCCGCCTAACAAGAATTTCTTCTTTTTCCTTTTAATTGTGTCTCTCCACATTTTTTGCTCCACCCATGTAATACACATAGTAGCACTATCTGAGTTACTTCAGTGTTTACAGTTTAAATAAGGTCTATGAAGAGAACTGTGAAAATACCAGTTCTCAATGATCACAAGTCCATAAAACATTTTAATTCAAATGCCACCCAGAATCAGATGAGCAGTACTGTGGATCATAAACAACCAAATCAATTTTCCCCCACACTCCTCCCAGATCTGGCAAACAATCTACTCCCAGGTTGAGCTTTTATGCTGAGTTTCATCCCAGAATACAACTTTACAGCAGAGTTATAAACCCTGAAATTGCTGATGCAGCCTTAATTATAACTATGCTGGTGACATTGTTCTAATGAACTCTGTGCTATTTTATGTGGCCTGGGTATCCCAGAAGGAGCATTGTCTAAATGTACAAACATTGGTCAGGGTGTAGTGGGATATTTTTGGAATGGAGGAGTGGTAAATACATAAGCATATTTGTAGGCAAATAGGAATTATATAAATTTTAATGAGTATGATATCAAAATGGTAAAAGCATTTGCCATGATAGGAAATAATTGAAATAATGAAAATCCTTCCAATTAAAAACTTTATTAAGTTTAAATGAGAAACTAAGTGAGCTGTAAACTGCATTTATATTTATATTATTTACTCTATTGCCATAAGCAACAATAATTTGACTTTCAAAACAAAATATCAGCCACCATCTTTCAGTTCTATGCAAAGCAGTGCTTCTCAAAATATAACACACTTACAAAGCCTGACTCAGTCTTAGAATTCAGATTTTGATTCTGTAAGTCTTGAGTGGGTCCTTCTTCCCTTTCTCACAACCTGCTGATCCATGTAACTATTGATTTGGGATGGAATTTCTAAAAGAAATTTTGGGTCATCCCTGATCTATTTTGTAACACTTAGAAAGCACTTTGGAATCTTTCCACATCATACTCTTGCACCCAAAAATGTGTGTTTTCATCCAAGGTGGAGATATGACTTTTCAAAAAATTTAAATATCCTATCATGCTATGATCTAAGCATCCTTTAAATGGTGATTCTAGAGCTGCTTCAAAACTCAAGGAGGTTCTGGAAATTAATGACTTTGAGAACAACAAAAAGTGGTTACAAAACACCAAGAATAAAGGTAAATCCCAGTATGACACATATCACCAACTTTGGAGAAGGATCCTGAGAAACAGTTGAGCTGAGCAGCCAAAAATAACAAGACAGCAAAGTCTCTGATTCTTTACATAAAGTCTCATGGAACATGAGTTCTGAATCCTGCAAGAGTCCAGAATGAGGTTTTCAAATTAGGCCCTTTGTGTATGTTTGTGGACCACACATTTAAAATACAACTAGAGTTAAAAGAAGCATTATTTCCCTGCTCCTCTTTCAAGTTCATTGCAAGATGACTATGTGTGTCATGGCTTGAATGAACTTTGGAGGCAAAGTTCACCAGTTGGAAACTTGATGCCCAATGTGGCAGTGTGAAAAGTGGGGCCTGGCAGAAGGCTCTGGGACTGAGGGTACTGTCTGCATGAAAGGCTTTGTACTATTATCCTGGCAGTGGGCCCCTTAGAAAGTGATGTTTGCTCCTTCTCTCCTCTCTGTTCTTCTACCCTAAACCATGGGATGACACAAGAAGGCCCTCACCACATGCTTGTACCTTAACCTTGGCCTTTCCTGCCTCCAAAACAGAGTCATTTCTGTTCTTTATGTGCCCTGCATATCCCAGAAGGTGTATCATCTAAATGATGTAGTGTATGATGTTCTGTTACAGCCCTGACAAACACACACAGATGATGCACTCACAATATGAGGATCTTCTCACCTGTAAGCAAGGTTTGAGGGATTTGGAGAGACAAATGGAACTCTGGTTCAAGAACTATGGTCCATGAGCTCAGTATGAAAGACAAAATCATCTAGAGGATGCTAGGTCATATCCTGGGACTACAGATTGCAGTTTCTACCCAGAAAAAAAATCAAGCAAGCAAACAAACAACAACAACAACAAAGGGTGCTATTAAATTTGGTGGATTTGTTCAAAATATGTAGCTTTTTTCAAATATACCAAAACTGATAAATCAACTACCACCAAAACATGAAGAGACCACGAAAATGCACTACAGAAATGAATATAAGTTCTGTCATATTTATTGGGTGAATTACATCTCCAGCTTGTCAAAAAACAGATATTTCTGAGTGTGAACTGCCACTCAAATATTTGCAAAGTGATTTTGAATGACTTGTGTGATTCACAACTTTGACATTATATCAGATGAAATGCCAGTGATATAGTAACACATACTCTAATTGGAATGCTATCTGCTTAGAGTTGGTGATCATTTAGCAAGTTTTTATTTTACCTTTAAAGAACAACGCAGTTTTGGTGGGGGGGGGGTTGGTGGAATGTAGAGTTTTCAGGGGAAAACACTTAAAAGTAAGAGGACTGGATTTAAATAGCAGGGTCCTATATATAGACTTCAGAGTGAATCCACTGAAAATCAGTTCAGAAGTCATTTAGTCTGGAGAGTTTTAAACTTTCTTTTCAGCCAAGAAAAACATTGTGAGACATGCAAAAGTTGACACGGATGAAATCAGACCTGCTCCACTTTGAGGTCTCGGCTTTCTCAGCCTCTCAAATCCTCATATTTTACCACTGTGAGCCCCGGAGTTGATAATCTGCAGCAGAGCGCCCCTCCCCTGACGTGGCTCAACTTCCACATTTTACTCAAGGCTGTGACATCATTTGTAAATTAACACACACGGCACTTGCTGTCGGAGCTTGAATAATTCTAGTTGGGTTCTCCCTATTCCTTTTTCACCACAATGCTGCAACAAGACCCTATGTTGCTCTGACAGGATAATTAGATTAGCACTATTGAGATTTGTAAGGAAAGCAGTTTTTGGTCAATGTATACACCAGGACAACAATTTTGTAGCTTTTTGGGGGCTCTTGTTTTCAGATTGCTACACTTACATAATTTTAATGACCTGTTACTAAAACTTGTGAAAGATATTTTCTTTTGAATAACAGTCTTAATATATATAATTCAAGTATCTAAAGATCACCTTGTTAAAGTACAGAGTTCAATGATTTTTAGCATACTCACAGAGTTGTACAAGTATCATCACTAATTTCAGGAAATTTCATCAACCATAACAAAAGTATCAACTGTATAACAGTATATTGTGAGGAACTACTTGTTTTCCAAAATTTCTGTACCTTTTTAATAATCCCATCAATAATGTATTAGTGTACAAAGACTCTAGTTTCTCCATATCCTTTTCATTGTCTTTCTATTTTATCCATCTATTGGATATGAAATGGTATCACATTGTGGTTTTTTGTTTTGTTTTTTTGAATGGGAGAGAGAGAGAGAGAGAGAGAGAAAGAAACAGAGAGGTCTTCCATTTGCTGGTTTACTACCCAAATGGTATCAATAGCCAGGGTTGGGCCATGCCGGAGCCAGGAGCCTGGAACTCCATCCAGGTTTCCTGCATGGGTGCAGAGGCCCAAACTGCCCATTTTCTGCTGTTTTTCCCAGGCACATTAGCAGGGAGCTGGATCAGAAGTGGAGCAGCCAAGACTCAAACTGGTATTGTAGGCGGTGGTTTAACCCACTGTTCTACAACGCCAGCACCCACATTGTGTTTTTTGTTTTTTTTTGTGTGTGTGTTTTTTATTATTATTATTTGACAGATAGAGTTATACAATGAGAGAGAGAGAGAGAGAGAGAGAGAGAAAGGTCTTCCTTCCATTGGTTCACCCCCAATGGCTGCCAGGGCTGGCGCTGCGCCAATCTGAAGCCAGGAGCCAGGTGCTTCCTCCTGGTCTCCCAAGCGAGTACAGGGCCAAGCACTTGGGCCATCCTCCACTGCCCTCCCAGGCCACAGAAGAGAGCTGGACTGAAAGAGGAGCAACCAGGACAAGAACTCGGCACCCATATGGGATGCCAGCACCGCAGGTGGAGGATTAACCTAGTGAGCCACAGCGCCAGCCCCCACATTGTGGTTTTGATTTTTCTTTCTCTAATGATTAATGCTGTTCAGTATCTTTCCATATGCCATTAGGTTGTGTGTATATCTTCTTTGGAGACTTTCCATTTAAATACTTCCCCATTTAAAGAGAACTGTCTTTTTGTTGTTGATTTCTAAGAGTTATTTATATATTCTGAATACTGGAGACATTGGCTATGTAATTGAAAATATTTACACCCAATCTGGACCTGTGTTTTCACTTTCTTGATGGTCTCTTGAAACAGAAGTTTGGAATATTGAAGAACAACCCATTCTTTAATTTCTTTGGCTACTTGTGTTGTTCACATAACTAAAAAATGTTGCCTAATACAAGATTATGAAGATTTATGCCTATGTTTTCTTCTAGTACTTTTATAGTTTCAGCCTTTATATTTTGGTCTAAAATCTGTAATAAATTAACGGTCCTATGGTATGAATTAGGGGTCCAATTTCACTCTTTTGCATGAAGCTGTCCAGATGATGAACAGATTATGTTTTCCACATTGAACAGACAGTTGATAACCTTGTTGAAAATTGATTGGATATAGGAAATAGTTTATCTCTGGACTTTAATTACAATTTGCATATACATATACACATTGTCTTGTTAAGGAAAGGTAGGTGGGTAGTTTCAAAATCAGGAATTGTTAGTCTTCCAACTTTGTCCTTCTTTCCTCTATATTTTTTGAAATGATTGTGATTTTGTCTTTGAAACTATTAATATGGTGTATTATACTAATGTATTGTCAGATGTCAAACCATCCTTACATTCCAGGGATAAACTCACTTCTGGTGTAGTGTACAGTTCTTTTCCTATGTTCCTGGCTTCTGTTTACCAGATTTTGGCTGAAGACTTTGGTGTCTATATTCATAAGAGATTTGGTGTTTGTTTTGATGCGGTAACAGATGATCAGGATAATATTGGCTTCATCGAATGAGTTGAGAAAACTTTTAGTTTTGGGAAGATTTTGTAAGGGATTTATATTCATTCTTACTAAAATTTTGATATAATTCATAAATAAAATGAAGCCTGAAATTTACTCTGTAAGGAATTTTTGATTACTAATTTAATGTCTTCTTATTATAGATGTATTTACCTGTTCTAATTCTTATTGAGGCAGTTTCAGCATAGGTGTTTCTAAGAATTTGTTCATTTCATCTGTATATCTAATTTTATTTAGCACTATTATTTCTTTATTACATTTCTCCATTCTGTAACATAGGTAGCAATATTCTGACTTCAACTCCAGATTGTAGTGATCTGAGTCAACTTTCTTTCCCTTAGTCAATATGTGAGAAGGCAGATGGACTAATAGGCTGTAAGGTTGGATCCCTTTTGGAATGAGGAAAGGAGAAGTGTATGAGTGTATAAAGAGTGTATAAAATGCATGCTTCCCCTCAAAACCTGCCTTTATCAAGATAGAAGTGCTAATCTGATTCTTCAAAGTTCCCAGTTTTATCACTAGAATAGTAAGGAAATAGTAACTCCACCTCCCTGAGTTTTCAGTTTATCATGAGAATGGAAAGAAGGTACCAATCACACCTTTCTGATGACTTTTTGGTTTTACAAGCAAGCTAGGCAGGATTCTCTGCCTTTTGATGGGTTTTGCCCCCATCCTCTGATTGTTAGCTGTTCTATTTTATTCCCCAAAAAATAGGTTAAAAGACTGGACCATCACAGTTTCTCTGGTCTGCCTCTCTTGGAGCCTCCCTCCCAGCTACTGCAGCAAGAGGTTTCTAACTTAAATAAGTCTTGCTTTCTTCACTGTCTTGTCCATGTGGAAAGTCTGCTATGGGTAACAAGAACTGAAGTTGCATTTCTTTGCCACCATTTAATCTCGGTAACAAAGATACCTTCTAACGTTTGCCAATTTTCTTGACTTTTTCAAAGAATCAACTTTTGATTTTATTTATTTCCTCTGTGTTTCTTCTATTTCATTTATTCTAACACTGATCTTTATTATTTCTTCCTTCTGCTCCTTAGGATTAGTTTGCTCTTTTTTTTTTTTTTTTCTTATTTCCTGTGGTGGAAGGTTACACTGTTAATTTGAAATCCTTGTTCCTTTACGTTAGTGAAATGGCACAGTCTTATCTAGGGCACAATCTATACCCCAGACACCATCCTAGGCTCTAGCCCCTGCTGCCATGGCTGGAAGCCAGGTGGCCACATGCCCCAACCACAGGCAGCTCCATGCTCACCCTAATGTAATTCGCTGCTCCTACTTCCCTGCTTGTGCCCCCCCACAAAGGTTTAACAGAACCTCTCTGGCTCTCTCTCTCTCTCACTAGCTCTCTCCCTCTCTCTCTAATGCTCTCCTCTCTCACTCTTTTCCCCTTCCCTCTGGTTCATTGGGTTTCCTCACCAACAAACCCTTTCCCATACTCTGGTGTTTGGTGCGTTTTGTGGCAGCCTTATACTTTTAAATATAAATATTTATAAATAAAAGTTTCCCTCTAACTACTTCTTTCACAAGTATGTTATGTTATGCTGTTACATACCTTCACTCCAATTTATTTTGCAACTTTTTTAGAGATTTCTTCTTTGACCCATTCACTACACAATACTATGCTGTTCAACTTCCCCATGTTCGTGATTTCCCCAAATTTTCTTCTGCTACTGATTTTTAACTTTTTCTCTTTGGTGGCATCAGTCTTTTCAAACTTATCAAGGTTTGTATTATCGTCTTACTTGGAGAATGTTCTGCATGAACATGTAAAAAGAGTACAATTATGCTAATGAATGGAGTGTTTTACAGATGTCTGTTCTTGTTATTTTGTAGTATTTCTCAAGTCTTATGTTTCTGTTGCCTTATCATTGCTGATGACAGGGTACTGGTACTGAAGTTTCAAACTATTATTACTGAATTGGTTAATTTTCTCATTAAGCCTATTGCTTTATGTGTCATGTAGTTTGAAATTTTGTTGTTAGGTAAAAAAATTTTATTATTCTATCTTCCTGATGGGCTGACACTTTTATGGTTTTTAAATGCCTATCTTTCCCCTTAATAACATTTTTGTTTAAAGTCTATATTGTCTGATATTAGTATAGTGTTTCCAGCTCTCTTTTGCTTGCTGTTGCACTTGATTTTCAACTAATTTTTGTCTTTGGATCTAAAGCACATCTCTTGCGACAACATACATAATTGAATCATGTTTTCTTTACCATTCTTATTTTTATTTATTTATTTATTTTTTGACAGGCAGAGTGGACAGTGAGAGAGACAGAGAGAAAGGTCTTCCTTTTGCCATTGGTTCACCCTCCAATGGCCACCATGGCCGGCGTGCTGCGGCCGGCGCACCACACTGATCTGATGGCAGGAGACCAGGAGAAGGGGTGCAGGGCCCAAGCACTTGAGCCATCCTCCACTGCACTCCCGGGCCACAGCAGAGAGCTGGCCTGGAAGAGGGGCAACTGGGACAGAATCCTGCACCCCGACCTGGACTAGAACCCGGTGTGCCGGCGCTGCAAGGCAGAGGATTAGCCTGTTGAGCTGCGGCACCAGCCTATGTTTTCTTTACCATTCTGCCAAGTCTTCCATTTGAATGGATTGTTGAGTCCCTTTTCATTTAATGTAACTACTTATAAATCAGGATTCATGTCAGTCATTTTACTCTTCATTGTCATTACGATTTATGTTATTTTGATTTCCTCAATTCTTCTATTACTGCCTGTTTTGGTTACATAAGTACTTACTAGTATATGGTTTAATTCCCTTGTTTCCTTTACTACATTTTAAAATTATTTTTAGTGGTTTTACTAAAATTGCAACTAATATCTCAACTTAATCGAATGCAAATGAAAAATAATTTAAATAAATAAAACACAAACCTTTTCTTTACATGGCTGCATTTCCTCTCCACTCTTTTGTGCTATCATTATACAAAGTATATCTTTATTCATTATAAGCCCATCAATACAGTATTATTATTTTATGCATCTTTATTTTAAGTCAGATAGAAGAAAAGAGGGAGAAACAAAATGCTTTATCTTGCATTTTATATTGATGTATTTCCTTTCCTATGTGAACTCAAATTATTGTCTGTGTCTTTTATTTCAGACTAAAGTACTCGTTTAATCATCTCTTAAAGGGTGGCTCTGCTGGCAAGAGGTTCTCTCATTGTTGTTTGTCTGGAAAGTCTTTTTCTTTTTGAATTCTGCAGGATAGCTTTACTGAATCTAGCATTCTTAGTTGATATGAGGGTACTTCAAAAAGTTCATAGAGAATGGCAGCATAAGTTTATGTTGTGGAAAAATTTTTGAAACCCATGCATAGTCTCTCACAATACAGATTTTATATGAGCTTTTAAAAGATGCTTCTTAGGTATATCTGAAAATTTACTTATAACCAAATAAACTTAACATTTATTGCATTTTCCAAAAACTGCTTGAAGTATCCTTATTTTTCAATTACTACCTTTAATAAATCACCCTACTGCTTTCCAGCCTCCGTGATTGTTGGTGCAAAGTTATCTGTCAATCTTTGCTATGATTTAGATATGGTTGTCCCCCAAAGCTACATGTGTTGAATTTTAATTCTCACCATAGGGCATTAAAGAGGGTGGAAATTTAATCCAACTATGATGCACAGAGATGGAGGCTTTGGGAAGTGACTAGGAGTCTATAAAATCTTTAGGGTGGAGCCTTCATGATTGAAAGCTGGTGACTTTGTAAGTAGAGGTATAGAGAGACACACATACATGTGTGCTTCCTGGCTGTTATCGTGAGATATTCTGCACCACTTCAAGATCATGCTAGCAAGAAGGACCTCACTAGATATGATCCCTCAACCATGTACCTCCAGAATTGTGAACCAAAACAAACCTCTTTCCTTAACAAAGTAGCCTGCCTCAGACATTTTCTGACAAAATTTTATTGTTGAGTCCTTGTATGTCATGAGCTGTTTTTAACAGCTGCTCCCAAGAGTCTCTTTTGATTTCTTGACAATTTGTGATTTGTCTAGATACGGATCCCTTGAGTTTACCCTGCTAGGAGTTCACTGACTTGTATTAATGTATAGATTAATATTTAATCACATTTGGGGAGGTTTGGGCTAGATCTTCCATCTGCTGATTCACTCCTCAAATGACCACAATGACCAGGGCTGGTCCAGGCCAGAGCCGGGAGGCAGGAGTTTCATCCATGTGGGTGCAGGGGTCCATATTTTTGATGCCTTTCCAAATGCATTAGTACCTGGGCCCTCTTTTGCTGCTTTCCCAAATGCATTAGTAAAGAGGTAGATCAGAAGTAGAACAGCCAGTACTGGAACCAGTGCACACACAGGATGCTGGCATCGCAGCCACAGCTTAATCTGCTACACCACACTGCCAGCCTCCAATAACCTCCTGATTTTAAGGCCAATTTCTAGCAATGCCAATTCTCTTCTGCCACGTAACCTAACATATTCACATCTTCTGAGAATTAAGATACGGATGTCTTCAAAGGTTGGAGGACATTATTCTGTTGACCAAACTTATCTAGGTCTTGTTATTGTTGCTGTTCATTGCTGTTGCCATGTGTTGGTTTCAGTAATTTCCTGACTAAATTCTGTAAACTCTGCATTTTATGCAGATGTATAAAGACTGTATCCATGGAAGTATCTGCTTGAGTAAGTTAGTGGTCCACTAATGATTGGGGAGAGGTTTCCTTAAAAGCTTAGAACCTTCTCAGCTTATTTCTGGACGTGAACACAGCCCTGCACCACACAGTCCCTTAAAGATTTCCAAGAGTATGTTGGACATTTCAAACAACACTGTTTCCAAGTTTTTTCTTCAACTTCTTGTTTGTCAGCTTTGTTCACTGCCTCAGAGAGTTGCAATGATAAACAGCTGCAGATTATTGTTTTTGACAAACACCCTGGAGATGGGGCTGTTTACATAGAGAAATCTCAAATTGTATGAAAATAATTATTGAAAATGAGACATTTTCAGGGAGCTACTGGACAAATAATAAAAATTCTTTGGGGGTGATGATTTTGGGGATGCGAAAAGTCATTTTATCCCTGTCAGTGCCTGCTAGTCTACTGGTTTTCACAAATACCATGGTTGCCATATCATTCATTTCCAAGGCTACTGCAGTCCCAGGGATTGAATGATGGGAGTAAGGCAAATTAAAATGCCACACATCTTGCTCCTCTTACTGATATTCAGCTTTTATCTTGGATAAGCGATCCCTGGATTGCTGTAAGCCCTCAGTGAATTTCCAGAGTTTTATAAAAGTTAATTTTCAGAATTTTTGAAAGCATTTTCATGGCTTTTATGAAAAATCTGATCAGGGGAGGGGCCTTCTCACTTGACCATTATATGAGGACTTCATGAAAGGCCTTGCTTCCTCTTCAGTGTCACTCTACCGTTTCTATAATCAGCAGACTATGTCAACACCAGGTCATCAAGCCTTCTGACCAACCACTGAACGGCATCTGTTACGGACATAAACTGCCTTTCTTTGCCTCACCTCTGTAACACATTTTTCTTAAACTTCATTGAAAACTAACTTTCCTCCAAAACTCTTGAGATGACAAAGAGAGTGAGATATATATTCTTGACTGTTATTGTGTTTGCACACTTCACTTGTCATAATCTTGCCTTTTACCATAAAATTATTTTCTTGCTATTTATTGTTGAGTAACAACCTGCTTAAAGCCATGATGAAAACTTCGTAGCTATGATATCTTATCTATGAAGAAAACATTCAGGGTGATGTGAGCTAACTGCTAGTTAACATGATTCCTGTGAAAAAGGAAATTGAGGCAGTTTGGTTGGCAGAAACTGGCTGATCTTCCCTCTGGTTGCAGTCAGATATTGACTGGAGATGGTTAAGACACACCTTAAGAGGACTCAATTACAGAGCTGGCAGTTTGGGGCTAGCTTTTCATCAGGGTCTTCAGCTACTCTCCACATCAGTGTCATGAAAGAATTGGAGTGTTTTCACAACACAGCAGCTGTTATTCTCCAGAATGTCCCAAGAGATTAAGAGGGGCAGGCATTGTGGCAAAGAGGGTGAAGGTGCTGCCCACAACGCCAGCATCCCATATGAGCATCAGTTTGAGTCCTAACTGCTCTGCTTCCAAACCAGCTCTCTGTATGGCCTGGGAAAGCAGCAGAAGATGGCCCAAGTCCTTGGGCCCCTACATCCACATGGGATACCTGGAAGAATTCCTGGCTCCTGGCTTTGGTTCTGTGCAGCTTCAGCCATAGCAGCCATATGGGAAGTGAATCAGCACATGGGAGGAATCTCTCTCTGTCTCTCCCTCTCACTATCTCTAACTCTAACTCTCAAATAAATAAATAAAATCTTTTTTTAAAAAAGTATATTTAGACTCTTGAGTTGGAGGTTTGTGAAAAGACTTGCAAACCCATGGTGCACAAGAAAACCACAAAATCAACAGAAATAATCTTTAGCTAACCCATTAATATCAGAATTCATTGATTACAATTATAAGCTTCCACTAGGATCTAAAGAAAAGCTAATAGTTTCTCAATTTCACCTAGCTATACTGGAACAGATTAGTCAGATATTGCTTATAACCAATTATAAGAGTTATGACTGTCCAGAAATGAAAAGCTGTCTATCTCTCAATGTGCTTCAAAAGCTGGAAGATGTATTGATGTACAAGGGAGAATTATTGTGTGATTACAAAATTATCTGCTTGCATATTTTGCATATTCTGAAATTTCAGCATTGATTCCATCAATGCTGTCTATTGAACAAGTTTATGAAATACATTTACTCAATTTTTTAAATGAATAAGGACACATCTATTCATAAAATTTTGTTGCACTTGCCACAGGACTAGGAGGAATAAAACTCAACACAGAAGATAGTGGTTGCTATGATTTGTGTAGAATGAAACAAATAAATTTTGTTCTGTGTTGGAAAACACTGTTATTCTGACCAATAAATAGATATAAGTTCCTAAACCAGTGTAGTAATCAGTTGCTTTGAAAATTAGAAATAATTAGAAAATTTTTTGTCAAAAGCTGACAGAGGTACTGTCATAGCCCAGTGACATTAACAGTGAGTGACCTTTACATCCATTTGACTTTCTAAATTCTTGAGAAATACATGATTTCTTATTTGCTTTTCAGCTCTATCCTGGAAATAACTAAGACTGCTGGGACCACCATTAAATGTTTCAGCTTATGATTTTGTGCAGAGGTTCTCAAGTGGCTGTGTTCAGAATTCTTCCAGAGCTCTTGTGAAACATGCAGATTATCACAGCCTCACTACCAGAATGGTTGATTGGGTGGAGACTCCAAATTTGCGTGTTAATTCCTCCATGGTGATTTTGACGCAGCCATTTAAGAGCATGCTTTGTAAAGTACGCATGTGCTTCCAAGGCATAAAGGAGCATCCTACACATTGACTCAGCAGACCTATGTTCACGTCCAAACCACAACACAACCAGCCACAGGACTTCCAAATCTCAAATAACCTCCCTGGGATTCTTCTGAGAAATACTGGAAAGTCTTGCCTTACGTCGGGCAGTGCCGAAAACTAAAAGAATACTTTCTATATTTAACAGCCTGCACAGTCAGTAGTGAAAATATTCTTCTCGCTGAGCCATCTGCCAAAGGGGGCCAGTTTACATCCTTGATGTGATTTATCACGTGGAAGATTCACATCTACTCTGCAGGGCTTCGCGGCGGATGTACTTCCGCTGGTCCTATCCATGTCTGTAAGGGGATTTCAGGCCGCACAAACGGGCCATTAAGCCTCCAGCCTCTTCCTGAGAGTCTGCCCTACATTGGATTTGCAGAACTTTGGTCTGATGATTAAATTGGCACCTTTATATGAAAATGTTCCCTTTGCATCCTCTGGGGAGGGGTGCTTCTCCCATTATGTGCTTTACGAGGGAGGAGCCCAGCAGGCTTGGCTGTGTCTTGCACACTGTTGATTTTTAATGTGAGAATTCAGACTAGACTAGCTTCCCTTATGGTACACGGTGTGCCCTAGCCTCTCCACTATTCAACACACCCTGGTGGCTGTTACAGAAAGGTGGTTTTGCTTGTTAGAGGTCTCAGATGGCAATGTTTTTAGTGACAGACTTTTTAGCACAGGATTTAACTCTGTTAGGGATGACTGGGCTCAGAAAAAAAAAAATCTCAAAGGGATGATGGACAACATGATTGGGTGAGAGACTGACTGACAGGTCAAGGGGTGGGGAAGTACTAACAGGAAGGGGGCTTGGGAAAGGAGGAACCTGAAATGCACATGGTTTGAGGAGCCATTATGCTGAGAAATCCTGGAGGTCCTCTAGGTCCACAGCATAACAAAACCTTGACCTTGGCAAATAAGGTCTTCACAACCAAATTCAAATTTGCTTGTCCAGGCTCAGAGCTCTGGCCACACTGAATTTCAGTGTCTGAGCTAGACTATGATCTTTCATACCTGCAGGTTTTTGTTCTGTCTTTTCTCTCCCTCAGCGGGCATTACGACTTTCCTTCACCCCACATCACAATTTCCTGCCACAGTTCAAGGTCAGGTTTGACTTCTTCTCCAGCCCCTGCAGTCAGAATGAAACTTTCATCTGCATTTCTCCATGATCATGTATGCCATGCAAATATGTCCCTTTCTGTAGCACTTGTTTTACTCAGTCATTTTAATTCAAGCTCTCGAATATGTGTTGAATGCAGGCCATGTGCCAGGAACAAAGGAGCATGTTCCAGAAGTAGATGCTGGGGATCCAGCAGTGAGAGAACCAAGATGCTCATCACCAAGGCTTAACTATTCATATACTGTCTGTCTTTCCAGGGAAACAAGATGGCAGGATCTTGTCTAATTTATCACATACTTCTACAGCTTGGCACACAGAAAGCACTTAATTAGTGAGTATTTGTTGAATAAATAAGCCTTTATGCTAAATTTCACAGTAGGATGCTGGTCAGGTATGTTTCTCCTAACAGATGTCAGGCAATCTGAGGGTAGAGGCCATTTCTTTTTAATCTTTTACATCTGCAGAACAGATCAAAGTACCTCACATGGAACAGATGCTCCTGAATAAATAAAACAATCTAAGAATACCATTCTAGCTACTTCAATGGACTTTATATCATATTCAGAAGCTGGGTGGCCAAGAAACACCTTTATCCTGAGAGAGCTTAAGATCAAAGTATTACCCAAGAAGTTTTTCTCTAAATATAGGGCTTCAGACAGAAGGGAGGGGCTAGAATCTGAGTGCACAGCAGTTTCATCTCTGCTGATTAGGTGGTATTGCTGGTGACAGAAAGTGATTTGCAGTTTCCCATAGAGATTGCTGTAAATTTACCAATATTTTTCATTGTTAGGTGTGTTGGTGTAGAGAGGCACTCAACAACTAGGAAGTGAGATCCTAAATTTGTGACAGAAACTTCTGGGCTATCATCAATTTTCAAATTCTCTCTGGGGCTGTTGTACCTTGGCCACCTTGAACAGTTGTGCAAAGAGTTCACATGTGAACACCTGCCTTCTGTCTATTTACAGAGTGGAAGGAAGGAGACTCGTGGGTACAAAGTAGTGCCATCAACATAGCAGCATTTAAGTAACTGGCTTTGAACCTATTTTATGGAGTTTTTTGGGGAAAATACATCCCTGAGATGATACCTCAGAGAATATATAAAGGAATTTACAATCATTCAATGTGTATGAGAGTGGAGGAAAATGGGCAATTTGATTATCTTCTAGAAAGATGGTAAAAGCAGTATTGCAGGGAAAAATCCATCATAGATAACCCACATAGATAATCCACTGTCTTTTACCATAACAAAAATACCTGAGGCAGGGTGCTTTATAAAGAAAAGAGGTTTCTTCAGCTCATAGTTTTTAAGGCTGAAAGTCAAAGTTCAGGCTAATCCATTGATCTGGCTTCTGGCAGAGGCCTGCTGGCTGATGGCATCATGATAGGAATGATCAAACAGTGAGACAAGAAGCCAGGTTTAAGGGGAGGGGCCAGATTCACTCTTCTATGAAAACTCTCTGGCAAGAATCAACTCAGAGGTTCCATAACTACCTCAATCCTTTCTGAGGACAGGAACTCCACTGATATCTTATTTGGCTCTGTTAAGGGCTCCATCAGCTCTTAACATCAGCATGTGGGGACCAAACTTCCAACGTATGAAACCTCGGCAGACAAACCACATTAAAATCATATGCTTTACCAAAATAAATATGGCATAAACCAACCTCTGTTTTTGAATTATAAGCTTGGCCCAAAGCAACCTCCACACATACAGAACAGTAATATAGCTTGCTACATACACAAATCATGACATAGCTAAGTTAATTTTTGTAATAAAGCAACTGAGTCTCCGGCAGTAATAGCAGCTGAACTTCCTACAAATCAGAAGCTGAAATCTGACAAAACATGATCCCATTTGGCAAATGCCAATTGTACCCAATCAAGTTTGTTCTTTATGTCACTTCTCTCTCTGGCTGCAAATACAACCTATACACATGACTGGATATGCTGTTCTAAAACATCTTTGATCTAGAAGACTGCTGATTTCTAGAACCTTCTTTTTACATTACACTTTGTTAAATTTAACTGGCCTCCATTTTTCTTTTAGCACATAACATGTATGAAAGTTTCAGATGATCCTAAGCACTAGGATATTAACTTCCCCATGTAGCAACTCTTATTTTTTAAAGATTTATTTATTTGTTTGTTTGAAAGTCAGTGTTACAGAGAGAGGGAGAGAAAGCTTGTCCATTAGCTGGTTCACTACCCAGGTGGCTGCATTGGCCAAGACTGGGCCAGGCTGAGGCCAGGAGCTTCTTTCAGGTCTTCCATGTGGGTTCAGGAAGCACACATTTGGGCCATCTTCTGTTGCTCTCCCCAGGCCATTAGCAGAGAGTTGGACTGGATGTAGAGCAGCTGGGACATGAACTGGAGCCCACATGGGATACTGGCATCACAGGCCTCACCACTCCCACATAGCAACTCTTAAACACACACACACACACACACACACACACACACAATATGTACATGACAGATGAGATTAAACCTGGGTAAGAGCAAAGCAGATGAAAAGGAGTAAATGAATAAGAGGATGCAATGAAATAGAAGAAATTCTGCAAAAATTAAAATTTGTCAAGTTTACAACAGTTGAGAATACCCTACAAATACACCAAGAGAAATGATCCAAGGGTAGGGGGTAAGGGTCTATTCAAAGCTTACTGATGACACTTTCAAGACAAAATGCCCATATTCCAGGTAATAGCATGAGTTACAATGCCTTAGTGGCACTTTTCTGAATTTGATTTGAATGTGTGTAAATTCCACAACAGATCACATATATTAAACAGTTATTTAGCAATTCTGTTTGACAAACTACCTTCAGAATCAAGACCTTCCCTTCAAGTTTCTACCATGAGTGAATATTTATGAGCAAATTAGACACCTTGGAAACATGAGGTTGTAGTGGAGGTGCTGATTCAGCAGTGAATTGCAGAATGGCAATGGGCTACTATTTTAATGATCTAGAAGTGAAATGCATCCTTCCTGAGATGAGTGAACCTGTTAAAAATTTTAAAAATAAGATTATTCAGCAAGCCAAGGTAAGCATTTTGCCACTGGTCAGCAGGAAGGGGAACTTTTGCATAAATGGGAGAACTGGGGACAGGATCAGGAGATGTTAAAGGGATTGTATGGTTTATAGACTCCAGAGCTTGAACTGTAAAAATCTTGATGGCATTCCACCGTTTTTGCTTTGCCTAGCTTGTTCCAAAAGTGTTCTTTAGTAAGCTTCTTGGTATATTTGGACTGGGTACATAGTCTCTTTGCACAGCCCTTCCAGTTTATTAGCTAAAAATTAAGTCCCTAGTTAGTCCACACATCAGAAATTTATTTAGCACCCAGAGTATACCAGGTATTTTGGATACCCCGATGATCAAGACTCAACTTACAGTTTACAAGGGGATACAGCCAACAGAACTAACATTTTAGTCAGGATGGAATTGCTCCATGAGATAGAAAGGAGAGAGGAATGTGGAGACATAGTTAACAGGTTCCTGACCCTAGTTTGGAGATATCAATAAAATGAAAAGACTGTGGGCTGGTGTTTGGCACAGCAGGGTGGGTCACTGCCTGTGATGCCAGCATACCACATGGGCTGCTCCTCTTCTGATCCTGCTCCCTCCTGATGTGCCTGGGAAAGCAGGAAATGATAGCCAAAATCCTTGGGTCCTTGTCACCTATGTGAAAGATTCAGTTAGAGTTCCAGGATCTAGTCTTCTGCCTGGCCTTGTTCCAGCCATTTTGGCGATTTGGAGAGTAAACCAGCAAATAGATGATCTTGCTCTCCCTGTGTCTCCCCCCCACCTTGGCTCTGCTTTTCAAATAAATTTTTTTAAATGCAAATCTTGTGATTTGATAGTTGTTTTTAGCCTTTGTTTATCCTCCCATGGAACTGTGGTCTTTCTACTTTTTGCTTGTTGAATATTATGGTGCATTAAGCCTGTGATCATAGAGTGTACTGAAATGAGGTTTTTGCAAAAATTAAAAAAAGAAAGGAAGAAAAAAAGGGGGATAGAAGGGTAGCAGTGTGGGAACTATAGTTATCAGAACTGTACCTATGGAATACATAAAATGTTCTCTTTATATCAATAGAAGATGTTTTTAGAGTAAATAAAATGAAAGAGTTAAGTCTGAGCTGAAGGATTGGCCAAACCTTTAGCATACTTTTCTAGAATGATTAACATGCTCCACGTGTAACATCCACTTCATCAGACACTAAAATCAGCTAATTCCTTTATGTATGAGTGAACCACTTGATCAAATGGAGAAAACAAGTGTTAACTTAAGGTTAAACAGCAAGGGCACAGCATAACTGACATGAAAATAATGGTGGCTGGGGCTGGCAATGTGGTATAGTAAGCAAAATCTGCAGCCTGTGATGCCAGCATCCCATATGGGCACCTGTTGGAGTCCTGGCTGCCCAACCTCTAATCTGACTTCCTGTTAATGTACTGGGAAAAGCAGTGGAAGATAGCCCAAGTGCTTAGGCCCCTGAACCCATGTGTAAGACACAGATGAAACTCCTGGCTCCTGGCTTCAGGCTGGCCCATTGCTGGCTATTGTGGCCACCTGGGGAATGAACCAGCAGATGAAAGATTTTTCTGTCTCTCTGTCTCTGTGTGTGTGTGTGTCTGTCTGTCTGTATCTCCCTCTATCTGTAACTCTGACTATCAGATAAATAAATGAATCTTAAAAAATTAAAGAGCTACTGTTAGGTAACCCCTGAATCAGAAGCTTGCTCAGTGTACTAAGCCTATGTACTAAGCCAGTACTTAGTTAAAACCCAACAAACACGCAGGCAAAGGCTGATCAATACATAGACAAGAGCAGCCCTTCAGAAGATTACACAGAGGGGAAATAAATTGCTATGCCCTTGAAAGAAAAGCTACTTTTATTTAAGTTAATAAAGCTTTATTTGTTCTCTAGCCATTAAGTTTATAGAAATTAAAAGTCTTGACTATTTGTCTTTTGCCAACATGAATTTAAAAGTGGCTTTAAAAAATCTCATTAACGTTGTGCTTCTTTTTTCTGTCCCAAGCTGATTCAATACAAAACAGATTACCTCCTGTCTGTGCCACTAAAGTGCATATAAATATTTCACAAACCAATTTATCTAAAAATTTTGTCATTCCTCATTCGGAGTCTGGACACAGAGCACACTAGAAAGCACTTGAGGTTTCTCAGATAACACAATCAGAGAAGCAAGAGTATATTATAATTCCTTTTTTCGCTTCAGGTCTGGGCTCAGAGTATCCCTCTTGGAGCATTTACAGAATTTCATTATGTCAGATTGGTATACACACAGTTAACGGGATTCCCAGAAAATACTTAATTGAGATAATTCAATAGGGAGAATACGGATAGAGTCTGCACTATTGAGGACTCTCTCACAGGAGGAAGACAGAGTAAATTTAGTTTCGTAAATTTTGGTGGGATAAACGACAGCCCTAATAGGCAGAGTGGTCTAGAGCACCGAGAAACACACGCAGAGAAGAACTGAGGGCAACTCCACACTGAACCCAAAGTTAGGGAACAGAAGTTGATCTCCCTCTCTTTTACCTTTCTATCAATCAACTTTCATACAAGAAATTGGTTGACTCTAGATCAGAAATGGGAAAACATCTTCTCTAAAAGTCCAAATAATAAAAAATTTCTGCTCTGGAGACTATACAATCTCTGTTGCAACTGTTCAGCTCTGCTGTTGTTGGGTAAAAACAGCCTCTCATAGCCACTACTTACAAAATGAGTGTAGCCATGTTCCAATAAAAATTCACTTACAAAAGCAGGCGGTGGGCCAGATTCAGTCCACAGAGCTATCATTTTCCTGGTTGTTTCTCTAGAGGACTAAAAACCATGGATCTCAAGATAGAAACCACAGTGTACTAGATACACTTGTCAACCCAAGGAGGAATGATCATGCTAATAGAAATAACTGTAAGTAAGCAGATGGCTTAAGGAGCAAGAATACGAAATTTAAGTAATGTCAGAGAGGTCTTGGAGGATGAAGATTGACTTTGCAATCCAGCTCAACCCTTCCCAATTTACTCACTAGTAAACTGACATAAATTTTTATATATATATATATATATATATATATTTCTATGCTACCACCTTCACAAGACTATTTTGAAGCTAATGATGTAGTAATACTTTTTAAAAGCATTCTAGAAAATTATAGAATGCTATACAAATGACAGAAACAATGTTAATAAATAATTTACATAACAGAAAAAACACCACCAAATTCTAGGTCCCACAATTTCTAATTCAACAAGTGTGAAAGAGGGCCTACAACATTGCCTTTCTAAAATTTTTCAGGAGACACCAATACTGGTAGTCTGGAGATCATGCATCGAGAACCCAGGCTGTTCTCTACTAAAATACAGCACAATGCTAGCAGAAGTGGACACAAGTGCACAGGTGGAATTTCCAAAACATTATATCATATTTGCATTTTGTGTATGTTGAGCATGCCACAGTACTGTACTTTTTATAGGAAACCTTATGTCCCTGTGATAAAGGTAAACATTGTTTTCTAGATTCCTAACAAATATAGAGAAGTATATTTAGATTGGCATTGGCATTGGCATCAGAGTATTATCATAATGTTATAGATATGTACAGTGTACAGTTATGCTGAGATCCAAAAAGTAATTAAAGTCATGGCTTCATTATTTTTTTTTAAGATGCAGAACTAACACATACACACTCATCATTTGCATTTAACCTGAATGAAGCCTGTATGGGCATTTGCATTTTGATCTAAAAGGAGCCTACACAGCATGGGTGTATGATTAGAAAGCTGTTTTGGTGAGGCACTACGGGCTTTGGAATTAGACAGACTTGGCCAAATCCCTTCCTCCCCCAAGCCTGAGAAGGCACTGGAGATAGGGCTTGGGTAAAAGCACAGGCTTCAGAATGTGACCATCTGAATGGAAACTATGACCCCATTTTTTAATGATTGTGTGACAGAAATTGCTTAATCTCTTTGAGTCTTACCAAAAATGGCTAATGAAGTTAAGAACATGCTGGGTTCTATTCTAATCATTTTTCAGATTGCATTACACTTAATTCTCACAACACCTCTGTGGACAATACTATTATTATACCCAGAACACAGATGGGAAAACTGACAAATTGTAAGGTAAAAAAGCTACAGAGATGTACCCGGGGATGTCAACACAGCAGTTTAGCTCCAAAGTCCATAATCTGATCCTAATACTTTATAACGAGTGCCAGAAAAGATAGCTCTTTGGACAAATTCAGTCACCATCTCATTTTATAAATAAAGTTTTATTGAAAACACAGTCACATCCATTTATTTGCTTACTATCTATGGCTGCTTTCAGACTCGCAGCAGGGTTGAACAGTAATGACAGAAGCTGCTCAGCCCACATGGTTTGCAGAAAGTTTGCTACCCTCTGTTCTAAACAACTCCATAAGCAGCTGGCAGGACTAACTGACAAGTGATTTCTCTGACTGTGTCTCCCTCACTGTATAATAAGGACGTCCCCTCTGCCCTGCAGGATCTAAGGATTTTCCATTTCCAACATACACACATCCACGGTACCTATGAGAGGAAAGCCTTAATAGCTCCTTAAATTATTTGTGCAAAGATGTTGGGGTGTGCTTTTTCTTTCCAAGGAGTATCATTCAGGAAATTAAATGAGGCTCATGGTGCAGCTGCCTCATTTTCAAGATGAAACTGAGGCGCTGGACTTAAGATGCTATATCCAGCCAGCTGATACGATGAACCTGAATCAGGACATCTAACGTCAGGACGCACCTCCTTCTGGGTAGCCTGCTGTCACCTTCTATAAAGCCCTCCCTAGTTCTTCCCAGCTATAAGAACTTCTTGCTCTCCACCAACATATTCCTCCTTCAGACAAGACGGTGAGCTCTTGGAGATCAGAGTTCATATCCCTTCTCTGCTCCCAGCAAACTCCCAGTGCTCATAGTATGCTGCACACTCAGTATTGCTTGCTGAGTGGGTGACTGAGCACAGTTTTGTCCAGTGTTTGGGGTTTCTTCCTTTAGTCACCACCTCGTTTGGCAAAAGTTGGATCAATGTCAAATATAGATTGTCCCCATTCAAACTACAAGATTACCTTTTTACCTCTCTATATGCAAAATATCCTCTCTGGATTCAAAGTGTATGTGTAGACAAATATGTATACATATTTAAAATATCCTATATATATTTAAAATATATACCTAAAATATCCTATATACATTTTAAATATAAATTTTAAATATATATTTTATATATTATCTATTATATATTAATATTACATAAAATAGCATATATATTATATATAACAAAATACAAATAAAATTATATGAAATATAAGTATATAATATAAAATATAAAATGTTTTGTATTTATTTTATTTATATGTAAAATGCAAAATATAAATAATATTATATATAAATATATATGATATACTATTCATTTATTTCAATTACATATGATCAAGTGTGATTTTTGTGAAAGCAGAGAAAAGAAGAAATCAATGAATAGAAAAGGAGAGGGGAAAAAGAACAATTGAGTTTGGTTGCAAATTCTTGAAGTTCTTGACAACTGAAGCCATCACATCTCAAAGTATGATTCTTGCATTAATTTCTGTGTTCTTCAGGTGACATGGTGCTTTATTCAAGCCAGTAACTTCACTGTAACAAAAGTGAAGAAGGTGCAAGGTTGTGCCACACCAACAGTTTGACTGATGGGACCTCACACCTATCTCCAGACTGGCAACAGAACAGCCAACATGTTTCTAGTGCAACAGTCATCAAGATTCCGTGCAGAGAAACACACACCAGGTTTATGCGTAATTCCTACAATCCATACCCCCCATTTTGAATTTGAAATCAGCCCTTTGCTGACATGCGCTTCTTCTAATCTGTGTGTGCCACATCCTCATGGTCAACAGGGTTCTACGAGGCAGCTCCTAAGAAAATTTGCCAGAAAGGTAGCTGCCCGGACCACACAAGAGTGGGCAGACCCTTCTGAGCTACCAACGTCCCCAAGAAACGGGAGCAGTACAAATGCCAGTGTAAAAGACTGGCAGAAATCTGAAGTCCATTTTCTATCAACCTAACAAAGGTGTAGCAAAGCCATGTGACAAGGTCTTCGCTGTTTGGGCTCCTCTTCAGGGACAGATTTTGTAAGGGTGTTGAATGAGGCCTCATCACAGATTTTTAATTCTCACTGATTCTTACAGAATGATATTGATCTCTGAAGATTGTTGAATCCAAAGAAGAGGGGATGAGTGGAGAGTGAAGAGATTAAAAAATCTGAAACCTGTGCAGGCCTCACAACTTGTTCCCATGGGCCAGAAAGTAAGACAGAACTCCCCATCACCATAGCCCAAGTCCTTCAGCGAGGGAACCTCACGTTCACTAACAAGGAAACCGGGGTGATAGCTGCCTGCCCACCCAGCAGTTGTTAATGCTGAAGACAATTTTACAATGAAATTTGCAGCCAGAGCTATTTGCAGATAAACTAAAGATGCCAACTCTATTTGGAAATGACTAAAGAGGCCACATTTGAGTTCTTATTATTTTGGTTAAATAAATGAGAAACATAAAACCTGGGAGATGAGACCATAGGATTTCTTAGTCATTTCTATTGATCAGAAGACAGCTCCAAAAAGACTGGATAGTGTTTAAAAATAAACAAACTGTATTTTTTCCTGTTTGCTTGTGTGTCTTCCAAGAAAGGCTTTTTCCCTCCTTTTGATGGCAGTTGGGAGAAATTAGTTTCCCATAAAGAAAACACTGCTGGGGCCTGCGCCATGGCTCACTTGGCTAATCCTCTGCCTGTGGCGCTGGCATCCCATATGGGCGCCAGGTACTAGTCCTGACTGCTCCTCTTCTAGTCCAGCTCTCTGCTGTGGCCCAGGAAGGCAGTGGAGGATGCCCAAGTGCTTGGGCCGCTGTACCCGCATGGGAGACCGGGAGGAGGCAGCTGGCTCCTGGCTTCGGATCAGTGTAGCTCAGGCCGTAGCAGCCATTTTGGGGGTGAAACAACGGAAGGAAGACCTTTCTCTCTGTCTCTCTCTCTCACTAACTCTATCTGTCAAATAAATAAGTAAAAAAAAAAAAGCTTCTTTATCATATGTTCTTGATAGAGCTGTGATCATCTTTATTAGTGTTACTTTGAATACCCGTTGGCAATACTCCACATCAGATTGCAGATCATGGGCCTATAAAAGTTTCCTCTCTGTCCGTTAACAATGACCTCAGCTTGAATTTTTGCATGTTTAAGAGCACAGAGGCAGCACTCAAAAGTAGATAAAAGCCAATAGATTTTTAAAAAGGGAACAAATAATAATTTCTCCAGGTCCTTCCAAAATGTGCTCCCAATGCTTATTTTCCACACTATCCTGCTTGCTTTTGAATTCAACTTGAATTAAAACACAAAGAATAAACCGGGTTCACCTGGCACTAGCATTTAGGTTTGCTAATATCCCCAGAAATTACCTGATCACATAGTCCCCAGCCCTTTTGAAGGCAAGAAGCACAGTGGTTGATGGTGACGGAATTAGTATACCTGAGTTCTAACTCATCACATTCCATTGTAAGCTAAAAACAGAAATAAATCTCAAAGAAATAACGCAATCTCTGTGTGTCTCAGTTTTTCATCTATACAAATGGGGTTATTAAGATCAACCTCAACATTAAGGATGACATGAATTTCAGGCTAACATGGGACTTAGCATTTTTCTTGGCACATCGGCATCAACAGGAAACTAGAGCTATTATTATAAAGATGAAGATGAGGATAACATTTATCACTTTAAAGCTATACTATTGTCAATCATTCCAGACTCAAATGCAGGCCACCAAACTGTTTCTCCTTTTGAACACAACACAGAAAAAGCCAGTTAGCATGAAGAGAACAACTCACAGCACAACCAATGTTGCGCTAAGAGATGCTTATACATGTTCTCACTTAGCGGCCACAACAGCCATATCATACATTTCTAATTTGCAGATGAGGAAACTGAGGCTTGCCAAATCATTTATTTTGCTTACAGTCTCAGGCTTACAAAGAACCACATCCAGAGGAAGATAGTAAACCCAGCAGACAAGGCAGGAGCTCTGATTTCAACTCTGACACATGACCACTGAGCAACACGACCAGTCCTTCCAAGCACATGACTGCTTTTTGACCTCCATTCCTCATTTGCTTCCCAGAAATCCAAAATATATTTCCAAAAATATAAGGGAACTCTAAAGGTCAAAAGCTAAGTCAGACAAGGGTACTTCAAACATTTTCGTGGGAAATGGAATTAAAAGCGAAGTTTTTCCAGGCACAAACAACTTTTGAAATCCATGTCTAGTATTTTCCTACTATGAGCAGGCACTCCCATGAACCTATTCAAGACCCCGTATGCAATGAACACTCATCGGACAGTCTTTCCTTCCTCCCAACCTGATCTCAGGATCCCAAGTCCTCTTCCCTGAACCTTCCTCGGTAAGCTCAGTTTGGTGCCTGTACTTGACCCTGTCTCATCCACCAGTCCATTCCGCCATGGCTCTTAATTTCTTCAAAAGGAATCCATCCAGACTCAGAAAGGGTACCCTTGGGCCAAATACAGTCTGCTGGACCCTGTGGTTTGGAGCACCTGGTACTTGAAAGGAGAAAAAAGCACTAACCTAATTATCGCAGCCACCTCCTGTCATCACAGTTGTGCTCCTCACTGCTGCCAGGTGTGACGCTGGCAGGCTTGGATCAATTAGTAATTGTAACTGAAGCCGAATGCAATTAATTATATAACTGTAAGCTGTTTAAGCTGAAAACCCTGAAATGACTTTATGAACCTGGGATGGAATGGAGGCTTTCGGCAAATTAAAGGAAAATGCTAGGGACCAGGTTTGTGTCAGTTCTTTCTTAGCTATGACTCATACTCAGTCTTCCTGTATCAGGTTTATGTCCAGTCCCTGCCATTGTCCCACTATTAACGAAATGACCTGTTAGTTTCCAACTTGCGGCCTGAGTCTGAACAAACAGTGGCTGTTCTCCCCTGTAACATGAGGAATAATGACTCCCCATGGGTCCCCACGGTGACAGGTGACTGAGAGTGCAATAGACAGCAGACGATGGGGTCACAATGATTACAGCTTGAACCCTGATTCTGCTCCCAACTGGGCAAGTCACAACACCAAGCAGCTTCTGTTTCCTCGTCTAGAAAATGGGGATAATCATGCTAAAAGCAGTAAGTGAAACAAAGCTCACAAATTGATTAACACGATGTCTGGAAGAAAGTGAATGCTTGGTAAAGCTCAAGAACCTTTGCAGTCTGCTGATACCTGCACAAATCAGGAAGTGGCAAGGCTTCCACTGGGAGTCCATCAGGGTTATAGCTTCCCACTGTCTAGGCACACCCCTGTGACGTCATTGCTGATGGCTCAGAATCTGGGCTGCTGTGCATGGGTTCTCAATGGGAACTCCCCCAACCAGTGATGTAACTTCTGGTCTCACTTTGCACATCTTCAAATGGGGAGAAATGTCACTTCCCTCACAGGGTTGGTCTCATGATACATTGTAATAAATCATAGGTCTTACAAGTGATCAACATGATTGATATATTTTAACTTTTATTTATTGTATAATTTATTGAAATGATGTTTTCTTATTTTTCTCTTGTTTTCTCTTGTTGTTTCTTCCTGTATTCATCCCAGAACAATGGTCTTCTATACTGTTTTATTCCAAAGTTTTTGGTAAGATAACACTAGAGGTGAGCAGCTGGCACTGTGGTGCAGTGGGTTAAAGCCTCTGGCCGGCAGTGCCAACATCCTATATAGGTGCTGGTTCGAGTCCCAGCTGCTCCACTTCTGATCCAGTTCTCTGCTATTGTGCCTGGGAAAGCAATGGAGGATAGCCCAAGTCCTTGGGCCCCTGCACCCACGTGGGAGACCCGGAAGAAACTTCTGGGTCCTGGCTTCAGACTGGCTCATCTCTGGATATTGCAGCTATTTGGGGAGTGAACCAGCAGATGGAAGACCTCTCTCTCTCTCTCTCTCTCTCTCTCTGTCTACCTCTCTCTGCAACTCTTTCAAATAAATAAAATAAATCTTAAAAAAAAGACACTAGGGGTATGTGGTGTGTGTGTGTGTGTGTGTGTGTGTGTGCGCGCGCACATGTGTATCGAAGACTGGAGGAGGAGGAGTTATGTGAGAACACAAGTTCATGGAGAGAGAAGTACCTCATGTCAGGACAGAGAAAGGACACCTTGTGGGTGGCCAGTGCAGGGACGACCCTCCCCCCACCCCACCCCACATCAGATAAAACCCAGAGCAGAACAAAACTCTACAGAGTTGGCCACATGACTTCCCTAGAAGTGTGGGCTGAGCTTCCTTTGTGGAGCTGTGAGAAGAGAAATAGGAACCTCAAAGAAGCAGTGTGGGTTTGGGTCACAGAACTGTCACCTGCGATCCTAAGTTCAGCAGTCCTCACCTAGCAATGGAGTTCCCTCAACTCTACTGTAATCCTGCAGCAGAGCAAAGCTCCAGGAAGGACAGCAGCAGCAGGTAACTGAATGCTCCCGAATCCACTTCTTCCGGGTGCAAGGGGAGTCCACTTCCACATGTGTTCCTTGCAGTGGAGGTGGCTCCTTGCAGCTTGATCTAGCCAGCAGAAACCGGGGAGGAAAGATGCCTACAGGCTCCTCTGAACCTCTTCAGGTCATCACTTGAAAGCAGAGGTTGTAAAAGACAAATCTATGACGTCATGGAAAATGGTGACACCAACAGATAGAAGGATCTAGGGTTCCTGAACCGTGTGTGAAATTTCACTTGCTAAATATACAGACTATGATAATAAATTTATGTGATATGAAATCACTAAAATGGGTTTCTGTTTATTAGACCCTCTCACATTAATTACTTTTACCAATAAAATGTCTAACGTAGTATCTGTCAACAACTCTGAAGATGGGGACTAGAAAGCCAAATTCCAGTAACTAAAGAGTATAATGTCTTAGACCTAAGTGTGTGCATAACTTATTAGTATGGAAATTGAATTTTCCATGCAGCAATCTAAACAACATGTAGGCAATAGCAAAGACAACAGGCAAGTATTTCTCAGGAAGGGTTGCTCTGTTGACTAACTCAGGAAAGTCAGAGGACGGGGCTTCCTCAGTCAAGGCAAAGGTTAAGGTTTGTGGCTTAGCCACAAGAACACCATAAACTCAACAGGCTGGCATGTCCATTTTAGCCACCCCACGAAGTTCCCTCTGCAACCCAAATGATGCTAACATGAGGAGGTTTGAAATACATAAAATATGAACAAATAAAATAAAGCCGTTTTTGAGAGCTCAATCCCAAAGTCCTTCAAGCTACAGGAGAGCTTTTCCAATCACATCGCAGAATCACGCACATCTCTATGGCCATCTTACAGCTTCCACATAGAATTCCCATTCTTTCCACTCTCTCAGCCCAGTTCCCTCTCGGTCCCCAATGATGACCTCCCTGCTCTCTCCAGACTGCAGCGGTTTCTTACTGGCCCTAGAAAGTGTCCTGTGACCTATCAAAAACACTTTGTTCATTTCAGTGGTTTAAAGTATGTGGAAAACATGTTCCATTAGAATGCTAATTGGGTCTGATGTGAATAGTTTGTTATCTATCCAGGCAGAAACACATAGCACTGCTTCACATTAGATTGGGTACCATTTAAAAATATTTGCAAAGAAAATCACGCTATATCTAGTCACATAGGGGAAAATGACAGCTGAAAAATATGCAGAGTGTACCTCACTGTGCTTGTTTGTGGGTGAGGTTATCCTTGCCTCCTAGTATTAATATCCAACTTTCCTTTGGGAACTAAGTCTCCCCTGCCCACAGGTCATGTGATCTGTGTGTAGCTGGTTCCATCATCCATTCTCTTATCTCTCTACTTTCAGGCTTGTGGACAGGATTCAATGTTGGTTCGGGAAGGTCATGGTCATCATCTGAACCTCAACTGCAGGGCTTTTGAGGAATTAGGTTGAATAATGTATTCTTCCCATTAGAAACTCTAACCCAGAAAAATACAATCTTGGAGCTGGTAGGGCCCACCTCATTGAACTTCAGAAGTATCAACTTAAGAAGGAAGCCAAGACAGAGGAGCAATAAGCTGAAATATGAAAAGAAAGGTATGTGTGGTGGCTGTGTTTTAGCATCTGAATCTAGCTGTGTTTTGCACAAGTAAATTACTATAAGAAGTGGTGTCTGTTATAGCAATGAATATGCTGCTTAGGCAACCAGCATTCTATACCAATGTGCCTGAGTCTGAGTCCCTGGTCTGCTCCCAATTCCAGCTTCCTGCTAATGAGTACCCTTGACAAAATCGACCTGTGATAGGAAGATCACAATTCACGGACTGAAGTCGTACCAAAATAAATTATAAACCTTGCTTCTGTTGCTTTACTTTGTTGAAGCTATGCTGTGGACAAATTAGTTCATCTTTGTGTGCCTTAGGTCCTGTTTTATAAATGAAGATAATGATGACATCAGAAAGGTCTTTGCAAAATAATAATTCTAAGAAAAACTTGAATGCAGTGCTTATCCTGTATTAATGTTCCAATAAATACTATCTGTTGGGAATTCAGTTCATGGGTAAGCTTTTCAGATAAACTAATTATTACCAACTAGAATCTGGTAGCATATAAGCTCTGGTAACAAAGATATACAGGATATATAAGACTGTGTGAAAAAGGGAGAAGTGGGCTCTATTCCTCATCCTAATGAATGTTCTCGTGCACAAAGGACAGGAAAACACCAAGAAAAATCACTTATCTCACTTTACTGTCTTGCCTTAAACTGCTTAGGACATTAAGGTTGTCAACATAGTTTTAGTCCATACAGTAAAAAGTTCTGTATATTAAATAACAATGGCCTAAATACAAATGTAAGGCAATGGAATTGGCACCAGTATCAGCAAATACTCTGTAGCTTTTGTAACAGGTGCAACTATACAAGGTGGGTGTTAAAGGTAAAAGTGGAAGTGGGAATGAGCAGAGTATCTGTCTAAGGTCTAAATGCATGGCATTGGGACGTGAAGGGCAGGCTTTGAAGGATGGCCACACTAGGTTTAAATCAGAGTCCCTATTTTCCAGATGAATCATTATGACAACGGGTCTCCTAGCTTCTTTAGATCTGGTATCTAGTGTTTAAAAAAAATAGGAAAATAAAGCCAATATTGTGAGATTGCTCTGGGGATTCAATGAAATAACTAATACAATGTTGAATGAAAAGCTGAACATAGGTCAGTGCTGAAAAAAAGTAGCCACTGTGATTCTTATTGATCATAATTAATGAGGATTTATAGAAGCTCTTGCTTAAAAAACTGACCATAAGAGACTAACTGTTTGCAGATAAACCACACAAACCACTTTATACTTTTACAGATATGACAGAGAAAACAATCGGAAAACAACCCAACCTATCAGTTTCAACAGGTGGGGAAGAAAGAGGAAAAGGGAAGGTTAAAGCCAGTACTTCTTGCCACTCTGCTCTTGCAACAACCCAGTGCCTGCATGTGGCCTTGCCAGCTTTTGTCGTCATCAATGGTGGAGCAACAAGAATACACCAGCACCACTCATGGCCCTCATCTCATGTTAAGGATTCTTCAACAAGCTCTCTTCAAAGTCCAATTTTTAATGGTTTGTCTTTGTTGCCATAAAAGTTAGAAAAAAAATTAATTACACATTTTCCTCTTTTTCCAAACTGCTGTGGGTTTTGGCTGATAAAGCAATGATTTAAGTCAACGGTTACAATGGGAATATGGGTATATTCTTTAAAGGATAATCACTACACTCCATATTCAGACACATGTATATTTAACCAATTTTACAACCTCTGAGTGAGATAATTAAACAGAGATGTGTATGAAACATGATGAGTGGAAACCACAAACCCGTTTCATTCATTTCTGTATCATAGGGAACTGCAGGTGTGTGTTAATGAATTACCTGAGTAGGAAAATAAAATTAAAGGCAGCTGCATGTGTTTACAAAACTGCAGCTGCAAATTATAGATATTGGTAGCATCCATAATTCATCCATAATTGACAATTTTCCTATTACTGGAATAAAGAATCATGTCTTGTGGATGACAGCCATATTTACATCTTAGCACTAGACAGCTTGCTTAATGTCACCCGTGTAGCACCTCAAATGCAGTAAGTACAGGTTTCCAGGTGGTGTTGGACTTCAAGACAAAGGACAACTCCACCCCTAGGTCCATCTCTGATACCTCCCACTTCTAGCCCCCTGTCAATAGTGTAATGAGGGAACAAGCGAACTTGAGAATTAAGCCAGCAGGGCCTACCAGTCACACAACTATCTAAATCCAAAGAAATGAGCTAAGTTTTGAAAAACCTTACACCTCAACTCCTTCATCTATTAAATGGGATTACAATAATGCCCAATTTGCAGGGTTAAATTAGTTAAGATTAACCGACTTAACTTACAGAAATTCTTAGAGTAAGAGCTGATATCAAATAGGTACTTAAGGAATGTATAACAATTAGTATCTCCAAGCCTCAGTTTCCTTAATCATAAAATGGGAGGCAGGGAACACCTCTTGGCACATATGGTCTTCAGGAGAATGAAATGAGCTAATACATGTAAAATGCTTAACTTGTCTCCAGGCACATGCAATCAATAAGCATTCTGATCAGTATCAGCCTCATTAACAGTAGCAGCTGTACCACAAGCAGGATGTTAATATTGTTCATGAAAAAGATTTAAAAAGATGTGTAATTCATTGGAAGAATTTTTTTTTCCTTTAGGTACTCTGTATCCAGTTGCAGAGTGATGTAGATACTCCTGGGAACTGAACTTGTACCAAGCATTTTGGACTTGAATCAGTTTAATTGTGATGGCAATGCCTTCTGCAAAGGCCTGCCCTGTGCATCAGAGGGAGAGCCCTCAGCTCTTTGTCCCCAAAGAGGGTTGAGCAGGGCTGCAGCTGGACCACTCTGCCTCTTGATGAGGATGAACCAGGAGGCTGTTTTAGGAAGGAAAGCTGCACCCAGCAGGGCATGTGACAGAGGCAGAGCTGGGAAGCTGCAGGAACACAGGCCAGATGCTCTTCCAAAATCTGTGACACCCCACAGACTGACTTTCTCAAGTACCCAGCATCTCACAGATGACAGTGGATGGTCTGATGTTAAGTATTTCAACTCCCATCACCAAAATTGAGGGAGACAGGACATAGGATATGCATAGTAATGTTAAAGCAAAATGCTGAGACAAACTGAACTGAACACTTGTTAGAGTTTATTGCCCATTAAAAAGAGTCTCACCAATCAGACCACACTCATTCACATGGTCTGAGAGAAAGAAGTTAAACATATAAGGCCTCTCATAAGGTACAGACTGATGCATTACTTCAAATGATCATCTAAAGGTCATTTGTTTTCAATGGTAGGGTACCTTTCTGGCATAATACACAACCATCTTCTAACACAACCAATTAATCAAAAAAACAAGTAATCCGTAAGAGAAGTAACTGATAAACAAATTGACCTGTAGTTATTAATTAAACACATCAGTAACAACATTGGTTTTTGCCTCTTCCACAAAAAAATAATTAGCACCAGGTGCTTGGCAGAGGTCAAATACAAGAACACAGTCAGAAGCAGACTCCTACATTTTCTCAAATGTCTGCAGCAAGTCATCAAAGAGGCCAAGAAATGTACTTGCTTTGCAAAAAGGGACAGGGCATCTTTCTTTCACAGTGGTACAAATATTTTGGACTATTTTACAGGTGTTTGGCATATCACTTTCCCAAGTGTAGTATTTTCAATGCATAGGGCCACATTTAACTCTGACAACAGGTCTCAGAGGTTAGGCAGGACAGGAATCTGTCCCATTTTACAAACAAGGCACATGACACATGGACAGGATCATTGGCTTTGCTCAAAGTCTATCATTAAGTGAGCAAAACAGCCAGGAATAGAACTCATGAACATGGTAGCTACAAACAAGGTTCTTCTTAAGTATTTGAAGCATGACATTTAAATTATCCCTGATGGGAGTCTTGAGGAGGCACATACATACAGAGTCACACATTCAATAACATGGGAGTTTTTGAGTAGGTTTTTATTTTTTTTAATTCTTTCATGTGACAGTTGTTGAGGCATGGCAATAAGAGGAGACAGGAGGAGACACTGGGAAATAGAGCTCATTACACTCACAGGTCCTAGAGACGGGAGGCATGGGTTCCTTGGTAGGACCAAGTGAGCAAAACAGAAAGCAGATGGGAGCAGAAGGCAGAAGCTGGACAGTGAGGGAGGAGACAGGGTCTACGCCTTGATTGGCATTTCCTCAGCTAAGGTGAAGCAGGGCAAACAATTGAGGACTGGCTATTCTGAATAATATGGGGCAGTTCTAAATGATATGGGTTGTCTCTAATTGTCTGGCATATGTCCATGGAGTGATCAGGCAAAGGAATGTTGCCTCCTGATATTGAAGACAGAAGCAGGAGGTATGGATAGGGACTGGTTCATTTCCCTGCTAAAGGCAGGATCCTAGCTCAGTCCTTCCTGTGATGAAGAACTTGTTACAAGTAGGGGCAGTCTCTCCAAAGCTACAGAAGTTCTTGCTATTGTTAAAGATCTCAAAACATCATCACATCCATATTCATCTCATCTCATCATATCATATACATTTATATATGGATACATATCATATCATCATATCCATATACAGGGAGCCTTTAAGGTCCTTGTGCTCACTCTGGCAAGCTCTAAGCTCCAGTGTCCTCACATTGCCAGCCAAGTTTAAGTCATTTAAGCCTGTTTAAACAGGAAATCCTATTGCATAAATATAAGTCTAATACTTCAGGAACTATCATCTCTAATTAACAATCTATTATCATGCAGACCATATCTTTTTTAATTAATTAATTTGTTATTTGAAAGACAGAGAGACAGACACTAAGAGACAAAAAGAGATCTTGGATCCATTGGTTCACTACTTAAATATCCACAACAACCAGGGCTGGTTCATGCCAAAGCTGGTAGCTGGAACTCAGTCTAGGTCTCCCACATGAGTGGCAGGGACAACTACATGAGGCATCACCTGCTTCCTTCTACAGTGTACATTAGCAGGAGGCTGGAGTAAAGATGGGAGATAGGACTTGGAAAGGAGGCACTCTGACATGGCATACTGGTGTCTCAAATGGTGGTAACTGCTGCACCAAAAGCCCACCTCAGAAGGAACTATTTCCTTTATACTATCTTCCCAAAGTGGGTTCTGTTACAATTTTTATCCCCTATCCTAGTATTCTTCTTCCTGTAGATGATGGCTAAAGTATATAGATCCTTGCCACAAACATGGGAGACCTAGATGGAGTTCTGGGCTCCTGGCTTCAGCCTGGTGCAACCATGGCTGTTTTCATCAACAGAGAGAAAATTCATTCTCATATATTCATTCTCTCTCCCCCTCTCTTTTCCTCTCTCCCCCTCTCTCTCCCTCTCTCCCCCTCTCCCTTCCTCTCCCTCTCTCTCTCTCCCTCTCTCCCCCTCTCTCCCCCTCTCTCTCCCTCTCTCTCCTTCTCTCTCCCTCTCCCTCCCTCTCTCCCTCTCCCTCCCTCTCTCCCTCCCTCTCCCTCCCTCTCCATCCCTCTCTCTCCTTCTCTCTCCCTCTCTTCCTAATGTAAAAATATTTAATCTAGTAAATCCATTGTTGTTTCAAAGCTCTTCTCAGAGTTTCATCAATGGGACTTTGAGAAAAACCACCCACGTGTCAACAGTAGGTTTTTCTGCAGCAAATGTTCAATGCTCACTGAAAGGCAGTAAAAGCTGCCAGGCTCATGGCTGTATGACTCTAAGGCATAGCAGTCATGTAGACTGTGAAGTCAACAGCATCCTTTAGAGCTGTGTAAGCCAAATAAATATTTTCAAAATTGACATTATACTACAGAGAAGACAAAGCTTTTCTACATCAGTTTTCTTAAAGAGCTATAATGAACTCAATCATCGTGAAAGTTAATTTTTTGAGCATTTTCATTAGGGTCTAGATACCTTGATGCCATTGGACAATCCTTCTTTATATTTTAAAATATGGACTTTTTAAAAAAATATTTTTATTTATTTTAAAGACAGAGTTACAGAGAGATGTAGAGACAGAGAGAAAGGCCTTCCATCTGCTGGTTCACTTCCCAAATTACCATAATGGCCAGAACTGAGCTGATCCAGGACCCAGAAGCTTCTTCCAGGGGCCTAAGGATTGGGCCATATTCTACTGCTTTCCCAGGCTATAGCAGAGACCTGGATTGTAAGTGGAGCAGCCGGGACTAGAACTGGTGCCTATATGGGATGCTGGCACCGCAGGCCGTGACTTTAACCTGCTGTGCACAGCACCAGCCCCAAGATACGGACTATTATAATTCTCATCTTTCAGTGAGGAAATAGAGGTTCCTCTGGGTTCATAATAGACAGTGTGCTCAACCTTCAATGTAGGCGAGCATGGAGATGAAAGTAGCGAACTGGGAGATTTGATCCCAAATCTAACTAGATATCACACTTTTACTACAGAAAAATCAGGTTGAACAAATTTGTAGGATAGGCCATTGAGGCAGTAGAGACTTGGGGATCACATTTGGAGAGACTAAAATAAAAAGTATAGCCAGAGCATATCCTTGGTGGACAAATTATTGCTTTTGCCCAACTTGAAATAAAGAACCCTGCATAAATAGACAATGATGAAACATAGTTTTCAGGTCCAATTATATTAACAAATAACTTGAGTGGTAATTTTGAAATTTACAAATAGCCACCATCTTGACAGCAGTCGAGAGTTGGATCAACCACATTTTTAAGGATGAAGTAAGATACAGAAATTTAACTAATTTTTTTCCTGACATTTCCAAGTCAGGAAATCATGACCACAAGATTCAAAACCAGGTCTTAAAATGCTCAGATCCTGAGATCCTTGAGTTTTGGCCTGACTGCCTTCCCAGATACTAAATAAATAGGACCCTGAGGATCAAAGTGACTACACTTCAGTTGGCTGGCGTGATCTGGACAACAAATGAGAAGGATCAGGGGAACAAACTGATAAAATAACAGGAACAAAGTTTAGGAAACGCCTTCCAAGAATTTTTCACATGTTAGCAGACGCTCAGCTCTAACAAATGGTTGATTCTGGTACCTAAGAGCACATAAAGTTATTTTTCTACAGCCCTTAATTTGATTTTTTTCCTGTTTCAAAAAGAATGTTTCTTCCAGGTTTTCTCAAAAACAGATAAAAAAAATCTTTAAAAAATGAGTCCTTGAGGCTTCCTTCTGCCACAAAGGGCATGCTCAATGGTGATGGTGTTTGTCAGGTGCTCATTATAAATGCAAGAGATCCCAGAGCTGCAGGGACAGGGAAGATCCAGGACAGGTTATAGATAAAAAGTGATCTAGGATTTCAGGGTTGACAGGGGTCGTAAGAGGCCATTGAATACATCCCTGTGTCCCCATGAATGACTAATCATTCTCCATTAATTTGGATCATTATAGAACGAAATTAATTCTGTTTTAGCAAGTTTTTCTGTGCATCAACAGAGCAGAAGATGGCCTTCAAATTTCACTGTTCAACACTTACTCTTCCTCTTGAGGGGTTCTTAACAAGGGGTGATTTTTTTTTTCCCATACCACTCCACTCCATCCAGGGGACACTTAGTAGTGAATATTTGGAGACATTATTCTCTGCCACAACTTAGGAAGGGAGGTTATTATTGTCTTCTAGTAGGTTGAGGCCAAGGATGATACTAAAGTCCTACAATGTACAAGACAGTCCCCACAACGAATTAACTGATCCAAAAGTGGTTATGCGGAGATTGATAAATTTTACAAAATAAGAGGGGGTGGTTATTGTAACTTATGTATTACTGACAGAATGTTGGTGGAAGGGCTGATAATTTATTTGACAGCTATAATTGTAAAGGTCTACTCATGATGGGACCAAGTTTCTTAAAATTCAGAGACCCATTTATAAACCAAATTGGAATTCATTTTTGGTAGTTGAAGTGGGCTAACTCTATGGACTGTCTAGTCTTAGTTATTAGAAAATAAATTCCATGCAAGCAGAAATCATGTATGGTTAATCTCTATTCTTAGAGGGTCTATCTATATAGATGTTCAATGACTATTTTACAAATCTCTATACAAAAAGTTAAGTCATCTAGCTCTATAAAATAAAAGGAAGATGGATTTTCACAAAACTAAGGGGCCTGTGCCTGAGACAGTCTATCTTAAAGAAACAGGCCATTTTTTTTTTTGCTTGATATTTTGATGTTCCCTGGGTGAAGAGTCTCAAACAGATGGATAGTCTTCCAGAGTAGCTGAAACCAAGGAGTTTCTGTGGCTATAAATGGAATACAACATACTTCATGTACAAAGATCTTTATACTGAAAAAAAACCAAAAGACTAAGCAGTGATTATCCAAGTTGAGTCCCAAAGTGAAAGTTATAAGGGCAGATTCTCCAAAGTGTAGACACTGCTTGGCTTTCCACAAAGGCATTGCTGCTTACTTATGCACTGGTCCACCCTACAGGAACAAGCCACTTCTGAGAGGAACATGTTAAGGCAAATCCAAGCTGAGCGATTCATGGCATGGGAGTGTATTTAAAGTGTTCCTGGAAAGCTACCAACTACCACTATCATAGACACAACCCATTTCTGCTTCAACAGGAACTTCTTTAGCCCACCCTGTTAGAGTAGGAGGTTTTGCCAACTTCCTTTCGACTTTAATTGATAACACACAAATCTGTTGCCACAGATGGTTGGGTGGGCAGCATCTGAAGCTGAAGTCTGGAAAAAGGCTTCCCACCCCCAGCAAATGCAAGAATGATTGAGGTTTGTAGATGAACAGTGTACCATGGAAACAGTTAGAATGAGAGAAGAACTCTGAACCCTACACCAAAGCACAAAGGATCTGCAAAAAGTGTAAAGATGGCTTCATGTTTGCAGTTTGCCTCTCTGTTCTGTGGAAACCGGACTACATGAATCCAGACATATAGCTATTTACTCATATGCAATACAAATTGATATTAACTTTTCCTCATACGCAACAGACTGATATTAACAGTTTTTGAGATTTGGAGAAGTTTGAACAATATATATATAAGAATTTTAACTAACCATTAATATTTCCTCATATGTTAATACAGAATGTTAGAGATGCTTTCTATTTTCCCGGTCTTGTGAGACTTTTCCTCTTTCCTGAATAGAGCATAAAGGGTAGCAGTAATCCCGCTGACCAAGAAGCGGAAGGGCAGAATCTCAAAACTCCGTGACCCCAGGTTCTTCAGAGACTACTGATGGAGTCTCACATCATGCCAAGTTCTCACAGAAGGTGAAAGAGAGCAGTGAGGGAAAACATCTCAGAACTAGGACAAAGCTGGCCGTGGAGAATCACAGAGAGTCACTGAAACTGCCTTAAGGAACAAATGAGAAGACATTTATCAACCCTCATCATAGATGGGAGGCCCGGTGGAAAACTTCAGGTCAGGCAGTATCCAGCTGATACAAACAAACAGCCAGGACCCTGCCCCTTTCTATCTCTTGGCTTTGCTTTCTTTTGCATTGACTTCATTGTCAGCCAGGCTCTCTGCAGCGGTGGCCCTTAGGACTTTCAAGTATTCATCCTTTTGCTGTCAAGACTCTCAGAACAAAACTTCTATTTCCTTCTAACTCCAGCATAAGTCTCAAGATGTATTCTGTTTTGGCCAAGCCTGAGTCAGGTGTCTATTCTTGCAGTCAGAGCACACTTGAACCAGGTAGACTGAGAGGGCAGAATGAGGAAGAGGCAGACAATATGCCAGTCAGGCAAAAACAGAGGCACCCTCTGCACTTGCTGACCAGAGTTGTCTCTCTTACCTTCTTCCCTAACATCGTCCGTGGTGAGTGGTTACGGACTGAGGTGAACAAAGGCCAAGAATGAGGGTAGATTATATAAGGCTGGGCTAGAAGATGTTTATTGTGGGCTATTCAAGTCAAGTCTCCTTAAAAATATATCTACCTTAGAATTAGGTGCCATGTGCTATGTTGCTTACCTCTTGTGTAGCAGTTTGGATGCATGAGAAAAATCGACCCTCACAGATTCCTGCCAACTACTGACCTGTAATTCCATTTGGCTATCCTCAGATGCTAAAGAGCTAAGACTAGGGCCAGCACCATGGTGTAGCAGGTAAAGCCACTCCCTGCAGTGCGGGCATTCCATATGGGTGCCAGTTTGTGTCCCGCTGCTCCACTTACAATCCAGCTCCCTGCTAATCCACTTGGGAAAGCAACAGAAGATGGCCCAAGTCCTTGGGCCCCTGCAAACACATGGGAAACTCAGAGGAATCAGCAGGCTCCTGGCTTCAGATTAGCCCATCTCCAATTGTTGTGGCCATTTGGGAAGTGAACCAACAAATGGAAGACCGCTCTCTCTCACTCTCTCTGCCTCTGCGTGAATGTAACTTTGCCTTTCAAATGAATGAATGAATGAATGAATAAATAAATAAAGTCCATGCTGATATTTCTATAAACAAATAGAAATTTGAATTTAATATAAAACATTTATTCCATATTTCTCTTCAAGATAGGTTTGATGTATTGTTTTCTTAAGCTCATTAGAGTCATTCCAACTTAGAATAAGTGATTTTTAAGGAAAACAAGGCACTGGATTTAAAGATCTTTATGGTGGATCTTAGGAGGTAGAAGATTAAATGGGGTCAAATGCTGAGATTTTGAGGGCAGAAAGGGAAGGTTCTAAAATCCTGGGAAAACTGTTTAACTCTCCTGAAACAATTTGCTCTTATAAACTAGAGGTAATGGTAATACTCACTACTCGGTGAGCACTTTCATTATGCCCTACCTGAAATGCCTTATGCATTTTATTGCATCAAATTCCCATACTCACTTCTGTGAGGCAGATTCCATTGTTATCTCCATTTTATAGATGGTGGCACAAGAGGTTCAGGAACTTGACCAGGGTCACAATTCAAGCAAATGGCAAAGTAAAAGTTTTCAGCAAAGGGATTTGTATACAGTAGGCATCCAAAATATGTTTGTAAAGGGGGAAAACTCAGTGATGCATGCACCCACTCCATGAAGAAAGGAACAATTCCAAAGTAGTGGATATCATTCAAGACAACCAAAGAGGAAACCGTATGATTCTCAATTGGAAAATGTAATAGATCAAAAGGACTTTCTGGAAGAGGAGATTTGTTCTGATATTATAGAGCATCATCCTCAGCACCCCTGCAAATGACCCAGTTTCCTTGGTTAAAAGCTTGATGAGCAATCAATCCCCTTTTTATGCCATGAATCAAGAAGTTTACTGGAATCCAACCCAGCTGTATTTTCTGAATCAACTCTGATAATCCATGTCAAGTGCTGTCATCACTAATTATCCTGCCACATAAGCTATGAATGGACAGCTGGAGTGACAGGCTGGGACACCAGAACACCTCCATTCTTCCCTATTATGTATTTCTCATCACACTTTCATAGACAGGAAACTGACATCAAGGAGCCACAGGAAAGCCAGCTTGGGTAATGTCTAACATTTATAGGGTACTTGTATATCATTTCTCATGCATTGTTTCATTTAGTACCAGACATTGTTGCATGGGTTAAGCATTACTATTGTCTCCATTGCGCAAATAACTAGGGTTCATTGAAGAATTTAACCCAAGGTCACACACAGCTAGTAAGGAGTGCAGCAAGCTAAACAGAAAGAGGTTGGACTCTTAACCACTATATTCTCAGTTTCCCACGTGGATGTAAGTTGTGACAGAGCAGGTGATGAATACAGATGAGTTAAGATAAAGATTTCAATTAATGGAAGGGATTCCTACACAAGACTCCAGGTTTATCAAAATTCAAAAACCAGAACTGGCATAATTACATCAGCTCAACTTTTTCATGACCTTGGGGTACTGGATCATGAAAATATTGGTGAAACTCAAGAATTCTTCTAGTTTTTTTTCTCAAAGTAAGAAATCTAAATGTCTCAGTTACAATAAGCAATTTCACATGTTTAGTTTTCTTGTTCTAAAAAAAGAAGAAAATGAGAAAAGAAGTGGCCACAGACTTTGTCTTTATCATAACAAGACTCACTGTGCCTACACTGAATCAATATTTCCCCATAATGTTACTTGTTTCCCACTGAATTCCTGGCAAATTCTACAGAGGAAAGCAAAGCTACAGTACATTATTACTTTGGTGTTTGGTGGGGAATTATTCATTCCCACATATTATTGAAACAGTGTTCACTTTACAGAACCTATTCCCAATTCTAACTTACAACGGTGTGTATTTCTTCTTTTACTGCTATTTAAATACACAGTTAATTTCTAAGGTTAATTGGCCCTGTATTTGGTGTATCAATGTTTGCATGTGTTAATGCAAACAAGAAGTATATATAATGACAGATATAGCAACACAGTGGAAATTTATTTCCTGATGGAATTCCTTAACAATTAAAATACGTGGTTAGTTAAGAATTCTAAAGACATCAGCACCAGTCTAAAACATAGGACAAAAGCAGCCTGCTTGTTCCTGCTTGGCCACCCTCAAGGGCAGTAATCACAAGAAACAGGAGTTACTGCTTATTGGTGCAGAATTTCCTTCCTTTGATGGTGGCATTTAGAACCCCAATTCTGGTAGTCCTATCAAGTCCCAGCAACGTCAAACATAGCCTCTCTCCTGAAGACTTGCAATGATTCAGATCCCTACCAAATGTGTCCTTGCTCTTAAAGAAACCAAATCTCTCTTTTTTTTTTTTTTTTTTTTTTTTTTAGTGGGAGGTGAGTATAGCAAAGTTTATTAGGGAAGGGACATCCGTGGAAACGGATGGGCACCTCTCCAGACAGGACCTGAGAGAGAGTGCGGGGGGGGGAGGGGCAGTGGAGAGAGAGTACACCTGACCAGGTCAGGCGGGCGGCCCAGCAGACAGGCAGAGGGCTGAGCGCGCAGTCCGGTTGAGGCCAGGGGTTTTTAAGGAGGTGGGTCTTGCTTCCCACCTCTGCTCCTCTTGGAACAAAGGGCTTTTTGGATGTAAATAGAAAAACTCCTATCTGAGTTTTTCCCTGAAGGTATCAGACAGGAGGATAATAAGCAAGGACAGCTCTGAACATTATCAAATACACACTACATGCTCAATATCATGCTAAATGCTTCAGTCTAGTTATTGCAAATAAGTTGTTCACATGTGAGGAATTTTTATCTTACACATGAAGAAATGCAAGCACCAATATATTCAATCATGTGCTTTGTGTTTCAACATCTCATAAATGGTGGAACTAGGATTCTAAACCAATTCTATTTAATTTCACAGCCTACAGATCACCAATTACATAATGCCCCTTATTCTAAACAACTGGCTGAAGAAAATCAACCTTGGTAACAAACATTTCATGTTTATTTACTGAGATTAGTCAGGATAGATGAAGATGTGCTATGGTAACAGATAATCCCAGAGTCTCCAACTGAAGTCACAGAATCTAATCCAAGATAGACCATTTCTGTACTGCCTTATTCTTCTGGGAACTTTTGCCTTGCTACTCTGCCCTGTCAACACGAATTTCATGATGGTAGTGAGGGCAAGGGATGCAGGACAATCTACCTTCTAAATGCTTCAGCCCACATATGACATATCAGTTCTACTCTTAGCCCACTGCCACTACTTGTCGCCTGACTCTTCTACACTGAAATGAGGGTGGAGGGAGCAAGAGAAGCATATGGTTATTCAATGAACAAAAAAATCTGTCTACCATGTAACTCTTTTCAAGAGCCCAAAGCAGGAGAAGACCTACTTTGCTACCCTATACATTGGACATTTGCACATAAATTCTATTGACATTTTCAAGTTTTTCTTTGTAATTCTGAAGAGGTAAACATCTGCTCATTGAATCCATATTTTTTCACTGTAAATAGTAGATAAGATGGATCATGTATAATAGCATTTAGGATTATTGGCTAAAGAAAAACTTTGATAAAGATAACTATAATAGAAAGAAATGGCTTTGAGTATCTTGAACATGTTGATGCCACCAGCGTGATATTGCTATTCCCTCCTAAATAATAGAGCTTCTATTATCCTTCAACTGTTATTATGAGAAAATGCCAAGTTTAAGGGACAGCCAGATGTGAAAATAGCTTCTTTTGACCTTCCCTTCATGTCTCCCATGATTTACCTTTTGTGGCCTCACTCCCTGACTATAGCTGACCAACACAACTGCCAAGTCCAAGGACATCCAGAGCAGGACAATAATTTGTGTGATAGGCACTGTTCCTCTCTATCCTTCTCTACTTCTGTTAAACCTGTAGGAAAGATTTTAGAGTATAAAACCCTTTACATTCATGGATTTACTGGTATTAGTTTCATTTGCTTTTAGTATATTCCAGGAACCCATAAAATTTCTACAACTTCCTTTTGTATTGCCTTGCACAATCCCATCTCGTACTACTGTTGTTGTGGATACACGGCAACTTGAAGTGCATTTTCTTAGTTTAAAATTGAACATTCTTTTTGTGAACAAAATCTGATAGATTAAATTATTCAAGAAAGCCAACATGTTGAAGGAAGGTCAACATCTAGTCAAGGCCCGTTCTTTCATTTAATTATAGAACATTTGGGAAGGAAAAAGAAAAACAGGGCTTTTCTAACAAACAGTGGATGTGATTGAATGCTTAGGGATTTTGTTTGCTTTGCTTCCTTTTTCTCTTTAGAGGACTCTCTTCACTTATTCTATGTGAACAAATCAGACAATTTCCTACAAAGTACTTTTATTTCCAGACCTTCAGAAAAGAGTTTAGAAAACAATATCCCCCATACATAATAGAAAGAACCATCCTGGTGCTCTTGGTCTTCTCTTTCTAAAACTTATATTCTTGAAAACACTATTCTGAAATGTTTCCTTCAGCCAAATCCTCTGTGCTGAGTAGCTGATGGTGGAGTTGAATGAACAGGTGAAAAAGAGACTGAAATATCCTCTGAAATTGCTGCAAACCATGGGGCTAAAACTTAGTATCACTGTGAAACAAACGAATCGAAACTACAGCTCATCAGAATGTTCACTGATGAAAGAGGGGATCCAACAAACAAAGCAAATTTTAAACCTTCCTTTTTTAAGAAAGCAAAATAAGAACAAGCAAAGAAATCCTCTACTCTTTCCCTGGTGTTTGTAACTCCTTCCCCTTTTCCACGTAGGAGCTCAAGCATCCATATTCCAGTTCCTTTCCAACAGGTTCATTTTACAAAGAGGCCATGAAGGCTCCCCGTGAAGAGGTTGCCATGGAGAAGCTCTTCCAGGTAAAGTGGAGGGCAACTTGTCAGAGGAAATGCTGCTACAGCCTCAGAATTCTCATAACTCCTGTCCCCCTAATTTCAATAGAACACCATCCTGCTGCTCTCCAGAGATGGCTCTGTCCTTTTGGAGGGGAGAAGGTGGTGGTGTGCCTTGTGTTATAGAAGAGCTGTGCCCTGACTATGTGGATTTAACTCACAGCATATTTCAAATACATGCACATGGTGCCACATTTAACAGAACCACAATAGCAATCCTTTGCTAAAAAGCTGTCCCTCTCCCATAGAGTCTCTATGCATTGTGTTTACTTATAGTGAGAAAACTTGCAGAACCCTGACTCATGACCCCCTCCCAGAGGGATGCAAATAAAACCCTCCATCTGTTGCCTTAATTAGATCTTTTCTCATTCTTGAAAGGAGGCATGGGTGAAAATCCGAAACATATACACAAGTCCATTTTTCTGAAGCCAAATTTGTTTTCACCACTGGCTGAGAATTATTTAACAATAAGTAAAATTCATTTGTTAACTTCAGCAAAATTGCCTAGTTTTAATGAAAGAAAATATATTTATGTGCACATGAGATACGTATCTCAAACATAAGTGAAACGTACACTTATAACACCTACAGTTGCTTAAATGTAAAAGGGGGAAAGAAAAATCTTGAAATATTGAAAAGAATGAAGAAACAGTGACTGCCACTCAATAACACCTGTTTAAATAAACTGCCTTTCCACAGCTCAAATGCTCCAGTCCTTAAAGAATCAGCTTCCAACTCTGAGCATACAACAAATATCACTGACATTTCTCAAGCACGTATTATGTTCCAAGCACAAGGATAGGTTCTTTATATTCATAATGTCATTTCATTCTCAAAACAACTTCAAGAGATGGTGGCTTACAATCAAGAAAAACTCAGAGAGGATTAGAGGTTTAAAGCAACTCGACTAAGTTTACCCTGGTGGGGGTATGAATCTGGGACTTGTAGACTCCACAGCCTGTGCATCTTCCTCCACACCACCTGGAAATAGGGAAATGCCAAAAGCCAAATGCAGGACCGCAGACATGCAAAGTACATGCCCTCCCACTGAGTGCTGGAGTAATGTCAGGGAATAAATTCTAAGCTTTGTTTGGCCAGCACCACCTACCCCAGAGATGTGGTATGGAACATAATGCTTGATGACTACTTTTTTTTTTTTTTGACAGGCAGAGTTAGACAGTGAGAGAGACAGAGAGAAAGGTCTTCCTTCCATTGGTTCACCCCCCGAATGGCTGGAAGCCAGGAGCCAGGTGCTTCCTCCTGGTCTCCCATGTGGCAGGGCCAAGCACTTGGGCCATCCTCCACTGCCCTCACGGGCCACAGCAGAGAGCTGGACTGGAAGAAGAGAAACCGGGACAGAACCGGCTCCCCAACTGGGACTAAAACCCACAGTGCCCGCGCCGCAGGCAGAAGATTAGCCTAGTGAGCCACGGCACTGGCCGCTTGATGACTACTTAAAATCCACCACCACCCATGCTTTTTACTATTAGGTGGCAATGTGCCCAGTTAAAAGTATGCATTTGCCAGCCTTTCTTATAGACACAGGTGACCAACGAGATGTGATTGAAAGTATTTGCAGCTGAAATGCGCCCTTTCTGTCTTTCCCCATGTCTCACTCTTCCTATCTAGAACACTGACCAATGGCTGAAAAATGAACAAGAGGTCATAATTATAAAGCAACTCAGAGGACAGAAACGACATGCTAAGAAACTTCACATACCTGAAGACTCCTCTAGTATAAGCATCATTTTACCCAAAAGAAAAACTAAAAATCTTTTATCTCATGTAAGCCACTACTATTTTGGATTTCTGTTTATGCAGCCAAAATCGGTCTCTACTGAAAATGACAAGTTGTTAGAGTAAGAAAGTGAAAGGAGCCAAGATTCATGTCATTGTCTTCCCAAGAGTGGTAAGGTTAGAGTCACTACCTCTATTATCTTCTCTTTGAAAAACCTCCCAACATCTAGAACTTTTCTAGATCAACATCACAAAGTCTCTGGTTACTTGTTTAAACTAGTAGGTATTTTAGAACCACAGAAAGAATTCTAGCTTTCTGGATTTCAGGATTTTTTTAAAATCCAACTTCAATTTAAATACTCTAACAATAAGAAAATATACTCTTCAAAGATTCTAGCAGGCCATGGGCACAGACTGACAGCAAGAACCGACTATTCCCCAAGTTGAAGGAAACAAGAAACTACAATTCAATCTGTTTCTCTAAATGATAGTGGCTAACAAAGGAGCTTTGTGGATTGTTAAATAATCACATCTGTCAAAGAAACAACCACAGTAGTCTCTTGATATCCTCAGGGGATTGGTTCAAAAGATCCCCATAATTCCAGAATCTATGGATACAAAAGTCCTTCATAAAATGGTGTGACAATTTCATTTAACCTATGCACGTCCCCTCATACACTTTAAATAATTTCTAAGTTACCTGTGGAACCTAACACACTGTAAATGTTATGTACCTGGTTGTTAAGTGGATTATCTGGGGGCTAATCATGAGTAAAAGTCTGTATGTGATCAATGCAGACACATTTTTTTTCTGAGTATCCTGCATTCAGGGTGAGTAAAATCCACAGGTGAACTCATGGGTACAGAGGGTTGATCACATCTATCTCAGCAGCCCCCTCTGGTACCTAGCTTCTTGGGCTCTAAGACTTGCACTCTAACCATGACACCATGGTGATTCTAAGGCGTGAATCTCGAATGCCGGAGGTTTTATGATCAGGGCTCACACAGCACTCAACTCAGCCTGTTTAGCAGCTGAGGCCTGGAATTACTCTTTGTAGATGAAACAGCTCACAGCGACAGCTCAAACGCTTCTTCATCTACCGGGGAGCAGCAGTAGTAAGGACAGCAGCAGAGTGAAGAAGGACAGCAGTGCAGCAGTGGGAAACCTAAAACTAAAAATAAGGATGCAAGATGGGTGAGCCCAGAAGGTACTAAACACCCATTCTTTCTCCCTTTGGTAAGAACAGTAATCAACTAATTGGCCACCTTATGCAGCCCTAACCGATACCTTCCAAGCAGATAATCTTCTGGTTGGGGTGTATGTGAATGTGTTGGTCTATATGTGCGACCAGAGATGATGATGGGAAGACAGTCTGACACATCACCCCCAGGTGTGGGAGAACATGAGTTGGCTAGAGAGGAACCCTAATGGAGACAGTGGCAAGTAAGAAAAACAACCACTGCTTAGTTTCAAAGGTCACAGGTGTGACGTGGCATCACAGACAGCACAGGACACAGGAACTCCCTGGGAAAAGAGACTTCAGTTACTCACCAATTCATTCATCCGTTCTGTAGGTGTTTATTTCCTAAAAGAATGCAAAAGAGCCCAGTGTGTACCATGTGTGATGCAGTAATTAACAATGAAAAGGTACAGACCTAAAAGGTCTCTGTTCCATGGAGTCTGTGGATAACAAACAAGCCAACCAATGGGTGAACAAGAAAAGAACTGCTATGAAGGAAAGAGACAGTGCAATGAGTCTAAAAAGGCCAAGAAGGAGACTTTAACCAGAGAGGACAGAGAAGTATTTTACGGGAAGGTGACATTTGAGCTGAGATGATGAGGGAACCACACCAGAAAATTGCTGGCGAAGAAAGAACTGTTCAGGCAAATGGACCCAGAGGTGCAAAGGCCTTGAGACACAAAGTGGTTTGATGTGCTTGAGGCAGAGAATTGTGTCTAGAATATGGTAGAACAGAAAAGATGAGAGGAGGCTGGAGAAGGTGACAGGAGTCACGTAAATAGGGTTTTGTGGGCTAACACACGCACTTGGGGTTTAATATTAGGAGAAGAAGAGCAGAGCATTGTGGTGCAGCATGTTAAGCCAGCACTTGGGAAGTCCGCATTCCAGAATGGAACGCAGCAACTCTGCCTCTGATCCAGCTTCCTGCCAGTGTACCTGGGAAGGCAGTGGATTATAACCAGAGTATTTGAGTCCTTGCTACCCACATGAGAAATCCAGATGGAATTCTGTACTGCAGGCTTCAGACCAGCCCAGGCCCGGCCCAATCATGGCTATTATAGACATTTAGGGAGTGAACCAATGAACAGAAGATTTCTCTCTCCTTCTCTCTCCCTCTCTCTCCCTCTCTCCCTCTCTCCCCTCTCTCTCTCCTCTCTCTTTCCCTCTCCTTCTCCCTCTCTTTTTCCTTCTCCCTCTCCCTTTCTCTCTCCCTTTCCCTCTCCCTTTCAGATACATCAACAAACAAATCAAAGAAAACAGAAGCTTTTAGGACGTTGTAAGAAAGAGCACACCATGATGTGTTGTGGAGTGTAATTTGATGACCGACCTGTGAAAGGGCACCCAATGCAATACGGTAAGAAACGCAGACTGATTAGGAAGCCATGGTGGAGGCCAAGCTGGTTGGGATGAGCATGGTAGTGGCTGACATGGAATAAATGAGAGGGTGTGAGCTGTGTCACAGAGAAGGAATGACTTGAGCCTTTTTGCCAAAGGCTCCACTGCCCCAAGTGTCAGCAGTGAACAGCTCCTGTACCTCAAACTCCTATGATTAAATATTTCAAAAGGTAGCAGGCTATGTTCAACAGGAATTCAAGACGTGATTCTTGGCAGTTTCATGTCCAGCTCTACCCTCCTAACAAATGGCCGCATTGCTGTTGGTCAACTCTTTCACTTCCCTGAGCCTCAGGGGAACCTGCATCTCAGGGCAGTGCCAGCCCTGGCCACCTGGCAGGGCTGGTGTGAAGAAATACGTGATCACTAATAAATAAAACAAAAGTCTCTAAGGCTCAAGGTCAGCATCTCCCAAACTGAAACACATTCCAAAAATGTTGCTCAAAGAAACACGACAGCAAGTGTTCCATGATAGAAGCGATCACAGACTTCTCCATGGCAGGGCTTAGAGAACTCCCTGAGTCCATGTGGATGGCGTTCTCCAGCACTGTGCCATTTTTCTCACACCTACTTTGAGAAGAACTTTGTCTTTTTCAGCAATGTGGTTACAACTCCCATGGAGCCGGTTTGGCAAACACTATGGAACAGAATCATACAAGCCTATTGCTGAGACACCAGATCTTTTAGATGGTCATTTGAATTTTAAAATTCAAAATCCTTCAGCAGAGAAAATCTACTACAAACTTCTAATTATGAGTACCTTGAAGAATTATCAGAAAAGGAAGCCCACAACTTGCTTAGGTACCAAGGCAGAAGGCATCTGTCACAGAGTGAAAGGTACAGGAAATTTATCTAAAATACTTTGGAAATGATGTCTCCCTTAATGCATACAAGAAACCTGTGATTCAGTCATTGTTACACCCATTTAACAGATGAGAACATTGGAGCTTGATGACCTTGAGTTACTTGCTTAAATCTGTCAAGTATACATGAAACCAACACTTTTACTTCTCACCAGGCTATCACTGGATTTTTTAGATTTATTTTCTTACTTCAAAAGCAGAGTTAGAGAAAGAGAGAGAGAGAGAGAGACCAATCTTCCATCTGCTAGTTCACTCCCTAGGTCAAAGCTAAAAGGCCAGAGCTTTTTTCAGGTCTTTCATGTGAGTACCAGGGCCCCAAGTACTTGGGCCAGCTTCTGCTGCATTTCCAGGTACATTAGGAAGGAGCTGAATGGAAAAGGAGCAGCTGGGACTCTAATTAGCATCCCTAAGGGATGCTGGTATAGGCATCTGGGTGATCTGGGTGGCAGCCTTACTGTCTATGCCACAATGCTCCAGCATTGGATTTGTTTAAATACTGGGACTAGCTATAGAATTCCTTCACTGTGTGGGGCTCCTATTGTGATTACAATCACAAGTAGCATTGAAGACCAGAGCAAGGCAATCAAGGGGCATAGATTTTAGCTTTGCCACTTACCAACTGTGTGATGTTAGGTAAATGGCTTAGTATCTTTGAGCAGGGACTAATTCATCTGCACTGGCTATAGATGACAACAGCCATCTTTGGTTTCTCATGAGAATTACATGGGTCCATACCTCTCAAGCACTTAGCACATTTCCTATTAAATGTTTGCAGTTGCTAACGATCTTGTAGAATACTACCTGTAAAATATTACTTTGTAGAATAACTTGGTATTTTTTTGATGGAGATGACCTCCTAAGGGAATGCTAGGTAGCAAAAGATGAAAAAAAAAATGCTTGCTCTCTTCTGAGTTCTAATTAGCATGATTTATTCTTATATCTAAGTTCACGTTTAAATGACAGAGGATAAAAGCTGCACATTTTCACTTAAACTAGGAAGACTATCTTGTTTTAGAAATCAACTTTCAGCAAAAGGCTTTCTTTTTTTTTTTTTTTTCTTTTTTCTGGAAGCATTGGGTTTGGAGTTAACTCACTGAACCTAAGTAATGTGAGGAAAATTGGAATCCTAGTGGGAGATAAGGACTGAGCTGCTGATGGCTAAATGATTCCCAGGGTATTCTCTAAGTAGCAAAGATCCCCTCTCCACAGAGCATAGCCACATTGCATCATGTGGGGAGAAGAACAGGCAGAATGGCTCAGGAGAACACTGCAAACAATCAGAAATGACATTTGTGCATGAGTGTGTTGGGAGTCTGCTGTGACTACCAATAAAACTATCCATTTCAAATCACACCTTTACCTTCCTTACTTAAAACTATTGGAAACCAGTGCTTGACCTTTAAAACACATCATCCTGTTGACAGTCCCTTTGAGAGTTGCTTGTCTATTTAATGAAATGGTTGCTTGGCTAATAAAGTTGTGGTGGATGTCCTGCCTCCCAGCCATCGACCTCAGAATCTGCACAATTTTCTGTTCATTACACTCTGAAGTCCCTTAGCAGTGGGAAGTAGGGTCTTACTTCGAACTGACTTTGGATGGCCTACAATCTTAGGAGTTTAAGTTGGCAAGCAGTATGTTAGATTACTAGAAAAAACTATGTGGAATTAACTGTGTGGCCTTTGGAGTGAGCCTGCCTGAGTCTGAGTATTGGTTCTCTGGATTATTAACTGTGTAACTTCCGCAAATCTGTTTCTCTAGCTTTAAAACCCTATTAAGGGGGTGAGCATTTGGCTGAGTGGTTAAAAATGCCCATGTCCCATAATGAGTACCTGAATTTTTTTTAAATTTATTTGACAGGTAGAGTTATAGACAGTGTGAGAGAGAGAGACAGAGAGAAAGGTTTTCCTTCTGTTGGTTCACCCCCCAAATGGCCACTATGGCCGGTGCTGTGCCGATCCGAAGCCAGGAGCCAGGAGCCTCCTCCTGGTCTCCCATGCGGGTGCAGGGCCCAAGCACTTGGGCCATCCTCCACTGCCCTCCCTGGCCACAGCAGAGAGCTGGACTGGAAGAGGAGCAACCGGGACTAGAACCGGTGCCCATATGGGATGCTGGTGCTGCAGGCGGAGGATTAACCAAGTGAGCCATGGCGCCGGCCCCCAAGTACCTGGATTTAATACCTGGCTCTGGTTCCTAACTTGAGGTTCCTGCTAAACCAGACCCTGGGAGATGGTGGATTCATGTCACCCATGTGGACACTTGGGTTGAGTTCCCAGCTCCAAGCTTCAGCCTGCCCCAATCTTTGCCATTATGTACATTTGAGGAGTGAACAAGTGGATGGAGTACACCCAAACTATCTCTTCCATTTCTCTCTGCATCACAAATATTTTGTTTAATCTTTAAACCTGAATAATAGTTGCAATAATAGTAACAATATCTACCTTACATCAATGAGTGGTTATGAGGAATGAGCTTGTAACATAACCAGCAGTAGCCATCACTATTATTATCATCAGCATCATCACCATATAGAGTAATATCATGCCCCATAGAAGTCCATTTTCCCTATTATCATGTTTTGCAACATTATAAATAAAAACGATTTGAAAGCTAGCAAGATATGAGACAAAAGCCTCACTACCACCAAGGTTGGATAACTCATACCTCTTACTTTATGATAACTTCCTTTGAATGTTTGGCTCTTTATTCATTTTCTAGACATCAAACAATGTAGATGGACTTACCATTTTATCATTAATCACTACATAAGGCTCACTGTCTTTATAAAACTTATCTATAAAGACTTTCTCACACTCTTCAATATCCGAGTAAAGCAGAGACCTGCTCAGAAACTTCAGAATCCTGATGTTGGATTTTGCTTCTGGTCAGAGTGCATTAAGTCAACTGATAAGGCCCGTTCAGGGGTCTGCAGGTTGTACTAATTGCTCTGATTGGGAAGCCTTTTTGTACACATTCTATATTTTTAGGTTATATAGTGACATCAGTTGTTCTAAATAAATATCTGCTAAAACATTGAGTTCATTGGATCCTATAGATTAAATAGTCTAAATTTCAAATACTCCATTTGTACAAAAGTTGAAATTATGAACTCATTGCACTCCTTTAAATTTCTTTTGGACCGTCAAGCAGAAGAATGCCCACTTAAAAGGGTATACTATATTTTCAAGTCACCTCGGAGGTCTACTGTGCTATTATGTTAGCAGGTGAGCTGCATGTTCAAGTGAGCCTTATTTAACAAAATGTGTCTGTTCTAATCACTTCCAAGTCTTCCAAGTTCTAATCACTTCCAAGTGTCTGTGCCTCATACAAAGTGCGCACCAAATAGTTTACCCTTTTCTATAATCTATACATGGAGTAGGGCCCGTAACACAGGATAGATGAATATGTATTCAATTATGAAGCACTTATGTACTTGAAGGTACATACATGTAAAGATAGAGAACCATCACATTCACCATTTTCCCCCTTCAGGGATTGCAGGAGAAACTGAAAGCTTGCCATGAGTGAAGACAGTCATAACCAGGCAATAGTTATGAGTCCCCAGAGAAGGCTGTGACATCCTCTGGTCACTACAATATTTAGTAAATTTACCTGAACAGAAATGAACTGACCTGTTCATTATCAGGTTCCAAGAAATGTGCTTGCTCATCCACTCATTGGTTCAGTCATTCAACCAGTATTTACTAATGCCTACAGGCTGTCAGGTGGTATGCCATGCACTGGGGACATAGCACTGAACAGGACAAATGGAGCATCCAGTACAAATGCACAGACACTGGCTTCAGCATTAGGATCTCAGAGCAGTGTGGGTCTCAGTTTGAGAAATCAGAGGCTGCAATGAGGGTTTAGGTGCAGATGGTTTATTTGAAAGAGATTCTAGGAGACAGGAAGCAGGGAGAGTGATAAAATTAGAAGCAAATCCAATCGAAGGATGTGTTTTGAAGATCTCTGTTGAAGGCAGGCAAAGATGCTGAGAATCCATTGGGGTATATGAGAGGCACACAGCAATCCCTGGAATCACCCATCTGGAAAATGGGAATATTATTTGCCTAGTGCTTGCATTTCCATTGCTTAAGAGTTGTGTTGGGCTCCCCTTACCTACCGGCAGTGCAAGCTCATTCAGTATTAGAAACTCCCTGTAGTAAGAAGTCAATCTAAGGGCACCAGACAGGTGTTACCAGCATGAGTTAAATCTGAGCCCCCAGGGCACTGCAAACCACAGCGGGGATGAGGGACACCAACAGAGTGGCAGTCACCCTGTCAACAGGCATTAAATGAGGGGATGCTTTCAGAGTTTCCAGTGACCGGTCCTATGCTGCAATTCTGTGACCTTCAAAAGACAAAGAGCTTCTCAGTCTCCAACTTCCCACATTGTCACAGAGGCCATGTCTCTCTAGCACATTTAGAATATCCTTGAGCTCATAGCCACAAACATAATGAGACTCATTTTCACTTTTTAAAGAGTTGTAAAGACTAATTTTCTTTTTTATTGTTTTTTAAGTTTCTTTTTTTAACTTTTATTTAATAAATATAAATTACCAAGGTGCAACTTTAGGATTATAGTGGCTCTTTCCCCCCATAACTTCCCTCCCACCCACAACCATTGCCTCTCCTGCTCCCTCTTTCATCCCATTGTTCATCAAGATTCATTTTCAATTATCTTTATATATAGAAGATCAATTTACTATATACTAAGTAAAGATTTCAACAGTTTGCACCCACACAGACACACAAAGCATACAGTACTGTTTTAGTAGCAGTTTTACCATTAATTCCCATATGGGAATTAAGGACATACAGCCTATGTGGGGAGTAAGTGCACAGTGACTCCTGTTGTTAACAATTGACACTCTTATTGATGACGTCAGTAATCACCCGAGGCTCTCATCATGAGCTGCCAGGGCTATGAGTTCACCAACTCCGATCTTATTTAGACAAGGTCATAGTCAATGTGGAAGTTCTGTCCTCCCTTCAGAGAAAGATACCTCTTTCTTTGATGGCCCATTCTTCCCACTGGGATCTCACTCACAGAGATCTTTCATTTAGGTCTTTTTTTATTATTTTTATTTTTTGCCACAGTGTCTTGGCTTTCCATGCCTGCAACACTCTTATGGGCTTTTTAGCCAGATCCAAATGCCTTAAGGACTGATTCTGAGGTCAGAGTGCTGTTTAGGACATCTGTCATTCTATGAGTCTGCTGTGTATCCCACTTCCCATGCTGGATCATTCTCTCCTCTTAAATTCTATCAGTGAGTATTAGCAGACAGTAGTCTTGTTTATGTGATCCCTTTCACATTTAATCCTATCATTATTATCAATTACGAACTGAAACTGATCACTTTGGTGAGATGGCATTGGTACATGCCACCTTGATGGGATTGAATTGGAATTCCCTGGTACATTTCTAGCTCTACCATTAGGGGTAAGTCTGAGTGACCATGTGCCGAACTGTACATCTCTCCCTCTTTTATTCCCAATCTTATATTTAACAGAGATCACTTTTCAGTTAAATTTATTTTTTTTCTAGTCTTTATAGAAAATTTTTATTTAATAAATATAAACTTCAAAAGTACAACTTTTGGATTACAGCGGTTCTTCCCCCCATAACCACCCTCCCATCCACAAACCATCCTATCTCCTACTCCCTCTCCCATCCCATTCTTCATTAAGATTCGATTTTAATTAGCTTTGTATACAAAGACCAACTCTATACAAAGTAAAGATTTCAACAGTTTCGAGCCACACAGATACACAAAGCATAAAGTACTTTTTGAAGACTAGTTTTAAAGTTAATTCTCATAGTATAACACATTAAGGACAGAGGTCCTACATGGGGAGTAAGTGCATGGTGACTCCTGTTGTTTATTTAACAATTGACACTCTTAGTTACAGACATGCTTTCTTTCTGCTAGAGAAAAGAGAGAAAGATGGAGATACTGATTTACAATTTCCATCACTTCTATGCACATTGCATGTGATTAGGTAAGAATTATGGTAAGTGGCTCTTATGAAATTTACTGTTTAATCCTCATAGCAAACTCATTTTACAGATGAGAAAGCTAAAGTTCAGAGAGAATGGGCATCTCATCCAAGGTGACCCAGTTGTATAGAGGCTCAGAGACTTCCCTGTATGTTTCCCATGAATATCCTCTCACCTCTTCACACAGTGGCATATGTTAGTAAAATGGCACAGGTCTTATCTGTGGTGAGATCTATGTCCTTTTCAGTTAAATTTAAACAACTAATAACAATTGTGTGTTAATTAAAGAGCTCAACTAATGGTATTAAGTCGAACAAAAAAAATACTAAAATGAATAAAATAGTAAGCTGTTCCTTGACAGTCAGGACAAGGGCTGTTTGTCATAGTGTCCATTTCACTTCAATAGGTTTCCTTTTTAGTGCTCGGTTAGTTGTCAACATATGATATTTGTCCCTTTGGGACTGTCTCATTTCACTCAGCATGATGCTTTCCAGATTCCTCCATTTTGTTGTGAATGACCAGATTTCATTTTTTTTTTTTACCACTGCATAGTATTCTATAGAGTACATATCCCACAATTTCTTTTTCCAGTCTTCTACTGATGGGCATTTAGGTTTATTCCAGGTCTTAGCTATTGTGAATTGAGCTGCAATAACCATTAAGGTGCAGACAGCTCTTTTATTTGCCAATTTAATTTCCTTTGGGTAAATTCCAAGGAGTGGGGTGGCTGGGTCATGTGGTAGGGCTATATTCAGGTTTCTGAGGAATCTCCAAACTATCTTTCATAGTGGCATAACCAGTTTGCATTCCCACCAACAGTGGATTATTGTCCCTTTTTCCCCACATCCTCTCCAGTTGTTGGTAGATTTCTGTATGTGAGCCATTCTCACCGGGGTGAGGTGAAACCTCACTGTGGTTTTGATCGGCATTTCCCTGATGGCTAGTGATCCTGAACATTTTTTCATGTGTCTGTTGGCCATTTGGATTTCCTCTTTTGAAAAATGTCTATTTAGGTCCTTGGCCCATCTGTAAAGACTAATTTTCAAAACCACAATAGCACTGGTAACAATCATAGCATGAATAATAGCAGCACAGGCAGTGCCTTGGCTACTCTGGGCTGTTCTATATGTTTGGCGTGCATCAGCTTTTTTAGCCCTCATAATTCAATGATGAATTATTACAGCTCAGTTGTACAGATAGGACAATGGAAGGCACCAAGGAGTACTGAGATTAACCCAAGGTCAAAGGAGCAGGGCAATTCACACTTCCAGTTTCCATGCTCCCTACAATCTACCCTCTCAGCCTAAAGGAAAACCTACCTGGGCATTCTCCCCCTCTTCACAGTCCAGTGGTCCTAATCATTTTTATAACTCAGACCCCTTATGGGCCATGCAGACACTGTAGACATGCCTCCCTTATAAGTCAATCTAACGGAAAGATTTTTCAGAAAATCTAGAGGGACCTGAGTTTGCATCAACCACTAACAACATGGAGGACAGAAAGAAAGAAAAACAGAAGTGTTTTCTCTTATTTTTTAGCTATGGACAATCTTAAAAAACCTGTTACCACTAACTGGTAAGACTTACACCAAGCACAATTAAATTTCTAATTAATTTAATTGAAGGCAACATTAAAAATTTTCAAGAAAGCTTTAAAAATCTTTTACACATGAATATTAACATACATCAGCAAATTGCCAAGTATTTTAAGGATTTCAATGTTAAAGGACCCCAGACCCTCACACTGACATGGTCTAACATTCAGCAAGATTAAGGGAGCTTTGACAAAATCTAAGAGAACTTCAGTATGGTGACAGCCAAAATCTCTTCTAGTGAATCAAATGCATTTTCTGATGAAAAAAAAAAAAAACAAGTTTTCCTTTATCAGCATAAAAACGCCAAAAAGTAAAAACAAAAAATGTAGTTACTCTCACAAAGCAGCTGCTTAACAGCAACTCATAGCACTGAGCTCAGTGATGAGTCTTTATTATTAAATCTCCATTCAAATTTCAGATGCACACCTGCATGGATTTAGACATATTTCCAGTGTGCACAGCATTCCGCTGGTTGGCTGTTAAAGGCAAGTTTGGACCATGCTAACTGGGGAGAGAGAAAAATCCCAGAGACTGAAAGAGATAGAACCATGTGATGAAAACTCTCAAGGGTAGACCATTTGCCATATCAGACATGGAAAGAAGTCTCACCCGCTATGGAGGTTACTGCGAGCAGGCTGTGTACCACAGTCTCAGGCTGCACAGCAGGCCAAGTTCCTGGTTGTCTCAGGCGGGAGCCCCCTTAGCCCAGACAAGAGGAAATAACTGTTCCCTAATTTCCCCATTTTCCTCTGCAGGGTCTTTCATCCATCTCTTCATTTTAGACAGCGTCTACCCTTCCCAGACTCTCTGGAAAAGACTTAAACTAAGTGGGGTGCTAGCAAACCTTTAACTGGTATCTGTTCTGCTTCCTGTCAAGCCTGCTCCTCGTTAGGTATCTCTTTCTTCTTCCACTCTTCTGCATTCAGAATGCATCCATGGGGTGGGTATTGGGCCTAGCATTTAAGCTGCTGATTGGGACACCTGCATCTCTTATCGAAGTGCCTGGGTTTGAGTTCTGGCTCTGGCTGCCAATTCCAGTTTCTTGCTAATGCAGACCCTGGAAGGCAGTGGTGATGATTCAAGTAATTGGGTTCCTGCCACTCAAGTGGGAGACTTGGTTTGCAATCCCAAGCATTCGAGGACTGAACCCGAGTCTTGGAGTTCCCTCTCCTTCTCTGCCTCTCAAATAAAGAAGACACAGCTTAGCATCTAAACAGGTAAACCTGTGGCCGGTGTTTTGGAGGAGCAGGTAAAGCTTCTGCCTGTAACTCCAGTATCCCATCTGGATGCCACTTTGTGTCATGGTTATTCCACTTCCAATCCAGCTCCCTGCTAATGGCCTGGGAGAAGTAGCAGAAGATGGCCCAAGTGTTTGGACTCCTGTCACTCACATGGGAGACCTGGATGAAACACCTGGCTCCTGGCTTCATCCTGGCCCGGCACTGGCCATTGCAGCCATCTGGGGAGAGAACTAGCACATGGAAGATCTTTCTCTCTCTCTTCCTCTCCAACTCTGACTTTCAAATAAATACATAAATCTTTTTATATAAAAAAAAGTAAACCTGCGAACAAGCTTAAAGAATCGTCCAGGGGGAGGAATTAATGTGCTTTCCTATGGTAAGAGGAAACTTCCGTGTAGGAGTTGTCTGCACTGGGGAAGGAAGGGAGGCAGGAAAGATTCTAAAGTAGTGCATTTCAAGGAGAACATTCTAAACCTTCTTAATTTCTTTACCGACATTTCTAGCTGATTCGCTTTACTTCCGCAATAAGTCATAAAAATTTTGTGTGTTCATGTATAGGTATGTGACATAAATATTTTTTATACATTTACCTATGTAAAATATATCTCTGTGTGTATATATGCAAAATATGAAAATTTCAGGGCCAGTATTGTGGCATAGCAGGTAAAGCTGCTGGATGCAATGCCAGAATCCCTTATGTGAGCTGTTTTGTGTCCTGGCTGCTCCACTTCTGATCCAGTGCCCTGATAATGATCTGGGAAAAGTAGCTGAAGATGGCCCAAGTGTTTGGGCCCCTGCTACCCACATAGGAGTCCTGGAGGAAGCTCCTGGCTCCTGGCTTCAGTCTAGCCAGTGCTGGCCACTGCAGCCATCTGGGGAGTAAACCAGTGGATGGAAGGTCAATCTCTCTCTCTCTCTCTCTCTCTCTCTCTCTCTCTCTCTCTAAGTATGACTTTCACAACAAATAAATAAATCTTTTTAAAAATATAAAAACTTGGTGTATACACACACACATAAATACATGACAGCATGAAGCAAGTTACAGTGAGCAAGAGCAATTGAAGTATTACTATAACAATAAACACATTTCCAATATATTTCAAGTTCTGTTTATGGAATTAGAGGCACCTGGCTTTTTGCCACGCTTTTGCCTTTTATGAAAAACACATAAACTCTGCCAATAGTAAACTTCATTGTTTTTCTTGATTTGGGTTTTCATTGGAACATGGCCCTAAATTCCCACCTAACTCATTTTTCTCTCTCCATAAGGGGTAAGTGTTCCTTTTGTGCAGATTACTTAACTTGTGCACTATGTTGTGCTCCATACAATCTTTCCATTCTCTTCTCTTCATCTCATTTAAAAATAATCCTTTTCCAACTGCACAACCCTGGGAACATATGTGATTGTTAATTCTTTATAACTGACAATACACAGAAGACAGAACCCTTTCTGGCCAAGTGTGTTTATAAACATTGTGAAACCCATGCACTGCAAGGATCACCCTTCCCAGTGTCGGTGTCCCTGCTGAGGAGAACACAAATGACTTGGCTGTAGGCTGGGAAAGGGAATCCTCAAAATCATTAGCAAAGTTAAATTATAGAGAAAGCCTCAGGATTCAGCAATACAAAGAACTTCTGTATCAGAAACTTTGATAGAATAGGATCTCATGAAAATTTGATTCTTGAGTTAGATGGGATGAGGCTTGAATCCTAAATACACGAGGTATGGGCAGAACCCAGCTTCCTTTTCTGGAAACTGTACATAAAAGACTGTATTTTATGAGACAGTTGTAAATATAACAGGCTGAGCACTTAGTAGAGTGATTGATTTGTACAATGCTCCATGAACATTAGCTGGTATTATTAGTTCGTAAAGATATTTAAATGTATTTGGAAAGTCAAAGTTACAGACAAAGAGGGAGTGACAGAGAGAGAGTGAGATCTTCCAATCACAGTTTGACTTCCCAGATGGCTGAAATAGCCAGTAGTAGGCCATGCTGAAGCCAGGAGCCAGGAGTCAGGATCCAAGATCTCCCACATGGCTGGCAGAGTTCCAAGCCCTTGGGCCATCCTCCATTGCTTTCCCAGGTACATTAGCAGAGAGATGGGTGGGAAGTGGAGCAGCCAGGATGTGAACCGGTATACACATGGGTCACTAGCATTGCAGGCAGCAGCTTTACCTGCTACGCCACAATGTTGGTCGCATTAGTTGGTATTATTAATAGATACAAAAGATCTCAGTAGTTATAAATGTCCTTCAATTAATCTCCATTTCGTACAAAATTACAAAGCTCATATCTGAAAAATCATACTTCAACTTCTGAAGGGAGGACATTGCCCATTGTTACAAATAGGAGTATGTGCTATATTTTGACTGATCGAGATGACCAAGGTATAATATTGAGCAGAATAGTAAAATATGTGCATTTATTTTAATATTTTTACACTTAGCCACAAACCCTGCCTCATTCTGGAAGAACTGGAAAACTCATGATTGCTGAATTAAGGACACCATGAAGAACTTTGTATCCCAGCTGGTTCATTCGCACTCTAAACACTTTGTTCTTATTCAACTCCAGCCTTGTACATTCAGTTCAAGAGTGTTCTTCACAGTCCTCTTTAGTGAACTTCAGATTTCTTGGAACACCAAAAATAAGCTTGCATATGTGAAAGATCCACTGACACAGAATACTGAGTTCTGCCAAGACTTTTAAAAACAGAGAAAGGGATATTCTTATTTTTATCATTTAATAATTATTGAGCCAGAATGTTCTGAGTTCACTCTTGGGAGGCCCTGGTTCTGGTGAGGGACACACACATATATAGACTACTTTAAAGGGTTCATAGGCAATGAAATTGTAAGATAAGCTCATTTTGATGCAAAAAATTGACATCCACACATAGTATTTTCATAATATGCATTTTCTATGAACTTTAGAAGATATGGAATTCCACAATTTTTGCACCGAAGAACACTTGTCATTTAGGTCCATTTCCATGAATTTTTTGAAGCACTGTCTGAAGTTCCTGTATACAAACACATACATGCATATAAACGCACTTATGCACAATACTGAAAAAGTCTAAATTAAAATGTATTCTATTAATAATTAGGATGGAATGCATTATAGGAGGTATTTTTCAGCCTACACTGAAATATTATTAGCAAGGAAACTAAATATACTTTCTCTCTGATAAAACTTGGAGAACTTCACATCTTTGCTTTTCTTCCTAATACTGCTGACTCAGTAGCAGATATTAACTGAAACAAAATGAAAAGCTACTGTAAGAAATAAGAGACTATTGACTCCATGCAGAATGTGATTTTTGCAACTTAGCCCACAGTCCAAAGTCTTTCATTAACCTTATGAGCATGCATCTATAAGACCTGGAACTAGATAGTCATATTCCTAAGGGTTCTTAGCCAATCCTTTTTATATCTTAGGAGGACACATTCCATGGAGAAAATCCATTGCCATGGGTACTAGATTCATGCTCTTTAAGACTCATAGAGAAACGAGAAACATCTGTCACACAGAAACATGAAGATGGACAATGGTGCATCTTCAAATAACCCTTTACCCTATATTATGAACTTCACTTGCTGTAAAATGAAGTTGTCTCCTCTACATGACTCTCATGAGAATAAATAGATCTAGACAGAAATGTGGAAGCTACAGAGGGTTATCATGAAAACTGACCAGCAAAATCTTGCAGGTAAATAGGGCCACTTGAGCATTCTTCATTCTCCTCAGTCATAATTAATTGTGAAAGATTTAATAATTTTCTTTTTTTATAAATGTATTTGAAAGTCAAGAGAGATTATTAAGATGGACAAACAGAGAGAGAGAGAGATATCCCATCTTCCGATTTGTTCCACAAACATCTGTAACAGCCAGGACTGGGCCAAACGTAAGCCATGAGCCCAGAACACAATCCAGGTTTCCAATGTGAATGGCAGCAACTGAACTACTTGATTATTACCAGTTGTCTTCCAGGCTGCACATCAGCAGGAATCTGGAATCAGCAATGAAGCTGAGACTCAGATCCAGGCACTCCACCATGGAAGGCAGTCATCTTAGGAGTCATCTTAACCATTATGTCAAACATCTGATCCCACAGTTTTTTAAAAGGATGAATGAATTAGTAGATATTCGCATATGAACATTCTTTTTCCTATCTTTTAATCCAGGTTGAGAATTCTCAAAATTTAGTATTCCTAAATTTAACTTTCCAGAACTCCAAGAAATGATGCATCTAAAACTGTATGTTAGGTCCCAAGATGGCAGTATAGCAACAGGAGGATCTGAGTCACGTGGATCCAAGCCATGGGAAATTCACTAGGGGAAGCCCAGGAGACCAACAAAGACTGGGCAGGTCCATGCTGAAGGAACAACTGTGAAAAGGAAGTAGTGGAGGCGTGGGAGAAGCATGGAACAGAGAGGCTGGTGACAGCAGACCAAGTTAGACAGGAAATTGCAGGTCTATGGAGCTGCACTAGCAGCAGGAGGGGGAGCTTGGGGAACTGCATTTGAAGTTGCACACAGGAAAAAGAGAAGGTACGGAGGAACAAACAGAGAGGTAGGGCACCCCCCTGCCCATCTACATCACCTCTTCCCCAACCAAACCAGCAGGGGCTGGGAGAAGCCATATTGTTTGTTTACAGAATGTAAGCAGGAGACTGCTGCCTCTACCTCTCATGCACATGCCCATCAATTGTGGTGGCCACCTCACTATACCCCCCCACCCAGGAATGGGGATCACAGCATTTCAGAGTAATTTCTTCCCCACCACACAAGCTGTACAACAAGGAGAAGTCCTGCATATCAAAAACTCAAGCTCATTGCATCCACCAGTGATAAGTGAGCTAGACAACAGTAGGTGGGGCTCTGTGCACCAGAGTTCATACCACCTTCACCATGATTGAGAAGTGAGCTGGGCTCCAGTAGGCAGTGCTGTGTGCTTCCACTTGCAATGCACAAACACAAAGCATCTCATATGAGAGGGAAACCTCACCACAAGCACAAAGACACAAAATAAAGAGAAAAGTAACCAGACCAAAAAAAAAAAAAAAAAAAAAAAGAAAAAAAGAAAAAAGAAAGAAAAAATACACAAATGCTGAAAAACAAAGGAAAAACCATAAATAGGAATAAGGAAGGCACTATGAGCTCCCCAAAGAAACACTACAACTCTTCAATAATAGAGGTGAAGAGGAAGATATTAACGATATGCCAGAAATGGAATTCAGAAAATTGTCAGATTACTTAGAAGCAATCAGCAGAAAATTCACAATCTAAGTGAAAAGTGCTCCCAAGAAATTGAAATATTAAAGAGAAGTCAGAATGAAATATTAGAAATGAAGAATTCAATAGATCGAATAAAAAATGCAGTGGAAAGTCTTTGAATAGATGATACAAAAGAAAGAATATCAGAACTAGAAGATAAATTTCTGGAAATATTGCAGTCAGACAAAATAAAAGAAGAAGAAATTAGAGAACTAAAAAACACAGTTGGAGATCTACAGGATTCTATTAAACAACCCAACATATGGATCCTAGGAATTCCAGAAGGCATGGAAAGAGAAAAAGGATTAGAAGGCTTTCTCAATGAAATAATAACAGAAAACTTCCCTGATCTGGAGAAGGAAAGAAGCATCAAGCACAGGAAGTACAGAGAACTCCCAATAGATATGACAAGGAAAGATCTTCACCAGGACACATTGTAGTACAACTCCCCACAGTCAAACATAAAGAAAAGATGCTAAAACGTACACAAGAGAAACACCAAATCACATTCAGAAGAAATCCAATTAGACTCACTGCAGAATTCTCATCAGAAACACTACAGGCAAGAAGAGAATGATGAGATATATTCCATGTCCTAAGGAAAAAACTGTCAGCCCAGAATATTGTAGCCTGCAAAGCTCTCATTTATAAATGAAGGAGAAATAGAGATCTACAACAAATAGAAATTGAAAGAATTTTTAACTACTCGCCCAGCCCTATAAAAGATGCTCAAAGATGTTTTACACACAGAAACAGGAACATCACTACAATAGAAGATGAATGTAGAAAATGACCCAGCAAAAGTACAAAGGAAACCAAAAATACAAATTAGGACTATTTATGAAACAAGCTAGGCAAAGTCAGTACTTAACAAAGTCATCCTGAATGTAAATGGTCTCAACTCCCCAGTTAAAAGACATAGACTGGCTGAATGAATTAAAAAAGAAAAAAACATTTATTTGCTGCCTACAATAAACACATCTCACCAACAAAGGTGCACACAGACTGAAAGTGAAAGGAAGAAAAAATATAATCCATACTAAGAGAAACCAAAAAAGAGCTGATGTGGCCATCCTAATATCAGACAAAATAGATCTTAACAACAAAAAAAAACACTATTGAAAGAGCAAAAAAAAAAATACTATATAATGATTAAAGGATCAAATCAACTGGAAGATGTGACTATTATAAATGTATATGTACCTAATTACAGGGCACATGGCTAACTAAAAGAAATGTTAAATGATTTAAAGGGAGATATAGATTCAAATACAATACTACTGCAGGATTTCAATATCCAACTTTCAGGAATGGACATATCAACCAGACAAAAAATCAATAAGGAAACAACAGAATTAACTGATGCTATTGACCAAATAGATCCAGCAGAAATATAGAGAGCCTTCTACCTAAAGTCACAGAATACACATTTTTCTGACCAGTGCATGGAACCTTCTCTAGGATTGACCACATGCTAGGCCATATAGCAAGTTTCAGCAAATTCAAAAAAATTGAAATTATACCATGCATCTCTTTGGACCACAATGCAATGGAGCTGGAAATCAGCAACTCAGGTATCTCTAGAACATATGCAAACACATGGAGACTGAACAACATGCCTCTGAATGAACAGTGGGTCACAGAAGAAAGCAAAAGAGAAATCAAAAAATTTCTGGAAACAAATGAAAATGACAACACAACATATCAAAACTTATGGGATACAGCAAAAGCAGATTTAAGAGGAAAGTTTATAGAAATTGATGTCTACATCAAGAAATTGGAAAAGCACCAAATAAATGAGCTATCAATGAATCTCAAGGATCTAGAAAAACAACAGAAAACCAAACCCAAAACTAGCAGAATAATTAAAATCAGAAAAGAAATCAACAAAATTGAATCAAAAAATACAAAAGAACAGCAAAACAAACAGCTGCTTTTTTGAAAAAATAAATAAAATTGACACACTATTGGCCCAAGTAACCAAAAAAAAAGGAGAGAGAAGACCCAAATCAATAAAATTAGAGATGAAAAAGGAAATGTAACAACAGACAGCACAAAAATAAAAAGAAACATCAAAAACGACTACAAAGAACTATATGCCAAGAAAATGGGAAACCTAGAAGAAATGGATAGATTCCTGGACATATACAACCTACCTAAAGAGCATTAAAGAGCATAGAAAACTTAAACAGACCTGTTACCAAGATGGAAATTGAATGAGTAATAAAGATCTCCCCAAGAAAGAAAAGCCCAGGACCAGATGGCTTCACCACTGAAATCTACCAGACATTTAAAAAAGAACTAACTGCAATTCATCTCAAGTTATTCAAAATAATTGAAAGGGATGGAATCCTGCCAAACACCTTCTATGAAACCAGCATCACCTTAATTCCTAAAGCTGAAAAAGATGCAACAGAGAAAGAGAACTATAGACCAATTTCCCTGATGAACATAGACTCAAAAATCCTCAACAATATTCTGGTAAATCAAATCTAGCAATACATCAGAAAGTTCATTCACCTGGACCAAGTGGGAATTATCCCTTGTCTGCATGGATAGTTCAACATTTGCAAATCAATGAATGTGATACATCACATTAACAACCTGAAGTACAAAAATCATATGATTATCTCAACAGACACAGAGAAAGCATTTGACAAAATACAACATCATTTCATGATGAAAACTCTAAGTAAATTGGGTTTAGAATGAACATTCCTCAACACAGTCAAGGCAATTTTTGATAAATCTACTGACAGCATTCTATTGGATGGGGAAAAGTTGGAAGCATTCCCACTGAGATCCAGAACCAGACAAGGATGCCCAGTCTTACCACTGCTATTCTATATAGTCCTGGAAGTTTTAGCCAGAGTCATTAGGCAAGTAAAAGAAATCAAATGGATTAAAATTGGAAAAGATGAAGTCAAATTAACCCTATTTGCAGATGACATGATTCTATATATAGGGGATCTAAAAGACTCCACAAAGAGACTATTGGAACTCATGGAAGAGTTTGGTAGTGTAGCAGGATATAAAATCAATACTAAAAAAGACAATAGCCACTGTATACACAGAAAATGCCATGCATAAGAACTTCTAAGATCAATCCCATTTACAAAAGCTACAAAAAAATCAAGGATGTGAAAGATCTCTATGATGAGAATTACAAAACTTTAAAGAAAGAAATAGAAGAAAGCAACAAAAAAGGCAAAAAATTACATGTTCTTGGATTGGAAGAATCAGTATCATCAAAATGCCCATTCTTCTGAAAGCAATTTACAGATACAATGTGATACCAATGAAAATAACAAAGACAGAATATTTAAGATAGTGGAATAGGAAGGGAGCTCACTGATAGTCCAGGAAAAGATAGTTTAATAAAAGTGGAGATACCGTAGTCTCAGAAAAGAGTTAGGGAAAAAACTGCAGAGGAAACTCTCCCAAAATTAGCGGGACATGGTGGACCTATGTGGAGGGCATGGGCGCCCACGGCGCGGGAGCCCAGTTCCTGACTCTCCACTCCAGCGCTGGAAAGTGAATTGAGACGAAATCACAGTAGCCCGAGACTCTGGCAGAAAAGTGGCAGGAAGAGCTTAGAGGGAACGAGGCTTGAAGCCCCGTGGGGGAAAGTACACCAGCCTAACTAGAGGAGAGAAAAATAAACAAAAAGGGACACGATTCTCTGTCCACTCACTTTACAAAGACGAACAAGACAATAGAGCAGGCGCTATTCTGGACATATGTAACAGATGCACCAGCTTGGGCCTGCACCCGCCCTCAGCAAAGCAGAAAAACCTGACTCTGGTGGGGAGAAATAACAGGAGACTAAGACCTAGTGAATGTGTGGAGCTTATGAACTGGGACTGTGGGAAAAAAATTGAGGGTGTGTGGGAAAACTCACGGTGTGGCTGATACATGAGTAGTCTCAGTGGGAGATGCCACAAATTCGGGCAGCCTTGGCTACCCAGTGAGAGACACTGCAGGGTAATCTGAGCTTACACTGAGGGCTGCACAGATCCTTTGTGTGGTCCTTGGGACAGAGCAGACAAATATTATACCTGCTGGGGCTAGTGCTCAGGCACTGATTGCCATCAAGGAGAAGAGCTCAGCTGAGTGGAATTACTTCCCTTCTAAATAGGAGAGAGAGAGAGAGAGAGAGAGAGAGAGAGAGAGAGAGAGAGATTAATTGATTTACCACACCAAACCTGGGTATGTCACTTTGGCACACCCTTAACCATGAAGAACTGAACAGAGCTCTCTGGCCACACCCACCACAAGCCTTTAGAAATTCACCAAAAGTAGACAGTCCACTTAATCTAGAGTGATAGTATAACGAGAAAAGCCACCCAGCGAGAAAAAAAAAAAGAAACCAAAGAATATCTCCACAATGGGAAACAACAAACGCAGAAACTGAGGAAACAAGAACAAGGAAGACATCATGAGACTCCCAAATGAAAATAACACTCCAATAGAAGATTATTAAGATGATGAGATAGAAGAAATGCAAGATACGGATTTCAAAAAATATGATAAGAACATTTAGAAGTCATCAAAAATGAATGCATGAACTACAGAAATCCATACAGGACAGAACAGAAAATCCCTCTTGTGAAAATGAAATCTTAAGGAGAAATCAAAATGAAATGAGGAATTTTGTAGAACATGAAATTGAGATATTGAAGAGAAACCAAAATGAAATGAAGAATTCAACAGAACAAATGACAAACACATTTGAGAGCCTTGGAAATAGAATCGGTGAGGTAGAAAAGAGAATATCAGACTTAGAAGACAGAGCACAGCAAAGTATACAGTCAAACCAAAGAAAAGAAGAGGAAATTAGAAATCTAAAAAATATTGTTGGGAATCTACAGGATACTATTAAAAACCCAACATTTGGGTTCTAGGAGTTCCTGAAGGCATGGAGAGAAAGAAAGGATTAGAAGGTCTTTTTAGTGAGATACTAGCAGAAAACTTCCCGGGTTTGGAGAAGGAAAGAGACATCCAAGTAGAAGAAGCACAAAGAACCCCCAATAAACATGACCAAAAGAGATCCTCACCACAACACATTGTAATCAAACTTACCACAGTGAAACATAAAGAAAAGATGCTAAAATGTGCAAGAGAGAAACATGAGAGTATTCTCAGAGGATCTCCAATTAGACTCACAGCAGACTTCTCAGCAGAAACCCTACAGGCTAGGAGGGAATGGTGAGATATAGCCCAGGTACAAAGAGAAAAAAAAACTGCCAGCCCAGAATATTATATCCTGAAAGCCCTCATTTGTGAATGAAGGTAAAATAAAGACCTTTCATAGCAAACAGAAATAGAAATAATTTGTCACCACTCATCCAGCCCTGCAAAAGATGCTTAAACATGTGTTACCCACAGAAACAGAAACACAGCCATCAGTACAAAAGAAGGTAAAGTAAGAAAATCTCAAAGTAAAAGATCACAGGAAGTTCAAAGCATTTATTAGAAATATCTTTGGAGGCCAGCACCGAGGCTCACTAGGCTAATCCTCCACCTGTGGCACCAGCACCTGTGTTCTAGTACTGGTCGGGGTGCCAGATTCTGTCCCGGTTGCTCCTCTTCCAGTCCAGCTCTCTGCTGTGGCCCGGGAGTGCAGTGGAGGATGGCCCAAGTGCTTGGGCCCTGCACCCACTTGGGAGACCAGGAGAAGCACCTGGCTCCTGGCTTTGGATCAGCGTTTTGCGCTGGCCGCAGCAGCCATTTCGGGGGTGAACCAACAGCAAAGGAAGACCTTTCTCTCTGTCTCTCTCTCTCACTGTCCACTCTTCCTATCAAAAAATAATTAAAAAGTAAGAAATAAAAATAAATAAATAAATAAATAAATAAATAAATAAAATCTTTGGAAAATGCCAATAAATGACCTAAATGAAAGATCTCTGTAAGAACTCAGTGGAAAGAAGGGGCCATCAAAGAAGGAGGTACCTTTCTCTGAAGGGAGGACAGAACTTCCACTTTAATTATGGCCTTGTCTGAATAAGGTCAGAGTCGGCGAACTCAAAAGGCTTCCATAGCCTTGGCAGCTCATGACAAGAGCCTCGGGTAATACTGACATCATAAATAAGAGTGTCAGTTGTTAAATCAACAACAGGAGTCACTGTGCACTTATTCCTCATGTAGGATCTCTGTCCTTAATATGTTGTACTATGTTAATTAATGATATAACTAGTACTCTAACAGTACTTCATACTTTGTGTTTCTGTGTGAGTGCAAACTGTTGAAATCTTTACTTAGTGTATACTAAGTTGAACTTCTGTATATAAAGATAATTGAAAGTGAATCTTGATGAAGAATGGGATGGGAGAAGGAGTGGGAAATGGGATGGTTGTGGGTGGGAGGGAGATTATAGGCGGAAAAAGCTGCTATAATCCAAAAGTTGTACTTTGCAAATATTTATTAAATAAAAGTTAAAAAAATAACAAAGACATTCTTCCCAGATCTAGAAAAAATGATATTGAAATTCATATGGAGGCACAGGAGACCTCAAATGGCTAAAGCAATTTTATACAACAAAAACAAAGCCAGAGGTATCACAATACTTACTCCAAGACATACTACAAGGCAGTTATATTCAAAACAGCCTGGGACTGGTACAAAAGCAGATGGGTAGGTGGCATGTACCAATGCCATCTCACTAGTACAAGCAATCAATTTCTGTTCAAAATTGATCATTATGATAGGACTAAGAGTCAAAGGGATCACATAAACAAGACTAGTGTCTAAAAATACTAACCGATAGAATTTTTTTAAAAAAAGGAGAGAACGATCCAACATGGGAAATGGGATACACAGCAGACTCATAGAATGGCAGATGTCCTAAATAGCACTCTGGCCTCAAAATCAACCCTTAAGGCATTTGGATCTGGCTAAAAAGCCCATAAGAGTATTTCAGGCATGGAAAGACAAGATACTCTGTCAAAAAAAAATTACCTAAATGAAAGATCTCTATGAGTGAGATCTCAGTGGAAAGAATGGGCCATCAAAGAAGGAGGTACCTTTCTCTGAACGGAGGACAGAACTTCCACTTTGACTATGACCTTGCCTAAATAAGATCGGAGTTGGTGAACTCAAAAGGCTTCCATAGCCTTGGCAACTCATGACAAGAGCCTAGGGTGATTACTGACTGCGTAAACAAGAGTGTCAATTTGTTAAGTCAACAACAGGAGTCACTGTGCACTTATTCCTCATGTAGGATCTCTGCCCTTAATGTGCTGTACATTGTGATTTAATGCTATAACTAGTACTCAAACAGTATTTTTCACTTTGTGTTTCTGTGTGGGTGCAAACTGTTGAAATCTTTACTTAATATATACTAAACTGATCTTCTGTATATAAAGAGAACTGAAAATGAATCTTGATGTGAATGGAAGGGGAGAGGGAGCAGGAGATGAGAGGGTTGCGGGTGGGAGGAAAGTTATGGGGGTGGGGGGAAGCCATTGTAATCCATAAGCTGTACTTTGGAAATTTACATTCATTAAATAAAAGTTTAATAAAGTAGATGGATAGAACCTTGGAAGAGAACAGAAATTCTAGAAATCAGTCCAAGCATCTACAACCAACTTATATTTGACCACACAGCTAAAACCAATCTCTGGAACAAGGACAGTATATTCAACAAATGCTGCTGGGAAAACTGGATTTCCACATGCAGAATTGTGAAGCAGGACCTCTTTCTTAAAACACCTTACAGAAAATTCCATTCAAAATGTAATAAAGACTTAAATCTATGACCCACTATCACCAAATTAATTAAGAGCATTAAGGAAATCCTGCAAGAAATTGGAACAGGCAAAGTGTTCCTGGAAAAGACATCAAAGGCACAGGCAAGAAAAGCCAAAATTAACAAATGAGATTACATGAAATTGAGAAAATTTTGTACTCCAAAATAGGAAAATGAAGAGGAAACTGACAGATTGGGAAAATTATTTTCAAACTACATAATAAAGTATTAATTAACAGAATATATAAAGAAATAAGAAACTCAACAATAACAAAACAAACAACCCAGTTAAGAAATGGGCAAAGGACTTAAACAGAACTTTTTCAAAAGAGAACATCCAAATGGCCAAAAGACACATAAAAAATGCTCAGGATCACTAGCCATCAGGGAAATGCAAATCAAAGTCACAATGAGGTTTCACCTCACCCCAGTTAGAATGGCTTTCATAAATAAATGCTAGCGAGGATGTGGGGGAAAGGGTGCCCTAATCTACTGTTGATAGAAATGTAAACTGGTAAAATGACGATGGAATACAGTTTGGAAATACCTCAGAAATTTGAATATAGTCCTACCATATGACCCAGTCATCCCACTTTTGGGAAATTATCCATGGAAATGAAATCAGCAAATAAAAGAGTTATTTGACCCTCATATTTATTGTAGCTCAAGTCACAATAGCTAAGATAGGGAATCAACCTAAATGCCCATCAACTGAAGACTGAATAAAGAAACTATGGTATATGTACTATTTGGAATACTACACAGTAGTAAAATAAAATGAAATCTAGTCACTTGCAACAAAATGGATGAATTTAGAAACCGTCATTGTTAATGAAATAAGCCAGTCCCAAAGTGACAAATACCATATATGTTCTTCCTGATCTGTGATAACTAGCAGAGTACCTAAAAGGAAACCTGTAGAGTGAAATTGACACTTCGAGAAGCAATGACTTGAACAGCCCTTGTCTTAACTGTCAAAGAATATTTTTTCCCCTCTTCCCTCTTAGTACCATTGGTTGAACTCTTTCCTTAACATAGAATTAATCACATGTGTATAAAGTCAAGTAAAAATAGATCCCAGTAGAAAATGAGAGGGAGGAGCTGTATAGTTCTGCATACATTTCTATGGACAGAGTTCTAAGGGTACAGCTAAAAACTTGACATGGGAATTCAAATTCTATTAAGCTGGGTGGTAACAATGCCATCTTAAGTATTAAAGTGATCATATTAAGTGTTAAATTGATCATATAGATGGGATTAAGAGATAAAGGGATCATATAAATAAGACCAATTGTCTGGTAATAACAATACATAGAATTAAAAAGGAGAGAGTGTTCCAACATGAGAAGCAGCCCACACAGCAGTCTCATAGAATGGGCAATTACTATAAACAGAATTCTGACATCAGAATCAGCTTTTGGAGCATTCTACTCTGGCTGAAATTCTCATGAGGGCATTTCTGGCATAGAAAGCCAAGACACTGTGGCAAAAAATAACTAACTGATAGAATCAAAAAGGGAGAGAATGATCCAACATGGGAAGCGAGATACACAGCAGACTCATAGAATGACAGATGTCCTAAATAACACTCTGGCCTCAGAATCAGCCCTTAAAGCATTCAGATCTGGCTCAAGAGCCCATGAGAATATTCTAGGCATGGAAAGCCAAGACACTCTGGAAAAAAAAGAAGACCTAAATGAAAGATCTCTGCGAGTGAGATCCCAGTGGAAAGAATGGGGCCATCAAAGAAGGAGGTACCTTTCTCTGAAGGGAGGAGAGAACCTCCACTTTGACTATGACCCTGTCGGAATAAGATTGAAGTCATCGAACCCTAAAGGCTTCCATAGCCTTGGCAACTCATGACTAGAGCCTAGGGAGATTACTGAGGCCATAAACAAGAGTGTCAAATTGTTAAATCAACTTCAGGAGTCACTGTGTACTTACGTCTCATGTGGGATCTGTCCTTAATGTGTTGTGCAATGTGAAGTAATCCTATAACTAGCACTGAAACAGTATTTTACACTTTGTGTTTCTGTGTGGGTGCAAACTGATGAAATCTTTACTTAGTATATACTGAATCAATCTTCTGTATCTAGATAATTAAAAATGAAAAAAAAATCTTGGTGTTAAATTGGAAATTGCCTAGAAAATTAATCAATTTTTAAAAAAAATATATCATGTAGGATCTCTGTCCTTAATGTGCTATACATTGTGAATTAATACTATAACTAGTACTCCAACAGTATTTTTCACTTTGTGTTGCTATGTGAGGGCAAACTGTTGAAATCTTTACTTAATATATAGTAAACTGATCTTCTGTATATAAAGAGAATTGAAAATGAATCTTGATGTGAAGCAAGGGGAGAGGGAGTGGGAAAGGGGAGGGTTGCGGGTGGGGGGGAAGTTATGGAGGGGGAAGCCATTGTAATCTATAAGCTGTATTTTGGAAATTTATATTCTTTAAATAAAAGCGTTATAAAAAAAATAAATAAATAAATGTCCTACATGAAGGATCTCTGTGGATGAGACCCCAGTGGAAGGAAGGGGCCATCAAGGAAGGATGTAGTTTTCTCTGAAGGGAGGAGAGAACTTCCACTTTGCTTATCGCATTGTCTAAGTGATGATGGAGATTGTGGACTCAAAAGGTTTCCATAGCCTTAGGGACTCATGTCAAGAGCTTTGGGTGATCATTGACGTCATACATAAGAGTGTTAATTGTTGGGTTGATGGCAAGAGTCACTGTGCACTTACTCCCCATGCAGAACTTCTGTCCTCAATGAGTTGTACTATGAGAATTAACTATAAAAGTTGTTTTTGAACAGATTTTATATTTTGAGTGTACGTGTACAAATTGTTGAAATCTTCACTTAGTGTAGAATTGGTCTTCTGTTTATAATGTTGATTGAAGACGAATCTTGATGAAGAGTGGGACTGGGAATGTGAGAGGGAAGAGGAGGTGGGGCGGGTCTGGAGGGGGGCAGGTATGGTGGGAGGAATCTTTACATCCCAGGAGTTATGCTTGTAAAATTTGAACTCATTGAATGGAAGGTTTCTTTGGGGAGAAAAAAAGGAGAAAAGGAAAAAATAATTGTATGTTAGTCGAAACAGTATTAAAAAAGAAGCACACATTCGGAAATATCATACTTCCTGATTTGAATTTATTATATTGTAATAGTAAAAAAAATAGTATGGCACTAGCATAAAGACTGCCATGTAGAACAATGTCAAATAGCCCACAAAATAAAGTCTGACGTATTCAGTCAAGTGATCTTTGACACAGTTCCAAGATCATTTGTTGTGAAAAGGATGATATTTTCAGCAAAGGATGCAAAAGGACGGAAATGGATCCTTACTTTATAGCATAAAGAAAAATGAATGCAAAATGAATCAAACACCTAAACATAAGAGCTTAATAGAAAACAGGGAAAAGGATTCTTGACCTAGGGTTTAGCAATGATCTCTTAGATATGAAACCAAAAGCACAGAAGCAACAAAAGTAAAAATAGGTGTATATATCAAAATTCCTATCAAAATAAATAAATACTTAAAACTTCTGTGCACAAAAGGTTACAATCAATAAGTGAAAAAGCAACCCACGGAATGAGAGAATATATTTATGTTTCATACTTCTGATAGTGGTTAATATCTAGAATATATAAAGAACTTCTAATCCCCAGCAACATTAACAAAAGTAAACAACTCAGTTAAAATTTGGGCAAAGACTTGATAGTTCTCCTAAGAAGATATAAAAATGGTCAAAAAGCACATAAAAAGATGTTCAATATCCCTAATAATCAGGGTAATGAGGCCAAAATCACATTGTGATACCATCTTAGGCCCATTGGAATGACTTCTATCCAAAGAAAACAAAACAAAGCAAAACAAACAAACAAAAGAAAATAGCAAGGGTTCATTAGGATGCAGAGAAACTGAACTTTTCTGCACTGTATGAATGGCAATGCAAATTACTGTAGTCCCTATGGAAAACAGCTTGGTGCCCTCTCAAAAAATTAATAATATGATCTAGCAATCCCACTTCTAGGTACATACCTAAAAGCATTTAAAACAGAATCTGGCAGAGATGCTTATACAACCGTGTTCACAGCATTATTCACAATAGCAAGAAGGTAGGGGTGACCTAAGTGTCTACCAATTGATACAATATAAAAAAACATGGGAATATTATCCATGTTTCTAAAGGCGGAAAATACTACTATATGAACACATGGAATAATCTTGAGGACATTATGGAATGTGAAGTAAGCCAGTCACACACAAGAAAGAGAAATCCTGTATGAGTCCACAAACATCACGTAGCTACAGTAGTCAAAATACACTACCACATAAAGCAATATGGTGCTTCCAGGAGCTGCGGGAAACATAGAGCAGTTGCTGAATGGTACAGAGTTTCGGTTCTCCAAGATGAAAAAGTCCTGCAGAATGATTCTGTAACAGTGCAAATATACTCGAAACAACCAAACTCTATACTTAAAAATGGTTAAATGGAAAATTTTACTCTAATTTTAAAGAATCAGGTCACTTAAGTGAAAATCAAAGGTAATTTCGACTATATGAAATGTTTCATCATGAAGTAATGAAAACCTTTAAAACCAGGCTCCCGTACTCAACTGTGATTCCACCATTTTTTCGGGTTAATCCTTACAGTTTCCTACTTATAAAGCAACATAATTAGAAGGAAGTATAAGCACCAACTAATCTAGTTTTTCCATTTACTAAAGAAGACATTGAGAAATCCACTTAAATAGTGCCCCAGCTCCAAGGTTATGTTGATAGTTAATTGGATTACAAACCTAGAAATCACTTCATTGGATTTTCTGTTCTCTGTTCAAAGATAGTGCACTTCATCTCTGGATGCTGATAACCTAACATTAAATCCAACCAGGGATTATAAGAAATCATGCCCGCCACTCTAATACACCATATCCCATCCTGATTAACTTAACTTTCCATTTAATAGTGTAATCTGATACACTATTTACCACTCTTCAGAGAATGGAGCAGCTCAAAAAATTCTCGTAGTATTAATTAGCATGCTCCTGAGAACTTGTGCATAAATTGATTCATATACTCCCATATCTCATTGTACTGTAGCATAACCAAAACCCTAGATTGGCTCCAAGGGAAAATGAAGGGCACTTAATAACACAATGAGGGGTTTAGGTTTCCAAGGAGAGATCACAGTGTAATAAAACAATTAATTAAGAGTAGTATGCATGAGGAAAATTTACTTGAGCAGGAGAGAGTTGCTTAGAGACACTAATAAGTGATTATTTCTTTCATTCGACAGTCAACATTACAGAGAAGCTCCATATACTAGTTACTGTCCTAGCACAGGCACCACCAGCTCATGGCTTCTGTAAAAGGACAGACAGTAAATATTTCAGACTTACAGGCCAGGTGGCCTCTGTCACCAGCTACTCAGCTGTGCCACTGTGACTTCATAGCAGTTATAGACAATATGTAAATCAACAGACAATGCTAGGTTCCAGTATATCTTTATTTATAATACCAGGCAGGTGGGCTGGCTGTGACCTACAAGGCATAGCTGCCAATCTATCTCTGTGATGTTTGTTGGGAGACAGTGGTGAACTAGGCCCAGAGGTTCTTGTCTTCATGAAGTTTACAGTCTAGCAGAGAAGACAGAAGCAGATAAAACTAAGTAAAGAAAGTAATGGGATATAATAATGACAGAGGTAACTTTTTTTTATTTGACAGGTAGAGTTTGACAGTGAGAGAGAGAGAGAGGGAGAGAGAGAGAACGCTCTTCCTTCCATTGGTTCTCTCCCCAAATGGCCACTAAGGCCAGCGCTGTGCCAATCCAAAGCCAGGAGCCAGGTGCTTCTCCCTGGTCTCCCATGAGGGTGCAGGGCCAAAGCACTTGGGTCATCCTCCACTGCCCTCCCAGGCCACAGCAGAGAGCTGGACTGGAAGTGGAACAACTGGGACTAGAACCAGGGGCCCATATGGGATGCCAGCACTGCAGGCGGAGGATTAACCAAGTGAGCCACAGCACCGGCCCCAGTAACTCATTTTAAAGACAGAGTGTTGGAACAGCTTCCACATTTACTGCTGTTAAAGCCAGCAGTTCAACAGGTTTTCAGAGAGATTTGCCAAAAGTTCTGATTATGGGGCCATATTTGAGAAAAACTTTGCATGCATGGATCTAGAATATGTCTCAGGGGGAATTACTTTGTGGAAAGTTCTTCTAGTCAAACAATCTTTGTTCTTGTAAGTATGGTTGAGAATAATTAGATCTTCATGTTAATCTTATTGGCACAAAAAGAGAGAAATATCAAAGTTGAATCAATGATTTACCAATAAATTTAGCTTCATCAATGTACAAAGGGCAACATACACACATTGTAAGCATCAAGATCCATGACGATATTCACTTTGCTTATGTCAGAAAGCTAAATATATTTGCGTTACATGTATAACATAAACTATGTTAATCTTTAAGGATTTCTCTTATTTGGATTAGAGGGGATTCTTTTTTAAAATAAGTATTTATTTTTTTCATTTTATTTTAAAATCAGACAGGAAGAGAGAAAGCAGCAGAGATAAAGAAAGAGATCTTCCATCTCCTGGTTCATTCCCCAAATGCTCGCAATATCCAAGGCTGGTCCAAGGCAGAAGTCAAGGGCCCAGAATTCCATTTGGGTCTCCTTTGTGGGTGGCAGAGACCCAAGTACTTGAACCATCATCTACTGTCTACCAGGGTGTGAAACAGCAGGAAGCTGGAGCAGAAGCATGGAATAGCTGGGACTGGAGCCAGGTACTCTGAAAAGGGCATGTGGGCAGCTCAAGCAGTGAGCAAAGGGCACATAGACAGCCCAAGTAGCGACTCTTACATATCATTACTAGAGAGTGCGTCATTCTCAAATTTTGTTTTTACCAGGAATTTTTACAGTGACAATAGGAGATGTATTATACAAGTGCTACAAGTGAGTCTAAATCATTCTTAGATACACTGACCAGGCTTTGAATTAGGTAATTAAACAATCTTCTTGTCACTAAATAAATAAATAAGATAAAGGAGCAGCACCTGGAAATAAGCTGATAAGGTACTGGCACCTCCTGATTAGCATCCTGCTGGGCTTGCTGCTGACAAGTCTGTAAAACTGAGAGACAGGGACACTCCTTCAGTGTGACTGAAACCAGCCCACCAGCAAGGTGCAGAGCCGCATAGGGGGTGTGTTACCTAATGTGGGTGGCTACTCAGATCATATCAGAACCTCAGCCTGGCCCATCAGATGTCATTTCTCACTAATATTAGGACTGATTATTTGAACTATGTGTCAAAACACAGTCCACTCTCTTTCCTATTTAGCACTTAACATTCCAGAATGACAAACAAGCTGTATGGCCAAGCTACCAGGGGCGTCACACGTAGAGGAGCAAAGCCAACACCTGGGGGCAGTAGCAAGCTGGTTGAGTTTTCAGTTAGAAATTCACAACCACCATTCTACTTCTTTACCTTTATTTATTCCTTTTCATTTTATTTGAAGGGGACTGGGGGGTGGGGAGGAGAGAGAGAGAGAGAGATAGAGGTTGATTTTCCATCTGCTGGTTCACTTCCCAACTGCCACAAGAACCGAAACTGGGCCAGGCCGAAGTCAAGAGCCTGGAACTCAAACAGGATCTCCTATGTGAGTGCAAGGACCCAAGAACATGAGCCATCACCTGCTGCCTCCCCGGGTGTGCATTAGCAGAAAGCTGGATGAGCAGAGTAGTGGGGACTCAAGGTAGACACTCCAGTAAGGGATGTGGGCACCCCAGTCAGTGACCTAACCACTGTGCCAAGGACTCAGCCGTGGGCTGCCACTCTTGAACTCTTATCTCTCTCTTTTACATGTTCATTAGGGACCATACCATGCTGCATAGCCATACGTGCTCAGAATATAAGTGTACTAATTAATACGCTGCCATAGAGCAAACCTCCACATAACCACCACCCGGATACAGACATAAAACCCTGCGAGCATTTAGAAAGCTCCTAGCTGCTCCTTCCTCATTATAAGCCTCTCATTCCCTCCTATGTCCTTGCTAAATGTCAACCCTGTTCTGCTGTTTGCAGTCATCACTCCCTTACTTTTTGAAATTTTTACTTCATTTTTTCATGATCATGTGATATTAACACAAAGAGACCAAATTCAATGTGGTTCATAGATACAATTCTAAGACTATAATGATATTCCCTCCCTCCTTCCCTCTCCACTTCTTTTTTTTTTCCCTCTTCCCTCCCTCTTCTGTCTTCTCCCTTCCCTACCCTGCCTATCTCCTTCCCTTCCTGCCTGCCTCCCTCCCTTCCTTTCTTCCTTCCTTCCAAGTATAAGTTACAATTCAGTTTAGTTTTGTCTCTTTTTTAATTCTCAATACCTGACTTCTTTGGTAGAGTTTACATTTTGCCACTTTAAAAAGGAATTTCTTTTTTAATTTGTATTGGGGTACAGCATTTCTATGAACATGTCACTATTCATTTTATAATTGATTGACATTCACATTGCGTTCAGTTCAAAGTTATTATAAATAACACTGAAATGAACATTCTTGGACATGATTCTTAGTAAATAAATGCGTGTGTGTGTTTTTTTTTTTTTAATATATACTTAGACAAGATTGGGTACATTCAGGGAGGTATGGCCGTAGACTTAAATATATACTTAGAATTAAAATTGGTGGTCCATAAAGTATTTGTATTTACTATTGTGTTAGCTAAATCTGATCTGCCTGTCACAGTGTTTCATGTTGATTTATAATCCCTGCAGAACCACATGAAAACCAGTGTTGCTCCATATCTTTTCTGCCACAGGCATTGTCAGTCTTTAATTTGAGTTTCTCTGTTCCAGCATAGGTCCAGCTCCCTGGGATGGGGCCAGTTCATGTCCACATGGTGAGCATGCAGTGGGTGAGTGCTGACAACCTCACTCACGTGTCTGGTAGTTGACCAGGCTAGGTTGGGACCGTGAGACAAACCAGATTTTTCACCTTCCACGAAGCTACCTGGGGTCTAGGAGGTCTGAGAGAACAGAGACCTGAGACACAATGTCCACACTGTCACACTGTCACCTTGGCTGCATTCTATTGGCCAAAGCAAGGCAAAACAGACTTTACCTTTTGATGAGAGGCAAAGTGTGCACAAAGGAGGAAATACGGCGGTTGATCTATAAACCTTTTCTCTATCTGGTTTCCTTTTTCCCATCAGTAGCAATTTTTCCTTAGTGGGAATATTTTATAGATTTTTTTATTCTAGTCTTTCACTGGTTAGTGTTTTATATATATTCTCCCACACTATGCAAACCTTTAGATTTTCTTTATGCAGTCTTAATGAACGGATGCCTTTAGTTCCAATGTAACCAGATGGGTGTATCTTTATATTTATGAATAGTGTTATTTGAGATCTGAGACCTTTTTTTTAAAAAAACAATCATCATCTATTCAAGCTTATATTCTATGTTTTGTTTTTAAATTTCTTCTGCATTCCCTTGAGAATTAAAGAGTTTGTAGAAAAATGGAATTAAAAGATGAATTTATTTTGATGCAAAGAAAGTGAAACACATGCATACTTTTTAAAATAATATTGATTCTCTATGAACTTTATGAAGATTCTTAGTATATAATTCACCAGGATTTGATTTTTGTGTATGGTGTGAGGTAGGTGTGAAGTTTGGTTTTCCCTAAGGACTTCTAATTTTTTTTCTAAAAATTGTTAAACATATTTATTTGAAAGGTAGAGTTACAGTGAGAGAGGAAGAGACAGCGAAGGAGAGACACACAGGCACAGAGAGGGCTCTTTCATCTCTGGTTCACTCCCCAAATGGCTGCAACAACTAGGGCTAGACCAGGCTAACGCCAGGATCCTGGGACTCCATCTGCGTCTCCCACATGGTGGCAGCAGTCCAAATTCATGGGCCATCTTCCACTGCTTTCCCAGACACATTAGCAGGCAGCTGGATGTGAAGTGGAGCAGCTGGGAGTTGAAATGGTGCTCATATGGGATGCTGGTGTTGCATGCAGTGGCTTAACCTTCTGTGTCACAATACCTGTCCCTGGATTTCCAGTTATGTCACCAGCATTTATGGAAAAGACCATCATTTCCCTACAGTTCTACAGTACCACTTTCCTTACAATCAATCATAATTATACATGCAAGATTGTTGCAGAAAACCAGTATATTTTATTGCTCTATTTGCTCATCTTTGCAATAATAAAACACCATTCTAAGTAGTGTCGAAATCCTAGAAGAAAAAAATGCTTCCTGCTTGTCTTGATTGACAGGAATGTCTTGGGGCTGATATTAATGGTGCAGTGGGTTAAACCTCTGGTTGCAACCCAGGCATGCCATATTGGAGTGTAAGTTCGAGTCCCAGCTGCTCGACTTTCAAGTCAGCTCCCTGCTAAGGTGTCTAACAAAGCAAATGAAGATGGCCCAAGTGTCTGACTCCCTGCCACCCATGTTAGAGAGCTAGATGGAATTCCAGGATCCTGGATTCTGGCCATTGTAGTCCTTTGGGCGGTGGACCAGAAGATGGAAGATTTCTCTCTCTCTCTCTTTCTCTCTCTCTCTCTCTCCACACACACACACACACACGTATGTATATAAATATGTATGCATATATAAATTAATAAATAAAACTTTCAATTAATACAGTACAATTACAATTAATTAATTACTACAGAAGTAGTAGCATATTAGGCCTTTTTATGTGCCTAATTCTTTGTGTTCTTTAATTAATTAATTTGCTTATTACATCATTATTTGAAATGCAAAGATACATAGACAGAGAAAGCTCCCATCCACTGGTTTATTCCCAAGTGCCTGCAATGTGTAGAGCTGAAGAAGGCTGATTGCAAAAGCCAGGAATGCAATCCCAGTACCACATGTGTGGCAGGGACCCAACCACTTGAACCATCACTGCTGCCTCCCAGGGTCTGCACTAACAAGACTCCAACCTCAGGATGCAACCAGGAATGAAACCCAGGCACACTTGAATGAGATTCAGGCATCTTCAAGCTGTATTTTAACCACTGGTCTGAACTCCCACCCTCTGGACATTCCATTTTAAACGTGGTTTGTAGAAATCACTTGAAATCTGTGTTTCTCTAAGATAAATAACTATTCATTTTTGTCTTGGCAGCTGCGACCTAGCAACTCAGAATCCCATTAATCCCAGTGTTTTGGATTGAGATATGTGGGGCAAAGGAGGAAACCCCAACAGCTTACACTCTGATACAGTCTATGGGATGTCTGCTTTTGGTTCAACCACATGCCAGTGTGCCACTGTTAAGGATCCCAGACCAAAGCAATAAGGGTTTATAACAGAACCCATCCCAGCAGACTCTGTACTGCAATTTTTTTTCAAGCTCCCCAACACTACAAGCTGACAACAGTTGCTTTTCTACTTGAGTCTCCTCTTCTAGATTGGAAGGTGACCACAATTTATCTCTTCCCATTGCATTCCTCCTTCATTTTTATTACATTCCACAAGTGTTTTATACATTTTTTATTACAGCATAATACTTGTATGCATTTCTGGATTACTGAGTGATCTTTTAAGACATTTACATGGTGGGTAGTGATCAAATCAAGGGAATTAACATTGCCACCTCTTTTCATTTCTTCTATCCAGAGCTCTCAAGTGCCACACTTGTGTTTCTTCATACAACATGTAATAGGTTGTTGTGAATTGCAGTCACCTCATAGCGCTGTGCCACACTGCAGCCTGTTCTTCCTGTCTGTGTCTTGGTACCTATTGTCTATCCCTTCCTCCACCCCAGCCTTCCTGACCTCCTGTAATCTGCTCTGCTTTAGCTTCAACACATGAGGGAGAACGTGCAGTATTTGTATTTCTGCACCTGGCTTATTTCACATAATATAATGTCCTCCACTCCCATTAATGTTGCTCCAAATGGCAGGGCTGCATAATTCTTTACCGATGAATAATATTACTCGTGTATGTAGACCACAGTTTCTTTATCCATTCTTTATCCATTTATCCACTGATGGAGAACAGGATGGATTCCATATCTTAGCTCTCCTGAATAGCACAGCAGAAAACATGGTGATGCAGGTATCCTTTTGATATGCTAAATTCATTTCCTTTGGATTTATTCTCAAAAGCAGGATGGCTGTATCATGTAACACTACAAAAGCATAGGCAACAAAAGTAAAAAGTAGGCAGATGGGATTATATCAAGCAAAGAAGCTCTGCATAACAAAAGAAACATTCAACAGAGTGATGAGACAGCTGACAAAATGAGAAAAAATACCTGTGAACTACTTATCTGACAAAGGACTGATATCTAGAATACATAGGGATCTCCAAAATCTTAACAACAAAACACAAATAATCCAATTAAAAATGAGGAAATGATTTAGAGACATTTCTCAAAAGAATATAGACAAATGATGAAGATATTTGAAAAATGCTCCATTTCGTTAGCTATCAGAAAATACAAATCAATATCACACTGAAATATCACCTTAACATAGTCCAAAATGGTTGTTATTAAAAAGATCACAAAATTAAAAATAAGAAAAAAATTTTGACAAGGGTACAGGAAATTAAGAACTCCTCTACACTACTTGTAGAAATACAAAGTAAGAGAGTTAGTTATTTTAGAGAACAGAATGGAGGGTCCTCATAAAACTGGCATTATTACATTTATTCCGACAAAAAAGCTCAGCTGAAGATAATGTGAAAAGATCTTTTTTTTTTTTCTGATACAAAGAGTGCCTGAAAATGTCATAACTGATTACAAAAGCAAGTCAAGGAAAACAGAGATCACTCATACAAGTGTGGCGCACAATGCTGACGCATAGAGGGGAGTTGAAAATATATTTGCAGAAACTCAGAACATGAAGCTCTTAAGTCATTAAACCAGGCATTTGAATTCATCTTCCTACAGAAATTTGATTTTCTTCACTTGTATCCTTCATTCCAAGTTTCCAATATGACATTTACCCCATTTCTCCCCAAGAACTTTGCTTCAAGCAAAAAACATTCTACTCATGCAACCAGAGACAGCCATAGAAGCAAACAAATAATTGGGTAACAAAATATGCCCTGGAATTGCGAAACCTCAATATTCACTAATGGAGATTTGCCTATATATATTTTATCTTAGAACATAATTACCTGTAGCTTTGAGGAAGAAGGTATTTTGATAGAAAATGTTAATACATTATCGATTGAAAAACTTGTGAAGTAGATATACACAATACAGCTTTTATTTTTTAAAATATAAGTCCATGTGTACACATATACATGGATACCTCAAAAAGTTCATGAAAACGGAACTAAAGATAAATTTATTTTGGCACATTTTAAGACCAATTTCTTTCTTTGAGACACAGAGTTGCAGAGAGAGAGGAAAAGCCACAGAGAGAGAGAGAAAGAGTCATTCATCCAATGTTTAATTCCCCAGATGGCCACAAAAGCTAGGAACCAGAAGCCTCTTCTGGGTCACCCACACAGGTGTAAGACCGAAGCACTTGGGCCATCCTCTGCTGCCTTCCTAGGCACAGGAGCAGGGAGCTGGATTGGAAGCAGGGCAGCCAGGACATGAACCGGCACCCATATGCAACGCCAGCATCGCAGATAACAGCTTCACCAGCTACACCACAACACCAGCCCGGTGAAAAAGAGTTCTGAAAACATGCATATTTTCTTCATAATATGCATTTTCATGAATTTTTCTGATTATCCCTCATATGAATGGTTTTTAAAATTTTTTTGCACCAGAAGAAACTTATCTTTTAATTTTATTTTCCATGAACTTTATTTTCCACCAACTTTTTAAAGTACTGTCAGATACTTAAGTTAGTGCTACACAATGGAGATGTGATTGGGCAAGAACTTATTTCCTGTTTCTATATCTGTTTTGTTTAGCATTTTACTTCACATGTGTTTTTAAAAATTTTTTAAAGATCTGTTTATTTGAAAGGCAGAGTTAGAGAGAGAGAGATAGATCTTCCATCTGCTGGTTCACTCCCCAAATGGCTGCAATGGCAGGAGCTTGGTTGGTCTAAAGTCAGGAGCCAGGAACTCCTTCCAGGTCTCCCATGTGGTTGCAGGGTCCCAAGGACTTAGGCCACATTTGGATCCTTTCCCAGGTGCACTATTAGGGAGGTGGATTAGAAATGGAGCATCCAGGACTCGAATTGGTGCCCATATAGGATGCGAGAGCCACAGGAGGTAGCTTTACCTGCTATGCCACAGTGCCAGCCCTGGTATGTTCTTACTAATAATGAAAGACTGAATTAGATTCTCAGAAATTGAAAATTTTACTTCCTCATTGATTTTCAACATTTTCTAAGTTTATTATTTTATCTTTGTCTTATCAGCAATGACAGTTTTCTCAAGGTGTCAAAAATTTCTAATGTGCTTGTAACACTTTATACCATTTAGATTCATTTGTTCTTCTCACTTCATGTCTAGTTTGGCAAGCACCTTAATCCCAGGGCACTCACCAGTCAACACTATGGAATCCCAAGTCTAGTATGGTTGGCATAGTAGCCAGCAGCCGGATTACATCATAGGCAATCTTAACTCTTAGCACACAAAGGCAATCTTTAGTGAAGACATTTTTCCCACTGCTTAAGCTTGCCTTTATTACATTCACATCCCAGAGGGGATCTAATTAATAGGAATATTTTTTGGTCTCATTCTTGTTTTATCTTATAACCTATTGATGCATTAGAAAAATATGACTTGATACAATTTGGTTCAACCGGTATATTGGATTCAAAAATGCCTCTCACAGTCCACGTCTAAATAAATTTGTACATTTTATAACATGAAATAGATACTTTAAAGGACAGAAATAATAATCAATTGTATGCTATCTGAACTATCCATCCCATAGAATTATATAGTAATTACTATGAAGGGTGACTTTACTAGTATCAAGGCAAAATCCCAACACTTGACTAGAAATATTGGAACATAAGATTTTTAGAAAAAAACACAACCAGTCTGTCAATCTCTGAATTTCCTTATACATACATTATAGTATTGGATCACCAGGGTTTGACATGACTAAGTAATTTAGTTTGTAATCGTATTTAACAGAATTTAGTTACATAATGACTAGGGCAGACTCATTCAAGGGTCCTTGCAAAATCTATAAAAACAGGTCGGTGCCGTGGCTCAACAGGCTAATCCTCCACCTTGCGGTGCTGGCACACCGGGTTCTAGTCCCGGTCAGGGCACCGGATTCTGTCCCGGTTGCCCCTCTTCCAGGCCAGCTCTCTGCTGTGGCCCGGGAATACAGAGGAGGATGGCCCAAGTGCTTGGGCCCTGTTCCCCATGGGAGACCAGGAGAAGCACCGGTGCGCCGGCTGTGGCAGCCATTGGAGGGTGAACCAACGGCAAAAAGGAAGACCTTTCTATCTGTCTCTCTCTCACTGTCCACTCTGCCTGTCAAAAATAATTTAAAAAAATCTATAAAAACACAAGCAATAAATTGGAATAGACATTAAAATATGTGCTAAAACACTTTTCCCTTTGAATCTGGATTTAAAATTTGACTGTTAATCGGTACTATGTTAGAGTATCAGAAATCATACAAAATCCAGCCACTTCTAAGAACTTGGCTGAGACAGAGAATTCTGAGCTCCTGAGGCTCATGAAAGATAAGACATGTCTATGAAATCCATCTGGTGGATTAATAGCAACTACAGCCTGCCTAGTATTCCAAAGTGCTTTTGATGTTCAAAGGGCTGTGACAATTGGGAACATCCTGAAAGAAAATCTTGTAAACTCAGGTCTTAAGGAAAATATTTAACTTAATTCATGGTTTCTGTTTTACTTTCAAAAGTGGTAGAGCTTTTTGCAAACATCAGCAGTTCATTGCTTTTTATTGCTGAGTAGTATTTCACTTACGAATATACCACAATTCAGTTATCTACCCACCAATTGATAGACATATTGGTTGTTTCCAGTTTGGAGCAAGTATGAACAGAGCTACTATAAACTTTGACCTACAGGGACTTATGGGCATTTTAATTTCTCTAGGACCAGAGAAAGGCCATTATAGTGATATAATGAGAAATATTTAAAAATTAATTTTTGACTCCCCCCCAGAAAAGTCTATGATGTGTACCATTTGTAATTCCTGTGGTGTGAATACTTCCACCTTAGCCTATTTGTAGCTTCCAACATGACATCACTCATGCAGTGCTAGAAATAGATACACGTAGCTGGGGTTACAGCACAACACTGGCTGTACGTAAGTAAACATCTCACTTTATAACAAACTGCCAAATTGGTTTTCAAAAGAGCTTTGACATTCTGCATTCCCACCAGACATTTATGAAAGTTTCAACTGCTCCACATGCTAGCCAGCATTCAACAATGTTCAGCGTTGTTTCCCTCAACTTTAGCCAGGCTACTATCTGTTTAACGTAATGTAATTGTGATTTTGTTTTCCCAGGCAGTAATGATGGGAAATGCCTTTTCCTATGCCCATTTGCATTTTCTATCTCTTCTTGCTGAAATGTCTGCATTAGCCCACTTGTATTTTGGAGACAAGCCTTTATTGGTATTAGACCGTAAATATTTTCTCCCAGTCACTGACTTTTCATTTTCTGAACAATGTCTAAGATTTCTTAACAAAACGCTAAGAATTTTAGCATTGATAAAGTCCAGTTTTCTTTGTTTTTGCTTTTCAGTGCTATCATAAAAATCTTTGCCTAACCCAAGATAAAAATATCCATGCCTACATTTTCTTCTGAAAGCCAAATGTCAGATGCAATAGCCATTAGTCGCAGCTCATGTTTGAACCAATTAAAATTAAATAAAATTAAAATTTCAGTTCTTTGGTCACATAAGTCACATTTCAATTCCTTAAAAGGTTCATCACCTAGTGGCTATCATACTGGGCAGAGCAGCTGCTGGACTTTTTCTTCCGTTTTCAATTTTGTATTTGAACAGCATTTCCCTGGAAGCTTTGTAGTTTTAGGTTTTACCTTTAGACTTGGATATATTTCAAGTCCATCTTTTTTTTTTTTTTTAAGATTTATTTATTTACTTGAGAGGCAGAATTACAGAGAGAGAGAGAGAGAAAGAGAGAGAGAGACTTCCACTGGTCCATTCCCAAATGGTGGTAACAGCCGGAGCTGGGCTGATCTGAAGCCAAGAGCCAGGAGCTTTTTCTGGGTCTCCCACGCAAGTGCTGGGGCCCAAGCATTTGGGCCATTTACCACTGCTTTCCCAGGCCATAATCAGGGAGCTAGATCAGAAGTGGAGCAGCCGGGACTTGAATCAGCACCCATGTGGGATGCTGGTGCCGCAGGTAGATGCTTAACCTACTATGCCACAGTCATAGCCTCTCAAATTCTTCTTTTTGAAATTTATTTGAAGGAAAGAATAAGAGAGAGGAATGGGGTGGGGAGAGAGAGATAACTCTCACCTTGCCAGTTCACTCTCCAAATATCTGTAACAGCCAGGTCTGGGTCTGGTTGAAGCCAGGGATCTGGAAATCAATGTAGATCTCCCATAAGGGCAGAAGGATCCCAAGAACTTGGCCATATTCACTGCCTTCCAGGTGCCTTCCAGGAAGCTGGATCAGAGGCAGAGGAGGAGCTTGATTCCAGACATTCCAGTATGGTAAGTGGGCATCCCAAGCAGTGTCATACCCACGGCACCTGCACCACAGTCCCTGTTCCTCAAAGTAATCTTTGTGTATTATATTATTTTGCTTTTGCATATGGATTTCAAGTGGTCCCAGCAACAGTTTTGAAGCCTACTTTTGTTTTTTGCATCCTGTAATTACTGTGGGTGACAGTTAGACACAGGGCCTTCCCTGGAGACTATTTTACCCCTTTCAAAAAAGGCATACCTAGGAATAGCATATTAGATACTAACAGCTGTGGCTGAATTAGGCTTGCCAAAGATACCAACTGTGTTACCTACTGTACTTTATTTCTCCCACCAACATCTGTTTCTGACCAAATGTCTATCAGGCCCCAAGGGATTCATTTGGTTTGCATGGGGAGGCAGCTGGAATACATGGGAAAGGCAATCTCTTGCAAAAAAACTACTGAAGAGTCTTAAGGTATAGAGTTGGGTCCCTGAAGATAGACCTTAGTCAGCAGGAAAAGGGTATAATTATAATTTTTTTCTTACTGTTCAAAAGTTTATTTAGCAGAAAAAACATCTTTTCACAATCACTTTGTTGTTTATCTTGTCTCATTTTAATTCTGCTGTAGTGAATAAAGTAAATATTCACTTCTGCATTTTATCACCATACCTCTCAGGGGTTTTGTACCCTTGCATTTCCACTTCCCTGTTCATTAAACTTTAATAAAGATGTTTATTTTCTTGCTTAAAGAATTATCCCAGGGTTGAGATAACCTCACCTTGATTTTGTGACCTTTTTTGAAATCAACCCTGGTAGCAATAAAATATTCCTTTAACTGGCAGAATATTTTTGAGTCCAAAAATTCATATGTACAGTCTTTTATCTATTTGCAAGGTCTCAAATATTCAGGGACTTTAAGTATGACTGAAATGTGTATCAGCCAACATCTCAGATTGGACAAACTGTTGAGATCAGGGTTTGTCAAACTCTCTTAACTATTTCACTGTTTGTTCCCCACATAGTCTCTATCACAACTACTCAACCCTACTGTCTTAGCACAAAAGCAATCACAATTTGTAAAAAAAAAAAAAAAATGAGCTTGGTTATCTTCCAATGAAACTTCATTTCGAAAAACAGGCTATGGAAATTTCAGCTTCAGGCTACAGTTTGCTGCCCACGGTACAGAGTTCTTCACTCTTATTCCACCAAAAAAGAAAACAAAAATTCTCATTTGAATGCAGTTTGATAAAATGTAAAGATAACTCATTTAAAGACAACATTATATATCTTAGGCATGCAATATTTTTAATCACAATATAAAATTAATGAATTTTTCTGTTACCACATTTTACAATTTGTATGTATATTCTTTTAATGTAAAACTTCTATATTTTATAGCGGGTGTTTAAGCAGTTAAGATGCTGACATTCCCACATCAGAGTGCCTGGGTTCAATTCCAATCTCTGGCTCCTGACTCTAGTTTCCTACTACTGGGAGTCAGGGCTAATGGCTCAAATAACTGGGTTCAAGAACTGTGGGAGGTCTGGATTGCATTCTGAAATACTGGCTTAAGCCCTGGTTCAGTCCTGGCCACTGAAGGCTTTGGGAAGTGAACCAGTGAATTGGAGTTCTCTGTTTTGTATTTCAGATAATTTTTGTAAATGCTATATCGTAACATAACATTGAACATTTGACATAACACTGAAAACATAAAAATGGTTAATTGTTAATGTAAGAATTATTAGGAAATTATCCTTGGAATTGTTTAATCTAAGCCCATTGCTTCTGTACACAAACACTGTTGACCCAGATCAATCTGAACATTGGCAATCTCCTAAGCCTTTTAATGACCAGAATAGGAGTCTAATATAAAATGGCTACTGAGTCCAGAATGTGACAATCAAAATAATAGGGCATAAAGATTTATTATACACAAGACAGTCTACTTTTAGACTTTAAATTTCTGTATTGTAGTGAAAACACATGGAAGACTGATCAGTTAATAATAAAACACACATACACACACACACACAATAAAAATCTTAAGCCAATGAGAAGCAGCTAACTGAAGGCCCGAATTCAAATCTTGACTTTGGGAGCTACTTATTAACTCTGGGATTTTGGAAAACCACTTATACTCTCAGTGCCTCAGTTTTTATCATCTGTACAACAGTGGAAATAAAATAATCTACCTCATGAGATCATGAGGATCAAGTAACATGACCTATTAAATGTATTTAGAATAGAGCCTGGAACATAGCAAACAGTGGATACTGGCAACTACTGTTTTATTATTTTGACATGATGATGATGTCAGAGTGATTAGCATATTCAGGGAACTGAAGGACTTTCCTGGACACTAATTCAGCACCAACTGTCAGCATGATGAAGGCATACAAAAGATGCTAACTGTTACTGGTGAATAACATAGATGAATTAACACTTCCCAAGAATTATTCACATTTCAACACAAATTCAATGTCTAAACTTGTGCAATGAATCACAAAAGCTGGAACCACAGTGACACATAGTTAATAAGCATGTTTGACAACAGGGAGATCTTTAAGCACACTTACTCCACAATGTTTGTCAAATAACGTTAGGCCAGGCCTTCCTGCAACTAATTCCCCTACTATCTTCCTATATGTTGAGCGTGGACGGATCTGAGCAAGGCTGCCCCACACTTGCAGCACCTGAAGCAAGTGTACAAATGGAGACCACCCCACGCTGGCCCCCTTCTTCTCTCTGTCTGCATCCCATCCTCTACTGTTGGGAAGCCAAACACATGACTTTGGACAGCAGAGCACTTGCTACTAATCCCAACCCCTGGTTACTCCATATGTGCACATGTCCAGCATCTTTCTCTGACCCTGAGAGTATGACCATAGATTCTTGTAGGGGATCTTAGAAAGTGGAGTAGAATGATGGTTCCCAGGTGTGGGGGTGGGAATTGGCCAAGCAGATGTTGGCCAAAGGATACAAAATTTTGGCTAGGAGGGATGTGTTCAGGAGAATGAGGCACAATAGATGATTATGGTTAGATATAAGGCATGAACACTTACAAGTTGCACAGAGTTGATTTGAAGTGTTCTCGTCTCAAAAAAGAAATGGTAAGAATGTGATGGGATGGATATATTAGTTACATGGATATAGGCATTCCATGATATTAGACATCACTTTGTATATCATAAATATATGTAATTTTTTATTTTTCCATTTAACTAACATAAAATTTCTACCCAAGTACAATAAAATTACTAAAAATAGTCTTAGAGTAAGGATCATAACGTCCAGGAAATAAGGTCAGGGCACTTGTACTGAGAATCCTGGAAACATCAGTTACCCAGAGCAAGGTGTGGTCGGGAGGACATGGGTTCTGGATGGACACAGTTCTTGATGCTAAGATTCCAAATCTATGGAGAGGGGCACAACCAGAAGGGAACCAGAGCTGGACTCTCCAGACCAAGTCCTGGAGTGCAGGTTAGCTGGCTTGGATTCAAGAGTGGTACAGACTATAAGACACTAAAGGGAAATCTAAGACTCAGGGAAACAATGTGACGTGCCTCTTCGCAAATGGCAAAAATAAGTAACAAACTGAAATTGCTTGCAAATTCAGGCATGTTTTTCCTACTTTCCCAGAAACTGATCAATAAACTTCAGATAACTATAATATACAATGGTAAGTTGCCTGATTTTTGCATCATAGTCTCCTGAGACTTAGTCCCAGGTAAACTCCAATAATTCAGTATGGGGAAAAAGTATTGTCAGCAAGCTTTCTATTAGTTAACTGATATGAATGTCTCTACCTGGTATTAGGATTATTAAAAGTCCTTCTATACACATAATTGAATGGTTGAACAGAGAATTACAAGATGCTGCAAATTTGGAATACCACAGTTTGCTGAAAGGCTGATAATTAAATGATCATAAACCAGCAGCCTTTTAAATCCGAAGTGCAGAGTATTAAAAAAATTAGAAAGTCATAGGAAAGCTTTTAGCCCTTACATTTTCAGAGATGCTATCCATCTCAGAGCTTTCCATCTCACACCAACCTCTTTCTAACTGACACAAGGCAAAATGAAAGACGCACCACACTGAATCAAAAGGCAGGCTAACTTCCAGGGCTGAATCGTCAAAAAGCTACAGCTGCTCTAATACTCCCATCTTTATTGTTGTGAAAAGCAAAATAAAATCTTTCATGCATTTGTGACTTTCATAAGACACTTGATATTAAAATGATCTGACCTCAGCCCCACCTTGAAGCATGTAGAGCCATTAGATGCTGCTTGCCCACATCTCCCTAGAACCAGCCACTTTGAGGTCTGTGTTAACTTGAGCTTCCAGAAATATGCTCAGGGAGTGACTGACCATATCAGATTCAGGAATTACCCAAGCTAAGGCAACTTCTGCTCAGATGTTTAGGGAGGTTGCCAGGGTTTGGGTGAAGACTTTATGAAATGAGCCTGCAAATGCCCCTGGAGAAACCATCCCCATTAGAACTGTCATCCACCTCTGTCATCTTGCAAGACTAGGGCAGGGCTGCTCTTGAGTCCTTGTGTGCTCCCCTTCTCTCTCCACTTCAAATCACAGAGGGTCAGTCTACTGAAGAACCATTCTGGCTTGGCAGTCATGACCTCTGATGTCTCACCCATTGGCATCTTGACTTCTTTTTCCTAGAGTTCTAAACCCCAGGGTTTTGAGGGCTTGGCAGGTGACTAAACGCATGGTGCTGTTCTCTGAGAAAACACCTGCATGCGGTCCTTCCTAGCCTTTGGTTTCTGCTATGGTTTTTCTCTCATCTGCCTCTGAGATACAATGCCATGTATTTCCCTTACATCACTGCCCTAAGACTGGAAGTGTCTCAAGGAGGCAGATGGGATCTCTCTCACCCCTGATTTCATGGCAGAGTGCTTAAAACCCAGTATGTCTCGGGAAATATCCCCTGGGCTAGTGAATGGCACACAACAATAGAATGCTTAGAGCTGATCTGAGCAGAATGTATTCTCAACATTCATGAATTATATGGTGACATGCAGAATTAGACACCAAATATGGGACTAAGATTTGGAAAGCAAAACTTCCCTTAGGCAGCTCTGACAGTCCCAGGTGAAGCTCAGACCCTCAATCTACATGCCTACAGTCCTCGACATATCCTCCCATCATAGCCCTTCCAGCAGAGCATTAACTCTATATACATTTCTGTCAGCACATTCCCACACCTCTGCTACCATGTGCTCTGCAAGGCAAAGATGCCAGTATGTGACCAGCATAACCACTGCCTGTAACTATTGGCTATCAAAGACTGGGTGACTACATAAACCCGTAAAAAAGACAGAAGTCTCTTAAAATCTCTCTGAGATGCAGAAATTAATTTTTCAAGTTTTGAAAGTTTTTATTTATTTGAAAGGCAGAGAGAGAGGAGGAGAGAGAGAGAAACTCTTCTATAGACTGACTCACTCCCCCAAACACCTGCAACAACTAGGGCTGGGCCAGGAACTCCATGCAGGTCTCCCATGTGGGTGAAACTCAGGCACTTCAACTTCCCAGGGTACACATCACCAGGAAGCTGGATGCAAAGCAGAGACAGGACCCAATCCCAGGCACTCCAATATGGAATGTGGGCATTGCAAGCGATGGCTAGCATACTATGTCCCAATTGTCATGCTATGTCTCAATTGCTATTCTTCCCATTTTATAGTTTGAAAAACTGAAGCTTAAAGTATTACAATGACTCCTCCCAGATCACAAGCTAGGAAGCCACATAGCATAATAGAAACATCTACCCTTTCTAAGAAAACACCAGTCATGTAGTTATACATAATAGAAATGTTTTCAACAATAATCACATTTTAGAGCTGGCATTGTAGCCAAGCAGGTAAAGCCACCACCTGTGAGACTGACATCTCATATGGGAACTAGTTCATGTCCCAGCTGTTCCATTTCTGATCCAGCTCCCTGCTAATGTACCAGGGAAAGGCAGTGGAAAATGGGCCAAGTGCTTGGGCCCCTGCCTCCCACATAGGAGACCTGGAAGAAGCTCCTAGCTCCTGGCTTCAGCCTGGCCCAGTCCCAACCATTGAAACCATTTGGGGAATGAGCCAGCAGATAGAAGATATTCTCTCTTGCTCGCTCGCTCTCTCTCTCTCTCCTTCTCCCTCTCCATAACTCTGTCTTTCAAAAAAAAAAAATCTTTAAAAAAATGTCTCACTTTAAAATGTCTTCGGATGGGAGGTATGCTTTTATTTTCTCTTTCCCTATTTGATGCAGTCAATGGCTGACATTCATCGTGATCCTCTTAAGACAGGGAATCCAGTGCAAGGTTTCATTTGAAAGGAATAGTGTCATTCCGCACAGTGAGAACCCAAACAGCCCTTCAGAATCAATGGCCAGTATGGACGGTCCAACACGGTGTTGGCCACTAAGAACATCACATTGAAAATTCCCATTTCACATTTGGGAAAACTGAGGCTAGAGATGAACAAACTGCCAGCACTCATGCCTAGTGCAAGGGGAAGTGGAGTCTGGATCCATAGGTTCCTGACAATTGAAGCCACGCTCTGTACTTGCGAGCTACAGGGAATCTCTCTCCGTGAGCTTCTGCCACACTTTTTCATGCGCTTCCTCAGGGAAATCAGCTCATCACGGCACCTGTCCATGGCTCTCTAACAACCTTCTAGGAAGCCCCCTTACTTACTTTACTTTGACTACGCTCATCCAACAAGTATTTATGGAGCACTGATTAAGCACCAGGCCCTGGGCACAGCAGAGAAGAAGGCAGACAAAATATCCTGCCCTGTGTTCTGTCCAACCATAAGCTCCACACAGGCAGGCACCTTTTGACCTTTCTTTTCTGCTATCAGTAAGAATGAGTGAGCTGATTAAGTCTACATGGATGCAAAGTACCGAGTCATCACTTTGAGCCAAAAGAATATGAAGCCAGATGATACATAAGGAGGCATTTCATCTGAGGCACATTTTCAGATAGATGAGAAATGTTTAGCAGTGGCGTACTATTCAGTAAACACGGAGCCAAACACAGATAGGGCAGGAAAACAAACAGAGACAATAATTTATTGTGTTTACCCTAACAGAAGTAGAAACTAATTGCTGTGCAACCTGAACATAATTGTCGTGGCCTTGAGGCTGAAAGGTGTTCATTTCAAATAAGGGTTATTATGGGAAAGCAATGTCATGTGTAAAAGCCTGTGTTAATGAAGCTGAATCTGTAATTGTAATCACGAGAAAGCCAGCCCAGGTTAGACTTCTTGTTGCTTGCATGTCTGGTGATCATTTCTCTTAGGATATTCTTATGGTGAACACAAGCACGGAAAATGCATCTATGGTGACAGCAGACACAATTCTTTAGCTTTAATAAGAACAATCCCAGAGCATCTGTTATTAAATCCCCGAGCTCACAGAAGCACAGTGTAGACAGAAAGGACCATTTAGTGAAAGAAATATTCACTCCAATCCCCAGATACCATTTTACCTGCTGAGGGTACCTGGGGGTATACACCTGCTGAGTGGTAATTGGATGTTTTCCAAACCCTCCAATCCATCTGATTGCTCTTCACCATTGCCTCTGAGAATAATTTTCCCAATCCTCACTTCTCAGGTATACACATGGGCTTTGTGACTCCAACTCCCTCAAGGTGCTGAGGGCAGGTTGGGGGAAGAGAGAGAGTTTGTATATTATTCTAGACATACTCCATTTTAATGATAGTGTGTTTTTTGTTTGATGTCCATTTGGTTGGAATTTTATGGGTGATAACTTTTGATTCCAAATCCCATCTCCACTGGGTATATCCACCTCCCTCATCCTTGGTGTCCTGTGCTGGGAAATGCAGGCAATGCTCCTCCCTGGCAGAATTGTGGAAACAGCAAAATAAAACAATCTATCTACAGCATTTTTAGGAAAGGAAATTCTCTGGACTGAGCTCTGCTATCCTGGCAAGCCATTTCACATCTCGGGGCCATCTCCTGGGTCTAAAAAATGGGGACACCAACTGTGCCTACCTCGCAGGGGATCTTGTTGGGATTAAAGTAATTAATCCATAGACAGTGCTTAACACTGTACTTAAGACACAGCAAGTGCTCAATAAATACTACTATTAGTGCTATTAATACTATCAGTGTCACCTAACAATTATTGTCTTCATTACCAGGTGGTTTGCACAAAGGCCAGTACTAGCATCTTCAACTAATGTTGATAGTCCACTTTCTCACCTGTACACAAGATATGCTTTTCTTCCTAATACTTGTTGTGAACCGAGTTTAGGGAATTCTGCTTGTTTTGTTTATTCATTGAACAACTAGTGATGGGTCCCTACAATGAATAAAACACTTCCCAGGTGGATCTTATATTCTAATAGAGGAAGTGAGATAGTTACCCACAAACTCAGTAAGTAAAATAAGTGAACTACATAGGATGTCAGAGAGAGTCATTGGTATAGAGTAGGTGAATACATTAAATAAACACAAACCCATCAAAGCTGGAAACCATACCTGTTTGGAATTCGAGTTGTGATGGGTCTAATATTTTTGAAAATGCTAATATACTTTTCATTCATCTTAAATCAGGATACCTTCCCTTAGCGAATTTCAGTTGCTCAGAAAAAGAGTAGGCATCATTGGCAACAAAACTCTTGTTGCATGTTGAATGTCAGATTAGATTGATATCTAGTCCATAACAAAGATAGACTCCGACAGTCAGGCATTGTCAAAAGAGAAAAAAAATGATGAGTTCCCAAAGCTCTTTTTTCATATCAGGCAACAGGCTTGGTATCTGTGGGGCTATTCTACATGCCAAAGGCAAAGTAAACTTAAGATACAAAATAAAGTTAGCTCCCATCTAATGGGGGAATTGAGACTGCTTCTAGGAAGGTTTTTAAAAAGTGAATTATTTATTATCTACCCCTATCCACTTTTGGGGACCAGTCCTCAAGAGGAGTAATAAAAACACCAAGCTACATTGCTATGGAGTACCATAAGAAGGTTATTATCTGATAGTCCCAGGAGAATGCAACTAGCTGTGTGCACCCTTCTGACATGGGGCAGCTGTAGAAGAAGGTATCTGGCCACATACGACTTAGAGAGAAAGAAACTCCACTGACTACCCCATCCCCCTAGATCTCACTATGGTGCTTCACGCATTGCTTATGATACGGGAGAGATTCAAAGTTGCCTTGGGTAAAACGAATGGTAGAGCCCAGAAGAGCCTGTCCTGTTTCTGCTAGGGGAATTTTCAAGATCTTTCTGATAGCTGAAATAAGGCAGATGGACATACACTAAATATCACCATGGCTAAGACCCAAGAGGCTCTCCTGAGCCAGCAGGAGCTGAGTCACATCAAGTTATGGAGTGAGAAAGAGAAGTGCAGAGGAAAGCCACTGTGGAAATTCAGCTTTGACTGAGAAACACGTACCGAGAAGACTCTCAGCGACCAGGTGGAGAAGAAGGATCCCTGCGGAGACCAACCAGAGCCCAGGGAACAGTCCAGCTTCCTCAACCTCCAGGACAAAACACAAAGCTTTCCTCCTATACCTAAAGTCATCCTGGATTTTTGGGAAAGACAGGAAAAACTTTTGAGACTAAATAAATGAACACTACAATGAATTTCAACCACCAGCTTGACTGAATATGTATCCAAAGGAGACTGAGCTAATCCGAAAAGATTATTTAAGAAATATCATGGAACAAAATACTTAAAATTAAGCTTTGCCTAGCCAGTCTCCTTTGGCTCCAGACGACAAAGTGAACTGAGTGCAAATCTCCATTCTGGGGTGGAAGAAGACTTACTGAGCAGTTACGATGTGTCCTGCCCTGGTGGGTATCCTCAGGGAGCCGGCTTGTTTTATTTTGGCACATTTGTGGAGTACAATTGCTATTCTGGTAGGTGTCCAGATATTAAGAGTTTCTGTTATGACTTTTGAGAGCTGTTTGTTGGAAGGAAGAAGTGTTCTTTTGCCTGTTCATGTACCTATAAACTCTTAGAGGAAAACTGCCTCATCAGCCCCATGAAAGATTTACCTGAGAGAAGGAGAATTTACTGGCAGAACGTGGCTCAATTGCCTTCTTCCACTCTTGCCCATTTGTCACAAGAGAGCTCTCATTGACTTAAAACTCTTCTTCCCATAAGCTGAAATCTCTTCCCATGCTGGTCTCCATTCATCCTAGCTTCTTTCTGAGAAGAGTTCCTCCTGTCCCTCTCACAACCTTTCGATCTAAGGATCACTTAATCCTCTGGCTGCCCTCTCTGACTTTATCTGTGTAATAAGTCATTGCTGACTAAGCTCTTTTTCATTATGGGTATATATTTTCATTTTAGCAGGTCTAATTCCAAATCTTGAACCAGCAATTAAATCAGGAATTAAATATTTTTCTTTTCTTTTCTTTTTTTTTGACAGGCAGAGTGGACAGTGAGAGAGTGAGAGACAGAGAGAAAGGTCTTCCTTTTGCATTGGTTCACCCTCCAATGGCCACCACAGCTGGTGCACTGCAGCCGGCGCATCATGCTGATCCGATGGCAGGAGCCAGGTGCTTCTCCTGGTCTCCCATGGGGTGCAGGGCCCAAGCACTTGGGCCATCCTCCACTGCACTCCCTGGCCACAGCAGAGAGCTGGCCTGGAAGAGGGGCAACAGGGACAGAATCCGGTGCCCCAACTAGGACTAGAACCCGGTGTGCCGGCGCCGCAAGGCGGAGGATTAGCCTGTTGAGCCACGGCGCAGACCAGGAATTAAATATTTTTTTAAAATGTAATTAACTAGCACCAGCGCTGTGGTGCAGCGAGTTAAAGCCCTGACCTGAAGCACCAACACTCCCATATGGGCGCTGGTGCTAGTCCCGGCTACTACTCTTCCAATCCAGCTCTTTGCTGTAGCCTGGGAAAGCAGTAGAGATGGCCCAAGTCCTTGTGCCCCTGTACCCACGTGGGAGACCTGGAAGAAGCACCTGGCTCCTGGCTTCAGATTGGCTCAGCTCCAGCCATTGCAGCATCTGGGGAGTGAACCAGAGGATGGAAGACCTCTCTCTGTATCCCTACTCTGTCTTTCAAATAAATAAAATAAATCTTTTTTTAAAAAAAGAAAAAAATGTAATTAGTTAGTTTGAGAGACAAAAGAGCAAGAGCAAGAGCGAGAGAGAGAAAGAGAAATTCCCCCATCCACTGGTTCATTCTCTGTACACCTGAAATAACTAGAATTGGGCCAGACCAAAGTCAGGAGCTAGGAACTCAGTTTTGGTATCTTAATTGAGTGGCAGGGACTCAAGTACTTGAGCCATCACTTACTGCCTCCCAGGGTGCACCCTGGCAGGAAGACTGAATGAGAAGTGATGCCAGGACTTGAACCCAGGTAATCTGATATGGGACTAGAGCAATCAGTGTATTAACAACTAAACCAAACAGTTACCCAGTGACAAAATCTTTAGGCATCAGAAAAAAAGGTCTGTGTTTCATTCATTGATGCCTTCAATTCAAATAGAGTAGGAACACATACCTTATGAATGCTGGGTGTCCTAAGTTGTTGCAACCAGGGAGAGCTCGTAACATAGGGGACTGTGATTAAGTTAGCGTGTGCATAGGGTACCAAAAAAAGCTCTTAAGAATTGGGCTTGGGGGCCGGCACTGTGGCACTGTGGTTTAAGTCGAGGGCTTTATCAGCATGAAAGACCCAGAAGAAGCTCCAGGCTCCTAGCTTTAGCCAGGCAAAGCCCCCAGCTGTTGTGGCCATTTAGGGAGTGAACCAGTGAATGGAAGATCTCTCCTGTCTCTCCTTCTGTCTCTCCCTCTCCCTCACCCTCTCCCTCTCCCTCTCTCCCTAACTCTATCTCTGCCTTTAAAGTAAGTAAATACATCTTTTTAAAAAAGATTTGAGCTTGTGTTAGGGCATTTGGGAGATCTGGGAAACATGATTTTGCTGTGTGAACTGGACATATGTGTACTTTTTCTATATGTGTCTCATTGGCACCAAGTCCTCTCCTTTCCAACTTTCAATTCACTACAAATTCCCAGTTTAAAATCACCTTCCCTTTGGAACTTTAACCTCAGAGGGCAAACCCTTTCTGTGGCATCTGGCAAAGCATCTGGTCCCTAAAGACGCAGGATGACTTTTAATTAGATGAGAGCATCGATTAATCTGCCCAACTGAGATACACACATTTCCAAGAGATGGAATAGTTCTATGACATGGTATCTCACAATTCTTGACTAAAAACGAGAGATGCTTAAATTCATTGGTAAAAAAGCAATTCACTCACACTGACCATTATCAGGGAGTATTAGGTGGCTATTGTGATTTGGATAGCACTTGTGGTTTTGTCTGTATTCAGGGATGATCACAGAAGCATTATCTTGATTGACTACCATCGCAGAGTGGCCTTGTCTGATTATGAAGCTCTGGGAAATTGTTCATGTGAGCACGAGAATATCAGGGTCCAGCTAATAAGTGTAAGACCTATTCCTACTCACAGGACTGGTTTTCCATTCATTCCTTTGCGCATTCAATCATTCATTTACAATGGTTTATCAAGATTTTTTAACTCATTAGTCTGCATAGTTGATGTATTACTTGTTCCTGACATGAGAAACGAAGCTCTGTAAAGACAGCACCTTGCTCATCATTGTATCACCAAGTGACTGATCGATCAGTGCCAGAGAAAGCAAGCACCCAGCAGACTGGTACATGCTGGAAGGTCTTAAAGCAGAAACTGAGAAGTTAAATTTCATGGCTCAGAGCACTGGTGAAGAATGGACAGTAAAGTTACCCAGTTGTTCCAGACTCTGAACAGCAAAACTTTCCATGAAAGAAATACATAGTATTTCTATGTACATAGTTTTTAAGGTGTTTCAAATGTTCTCAGAGCTATCCATCAGGGTATATATCTTTACTAGACTTTTGCAAACTACACACCAAGCTATTTAAAAATGCACCCCATGGGAGACCAGAAAAAGCACCTGGCACCTGGCTCCTGCCATAGGATGAGTGCGGTGCGCCGGCCGCAGCGTGCCGGCTGTGGCGGCCATTGGAGGGTGAACCAACGGCAAAAGGAAGACCTTTCTCTCTGTCTCTCTTTCTCACTGTCCACTCTGCCCGTAAAAAATTAAAAAAAATAAAAAATAAAAAAAAATAAAAATGCCCTGATCCCAGAGCTCTATTATCCCTAGAGTGAAGTTGGTCAGTGTCCTCTGTGGCCATCAGAAAGGCCTAAGGAAATATTAACTTCCATTGTCATTTTATAGGGGTATCTTTCAGCTAAGATTGACCAGCTGATTAGAACAACATTAGAGAACAACAACAAAAAGTGTGCTTCATCAAGAATGCTATTCTGTAATAGATTGTTGTTGTTTTTTTTCAGACCCACTTTCAAGATGATTCAGCAGTTGCTTGATTGATATTTGACTCAGATTAGACTATTGTGAAGAACAATATTTCTCCCATGTATCTGAACACAAATATATTTTGGTTGTTGTTATGGAAGGAAATCTGTTCAAAGAGGTCAGATTTGGGCTCAGCGAAGCAGAAGTCTTCCTGACATTGATTGCCAACAACATCACCAAAACTTCCTGGTCTCTCATCCATTTCTTTGAAATGTATGTTTCCTCAGCTGGGCAGATTAGTTGATTCTGTCATCCAAATAACACTCATCCTGCCACTTTCTGGACCAAATACCTTGCCAGATGCCATAGAAAGGTTTTGTTTTTGTTTTTGTTATTTTTCCTTTGGAGTTATAGTTACAAAGGGAAATGGTATTGAACAAGGAATCTGTAGTGAGCTGAGCACTGGAAAGGACAGGGAACTGGTGTCGCTGGGGAACATGCTGAAGAAACAGACACCCAGCAGCACAGGGGCCCTGGTAGAGGGGAACACACGGCGAAAGCTACAAGATAAGAAAAATAGCATTCACTAAAATTCTTTGCATGTCTTTAGACCGTGGTCTCACATCTTAGATTTGTAATTCTAGTGACATCAAATCTTCACAAAAAGTGAATTATTAGTACTTCACTGTGTAATTATAATACAGTTTTGCCTTGAGCTACCATGGAGGAAGCAGGGTGAAAGGTACATAGCATCCATACTCTAACACTGTTTCTTAGCAATGCATGTGACTCAACAAGTGTCTCAAAGTGCTTAGTTTTTAAAAACAGGGACATACATCTTATAGGAATTTTTTTTTTTTTAACGTGCTGGAGAGAATACTTGCACACAAGCAAGGCAAGCAATGGCATCTCAGCCATCACAACTCCAGAAACCCTGAAATTCTCAGCTGCTGCAATGGCTGGCTCACATTAGTCGCTCTTCACAGCTTTGGTGATTGAATGAATGAGGGAATTAGTGAGTAGATGGGTCCTGGCTGCTAACCTTAACTGCAAAGTCTTGGTTATTATGGTGAAATATGCACTTTGTGTTTAAGAGGGGGCCCTTAGGAGGTCAGCCAGCCAATTTCATTTTCAGAGATCACACATATAATAGCTTCTGTGAATCATGAACACGTTTTATAACTAGAAATTGTAATTCAAGCCGGGATTGTTTATATTTCTCTCTTTAATATTTTATCCTTCATTCCTAACAAGACCTAGCCCAGACATCGAGAGACCATGTAAATACTGTTGACTGAATTATTAAAAGGATTCTCTCTGAGAGCATCAAGGACTACATAGACTTTTCTAGTTAACATTTCCATCTAGGCAAGAAGGGTCAAGACCACACTTCAACCACAAAGACCGGACTTGGCACAGTCAACCCTGATGATGTGGACCCTGGCATTCGTGGCTCCATTTTTTTCTGGAAGGTTTGATTAGTAACAAAGTATTCAACATCTAATATATATATATATATATATATATATATATATATATATATATATATATACACACACACATATATATGTATATGTGTACATATATATGTGTGTATATATATATATATATATACACACACATATGGGGATCTAACTTTTCTCCTGTACACTGCACTGAAGCCAGATGAACACATTTTATCTTCTCCAAGATGGGCCAAGACTCCACACAGGGTTTTAATGTTTATTCTGATTAACTAATTCACCACCAATCTGTCCATCCATTCATCCATCATCATGATGAAGAGGAAGAGCTAATATTTATTATTCACCCAATTTGTTAAAGCAGTGTTCTGGAAATTTTATGCAATTCATATTATCTCATCTAGTCTGCACAAAAAGCATAGCTACCACTTTAGAGATGAGTTGGTATAGCATGAGTAATGGCTTTAAGATCATTTGGCCAATGCTGATAATTTTCAAATTTAAAGTATCAGCCTTGACCTTTCTCTTGAGTTTCAGACTCATATATCCAACTTCACTCCAATATCTCCAATTAAATGCCTCGTAGGCCCCTTAAACAGAGTATATGCAAAGCCAAAATGTTGCCCAACCTCACTACCCATCCCAGTAACAACCTTACACAAATCCCCATAAAAACCTCAGGACCTTCTGTCTGAGTGAATGGCATTATTTATTCAGGCCAGAAATGGTAGAATCATCCTGAAAGTTCCTTTCCACTCACTCAACATCCTAGCTATCAGCATAGCTGATCAGCTTGACCTTCAAATAGAAACATAATGTGACTGCTTCTCACTATCTCCAGTGACAGCACTGTAATTTCTCAGCTTGTTAATTGTATGGGCTCCATGTTTTACTCTGTGTTTGACTTTTTGCAGAGAATTCAAATACTCCTTGGCTTAAATATATCAATATATTTATTTTTTATTCCTGTCCCTTAGACTAGCTTCAATAGGTTAACCAATCATTTCATTGTTAATTTTCAGTAGAAACACTAGAAAATCCAGAGATTCAAAATTGCTAGACTAACAGAAACTAAGAAATTATTTAGCACTTGAATCTCATTTTACAGAGCAGGAATCTGAAACTCAGGAATATTTGATGACCTCTAAAGGTTAAACAGCTAATAAGTAGTTGAAATTAGTTATATACTGAGGAACCCTGGCTCCTGGCCAACGCTTTATACATGATGTCACACTATCTCCACTTGTCTGGTTGCTATGAGTAGAAACCTCTATATGTGTCACAGCCACAAATGATCAATAAAACCAAAATCTATGGAATCATAAATTATCTGGATTTGCCTGATATCATCAGTTCACTGTGGCTGTGGAAGCAGTCAGATAATACAACTGCTATATTTTTCAATTCAATTAACTTAGGTTACAGATGTTCTCTAAGTACACATTATTTTCAAGTCTTCATTACAGTATTATTTATATAAAAATCTTTTAATGGACCCAGAAAATAATAACCAGCAACATTAACCTTTTAAGTGATGATAAAGACTGCCTCAGCAAAAATAAATGTTATTACTCCAAAGTAAATTTGAATGATTTTGTCAGATTTATGTATCAAGGAAGCACAGGAAGGCAGAGTTATGGTTGTAGCCCCAGAACCTAGCACATGGTATCCACTCAGTAAATATTTATTGTATTGAACTAATAAGCAAATGAATGCTGCCTATCACAGAAATGTTTATTATAGGGAAACAACACAGGCATTGAATAGTAAGGGATAGGATATACAATCCATGGAATATTTTATAATTAAATAAAATTCCCATGAAATAGAGTTATACATTGACTGGCATGGAAAACATTCAAAATGTGTTATTTCATTACAAAAGTAAATTTTACAGAATTTATGTTTATTATAAATATTCTTTAAAGATGCAGTTGGAAGGATCAGTGGGCTGGATGAGTGGACAATGGATGGATTGATGGACAGAGGGAAGGGAGAAAGCAAAGGATGAAGACAAAACTAGCAGAGTATTTTCTAAAATGTGTTCTCTAGGTGATAGCTTTTCTACATTTTGTTTATAAAGTGAAATGCTTATATTAACATAATTATTCTTTTTAAAAATATCTAAAACAGTCTAATTTTATCGGCACTATCATTTCCTATAAATGAGAACCAAAACATCAGGAGTTATTATTTTCTTTAACCACCATCAACAACGAAAAGACCTTCCAAACCAAATTAACATCTATTTCCCAGCATTTTCAACTATTGTCTACTGAAGCATCTGGTATGAAAGGTTTATGGATTTTGCAAATCAGATTCAATTTCTTTCTAAATGCAATTCCCGTACAACAGTAGGTATCCAATGGTAACTAGCAGGGTTATTTGAACAACGCATAAATATTTCATAGTGTGAGAAAAGCCACAAATGCCAAACTCTAAAATGTCTGCAAACATGCAAGATTTCCAGTTCCAAGAATGTAATTATTGTCTTGGGATTTGTGGGGTGTCTTGTTGAAGACCCTTTTCATCTTGATAAAACGATGATCTTGCAAGGAGAATAATGTTCTAACATCCCATGTTAACCTGGATGATTCTGATCAAGCAGAAAGATTCTTTTAGTAAAGCATTTAAGAGAATTTTACCCGAAGCCTTTTGCTATCTGGTAGCTTCAAAGAATCTCTTTCCAATAGGCCACTGTCTGGGAACACAGTTTATATCACAACAGGCTGTGTGACCATGAGTATGAAACTTCAGAATTATTTTTAGCAATAAGCTGCCCTTACTCTTTAGACTAAAGAGTCTAAAAAGGCAAGTACTTGCTTAAAGGCAAATAGCAGTATCTCACATTCCTTTCCTCTCATCCTCATTATGGAGCAACAACTTTAAAAAAAACCCAACAATTTAGATATGAATTTTAAAATCAGAAGGGGAAACGATAGTAAGAATACTTTTTATATAGTTGGTTGATCTCATGAGTTAAGAATAAGTGAAAAATAAAAAGCTAGAATGTTGTTTTTACATAAAACAGTCAGAAACACTTCCAGTAATGAGGCAATTGAGAGAAATATGCAGCCCGTGCCGCTGAAATCAGAGAACAAAGACAAAGACAAGACCCTCTACACACTGCAATGGACTACCCAGAAAACAACTTGCTTCTCCAAGAGGCTCCATGAGGTTATTAATCCTTGACACTGATCATATCCTCCCCAGATGAAGTCAGCCATGATGCCCTGAATAACCTGGAGAATATTCTGGAAGTGTCTGTGACTATAGAACATTGTGGGAAAGGCAAGAAGGATGACCTTAGGAGGTTTTCGTTCTGTACCACTAGTCCATCACAGCATCAGGTCATCCTCCACTTCCAGATGTCTTGGTTAATCACTAGCTATTTCAGTATTTACAAACAGGCTGTGCCTCCTGTGAACAGAGAAAATTCCTTCAGGGCAGGAAGGATAGTGGTAGATATGATCAAGATCAGATGTGCATTTTTTTTTTCAAATAACAGAATTAATGCTCTGCTTTTGAAAGAAAGATCAAACTGTGGCTAGAATTTTCCATGATGGGCACACCTGTCAAACATGTGTGGAAGTTTCACTGAATCAAGTGTGGAAAGAGAATAAGAAGAATATCGAGAGCAGACAGGTAGCCTAGCAGTCAAGATATCCATGTTCCACCCAGGACTGCCTGGGTTTGATTCCTGGCTCTGGCTCCTGAGCCCAGTTTTCTGGTAATGCAGACCCTGTCAGACAGCAGTGAGGGCTCAAGTAGTTGGGATCCTACCATCCTGTGGGAGACCTGTCTTGAGTTTCTGGAACTCTACTTCATCACTGGCTGGGGCCATTGGGATCATTCCTGGCGGGGAACTAACAGATGAGAATGATTCTCATTCTCTCTCTCTTCCCCTCTTTGCTCCCTCTTTCTACATCTCTATTTCTTAAACATTTCTTTAAATTTTAAAATTAAGAATACTAAAGTCTTCACTTTGGAGGAATTTACTGAAATCTCATTCAAATACAGAACTTCCTTTCCCTAAGTGGTTATGAAGTCTAAATAAATACATAGCAAAAAAATTGGTTGATTAGAATGGGTCGATATATTCTTTGAAATGGAGAAAAATACAAACAAAAGTCACTCCAAAGCTCCACAGAAAGCAGGATCTAGAGCTCCAGTTTCTTCTAAAGGTTAAGAGTGGTGATAACCATAAGGAGTTATATAAGATAGCTTACTAAGAGACTGTTGTGTTTAATAGCACAGTCACACTTAATCTCTGGGGGGAACTGCTGAAACGCCCACTTCCATTGAGACACTATCATTCACCTATCATTCACCTTGGCTTGGTTCACACTGTGATCTTCTGTTCATCAACCATCCCAGCTACTCTTCAGAAGATCACAATCAACATCAAGGAAGTTTGGCAGGGTTGCCTCCTTTGTGATCTTCCCATTGTCCTAATGAATGTGTCCAGATTTATGTAACCTATTTTTACTGTTAATTTTAGTCTCACAATCCTCATCTGGAAGACAAGGACTGTAATACCTAACTCTCAGAAGGTATAAAAAAAAAAGTTAAGGCCGGCGCCGTGGCTCAACAGGCTAATCCTCCGCCTTGCGGCGCCGGCACACCGGGTTCTAGTCCCGGTTGGGGCGCCGGATTCTGTCCCGGTTGCCCCTCTTCCAGGCCAGCCCTCTGCTGTGGCCCAGGAGTGCAGTGGAGGATGGCCCAGGTGCTTGGGCCCTGCACCCCATGGGGAGACCAGGAAAAGCACCTGGCTCCTGGCTCCTGCCATCGGACGAGCGCGGTGCGCCGGCCGCAGCGCGCCATCCGTGGCGGCCATTGGAGGGTGAACCAACGGCAAAGGAAGACCTTTCTCTCTGTCTCTCTCTCTCACTGTCCACTCTGCCTGTAAAAAAAAAAAAAAAAAAAAAAAAGTTAAGTGAGAAAACCCAGACATACAGTAGGTGAGAAAACACAATGGAAGCCCATTTTGTCATTCAGACATTATAATCTCAAAGTAGTCCATACATGTTTATAGCACATACAACATTCTAAAGCAGCACACAAGAATCTAACAAGATATGATTTTTATGACCTGGAGTTTGGATTATGGCTGGGAGGCAAAAAATGCGGCAGTGTCTCTAATGCAGAGCGCATGTTTACAAAGGCAATAAGAGGACAAAGAACCAAAAAGTATAGGGAAAAAGGCAGCCAACTCCCATTGCAGTACAAGTCCCCAAATGCTTAAAATCAAAAGTATTTTGGATTTTGATTTTTTTTTGGATATGGGAATATTTGCATATACATAATGAGATATCTTGGGGATGGAACTCAGTCTAAATATGAAATTCGTTTATATTTCATATAGACCTTCTACACATCACCTGAAGGTAATTTTGTATAATATTTTTAGTATGCTTGTGTTTAAAAAAAATTGTTTCTTTTATTTCAAGGGCAAAGAGATAGAGCAAGAGAAACAGAGAGATCTTCCATCTACATGTTCATTCCTCAAATGACCATAACAGCTGAGGCTGGGCCAGGCTGAAAGCAGTAGTCCGGAACTCAATCTGGGTCTCCCACATGGGTACTAGGGAACCAAGTACATGGATTATCATCTGCTACTACTAGGGTGTGCCTTAGTAGGAAGCTAGAATCAGAAACAGAGCCAGGACTAGAACCCAGGCACACTGATATGGCACATGGCATCTCAAGTGGTATTTTAACCACTGATCCAAACATCCACTGCTGTCCCTGTGTTTTGACTGTGACCTCGCAGCATGAGGTCAAGTGCGAAATTTCCACTAGTAGTGTCATATCGACATTCAAATAGTTTCAGATTTTGGAACATTTCAGGTTTCGGTATTTTAGATTAGGGATGCTCAATACGCTTAGGAAGTGTTATTTCAAGGGACAAAAGATCAAGGGTTGGAAGCAGAGCTTGAAATCTGGAGGCACCCTGAAGAGAGAGTTTTATGGACAGGCTTTCCAAGATCAGGGTGTAGCATAAGCAAGTGTATAGCCATACCCAAAGGTAGCAGAAAAGACCTTGAGTTTAAAAACAAACAAACAAAAACAAACAAACAAACAAAACCTCATACATAGAGAGAAAGAAAGGACTTCTCCTAAGCTGGAATGTGAATCAAATTCCTCTAATAATCTACTTCCAATGCTAAATACATAAATACTTATATTTAATGTACAAAAATAATAAAGTAACTCTATTAGACATGTGTCTGTCACACATACTTTCCTCCATTAGGAAACTTTCCCCACTCAGAGACCTTGTAAAGGGATGCCCCAGGTAGCTGCGTAGTGTATCTACCACATCATACATTGGGTCACCCCCAGGACTAAGACGAACCAGTCAACGAGCTGGCAAGGAATCCATGTGGTAAACTGTCATGAACAGCACTGCCTACACAGATATGAGCTGCACCATTAAGATTCAAACTCCCTGAAATTTGAAGAGGAAGAAAATATATAAAGAAGAGACTGCAGTGGCATATAATTTTGAAAGTGTGCAAGGAAAAGAAAGGCTCCTGAGGAGTAGAGGGGCCAGGTGGAGCATAAAGCAGACAGACTGAAGAATGAGCTGAATATATGAGAGGTAGAGACCAAGAGGAAACGAAAGTTTAGAGGTTTAAAACAAACCAAAAAAAAGAATGACTGAAAGCCAGCTGGTCGACAATGAGCCAGAAGCAAGAAAACATGTCAGAGAAAGCCGAAACCAAGAAAATGATTCAAGCCTGTAACTGTCAGAGCAACAGGGAACTTCCACTGCTGAGACTTGTGGCGTTGCTCCCCATGCATCTCCGTTTGCCATGATCCTCATCCATGTTACTACACCTGCTCACAGATTCCCAGGACAGCCCATTGACCTACTGGCCATCAACACCCATGCACCTGTAACAATCTTGTGAATGTTGAATGCCACCAAAAGAGCTAAATTAAGCCAAAGTTAGCTTAAGAAAGAACAAAAAAGTCATTGATAATCTCAATCTCACTGTTCAGACAAAATGATCATTTGGGAGTATTCCTCTCCAGTCTTTTGGAAGCATAATTTTATTGTAAGTGGTTTTCACACAAAATCTATAGGATACAGGCTATTAAAATCCAGTTAATTCAAGCAAAGACAAAAGTAATTATCACTGAAAATATTTAACTACTTAGAAATTAATAGGTTAAGGTTGGAAGCTTGTTGTAGTTGAGTGGCTCAATTAATTTCCATTCCTCCCAGAATGAATTTTGTTTCTAGATAGAGCCCTTCTCTGATGTAGAAGCACTTTCTCATTCCATAGATGCATGAAATAAAGCATGGCCTTCGCACTCTTTCATTAGGTCTCCTTTAATGCTAGTGAGCATTTCACAAGTACAAAGAATGGAGTAAAACAGAAGGCTATGAACTACATTCACATTAAATATTCATCCCTCACAAATTAAGATACAATTTTCTACTAAATGTTAAGTGCATTCTTATAGCAGCTCTGAAAGGCAGGTAGGACACTTCCTCCTAATATACAGAAAAGTGGGTAAACCAAGAGTGGCAGTGACTTCTTCAATGTCAAACAGAGGGGTGATCAGTAATGACAAGGTAGGGCTTGGGAGCCCTGAAGCTCCAATGCCATCAATTCAGTCCTCCTTCTGATGCCTCCAAAGACTTGAAATGGTATCAGTCTCTGAAGAAATACTATGAACACAGTACTTTTCTCCATGCAAGACACTTGAGACAGACAGACATAAACACACTATCACAACATAAAAATGAAATCGTTACCATAGACAATTACAACGTAGAGTATGTTTTGATACTAACTTCAATTATGTATTTAAGTCCTCCAACTACCGAAATAGTTTAGGCTCCATTTGACAGACATGCCAATAAGACTTTGAGAGTCTGGTGTCACAAAGTTAGAAAATGCTGTACTTAAAACCTGAATCCAGGTCTCTAAGACGGCAAAGTTCAAACTTGTAACCAGCGAGGTATTGTGCTTCCTATATTTATGGCTTATAGAAATTGCTTCAGGAAGAAAAATGACCTGGGCTACTAAAAATTTGCCTTTTTAAAAATCAAGTTCTTGTCCCCAGAGGAGTTGACAGAGTCAAAATAACTACAAATTTGCTTTTTCACTTAGCTTTTATCAAGAAATTTAAAGAAGCAGTAGAACAATGGCAAAATATCTCAAAAGATATCCATGTGGCTTATTTAATTCTGTGGGTGGTGATTTTTCTTAGATGATTGTATGCATTTTTTTCTATGAAAGATCATGGTTCTTAGCCCAGCATTGGCAGTGTTGATGTCACCTTTACTTTACCATCCATTTGGGATATAACTAAGGGTTAGAAGGTTGACAACACCTTAATGGCTGCTTCTTCCCAATATGTAATAACAACAGCATTTGCTTCTAATAACTCCCTTGTTAAAGTCCTTGGGACTTAAAATGGTGTAAAATGAAAGCAAGTCATTATCATTCCATTGTGGTAGACTTCTCTTTGTGGACTTGAATATAATATCCTAGCTAGGTTTTCCACATTCTTGTCACAAACTACAAATTGGTTTCAGAATCAGCTTATGGAAAAGGATGAGAGGAAGGAAACTCATTGAATGTGACTGATAGTCTATTAGCCTAGGAGTAAGAGTCAGTATCAGAAACTCAAGACTACAGTGGAAAGTTAAAAAGCAGCTAATTTTACCCCTGGTGCCTGTTAGTATGTCCAAGACAGAAAGGCAAGTACTAACTGTGCAGCCGGCACAAAGCAGAAGACATCAGCAGCCAGTCTCAACGGTGGGTTGTACACAAAAGAAATAGGGAGAGTCATAGCTTTACATACTGTTCTGGCAACAATGCTTATTAACCCCAGATCCACCTTCTATGATTCTACTTTGTGAAGTTCTCAGTCTTACGCATTCGATGTGCACCTTTTTTCAGTTGTCAGCATCCTAGGAAAGGCTATCTATGCATGTTGCAGGGACCAATGTTTACAACAGAGGCACCTTGCGGCAACAATTCCAGAGGACTGAGAAATGGAATATTCAGTAGTTTAAAAAATGCTCTGGAATGGCAAATACAAACATGCCTGAGTAAGATGATTTTTTTTTTCAGACTCAAGAAGCAATTTTCAAAATTCAAAACTGAAGCAATATATTTGGGAAAAATATAGGGGGTCAGGAGACAGCCTCAGGATTCAGATAGATCTGATTTGAATTTCAGGTCTAACATAAAACATACTACCCAAACTTGATTGGATGCTTTAAAACTAGTATGGGAGTGGGCATTTGTTCTAGTGGATAAGATGTCAGTTAAGAAGAAGCCCACATCAGAGTACCTGCTTTGATTCCTGGCTCCGGCTCAGGACTCCAGCTTCCTGCTAATGCACAGCCTGGGAAGCAGTGAGTGATACTTCAAGAAGTTGTGTCCCTCACACCCAAGTAGGAATCCTGGATTGAGTTCCCAGCTCCTGGCTTCAGCATGGTCCAGCCTCAGCCATTTGGGGAATGAAAAAGTGGATGGAAGTACTCTCTTTCTCTCTCTCTTCCCTTTCTCCCTTCTTCCTTCCCTCCCTCTCTTCCTCCTTTTCTTCCTTCTTTTCCTCTCAAAAAAGAAAAATACTAGCATCGCTGAGCAGAGCATTCTTGGATAACATAGCCACCTAGCGATGTTACATTTAATCATATCTAAGTTCTCTTTAACTGCAAGGTAAATGGAAAAGACAAAAAATGAAGGGGTAGAAGATATATTATTGGCCAGCGCCCCGGCTCACTAGGCTAATCCTCCACCTGAGGCTCTGGCACCCCAGGATTCTAGTTCCAGTTGGGGTGCCGGATTCTGTCCTGGTTGCTCCTCTTCCTGTCTAGCTCTCTGCTGTGACCCGGGAGTGCAGTGGAGGATAGCCCAGGTCCTTGGGCCCTGCACTCGCATGGGAGACCAGGAAAAGCACCTGGCTCCTGGCTTTGGATCAGCACAGTGCGCCGGCTGCTGTGCTCTGGCCATGGCGGCAGCCACTTGTGGGGTGAACCAATGGAAAAAAGACCTTTCTCTCTGTCTTTCTCTCTCACTGTCTAACTCTCCCTGTCAGAAAAAAAAGATATATTATTTGATGTTGCAAATGAGAGTCAGCATGAAGCTGTGGAGAAGCCCTCTGGCCAGCCCAGTGGACTTTGCTGTTAGTGCCTGATTCTTTATGGTATTTCCAGGGTAACCTGGAGTAAATCACTTAGCCCCAGGAGATCTTTTTTTTTTCTTCCACACACTGTAATATCAGGTTGTTTCTCACTTTAATATTCTGTAAATCTATAAAAATGTCTTCTTCCTATAATAGAGCTATAGGAATAAGTTATCCTTCACAAAGCACACAACAAATAGCAAATCCTACCCGACGGAGCTCCTTTCTGCTGGTTTATCTACTTATTTTCTAAAAAACCAAGAATAACAATGGACTTTCTGGAAAGTTCCTTTGGAAGCCTGAATTTAAATGCAAGTCAATGCACAGAGTTTTTTCTTTGGAAATCTTTCTAACGAGCCAGGGAATAACATTGATCTGAATCCCATATATTTGTGTTGTTCCCTTCAATTGGCCAGAGTTTTCTTACACAACAAGTCATGTTTTCCAAACTTTGGATAAAACCACTCACTCAACTGTAGACTCCTAATTGTACAATTGCCCACAGACATCTGTCAGGGGTGTAACAAGCTCCATTGTCTAAAACTAAGCTAGCGAAATGTGGGAAAACTCCATCTACTTTATCTCAACGCCATTGATGTTTACCTCATTCCATGACAGAACCTTGACTGGTCTTTTATTCTACTTGACCTCTTACCATAAAAACAGGATCTATTTTATCTCCTAAACATTTCTTAATTCTTCTTCTTGCCATCCCCATTTGATCTTTTCACCATGGGTCACCTAGACCCCCACAGTTCCACCCACCTAGTCACTATGCCTCTCACCTTTTCTTCAAATCCATATTCCATTCTCCACTGTCACAACAGCCAAGCCAGCCTCTGCTACTCCTGTGGATGGGTCTTCCTCACTTCAAGTGTCTGATACAAAACTCAAGGACCTTGACCACCTGATCTCTGCTTGGTGCTCCAGCCTCACACCACATACTTTAGACTCCAACAATACCCGGTTGCTTCCATTTGTGCTTTTGTTCATGCCTGCCCGGATGAGAAGTCCACCTACTGTTACTACATCTGGCCAGTCACCTGGCTGACTCTCTTGCATCTTTTAAGCCTCATGTAAAGGATTATACTTTCCAATAAAAAAGAAAGATAAAAAGCATTAAACAATTCTTGCAATGTTCTAAGCAAATTAAATGTATTAACTCATTTAATTCTTATAATGACTATATGAGTAAAGTACTGTTACTATTCCTATTTTAGAGATGGGAAACTGAGGCATGAAAAGGCTAAGTGATACAATTAGCAAGTGACAGAGCTGACATGGGAACTTAGGCTTCCTAGCTCCAGAGTTCTGTTCTAAAGCACTACACAACATGTCCTCCAGGGAGTCTTTCTTGATTTACTGTCATTAGCCCATTCTCTCCACTGGTGAGGCATAGTTACTGCCAGATACAGACCAACTGATTTCCATCACAGTGAATTATCTGTTTTGGTATACATATATCATGATTTCCTAAAGCAGAGTTCTAGCAATACCTCCATTGGATTATTCTGGTAATAAAAACTGCAGAGTTCAAATTGTTTCCCTTCTTAAAATCACCCAAAAATGTAGAGTTTTGCACCTCATTCTAGACCTACTGAACCAAAATATTCAAGGAGAGAGCACAGAAATCTGCTTTTTAAACAACCTGTCTAGAATATACCATGAACAACAGTATAGGGGATTAAATCAGATAACACATGTATGGTATTTGGACCACAGGTTCTCAGTTAATAAATGCTCAAAATAATTAGCCATTATTATTTTTATGGTTGCCCTTGTTATTGTTTGATACGAAGAGAAGAGAGTAATAATAAGGCAAAATGAATTTTCTATTCAGTAAGGAACACATCAGAAAAAAGACAAAGCAAACAATGCTACTGGAACCAGTAACACAGGAGATCTTTTTTGATCAAAAAATATGTTTGGAGGAAATAAGAACTTTGTGGTTTCCAGTTCCATGTTCTTTGGGGTTAGTGTTCAGTAAACCACAGGGGGAATAAAGACATAGATACGTTTTTATTTTAGCAACGCTATTCCTGAGAATAGTGGCGCCTGCTTAAGTAATATGACCCCAAGTACAGGAATTAGGATGATTAAAAATGTAAAAGCCTAGAGCCATCAGCACTGTCATACTTTGAAGTCTCAGCCTCAAAACAGCAGAAATAGCCAGAGAATATAAACAAGAGGAATCTGCTTGAGCAGAAATATGACACAGAGAAGTAAGTATCTGATTCTGGAAAAGAAAATTGACATTAAAGTTCACCCCATGATGAGTACATTAAAACCTTTAATAGATATAAATTCTTATTCCTTGCTGCATTTTTTACTTTATGTGCATCATTTATGAAAATCAGCTATATTGGCAGGTGTCGTGGCTTAATAGGCTAATCCTCCGCCTGCGGCACCAGTACACTGGGTTGTAGTCCCGGTCGGGGCGCCGGATTCTGTCCCGGTTGCCCCTCTTCCAGGCCAGCTCTCTGCTGTGGCCTGGGAGGACAGTGGAGGATGGCCCAAGTGCTTGGGCCCTGCACCCCATGGGAGACCAGGAGAAGCACCTGGCTCCTGGCTTCAGATCAGCGTGATGCGCCGGCCGCAGCACGGCGGCCAATGGAGAGTGAACCAATGCCAAAAGGAAGACCTTTCTCTCTGTCTCTCTCTCTCACTGTCCACTCTGCCTGTCAAAAAATTTAAAAAATGAAAAAAAGAAAGAAAATCAGCTAGATAACTAATCTATCATCAAATAGTCCATTTGAAATTTTTTTGAGTTGGAAGTTTTTGTTTTGTGTGCATTAGCTCCTAATCTTGATCAACAGTACCCAGAGCCAGGAACCTGAAAAGATTTGTTGTCTTCAGGTACTGAAGATATTGCTTACATGTAAAGAATTGTAAGCTTGATAAAAAGTCAAAGGATGCAACAAGAAGTGGATGGAAGTCAAAAGAGTGACCATGCCTGTCTTCATGGCTTTGTTTACATATCTCATAGTTCCTTTATGGGAAGAATGACTGTTCCTAATCCTATTAAAATGTTTTATGCATGTTTCTCACACCCCTGGGCAGCAGAGACAAGGTCTCCTTCAACTTTGAGTCATCAGATCTAGCATGGAACTGGCAATCAATAAAGGATTGCTGAACAGGAAAAAAGGGAAGAAGAAAAAAAAAAAAAAGAGGTAGGGAGTGGCCGAAGTTTGTTAGTCGATGGTGACAATACCTAGCAATCTATAATTAAAAGTGATGAAAATTCCAGGTTTCGAATAACGATATAATGAATACAATTCTGTAAAATCACCCATTTAAAAAATAAATACTAAATGTATACCATATACCAGAGACTGTGCTAGTTTCTGCAATTGTTTCTCTTACATCAACAGCCTTAAAGTTAGTTTTTAAGTTCATCCGCCTAACAACAGTCAAAGAGCGCAGAGCAGCCCATTTAAAAGATATTTAACAACTCCAATTGGCTGCAATTTTAAGTTGCAAATTGGCATAAATGGTCAATGGCAAGTTGGCCATCATTTCAAAAAAGTAATGTGAATAATACACAAACATTAGCCTGCATTGATAGACATATAGCATTCCAAATGAAGAATGATTTTGTAAAAGGAAGCCCAAATCTTGATACTTTAGTCCAATTCTGCATCCAGAAGACAGCGATCAACTTGTTAATTCTTTTAATAAATATTTTTGGAGCACCTAGCCAACATGCGATACTTTTCTAAATGCTATCGATAAAAAATGAACATAACTGCATTCCTTACTCTCACTGAGCCTCCAGTCTTGGAGGCAGAAGAGAATTACACTTTGAATGTAAAGGAAACTTCTCACTGCAAATGGGGAAGTACACAATGATGTATTAAGTAGTAAGAAGCTGGCGAGCGAACATGCATGCATGTCATGAAGAATGGATAAGAATTGGAGAAAATTAGGAAGACCACAGAAACATTCTAGGACACTTACAGAAGTAAATCCTTACCCGAGACATATTTAGGATGACTACAGGATGCAAAACAAGGATCAGAATGCAGATATGACAAGGAAATAAATTCACATTTAGTCTAAGAAAAAATAATCTCACTGTCGGTCTTCAAACTGAATCCTGGCCAGTCTAATAGAGACAAAGAAATTCTACTATACAACCCTATGCCAGTCACCCTAGAAAAATCCACAAGAAAATCTATTGATCAGTTATTCCAGGCATAGTTGGCCATCTTACATGGTGCTGTGTGAGACTCTAGCATTAACTATTTAACCACTATTCTAAAGCCTGTGCCTCAAGCAGATGTGTCACCACTTCACCTTGACAGAGATCCAGAGGCATTGCCCTACAAACGCACCCAGCATTCCCCTCCTCTAGTCATCCCCTGATATTTTGCTCATCTTCCTTTCTGCCCTGAATTTATCAGGTCACCATCATGGGTTACCTTGCCTCAATTTACTCTTCACACTTGATGACTTTTTATAATCTTATTAGATATCCAGAATCATCTGAAGGTCTTACGTCCAGAAAACCAGGAATTAAGTCTAAGTTGTAAACTCTACATAAGAAACATTTGGCTATTCTATTGCCTTTCAATCTGTAGCTGGAGTTTCCTTCTACCTGGCCATTCTGTGCAATGAATTTACTGCTCATGAGTTTATTTCTTACATTTTCCAGAACCACCTCATTTATACACCATTCCTGCCCTACTGAGAGAGAAAAAGATGGTTATAATTTTAGGTAGACAGGTATTCAAAAGAAGAAATAGAATGTTTATTAATATCTGCAGGCAAGTGAATATCCACTCTTTGCACTTATGTATTCCTCAAACAAATATGTGTTAAGTAGTTACTATGTACCAAGCACCATTGCGGAAGCTGGGAATGCAGCAGTGGATGAAAGATAGCATTCTCTGCTCTCATAGAACTAATATACTTCATTAGTCCACAGAGAAACATGCACCCACATGCATGAACATGGATACCCACACACTGCTTTTTCCGATATAAAATGAAATGCAAATATTTATTGTATAATTTAATAAATTTACATATGTATCTGTATATATCTGTATATTTTGAATACACATGCATGTATATATGTAAATTTATATCTATCTGTATATATACATATATACATATAAAACATATATCTGTATATATATGTATATACAGATTATATATATATCTTTGCAACCAATCCCACAATCAAGGGCATTTGTCCTGCTACTCTATAACCCCTGCTCTGTCCCCTTCCAAGTAATAACTGAGCTTCTATCTCTTATGTCTGTGTTTTTTAGAAGTTTATATAAGTGAAATTATGTAGTATGCACACATTTTGCCAGCATAAATATTTTGAGACCCATCGAAGTTGCACATATCAATAGTTTATTCTTTTTTGTTGCTAAGTAGTATATTGTTCTTTGGCTATTCACAGTTTACTTCTTTACTCATGTGTTGGTAGACATTTGGGTTGTTTCTAGATCTTGGCTAATAAAAAGACATATATGGATACATTTGTATTTATATATAGATATATCCAAGTATATTCATACAGACCTATTTATGATAGTGTATACACACACACACAAATTCCTAATGGATTAAAATGGAACACTCATAGATGTCTCCACTCAAAATTTACACTTTCCCTTGGCTCTCCTATGACCAGAAGGAGTTGGACAACAGTAGATTTAAGAGGCTGTGAGTGAGCATTAGGCAGTAAAGTTTGATCTATAACCTCAATGGCATGTTTAAATGCAGAAGGCAACAAACCAGGAGCCCTCATGATCACAGATGCCCTTGTAAAGTACTTACATAACACCCAAAACATTGCTCATCATAGCAACTTTCCTTCATTCTAATCTAGAAACTCTACTAGACCTCAGAGGTCACAGACGCAAATTTATGCCATCATATAAAAATACACTATGCAATCATTCTTTGAAATTCCAAAGTAACACACAAAACCTCATAATGTACAAGAAAGCCACAAAAAAAAAAAATTGCAACCCAGTGAAAACCAGTTCCAACGGATATTCATAGGTAGGTACTCTTTCTCTGGTAGATTCAGTGGTATTCAGATCTCCTTGACTAATTTGTGGACTGGAATTTGGATGAGGAATGACACGAACTAATTAAATATGTAATCAACAGGAAATCCCTTGCAAAGTACAAAATCCATAGCCTTACATATGAGAGTGACCTCTTTCATGGCTCCGGATATACACATGAATCCACAGCACTGGGATAGAATTTTACACCCACAATGGAAGGTGATAAATAATGAAAATGTACATATAAGGTTAATTACTTTTTATCTCAAAATGCAGATGTTTCCAGGAAAGGGTAAAAAAAAGTACAAATGAAGAGAAATGAGACTCCTGGAGTTTACATCTTTGTAGAACTTATTAAGCTTACAACATGGGACAATTTTATCATTAAAATTATATAATGACATAAACCACAACAGGATACTTCTCAGGTGGAAAATGGCAAACAAAAAATACACAAAATACAAAATGTTTTCTGAAGAGTTAAGAAGCTCTCCTGGACAAGTTATGTTACAATAAAATATTAATGTGTGCTCATTTGTCATGTGTTAATTAGCAGAATAAGCTGTAGGAAGTCCAGATTACCATACAAATGTTAATTAGGTCATAATTTATGTTAAGCATTTCTAAGTTTAGGAGCACTGCGTCTCATTTAGCAGCAGTTGAACTTTAGAAATAATTTGCATGTGCAACTGCTCGTTTTCAATTTTAATATGACAGTCACTTCATTTTAATAAATACAAGAAACTGCATTTCAATAATAGCAAATTCAGAACTAATTTGGTCACAGCCAGTACATTTCCCTAGGAGATGAAAACTGTCCTTTCATCACCAGTCAAGCAAAAGAAAAAAAAAAAAAGCTTCAGAAGATATTTTTTCTCCCTACTCCTCATCAACTATCACTGCTTCTTCCCCATCCTTTGGAGGAAAACGTGTTCCTAGCTAGTTGTTTGGGTTTTCATTCTTTTGAAATAATTAGTTTAATTATTTGAGAGACAGAAAGAGAAAGAGAGAAATTATTAGAACAAAAGCTCCCATCCACTGGTTTACTGCCCAGATGCCCACGATAGCTGGCTCTGTGCCATGCTGAAATCAAAGACTGGGAATTCAATCCAAGCCTCCCACTTGGGTGGTATGGATCCAATTACTTAAGCAATCACCTGTTGCTTCCTAGGGTACCCACTAACAGGAACGAGGAATTAGGAACAGAACTGGGACTTCAAACTAAGCACTCCAATATGGGACCAATACAGGTTCCAATACATGTCTCAACAACTGGATCAAATGCTAGCTCCTGCAGATGGATTTTTCTCACGATCGCATTCAGTCAACTTTCTGTTTCACTTTTCAATAAGACTTTAGAAGTATATGTAAATGTCTGTTTTTCATAATTGCTCTTTATATTGTGTGTTACCAGACAAGATAGTTATTTAAGAAACATGGGAGGCCGGCGCCATGGCTCAACAGGCTAATCCTCCGCCTTGCGGTGCCGGCACACCGGATTCTAGTGCCGGTCAGGGCGCCAGATTCTGTCCCGGTTGCCCCTCTTCCAGGCCAGCCCTCTGCTGTGGCCCGGGAGTGCAGTGGAGGATGGCCCAAGTGCTTGGGCCCTGCACCCCATGGGAGACCAGGAAAATCACCTGGCACCTGGCTACTGCCATCGGGTGAGCGCGGTGCGCCGGCTGCAGCGCGCCGACCGCGGCAGCCATTGGAGGGTGAACCAACGGCAAAGGAAGACCTTTCTCTCTGTCTCTCACTGTCCACTCTGCCTGTCAAAAAAAAAAGAAACATGGGAAATGCAGAAATGACTGCAGTGCAGCAGTAATTATGGTGCACTTTTTCACTATTTAAGTTGGATATTTCTCTACATTCCTGAAACAATTTTTAGGGTTTTTTTGTACTAGAAAATGCAGGCAGTGTTTTCACCAAAGTAACTGTACAGTGATTTGAAATACAATAAATGCATGGCCTTCCAATAAAAATATTTGAAGACTGAAAAAAAAAACTATTTATTTATTTGAATGGCAGTGTAGCAGAGAAAGGGAGATTGATTGATTGATTGATTGATTGAATCCATCTACTGGTTCACTCCCTAAATGCCTTCAACAGCCAGGTGTGGGCCAGGACAAACGCAGGAGCCAAGAAACAGATCCAGGTCTCCACTGCAGGCGGCAAGGACCCAAAGTCTTGAGCCGTCACTTGCTGCATCGCGGGCTCATGTGCAGAAGACTGAATCAGAGCGGAGGTGGGACTCAATCCCAGGAACTCTGATGTGAGATGTGGGCGTTCCAACCAAAGGTTTAACCTACTTTACTACAATGCCTACTCCATCATCTTTCTTTTTACCTTCTCCAGTTAAGTTGGTTACAAAATCAACCACATAGCAAAATTCTGTCCATTTGCTTCTAATCTATTTTAACATAAATATATATATATATAACATATTTCATATATACAGATTTAGGAGCATACTGATACTTCCCACTCCAAGTTCTCTCCCACCTGTGATCCTAACCTCCCTTATCCTCCCTTTCTTATTCTTTTTTTTTGAATGTTTACAATGACATACTTCCAGGTTATTTTTATAATAATAAGATTTACCTTCTCCTAAGTAAAGAATTCAAAAAATAGTAGGAAGAAAAAGACACTGCTCTTCAACAGTTGTGACAAGGGCTGTAAACAATCATCAAAGGTCAAAATGTCAGTTTCACTCCTATACATTATATTTTTGGTACTCTATTGGCTATCACAGATCAGGGAAAACAAACAGTATTTGTCTTTTTGAGACTGGCTTATTTCCCTAAGTGTAGTGGTTTCCAGTTACATTCATTTTGTTGTAAAAGACAGGATTTCATTCTTTTTTCATGGCTGAGTAGAATTCCATAGTGTATATACACTAGATTTTCTTTATCCAATAACTGGTTGATGGGTATCTGGGTTGATTCCATATCTTAGCTATTATGAATGCAGCTGTAATAAACATGGAATACAGATAATTCTTTCATATGTTAGTTTCTTCTGGTTTGGGTAAATTCTTAGGAGTGGGATGGCTGGATGATATGTAGTTCTATATACAGATTTCTGAGGTTCTCCATGCATACCTTGCTAGTGAGGACTTTCTTACAGTCCAGCATCTCAGAATAAAACAGAACAAGTGTGCCAATGGGAGCTGCTTTCCTAACAAAGCCATTCCCTCAATAATCCATTATTCCAATAATCCATCTGTGAAAGAAGGGCCCAAATCTCCAGCTCCACATATGATTAACATGTGACTTTGCAGATTCAATTCCCAACACATGCATTTTTAGGGGAGAAACACTGAAATCACAGAAACCCTTAAACACAATTTTCATTTTAGATTTCTCGTCCATGTGCACACACTGCTTAACATAGGGCTTTACATGTCCATGCCAAGTCTGTTATATCCTCAGTGGTTAGCAGTAGCACTAATATTTAATATGTACTCTAAGATGGGAAAACCTCAACCAGCTGAAGAAGGGGAAGGACGTAGCTGCCAGCACTGAACATGGGTTACCCCAACCCCTATCACCCACCAGATCTGAGTTTATTTTACATATGCGTTTCCAAATAAGCTTCAATTCACACTTTGCTTTTTTAATGTGATTTTGCTGCCAACGTTTAAAAATTCTAACTTGCAAATAAAACCCAGATTTCAAACTTCTCAGAGGCAGTGCTGGCACTCCATTGCTACATGGCAACCATCCACTGGAATCTTTTATCTGGATTCAGGGCCCCCATCACCAAGGTAATTTTTCTTTAGAGGTTACTTTGCTGATCTCTGCAAGCGTTTGAGTTGGCAACCACCTATCAGATTAATAAAGTTTATGCTCCTTAGTCTGCAACTCAGCATTGTCAGTAACCACTGCCTTCAACTAACTGCTTTTGTGAGCTCTTGGTGTCCCCATTATCGCAGGAGAGGAATCAGTATCTTTCTCTACCAGGGGAGATCTTGCCTGCAGTCAACTCTTCAGGACTGCTTCTTCATTCCCTTTTGCCTCTTGACCTAGTCGCATCCCTGTTTCCAATCATAATTCAAACATCGCCTCCTCCATGAGCCCTCCCCCATTTCTTCAAACTGAAATGTTTGCTTCCACCCTCATACATACTGGGAGACAATTGGGATTTCAGCTTACAGTTTTGACTTTCACCTGGACAAGCCTGAGGGTCTTGTACGTATATACAAAGTCATTCATCCCTGTCAGCCTGTGTTTGAACTGCTTTGGTCAAGAACCTGGTTTTTTTTGTATGTTTGTTTTCTTGGTGCTTTTTTGTTTTTGTTTAGTTGCTTAATAATAATTCTCCAAGAACAAATTATTCTCCAGAGTTCACAAACTAATCTTTCAGGTTTGGAACAACAGAACACTTGGCTTATTTGATCATATTTCTAGCATTTACTGAAAACACTTTTCAGAATCACAACATTGGGCTGGAAGCCCTATATGGCAACAATTGGCAGAGACTGAGTAGCAGCAGTATTTCTGAACAAAAGCATATAGGTTCTAGTTTGTGCAATCGCCACTATCCCCTTTTGCAGTGACTTAGAGCCACTTGGATAATTCATATCACCTGCTTGGCCTCATCCCTGGAGGCATCTTTGCTTGAGATGATCTAATCTAAAGAAAAATCTTTACTTAATATATACTAAATTGATTTTCTATATATAAAGATAATCGAAAATTAATCTTGATGTGAATGGAAGGGGAGAGGGAGCAGGAGATGGGAGGGTTGCGGGTGGGAGGGAAGTTAGGGGGGGGGAAAAGCCATTGTAATCCATAAACTGTACTTGGAAATTTATATCTATTAAATAAAAGTTAAAAAAAAGAAGAATATAATTAAAGAGAAAAAGGATACTGTTCACTAAGAAGTTTTGATTGCTAGCTATATAGTACCAAAAGGCAAATTGACACCATTTGAAATAAAATATCAGGGCAAGCACTGTGGCATATCAGGTGAAACTGCCCATTGCAAAACCTGCATCTCCTATCAGAGGCTGGTGGAAGCCCCACTAGTCTGTGTTTCTGATTTAGCTTCCTGTGAATATGCCTGGGAGGCAGCTCATGGCAATCCAAGTACTTGGATTCTTGCTACCCATGTTGGAGACCCAGTTGAAGTACCTGGCTCCTGACTTTAGTCTAACCCTGTCCTAGATGTTGTCAGCATTGGGGGATTGAACTAACAGATGGAAAATATTTTCCTCTCTTTCTCTTTCTCGCTCTCTATTTATCAAACTCTGTCTTTCAAATACATATTTTTAATTAACATAATAGTATTTACTTATGTCTAGTATATTTTGCCAGAAGCACTGGAACTCTTACTATGGATTTGAAAACAGACGTTCCATTGTCTGGGATATTTCTAGACTTCCCCATGAATAGGAAAATCCTCTGTGATGAAGAATAAGATGCTATATTCAGGGAACATAAAAACAGAGGAATAACACTGTACCAATGGTTCAACTCCACCTTCCTCCTTAAAGGGAATATGGTGGAGAAAGATCTCAACAACAGAGATTTCTTGAATGATACTAATGGACTTTAATCACCAGCTACAGTTTTATCTTCACTTATTTTTCTGTTCTTCTTTGGGATCTACTTCCTTTTCAAGACACTGCTCATGATGAATAGCACTTGCAACCTGTGCAAAAGGCATCTGTTATTCTGGTTGTAAATCATCTCTTTGCAGCTTCAAGTCAAACCCCACAGTTTTCAGAGACATGATAGACAAGTACATATTCCTCATGCCAGGACCCCTTCTAATGATGTGGATGTGTATAGACCATGCCTATTCCACCTTGGAGCCCTACGCTGAGCCCTACTTCACTTTTTAGCCTGCTCTCAGAGGGAGAATGCCCCATCATGTTGAACACAGCCCTTTTTCAGGACTTCTGCTTTCCCATTCTACTGGAGATTTAATTCAACAGGGAATTTTTGATATGGAAGGAATAGAGAAAATTATCAAGAGCCATGCTTTAATGTGTATGTGTGTGTGATTTTCATACTGAAGATATAAAATCCAATTTTCAATCTGATACTGTGTCCTGGGTCAGTTCTCTATTGAGCTGCTGGTCTTTGTCATGGATGTCAGGTGGATATGCCTTAATGACTTAATAAGTCTTTCCCAAACTCTACCATCTGATAGACACCATCTACACATAGCACTGATAAAACAGACATATGCCATGTCATGGGTGTTCCCACTGGAAGGAATTCACAATATCTTCATTTGGTGTCCCTTTACTCTAAGGGTTTTTTTAGTTTGTACAACTGTTACCTCTATCTCCAAAGAAAGCTGGGGAAAACATCTGGAGGGAGAGAGAGATGGTATGGAAAGGAAGTAGAGGGAGAGGAAAAGAAAGGGAATGAGAGAACCCACACTAAAAAAAAAGATGTAGCAACAGGGAAATATGTACTTGGGACCTCTGTGGAACCCACAGAGGGATCAAGTTCAATCATCCATGCTGACAAGATGGTTTGTGACAGAGGGACTTGAACAATCCACATTTTCATTACATAGCGCCTACCCACTAAGAACAGCAATCAAAAGCCAGCTAATTAAATTATCCATGAGCCCATTTAAAGAAGAAATATTACTCAATAAAATTATACAGCATCTCCAAAGCCCACCCTTTCCCTCTTTTATCTCTTCTCTAAGGCATATCCACCTGACATCCATGACAAAGACCAGCAGCTCTACAGAGAACTGACCGAGGACACAGACAAGGCCAGTTTCTCCACATTCATCGGGGTCAGGGTACAGCTGTCAGTAAAAAACCAATGCAGAGATTTACAGCCAAAAGCCCACAATCCTATTTGCTGGTCTAGAATATTCCTCCTCACCTATCTGCTACTCTTTCTGAATTTTTACTGTTATAGTCTATTCCTTTAAAGTAAAGTGTCATGGCCTAATACAACATCTTTTAAGATAAAAAAAGACAAAATAGTCTGTGTATGTTTGAGTATAGACACAATATTTTTTAATATTTTCCAGCCATGATTGATTAAGTCTACAGATGTGGAGCTCACAAATGTGGAGGACAGATCACTGAGACCCTTTGCTTTGTGCAGAGATCAGGGGCCCGGCCATGTGGTAACTCACTGGAGACTACATTTTTACAGGGCAATCTCTCTTCCTGCCAGCAAAACTCATCTGCCCTGTGTTCTACTCCTTCAAAGATTTGTTCTCCACCTGCCAAGGTCATTTATTAGTGGGAAGGAATGTAGGCTCTGAGACCAGGCTACCTCAGTTCAAATCCCATCTCTGCCACTTACTAACTCTGTGACTTCGAGCAATTTATTTAGCACCTCTTCCTCAATCTTCTTATTAATAAACTCCTATCAATAATTATGTCCACCTCACAGAGTTGCTATTGTAAGGAAGATAGGTATTCACTTATGAAAAAAAATAAAAAAGTTCATGGAAATGAAATGAAAGATACATTTATTTGAGCATCATTTTTGAAATCCATAAATACTAGTATAGTCATCAGAGCAGTACTTGGTACTTCCCAAACACTCAATAAGGATTAATATTATCACTGTTAGTATAAAAGGCATCTAGGGTCAAGGTCTTCCTAATCACATGGCCTTCTTCTTAAGGTCACTATCATGAATTTTCCTGGGGGAAATGTGAAGATGCAGGAAAGGACACCCCCTGCTGTTATTGACACTAGGAAAGAAATAGGAACATGTGGAGATCTTACATAAAAGAGCAAATATCTCAACTATTTGCTCCCATCTCCAGCAGTTACCAGGTAATTCCTACATTCCAAGATTCCTGGTGTATGCCTGAAACCACGGATAGTACCAGCCTTATATACACTGTTTTTTCCTGTGCATAACCCTACATACCCTCGATAAAGTTAAGGTTATAACAGCAAGAGCTTAACCACAACCACTAATAATAAAATAGAACAATGGTACCCATAAACCATAATAAACTTGTTTAAAATCTATGAACTTTTTTTCTTGAATTTCCCATTTAATGTTAGAATTTTCAGACCATGGTCGACTGAGTATAAATGAAACTGCAAAAAAACAAAACTATATTTAAAGGAAGAATACACTGTATGTGAGAATAATTTGTAAACTGTGAAGTCATCACAATCATAAAGATGACTATTGTCATGTTGTAATAATAGACAATGTTTTTGAGATTTTGTTATGTGCCAGGAACTCCCTTAATGCATTATATAGATTATTTTGCTCAATGTACTTAAAAGACAATAAAGGGTTAGAGTCATCTTTGGAGCAAAAGCAGAGGCAAGGATGTCTCTATTTCTGGAGGAACACTGGTGTTCACCACCATCACAAAGTCCCCTCTGCTGCGGAAGGTAACACAGTCAGATTCTCGGGATTAGGATGTGGACATCTTTCTGGGGAGCACTGTTTTGCTTTTCACATACTGTAATGGCCAGGTTATAAACTACAGTTAAATAATTGCTTCTAATTTTTCCTAACATATACAAATGGAAAGGAAGTATACTGCTTCTATCCTACTGTACTTTCTGAGACAAAGATCCTTGCTTAAATGAAATAGTGGAATAGATGTTGTTTCACTGACTTAAAAAAAAACACATCTGGCCAGCATCAGAGGGGCAGTGATGCTACACAGCGTCATTTCTTTCCAATATCAATGAGAGGAGTGGAGCATGGCTTTGGGTGTATGGAGAAGCACTGTTTCAAGCAATGGGATTCAGTCCCTTAATGCAGACATCTGAGATATCTCTAGCTGTGAACCATTAGATAGCATTTGAGTTACTGCAATGGCAAATCTACAAACTACAGATTTCTATCCCTAATTCTCCATTCAGGGGAGAAAAAATACATGCTGACTCTGATCTAGCACAGATGCTCTGCCCTCCATGGAGGAATACAATTGCTGACTGTGGTAACAAGAATCCACAATGGGTGACTCAGAGAGAGAGAGACGATGACTCTCAGTTGCAGCTCAGATCTACCACTCAGGATTGAAGCTTTCCCACTAAACCTCCTGGTTAACAATGATGAAGTCAAGTGAACACTGGTCCCAGAAGGAGCTGAGTCATTACATGGGTGAGAAGCAGCAAACACCACTTTGCCCCTACTCCTATCAAGCATACCTTTCAGTGTCTTTGTCAAACTCCCACTGTCCTTTTCTACACGCCTGGGCTGTCCGTTTTTACTGAAACTACAATCAAGCCATCCTGTCCATGATCAGCTGAACAGAAAGTACCTGTAGTCAGATACCCTCTGGAAATAAACAGTCTTCAACAGAAAACTCAGAAATTGGTATGCAAATCCCCCAGTTCCCTTGCTTCTCTATTGAGAAATTTCTGAGTATATGTTTTCCCTACTTCCCAGAGTTTTCTGTGAGATTAAGCTCTGGTTGTTCACTGGGATATCTGGTAGTTCACTGGGATATCTATCTGGTTGTTCACTGGGATACCTAGCAACAGCCTGTGCTAGGGCACGCTGAAGCCAGGAGCCAGGAACTCCATCTGGGTTTACCATATACTTGGGTCATCTTCTACTGTCTTCCCAGGTACATTAGCAGGGAGCTGGATCAGAAGTGGAGCATTTGAGACTCAAATCAGCACTCTGATATTGGATGCTGGAGTCTCAAGTGGTGACTTAACCTGCTACACCACAATGCTGTACCACAAAACTTTCTTGATTGACTGTCCTACCTTCCCTGTATCGTATTAATATTTCTTGCACTTCCCAAAGAAGCCTAGATTTATTTCAAGCTATACCTCTGGGGTGATATGCTAATTGTAACTACAGTGACCAATCACCTAGCGTGCTCAAGATTTAGGAAGTTTCTGGGACATGGGGGTTTAATTTTTTAAGATCTATTTATTTGAAAGGTAGAGTTACAGGGAGGCAGAGAGAGAGAGAAAGAGGTTTTCCATTTGCTTGTTCATTCTCCAAATAGCTGCAATGGCTGGAGCTATGTTGATCCGAAGCCAGGAGACAGGAGCTTCTTCCAGGTTTCTGACATGGGTGCAAGGGCTCAAGGAATTCAGCCACCTTCTACTACTATCCCAGGCTAAAGCAGAAAACTTGATGGAAAGTGGATCAGCCAGGACTCAAACCAGCAGCCATATGGGATGCCGGCACTGTAGGTGGTGGTTTTACCCACTATGCCACAGTCCTGGCCCAGGGATTTAATTTTAAAACCAAGGCAGTCCTGGAAAAAGTATGTCAAATGTACCCAGAATTGAAGGCTTTTTCAAGTGGTAAAACTTTCAGTGTTAACATCTCAGAAAGTCTTACTTAAACTAGGATGAATTAGTCACCCTACGTTCAACTGCAGTGATCCTAGAAACAAACCTTTAAAAAAGTCTTTGCAACCAGAAACTTGCAAAATGTAAGCAAAATCAACCATTGCCGGTAGAGTAGAGTAGTGTGCTGTCATATCAGAACTCCTAAGACTCTAACCCAAAAGGGAATTAGGATGGGGCACAACTGGACAGGGATGCAATAGTTCATGTATTCACTAGCTTATGTAATCTTTCTGGGCACTTGAGAGGTACAGGGGTAGTGGCCATTGGAAAGGTTGTGGAATTGAATAGTCCATCCAAGTAACATCAATAACCTGAGAGAATAAAATGACAGGCTCACATGAGCTAAACAACTCAAGGCATGGTAAGGAAGCCAGAAAACCTGTCTGAGGGTATTTAAAGAGGCTCTCGGGGCCAGTGCCATGGCTCACTTAGTTAATCCTCCACCTGCAGTACCAGAATCCCATATGGGCACTGGGTTCTAATCCCGGTTGTTCCTCTTCCAGTCCAGCTCTCTGCTGTGGCCCGGGAGAGCAGTGGAGGATGGCCCAGGTGCTTGGGCCCCTGCACCTGCATGGGAGACCAGGGAGAAATACCTGGCTCCTGGCTTCAGATTGGTGCTGTGCCAGACATAGCAGCCATTTGGGGAGTGAACCAATGGAAGGAAGACCTTTCTCTCTCTCTCTCCCACTGTCTACAACTCTACCTGTCAAATAAATAAATAAGGAGGCTCTCATCTTCTGTAGGCTGGGGAAAAATCGGACTGAAAATTGAGGCCAGAATCTTATGTGAGGAAAGAACTATAAAGAGTATTTCAGCAACAGCCCCAGCAAACCTTTGAAGTCAAATCATTGGTAAAGAAGATGGTGGGAAGATGGCAGGGTGGCTCTGAGACATGGGAAAGGGGCAGGTCAGTAATGAGATCTAGACTCTGGAACTCTCAGATTCCCCTTAATTCTCTGGGATTTCAGTAGTTACCTACACCCCATAGTTAGAATCGTCCCCCTGCTGGGGTACCAAGCAGAAGCTCCACCAAGGAAGTCCTGAAAGATGCTGGACTCCCTCAAGACTTGCCCCTACTTTCCAACACAAGTCAAAACTATGGTTAAATTTCAGCATGGCTTCAATGGGAAAAGATTAACTCTGCCTCAGGAAGTCAAGAATTACTGAACAACCTTGGCTCACAGGGACCTATGGAAACTGGGAAAATATATCTGGTAACAGATCTTGAGGGCTGTGTTCCTTGGGATGCTAGAGAGGAGCAAAGTGGAGAGTGAGACAAAGAAGCATGGACTGATGGGAAACTTGGAACGCTGAAGAATTCAATTTCCTCTCCCTCAAAGCCCATCCTCTACACACACATGAGTAGCTCTCAATTAATGACTCAATTATAAGAACTGATGTATAAATATCTCTGCTCCTCACTCCTTAGGTGGGATGTTTGGGAGGTGTTCAGAGTTTCTTCATGGGAGTAAGCTTCTATCACACACTGTGGCAGGCGGATTTGTAATGATTCCTTCAGTTTTTTTTTTTTTTAATTGTTTATTTTTACTTTATTTGAAAGGTAAAGAAAAAAGAGATGGAAAGAGAGAGAGAGACAGAGAGACAGAGAATATCTTTGATCCACTATTCCCCAACTACCTTCAATAGCTAGCGCTGGGCCAGGTCAAAGTGAGGAACAAAGAACTCAATCTGCGCCTCCCATATGGTGACTGTGACCTATGTACTTGAACTATCTCCTGCAGGCTCCCACAGTGTGCATTCTCAGGAAGTTGGACCAGAAGCACAGGAACCAGGTACTCCAATACAGGATACAGGCATTACACGTAGGATCTTAACAGCTACACCGAACACCCATCACCAATAAACCAGTTGTGACTGCCCTCCTTCCCCATCCTTACTTCCCTACTCCTGGAGATGCTACCCTTGCCATCCAAATAAAATGCTTGGACTCAAATCATCACCTTGGAGTCTGTTTCTGTAAAACAAGGCATGAAAGCAAACACTTCTTTACCAAGGTTTAGAGCTCACACTTTAACCCATCACATAAAAAAATAAACGTATTTAGTACTAGATCAAGAACTTGAGAGTCATAAATCTGTCTTGTAATTTAACTAGTTCTATACTCCCAGATCATAGAGCAGCATCTAGCAAACAGTAACTACTCATTAAGTATGTGTTAAATAAATGGATGTGATGATTATCCTCAACCAATTATGTAACTCAGGATTTGGCAAAACTTTGCCTGGGAACAAGTGAAAGGGAATCCAGAATTACTCTGATTTGTATTTTTGTACTTCGTAAAATATTTTCAAAGAATCCCAATTTTTTTATTTTTTGTGACCCTATTTTGTTAGAATCTTCACTTCCATTTAGGTGATTTTATACCACATAAATTACTGTGAAATAAATTGTTATAAAATGAAGAGCAGAAGCAGAGTCCACAGACTGAATAAAATAAAAATAATTATTAATTAAAATACAAATTCTAAGCTTTGAGAGCAAAAATACAAAGAGTTATAGAGTCCTCGAAGGCAATTCTGATATTATTTTCATTCTTACTCAGAAAAGCACTAGTGGAATCTACTAGCAGCCGATACTGATGTGACAACATTACTCACACATAGAAATTCAGGTCTTTACCACATCTGTTAAACTTTAAACAGGAGATCCATGGGGAATGAAACTGTATACCATTGGCAGGCATTGTCCTTGGATTTCCCATTGAAATACCTCAACACAGATGTCCATCAACTGATGACTAGATAAAGAATACATGGTATATATACACAATGGAATATTACTCAGCCATATAAAAAATGAAGTCCTGACATTTGCAGCAAAATGGATGGAACTGGAGACCATAATATTAAGTGAAACAAGTCAGAAACAGACAAATATTACATGTTTTCTCTCATATGTGGAACTTAATATAAGGAGAGTATAACAAAGGTATGGATGCCATATTACTCAGTACTACAAACTGAATTAAATCTTCTATATAATAATGTATACTTTTTCCTCGCTTTCCATTCAGTGTGATGAATCCCATGTTATGTGATATTAATATCACTGTTTTCAAGAAAGATTGTATGTATGCATATGTATATAATAGCTACATATGAGGTGAATATGGCAAAATGTTTAAAATTTTTCAAATTTAAAATAATTAAAAATAGACTCTGACTCCACCTACTATTCTTTCACAATACATTGCTTTCCTTCTGTCCATTGCACTAACAACTTTTGCAATGTTTGCATATTTGAAAATTATCTGTGTTTTTGTTAGGCAAAGTCTTTAAGACTGGGAAATGAGGTCTTATAGACTGCTTGATGATGTTTCACAGATACTTAAGGAATAGGATGATTTCATGGGATATACACGCAATCTTGATTGTATTTCATCCATCAGCTTTTCAATTCCAGGGAGAAAGAAGTTAAATTGTGGATGGTGTTAGTGAAACAAATATTTCCTGTCCAGGACAAGGCAAATGATTTTTGCTTGTGGCAGTGAAAATTAAGATTATTGGATAGAGATTATACATCTTTATAAATCAAATCCTCATCTAAGTCAATTGTAAAATCTAACTGCTCCTCTCATTAATTGAATCACATAAAATCATTGACATATTTATTTTGTATTTGTGTGAATCATTATTTTATCTTTTTGAGAATCATCTTTTAATACTAGATACAAGATTCAGAAATGAACTAGATAGGAAAATTTGTATTGTTCCATTTGTGCCAGGCACATAGAAGCTCAAAAAATATCTGTTGTTAAATGAATAAATGAACAAAGAAAATGAACGGAGATGGTTACATAGGATATGAAGTGAGGGGCAAACCTATCTAGAGTATTACTTTCAGGAATGCCTTAGAAGAATGTACAGATTGTTCTCTGATCAAGAGCCCTCCATCAAAGTTTTGTGTCCTGATTGATGGGATGTGCCACCACAGAGAATTCTCTTATTTAATGAGCTCACAGTTCCCGACATAGGCTAGAGGAGGATGTAAAACATTGTAAGAACATTCACAGACCCAGATATGTTAAAGAAATCTGGAGATATTTAAGTAGAAGTTGAGCACCAAAACCAGAGAGTGTATTGAAAAGGGATATTTTGAAGGAAATGGCCTCTTTAAAGCTTTTTCATGATATAAATTCTCCAGCAAATGCATCTGTCAAGTTGAGAGAAGATCTCAATACTTAGAAATGAAACAACAGGTCATGGTGATTTTTTGACAGTAAATAGCTATTAACAATCATCTAGTGTGGTGAAATGCAGTATAGAAAGCACTTTCAACAGGGATATTCCATTTCAAAAATCATGCTGTCATAATACTGAGAGTTAAACAGGTATAAATAATCACCTTACACCCGTCTCATTGCCAGACATCTGAGTAATTTATGAAGAAAAGACTTCCTTAAATTATAACAAAGAGGAGGGCTTTAAGAGCCAGTCCTCTATCATCTCAAATTGCTTTAAGTTGACCAAAAGACAGAGAATGCAAAGGATATCATTTGTATGGCTAAAAAGATTCTTCAACATTTAAAATAGCTTTAAAAGAAGATAAATTACATGGTTTTATCAATGAGGCACCTGGTTTTTTTTTTTTTAAACGAAAGTGTCATTCAACAAAATACCACTGCACACCTAAATCTACTTATCTTGACAAAATATTTCCATGTATCTTTTCAAAGCCTATGTGCCAGAAAAATCGTGACCATAATTTTAAAATCATATGAAATACTGTGACATACAGAGTGCAAATGTTAGAGGGCAAAAGTTCAGAAGTGACATATATAACCACAACCTATGTGTCTCAACTTTTAATGCCATTTGGGTCCAGACAAGCCCTTGTTGTGCATAACCGTGCTGGGCATAGCAGTATGCTTAGTAGCATCCCTGGACCTCTGCCCACAACATGCCTGCAGCCCACTCTTCCTTAGTTAGCATTTCCCATCCTCTCCCCTCCATTTGGGGGAAAAAAAAAAAAAAAAAAACAGACTCTCCAGACCTTGGCAAAAGTTCCCTGGGAGAGGAGTAGCAAAAATCCCCTCTGTTTAAGAACCTCTCAAAAAAACCTATGCAGTTTTAATGGGTTATTCAAATTTAACAAGTAAATATCTGTGCTGGTTCTAAGTATTTGTGAGGATATAAAAAAAATATCCTGTTGTCTTTTCCCCAACAGAATAACCCCAGCTGATTCTGCTAATAAAAAAAGCAGAGTCAGTGTAGAAATCAAAATAAATGTAATACGTGTCAAATACTAAGCTAAACTGAGGACCAGGATTAAGCCACAGAATCCCCCAACACAACTTGAAGAGCAGTATAGTGAACACCCCCATTCGGCTCACTCGGCTAATCCTCTGCCTGTGGCGCCGGCACCCCGGGTTCTAGTCCCGGGTGGGGCGCTGGATTCTGTCCCAGTTGCTCCTCTTCCAGTCCAGCTCTCTGCTCTAGCCCAGGAAGGCAGTGGAGGATGGCCCAAGTGCTTGGGCCCTGCACCTGCATGGGAGACCAGGAGGAAGCACCTGGCTCCTGGCTTCTGATCGGCGTGGCATGCTGGCCACAGCGTGCCAGCTGTAGCGGCCATTTGTGGGGTGAACCAACAGAAAGAAGACCTTTCTCTCTGTCTCTCTCACTAACTGCCTGTCTATAAAAAAAAAAAAAAAGATGGAAAAACTGATGGTGAATGAGAAGGAATGTCTCATATGAAGCCATCAATGTATAATGCCTTTACAGCAAGATTCAACCAAGGCAGATTGTGAAAGAGATCCTACATATAATATCTAGGTTCTGCTTTCTCCCAAGAAGTAAACACTTTTTTTTATCCAACATTATTTAGCTGTGGGAATAGATACTTTGGAACAAAAGCCAAACATAACCAGTGGGGTCAAATTCAGTCCATCACCTATTACAGTGAATTACGTTTTCTTGAAACACAGCCACATCCACTCACGTATGGATGGCCTATTGTTGCTTTCACACTACAAAGCAAGGTGAATAGTCCCAAAAGAGACAGCAGCACTAGCAAATAAGAAAAGCATTCTATCTGGCCCTTTTCGGATGAGTTCTGTTGACGTTGACCCCTGTATTAGAGGCTAAAACAATAGCCCCTTCAATGGTATGTAGTAGAGCCAGAAATTGAATCCAGCCCAATTCTGGACTCAGATTCTTACCCTTAGGACTCTGTTCAATAGCAACAACCTTGGCAGCCAGTACCCACTTAGAGCTTAACAAATGCCAGGCACTCTTCTAAGCACTTTTTTCCCAGAAACTCTTGTAATCCTCCCAACTACCCAATGATGTTCCTCCTCCAATGCTGTTGACGCCCACCCCAACTTCTCTAAGCATTCACTTCCACTCACTGAGGACTTTCACTTCCTAGCCTAGAGAGCATACTCTACACATGCCCAGGCAAAGTGAGAAGCTACAGAGCGTAAATAACCCACACACAGTGCTATGGGTTGAACAGAGTCTATTCCCTCTGCCTTATGGTGAAATCTGATTCCCAATATAATGGTGTTAAGAGGCAATGGGCCCTTAAAGAGATGATTGGATCATACAAGGGATCAATGCCTTTCTTACAGACATGTTTGTTTTGCCAATAGCAGGTTGTTGTGCTGCGAGACCACCTCTTGTATTTTTGTCACCTTCTGTCAGCTTATACACTAAGAAAGCTCTCACTAGAAGCTCGTCTCATAGCTCAGCCTCCAGAAATATGAATCCAAATAAACTTTGCATATACATAAATAGTATCAGGTATTTCATTACAGAAACAGAAGATGGACTAATAGATGCTGCCTTCATAGGGTTAGTGGTAAATTCCTCAGAGCCTACCCTTAATTGGGATAAATCTGATACTCACCCTATATCTCAGTCTGAGTTCTCAGTTCTCTAGTGCTCTCTGGTTTGCTGATTTGCTCTTTCTTGCCTTTCAGCCCCTTCCCTGCCATTTCCCTGCTTCCCAGCCTATGTTTCCTGAAATCACCCTCCAAATAATCTACCTCTATGTGAATCCTTATCTCAAAGTCTGTTCTTAGGAAATTCAAACCAAGATACGCTATTTTTACAGGGAGGTAAACGAAGGCCCATCGAAGTTTTCTGACTGGCCCAAAGTCACACTGTTGGAAACTAGTGGTGTCAAGACTTGAATCAGAAGATCTATCTCTAGAGCATGCACTCTTAGCCAAACAATTATTATAGTGTAATCATCTATGGAAGCACTTGAGTATTTCTGTCTCCCTTTTCTGTACTGTGCAGGAAAAGCAAACATTTGTGAAACTACCTCCGAGAGTTAACTCAAGGAGGGATGAGAGGCAGTTGAGGGGGAAAAAAAACACACAAAGAATGCCCCCTCCCTCTTCCTTCCTCTCCAATGTAGGAAGAACCATTTCTGTGATGTTGACAGTTTTTATGCCATCAGACAAGAGAGAGGGACAGAGAGAAATATTTTTCTCTCTTAGAAATGAACGTTTATCTATACATTTCCTTTGCTTGTGTATCACCACCAGCCTTGAAATGGTCTATTCCATTGAGCTCCAAGTGAACAATCAGGGTTTACCACTTCCACAGGCCTTGTGGTAGATATGAAAACACTGTCCAGATTCCACTGCTGAGATGCAGAATCCATGCGTGCCTGCCAGCAAAAATCACATTTCTATGCCTCTTACAGTGCGCAGAAACAAACAGACTAGCACCCTCATTTTCCATAGGGATTAAAAATATCCTCGATTTGATTAATATATCACTGCTGTAATTCCTCATCCACAGCCCACAAACCCCACATAATGAGAAGCCTTGAAATCATTCTGCTGTCACATAGACATCCTACCTGGTATCTGAGCAAGAGCTGCTCCTCCAAGGAAACAGGCCCTTTTCAATAGACTTCTCTGCCTCTACCTTACTCCATGCACTGTAGGCAGAGAGACAGAGTTTTTGTTTTCAAAAGCCTCTGAATTATTAAAAAAAAAAGGAGTTTCTAAGTCTTAGAAAGAGAAAGTGAGGAATCAAACTGGTGCTACCGCACATAGTAGTGCATTATGCTATTGATTGGTGCTCCCTGAGAATTGTACAGAGCAAAATCCTCCCATATCTGGTTGGCAGGACCACTCTTCATGCTCTGTGAACATGATGTGTCTGTACTGCACAATACATTCTTATAATAGTAGATGTTATGTTTTCTAGTACTGATGCCTTCTGAGAGAGTATCAGGATGATTCTACTCAGCAGGAATGGGGTACTGAACTAGCAACAGTCAGAATTCACAAAGCAGGAAGAAAGGAAAATGGTAATTCTGAGGTTTATTTCCCAAGTGATTCCATGATGTCCGGGTTTAGGGTCAATTTCCTTGCAATCACCTTGGTTTCCTGTTGGTCAGAAGATGGCTACTGCAGTCCTGAGGCGTCATCTCCCATAAACATCAACCAGCTTGACCCATTTGCATGACCTGAAACACCCTTGCCACAGTTGAGTCCCCTGCCTTGTGGTGAAGGAAGCAGAAGCATCTGATGTTGCAGAAGTTTCCAGAGCTGTCCCACATCTATCATCATCCAAGTGTTGGTGTCTTCCACAGGTCTAGATGTTGTCTTCCTTAGTTGTACACACATAAATCTTTCCAATACATACCAGACCCTATTATGTAAAATAATTTTAGTAAGTCTCTATTTCTTATAAGAAAGTAGCTTAAATTACAAGCCTGGCTGTCATCAGGGAGAAATGCTTCTCCCATGACAGTGGAATCCACTGACATTATACAGCATCACAGGAGGAAAAAACAATATCCATTGATCTTAGTTCATTCCAGAGATGAGGACTTTGCTTCATCTTTAAAAGTGGTCATCACCCATGAAAATCAGCTTTCCCTTGAAAATTCAGTTGACTGCTATGCCATTTCTTTATGATGAGTTCTGTCCTGAATTTATTCCTCCCATATTCTCTGTGAACTTTATTTTAACTGGATGATTGTTTCAGAATTACCTCATACCTGAGTTCAGGTATATGGGTCTCTGTCAACATATCAGGAGGGTCAGTTTCAGTCTGTCCAGGAGTTCCCTATGCTGAAAGGTGTGCTGGTGTCCAACGGTACATCCTGAAGGAGAGGAAATCTGCTCTCGCTTCAGGAGCTTTATGAACACAATCTGTGTAGAACCCAGAATTTGCTTCCTTTCATGAGGATGAAGACAAGCAAAGAGCTAAAACTCATCTATCTTGAATGTTAAAATAGTTTCTCATAGGTGTAACAAGGATAAAAAATGTAGCCACAACTTTACCTGCATCTTATTAAGTACAGTCTTTACATAATTTATTGATGACTTCCAACAAAAGTAGTACATGTTGACATGTGTTTTCCTTTTAAAAATATGTATGCTGTCTGTTAGACCATTTTCTAAGGATAAACTGATGCCATCAGATTTAAGCATATTGTAGACACAGTATAGCAGCTAATACAGTGCAGCCCAGGATCAAGAGTCAGACCACCTGCCTTCTAACCAACTAAGTCACTTAATCTCTCTCAATCTTGGCCCAATTGCCAATTCAATAGGTGGGGCTTCCATGCATAGTGTTTTGTGGATTAAGTCAGATCATCCACAGAACATACTTGTAACGATGCTTCAACACAGTAAGCACTCAGTCAATACTCATTACCATCAGAGAATCAACACATTCATCATTGACCCAAACAGAGAGATAATCAGACCTTACTTTGAAAAATGTTGTTGATTTGTTTCAAGAGCTCTTGTTTATAACCAACCTTTGCTTCAAACATTAAAAATTGTCATTTCAAGCTAAGGAGCACAGTTATTACAGAGTGTTTTAATAATGGATATTTTTAAAAAATAAAGTATAAATTAGGTATTTTCCAGGACTAATGAAACAACAAAACTTTTAATGATCTTGGTGGCCATATGTTTGTTTTCAGGATGAATTATTTTAAACTCCTGCAGCCAAAGTCACCTAAATAGAATCTTATCATTACAGGCGACAACACCAATAAAAATCATCTAGACCTGTGTCCTATTTTTTTCATTTAATACAGGAACTAAATAAAGACATGGACTGGTTTCAAATCCTGAAAACCACTGCCAAAATAGCTATATTCCATCTAACACTGTGGTTGCAAAAATGAGATCCTCATTGGGAATATGGCTTACATAAATAATGGAGATAAGAGAAAAAGGAAGGGTTACTGTGAATCTAAGAGGCACTGTAAACCTATTAGTGCAAAGAGGCTGCGGGTAGGGCATGTTAATTAAATCATGTCATGTTAAACTAATTCAAAACTTTAGTAATTAATTTATGCCAGTATCACTAAAATGCTGCTTTGTATTATTTACAGCTTGTTAGCCACTTATGAGTTAAATCAATTCTAGGATGAAAGGCATTCTGCCCCTAAAAATGTCCCCCGCTTTTCAATTTTGGCGCTTTATTTTCAAAATGGAATACAATTTGGAAAATTATGAAAGCAATGATTAGAGAGCTGAAAGAGACTTAAGAAATCACTAGGGAAGAACTCATTCGGTGCATAGGGAGGGAGCAAATTGCTCTACTAGGGAAGGATAGTCAGAAAAGGTGGAGAGAAATGCAATCACAAGGAAGGGTTAGGAAGAAAACAGCAGAAAAATCACTATGCAAACTGAAGGGGGAGACACTGTGGACCTACATGGAGGGTGTGGATGTACACAGCTCAGGATCCCAGCAGCCAAGAGCCTCAGCACCAGATTTGGAGTGAGGTGAGATCAGACTGATGAAGCCCAAGCCACTGGTGATAAAGCTATGGAAAGAGACTGCCATGGGCCCAACTTGGAGCCCTGTGGCGGACAGTGCCTGCCAACCTAGAAGGGAAAAAATGGGGCATGTTTCTCCCTAATCACCCAGTACTGGTGCCCTGTAACTAGCCGAGAGAGGGCAGATGCCATTTTGAACATATGTTAACAGCTGAGCCAGCTCATGTTCCGTGTACCCAGCAACCATATGAGAGGAGATACCCAAGTCTGGCTGGCAGAATTGACAGGGAGTTGGGCTCTCATGACTGTGAGAGCCTTGTATGCTAGGACTGTGAAAACACTGGCTGTGTGGGAGGGTGCAGGGTGTGGTTGGGACTTTGGGAAATCGTTGTAGGTGGCACCCATGCTCGGGGCTCCCTGATTCCCTAGTGAGGGTCATTACTACAGGATCTGTGTTCACACCAAGGACTGCACAGATCCTTTGTGTTGCTCTTGTGGCAGAGCAGATGAAAATTATACCCACTGGGGCTAGCGCCCAGGCACTGGTCTCCTTTGAAGAGAGGAGGTGAGTGTGAGAATACACCAACAGAGTAGAACAAACCTCCCCTTTGATAGACAAAAAAAAGATTTACCACACCCAATTTGGTTGTCACCTTGGACACTCCCTTCACCCTGGAGCACTGAGCAGAGCTCCCTGACCATACCCAGCACATGCCTCTGAGTATTCATGGAAAGAATAGACATTCCACTTAGCTATAGAGGCATAGTTCAAAGATAAAAGCCATCACATAAAAAAATAGAAATAAAAAACAACAACAAAAAAAACAAAGCCAAGTGTCACCACAAATGCCTAATTATCAATGCAGCAAGTTAAGAAACAAGAGTAAGACAACATGACACTCCCAGAAGAACACATTTCAATACTAGAATATAAAGATGAAGAGATTGACAAAGTGCCAGAAACGGAATTCAAAACATTCATTGTAAGATTACACAGAAATAATCAGAAGCAAACTCATGAATAAAGAAATCTGTACATGACAAGAATGAAAAATTTTCCCATAAAATTAATATTTTAAAGAGAAATCAAAATGAAATATTGGAAATGAAGAATTGTTTTAAAAAATGGTGGAAAGTGTTAAGAACAGATTCAATGAGGCAGAAGAAAGAATATCTGAGACAGAAAACAAGTCTCCAGAATTTTTACAGTTGACCAGAAAGGAGCAAAAAAAAAGAAAATAGAAAACTGAAAAGAGAGTGCTAGAGATTTATGAGATACTAACAAACAACTCAACGTACAGGACTTAGGAATTCCAAAAGCTGTGGAAAGACAAAGGATTAGGAGTTTTTTTTTCAAATAAATAATAACAGAAAACTTCTCCAATTTGGACAAAGAAAGGGACATTCAAGTACAGGAAGAACATAGAACTCCTAATAGAAATGCCTGGAAAAGATCTTCCCCACAATACATTGTAGTCAAACTCTCCAAAGTAAAAAATAAGAGATTCTAAAATGTGCAGGAGAGAAATGCCCGATTACTTTCAGAGGATCTCCAATTAGACTCACAGTGGACTTCTCATCAGAAAACCTACAGGCTAGGAGAGAATGGTGAGATATATTTCAAGTCTTAAGAGGAAAAAAAGTGTCAACCCAGAATACTGCACCCTGAAAAGCTCTCATTTATGAAAGAAGGTGAAATAAAGACCTTATATGACAAACAGAAATTGAAATAATTTGTTGCCACCTGTCCAGACTTACAAAACATCCTTAAGGATGTGCTACACACAGAAATAGAAAAACATGGCCATCACTATGAAAGAAAGTGAAGGCAGAAAATCTCCCAGTAAAAATTTGGGACATGCTCAATCGGAACTGCCCCAAATGATGGAGTTAGAATTGTGCCAGGGGATTCCAATACAATCCCATCAAGGTGGCATGTACCAAGGCCATCTCACTAGTCCAAGTGATCAATTTCAGCTCACAGTTGATCACACTGATAGGTCTAAGACTCAAAGGGATCACACAAACAAGACTAGTGTCTGCTAATACTAACTGATAGAATCAAAAAGGGAGAGAATGATCCAACATGGGAAGTGGGATACACAGCAGACTCATAGAATGGCAGATATCCTAAATAGCACTCTGGCCTCAGAATCAGCCCTTAAGGCATTCGGATCTGGCTCAAGAGCCCATGAGAATATTTTAGGCATGGAAAGCTAAGACACTCTGAAAAACAAAAAAAAAAGAAGACCTAAATGAAAGATCTCTGTGAGTGAGATCCCAGTGGAAAGAACGGGGCCATCAAAGAAGGAGGTACCTTTCTCTGAAGGGAGGAGAGAACTTCCACTTTGTCTATGACCCTGTCGGAATAAGATCGAAGTCAGCGAACCCTAAAGACTTCCATAGCCTCGGCAACTCATGACTAGAGCCTAGGGAGATTACTGACGCCATAAACAAGAGTGTCAAATTGTTAAATCAACTTCAGGAGTCACTGTGTACTTACGTCTCATGAGGGATCTATCCTTAATGTGTTATCCAATGTGAAATAATGCTATTACTAGTACTGAAACAGTATTTTTACACTTTGTGTTTCTGTGTGGGTGCAAACTGATGAAATCTTTACATAGTATATATTGAATTGATCTTCTGTATATAAAGATAATTGCAAATGATTAAAAAATCTTGGTGTTAAATTGGAAATTGCATAGAAAATTAATCAATTTAAAAATATATATCATGTAGGATCTCTGTCCTTAATGTGCTATACATTGTGAATTAATACTATAACTGGTACTCCAACAGTATTTTTCACTTTGTGTTGCTATGTGAGGGCAAATTGTTGAAATCTTTACTTAATATATACTAAACTGATCTTCTGTATATAAAGAGAATTGAAAATGAATCTTGATGTGAACGGAAGGGGAGAAGGATTTGGAAAGGGGAGGGTTGTGGGTGGGAGGGAAGTTATGGGGGGGAAGCCATTGTAATCTATAAGCTGTATTTTGGAAATTTATATTCTTTAAATAAAAGCATTATTAAAAAAAATTAATGGAAATCCAAAGTAAAAAATAGGGATATGGATATTTATGGAAAAATGGCAGGGCCCAGTTATTACCTATCAATAATCACCTTGAATGTAAATGGCCTCAACTTTCCAGTTAAAAGATAGAAACTAGCTGAATGGATTAAAAACAAAGCCCATTTATTTGCTGCCTACAAGAAATAAATCTCACTAAAAAAGATACACACAGACTGAGAGTGAAAGGATGAAAGAAGATATTTCAGCTAGCAGAAAATGACCCAGAAAAAGAACAAAGGAAATCCAAAATTAGGAGTATTTACAGAATCATGGCAAGGCAAAGTCAATGCTTAACAAGAGTCATTCTGAATGTAAATTATCTCAATTCCTCAGTTAAAAGAAATGACTGGCTGAATGGATTAAAAAAGTAAACCCATCTACATGCTACCTACAAAAAACACCAATAAATTACCAACAAAGATACACACATACTGAAAGTGAAAGGATGGAAAAAGATAATCCATGGTAACACAAACCAAAAGAGGGCTGATGTGGCTATCCTAATATCAGACAAAATAGATCTTAATAAAAAATAACTATTAAGAGACAAAAAAGGACACTATATAATGATTAAAGGGGCAATTCAACAGGAAGATATGACTATTATAAATATATCCACGTAATTACAAGGCACATGGCTAACTAAAAGAAATTTTAAAGGAGATATATATGCAAATACAGTAATAATGGGGCATTTCAATACCCCACTTTCAGCAATGGACAGATCAACCTGAAAGAAAATCAACAAGGAAACAACAGAGTTAATTGACACTATTGACCGAATGGACCTAACAGGTATCTACAGAACTTTCTACCCTAAAGCCACAGGATACACGTTCTTCTCAACAGTGCATGGAACATTCTCTAGGATATACCACATGGTAGGCTATAAAGCAAGTCTCAGCATTTCACAAAAATCAAAATCATACCAGGTATCTTCTCTGACAATAATGGAATGAAGCTGGAAATCAACAACTCAAGAATTTCTAGAACATATGTAAACACATGGAGACTGAATATGCTCCCGAATAAAAAGTGGGTCATAGAATAAATCAAAGAGAAACCAAAATTTCTGGAAACAAATGAATATCACAATACAACATATTAAACTCATGAGATATAACAAAAGCAGCATTACAGCAATTGGTGCCTACATCAAGAAAGTGGAAAGGCACCAAATAAATGAGCTATCAATGCATCTCAAGGACCTAGAGAAACAACAGTAAACCAAACACAAAACTAGTAAAGAAATAAAAATAGATGATTAAAAAATGAAAACAAAAAAAAACAATAAAAAGAACAGCAAAACAAAAAGCTGTTTTTTTGAAAAAATAAACAAAATTGACAGAGCATTGGCCTAAGACCCAAATTAATAAAATTAGAGAGGAAAAAGGATATTTAACTGCAGGCACCACAGAAATAAAAAGAATCATCAGAAATTACTACAAAGAGCTGTATGCCAACAAATCTGTAAACCTACAAGATTCCTGAACACATACAACCTACCTAAATTGAGCCATGAGACACAGAAAACCTAAATAGACCAAGAGCCAAGATGGACACTGAATCAGCAACAAAGAACCTCCCAACAAAGAAAAGCCAGGTGGCTTCACTGATGAATTCAACCAGACATTTAAAGATGAACTATTTCCACTTCTTCTTAAGTTATTCAAAGCAATTGAAAGGGAGGGAATCCTCTCACATTCTTTCTATGAAGCAGACATCACCTTACTTCCTAAACTTGGAAACATGCAATAGAGAAAGAGAACTACAGACCAATTTCCCTGATGACCACAGATCAAAAATCCTCAACAAAATACTACCCAATCAAATCCAACAACAAATCAGAAATATCATTCACCTGGACCAAATAGGATTTCTCCCAGGTATTCAGGGATGGTTCAACATTTGCAAATCAATCAATGTGATACATCACATTAGCAAATTGAAGAAAAAACCATACAATTATCTCAACAGATGCAGAGAAAGCATTTGATAAAATACAACACCCTTTCATGATGAAAACTCTAAGCAAATTGGATTTATAAGGAACATTCCTCAATACAATCAAGGCAGTCTATGACAAACACACAGCCAGCATTCTAATGGATGGGGTAAAGTTGGAAGCAATCCCACTGATATCTGGTACCAGACAAGGATGCCCATTCTCATCATTGCTATTCAATATAGCCCTGAAAGTTTTAGCCAGAGCCATTAGATAATAAAAATAAACCAAAGGGATACAAATTGGGAAGGAGGAATTCAAACTATCCCTATTTGCAGATGATATGATTCTATATATAGGGGTTCCAAAAGACTTCACTAAGACTATTGAACTCACAGAAGAATTTGGAAAAGTAGCAGGATATAAATTCAATGCACAAAAATCAACAGTCTTTGTATACATAGACAATGCCATGGCTGACAAAGAACTTCTAAGATCAGTCCCATTCACAACACCTATAAAAAAAATCAAATACCTTGGAATAACTTTAACAAAGGATGTCAAAGATCTCTATGGTGAAAATTAAGAAACATTAAAGAAAGAAATAAAAGAAGACACAAAAAAATTGAAAATGCTTCTATATTCATGGATTGGAATAATCAATATCATCAAAAGGTCCATACTATTGAAATCAATTTATAGATTCAACACAACACCAATCAAAATACCAAAGACATTCTTCTCAGATATAGAAAAAATGATGTTGAAATTCATATGGAAGCCGGCACCCTGGCTCAATAGGCTAATCCTCCGCCTGTGGCACCGCCACACCGGGTTCTAGTCCCAGTCGGGGCACTGGATTCTAACCCGGTTGCCCCTCTTCCAGGCCAGCTCTCTGCTGTGGCCAGGGGGTGCAGTGGAGGATGGCCCAAATGCTTGGGCCCTGCACCCCATGGGAGACCAGGAGAAGCACCTGGCTCCTGCCATCGGATCAGCACGGTGCACTGGCCACAGCGTGCAGGCTGCGGCGGCCATTGGAGGGTGAACCAACGGCAAAGGAAGACCTTTCTCTCTGTCTCTCTTTCTCACTGTCCACTCTGCCTGTCAAAAATAAAAAAAAGCAATCTTTTACAACAAAACCAAAGCCAAAGGCATCACAATACCAGCTTTCAAATAACCAAAACAGCCTGGTACTGTCACCTAAACAGATGAACAGACTAACGGAAGGGAAGAGAAATGCCAGAAATCAATCCATGCATCTACAAGTAATTTATCTTTGACAAAGGGACTAAAATCAATCCCTGAAGCAAGGACGTCTCTTCAACAAATGGTGCTGGGAAAACTGGATTTCCACATGCAGAATTATGAATCAGGACCTGTAACTTACACCTTACACAAAAATCCATTCAAAATGGATTAAAGCCCAAAATCTGAGACCTGATACCATCGAATTATTAGAGAGAATTGGGGAAACTCTGTAAGAAATTGGCACACAATTATTCTTAGGTGTTTAAATTTTAACTGAAAAGTGATCCCTGTGAAATATAAGAGTGGGAATAAGAGAGGGAGGAGACATACAATTTTGAGACATGCTCAATCAGACGTGCCCCAAATGATGGAGTTAGAATCATGCCAGGGGATTCCAATACAATCCCATCAAGGTGGCATGTACCAAGGCCATCTCACTAGTCCAAGTGATCAATTTTAGTTCACAATTGATCACACTGATAGGTCTAAGAGTCAAAGGGATCACACAAACAAGACTAATGTCTGCTAATACTAACTGATAGAATCAAAAAGGGAGAGAATGATCCAACATGGGAAGCGAGATACACAGCAGACTCATAGAATGACAGATGTCCTAAATAACACTCTGGCCTCAGAATCAGCCCTTAAGGTATTCGGATTTGGCTCAAGAGCCCATGAGAACATTTTAGGCATGGAAAGCCAGACACTCTGGAAGAAAAAGAAGACCTAAATGAAAGATCACTGTGAGTGAGATCCCAGTGGAAAGAATGGGGCCATCAAAGAAGGAGGTACCTTTCTCTGAAGGGAGGGGAGAACCTCCACTTAGACTATGACCCTGTCAGAATAAGACTGAAGTCGGCAAACCCTAAAGGCTTCCATAGCCTCGGCAACTCATGACTAAAGCCTAGGGAGATTACTGATGCCATAAACAAGAGTGTCAAATTGTTAAATCAACTTCAGGAGTCACTGTGTACTTACATCTCATGAGGGATCTGTCCTTAATGTATTGTTCAATGTGAAGTAATGCTATAACTTGTACTGAAACAGTATTTTACACTTTGTGTTTCTGTGTGGGTGCAAACTGATGAAATCTTTACTTAGTATATACTGAATCAATCTTCTGTATATAAAAATAATTAAAAATGAAAAAAAAAACTTGGTGTTAAATTGGAAATTGCATAGAAAATTAATCAATTTTAAAAATATATATCATATAGGATCTCTGTCCTTAATGTGCTGTACATTGTGAATTAATACTATAACTAGTACTCCGACAGTATTTTTCACTTTGTGTTGCTATGTGAGGGCAAACTGTTGAAATCTTTACGTAATATATACTAAACTGATCTTCTGTATATAAAGAGAATTGAAAATGAATCTTGATGTGAATGGAAGGGGAGAGGGAGTGGGAAAGGGGAGGGTTGCGGGTGGGAGGGAAGTTATGGGGGGGGAGCCATTGTAATCCATAAGCTGTATTTTGGAAATTTATATTCTTTAAATAAAAGCTTTATAATAAAAAAATAAAGAAATTGGCACAGGAAAAGAGTTTCTGGAAAAGATCCCAGAGGCACAGGCAATAAAAGCCAAAATTAACAAATGGGATGGGGCCTGCGCTGTGATGTAGTGGGTAAAGCCACTGCCTGCAGTGCTGGCATCCCATATGGGTGCCAGTTCACATCCCGGCTGCTCCACTTCCCATCAGCTCTCTGCTATGGCCTGAGAAAGCAATAGAAGATGACCCAATCCTTGGGCTTCTGCCCATGTGGGAGATTTGGAAGAAGCTCCTGGTTTCAGATTGGCACAGCTCCAGCCATTGCAGCTATCTGAGAGTGAACCAGTGGATGGAAGACCTCTTTCCCTCTCTCTGCCTCTTCCTCTCTGTAGCTCTCTGTCTCTCAAATAAATAAATAAATCTTTTAAAAAATAGGATTACATCAAATTGACAAGCTTCTGTAATGCAAAAGAAACAGGAAAGTTAAGAGGCAACCAACAGAATGGAAGAAATTATTCGCAAACTCTGCAACTGATAAAGAATTAATTATCAGGATATATGAAGAGATCAAGAAACTCCACAACAACAAAACAAACAATCCAGTTAAGAAAGGAGCAAAGGGGAAGGGGAGAAGGAGCGGGAGAGGGGAGGGTTGTGGATGGGAGGGAAGTTATGGGAGGGGGGAAGCCATTGTAATCCATAAGCTGTACTTTGGAAATTTATATTCATTAAACAAAAGTAAAAAAAAATGAGAAAAGAACTTAAGCACATATTTTTCAAAAGAGGAAATCCAGATGGCCAACAGACACATGAAAAAATGTTCAAGATAACTAGCCATCAAGGAAATGGAAATCAAAAAACCAAACCACAATGACATTTCACCTCACCCCAGTTAGAATGGCTTTCATATAGAAATCAACAAACAAGACATGCTGGTGAGGATGTGGAGGAAATGGCACCCTAATACACTGTTGGTAGGAATGTAATCTGGTTCATCCACTGTGGAAGACAGTATGGAGATTCCTCAGAAATCTGAATATAGACCTACCATATTACCCAACTATTCCACTCCTGGGAATTTAGCCAGGGTAAATGAAAGCAGCATATGAAAGAGTAATCTGTACCCCCATATTTATTGCAGCTCAATTCACAACAGCTAAGATACAGAATCAACCCAAATGCCTGTCAACATAAGACTGAGTAAAGAAATTATGGGATATGTACACCACAGAATACAACACAGTGGTAAAAAATGAAAACTTGTCATTTGCAAGAAAATGAATGAAACTGGACAATATCATACTTAGTGAAATAAGCCAGTTGCAAAAGGACAAATACCATATGTTCTACTTGATCTGTGATAACTAATAGAGCACCTAAGGCAATCTATAGAATTGAAATTAACATTTCAAGATGCAAAGGCTTTGAATAGCCCATGTCTCAACTGTTGATGAACAGGTTTATTTTTTCATACAATTTGTAGAACTCTTTACTTAGTATAGAGTTAACTGTATGTGTATAAAATTAATTCAAAATAGATGTTAGTAAAAAATAAGAATGGGAATAGGAGAGGGAGGAGGAAGATAGGTGGGAGTGTAGGTGGGAAGGCAAGTACAGTGGGAAGTATTGCTATATTCCTAAAGTTGTATTTATGAAAAAATAAATGAATTGTTATTCATTAAAAAAAGATCAAATAACATAATCAATATGCAACCTCTGTGCTACATCCCAAATGCCTGTGCTAGATGTAATGAAGACAGAGCTCTTTCTTGAAAGCCTTGGGTTAGTTCAGTATCTTCCTCCTTAAAGAATACAAGATGACTACTACCAAGTAAAGCTTGTTACTGATGGTGGAACCTCCTCCTTCTCCTTTCTAGAAGTTGCCACTAATGTGTAGAGTAGGAGAGGGATTTCCCTCAGATCACCAAGCTTGGTGTAAACATGGAAGAAGAACCCAAATTTCCTGACTGCAATTTTAGAGCACATTTATTAAGATCAATTAAATTATGAGCCCTAGTTCTTCACCCTTCCCTATATTTTGATCTTTTGACAGATATTTTTGTTGTTTACCTAGCAAATTGGAGTGCAACTGCCCACTTCTTAACATTGATCTCGTACATAGGATTTTCTTAGGCCAGTACACTGTTCATAAGGGATCCAGTCCTGGTTCCAAGCTTACAATGCAAAAGATGTCTCAGATGTTGCCTCTTGTTCCTTAGCCATTTCCAGGAGAAGAACCAGAGAGCTGATTGTCTTCAAACTGTAGAATGACGCCCACACAGCAGGTCCAGGCAGGCAGGTCCCTCCACTCTGGGAAAAATATCCCAGCCAACATCAATCAACTCCCAGTTGCATGCATGATCCAGCTGAGACCAACTAGATGTCTCCATGAACCCAGAGATCTGTCGGAAAAAATACTAACCTTCTGTGATCCAAGACTGTGTTGTTGTTGGATACAAAGCACTAGCTAATTGATAAAACTGTGATGGATATGATGTTAACTGCTATCAAATAACTTCTATATGCCTGACACTGGGTCACTTCATATCTAATCATGGAACATTTGCCATGTCAGTATTATTAATCCCATTTTTAGAAACTGGGAGATGAAATACAGAAAATTTTAAAAACTTGCCTAATATCCAACCCTGAGTAAACGTCTGGTCTATGATTTGAACACATAGCCAGCACTAAAATTCCATGTTCTTTACAAATCTCTCTCTCGCTCTCCCTCTCTCTGCCCTCTGTTTACATATTTGACAATCAATTCCAACATCATAATGTACAACTGAAATTTCACTGAAGAAGCGTGTATGTGTGTGTGTGTGTGTGTGTGTCTTAAATCATAAAAGAATCCATGTCATGGATGCACAGAAGCACATAATGGGAAGGCATCAGAAGATTAAGACAGGGAAGTGGAGATGAGCATTTGGTGCAATGTTGAAGATGCTTCTTGAAGTGCCCCCATTCCAAGTCAGAGTGGTTCAAGGTCTGGTTCTGCTTCCAATTCCAGATTCCTACTACTGCATACTTTGGGGGGGGGGGGCAGGTGATGGCACCTGGGACACCTGGATTGATTTCTGAGTTCCTGGCTTCAGCTTGGCTCATCCTTGGCTATTGTGGAGATTTGGAGACTGAACCAGTGGATGAGAGATTTCTTTCTTTTTAAAATGTATATTTATTTTCACCTACTGAAAGATAGAAACAAAGAGAGAGTAATGATCTGCCATCTGCTGGTTTTCTCCCCAAATGCCTGTTAGAGCAATGCCTAGGCAAGGCCAGGAGCCTGGAACTCCATCCACGTCTCCTACACCAGTGGCAGGTAGGCTGGGAAAGAGGATGAATGAACAGACAAGCAAGCACCTGATGTGATTGAAAGGCTTCTTATACAAACTGAGGGGCATGGAATTATTGTCAAACATGGTCCCAGTCTTGGGTCTTCAGACAGCAGAATCCTAAATCTGAAACTGTGAATTTTCTAGCTTCTATGTCTGAGTGGAAAAAGATTGGTTGGGAGGATGTAGAGCGGGCTCTGATTAGAAAACAGGAAAAGTTTTTTCCTCAAGAATTCCCCATGCATCTCTTAGCAATAGCAGACTCCAAAATAAATGCCATCAGCAAAGTAGCCTGCTTCTGACTTATGCAAGCAACATCCAATAGTTGTAGAATGACTAGGAAGAAAGAAATCTAGGGGCAAAAAAATGCTTAAATCCTATAAGCAGTCTCAGTCTCTTGTAGGATTCAGAGGAAAACAGAAGGTAAAATGCTAGCCTCACTTTTAGATGGCAGAGAAAAAGAACTCATAGAAAATTCTATGAATAATAAACTCACTTTTTTATTTTTCATGTTAAGACTTCAACATGTCTTCAGTAGCAAAAGCAAAATCAAACTGCTTTGAAGACTTCTCTTAGATATTAAGGGAAAATAATTTTGTTTCTACAATAGATTAAATGCTAGTGTTGTTTGGTCTGACTAGTCTTCTAATGACCTTTCCTGAAAACAAACATTAAAATAAATATACACAGGCTAACAAAAATAAAAATATGTGGGTAATTTATTTGAAACAGGAGCTTTACTATTTGGATAGTCCTTTACATGTGAATGTAATTCTTTTCTTTAAATGCTTATTTACTTGAGAGGCAGAGAGATAGGCGATAGACAAACATTCCATCTGCTGGTTCACTCTCCTAAATGCCTGGGTGGCAGGACCCCAGGACCAGAGCTATCATTGCTACTTTCCAGGGTGATCACTGACAGGAATCTGTAATCAGGAAAGGACCCGAGACTCTAATACAGGTACTCCAATGTGCGATGTGGTATTCCAATCAGTGACAAAACCATTAGGGCTAATCTCCATTTCACTGAATGGAATCCTTAAAGCGGGTTAATCTTTCAACTAATTCTCAAAACAATTCATCTCCCATCTCAAACAGAAGAACTCAAAAAAGTTCAGAAGATCTGGGTGGATTTAAAGTGTACCAAAATGAGAAAGTGTTGAGAAGACTACTTTAAGACTTCTTTCTCTCCTTCGTGTCAATCACCATTGTCCACTTTATGTAGATAGCACCAGAGTCACATAGCAGATGGAGAGGCTAAAGATAGGACTCACTAGTCATATATAAAACACTAATCTCTTTGGGGCCATGACTCACTGTGATGCTGTGGATTAAGCCACCACTCGCAGTGCTGGCATCCCATATGGGGCACCAGTTTGAGTCCTGACTGCTCCACTTCTGATCCAGTTCTCCACTAATGCACCTGGGAAAGCTGCAGTATTTAAATATTTATAAATACCACAAGTATTTAGAGACCTAGATGAAGATACTGGCTCCTGGATTTGGTCTGGCCCATCCCTGGCTGTTGCTGCTATTGTTGTTGTTGCTTCTCTCTCTCTCTCTCTCTCTGCCCCCTCTCTCTCTCCCTCTCTCTCTCTCCCTCTTTCTCTTTCTCCCACCCTCTCCATCTCTCTCCCTCTCTCTCCCTCTCTCCCTCTCTCTCCCTCTCTCTCCCTCTCTTTCTCCTGCCTCTCATTCTCTGTAACTCTGATTTTCAAATAAATAAATAAATCTTTAAAAAATAATAAAATATGTTAGCACTATCCAATCTAGTTCAATGATTTTTGAACCATGCTCTAAGATACCAAGGCTAGGATGGGAGACAAGGAATTGTGCCTGCATTCAACAAGCCATGCCCTCTTAAGCACTCTATCCTCTTCTTTTACCAGAACATTTCAAATATTGTCTTTTACAAACTGAGCTTCTAGATTAAGAGTCTTCTGAATTAAAGAATTCTACTACTGTAAAAGTTCGCTTATAGTGGGGAAAATAATAGAAGACATGGTTTTTGCCTGTTTGGGACTGGAAGTCCTAGTTAACTGTCCTATTTTCCCACGCAGTCTTAACACCCAACATGGAAGGCACTCAATAAATGTTTTTCAATGGATGAATAGGTTAATAAGCAAAGCATTACACTGAAAATCTTTCAGTTCAGGTCCATTTTCTGAGCCTTCCCATGTTTGAATTTTCCAATGGAAAATGGGAGGGAAAAAATGTATCCTTCACAAAGATAGAGCAAATGTAAGAAATAATCAACACGAATGACTCAACATTCTCAGCAAGAATGTTTCTTAGCAACCAACTCGGTGCATATATGTGGGTTTTAATCCATGCATCAACTGTAGGAGGGTACAAAACTGAATTTTGGTAAACCGAATCGGTTGGTTCCATTATTTTTTAATGAGGTTATTTCACATGCAACAAGGATATGTTTTATGTAAAAGGATCTCAACAGTCAGTCTCTTAGAAATGTGAAAAATCACAGAGAATGGGAAATTAGGACTGAAAAAAACATTTTCTGGCTTGGGATTATAGATTTCTTTATAGTGTGATACATTCTTTTATAATGATTAGTCATCTTACTTGCAAATACTCTATCATTCTATAAAAATAATTTAATGTGATACATCGTACAATTAAAATATGTTTGATGTATTGGCAGAAAGAGGCATTGTCTTGATGTGATTTCAAAATAACACTCTGTTATCCCAGAGTTACATAATCCATAAATGGGCAGAGAACGTGGGCACTGGAATCTTCATTTTATGTGTTACTGAAGCAAAAGAGAAAAAGTTTTCAAAATGGCAAAGAATTTGCTGTTTTGCTCAAATAATTGTATTTTTTAAAAATTGGATGGATAAGAAAAAACTTGAATAAATGCAAATTACAAACAAATGGAACAGTAGCTCCCCTATATTAGTGCTAACCAAAATCTCCTGCATGGCTTGTTAAAAGAATTCCATCCAATGCTGGATCTTACCACCGGAGAGTCTGACTTGGTAGGCTGAGGGAGGGAGGGGCCAAGAATGTATATCTCTAATTGGTTTCCCGGTAATATGGATGCTGCCAGTATGATGATCACATTTTGTGAGCCAGCAAACAAGGGGGAAACCTTAATACCCTTGTCAAAATGATGCTTCAGAGTGGCTCTGGGAAGATCATTAACCCCGCCATGAAAGCACAGGCACAAACTAATTCTGCTTAGTCAGCATTAATGAAGATACTTTCTTGGACACACAAGCTTCAATCAGTGACTGACCTGAAACCCATCTACAGGAGCAGTGCAGAGTGACAGAGTGGGCTTTGTCTCAAAAGCACTCATGAGTGTTTTAAGATAGAGTAATTGGCTGACTCCACAGGAGAGGAGGTTAGACATGAAGATGAGCATTTCTAAGTAGGACTTTTAACAATGGTCAAAGTGAGTAAGACTGCCTTGCAAAAGAATACAAGAAAATACACTGAGCTGAGATGGAGGGTCCAGTTAAAAATTAAAGGAATAATTTGAATATTTTACTAAAATATGTATTAAGATTTTATTTATCTATTTATTTGAAAAAGAGACAAAGTGAGAGATCTTGCATCCACTGATTCAACACCCAAATGTCCGCCACTAGTGTGACTGAGCCAGGAGCTAAGAACTTCATCTAGATCTCCATGGTGGGCAGCTGAGACACAAGTACTGAGCTTTCACCTAGTGTTTTCCAGGGTGTACATAAGCAGGAAGCTGAGTCAGAAGCAGAGAAGTGATTCAAATGCTGCCACCAACACATAAGAGCACAAAAAGGATGTCACCATTGCTCCCAAGGCCATCTCATATTCCTTCAGAAGTCAACACTGGACAACATCAGCTTTCTGCTCTGGGTGCCTGGGTCTGAGGACTTCTTGGGAGCATGAGCACAGGGCTACACTTAGCTGCTTCTCACAGAGTAGCTCAGAAATGTTTGAGTTATTACCCTGAAAGTAGCCCACAGCCAATGACAAGCTGGAGTTGGTGGATTAATACCATGGCTTAGTAACTCGACCAGATGAACCTCTCCTAAGCACACTCAGCCCCTGAGAAGGCCCCAGGGGGAGTAAATCCCAGTGGCTCCCATCAGAAACCTACTTATGGAAGCTACACTATTGGTCTCCTTCCTTCCCTTTGCTGTCTCACATCTCCATTTGCCTACTGGTGTCTCCTGAGATCACCAATGGCCTTCAAGTACAGGATATGCACTCAAATCCTTGTTTGGAAGTCTTCCTGGTATAAGTCAGCTGTTCATTGAAGCACTGTGCAAAACAGTAAAAGAAAAAAGAATTGCCTGTCGTGGTGTGAGTTGAAAGTCTACACAATCATTGAGTGAGGAGAAATCCACAGAATAATAAGATCATATCAATTATAGAAAATACATGATAGCACATACCTTACACAGTGTAGTTTCATATATATATATGTATATATATATATATACAGAAAGTCTTTGAAAATTACATTGTAAGATTCAAATTAAACTGATAATGATAAGTCCTTCTATCCCGAATGGTAGCTTTATAGAGTACTTGTATCTTAACCACCAGATTTCTGTTTCTACATGGTGAATGAAGCAACTTAAACTTTCCATAATTACTAACACTGACAAGCAAAATCTGTTAATAGATATTCATGTCCAAAAAATATTCAAAAGTCTATGATTCCCTGGGTCAGGCATGTGGTGCTGTGGTTGAGATGCTTCTCGGGATACCTACATTCCTTATCAGAATGCCAGGGTTCAAGTCCCTGCTTCAATTCTCGCTTCCTGCTATTGTGCACCCTGCAAGGCAGCAAGCAATGGCTCAAGTACTTGCAAAATTCTGAGTTCCAGGTTCCTGGCTTTGGCCTGGACTAGCCCTGGTTACTGTGGGCATTTGGGGAAGCGACCAATAGATAGAAGCCTGTTCTCTCTCCCCCCACCAACTCTCCCTCTTCCTCTCCTTCTCTCTCTCTTTCCTTCTCTCCTTCCATCTCCCTACCTATCAAAATGAAAATAAATAAAAATCTTTACAAAGAGGTCTAAGATTCCACAATAGAAGATTAAGTAAATGTATTATGCTGCATGCAAAGAATATGAAACCAAAGCAAACAAAAAGATAGGCATCAATGAACCAACGCTGATATAGGAACCAGCAGATAATAGAACCTGGATATAGGATAGAGGACAAAGGAGATACAGCTCCTGCCCATAAAGAGTTTATACTCTACTAGAGAACAATACACTGAAGTAAAATCATGAACAGTGCAATTTAAAGATAGACAGACAGATAAATAGATACAGCATTTGCAAGTCACAAAATGCAGATACTATAACAGATTAGTACAAACAGGTTACTGAACAAAAGGTATAACAGCATCACATTTTTATGAAAATAATGCATATCCATAATCATGCACTGAAAAGAAGACAGGAGGTTGTATCATAAAATGGTAGCAATAATGCTGTCTGAGTAATGAAGATTATTCAAAACCATCTCAGCTGAACATTTCCAAAGGATGAAAATTGTTTATTTTCTATTTTTATATAATTTTTCCTTTCAGCGTTATATTATTTAATTTTTTAAAAAACAATGATAGACTACTCTATTTTAATTCAATTATTTAGGAAATGTGACTCCCTCCCACTAGAGACTGCATAGACCGGTGCTGCAACCCCTAGGCATCATTCATGCATGCAGTTGATGTTGCTGATCTCCTGATGGAGTACATGCTCTCCGTCTCCTGATGTGGCTTCACCTGTCAGCCAAGAAGGCCATGGCTCCCAACCTCCAAGAACCTATAGCCCAATGAAGAAGACAAAGCAAAGCACTTACACTGAGCTCATTAGAGATGTCCCACCTGGCTACACTGATATTAAGTCTTCCCAAGAACATTGGCTAAAGATTCCTCTGACACAAAATCTTGACTTTCCAAAGGTATTAATGATTTGTGTGATTTTTTTTCCAACTTTCTTCTTACCCATAAACCTCCCAAGAAGGCTCACTAACAAAAAGCATAAGGAAGATTATGTAGACACAGTGATCTATTGCTCTTACATATGACAATGATGACTTTAATAATACATGATCAATTGTTCTACAAGCAAACCAAGCATACATTAAGCTAAATACAGTAAGCAGAAATCAGCATTGCTGCGGAATCTTTGCTGCATCAATTTATGGCTTGTTAATAGTATGGTCAGTTAAGGATCACGTTAAACACAATAATTTTAATAACACCAGGCTTGTATACAACTATATAGAAAGGTGCTTTGTGGTTTTCTTTGTCTTTCATTTCCTCATTTAGCTGCTCTGGAAAGAAAGAGACTACACAAGTTTCTTTAGATTGCATTTCTACTTGGATAGAATGACATACGGCAAAAATATATTTTCTCCCTCTGTTGTCCTGTCTAGCCATAAGATGCTTAAAAAGGATTTGCTTAAATTGAGCCTCTAGAACAGTAAAATATATCTTGCCAAAGACCTTCTCTCTGCAAATCTCCTTAGGAATGATCTTTCTTAAATGCAAATCTTGCTCTCTTTCCTGCCTAAAACCATTTAGCAGGACCCCTTCCACACACCAGAAGAAAAGATTAAAATATTTACAGGCTAAAATTTTTTCCACCAAAACTGAAGATAATTTTTACTGAATCCCTTGCATGAACTGTATTTCTCTCAAAATGGATTAACTACTTTATTGAGTAAAAGAATGTCATTGGGAAAAAAACTGAAACTGTAGTTTGGACATAAAATGTTAATACTCGACATTTCTAAAAAGCAGCAGCCAGAAGGTAGTCTTCTAATATTTTTCTGTGAAACCAGACTGTGGGATCAGGGAGAGTGATACAAAGCCCTGGAGCTCCTGGGGTGCTCATCACAGGCATGTAAGATACAAGGACAAATTCCTCAGCAAATCCGATCCTCACCTCTTTGACACCATCTCCAGACATGAGCCCCTTGATGGGTCACCCTCCAGCAGCTCTGCAGTGCTGGACTTTTTCCAAACACACTGTGCTCATTCATGCCTTACTGTCTTTCTTCTTGTCCCTCCTTCAGCCTGGGAAGCCCCTTTTCCATCCTTTTCTACTCTGGGGATGGGAAAGGGTGGTGAGTGGATTCATATTTCAAGACTTAACTCAGCTACCATAATTTCCCTTCATTCTTCCCTGACCTTACCCAGAAAAACTAATCACTGCCTCCTCATAGTGCGATGTAATTGCTACAATCATTATACTGCTGCATCTAACCATTACCTATCTCTCTGCTCCACTAGACTATAAACACAAGAGGGATGGGCTTAGTACAAGTTCATCAGTTACTGGCTCAGGACTTGACATCTAGTGTGTAGGAGATGAGTGTTTGGTAAGTGAATGCTTACACCAATGAATATCAGTGTTCAAAAGCCTGTTGATCTTGGAATGTCCAAAGACTAAATTTTTTTCTTATTTGAAAAAATGATTGTATGATGAATTTTCTGAGTTCCTAGCATTGTCAGAGAAGTAGGAGGAATCATATTTGAAGTCAGTATCTATGGGGGGATCTGAAGAGTAACCTTCATGGTCTAACATTTCCTAGAGAGACAGGAGCCATGAACTGAGGCCAGGGCAGACAAATGAAAAGGTCTGGCTTCTCTGGTAATTGTGCAACTCATCTGACCTCACCAGGATTTACCAAGACCTATCTGAAGGTCACCCACAGCCAAACATGACACTCCTAGGAAAGGTGGCAACATTTGCTTTTAATTTTCTAATACCCAAGACAAAAATATAGAAAGTCAAAGGCAAAACAGTCAGACGATTGCTGATTTTTTTATCTTATTCACTCATTTCTTTAGTTAATGAGCTTTGACAAGTTCATGAAGGCACCACACTATCATCATTATTTCAATATAGAGTATTTCCATCATGCCCCAAAGTCTCCCAGTGCTGGCCTTTCACAGTCAGCATCTACCCTCAATCATACCCCTGACCCTTTTGATCAATTTCCTATCCCCATGATTTTACATTTTTCTGATGTCATGTGAATTAAATTATGCAGGATGTGGTCATACATGTGCCTTCTTATACTTAGCATGGCAGTTAAGATTCAGCCATTTTGTTGCATTTTATCACTACTGTGGTATATGGATATACTACAATTTATTTATCTACTCACCCGTTAAAGGACACCTGGAGTGTTTTCATTTCTCAGAAACTATGAATAGAGCTCCCATAAATGTTCACATGTGGTTTTGTGTAAATACACTTGCATTTCTTTGGTTGAATACCTACATGCAGCATTGCTGAGTCCCATAATAAACACATGTTTAATTTGCTATGAAACTTCCAAATGGCTTTCAGAAGTGATTGGGACATTTTTTGTTGCCATATTTGCTTCACATTCTTGCCAGCAACTGATGCTGTCAAGATTTTTGGATTTTTGCCATTCTCATCAGATCTTGGAGGTGGGGCACTTGGAAATAGAAGGTAGGACTTTAAACAAATAAACAAGAATTATGTGTAATATAAAAAAATCAAGTTACTATTAGTGATATACTAATATGGAGAGTGTTGAGAGCATGTGAGAAAACATGTAAACTCAGGATTAAGAGAATATAGTAAAAAAAGAAAAAAGAGAATATAGTTTATGATTATTGATGAAATAGGTTTATGTTGAAGTCAGATATTTCTCAGTATCACATGGAATGCATCACCACAGGCTACACGGGGCTACAAAACTCTGGAGAGAAAGGTCTAATTACAAACTATAAATTAGAAGGATACTTGACTGCTTGATTAAAGAAGAGACAAGAGCTGAGAAAGCAATGAAAAGGGGAATGGAAAAGTCCTTGTATTCACAGTCTTACCCAAAAATGTTGAATGAGAGACTCAGAGGCATGATATTCAGGTGGAAATAGAATTTGTGAGAAGCCTGAAGATCCCTCCAACCTGGGCATCACAATAAGAATAGATAAATAAGCAACAATCTTTTTAAAAAAATATATCATGTAGGATCTCTGTCCTTAATGTGCTGTACATTGTGAATTAATACTATAACTAGTACTCCAACAGTATCTTTCACTTTGTGTTGCTATGTGAGGGCAAACTGTTGAAATCTTTACTTAATATATACTAAACTGATCTTCTATATATAAAGAAAATTGAAAATGAATCTTGATGTGAAGCAAGGGGAGAGGGAGTGGGAAAGGGGAGGGTTGCGGGTGGGAGGGAAGTTATGGGGGGGAAGCCATTGTAATCTATAAGCTGTATTTTGGAAATTTATATTCTTTAAATAGAAGCGTTATAAAAAAACTCTCAAAAAAAAAAAAAACAATGATCACATAATACCTGATTAGGGGTAAGGTATTATTTCACTTCCCCTTTCTAGGCTTGTGTCAGACACCTAGCCAACCTTCACCCCAACATTCCTGCCCTCACCAATCTATAATGTTCCCAACTTTTCTTCCTCCAACCCATCATGAGGATAAAGCTAAAAGAGCCTCTTCCCTCTATTCTGGGACACAAAATGTTCCCATTCACATCACAATGATATGAACCAGTAATAACTACTACTCATTGTCTGCTCCATGGAAGACAAGAACTACAAGCAGGAAGCATATGTTAGTAAAGAAACCCTGTTAGACTTCCTGCAATAGTCAAGGCTGGATTAGCATTCATTTAAGGTAATGTTTTAAAAGCACGATGGCTGGAATCAGACTTGTTGGTCTCAAAATGAACTCCCTACTTGTTAACCATGTGGTGCTTACTATGAAGAACTGTATTAAGGTTCCTCTTGAGCAAAATGAGGTCAAAATAGTATTAATGTACAGATTCCTTATAAGGAGTAAATGAATTTATATAAAGGAAACCACTACAGGTCCTGAAACATGTGAAAATTGCTTGTTAGTTGTTACTACTTTTAAGAAAGTTATTACTGGGGCTAGTGTTGTGGTGCTGTAAGTTAAGCCACTGCTTATGCCATGGGCATTCCATATTAAATCAGCAATATGAGTCCTGGCCACTCTGCTTCCAATCCAGCTCCCTGCTAATTCGCATGGGAAAGCAACAGAAGATGACCCAAATAATTGGACATCTGCCACCCATGTGGGAGTTTCAGATGGAGTTCCTGGCACCTGGCTTCAGACTGGCTCAGCCCCGGCCATTGAGGCAATTTAGGGAATGAACCAGCAGATGGAAGATACCTTTTTCTCTGTCACACTGCCTTTCAGATAATAATCATTTTTTAAAAGCATGTTATTATTTTAATTAACTTCATCATATACTTCAAATGGGGGAAGTACGCTAGGGAATCATACTAAAATCACACAGATTTTCTTCTGTAAGCCCGTTTATTTGACTCAGTTTATAAAAGAGATCATGGCCACTACAAGTAGATGTGGGTTAGTAACTAAGCAACACCATCCCCACAAAAGACACCTCTCTCTCTAGTTTGTAGATCAAAGGTGAAGATGCCTTCACAATGAATATCTTTGATACTGACTTCTTATTTATTTCACAGTGATCCTGTCACCTGTCCATGCTTCTTCTAAATGGACTGATCTGAAAAGTACACCCAACTCCCAAATGAGAAATAAATCTAACGACTGTGTCTATTTATTCACCAAATGTAACTGAAGGGAGGCTGTAAATTATTTTTCCAGCATTTATACACTGACAAACACGTCCTCTATGAAAAATTTAAAAAATTTTTAACTTTATTTTTTGAAAAATAGACATATATAGAGAGAACTTACATCTGCTGTATCACTCCCTGAATACCTGCAATGGATCCTAGCCGAGGCCAAAGTCAGGAGCTGGGATTCATCTAGGTCTTCCAAGTAGGTGGTAAGGACCTGCTACTTAACCTAGCACCACCGCCTCCCAGAGTCCACCTTATCAGGAAGCTGCAGTCAGAGTGAGGAGTCAAGTATGGGACCCAGGTACTCTGATATGGGGCACAGGCCTTTTAACTGGGTTCTTAAACTTTAGGCCGATAGCTTGTACCCAGCAAAACTTTTTGTGGATAGGGAAAACATAAATTCCAGTTCTACTTTCTATAGAGAAGAACAAGAGTATAAACTTTAAAAAATATCTCATATGTTAATTTTTTTCATTCTACCCATTCCTTAATAAGGTCATGTCTAGCATAGATTTAATCCAACAATTCATAAACTGATATTTGTCACATCATATTGGCTTATACAATAGTATTTAAAAATACTATTTTATCATCAGGGGATTGAGATTAGATGGAGAGTGTTTTGTTTAAAAGAGAAGTGTCTCATCTATAACACAAAATAAATATCAATGTCAGAAGCTAAATATTTGCCTTGTGGACGCTTTAATAATTTTAAAAAAATCTAATAACTCAAAGCTTCTGGAAAAAAAGGTATAAACATGTACGACTTTGAGGTAGATTGTTCCAGTTATGTCAGGTGTTGAATGTCAAAGCATAATCCCCCACTGTGAGGACAGACAGTGGGTGAAGACTGGAACAGCTGAGCAAGTTGGCAGAACAGGGATTGAGTATGAAATCTCAAACACAGCAAATATAAGTCCCTACTTTCATACAATGAAATAGCAACTAGGTCAATAGAAAAATGTAGAAAATTGCAAGACATGTTATCTATTTCTGTTGAAAATTGAAGGCAATTTAACCACTTTTTTGTTATTGTAAAGGTGTTTCACAACTGGGCATTATCTTTCTGAATGAGCAGTAAGTATATGTATTTTCCATCAAACCCATATAAATAAATGTTCTTTCCTCTGAGTTACTTTTGGGAAAAATGGAAGGATGTCAGACTTTAGAAAGGAAAGGAAGTGGTAAAGAATCACAAGGGGAACAGAGAAAGGACCTGAGAGAGCAAGAGAAAAGGGAATGGCAGGGGCCACTGCTGTAGATTAGCAGGTTAAGCTGCCGCCTGCAGTGCCAGCATCCCACATGGGTGCTGGTTCAAGTCCCAGCTGCTCCACTTCCAATCCAGCTCTGAGAAAGCAGTAGAAGATGGCCCAAATCCTTGGGCCCCTGCACCCGTGTAGAGACCTGGACGAAGCTCCTGGCTCCTGGATTCAGATCAGCGCAGCTCCAGCCGTTGTGGCCAACTGGGGAGTGAACCAGCAGATGGAAGACCCCTCTCTCTCTCTGCCTCTCCTTCTCTCTGTGTGTAACTCAACTTTCAAATAAATAAATAAATCTTTGGAAAAAAAAGGAATGGCAAACAATTCACTTATAAGTACAGTCACCCTCATTATCCATGGATTCCCCATCTACAGTCTCAACCAACTGCTGACAGGAAAAAAAACACACAATGAAAGGTAACAATAGAAAAAATTAAAAATAATATGAATTTTATAATACAATATAACAACTATTTTCATAACATTTACAGTATTTTGGGTATTATAAGTAATCTAGAGATGGTTTAAAGATTTATTTCGTTAGTTATTTGACAAGTAAATAGAGAGAAACTTCCATCTACTAATTCTTTCTCCAAATGACCATAATAGCCAGAGCTGAGCATTCCAAAGCCAGGAACCAGGAATTCCACCCTTGTCTCCCACATAACTGGCAGGGACTCAAGTACTTACCCCATTATCCACTGCTTTCTCAGGCTCATTAGCAGGCAGCTAGATCAGAAGTGGAGCAGCAGGGATGTGAATCAGCATTCTGGCATGGGATATTAATACTGCAAATGGTGGTTTACCCCACTGCACAGCAACACTGGCCCCTAGCGACAATAAAGTATATGAAATGATAGCCTATGTGATATGCAAATCTACAACATTTTTTATAAGGGATTGGAGCATCCACAGATTTGGATATCCACATGGTTCCTATTATGACTCCTGTATAGATACCAAAGTATGCTATATTAACAGTCCCCCAAGTTCTTGCATATATGGGTATAAGCAAGATACTTTTGTTTTACTGGGTAGTTTGGCATGAAGGATACATTCAAGAGAACAGATTTCTGTATTTAAGAAGTGGTTTAGGGTCCTCCCTGAAAGAAACAGAAGGGAGTCTGGAATGTAATAAGCGCAGTCAGAGAGAGAGGGCAGGTGGAGCAGAGGTGGAGCACTACTGGGAGAACTGAGGCTGGGTTAAGGCAAGGAGGACTTCAGCAAATCCTCACTCTGCATCATATGGTGTAATTACCTTTGTCTGCCTCCACAAGATCCTGTCAGCCAAGGCCTATTTACCTTCTAAAATTTTACCATCAGATTGGTGTCTCTTTTGGATGTGTTATGGGGTGAGGTGGGCTTTTGGTTGGGAGTGATATGCTCAAAATTCACATTGCATGAGCATAGAGACTAAGAGAGCATAAGAAATAAGAAATGAAAACAGCCAGCGCCGTGGCTCAACAGGCTAATCCTCCACCTTGCGGCGCCGGCACACAGGGTTCTAGTCCAGGTCGGGGCGCCGGATTCTGTCCCGGTTGTCCCTCTTCCAGGCCAGCCCTCTGCTGTGGCCCAGGAGTGCAGTGGAGGATGGCCCAAGTGCTTGGGCCCTGCACCCCATGGGAGACCAGGAAAAAGCACCTAGCACCTGGCTCCTGCCATCGGATGAGCGCGGTGCGCTGGCTGCAGCGCGCCGACCGCGGCAGCCATTGGAGGGTGAACCAACGGCAACGGAAGACCTTTCTCTCTGTCTCTCTCTCTCACTGTCCACTCTGCCTGTCAAAAAAAAAAAAATAAATGAAAACAAGAAGCAGACTAAATATGATGATACCTGGTCACTTTAGCATCCCTTCTTGCACATTTCCTCTCTGTAATTTACTGCATTTGCTCTTCTCGAGAATTTCTATCCTTTTCAGAGCATCATGGAGCTTTCTGCGAAGATAAAGCTGCCCAAACCCAACACAGTTTGGAAGGACATAAAGGCACTGCATAAAGCTTAAAATTAAATACACAAAGAAATCTCAGAGAAAAGAAAAATAGAAGAATATCAAAACTCGGATTTCAGTGTGTCCAATAAGTAAATAAGTAAATAAACCCTGCAGCTCAGAGGAAGAAAATCTGTAAGAAGATTCAAATAGTATAATTTAGAGATTAAGTACAAAAGTCGTATCCCCTCAATTCTGGCTTGATTTATCTCAATTGGACATGACTCAAGCAGTATTTAGATTGAACTGAAAATAGAAGCCACGGGAAGACATAAGTTATTGAATAGAACTCCCTCCCTTAAATAGTATAACTGTTATTTAGGATGAATGTTTACTCATGAAGCCTACAATTTTTTTAGACAAAACTATTTAAATTGTCTGTTCAATGTATTCACCACCCTTTTTAATTATGGATCACTCCAAATCAGGCTTTGTGATCTATGGCCAGCTGGCCCCATAAGAACAACTCAACAAATGGCAACAACTGCCTTCGTCTTTCTTCCAATCCCACGCCTCTGCAATAGCTTCCACAAATGAGGTCTTCCCCAATGCTTCTAGGTTACCATCATTATTCCCCTCTCTTCTTTGCTCCTCCATTCACCACCCACTTTTCCAGACCGTGTATTATTTTCATTTTTTAAGCATTGTCCTCTGTCTCCTAAGTGCTTATGACAAAGTCTACTTCTATTCATCTTCTCCGTTGTCACCTACCAGGGTCAGCACAGCATCCACATAAATGTGTGTGGAATGAAACCAGAATCCAGGTGGGAAACAAAATTGGTCACTAGACATCCCACAAGGAAATTACTTCACCATCAATTTCTCAATATGGACAACCCCAGGCCCCAATCCAGACTGACTATTCATCCTTTTCCAATACCAATTGTATGAAGTATTTACAACTGAGACCTGCAGCTTTCTACACTTAAATAAGGATTCTTTTTTTTATTTTTATTCTAAAAAACTTGCTGGGAATTGATTCTGCACAGGAACTTCGGAGTTGAGATAGGAAATAATGTCAAAGTTTGGAACTGATGTATACCAGCCAAATAGAAACTTCACCATCTTAAAAGCCACAATATATTTTTGTTGGTAGAGTTCTTTCTGGCATTGAAGCTAAGCTCTTACATTTCTTGAAATGTAATATATGTGATGACTTGTGGCCTCTGCAAAACTACTCTAAAGGAATATCCTTTCTTCTCCTGAAAAAGGGCCCATTTCAGCCCAGCATAGCTATTAGGAGAAACAATCAACGTCTTATTTGCAACATCTCTCAGGCAAAATGTACCATATAAAATAAGGATGATTTAAAATTCATTAAATGAGTGCTGGTCAAAAAAATAGGAAAAAAAAGAAAGAGAAAAAACTTGAACTTGGTTGACCTTTATAACATGTTTTATGGATGAGATATTGCTGATGACCACTATTAATAAGGTTATTCATTTCATTTCCAATTATCTTCATTCTCCTGACATCTTAAGGGTATTGTCTCATTCCTTCATCTTACAACACAACAAAGGCACCTTCTGAGGAGATGCTGATTGGAGGAAATTTAAAAGACAATCCCTGTAGACTTGATAGAAAATAGAAGATTAGGTGTTCCTGCAATTCTAATCAGAAGAAAGATCTCTTTGCCAAAATGATTAGATGCATTAGCCAGTGGCTTTCTGTATCTGTCATTCCAATCAACCTTTATCATTCCATACCAACTTCTGACTACCAGAACACAGGCAAGTAAGAAACCCCAAGCACATTCAGACAGACAACTCCTTAAGAGGACTCATGTCTATCTTGTTTCTTACTGTATTTTCAGGTCGTGGCACAGTATAAGTTCTCAGAAATGCTTTAAGAGTAAATTACCAAACTCAATACTTTTTAAAGTTAAATCATCATTATATAATATACTATACCAGCTATTATGATTGAAATAAGCTCTAGGGTAACATTGTACAGCAGAGTAGTCACTAGCCACTAAGTATTTAAAATGTTGCTCCATTGACCAGGAAAATGAATAGTAAATTTCACTTTAACTTATTTCCGTTTCAAACTACTCTTTGATTTCACTTGCTGGAAAACTTTTAAATATGGCTGGAACAATTCAAGTATGTGAACTGAGTTTTTTCAACTATAAATTTTATAAAATTTCAATGAAGATCATGTATTTCAAATAAAAAATTGAGTGCCTGAATTGAAATGTGCTGTCACTATAAAATACACACTAGATTTCAAAAACTTAGTCCAGAAAAAAAAAAGAAAAATTCATGATTACTCTTTATACTGACTGCATGTGAGCATGATGAATGTAATGAACTGTATGATAGCCCTTCCCCCAAATGCTCATGTTTAGTCCTCAGAACCCTTGCGTATTTCCCTTAGATGGTAAATGAGAGGGGGCCGGTGCCATGGCTCACTTGGTTAATCCTCTGCCTGTGGTGCCAGCATCCCATATGCGAGCCGGGTTCTAGTCCCAGTTGCTCCTCTTCCAGTCCAGCTCTCTGCTGTGGCCCAGGAGTGCAGTGGAGGATGGCCCAAGTGCTTGGGCCCTGCACCCGCATGGGAGACCAGGAAGCTCCTGGCTTCTGGCTTCAGATTGGTGCAGCGCCGGCGTAGCGGCCATTTGGAGAGTGAACCAACAGAAGGAAGACGTTTCTCTCTGTCTCTGTCTCTGTCTCTGTCTCTGTCTCTCTCTCTCACTGTCTAACCCTATCTGTAAAAAGAAAAAATGGTAAATGAGTGAACAGTACATGGATATAGAAGAATGTGATGAAGAATCTTGAAAGGAGGCACATATGCTAATGCAGGTGAACTGCAAATCCAAAGACAAAGTGTCATTTTTAAGAGTGAGGATGAGGGAGATCTGAAAAACAGAGGAGGAACACAGTGATTTGCAGCTGCAAGTCAAGGAACACAAACAGCCTCAAGAAATTTGAAGAAGGACCCTCCTGAGGGTGCTTGAGCTCTGATATCTTGATTGAGGACTTCCATTCCTCACAACTGTGAGGAAGTAAATTTCTACTGTTTGAAGCTACTGGGTTGCTGATAATGATATAGCAATCACAGGAAACTAGTAAATTCATATTTTGAAGACATTGAATTAAAATATTTCAATTACTCTATATGTTTTCCTAACTTTTCAAAATGTGGTTGCTAGGAAATCTTAAATTTTACACGTTTTGTATTACACAATTATTTCTATTGCATTAGACTGCATTGCAATAAATGATCATAGATGGTGTATGTTCCCAGTGAACATTTTCCCTCAAATTTCCATCTCACAAATCATGCAGAAAAGAAGCAGCTTCCAAGCCTTCTTACTCACATTCTTAGAACATAGCAGTGCTCAAGTCAATTAGAAACCAATTTGTTAATCTGTAATTTGTAGATATCATTATCCATCCAAAAACATTCATCTGGGAACTCTTGTCCACGCGTTAGGAGAAAGAATTCAAAAATTTTAAAGTTCCCATTAGGATGAAATGAAGGTTGAAATCTTACAAGACAGAAAATAACAGGGAAAAATTTCAAGTCTCCACTTGGGTCCAAACAGCCAGCTGTGAGAACAGAGACTAGAAGTGTTCTGACTTGGCCACGACATGTGTGAAACAGACCTGGGGGTTTTCATCAATGATAAACTCAATCTGAGTTGGCAGGGTGATACAGTTGCCAACATAGCTGTTGTGACCTCGGGCTGTTTAAATAAAAATCAGGATTCCACAAGCAATAGTCCTGTCCTAGTTCACAGAGGAAACATTTCCTATGACTATCAATTAGCGAGGAAAAGGGAGAAGCCAGGAGTAACATCCTCACTGCCTTCACATCTCATTGGCTCTGCATCAAAGACACAATGGGCCAGCTCTGTAATCTACCAGAAAGTACAATCAGTCCTTCTCAGCCCTTATTTCCTCAGGATTCTATTAATCATCAATGGAAAAAAAACTACCATGTCAGCAAGCCAGTGTTGAAACAGTCTACCCAACAAGGTGACACACATCCCACATCTTAGATGACACTCCCAGAGAAACAATCTTCACAAGTCTGGAGTATTGTTTACCTTCCTGAAAAATGACATTCAAGATACCTGAGTACCCTTTTCTTGATTCAAGGTACACACAAGTGAATACACAACACAGTCACTGAGGATATGTTCAATGGATTCCAACTATCTGGGTTTGAATCCTACCTCTCTTTTACGAGATGTGTGATACTAGGGGAATCACCTTGAGATTCTATTTTTCTCATCTGAAAAATTAGGATAAAAAAATTCCTACCTCCTTAGCTTATTGTGAAGATAATATTTATAAAGAGAGAGAGAGATCAGAGCTGGCACTGAAGCATAGGAGGTAAAGCCGCAGCCTGTTGTGCCAGCATTCCATATGAGCGCTGGTTCAAGTTCCGGCTGCTCCACTTCTGATCCAGCTCTCTGCTATGGTCTGGAAAAGCAGTAGAAGATAGCCCAAGTCCTTGGGCCCTTGCACCCATGTGGGAGACCTGGAAGAAATTCCTGGCTCCTGGCTTCAGATCGCTCCGGCCATTGCAGCTATCTGAGGATTGAACCAGTTGAAGGAAGACATCTGTCTATCTCCCTCTGCCTCTGTCTCTCTGTAACTCTGCCTTCCAAATAAATAAACCTTTAAAAGAGAGAGAGAGAGAGAGAGAGAGAGAGAGAGAGAGAGAGAGAGAGATCTCTACATGTATATAGAGCTTAGAGTGATATATGTATATAAATGATATAAAACTTTTAAATACAACACCAAGAGAAAAGGACATTTAAATGTAAAATGTTTCTCATTAAAACTCCCATGTGTTTAAAAATTACACTAATTTGCCATCTGGACTTCTATTAGAGAAATGAGAGAAAATGGATCCACAGATGAGGATACTATTGGGTACCACCATTTGCTACAAAATCTGCCAGTCATGCATATTATCCACTATGCCCCGACTTGTTGGATCAATCACCATGTCACCATATTTTTGCAAGGATTTGGCCTTGGGACAATCCTGAGGCTCACTGCCATGACTACAGAGCCATTCATGCTCATCGGTCTAGGGCCAGGAGAACTGTGAAGGGATTCCATTCTCAGCAAACAGTTGTAGGCTGGGGGTACAGGCAATTATGGGACTACTTATATTGCATTTGCTAGGTCTGGTCTGAGCTCATGAGATTCTAAAATTGATTCATTTCTGTAGTCAACAAATATTTATTAAGAGCCTTCTTTTGGGGCCGGTGCTGTGGCGTAGTATGTTAACGCCCAGGTATGAAGCACCAGCATCCTATATGGGCGTTGGTTTGACACTCAGCTGCTCCATTTCCAATCCAGCTCTCTGCTATGGCCTGGGAAAGCAATAGAAGATGGCCCAAGTCCTTGCACCCCTGCACCCATGTGGGAGACCTGGTAGAAGCTCCTGGCTCCTGGCCTCGGATGGGTGCAGCTCCAGCCATTGTGGCCGTTTGGGGGGTGAACCAGCAGTGGAAGACTGCTCTCTCTCTCTCTCTCTCTCTCTCTCTCTCTGCCTCTCCTCTCTCTGTGTAACTCTGACTTTCAAATAAATAAATAAATAACTTTAAAAAAATAAAAAATAAATTAATTTTTAAAAGAGCCTTCTTTTTTGCCCTTTAAAATATGAGGGATCAAAGTTATGAAAATCTCTGCCTTTTTGGAACTTACATTCTGATGGAAAGAGATGAACAACAAATTTAATAAATAAGTGAATATAGTAAGTTGAAAAGCAGAAAATGCTAGTGTAACAAGTACAGCAGGGGTTCTAGGAGGAAGATGAAATTAGAAATTAATAAAATGGACTAGAGAGACCTCATTGAAGAGGTGATATGTGAGTAGAAACTTGAGAGGGTGACAATGCATATCATGAAGTTATCTGGGAAAGAATGGTCCAGATAGAGAAGAAACAATACAGAATTGTAGCTGCTTTAAAGAGCCAGCAAGCCAGTCACTGCAGACAGAGGAGAGTCATAAAGAGAGTAATAGCAGAAATCAGCACAGAGATGTCTGGGAACACACTGTGTAGGATCTATTGCAAAGACCTTGACTCTTACTCCAAGAGACATCTGACCACTGAGGATTTTGGACAGATGACTGACAAGATATGGCTCCCTTTTTTTTTTTTTGACAGGCAGAGTGGACAGTGAGAGAGAGAGACAGAGAGAAAGGTCTTCCTTTGCCGTTGGTTCACCCTCCAATGGACGCCGCGGCCAGTGCTCTGCGGCTGGCGCACCGCACTCATCCGATGGCAGGAGCCAGGTGCCAGGTGCTTTTTCCTGGTCTCCCATGGGGAGACCATCCTGGGCCATCCTCCACTGCACTCCCGGGCCACAGCAGAGGGCTGGCCTGGAAGAGGGGCAACCGGGACAGAATCTGGCACCCCAACCCACCCCAACCGGGACTAGAACCCCGTGTGCCGGCGCCGCAAGGCGGAGGATTAGCCTGTTGAGTCACGGTGCCGGCCTATATGGCTCCCTTTTTAACCTCTCATTCTGTCTGCTGAATGGAGAGCAGATTGAAGGGGATGATGGAGAAAGCAGGTGACTGCCAAAAGCTTCCACAAAAATCCACCTACAGGAGCCGGTGGCTTGGCCTAGCTAACAGCAGTGGAAGTGGTGTAAAATGGTTTGAGCCTAGATATATTGAGAAGTCAGGGACAAACAGCTTTGCTGAGGGATTTAATGTGAAATAGAAAAGAAGGAAGATTGTTGAGAGTAATTCCAAGGTTTTTGACGTGAGGAATGGGAAGGATGGTATTGCTTTCCATGGTGCTGAAGAAAGAGGGGGAGAACAGTCCTAGGATTGAAAAGGAGTCATCTCAAATTTCAGCATGCCCCAAAACAACATGGCTGTGAATCCAACCAATAAACAAGCAACCACTAGGCAGGCGATGTTCTGATGCAAACGAAGTATCCACTTAAAGCTTTGTCTAGATGGTTGCTAAGGTATTTTCAAATTCTTGACTGCTTAAATTTGCTTTTTAAGAAGGCATGGGGGATGGGAGAGCACAGAGAAGGTCTCCAGAGTTCTTTAAAATCTTAACAAAACAATTGCCTCAACCTCATTCCACTCCTCAGAGATGGGAAGTTGGATATTAAAGCCACATTTCACACAACTAAATCTGATATGCAAACTTGTCTCTCTGAATCAACCACAGGAAAGTCACACTTGGTAACGACATTTGTGACACAGAGACATGTTTGCAGACCAAGCCAGTCCTGCCATTGTTTCTTCTCTCCTTCAGCCTCACAAGTGATGAATTACAGCTTTTTCTGCTCTGCCCATCAACAGAGATTTTTTTTAGCTAAAAAGGAAAAATCCTGTTGGTTAAATAACAGCTCTCAGGAAGATGAACGCTCCCTAAAACAAGTTTTCTTTGGTCGAGGTCACTATGCATTATGAGAGCACTTAATTAAAAGGAGGAGGGAAGGAGTAATATTGCCATACTCCTAGGGCTTGAAAATAAGTCATTTAGCACCTAAAATTGCAATGTTCTCTACTTTCACTCTTTTCCTAGCTTCATTAATTTTTTTTTCTTCCAAAGTCAGCATCCATCCTCAGTAGCCTTTGTTTCCTGCTGTCATCAAAGCATTTACATGCATTAATCCATGGCAAATGGGTTCATTTGATCCATAACTGATTTCTCAACCTGACAAGTAGAAACAGATATATTTCTGGAAATGAAAATAAGAATAAAAGGTACCCAGGATAATAGAAAAATATCACCTATTTGCAGAATAAGCCACATAAAAGTTTCATCTAAAGCAAACAGCAGCATCCCAAATAGTATTGAAAGCTCTGAACCTTTATTCCCAGATGACAATTCTTCTAAAAACTGGAAATCAATTCACAGATTAGATTCACATAAATGAGAAGGTAGAGGTGAGGAAGGAGAAATGACGAGCAAATAAAAGTGTTCAATGTTTGCTCTGGGAAAGAGATTCACTGAAGACAAGGAAAGGAACTCTTGCATTTACAGGCATTAATCCATGACAAGCAGCACCTCTCCCACAAGCATCTTATTTTTCTAAGATGACTTCCATTCTGCCTCTTGGCCAAAGGTAATGAATGCTATTATCTTGACCTAGGATTCTCTGTTGCCCAAATTCCACCCCTTCATCTTGGGACAGTCCTTTCCTACTTTTTCAGGACTGACTTGAAGCACTGCTTTCTCATGGATGTCCTGACTCAGAGCTTAGACCCTTCTGTTTTTCTAACAACCTCTCCAAGGAAGGGAGGAGGGCAGAACAAATGGTCTTGAAGCTTCCTGGATGCCACAGGAGAAAGACAGGAATATCAACTCTGTCAGGAACTCAGTTTTATTTATCTAACACTAGATATAAGATTACAAATACTATGTGAAGTTTTCATCTCCAAATATCCTATTGTGATGACAACTTTCCTGAGTTAGCATTTTTATATTGCTTTCTGTTGATTAATAATACCATATCCAATACAAAGAACTTATACCAAATCTTATTCACACAGACAAGTACATCAATAGGGCTTTCTGCTTATAGTAATAATAAAGTACCCTTACTTTTTTTTCAACAATTTAATTAAATACAATTACCTCTAGTTTGTTTTGGCAACCTATTAATGTCACCATTGAATATAAATAGACTCATGAAAAGATTATAATTAATAAATCCTTTACACTACTGTAAAATTACTCCAATGCTCTGCTTGCCAGAAATACTTAACAGCATTTGTAAAATATGTTAATGATGACAGTAAAAAAAAAGATAATAAAGTTTTATCAAGAACTCAGCAAGGCTCCTACAAAGCTTTTGACTTCTTCAGCAGAGAGCTAGTGTCGGTTGGGTATGATTTTTAGGAGACTCTGAAACACTAACTGCAAATTTATCAGCATCTAGAATATCTTTAATTTACATAGGCTATTCTTTCATGTTAGCCCAAATTCCCTAGAATCTTGAACATAAGAAACTGACCAATGGAACTTCTTTCTCTTTTTCTAAATTTTTCAATTGCTAAGGTTCACAACATTAGATGCCATGTTGCTTATGCATTTCCGAACATACTGTTTTGTATTCACGTACACAAAGGAGCATAGCTAAATACACAAATGGTGCTATGGAATGAACATATAGGTGCCACTGGTCAGTATATACCTGGGGTTTTCCTTTAAGTCCTGTGATTAAAAGGTGATGGGATGCTATCAGGACAGACAATACCATCAATTTAGAAGAATAAAACATCTGAAGAAGCATGGCTAAATCATATAAGGTTTTAGTTGACCAGCAGCTCTTTTAAGGGAGTTTTATGGGCATTATATTCCAGTATAAGAGTAACAAAACACCAATGCTGATATGCGGACTGTTTCCCTTTAAGGAATTATTGGTCAGATGTTTAAATAAATTAAACATCTATTAAACATTCTGTTTGGCAACCCAAAGACAACACCAAACTCTTTGCCTAGAACACCTTCACCAGTAATCACATATGTAACTTGCTGTTGGAAGGAAGGATACTGCAAGTATTGAAAAGTTCATATTGATTTAGGACTCACGGCTATTAGATATTCTAGAGTAGAGATTATCCATAAAATCTTTTGCTTGTGCTGAGCACATGGATTTTATTATCAGAAGACTCAGATGTGAGCCTGAGTAAATAAATCCAAATTATAAAATTTCTGTGTGCATCTTTTTAAGTAATAAAATATTATGGGTGTACGTGTTCATATTAAGCAATCCATCTATCTTATCTTTACTCTGACATTCATATATTTACATAACACAATAACTAGATACCATGTGCTGAACACCTACTTAGACAGCAGGTGTGGAGCACATATCACCTGTATTTCTTCTTATGCCTTCTAGAGAGAGATTCCATAAACAGGAGGCCCTATTTTACGGGTCAGGAAGAGGAAGATAGACTGACATGCCCATAATTAGAGCAAGCAAGTATAACAATGGAAAAGAATGTGAATTCCTAGATTGTCTGAGATACCAAGCTGCCCTTATTCCTACAGCCTCCCGAGATGAAGAATCACCAGTGATAAAGAGGGTGAGATCTTGTACAAGATCTGCAAGTCAATCAACTCCTTTTTTAAAAATATCTATTTATTTATTTTAAAAGATTTATTTATTTATTTGAAAGTCAGAGTAACACAGAGAGAAGAGAGGTAGAGAGAGAGAGACAGACAGACAGACAGACAGAGGTCTTCCATCTGCTGGTTCACTCCCCAATTGGCCGCAATGGCCGGAGCTGCACCAATCTGAAGCCAAGAGATCCTTTGGGTCTCCCACATGGGTTCAGGGGCTCAAAGACCTGGGCCATCCTCCACTGCTTTCCCAGGCCACAGCAGAGAGCTGGATCAGAAGTGGAGCAGCTGGGTCTTGAACCAGCACCCATATGGGATGCCAGTGCTTCAGGTCAGGGAGTTAACCCACTGTACCATAGCGGCGGCCCCAAGATTTATTTATTTATTTGAAAGGCAGAGTTATAGAGAGGTAGAGGTAGAGAGAGAGGTCTTCCATCGCTGGTTCACTCCCCAAGATGGCCACAACAGCTGATGCTGTGCTGATCCAAAGCTAGGAGCCAGGAGCTTCTTCCAGGTCTCTGACATGGGTGAAGGGGCCCAAGCACTTGGGCCATCTTCTACTGCTTTCCCAGGCCTTAGCAGAGAGCTGGGCTGGAAGTGGAGCAGCCGAGACTCGAACTGGAGCCCATATGGGATGCCGGCACTTCAGGCAGTGGCTTTACCTGCTGTGCTAGTGCCAGCCCTACGTCAATCAACTCTACTTGATTCCCAAAGATGTAGGTAGATGCTACATTTACAGAGTCCAAAAATCATTCTAAGTATTTTATATACACTCATTTACTCAATAACTTGAACTATTACTTTTAAATGAATAACATCACCCACCTAGATTGGACAATTGAAATACAGAAGAACAGCCTGAGTGCAAGTGCTTGGCCTGGTGGTTAACGTAACATGTGTCCTATAAGGAGTACCAGGGTTAAGTTCATGGCTCCAGCTTCCTGCTGAGGCAGACCTCGGCAGACAGCAGTGTGAAGCTTCAGGTAGTTGGGTCCATTCCACAAACATAGGAAACCTAGATTGCCCTTCCAGCTCCTGGCTTCAGCCTGGGCCATTTTAGGCATTCGAGGAGTGAACTAGACGATAGGGACACTTTCCCTCTGCCTGTTCCTCTGTCTCTCTGCCTCTCAAATAAATAAATAAAAACTTATTTAAAAAATCCGACCTCATGTTTGATCTCAAGACTCAATAGCAAGTCCACGAAAGGCTCTTACAAAGGTGCAAAGTATGTACTGGAAAATGATTGCTGTGGGAGTTATGCTTGTTGACACTTTGTAAACCAGATCTCTCAAACTTAACTCAGTTACAAAAGCACTGTGCTTGGAAGGACTAACAGGTTGAATCTGCATTTAAACACAAAAATATTCCACAATTGATTAACAATGTCTGCATGATCATGATCATAGAAAGAATGAGCTATGTGTCAGGAATTTGTATGATCATCAGGATATTTTCAGAAGAAAAAAAGTTTTTATTTTGATGATAGGAATTGGAAAGAGAAAGTCCAGGTTGGATTCATAAACAATTGCTACCCAACACATTATAGGACTATAGGTCCAGCAAGTTTTATTCAAAAGACAGCAAGTTCTACTTTTTAGCAGAAAGACATTGATATAAATGATCAAAGCACTTACCAGAAAGGTCAGCCCACTTTACAATATTCTAGATAATTTATAAAGTCTCAACATGATAAATGCCAGAAAACCTTATCAAAAAGTTCAATTGCATTTGGCAAGAATTCTTTTCCAGTGTGCAAGATTTATAACTTCATTTTAAACTTAACAGAAAATCCACACTAGGACTAAGTCTAATAAATGTAGACATATCCTATGCTACTGCTTCCCCGCCTGGAGCACAAAATGGTCTCCAAATTGAGAAACAATAGTCCTGTGAAAAGCACTTGAATAGGAAGAGGTGCTGTTAAACCTACAAGCAAAGAGTGCTCTGAGCCAGGCCCATTTGTTTAGCAAAACTTAATGATCTGTCTGCAGTACTCAAAACTTCGGCATGATACAGACCAAGAGAATGCCCAAGAAAAAAATGCCTGGTGTCTGCAGAACAATGTTCTTCATCATAGACATCTGATCTGTGATTTCAATTGGCCTGCACTAGGGTGCTGTTTTCCCTGAAAGTAATGTTTGTTTGTGATAAAAAAAAAAAAAAAAGCACATGACTAAGAGTTAATGCACAATGTAAGATCTAACCTTTGTAACTATTCTCCACATTCCCTGATGATTTATACAATGGCAACAAGAGTGCCAACCATATTAGCAACCATATTGCCAACCAGACATTATGTAAGAAGAAATAATACAAATTAGGACCCACATACACAGAAGGAGGCTGGCAAAAATCCCGAGGTTAAATGGCCTTGAACAAATCCATTGAAGTATTCTTTAGCATCTTTTATTAGTAAAATGAGCAAATATCCTGCACCCCAACTTATTCTGAGGACTAAATCCAGCAGCCAAATGTTTAGGATCGTTCATTCATCTATTCAGCAAGTATTTATTTGACCCTGTCACATTCCAGACACTGATTAAGGCAGTGCTACAGTCACATAGCTTGTATCTAATAGGGAAAGCACTGATAAAGCAGTATTCATACGGAAGAACCACTTTTGTTATTGGAAAGTGTGGTTCTCTGCACCTAGTAGGTGATCAAGCACATTTGCCAAATATCAGATATTAAAAGTGTTGTAATGTTGGCCCTCTGTATTTCATGGAGTCAACGGTTGCAAAACCAATGTGTCTGTACCAAACTTGAACAGAATTTTTTTCTTGTCCTTATTCCCTAAAAAACAGTATAACAACTACTTCTACTCATTTACATTGTATTAGGTACTATTAGTATAGAGATGGATTTCTAGTATACAGGAGGATGTGCAAATGTTATGTGCAAATACTAAGCTATTTTGTATAAGGGACTTGAGCATTGTTGGATTTGAGTATTCTGGGTGTGGGGTAAGGGAATGTCCTGGAATCAATTTCCTTGGGAAGCAAGTGACAATGCTACATTAAAAATAAAAATTAAGATCTTTTGATTGTCAATTAAAGATTCAGATTGCTTAAAAATAATAACCAGATATCTAAAATCAACCTTGGTGACATATTTTGTCTTTTATTACATAAAAATTATTGAAAAGGTGAAAGGCCTCCTGGGGCGCAGAGAGGCTGGCTTGAGTTCAGCTGCTGCTTCCTTCATAACTAGCCACTGCTGATTGTGCTACTGGGCCTCTGACTCCATCTTACCTAGCTTTCCATCTGTGATCACCAGGTGTATACTGATAAGGCAGCCTTCTGATTACAAAACAGCAACTAAGAAAAAAGCCATGACTTCCTTTTCGTTGGAATCGTTCAAATATTTCTGTAAGCAGTGCAGGGCCTGCAGCCTCAGTCCACTTGCCCCTCTATTATCCTCACCTGCCTCTCAGTCTTTGTTCTGATCCTTTGGGGCCAAAGAAACCACCCATGATCTTTTTGGCACTAGCTGACTTTCTATCCAACCTTGAAAACTCAACACAAAATCACCCCTTGCCAGATTTTCCCAAATCTCTACTCAGAATGAACTTCTTTGTGCTTTAGGATAACACAGCAGTACTGTGTGCAGGTAGAGCCCATATCACAAGTAACTCTGCATTCTTTTTTTTTCTTAAAGATTCATTCATTTATTTCAAAGTCAGTTACAGAGAGACAGAGACAGAGAGAAGCCTTCCATCTGCTGGTTCACTCCCCAAATGGCCACATCAATGGCCAGAGCTGGGCTGATCCAAAGCCAGGAGCTTCCTTGTGGTCTCCCATCTGAGTTCAGGGGCCCCAGGACTTGGGCCATCTTCCACTACTTTCCCAGGCCATACCAGAGTGCTGGATTGGAAGTGGAACAGCCAGGACTTGAACTGGCTCCCATATGAAATGCCAGCACTGCAGACAGTGGCTTTACCCATGATACCACAGTACCGGCCCTGTACCTTTGCATCTTAGACATAGAGTTAGCAAAAAATGCAGAGAGAAATTAAAAATTTTTCAGGGGCCAGTGCTGTGGCATAGTGGGAAAAGCTACTGCCTGCAGTGCCGGCATCTCATATGGGCACCTGTTCAAGTCCTGGCTACTCCACTTCCAATCTAGCTCTCTGCTATGGCCTGGCAAAGCAATGGAAGATGGCCCAAGTCCTCGGACCCCTGCACCTGAGTGGGAGATCTTGAAGAACTTCCTGGTTCCTGGTTTCAGATCAGCACAGCTCCAGCCATTGTGGCCATTTGGGGAGTGAACCAGAGGACGGAAGACTTCTTTCTCTCTGCCTCTGCCCTTCTGTAACTCTGCCTTTCAAATAAATAAATAAATCTTTAAAAAATTTTTTGAAAGTAGAATTTTGCAATTCTCAGAGATCAACAATATTGTCTAAAGCTGCATTGTCTCAAAAACCAGCTTAGTTCTCGTGTAGCTCTTAACATTTGGACCAGATTAAAATTTGTCTCATTTTCTTTTTGTTCTTTAATGAGAAGAGTTTTGTGGTACATATTCAACAGGAGTGGAGTGGGAGTGGCTAAGAACAATCTAGAGATGGCTGACCAGTTAGCTCACATCAGGGGTAGGCCAGTGTCACTCATCAGATAGACAGTGCCTGGGAGAAAGATTGAGAAAGATTCTGAAATCACATCTAGGCTGAGTGAGAACAATCATTGTGACTGATTACTTAGGTTTGTGACAAATAGAAGGCTAGAGATTGGCAACAGGCATGTCATAAATTTGCTCTTCCTTCTTAAGCAATCTTGGGAACTGCTGTCAAAAATTTGCCCTACAAATATTCACCCAATGACCTCGATTCTTGAGTACCTGTCCGGGATGTGGCATCTTGCATTTTCACAGATAAAGAGATGTAAGAAGCCACAAAACCGATTCAATATAATAAGACCTCACCTGAGAAGCTTCCAAACAGCTTGTAATTCTGTCTTTGTATCTTACCATTTTATTTCACAGAACAAACTTTTTCTCCTATATGTTACATATTTTTTAATTCAGTATTCTATAAAGGGGTTGGCCTGTGGTTACAATTTCTTCATATAACAGAGGTATTCCAACTTTCCCCAACATAGCACGGGGAGGTGGTGAAACATTTCATTCTCATCTGTTTCTATGTCCCAGTAGCAAAATACTTAGGTAATAAATTCTTGGAAAGAAGCATTTATGAATCACTACTTTTATAGAATCAGATGAACCTATTAATATGCTATACTATAAAGTGACACCCTATGGATATAAAAATAAAAAACACATATGTACCATGAGAACATGTTGCAGAGGGTCACAGTATATAAACAATTCCACAAGTATCAGTAAGCAAGCCAATTTTAGGATGATTACACAACACGTCTTAGCAATCATAATACAGAGCAATCATTTCCAAACCACAATTCAAGAATGCCTTAAGTTCTAGTCTTAAACAAATATGAAATCCAAAATATGCATCATTACAAACTATAGAGTTAACCAATCAGCCCACAGCAAACAATTTATTATGATGCGACCAAAGCAACACTAGTTTATAGTTTAAAAGCAAGGACCACAGCAACTGCAAATCACTAGTAACTCAAGGGAACACTCAGGATCCCCTGATAACAAATTATCTTTCTCCAAACTATGTGAATTTCCAGTATTTGCATGCAGGAAACCTTACGAGGTTTCCAAGAGCTGGCAGCCTGTTTTCTTACCAGAATACTAAATGGAGAGAGCTCAGTAAACCTTGGTTACATGTCATTTCCAGTAGAATGATCATTCATTTGGTTGGCTAATAAATAGCCTTTATTCATATACAAAATGAAGCCACATGAACTCTTGACTCATTCGCTTAAAAGAACAACAGAATAAACAATCTTGGGTTTCGAGATAAATTTGTAAGTGACTGGTGGGCTGCAGACAGATTTTAAGAACTTCAATAAAGTATTAAGTTAAGAGTTTTATATAGGCATCACTATTTTGCCTTTTATTACATTTACTGATTGCTATTACTCTCAAACTGTAACTTAAAAGAAAATGACTTGGTTTTTAGTGGAGGTTCAGAGGAGTTCTCTGATTAGACCAGTGGTTTCATTACAGAAAAGCTACCTGTTTAGCAGTTCCTAACAATACCACTGAGCCGCATACAAGAGACACAGAGATGGAGTCTTAGCCTTTTGGGTATAAGTCAGGATGGAACTGAATCGTGGCCATAATTTTAATCAGACCAAGATAGATGTGCAAAGATGTCCCCTTTGGGCTCCACTGCCCTTACCTCTCTCTGTGCTGCTTACAGAAAGATATTTGATACATTCATTAGGAACCATAAAACGTTGGCGCTGGAGGTGATCTTTTCTGAGGCTACACAGGGAACAGCCTGCAGGCGGGAGAGATCCCTTAGTCAAGCTTTCCTTGTCTCACCTGACATCTAAAAAGTGAGGAAATTACACAGAAAATTCTAGGTCTTTGGCTTACTCTCACATTGGGCCCATCTCAGGCAAAGCACTGAATGCATTGTGGGTGTCCTCACATGTGCATAGGCTGTGGAGTTTTCCCAATGTCTGGCTCAGTTGTTTGGTAACTCACTCATTTTGGTAACCAGAAAGGTGTCTGCCTAGTCCATCTGTGAAATCATCCAGCAAGGCCCCAAGTAGTCTTAGCAGAAGGTTTTCTTAAAGATGCAAGGACGATTCTGTTGTGAATCTTGCTGCATCAGATGGATAAATAAATAAATCAGTTCCTTGGGCAGTTTAAGCTTTCCTTTGATTTGGCAGAATACACTTCCCTGTTCATGGAATGCATGGGTCACCTCCTTGGAGCTAGGAGCTGCAGTACCCAAATCATTCCTTCCTTCTGACCCACTCAGCTGGAGCCTTGCCATCTGAAACCTTCCCAGAGGTCCCCAAAGCCCCAGCCTGACTCCTCACTCCCTTTCAGTATGACAAAGGCTTCCTGGGCTCCCTTCCCACCAGAGTTTGGGTTTAAAGGATTTATAGTTCTTGCATGGCTAATGCCTAGTTGATCAAATATTTCTTGACTACTTACCCAGTGTTTATTCAGTGGGAAGTACGACTCGCTGGCCTGCTGACTCTAATCCAAGATATACTGTTCATTTCAAGAGCCCGGAAGTCTTTCCCGCAGCGTCGTGGTAGCCGGTCTCAATCTGGGAGCTGATACGCTGCGGGTGTTTCAAAACTTATTCCTCAATAGGCCCATTTTTCACCCACACAAACGAGAAGTCAGAAAAATCCTTTATATGTATGAGTATAAAGATTCAGTTAGCTCAGGTTTACGCTTAAGGAGAAACTAAGGAAGCGAACCAGGAGGAAAAGGTGTAGCGAAGATACAGGAAAGGTAAAGGCGGAGAGCTGCATCGGCGGGGCGGTGGCCACACCTGAGGCTGTGGGCGGTCTGATTCCCTACCAGACTAGGGTGAGACAGGCTTGACTCCTTCCCCTCAGCAAGCAGGAAGGTGTCACTATGCAAGGAGGCAGCACTCAGCTTGGCTTCCATTTCCTGTGACAAAATCTCTGGGACCTCCTTTCTCTTGGAAAAAGAGAGTGCCCTAAGCACTTTGGGGATATGACCTTTGAGGGCTTTGATTAATTCATACAGATCCTTAACTAAACAAGTCGTCTTCTCTCTACCCTCAAGGAAAGGAGAAATTCCTTGTTTGGTGATATTTCCTTTCTGCTACAAAGATGAAGTAAAATTTTCTCGTGATAGTAAAAGATTTGCAAACAAAAGAGGCCTTTTCCAATTTACTCAGTGAGACTTGCTCTTCAGGCCCTCAGCACAACTCTTATTATTTTCTAGACCTAGGTGTGAAAGAGCCAAAGGAAAACTTGATACTGTGATTGAAAACCTGACAGGTCTAATTTTGACTACATATCTAAGTATATCCTCAGATATTGAGCAGAGTCAAATATCCACAAAACATGCACACATCCATATATTTCTGTTACAGTGACAACTTCCTATTTATATTACTCATCATTTAAGATAGATACAAATTATTATCACACAAATATATACATCCATGCACATCCATACAAGCATTCAGACACAGAGAGCAACAGCTAAGGGAGAATTTAAAATTTTACTAGAACCTTCATTCCTCCTCCCGTTCGTAATTTAACCAGTATTTTCTGAGCACCTGCTACATGTCGACTACTTTAGCAGGAGTGAGAGATAAAAAGATGAATAATAGCACAGGATTCCAGAATTATCTTGGCCCACACTTCCCCAAACACACAATATGAATAGGCACTGTAGGCGTTGCCCAGATTAAAAAAAAAAAAAGTTTAGAAAACTGTAGTTAAACGAAATCAGGTTTCTGACCTGCAAATCCTTCCAGAACTTTCACAAACTTACACATGCACTCTAAACCTTCAAGGAGACAACAGCATCAGGTGAGTGCTGCCCTAGGTGTTGTTAATCAACACTTTTTGCCCAAGGAGAACCTCAGTGGAACAGTGGCTGACAAAGTATCATTTGAGAAATGCTGGCCTACATGTTTGAGTGGATAAGGCCCCGGGAAGGAAAAGGACCTCACAAAACTGGAAACATTGATTTCTATAGTTTTACTATTCAAATACTCTAGAGCTAATATTTCAAACATATTAAAAAGTGCAATAGATGCTCATACCATAAACAAACCCCAAAATACAGAATTATAAGACGTACGAAGTCTAAGTCATTTCAGCCCTCTCACCAGATTTAACTACAGCCATTGAAAGGATATGTATATATCATTTCTGAAAAATTTTTAAGTGCAAATATGATTTTTTTTTCTCCAAGATAATTTTTAAGCAGAGTATTTTGTTCCTTGAGCTCTTCACTCAGCAATACATCACGGGCACTTTTCCACATGAGTACATATAAATACATCTCATCCCTTGTCATGGCTGCACTGGATCCCACTGCCTGCCTATACAGCATGATTGATTTTACCAAGCCCCTTTTGATGGAAATGAACTCTTTCTTCTTTTTTGCCCTTAAAAACATTGCTGCAGTGACTATACCTTAACATATACGTATTCATTTGTGTCAAATCATTTTCTTAGTATAGACATCTAAAAATGGAATTCTATGTCCGGATTTGCACATTTTACATTTGAGGAGACACAGCCAAATTGTTTTCAAAAATGGTATACTAATTTTGGTGTACTTAAACTTTGAGAATTTTTTATACAGGGTTTAAAATGGAATGGTTTAAAAGAGAGTTCAAATATCATCTTAGATGAACTTTAAGAAACTGACAATTGCAAGCTAAGGTTCATTTGTGCCACTTACATTTTTGCTTGCAGGAAAGCATAGCATTTACTGCTTTTGACTGTGAATTGATGCCATGGACTTGAGCTCAAATAAGAGATTATAGAGCATTGTAATAACCGATTTGTTCAAGCATCAGCAGGAATATTTACTTGTCTTTTTACTTGGTTTTGATATTTTGGGGTCTTATCAAATGTTCCCAGCTACGCTTTGACTCAGGTGCTCAATGGATTATCACTAGCAACAGCTTCCACCAAATAACAACCTGTCTGCTGGAATTCTCAGGCCAATGCACTACACTTAGCAACCTAGCACTGATATGCATTCTTAAAAAGTCCATATTCAACCACTGTGGTTCCCACCATTTCTTTACATTAATGTTATAAAGCAACCAATAAGAGTAAGGCATTCAATAATGTTTTGTAATTATTTTACAAAATTAACTTGCTTTAAAACAGATGGTGAAGTTCAGTGTGTAATAATCAAGTCATAAATGAATACCTCTAATATAAAAAGGTTGCTTAATATATCTTTAAATCTTGTCAAGCAAATATCGCATATATTTATATATATATATACACCCCGTCACTAAAATTGCAGTGACTCAAGAAAAAATGATTCATTAGACACTTACAACTTCTTGTCTCACTTAACTATCTGTATGATTTTAAATTACTGAAGAACCACGAAGATCTTTTCTTGCTAAAGAATTCTCAAATGATCCATATTTTTTTGTTTCAAAGATGTCCCCCCACACAGAAACACCCACACATCCAAAATTAAGTAACCACTAAAAGTGCTGCCATAATTCATAAATCATAACAGAGGCAAAAACGAATTCTAAATTAGAAAGTTACATTTGGCAAACCATTCATCCTTTTTTTCACGTGTTACATAAAAACCAGTGATTATAAAGAGTTGAGGCTGTCTATTTTAATCACCTTAAACAAGGAAAGATGACTTTTAAGTTTTCATTATTTAGTCTGTCTTTAAGCATCATTCCTATTGCTTTACTATGAAGATAAAATTCCACATATCCTTCAAGTTGTTATGGTAATTTCCTATATCATTTCCAAAATAAAAACTTGATTTAGCCAAATATTAAATTATTGAAATTATGAATTTGTTAATCTACAGCCCATTTTACTCTGTTATGTAATTTTAAAATTCACTTTCCATTGATTGACTGTTTTAATCTTCCTTAACTGGTGAGTAACTGAAAATAAACAGTGCATTTCTAATACCATAAATATGAAAAATAGGGAGTACTTGGGGACTGCAGGCAAATGCATTAAAATCAGTCAGTTTTCTAGTTAACATATTCTCATTCTGTTTATATACAAACCCACCGCACTGAGGAGACAGATCACAAATCCACGCCTCACAAAAACATTGTCTCCATCTAATGTTATGACAGCAGAAATTGGCCCAAATCTCTAAGCATTGCCCCTGAAGGACCCTGGCAGACTGGTGACATCCAGGTGCTGCACATTCTGAACAAGGGGAACAGCGCGTCCAATTCCACTCATCTGTCAGTGTGGTGGATTATTTCTTGAGAGACTGAAATTGCTGCTTGCTATTGGAACACCATCAATCTTACTGCAGAGGGGACAGGGAAGCTGGCTCTAAGAGGCTGGCAAGGGACACCCAGAGAGTGGGGGGGTTATGGGGGAAGGGAGTGGCTTTTCCTAAGCAGGTGAGGAGGCAGCTGCAAAGCCTCACTCTCCCTCCATCCAGAATTCGGAGTGAAAGATTCGTCATTTCCCACATTTCCCGGATACTTGGTATGCACGCAGGGTTGCCTGCTCTGGCTTTATGAAAGAGGCGATTTTTCAAGCTTAGGCAAATGTGGCGAAGCTCAGGGTCTGCTGGTGTCTCATTTGTTCTCATCATGTCACTTGTTTTAACTGATCAGAGAAAATGAGATTATGTTTTTCCTTTTTGCTCATTTATCCAGCAATTTATTTATTTATTTGCTCATTTAGGGGTGGACTGCCACAGATAACTGGCCCTGATTTCTCTCGTTTTCATATACATTTCATTAGTGTCCCTGAAGATTTAAGACCCACCAAGGAAAAACGTCACAACTCTCATCCAAGAAAGCATATTTTTATTCTGGAAATCAAAACAGAAGATTGCATTAAAGAGTCCAACTGAAATAATCTAGAATATTGCTCTGACCAAGATGTATCACTTTAATCTCTGCAGCTATTGTTGGAAACCCAAGAAAGTTGAATAAACTTATTACTTAGAATCATTGGACTTTCAGTTTAATATCATTTTAATCTTTCTGCATCTAGAAGGGACTGTTTATGGCTTCCTTCGTTTCAGCAACGAAGTTGAGATGGGTCTCAAATGCATAAGCACTTTGGACTTAAAGTAGTGTCAGGGCTACAGTGGGTCCGCCGTGCATGGCTGATAACAAACAGATGCTAAGGAAGACACTGGTGGAAATAGATAATTAAGTTCAATTTTGGTCACCACAGGATGAGGTGCTTCTCAATTAAAAATCAAGAGATTTTTTAATAAGCCCTACAGAGATGTGAGTTTACTTATAAAAGTAAAATAGCCATTACCCCCAACCCCCCCCAAAAAAAAACCCCATGTATTAACTCATGAATACAAACAACCTATGAGAAAGCTTACTGCACACCACACTGTATCTATTTCACAATTATATGCATCGCGTGCAAAATAAGACACACTCATTTGGTGATATATTGTAGCTATATACCACATGGTTTACAAAAGTAAAGGGCAAAGGCAAAAAAAAAATCATCTTGGCTATGTGGCTTATTAGCTGTGTACACAGCAAAACTTCATTCATTCAGCACCCCTGACTTAGAGGTCTGCAGCCTGCTTTACTGGAGAACTACAGCCAACTACAGCCGTTCCTGTTCCTGACATTTAGCAAGAACCTGACAATCACAGCCACTTCTCACAAGTTCTTTTATTCACCTTCACCCTACCCCCCAAATTCAGGATGGGGAACTGGGCTCAGAGCAGCAAAATCACCCGACGCAAGGTCATGTCACCAACGTTAGGTGACACAGAGACCTGGCGGTGGCCCGGCCTGAACTCTGCCATGCGCCCCTCACCACCTGTCACTCGCAGGTTCTGCCAGGGCAATGTCTGGAGAGAGAGTTTTCAGTTCCAAGGCTCAGGCCCACGAACTGAGATAAGAAAGGTTTCCATAAATGAGGAAATGGTCACTTCATGCACAAACCGGGCCTCTCCCTGTCCCCCTCACCCCACCCCGTGGTCACCGCTCTGACGGCAAAAACAAACCTTGCTGATGCCAGGGCTGTGTGTTCTCAGCCAAGTCACTCAGCCTCTCGGAACTTGTTTCCCGGGCCAAAGTGGGGAAGTGACAAACCCACTGGCCCAGGGCTAACCCAAATAACGGGATTAACCCCGAGAGAAACCGACCTATGGCTCCTGACGCGACTAAAGCTTTTCATAACCCAGCCTATTGGAAACTACAACGAATACAGGTTTCGCCCGTTATCGTATGGCCATGGAACCAGTGAAACTTTTACCAGAATACATTGGCGACTCGGTGATTGGAGGGAACGCGGAGACCGCCAAGTCCACGTTCATTTCCCTCCACCTGGAAGCTCCGGGGTCTGGCGCCGGAGGCTGGGAGCAGAGGCGGGCTGCGCGCGGAGGCGGAGCGGTTTCCATGCCCACCTGCGGGGGCACCCGCGCCGCCTGGTCTTCCCTCCCAGACCCAGGGCGTGGGCACCGTGGCTGCCGGGGCCCGGACGGAGGCAGTCCCTGGAAGCAGCCCCACGCACGGCCGCTCCCGCTACGGCTCCGGCGCCGAGCAGCCTGGCGCGCTGGCCGGCAGCGCGGAGCGGACACGACGTGGACAGGGATCGGGGCTGCTCCTCGGCCGAGCCTGCCTCTTGTCTGGAAGCAGAGCCTCGGAGGCTGTGCCAGCGGCGGCGGGGGTGTTGCGGGAGGGCTGTGCCAAGGAGCCGGGAGCCGCACAGCGGGAGGAAACCCGGCTCCCCAGGAGGAGGCCTGGAGGGGACTGGACACCGGGAGCCGCTGGGAACTGGGGGGCGGTGGGGGTGAGGGGTAGGGGGTTCCAGGCCGCTGCTGGTCCCGGACGCCAAGCTTGGCGATCGGAATGGCGGGCGGGGGTAGGGGTGATAGTAATGGGTGGAGTAGCCGGGAGGTGCGGAGGCTGAAGCTAAACAGAAACTGGCAGGAAACCTCCCCCTTTTCTGGGAGCGACACGAAGGAGAAAGCTGGACAGGTAACAGAAGCAGAGAAAGATCCCGATGGAAGAGAGAGGCCACAGCAGGACAGGACTTGGAACCGAAAGACGCAGAAAGCAAAATGCATCCGAAACGGAGAATTCAATATAGGGAACATCAGAAAAGAATCAAGCAGGAGCCGTCTTGTCCTCGCAGCTGCCGCGGGGAGAGGAAAGAAAAATCGCTGGAGAGAATGCAGGAAGAAGAGAAAGGAGAGGCGGCCCGTTAAACCAGACCAGGCATAGTAAGTGCCCTTTTCATTTGTTTTGCACTGACAACTTACTTGCCAAGTTTGTTCAGAGCCTAACACTTTCCCGCAGTCCTTAATCACATACTGAGATTATGGTCCAAAGTGCACCCCAAGCACAGACAGGCAATGATGGTGGTTTTGCCTCCCTACAAATTCCTCAAGTTCTGAAAGTTTTACTCCACTTTTTTGCAGAATATTCTGCTATTGGCTAAAGCATCCCGGAACCTATGCCTTGGGCTTTTCAGGGATGGAGAAGTGGGTGGGGAGGACTGTAATAGAAATCCCTCCAAGGTATTTTGAGGCACACCCCTTCCCCCCAGAGCACCCAGCCAACAATATATCTGGGAATCCAAAGGCAAGCTGCCGGCGGCGCCCAGCCACTTCCTGTCACTTGCATTCAACCATCTGTTAAGGAGACAGCGGTGAGACTGGCGGAAGCTGCGGCGGAGCCAGCTCCCCACTTACCTGGTCTGTGCAGGTGGTGCTGCTGGAACGTGTGCTGGAGAGACCCCTGGCAGAGCAGCAGTGCACAAGCACTTATCCACAAGTACAGGACCCACGACATCGCCGACACCATGGCCATCCTCTAAAGAAAACATTAGACAGAACAGGTTACCCCTGCCTCAAGCCCCAGCTCTGGAAGGAAGGAAGGGCTCAGACGTCATGTTCTTGATGACTTCTCGGGCTGGAATGAATGCTCAGCCGAGGTCATGCCACGAATCGGGGTGGAGAGAAAGCCCGTTCCAGGAGGTCGTACATTGATTTTTCAAAATCTGGATCACAAAACTCCAAGGATCGCCAAAAGACAAAAATAAACTTTGGGACCCTTGATAGTTTGGGATCCCTGGACGCTGGCTAAAATTTCTATTTTATACAAGGTTCCTTATCGTTAACCCAGACAGTGGAAAGCTGCAAACTCCTATTCATTCTAACTTCATTGCGAGTCTGACATAAGCCTGGAAGGAAAGACTTTTTTTTTTTTAATTCTACAGTCATGAATTTTTAATTGCAACACTGTCTTCTAAACTAAGTAATCAGTTCTCAGAGGCATACTATCATCTCCTGATAGAGCCGATCCTTTTGGCTGGACTTAAAAATCAGAAGGCATTGTCTTGAGCCAGAATGAGTTCCAGAGGCAAGATCTATGCTTCTGTCCTAGAGTGAGCCACAATTTACAATATTGCTTTGCCTCCTCAGACTCTGTGGCAGCATTTTTGCATAGTGTTGATGAATATGCATATACAGGTGGTGTGTGTATTTATGGATGAACATATACCTTTTCCCAGGCAGTGAAACTTTACCAGTTCTTAGCTGCACCTATGAGCATCTTAGCAGCCACAGAGGCTCAACTGCGCTCCATATTGTCCAATTCCTTAAACAACACCTTCTGCTGCATTTTCCTATTGCCAAATTAATCAAACTTGAGGCATCATCCTTACCCAGCCAGTGGTAAGGAAGCATTTTCTACACAAGAATCCAGGCAACTATGTGCTTTTCTCTTGGGTAGACAGAGCTTTAGAATCAAGACTGGGCTTTTCTGTCCCTTTCCACTATCAAATCATCCCCCTTCAAGATTTTCAATTACACATCTGAAAGCTACGAGTCGCCTCCCAGCGTGGCTTCTTGATCCATGGAAATTGGTATTCTTGTGAAAGCTATGATGTTCAGAAAGCAAAAATATACATTATATATGTACATCTGCACATACTACAGGGTAATTTGTGGGTTTTAGGAGAGCCTCATCATCTTTGAGAAGGGTTTAGGACTATAATAGACAAATGGTGACAAGTACAATTAAGTGCAAAGTAGAAAAACATTATTTTCCACAGCATGGTGCCATTCACGCCCCAGTCTGTGAGGGAACCCTTGCTTTCTAATTAGTTTCCCTGGCTACTGTTTACTTTTGTATACAACACACTTGGCCTCATTGTTTCCAGAGCTATCAGGATAACATACACACATTTGCTACAGCAGAGAGAAAAAGCAACACTCCTCCTGTGAATGCATTCTGCAGCCTTTTCAGAACAACCCTACAGATTAGAAAAAAGTGTAGACTGACTGGGACATGCATTTACTATGTGTGAGTCACAGTTAAAATGCCCTGGGAATTATTAATCGAAACTTGAAAAAAATCCTATCCCGATCAAAACTGAACAGTTCTTTAGTGACAGCTTCCTCGTGTTCCTTTCTTCACCCACAAAGATCTTAGCGCCCAAGATTACTGTGATGTGGTGTTAGCAGTATGCCCCTCTCCCATTTTTCTCCTTTTTTTTTTTTATATCGCACTTTCTTTCATTCTTAGCCTTTGCTTCTGAGGCTCCTGCATCTGGCTGTCACAGCTCCTTCTCTGACCGGGAGGTTGTCTCAATGTTAATAAGTGCTCTCCCCAAATAATGCAGCCAGCCTTGCATAGTTCTCTGGGTTTCACTGAATCTGCTTTCTGTACCTCCAATCCGTAAAGAGACTTCTTACCTGAAAAATCCAGCCAAGAGAAGAGTACTCTCTTAGTGTTCATTGGAAAGCTCTAACACTTTTTAAAATCCATCTGTGTCACCATTTGAGATTTACAAAAGAAAGAAAGAAGCAGATTCCCAACAATCTTCTTTATCAGGATTTAAAAATCTGTTTTCTTCTTGCGGTCCTATTTCCACAGTAAAGAAGACATCAGGTTCATTCAGACTGTATTGTCAGAAAAGGAGCCAGGGTTTGAGCGGTGGAAACCTTGTCATTTTCACCTTTAAATCATCTCCTGGCGTCACCTCTGCCTGCCGAGACCTTTGAAGTGGTGGTGAGAGAATGTGCAGTTTCTTGCTGGGAATCAGCTGAGTTACGGACAGACCTTCCCCACTCCAGTGCTTGCGGGGCAGAGTAAGGCAGTGCCGCGAAAAAGCAAGGCTGCTGAACGGTGCTGTAAGTAGCAGTAGTCTGTTTCAATACATCCCTCCTCTCTAAAGTATCACATGTCTTAAAGTGACATTACCCTCGATTACAGCACAGCGAATGGCAATACCTGCCCACAACTCTCCAATAAGTCAAGCAGTGCTTTAACCCTATATGGCCGGAGGGATTCTGTTCGAAGTTTTACTGATGCTGTTCATTTGCCAAAAGCACATAGAGAGGAAAGCGGAAACAAAATGGATTAAAAAAAAAACATCCTGCAAAATATTGATAGTGTGAATGGTGTTAGACTTCTAACAGTAAATGGGAAAGTGAAATAGAAGCCATTTCTTCCCTCTCAGTGTTCTTTAAGTCAGGAAGTTAAACAAAATTATTGTTAGGTTTATGCCAATTGCAGTCTGTTGGTTGTTTTGGCAGCTAAATCTGAGAATAAAGCAGGGCTACAATAAGGATTTTTATGTGCACAACCCCAATAAAAATCTGAGTTTTTGGAATGTATTTCATAAATGAACACATATCATTTTCAGCATCGGAGATTGAGTTTCATGGAGAAATATGGTCAAGGATCTTTTAAAAATTTTTTGCCCTCATTCAAATAGCATGCTGGGATGTGGAGGGCAAACACTTAGAAGTTCAGGATCTTTTTTTTTTTTCTAGTACTATGGTCTGAACCCTTTCTTCTTCAGAAGAATAGTAGGACTGTATCTGAGCTTCAGTGATGCATATAAGATGACCTAGTTTTCATTAAAAAAATTTTTTTATTATTTATTCGAGAGGCAGAGACAGATACAGAGAGATCTCATCCACTGGTCCACTTCCCAGCTGGGACTGGGTCACACCAAATGGGGATCTGGGAACACAATCTAAGCCTCCCATGCAAGTGGCAGGAACCCAATTATTTGAGTCATTACTGCTGCCAACTAGGGTGCCCATTAGGAAGAAGCTGGTGTTAGGAATTGAACCCAGATCCTCTGAGGGAGGATGTGGGTAGTTTAACCACTGGGCTACACTCCAGCTCCTAGTTTCCATTGATAGATTGCACTATCGCAGTTATCAGACATGCTCATTAAGTTGTTACATACATCACTTATGAAGCACCTACTATGTGTTAAGTGCTTGGGGCCAAAGGAGAACACACAACAGATGTGATCTCTACTTGCCCCCACCACAAATCAAACTGTTTCTTCTTTTGTGTTGTTTTTAAAATTGAAGTAGTATTTATAATTTTTCTTCCCGGAACACTTCTCAAAATTCCTCATCATACTCTCTTGCCTTTTGCAGGTGTTACAAAGAAGGTTTGATGCAGCTTCCTCTGTGGAAGCCATTGTCTTCTCCTGTGACACAGAGTAAGAGGGTGAAGGATCCTTCAGACTATCCTGGCTTTCTTGCTGGGCTTTCTCCTGCACAAAACACACATCGGAACTCTTCATATTGAAGCAGTAGTTTACCACTAACCAGATTTCAAAACAACAGTGGTGGCCAGCGCTGCGACTCACTAGGCTAATCATCTGCCTGTGGTGCAGGCACCCCGGATTCTAGTCCCGGTCAGGGCGCCGGATTCTGTCCCGGTTACTCCTCTTCCAGTCCAGCTCTCTGCTGTGGTCCGGGAGTGCAGTGGAGGATGGCCCAAGTGCTTGGGCCCTGCACCCCATGGGAGACCAGGAGAAGCACCTGGCTCCTGGCTTCGGATCAGCATGGTGTGCCGGCCGCAACACATCGGCGCAGTGGCCACTGGGGATGAACCAATGGAAAAAGGAAGATCTTTCTCTCTCTCCCTCTCTCTCTCTCTCTCACTGTCCACTCTGCCTGTCAAAAAACAAAAACAAAAACAGTGGCTATTTATCTTACAGTCAAAGATGAGAATGCCTAAGTTCTAACTGATATAGGATGACTTCGTGGTTCGTTATTGTTGGGTTAGTGAGTTCGCACAGAACTACTCATTCTGTGGTATCAAGACAAGATCCATAGCAGCAACACCTAATGCTCATTAGGACTCCACTTTGTGCTGGGCTTATCCTGTAGTACGCTTTATAAAATGTAATTTGATTCTTTTTACTAATCCCATAAGATAGCTATTAGTATCTCCATTTTATAAATAGGCAATGAGAAGAAATAGGAAAGTTAAAGAATTTGCTCAAAATAATACACTACTAAATGATACAGCAGGTTTCCAATCCAAATGATCTGGCTCAAGAACCCGTCTCTTAAATCCACAGATCAAATACTTCATGGAAAAATAATGATTTAAAAACAGTGCATTTTCTTGTTTAATATAAGATACTCTGAAAAAAATATGAGTTACCCATTCTAGAGGCATAATTTATGTGATGCATTTGAAATATGGAAGTGTGTAAGAAATTCTTTACCCAAGACTGCTTTTGGTTGTGTTTTGGTGTGATAATGAATTAAAATTAAACAAAGCTCACATTTACCACTAACGGTTACCATTTTTAAAAACTAAATCCATGGGGCCAGCATTGTGGCACACTGGGTTAAGCTGATGCCTGCTGTGCCAGCATCCCATATGGGCAATGGTTTGAGTTCTGGCTGTTCCACTTCTAATCCAGATCCCTACTAATGTGCCTTGGAAAGCATCAATGGATGGCTCAAATACTTGGATCCCTGCAGCCACATGGGAAAGTGAAGCTTCACTTGAAGTGGGCTTCAAGCTGGCCCAGCCTCGGCCATTGTGGCCCTTTGGGGAGTGAACCAGCAGATGGAAGATCTTCCCACCTCCTGTGTGTGTATGTGTGTGTGTGTGTATAACCCTGCCTTCTAAATAAATAGAATAAAAATCTAAAGAAACTAAAACCATCATGCATTCCATTTCTAAAGGTCAGACTAAGAGTCAAGATAGTTACTTGTCTACAATTGAATTTAACGTACTTGGAGCAACAGCTAATGGATTACGTTCAAGGTAATCAGACAGGTATTACTGAAAACTAAAAGGAAAAAAAAGACTGGAAAAAAATTTGTCTTTAGTGACATTCTACATGTGCATGTGATAAAACAAAAGTATCAATATAATTCCATTTTTTCTCCTGCTAAACACCTTACAGTGTATTGCATTGTAACCAATGTTCATTTGCTCTTTAATGTAACCATGAAGAGCTGATTGATGTTTAAGGACATCTAGACCTTTCCCCAGCTCAGATCAAAACTACTCTCATATCTTTTGTAGAAGTTGGGCCTTTCTACCTTCTGACAATTGTTAGATTACAATTTCTGGTTCATTGGTGGTTGGGTGGATCATAAAGTTCTTGACCAATGAAATGTCAATAGAACTGATGGTGTCACTGGAACATTTCATCATTGGAATGACATCCTCCAGATCTCTGTTTGCTTTTGGAACAGGGACTAGCTTCATTGATCCTGAACCCTTGAATGCCTAAGATGAACAGAGCCCCACTCCCCTTCCTGTGCCAACCCAGGATAGATGCACACAGTGAATAAGAAAGAGTTTGTTGTTTAAGCAATTGAGACTTTGGAGTTATTTGTTATTGTAGCACAACCTAATCAGTCCTGTCTAATGAAGACTTTAACCTGTGTTATTCATTTATTAACTGAATTTTTCTGCTGTATGCATGGTTGGAACAGTAGTACACATATTAAAGTTCCTGTTTTCACAGAGCATGCTACAGTAGAAATCCAGTGGAGTTTTTTGGTTTTGGCAGTGATAAATCCAAAGCCTTGATTATCACAGCTGGAACCCCTTAGGGTTCTTGTGATCCAGGAGTTACAAACTGATCACTCATAGACCTCAAGATCACATGCCACACAGTGTCTGGAAGACAAAAGTCTACAGCACCATTGCTTTCCAGCATCCAGTTTCACAAAGTCAGGACACTCCAAGCATTTTGGTGTTCAGGATGTGCTCCAGGCTAAACCAAAGACACGCATTTCAAAGAGAGTAGATTATATGTATTTGCACATTTGTGTATATCAAAAGAAGAAAGAAAATCATATCCACTGGAACTCTGACAAGAAACCCATATTTATTCAGAAGGAAGGCCTCATGAGAGTGGGGCGGGGGGTTGAAACACTCAGAATACTTCAGTAACTAAGAATGTTCAGCCATGTGCACTGCATAATAGAAGTGGGAATAGGGCACTAGAGGACAGAGGATGGAGTGCGGTGGAAATCTGGAGAGAGAAAGACAATGATGGAGGCCAAGAAGTGGAGAAGGACAACACAGCAGAAGCTGAGAAAGAGAAAGACCAAGATCAGGAACGTATGATGGGGCTTTATTGGTGGAAAATTACATATGCCGTCCCATACTCTGACTGTGTCTCCACAAATGATTATAGAAGTCTTTTCTGGGATGATTAATGTCCCTGGGAAACCCATTGAAGGGGGCGAATCCTGCATCCAGGCCACAAGCACCACCACATACTTACTCAAGGGTAGAGAATCCCTCACTCCCCTGAGGTCCACACTTTTCATTTCTTGTCACTTACACTGCAAACTGTCCTTAGTTCACTTTAAGATCAGGCCATTTAATAATTGAGCTAATTTTAATTCACAAATGTGCAGAAAAGAAAATGTGACACATGCAAAATTTTATGTCTATGCATATTTCTAAATTGAAAAACAACTAAAATGGAATTTAAATAAATTACATCTGGACTGAGAAACATGCCAAGTTTCAGTCCAATGCAAATTAAAGTGGTTTAGATGTACACCATTTAAAATCCATTCTAAGTATTTCTTGAAATAACACATTTTGGTTGTTATTTTACATCCCTGGGAACTTTCTTGATCCTTTTAAATTGGTTAATGAAAGTGGAGGCACAGATCAAAGCCTGACTAGGATGGCCACCTATCTCTACTCGATCTGCCTGGTAGCACTGTAGCCCAATTTCTGTTTCCTGTAATCACTGGGGCTACACATCAGTCAATTAACAATGTCTGAAAGATCTGATCATGTGAAGGCAACATACCTTTCGTTCTTGGCTCAGAGTTGATTTGACACATTATTTCTCCCTAAGCCCAGTTTTACAAGTTATTTGTATTATTTCAATTTTTTTTTCCTAGAATGCCACTTGAAGTTTTCCCATCACATGACATTTTCCTAGAGTCCTAGTATGTATAGTCCCAGATATATAGCAGCATTCCTAGCTTTTCCATTGTATTTTTGGAGTAAATAAATAAAGTAAATAAAAAATAAAGTATATATAAACCTGCTTGTTTCAATATCTTATGTTGCTTTAAAATACGTTAAAACAGATAAAGCACAAAAAGAGAATATGAGTTCATCACGTGATGATGATGCTACTCTATTCATACTTACTTGTGGGGGGGAGGAGCGAGTGGCCTTTCTACATACCAACACTAGCCCAAGTTTTCATATGCAGTTACTCATTTGCTACTCACCAAAGTCCTAATAGCTTCATATTACAATGATGTCCATTTTGTGAGTGAAAACATGAATTTCAGAGAAATTGAGCTACAGAACTAATGTCATTCATACCTGTTTATGAAGGTTAAAGAACTATAATTCAGGCTCATTTCTGATTCCCAGAGCTTCAGCTCTAAGAAGACAAATTCTAGGCAAACAGTATTTCTAAGAAACAGTAAATCTTAGAGCATAAGTGTAATACAAAAGATCAAGTTGGTAAAGCAAGATGCACCAGATACAAAACTAGCACGTGAAATGCAAGTCCTGAAGTGATGCAGGAAAAACACTGTTTGAATTCTAAGTTTCCCAGCAGTAGTAGTAAAGAGGGGAACAATCCTTTCTTAAAAATCCAAAGCATCCTTAAGGTTTTGATTAGAACTAAAGAACAGCCTCAACAGAAAACAAAAAAATTCCTCAACTACTGTTGAATTAGAATTAAACATCTTTGATAGTAAGAGAGAATGAGCAGAGTAAATCAGAGGGATAAATTATCTTTTATAAAACTGTGATACTTGATTCTGTTATTTGAATCAGGATATGTGGGGCAGAATTTTCAGCAACTGTTAGAAAAAGGAAATGGCAGCCAAAATTTTTCTTAGGCTGAAAGAAAAGATAACCTTCACGTTAGAGTCTCATTTTTCACCTCCACCAGCCTATCTCTACAATTACTTTATCAACTATAATTCCTCATTGCTTATCTTGTCTGTCTTCCAGGCAGAAGAAAAAGAGAAGAAGGTCATTTCTTTTGTTCTTTCACTTCTCATCTCTATTCTCCCTTTAGGACAAAAAGAAAGTTGAAATCACAACAGTGTCATCTCTTTCTCTCTAATTAAAGTAATGAATACACTGCTGTGTTAGAAACCAAGTCATCTCTTAATTACAAGGATACGAACACATACGCACATAAAGAGCATGAAAATTATTGCAATATTATCATCTTTGGCTTATAAAATTTTCAGATTCATAGCTGTTATCAAAATCCTTTTTTGATCTGAGAAATGATCTTTTATCCACCCAACGGTTTGAGTTAGAAATGGAAACCCTTCCTATCTCCCTCTCCCTGGATGTCCACATTCAGGTACAACTTCCAGTCAATTCTATTTTCTGTCAGTGCTTCAAATCAGTCCATTCTCTCCCTCTCCATTCAAACATCCTGACCCAGGATATCATCATCTTTTACTATGAACTATGGCAACACTTCAGTTAAAAGAAAAACTGAAACAACTTAACTTGAGCAGTATTTAGCAAGAAAGGGGCTGTAGAACTGGGCAGCACTACAGACCCTATCTGGATGGTTCCAATTTGACCATCACCACCACCATCACATAAGCAGGTTGTGTATCTACCCAGAAAACAGGAAGTAACACGCAGAAACAACCTGAGTAGCTTCAATTGGCATCTATCTTCACAGGTGTGTTATGATGAGACATTTGCCTTATCTGGACATGGTCTGATCAATTCGCAGCCTGTGACCCACTGAAGCTTGAGTATGTGATTGCCTGAGACTTAGTTGCTTGAGTAAGAGGGGATACTCAGATTAGATTACACCTGGTTTATGTATAAAGCTAGTTCACTGTGTAGAGAGGCTGATTTAGGCCAAGTGTAATCAGAGAGCCTAGTTGAGATCAAACTTATTTCAGTTTAATATGTTCCTAACTTCTCTCAGAGCGTACAGCTACCACTCATGTCTTCTCTACTCTGCAGCCAGATGGGACATGTTTGCAACACATGATGATCATGTCATGTCACTTCTGATATTTAAAATTTTTCAATGGTTTCCCATTGAGCGTAAAGCAAAGTCCCAATTCATGACCACAGTTGACAAGGCCCTCTGCATACCTGGCCCCTCCCTATCTTATTCTCTAGCTTCATTGCTTGCCCACACTCTTCTTCTCCCCTCTACTACACTCTTCTCTTGGGTCCTTGAAGGGGACAGGGAAACTTTGCCTCATAATCCTTTTCTGCCACTCCAGACTAGAAGAGGCTACCACGCTTTATATTCTTGTAGCCTTTGGGATATAAATGCTATCGCCATAACTAGCACCGTAAACAGCTATTTCTGAAATCATTTCTTTAAATGTCTGCTTTCTCTTCTTTAGAATCAGCATGAGGGTAAGGAGAATAAGTCATCTGCCCTCATTGACTCCATTACCTTGATTATGGGAAAAGACAGCACTGTTAGGCTTAGAGCTGCAGCAATGCCCTGCCCCTAACTCAAAAGTACACCAAGTTTTTCGGAGAGAAATGCACGGACTGAAGGAGGTATGGTACATAAAGAAAAATTAAGATAATAAGGATGGGCCGGCGCCATGGCTCAATAGGCTAATCCCCGCCTGTGGCACCAGCACCTTGGGTTCTAGTCCCAGTCAGGGCGCTAGATTCTGTCCCGGTTGCTCCTCTTCCAGGCTAGCTCTCTGCTGTGGCCCGGGAGTGCAGTGGAGAATGGCCCAAGTGCTTGGGTCCTGCACCCGCATGGGAGACCAGGAGAAGCACCTGGCTCCTGCCATCAGATCAGCGTGGTGCGCCGGCCACAGTGGCCATTGGGGGGTGAACCAATGGAAAAGGAAGACCTTTCTCTCTGTCTCTCTCTCACTGTCCACTCTGCCTGTCAAAAATAAAAAAAAAAGATAATAAGGATAAAAGGGGAAGAGACATCGAAGACATAATCATGGAGTTAACTATAGTGCAATATTTTCTATATGTACTTTTAGGACTAAAGTACTTTGATAGTTTTACATTATTTCCCCCAATAAAAAATATATTCATTTTTTAAAAGATAGAAAACTCAAAATTCAGATAGAATATTTAAAAGTCATCTGTAATCTATTATATAAAACCTACAGTATTCACATTTCTAAACATTTTTATTTTTAACTGATATATTAAAATGTACATATTTATGGGATAACATATGATGTCTTGATAGAAGTGTACATTATGCAATGTTATATTTGGGGTAAACATAACTATCTCCTCAGATATGTGTCATCTCTATTTGGTGAAAACATTCAAAAATCTCCTCTTCTAGCTTTTCTTCTGCTATATAGTACATTATCATCATTTAGTTACTCCACTGTGTGATAGAACCGCAGAACTTCTTTATCTAACTTAGTACCCATTAATCAACCTTTCCCACTCTTTGTCCCTACTCTGCCTCAGTGCTGTTCTATACCCAGCTTCCATGAGACCATTTTCTTTAGATTCCACATGTGGGTAAAATCATTAGGTGTTTGTATTTCTTTGTCTCATTATCATGTTGCCCGTGTTGTCACAAGCAACAGCATTTCAGGTTTTTGGTGGTTGAAAGGTATTCCATTGTGTATATACACCATATTTTGCTTATTCATCAGTTGATGAACACTTGGATTATTTTCATTTCTTGACTATTATGAATAGGACTGTAATAAACATGTACTACAGATGTCTCTCGGACAGACTAATTTCATTTCCTTTGGAAATGAATTCAATAGTAGGATTACTGGATCATGTGGTAGTTCTGTTTTTTAAGTTTTTGAGGATCCTCCACGCTATTCTCCACAATACCTGGGCAAATTTACATTCCTACCAATGCTACCCAAAGGTTCCCTTTATCCACATCCTCCCCAGCACTTGTTAACTTTTGTCTTTGTGGTATTAGCCATTCTAACTGGAATGAACTAATATCTCATTATGTTTTTGATATGCATCTCCCTGATGATTGCCATGCTAAATATTTTTCATGTGGTTTTAGTTATTTGTAAGTTTTTTATAAAAAAAAAAGTCTATTCAAATCTAGTGCCCGTTTTATTATTTGTTCCTGTGCTACTGAGTTGGGTTTCTTATATATTCTTGTTATTAACATCTTTTCAGATGTATAGTTTATAAATATTTTCTCTCATTCTGTAGCTTGTCTCCTCAATCATTGATTATTTCCTTTGTTATGTGACATTATTAGTTTGATGAAATCTCATATATCTGTTTTTGCTTTTGTTTCCTGTGCTTTTAGGGTCTTGGCCTCAAAATCCTTGTCCATTCAAATGTCCTTAAGCATTTCTCTTTTGTTTTCCTCTAATAGTTTCATAGTCTCATGTCTTAGATTTAAGATTTTAATCCATTTGGAGTTGATTTTTTACATTATGAGAGATGGGGGTGTGTCTCATTTTAGTCGTCTGCATTTGGATATCCAATTTTTCCAGCACTATTCATGGAAAAGACTGTCCTTTTTCCAAGGCATGTTCTTGACATCTTTGTCAGGTATCAGTTGACTGTAGATATTTGCATGGATTTACTCCTAAGCTCTTTATCCAGTGAGGTTTCTACCTTCTGGTATTTTCTTCCAATTTGTTTATTTTTTTTTTAAGATGTATTTATTTATTTGAAACTCAGAGTTACACCAAGAGAGGAGGAGAGGTAGAGAGAGAGAGAGGTCTTCCATCTGCCGGTTCACTCCACATTTGGCTGTGACAGCCGGAGCTGTGCTGATCTGCAGCCAGGAGCTTCCTCTGGGTCTCTCACACAGGTGCAGGAGCCTAAGGATTTGGGCCATCTTCTTCTTCTTCTTTTTTTTTTTTAACAGGCAGAGTGGACAGTGAGAGAGAGACAGAGAGAAAGGTCTTCCTTTGCCGTTGGTTCACCCTCCAATGGCTGCCGCGGCCAGCGCGCTGCGGCCGGCGCACCGCGCTCATCTGATGGCAGGAGCCAGGTGCCAGGTGCTTTTTCCTGGTCTCCCATGGGGTGCAGGGCCCAAGCACTTGGGCCATCCTCCACTGCACTCCCAGGCCACAGCAGAGGGCTGGCCTGGAAGAGGGGCAACCAGGACAGAATCCGGTGCCCTGACTAGAACCCGGTGTGCCGGTGCCGCAAGGCGGAGGATTAGCCTGTTGAGCCACGGCGCCGGCCGCCATCTTCTACTGTTTTCCCAGGCCATAGCAGAGAGCCGCTAATGGAAGTGGAGCAGCTGGGACTTGAATCAGTGCCCATATGGGATGCTGGCACTGGAGGCGGCTGCTTTACCTGCTATGTCACAGTGCCAGCCCCTTTTCTTCCAGTTTGTACCATTTCTTTCTCTTACTTTAAATAGCTCCTTTTTGCATATGTTGTAGGAGAGGTATTGTGATAAACTCTTTCAGTTTTTGTTTGGGAATGTCTTTGCCACACCTTCATATCTAAATGATAGCTTTTCTGGGTACAGTGTTCTAGGTTGGCAGTTTGCTTCTTCCAGTATTGTGAAAAATCTCATCCTACTTTCTATAAACCTGTAAGGTTTCTGCCAATAATTCTTTCAGTCAAGCACACTGGGAAACCTTTTATGTGTTGTTTCTTTTTCTTTTTCTTTTTTTCCCTGCAGCTTGGGGAATCCTCTCTATCTAACTTTGAAGAGCTTCATTTTAATGTCTCAGGGTAGACTTGCATGAGTTGATTTGACTGATGACACCTGATTTTCCTGTGTCCAGGTAGTTATACCTTTCTCTAAGTTTGGGACATTTTCTATTATCACATTTTTGAATATGCTTTCGACACCCATTGGCATTCTCAAGTCCCTCTTAAATCTAAATAACTCAGATATTTGCTCTTTTCATGCTGACCTAAAGTTCCCACAAGCATTCTTCATTCCCATTATTCATACGTCAGTGTGTGTACTCCTAACATGTTCCAAAATATACCTATTTAGTACTGCTACTTTTAAAACAATTGTGCTTTAACATAAATTGTAGTATGATTTTCTTTCTCAAAATGCACTTTTATTTCTCTAATATTCCTCATCCATTTGTTATGTAAAGATTTTGTTGATCTTACTTTTCTCACAGTACAGTTTTTGCTTAAGCAAGATGTAAAATTAACAACAGGAATGCTTTTGCTTTTTTCTATAGGTTCCTATATTTACCAGTGGTTAAATACAACAAAAAATACAAATCTCTTTTCCATGATGTGGGATTAAACCCTATTTTCTTCATACCTTAAGTCTGTGTCTAATTTGTTTTCAAATATATTTTCCTTCTGGTCTTTGTCTTACTAACAATACTGCTGCTTATATAATATCTTCTTTGAATTTTAATTATGGTAAAAATACAAACTCTAGAAAAAGTAAAACAAATAGAAAAATGAAATATACATACTTTAATCCATATATCCTTGGGTTTTCCTTCTTGTTTTTATTTATTTATTTATATTGGATTCTGGTGTCAGACTGCTTGAACCTCTATTTTCAGTTCCATGTCTTACTAATTATTAGAATCTATGCTATAAAGTTTTAATTTAAATTTGACTATGTAAGAATTTTTTCTAAGAATTTTAAATGTTTTCCTGTCTATGCCTTTGCAAATCCAACTCTTTCTATATAAGACATCTTTGTCCCTCCTTCCATTGACACCTAACATTCTCCTTCCCCTTCTTTATCCTAACTCACCTTTTTAGATTTAACTTTTGTATGTCATTCATGGAGTTTTGGTTTGCCTCTGAAGTATAAATTTACATCCCTCTCCACATTTCCATAAGATGCAATGCCAACCCTTGCATTTGTTATATAACATCTACAGCTCTGGGCCATACATGTCTATTATTTGTCTCTTGAATAGACTATCCTTTATCTCCACATCCCCACACAAAGCACCATGCCCTTCAGTTCCTCAGACATATTAGACATTTCTTGACTCAAAGCTACTGCCCTTTCTGTTCTTTCTGGGACATTCCTTCATCCTATTCTTTGTCTAAGTAGCTTTTTATCCCTCTGGTTTTCAGGCAGATTTTTCCCTGACCTTATTCCCTGTTTGAAAACATGCGATCATTCCCCAGTGCACAGAAGAATATAGTATCTTATTTTTTAATGCCATAGATCACAAGAATCAGCGTGAACAGACTTCTGTCCATTTTTTTAACCTAACATCATTCCACTCCTCCCAACTTATTTGCACGCTTAGCATGCTCTAGTCACTTAGGTCTTCTTTCAGTATTCATTCAGTGATTCATTCATCCAGTAAGTATTCATTCAATAAAGAATATACAGAGGGGGCTGGCACTGTGGCATAGCCCGTAAAGCCACTGCCTGCAATGTTAGCATCCTGTATAGGTGCTGGTTAGAGTCCCGGCTACTCTACTTCTGATCCAGCTCTCTGCTATGGCCTAGGAAAGCAGTAGAAGATGGCCCAAGTCCTTGGGCCCCTGCACCCACGTGGGAGACCTGGAGGAAGCTCCTGCCTCCTGGCTCCTGGCTTTGGATTGGCGTAGCTCCAGTCATTGCAACCATTTGGGGGGTGAAGCATGTGAAAGAATTTTCTCTCTCTCTCTCTCTCTCTGCCTGTGCCTTTGCCTTTCTGTAACTCAGCCTTTCAAATAAATAACTAAATCTTTACAAAATAAAAAAATAAATATATACAGAAACCAGATTACAAAACCTAAGGTAGAAGATAATCATCCCCTTCTTTGTACATACCAATCGCTTTCCAAATTCAGGGCATTTGTACAAGCAAAAAGCTCCTGTTTTATTCATCACTGTTCATACTCTTTGTCTAGCCATTTACCTGGCACATAGTAGGTGTTCAATCAATATTTATAGAACATATGAATAAATGAATGTGTGAATGAGTGAATACAGTCACTGTTCGTTGATTCATGTACTAGGTGTTTTATGAATTTGCAGAAAGATTCCAAGCAAGCGGTTGGCAGTGGGCTGAGCAGGGAGGAGGCTGGGAAGAATTTCAGATGATGTGTCTGTATGTGTATGGGTGTTTGTGTGGGAATCTGAGTCTGAGAGTGCCTAAATGTGCTTCTGCAACCACAGCGCCGTGCCAGAGGGAACGGCTTTTTGCATCTCTTCTTGTTTTTTCCACCCTCCTGTCCTCTTCTTATAACACACCATATTGACAGTAGGCCTTCCCCACTTTTGGTTTCCTCCCTCACATTCGAGTTTTTTCATACCCTAACGGAGAGCATGTGTATTTCTGGGAGTCCCAGCTCAGAGAGGAGAATCTAACAGTTCCGAGTCTGATGAAGAGGAAAAGAGAATTAGAAAAGGGAGTTCATGGAAAACCTCGGACATTCCTGAACAGGAGCAGGGAAGGAATGGAGCATGTTCATACTCAGATTCCCTAGACCAGAGGTCCTTAATCTTGGCAGTGAATTACACTAATGTGGAGAGTTCTAGAAATCCTAGTCGCCCAGGACCCCAGCACAAATCAATCAAATCAGCACCTCTGGAAGTGTGACTCAGCCTGCAGTAGTTTTCAAATCTCCCTAGGAGGTCCCAATTTGCAGCCACGTTTGAAAACCACTGCACTAAAACAAAGACTTACCATGATAGGCCTCTGGTCACTATGGTAACTCCAGAAGCAGATGCAATTTCTTCTTAATTAGTTGCCAACTGAAAGGCATGTTCTCTATGTCTAACAGATTGAAGGCTAGCCCAACGTAGGCATCTTTACTGCGTGCTTACTGTGAGATTGGTATGATAACAGCTACTATATAAATCTCTGTTTCAAGAAGTTGAGTTCTTTTTCTGGTTCTTATTTAATCACATAGATGACACGAAATTTACATGCTATAAGCAAGTTTACTAGATTTCATGGTTTCCTCCCTTCCACCTCTTCTTGATTTTCAATCTTGCAACCACAATCCCCACCTCACCCTCTACCCCCCTCTGAACTGTCAGTTCTAGGAGTCTTTTCAGTTCAGGTGGCCACCACCCAAAGCCAAACAAGGATCTCCTGGAATGATACTGCCTCACAACTCAGGAGGTTATTTTCATTTATCATCCTGATGTGGACCTTGAGTCATTAACAGATATTTTGAGATCCTGAAGGGGTCCTAATCTTAGGATGAGGCTGAAATTGTGGAAAGCAGGGCTAACAAGTAGGGGAAACGTCCTTTGTTGAATCAAATCAACCCTAAATTCTGTTCAACACCGGAATTTACCTGATAAAGGTAAATTCAAGTAAGACTTTCTGCTACTTGCAAACAAAAGCATGCTAATTAACAGTGCATTTAGAGACAGACTACAACAATGGAAATACAAAACTGAAATATTCCAATGATCATTTAACTCAAACCCTCATCTTGAAAATAAAATAAAACCATGTGGTGGGCACAGCAGTTAAGACAGAGCTTGGGACACCTGCATCCTATATCACAGAGCCTGGCCTGAAGTCTCGGCTCTGCTTCTGATGTCAGCTTCAGGCCAGCGAGCGCTCTGGAAGGCAGCAGGTCATGGCTGAAGTTCTTCAGTCCCTGCCATCCGCATGGAAGATCCAGAGTTCTGGGCTCCTGGCCTAGCACTGGCTATTGACATACAGGAAGTGAACCACTAAATGGATATTCTTTCTCTCTCTCTCTCTCTCTCTCTCTCTCTCTCGCTCTCGCTCTCGCTCTCACTCTCGCTCTATTTCAGATTAAATGAAAACAAATGAATAACTCAGACTTTATTTTTAACTCTCAAAAGTTAAAAAAATAAAAAATAATTCAGACTCAAAGTGCTGAGGTTCCTCATACAAGGTAAAACAACCCACCTGACAACATCTTACCTAGAGATGGACAGTGATCTCAGGAGTCCTCTCCCTCTCTGCCATCTCACTCCTAATTCTATTCAACTATAAAATCACCCTCAGTGTGACCATTCAATTTCAGCTTTCCAAGTTGATAAATTAATTGCCATGACCTAATTTTCAAAATATTGCTATATTTCCTTGTGCTTACATTCTCAGCCCTCCCTCCAAAGACATAAGCCACACCTGCAGATAGCACTGGATTTTGAAATGTAGACATCATGAAAGAATATGGAAAGCTGTTGAAAATATATATCACACAATTCACCCCAACCATGAAAAAATCTAAAATGAAAGCTACCCAGCGAGGCTGCTTCAGTAAATGATGTTGCTGAATATATAAAATACTTGAATCTAAATTTAAAAGTGCTCCCCCCTCCCCTTGATTAACCAGATTGTCCCCTCCCCTATATATAGGAACGTTATGTGCCTGAGCCCACTTGCCATCTGTCACCACATTTTCCAAACTTCTCTTCCACCCCCTCCTCTTACACAATCTTATCACATAAAAATATTAGATTTCAGGGATTTGTATAATTTCATCAAATTTTCTGAGCCAAGTAAAAATAGAGGAAGTACTGATATATCAAACTGATTCAGTTTTTGAGTGCCTGAAACATATCCACAGTAGCCAGTAATGCTCGTTAGCAGAATTTATGTGGCCAGGAATAGCAAGAGTAAGATTTTGTCCTTATTATGGAATTTCATATTAGGAATTTTCAGGTGTTCTCTATATCACAGAAAGGAATCTGGACAGTTTCCATGGAGTCCTGACTCATACAGCATCATATTGCTCTGTTTAGCACCTTTTACAAAGTTCTTTGAGTTTTCCCAGATTATTGGAAATATACTTACAAGCCAGCTGGGAATTAACCATGTTGCTGCTTCCCCTCAAAGATGAAGAGAAGAATGTTAACCCTTTAAAAACATGGTACCCTTATGCAATCCAGGGCTTAGGTCAAAAATGTAAGAGTAACCATGAGTTGCTCTTTTTCCTACTTGTAATACCACCTAACCCATTAGAAATCCCCATCAATGTCTTTGTTTTCAGACCCCATAGGAAATCTCTAAGGAATGTCTGAAAAGATTGGTTCTAAAATGCCAAGTTTTCTCTTCAATAAAGATTTCTTAGGAATGGCCCTGTTATATAGGGTCTTTCCAATTTCTCTGTACATATAGGAGAAAGGAGACTTAGCAAACAGCCTGTTGAATCCACCTTACTTTCTCCATCTATACACTAGGTGGCTCATTCATTACACTGCCTCACACCAGTCTCTGGTCACAGGGCAGTCACATGACTTAGGCCCCACCAATCAGGAGTTCCCATGCTCTGTCAACAGAGACTGTCTAAGTGTGGGCACACCACTAAGGCAGACCAGGGAGAAAGGGATTTCTTTCCTTTATAGCACACTTATAGCTAGTAGTGGCTATTCCATCTGTGAAGAAAAGATGCTACCTGTGGCTTCAAAGGATACAGTCATATCCACGAGAAAGAGAAATACCAGAGCTGAAATATGGAGGAGGAGGAAGGGTAATAACAGCCTCTTAATAATGATTTCAAACTATGGTTTGCTTCCAGTTTTCAGAAGTCAAGTTTTACTGGAATACAGATATGCCCATTTATTTACCTAGTATCTATAGCTGCTTTTATACCACTACAATGGTAGAAAAGTTGCAACATACACCATACCTAATTGGGTATGCCTGAACAAAAGCATGTGCAGTATCTTGCCCTTCGCAAAGGTCTTATAATTTATTGAAGCACCAGAAATTCAAACACATATTTGTACAACAGTAAAATAATTGGAATAAAGACAAAATACGGAATAGAAAGTACACGTAAAACTAACAAAGAGCAACATTGTTAATAACCACAGTGATAATAATACTCCTGGGGCCGGCGCTGTGCTACAGCAGGTTAATGCCCTGCCTGAAGCGCCAGCATCCCATATGGGCGCCAGTTCTAGTCCCGGCTGCTCCTCTTCTGATCCCGCTCTCTGCTATGGCCTGGGAAATCAGTAGAAGATGGCCCAAGTCCTTGGGCCCCTGCACCCACATGCGAGACCCGGAAGGAGCTCCTGGCTCCCAGCTCCTGGCTTCAGATCGGCCCAGCTCCGGCCGTTGCAGCCACCCTGGGAGTGAACCAGCAGGTGGAAGACCTCTCTCTCTGTCTCTACCTCTCTCTGTAACTCTTTCAAATAAGTAAAAATAAATCTTAAAAAAAAATAATACTCCTGATGATGGCAGCAACCATGCATTGACTGCCTATTGCAACTTTTACATTTCTTGCCACTAATCCACCAAACAATCTCACAAAGTCTATGCTTCAGTTGGGATAGGATTAGTTTTGTTTCACAAGTAGAATACATCACTTCCCTCTCATTATATTAATTCAAGTAAGTCAGATAGCCAGGCCTAACATAAAAAGTGCTGGTGGACTATAATGTTGCCATGTGCTTAGAAGAAGAGCTTGGATATTTAGAGAACATCATGAATGTTTATCTAAACAGATATTTTTAGTCTTCATTTTCTAATGAGGACAAAAAATAAAATTATAAATGTTAGGGGATTTCCTCAAGGCTATAAACTAGTAAGTTGTAGTGACTGAATTGAATTTAAGTCAGCATGAGTCGAAATCCCCAACTCTTTTATGTTGCACCATGTCTGTGTCCTTTGTCATTAGCCTTGTGTTGGAGGATTGAATGGATTTCCATAACAGAAGATGAAGCAAGAGAAGTAAAATGTTTAGATTTGATGACCTGGAAAACAGTAAGCCCTTTAACCTTCACAATAAATACATTTTATAAAAAGATTTATTTATTTATTTATTTATTTGAAAGTCTGACACAGAGAGGAAGAAAGAGACAGAAAGAGATCTTCCATCTGCTGGTTCACTCCCCAAATGGCTGCAAAAGCCAGGGCTGGACCAAGTGTAAGGCAGGAGCTTCATCTGGGTCTCTCACATGAGTACAGGGGAACAAACACTTGGGCCATCTTCTGCTGCTTTCCCAAGCACATTAGCAGGGAGCTGGATTGGAAGCAGAGCAACCAGGACTCAAACCAGAGCCCATACGGGATGCTAGCACTGCAGACAGTGGCTTAACCCACTGCACCATAGTGCAAGTCCCTTTACTTTATATAAGCAGTACTTGAGAAAGGTAACATGAATGTATTAGAGAATTGGGTCGGGAGTAGGTTGAGAAACAGTATAGAAGCTAGAATAAGATAAAGCAAAAAAAGAAGGTCAGTTGAGGTGGGGAGAAAGAGAGAAAAAGGGATGAGTAGTTGAAAGAAAAATTTTGGACTGGGACTTCTGTTCTTGAGTACCTTAAGTGTAATTTTTTTCTAAAAGGATCAGGTTCAAATATTTATGAGGCAGAGTTTCTATTCCTTTTAAAGTCTTGTCAAGTGTAAAAGAGGAGGACAAATCTGTTTGTGAAGGGAGTTTACAGTACACTTAAAGTTTATTTTAAAAATAAATAGTACTTGATAGATAGGGCAATAAACAACAGGCCCCATCAGTAACCTGCCAGGAGCACTAACAGGAAGCATCTGTAGGCTGCCAAGAGCCAGAAATAAGGAGGAACAGCTCTACTGTCAGAGAGTCACAGGAATAGTCACATACAGAGAATGTTTGGGATGCTACATCGCCAAGCCAAGTTCCTCTCTGTCGTGAACACACTCACAGTTTATGTGGAATACACCCACACAGGTAAAGTCACATCTGAATCAGATGTTGCTAGTTCCCTTCGCTATGAATTCCAGGTTTTGTTTTAGGTTGAAATTATAACATGATATACGAGAATAAGCAGGAATCTTTAGAGAAATATAATACTGTAAAGATATTAAGCCTTGGATGATATCAACAATTAGGAAGTACATGTAGCCAAAACAGTATATATCTTCCAAAAATATTTATTACTTTAATATTTATTTACAATTTTATAATTTTTATTTTGTTATTTATTTTAATATTTAATTAATTGGCATGGCCAATTATGTACATGTGCTTACTATGTGTTGAGCAGGATGATAGTAGCTGGGGATGCAGACATGAACAAGACAAGCTCTACCTTCATAAATCTCATATTTTAGTGGAAGAGAAAACGGAAATAAATAAATAATTTGATTAAAGATAATGGAAAATGATAAGGAGCTATAAAAATAATGATAAAAGAGAAAGCCTGGAGGATGAGGAACAGGATTTGACCTAAGGGAGTGGTCAGGGAGCCTTTGGGATAATGAACTTGGAGCCAAGAGCTGAAAGGAAACAAGCCTACTTTCAATGATAGAGTATGATACATATACTTAGGCCCATTTCAATTAATAAAAATTCTTTTTCTAGAGACAAAAATATCATGGTGTTGGGTGATAAAGTTCATTGGATTGTGGCTCAAGAGACCTGAGTCTCTGTTCTTTTAATTCATAGCTGTGTGCCCTTAAGTCAGCCACATAAACTTTTTATGAGTCTGAATTTCTTCATCTGTGAAATGTATGGGTTGAGCCAGAAGAGCCCAAAGATCACTGCCAGCACTGAAAGCTCATGTTACTTCCTCTCCTCTTCCCCACACATGTGTGTGCACAGAACGATGGCCCCATTCTCATGCTTGCTCTCTCTGTCTCTGTATCTCTCTCTCTCTCTCTCTCTCTCTCTCTCTCTCCCCTGAGGCCTGCACATGCTCAGAACATGTGTATTAAGTCTTCTACTTTTCTAATTGCTGTCAGGAATGAAACATTGACAAAACAGGACACGTTTACTGAATATAATTTGAATATAAGTAAAAACCATCCTTCCCACCTGTAGCTCCTTCTGAAAACTGCTTTCCCTGAAATTCCCTTATGTCTTCCAGAAAAGTCCTTAGGGACAAGTGTAACCACGTTTTATCTTAGCGGCTACACCCTCGTCGCCTTCTGAAATAACCTGTCACTAGTCATAGCCTCTACGTGGGATTCTTCCTCCATGTTCTCCCCTCACCATGCCTCCTACCACTGCATCACATGGGACCAGAAGTGAACACCTGACTTAAAGAAGAATCAACTACAATGTCCATTGACAGGGGAAATAAAAAGGAAAGGGGAGTCTGGACAAAAGGCCTTCTTACAAGGGATGTGGATTTTGGATTTTGAAACATTGGACTGGTGTGGACACCAAGTCTGTGGACACCATGACTGTTGAGGATCCCAAAGTTGCTTGATCAATACTTTCTAACCGCATCTACTACAAGGCCCTGACACTGCATTTTTTCCTGCCCATGATTGTTTTTGTAAGATCGAGTGATTTATTTGAAAGGCAGAGTTACAGAGGCAGAGAGAGAGAGAGAAAAAGAGACAGAGACAGACAGACAGACAACAGACAGACTAGGTCTTCCATCCACTGGTTCACTTCTTAAATGGCCACACTGGCTAGAGCTGGGCTGACCTGAAGCCAGAAGTCTGGAGCTTATTCCAGGTCTCCCATGTGGGTACAGGGGTCCAAGAACTTGGGCCATCTTCTACTGCTTTCCCAGGCCATAGCAGAGAACTGGATCAGAAGCAGAGCAGTCGGGACTCAAACCAGCACCCATATGGGATGCTGGCACTCAGGCGGCGGCTTTACCCACTATGCCACAGCACCGGCCCCTCTGCCTGTGATTTCTATAAAATTCCTCTGTGTCCTATCAACAACCCCACTTATACTTGAACTAACTTAGTTAAATTCTTTAAAACTAATTTCACCCACTAAAACAAAAGTAGTCTCATTCAACAAATAGTTAAACTACATGGTAATGCTAACAGTGACCAGATTTACAATCAGAAGTAATAAGTTAACACGGGGCAGAAGCCATAGTTTCAGGAAACAAAAATCAAGTAACCATGAACTGATGGCATAGGGAAATGTGAATGGCACTTGTCACGGGAAATGGCACTATGCACTACGAGGTAGGGGTGGGGTGAGCTTCCAAGCTGGTTAAGGAGGACCTAGAAAGAAAGGCTAATTATGGAAAATCTAGCATACAACTCTGCTAATGAGAACGCAATTCCAAACAGGTATTCAAAAAACTTATCTTGCCTGTCTCCAGTCTACGTCCCAGCATCATGTCTAATATATAGTAACGATAATCATCATCATAATATTATTATGAATTATTAGAAGCCTGAAATCCTCTTTTAGATTCAACATAGGAAGACATTCCAGTCATTCTTTAAGGAATACTCTAATATTCTGTCCTTTAGAAGTTTTCCTTAATTCTGTGGTGTATGCGTCTCAACTCAGGGATCATGGGTAGGCAAATCAAACTTGTCATTTTTAAGAAGATGATATGAAGCGATCGTCCAATAGTCACTGCCAACTGCCATCTGTGACAAGTCTGTAAAACATTTCGTTTGCATAATACATGGGAAGTCTATTAAAATACAGCACACTGTTACAAGAAGGTGGAAATATTCTAAGTCAAATTATGTCTCCTCGTAAAATAGTCCCCTCAGTCCTGGCAATAAAGCAGAGTTCTTCTGTATTGCTTTAAATTTAGAAACCTACGGCCCAAGGAATTACTGAATAAATGCTAAGCCCAGTTTCATCCAATGCTATAGACATGGTGTGAAGTAATAACAAGAGCAATACAGAATGAAGGTCATTTAGCAGAAGCCGGCCTGTTTGGATTGAATATCTTCTGTGCTGTAGGGTAAGCAAGGACGGAGCAGCAATCAGTTTATAGAAGCAGGCACTGTGTGCCATCCATAATGTAGACCTATATATCTGACCTAAAAAAGGCCACTGTTCATGTTTCCAGAATGGAAAAAATGTATATCAAATACTTTACCTGTAAGGAAAGATCTTTCTATGTAGTCAGAAGTGGGCCAGCAAGCTGTTATCTTCCTAGCATCCTGGAGAGTCTAGCAAAGGGAGGGAACCATAGACTTTTTCATTCACCCTCTGCCTCCATCTAAAACACAATGGTGTCTTTGCCTTAAAAAAAACACTTTCTCTATTTATTCAGGCCCAGAATTTTTTAATGTACAATAATTTTCACAGCTTAAAACCTGATTGTTGCTATAAGTGCAGTATTTTGAAAGTCAACAGGTTAGCAAAGCAATGTTATGGGTATTATTTACTGAATATTTGAATAGCCTTCCAGCACACTATCTAAATTCTGATGAAACACAGTGGGAATTCCAAAGAGAGAAAAAAAAAAAAAACAGAACAGAGAAGATGGGGGTTTCTTATCTTCAGGATTTAATTAAACAGATCTAATAAAGTAATGTGAATGATCAGTGAACATGGTTGTGGAAGCCTTCCTACTGAAATGCAGACCTGGGAGTCACTTTAGGAGGCAATGTGAATATTGACGGTCCAATTCTCCAAAGAGCCCTCAGCTCAGGGCTGAAAAACTTATAAATGATTTTTCTCTCCAAGAAGCCTGAATGACAGCCACTCCTATATCATACTTCCTTCCAGACAGATGGTGAGAGCACAGTTTGCTGTTCAGTTTCAATTCACTGCTGTCTTTTATAAGCAACATGGCTAGGCGAGCTGCTAAAGAGAACAGCTTCCGAAGTCATTGGCCTAATTCTAACAATACCGGGATGAAACTTCCCCTAATGGGATGGTGCACTTCCTTGATGGTTTTGTCAAACTTTCCTTCAATCGTGCACCCAAGAGTCATCAATGCTAAAACTTAGACAACCTCCTCAAAAAATAAACACAGGATAAGTTTCTAATTTTCTATACTGTTCCCCCAAAAAAACTGCCTACCTCTTGATTGATGGAGCTGCTCACATTTGCAGAAATCTGGCATATACTGTTTGCAGGATTCCAGTTTTATAATTCCATGATGCTACAAAAGAAAATCAAATGTCCACCCAGACTCCTGGATATGCCTCATCTGGAGTTGTTTTCCAGTATAATCTTACTGGATGCTTGCTGTGGACCTCCCACTCTACTAAATGTGTCAGTTTTTTTTTCATTTGCGTTCCTCTCACAACACTGAAAGATGAATGCTACTTCATAGATGAGGAAAACAGAGTCAAGTGTTTTGGCCTAGCAGTTAAGACACTTGCTTCCAACATCAAAGTATCTGGATTTAATTCTCAGCTCCAGCTCCTGGCTCCAGCTTCAAGCTAATGTAGACCCTAAGAGGCAGCCATGCTGGCTCAAGTGGTTGGGTTCCTGCCACCCAAGTGGGAGACCCGCACTGTAGTCTCAGTTCCTGGCTTTGGTTTGCTGCAGTCCCAGCCATCAGAAGCATTGGGGCAGTGAACTAGTAGATGGGAGTGCTCTCTCTGCCTCAGATATAAATGATAAATGACAGAGGATAGAGATAGGTAGATAGATAGATAGGATAGGCAGATATATAAAGTAGATGAGCAAACAGAGCCCCAGATAAGTTAGGTGCCTTTCCTTAAGTTATGTGGTTCATCAATGGCACAGTGGAGATAGAATATTGAAGTCTCACATTCCAACCTGCTACACCAGATAGCTTTTGCAATTAATCCTATCACTCAGGAGTGCACCAAGGACAAATCTTCATTAACAGCACTCTTATTTGTGAAATTCCAATCCAACTGAACTTCCAGTTGACCAACCAAACACCTGTGTTTTTTTGTGCATGGGTTTTTTTTAATGAAAGTTAAGTTTCTTTGGAATACATACAGGTCTTGCTCTCACAAAGAGTGGCTGTGAGGCAAGTGTACACACATCTGTATCTAGCCTCTTTCTCCCCTGTAAATTCCAGAATCTCAGAGGTCTGATCTCATAATCCAAGGCTGTAGCCCAGATCTTAACACTTAAATATTTAAATATTGTTGGATGCATGAATGAACGAACAAATGAGTGAAGAGAGCTGTCAATATGTAGGCACAACAGGCTTCAGTAGAGGAGCCTTTTACTCTGACTTGCCTTGACCAGTGAAGCTTCTGATACCCGTACATCCCTGGTTCCTGGCTGCCAGTTTGGTTATGAATATCCCCAGCTCCAAAGCATCCCTTAGGCTTTTTCCTGAGAGAACACCTGGTCCATCCAGAAGCTTACTATCAGCTTCCAAATGAATGTATCTTTTCCCAGGTAGCACTTCCATATTCTCTCTATAACTTGGCTCTAGGGGAGGAAAAAAAAAAAACAGTTTGCTTTTTGTGTTTTAAATTAAAGATAAGTCATCAGACTTTGTAACAATAAAATGATGTCCTTAGTGGTCTATCATTTCATTTACTCAACAAATATTTACAGAGCCCTTCATGTGTCCCAGGCATGTTTTAAAAGCTGTTGATTATTTGAGGGCCGGCGCCGTGGCTCAACAGGTTAATCCTCCGCCTTGCAGCGCCGGCACACCGGGTTCTAGTCCCGGTCGGGGCACCGGATTCTGTCCCGGTTGCCCCTCTTCCAGGCCAGCCCTCTGCTGTGGCCTGGGAGTGCAGTGGAGGATGGTCCAAGTGCTTGGGCCCTGCACCCCATGGGAGACCAGGAGAAGCACCTAGCACCTGGCTCCTGCCATCGGATGAGTGCGGTGTGCAGGCCGCAAGCACGCCCACCGCGGTAGCCATTGGAGGGTGAACCAACGGCAAAAGGAAGACCTTTCTCTCTGTCTCTCTCTCTCTCACTGTCCACTCTGCCTGTCAAAAAAAAAAAAAAAAAGCTGTTGATGATTTGAGGATGGAAAGAAAATGAGCAAGAATCCTTGCCCTTATGAAACTTAAATTCCAATGGAGAGAGCCAGACAGTAAACCAAATAGGTCGGTAAATTGTAAGGTGTATTAGGAAGCAATACACAGGGAGAAAAGAAGCAAAGCAGAGAAGTGGGATAGGCAGTGTGGAAGGTGAGGTGCAATTAAGTGGGGGTGTCGTGGACTGAGCTGTGTTCAACCATAGAATGATGTGTTGAGGTCCTACTCCTTAGTACATCAGCATGTGCTCTTATTTGGAAACAGAGTGATGGCAGGTATAAATCAGTAAGATATATCCAACTGGAGTAGCCTGGGCTCTTAGTTCAATTTGACTGGTGTGTTACAAAGACCTTGTGAAGACACATGAGTGGAGCCCCAGCCAATGGCAAAGGCAGAAACTGAAATGATGCTGCCATAAGCTAGAGGCCACCAAGGATTTCTGGCCAATATCAGAATCTAGGAAAACGAAAGAGAATTCTACCTAGAGTTTCAAAGTGAGAACAGCCGTGCTGAATTCAAGAACTCTGGGGTAAGAAATGGTTATTATTTTTAGCTACCCAGTTTATGGTCCAGTAAATTAACATAATAAGAAAGGAGGCTTCACCTGTGGGGATGACACCTGATTAAAGACCTGTAGTGAGGGAGCCACACACAAAGCTCTGGGGAAGTGGATGGAGTGCTAAGAGCAAAGGGCCTGGAGTAGGAATGTACTTAGCATTGAAACCAGAATGACAGAGGTAGGGCAAGGGGAGGAATAATACATTCATGTGTTCAAAGGGTAAATGAGGTGCTAATGTCATGATACTTTGGGAAGTATCATAACCACATGGGAGATTTGTAGAAACACAGATGTCTGGGCTTACTCACTATTTCTGACTCAGTAGATCTGGGGAAGGCTCTGGGAATATGCATGTCCAACAAGTTGCCAGATGATGCTGTTCCTGATCAAGGGACTACACTTTGAGAATCACTGTTGTGAGGCACTATAATGACCTATTCATTTGTTCAGAATCAACTAACGTCTTCCAGAATGTTAGAAAATAGGAGCAACCCAATATGACTTCCATTGTAGCAGGATGGTTTGCCCATGGGATTAAAAATGAGCTGTAAAGGGTTAAGAATAGAAGCAGAGCCCCATTGTGAGATGATTGTAATAAAAACTGCATAGCGTGGAACATCTATTTAAACAAAGCTATGAACTAGTATGTGGCAATTCAACAAGGTCACGGAAGATGGAATTAAAAGCTAAGCTTCTTTTGGTGCAAAAACTGTTTGAAATCTGTGCTCAGATTTTTTCATAATACACATTTTCCATGAACTTCAATTTGAAGACCCTCGGATGTGTTGCACATGACCTGGGGGATTTTTTCAGAGGAGAGGGGGAGTTGTTTGGTTTGTTCACAGAAAACAAATATATAAATAAGAGATTTGATTTACCTGGTGCCTTGCAAGCTTGGCATTCTCAGAGAACAATCCTGATTGAATATGAGTTTCATTGCTTCTGAGGGGCACAGGCTTCCTCTCTACTCACCAACTCAGCAATCAAAGACATGTCACATCTGGAGATTTTTAATGGGCCTTAAAGGCCTTACCTGGAGTTGATTTCCTGAAATGCTTTGAAAGGGAAAAGCGGTCTTTTCATCCTACCCTAATACCAACTCAGGATCCAACGAATTTAAGAATTTTTGGTTGCATAGCTAATGAGGGTTCATGTCCTGTTAAAGTTCTCAGGTCATTCTCAGGGTGACCTTTAAGAAAATTCTAGAAGGGAATGAATATATATGACTATTAATTCAAAGTCCAGATGTTATAGTGGAAGAGACTTGCAAATGCGAAGGATCGAGTAAATACACTAGGATTAACAACTACTGAAGAAGTAATACAGTCTACCCTTTCAAGGCATTTGATTTCTGTCACCATATTCTCTTGTCTCTGTGTGTGCTCTCACCTTCCAATTGATCTATCATCTTCACAATACGCTCATAACGTCTACCCAGACTGTTTCAAAAGCATAATGGATTTGCCTCTTGGTTGCTTGAAAGCAATTCTGCATTCTATAATTCAGGTTTTATAAATAACTTGGTTTTAAAAGGTATTTTGTTTAAATATACTCACATACTGGAGAAACATATTAAATATGTTAAAAATGATATCCAGTCTCAAATCCCTATAGACACTAGGATGGTGGTGTGAATGAGTGAGGCAGGAAAAGAAGGCGAAGGATCAAGAGGTGACAACCTAGGAAGAAAGAATACAACCTCTGATGCAAAAGTATCTTATCTTCTGCTCGAGGTTGTGAATACAGTGTTGGAACAGAGGCCCAGGTATGTTTCAGCAGCCAATGTTTCAGAAGCTCAAAATATTCATTTTTGTTTAAACATACCAGATCTTTAAATAATAAGTACTTCCAATTAGAAACATTATCTTTGCCATATGGACCAAATCAATATGTCATCCAGCTGAATCGAACCAACAAGCTATTTGTCTTTATGAAGAAAGCTGTGTGAGTTAAGAATTATCCCTGAAAACTGTAGCACCCCAGCATCCCATGTCGGATGTTCCAGTGGTGGCTGCTCCATTTCCTGTGTGGCTCCCTGCTGGTGCACCTGGGATCGCAGCAGAGGATGGCCCAAGTGCTTGGGCTCCTGCACCAAGGTGGGAGACCCAGATGGAGCTCTGGGTTCCTGGCTTCAACCTGACCCAACCTTGGCCTTGTGCCCATTTAGGGAGTGAGCCAGTGGATGGAGAATCTCTCTGTCTCTCTTTCTCCCTCATTCTGTAACTCTGCCTTTTGAAAAAAAAATGGATAGATGAGAGAGAGAGAGAGAGAGAGAGAGAGAGAGAGAGAGAGAGAGAGAGCAATTCTTAAGTGATTACTGTTACAGGTAAGTTTCTGTTGAGGGGAGCAGGTTACATATATCTTTATCACAATTAATTTTCTTCCTGAAAAATAGCTATTAATCTCATGCAAGCACTTACAAGGAAACAGTTAACTGTCCACGATGATCCAAGATAGAAAATCGAACATGGATCCTAGAAAAATGCTGAGAGAACTGCAAACTGGTTTTCCAAAGGAAAGCTATCACACTACAACTTGACCCATCTAGGCCTAAATCAGCATACTGTATTTCTGGTCAGTTCCATTAGCCAAACGGCAAACAGCAGTGGTCATAAACTACAAGAAGTGTCCCAAAGGCCAAACCTAGAAAATGTACACAGTGAGGACATAATTAACACTCTAAATAGGTTTCTTTCTTTCAAAGAAAGATTAAAAGAATTAAGTAGCAAGCACCTTTAAGATATCTAAGTTGTGGGGGTATTCATTTGTTTAACAGATAATTTATTTGATAAGTACAGGCCCATAAAATTCCAAGAAGTACTTAGGTTTATAGATTTTTCTATATAAATAAAATTGGGCTTCTATCAATTTGCCTCCTTTTTACTGCATGACATGAAAAATTCACAGATAAATGCTCAATACTTTTGGGGAGGGCAGTTGGCGTGGTCTGACTCATTTCTGCATTTTACACTGGATTCTTCCCCTAAAGAGCCACAGGAAAGTCTTACGGAATTTGAGAAATTATTTTAGGAAGTAGAAAGGATAGAAGGAGAAAAACTAAAGTCTGCATTATTGAACGGGTGAGGATGGTGAGCAACTAGGCTCATTCTCGCTGAGAAGTGTCTGAGAACCACGTGGAACGCGTTTCAGAAGGGTCCCTCCAAAAGCATTATCCAAAGGCTCTCACGATCTAGTGGCTGAGATTTGCATGGAGTTGTCATCCTTGTATATAAAAACTGCTCATGGCTTTGGAAGAGGTGTTAAGGCAGGAGAGCAGAGATGCTGGGGGCGTTTGAGGTAGGAGGGCACTGCTGATAGAGGAACTAGCACATTTGTAGCTGTATTTACAGATGGATACCAACACAGACACACACACACACACACACACACACTCTGCTAAATTTCAGATGTGAGAATGAAGTTCATCAAAGAGACAAGATGCTAAGCTTCAGAGGAACTAGAAAGGAAGTACAAAGTAGCAATCAAGAGAGAAAGGCTGAGGTGGGTGGAGTGGCATAGCCTGTTAAGCTGCCACTTAGGCTACTTGCATCCACCTCCATATGCAGTTAGGCTTCCTGTTAATGCACCTTGGAGACATCAGATGATGGACCAGGTTCTGATGTTCCTGCCACCCACAGTGGGGATTCCCAGATAGAGTCCCTGGCTTTGACCCTGGTAGTTGCAGGCATCTGTGGACTGAAGCAGTGAATGAAAGATCTCCACCTCTCATTGTTTCTCTCTGCTTTGCAAATACATGAATAAATAAATAAATACTGTGGAAAATAAAGATATCTAAAACAACCTAAATTTGTAAAAGAGAGACACTAACATCATCATCTCAGCAGGTTCTGTATGTTTTTCATGTATCCATTCCTTTACCCTGGCCACAACTTTATGCCACAAGGCATGATTCTTAATCCTTGCTTTTTTTCTTAATTTTTTTTTTCCACTTCATAGGCAGAGAGATGGGGAGGAGGGAGTCAGAGAAAGACTCAGGGCTGGTGCTGTGGTGCATTGAGTTAAAGCCCTGACCTGAAGTGTTGGCATCCCATATGGGCACCAGTTCTAGTCCCTGCTGCTCCTCTTCTGATCCAGCTCTCTGCTATGGCCTAGGATAGCAGTAGAAGATGGCCCAAGTCCTTGGGCCCCTGCACCCACGTGGGAGACCTGGAAGAAGCTCCTGACTCCTGGCTTCAGATAGGCTCAGCTACGGCCGTTGTGGCCATCTGGGGAGTGAACCATCGGATGGAAGATCTCTCTCTCTCTCTCTCTCTCTCTCTCTCTCTCTCTCTTTCTCTCTGCCTCTCTTTCTCTCTGCCTCTCTTCTCTCTGGCTTTCAAATAAATAAATAACTCTTTAAAGAGAGAGAGAGAGAGAGAGAGAGAGAGAGCGAGAGAGAGCACTCCTATCGGCTGGCTCACTTTCCAAGTGCCAGGATTGGGCTGTGGCAGGAGCCAGGAGCCAGAAACTCAATTCAAGTCTCCCATGTGGGTAGTAGAAACCCCGTTCCTTGAGCCATCTGTGCTCCCTCCCAGAGTCTGCATCAGCAGGAAGCTGGATGATACCCAAGCACTTCAGTGTAGGACACCAGTATCATTAGTGGCATCTTAACCACCAGCCTAAATGATTGCACTTAATCTTCCTTTTATGAAAAGCAAACTAAAGAATGGGGAGATTGCACTGTTGTCTAGCATGTAAAGCCACCACCTGAAGTGCCAACATTTTATATGGCTGCTGGTTCAAGTCCGGGCTGCTCCACTTCCAATCCAGCTCCCTGCCAATGCACCTGGGAAAGCAGCAGAAGATGGCCCAAGTGCTTGAGTCCCTGCATTCACCTGAGAGATCTGGATGAAGCTCCTAGTTTCAGTGTGGCACAGGCCCTGTTATTGAACCAGCAGATGGAAGATCTCCCTCTGTGGGCCGATGCCTTGGCTCACTTGGTTAATCCTATACCTGCGGCATGCACCGTCATTCCATATGGGTGCCGGGTTCTAGTCCCGGCTGTTCCTCTTCCAGTCCAGCTCTCTGTTGTGGCCCGGGAGGGCAGTAGAGGATGGTCCAAGTGCTTGGGCCCCTACACCTGCATGTGAGACCAGGAAAAAGCACCTGGCTCCTGGCTTCGGACTGGCACAGTGTGCCGGCCGTAGCAGCCGTTTGGGGAGTGAACCAATGGAAGGAAGACCTTTCTCTCTGTCTCTCTCTCTCACTGTCTCTAACGATACCTGTCAAATAAAAAAATCTGTCTCTTTCTCTCTCTCTAACTCTATCAAGTAATAAATAAATCTTAAAAGAAAAAACTGGGGAGATTAAGTCAAAATATTTTACTGCACCAAGAGTGAAAACAATACTTATACTGCAAATGCATGCCCAAATCAAAATCCACAGGGAAGCCACCTTGAATTTTGGGCATTGATTTGATGCAAGCTGCCTCACATGTGGGCAACCCCAGAGGACATTCCTGAACCAGCAGCAGTAAGCACATATTTATTTAATTACGGTTTATCATTCTTGGCTCTCACCTGCTCCCTTGCTATCCTTCCCTTATTTAATATATAATCCCAAGAGAGAAGGAACATAACCTCAGGGGAATGAGGGAAAAAAAAAACAAATGTACTATTTCAGGCTTTGAAAGGTTACAAAGAAAAAGTTTGCCTTCTCAGCTGAAATACATATATAGTTATCTCACTTAATGCTGCTAACTAAAAACTTATCTGGATATAACCTTATGCTTTTCAAAAACACCTTACATGAAATGTACACATACATCCTTGAGTATTTCTGTTACATTACACTGGCTTATGACTATTCTTAGGCAATGGTGAGCACACCAGCAAAAAGTCACAAATAGAAAGTTTTCAGAAAATCTAATCAAATTCTCTGGGTAAACAGAACTCAAGGTGGAAACATCTCATGGGTATGGAACTTGTAAGAAACACGCCAACTGTGTCTCACAAATCCACCCATATAAAACAAGTGTTTATGCATGTGTACCTGAAGAGAAATTCACACTATAGGGCATTATTTTCTAAGAAAGAATTTTTCTCTCTTGCTGAGTGTTACCATTGTGGAGCTCTAAAACAGAGCAGGTGTTTGCAATTCAGGACCTCAGAACCTCCGCTTGACTACCAAAGTCTCCCATCTCATGCAGAGAACTTTCTTCTCTTCCATAGCAACTAATGACTCTCCCACCCTTGGCTTTCTCAGTGCCCCATAAAGGTTTTGAAAACCACGGGGGAGCGAATGAGAAAACAGGTAGAGAATGGAAAAGGAACTGCTGCTGAAAAATAATGGGTACAGTTATATCATGTCACAATGGGCCCTTTGACTCTGACTCAGTTAATTTTGTTTAGGCAAGTCAAGTGGGTAAATGTTGTGGGAGTGGTCAAAGGCGTCCCAGTGAGTAAAAGACTTTGAAATCCTCTTAACGATGCCAAGCCAAACTTAAAAACTGATACCTGGACTTTTGTCTACCAAGATTGGGACCAGTTTCTTTGTTGTTCTTGATAGATCTCTTTGTGATGTGAATTCCAATTATGGCTCCACTTGAGAAGTTTTGTTCAACTTTTCAATTCTATTCTATTAGTTAGTGAGCTAATTCAATTTTCCAAGATATGAAATCAGATTGAGAGGCAGATATTCACACTGTCACAAAAATCCTTTCTGTGTTGTTTAAAAGTGGAAAGGTGAATAAAGCAGAACGGGGAAAAGTGGATATCTAGATGTTGTAGACATAAACGACAATTATGCTAGGTGTCATGTGTGAGCTGATGTATCTTGCCTGTTAACGTGCTGTCAGAAATGCCAGTATGCAGTTGCATTCCTCAGTTTTCTTCAAGGCTTTAGTTTGCAAAACCAGCAGTGGTTCTAAGTAGTAATCAGCCACACATTATTTGCACACTTTTTTTTCTTTTACTCAGCATCTGTAACAGTCCATGTTTGCTGCTCTATACTCAGACAGACATGGGAATATTGACAGAATATACAAAATATGATGTTTCTATGAATATGCCTGATTCTGTTTGCCAAATTACACATGGATGAATCTATGTGTGGGTGTAAGGTTCAGAATTTTCATCAGATTCTCAGAGGGTCCTGGGACATCTCCCTACAATATACACAAAAAGGTATGACCAAGAGAAAATACATAGTCCTGCAGAGATGGTTTGATCTCTAATTGCTTTTGTTGATCTGGCTTGAGTAATGACCCTCTGGCCTTCCCTGAAGACTATCAGAGAGTGATCTCATCTATCGTGCGAGGCCAACTCCACACAGAAAAATCTTTCTAGGTCTCTACTGAACCACAATCTTCTCCTCATCAACAAATATACAACCTCCATGTTTTAGACAAGCCAGTCTACAAGACCCCTTGAATATTCCCTTTTACTTGGGTCAGTAGGAGCTTGAGGGTCAGTCTGTGGTCTATTCTGTACTAAGCTGCAAACTCTACATTTCTGTGATCTAATTTAATCCTGAGATGTAATAGTTTGCCTGGGGCTGACACTGTGGTGCAATGGGTTAATGCCCTGGCCTGAAGCGCCAGCCCCCGATTTGGGCGCCGGTTCGAGACATGGCTGCTCCACTTCCGATCAAGCTCTCTGCTGTGGCCTGGGAAAGCAGTAGAAGATGGCCCAAGTGCTTGGGCCCCTGCACCTGCGTGGGAGACCCAGAAGAAGCTCTTAGCTCCTGGCTTCAGATTGGTGTAGCTTCAGCCATTGCGGCCATCTGGGGAGTGAACCATAGGATGGAAGATCTCTCTCTCTCTCTCCCTCTCTCTGTCTCTCTCTGTGTAACTTTGACTTGTAAATAAATAAACATTTAAAAAAAAATAGTTTTCCTGCCCTTTTATACCCAGTTGCCTCAGATATTTACCCTATTATTATGTGTTTTGTATTTTTATAAATTGCTTCAAACTCCCATGCAAAACAAAATCTGATAGAGCCATCAGAGAGGAAAACTAAGCCCGGGGCCATTGGGTCACACTCTTGTTATGTTCAGATTTGACCTTGGTTTTTTTTCCTTTTCTTTTCTTCCTTGTAGTATTTCTAATGACCTGACAGAATAGAACACACTAATTTGTGTATGAGCTTTGTCTGTTTCCCCAAGAGAAGAAGGCAAACACTGTTGAGGCAGATACATTATCCAACTTGTCCAATATTGTGTTGCCAGTGCCCAGAACCAAATCCAGCTCTCATAGGTCTACAGTAGACACTTAATTGTCTGTGTTCTTAGAAAAGGTTAGCAACTGACTGTTCCACAGGCCCCAGCCAGTTAACTTCCTCCTGTCTGTGCTATTTGGATGCCTCCTGATGAATTTCCCAAAGTGTTCCAACAGACTCACACTGCAATTTTGCAATCTCCTAAGTTTAGGCAGAAATCCATTGTATATACACAAATTTTCCTTATTTAAATAACAATATAATTCTTACCACTTGTTTTAAGTGATTTTAAAAGGAGGAAATCATTGACTCTACAAGAATTTTATAATTGGAAATTTGGGTATGTTTTAGCAAAGGGTAATGGATCCATATTTATTTTTCTGTGGAGCTGCATTTCTATACTGCCTTCAAAGGAATTCTTATTAAACTTTTAAGGATATTCAAAACAAGCTCTCTTTTATGTTTCCAAAGAAAATTTACATACTGTTTGTAGTCTTATACCAACTTCAGTTTCATGGCCCTTAAATCATCATTTATACACTCAGAGTGTTCAGCAAAAGAACAAAATATGTGTCCCATAGAATTTGTGGTTTGTTTTAAGGACACATGAGAGTACAATTGAGAACCATGCAATTCATAACAAATTCAATCTAGACAAGACAGGATACCATTAAACGCAGCTCCGCCTATTTCTCCTTCCCCACACGAGACTGACGAATGGAAGTCATTCACTCAAATATGAAATTCATGAAACACTTTAATTCTATGACAGCCATACACCAAGGAACAGAAAAATCATTTCATCTCATAATGTTTGAGAGACCCCAGGCAAATGTAAACAGTAGATGCTGTTAGACATTAAGGATTCATTATGAATCCTAAACAGCTAAACTGAAAATCTACTGATTTATTTGAAATTCCATGGGATTCTGGTAGGAGATTTAGTAAATTATTTACCAAACTTCAAGAGGAAAAATTACCATTTCTTCCATCTGAAAATAGCTCCTTTTGGCTTATTTGTCTCATAGTGTGGTTTAAATTAAGTGATAAAATAGGTGATAAAATCATATGTACTATGTACCATTAATTTACCAGTAGTGATCCATTTAATATGAGACTACAACACTTCTATGATCTGACTCACTGGTGATTAAACATTCCTGGGAATGTCCACTCACCCAGATGTGGTAACTGTCTGCCTCCATGTATTATGTGCATTGTTGTACATATATGTTGTGACGTCTATACACATGGCAACCACAGACGGAGAACAAGGATTAGGTGAGGTCACTGTGAACAGTAGCAATTGCATAGAGAGAATGGCATGCACCACATCACTAGTGACACGTACCTACCACGCAGAGAAAAGACACAAGGGTACTGGGACAAGGTCATAAGGGAGCCAACATCTCAAGAGGACACATGACTACACTCGCTTGATGTTGGGTCAGTGTGTTTCCAGGTGGATGAGGCCTCTTGAACAATAACCAAGTACAGTAAAACGCTGGCAACAAGAATCTGGAGCAGGACCTTGGCCTCTGAAGACTTCATGTCAGAGGAGGTAGGAGGCGGGAGGCAGGAGCAAGCAGCATCAGAGCAGACAGAAACAGCACACAGTTGGGTTTATATGTGGGGGAGATGAAAAGTTGGTGGTACCCAGGTCCTGCCAAGTAGCAAAGGGAGTCAGAAGAGAATGAGAGAAAGAGAGAGAGAGAGAGAGAGAGAGAGAGAGTTGATTTGAAGACAGTCTTTTGCTGGGCTTCAAGAGGGAAGAAAGGGGCCACAAGGACGCAATACGGGCAGCCTCTACAAGCTGCCCCAGGCAAGGAGTGAGTTCTCCCCTAACCTTCCTGAGCGACATAGCTGTGCTGAGACTTTTTATAACAAGGGAGCAAGTGATGAATTGGTGATTTATTACAAGAGCAATAGGAAAGCAATATTGCCATTCTTACAAGGAGTAATCTCTTCTCATGTGAATTTTCCAGAATTATCCTATCCAGTACATTAAAAACAAGATGTTTAGTTTGTTCATCTTCTGTTCTACCTCCCACCCATTTCTATGTACAGTAGGGTCCTTTATGAATTTATGGGTGGTCTTTTTTTTCCCACCAGCTAGAAGAATCCAAGGAATTCAGGCAGTTTCCAAATTAAATTTGGCTCTGCAAATCATTAAGCCCAGTAGACCTCATACTACTTGAGATAAATTATTTAAGATAAAATTTTAAAGTTTAACAGTAAATGGAGTTGGTTTGTTCACTTAATTATGAAGCAATTAAATTAATTCCATTTTCTTTTACCCAATTTTAAAGTTATTTTAATTCATTATACTGAGGCTAAAGAACCAAAAACTTAAAGAACCTGAGATTTGCTGATAATTTACTTCAGGATTCTACCGGGAGCTGCACAGCCAAGCTTTAGCTTCTCTAGACAGAGAAGAAACACAAAGTCATTTTCACAGTCCATTTCACATCCCGTCTCTGTTTGCTCTTTAAATCAATTTACATGTCCCTCAAGGAAATGTGTCTACATATTTTGCCCATCGTTAATTTTTCATCCTGTATGTGTGTTTGGTCCTGCTGAGTTTGAACACATCAAGGACTCCCTCGGGTCTTGGCCCTGGGCTTCGTCACTATGACACTTAGGCTGTCTCCCTTCCTTGTTGTTCTTGGCCACCAATGAGAGCCTAGATCTGAAAACTGACTTCAGTTCACCTTCATCCAAGACTGATCCAAAAAAAAAAAAAAAACCAAACAGCTAGTTTAAATCCATTTACTTTATCACTTTGCTTTAAAAATAAAACATAATTAATAATGTAAGAAGCAAAACAGTTCAGAATCATTTCTTTGGAATCCAACTCAGATTTGTACACTAACTCTTGGTCAACATGATGTGTGACCTTGGACAACTAATTGTGTTTCTTCAAACCTCTATTTTCCCACCCCTGCCATGGGAAAAGAAGTATTTATTTATTTATTTGTTATAAGGATTAGATGAGATATTGTCTTCAAAGTCTTTTCTGAGCCCTGGACTACAGCCTTTGTTTTTATAAAATATCACTGTGAGGCCTTCATCTCTTAAACAACTGTTTGAGCACAAGTCATGCAACAACACTTTTGGGGGTGGCACATTCTTCATCTGTTTAATATGAGAGTTTGATTAACTGTAATTTTGCCTTTAGTGGTGATAGTCTACAATTCCAAAGACAATAAAAATCTAAAATGTAAAATTGCAAATGTGAAGGGATAGTTAGCTCAAAGGAAATAGAAAAACAGAATTGCATTTAGGTATGTTTCCACAACTATCACTTATTAATAATTACTCCTATAATAACTACAAACTTCCACTGTACCATAGATCATTTAGGAATATATTAATCTGTAGGATATCCCCAATCAAAAAATTTATATGCTTAAAATGTTTTTCATTCATTTGAAAGGAAAAGAGAGTTCCATCCTCTGGTTCATTCTCCAAATGCCCCCCAAAAGTCATGGCTGAGCTGGAGCCACAGCCATGGGCCAGGAACTCTTTCCAGGTCTCCTATGTTGTGGCAGGGACCCAAGTACCTGAGCCATCACCTGCTGCCTTCCAGGCCCTGCACTGGTGGGAAGCTGGAATTGGGAACTAGAGCTATGAATTGAACCCAAGCCCTCTGATATGAGGTGCAGACATCATGACAAGACATCCTACTTACCAGGCCAGATGCCTACCCCTCCAAACCAAAATTCATAATAAAATATAAGCCAATATGTGTTATTTAGTCCATGGCAGAAACTGTTCTATTTATTGATTTATCTTATCCTTGAAGGGCCCTAATACGCACACAAACACTCACAACAGATAAGGAAAAGCAGGCAAAACTTTCCCAATGTAATTATTGAACACAGTTTTACTTTAACATTAGGTTCCATTCTCAAAATATAAAAATGATTTGAGCTCCAGCTCTCCCTCCCTTTATACTCTTTTTTAAATTTGTCTGAAATTCTAATGTGAAAGTCATTCAAATATCTAGGAAGTTTCCATACATTTTAGTTATGTTTTTGGCATAACAGAGTCTAAATGAAGGTGTCATATGCCAAAGAGAGTATAAAAACAGATGATTATGTTATAGTAAGGTTTAGATACTTGAAAGAAAACTTCCAATCATTCTAAGAGGAAAAAAAAACACACTAAAGAGTGAAATCAACAACTATGCCTAAGAAAAAGGAAAGCCCTACATCAGTCCTGTTCAATAAAAAGACAAGCCAAGGCTCACATACGGGTCATCTGTATTAGTTTATATTTTCTTTTAACTGCATTAAAATAATTTTTAAATGAAGTGAAATTAACTTCGTTAAAACATTAGACATGTTACACTTAAAATCTTTCAATTTCTATGTGCAATTAGTATTAAACATGAATCATTTATATTCCCTTTAAATTATTTTTAATTGTAAAATACAACTGTGCATGTTTATTGCATACAACATGATATGTGGAGACACGTGTACACTCTGGAATGATAAAAGCAACCTAATTAACATATATATTATCTCACATCCAATTCATATGTTATGTTGAGAACATTTAAATATACTTTCTCAGCAATTTTCAAGAACATGTTATGCCATTAACCATAGATGCCACACTGTACCATACGTCTCTTGCATCTATTTTCTCCTACTTTCCTGAAATTTTATCCTTTGGCAAAGATCTCTCATACTTCATCTCAATCCCAACCCCTGGTAAGCACAATTCTATTCTCTAATTCCATAAGAGTAACTGTATCCTATTTCACATATGAGGACGATTATGTGATATTTGTCTTTCCATGCTGGCTTATTTAATTTAACATAATGTCCTATAGATTTCTTCCATGTTGTTGCAATTGACAGGATTTCCTTCTTTTTAAGGCTAAATTGTATTCTATTGTGTATATAAACTACATTATCTGTATCCATTGATCTAGTGAAGAACACTTAGGTTACTCCTGTATCTTGGCTATGGTGAATAATGCTGCAATGAACACAGAAGTGCAGCTATCTGCGTGACTTATTGATTTCAATTCCTTTGGATGTATACCCAGAGTGGGATTTGCCAGAGTATATGAGAATTAAAAAAAAAACATTTTTGATGAATCTCTACATTATTTACTTTAAATATTTCTGCCAATGGTATATAATTTTACTACATTGTCACCAAGATTTACCTTTTTTGTTTTTGCTAACAGTCACTCTAAACTGATGAGACATATTTCATTGTGGTTTAGATTTGCATTTTCCTAATAATCACTATTGTTGAGCATTTTATCATATTATATTTTGGTCATTTGTGTGTCTTTTGAGAACTGTCTTGCTGTTCATTAGCCCATTTCTTTAAAAAAAAAAGATTTATTTTGTTTATTTGAAAGTCAGAGTTAAGAGAGGGGTAGCGACAGAGAGAGAGGTCTTCCATCTGCTAGTTCACTCTCCAGGTGGTCGCAATGGCTGGAGCTGTGCCTATATGAAGCCAGGAGCCAGGAGCTTCTTCCAGGTCTCCCACGTGGGTGCAGGGGCCCAAGGACTTAGGCCATCTTCTACTGCTTTCCCAGGCCATAGCAGAGGGCTGGATCAGAAGAGGGGCAGCCGGCACTAGAACTGGTGCCCATATGGGATGCAGGCGCTTCAGACCAGGGCTTTAACCTGCTGTGCCACAGGGCCAGCCCCCTCATTAACCCATTTCTTAATTTGTTCTCTTGCTATTGAATTACTTGAGTAGTTTATGTATTTTGAATATTAGCGCCCTGTCAGAAACATGGTTTGCACAAATTTTCTCCCATTCCATAGATTCTCTCTTCACTCTGCTGATGGTTCCCTTTACTATGCAGAGGATTTCCAGTGCATCCTTCTTAGTACAGTGAGCTTGTGAAATACAGTGTGCATTTTATTCTTACAGCATAAGTCAGTTCACACTATCCATAGTCAACATGCTCAACCATCACAATTAGTGACTACCAAGCTGGAATTTGCACGACTAGGAATAGTAAAACTAGAATTGCTGTCCAAGACAAAACAACAGGTTCATCTACGAAATTCACATACTCAGCACTCTTCTGAGATTCAAGAACTGTTTAAGTGAATTATTACTACCTTATGCAGAGATCATTGCTTGTTACAGGTGACACATTCAGGTTTTCATGTACAAAGATTGCACAACAGAAGGGAAGGACAGGTAGACAGACTTAAGGGCCTAGAATCAAGTCTTAGTGAGAATAATTCACTTATTTGCCTCATTTCTAAATCGCTCTACTTTCCAGAATTACATTGAAAATTCGATGAAATAAGTTTTTAAAGATTTATTTATTTGAAAGGCAGAGTTACTCAGAGAGAGAAAGAAAGGAAGAGAGAGAGAGAGGTCTTCCATCCATTGGCTCATTCCTCAGATGGTTGCAATGCCTGGAGCTGCGCCGATCTAAAGCCAGGAGCCAGGACCTTTTTCCAGGTCTCCCACATGGCTGAAGGGGCCCAAGGACTTGGGTCATCTTCTACTGATTTCCTAGGCCATAGCAGAGAGCTGGATCGTAAGTGGAGCAGCCAGGAATCAAACTGGGGTCCATATGGGATGCCAGCACTGCAGGCAGTGGCTTTACCTGTTAAGCCACAGCACCAGCCCAAATGAAATCATTTAAGGCAATGTGGAGAGAAAGTATGATATAAGGAGTGGTAAATATGATGGTTGTTAAATGAAGGTTAATTAAGATGACAATGTCAGCACTGTTATTTTTAAATCAAAATCTCTGAAAAAAAATCATTTTATAGGAAAAGATTTCTAAAAAATTAAGGCTTTAATTAAATGATTAAATTATAAAATTATTAAAAGCGGTATCACCAGGCAAGGCATTTCTCCTAGCAGTTAAGACAACAGTTTTGGGGGGCTGGCGTGGTGGCATAGTAGGCTAAGCCTCCACCTGCAGCACCGACATCCCACATGAGCACTGGTTCTGGCTGCTCGGCTTCTGATCCAGCTCTCTACTATGGCCTGGAAAAGCAGTAGAGAATGGCCCAAGTCTTTGGGCCCCTGCATCCCCGTGGGAGATCTGGAGGAAGCACCTGGATCCTGGCTTCGAATCTGTGCAGCTCCGGCCATTGAGGCCATCTAGGGTGTGAACCAGTGGGTTGAAGACCTCTCTCCCTCTCTATGTCTGTAACTCTATCTCTCAAATAAATTTTTAAAAATCTTTAAAAAAAATACAGGGATGGATGCTGTGGTGCAGCAGGTTAAAGACGCAGCCTGTGGCAATGACATCCCATATGGGCATCCGTCCAAGTAGCGGGCTGCTCCACTTCCAATCCAGCTCCCTGCTAATGTCTGGGAAAGCAGTAGAAGATGGTTCAAGTGTTTGGGTCCCTGCACCCATGTGGGAGTCCCAGAAGAAGCTCCTGGCTGCTGGCTTTGGGTCAGCTCAGCTCTGGCCATTGCAGCCATTTGGGGGAGTGAAACAGCAGATGGAAGATTTCTCTCTGTCTCTACCTCTCTCTGTAACTCTTTCAAATGAATAAAATAAAATGAAAAGACAACAGTTTTGAGACAACCTATTGGGGTACCTGGGGCAACTCTTAGCTCCCCTCTTAATTCCAGCTTCCTGCTCATGCATATTCTGAGAGACAGCAAGTGATGCTGTCCTTGGATCCCTGCCAACCAAAAGGGAAACTTGAACTGAGCTGTGGGCTCCCAGTTTTAGCCCAGCCCAGCCCCAATCATTGTGGGTATTTGTGGAAGTGAACCAGCAGACAGGAGCTTGCTCTCGCTCTATCTCTCTCCCTCCTTCTCACTTTTTTTTTTTTAAAAGGTAGAACCATCAGTAGTTATATAATTGTTGAATTTTGTTAAAAATTTTCCTTTTATTTTGTTCAGTCACAAAGATCGGATAGTTTGTTTTAAAAAAAGCATTCATGAGATAAAGAAGGCAACCATGAAGAATGCAGATTTATATTTCCAAGAATTAAATGAGACTGAATTACATTACAGGCAACAAAGTCATTTTAACTGTGTTATCATAACAAATCATCACAGCAATGTGTTGTGACAATAAGCATGTAAACTTGAGAAATATTATATTCTATGAGGAGGAAGGAAATTTCAAGAAGGAACAAGTGAATTGATTAGTAACTGTTGAATTGATGACAATCCATATATTTTAGTCTGGTTCATTACAGACATCAAGTTCTCTTCCAAGTAAGTATAAATGGTTATATGCTAGAAAATGCTAGAAAGAATTTGAAGAATTTTAGGAAAAGCATGGAATTAAAGAACTAAATTGTAGTTAACCTTCATTTTCAGTGAGGGAAAATTCAGGCACAGAATCACAAGAGGAAAATCTGTACTAGCCAACATTTTCAAAAGCTTTCTAGGAGTCATGGTAAATCAGAAAATATATAACTATTTTAAAAAATCAACAGCAAGAGTATGCCATAAGGTTCTACTTCAAAGTCTCATAAACAGGTAAAGAATCATGTATCTATGGACAAAACACAAAATTCACCTTTGATTTGATTCACTTGGAAGAATCTTCTTCACAAATGGAGTATTTATTAAACCCAAAGCAAACTACAATGGTCCTTTATTCTTGTATACTAATTTATGTTCAAATTTGTAATTTTTTATTTAAGTCATTAATAAAAAGAAATTTTTGATGAATCAAAATAAGTTTCAGATTATTATCTGTCTTGGAGCCTTATTACCTCTATGTTTCCACTCTTAAATCTTAAATGTGAACAGTTGTAAATAACCAAATAAACCATATGGAATTGCTGGCATCGGTTGATTTTAACCAGCATAAATGGCAATATCATACTTGTATGGGTTCCACTCAACAATAAGAATTGTGTTTGTGTTCCCTAAATATTCCTACTTGTGATCTTTCAATTCTCTTTGATGTACAACATCTAGAAACTTGAAACAGATATCCTGGGAAATTTGCTTCAAAGTTTAATCGCTAGCAATATCAAGAATTTTCTCACATATTCTAGATAAGAGTAAAAATCAGACAATCAAAACCTAATAAATATTTTCTGATGAGTCTGATCCTCAGCAAAAATACTTTAAAGAACATGCATTAAGCAGAAAGAAAATTATGTATCACACAGAAGTTCTGAAGAAACATGAGAAAGATATTGGCATTTATGTGGGTCAATAAGCCAACATCAATAGAATGAAATATTATAGTATTGTCTTACTGGGGAATGATTAAGACTAAAGCTGAAAACCTAGGTAATAGTAATAGACGTGATCGGCCGGCGCCTAGGCTCACTAGGCTAATCCTCCACCTGTGGCACCAGCACCCCGGGTTCTAGTCCTGGTTGGGGCACCAGGCTCTGTCCCAGTTGCTCCTCTTCCAGTCCAGCTCTCTGCTGTGGCCCAGGAAGGCAGTGGAGGATGGGCCAAGTGCTTGGCCCCTGCACCTGCATGGGAGACCAGGAGGAAGCACCTGGCTCCTGGCTTTGGATCGGCACAGCGCGCTGGCCCTAGTGGCCATTTGGGGGGTAAACCAATGGAAGGAAGACCTTTCTCTCTCTCTCTCTTTCTCTCTCTCTCTCTCTCTCTCTCACTGTCTAAATCTGCCTGTCAAAAAAAAATAGTAATAGACGTGATCTGAATAAAACTGTTACAAGATCTTCCTTTATTCTGCAGCATGACAACACTATTAACAGCTGACGTCATCAAGATAGGCAGGTATATAACAAAAGTTTCTGTAATCACTAAAATTGACCTACAATATATAATTTCCAAACAAATAAAAGGATAAAACAGGATGAGGGGGGAAATCCTCTCTCAATCTAAAACAAGGAAAGAAAGGCAATAGATTTTTTACCCATTATAGTAGTTAAGACACCTATGTTTCACATTGGAGTTCCTGCGTTTAATTCCTGCCTCCAGCTCCTAACTCCAGCTCTCTGCCAACGCAGGCCCTAAGAGGCGGCCATTGGCTCAAGTAATTGGGTTCTTTCCCAACACCTTGAAGACCTTGAATGCATTCCCTGCTCCATGTTCTGGTAAGGGCCTGGCCCAGCCATTGCAAACTTTGGAGAGTAAATAAGTATATGGGAACCTCTCTCTCTCTCTCTCTCTCTCTCTCTCTCCCTGCCCTTCTCTCTCTCTCTCACCCTCCCTGCCCTTCTCTCTCTCTCTCTCTCTCTCTCTCTCTTTCTCTCTCTCTCTCATTTTGTGTATGCTTATGTGTGTGCGTGTCTGCTTCTCAAATAACTCTTAAAAAGAGAAGGGGAAAGGGGGAAAACAAGACATAGAATAAGTAAGATGACAGCAAGAAATACAAATAAATTCAGTCACATGGCTGTCAATGGGTTAAATCCTTCAGTATTCTGTTATACAAGATTGCAAAGTGGCTTTTAAAAATCCAGTAGCTCTATGTTATTGACAGGATAACACACACACCTAAATTTAAGGACCCAAGGGATTTCAATAAATCCTTGTCTGAAAGACAAGTGTGCTCATATATCAGTAAATACTCATGCTAATAGAGAATAGGTACAAATAATAACACTAGAAAAATATGGTTTTTAGACAGAAATGTAAATAAATAGTTTAGTATTAAGTATAAGAGCAGTTTGATTCACTGAGGTCTAGACTAGGGTAAACCTAGTTGAAACTTAGTTTCAAAATACATAAAATAAAAAATGAGAATGACAAGATGGAAAGTAGACAATCTCACTCTGACAGTGGGAGAATGATTTACCTTTCATACAAGTAGAAAAAAGACTTAGTAGGAATATAAAAAATTTAACAGGGCCAGCACTGTCGCACAGTGGGTAAAGCAGTTGCCTCTAATGCCTGCATCCCATATGGCTGCTCCACTTCTGATCCAGCTCTCTGCTATGGCCTGGGAAAGCAGTACAAGATGGCCCAAGTCCTTAGGCTGCTGTACCCATGTGGGAGACCTGGAAGAAGCTCCTGGCTCCTGGCTTCAGATTAGCTCAGCTCTGGCCATTGCAGCCATTTGGGGAGTGAACCAGCAGATGGAAAACCTCTCTCTTCCTCTCTCTGCCTCTCCTTCTCTCTCTGTGTAACTCTGGCTTTAAAATAAATAAATAATTTTTTTAAAAAACATTTAACAACACAATTAACATGCGTGATCTAACGTTCATGGTCTCTACGTGTCCTTCTTCCCAGAGGATGGGGAACAAAACCCAGCACATCTCCCTATCTGCGTGTATTTGTAGTCTTATTCTCACATAGGCTGCAGGAGAGATATAGGAATGCTGATCTGGAGTCCATTCTTATGAAGCCTTCCATGGATATCTCAGGCTGACTCCTTTTAGAACAAAGCAGGACATAGGGTTCCAATGCCATGACAAGTAGAGTTCAACTGCACACTTTAGAATGCTTTAAATGCTCTGCAAAAGAGCAGAGTTCCATTTCATATTTAACAAACTCTCACTGATGCACGATGTGCTATTCTGCCCTTAAGGAGAACTATGACAAGCAAACATTGCTGACAGTCTGAGGTTGCTGTCACCTGTGTGTCTCTAACTGAGGAAGCAAGGAACACCTGCATTTTTAACCAGTTGCTCTATCCACAGTTAGACAGTCCCTAATCATTTTCAAACACTGCATATGCAAGGGAATAGGGTATGTTTGTGTGCGCTCAGCGTTGGGGGCAGGGAACAGGTGTCATTCCTAAGTCTGCAAGCTGGCACAGCAGTGTAGAAGGTTAAGCCTCCACCTTCAGTACCTGCATCGTATATGGGCACCCTTTGAAGTCCTGGCTCCTCTACTTCTGGTCCAGTTCCCTGCTAATGGCCTGGAAAAGCAATAGAAGGCCCAAGCATTTGGACTTCTGTTACCCATTTTGGAGACCCAGATGAAGCTCCTGGCTCCTGGTTTCAGCCTAGCCCAGCCCTAGCCATTGCAGCAATTTGGGGAATGAACCAGTGGATGGAAGATTGTTTTTTCTCTGTCTCTCTCTCTCTCTCTCTCTCTCTCTCTCTCTCTTTCTCTCTTTCTCTCTCTCTATCTCTGCCTTTCAAATAAATAAATAAATCTTTAAAAAACAAAACTGATTTGTTCACCTGGCTGTAAAAATTAGATGTGAAGAATTTCAGTGTGTCCAAAAATGGTACACAGTTTTTGTGAAAGTGCATATTTCCTTTAAAATTTTAGGTGGTTAAAATACAGTTAAAAATAATATCAGAATTAATCACACAGTGATCTCCCAGCACACTCTTACTCAAGCACCTTTAAGAAACCACGAGTCCATGATTCATAGTGTTGCTACCTGAATACTTACACACAGGAAAAGCAAAACCCTCTTCACTAGAGATTTCCTACCTAGGAGTACATCTCAGCTGTCATATATTTATCATCACGCTAATCGCTATGGGATCATATCTTTCCATTAGGTATATAATCCTACAATATCCACATACAACCAAGACACATTTGTCTACTTAAGATGCAATATGGTTAAGTGCTATATGTAGGACATAACCAAAATTTTATATAGCAATTAATTGGTTCACAGATATATTTTTAATTCACCAATACCTTTATTTTTTCTTGACAGGCAGAGTGGACAGTGAGAGAGAGACAGAGAGAAAGGTCTTCCTTTTGCCGTTGGTTCACCCCGCAATGGCCACTGCGGCCGGCGCACCACACTGATCCGAAGCCAGGAGCCAGGTGCTTCTCCTGGTGTCCCATGCGGGTGCAGAGCCCAAGGACTTGGGCCATCCTCCACTGCACTCCCGGACGACAGCAGAGAGCTGGACAGGAAGAGGAGCGACCAGGACAGAATCCAGCACCCCAATTGGGACTAGAACCCGGTGTGCCAGCGCCGCAGGCAGAGGATTAGCCAATTGAGCCATGGTGCCGGCCAATTCACCAATACTTTTAAGGTATAAGTGTCAGATACCATACTAGACCTTGGAGATGGAGGTGTCTACTTGCAATTGAATAAGACAAAAAAGTATAGTATTCCCATTCTCAGGAGCTTATATTGTAATCTGAGAGACAGACAAAACAAAGTTAAAAGCCTGAATGAATAACTTCAGAGTGCCAAAGTCCTTGGGAAACATAAAATGAGACCACATGCTATGTGTAGATTCTCAGTCACAGTACTGTTGACATTTGTGCCAGATAATTCTTTGCTGGGGTTGAGGGTAGGGGGTGGGGAGGGCTGCCCTGTGCATTTTATGATGTTTAGAGTATTGTTGGCCTCTAAATACAAATATCAATAGCCCCTTGCCCTCAGCTATGACCATCAAAAATGCCTCTAGAGATAGCCAATTGTCCCCTAGAAAGCAAAATCATCCCTGGTTGAGAATCCTTATGCAAAAATCACAGCAATGCAGGTTGTATTGTAATTGTTTGCTGAACAGGGGAAGATCCTTTGATGGCAACAGATAAAAAAAAAAAGATTTTCAACCAGTCAGTGATGTTGGAAGAGAGATTTCCAGGCAGAGGGAACAGTAAATGCTAAGGCAATAAATTGATAATGAACTTGGAGCGCCCAAGGAACTTTGAGAAGATTTGTGTGACTGAAGCACACAAAGTAGGAAATGAGATCAGAGGAGCAGAAAGCGCCAGATTGTACAGGGCCTTTTAGGCCATGATAGAGAGTTTAGATTTATCATTTTTACACCAGTGTTGAGAAGTCCAGATGAAGGAGGAATTTCTGATTAGCTGTGAGCTAAGATACGCCTGTGACTAGATCGGGAAGGGTGAACAGATTTGGATTTTCACAGCCTGCAGTGAAAGGCAGGAGTATTCCAGGAGTGGATCAGGGATCAGAGAGGGCAATCGGAGCTTGGCTGGGGCAGAGGTTGTGCAGAAATGGCTTCTCAGAAATGGCAAGTAGAATGCTGGAGACAGGAACCTCTGAGGGACGCTTTCTACTCAGCCCCCTGCTGTGTTGATGACTCCGAGGAGCTCTGTCAAGGAGAGTGTGTTCTCAGTGACACATGGGTAGCAGCTGTGAGCGGCGGTGCCCACTGAGTGTGTATGGACTTTGGCTCTGCCCCAAAAGGCCCCTTTAGGAGAAAGGGCCCAAAGCCAAGTGCAGGCTGAGCTACTCCACAGGAACCGGAGGCCCTTGACCCAGGGCTGGCAATTTAACAGCAGGAAGGTGTCAGTCAGCTTTAAAATATTCTTGTTAGAGACTTATGGAAACTACACCTTCAGACCAGTAGAGACAGCACCATCTACAGCTTTATCCCAACTCCCTCTACACCATAGCACTGCTATTGCTTATTTTGAGTTGTATGTGGAAGGCAGCACACCAAATGCTTTCCTTCCATTCTTTTCAATCTTCTAAACAATCCAATGAGGAAGAGTCTCTTGGGTTTAGGATTATTTGTGAAAAAGAAAGGGCACTGGAGCCAAGAGATCTTCAGTTACCTGCCCATGGAATCTGAAACTCAAGCAATGAGACTCAATGCAACTTCTTGATCCCTACAGAATACTCAGCTACACCAATAAACACTGCATACTGCTCAGGGGAAGCAGCCAGCAATGATTAAATCACATGCCAAAGGTCTGACCTTCATGATTCCTTATAATCTGGGTATAAATTGCTTGCATATATAATAAATTTCTAGCATTTGAATGCTGACCAAAAGCAATTGTTTTCTAAGCACTACATATGAATTATTTAATCTTCTAAAAACCAACAATGAGAAAAGTCTTATTAGTTGTCCCATTTTGTAGATAAGAAACTTGAGGCTTAGAAATCCAAAGTCATGGGGCCGGCACTGTGGTACAATGGCTAAGCCACCGCCAGCAGCGCCAGCATCTCATAGGAGAGCCAGTTTGAGTCCTAGCTACTCTACTTCTGATCCCTGTCCCTGCTAATGTGCCTAGGAAAGCAGTGGAAGATGTTCCAAATGCTTGGACCTCTGCACCCACATGGGAGACCTGGATGAAGCTCCTGGTTTCTGGCTGTTGCAGCCATTTGGGGAGTGAATCGGTGGATGGAAGGTCTCTCTGCCTCTGCCTCTCCCTCTATCTCTGTAACTCTATCTTAGAAATAAATAAATATATCATTTAAAAAAAAACCAGAAGTTCAAAGTCATAAAACCAGAAAAGGAAGACTTCATCCCTCATATTAGATCATTGAACTCAGTTCTCTTCCAACAAACAGTGCTGTTAGAAACAGGGTGAGGGGAGAGGGTGGAGTAACAAGTAAAAACAAAATGTATGATTTAAAATAATGCAACATTACTTAAAAGAATATTCAATAATATTCTAAATGGTGACAATCCCTTGGAAAGCTCATGTTACTTTCTTACTATTTGTGCAGAAACTTTAATTTTCTTTTTTTTATTTTATAATTCATTTTATTTGAGGAGGTAGAGAAAGAGAGAGGGAGACAAAAGAGAGAGAGAGAGAGAGCTCATTTCCTGGCTCATATTTGTGTACAAATGCCCCAGGAGCAGGGGCTGAGCTGGGTCAGGCCAAAGCCAGGAGCTGGGAACTCAATGCCACTCTTCCATATGGGTGCCAGGGACCCAGCTATTTGAGTCATTACCTGATGCCTCCCAGGGTGCAGGTTAGCAGAAAGCTGGAATTCACAGCAGAACCACAACTCAAACCCAGATACTTCCATGTGGAATATGGACTTCCCAAGAGGTTTCTTACCGCTCCTCCTGATACCTACCCTTGTGCAGGAATTTATAGAAAATACAGTCAATTCATTAACCTTCTTATCTCACAGGGTACCTTAATTTCCAAGTAAGTATATAAAAGTAGAATCTGGTTTATTGTTTCCATACTCTTGTTAATGCATATGATAGCGAGTTCAGTGTTTCCAAGGCATTGTGGGTAAAGAATTGTCCCTATCCCATACAAAGCCCTAGAATTGTTGACATTTTGAAATGTGCATATGTGTCTGAGTTCCAGTGGCTGACACAGGGATCACAGGCTGCTGCTAGCCACACGGTAGCACACTTCCTGCAGGGCCAGTACTAACTACATCTGTTGGTGACCCAGTTTGCTGAACAGCATCTATTCTCTGGCAAGGAAGTTGGATGTATTCAAAGACATTCATGAAGCCATGAAAGCAAGCCAGGACTTGGAATCGAAAGCTGCAGATCTAAGTCCTGTTGTGCCATACCAGTTCTGTGGGCAAGTCACTACGACTGCCCAACATAACCCTGACCATGGCTACTAGCCAAGTTGCAGCACAGATCAATAACACAATACATGCATAAGTGGCTTGTGCATTGTGCACTGTTCTAACAGCAAAGGGAAACATTCATAATACAAATTTCAAATTGCTACTTAAAAAGCTGAACTAGGGAGCACAGGACTCTTCTCTCCTTTCAGTATTCAGTAGATGAACAATGATCCCATGTGCTAAAGCAGAAATGAGTCAAGCCAGAGTTTTCTGAAACTAAAGGAAACACGAGACCAGTGTGAGTAAACTATTCATGCTAGTGGAAGCTGCTCAAGAGAGAAGTTTAAAATTCTCAGAGCTTTAAAGCATTAAACCCAACCTGCCTAGGTACAACCAATGGCTCTGAGATAAACTTTGCAGATCCAAGAGCGATTATCTCATTATAACAATAATCGCAGCTCATGTGCCAGTTAACTGTTTTTACAAATAAAATACTAGGACACATTAGTTTAAACAATTCCTTATTCTTTAATCTCCAACAATTTATCAGCTGAGGATGGGTTGACACTGGGCTCAGACAGACAACTGGCTTCAAATTGCAGACCCTCTTGGGCTTGGATTTTCTTTATGGGTTGAGGTCAAGTAGTATTCTTTCTGGATTCTGAGCAAAAGGGGGCAGTACTCATCTGGAGACAAGGGCTTTTCAAAGCAATAACAGAAGTGTGAGAGAGGACTTCTGTGAGTATATTTCAAGCTTCTGATCTAATCCACCTAAATTACATTCACTAGCTATTTACTATGTGTTCACTTACTGAATACAAAGAACTTACCTTCATTCTTCCACAGAATCTTTAGAACAACCTTGTGAAAACAGGGCCCACCTTTGTTCTCTCACTTTATAGACAAAAAACAAAAAAATGTAAGTGCTATGGCTTGAATATGGTTTCTCTCCTCTGAAATCATTGCTGAACTTTAATCTCTTATGGAGATGAAAATATTAAGACATAGGACCTTTAAGAGGTGATTATGGGGAGGAAGGCATTTGGCACATGAGTTAAGAGACCACTTGGGGTATCTATATCCCATAGTGGAGTGCCTGGGTTCTGGTCCCAGACGCAGTCCCATTACATCTTCCTGCTATTGTGCACCCTGCGAGGCAGCAGATGATGGCTCAAGTGCCTGGCTTCCCGACCTGGATTAAGCTCTGGGCTCCTCACTTCAGCCTGGCCCAACACCAGCCTTTGCTCACATTTGGGAAGTGAAGCAGGAGATGGGAGATTTATCTCTCCCCCTTTCTTTCTCTCTCTCTCTCTCTCTCTCTCTCTCTCTCTCTCTCAAGTTGTGTGTGGTGCCCTGTCTTTTAAACAGAATTTTTCATAAGAGGTGATTGTTGCTTTACCCTCAAAACTGGATTAATCCATTTATGTAATTAATAGATTTATGGGCTACTTCAAGAACTGATCTGTAGAAGTCAGTTCGCAAAGTTCTCATGAGTGCACCTTTCCCTTGCTGTGGGATGCTCTTCACCACTTTGGGACTCTGCCCGCAAGGAGACCATCACCAGATGTGGCTCCTTGACCTTAGACTAAGACCATGAGAGAGAGAGTAAACCTTTTCCCAACTTATCCAACCCATGGTATTGTGTGATTTGTAACCAAAGATGGTCTAAGACATATTTAGAAACTTTCCAAATGTTTGGGCCCCTCTACCCATTTGAGGGATCCAGAAGAAGCTCCTGGCTCTTGGCTCCTGGCTTTGGCCAGACATAATCTTGGCCACTGTGGCCATTTAGGGAGTGAACCAGCAGATGGAAAACCTCTCTCTCTCTGAAATTCTGCCTTAAACATAAATAAATAAATCTTTAAAACAACAAATAAGAAGAAACTTTCCAATATCCTGCAGTTAATAAATCAATGAGTCAGGCTTCCCATGTAGACAGTGGTACTCTGCACCCCAACACTTGCCAATGTCTTCTACTGACTGCCTGAATCCTAGTCTACCAACACTCTATTGATAATGAAGCCGGTTTCAGAGTACTGAGCATCTCTCAATGCACATATCATGAAATCTCAAATATATATAAAATAATTTTTGTGTGTTAAGGGATATCTCCCATGCACAAGCGCACACAATATGCCTGAACCTTAAGATGCCTAAAAGATGAACACATGCCTTCCAAGAATGAGACTGTTAGGAAAATCTCTGTGGGCTCCTTTCTGTCTCAACTTCTTGCCTCCTCCTTGAAGGTAATCATTTCTTTTTAATTTTCATCCTCTTGCTTTATTAGCGTAGATTCATCATCCATGTCTGTGTAAACACTTCTGCCTGTTGAATCCTTGACTTTGCTGTTTGACATCTCTATTGTTAATTCACTTTTGTTGCTGTGTAACAGTGCATTAAATAAACATATCACAATATATCAATTATCCTACCAATGAACATAGAATTGCTTCTATGTTTTACTATTGCCAATAATGTTTCTATGAAAAGCGTCACTAGGAATGAATGAAAATTTGTTACTTAATCTTTAGAAATACTTGGTATTGTTAGCAGCCATAATTTAAGGAAAACTAAATACAAGTTATTCCAATCTTAATTTGCATTTCCTTACTTACTACACAAATTTGCACATGTTCATAAGATAATTTGCCATACATGTTTTTTCCTCTGTAATTGCATACTCATGACCACTTGTCAACTTTCCTACTGTACTGTCTTTGTTATTGATTCACATCATTGATACATTCATTATATAGATTACTAGTATCTTCTTACATTTTACATCTTGTCTTTCTGTGCTTTTATGGTAAATAGTGAAATAATTTTTTAATCTTTGTAGACAAAATCAAGTTATGCGAAGGTTGTAATGCATTAGAGTTAACCCCAAGTCCAAAGTTAGTGTTCATATAAGAAGAGTTAGACATGCAAACAGAGGAGCCACAGGGAAGAAGGCCAGACATTGGAGCACTGGAGTAAGGCAGCTAGAAGCAAAGGAAAGCCAAGCATTGCTGGCAAACACCAGAAGCTGGAAGAGGCATGAAAGGACTCTTCCTGAATGTGCTCTTAGCAAGAATGGGCCTGTAGAAACAGTGTGTTCAGCCTTCGAGATGCTGGAACTGTCTGAGAATCAATTGCGAACCACGCTCTTTGTCATCATTTGTTACAGCAGCCATAGGAAACTACTTTGGTGGATACAATTGTGTTTTTAAAAAAAGTCTAATTCTGCCTGTCAAAAATTTTTAAAAAAATGTTAAAATGTTAAACCTATGAAGGTTATAAGTTGCCTTCTAAATTGTAAATACTTGCCTTCACAATTAAATTTTGAATTCATCAAATGGTAATTCTTGTTTGAAGATGTGAGGTAGGAACTGCATTTTTTTAAAATTTCTATTTGGATAATAAATTTTTCCAGCACAAGTTATTTAAAGGTTCATATTTTCTTTGTTAATTTGAAGGTCCCTACTGTACATCAAATTGCCAAGTAAAGGTAGGCTTCTTTCTAGGATCCTGAGTTTGTTCCATTGACCAGTTTGCCTATTAACAATATTAATAATTGAAATGTTATTATAGATTTTTAAATTTCACATTTTAATAATTTATTTTTTATTAATATGAGAATAAATTTCATGTCAGGGGTGCAATTCTAAGAATTTATTGATACTTCCCTCCATCCTTCTCTAATTCTTTCTTTCTTTCTTTGTGCCTTTCTTCCTTTCTTCTTTTTTTCCCCACCTCCCTCTTCTTTTAATTACTGAAATAACATATTTTTACTTTATAGTCATAGATTTAATACTTCACTGAATAAAGAGTTCAATCAGTAAAAAGTAGAAAGACCACAGCTCAGCAGGAATATAGACAAGGACTATAAACAATAATCAAATATTAAGATGTCAATTTCTTCTGTTTTTTAACTTTAAATGTAATTAATGCTCCCTTGGAGTTTAAAAGTTTTTTTCCAAAGAAATATTTTATTTAATGAGTATAAATTTCATAAGTTTAACTTTAGGAATAGTGATTCATCCCATCATACCTGCCCTCCCACCACCACTCCCACTCTACCTCTTCCTCCCTCTCCCATTCCCAGTTGCACTCTCCTTTAAGATTAATTTTCAATTAATTTTATACACAGAAGACAAACTCTATACTAAGTAAAGATTTCAACAATTTGCACACTTCCCCACAAACACTCACACACACTAACTGAGAATAAGTTTTACAGTTAATTCTCATAATAAAACTCATTGAGTATAGAAGTCCTGCATGGGAAATAAGTGCACAGTGACTTTTGTTGTTAATTTAACAGTTCAGCTGATTCTGAGGTCAGAGTGCTTAAGATATCAATTTCATTCATATAAATTAAATTTTTTGGTACTCACTACATAAGCTACCACTACATAAGCTATCAGAAAAATATGATATTTGTCTTTTTAGGTCTAGCTTATTTCACTTAGCATAATGTTCTCCAGTTTCATCCATGTTTTTCCAAAACGGAGGATTTCATTCATTTTTATGGCTCAGTAATATTCCATAGTGTATATATAACACATTATCTTTATCTAGTCTTCAGTTGATAGACTGATTGATTACATATCTTAGCTACTGTGAATGGAGCTGCAATGTGCATGGGGGTACAGATAATTCTTTCATATGCTGATTTCTTTCCCTTTGGGTGCATTACCAGGAACGAGATGACTGAGTCATATGGTAGATCTATTTTTAGATTTATGAAGAGTCACCCTAGTGACTATACCAGTTTACATTCCCATAAACAGTTTATCAGAGCAGCTTTTTCTCCACATTCTCACCAGCATTTGTTATTTTTCGATTTTTAGATGATAGCCATTCTTACTGGAGTGAAGTAAACCTGATTGTGATTTTCACTTACATTTCCTTGATGGATAGTGATCCTAAGCATCTTTCCGTGTGTCTGTTGGCCATTTGTATTTCATCCTTTGAACAAAGCTTCTTCTGCCCATTTCTTCACTGGATTATTTGTTTGGCTGTTATGTTTTTTGAGCTCCTTATAGACCCTGGATTTTAATTCTTTATAAGATACATAATTTACAAATATTTTCTCACTTTCTGTCAGTTGCCTCTTCATTTTGTTGAGTCTTTCCACTGCTGTGCAGAAACTTCTTAACTTGTTTTAATCCTATTGATATATTTTGTACTTTAATTGTCTGTGCTTCCACGGTCTTATCCAAGAAGTCTATGCCTATGACAGTGTCTTGTGTTGTGTCCGTTATGTTTTCTTATAGTGGTATGGTGATTTCAAGTCTTGGGTTTAGATCCTTTGTTGACTGTGAGTTGATTATTGTATAGGGCGTAGGGTAGGGGGTCTTGTTTCATACTCTGCATGCAGAGATCCAACATTCCCAACATCATTTGTTAAACAGGTATCTATAGCATTTCTTATCTAGTACATCTCTTTTTTTTTTTTTTTTTTGAGGAGTCTCTTGGTTGTTTTTGGGAATTTGATCTTCCACTAATTCTTTTTAATTTTTATTTATTGGAAAGGTAGAAATATAGACTCAGAGACATCTCTTTTGCTGGTTCTCTTTCCAAATACCTGCAAAAGTGATGTCTGAACCATGGTAAAGTCTGGAGCTATGAGGCTCAGTTCAAATCTCCCATGTGGGAGGCAGGGACCCAAGTACTTGTACTATCATCTGCTACCTCCCAGCGTGTGCATTAGTGCTAAACTGGGATTAGAGACAGAGGCAGGATTTCAACCCAAGCACTCCCATATGGGATACTGGCATCCCAAGAGTCATCTTAACTCTGTGCCAAATATCTGCCTTATGATCTTCCATTAAAATTAGAATTCAGCTTTTAAATTGCCTCTTAAATGTCTGTTGGGATTTTAAGAGGAATTTTATTTTATCTCCTGATGAACATGGAAGTATTAGAAGTTTTTATAGGGAGCAAGTATTTAGCCTAGCAGTTAGATGGCTGCATCCCAGGTGTGGATACTTTTGTTTGATTCCCACCTCCAGCCCCTGATGCCAGCATCCTGGTAATGCAGATCCTTGGAGGTAGTAATGATGGCTCAGGTCACTGGGTTCTGGCATCCATGTGGGAAACCAGGATCATATTACTCACTCCTGGCTTCACCCAGCCCTAGTCATTATGAGCATTCAGAGAATGAACCAGCAAACGGAAGTATTCTCTCTCTCTCTCTCTGATTCTCATCCTCTAAAACAAATAAATTTTTAAAAAACTTTTTAGGGGCTGGCATTGTGGTGTAATGGGTAAAACTGCAACCTGCTATGCAGGCATCCCATATGGGTGCTCATTTGAATCCTAGCTGCTCCACTTCTGATCCATCTCCCTGCTCATGCACCTAGGAGAACAGCAGAAGCTGGTCAACTCCTTGCACCCCTAGATCCATGGGGAGACCCAGAGGAAGCTCCTGGCTTCTGGCTTCAGCTTAGCACAGCCCTGACAATTGTGGTCATTTGGGGAGTGAACCAGTGGATGGAAGATCAATCAGTCTCTCTTTCCCTCTCTCTTTCTGTAACTCTGCCTTTCAAATAAGTAAAATAAATCCTTAAAAATATTTTATAATATTAAACTTTTTTATTCATCAAATGTATTAACATTTTCTTTTTACATTTTAAAATATAAAGGTGTTAACTGTTCTCTCCATATCAGTACTACTTTTAATGCTGAAATTTTTTCCTAGGTATCATATATACTTTGTTGCTAATGTCATCTTTTCAAAATTGTTTTATAAATCTTTAGTTGCTATATACAAATGCAAATAATACATCCACCTGTCTCTGTAAACTCTATTATTATTTTATCTTATTTTTCTACACAGTGCTCTATGTGAACAATCATATGTCAAAAACAACGAGATTGGTTTCTTCCTTTGCATCCCTTACACTTCTTGTTTCTCTCTATTTTCTGACTACAGTGGTCGGGACTTGCAGTGCGATGTTGTACAGTAGTAGCAAAAGTAGGCATCCCTGTCTAAGTTTTAAAAGAATGTCTGCTGTTTTCCTGATAAGAATTATGCTTGCTATAGGTATTTTTGGTACCCTTTAACAGATTAAAGAAATTCTTTGCTATTTACAGCTTGCCAAAATTTTTATTACAAATGAATTGTAGGATTTATTTAGTATAGGGGCTGACACTGTGGCAGAGTGGGTTAAAGCCCCAGCCTGCAGCACTGGCATCCCATATGGGTACCAGTTCGAGTCCTGGTTGCTCCTCTTCCGATCCAGCTCCTTGCTAATGTGCCTGGGAAAGCAGCAAAAAATGGTACAAGTGCTTGGGCCCCTGCACCCACGTGGGAGACCTGGAAGAAGCTCCTGGCTTCGGATTGGCTCAGCTCCTGCCATTGCAGCTATCTGGACTGTGAACCATCAGATGGAAGACTTCTCTCTGTCTCCACCTCTTTTGGTAACTCTGTCTTTCAAATAAGTAAAATAAAATAAACCTTAAAAAAAGGTTTTATTAAGTACTTATTTGATATTTGTTGAAATCGTGGTTTTAATACTTACACATATTAAAGTGGGAAATTATGTGAATAAACTTTTAACATTAACTCGCCTCTGAATTCCTAGAACAAACTCATCTTAGCTCTAATGAATTACCTTTTGAATAGATTGCTGAATTTCTTCTTATAATACTTTTTAAAGATTTATTTTATTCTTTATTTGAAAGGCAAATTCACATAGAGAGAGGAGAATGAGAAAGAGAGACCATCTACCTGCAGGCTCACTCCCCAGATGGCCACAACAGTCAGTACTGGGTCAGGCCAAAGCCAGGAGACTGGGACTCTAACCAGGTACCCCACCTGGGTGGCACTCAGGCATTGCCTGTTGCCTTCCCAGGCACATTAGCAAAGAGCTAGATCAGAAGCAGAGCAGCTGAGATTTGAAAGGTGCTCATTTGTTGCAGATGGCAGCCTTACCTGCTGCACCACTACAGTGGTCCCCATCTTTCCAATATTTTCATTAAAATCTTAACACTTGCATGTTTAAGTGGAATCACGCTTTGTTTCCATTTTGGCTCACAGAATGGAATTGTAGTATCTCTTTTTATATTTTGTGAGAGAACATGCATAGTATTGGGATGATTTGTTTCTTCAAAGCATTACAGAATTTGCCTATAAAGCTATCTGAGTCTGGTACTTCCTCAGTGGGAAGAAATTCATAAGGTGACACAATGTTTGAATTATACAATCAATAAGCTCAAATGTACAGAAAATAAATGCTAAGCCTTACACCTGACAATTGGCTGGGGAAAGCTCTTCTAAAGTTGAAATGGAACATTTAGAAAATTTTGTATTGTCTAGGTCAATATGCAAGATTTAGTCATTGTCACCCAATCAGCAGTTCTGAAAAGATTAATAAAATGGCTTTTAATGAAATAGATACTTACTAGCCCTCTCAACAAATGAGCACACTGTGTGTACCTCCAACTACCATATAAGATTTCTCAGTATCTTTCTGTATTTCTGATAATTTTTATGTTACATATTCTGAAACTACTGTATGAAGTATACACATTTAAAATTGCTGTGTCTTCCTAATGAATTGTGACTTTTATTTTTATATAATGACATTATTATCCCTAATAATTTAAATTATTTTTTCTGTATAGTAGCATGCTTGGACCACATATCTGTATTTTCTACTGAAGTTCTGATATCAAAGAGCTAACAATAGGCTGGTGCCACAGCTCACTAGGCTAATCCTCTGCCTGCAGTGCTGGCACCCAGGTTCTAGTCTTGGTTGGGGCGCTGGATTCTGTCCTGGTTGCTCCTTTTCCAGTCCAGCTCTCTGCTGTGGCCCAGGAGTGCAGTGGAGGATGGCGCAAGTCCTTGGGCCCTGCACCTGCATTGGAGACCAGGAAGAAGCACCTGGCCATTGCGGGGTGAACCAATGGAAAAAGGAAGACCTTCTTTCTGTCTGTCTCTCACTGTCCACTCTGCCTGCCCCCCACCCCAAAAAGAGCTAACCATAATGGAAAAGAAAATAGACTTTACTTACCAAGTAGCTGGTTATTTTTGATAATTTCCTTGTTGCTTGCTCATTTTTATTTATTTAAATATTCCATCTGATTGCATATTCTGGATATGAGATTCCTATACCAAATCATCAAGTGACTATGTGATTGCCTGTTTTTGCTGTCAATCATTTTGCTTTGTGAGATCCAATTGGTTGATGTTAATGAACCAGAAATTTGGAAACCACACAGCAGTACTTCTACCATACAGAATTTGCTTTTCCTTTTGCTGAGAGTAAGCAACGACAGGCTTAGTCTAAGAATCTGAGATTGTGCTTGTTTATTCACCCTTTGTAGCTATGTTTGCAAGCCCTCTAGAAACAGTCAGTATATAAGCAAAAACATGAAGGTCCTTCAACATGTTTGTGAGAAAGTAGCAGGTGTCTGGCCAATGGGGTAAGTTGCCACTTTGGACACTTATTTCCCACGTTGGAGTGCTTAGTTTCCAGTCTCAACTTCGCTTCTGATTCTACCATCCTGCTAATGAGCACTCTAGAAGGCAGCAATTGATGGATCAAGTGCGTGGGCCCCTTTCACCCACATGGGAGACCTTAAATGAGTTTCAGACTTCTGATTTCAGCCCAAGGTAGCCCAGCTGTTGGGGGGCATCTAAGGAACGTACCACTAGAAGCAAGATCTCGCTCCATCTATCTCCTGCCATCTATGTCTCTCTGCCTTTCAAATAAATGAAAATTAACTTTTTTTTAAAAAAGTCAAAAATGGAATTTTAAAATCATGTTTATTTCAGTGAAAACAATTTTTGAAATCTGTGCACATTTTAACACCATGCATCTCCCATCAACTTCTAGAAGACTCCTCAACACTCATGATCTCTAGTAGTGTATCACACGTCTCTCCTACAGCCACTTTGGGTCATCTCTCACTCCAGCTACCCATGAGATGATGGTTCCTTCCAAGTTTTGATGAGCTTTTTCAGGTGTAACCTCACCATGGCTTGTTCCCTTCTACTGTTGGATCATATCCACAACTTTCTATCTCATGCAGTATGCCCAAGAATTACTTTAAATGTTAAGCTTTTGCCCAACTTCATGTACCTCTTGCTTCTTGCCTCTGAACTTACCTAAGACAGCACAGCATAGGGTGCCTACAACAAAATTCTACATTCCAGAGAATGTGAGGAAGTATTGACCCCCTGGCTACTTCTGACCTTTGTGGTCTGAGAGCTCTTCCTTAAGATGGACATCTCAGACATGCCTTTCAGAGGGTCTAGCACCTGTGTCCCTTAGCAGGAGTCAACTCTAAAACTCATTATTCTATTGCTTTTCATCTCTTCTTTGTCCACTAGGCCTAACCATACAACGGTTCCATAGATCCATCTATCAACAATCTCCCTGCACTCAAACCTTTGTTTCATATTCTGGCTCCCAGTCAATCCAGGGTCAGATACAAGACAAGGAAGAAAACAGAGAACAATGACACAGTATAATTGGCGTGGAGGAGAGGAAGCCCGGGCAATCTTTTACGGTAAGAGTACAGAGGAGCTGAGACCCAGAGGGGACAAAAAGGAGTCACCTCCACAGAGACGTGGGTGCTGAGTTTGCAAAGCAGAGGAACAAGTGCAAATTGCTAAGATGAAAACAAACACAAAAGCGGTGCAATCAGAGAGGAGATTAATGTCCTTCTTAGCCACAGTATGGAATTTGAGTTTTATTCTGCCAGAGAAGAAGCCCCTTCAAAATCAAAGGAAAATAATATCTGATCTGTACGTGGTAGAGAAATCTGCTGAGTCAGATCTCAGAAATGGTGTGTTCCGTTTTTTAAAAAAAGAATGTAATTGGGACCATTGTTAACATTCCCTGTATTCATGGTCTTCACTCTGTACTTAGGAAAATTCTGGGGTGTCTGTCTTTCCATGGCTTTTTCCTGAAGCTCTATTACCTCTTCTGTCAACCTAGCAATGTCAAATGGTGAAGCAAACATCCCTGAATATGAATCTCAGTGCGTCTGTTTCCAGGTGACATCATCCAGGCAGTGACATTAGAAGGCCACCGAGAGTAATATTTTTACATTCCTGGTTACATTCGGTCAATGTGTGCTCAATGAAGAGTGTAGCTGACTAATATCTACTCATGCTGGCCATGTCTGATAATGCTCACCTCACTGCAAAACCCCCAGCATGCAGCACAGGCAGTCCTTCCTTTATTAGGTAGCACAGAGCTGTAAAACTGATCCACAGTCAGGGCCAGCGCTATGGCGTAGAAGATAAAGCCGCATCTTGCAGTGCCGGTATCCCAAATGGGCGCTGGTTCAAGTCCCAGCTGCTCCACTTCTGATCCTGCTCTCTGCTATGGCCCAGGAAAGTAGTGGAAGATTACCCAAATCTTTGGGCCTCTACACCCGCATGGGAGACCTGGAAGAAGCTCCTGGCTCCTGGCTTTGGATCAGCCCAGCTCCGGCCATTGCAGCCATCTGGGGAGTGAACCAGCAGATGGAAGACCTCTCTCTTTTTCTCTGTCTCTCTCTAACTCTGCCTTTCAAATAAATGGTCTTTAAAAAATGACCAATGGTCACACAGTGTGAAGTCATCTCACTAACCAAGAGGAAAAATTACAATTATTCTATGAATCTTAACACTTTATTATTTATTCATTTAAAACTATCTTACTCTTCATTATAAATATAGATTTTTTGAAGTTACACTAATATTTACTTTTTAATTTGTTAATTTTTGAATTTTTATTTATTATTGCATTTATTTTGGTTTCTCAAATTTCTGCAATGGCCAGAGCTGGGTCAGGCTGAAGCCAGAGGCTCAGAACTCAATTCAGAACTCACTAGTTAAGCCAGCATCACTGTCTCCAAGTTTACATATTATTAAGAAACAGGAATTTGGAGCCAAGCCATGACTCAAACCCAAGATGGAATATAGTGATCCCAGGCACATCTGAACCACTGTGACAAACTCCTACCCCTATCTATTTACTTTTACAAAAATCATATACATATTTTTGCATAAAAATACTATTTTAAAATGTGTATACATTATGCAATGGCTAAATCATATACCTTAATTCACATAGCATTCATTTTTTGTGGTAAGAACAGAAGTAACATATTTACTAGAACATCGTTTAGTTTACATCCTTAGAAATACTGAAAATCAACATGTGTTATAGACTGAACTGTGTCACCATGATACTTATATAGACAAGCTTGAGCCCATAGTGTAACTGTTCTTGAAGATAACAGCTTTCAGAGGGTAAACTGAGCTAAATGAGGTCATAAATTGACTCCTATCCTAGGATTAGTGCCCTTATAAATAGAGGCTTCGAGAGCGCCCTCTTTCTGTCTGCACTTTGGGCAAAGAAAAGGTCATGTGAACACGCAGTGAGTCAGCAACTGCCAGACTGTGAGACAAGGACTTGGAAGGAAACTTTCCTAGCCCGCAGCTTGGTCTTGAACTTGCAACCCTCCAGAATTGCAAAAAATAAATTGTTTTAAAATTACTTGATCAGGGAGGCATTTGGCCTAGGGGTTAAGATGCCAGCTTCCTGCATTGCAGTATTTGGGTCTGCTATCTCACTCTAGATCCTGACTCCAGCTCCCTGCTACCGCACACCCTGGCAGGCAGCAGTGATAGATAAAGTAACTGCGTTCCTGCCATCTACATGGGAGATCTGGACTGAGTTCCCAGCTTCAGGGCAGCCAAACACTGTTACAGCATTTGGGGAGTAAACCAGTGGATGGAAGTTCTCTCTCTCTCTCTCTTTCTCTCTTTCTCAATCTCTGAATATCTGCCTCTCAAATAAAAGTGAAAAAAAAAAAACTGAGGCATTTTGTTAGAGCCACTCCAGCTAAGAGAGGGTTCTTTTAGTTCTTTCTATTGAAAAAAAAAAAAAAGAGTAGTTTAAGCAATTCTTGCCTTGTTATCATAGAACTTAGGATTCTGAGCCAGATCTTTTCTGTGCCTTGGCAAATTGTCATATTCCTTTCTAAGTTTGAATCAGCTTCTAGCACCTTACACTTTTAGATCTGGGTGTCACGAACTCATTCCAAGAGTTCCTCTGATGTGAAGTTTTTGCTGATGTCACTTGTGCTAGGACATCTTCATCCTCTCCTCCCGCTCACTTTCCCCATTTATGTGGATAATTTCCTCTCACCAAGTCCCTCTGGCTGAACATCTAGAATCTCCCAGGCAGTGACAGTGTCCATATCCCCACAGACAGCCATTTCTTTTCTCATCTCATGAACACTCAATTTGAAGGTCACGTCCAGTGTCATCATGTTCAATGTCCTCCCTGCACCTTCACATTTGTAGGCCAATTCCTTCTTCTAAATATCCGTTTTTATAAAACATGGGATCTACCCTGGGAGACAAGAGGCAATGTAACTATGTGTACTGCTCATCTGAATAACAGACACACAGTGATCAGTCACCAGCAGGACTGGGTATAGGACTGGTTATTGATCATCATGTGCACCTGCCATTCAGGCAGTGACTGACAGATGGAGAGGACTGGACTTCATACGATTACAGTTAATAGTCTGTGGCAACCAAAATTTAACCTGCATTTTTATTTAAGTAACTGGCAGAGACTGAAATTCTTGTTAGTACCCTATAAAGCAAGGACTGCCTGTATTACAATGTTTTAAGTCTGAGTCATTAAATACACAGTTAAAAATGGCATTAATAAGTTTGAAAACCACACCTGAAACCCATTAGCTGAGTGATTTGGACAAGTTGCTCACTCTAATGCACTTGAAACGCAACATGCTTGTTGTGTAAAACAGAGCTAATAACAGCATTTAACATTATGGCTTTTTTCTTTTGGTTAACATTCATGGGACACCATGGCAAGAGGGATTCTAAACTTTTAAATATGCTAAGCTCCTTATAAAATTTACATTGTTTTTCTTTTTGAGTAGTGTTTGCCCCCCAGAACAGAAGATACGAGGTTTGAAAGACGGTCTGTTCAGGCCTACGATGAGGCTCACTTGGCCACTTGGCTAAACCTCCGCCTGCGACGCCGGCACCCCGGGTTCTAGTCCCAGTAGGGGCAGCGGATTCTGTCCTGGTTGCTCCTCTTCCAGTCCAGCTCTCTGCTGCAGCTTGTGAAGGCAGTGGAAGACGGCCCAAGTGCTTGGGTCCCTGCACCCATGAGAGACCAGGAGGAAGCACCTGGCTCCTGGCTTCAGATTGGCACAGCACTGGCCATAGCAGCCATTTGGGGGATGAACCAATGGAAGGAAGACCTTCCTCTCTGTCTATCTCTGTCTCACAGTCTAACTCTGCCTGCCAAAAAAAAAAAAAAAGAAAGAAAAGAAAAAAAGAAAGATACTCTGTTCAGAACAGCTCCAGTTTACCCATAAAAGGAGAACACAGCAATCAAAGCTGTCATGACCTGCATTTGAACAGAAAACTCCTTTTCATATGGATTGATGTTAAGGAACAATTAAAATAATAGCTGTTAAACTGAATACAGCTCAGCAGATTTTGTAACTCTTCCACTAAAATCGCCAGAAATGAATTAACTCCTATAAGTAAATCAAAATTAACATATGAGACAAAGACTATATCCTTGACTGCCAAAGCTTTTTGAAAATCACAACAATACCACTGATAAATGTCAACTTTGACTGTCCTACTGCCATTTACTTTGTAAAGTGATACTATCTTCTTAAATTTTCTGCTATTTTAAATATTTCTTATCCATTAGTAAGGTAGCTAAGTCAAATGCTAGTATTGACTTTATAAATTGTCTACCCCAAACCAAATATTACAAAAACTTTAATTCTCCAAATATTGTATACTGTCCAGAAACTTGCTATTTTGAAACATGCCTTATTTTTTGAGATGCAAAAGAGGAATTTGTTTGTACAGATGGGCTACTTCCTTGAGGCATATGCTAAGAAAATAAAACCACAGGTGTGTCTTCTAAATTGCATTGTGTTACAAGACTATAATCAATAGGACTGCTTTGAAAGGATAATTTTCTTTTCTTTTTTTTTTTTTTTTGACAGGTAGAGTCATAGAGAGTGAGAGAGAGAGCCAGAGAGAAAGGTCTTCCTTCCATTAGTTCACTCCAAATGGCTGCTACAGCCGGCACTGCACTGATCCGAAGCCAGGAGCCAGGTGCTTCTTCCTGGTCTCCCATGCAGGCGCAGAAGCCCAAACACTTGGGCCATCCTCCACTGCCCTCTGGGCCACAGCAGAGAGCTGTACTGGAAGAGGAGCAACCAAGACTAAAACCGGCACCCTTATGGGATGCCAGCGCTGCAGGCAGAGGATTAACCAAGTGAGCCACTGCACTGGTGCCATGGGATAATTTTCTAATTTGAATCAGACTTGGTCTTCTTTAGAATAGGAACCAGAGTGCCTGGACACAAAGGAGAGAAATGTTATTTTGTAGAAGTATTTTTTAAATGAAGGTACTGCACAGGTTAGTCACTCCTAATAACTTGAAGAGAGACAAACAATGAACAAATGCAAACAAGATACCATCACTGCTAATTTAAACTATTCTGTGTCCTATTTTTCCAAAGGTGAGCTTAATGTAACTCAGTTAAGAAGAACATTACATAGTGTATGTATACCATTATGTATTGAAGTGAAATAGACATTTTGAGAATTAGTGATTGTTTATAGCCCTTCTCTATTCCACTGAGTAACAGTGTTTTGTTTTGTTTTGTTTTGCTTTCTTTCTCTTAATACTATTTGTTGAATTCTTTTACTTAGAGTAGGGTTAACCATACGATCATTAAGTATACTAAAAATAGATCATCGAAAAAATTAAGAGTGTGGCTCAATAAGCTAATCCTCCACCTTGCGGCACTGACACACCGGGTTCTAGTCCCGGTTAGGGCACCGGATTCTGTCCCGGTTGCCCCTCTTCCAGGCCAGCTCTCTGCTGTGGCCAGGGAGTGCAGTGGAGGATGGCCCAGGTGCTTGGGCACTGCACCCCATGGGAGACCAGGAAAAGCACCTGGTACCTGGCTCCTGCCATCGGATGAGCACGGTGCGCCGGCCGCAGCGTGCTGGCTGCAGCAGCCATTGGAGGGTGAACCAATGGCAAAAAGAAGACCTTTCTCTCTGTCTCTTTCTCTCACTGTCCACTCTGCCTGTCAAAAAAAAATTAAGAGTGTGACTCATATATATGTATCTGTGTGTGTGTATGAATGAGAGACTTTCAAAAAAATAAATAAATCTTTAAAAAAAAGAAGATATTTTCTCTAGTTTTTTTTTATAATCATCAAAGCTTTTTTTCATAACTATTTTCTTGAATTGTTAATCCAGAGCCTTGAGACTACCATTATGAGACTACTCAGTCATTACAATCCTTCAGCTAAGAGAGAACCATGATGGCTAAAATGAGAATGGGATATACACTGTTGTGGCGGATAAAACACTGCATATGATGCCAATTACTCGTATCAGTACACCAGGGTTCCAGTCCCTGCTTCATGGCCAGACCCAGCGTCCTGGTAATGAACAACTGAGAAGACACCAGTTCAAGTCCTTGCCCCCACATGCGAGCCTTGGATTGAGTTTTAGGCTCTTGGCTTCTGCCTGGCCAAGCCCTGGCTGTTGTGGGCATTTCAGAAGTAAACCAACAGAGGATGATTCATAGTCTCTCTCTCTCTCTCTCTCTCTCTCTCTCTCTCTCTCTCTTTCCTTCTCTCTCTCTCTCTCTCTCTCTCCCTCTCTCCCCTCCCCACCTCCACTCTATGCCCCTCTCTCTGCCTTTTAAACAAATTCAAAGTTAATTAATTTGGGCTGGTGCTGTGGCGCAGTGGGTTAACTCCCTGGCCTGAAGCGCCAGCATCCCATCTGGGTGTCGGTTCTAGTCCCAACTGCTCCTCTTCTGATCCAGCTGTCTGCTATGGCCTGGGAAAGCAGTAGAAGATGGCCCAAGTCCTTGGGCCCCTGCACCCATGTGGGAGACCCAGAAGAATCTCCTAGCTCCTGGCTTCGGATCGGCGCAGCTCCGGCCATTGCAGTCATTTGAGGAGTGAACCAGCGGATGAAAGACCTCTCTCTGTCTCTACCTCTCTCTGTAACTCTGTCTTTCAAATAAATACAATGAATCTTTAAAAAAAAATTGAAAGTTAATTAATTAAAGGGATGGATCCAAATATTAGGAGCTCTTGTATTCTTCTCAAGTGAGTGAATTGGCAATCACTTTTGAAGCCTAACATTTCCTACCAAGAAGACAACATGCACAATCCATGATCCCAAAAGTCCACTCTTAGATCCTGTTACAGCAGAAATGTAATACTTGTTCATAAAAAGATTTTAGAGTATCCATAATGCATTATTTTTAATGGACCCAAACTGGGAACTGCCCAAATGCTCACCAGAGTAGATTGGGTAAGCGGTGGTGTATTCCCTCCTGGGGACAAAGCAGTCACAATGGCACACAGTCTCACGGATTAATCGTTCAAGGCCAATGACGATGGAAAATATTCCGACTCACAAAAAGGCACTAACTATATCATTCCACTACTTGAGATGCAGGTAAAATTAATTTATACCGTCAAAACTCCAAAAGAGGGTACTGTGTCTAGAGAATCAGGGATCTTCTAAGGTTGTTGATTATCCATGATATTCACAGAGGTGTGTTCACTTTGAGAAAATATACTGACTTATACACTTTCATGTGCACATTTCTTAGTGTAAATTGCATTTCAATAAAAATTTTGCAGTAAAAAATTGAAGTAGAATGTTTATAATAAGATTTTGTCTGCTCACTTCAATTCATATGCTGCTTTCTCCATTAACTTTATGATAATCAACAGCGAAGTCCACTTAATAACAAAAATGCCATCTTCCTTGCAGAGTATTTTCTATTAATTAGTGACTCATTCATAAAACACCATGCAAAAGCTAGTTATTCTACAAAATGGCATGGAAACAACATTGTCACAGTAATGTCACTTATTTTTCTGATGGATTAAACTAGATTAATACACCTTAAGATTGCAAGAATAAATATTTTATATACCAATTTAGAAAGGCATATTTTTTACAAACATTAAAATCCACACCACACAACATGATATAGCTGACTGAGTTTACATTTTACTGAGATTTAGACATATCTTTGGTTTTTTTTTTTTTTTTTTTTTTTTAACAGGCAGAGTGGACAGTGAGACAGAGAGATAGAGAGAAAGGTCTTCCTTTTTGCCGTTGGTTCACCCTCCAATGGCTGCCGTGGCTGGTGTGCTGCAGCCGGCACACTGTGCTGATCCGAAGCCAGGAGCCAGGTGCCTCTCCTGGTCTCCCATGTGGGTGCAGGGCCTAAGGACTTGCGCCACACTCTGCTGCACTCCTGGGCAACATCAGAGAGCTGGCCTGGAAGAGGGGCAACCGGGACAGAATCCGGTGCCACAACCGGGACTAGAACCTGGTGTGCCGGCGCCACAGGCGGAGGATTAGCCTATTGAGCCACGACGCCGGCCCAGACCTTTGTTCTTAAAATAAAAATATGTAGAGTCAAAATCCTTGAACATTCCCCAGTGACATGGCACAATGCAAACCAACTGCAACTTGCTATCTGCACACCAACAATTCATTAACACTTCTTCAATCACTTTTTCTCTGTTTGAATATGGGATAAAGGAACTGGCTTGCATTTAGAGTAATAGTAGGAAAAGGACACAAAAAATTAACAGAATCACATTCGCAGAGCCGGCATTGTGGAACAATGGGTTAAGCCGCCATCTACAGTGCTGGCATCCCATATGGCCACTGATTTGAGCCCCAGCTGCTCTGCTTCTGATCCTGATCTCTGCTAATGTGCCTGGGAAAGCAGCAGAAGATGGATCAAGTCCATGGGCCTCTGCACTCAAGTGGGAGTCCAGGAAGAAGCTCCTGGCTCCTGGCTTCCACCTGGCCCAACCCTGGGCTACTGCAGCCATCTGAGGAGTGAAGCAAAGGGTGGAAGTCCTCTTTCTCTCTCTCTGCCTCTGCCTCTCTGTAACTCTGACTTTCAAATACATCCTTTTTTAAAAACTTGCATTAGCCTCAGAACCACCTTGCCACTGGGATTAACGGAGATAACAACAAATACATGGTTCCCAGCCCAGAGATCCTAAGGGCCATACCCTCATTGGGTAAGTGACTGCATGGATTGCTCATATTATTTAAATTATTTTTTTCCTTGTGTTCTCTGCCAGCCTTCAGCCCAGACCCAATATAAGGCTTTCAGAATTGAATTTAGAAAGAATAATTTCAAATATCTTGGGACTCTATCATACCGTAGAAGCCCAAATTTTATAGCCACACAGATCTGGAAGCAACTGCTGGGTCTGCCACTTCTGATGAACTAAAGAACTTTAGTCTTCTCCTCTGGAAAAGGGGAATATCTATCTTACATTATAGTAGTGATAAGTGAGAGATAAATATGTACAAAATGCCTTGTGAGTGATAGAGTACCTGGAAAATCATGAGTGCTCAGTAAATAATCTCTGTTTTTGTTGTGGTAGAAGAATAAGAAAATATAGGAGGTAGAATTATGACCCATTTCCAAAATAAAGCTTAAAATTAATTTTTCAGACTATGGAAAATACTTTAAAAACAAAACAATACATGAGTTTCATCTAAGGGAGCATCCTTTCCCCAAAGCTCAAGACCACGTGGCCACAGTGGATCCCTCCCTAGGAGCTAGTCTCCTGCCTCTAAGATGTTGATGGCCTCTCCAGCAGAGGTTGGAGCCCCTGTGCCTGGCTGGCTGTGGCCTAGTCAACAGAATGCAGCCAAAGGGGCCAAGTGCCTGTTCCACACATGGGCCTTCTGAGACCACCAAAATGAGCTCTCATTTTGTCTGGATCATGAGAATAGCCTAAGACCATTCTGCAGGTGGCTGTCAATGTATGTGGAAAGCCAGGGCTTCAGCGTAAGTCAGCTTATGGAGAGCCCTGGCAGCTCTGCCAGCCTAGAGTTGGATCACTGGAAATGGAACTGCCCCAGAGTCAAAGGACACCCAGGCCAGAGCCACGGATCTTGCTGGCTCCAAGCTGAAGAGCCTTTCACTTAGCCCAGCTTCCAAAGTGACCACCACTGCTGAGGAGATGGCTAAGTAGGGTCAGTAACATTGCAGGCAGAAGATACCACCTGCCTTTACCTGGCCAGCTCTCCTTCCTGGCCAGCTAGGTAATGGAACACAACAGGGTGCCTTCCCAAAGGAGGTTCACCCCTCCATTAGGATGTACCTCATGTGAAGAGATATATAGGTCCAGGCCTCATAACTGATAAAGCTTTAAAACCCACCAGATTATTACCAGGCCCCCTCTGTCAGGTTCTATTTGCCTCTCAATTGGAGAACTTATTCGTAGCTTAGACAGCACCTTTCTTAGGTCATCTAATAATGACTCTATCCTTTGTTCTAGACACTGTCTAGCCCACTTGGGGCCTCACTCCTTTGTAATCATAGCCCTGCTCTTACATCAATGGCTCTACTCCTGACCTGTGTGTATTGATGGTCCTCTCCCCCACTTAATGTTGTATGACTGTTCAGAATTTCTCTACAGACAAACCCCTCTACCTGCAAAAGATGAGTGGCTTTTCTCCGGGTCTTGGTTGGGATCAGCTTTAAACCACATCCATCTAACAGTCCAGAGGACCCCCCCCCCATTTTCTCTTCTCTATGAAATCCTCTCATTACCTGGTTAACACCACTCTTAGGATCACTGGTTGCTATTCTCACCCTGTCTTTTATACTACAGTGTCTGTTTAAGTGTTTATAGGAGTTGATAATTGAACAAACAAGGCCTTCACCAACCAGGCAGTCAACCAAATGCAGCTACAGGGATATACTCAGCTCCCCACGAAGGAGACAGCGGCTTGCGACACTGCCTCATGACAGCAGGGAGTGCCTCATCAGCCCATGTCAGCAGGAAGTAGCTCTAAAGACAGATTATCGTCCCTCTATGCCTCCTGGACATTTTGGGTTAACATAATCCCATACAACTCCTGCTTTATAAAAAACAAGAGGAGGGAATATTAGTAAAATGGCACTGTCTTATCCATGGTGCGATATATGCCCTGGCACCATCCTAGGCTCCAGCCCTCACCGCCATTGCTGGAAGCCAGGTGGCCACATGGCCCAACCACTGGTGTCAGCTTCACCCCCATTCTAATGGGATTTGCTGCTCCTACTTCCCTGCCCGCCCCCGGCAAAGTTTTAAAAGGACCTGTTCCTGAACACACAGCTCTCTTTCTCTCCATCTCCTGATCTCTCTCCCTCTCTCTGTCTCTTGATCTCTCTCTGGATCTGTCTCTAACACTCGCCTTCTCTCTTTTCCTTCTTCGCCCCTTGCCTCCCGTCTGTCAGGTTTCCTTCAGTAAACGCTTTCCCTTAAAAAAAAAATTCCAGTCTGCAGGAGGAAGGGAGATAGAGTGGGTCAGAGGCCCATCAGCTCTACTGTGCCACTGCAAACCCAGACAGGCACAAGCTCCAAGCTGATCAGCAGAGCAAGGGCAGCTCTACTGTGGTCACTCAGAGCTGACCACAGATAAATGAGGAAGAGTACTCTACACTAGCACTGCCCAAAAGAATCAGGAGCCATATTTTGAGGGTTTTTATTCAAACATACCTACCTGAAACTACATATTCTTCCTCAATTTTTCATAATTTCCTTTTAACTCTAGAGCATCTTGATATTCAGATACAGTACAAGATTCCTATATATTATGTAATATGTTCAGATAGTCTATAGTATTCCTATGAGACATATCTGTGCACAAACTGTAGTTGGCTGTATAAAAATATCTACCATTGGCTCATATCAGAATCTTTTGCATCTTTCATTGTGGGTTATTATACATCAGTACTAACAAAGACAATATTTAGGTCCTAATTGCTGGTACAATCTGGTCAATCTACAAGAGATTTGGGCCAAGGTAATGGGATAAGTACCTTCTTTCAAACCTGATAAATAGCTAAGAGAAACTAATGGGAGAGATCAGCTTGGTATTTTGAATAGTTTTATTGAAACAGGAACTCTTAGTCTTCTTTTAAAATTTAAATGTGACAATTTAAAAAATAAACATGTAAGCTTCTCTTCTTTCCCCTGTCCCATTCTACAGGAGCTGTTACTACCATTTTGTCACCTTTTCTCCCAGGGATACTGTACACAGGCTGTATATGTTCACAGAAAGTACATGTATGTATATGAAATGTGCAGATCTGCACTTGCTTCCCTCCTTGCTTGCTTGCATTTTACAACTTATCTTGGAAACCATATCATGTCAGGAAGGAAAGGACTTGAAATGAGTGGAGTCCAAGACAAGGTCAGTGCTACTGAGCGCCTGTGACAGCAAGTGCTCCAGTGTCCAGAAGACTGAGAAAGCTGCAGATTTCCTATTCAGCTTTCAATTCTTTTGTTCCTTTCACTGAAGAGAAAGAGAGGCAGGTTGTGATTGCCAGGAAGTTGAGGGTCATTAGAGGCCATTTTTCCCTTCTCTTTGAACTAACATTTGATGAACTGGTAACTATGACCTCAGGCCTGCAGTAGAAATTTATTTAAATAGAAAATGAGTCCCCAAACCTGAAAAGACAGATAGAATTGGGCTTCCGTTGGGATTCTGATCTTTTAAAAGTTTAATTCTTTGCTTTAAAAAGCTGTTTACTGTCATAACTATATCATCCATTATTTAATGAGAAGTCATATTTTCTAAGAATGACTTATGTGGGAAATCAATCTTCAACCTTAAAATAAAATTAGATATGAAAGAAAGCAGCTTGCTTACCAAGTGTCAGAATGTCAGACAGACCCAAAGCCTGGATACAATTAGCTCACGTAAGAAATGAGCAGGCAGATTTAAGTCCTCCGTTCAAAGATCACAGACCAGGATTTGCATTATGGCATAGTGGGTAAAGCTACCACCTGCAACACTGGCATCCCTTATGAATGCTAGTTTGAGTCCCAGCTGCTCCAATTATGATCCAGCTCCCTGCTGATGGCCTAGAAATGCAGCAGGAGATGGCCCATGTATTTGGGACCCTGCACCTACATGGGAGACAAAGGAGAAGCTCCTGGCTCCTGGCTTCAGTCGGGCCCAGCACTGGCTATTGCAGCCATCTGGGAAGTGAACCAACAGATGGAAGATCTCTCTGGCTCTCCCTCTCTCTTTGTAACTCTGACTTTCAAATACATTAATAAATATCTTACAAAATGGATCAAAGATCATACTTGCAGAAAAGTCAAGTTCATCCAACTAAGGAACCTGCATCTTTTAGAAGAACTTTTGTGGCTTAATGATTGTCCCTCTCAAAATCACCCTTGAAAATAAAGTAACCAAGGAGTGAGTGTTTGGGCTAGAGGTTAAGATGCCCATGTGCCACATCAGAGTATCTGAGTTTAGTGTCCAGCTCCAGTTTCCCACCAGTGCAGGCTTGTGAGGAAGTAGTGACAGATCAGGGAACTGGATTCTTGCCCCCCACATGGGATGTCTGGATTGTGTTCCCAGGGCCCAGCTTCAGCAGGGCCTGCTCCCAGCTGTTAGGGGCAAGTGGTGAGTAAATCAGCCCATGGAACAAGAGGAGTGCCCTCTCTTGTGTGCACTCTCTCTCTCTCTCCCCCTCCCTCACACTCTACCTTGCAAAATAAGTAAAATAGGATATTAAACTACAAACATTTAAACTTCTTGTAGCACCCAGTACAGGCAAAAACAATCTGTAATATAGTCCCTAAGTTCCTGAGATAGTCTTCAGTCTATATCATATATTAGAGAAATACAGGTGTTTTTTCTTTTTATTATCTACTTCAGATGACTTTAGCTAAGTCCTGAAGATAAAAGTAGATAAAATGGTAGCAAGATATTATAAGAAGTTGAATCTGCAGTATTTTTTTAATAATCAGATTAAATTCAGGGTACATTTCCTATCACACGAATTTCAAAGTGCTTAAAAACTGGGACAGAGTGTTTTTTTTTTTTTTTCAGCGATGTTACAAGAACTAACGTGGGTGGAAGGAAGGGAAGGAGAGGCAGCAGAAAAGGAAGGGCTGGAGGAAGAAGAGCAGGAAGGAGAGAGAAAAGAAGGGGGGAGGAAGACGAGGAGGCAGGGAAGGGGTGAGACACCAGGAGAGCTGCCTCCCCAAAGCCAAATTCCCCGAAGAAGCAAGGCTAGTGGAGACAGATCCTTGGCTTGCGAGAGGATGAAACAGACATTCTCCTTGGACTTCAAATTAGAAGATGAGTGTGTGTGCTCATTTTATCACATAGGAGGCAGCAAATTTTCTTAGAATACCCACCAGTGGGCCTCTGAGAATTACATCTCGAGGACACAGTGATTGCTACAAAAATAAACAAAAGCTTTTTGGTTTATTTCTCACTGGAAGAGAGCCTGGAAAACATTAAACTTTTTCAGAAGAGAAATCTAAGGCGCAAACTCCATCTAAGGAAAGATGAACTTGAACATCGGGGAGGTGGGAGTAGAAGACTGTTCCCACTATTTTTTTCCCTTCTTTTGTATTTCCTTTCCCTGATAATTTGGGGAATAACATCACGTCCTATACTCGTATTCCTCCAGACACTGTTAACTCTCTTAACCTTGTGTTCCTGCCTGGACGCAGCCTGCGATTCATAGTCTTTCCTCTACTCTACTTAATCTCTCTCTCAATATAGGTCACTCAAGTCAAAATTACTCAGTTATGGATAAAATACAACCCTCCACCAGAGGGACATATTTTTCTCAACATTCAAAGGGTTGCCTTTTTAACATGCCCCAGTGTTAATGAATGAAAGTTACATGCACAACTCTATGAGAAAGACTGTGACTGAGAAACCTGCTCTGCCTTTGACAATCAGCCATCACGTCTATTCATGTAAATCAAGACATAAGTGGCTTACAAGGAGCCATGATCGGACTCCTTGGTTTAAGCTAATGGTGAAAAGTGTGACTTCTCCATACTGGGGAAAAATCATACCAGCATTTATGGAAATGCCACAGCTGTTGCCTGGAACCTAGAAAGTGAGGGGTAAAAAGTTAGAAGGAGCTCTGTATCAAGTCCACATTGTAGTGTCACTGAACTTGGTCGTTCTTCATTTGAAATAATGACCTGCACTTCAGAGCAAGGAAGATTCACTTTGTTAGTGTATAGTTGTCACAACCGATGCATTCTTTTTTTTTTTTTCATTATCTCTCTCTTCTTGCTGCTTACAGAAGTTAGTAAGGCTTTTAGCTCAAATCTCAACTTGACTTTAAGTCACTGTAAATATGACTATTTTATAGATTTAGCAAGATATGAGGGGTCTCCAAAAAGTTCATGGAAAAATCATATTATTTGTCCATTCCATTTTCTGCAAACTATTCTTTAAAATTTTTAATTTAGGAGCCCGTGCCATGGCATAGTGGGTTAAGCTGACACCTGCAGCATTCACATCCCCTGTGGGCACCCATTCAAGACCTGACTGCTACACTTCCAATTCAGCACCCTGTACCTCGGAAAGCTCTGGAAGATGGCCCAAGCCCTTGGGCCCCTGCGCCCAAGTGGGAGACCTGGAAGAAGCTCTTGGCTCCTAGTTTCGAACTGGCCCAGCTCCAGCCTTCACAGCCGTTTGGGGAGTGAACCAGTAGATGGAAGACTTTTCTCTCTCTGACTCTACCTCCCACTCTCTAACACTGACTTTCAAATAAAGAAATAAATCTTTTAAAATTTTTATTTACTTTTATTTTCACTTTATTTTAAATACAGAGAGACAGAAATAGACAGAGTTCTTCCATCCACTGATTTATTCCCCAAATGGCTACAAACACCTGAGCTGGGCCAGGCCAACATAAGGAGCCTGGAACTTCAGTCTAGATCTCCCATATGGGTGGCAGGAACCAAAATACCTGAGCAATTACGTGCTGATTCCCAGAGTGTGCATTAGCAAGGAGCTGGATTATCAGCAGAAGAGCTGTAACTCAAACCAAGCGCTGTGACATGGGATGCTGGCACCCCAGGTGGTATGTTAACCATTGCACCAAACACCTACCTATTTTCAGCATGGAGAACCAATATAGAAATGCAAAATTAAGCATCTATCAGGTATTTAGCAAAGACTGCAACACAGGCAACTCTGATCAAAAACTTAATTTTGATACTACTGAAAAATCCGCTACACATTCCAGTTGCATACTACAGATACTATTAAGGAATTTTCATCTTTAAATCTTAATATTTTCCTACCAATGCAAAAACTACTTCAAAAAGTATGTAGAAAATGGATTTAAAAGATAAGTTTATTTTGCTGCCTTGCAGCGCCGGCACACCGGGTTCTAGTCCCGGTCAGGGTGCCGGATTCTGTCCCAGTTGCCCCTCTTCCAGGCCAGCTCTCTGCTGTGGCCAGGGAGTGCAGTGGAGGATGGCCCAAGTGCTCAGGCCCTGCACCCCATGGGAGACCAGGAGAAGCACCTGGCTCCTGCCTTCAGATCAGCGTGGTGCACTGTCCGCAGCGCGCCGGCCATGATGGCCATTGGAGGGTGAACCAACGGCAAAGGAAGACCTTTCTCTCTGTCTCTCTCTCTCTCTCACTGTCCACTCTGCCTGTCAATAAATAAATAAATAAACATAAAAAAATAAAGATAAGTTTATTTTGGTCAAAATTTTTTTTGAAACCTATGCATAGTTGTTTGTTACATAATCAAAAAATCATATTATCATTTTATTTACCTGTTGGAAAAACTAGTACTAAATACAGGCCACCAATTCAGCTCATGAACATTTCAGAGTGCTTTATTTTTTAAGAAAACTTTTATTTAATAAATATAAATTCAGAAAGTACAACTTTAGAATTATAGTGGTTTTCCCCCCATAACCACCCTCCCATCCACAAATCATCACATCTCCTATTCCCTCCCCCATCCCATTCTTCATTGAGATTCATTTTTAATTATCTTTATAAACAGAAAATCAATTTAGTATATACTAAGTAAACATTTCAACAGATTGCACCCACCCAGACACACAAAGTATAGAGTACTGTTTGAATATTAGTTTTACCATTAATTCTCATAATACAACACATTAAGGACAGAGATCCTACATGGGGAGTAAGTTCATAGTGACCCCTATTGTTGATTTAACAATTGACACTCTTATTGAGGTTCTTGTCATGAACTGCCAAGGCTATGGAAGCCTCTTGAGTCCACAAACTCCGACTTTATTTAGACAAGGCCATAATCAAAGTGGAAGTTCTCTCCTCCCTTCAGAGAAAGGTAACCTCCTTCCTTAATGGCCCATTCTTTCCATTGGGATCTCACTCACAGAGATCTTTCATTTAGGTCATTTTTTGCTACCATTTCTTGGCTTTCCATGACTGAGAAACTCAGAGTGCTTTATGACAGATAACTCATTCAGAGGCAGAACTTCCTTCAGGCAAAGAAGTATGTGGAATTCAACTGAAATGGAGCCAAGATCCCAACACTAAAATGCATGAGGGTTACCAAGTAACAGACTTTATTCTTAAGAACCTACACTCACTAATACACTCACTAATAATTCCATATACTCACTAATTAATTACTTATCCACATTTTTGACATATTTTTAAAAATATTATCTGAGACACAGAGCAATAGAAAGAGAGACAGACACAGAGAGCTCCCATCTGTGGGTTCACACTCTTGAATGGTGGCAATAACTGGGGATGGGCTGAAAGTGGGAGCCCAAAGCACAACCCAAGTCTCCCACATGTCTGGCAGGGACCCAAATACTTGAGCCATCATCAACTGCTGCACAGGGTCACGTTAGCAGGAAGCTGGAATCAAGAGATGGATCCAGAATTGAACCCAGGAGTTCTAATGTGGGATGTCAGCATCTTAACTGGCATTTTTACAGCTAGAACAAACACCCACCTCTTATCTTAGACACAATTTTATTAATTATTTCATTTCCCTGTACACAAGCTATTGTAAAAATGAATTATAAAAGGAAATGGAGGCTGGCATTTTGGCATTTGGCATTTGACATAGTGGGTAAAGCTGCCACCTGCAATGCTATTATCCCGTATGGGCACCAGTTCAATTCCTGGCTGCTCCACTTCCCAACGGTCTCCCACCTAATGGTCAAGAAAAGCAGTGGAAGATGGGCCACGTGCTTGGGCCCCTGCCACTCACGTTGGAGACACAGAAGAAAAGCCTGGCTTCTGGCTTTAGCCCAGCTCAGCCACCCAGAGAGTGAACCAGCAGATGGAAGGGCTCTCTCTGTCTCTCTCTCTCTCTCTCTCTCTCTCTCTTTGTAACTCTGACTTTCAAATAAACAAATCTTTTTTAAAAAAAAGATGGAAGAGAGCTGTGTCAAAAAGAGGTATCAAATACTGAAGGAAAGGATGGAAAATAATATAACGTCTGATACAAGTATTCAACAGCACAGCTCTGTAGGAAGTATAAAAGGCAGCTCAAGACACCTGCATTGTCCACATGGTTCAACAATAGTAAAAATTATAACCCTAGATATCTTACACACAACATGAAATTCTGTTCAAACCACTATTTAAGGTGGTGAGAAAAGCTGTAATTCATTGTAGCAAGGTTTTCATTTTGTAACTAAGTTTTGTGGTTATTGCAGTTAACATTTTGCTCACAGGAGAGATAACTATAATTAGCTAAGCAAGTCACCTGTGAAGACAAGGACTTCTCAGTGACCTAAGGTAAACAAAGTTACTGTGCTGTTCTCTGATAATGAACTATAGGGAACCAACTTCATTGAACAAATACTGAGCCCCTACCCCAGGAAGACATTTACTAAGGAAGTTGCAATTGGAAAGAATAACCTCATTGTACACATTAAATATATAATCCATTGAAGTATTTACTTATCCAATCACTAATGGCAATGGTCATTACCAATGTTTCATGCCCAAGTCTTACATACTTCTCATTCTACCAGAACATAGCTTAAAGAAATAAAATGGGCAATAACTGTATAATGAACCCTTCTTGGGCACTAGCTAAATTTCAAGCCTGGTTATCAGCCCTTTACAACTCATTTAAATCTCTCCATCTTCTGCAAACAGGGACAACTGCTATCCTTATTTTAAGGAGAAGAAACTCAGAGATATTAGGAAACTTGCTCAGGGTCCCCAAGTCTGAGTAGCTAACAGTATTCAAATGTCAGTTTCCATAAATAGGTCAACCATATAACCCTGGCCATCCCACATCTGGGAATTTACCCAAGAGAAATGAAAACAGCATATAAAAGAGTGATCTGTACTCCCAAGTTTATTGTGCTCAATTCACAATAGCTGATGATTGGATAAAGAAATTATATATACATATATATATTAAAGAAATATATATATGTATATATATATATAGAGAGAGAGAGAGAGAGAGAGAAAGAGAGAGAGAGAGAGAGAGAGAAATACTACTCAGATGAAAAAAGAATGAAATCCTTACTTGCTACAAAATGGATGCAACTGGAAACCATTATTCTTTGTGAAATAAGCTAGTACCAAAAAGACAAATACCACATGTCTCCCTTGATCGGTGACAACAAATAGAGTATCAGTGTTAGGTAGAAAGTCAGAAATTGAGCTTGTGTGTGTATGGGACAGGCCTAAAGACCAGCACCGACTGTGGAAGCTCCAGAAGCCCAGCATCTTGCACTTCAAAGTTCTGCTCAGACCCTGATAATTTTCCAGGAGGTCCCAGCCCTTACCCCAAGGAAAGCTCCCAGAATTCTTTCTCCTCAGGACCAAATGGGTTACCTGACCTGATAACACGGGGCAATAAAACTTTCTCAGATGCCCTAAGGGAAGCCCCTCTACTCTGCTGCTCTGCCAGCAAATCTGGGGAGGAATTTGCTAATTTTTACCCAACTAACCCTTCCACTTGGACCTCCCATCCTTTGTCCTGGAGGAGAGAGGAGTGGGTAAACATTCTCTTAAAAACATAGGGAGTTCAAACAGACTGTGCACTCAGCTTTCTGCCTCTCTACTGAGCCACCCGCCTGGCCTGCCCAGCTGTATTCTCTCCATTCAACCATGTAACCTTGCTTTCCCCTCTCCCCCCACACCACCACCCGTCCGAGTGACTGGGCACTCTGTCTGTCCCTTCCATTCCGATGAATGTCCTATCCCCAATAAAGCCTTATCACTCTGCTCTCCATCTCATGCCTGAATTTTTTTCTACCTTGAAGACAAGAAACCCACAGCTTCTACGGCCTTTCCTCCAGTGACATCATAAATGTAATATATAGGAGTGAAATTGACATTTTGAGATTTGATGATTGTTTATAGTCCTACTCTACTGATGAGGAACAGTGATTTTGTTTTTTTTTTTCTTTCTTCTTACTATTTGTTGAACTCTTTTACCTAGTGTAGGGTTAACCTTATGAGTATAAAGTAAAATGAAAGTAGATCACTGTAAAAATTAAGAGAGGGAATAGGAGAGGAAGGAGGAGGAAGAGTGGGAGCACGGGTGAGAGGGTTGGGTGGCAACTATCACCATGTTCCTAAATCTGTGCATATGAAATGCTTGAAATGTATATACCTTAAATTAAAAATATAGACAGGAATAAAATAGCTTGGAGCTTAATAAAATTAATAAAATATTACAAGGAGGCCGGCACCATGGCTCACTTGGTTAATCCTCTACCTGCGGCGCCGGCACCCCAGGTTCTAGTCCCAGTCGGGGCACCAGATTCTGTCCCAGTTGCTCCTCTTCCAGTCCAGCTCCCTGCTGTGGCCCAGGAAGGCAGCAAAGATGGCCCAAGTGCTTGGACCCTGCATGGGAGACCGGGAGGAAGCACCTGGCTCCTGGCTTCAGATCAGCGCAGCACCGGCCATAATGGCCATTAGGGGAGTGAACCAATGGAAGGAAGACCTCTCTCTCTCTCTCTCTCTCTCTCTCTCTCTCTCATTGTCTAACTCTGCCTGTCAAAAAGAATCTTACAAGGAAAGTATCCAAAAAAGTCAGTTTCCTAGAGAGAGAGAGAGGGAAGATGAGGGGTAAGTTACAGGTAAGGATTCTTAAAAGATTTATAAATCAAATGTTTTAAGTATTGTGAAGGCAAGTTACCCTAGACACAGGACTGTCATCATTGTATGGCTAAGTTTAAACAGGCCTCTGAAACGCTCCAAAAATTGTCATAGTTTGTTCCAAGGGTGTAAATGCAAGAGAACTTCAAGGTTTGTGGGAAAATAGCACTAAAATATGAGTTTATTCTGAGGCAAAATTAGAATCTTAAACCCCTGCAGTTTTTACCTAATATCCATTTTCCATGAACTTTCTGAAGACCCTGTGTGTGGACTTCAAGAAGTTTTGCACTACACAAACTTAGCTTTTGATTCCACTTGCCATGAACATTTTGATTTGCCCCTGTATTTCCTATCACCAGGTCAAATGCAAACTGTCTCAATGATCTGAAAGCTGGTAATATCAGAATGCCTTGCATGCAAGGGCCTGGGGCCTTTTCATTTAAATCTGGTTTCACATGCAAAATTCAAAATTGACCATCTTATTGCAGCATGAGAATTGAAATGTCAATAAATAGGAAAATAGAGACACTAAGACATGTAAACGATTGTGTATCTCAAAATAAAATGGTTCTTGCTAAAAACCAAAACTTGAAACACTGAATAGTTTTGGACGTAAATAACAGAAACCAAATCATCTCAGACAAAGTAGGCAGCAAAAAGATGTTTTCATTCCCTCACAAAGCACAAAGCGATAGATTCGAGTGACTTCAGAAGCCTGGGGCTCCCCTGCATGCATTTTTTTCCCAGGTTGTGCAGGATTCAGTCTCAGGCTGGCTTTCCCACAAGGAACAGAAAACAGCAGCAAGTAGCTCCCAACATTCACCTTCATCAATGAGTCTCATGTAAGATTCTAAATGGCCTGGCTTTGATCCAGGGGTTCTTGCTTACCCAGCAACTGCAGCCTAGAGATCAAACACACTGCTGAACCCTGTGTGAGTGCCTGCCTGGTATTACCTCTCTCTCCAGGATCTCATTGACTGGTGAAAGGGCATGTGTGTGAGGAAAATAGGATGCTTTGTTACCCAAAGAATGGAGAAGGCATGATAGACAGGCAGGAATGAAATGTGACTACTGCAACAGTGATGCACTTCCTCCACGAGAAAGCTCAGATATCATGTATGGTAACCACTATGTTGGATAATTGCCCCTCAGCATCTCTGGGGCACTGGGTCCAGGACACCCAAGGATACAAAAACCCAAGGAGGCTGAAGTGTCTTATATAAAATAGGATAGAGTTTACTTACAACCTATCATTAGCTTCCTATATACTTTAGATCATCTCTAGATTATTTATAATATCTCATGGAGAGTAATTATGCTGTATTGCTTAGGGAATAATGGCAGGCAGTGAAAGTCTGTATGTGTTTACAGCAGATCCATTTTTTTTTTCCTGAGTATTTTCAAGCCATTCAGTTGAGTTCACAGATAAGGAATCCACAGATACAGAGGCTTAAGTATTGATGACTAATTATGCATCAATCACTATGCTAAGGATAAAGGGTCTTCAAACAGTTCGTGGAAATGTGTATTATGAAAATACTATGCATGCATTTCAAAGTTTTGTTTGCATCAAAACTTATCCTGTAATTTCATTTCCAGGAACTTTTGGAAACACTCTCATATTTCATGCAGCTCAATTCATTTAATCCTTACAACAGTACGGAGGTAGACACTACTGCTATTATTTCCAGGAATGATATACAGTTATGCACTAATTAACCTATACCAGGCGTTTCTACCAGGGCTTTTTATAATTGAATAGTGATTATTTCAATTGACCAATTCCCATGTCAAATTATGTAATGTAGTTTGAAAAATGAATCCTGGTTATTTCCAATACTTTCCAAAGCAACTGACACGCATAAAGCACCACAATTCTAAAAACTAAACTCAGGAAGTATGAATTCAATAAGAATATAATAACTCTGTAAATATTACACTTTAGTAGTGCTAATCATTTCTGAGCATACAAATAAACACTAGAGTCATTTTTACTAATAAATACTAGAGTCATTTTTATAATTTAAAAACTTTGCTAAAGTATAATGTACACATAATAAAAATGCACAAATTTTAAGTGCCCAGTTTAATGAATTTGGCCCAAAGTTTACAGCTTTGTAACTATCACTGACCTAAACAGTGAATATTTCCTTCATTTGCATCAAGTTTTTCCTCATTCTTTGTCATCAATTCCCTCTCTTTACTCCTGGCAACCATCAATATACTTTCTGCTTCCAAGATTTTTCTAGTATTTCACATGTAAGTAGCCATGAAGTATTCAATTATTCATATCTGGAGTCTATCGTTCAGCATGACAATGTTCATCCACAAGTATGGTGAGAGTTACCTATATTGTTGCACCTATGAATGGTTCATTCTTTTATATTGCAGAGCAGTTTTATATTATTTGTTTATACCACATTTTTATTATCTAAAATGGTTGATAAAAATTTTGGTTTGCTCTAATAATTGATGTTATAAATTTTTCTCAAGTAGATACCAGGAAAGAAATACCATAAAACAAGCATATTTTAACATGTAAGCAAATTTCAATTCATTTCCCAAAGCATGTAACGAGCAATTGCTTAACATGCTGCACCACAATGCCAGCCCTGAGATTTCTTTCTTGATACCGATTTCAGCAATACCGTTCTTCATGTATACAGATGCTACTGCTCTTTGTACATTGATGTTACACCCTGTGACTGCCCTAAACTCATGCATCAGTCCTTCAGCATTTTGCTAAAGTGCCCAGTGTTTTCCTTGTACAAAATCATGTCGTCTGCAATCATGGATATTTTGACTTCCTCCTTTCCAGTTTCAATGCCCTTTTACTTCTTCCTCTTCATTAACTGCTTTTGTTAATAATTCCAATAATACATTGAGTAAGAGTAGCAAAAGTGAACACCCTTGTCTCATTCTAGATTTGAAGGGAAGTGGCTCCAGTTTTTTCCCATTCATTTTGATAGCGGCAGTGGGTTTAGAATACATAGCCTTTAAAATTTTGAGATATGTTCTTCCTATACCTAATTTGTTGGGAGTTTTTTTTTTTTTCAGAGATAAATTGCTTTAAAATTTTGAGGAAACAATCTGTCATTTTGTTTCTTTTCTGGCTCATGCTTTTTGTATCATACATAAGAAATCTGGTTAAACCTAAAACACAAAGTTCTCTCCTCATCTTGCCCAGAGGTTTTCTGGTTTTTGCTTTCGCATTTGGTTTAGGAACGGTTTCCTTTCCTTTGAGAATAATGTAAAATAAGGGTGGAGATTTTCCACCCACACAGATTTGCAACTATATTATTTTCCATGGCTGTTGTAGCAAATTGACATGAATTAATGATCAAGACAGCATCATTTTTTTTCATCTTATTTTTGGTGATAGGTTAACAATTCAAAATAAATGTCTCACTGAGTCAAAAATCAAATGGTCAGTATGGCTGTATTTATTTCGGGAGCTCTAGGGGAGAATCCGTTTCCTTGCCCTTTCTAGCTTCTAGAAGGAGCTCATAGCCAATGGCTCATGGCCACCTTCTTCCATCTTTAAAGCCTATGTCTAGAAGGAAATATAATTTCTCCTCAATCCTCCCGAGTTCTGGGTTGGAACAGATTCCTGTACCAAAAAATAGAGTATCAAGAGGAGCAGCAGCAAGTTTATCAGAGCACATCACATGAAAAAAAACCTCACCAAGCAGTGGCTTAGCACTCTTGCATCTATAGGATCTTCCGGAAAGAAAAATACATTTTAGAGAAGTGATAAGACAGAGAAGAACAGTTTACGGCTCCAGGGATGGGAAACTGTGCAAAGATGAGTGTATGGCAGTAAACCAATGGGGCAAAGCTGGTTTCTGAGTTTCTTGGGTTTCACATTCAAGCTGTTAAGGGTGGTCTCTAGGAAAGCAGAAGTGGTACTGCATCTTCTGAATAAAAAGAGATCTTCTTCAGATTGCTGCTGCTTCATATAAAAAAGAGTGATTTGTTAATTTGAAAGGCAGTATGACAGGAAGAGAGGGAGAGACAGAGATTGATCTTCCATTTGCTGGTTCACTGCCCAAATGACCACACTAGTCAAGGCTAGGCCATGGGCTAGGCTGAAGCTAGCAGACATGGTCTCTGTCTGGGACTCCCACATGGGTGGCAGAAGCCCAAGCACTGGGGCCACCTTGCGCTGATTGTCCAGGAACGTGAGTAGGAAGCTGTCTCAGAAGCTGAGCAGCAGAGATTCAAACTGGCACTGCAGTGTGGGATGCTGCCATCACATCTGGCTGCGTCAGAACACTGGCCCCTGTTTGCTGTGTAATAACATTTAGCTAAAGAATATTTATGTCATAGAGGCAGACTCTGCGGTGACACCATCTGGTTTCCCTCACTAGTAACATCGGGGCCAACCTTTCTTATTCTGCCATCTTTCAGGTTCTCTTCTGCTTCCTCTTCCTTTCCCAAGGATACTTGCAATTATACTGGGACCACATGGATAATCCGATATAATTTCCCAAAATTCAACTCAGCTATTGGCAGCTTCCACCCTCTTTGCCATATAACCAAGCATATTCAGAGGTTCTGAGAATTAGAATATGGAAATCTTTTGGAGTGGGAGGACATTATTTTGCCCACCACATCAACTATACCAGGTTCTGTTCCCACTGAACTGACTTTACACCTTTCTTGAAAATGAATTAACCATCTGCGCATGAAACTATTTCTAGTCTCTATTCTGTTCCTCTAGTTTGTCTATTTTAAAAACAAGACCACACTGTTTTTGCTCAACGTAAATTTACACTGAGTCTTGAAATCAGGTAATATAAATCTTTTAACACTGTCTTTTTTTCAAAATTCTTTTTGCAACATGTAACTTTAGTGTTTCTATTTAATTTAGAAATTTTGTGTCACTTTCTACAAAACTTCTGATGAAATATTTATTGGAATTGCATTGATTTTATGTGCCAGTTTGAGAACTAACATCTCATCATTATGGAGTCTTCAGATTTAAGAATATGGAACCTCTCTCCACTTATTTAGGACTTCTCTAATTTATCTAAGCAAAGCTTATAATCTTAGCATACAGGTCTTACACTTCCTTATACATTTATTCTAAAGGGCAGTTTGTCTAACTTGCCATTATAACTGCAATTATGCTTTTAATTTTGTTTTCCAGTTGCTGATAACTGGCATTAGAAATAAAGTTCATTTTTCTATATTGACATTTTGACCTGTAAAGTAATTAAGCACTCTTGTTCTAATGGTTTTTTAAAGGCATGCTTTGTGATTTTCTATGTTCATGACAAGCTTTTCTCTAAACTGGATGCCTCTTATTTCTTTCTTCTGCCTCATTTGGACTCCCAGTACAATACTGAATGGGTACAGTAAAAGCAGACATCCTTGAATCATTCTAGATTTTTAGTAAAGCTTATATAGTTTTGACTAAGCACATCACTTATTGTAAATTTTGTGTAGCTGCTGCTTAACAAATTGAAAATGTATTTTGTCTAATGCTAGTTTCATCAACTTTTCATCATGGAATATATATTACTTTTTAAAATATTTTTCTTCTCCTATTGTGATGACCAAGGATTTTTTATCCTTTATTCTATTAATATGATAAATAACATTAATTGATATTTGAATATTAAGCACTTCTTGAATTCCCGGGATTAAACCCTCTGGCTGGTAATGAGCTACTCTTTTATGTGTGTCTATTTTTTTTTTTTTTTTTACAGGCAGAGTGGACAGTGAGAGAGAGTGTCTATTTTGATTTAAGAATTTTTTCATCTATATTTGTGATATATACTCATATACAGTTTTCTATTCTCGATATTTTTGAAAACTTACTTATTTGAAAGACAGAGTTATACAAAGAGATGGAGACACAGAGAGAGAGAGGTTTCCCTTTCACTGGTTCCAGCAATAGCCAGGGCTGGTCTAGGCTAAAGCCAGGAATTAGGATAATTATCTGGGTCTCCCACATGAGTAGCAAGGGCCCAAGCAATTGGGCCAATTTCTCCTGCTTCCTAGTCACATTAGCAGGGAGTTGAATTGGAAGCACAGCTGCCAGGATTTGAACCAGTGCCCATATGGGATGCCAGTAATGCCAGTAGCGACATGCCACAACCTGGGCCACTACTCTTGAAATATTGTAATCTAATTTTAAATCAGTCTAACAAGTTTCCTATAAAATGTGTTGGTAGCCCAAGTACTTGGGCTCCTGCACCCACATGGGAGACTAAGATAAAGCTCCTGGCTCCTGGCTTTGGTGTGGTGCAATCTTGGCCATTGTGGCCATCTGGGGAGTGAACTAGCAGATGGAAGACTCTCTCTCTCTCTCTCTCTCTCTCTCTCTCTCTCTCTCTCTTCCTACTTCCTTCCCTCACTCTCCCTCTTCCTCTCTCTATGCCTCTCCCTCTCTGTAACTATGCCTTTTGAATAAATTTTTTTTGCCTTTTGAATACATTTTAAAGATCTTTTCTAAAAAATAAAATATATGAAAGGACGTGCCTGGTTTACATGCACATATTGCATCATTTAAAAATAAAAAGAAGATGTGCTGGGAAGTAGATCTCTCCTTGGAAACAGTTTGTGTAAGATTTACTTTCTTCAATGTTTGTAAGACTCATTAGTGAAGTCACATATTCATACAGTTTTCTTTACTGGAGCATTTTGAAACCAAAAATTCCATGTCTTTATTGAATCCAGAGTTGGGATTGGTACTGTGGCTAAGCAGATTAAGACTCCACCTGCAGTGCTGGCATCCCATATGGGCACTGGTTCGAGTCCCTGCTGCTCCACTTCTGATCCATCTCTCTGCTAATGTGCCCGGGAAAGTAGTGGAAGATGGCCCAAGGGCTTGGCACCCTGCACCTGTGTGGGAGATCTGAATGAAGCTCCTGGATCGTGGATTCTTTCTATTCTTTTCTCTCTGTTACTCTATTTTTCTAATAAATAAACAAATATTTTTTTAAAATTGAGCCCAGGGTTATTTGAATGTTATTTTTATTTATTTTTGGATGCTGTATTTCTTTTTGAAGCTGTTTTGTGAAAACATAATATTTCTCTCATCTTTATTACTTTACTACTTCTATTTACTGAATTTAGTTTACTCTTTTTTACTAGCATCCTATGGTGCAAGTTTAGATTTTTACTTGAGTTGATTTTTTTAAATACAAGCATTTAAATATATAAAAGTGCTTCTGGCCGGCGCCACTGCTCAATAGGCTAATCCTCGACCTGCGGCGCCAGCATACCGGGTTCTATTCCCTGACAGGGTGTCAGATTCTGTCCCAGCTGCCCCTCTTCCAGTCCAGCTCTCTGCTATGGCCCGGGAGTGCAGAGGAGGATGGCCCAAGTGCTTAGGCTCTGCACCCCATGGGAGACCAGGACAAGCAGCGGCCACTGTGGGGTGAACCAATGTAAAAGGAAGACCTTTCTCTCTGTCTCTCTCACTGTCCACTCTGCCTGTCAAAAAAAAAAAAAAAGTGCTTCTGAGATACATTAGCTGTATTTCACAAAATTTAATGTTTTATTCTCATGTTTATTCCATTCAAAATATAGTCTAGATTTTTTTAAAATGTGTTTTCTTTTTACTATAGTGAAGTACATACAATCCAAGATTTACCATCGTAAGTATCCTCATTTTTTTTTCTTCAGAGATTACCCATCTCTAAATGCAGTATTCAGTGGCACTAAACACTCAAATTTTTGTGCCGCCAGCACTGTTATCTATGTCCAGGATTTCCCATCTTCGCAAAGTGAAGTCTGTACTCACTGAACAGTAACTCCCCATGTCTCTTTCCCACCAGCTTCCAGCAACCACTGCTCCGGTTTGTCTCCACAAATTCTGCATAAATGAGCCCCAAAATGTGTGCTTTTCTTATTTTACTTCGGATCGTGTCATCAAAGTTCACACATGTCATGACGTGTATCTGAATTGTCTTTCTTTTTCAGGCTGGAAATATTCCTCTCCCTGCGTGTATGTGTGTGTGTGTACTACGTTTTGCTTATCTGTTCATCCATGAGTAGACATTTAGGTTATTTCCATCTTCCGGCTATCGTAAATGAAGCTACCATGAGCACAGGTACATAAATACCTCTTCAAAGTCTGTGCTGTCAGCTCTTGGCTGTGCACCCAGAAATAGAATTTTAATTTCCTTTAGAATGGAGAACTATTCATAAGTGAAGAATTATTTATAAATATATATTTTCCAAACATTCGGATGATCATTAGTTATCTTTCAGTTATTAATTTCTAATTTAATTATATTAAAAACACTCTACATGACTTAAATATTTCAGCATTTATTGACACTTGTTTTATGGTCTTGCATTGGCTGTGTCTTAGTAAGCACTCCTGTGTTCATAAAAACAATTTATATTCTGATGATTAAGTTTGCACTATTTTATAAATATCACTTTGGTCAGGTTAGTGCATATTTTTATTTTATTTTATTTATTTGAAAGATAGAGTTACAGAGAGAGGTAGAGACAGAGACAGAATCAGAGAGAGAGAAACCTTCTATCCACTGGTTCACTCCTCAAATGGCTGCAATGGCCGGAGCTGAGCCAATCTGAAGCTAGGAGCTGGGAGTTTCTTCAGGGCAGGGGCCCAAGGACTTGAACCGTCCTCATTAATGTGCCAAGCACATTAGCAGGGAGCTGGAGCAGAAATGGAGCAGCTGGGACTAGAATTGGTGCCCATATGGGATGTTGGCACTGCAGGCAGGGGCTTTAACCCACTGTGCCATGGCATCAGCCCCTCAAGATTTTTTATATTTCTACTGATTTTTTCCTGTCAATTAATGAAAGACATGTTTTGACACTTCTAACGTGCCTGCAAATAATAATTAAATTGTCTATTATCTTTCCAGACCTATCATTTTGTTGTCATTCATTGTATGGAGTTCTGCCATCCAGTTTAAAGACTACTAAAATCTACCTGTTATACTGATTTTTTTTTTTATTAAATACCACTCTATCACTCTTTGTCTCTAATATGCTTTGTTTGAATAACTTACATGGCATTACTATAACCATTGCCTCTTTTTTGGAATAGTACTTTTTTTTTAACTATTATTTAATAAATATAAATTTCCAAAGTACAACTTTTGGATTATAGCTGTTTTTCCCTCCATAACCACCCTCCCACCCACAACCACATCCATCCCATTTCCCACTCCCTCTCCCATCCCATTCTTCACCAAGATTCATTTTCAATTATCTCTATATACAGAAGATCAACTTGGTATATACTAAGTAAAGATTTCAACGGTTTGGCATAGTACTTCTAACAGAACAAATTTCTTTAATTTATAAAGGGCTCAAACAAATCAGTCAAAATGGTAAAAATTGGCAAAGTGTAAATGAAGAGGCAGTTTATCAGAAAGATGTAATAAATCAAAAAACATAAAGAACACATTCAACTTCACTAAAATCTAAAGAAATGCAAATAACAACATCAATAATATATTATTATGCCCCAGTTAGATAAAAAAAATAAAATGTTAATGACACTCTGTTAAAAATGTGGGCAAATAAACACTCATCACTTTGAAACACAAGTCCTCAACCACTTTCAGAATTCTTGACATAAACTGATTCATATTGATAATGTACAAAACATGTGACTCAACAGTTTGAAGGGAGGAATTAGCCGCCTAAATAATAACAACAAAATGCTTAGTAGAGCTAGTGTTTAGCCTGGCACTTGAGTCTCTCCTATTCCGCGCTGAGTTGCCTGGGTTTGATTCTGGGCTGTAACTTCTAGTTCCAGCTTCATATTCCTACAGACCCTGGAAGGCGACAGTGATGACTCAAGTAATTGAGTTCTTGGCACCCATGTGGGAGATCTGGACTGAGTTTCCAGCTCAGCTTCTGTCCCAGCCCACTCTGACATGATATGGGCATTTGGGGAGTGACCCCACAAGAGCACCCTCTCTCTCCCCTCTCAAACAAATAAATATTAAAATATTTGAAAAGGAGGGCTGGCAATAATAATAATTGCAGGTTAAGACACTGCCTGCAATACTGGCATTCCATACTGGTATTGCTTTAAGTCCCAGATGCTCCACTTGCAATCCAGCTTGCTGCTAATGCACCTAGGAAAGCAGGGGAAGATGGCCCAAGTACGTGGGCCCCTGCACACTATGGGAGATCCAGATAAAGCTCCTGGCTCATGGTTTTAGTCAGGCCCACTCCCCACAGTTGCAGCCATTTGAGAAATGAACCAGTGAGAAGTTCTCTCTCTCTCTCTCTCTTTCTTTCTCTCTCTCTCTCTAACTCTGACTTTCAAACAAATAAAATAAATCTTAAAAAAAAAAAAACTTGAAAAAGTACATAAGATATAATTAACAGTATGTTTGCTGAAATATTTTAAGTTGTTTTTAATTTGATTGTATTTCTAATTTGCAATAATGGTATATATTTTAGGGGATATAATGTGATGTTATAACATGTGTATACATTGTGGAATGATCAAATCAAGTAAATTAGTATATCCACCACCTTATATACTTATTGCTTTGTGGTGAAAATATTTACAATCTACTCTTCTAGAATTTTTAAATGTACAATACTTTATTATAAACTGTGGGTAAGCCTGCTGTGCAGTAGTGCACTAGCTGTTCTTGTCTAACTGAGACTGTGTGCTTTGTGACCATCTTTCCATTCCTTCTCCATACTTTACTTTCTCACTCAACTATTGGAAACATCTTCATACTCATCTGAGTTGAACTACTTTGTATTTCCCATAGAAGAGAAATCATGCACTGTTTGTCTTATGTGTGAGTTATTTCACTTATTATAATAATATAACATAATGTCTTTCGGGTCCATCCTCATTGTTCCAAATAACAGGATTTCCACCTCTCTAAATGTTGAATAACATATCATTGTGTATATTTACCACATTTTCTTTATTCACATAGTCATCTGAGGAGCACCTAGGTTGCTTTCATATCTTGGGCCATTGTGAAAAATGCCATAGTGAAAATGGCAGTGCAGAGATCTCAAACATACTGGTTATATAACCTAAAAGTGATATTGTTGGATCTTATGGTGATTCTAGTTATAGTGTTGTAAAGAACTTCTCTATTATATTCTGCAATGACTGTCCTAATTTAAATTCTCACCAGCAGTGTACAAGGATTTTCTTTTCTTCACATCTTGGCCACAGTTGTTATTTCTTGACTTTTTTAAATAGTTATTCAAGCAGGTGCAAGCTGATATTTCACTGCTTTCTAAACTTGCATTTCCTTAGTAGTTAGTGATGTTGAACATAGTCTCTGTATTTTGAACATTTGTGTACATTCTTTTGAGATAAGTTTGTTCAACTGATTTGCCTCTTTATTAATGTTTTCTTGTTATTGAGTTGAGTTCCTTATGTATCTTGGATATATTTTGGATACCTTATCAAATATATGGTGTAAAGATATATTCTCCCATTCATTTGTGTCTCCTCACATTGTTTCTTTTATTGTACAGAAACTTTTCAATTTGATATAATGCAGTTGTCTGTTTCTGCTTTCACTGAGTATACTTGTGGGGACATACCCAACAAATAATTGTCTAGACCAGTGTCATGAAACTTTGCATCTGTTTTCTCCTAGTGGTTTTACAGTTTCCACTCTCAAATTTAAGTCTTTGATCCATTTTTAATTGACTTGTGTATATGGTGTGAGGTAGGTCTCTAGTGTCATTCTTCTGCATGTGGATATCCAGTTTTGTCAACAGCATTTGTTTAAAAGACTATTCCATTCTGTGTTCTATGTTCCTTGCACCTTTGTTGAAATCAATTGACTGCAAATTTATGTCCTTATTTCTGTGCTTTCTGGTCTACCCCACTGCATAATATGTCTTTTTTTTTAAGCTACTATCATGCAATTTTGATTACTACAGCTTTCTAATAGATTTTGAGGTCAGGTAATGTAATGCATCCAGTTGATTATTTTTTGCTACATCTTGTTTGTTTTGATTGTCTTGGATCTTTTGAAGTTCCATATGAATTTTAGGATTTTTTTTCTGTGAAAAGTGACATTAGAATGTTGATAGGGCTTGCATTCATTTTTAAAATAGATTTCGTTTTAACAATGTTATTTTTTCCAATCCATGAACCCAGAATATCTTTCCATTTATTTGTGTCTTCTTCAATTTTTTTCAACAATGTTTTATAGTTTCCATTATGCAGATCTTTTGCCTTTTTGGTTTAACTTAACTCCAAGTATCTTTGACATTATTGGAAATGGAATTTTTTTCCCTTAAATTCTTTATCACATAAGCTTGTTGTTCATGTTTAGAAACACTCCTGATTTTGTATGTTTATTTTGTTTTCTCAGTGCATTAATTGAATAGCAAAAAATGGGAATATAACTAAATATCCATTAAAAAAAGAAGATGAGGCAAATAAATTATGGCACATATCTACAAGAATTTCAAGTTGACACTGAAATGATGTGGCTTTCGACAAAAAACTGTAACATACTGTTACTTCTTAGAAAAAGTTATAAAATATTATGTTTGATATATTTTGATATTTTGGACAAACTAACAAAAATACTCTGCGTACGTGTTTATTTCTAGAAAATGTTTTCACATGAGTAGGTTCATGTGTTCAACACTACAGTCAATGAAGCTACTCAAAATCTCCTTCATCTCAAGAATTCCATGATGATCAGATCCAGTTTCCTTCTGCACACAACTCTCTTTAACACATGGTGATGACCAGCCTGTACTCCCTTTCTGCAATTTTTATCAGCTAATGATATTGCATGAATGGGAATTTTATATCATACAACATTCCGAAATTGACTCTGTTTAGTTAATATAATCCTCAGAAATTCATTCAAGTTGTGGCATTTATCAGTAATTATTTCCTTCCTTCTACTGAGTAGTTTTCCATGGAACAAATGCATCACAGATTTTTAAGCCATTCACATGATAAGGATATCTGCATTTCTCCAGTATTGAACTATTATAAATCAAGTTGCCATGAAAATTGGTGTACAGGGTTTTATAGAATATATAAAAGACTTTCAAAGAACAATAAAATGGGTAACAGACATGTTGAGACAAAAATGGAAGTCCTTTAGAACCATTTTTGCAAGAGGAATTAACTGATCTATTTACATTGCCATTATTGTATTTCCCACTCATGTAACTTTCAATCATTTTTATTATAGAAACACATAGCATGAAAATGTATAGAAAATATTTATAGCACAAGTACAATGTAAGTGGAATTTAATGATAGATTTAAATAGTGTACTATCAAAACCACAAACAGGCTATATGTAAATAAAAGACTAGAAATTAAGACACTCAAAGATAAAATCATTATTAATGTTAATAGTAACATGAATAATTTTTCTGTTTTCCGTTTTTTTTTTTCACTAATTGGTGGTTATAAAGTTATCTTCTGTAATTACTAAAATATTTTATTTTGCTATATTTTAGAATTGCTGAAAATGTGTTTCTCAAAGAAGTAAGTGAAAACTTCAATCTGAATACCATGTATAGCCACAGGTATTTCTGTCTATTCCTTGTATTCAAGTTTGATAAGGTAATGTATTTCCTTAAATCTCCTGAAATCCCAAGTAACTACAGAAAAGGAGTGCATGGAGCTTTTTTCATGATAAACAAGCGTTTAAGTAATGATTCTTACTTAATTTAAAGATGTCACCCATATGTAGATAACATACACACAACATATTATTAACTATACTAATATCACATGAAAGATAGGAACAGGTTTCAACTGTATCCTAAGTAAGGCCTTTAAGATTTGTCTCTTGGGGCCAGCGCCGTGGCTCACTTGGTTAATCCTGTGCCTGCAGCGCCTGTATCCCATATGGGTGCTGGGTTCTAGTCCCAGTTGCTCCTCTTCCTGTCCAGCTCTCTGCTGTGGCTGGGGAAGGAGGATGGCCCAAGTGCTTGGGCACCTGCACCCGCATGGGAGACCAGGAGGAAGCACCTGGCTCCTGGCTTTGGATCAGCGTAGTACTGGCCATAGTGGCCATTTTGGGGGTGAACCAACAGAAGGAAGACCTTTCTCTCTGTCTCTCTCTCTCTCACTGTCTAACTCTGTCAAAAAAAAAAAAAGATTTGTCTCTTAAAATATTAAAATTAGTATGGGATCAAGGGAAAACACATCTCAAGAACTTTAACAGGAGTCGGCACTGTGGTGTAGTAGGTTAAGCCTCCATCTGTGGTGCCAGCATCCCATATCACAGCTGCTCCACTTCCAATCCAGCTCTCGGCTATGGCCTGGGAAAGCAGTAGAAGATGGCCCAAGTCCTTGGACCCCTACACTTGCATGGGAGACCTGGAGGATACTCCTGGCTCTGGGCTTTGCATTGGCCCATCTCTGGCCATGGCAGCCATTTGGGGAGTGAACCAGTGGATGGAAGAGCTCTCTCTGCCTCTCAAATAAATAAATCTTCAAAAAAGTTTTATCCAAATATGAGACATATTTTGAGTAGGACATTTCAAAAGGAAGTTTCATACACAACAAATAAAAATTAAGTAATGAACTAAAACTTTTATGGACACTTAAGCAAATTCTCTTAGAATAAGCTGGGCCCTGGGCAACTCTTTCTTAATTTGCTAATGATGATGCATTCAAGCTATTGAGTTAATTAGAATTTCCTGTATATACAGCTGAACATTCTGGATTTGGCTTAGACAAATCCATATTATCTATTTTAAAAATTTATTTCGGTTCATTTTTCCCCTAGGACCAACAAAGATATCTGTTCTCCCTCCAAATCACTAAATCCAGCATGTTAAATTTGGTCATTTAGACTCAATAATTATATATAACACTGAAGAAAGTTTTGATTTTAAATTTATAAAAGTTCATAAACAACTCTAATTAAAATAGAAGTAAAAATGACTTATGAGATAATCAAGCCATTCCCATGCCAGGATTACAAAATTCTGAAATCTCTAGGTAGACAACATAAAACCTTTTATCTTCACCACAAGCCATTAACATTTAAAAATTGGCAAAGTTGGCCTTTCATGTAGTAAATAACCTCCTACGATACTACCATCCACACATCAATTGCCGTGGCCCATGTTCCAGTCTGACCTGGTCCTGCTTGGCTTGGAAGTTGCCAAATGTTACTTTTAAGAGCAAGCTTTCTGCCTGCAATAAGAGCTGGAGAGGAAAACCCTCAGAGCACAATATTAATAATTAGTATGCTGATGATTAGTGTACCTTTAAGAGCCCATAAATTAGAAGTTCAAGTCATAAATACTGCAAACACTCCACTAACACATATGCTCCTAAAAACACAGTGGGCCATAATGAGGCCGTGGAAAGGGGGTAGTTTTTAAAATGTATACATTATTCATGTCCCATTGGTTTTTAGAACAAACAACCCCTTGAAGGAAATGAGCTGCCAAAGCAAAGTTAAAGCAAAGTAATCTTGGGACTGGGACTAAATCAGAGAATATAAAAATTTTTTTTATTAGTGCTGAAAATTCTGTCCCCAATGGACAGAGCAGTGGTCTGGATATGAGAGATCCAGATTTCTTTCTAAATCCACAGGGGATGAGAGAAGTGTTAATGACTGCCTCTGAAAAGAATTTGGAGTTACTCACCAGGGATGAAAATCATCCATGTGGTTCTACTGATATTACATATTGCACAATGTCCTTCAAAGATTTCTCAGCAGCCAATTGCCACAGCTGACCATGACAGGAAAAGCCAGTGTGTTGCTTGGAAGATGAGCTTGAGGCAGGGGTCTGTATTTTTCTTTTTCAGTGATGTATTTTGCAAGGACAGCTCTATAAGATAGGCAATGCACCAGCTCCTCTTCCATCAGAGGATTTAGGTGTTAGTATATTGAGCTCCCAAATTATAAACATTTTTTCACTCTCTCCCCAGAAAGGTATGCTCACTGACCTAAAGCTAGAATCCCACAACACAGGCCTCTCAGGGACTTCAAACATAGACAGGTGTTCTTTCATTTCAGTCCTTTCCACCTCATTGGCACTGTGGCCTGGCAGACAAACTGTTGCCATTGATTGCTCTCTTCGTTACACTGTCATTGTTACTCGAAGGTGAAATCTGTTGCTTTTACAATAATGTTCAGTGAGATGGTCTATGTGATGGACTGAATGCTTATGTTCCATCAAATTCATATGTCAAAGCCGTAACGCCCCATGTGATGGCCTTTGGGGGCAGGGCCTTTGTGAAGTAATTAGGTTTAAATGAGATGCTGAGAGTGAAGCCCAGTAATGGAACCAATGCCCCTATAAAAATGGGCTGGCCTTGTGGTGCAGTGGGTTAAGCTGCCTCCTGCAATGCCAGAATGCCATAGGAGTGTCAATTTAAGTCCTGGCTGCTCTACTTCCAATCCAGCTCCCTGCTAATGAGTCTGGGAAAGCAGCAGAAGATGGTCTATGTCCTTGGGCCCTGCCACCCACTTGGGAGACCCAGATTATTTTCCAGGCTCTTGGCTTCAGCCTGGCCCAGCACCAGCCATTGTGGCCATTTGAGGAGTGATTCAGTGGATGGAGGATTCTCTCTCTCTCTCTCTCTCTCTCTGTGTGTGTGTGTGTGTGTGTGTATGTGTGTGGGTGGGTGGATATGACTTGTCTCTCTGTAACTCTACCTTTCAAATAAATAAATGAATTTTTTAAAAAAAAGGAAGAGACATGAACTCCCGCTCTGCATATATGCATCCAGGAAGGCTGTGTGAGGACATAATCAGAAAGAAGGTCCTCCCAGAACCTGACCTTGCAAAAACCTTATTCTTGGACTTCTGGTCTCCTGAATCAGAAGAAATAAACATCTGCTGTCTAATACACTTCAACTATGTCATTGGTTAAAATAGCCTGAACTAATATAGATTGTCTACAAAAGTTTTTTTATGTTTTTGAAATTAATTAAAATTCAAAATTAAGTTATGTGTAGCTATCCAACTCTGATTTTTAGGATATAGTGAAAAATATGTCCGCACTTTATTAGGGGGTATTTAATCCTGGGGAAGCAAGAGCAAGAGGTGAATTCAAGTCAAAGAATGAAGGGAAACCAAGGCAGAGTTACCAAGCTGACTTAGCCTCTCAGAGTCCAAAGTGCTAACCGTTATACCAGGGAACCCTGCTGGCTTTAGCTTCTCAACAAACACAGTCATCAGCCACTCAGAAGCCCAGTGGGGTAGCCATATCCAAGAACAGTCTACCAAGGGAAACAGTATCAACACTTTATCTTATGGCCCCTTCCCATCTCCTGTGGTTTATATTTCAAAGTCCTCCCCATGGGTTACTGTCTTCTCTATTCTCTGGGTAGCAACTGGGAAAGCCAGAATCCTGTAGTTCCAGCTCCAGGGACTAGAACTGCTGTTGCTATTGCACACTGAGCACTATGAAGACCAAGCAGTTGTCTGATTTTGTCCTCAGGGGAGAGATGTCCATAAGAAGTTTAGAGCCATAAAAGCAGGAATCCCCACTGGGGATACTTGAACAGGAACATGGGCAAGCAAAAAAGGCCCCCAAAGAGGCAGTGCAGGTAGAATGAGCACATTTGAGGTGACATGTAACCTGTATCTAGCACACGCTTTCTCTTCTTTTAGTGATGGATGCATTTAAGTGATATAAAATTCTTCCTCGCAGACAGAAGACTCAGCACAAGGTCTTCAAGCAACGAAATTTCATGACCACGTGGCAGCAAGAGCCAGCTTCACTACTGTGTAGCCAATTGAAACGCTGGCTAGAGAACACTGCAGTTAGATTTCAACGATCTTCTTTTGGGGTTTTTGACCCTTGGAACTCTTTCCACAGATATGAGTACAAAGCAAGATTTTCAGCTCCTGATGGCTAAGAGAGAGGCAGGGTTGCTTGGAACTGTAAGATGGATGCAGATGACTTCTACTTCTATTCTGTTTTTAAAGAAATGTTTCAGACATGGAACTCTAATGCAGCAGGTACATTGTATGTAAAATAGAGTTCACACAAGATGTATACCACAAGTTAGTCCTTCTCTATAACAACTGCTTTGCTTCATAGCCTCTGCAGGGTCTGGGTGGACCAATAATGGACTGTGCTACACCAGAGAACAATTTTCCAGCCCCCCCCCCCCCATTAGGTACTGGCACTTGCCTTCATCTACCCACACTCACTCATCATTCACCTCTGATTGATTAGAGCAACTCACTGATTGAAGATGTGTGTCTGTATTTGCTTGTCTCCCTACTGAAATTAATCCATTATGAGCTTAATTCCTGTATTTTAAAACATTTTTTTTTAATTTGAGAGACAGACCAGATAGAGAATGTGCATTCCCATCCACTACTCCACTCCCCAAATGCTTATAACAGCTGGAATTGGACTAGACCAAAAGCCAGGAGCCAGGAATTCAATTCAGGTCTTCTACTTGGGTTCCACCAAATCCAGTTACTTGAGCCATCACCACTGTCTCCGTAGGTCAGCATTAGCAGGCAGCCGGAGTCAGGATCTGGAGACGGGCATTGAGCGTAGACATTCTGACATGGCACCCTGCAATCTTACCCACTAGACCAAATGCCTATTACATTTCAATTTTTAAATAATGGCAAAGAAGTTGCTGTTGCCAGCGGTAACAGAGGAAACAGTATTGAAATGATTTGTTTCCTTTTGTGTCTCAGATTGAAAGGGCTCCTCAGAGGCAAGAACCATTGTTAGCTTAGCTTAGCACCCTCAGTACCTAAGCTAGAACTTGCCCTACTGGGGGTATTCAATAAATATCTACTGAATAAACAAATGGCACAAAATAAGACAGAAGATCACATGCCCCTCCTCTTCCAAGCACAAACTTAGTTGTTATAAAAATCACTGGAGAAAAAGGAAGCAGAATAAGAAATAGTCCTTTTAGAAACAGGCATTGGCCGGCACCGTGGCTCAACAGGCTAATCCTCCGCCTTGCGGCGCCAGCACACAGGGTTCTAGTCCCGGTCGGAGCGCCGGATTCTGTCCCGGTTGCCCCTCTTCCAGGCCAGCCCTCTGCTGTGGCCCAGGAGTGCAGTGGAGGATGGCCCAAGTGCTTGGGCCCTGCACCCCATGGGAGACCAGGAAAAAGCACCTAGCACCTGGCTCCTGCCATCGGATGAGCGCGGTGCGCCGGCCGCAGCGCGCCATCTGCGGCAGCCATTGGAGGGTGAACCAACGGCAAAGGAAGACCTTTCTCTCTGTCTCTCTCTCTCACTGTCCACTCTGCCTGTCAAAAAATAAAAAAATAAAAAATAAAAATAAATAAAAAAAGAAGAAACAGGCATTGCAGCTTAGTGTTTAGGAAGCCAGTTAGGATGGCCTGGACTTACTTCACAATACCTGGGTTCAGCTCCTGACTAGGGTGATCCTGACCCCGGCTTCCTCCCTGTGACGCTGCAGTGACGGCTCAAGTTCTTGGACCCCTGCCTCCCATGTAGGAGATCTGTAATGACCTGCTTACTTCCAAGGTGGGCTCAGCCCTGCCGCCCATTGCAGATGTTTACATAGTGAACCAACAGACCAAGTTTCCTCTGTGCTGATGTGTCTCTGCTGCTCAAATAAATAAATGAGTTTTTAAAAATAAATGGTCATGCTACGATTTATCAAAATTTGAGATAAAGAATGTGCTCATCAGGGTACTACTATGCACAGCATCCTCCTCATCAAATAATATACTGGACATCAGGGTGAAGCAGAGTGACTGCTCTGCCCAGACCATGCCTTTGCTACACAGTTGTCTAATATCCTGATACCTGAGCTGGAAGATTGGTGGGGATGGGAGAAACTCCACAAAGTTGAAGAATGAGAATGCAGGGCAGCAGTGTGCCAGCTGTGGCTCAGGCTGCATACCCAAACAGAAAGGACCTTGGCCTCACTAAACAAAACCCTGCTGTTCCAGGAATACAAAGCCAGCCTGTGCTCTTTGTACAAATTTTCGTTCCACAGAACTCTTTTAAACCCTCTCTCTTTTTCAGATTTTACACAACATAAAACCAAACTGGATGTCAGAAGGGAAGGATTATGGCAGTGGGCTCTGTGATTGTAGGCCACTGCTGCCCAATAGGAGGCAATGTGGGCCCCACAGGACATTGAGCAGTACCTGCAGGCAATTTTGGTTGTTGCAAATGGAGAGAGGGGCAGGTGCAACAGGTGGCTGACAGGTAGGTGTCAATATCCTACAACTTGTGAAGTGATGCTATTACTAGTACTGAAACAGTATTTTTACACTTTGTGTTTCTGTGTGGGTGCAAACTGATGAAATCCTTACATAGTATATATTGAATCGATCTTCTTTATATAAAGATAATTGCAAATGAAAAAAAAAATCTTGGTGTTAAACTGGAAATTGCATAGACAATTAATCAATTTTTAAAAAAAAAAATCATGTAGGATCTCTGTCCTTAATGTGCTGTACATTGTGAATTAATACTATAACTAGTACTCCAACAGTATTATCATTTTGTGTCTCTATGCGAGGGCAAACCGTTGAAATCTTTACGTAATATGTACTAAATTGATCTCCTGTGTATAAAGAGAATTGAAAATGAATCTTGATGTGAATGGAAGGGGAGAGGGAGCGGGAAAGGGGAGGGTGGGGGGAGGGAGGGAAGTTGTGTGTGGGGGGAGCCATTGTGGTCCATGAGCTGTTCTTTGGAAATTTATATTCTTTAAATAAAAGCTTTATAAAAAAAAAAAAAATATCCTACAACTTCAGGAAAACCCCCACAGCAGAATGATTTGAGTCAAAATGTCAACAGTACTGAAGTTGAAAAACTCTACTTTACAATAAAAAGGATTGGGTCCCGAGTAAATAAAGTGTGGCCACCACAGAATGGCCAACTCCAGGGATTGACAGGTTTCAGAAAACCGCTGTCACCACAACTTGATTTCATAGCTCTAACCTGCTTCATAGATTCACACTGGCAGAAGGAAAAAATGGACGCCCTGCCCTAGCTTGATCCTGTAATCTCATTATTACGCATTGGAACATGTCAACAAAAACTCAAGGCTTCACCTCTGTTGCCTGCAGGCAAAGAAGGCAGAAGGCAGACAACTGTACTACATTTTATTTCTGCCTTCTGAGCCTTTTTCCGGAACATCTGTTTGGCACAGTCTAAATGAAGGGATGCTGGGAAATGAAGATTTTGCTATACAACATTGAGCTATAAAAGGATAATATAGATGTGGACCATGTGACTTGTTTATGGCATTATTCTTAAATTTATCTTTTTAAGATTTATTTGTTTGAAAGGCTGTGCTGTGTGTGTGTGTGTGTGTGTGTGAGAGAGAGAGAGAGAGAGAGAGAGAGAGAGAGAGAGAGAGAGAGTTATCTTCCATCCACTGGTTCACGCTCAAGATGGTGTTAACAGCCATGGCTGCACCAGTCAGCAGCCAAGAGCCAGAAACTCCATCCAGATCTCTCAGATTGGTGGCAGGAACTCAAGTACTTGAGCTATCATCCACTGCTTCCCAAGTACATTTGCAGGGATCTGGATTTTAAGCAGAGAATTAAGACTCTAACCAGCACTCCAGTATGGGATGCTGGCCTCGGTAGGACCAATTCAACCTGCTCCACCACAGTACTTGCCTACATATCTGTATTTAAATATAATCCTGCTCCTCACCAGATGATTAATCATACCTGTATGTGCAATTCCTGGATTCTTAATCTAATTGGTCTCTCCACTGTCTGGCTTTGGTGTTTGAGATATTTACTCCCCCACAAGCATAGGTGAGCTCCACGTTTCCTCATTTCCTGGGGTCTGACATTGTCTCTGCAACCATTCAGAAAACACTAACTCTGTCATTTAGCATGTCTTTGGGGGCTCTCCCTCCAAACACAGAGAAGATTGCTATCTGTCTTCTGGAATGGAATGCCCTGTCTATGGAAAAGCCTGTGGCCAACGGATGCTTTCACTCAGGTACACAATATTCCTTTATGCCTGGAAAACAGAAGTACATGTGCTCATTGATCTGAAGATATTGTTCCTTCCTTCTTTGTGGGAAACTATTATGCTTTCTCTTTGAATGTATCTTGTTTCATTTTGTCTTTTGCGGGGGAAATATCTACCTCAGAGACTTCATTTATTCATGCTGGTTGTTTTAATCATATTTGTCAATTAGCATTCTTATTGCTTTAATCTCATCTTCATTCACTATAATTACATACACTCTCCCTCTTTGCCAATAGTTGAATTTTCAGATTGATTCTCTTACTTATTATTTCTATTTATTGGATTTCTTTCTTTCTTTCTTTCTTTCTTTCTTTCTTTCTTTCTTTCTTTCCTTCTTTCCTTCTTTCCTTCTTTCCTTCTTTCTTTAATTTTTTAGACAGGCAGAGTGGACAGTAAGAGAGAGAGACAGAGAGAAAAGTCTTCCTTTTCTGTTGGTTCACGCCCCAATGGCCACTGGGGCCAGCGCATTGCGGCTGGCACACCGCGCTGATCCGAAGCCAGGAGCCAGGTGCTTCTCCTGGTCTCCCATCCGGGTGCAGAGCCCAAGGACTTGAGCCATCCTCCACTGCACTGCCGGGCCACAGCAGAGAGCTGGCTCGGAAGAGGGGCAACCGGGACAGAATCTGGCACCCCGACGGGGACCCAGACTATAACCTGGGGTGCCAGCGCCTCAGGTGGAGGATTAGCCTAGTGAGCCGCGGTGCCGGCTGGATCTGTTCTTTAAGGATGTTGTTTTAGGACTCAATTTGTTTCATTGAGTCTGCAAGCTACTCTGTTGCTTCTGTAACTATTATATGAAAATACTGGACTCAGTGGAACACACTCATGCAGAAAAAATTGAGTCACTTACTCCTACTGCTTCTTCCAACCCACACTGTGTGCTAATCCCTTCTTGTTTTGATATGATAAGTTGAACAAGTCCCACAGTTTCCTTGGTCCCTTTCAAGTCAAAAGAACAGTCTCATTACAGTAATAAAATCCCAGTGTAGAACATATTATGTATCTAATTTTGAACTGCTCTCCCTCCCCAGTTTAGATCTACTTTAAGCAGGGAAGTCAAAGGTGGGTTGTCTTCCTCTGTTCTCTTGGCCCTGCCCAGTCCTCTATAGCTTCTTCTCCAGCTTGGCTGCTGAGACACAAAGACTCTAATCCAGGAAGAAGTAAATGATCAAACCCCCCAGGGGATGGCACAATACTAGTGAGGAGTCCTTCACATGGGGACGGTGCTGTGGTTCTTTGGATGCCCTCCCATCAGGGACTTCTGACTATAGTACCCTTGACAATGGCAATGCCATTCTCCCCACTGGCCACTTCCAACTCCTCATCCTGTCCTGGACAGCCTGCCTTCCACCCCTCTCCTGGGTCATTTCTCCTGGGTGGGGCTCTGTGGCAATGCCTCTGTGAATCAAACAGCTTTCCCAAATATCAAGGGAAGTACACAGGCTTTCTCTTTGCTGTACCATCATAAACTCAAACTGGAAGAGACAGCCACCGATTAGCATTCCCCTTACACCACATCCAGTTGTGTTCAGGGGAATACATCCCATGTAATATGGTGTGAAAATGAAGGGTTATGCCATATCAACATTTCTCCTCACACTTCCTTCTGACCTTAGCTGCCCAGAGAAGTCACGGTGGTTATTCTTAAAAATTGGGCAACCAGCCTGGCCATTTCAGAATATCCTACTTTGCTTTATACTTCAGTATGAAGGGACTTAGCATCTATTACATTTTTAAATATAAGGATATCACATACAGTAATTAAGACATATTTATACTAAATTTTAAAAGGCTGATGATTTAGTTTTTTCTTGCTGTCATAACAAATTACCACACACACAGTAGCTTTAAAAGCACAATTTTTTACAGTTCTGTAGGTTAGGAATCCAACATGGGTTTCACTGAGCTAGAAACAAAATTCTAGTTGACAGGGCTTCAATCATGTCTGGAGGCAGATGGGGATCCCTGATGTAGGGAATATCTTCTAATAAGATGAAAACTGAAGTGTACTGAATAGACCATTATTTCCCTTAAAGACTGAAATTGAGCAATAAGTATACTTAGTATGGTAACTTCAAACTAAATATTACTTTGTTGAAATAGCCACAGAATTGAAAATGGGATTTCTGAGTTAACTGTGGACTGGGCACTGTTTAACATTAAATATTCAGAACTGATTAACCAAAATTATAAGGTAGGGATCACTCTATTCCAATTTTTAAAATATTTTAATTTATATAAGGTGAAAAAATTCCATGTATTTCATATATACAGATTTAGGAGCATAGTGACACTTCCCAACCTACCCTCCATCCTGCTCATGCTCCCACATCCCCTCCTCCCTCCCTTCCCATTCTCTTTTCCAATTTTTACAATGACATATATTCAGTTCACTCCATAATCAAAAACTTAAGACTCAACCAAGTAAAGAATTCAATAAATAGCAAGGAGGAGGAGAAGGGGGGGGGAGGAGGAGGAGGAGGGGAGGAGGAGAGGAGGAGGAGGAGGGGAGGAGGAGGGGAGGTGGAGGAGGAGGAAGGAGGAGGGAGAGGGAGAGGGAGGAGGGAGAGGGCGGGCAAGGGCGAGGGAGAGGGAGAAGGAAACATTGTTCCTTAACAGTAGACTGCAAATCATAATCAAATTTCAAGATGTCAATTTCACTGACATAAATTACATTTTTTGTACTCTATTAGTTATCACAGATCAGGGAAAACATATGATATCTGTCTTTTTGGGTCTGGCTTATTTCACTAAGTATAATGGTTTCCAGTTTCATCCATTTTGTTGCCAAAATCGGAATTTCATTCTTTTTATGGCTGAGTAATATTATATAATGTATTTATACCACATTTGCTTTATCTAGTAGTCAGTTGACAGACATCTGGGTTGACTCCCTGTCTTAGCTATTGTGAATTGAGCTTCAATAAACATGGGAGTACAAACAACTCTTTCGTATACTGACAACATTTTATTTGGATAAATTCCCAGGAATAGGATGGGTAGATCATATAATAGATCTATTTTCAAATTTCTGAGAAATTTTCCATACTGTATTGCATAATGGCTGTACTAGTTTACATTCCCACCAACAGTGGGTTAGGGTACCTTCTTCCCTGTATCCTTGCCAGCATTTATTATTTTTTTATTTCTATATGATAGTCACTCTAACTAGGGTGAAGTGAGACCTCACTATTGTTTTTATTTGCATTTCCCGGATGGCTAGTGATCCTGGGCATTTCTTCATGTGTCTGTTGGTCATTTGAATTTCCTCTTTTGAAAAATACCTGTTTGAGTCCTTTGGCCATTATTTAACTGCATTGTTTATTTTGTTTTTGCTGAGTTTCTTGAGTGCTTTATAGATTATGGATATCAATCCTTTATCAGTTACATAGTTTGCAAATATTTTCTCCCAATCTATCAGTTGCCTCTGAACTTTGGTGAGCATTTCTGTTGCAGTACAGAAGTCTCTTAGCTTAATGTAATCCCATTTGTCTATTTTTGCTTTAACTGCTTGTGCTTCTGGGGTCTTTTCCAAGGAATCTTTGCCTATGCCAATGTCTTGCAGAGTTTCCCCAATGTTATCCCAGTGTTTGATGGTACCAAGTCACAGATTTAGAGCCTTGATTCATTTTCAGTTGATTTTTGCATAAAGTGTGAGGTAGGGGTCTTGTTTCATACTTCTGCACATGTAGATCCAATTTTCCCAACACCATTTTTTGAAGAGACTGTCCTTTCTTGAGGGATTGATTTTGGCTCCTTTGTCAAAGACTAGTTAGTTGTAGGTCTGTGAGTTGATTTCTGGGGTTTCTATTCTGTTCTGTTAGTCTACAAGTCTGTTTCTGTCCCAGTGCCATGTTGTTTTGCTTATAACTGCCCTGTAGTACATCTTACAATCTGGTATTTTGTTGCCTCCAGCTTTGTTTTTGCTATTTAAGATTGCTTTAGCAATTTGGGGTCTCTTGTGTTTCCATATGAATTTTACCACCATTTGTTTTATAGATCTGTGACGAATGTCATTGGTATTTTGATTGGGATCGCATTGAATCTGTACATTGCTTTTGGTAGTAGGACATTTTGATTACATTAACTCCTTCAATATAAATGAACATGGAAGTTTTTTCTGTTTGTGTGTGTGTGTGTGTGTGTGTGTGTGTATAAATGAGGAAACTGGGACAACAAGAGGTTAAGTAACTCACTTATTATTTTTCCGATAGTATGTTGGGGAAATGGGATTTGAAGCTTGGCAGTACAAGGGTACTTCAAAACATTCATGAAAAAGTGGCATTAAAAAAGTGAACAAGCAGATGGAAGACCTTTCTCTCTGCCTCTCCCTCTCTCTATTTGCAACTCTACATCTCAAATGAATAAATCTTTAAAAAGTGTTTATTTTGATGCAACAAAATTTTGAAATCAAAGTATATTTTTTCATAATACACATTTTATATGTATTATGAAGAAATGTTTTCAGCAAAAGAAAGTTTTGTAGCAAGGTACCTCGTGGTTTAGTTATATTTTTCCACGCACTTTTTAAGGTATGCTCATCAGTGCCCAGAGCCTATACTCCTAACCACTCAGTTTCACAACTTCTCTTTTCTTCCCTTAGAAAAAACCTGTATATATCCTCTGCCTGAGATGGATGACATATTCCCACCAACTACTTGATGTTTTTGCTATGAAATCAGATGGGATCATTTCCTTCTTCTGGTCATTGAGATCCAATCAAATATTTTCCTCTAAGGATTTGCATTTCAAAGGAGTAATTCAAAATGGAATCCATTGGAATGGTTTCTTCTTCTTTTTTAAAATTTATATAAGGTAAACAAATTCCATGTACTTCACACAGATTTAGGAGCATAGTGATACTTTCCACCCTCCTCTCCCTCCTGCCCATGCTCTCACACTCCCTCCTCCTGTCATTCTATTCTTTCTTTTAATTTTTATAATGACATACTCTCAGTTTATTTTATAATCATAGGATTAACCTCCTGCTAAGTAAGAATTCAACAGGCTGGCCTTTCACCCCTGTGGTGGAATGAGGTAAAAAGGTCATGACAGGATGGCCGCTGATAACAGAAACTGCCTGGCAACAGGCTGTGATTGGATGGCTTTGGAAACCAGATGACAACAGAGGAAACCACATGACAACAGAGCCTGACTGATGGCAGGCCGTGATTGGATGGCTTCAGAAATGCCTGGCTATAAGAGCCTGACTGGCAACAGGCTGTGATTGGATGGCTTTGAAAACCGCCTGGCAACAGGCTGTGATTGGTTGGGGCATAGACTGCCCCTTGACCAGATTGGCTGGTCTTGGCTATATAAGCTGTTGTACTTCAAATGAGTCTGCGGGATGCTCGCCTCAGGCCTGCTTTCACCGACTCTGGGGTCTGTGTGGTGACTCTGCACCTCTTGCCCCCACCATGCTCCTCCTCTCAGAAATGAATCTACTGCAACATTGTTGAGAAATGACCTGCAACACACCCCTGCCTTCTACACTCCTGGGCTTGTCTCTGCTTTCTGAAGCCTGGATGTTCACCTCATATCTTCAGCTGAGACACCTCAGCAAGGAGTTTTTGAGGTTTTCTTTTGTTTTTTGTATGTTTTACCCAAGTTTCAAGAGTCTATTTCTGTTGCTTCCCACCATATAATCCTGACATGGCATGTTAATGTTAAGCAGAAGAAAAAGCGGCAAGTCTCTGAATGTTAATTTTTCACCATCCATTTCACAGCCAAGTTGGGCATCTTTGTCTCTGTGACATATCGGATGCCATGACTCACAGATCAATACTATCTTAGTAAAGTGTAATACTTCATTTTGCCTTACTCAGGGAAGAATTTATTTTGTTTGGGAGAAGTCAATGTAAGAGGGATAACTAATAAAAATTCAGTGTTTCCTTCCAGTGATTTAGGTTTTTGCTGAATTTGAAATTTTTATGCCAATACTCCATGGGTCACTGATTTAGATGAATTAAAGACATAAATCATAGGAAAGCTGTAATTGCCAGAGTGGTTTAGTTTTCACTTTATATTTATAAAATCTATTTATTTTGCTCAATTTTATTGCTTCTGCTTTACCTGTTTATTGTAGTTATGCTCAAACAATTTCTTCCTTGGAATACCCATTTATCTATGCCCTGCCTAGAAAGTGTGTTGAATCATCATTTGGGTATACTGGGCTTTACCAGTTTGCCAAATAGTTCTTACACCTTTGAAAGGAAACCAGAGGCAGCAACTGGATTGCAGTAGATTAATCCACCACTTGGGATAATGGCGTCACATACTAGAGTGCCTGGGATTGATTCCCACCTCCACTTCCAATCAGGCTTCCTACTCATGCACACCTTGCAAGGTGGCTCAACTAGTTTGGTCCCTGCTACCCACAAGGGAGACCCAGAAAGAGTTCCTGACTCCTAATTTCTATGTGTTAATACTTCTAAAGCACTTATAAAAGTTTTTAAGCCACAGAAAATCCTTGATAAATGTTAGCTACTATTTTTATTTTGTTCATACATTCAAGTACGTGTTGCAAACTTTATAAGAGAGTATTCAACAAAAAAGTCTCAAGTGTGCTATTGACATTTGGGGAGTGAAGCTGACTATCTCTCTGCTTCTAAAGTGGATAAAAATGAATGAATGAATAAATAAACACACTTTGAAGGAAGGGAGGTTTTCTTTAGTAACATTCATGGTATTATGAAGCCATGGAAAAGTCCCTTGGGAAATAGCTATGTTAATAAATACGTAGCGGGCTGGCTCTGTGGCACAGGAGGTAAAAGCCCTGGCCTGCAGTGCCGGCATCCCATATAGGTGCCGGTTCAAGTCCCAGCTGCTCCTATTCTATACCAGCTCTCTGCTATGGCCTGGGAAAGCAGTAGAAGATGGCCCAAGTCCTTGGGCCCCTGTACCCACATGGGAGACCTGGAAAAAGCTCCTGGCTCCTGTCTTCAGATTGGTTCAGATCCAGCTGTAGCAGCCATTTGGGGAGTGAACCAGCAGATGAAAGACCTCTCTCTCTCTCTCTCTCTCTCTTTCTCGGCCTCTGCTTCTCTGTAACTCTGCCATTCAAATAAATAAATAAATCTTAAAAAAATAAGTACCTAGACAGTACATTACAATGTGGAATTACTCTTTCGAGAGATCTGTTCCATATGCTACATAAATTTAGTATTAAATTTAGTTTCACCAAAACCACAACTTAGAAATTCATCATACTCAATTTACAGATAAATAACCTAAAACTTAGGGACTGTAAACACATCCTTCAGACACAACAAGACAGGGCTACCAGACTTGATGGACTCAAAACTCTTTGCTGGAGCTGGCACTGTGGCATAGCTAATAAAGCCATCGCCTGCAGTGTCGGCAATCCCATATAGGCACTAGTTCGAGTCCCGGTTGCTCCACTTCTGATTCAGCTCTCTGCTACGGCCTGAACAGTAGAAGATGGCCCAAACCTTTGGGCCCCTGAACCTGTATGGGAGACCTGGAAGAAGCTCTTGGCTCCTGGCTTTGGAGAAGCACAGCTCCAGCCTTTGCAGCCGATCAGGGAATGAACCAGTGGATGTATGACCACAACAATAGTCACAGGTGCTGGAAGAAGAGACACAGGATGCAAGATCCATGCAGAGAGACAAAGGAAAGTGTTTCTGAGTCAATGTGTTTAAGTTGGTATCTGACTAATGAATAGAAGGCAGTCAGACAAACGTGGGGGTAGACTTAAGATGCAAAAGGCCTGAGAAGGGAAACGATGCCATCCTGGTTTCATAGCCTCCTAGTCACATGGTTGATGGGAATATCTCAGAAGTCAGAGGTGGGGGATGCATACCACTTTGCTTCTCAGGCAAGTTGTATAAACAAGTAGTTAGGAATACAGACTCCGGCCACTTAATAAGCATACCTTAAAAAGTGCATGGAAAAACAGAATTAAAAATGAGTCTATTATGGTGCAAACAAATAAAATCCATGCATAGTTTTCTCATAATGTTCATTTTCCACAAATTTTGGAAAACAATTTTCACCAAAAATACTTTTGTACCAAAATAAACTCATACTTTTTCATTATTTATTTATTTTTGTTTAATTTTAAAGGTAGAGAAACAGAAATAATGAGACCAAGGAAAGACAAAGAAAGATCTTCTATCAGCTGATTCATTTCTCAAATGTACACAACAGCTGGGGCTGGACCAGGTGGCTGATTCCAGGATCCAGGAACTTAATCCAGGCCTCCCATGCAGGTGAGAAAGATCTAAGAAATTCAGCCATTATCTGCTGCTTTCCAAGGAAGCTGAATAGGAAATAGATGTGGGACTTGAGTCAAGTATTTTCATATGGGATGTAGGAATGCCAAGTGGCATCCGACCCACTATACCAAATATCTACTCTCAAGTTCATACACTATATATTTAAGAGTTCTGTATCTATTTAAAATACAGAGCCTCTGAGAGACAGAAAGAAAGGGAGAAGCAGAAAGACAAAGATTTCTATCAACTGCTAGTTCACTCCCCAGGTGGCCACAATGGCTGGAATGGGGCAAGGCTGAAGCCAGGAGCCCAGAGCCCAGTGTAGGTCTCCTGCATGGATGAAAGGGGCCCAAAGGATTTGGACCATCCTCTGCTGCATTCCCTGGTACATTAGCATGGAGCTGGACCGGAAGTGGAGTTACCAGGGCTTGAACCTATGCTCATATAGGATGTCACATTGCAACCTGCTGTGCCACAACATCACAACATGTGTCCCAAGTTGATACCTGTAATGCATTTTCCCTGGACTTTTTGAAGTCTACCGCTATTGCCTGGGCTCAAATCCTGATTGTCCCATGTTTTTCTGTACATTAAACAAATTATGTAGCCACTTGTTGAATAGAAGGGGTACCAACCTTAGAATTTTTTAATTTTTATGATGCTCTTAAAACAAAGCTTAGTACTCAGTTACTGGTCAGTAAATTTGAGGTTTTCTTATTATTATCTTTAAAGTATGCAGAATGCCTCTTGTTGGGCAGTTAGATGTCAAAATGTCCCATCAAGACAATGAGTCAAACTAATGATATCAAGCCTTGATTCACTCAGAGTGAAGTGCAAGTGAGAACAGGGGCACCAGCTCCCCCAGACTCCCATTTTTTCCCACAGAACAGTGCCCAGAGAGGGTTGGGTATGCACTGCAGATAAGAGGAATCATCTCCTGCTTCTTCTGGAGTCCATGGGTTGGAGGAGGGGGTGCCTGTGGACTACCTCAGCTGAAATCTTGGATTAGGAGGCTTCTCAAGGGTGGTGCCTGGGTGAGGAATGATGATGTGTACATGTGGGGGCTGGCCCAAGGAGCCCCGCACCCTTGGCTGTACCTCCATCTAAAACACTGCAATGCCCTGTTTGTGTGTCACATCTGGTGTTAAAAGAAGGGTCCCCTACTCCCCACCCCAGATGGGCCCACCAGGCAATGCCTTATCTGTAATTGACTATGGTTGGGTCCAAAAGATTATACATGAGATTCTAGTTTGGAACCAGAGTTCTCAATATTCTAGCAGAGCTATCGATTCTAGGGCTTCACTTGTCCCCATTAAGTTTCCCATGGAAACAGTGACTGACCACGCTGTTATGGGAAAAAGTATTGCAGCACATCATCTGTATGGGACCCTGTTGGTCAGTTCCACTCATTTTGTTTTTTGTTAAATAATATTCTGTCGTATCTCAATGGTTTGAGAGACTGACTTCCCACTAAGAGGAAGAAACTGCTAACAACAGTGAAACTTTGCTCAGTTTCACACAAGGTCAGTGGTCCAGGTCTATGAATCCCTAAGTACTCAAGAACTTCAGACACAGTCAGAGACATCTTGAAACTTGTTCCAGCAAAGAAGCCAAAAAGGTCAGTGCAACTAAAGAAAGATTAAATAGAGCCCAAGATGAGACAGGCAGAGGGGACCAGACCAAATATAAATGAATCCACCAAGGCCATATAGCTAAATCAATAGGGAATCAAAACTCAAAGTAATATGTACTTGGTTCCAAAACCTTGCTCAATGCAACAATCTAGATGAAAATTAAATAATAAACAAACACTTAAACATGATGATGGCTCAGGAAATGATTTTGGTGTTTCTGTAAAACTCTATGCAGGACAAACTGGTAATATTAAACATAGCTCATTATCAGGAATGGAGGAAATTTTTGCTGGTGATCCTAGAATGATATTTTAATCTTTTGGTCTTAACAATAGAGAATGAGGCTCCCATGGCTTGGGGGCTGGTGGAAAATGACAGACTGGATGAATGACTGGAATCCAATAGTTCCTCATTGCAGATGTGTCTAATACCCTCTCCAGCATTTAGCTTTACCATGTACCATAATGAGGGGAAAAGTAAATCTGAGTCAATGATACATCTGCTCATAAACTTACATTTGTTAAATATGAAGCAAAATTCTGACAGCCATAAAGCAGGGTGAACAGTTGTGTGTTTGTATTAAAATATCATTGAGATAAGCAATAACCAGCTATCGGAGCAAAGGAACATCTGCGATATTATCACACTATTTCTGGCTGAGTCATCTCATGCTGGGAGAAAACACAGGGAAATGGAGATATCACTTGTGGTGTTTTTAATTGAGTTAAGAAAGGATTGTATTTTATCTTTCCAGGGTAGGCCTAGAGATGCAACAGGTGTCACTTAAAAATAAAATTTTAGCTAATCATTATAGTTCACTGCAAAACAAGCCCTGCCATCAACTTTAAAATAAAATTCTGCCATAATAATTCGAGGAATAAAATATCAGTACCCTAATTCCTATGAAGAATGAATCCATGAACTCCTCTAATGCCTGCATTTTTCGAAAGACTTTTTTTGTTTCATCTTTGGAGTAGAAAATGACACATCACAAACATTTGAACATTTGGAAGTGCTGTTTCTAAGGTTCTTTTCATGAAAAGGCTTAAATAGCAGGCAAAAAATCCCTTCACAATAGATATTAATAAAATTCTTAGTAATTTATTAACTACACACCTTGGATAGTGATCAGGCCAAAAAAGACACTTATTACACTGAGTTACATTCTATAGAAAAGTACCGAATTAATGAAATTAAGACTTCACATTGTTGCACAAAGCCCTAGAAGCAATTTATCATTCATCTCTCATCATACAGACAGAGACAATGCACACACAAAAAGCACCCTGCCTGCACCACAGAATTGGAAGGTAAGAGTCATAGAGAAGGTCCAATGTAGCTGGATTAAATATTGGATTCTTTGGCCTTGAACAAGTTAGTTAATCACTCTGACCCTCAGTTTATTTTATCTCCAACAGTTGTGAAATGCTATAGAGTCTTTGTCTTACAGGATTCTTATAGGGTTCTTGTGTAACATAATATTTGAGATACTATATTTAAGCTACCAAGACACAGCACTCTGCTCATCAAAGATGCTTCATAAATGGGCATCACTATCAGTTTGATTAGAGCCAGAAAGAAAAAAAAAAAGTAGAATCCAGATTTCCTGTTCACTACATCCAGTTATTTCTGCATATATGGCAAAAAAAAAAAAAAGATCGTTGTCACATCTTTGTCAATCCAAGCAACACAAAGAACAATGCAACTTACTCTGAAGATTGCTGAGTCCAAAGAACTAGATTCAGCCTCCAAGCCCCAACTTAGCCTCCAAGGAAGCACAGGTGTTTCCTTCCTTATTCCTGACATCATAAATTTTGTCAGGTGGCACTTGGTTTGGGTATAGCTTTGCTTTGTACTCAGAAGGTCTGATTTGTAGATGTTCTACAAAAAAATCTATTCCTTTATTGGAAAGTCTGAGTTACAGGGAGAGAGGAAGAGACAGAAAAAAAAAAAAAAAACAGAGCTCTTCCCTCCCCTGGTTCACTCTGCAGATATTCACTCTGCAGATGGCTGCAACTGCCAGGTCTGGGCCAGGCCAAAGCCAGAAGCTTCTTCCAGGTCTCCTACAAGATTGGCAGAGACGCAAAACACTTGGGCCAACTTCCACTATTTTCCCAGGCCATTAGCAGGTAGCTGGATCAGAAGCAGAGCAGCATAGACATGAACCAGTGCCCACCTGGGATGCCAGCATCTCAGGAAGCAACTTTATCCACTATGCCGCAGCACCAGCCCCTGATTTGTAGATTTTCTCAATTCCCTTGTAGCCCTTCAAAAAAACAAAGAACCCCACAGCCCAAAAATTCATTTCTATGGGCACAGATTCAAAAATTCATTTCTATGGGCACAGATTCAACCATGCAGAGGAAACATGGTCCGAATTTTAAAAACAATCTTTTCTGTGTGCATCCATTAGGTAAGGAGATTTCTTTGAAAGTTATCTCTAAATAGGAAAATACAAAGAAACAGCTGATAACTAGAAATTTACCTTAAGTTCTGCAAACTACAGTCATCAACTTAAATTTAATACTTATAGTATGATGAGCTATAACTTTGTACAGTGTCTTTTACCTGTACTGTTTTTAAAATATGATTGATTGATGGATTTGGCAGGCAGCATGATAGGAAGCAGGGAAGAGGAGAGAAACAGAGAAATCTTCCATCTGCAATGACCGGGATTGAGTCAGGATCCTGAAACTCCATCTAAGTCTCCCATATGGGTGACAGGAGTCCAAGCACTTAGGTGATCTGCTGTTTTATCAGGTGCCTCAGCAGTGAGCAGGATCAGAAGCAGAGCAGCCAAGATTCAAACCCCAGAACTTGTACATGGGATGCCAGAGTTGCAAGCTGCGGCTAAACCCACTGTCTCTCAATGCCACCCACTTTTAGTTACACTTTATTGATCCGACAACATAGTAAAGATACAAAATATTTAATCACTCATTTGAAATATTGAAAGCTTAGAGGGTTGGCTTTATTTCCAGTAGATGATTCCTATATAAATATAAGTTGCCTGACAAAAATTTGTTATAAATATTTACCTACCTTCCAAATATTCAGCCCACTTATAAAGAAAACTGACCTCATAGGGGCTCTATCAAGTGCAAATACTCTAGTTTTTGTACATTCCTTTCCTATATTGTATAGCATGTGAAGAATTACTTTCTAACATGCTGATATTTGTTGGGAGCATAGTAGAAGTAGTGCCCTCAGTGTGTGTGTGTTCAATCCTATCCATTTCCCAAATGGTGGTGGTGGGTGTTTAGCATAGTGATGAAGGCACCACTCAGGATGTGTGTATCCCATAGCCTAGATTTGAGCCCTGCCTCCACTCCCAATTCCAGCTTCTGCAAATGCAATCCAGTAGCTGGTCCTTGCCACTCAAATGGGAGACTTGCATTGAGCTCCTAGCTCACAGCTTCATCATGACCAACTCAGACCACTGTGGCTCTCGGGGAAGTAAGCCAGCTAGGAGTTGGCTTTCGCTCTTTCTCTCTTTCTGCTTTTCAAATAAATTAAATACATTAAAAAAAAAAAACTTTTTGAATGATGGCTTCCTGTTAGACACATTATCCAAAATTATTCCCAGCTTTTGTTGCCTGGGTTTTTCCTATAAACCCTTGCTCTGAAATGGCTAACATGCATATTCTTGTTTTGCACAGGTTCTCATATATCAACTTCAGCCCTTTTGAGAACATAGGAGAGATGTCCAATAACCCCCATGTTCTAAGAGCCACAGGGGTCTCCCTGTCCATCTCATGGGAAAATCCTAGATCTGGTGACCCCATCAATACAGCAACTAAAGAGTTGGCTAAAATGAATCAGCCCTATCTGAAACTCTAAAATAGTTGTAACATGCTGCAAAACTCGCAGTCCCAACATGTGCAACCTCTTAAGACTTACTGTTGCAGTATCCACTGCAGTCTGTAGAGAAGAACAAGAATGTTGCCAGCATGCAATCTTTAGACTTGGATGTTTGGGTTCTTAAGTGTTACTTTGGATATTTATTTGTATAAATGCATTATTTAGTATCACACAAGGACCCATTTGTCATCCTTAATTATGGCTTATATGAGAGTTTATATTGATTGGTTTGGGATTGGCTCTGAACTCTTTGTCCAGGGACAAAAAAGTAATTTCCATGAGAAATTGCCATTCGTTACTTTCTCTGCTGTTTAAAATATACTTTTTAAAAATGCATGCTTTTAGGATGACTGGGGCAGCAATCATTTTTAACTACATCTAACCTCTAGTTATTGGGTTGTGTGAGTAAAATATTGTAAGGTTTACAAGTAATCTAAAATAATTTAGGACCCAGAGTTGCCAGTTTGCATTAATGTTTTACAAAGTCAGTTCTTTTCCAGTAATGGAATTTTTTGTTTACATTATCTCAACAGGTTTGAATTTATATCTTTACCAAGAGAAAAAGAAACAGAGTAATATACTATTTCTTCACATACGATTGTATTCTTCTGGAGGTGTTTGTTATAAATCCTGGGCCATCTCTCTCCTAATGAATCAAACCTTACAAAAAAGATTATTACATTGGATTAGTGGTTGTTCTTAAAGCTGGAAAGTAAGTATTATTATTGTTGTTGTTGTCGTTATTCCATCTTAAAAGTACTGAAAGTGATGCACAGATTAACAAATTTTCCCAGAGTAACTTCAATATTTAATAGCAGGGTCAAAGACTTAAACCCATGTGTATCTAATATCATAGCCTGCACCCTTAACCATAGTGCTTCAAAAGTATATCAAAGTTATATGAAATTGATGAATTAATACAAAAATTTATATGAAGGTATGCATATAATATAGATACGATAAACAACAGAGACCGGGACAATAAAAAGTGGTTGGAAGAACAGTAAGGGAGATTTTTTCAGGAGATTAAAAAGAACTCATAGTTACCCCAACTGTAAGTTTCTGTTGGGACCTCCAGTTGGCAGAAGATGCAAGGTCCATGCTGGGAGGCATCTTGAATACCAGGGAGAGAACCATGCCCAGAGCCACATCATGGTTCCAGACTTCTCTCAGCTCGCTCAAATCATGTCCCCATCACCTCTCAGCTGGACCACAGCAGCAGGCTAGGTGGCACTGGCATGGACCTGAGTGGCTTAATCTTTACTCCAGGTTCTTACCTCCACAGAGAAAACAATTCAAGACTGAGCCATTAATACAGTGCACAGTGAGAGCAGGAGTTATTTGTAAGAGAAAATGAATATACATTCATCCGTGAGCACGGGTCATACCACACAGGGGGATACCCAAGATACGTGTCAAGCATGTCCCAGAGAGGTACCTATGGGGAGAGAGACAAGGGGGAGGTCAGAGAAAGATACATAAGAAGGTCCAGAAGCCCAGAGCTAAAGAAGCAAAGCTGTGCTGCCCCATGATCAGTCTCTTTTATGAGGTTGGCAGTGGTACCCTAGTGGAATAGACAAATGGGGTGGAGTTTAGTGTGCATGAAGCTTTTAGGAGCTTCATGGCACTGCCACATGGAGTTTAACCTCCAGGTAGCCACCATGGCCCCTTTCCTTCCTGGTCCTGGATGAGACACAGATGCATCATGGGAAAGTGGTTCCACTAGGATGGTAAGCAAGGGGATACAGTCACCATGAGGGACTGGCAGAAACTCCAGCTCATTTATCCCTGTCTATCTCTCTGCCTAGTGTCCCTGTATCTGTATCTCTGCCTTCAGCCCTGCTTTCCCAGGATGTCTGCCATGCTTGTTCTCAGTGGTCCTTCCAAAATGAAAATTGCATGTCCTTATTCTTCTTGCAACCCATCTGGAATCCCCATTATCCTCAGAAAAAATGGAACCTAAGATGCTCACTGTGGTTCCCGTAGTCTGTTAAGATCAGGCTCAAGCATAACTGCCTACATCTCCAGCCTTGGTTTCTGATGATGTCTTTCCTCTATTTCTGTCTCCACAGTGCTTCCCACTTTTGCATTAAACTCTGACATCAGACGCACTGAACTTTCATTTCTTCAGAAGGCCATGCACTGACCCCCAACTTAAACTTCATCTATCCTGGTCCTTCCACGTGAACATTTTTCTATCATTCCTATACATTTCACCTGCCAATCCTCACCTATCATTGAGGTTTCTGATTATTTTTTTTTTTTTTTTTTTTTTTTTACAGGCAGAGTGGACAGTGAGAGAGAGAGACAGAGAGAAAGGTCTTCCTTTTGCCGTTGGTTCACCCTCCAATGGCCGCCGCGGTCGGCGCGCTGCGGCCAGCGCACCGCGCTCGTCCGATGGCAGGAGCCAGGAGCCAGGTGCTTTTCCTGGTCTCCCCATGGGGTGCAGGGCCCAAGCACCTGGGCCATCCTCCACTGCACTCCCGGGCCACAGCAGAGGGCTGGCCTGGAAGAGGGGCAACCGGGACAGAATCCGGTGCCCCGACCGGGACTAGAACCCGGTGTGCCGGCGCCGCAAGGCGGAGGATTAGCCTGTTGAGCCACGGCGCCGGCCGAGGTTTCTGATTATACACAATGCTTCCCAGCTCCAGCCAACCTCCCCAGGCCCACTTGCATGTCACTGTCCTTACATTTTCTAGCATTATCTCATGATATCGTAATAAGCTTTGTGCTTTTAAAGGAACCCATTTGAGACAGCATTCCCTGAGTGTGGGTTCAAGCTCTACCTTGTTTACCATGGACGCTCTGGTGATCACTACACTATCTGCCAGTAATTGCCCTACACACAGTATTGGACAAGAACAAGAAGAGATCAATGGATGAATGAGTTATTGGAAGGAATGGAACAGGACGGATGAGGATGGATAAGAAAAGTTATATGTGGAAAAATGGCACAGGGTAATTTAGTCACCTTGAATACAGGACTGAGAGAACAATGCATTTAATACCGCAAGAAACCAAAGCAAATATTTTGCGAGAAAAAATGATTTATTTTTTCAAGATATCTGTACAGGATGTCCATAAATTCTGAGAATACAGTATTTGGCTTTTTAGAAATTAAAGATTGCTTTTGGGGACTGGCACTGTGGCATAACAGGTAAAGCACTCGTCTATAGTGCTGACATCCCAAATGGGCCAGTTACTGCCCCAGCTGCTCCACTTCCAATCCACTCCACTCCCTGCTTATATGCCTGGGCCGCTGCCACCCACATGGTAGACCTAGATGAAGTCTCTGGCTCCTGCTTTCTGCATGACCCATCCCTGGCCATTGATCCCATTTGGGGAGTAAACCAGCAAAGGAAAGATCTCCCCCGCTCTCATTCTCATTCTCATTCTCATGCTCTCTATATACAAATCTGCCTTTCAAATAAAAATCTTTTTAAAAAGATTTCTTTGATGACCACAGATCATAATAATAAAAGTGATACATATTTGCCTGTTGTAGACACATCCATGGATATAATATGTTGCAAAGGACTTTCACAATCCCTACTGTCCCAATTTCTTTCTGACTTGGGCAAATAGCCCTTTAATTAGGGGAGAGGGAGAATTAGTGGATGGCACTAGGACACGACCTATCGAATGGCCTCCAATATCAATGTAATTCTCCCACTGCCAGCCTCCAGAGAGTTCATCTGAAAACCTGAAGGAGCGCGCCAGTCAAGAGCGTGGCTTTTGATGTCACCCTGACATAGGCTTAAAACCCAGTAGGGCCACTGTCAACTTGAAACATTCCAAGCCTCTCAAAGTCATTTGAGATCATTATCTTGATTTTTGAGTGAGCCTCAGTGGATCTTCCTTAATTATTCAGGCAGTTTTGTCTTCTAAGTGAGGGACAAAGTTCAGGCAAAACTGCGTCATCTCTGAACTCTGGGCATGGTTCTAACTCAGCGTTACTCAAAGTTTTCTACTGGAAACTTTCTTGGCCACCAACTCATAATCATCATTTGCATCTAGTACTTCCTTCATCAGTGTATCTACCAACCTGATTAGTCTAACACTCTTCCAGAAGCCTAAATCTCACATAAAACTCTATATACTCAGGTCATTTTTTGGTAGCACCTTTTCACTGGGAAGTAAATTTAATTCCATGATGCTGTACCCCCTGTAGAAAAGACCATCAGTAAATGAAAATTTTCCCCAAAGCATCCTCCTGCTTTTTAAAATTCACACATAAGGGGCTGGCATTGCAGTAAAAAGGATTAAGCTGCCACTGTGACATTGGTACCCCCTATCAGAATGATGATTGGATTCCTAGCATCCCTACATTTGATGCAGCTTCCTGACAACCAGCAGAAGATGACTCAAGCACTTGAGCCCCTGCTACCCAAGTGGGAGACCTGGATGGAGTGCCAGGCTCCTGGTTTTGATCCAGACCAGCCATGACTATTACAGCCATCTGGGGATTGAACTAGCAGATTGAAGATCTCTCTCTCTCTCTCTCTCTCTTTCTCTCTCTCTCTCTCTCCCTGCCTCCCTCCCTCCTTCCTCTCCCCCATTACTCCATATTTCCCACAAATAAATATTTTCACACAAATAAATCAAATAAATGTTACTCCAGGGTAAGGAATAATATGAAGGAAAATAAGCTAAATAAAAGGCTTGTCTGCATGGAAATCAGGAGAGTGGTTGACCATAGAACAAGGGGAAAAAAAGGAAGCAAAGATCCAGAAATTTCTAATGGTGAAATAAAGCTCCTCATAAAAAAGTATTCTGTGCAACTGTGACTTCTCATGTGTACATTGCCCTCTAAAATCATATGCAAAAATCATAAACAAATTACAATGAACTAGTTATCCTAGTGAGCACAACTATGTTCACTTTCAATTCCTGTGCTATTCATTGCATTTATTCCTTTTCAATGTTTCACTATTAGTTAAAATAAATAGAAGATGTTATGTTGAATTGTTCTGCAAAAGTAGAGACCAGAGTCTATTCTTAGATCTTTTGCTCTAGGCCTGAAAGTCTTTCCAGAGTTTCTTAGTTTTATATTTTGAGGACATGATAATCATTTTGAGACATTATGCTAGGTATTAGTTTCTTTAAAAATAACATTTCCTGGGGCAAGGGTTTGGCTTAATGATTAAGATACCAACTGAGACATCTGTGTCCCATATCAGAGTGTCTGGGTTTGAATCTCAGCTCCAACTTTCAATTTCAGCTTCCAGCTAATGCAAACCCTGGGAGACATCAATAATGACTTAAGTAATTGGGTCCCTACCACCTATGTCAAAGACCCATACTGAGTTTCAAGTCCCCAACTTTGGCCTGGACCAACCCTAGCCATTGTAGGCATTTGGGAAATGAACTAGTAGATGCAGGCTTTTGCTTTCTCTCTCTCTCTCTCTCTCTCTCTCTCTCTCTCTCTCTCTCTCTCTCTCTCTCTCTCTCCTTGCTCTCGCTCTCGCTCTCACTCTCACTCTCACTCTCACTCTTGTTCTTGCTCTTTCTCTGGCTCTTGTTCTCTCTCCCATCTCTTTATTTCTCTGGCTCTTAAATAAATAAAAAAATACACAAAAGTTTGGAAAAATAGTCTGCCTGTATTAAATTCTTCGGCTTTTCATTAACGTTTTGAATATTTTAGGTCTGTGGGTTATATTTCCCATTTTCAAAGGAAAATTACTCTGCATCTGCTGCTGTGAGAGCAAAAAACATACTACTCTCCAAATTGCCTTTTTTTCCTCTTTTTTACTGTTGTGTTACAGCACAACCTTCTGTGTATAGCATACAAATGATAGGTGGGATAGATATAGTGGGTTTGCATGCATAATAAATTTAGTTCTATTTGAGTAGTTGGTGAGTATTTCATAATGCAAGAGTAGAAAATGGGACAATTTAAATATTTTGGGAGGTTTCAATATATATTCACTGAGCATGCATATACATATTTACACACAATTTTCATCACTCTTATTTATAAGCAAATAGCCAAACAGGCAATTATTTGTCTGTGGGCCAATATGACATAGTCAATGGTTTGGAAAATATAGGCTAGTTAACTAACTCATTATTGTAAAATAGAAAATGCAAGTAAGGTATATCAGCTATTTGAACATAAGCCCCTAAAGATAGAATAGTTCCCCTAGAACTAAATTTAGGAGCTATGTTTAGATATAAGTTTTCTCATTTTTGTAATATTTAAGAGAACACAGAAATACAAAACATTTGAAAAAGCCATTTTAGACTAAAATGTTGCCCAATATCCTTCTATAAAAGAATCTAGCAAATCAAAACCAAACATATTCCTTCATAATTTTACATTTTAATTCCTGAGAGTGATTCCTTAGTTGGACTGCAGCTTTTAACGCAGTTAGTCATTTGAATAGCAAATGGCAATACCTGTAGAGAAAGTCAAAAGAACCTAATGAGCTCTTATATTAATGTCAAGATCTCCATGGTCATCAAATATTTGAAATGGCTCAAAAGAAGGCAAAAGAAGTTGAAAGAGGAGACTTATGTGCTCCAGGATGTGTTGTTTGGGCTAGCCAAGGTGTCACAGGCTAGTGACAGATGCAGCCAGCACTCCATCAATGCCCATCCTGCAAAAACAGTGAATGAAAATGACTGATCTCCAATTTGCATCATCTTTTCAGTCCATCAACAGAACATTATTAAAACCAGTCAGCCAAAGCCCATTAGAACAGCACTCACGTAGGAAACAATGCCCAGGTCTGCTTGTTCTCCATTTTTATGCACTGCTACAGGACTATAAATATTCATCGTAATGTAACTGAAAATTATTGAAGTGAGAAAAAAGAGAAACAGGGAAGCCATTTGCTTCAATTCATAAACAGCATCTGTTGGGAAGTTATTCATAGATTGCTTCAGGGCCTGCTGAGCAGCCAGCCCACGGAAAAGGATGCCATTGCAAGCAAATTGGCGCAAACGGCATGGAGATGCTATTAGACATGACTCCCTGACAGCCAGGGAGAATGATCAGCCACTGGGTTGTTTTATGTGTTCTTTTATCACTGGGGCACAGAACTACCCTCCAGCTAAAGTCTCACAGAGTTCAAATTAGAAGAGTAACCTCCTAAGTGTGTTAAGGCCTCACTGGTGGCCAAGGAAACTTAGAGGAGGCAGCCACACTCCAGGTGACGGAACTTGCTTGCCTGCCCGTACCTTAGGCACACATCACACCTTGCCTGTACGACCTTGCAGATGTGAACATCTCTGGTAACACGCTGACCATAAAAAGTTAAGCACTAAAGGAAAAGGATTCTAGAAACTTGATTCTGAATCAGTGGTGTGTTCGCCCTGAAAGGAGTCAATCAGAACAGTTGCCACGTACCAAAGCCAGACTAAGAAGAAAAATTAGCACGGAGCGCGTTCCAATCTGGCATCATGGAGAAGTCGTATTTCATCAAAAACCGGATTTATGGCTTCGCAGTCAAAGCCCCAAATTCAGTTCAAAGAAAATAAACACAGCAAGAGCTTTCAAATGTGAAGTGATCATGAATAAAATACATGGGTTGATTTAGTAACTGTTTATACTTATATATGGATTTATGTGTTTGTGGTTAAACGGCATCTTTGAGGCTAAGGAAGAAAATATTTATCTCAGATTTTGGGTGTCCTTTTGGCAACACAAATGCCATCCACTTCAGCCTGAACCCACTGAGCAATCTTAATATCCCTAAAAGAGAGAAAACAAGACACAATGCACCACCGAATACAAAGTCATGGCAAGTTTTACCTCTCCTCATGAAAGATCCTTGTGCGTGCAGGTACACACACACACACACACACACACACACACACACACAGAACCCAAATGAGATCAAGCCTTCAGATCTAATGTCCACTTTATAGAAAATATCAGGAGACAGGAGGACACATTAACACCACACATGTGCCATCCAGCAAATTTCAGACAGTGGAAAACTACAGGACAAGTGACCCAATTTCCTTGACAAAATGCAAAGAAAATAAGTGGGGTTAATAAAGAACTCATAGCTTAAAAAAACTTAACAGATATATCATTTAAATGCAGGACACAGATCTTGTTTGGATCCTGATTTACATAAACCAACTGTATTCCCCCTCTGGGAGGAAAGACACATATACATAAAAATATTTTTGTGTACATTTATGAATCAGGCAAGCATGAAAGCTGGCCAGATACCTAATGGTTTTGAGGAAATCAGTTTCATATAATAATGCCATTGTAGGTAATTTTTAGAGTCCTTATCTTTCAGATACATTTTGAAGTATAGTTTCCAAAATAATCCAGTTGAGAATGGAAGGAGCAGGTGGGATATGGATGACACAAGACTCCGTGTGGTGTGATGCTATTGAAGCTACCAACAGAAACATGAGGGTCTATACGCCAGTTCTCTTTACTGTTTGATATCTTTGATTTCCCATAATTTTTCTGGAATGGCTTACACTGACTCATGAGAGCTGATTGCTAGATTTTCAGAAATTATATGAGGCTATTGGTAAACCATTGGTGGCTTAAAATCAGCCATGGTGGGTATATTCATATGATGAAATTCCATTAATGTTACAAACTGGGGCTTTTTTATTATTCTTATTCTGGAAAAAAAAATTGTTAAACACTGACTAGTCTATTGCCACATATGCCCAAGGCCTAAGGCATAGAACTACTATACAGTTAGGAAAACCTTACCATCAGCAGTAGATGACGTTGTCTTTTCAGCTTAGGTTCTTCCCTGCGCTCCCTACAATCTCCCCCGCTGCTTTGTCACTGCCTCAGAACACAAAGGTGATAGCCCATTGACCCACAGTTTACCCTCATAATGCACTAAGTATCAGCTATTTCTCCTTCAACCAAAACTCATCCTACCTGTGACCCTTGTTCCATAGAAGCAACCTTGACATACGCCAGTGCTCAGAGGATCAGTGGGCCTGAGCCTAGCTACAAATGAAGAAGCTGAAACTCATAAAATATTTTTCTTTGGCACTTTCCAGTCTTATGGCAGATTTCACTATTTGGGGGTAATTCTCACCCATAAATCTCTTTTATGCATATTATTTCACTTATACATTTATTTTTATATTTATTAAGTGACTCTATAGTATATGCAAGCTAGATCTTCAATATCACATTGCTGCATGAAATCCTATGAACAAAAATATGAGTTAAGAAGCTAGATTTATCCTCATTGACCAACTAAGGTCATAAAAATAAAGAAAAAATGAGACAACTTAAGTATCTTATCTAAGGTCCGCTGACACACTCAAAAAGCCAATGCCTAGGAATATTTTCTATCATGATCTAAAAATCTTTGTTCAAACACAAGCTGCTTGTTTGTGTAATCATGAGTCAGGTTTGTGTAAACACGTGTATCACCAAAGAAAGAAATTCCAAAGACTTTTCCTGCCTTCCCCCATGCCTTATTATGAAAGCCACTTGCTAATGAAGTAGAATCCCTAAGCATTTATTAAGTGCCTACATAGTCAATGTAGCACCTGCTAGATGCTATCAGAAAATGAAAACATTCTACATTTTATGAAAAAGAAATGTTGGCTCCCTTAATTTGTAGTTAGCCTAGATTGCCAAAAGGGTGTGTTTTATTTGAAATACTGTGATTTGCAAAATTATGTGGCTGTCATTCCCGGTTTCTTCATGTATTCCAACAGAAGCCAAGCCAAGCCCAACCCAAGCTTACTCAGGAACTATTTAGGGGGCTTAGGGCTGTTGTACTATTAATATCTAAATTGACTGCATTTGCATCCTTCTTAAACTAAATTTAAGACAAACAATCCCATCAGCACTTGTGCTTTCCTTCTGACTTTCTGTGACTATTTATTTATTTATTTATTTGAGAGGGAGTGTTACAGACAGAGGGAGAGTCAGGGAGAAAGGTCTTCCTTCCATTGGTTCATTCCCCAAATGGCCTCAATGGCTGGAGCTGTGCTGATCTGAAGCCAGAAGCCAGGAGCCAGGTGCTTCTTCCCAGTCTCCCATGTGGGTGCAGGGGCCCAAGGACTTGGGCCCTCTCCTACTGCATTCCCAGGCCACAGCAGAGAGCTGGATTGGAAGAGGAGCAGCAAGGACTAGAATCGGTGCCCATATGGGATGCTGGCACGGCAGATGGAGGATTAACCTACGGTGCCATGGCACCCACCCCTCTGTGACTATTAATTCTAACTCATATCCTGCAATGGAGGATATGACCAGTTATGGGGGGCATGGTAGGGGTAGGGGAAGAATGTGATCTTCATGCTAACACTAAATATAAAGGCATTCTGACCTTGGCAGAGATTTGAGCATTGATAGGTACTCAGGAGATGACAGTGAAAGATCTTGGCCCCAAAGATTTGAGCACAAATTAAGGTCTCCCAATGGTTCATTTATTCTTTTTTGGTGTGCATACCTGCTAATGACCTGAGACAGTGATAGGTACTCAGGAGATGATAGTGAAAGGTCTTGACCCCAAAGAGTGCACAAGCATGTGAAAGGGACACTTCTAAATAGAGATGTAAGTATATTTGAGTCTGCAAAGCACTATTATGAGGCTAAATATCAAAGTGTTCAATGTAAGCACAAATTAACATCTCGCCTGTAGCTTTGGATCAAAATAAATATTCTTAAAGACTGGGATATCTAAGCCAAAACCTAAAACAGAATGGAAATATTTCCAAAGAAGTCACTGAACTGGGAGAAGATATCACAGACATTGAATAAACACCATAAATGCTGAGATTGAGAAGATCCCACTTGGAGATCATTTGATGCACTAGGACTGATGAAGCCTGGAGAAATGTAACTTTAGCAAGCAGATTGCTACTGCAAGTGACTAAAAACTAGAAGGTGATAGCTTTAACCAATTCCAAATGTGATCATCTCAGAACATTTTGAAAGTTTGCCTAGGAATCCATGAAACTTAGGTTCATCAATGTAAGCCACAATTATGCTATATCTATTGTGTATAAGCTTAGAAGGCTAAGAGTGTAGCCTAGATATGGACCAGATACCCACCAAAATAGAGAGCACAGGTATATTTCACATGTGAGGAATATACCACAAGGTGCACAGCATAAAACAAAGGTCTTTCGAGCTGTGAGTTGCTAGACTAGGACTTTAAGAATGGAAACAACACATAAAAGAAGGATCCAGCAATCAGGCAACTGAGATATGTAGATTCAACGTCTAGATTGAGCTCAGAATTGGCTACTTCTTTTTTTTAAGTTTTTTTATTTACTTTTTTTAACTTTCATTTAATGAATATAAATTTCCAAAATACACCTTATGGATTACAATGGCTTTTTCATACCCATAACTTCCCTCCCACCCGCAACCCTCCCCTCTCCCACTCCCTCTCCTCTTCCATTCACATCAAGATTAATTTTCAATTATCATTACATACAGAAGATCAATTTAGCATATATTAAGTAAAGCTTTCAACAGTTTGCACCCACACAGAAACACAAAGTCAAAAATATTGTTTGAGTACTACTTATAGCATTAAATCACGATGTACAGCATGTTAAGGACAGAGATCCTATATGAGGAATAAGTACACAATGACTCCTGCTGTTGACTTAACAAATTGACACTCTTGTTTATGGTGTCAGTAATCACCCTAGGCTCTTGTCATGAGTTGCCAAGGCTAAGGACACCTTTTGAGTTCGCCAACTCTGATCATATTTAGACAAGGTCATAGTCAAAGTGGAAGTTCTCTCCTCCCTTCAGAGAAAGGTACCTCCTTCTTTGATGGCCCCGTTCATTCCACTGGGATCTCACTCGCAGAGATCTTTCATTTGGGTTTTTTGTTTGTTTGTTTTTTGCCAGAGTGTCTTGGCTTTCCATGCCTAAAGTACTCTCATGGGCTCTTCAGCCAGATCCAAATGCCTTAAGGGCTGATTCTGAGACCAGAGTGCTGTTTAGGACATCTGCCATTCTATGAGTCTGCTGTGTATCCCGCTTCCCATGTTGGATCATTCTCTCCCTTTTTTATTCTATCAGTTAGCATTTGCAGACACTAGTCTTGTTTATGTGATCCCTTTGAATCTTAGACTTCTTGGAAAAGACCCCAGTAGCACAGGCAGTCAAAGCCAAAATTAAATATTGGGATTGCACCAAATTGAGAAGTTTCTGTACTGCAAAAGAAACAGGGGAGTAAAGAGGCAACCAAAAGAATGGGAAAAAATATTTGTAAACTATGCAACAGATAAAGGATTAATAACCAGAATCTACAAAGAGATCAAGAAACTCCACAACAACAAAACAAACAACCCACTTAAGAGATGGGCCAAGGATTTCAAAAGACATTTTTCAAAAGAGGAAATACAAATGGCCCACAGACACTTGAAAAAAATGTTCAGGATCACTAGCAATCAGGGAAATGCAAATCAAAACCACAATGAGGTTTCACCTCACCCCAGTTACAAAAGCTCACATACAGAAATCTACCAACAACAGATGCTGGCAAGGATGTGGGGAAAAAGGGACGCTAACACACTGTTGGTGAGAATGCAAACTGGTAAAGCCACTATGGAAGTCAGTCTGGAGATTCCTCAGAAACCTGAATATAACCCTACCATACAACCCAGCCATCCCACTCCTTGGAATTTACTCAAATGAGATTAAATTGACAAACAAAAAAGCTGTCTACACCTTAATGTTTATTGCAGCTCAATTCACAATAGCTAAGACCCAGAATCAACCTAAATGCCCATCAACAGTAGACTGGATCAAGAAATTATGGGACATGTACTCTATAGAATACTATACAGCAGTAAAAGACAATGAAATCCAGTCATTTGCAGCAAAATGGAGGAATCTGGAAAACGTCATGCTGAGTGAATTAAGCCAGTCCCAAAGGGACAAATATCATATGTTCTCCCTGATCTGTGACAACTAACTGAGCACCAAAAAGGAAATCTGTTGAAGTGAAATGGACACTATGAGAAACGGTGACTTGATCAGCCCTTGCCCTGGCTGTTGATGAACAACTTAATACTTTATCCCTTTTAGTATTTTTTTGTTCTACTTAATACTATTGGTTGAACTCTGTAATTAATACACAATTATTCTTAAGTGTTGAAACTTAACTGAAAAGTGATCCCTGTTAAATATTAGAGTGGGAATAAGAGAGGGAGGAGATGTACAGTTTGGCACATGTTCAATCAGACTTGCCCCAAACAGTAGAGTTAGCAACGTGCCAGGGGATTCCAATTCAATCCCATCAAGGTGGCATGAACCAATGTCATCTCACTAGTCAAAGTGATCAGTTTCGGTTCACAATTGATCATAATGATAGGACTAAGAGTCAAAGGGATCACACAAACAAGACTAGTGTCTGCAAATATTTATTTGACAGGTAGAATCACAGACAGTGAGAGGGAGAGACAGGGAAAAATGTCTTCCTTCTGTTGGTTCACTCCCCAAATGGTGTAACGGACGGAGCTGTGCCAATCTGTGCCAATCCAAAGCCATGAGCCAGGGACTTCCTCCTCATATCCCATGTGGGTGCAGGGGCCCAAGCACCTCGGCCATCCTCCACTGCCTTCCCAGGTCACAGCAGAGAGCTGGACTGGAAGGGGGGCAACCAGGATTAGAACCGGTGCCAACATGGGATGCCAGCACCGCAGGCAGAGGATTAACCTAGTGCGCCACAGCTCTGGTCCCCCAAAATTGGCTACTTCTTAGCTGTGTCACTCAACAAGTTGCAACACTTCTCTGTGCTTCAGTTTCTTCATGACTAAGATGAAAATGGCAATAATTTCAACTCAGCAAGATTGCTGGGAAAAGTATATGAAAAGATCCATCATGTGAAATATTTGTAGGGCCTGGTCTATAATAAGTACTCATCAAATATTAATTGAATAAGAAACAAAACTAGTTATTGCCTTCCTCTGTTGGAGATCCCAATTTTGACATAATCTCAGCAAATATTATAGGATGTGATGACTCAAAATGCCATCTTCAAAAAACTCATGTTATTCAACCACTGTTCTCAGTTGCAAGGGACTTAAGACATCCCTTGGTACCAACTCTACAGTTTGCATTAGGCAGATTATAGTAAGAAAGAAAAAATTTTTGGAATCAGGTATATCATATCTGGGTTTAAGTCTTGGTTCCCTACTTGTTGGCTGTGTAAACTTAGACATATTTTGAAAATTCTCCCAGGCCTGGAGATACAGTACAATAAATGTATAAGTCTCACAAGTGTTAACAGACATTATTCATTCATTCATTCAAAAATTATGAATCAAGGTGAATGCCTAATCTAACAATTAAATGCCTATATTCCATAGTAGAGTATCTGAATTCAATTCCCAACTCTGGCTCCCAATTTCAGCTTTTGCTAAGGTGCATTCTGGTAGGCAGCCAGCAAAGGCTCAAGTGACTGGATTCCCGCCACCTACATGTGAGACCTGGATTAATTCCCAGCTCCAGGCTTTTGTCCTGGCCCAGTCCTGGGTGTTGCATTTGGTGATTGAACAAGTAGGTGGAACAAGTATCTGTCAACCTCCCTCTCTCTAAAAATAAATAATACTTTTAAAATATGAATTAAGTGTTTACTACGCATCCCTCTGTGGGTGTGCCTGTCCCTCTGATCTCAAGTAAACTAATAATTTTTAGAATTTAATATGAAATAAGTATTTACCAGGTGTGGGTACCTGTTGTATGTTCTGAGAAGCAATAGTCAACAAACTAAGAGACCTCACCTTCAGGTAGCTTACACAGACAAGAAAAGGTAGAAACATTATTTCCCCAGGATTCAGTAACAAATTACTACAAACTGAGTGGCTTACAACAACATACATTTATCTGTCCCTAGTGACTAGAAGTCTGAAATCCAGGAGTCCCCAGAGCTGTTCTCCTTTCAACAGCTTTGGGAGAAGATGCTTCCTCTCCCCTTCAGCATCCAGTGATTGCCAGGATTCAAGGCATGCTCTGACTTGCAGAGACATCACTCCAATCATGAAATTCTTCCAGCACATCAAAATTTCTTTCATCTTGGGGCTGGCATTGTGGTGCAGTGGGTGAAGCTGCTGCATGCAAACCACCATCCCTTATCAGAGTGCCTGGGAAAGCAGCTGAGATGGCCCAAGTGCTTGGGCCCCTGCCACCCACGTGGGAGACCTGGATAGAGTTCCTGGATCCTGGCTTCAGGCTGCCTACACACAGGCTGTTGCAATCATTTGGGCAGTGAACCAGAGGATAAAAGATCTCTTTTTCTTTTCCTCTCCCTCCGTGTATGTGTGTGTCTTTGTCTTTCTCTGTCACTTTGCCTTTCAAATAAATGATTTTAAAAAATTCTCTCATTTGGGTCAGCATTTGCAACGTAGGTGGTTAAGCTGCTGTCTGCAACCTCAGCATCCCATGTGGGGGTCGGTTCAAGTCCTGGATGCTCCACTTTCCACCCAGCTCCCTGCTAATGTGCCTGGGAAAGCAGAAGAGAGTGGCCCAAGTGCTTGGACCCCTGCACCAATGTGGGAAACTGGGAAGAAGCTCCTGGCTCCTGGCTTAGGACAGGCCCAGCTCTAGCCATTGCAGCCATTTGGGGAGTGGACCAGTAGATGGAAGATCTCTCTCTCTCTCTCTCTCTCTCTCTCTCTCTCTCTCTATCTCTCTAACTTTGCCTTTCAAATAAATAAATAAATAAATAAGTCTTTTTTAAAAACTTTCTTCATTTTATGATGCCTGTGATTCGATTTAGGACCCGCCTTGAACTAATATGACTTCACCTTAATTTGACAGCATCTACGAAGACTGTTTACAGAGAACATCACATTCATAGGTATTTGAGTTGGGATTTCAAAATATCTTTTTCAATAATACAATTCAACCTACAACCATATATAGAGGACAACCAGAGCTTCCAAGAGGCTCTCTGTCAGTGATAGTCATATGGGTATTATGTATTTTCCTCACATGTTACAGATAAGGCCATTGAATTTGCCTTGTGCACAAGGAATCATAAAACAAATATACCAGAAACTGGAATTCTGGTGAAACAATTACTCCCAGAAGGAAGGCTATGTCTCTCCTAAGACAACAATTGTGCTCTGTAGGGCTCCTAAAAATCTTTAGATATTACCTGGACAATCTTTGTTTTTAATAATTATATATTTATTTTAATGTTAGTAGAATTATTACAAGCATATTAAACCCATGATTTCACAAAAAAAACTCTTGATGTTGTTAGCATAGAACTGCCATTTAAAACTATTAGACATTTAAAGTGAATTAACTGACAGAAGCAATCGAGAAAAAGGTTAATAAGAGGCTAAAGCAAAAGTATTGTAGAGCTATTTCACCGATTCAGATTCCAGGTATGTGTCCTTTCTTTAATCTCTACTTGACGGGAAGAATTATTTTCAGACTTCTCTTTAATTTCATAAACATTTTTTTCAGTTTTTCTATGTCTTTATGTACTTATCATTCCCCAACTTCTCTTTCCAAGTTTTTTGCTTAACCTATCATTTCCCCCAACTGTTGTCTACCTTCTCAGGCAGCCACACAATTAAACATTTGCCTTCAAATGCTTTAGACAAATATTTCCACAGAACATGATTTCATTTCCTCATATGTTAGGTCATAATAAAGACATCCATGTAACTGGAGTCTCCTCAGGAGTCTCCAAACAGGTCAAATTAACAATTCTCTGGGAATGAGACTTTGAATGGATTCCAGCATGTTCTTCCTCCTGCAATGGCTACTACATTGCTGAGTTTTCACAAGGATTTGTTTTTACTGGTTTTTTGTATAAGTATTTTTTTAAGGATTATTTATTTGAAAGTCAGAGTTACACAGAAAGAGAAGGAGAGGCAAAGAGAGAGAGAGACAGAGGTCTTCCAACCACTGGTTCACTCCCTAATTGGCCGCAACAGCTGGAGCTGCACCAATCTGAAGCCAGGAGCCAGGAGCTTCTTCTAGGTCTCCCACGTGGGTGTAGGGGCCCAAGGACATGGGTGCAGGGGCCCAAGGACTTAGGCCATCTTTTACTGCTTTCCCAGGCCATAGCAGAGAGCTGGATTGGAAGTGGAGTGGCCAGGACTCAAACCAAAGCCCACTTGGGATGCTGGCACTGCAGGCAGCGGCTTTACCTGCTACTCCACAGAGCCAGCCTGTTTTATTGGTTTTAAATGCTACTACAGAGCTGTAGAGAGGGATATGGGAATAGAGCAAATCAAAGTGCAACAAAGCTCACTCTTCTAATGAAGACTCATCTGTCTGTCTTAAACGTTCACCAGATGGGAACAAGCCTTTAGTTAACCCTAAAAGAGTTGCTTCTGATCACTTTCACTAATTCTTCTCATTGCCTTTAGGGGAAAGAGAACTTTTGGAGGTCCTGACTGAAGCATTTTCAATGCTGTCAACTACATCCTTGTTTCTTCATCGCTAAATGGAGGATGGATTTATAACCTGCAATGTGCTGTTTCCCTTTTCTGCCTTTTTTTTTCCTTTAATTTACTCCCAGAAAATATCAAGTGACAGGTAGAGTAAATATACCTTCATTGCTAGGCATTTTCCTAAAGAAACAAAGCTGCTATTATTGTTTTAATCAATTCATAAATTCTATCAAGTATAGGAAAAAGTCAAGATATTAAAGCCCAACTGAGGTCCTGATGCTGGGCAGTTAGCTAGGTTCGTTTGCTAGGTAAGTGACTCCAAAAATTTGAAGAATTTAGAAAAATGGTACCTGATACAGACCTTTAAAGTTTCTGGTGTGCAATTTTGATGCCAATTTTAAAGAGAAGGAGAGTTTTTTGTGACTTTTATGTGAATTTTAAAGATATTTAGAGTTGCTTTCTAGAATCAAACAGCTCAGGATATGCAAGAGCCCAAGCAGCATCACCAGTTCTTGCATATGTCCTTTCCAGTCATACTTGACCTTCCCCTCAGTGCTCTCCCAAATTCTAAATTCTCTTCTGCCTAAAGGAAGGAAAAGCACTTCCTCCTGCCAGAGACAGGCAAGATGCTGCAGAAACAACAGCTGGCCAGGAGTGATTTTCCCTTCCTGTGGAGCAAGCCACAGATAGAAGTGGATCATTATGTTCCTAGGTGACAGTCCCAGATTGGTACTTCTTGGGGCTTTATTTAACTTTTTTTTAAATAAATGAACATTAACAAACCATCTCTCTATACTCAAAGGTCTAGTTTATACAAAGCATAACCAGGAATACATTAGACTAAATAGAATGATGAAAATTATTTAGAGTGAGGCTACAATGACAACATTAAGACAAAAATATCATAGTACCTTACTGCAATTAACACACAAAAACAAGACATAGTTTAGGGATGGTTATGGTTCTGGGGTCTCATAGGCAGTTGGGAAATGGGAACTTGTATTCCAGCATAAAAATGACTTACTAAGCACAGACATAGTATTACAACTTTGGCCAGTTTTTGGTCACATTATGGAATTCACTTACCACATTGTCTAAATATTTTAGGCTTAGAGACACTGAGTGTTTAATTTTTCATCTTGTCACTAAAACATGAACAGAATTTTAAAAAAAATAATTTTGTGAAGAGAGGGCCCTGGAGAAAAATCCATTCATTTTCTTACTGCTCACTCGGGCTGTTTTGATCTGCCAGAGACAAGGTCACCAGGACAAGTGGAGACTGCACCACTGGACATATTTGTCTGCTTCTTCATGTGGCCTGAAACATCTGCCTGGGACAGAAACTCTCAGCCACGTTATTCATGTTTGCAGACAGATCCTGAATGATATGGGTCTCGGGAATGAAACGCGTACCACAAAGTCCTGGCCACTTATTTTAATTCAAGAGGGAGAAAGGGAAGTAATAACCTTAATCCTACAGTGAATTCCAAGGAGGAAGCTAAATGAATTGCCTCTACACTGCCCAGACCACTATAAATCTATACAAATGCTGGTCAATTAAAATAGATTACACTTGTAAAGTGCTTGGCACCAGACCCTGACACGTAGTAAGACCTCTTGCAAATCTTAGTGCCAATTAACAATAAATCATATTCTGATTGACTTGATAGCATTTTACAGGCATCTAAAATTCAACAAACAGAATGACCTCGTGTGAAGACACCAGACAAATGGTTCTTTGTAAACACATTGAGTGGCATATAGTATTTCACATTTAGGAGGTCAGGTACTCTGCTTTTGAATATGTATTAATTTATATGGAAGTGTGTTTGGGGAGCAGAACAACTGTGAAAGTAAGGGCTGAAAGACATACAATTCATTAAAGTAAAATGTGACACGTCTGCCACTTAACTCCTTGTGGACACTATGCTTTGCCAATGAACCAAAAACATGTGAATATTTGAACGACTATAGATTAAACAATATCATACTACTCCATCTCAAAGCCTTTGTGAAAGAACCCTCAGTTAATTTCTATATTGAGATTCACTTCAGCAAAATTGTTGTCTTCATAATCTGCTTTCTATTTTCAGAAATCACACTGATTCATTTGGCATCTTTCTTTCGTTGCACTAGCAGCTCTAGAGTTATACCTAACTTTATCACCCAGGTGGGTAAAATCTGTTCAAATGACATGTGGAAAGCTAAAAACATCAACTCCTTCTGTTTTCTCCAGACAGTTTGAAGATGGCTTATCCTATCCAGTGTTTGAATTTGCCTTAAGCACATAAAGGTATAAAAAAGTGGAACAAGATAGCATTTTTTTTCCTGTGACACCCTGTGGATATTTTATTACATGAGAAAATAAATTTCATTATTATCGAATGTGGGCTTGTTCTGCGATGCCCACGCTTTCTGGACGGTGGGGTGATAGCGTTTTTTGATAAGAAGCACCTAAGACAGTTTTGGTGATCTTGTCTTTTTATTAGCAGTTAGGCACAAGCTTTTATAGGGAAGGCAAAGGGGAGTACCTAGCTCAGGGTAGCAACACTCATTCTATACGATAAAGCCAACACTGGCGCTACTGTGCTTCTCCAATCAGCTTGAAGGACACACAGCCCATGTAGCCTTTCAGGTGGTCTTATGAGTCTGGGCCACATCTGGGAGCTGTTTATCTAGCTAAAAATTACAAGGCCCCTCAACAAGAAGCAGGGGTGGGGGAATGTTCCTGGGCTCCCTGCCGCCTGCCAGCAGTCAGGTCATATGTGGGTCTCAGTGTGCTGAGTCCTCAACAAGGGTTTTTCTCAGGGGGCATGGTGTGCCATGCCCTCTTGACCTCCTGCATAGGCTTAGCAGGCAGATTTCCAGCCAGGCATAGGATCAACCACAGTCTAAGCCACTGAGTTGATTTGTTTCTTGCAGCTTAAAACATTCTGCTACAGGGTTCAATGGTTTCTTTTTTTTCCTCAAATAAATCTTTTATTTAAGGAGTATAAATTTCATAAGCACCACTTTAGGAATACGTTCCCATTATGCCTGCCCTTCCAGCCCACCTCCTCCTCCCTCTCCCCTTACCAGTCCCATTCTCCATTAAGATTCATTTTCAATTAACTTTATACACAGAAGACCAACTATATACTAAGTAAAGAGTTCAATAATTTTCACACACACACACACACACAACTTTTCAAGAACAAGTTTTACAGTTAGTTTTCATAAAACACCACCTTAGGATAGAGGTCCTACATAGGAAATAAGTGCACAGTGATTCTTGTTGTTAATTTAACAATTAACACTCTTATGTATGAAAGTCAGTGATTACCCAAGGCTCTTGACATGAGCTACCAAGGCTATGGAAGCCTTTTGAATCCACAATACATGTCAGTGTTTAGACAAGGACATAAGTAAAATGGCAGTCCTCTCCTCCCTTCAGAGAAAAGTACATCCTCCTTTGAAGGCTATTTCTTTCCAGTGGGGTCTCATTCACAGAGATTCTTCATGGAGGACATTTTTTTGCCAAGGTGCCTTGACTATCCATGCCTGAAATGCTCCCATGGACTTTTCAGCCAAACCAGAATGCTGTTTCTGAGGTTAGATTGCTATTTAAAACTATTGTCACTCTATGAGTCTGCTGTTTGGACTGCTTCCCATTTTGGAACATTCTCTCCTTTTTAATTCTATTATTATTATCGGACACATGATCTTATATATATGATCCCCTTAACACAATGTAGTCACTTTAACACTTAAGATGGCATTTTTACCACTCAGCTTAATAGGGTTTGGGGCCCGATGGCAAGTCTTTAAACTGTACACTTAGAAGAAAGTCCAGAGTCTGGTGCTGTGGTGCAGTGGGTAAAGCCCTGGCCTGTAGCACCAGCATCCCATATGGGTGCCGGTTCAAGTACAGGCTGCTCCAGTTCTGATTCAGCTCTCTGCTATGCCATGGGAAGGCAGTGGAAGATGGCCCAAGTCCTTGGGCCCCTGCACCCATGTGGGAGACCGGGATAGGGATAGTTTGACTTCCTCTTCCCTGATTTGAATCCCTTTGATTTTTTTTACTTGCCTAATGGCTCTAGCTAAAATGTACAAGACTATATTGAATAGCAATGGTGATAGTGGGCATCCTTGTCTGGTTTCGGATCTCAGTGGGAATGCTTCCAACTTTTCCTCATTAAATAGGATGTTGGCCATGAGTTTGTCATAAATTGCCTTCATTGTGTTGAAGAATGTTCCTTCCATACCCAATTTGCTTAGAGGTTTCATCATGATGGCGTGTTTTATCAAATGCTTACACTGCATCTATAGAGATAATCATATGGCTTTTGTTCAGTAGTTTGTTAATGTAATGCATCACATTGATTGATTTAGGAAAACTGAAACATTCCTGCATAACAAGGATAAATTCTATTTGGTCTGGATGAATGATCCTTCTGATGTGTTGTTGCACTCGATTGACTAGAATTTTTTCAGAATTTCTGAGTCTATGTTTATCAGGGAAACTGATCTGTAATTCTCTTTCTCTGTTGTACCTTTTTAGGCTTAAGAATTAAGACGATGCTGGATTCATAGAAAGAATATGGGAGGATTCTATCCCTTTCAATTGTTTTGAATAACTTGAGAAGAATTGGAGTTAATTCTTCTTTAAATGTCTGGTAGAATTCAGCAGTGAATCCATCCAGTCCTAGGCTTTTCTTTGTTGGGAGGGACTTTAATTCAATTTCTGTCTTGGTTTTGAGTCTGTTTAGTTTTTCTGTATCCTCTTGGCTCAATTTAGGTAGATTGTAGGTGTCCAGGAATCTATCCATTTCTTCTAGGTTTCCCACTTTGTTGGAATATAGCTCTTTGTAGTAATTTCCGACTATTCTTTCTATTTCTGTGGTGTCTATTGTTACATTTCCCTTTTTATCTCTAATGTTATTGATTTGGCTCTTCTCTCTTTTTTTGGTTAGTTGGGTCAAGGGTGTGTCAATTTTTTTTTATTTTTTCAAAAAATCAGCTCTTAGTTTTGCTGATCTTTTTTTTGTCCCAATTTTGTAGATTTCTTTTCTAATATAAATTATTTATCTTCTCCTATTAGTTTTGAGTTTGGTTTGCTGTTGTTTTACTAGATCCTTGAGGCGTATTCATAGCTCAACTATTTGGTGCCTTTCCAATTTCTTAATATAGGCACCAATTGCTAAAAATGTTCCACTTAACACTGCTTTTGGCATATCCCATAAGTTTTGATATCTTGTATTGCCATCTTAATTTGTTTCCAGATATTTTTTATTTGTCTTTTGATTTCTTCTATGGCCCACTGTTCATTCAGGAGCATGTTGTTCAGTCTCCATGTATTTATATATGTTCTAGAGGTTCCTTAGCTGCTCATTTCCAGCTTCATTGCATACCATGCATCTGAGAAGATTTTTTTTTAACTTGGTGAGTCTTGCTTTATGGCCTAGCATGTGGTCAATCCTATAGAATGTTCCATGTACTGGTGAGAAGAATGTGTATTCTGCAACTGTAGGATGAAAAAGTTCTGTAGATATCTGTTAGGTCCACTTAGTCTATAGTGCCAATTAACTCTGCTGTTTCCTTGCTGATTTACTGTCTGATTGATCTGTCCATTGCTGAAAGCGGGGTATTGGAATCTCCCATTACTATTGTATTGGAGTCTGTGTCTCCCTTTAAATCCTTTAACATTTATTTTAAATAGCCAGGTGCCCTGTAATTAGATACATATACATTTATAATAGTTACATCTTCCTGTTGAATTGATCCCTTCATCATCTTTGTTTCTTTTAACAGTTTTTATGTTAAAGTTTATTTTGTATGATTTTAGGATGGCTAAGCCAGCTCCCATCATTTTACTTTCAGTCTGCATGCAACTTTGTTGGTAAGACATGTTTCTTGTAGGCAGCAAATAGATGGGTTTTGTTTTTCAATCCATTCAGTCAGTCTGTGTCTTTTAACTGGAGAGTTGAGGCTATTTATATTCATGGTGACTATTGGTAAGTAACAACTTTACCCTGCCACTTTTCCATAAATATCATTTTTAAATTTGAATTTCCTTTTGTATTTTTTATGGAGAGATTTTCTTCCTTTGCCTTCTTTAATAGTGATTTTTCTGTGTTTCTGTGTGCAGCACATCCTTAAGCATCTTCTGCAGGGCTGGACGGGTGGTAACAAATTCTTTCAATTTCTGTTTGTCATGGAAGGTCTTTATTTCACCTTAATTCAAAAATGAGAGCTTTGCAAGGTTAGTATTCTTGGTTCACAGTTCTCTTAAGATTTGAAATATATCTTGCCATTCTCCTAGCCTGTAGGGTTTCTGATGAGAAGTTCACTGTGAATCTAACTGGAGATCCTCTGAAAGCAATGTGCCATTTCTCTCATGCATATTTTAGAGTCTTAATCTTTTACTGTGAGAGTTTGATTATAATATGTCGTGATGAAAATCTTTTCTGGTCATGTCTATTAGGAGTTCTATGTGCTTCCTGTACTTGGATTTCCCTCTCTTTCTCCAAATTAGGGAAATTTTCTGTTATTATTTCACTTTAAAAACCTTGTAATCCTTTCTTTCCATGCCTTCGGGAACTCCTATAACCCATCTGTTGAGTAGTTTGATAGTATCCTGTGGATTCCCAATAGTGTTTTTTAGTTTTCTAATTTATTCTTCTTGTGTTTGGTCTGACTGTATAATTTCCTGTGCTTTGTCTTCTAAGTCAGATATTCTTTGTTCTGCTTTTCATAAATTCTGTTGTTGAGCCTTTCTACTGAATTTTTATTTGTTCTGTTTAATTCTTCATTTCCAATATTTTATTTTGATTTCTCTTTAAGATATCAATTTCCGGGGAGAAATTTTCTTTCATGTCATGTGCGAATTTCATTAGTTCATACATTTCCTTCTGATGACTTCTAATTAATCCTATGATTAATTTTTTTAATTCCATGTCTGGCATTTCTTCAGTCTCATCATCTTCACAATCTAGTAATGAAGTGGGTGTTCTTTTGAGGGACTCATGTTGTCTTCCTTATTCTTGTTTCTTGATTTGGTATGTTTGTTATTCAGCATTTGTGGAGATACTCGTTGGTTTCTTCTTTGTTGTTTCACTGTGGTAGCTTTTTATCTTTGTGCTAGGCCTAGGTAGATTACTGGAGTGTCTGCTTTCAGTGAATACCTATAGGTGTCTGGTGGGTATGGCCAGGGAGTTCTGTTCAGTTCTCCTGGGTGAAGGTTGTATCTGAGGTTACACACTCAGGTTTGCTGTGGTAAATCTCCTCTTTCTCTCTTTTTTTTTAGTCAGAGGGGAGGTTTGTTCTTATCTGTTGGCATACACTCAGCTGAGCTTCTCTCCTCAAAGGAGACCAGTGCCTGGGCACTAGCCCGAGTGGGTATATTATTCGTCCGGTCTGCCACAAGAACCACACAAAGGATCTGCACAGTCCTCAGTGTAAGCTCAGATTCCCCAGCAATGTCCCTCATGAGGTAACCAGGGAGCCCTGAGTGTGCATCCTCCCACAGTGATTGCCCAATGTCCCAGCCACACTGTGAGTCCTCCCACCTAGCCTCAGTATTTTCACAGTCCCAGTACACAGGCTTCCCACAGTCATGAGCACCCAGCCCCCAGTCTGTTCTCTGCACCAGACTTAGGAGTCTCTGCTTGGCTCATTGCTAGGAGCAGACACGGGCTGGTGCAGTTGCTACATATGTCCAAAATGGCACCCACTTTCTATTGGCTTGTTATAGGATGCTCTAGATACACTATCCCCCAAAGTGCTCCAAGTCAGCTTCCCTCCAGGCTTTTCCTGAAGCTTTTTTGCAGGTGGCTTGGGCTGCTGCAGTCTGGTCTCACCTCACTCTCCAGCATTGGTATGGAGGCACTTGGCTTCTGGGGTCCTGAGTTGTGAATGTCCACGCCCTCCATCTAGGTCCACTGTGTCCCTCCAATTTGCATAGTGTCCTCTGTGATTTTTTCCCTAACTCTTCCCTGAGACTCATACTTTCCACTTTTTTTTAACTGTCTTCTCCTAGATAAAAACAACAAGCTCCCTCCCCTACTCTGCCATCTTAATCTAAATCCAAGATAGCATTAATAAGATAGCTTTTACAAGAGAGCAACGTAGCATAATAGTAAGTGAAGTAATCTTCATGTTGAGAAAGCTGTGGTTCAAATATGTTATTTACACCAATTACAGGCCTCTGAAGTGTTCCCAATCTGGCATGGTCCTTTCTTGACCTTTGCTCCTGTGTTTTACCTGGCCAGAATATCTTTTTCCTCTCTCTTCTACTGCCTATACCATGTCAGCAGTCAAAACCTTCATTCCACGTCTTTCGCAAGTTCTCTCTGTAGATAGCTTTTATATTGAGCAATATTCTTACTCTACCTTTTCAGTTACACTGAATTGCATTTCCCTCACTTACTAATCAAAGGCACTTGCCTACCTTGCCTACATCACGCTCAGTGCTGGGAACTCAGTAGTGACTGAGGGATGTGTACTCCCTGCCTCTCTGATCTATCATTCTTGAGAGAAATACTAGGAGTCAAAAAGTCACCATGATTGCGAACAGTGGAGAAATAAAGGATGCTGTGCGATAACCCTGATGGAGCACCTGACACAGTGCAGGGGATCTGGGGAGGGGAAACCTTCCCAGAGAAGACAACAACAGATAAATTCCCTGTCAAATGTTCTTTAGGGGTTAAATTAAAATGTTATGTTGGCATCTCCAAATTTTGTGCACAGGGAATGTTAATGTTGACACCTAGCCAGAGGTACCATCATTACAACTCTAAAACTGTAACTTTTCCTTAAAATCCCCACCCACTAAGATATCATCTCCCCATTCTATTTTTATAGCTACATTTGCATTATTCATGATTATTGCCTCAAAAACATAGATTATCCCAGCTGTTCAGCCATCATATATATAGTTTCCAATCCCACCACCTACTCCCAATCAGTATTTTGGCCATGGCCCCAGCTGGTACTGAGAGAGAACTCATAAACGTTAAATACTGTAACAATCTGTGGTACAAAAGGGGAAAAGCTCAGCAACTGACAGTGATGCAAAACAAAAATATCTCATCCAACTGCCTATTGTTGTGAAGTGATATATGCTGACACAGCAACTCTGTGATAGATCTAGTAAGCCCATCCTAAAACGGATGGAATGGACCCAATAAAACATTTCCTCTGACTCCTTTCCAGACAACACTGTCCAGCTGGTTTAAGTAGTAGATTGAGGACAATGTGAATTCCCATGCATCACAAATGCATTAATTATACTTCAGAAATTATAAGAACCAAAACATTTTAGACCTTGGTGAAATTTTTTAAACAAGGGGTTAATACTATTAGATGGCTCAATGTCTGACCATAGTGCTATTTTCTAAACCATGTGCCTTTTGGTAGTTCTGTACAAAATGTTTTGTGAGGAATTGAAGTAAAAAGATCTGAGATAGAATGCTATCAAGCTGTCCTTCAAAACACAGGGATAAATAGTAACTCTAGGCATGTCAGGCATGGAAAGCCAAGACACTTCGGCAAAAAATGTTCTACATGAAGGATCTCTGTGGGTGAGAAAGAAGGGGCCATCAAAGAAGGATGTACTTTTCTCTAAAGGGAGAAGAGAACTTCCACTTTGCTTATGGCCTTGTCCAAATAATGACCAAGTTTGTGGATTCAAAAGGCTTCCATAGCCCAGGCAGCTCATGTCAAGAGCCTAGGTGGTCACTGACATCATACATAAGAGTACTAATTGTTAAATTAACAACAGGAGTCACTATGCACTAACTCCCCATGCAGGACCTCTGTCCTCAATGAGTTCTATTATGAGAGTTAACTGTAAAACTAGTTCTCAAAAAATTTTGTTTGTGTAAGTATGTGCAAATTGTTGAAATCTTAGTATAGAGTTGGTCTTCTGTGTATAAAGTTAATTGAAAATGAATCTTAATGGAGAATGGGACTGGCAAGGGGAGAGGGAGGAGGAGAAGGGGTGGGAGTGTGAGTGTGAGTGGGAGAGTGGGTACGGTAGAAAGAATAACTATATTACTAAAGTAGTACTTAAGAAATTTGTATTCCATAAAAATAAATTAATTAGTCTATTAATTAATCTTAAAAAGAATGACTCTAGAATAAAAAAATATAAAAGGGAGGGAAACTCTGGAATTATTAACACTCTTTTAGAGATATCCCAAACTTGAAACTTTGCAGGCTGATCCCACATGATTCCCAGCACCCAAGACAGTCCTCAATATTTCTTGGCTCCTGGTGTTTATGTCCTTATGTAGTGCCAGCCTATAGTTAGACTGGCCTACTAAAAAATGGAGGAGTATAACTTCTGAGCTCAAAAAGAGATTCTACGACTTCTGACTTGCTGTCTCTTGGCTCAGTCACTCTGGAGAAAGCCAACCACCATATGAGGAGGACACTCAAGTTGTCCTCTGGAGAAGGCCAAGTGGGAAGGGACTGAGACTTCATAATACAGCTAGCACCAACTTATATTCAGTTAAGTGAATATAACCCATACTGGAAACGGAATCCCTAGGCTCAGCCAAGTCTAAAGATGCCTGCAGCCCTGGCTGACAATTTGATGACCATCTCATGAAACACTCCAAGCCAGAACTCCCCAGGTAAGCCAGTCCAGGATTCCAGATCCACAGAAACCATGACATAATAAACGATCCTTAATGTGTCAAGCCACTATGTCTGGGAGTAATCTGCTCTGCAGTGACATGTAACTAATTCACCAGCAAGATGTCCCAATGGCTACTTCTCTAGACTGTAAAGTTATTATTTAATGATAGAATATTTACTGCACTAAATATTCTCCAATTTTGGCTATTGTTAAGAAGCCCATAATATTCTTTCTATGGTCTATGAGGTTCAATTTTGACATCTGAAAGATTCCTAAGACTAAACTGTTTGCACCTCCAATCAGTGCATATCCATTTCCAGGACAAATGGCAGAGTGGAAAGACATTTGTTCCACCTTCAACAAATAGCTCAGGAAAACAGGCTCATACCTAAACTTGCACTCAGAATGTCTCTCTGTATCTTGCCCTTGAAGGAATCACGCAGTTGTAGAACAAATGAAAGATCACAAACATTCTTAAATTCAACCCCTTTTCAACACTCCAGCTGCAGATTTCTTACACAAAACCTGTACACATCTAATGAGAAGAACTCATTACTCATCAAAATGCATTCAAACATTCTCCAGCAAGTGTGTTCAACTAAAATACTGTTTCCCTCTGAATTCCAAACACTGGCCTCACATATTCACTAAGTCCTTTTCTTCTGTGTTAATCCCTTGGATATCTGAATATGATTTTCCATTTGAAATCTCTCTTACATAGGAAAAAAACACAGAATCAACCATATTGTAAAAGTGTGACTGAACTGCTGAAATCACTGATGCTTTCCTCTAAACTTGCCCAGTTTTTTCTATAATCAGAACCCATCAGTCAGCCCCTTATAGGTCTGTGAACCTTCTGAGGACCCTTTGTTGTGTGTTCATTTGTTCTCAGAGATTTGAATTCTGAACTTGATGATGCAACCTGTTTTTTCAATTCCTACAAATCCCACATCCACTTCCTTTCTTATAAACCAATTCATTTTCTCATCTCTCATCTCCATCTCAGAAGCTCCCAGAACACAGCAGATATTCCTGACCTACAATAGGGTTACAAATGCTTCTGCTCCTATTACGTATGTCACGGATGGAGTCAACTGAGATGGCTTTCCTTAGTAACCATTGGGGCCAAATCAGAGCTCCATTACCTTCTTGGCTCATTCTTAAGTACATTAAGTTAATGAATACCTATTAGGCATCCTTACAGTTCCTCAAAACAGAGCTGTGTTGAATAACAGAGAAGATAGAAAACTGGTCAGTCCCTATCTAAAGTCCCTGAGCTGTGCTAGTCTTTCTCATCTCCACCCCCTACATGGAACCCAGCACATAAAGATTACCCAGCACACATGGTGGAAGGGAAGAAAGCAGGCAGAGGTGCTGCTGTAACTGGGAAATGAAGCCAACAACCTACAAATCTGAAGAGATAAAGTACAAGAAGTAAATGCTAGAGAAATTTAAGCAAGGGAAAGATTTCTAAACTTCAGTATAGTTAAAAGAAGGGCCATGGAGGATGCAAATTCCTCGCAGGGCAATTTCAAGTTTGCTCAGCCCACCACATTGAGCTTCTCTCAAGTATGACCACCCAATGAACTTAATCAGTGCCTGATAATAGCCACCAACTTGGCTTTTCCCCTCCTGAGTTTGAAATATTAAGGTCTAGAAGATTTTTGTTTGTTTGTTTACTGTGTGATTTAGCCATGCTATGAATTCAGGAGAATTAGATCTAAGGTCTCCTTACCTTCCTATTAAGGAGAAAAAATACAGTGGGTCAAAAATGTAGCCAGTGAGTTCTTCTCAGTGAGAAATATCAGGAGGAAATAAATATCCATAGCACACCTCAAGAGGTCTCTCTTTATTGTTGGCTTCATGGTACACACATCCTGGAAGCTTCAGGGCGAATAATTACTTCTCCAAATATAAGCTAAAGGGGGAACAAAAACCAGCACACAATGCCACTCGACTTTTAATTCTAGTGACAGCTAAAACACCAATAAACTGTACTTCAAGCCTTTGAAGTACTAAAAAGTTCAGTCACAAAATAGTATATGGCCATGTATCCAGTTTAATGGCTAATGCAGCTCCTACTCTGCAGTGAGAAGACCTTCAGAGTACAAAGGAATGGCATGGGAAGTTTTAAAGACCCAAAGGAAAGCAGCAAGCCTTTCAGAACAAGTTGAAAGCAATGTGGAAATCGTTACCTCCTCTTCGCACTTGCCTGTCATAACCCAATCCTAGCAGACGCTCTTCAGAGGCAGTAGAGATCAGTGGTTAGTGCTAGAAGTTTTCTGTGACACATTCCACACTGCCTCCTACGCTGTAGCCTACAAACTGTCATCTTGGTTCATATACCTAACGTCTGTGATGCTCAGTTCTCTCATCTAAAAAGGCAAGTATTGGTAATTTTTAGAAGAACCAAAAAAAGTGATACATACTAATTATCATAACTCTAAGCTGCCATTGATGGAGAGCTTATTATGTGTCGATCTAAGTAACACGCTTAATTCCAACAAACATGCTTCCCTTTGCCCATATAAAGAATATACTGAAGAAGCAGCCAATCAGAGGGAGAATGCTATTCAATTCCATTGAGACGAGTTCAGTCTGAAGCATCAACAGGGATATAGGAGGAGAAAGCACAGTCTCCCTCTTTTTTTAAAATTTATTTATTTATTTGAAAGTCAGAGTTGCACAGAGAGAGAAGGAGAGGCAGAGAGAAAGTCTTCCATTCAGTGGTTCACTCCCCAATTGGCCACAACAGTTGGAGCTGTACTGATCCAAAGCCAGGAGCCAGGAGCTTCTTCCTGGTCTCCCACGTGGGTGCACAGGCTCAAGGACTTGGGCCATCTTCCATTGCTTTCCTAGGCCATAGCATAGATCTGGATCAGCCTGGACTAGAACCAGCACCTATATGGGATGCCGGCACTGTAGGCAGCAGCTTTACCCACTATGCGACAGTGCCAGCCCTAGTCTCCCTCTTCTGAACACATCCCTAGGTCATCCTCAGCTACACAGAGGTACAGATGTTTCATTTGACAGAGTGTTATACACACTATGTCAGTTCCTGTATCCCAGAATTTTTTATTGTTTTCACCTTTGAGTAATGGCCTTGAGAAAGGGGTTCACATTGTTGGATATAACATGAATAACCTGTATGTAGTGGCTCAAAGCCTGTACCTAAAGTCACATCTTTATTTCACAGCTGCATACCTCAGCATTGTCTATTGTCATCCAAGACCTGTTCTCCTCTAGATCATCCCAATAACTTTAGATTTTGAAGGCTCTGAACTATCATTATTACCAGAACTAATCTCAAGGAAATTCCCCATCATTTTAGCTTTTGACTCTGGCATTTTTCCCCTAGCTCTCTTTCCCAGCTTTGACATAACTGCTTTTTGTAAGCAATCTCTGATAATGGTCTTTAAGCTAAAAATACAGGAAACAAAGAAAACACAAACAAACAAACTAAAACTTACTGACTGTCTATATAAAGAACACAGACAAGCATTTCTAACATTACCCAAAGTGCAACAAGTGTCCTAACATGTCCCTATGATTTCTAATCCTGTCCAATATATAGCAATTGGCCCACTGTCTACATCACCCTGCTACATGAACATCTGTGCCTCCACAAATCTGCTACTTTTAATTCTGGGACCATAAAATAAAATATACAATGGAAGAAATACTGAGAACTTAAAAGTGACAATTTACTATAGAAAGCAATGATATGCAGTTATATGGAAACATGTTGAATTCAGGCACTACCTTATTTGAAAGCCAAAGTTTCATGTAGAATGATGTTCAGTTTCTGTATCTAGAAATTGCTAATTGAAATCATATTTTACTATCAGGTTTATAAGTCATTTCTATGCAAGTTGAAAGTTATAGAATTAAGTGTTCAACTTTAAGCATGGCTAGATGCTCTTATTATATTAAATGTGTACCTGTTCGCTTCCTCTTCCCTGATATAAGAAATGAATAAGAATTTATCAAGAATTGGTAAGAAGGAACATTCTATCTTTCTAGCAAAAATATTCATGAAATGTAAAAAGCCAGTAACAGTTTATATTTAAAGGATACTTTCTATTTTCTGTAGGATAGCAAAACACTGTGTTCCTAGCTATTATATTGAAATTAAGTTTAAAATATTTGAGTATAACTCACCAGATATTAAGACATAAGGCTATGAATGCATTATAAACGTGTATTGGTTGTAAAATTTAGTTAGTAAAGTTACACATAGAATATTTCAAAGTTCTTTTATCTGCTTAAAGCAAAACCAATGCTTAGGACTTTGTATATAAACTGTGAATTTTAGAGAAGAAAGCAGTTTACTGTCAAAGACTATTATCAGTTCCATTTTTGGAAATCTACATAGGCTTCTAAATGTTGTGTTGGCTTATTCCCATAACAACCTGTGGAAGAGACAATCTGTCAAATCTTGTGACTTATGTGCTTTTTTTTCTAAAAGCTATTACTTGTGACATTTTTCTAGGATAATTTTCCCAAGAACACATCATGGGCCAGATCCTGTCCCCATCCTTCAGACTTAATAGATAATAACAGAGCCCTATACTCAGTTCCATCTGGGCTGGACTTGGAGCTCCACAGCTTCTGACGTCTGTCAACTCTAACTCTTTACTTAACTTCTCTGAGCCTCACTTCCTTCATCTGTAAAATGAAGTTGTTTTAGAATATAAATATTTTCATGCTTAACCCCATTTTCTCTTTTTCTTTATGAAATTGGAGTATTAATTCTAAGTATTTCCTTTCACTTTCTGGTACGGCTTCCAATTTAGATTCACTTTTAAAGAGAAAAAATTTTTAATTTATTTTTGGTTGCTAATAGTTTATAGGCTTAGTCCTATCAACTTTGAAAGAACTAGAAGGAAAAAAATCACAAAAAAAACAAGAGGAAGAGAGGGAGAAGATAGCAGAGAGATCAAAAGAGAGCGGAAGAATTATTTTTTAAAACAGTGCCCTAGGATAGTAGAATCTGATCATAGTAACAGCTGCATTAAAAGATTTAAGACCACCCACCTAGGAAGAGCCAAGTTACAATCTCAAGCACATCCTTTGGGGTGACACTGTACACACACACTAGAAGGTCATGTGAAAAATGCACACGATCCTCTTGCTATCACTGAAAGTAGACCTTTCTAGCTGATCTTCCCAGGAAAACCCAAAGAACAGCACATCACCATAAACTCCTGGTAGGAGAGACGCTTATTTATGGAAAAAGACTTAGTATATCTCATTCAATATCCCCAAGGATATACACCCAAGTGATACCCCATGGTTATACATCTTGTCTCAGGGGACTTACAAGCCCCTCCAATTGTAACCGACACTCTGGACCCTAATTAGGGAAAAGCTGGAAAAATTTCACCTCTTTTTTTGAGGGTATTCTGGGGTGAACATACACTGAATGAACTCAAGGCCCTCATGCTGTATTAGTGATTACATACACATTAATTCCTGGCTTACTGGGATCTTGGGAACATCAAGTGAAGTGACTTTTGGATGTCATTAGTACTGTGACAATTGAAAATGGCAGGAATTTCATATCACTGTCATAGCTGCATGGCCACCTTCTGTTGTCAGGGACACTAGGGGAAATGAATACAAATAAGTAAGGGAATAAAAGACAGCATATATTCTGAAATTGGGCAACAATTAGCCTTGGTTATCAGGTACAACCAAGAAACAGGAGAGAGCATAAGAGTATCACAGAAAACCTATCTATGATTTTTTTACTTTGACGTGGAAATCAACTTGAGATCATCTAGTGCAACTTGTAGCCATACATGTGCAAACACATGAGAATTTAAGGGCCTGAGAAGTGTTTTCAGTAAGTAATTACCTTAAAGTAAAGCACACATACAAGTACTCTGATTTATAACAATCTATATTTAAGGGCTTCATTTTCAAGAATTGGTTCCATTGAAAAGTTCAACTAAATCAAAGTATATTAATTAAGGCCCTTTGGGAGAGCAAGTGATCTTTCACTCAAATTGAAGGAAGCAGAGAATTTTCTGGATGATCTGGTTGAATGAGTTGGAAGCAAGATCTTAAAGCAATAAAGGACTCAGATGTTCAAACATTATTGTCAGAACTCAGTCTCTCCCCGTTAACCTCATTTTCCTTTGATCCACGTCTGAGGTTCCCTCCTTTGGATAACAGTCAACCAGAAACCTAGTTGCAAGATGACTTCTCTTTCACTACAGCTAAAGAACAAGTTGCTAAGCAAATGTCTGTTTCCTGTGGCCCTTGAGTCCTTCCCTGAGCTAAGCTTTGAGATCAAGATGGCCTATGTTGATTTCCCTGGCCTGGGGGCCTGGGTCACACAGTCGCTTTTGGAGATACAACAGCATTTGATCCTCAAATGAAGGAGCCCAGAAAGACATTCCTCAAAACAAACTGGAATGCTGTTAGCAGACAACAGCAACAACAGAGAGAGAGAGAGAGAGAGAGAGAGAGAGAGCGAGAGAGAGCGAGAGCGAGAGAGAGAGAGAGAGAGAGAGGTAGAGCAAGCAAAAACAATAGACGCCAAGTAACACTACTTTTATGAGAATGCAGAGGGTGGCAGATGGACAAAACCCAAGTATAAACTCCAAGTTCTTCAGAATACATTATTATTGTCTTCAGAGCACAGGCAACTTTCCAACACTGAAAGCCTTTCCCCAAAATGGAAAAGGTCAGGAATCTGCAGACTCTTGTCTCTCATCTCCCTTCATAGACTCACAAACACTACATCAAGCATTAACAGTGAAATTGTGGTTTTCTTTACAATCTTAATGACCAGTTGTATGCAATCAGATTGGTCATCCGATCGATCTTATTCAGTTATAAAACAACTCCAAATATCAAAATGCCCTTTTCAGTCTAGGAGTTTTAAATTCCTGGACAATGTCTCCCTGATTCTCATTTATGGCATTTTCATCCTTTTTTTTTCCTTTTGGGGGTTTTCTTTTCCACTATTCTTACACACACCCTCACTCATATACATTCTCATGTCAGATCCTTGAATTCAGTTTCATGTTCTCCTTTGTTTTCTTCAACTCAAATAAAAGATCTTGATTAAATTATGTTCTATTGCATGTATCCAGCAAATTTCTGAGTTCACAGTCATAACCAAGTCGGAGAACATTGCTACTCTCATGGAATTCACACTCTGGTAGAGAATCCATACTAAGGATCCACTGAGCAGTGATTTGTGCTTGCTGCTGTCCACTACAATCAGTCCTCATCATAGACTGTGGGTGACTTTACACAGCATGTTACCTGATTTTATCTTCCCAACTTCTTAAAGAAGGTGAAGCAAGCTTCAATGACTCCATTTTCAGATAGCTTTTAAGAGAGAGGTAAAGTGGCTGGCGCCGAGGCTCACTAGGCTAATCCTCCACCTGTGGCACCGGCACCCCGGGGTTCTAGTACCAGTTGGGGTGCCGGATTCTGTCCTGGCTTCTCCTCTTTCAGTCCAGCTCTCTGCTGTGGCCCGGTAGGGCAGTGGAGGATGGCCCAGGTCCTTGGGCTCCTGCACCCGCATGAGAGACTAGTAGGAGGCACCTGGCTCCTGGCTTCAGATCAGTGCAGTGTGCCCGCTGTAGCAGCCACTTGGGGGGTGAATCAACGGAAAAAGGAAGACCTTTCTTTCCATCTCTCTCTCTCTCTCAGTCTAACTCTGCCTGTCAAAAAAATAAACAAATAAATAAATGTATTAAAAAGAAGAGAGAGGTAAAGTGTTATCATCAATGTAGTCATCCGGTAAGCACCTTTAATATGAATAGTCCTTTCATTATTAGAATTGTATTGGCTGGGGCCAGCACTGTGGCATCCCATATGGTACCAGTCTGCATCCTGGCTACTCTACTTCCAATCCAGCTCCTGGCTAATGTCCTGGGAAAGCAGCAGAAGATGGCTCAGGTGCTTGGGCCCCTGCACCTACGTGGGAGACCCAGAATAAGCTCCTGGCTCCTGGCTTCGGATCAGTGCAGTTCCCGCTATTGTAGCCATCTGGGGAGTGAGCCAGCGGATGGAAGACCTCTCTCTCTCTCTCTCTCTCTCTCTCTCTCTCTCTCTCTCTTTCTCTCCCTCTGTGCCTCTGCCTCTGCCTCTCTGTAACTCTGCCTTTCAAATAAATAAATAAATCTTTTTTAAAAAAAGGAATTGCATTGGCCAATAATATTGCCATGAGCATTATCCTCATGAGTCCACTGAGGGCTGTCAATAAATAAAATGGCAACAAAAAGATTTACAGAACATCAAATAGCAAATTGGGGGTGCTCCTAAAACTTGTCTCAGAATTTCTGACTTAAGTCTGCTATCTTCACATTTAGATGCTAATGTTGCCAAAACTCCTGCAATGATGAGGCACCATCAACAAAAGATACCCTCATCCTACTGCCTGCTGCACAGGGCAGGGCTAAGAAAGAATTCTCTAATTCCCACATAAGACAATGCTGGTATTGCACAACAAATTCCACTGAACTTACTTCCTCTAACCACCTTCCCCATTTAACAAGATACCAGTAGCCTTCATCAGTAAGCTGTGATAAAATCAGATGAGCCAGACAGGACTGGATAGGACAGGATAAGACAGGTGACAACTCTGCTTTATCCCAGGCCATCCGACTCCAGAGATAGAGCCCCTAATCATTTTGCTATACCACCTTGCACCAAAGAAGCCCTTCATAAAGGAATAGAACACAGAAGGAAAAAATGTCTTTCATCCAAATGATAGCTATCAATTTATGGATATCAATTATGGTAATATAAACAACTGACAAAATACAACGAGTTATTTATAATGCACCACCAGTAACACACAGTATTAATATCAGATAGAAGCATTATAAATTAATTAGAAAACATGAGCTAAAGATCCAAATACGCAAAACATAAACACAATAGCCAAAAATAAAAAAAAAGTTCAACTTCAAGTAGCAACCAAAACTTTGCAAAGTAAAATAACAATGAACAATGAGATATAATTTCATAAATCTCAAATAGGGGGAGGTGTATTGACCTCACAAAGTGTTAACACAAATTCCCATACTAGAAGAAACTGAGCCACTGTAGTTACTTTTGAGAATAATTTGGCAACTTGTCAATAATTTTTAAAATGATACAATACAATTTGCAATCCAAAAATTCCATTTCTATGTGGATATAGTACAGAAAGTCTTGCAATTAGGTCCCCTAAGACTGTTCAAAAATGTCTACACTAACAGTGGTGAAATTGTATTATAAGCAACCTAAACATCCATCAATTGCATAACAGAAAATTAAAATAGAATGTGGTAGAATTTAAAATGAAAAAGTTATACCTGTGCAATTCAACAAGGGTAGATACAAATAACATAATTGCAAGTGAAAAGCAGCCCTTGTAGATAATTACATAGGTATATCATAAGTCTGAATATTTTAACACTCAAACAATACTGTATTTATAGTATGATATCTACATGTGTATTATACAATACTACCAAATAGTAAAACATTTTCTAGGATATATATTCCAGACACAAGAAATAGAAGTTTAGAACATAACCCAGAAGCACACATCTCTAACTCAGAAGTGGCCCAGGAAGGAAACATGAATGGGGAGATATACGAGGAACATCAACATTACCTGTTTTTTTTAATATCAAAAATATGAAATGAGATTGACAGAAAGTACATCATTAGTAGTGTGAGTATCCCAGCATTTTTTTTAAACTTTTATTTAATAAATACAAATTTCCAAAGTACAGCTTTTGGATTACAATGGCTCCCCACCCATAACTTCCCTCCCACCTGCAATCCTCCCATCTCCCGCTCCCTCTACCATCCCATTCACATCAAGATTCATTTTCAATTATCTTTATATAAAGAAGATCAATTTAGTATATATTAAGCAAAGATTTCAACAGATTGCACTCACACAAAAACACAAAGTATAAAGTACTGTTTGAGTACTAGTTATACCATTATACTATGTACCACATAGTACAACACATTAAAGACAGAGATCCTACATGGGGAGAAAGTGCACAGTGACTCCTCTTGTTGATTTAACAATTAACACTCTTGTTTATGGCGTCAGTAATCTCCCTAGGCTCTAGTCATGAGTTTCCAAGGCTATGAAAGCCTTTTGAGTTTGCCAACTCCAATCTTACTTAGACAAGGTCATAGTCAAAATGGAAATTCTCTCCTCCCTTCAGAGAAAGTTACCTCCTTCTTTGATGGCCTGTTCTTTCTACTGGGATCTCATTCACAGAGATCTCTCATTTAGGGTTTTTTGTTTTTGTTTTTGTTTTGCCAGAGTGCCTTGGCTTTCCTTGCCTAAAATACTCTCACGGGCTCTTCAGCCAGATCCAAATGCCCTAAGGGCTAATTCTTTTTTTTTTTTTTATAAAGCTTTTATTTAAAGAATATAAATTTCCAAAGAACAGCTCATGGACCACAATGGCTCCCCCCACACACAACTTCCCTCCCTCCCCCCACCCTCCCCTTTCCCGCTCCCTCTCCCCTTCTGTTCACATCAAGATTCATTTTCAATTCTCTTTATACACAGAAGATCAATTTAGTACATATTACGTAAAGATTTCAACGGTTTGCCCTCGCATAGAGACACAAAATGATAATACTGTTGGAGTACTAGTTATAGTATTAATTCACAATGTACAGCACATTAAGGACAGAGATCCTACATGATTTTTTTTTAAAAAAATTGATTAATTGTCTATGCAATTTCCAGTTTAACACCAAGATTTTTTAATCATTTGCAATTATCTTTATATAAAGAAGATCGATTCAATATATACTATGTAAGGATTTAATCAGTTTGCACCCACTCAGAAACACAAAGTGTAAAAATACTGTTTCAGTACTAGTAATAGCATCACTTCACATTGGATAACACATTAAGGACAGATCCCTCATGAGACGTAAGTACACAGTGACTCCTGATGTTGATTTAACAATTTGACACTCTTGTTTATGGCGTCAGTAATCTCCCTAGGCTCTGGTCATGAGTTGCCGAGGCTATGGAAGCCTTTAGGGTTCACCGACTTCGATCTTATTCCCACAGGGCCATAGTCAAAGTGGAAGTTCCCTCCTCCCTTCAGAGAAAGGTACCTCCTTCTTTGATGGCCCCGTTCTTTCCACTGGGATCTCACTCGCAGAGATCTTTCATTTAGGTCTTCTGTTTTTTCCAGAGTGTCTTAGCTTTCCATGCCTAAAATATTCTCATGGGCTCTTCAGCCAGATCCAAATGCCTTAAGGGCTGATTCTGAGGCCATAGTGCTATTTAGGACATCTGCCATTCTATGAGTCTGCTGTGTATCCTGCTTCCCATGTTGGATCATTTTCTCGCTTTTTGATTCTATCAGTTAGTATTAGCAGACACTAGTCTTGTTTGTGTGATCCCTTTGACTCTTAGACCTATCAGTGTGATCAATTGTGAGCTGAAATTGATCACTTGGACTAATGAGATGGCCTTGGTACATGCCACCTTGATGGGATTGTATTGGAAACCCCTGGCACAATTCTAACTCCATCATTTGGGGCCGTTCCGATTGAGCATGTCCCAAATTTTACATCTCCTCCCTCTCTTATTCCCACTCTTATATTTCACAGAGATCACTTTTCAGTTAAAATTTAAACACCTAAGAATAATTGTGTGTTAATTACAGAGTTCAACCACTAGTACTAGGATAAAGAAAAAAAAAATACTACCATGGATAAAGTATTACATTGTACAACAACAGTCAGCACAAGAGCTGATCGAGTCACTGTTTCTCATAGTGTCCATTTCACTTCTACAGGTTTCCCCTTTGGTGCTCAGTTAGTCATCGCCAATCAAGGGAAACAAATGATATTTGTCTCTTTGGGACTGACTTAATTCACTCAGCATGATGTTTTCCAGATTCCTCCATTTTGTTGCAAGTGACCGGATTTCATTGTTTTTGACTGCTGTATAGTATTCTGTAGAATACATGTCCCATAATTTCCTAATCCAGTCTACTGTTGAAGGGCATTTGGGTTGGTTCCAAGTCTTAGCTATTGTGAATTGAGCCGCAATAAACATTGCTGTGCAGACGGCTTTTTTGTTTGCCAATTTAATTTCCTTTGGGTAAATTCCAAGGAGTGGGATGGCTGGGTTGAATGGTAGGGTTATATTCATGTTTCTGAGGAATCTCCAGACTGACTTCCATAGTGGCTTCACCAGTTTGCATTCCCACCAACAGTGGATTAGTGTCCCTTTTTCCCCACATCCTCTCCAGCATCTATTGTTGGTGGATTTCTGAATGTGAGCCATTCTCACCAGGGTGAGGTGAACCCTCATTGTGGTTTTGATTTGCATTTCCCTGATTGCTAGGGATCTTGAACATTTTTTCATGTGTCTGTTGGCCATTTGGATTTCCTCTTTGGAAAAATGTCTGTTGAGGTCCTTGGCCCATCTCTTAAGTGGGTTGTTTGTTTTGATGTTGTGGAGTTTCTTAATTTCTTTGTAGATTCTGGTTATCAACCCTTTATCTGTTGCATAGTTTGCAAATATATTTTCCCATTCTGTCGGTTTCCTATTCACTTTCCTGACTGTTTCCCTAAGGGCTAATTCTGAGGCCAAAGTGCTGTTTAGGACATCTGAATTCTATGAGTCTGCTGTGTATCCCGCTTCCCATGTTGGATCATTCTCTTTTTTAATTCTTTCAGTCAGTTTTAGCAGACACTAGTCTTGTTTGTGTGATCCCTTTGATTCTTAATGCTATCATTATGATCAATTGTGAACCGAAACTGATCACTTGGACTAGCGAGATGGCATTGGTACATGCCACCTTGATGGGATTGAATTGGAATCCCCAGGCATGTTTTTAACTCTACTGTTTGGGGCAAGTCTGATTGAACATGTGCCAAACTGTACATCTCCTCCCTCTCTTATTCCCATTCTTATATTTAACAGGGATCACTTTTCAGTTAAATTTAAGCACCTAAGAATAATTGTGTGTTAATTACAGAGTTCAACCAATAGTATTAAGCAGAACCAAAAAAAAAAAAAAATACCAAAAGGGATAAAGTATGAAGTTGTTCATCAACAGTCGGGACAAGGGCTGATCAAGTCACCGTTTCTCATAGTGTCCATTTCACTTCAACAGGTTTCCTTTTTGGTGCTCGGTTAGTTGTCACAGATCAGGGAGAACATATGATATTTGTCCTTTTGGGACTGGCTTATTTCAATCAGCATGATGTTTTCCAGATTCCTCCATTTTGTTGCAAATGATCGGATTTCATTGTCTTTTACTGCTGTATAGTATCTATAGAGTACACGCCCCATAATTTCTTTATCCAGTCTACTGTTGATGGGCATTTGGGTTGATTCCAGGTCTTAGCTTTTGTGAATTGAGCTGCAATAAACATTAAGGTGCAGACAGCTTTTTTGTTTGCCAATTTAATTTCCTTTGGGTAAATTCCAAGGAGTGATATGGCTGGGTTGTATGGTAGGGTTATATTCAGGTTTCTGAGGAATCTCCAGACTGACTTCCATAGTGGCTTTACCAGTTTGCATTCCCACCAACAGTGTGTTAGCGTCCCTTTTTCCCCACATCCTCGCCAGCATCTGTTGTTGGTAGATTTCTGTATGTGAGCCGTTCTAACTGGGGTGGGGTGAAACCTCATTGTGGTTTTGATTTGCATTTCCCTGATTGCTAGTGATCTTGAACATTTTTTTTCATGTGTCTGTTGGCCATTTGGATTTCCTCTGTTGAAATCCTTGGCCCATCTCTTAAGTGGGTTGTTTGTTTTGTTGTTGTGGAGTTTCTTGATCTCTTTGTAGATTCTGGTTATTAATCCTTTATCTGTTGCATAGTTTGCAAATATTTTTACCCATTCTGTCGGTTGCCTCTTCACTTTCCTGAATGTTTCTTTTGCAGTACAGAAACTCCTCAATTTGATGCAATCCCAGTAGTTAATTTTGGCTTTGATTGCCTGTGCCTCCAGGGTCTTTTCCAAGAAGTCTTTGCTTACGCCTATATCTTGCAGAGTTTCTCCAATGTTCTCTAATAATTTGATTTTGTCGGTCGTAGATTTAGATCTTTAATCCATGTGGAGTGGATTTTTGTGTAAGGTGTAAGGTAAAGGTCTTGCTTCATGCTTATGCACATGTAAATCCAGTTTTCCCAGCACCATGTTTTGAATAGACTGTCCTTGCTCCAGGAATTCGTTTTAGATCCTTGATCAAATATAAGTTGGCTGTAGATGTTTGGATTGATTTCTGGTGTTTCTATTCTGTTCCATTGGTCTATCCATCTGTTTCTGTACCAGTACCATGCTGTTTTGATTATAACTGCCCTGCAGTTTGTCCTGAAATCTGGTATCGTGATGCCTCCAGCTTTGTTTTTGTTGTACAAGATTGTTTTAGCTATTCGAGGTTTCCTGTGATGCCATATGAATTTCAGCATCATTTTTTCCAGATCTGAGAAGAATGTCTTTGGTATCTTGATTGGTATGGCATTGAATCTATAAATTGCTTTCAGGAGAATTAATATTTTGATGATATTGATTCTTCCAATCCATGATCATGGAAGGTTTTTCCATTTTTTGGTATCCTCTTCTATTTCTTTCTTTAAGGTTTTGTATTTCTCATTGTAGAGAACTTTGACATCCTTGGTTAAGTTGATTCCAAGGTATTTGATTGTTTTTGTGACTATTGTGAATGGGATTGATCTTAGCAGTTCTTTCTCAGCTGTGGCATTGACTGTGTATACAAAGGCTGTTGATTTTGTTCATTGATTTTATATCCTGCTACTTTGCCAAACTCTTCTATGAGTTCCAATAGTCTCTTAGTAGAGTTCTTTGGATCCCCTAAATAAAGAATCATATCATCTGCAAAGAGGGATAATTTGAGTTCTTCCTTTTCAATTTGTATCCCTTTAGTTTCTTTTTCTTGCCTAATGGCTCTGGCTAAAACTTCCAGAACTATATTGAATAGCAGTGGTGAGAGTGGGCATCCTGTCTGGTACCATATCTCAGTGGAAATGCTTCCAACTTTTCCCCATTCAATAGGATGCTGGTCGTGGGTTTTTCATAAATTGCTTTGATTGTATTGAGGAATGTTCCTTCCATACCAAGTTTGCTTAGAGTTTTCATCATGAAAGGGTGTTGAATTTTATCAAATGCTTTCTCTGCATCTATTGAGATAATCATATAGTTTGTTAATGTGGTGTATCACATTGATTGATTTGCAAACATTGAACCATTGCTGCATACCAGGGATAAATCCCACTTGGTCTGGGTGGATGATCCTCCTGATGTGTTGTTGCATTATATTGGCCAGAATTTTATTGAGGATTTTTGCATCTATGTTCATCAGGGATATTGGTCTGTAACTTTCTTTCAGTGCTGCATCTTTTTCAGACTTAGGGATTAAGGTGATGCTGGCTTCATAGAAAGAATTTGGGAGGATTCCCTTTTTTTCGATTGTTATGAATAGTTTGAGATGAATTGGAGTTAGTTCTTCTTTAAATGACTGGTAGAATTCAGCAGTGAATCCATCTGGTCCTGGGCTTTTCTTTGTTGGGAGGGACTTTATTATTACTGATTAAATTTCTGTCTCAGTTATGGGTCTGTTTAGGTTTCTACGTCTTCATGGTTCAATTTAGGTAGGTTGCATGTGTCCAGGAATCTATACATTTCTGATAGATTTTCCTGTGTGCTGGCATACAACTCTTTGTAGTAATTTCTGATGATTCTCTTTATTTCTGTGGTGTCTGTTGTTACATTCCCTTTTTCTTATTTTTTTTCTTTATTTTAAAACTTTTATTTAGTAAATATAAATTTCCAAAGTACAGTTTATGGATTACAATAGCTTCTTCCCCCCTAACTTCCCTCCCACTAGCACCCTTCCCATCTCCCGCTCCCTCTCCCATTCCATTCACATCAAGATTCATTTTCAATTATCTTTATATACAAAAGATCAATTTAGCATATATTAAGTAAAGATTTCATCAGTATGCACCCACACAGAAACACAAAGTCTAAAATACTGTTTCAGTACTAGTTATAGCATTACTTCACATTGGACAACATATTAAGGACAGATCCCACATGCGACGTAAGTACACAGTGACTCCTGTTGTTGACTTAACAATTTGACACTCTTGGTTATGGCGTCAGAAATCTCCCTAGGCTCTTGTCATGAGCTGCCAAGGCTATGGAAGCCTTTTGAGTTCGCCAACTTCGATCTTATTCAGACAGGGTCATAGTCAAAGTGGAAATTCTCTCCTCCCTTTAGAGAATGGTACCTCTTTCTTTGATGGCCCCGTTCTTTCCACTGGGATCTCCCTCGCAGAGATCTTTCATTTAGGTCTTCTTTTTCTTTTCTTTTCTTGTTTTTTTTTTTTTTGCCAGAGTGTCTTGACTCTTAGACCTATCAGTGTGATCAATTGTGAACTGAAATATATCACTCGAACTAGTGAGATGCCATTGGTACATGCAACCTTGATGGGATTGTATTGGAATCCCCTGTTACGTTTCTAACTCTACCATTAGGGGCAAGTCCAACTGAGCATGTGCCGAACTGTACATCTCTTCTCTCTCTTCCTGGCTCCTGGCTTCAGCCTGGCTCAGCCCTAGGCACTGGAGGCATTTGGGGAGTGAGCTGGTTGATAGGACCACTCTTCTTCTCTCCCCCTCATAAATAAATAAGTTAAATACAAAACGACTTACTGAATGCTTGTCATGCACTAGTACTAACAAATGTGGGGTCCAGGATCAGCAACTATGCATCAGATGGAGCTTCTTAGAAATGCAAAACTTAGCCCCATTCTAGGCCCACAAAATCAAAATTTGTATTTTAACAAGTTCTCCAGGGGATTTATACTGAACTAAGAGCTTAAGAAGCACAGAAATTAAGGTTGCCTTTGTGGCTCAGTGGGTTAAGCTGCAGACTGCAACAGGGGCATTCCAAATGAATGCCTGTTCCAGAACTATGTGCTTCACTTTAGATCCATCTCCCTGCTCCTGTGCCTGGGAAAACAATGGAGCATTGGCCAAGCGCTTGGGCCACAGCCACCCATGAGGGAGAACACCATGGAATCCTGGACTCCTGGATTCAGGCTGGCTCAGACGCTGTGTTTACAGCCATTTGAGGAGTAAACCAGTGGATGGAAGAGTTCTCTTACTCTCTCTCTCAAACTCTTTCAAATAAATAATAAAATAAATCTTGTAAAAAACCAAAGAAGTATAGGAATATAGGCCTAGGAGAATCAATAGCAATAACTAAGTTTGATATTTTGTTAATGGGCTGTCTTAGTTTAAATCTTGGCTCTGCATTACCAACTGTGTCACCCCTGACCAAATAATTTGGCATTCCAAAATCACAGTTTTCTAATCCAAAGCATCTGCCTCACAAGGTTATCGTAAGGCTAAACCATTGTCAATTTACAGTGTTTAGCACAGCCATGAGACTGCTTTTCTGATCATTTCTGTTATTATATAATGTTAGCTTCTGTTATTAGAGTGAACATATGAAAAAAATTAAAATTGGTCAAATGAGGATATGGAAGGAAGAGGGGCAGGAGCTTCCTTCGGGGAAGAGAGGGAGCTGGAGGAAGAAGTTGCACACAGTTGTGATGGTGAGAGTACAGAGCAGGGAGGACTAACTAGAGAAGTTTGCCATGGCTTCATCCTGAAATAGACTGAGAACTCCATTCTACACCCACTTCTGCTCCAGAGTCTGATGCAAATGGCCCTTTGTTCTTCATTCCTCAAAAACAAATTTTCCTAGTGGTGATTTGTTTTGGTGTTCATGATTTCATGTTTTATTTTTAAACACTTCAACTAGAAAATCAATATGTGTGTACAGTGCAAGCTTCTTGCTCACACTGGAATATTCGATCTACTCCTTTTCAACACAAGAAATACAGCTGAGGCACTGAACAAAGTTCTGTATCCTTCCCTAAGGACAACCTCTCTGCCTGCATTCCAAAATGCTCTATCCGTGGAGTTCTACTTCCACTCAGTGTTTCAGCCACCTGCTCTCTCACCTGGGACTCCTTCTACTCTTGCCCTGCTGTAGTCTCACTATCCAAACCAGCTGGCGCCGCGGCTCAGTAGGCTAATCCTCTGCCTTGCGGCGCCGGCACACCGGGTTCTAGTCCTGGTCGGGGTGCTAGATTCTGTCCCGGTTGCCCCTCTTCCAGGCCAGCTTTCTGCTGTGGCCAGGGAGTGCAGTGGAGGATGGCCCAAGTGCTTGGGCCCTGCACCCCATGGGAGACCAGGAGAAGCACCTGGCTCCTGCCATCGGATCAGCGCGGTGGGCTGGCCGCGGCAGCCACTGGAGGGTGAACCAATGGCAAAAAGAAAGACCTTTCTCTCTGTCTCTCTCACTGTCCACTCTGCCTGTCAAAAAAAAAAAGAAAAGACCAGCCAGCAGGAGATTTAAAAATAATAATTCTAGTTTAATCAGAGTATTTAAAATACTTAATGATAATTGTCCATTGCCTTTTAGATATAAGTGAAGATTCCACCACCACAAAGACTGGGCCTGTATCAGCTTGGCTTCTAAGTCTTGTATTGTACAGTGCCTGTCTGTCTCCCAATCCTCAGCCATATGAGCCTGCCTGTGTTTCCAACAACCCTGACCCCTCCATCCCAGACACCTGATCCCACGGCCAGCCCTCTGCTCTATCACCCACTGCTGACCTCTGCTGCTCCTCCCAACTCAACCTCAGGGCCTTCCCCGAGTATGGAGTATTCAGCAAAGGTCCCACAGCAAGGCCTGGCCCACTGTAGGCAGAAGAATTTACATGGTGCTCTGCAGAGTGCACCTCAGCACATGACTGAGTTTGGGAATTCCATTCGACTGTGGACAATGCTTATCACACACAGTGAACTGATCCCTTTAAAAAAACCTAAGATTTATTTATTTATTTGAAAGTCAGAGTTACACAGAGAGAGAAGGAGAGGCAGAGAGAGAGAGAGGTCTTCAATCCACTGGTTCACTCCCAAATTGGCCGCAATGGCCACAGTTATGCCAATCTGAAGCCAGGAGCTAGGAGTTTGTTCCAGGTCTCCTACATGGTTACAGGGGCCCAAGGACTTGGGCCACCCTCTGCTGCTTCCCCAGGCCATAGCAGAGAGCTGGATGGGAAGTGGAGCAGCCAGGACTTGAACTGGCACCCATATGGGATGCCAGTACTGTAGGCGGTGGTTTCACCTGCTATGCCACAGCACCAGCCCCAAAACTGTTCCTTTTTATGTATACCTGTGGCAATTTCTCTTATCCATTACACACAAGGTGAGCTGAACTTTTAGCTTATGCTCTCCTCGCTTAGCTTTCAGGATTTCTTTTCTCCCTTGCCTATGAGATCTTCCCCAACTTTTGAAGGAGTTTAGCAACTTATTTGAAAGCTTTCTCATTATAATTATTTAATATTTGGTGTTTTGACACTCAAAGATTTCTGGGTATCTTTGTATCTAATATTATAGGGAATATTTTAACCTAAGAATGTAAATGCGTACTTTTTAAATTTTTTTTTTTTTTTAAATTTTTGACAGGCAGAGTGAGAGAGCGAGAAAGAGAGAAAGGTCTTCCTTTTGCCATTGGTTCACCCTTTAATGGCCGCCACGGCCGGCGCCTGTGGCCGGTGCACAGCACTGATCCGAAAGCAGGAGCCAGGTACTTCTCCTGGTCCCCCATGGGGTGCAGGGCCCAAGCACTTGGGCCATCCTCCACTGCATTCCCGAGCCATAGCAGAGAGCTGGCCTGGAAGAGGGGCAACCGGGACAGAATCCGGCACCCCGACTGGGACTAGAACCTGGTGTGCCGGCGCCGCAAGGCTGAGGATTAGCCTATTGAGCTGCGGCGCCGGCCAACGCGTACTTCTGTTATTTAAGATAATGTGTCCATGATACTACAATGGAATCTCTTAAGAGAATACAATGTGTGTGATTTGGCTCCTCCACAGTCCTATTTTTCCATTGATGCCTGGCAGAGAATAGGCACCCCCTCCCCTCCGAAAATATTTGTTGAATGAATGAACAGATCAGAGCTGGAGGGTGGGGGATTCTCCTTGGAGTGGCTTGCTGAATAGGAGGCTGATAAAATTTAACTAAAGGCGAAACGACAAATTCCAAGATGTTCAACATTCTCCCAGGCACTTGCAGATGAAAGCCTCAGAGTCTTTGATCACCAGAAACTCTGGCTCTCCCACTAGTCTAATGTCATTAATCTTTAATGCATTTTTCACTCCATCCATCCTACACTTACGTTTCCATATTCTTCATTAATTCTGACATCAGCGGGCTGAATTCCTCTGAGGCCCAAGGCACTAGAGTGCTCCCTTCAAATACCAAAGGCACATTTTTAACAGACAGACGTAATTTTGGCCCACATGATTTTGTGTAGCAATATTACCAATTAGCCCCTTGTACCATCCAAATAAATTGCCTGCTGGTCATCACTTTAAAGGATTAATTGACCATGCAAATACTGAGAGGCATAAAATTCAAACACAGACCTAGTTAAGGTTCCTTTACATATTTCTCCTTGGAAGCAAACTCCTTTATATTTTATTCATATTGTATCATTGGGATACAAATTACAAAGTCCACTTAAGTTTTTCATGCCCAGGATTATACTCAATTTATTTGTCCTTTGCTGTTTGAGACTGGCTGGTATTTCTTCAAAGATTTCACACAAGGAGGCAGATGTTAGCAAGCAAATGTGAGAACTCCAGCTGGTTTTCCATCTCTCTTTGGTACTCTACAGAGATCTACCATGACAGAATTCCCCCTGATGAACAAGAGAATTCTAAGCTTTCTGAGCTATGTATATATCCAACTTTCTCTTGATAGCAAGAGACTCCTTGAGGATCCTCCATGTCCAGTGAGAAGGAGGGGAAGAAAGGAAAGCAGAGTCTATTAGGCAAGCTGCTAGCAAGAAATAAATGAGACAGAACAATGTGGAGAGTTTTTAATAAAGGAATTATTTGCAAAGGGTGTGAGAAAAATGCAAACCTTGTGAAGAGAATTGATGCTAGTGCCAGCACAGCTGTTACCACATCTTAGGTGGAAAGCGCAAGGAACCGGGAAAAAGTACAAGCACTCGGAAATAAAGACAAAGGGAAAGGACTACCTTCCAAGGAGCTGTGATCTTCAGTCAAAGTGACTGTGTTTACCCGGCTTGACTAAGTTCCAGAACGCTAATATGGCAGAAATGGTCCATCTTGTAAGTACTTTAGAGATTTGTCAGCAAGGCTATTGATTTTGCCTCCTGAGAGACTTTATTTACATGTGTATTAACAGGATCAACACCAAGAGAACTTGGGTCTCAAGAATTCTAATTGTAACTAGAAAGCACTATCTCAGGACCTTGCAAAATTGAGTCACATGATTTGAGAGTTCTTCCAACTCTTTCCAATTCCCAAAGCGGTTGCATTTTATCTTCCGGGGATACATCCCAGTCTTACTGACTCAGAATCACCACAGGAGAATCCCAGACACATGAATTTTGAGCAAAGTGCACAGGCAATTATGATACATACTTACGAGTTGGAATCATAATTTTTACCTTAAAAACCTACTTTGAAGTATTTTACAGCTCTAACTAGATCAGAAAAAAAATTAAAAATTCAGCAGTACAAATTTGTCTGTGCACCACCAAAGCCAAGTTTCACTGATTAGCCAAAGAAATGGGAATGTTTATCAGCCCTAAATTTCGACCTTTGGTAGCTCTCCACCCTGGTTACACTGGTACTACTGTTCCAAGCGTTTAACTGTTTAAGTATTTATTGGTACTCAAGTAGACATTACCATCAGCCTCTTAGTTTCCAATCTGCACCCCAGTTGTCCAGAACTTCTTGAATTCAACAGGTAAAGAGAAAATGCTTAGCCTAACACTCTGCTATCCAGTCTTAGATGCAATTCCACATGTTGGGTTTTGACAGAAGACTTAATCTGCAACCATACTTTTCCTCTTAATGTGGAATTCTGAACTGTAAAATTGGTAAAGTGCCATCAAAATTAATAATGGACCCAACTGTCAAAGACAAGTATAGAAGAGACAAAGAGACTTAAATCAGCTGGGTATTTTGCTCCTAAATTAAAAGCAGTGAGTTGTACATCTTTTTCCCACAAACAAACTGGGGTAAGGGAGCATAAATCCAAGAGAATGGCACAAAGTCAGAATCCTCTGTTCAAACTCAACTCTATCTTAACAAACCTAGTAGACATTAGTTAAGCTATTTTAATTTTCACTTGTTTATTTTTACTTATTTGAAAGGTGGTGAAAGACAGAGGGACAGAAAAATCTTTCATCCACTAGACTACTCCCCAAACGGCCACTAGAGCCACAGCTGGGCCAGACCAAGCCAAGGATAAGGAACTCAGTTCCTGTCTCTCATGTGGCTGGTAGGGACCCAGGGACCTGAGCCATCACTGCTATAGCCAAGGGTGTGCATTAGCAGGAAACTGGAATTGGGAGCAGAGCCAGGACTTACTTGACCCTAGGCACTCTGTTATGGGATGTGGAAGACTCAAGTGACATCCTAAGCATTGCACCCAACCCCTTCCCCTAGGTAAGCTATTTAAATTACCACTTAAAGGTAAAAATAAAACAAACAAAAGAGAAAAAACACTGCCTAATATTCCTGGCCAAAATATGCTGTTTTAAAATAAACCTCATGTTTTGATTACTCAGCTAGGAAAAGCAAAGAAATAAAAAGAGAAAAAGGAAAAAGAAGAGAAGAATAAAGCTAAAATGAGCAGAAAAATAAAGACAGCATACTGAGATGCACAGTCTCATAAATAAAACAACACTGTTAAGGAAGTCATCACGCTTCACCAAGGGCTTAGTAGCAGCTTTGTCCACATTTAATTCTCACTCAGATTCTAATAGGTAGTGCTGCTAAACCTACTGCACAAAAGGAAAAACTGAACTCAACTACTATAGCCACGATTAGCAACATCTTTGAAATTGCTTACCAGCTACCAACATCTGTTTCAGAACAGACAAAGAGCAGAATACAGGTTTTCACAGGAGACCATTACTATCCTGCTGAATAAAGCAAGGTGCATTTTCTTAAGCCTTCTGTAATTACCTGGCTTGACTAGTATGGCAGAAATGGTCCATCTCGTAAGTACTTTAGAGATTTGTCAGCAAGGCTATTGATTTCACCTCCTGAGAAACTTTATGTACATGTTTATTTTTTTTAAAACTTTTATTTAGTAAATATAATTTCCAAAGTACAGTTTATGGATTACAATGGCTTCCCCCCCCCATAACTTCCAACCACCCACACCCCTCCCATCTCCCGCTCCCTCTCCCATTCCATTCACATCAAGATTCATTTTCAATTATCTTTATATACAGAAGATCAATTTAGTATATATTAAGTAAATATTTCATCAGTTTGCACCCACACAGAACATAAAGTGTAAAATACTGTTTCAGTACTAGTTATAGCATTACTTCACATTGGACAACACATTAAGGACAGAGATCCCGCATGAGGAGTAAGAGCACAGTGACTCCTGTTGTTGACTTAACAATTGACACTCTTGATTATGGTGTTAGTAATCTCCCTAGGCTCTTGTCATGAGCTGCCAAGGCTATGGAAGCCTTTTGAGTTTGCCAACTCCGATCTTATTTCCACAAGGTCAAAGTGGAAGTTCTCTCCTCCCTTCAGAGAAAGGTACCTCCTTCTTTGATGGCCCATTCTTTCCACTGGGATCTCACTCACAGAGAGCTTTCATTAAGGTCATTTTTTTTTTATTTTGCCAGAGTGGCTTGGCTTTCCATGCCTAAAATACTCTCACAGGCTCTTCAGCCAGATTCGAACACCTTAAAGGCCGATTCTGAGGCCAGAGTGCTGTTTAGGACATCTGCATTCTATGAGTCTGCTGTGTATCCCACTTCCCCTGTTGGATCATTCTCTCCTTTTAAATCTTTCAGTTAGTTTTAGCAGACACTAGTCTTGTTTGTGTGATCCCTTTGACTCTTAATGCTATCATTATGATCAATTGTGAACCGAAACTGATCACTTGGACTAGTGAGATGGCCTTGGTACATGCCACCTTGATGGGGTTGAATTAGAATCCCCAGGCACGTTTCTAACTCTACCATTTGGAGCAAGTCAGATCGAGCATGTCCCAAATTGTACATCTCCTCCCTCTCTTATTCCCACTCTTATATTTAACAGGGATCACTTTTCAGTTAAATTTAAGCACCTAAGAATAATTGTGTGTTAATTACAGAGTTCAACCAATAGTATTAAGTAGAACCAAAAAAAAATAATAAAAGGGATAAAGTATTAAGTTGTACATCAACAGTCGGGACAAGGGCTGATCAAGTCACTGTTTCTCATAGTATCCCTTTCACTTCAACAGGTTTCCTTTTTGGTGCTCGGTTAGTTGTCACAGATCAGGGAGAACATATGATATTTGTCCTTTTGGGACTGGCTTATTTCAATCAGCATGATGTTTTCCAGATTCCTCCATTTTGTTGCAAATGACCATATTTCATTGTTTTTGATTGTTGCATAGTATTCTATAGAGTACACGCCCCATAATTTCCTTATCCAGTCTACTGTTGATGGGCATTTGGGTTGATTCCAGGTCTTAGCTTTTGTGAATTGAGCTGCAATAAACATTAAGGTGCAGACAGCTTTTTTGTTTGCCAATTTAATTTCCTTTGGGTAAATTCCAAGGAGTGGCATGACTGAGTTGTATGGTAGGGTTATGTTCAGGTTTCTGAGGATTCTCTAGACTGACTTTCATAGTGTATTTACATGTTTATTAACACAACACCAAGGGAACCTGTGTCTCAAGAATTCTAATTGTAACAAGAAAGCACTATCTCAAGAACTTATAGACTGAGTTACATGATTTGAGAGTTCTTCCAGTTCTTTTCAGTTCCCAAGGTAGGCAGATTTTATCTTCATTCCCTCACAACACTTGGAAAACTGGCCCTGGGGGATCTAGCAATGTGTTGTTTAATAAAGATTACTATAGCGGCATGAATGAAATGCAACTTATGGACTCTTTTCACAAAAAATTAAGAAGAAAGATTTAAAAACAAAACAAAGCAAAATTTTCCTGTTCATGAGAACACCTTGACTTTGGCTCCTATGTTTTAGAACAGACAGAAAATTCATTTGTAATCACTCTCATCTAGTATAGGGCTCCGGGGTCTTGCAGGCCATCAGTCTCCCAATCTCAGGAAAACCACACTCCAGCTACAGGAAGAAGCATCAGTGCCACCCTGCCTTTCAGAATGGTTTGGGGATGTGTCAAAGGTGATGGTTCTTGAAGTGTCTGCTTATGCAGAAAACAGAATCTAGAGATGTACGTAAGTTCCTGCACCAGAAACATGCATTTTCACAAATTCTTCCAGAATCTAACTCAAGTTTAAGAACCAGGTATTTAGCCTGTTGTTAAGATGTCCGTGTATCACATCAGAGTGCTTGAGTTTCAACTGCAGATTTGGCTCCTGACTCCAGTTTCCTGCCAATATAGATCCTGGGAAGATCTGGTTCCAATGATTAGGTTCCTGCCCCTCCCCAGTAGATCTCGCTTGGGTTCCTAGCTCCTGGCTTTGGCCTTAGACCAGTCCTGGCTATTGTACATAATTGGAGAGTAAATCAACAAAAGAGAGCTTTCTCTCTCCCTCTCTCTCTCTCTCTCTCTTCCTCTCTCCCTCTCTCCCTCTCTCCCTCTCTCCTTCTCTCCCTCCCTCTCCCTTTCCCCCTCCTTCTCCCTCTCCTTTTCCATCCTCTTTCCCTCCCTCACTCCCTCCTTCTCTCCATTTCTTCCTCTTTCTTTCCCTCTCTACCTCTGTCTCTAAAATAAATATTTTTAAAAAAAGAATTCATGAAAAATGGAAGTCAAAGATACTTTTTAAAAGAAGAACCACTGCTTTGGCCCACACATCTAAATTTACTGATAAAATGCACCTCACTGGGGCAGGCTTTTGACATAGCAATTTATATACCCTTTGGGATTCCTGGGTTTGAATCCCAGTTATGCTTTCCATTACAGTTTCCTGAAAATGTGCACACTTGGAGGCACCAGGTTATGGCTCAAGTGGTTGAACTGCTGCCATCTTCATGAGTGACCCATGAAAACTGAGCTCCTGGGTCTTGGCTTCAGCCTAGCTGAGCTCTGGTTAGTATGTTAACTTGGGAGTCAAACAGCAGCTAGAATCGCTCTCTCTTCCTCTCTTTCCCTCTCTCTCTCCATCCCTCCCAAATAAATAAGAACTTCAAAGACAAAAAAAATCATTTAAAAATGAACTTGGTATATTATTCTTCCACAAGAGTTTCTAGCTGGTCAAGTAGATAAGCCTCCCACAGTATTTCTGTCTCTGTGAGTCAGATGTGTTTAACTGGCTGGGTTGTGTCCCTTCAAAATTCACAGCTTGAAGTACTAAACCCAGTACCACAGAGTCTGAGCGTATTTGAAGACAGGAATTTTAAAGCAGTACTTCAGTAAAAATGAAGCCATAAGGCATGCCCTAATTCAATCTGATTGGTGTTCGTAGTAGAACAGGTGACTGGGACACACCGGAAGGCATATCAGGGGGACACAGAAGCGCAGCATGCAAAGATGTAGCATGGGAGACCTTCTGCAAGGCAAGGATAGAGGCTGCAGAAGAGAGAAAACCTGCCTCTAGAACTATGGATAAACAAATATCTGTTGTTGCAATCACTCAGTGTCCTGCAATGAATTCCAGCAACACATCAGTATTTCCCATGGATCCCACAGATGATGCTTCTGCCACAGCAAATTCAAGAACTTTTTCCCTTACCCTTTACATCCCAATGTGATCTTTCCAACAGCCATATCCTCAACACAATCAATAAATCATATTGTGTATTTTCACAGCATTTCCAGGTCATTTGGACACTTTATGGAGATTGAGAAGCATTGCTCAACACCAAGGCATAGAACCACCATGGTTAGCAAGCAAATATTTGCAAATTTGGGGGACATACTCACTGTATTAGTCAGCTTTTCATTACTTTAACTGAAATACCTGACAAGAGCCACTTAAGAGGGAAGAAAGCTTATGATTACAGTTTGGGGGTTCACAGTTCAAGACTGAGCAGCCCCATTAGTCTGATACCTGGTGGAAGCTAGCAATGGCAGATCACATGAGGAGGAGGGATCAGATGGCAAGCCAGGGAATACAGTCACTCAAGGAGCCCACTCTTCCTCTTCCACTCTTCCAGTCCCTCCTCATAAAGCCCAATCCCTAATCCATCGCCTCCCAAGCTCTCCACCTGCACATGGCATAGTTGGATCAAGCCTCCCTTCTACTCTTGCAACCATTAGCACAAATCCATTAACTGTCAAAGTAAGACTTTGGGGTTCAAACATCTACAAAAATTTGGGGAGTCAAATCCTATTCAATCCCTAATGCCCATCTATCCATCCATACATAAGCAGATGAATTTATACTAAAAAAAAATTTCTGCCAGTGCAGTGGGGACTGGTTTGGTACACCAGAATGATGTCAGAACAAGACTGTCAGAGACTCAGCTCCAGTTTCTAAAAGCAGCCTTTAGGATTGTGTGTTTCTTATCCACAAATTGAATAATGTAACAACACTCAAAAGGACTGACATTTCCATTAGTTGAAAGAATAGCAAATCTCGACGATCTTGTCTAATCTTCAGGTACCGAAATTTCTCACTGGAAACATCTCTATCAATCCTGAGTCTTAGAGCTGACAGCTTGTTTCCTGGAAGGCAGCCCTGAGTTCAGAGCTCCTCATCATCCAAACAGCCTCAGAAACATCACGTGCTTATTTCTTGTGAGGGTGCCATCTCTCTCAAAGTTAAAACGACAGATCATTTATTCTGCTACTTCTTTTAAAAATCACAGAATATTAGCACTGAAAGTATGCTTAATGTAACCTCCTCTCACAGCAATCGTAATCATAACAATCGCTATTTATAGAACAGTTACTGAACATCAAAAATAATGTATAAATTGTGTTTAAGGAAATTCTCCCCATAAAGTAGGTACAATAAACTTGTTTTCAAAGCGCTAGCATGGCTCACCCTAGGCTTTGCTTACTATGTGCTGGAAACTTTGCTGAGGTTCTTTTTTGGATTTACTCACTCTCACATTAACACTATAAGGAAGATATGATTTGGATCATTTTACTTATAAGTTATTGTCCCAAGGACCTCACAGTAATAAATAACTGAGCTGTAAATACAAACTCTGGCAAAGTGTTTTTAAAGTCTTTGCAGCAGCTGGCACCACGGCTCACTAGGCTAATCCTCCGCCTGCGGCACCGGCACCCTGGGTTCTAGTCCTGGTTGGGGCACCTGATCCTGTTCCGGCTGCTCCTCTTCCAGTCCAGCTCTCTGCTATGGCCCAGGAGTGCAGTGGAGGATGGCCCAGGTCCTTGGGCCCTGCACCCACATGGGAGACCAGGAGGAAGCACCTGGCTCCTGGCTTCGGATCAGCGCGGTGGGCCGGATGTAGCAGCCATTTAGGGGTGAACCAACGGAAAGAAGACCTTTCTCTCTCTCTCTCTCACTGTCTAACTCTGCCTGTCAAAAAAAAAGTCTTTGCAGCTAAGTACTGATTTTATTAACAAAGCAACTCATAGTGAAAGAAAATTAATCAGAGCTAATATTTGAACCCATCTCTGTGCTCTGAATGTCCATCCTTTATGCGGACAAATTGGAAGCCTCAAATAGCTGAGCAGCCAGGCTACAGTCTCACAATTGCTAGCGACTCCATCAGTCCTAAGAGGCTGCATTGAGGAGCTCCAGCTCAAAGATGCTTCCACTCCACCAGCACAGCAGGTGGATCGGTGACACCAAATGCAGGAAGTTCCCTCAGCAGCTCATGTTTGTTTTCAGCAATTAGCTGAACCTTCAGTGGCTGACACTGTGTGGACAGAGGAATAGACACACAGAAGTGTATCATCTGTGTGGAGCCTCAAGGACTAACATCTGGAGAGTACTGGAATGTGTTAAGATATATTTATCCATTCATTCAACAGTACCCTGAGTGGACTTGTCTTGCCAACCATTCAGCTACTCTCTCAATAGTTGTCCTGAGTTTCAGTAGAATGACAGAGTACTTCACACATACTGCTTTGATCATAATGGGATATACTCTTTGCATATCACAAAATAATTCTAACAACCTTATTCTCTAAGAAGTTTTGACTTTACAAATCAATTAGAGTTTATTTCAGTTTCTTTCTTTTTTTTTTTTTTTTTTTTTGACAGGCAGAGTGGACAGTGAGAGAGAGAGACAGAGAGAAAGGTCTTCCTTTGCCGTTGGTTCACCCTCCAATGGCTGCCGCGGTCCGATGGCAGGAGCCAGGTGCTAGGTGCTTTTTCCTGGTCTCCCATGGGGTGCAGGGCCCAAGCACTTGGGCCATCCTCCACTGCACTCCCGGGCCACAGCAGAGGCTGGCCTGGAAGAGGGGCAACCGGGACAGAATCCGGCGCCCCGAGTGGGACTAGAACCTGGTGTGCCAGCGCTGCAAGGCAGAGGATTAGCCTGTTGAGCCACGGCGCCGGCCTATTTCAGTTTTTTACCACCATACATTGCGTATTTGTTTGTAGAAAAAATAATTAAAAGATAAATTTATTTTGTACATTAAGATAAAAGCTTACTGATATGAGAAGGATGAACTTTGCTACCTTGTGAATCACTAATCACCTATTGCTGGGTTGTATGAGCAGGTATCTCATGTATATTATATATATATCATAATACGTGCTTTCCATGAATGTTTTGAAGAACCCTCATACATTATCATGTAGACTGAACTACCCACTGGCTGTGACAACCTTGGGCAAGTTGCCAAATCTGAGCCTCAGTTTCTTTACTTATAATTATGAGTACAAAGTCTCTAGCACATACAGTTGTTGTAAGGACTGAATGAGTACACTAATGCAGTTGGAAGGGTGCCTGTTACATAGTAATCACTATAAGCTGTTATTATTAACAAACAAACTGAAGTTCCCAGATCAGATACTTTCAAGTGTGGTCCTTGGACCACCCAAGTCAAAATATCTCAATGCACCTGTAAAGAAAAGGAGATTCTTCAGTCTCATCTACTTAATCAGAATCTTGGCGAATCTATTGTTGTTCACAAGCCTTTCCCCCTCACTCCAAAGTTATGCCCATGAACTTGAATGTTTGAGAGGCCCTATTTAGGGGATCAGGAAATCTACATACTTCTCAAGGGCTGAATTTCTGCTACCAATAATGTAAACAGGCCAGGTCCATCAGAAAGGTCTCAATTCCTTCCACATCAAAGAGTGCCAGATAGAATAGAAGTGGTTTTTCCAAGGTAACCAGTTACCTAGTAACAGGCAGAGCCAGGATCTCAATGTGTGTCTCTGACTGCAAAGATCTGTTCTCACATACCCCACCTACAAGAACACAACAAATCTACCCAACAGAGACTCCCCTGCATCTGAAGAAGGAGCAGAATAAAGTCTCTGAAAGCAAATTTCAATAAATAAATAAACTTTTTAAAAGAGAACAAATAAAAGAAAGTCAAACAGCCAGCGTGGAAGCACAGCAGGTCAAGCTGCCACTTGCAATACTGACCTCCCTTAGGAGCACCAGTTTGAGTCCCCACTGCTCCACTTCCAATAAAGCACCCTGATAATGCTCCTGGGAAAGCAAAAGAAGATGGGCCAACTACCTGGGTGCCTGCCACCCATTTGGGAGAACTGGATGGAATTCCAGGATCTTGGCTTTGGCTTGGCCCACCCCTAGCCACTGTGACTATGTGAAGAGTGGACCAGCAGCAGATGGAAGATCTCTCTCTCTCTCTCTCTCTTTCTCTCTCAAATAAATAATTAAAAAAAAAAGCCAGTGCCACGGCTCACTAGGCTAATCCTCTGCCTGCGGCACCAGCACCCCAAGTTCTAGTCCCAGTTGCTCCTCTTCCAGTCCAGCTCTCTGCTGTGGCCCAGGAAAACAGTAGAGGATGGCCCACGTGCTTGGACCCTGCACTCGCATGGGAGATCAGGAGGAAGCACTTGGCTCCTGGCTTCAGATCAGCACAGTGTGCCGGCCGTGGTGGCCATTTGGGGGGTGAACCAATGGAAGGAAGACCTTTCTCTCTCTCTCACTGTCGAACTCTGCCTGTAAAAAAAAAAAAAAAAAAAAAAAGAAAGAAAGAAAAGAAAAAAACTTCCATTCCCGTGCCAATTTTAAGTCACATTTTCCACTAAGCCAGAGTATTATTTCTGGAAACAATTAATAATTTTCATCCTTAAAGTGGAGAAACTTTGTACTGAAAAGTGAGGCCTCCTGAGTAGCCTGCCAGGGCCAACCTTGTCCATGCAGGGCATGTATCTTCCAGGCACAGCCTCACTTGGGAGCAGTGTGCACCTACAGACTAAGAGCCCATACCCAAAGGGCCACGTATGGCCAGGAGAGGTCTTTGAAATCAACAATTTCACATCATTGAATGCTCTTTAAAATAGGGGCTTTTAATTTTTAAGAGAGAAAGAGATCAACATCACAGCCTCATCAACAGGTCAACGTTCAAGGGGAGAAAGAGTTGGTAAAAAAAAAAAAACTGCCCTAGTAAAAGTCACTTAGAAGACACAAAATTAAATATAATAGCTGAGAGTCAAGATGGCAGAATAGGGAGGGAGCTTACTGCTCTAGTCTAGGGAAAGCTAGTTTAATAAAAGGGGAGAGAGAGCAGTCTCAGGGAAGAGTTAGGGAGAAAATGGCAGAGGAAACTCCACACAAATTAGAGGGACACTTATATCTATGTAGATGGTATAGACATACACAACTCAGAACCCCAGCAGCCGAGAGCCTCAGCACCAGCTTTGGAGAGTGAGGTGAGACCAGACCGCAGAAGTGCAAGCCACTGGTGATACAGCTGTGGGAAGAGCCTGGCAGGAGTCCTGCTTGTAGCCCTGTGGGGGACAGTGTACCTGCCAACCTAGAGGGAAAGGGAGGGCATGTTTCTCTCTCCCCAACTACCAGGAACCAGAGAGAGAGGGCAGGCTCCATTTTGGCCATTTGTTAACAGCCGCACCAACTCATATTTGCTCATCCAGCAACTAGCCAAGAGGAAATGCCTGAGTCTGGCTGGGAGAATTGATGGGGAATGGGAGCTCGTGACTATAGGAGCCTTGTGTGCCAGGACTGTGAAAACACTGTGACTGCTTAGTAGGGTGTAGGGTGTATGGTAATAAGATCACTTTTACAGTAAGAAAACCTAGAGCTTTAAGAGTAAAGAGAATACATTTACAAATATCACAGATCTGAGTCTCAATCCTATTTCAGATACTCACTAGTTACAGTATCCTAGACAGTCTCCCCAGTTCCTTCATCTATGAAAAGAGTACAATGACATGATGAAGTCACAGGGCTCAGCAATGGATTGCATAATGTATATGCTACACAATGCATTAGCACTACCCTATCTCAGCTTGGAAAACCTTGGAAGCATATTTGAACCCTTTCCCTCTTCCCTTACATTCAACCACCAGCACATCTTAGCAGTTTCCACTTTGGAATATATGAAGAACCCACACAATTTCTCTCAATCTCCACTGGCTGAGGTCCCTATCATCCCCCTCCTGCATTAGGTAAACTACCCCTGTGTTCTCCATGCATTGGTCTTTTCTCTACTTAAGTCTGATTTTTATATGGCTGCAGACATGAACCTGCAACCACGAAATCATTTGTGTCATGAGTCTTCTGCAAATCCCCATGGCTCTCTATTCCACTCAGAGAAAATGTCCACGTTCTGATGGGACAGGCTGAGGAGCAAAATTTGGATCCCTGTTCTCTCTCCCACCTCCTTTCCTCCAATCTTTTCTCCCTTGCTTGCTCCCTTTCTGCTTTGCTGGCCTTTAAACTCCTCAAACATGCCAGGCCTGCTCCAGCTTCAGGCTCTTTGCACCTGCTGCTCCCTCTCTTTGGAAGGCTTTTTCTCCATACATCTACCAGGCTCACTGCCCCTTTTGGAGGCATCATCATCTGCTTTTCAGAAACATCTTACTTAAAACTGTAAGCTTCCTATACCCTGGAACTCCCTTTCTCCCTCCCTTGCCTAATCATCCCACATTCCATATACATCAAAACATTATTTATCTCCACCTACTTCCAAGAGAATAGCATCTGTGAGGGCAGAAATCTCTGCCTGTTTTATGAAAGTTCCAGAATCGGGGGCCAGCGCAGTAGCTCACTTGATTAATCCTCCGCCTGCAGCACCAGCATCCAATATAGGTGCAGGGTTCTAGTCCCAGTTGCTCCTCTTCCAGTCTAGCTCTCTGCTTGGCCTGGGAGGGCAGTGGAGGATGGCCCAAGTGTTTCGGCCCTGCACCCACACGGGAGACCAGGAGATGCACCTGGCTCCTGGCTTCGGATCGGCGCAGCGCCGGCCATAGCGGCCATTTGGGGAGTAAACCAACGGAAGGAAGACCTTTCTCTCTGTCTCTCTCTCTCACTGTCTATAACTCTACCTGTAAAAAAAAAGAGAGAAAGTTCTAGTATCTAAAATAGTATCCTGCATATAGTAGATACTTAGTAAATATTTGTTGATTACAAATGAGCACCTGCCAAATGGCAAAATCTTCTTACAAGTTTTCTGACTTCTACCTTAATGTACATTACAATGGTTTGAAGAGGATCTAAGCCCCCGACACTGTGAAAGGAATCCCACTTTGTAAAAGGATCTTTACAGGTATAATCAAGAAGCTCAAGATGACACTCTTGTTTATGGTGTCAGTAATCCCCCTAGGTTCTAGTCAAGAGTGTCAAATTGTTAAATCAACATCAGGAGTCACTGTGTACTTACGTCTCATGAGGGATCTGTCCTTAATGTGTTATCCAATGTGAAGTAATGCTATAACTAGTACTGAAACAGTATTTTTACACTTTGTGTTTCTGTGTGGGTGCAAACTGATGAAATCTTTACTTAGTATATACTGAATCGATCTTCTGTATATAAAGATAATTGCAAATGATTTAAAACTCTGGGTGTTAAATTGGAAATTGCATAGATAATTAATCAATTCTTTAAAAAAAAATCATGTAGGATCTCTGTCCTTAATGTACTGTACATTGTGAATTAATACTATAACTAGTACTCCAACAGTATTTTTCACTTTGTGTTGCTATGTGAGGGCAAACTGTTGAAATCTTTATGTAATATGTACTAAACTGATCTTCTGTGTATAAAGAGAATTGAAAATGAATCTTGATATGAATGCAAGGGGAGAGGGAGCAGGAAAGGGGAGGGTAGCAGGTGGGAGGGAAGTTATGGGGGGGAAGCCATTGTAATCCATAAGCTGTAATTTGGAAATTTATTTAAAAAAAAAAAAAAAGAAGCTCAAGATGAGATTATTCTGGTTCTAGCCCAGGTCCTTAAACCAATGACCTTGTAATGAATGTCCTTACATGAGGGGAACACACAAAGGGTTACAGAGAAGACCATGTGTAGAGGAAGGTTGAGTCACAGTGAGATATCTGCAAGCCAGGGAACACTGAGGATTGCCAGGCAGCTGCCGGAAGCCAGGACACAGACGTGGAATTGATTTTTTCTGAGCCTCCAGAGGGAACCTGCCAACACCTTGATTTTGGACTTCTAGCCTGTTCAACCATGAACAACTCAATTTCCCATCAAGTCCACTATAGCTAGGAAATGGAAACTAATACATCTACCACATCCCACTGGCTCCTTAAATGCAAAACTGTTCTCTAACCTGGCTCACCCATCTGGACTTGACTTTATTCTGTCTGCAGTGTTCACGGTAACTGTATCCCTTTTCCACGTGGCCAAGCACCCTGGCAGAGCCTCTATTCTAGCCTGGGTACCACTTTGGCCATTTCCCTTACTGGGGAAGTCTGGCCTCTGATCTTGATGCTTCCTGGTTTGTTTTGAGCATGGATAGCTCAGTGCTACTGCAAATTACCGATAAGGCTCCTTACCGCTGTCTCTCTGCCTATATTTCCAATGTCTGTCTCTAGACCCAGCTGGGTTGGATGCAAAACAGCATCCAACAGCCAGAACAACAGCCCTTCCAAGCCCCTGCCTGTCTGTGGGGTTGGCTGGGAGTCACTCAGGGATCCGCACCTGTCGGTGATCTCACTGCCCCCTGAACCCGCCAGCCAGACTGCATTAATAAACTGCTGGAAGTACCTTGGGTTCCTGTAACTTTTCCCAGCCTGATATCTATTGTGATGTTTAATTTATGATGTAAGAAATAAAAGGAGTGCAGTCCTTCCTGCTTAAAGTGTTTACATCAGCTGAGATCTGGCACTGTTTTTCTGTACCAGGGAGACAAAGCATTACGAGGAAGACTTTCTGTCTTAATCCACAAAGGTTAAACGACACCCTCCTCCAAACAGGTTGAAACAAACTATTTCAGATTTCCCAAAAACCTCTAGATAGAGAAAATCCCCTCCGCATTGTAAAGCTGAATTTCAAAACCCGCACATCTTATTCTGCACACAGGAACTGTTTATCCAACACGAGGATTTCAAAATGTCTTCGGCTTCTTGTTTCTCAAACTGTCACACTCTCATTGCCAGACAAGACGATGTAGGGATCCCCACCTCCTTCCCAGAATCCTTTTCTCATTCAATGAGAGGCACCTTTTGAAAAATAAAAAGCAGAGTTCTCAAGCACTCATCAAATGGAAATCTTTATCTGCTCGAGTAGGCAAAGGCTAAGAAGTGAAGGCTGAGAAAAATGGTTTCTCATCTAGTTTGAAGATTGTTCGGTACAAAAAAGTATTTCATTCAATGGGACCAAGATGTATTGAAGACTTCTGTGTCCCCAATGTAGGATATTCCAGGAAGACTGTGCCCTTGGCATGTACACCCTTCTATGGTCACTACAGTCTCTCCAGTGTTCCAAATGGCCATGGCCCATTGTTGGCTCAATGAATAGAAGGGTGCTTCATGGAATATAAAATTGAAAGGTAAACTTATTTTGGTACAAAAAACTAAAATTAATGCACATGAGTGGTCATCAAAAAGTTCATGAGGGGGTCGGCGCTGTGGCACAGTGGGTTAATGCCCTGGCCTGAAGCACTGCCAGCATCCCATATGGGCGCCGGTTCGAGACCCAGCTGCTCTACTTCCTGTCCAGCTCTCTACTATGGCCCAGGAAAGCAGTAGAAGATGGCCCAAGTCCTTGGGCCCCTTCACCCATGTGGGAGACCTGGAAGAAGAAGCTCCTGGCTCCTAGCTTCAGATCAGCACAGCTCTGGCCATTGTGGCCATTTGGATAGTGAACCATTGGATGGAAGACCTCTCTCTCTCTCTCTCTGCCTCTCCTTTCTCTGTGTAACTCTGACTTTAAAATAAAATAAATAAATCTTTAAAAAAAAAAGTTCATGAAAATATATACAAAAAAGTATGCATGTATGTCTAAAAATTGCATCAAAATAAGTTATTTTTTTTAATTCTACTTGTCCAAGAACTTTTCAGAAGTTCCCTTGTGCAGGAAGAAGACTGCATCCTTAGGCAACTAAGGAACTGGAGGTTCTGGGACAAGCTCTGGAATGTGCCCTGATTCCAAAGCGGTCAGGCTTCTGGGGGAGGATCCAGCCTTGTGCTTACTGTTGAGTCCCAGACGCTGAGTTAAGAACTCAAGATTCATTTCCTTATTTGTCCCCATCACTGTTCTGCTCATATGTATAAAGCAGTGGAAGCCAGAGAAGGCAAATAGCAACCCCAACACTTAGGGAATGGAACACACTTAGGCAATGAAATGGCCAAGTCAGGATGCACACAGGTCTCTGAGGCCAGGGTCTAGACTCTGCAACTCTGGGCTCTATCACCACCTTTGATACACTGAGTCCAAGAGACACACTGAGACTGTCCTAACTTGCATAGATAAGAAGCAGCATGGAGAATTACACCTGGCATTACTGACTTACTAATCCAGGATTTGTGCTACAATTCCACATGGTCTCTTTTCATTGGTAAAACCAGAAATCTTGAAACTTCAGTTCCTCCAGAAAAAGTGCATTCTCACATTGGCATTCTCATCCCCTTGGTGCGGAAAAATAAATCTGGTTAGAACCTTTAAAAATAATTTTTTTGTAAAATCAGGAAATTATTTGGAGAAAGGCAACATGTTTGATTACTAAAAGAAAAAAATAAACAGCTTTACTCACAGAGAAAAAGTTAAACTGCATAAAGTATGAATACAATGTTCACAGACAAACTTTCTTCCAGGATCTGAAGGAGTTTAATATAGCTCATTAGTTCTTGGGCTGTTCCTGGGAGAGCAGAAAGCAAGCATAGTTGTCTACTTAATCTGGGGAAACTGAAACATGGCACCAAGTAGAGAGCTGGGAGGTAGAGACAATTTGGGTTCCAGGCTGCATGTGGAAGACGCCATCATTAGGTCAAGGGAGAGCTGGAATATTTGGGGAGTGTGGATCCATTCTGTGAAGCACATTGATCATTATTGACTGGAGGCTCCTTTAACCTCTGAGCACTGAATCCCAGGAATTTTCTTCAAGTGACAATTTTGAAAAAGTGATGTGCAAATGTGAGACTATACTGGAGTCTCCAAAATGGAGAAAACACAAATGGCTGGGACTCACCCCCAGAGAGTCTGATACGGTAGCTCTGGGGTGTGGCCAACTACACATGATGCTGACGCTGCTGGCCCAGGGCCCACACTTTGGGAGTAATCAGCTAGTGTAGCCTGGCATTGAACATGGCCCCAGAGCAAGGAAGTGCCTTGATCCTGAAATTAAAGCTGCTCAAATCTTGGTATAGGACCTGATGTTGATGTTACCTAAGTAATGTTTTGGTATATTAGTTTTTTCTTTTGAAAAAGAGAATTTATGATCACAAATTCACAGGATATAGGAGGAAACTCAATAGTTGCCCTCATATTTTGCCATGACTCAGGCTTAGCAACCTTCCCTGACACTACAGAGCCCTAACAAGGTATCATAAATTAGGAAATATCCCTTCCAAGAAACTGGACAGTCCCCAGGGAAATTAACATCAGGCAGAAATTTCTATTATGGGAATGATCACAAAACTCACAGGGCCTGAGACTTTGATCAACTGGGAATATGCTTTAGGATATGAACTCACTAGACTTTCTTTAAAAGTCCCATTAGCAAAGGATAGGGAATCTAACTTTGACACATTTCCAGAGAGTTAAGTAACAAATCATCAAATTCTAATGATGCTGGCAAGGATAACTATATTTGATGGAGGTATATTCAGTAGTACTTAGTCTGAATTTTAATGAAAGACATTTTCCTCCTGTTCCAGTTTGCAATTGTTCCCCACTCAGAAGAAAGGACATTCTGTATGAGCTGAAACACAACTGTATATCGAAATCCTCACCTACAATAGTTTCCGAGAAATAGAGGATTTATTCTCCTTGTTTAAATTAAACCACTTGGAATATTTATTGCTTGCTCCTTCAAAGGAATAGTAAGAGTAGAGTTTAAATAACTTACACTAAACATGCATTTTCAGGTAGCTAATAGCTTTCATGTTTTCTCTAGTGCTTTATTCATGTATACAGGTAATGCTATGAATATTTTAATGTATATTCATTTATTTTTCAAGACTTGAAGGACAGAGAAACAGATAGAGAGAGACAGAGAGAGATCCTCCACCTACTGGTTCATTCCCCCAAATACTTGCAATAGCCAGGGCTAGGCAAAGCCACAGCCAGGATCTGGGAACTGCATACAGAACTCCCATGCAGCAGGGACCCAAGTACCAGGGCATTAACCACTGCCTCCCAAAATGCATTAGCAAGAAGTCAGATAAAAAGTCGAACAGCCAGAACTCAAAATAGCACTCCCATATGTGATGTAGGTAACCACTGTGCCATAATGCCATAAAGGAATTTGGGTCTCATATGATGCTATGGATTTTTAAAGACAGTTAATCAGACAGCACCAGTTCAGCATCTCCAGTGTCCAATCTCATGCCTTCCCCAAGTTCATCCCCCAACTTTCATCAGTCCACAAGGAGGAGCACTCATATCTTCCAATTTATCACTGCTGGGATCAATTTAACTTCTTAGTAGACTGTGCACAAATCAAATCCCCAAAGGAAAGTATATAAACTGGTCCTAAATCATAATACATGGAGTTGGGACAATACATTCATTTAGTGGCCTGCAATGAATGACACTTTCGAGTATTCACATCCATTTGGAACACACTCCCATTAAATCTGAGCCAGCTTCATAACCAACATGATATAGCAGAAATGATGAGACTGTTTTTTTTTTTTTTCCACCAAGTCTGAAAAGAGTGTTACCTCTTCTGGTTTTGCATTCTGAGGGAAGCCAGCGACTCTGGAAGATCTTACTATGCTGAAACTGCCATGCTGTGCAGGGTTCAACCTAGACACATGAACAGGTGCCTATGGAAGGGAACTGGGACCCAGGCCAGGAGCCCCAGTCAAGCTCCCAGCCAACAAGCAGCACCAACATTCCATCATGGGACTGTGGCTGACCAGGTTCTGGATCCTCCAGCTCCAGTGGAGCTGTGCCAGCTCACACAGTTTGGGTGGAAATAAGTAAAATGGTTACTGCTTATTTATAGATGTGATTTCATGAGACCAAGCAGCAGGAGAGAAGTGACAGGACTAACTAGAAGAATCACCTAGTGCTGCTTAGGGCAGGTGCTGTGGTGTAGTAGGTTAAGCCTCTGCTTTCGATGCAGGCATCCCATATGGGTGCTGGCTCATATACCAGCTGTTCCTCTTCCAATCCAGCTCCCTACCATGGCATGGTATAGCATTGGAAGACGGCCCAAGTGCTTGGTCCCTGCACTCACATGGGAGACCCAGAAGTTTTTAAGACATATTTTGCTTCAGATCCACTCAGCTCCGGCCATTGCAGCCATTTGAGGAGTGAACCAGCAGATGGAAGACCTCTCTCTCTGTATCTCCCTCTCTCTGCCTCTCAAATAAATAAGTAAATCTTTTTTTTAAAAAAAAAAAAAAAGCTTATCTTGATATCCCTACCCAGCCCATGACTAACTCCCAGGACTTTTTAAAATATATTGATTCAAAATAAGCCATTATACATGTATTATTCGACACTAGTTATTCATAACTGTTTGCTGTTCTGTTCTCACCTTGTTCATTTGATTTGTCAGTCAAGGAACAAGCCCAGAGGAAATTTTCTTTTTCAATCCTGAAAGTCCAATAATCTAAGCCTGACATTTAATTACTTCTCATGCTCATTTTTATCATAAGAGCATCAGAAAAAGACCTGAGAAGTGCCATGTACAAAGATGATGGCTTAATTGACTAGACTGCTACATGCAGCTCAGTGCACCTGAGACTGCTAACAAGAGGCACTGGCTGCAAAGTGACACATTCCATCCACCAGCATGCTGTCGCCTTCCTTGGGAGAGCCGCACATCTGTAAGGTGATGGGGGCAACTATGTCAGTCAAACTTCTAACCCTTCATCTTCTTATGTCACTAATTCTTATAACTCATTTTTCTAAAATGAGAGACAGTTCACAACAGCCAAAAGGTAGAGGCAAGCAAAACTGTCACTACGTAAACCTCTTGTGAGACCTAATTTTGTTCATTCTTAAACTCTGAGTAAAAAATTATACAACTCCAGTCATAACAGCCAGGGGCTTCTTTTAAAAGGGTCTAAATTCTCTATGGAACCATTTCTATAGATTTCACATCTCTAAATCTTTTTTCTCCCCAGAGAACAGTAGGTGGTTGCATCAACGATTTGCTAGCCAAGAGAGACTAGAGTATGTTTTAAGGTTGTGTGTTTACCTTCGCAACAGTGAGGTTTCCCAAAACTCCTGCAAACAGGTGCTTTAACCTTGTGAAATGTTTCATGGGAATTGAATACAGACAAGAATATACCTACAAGAAAAACGAATTATACTGTTTACATAGCACATTTGTCTTCTGCTACAGAGAGTCAGTGAGGGAAGCACACTGGGAGGAGACTTGCTCTTGGACTATAATTAATGCCGTGACTCCCTGGGCAAGTTCTTGAATACTGGAAGCTTGGTTTCCTTATCTAAAAAACTAGAATAGAAAAAACTCCCCATGAGTGAAAGAAGATATAGGAAATCTACAATTGTACAAAAACAAAGAAGTATCAATATGGTATCACTTCTATTTTTATAATCTTCTTAATCACAATTAAATATTAAGCAACTATCATTGTGGATTATCCATTTTGCATTCTTTGGAAGATCTTTATCTTCACTGCCATAATAGTTGTATGATCTTTTTTTAAATTTTATTTATTTATTTATTTTTACAGATTTATTTTACAGATCATTCGCCATTGCATAGCTGCTGTTGATGGCCTGCCCTACTGAGAGAGAGACAGAGAAAGGTCTTCCTTCTGTTGTCCACCCTCCAAATGGCTGCTACGGCCAGAGCTATGCCGATCCGAAGCCAGAAGCCAGGTGCTTCTTCCTGGTCTCCCATGAGGATTGGGCCATCCTCCACTCCCCTCCTGGGCCACAGCAGAGAGCTGGACTGGAAGAGGAGCAACCGGGACTAGAACCCGGTGCCCGTATGGGATGCCAGTGCCGCAGGCAGAGGATTAACCAAGTGAGCCGTGGCGCCAGCCCCTATAGTTGTATGATCTTGCACAGATTAACTTCTCCCACAGGCTCTCTTTTCTCCTCATCCTGTACTGGGATGCTGGGAAGATTAAGCAAAATAAACTTGGCTCATGTTATTGACTCCTTTTGCACTCTCCCCAGGAAACCAGAGCTGATACATGACCTTGAGGGCTTCAACCATGGATTCCTCACCACAGAAGACTCTCCACCATTTCATTCATTCATTCATTCATTAATGAATGAATTAATATTTACCCATTCATTCACCATTGCATAGCTGCTGTTGATGGCCTGCCCTACTCCAGGTCTCTTCAGCACAGCTCTGAGCAGGTCTGCACTATTGCATACAATTGCCAGCAAGCTGGTCATCTCTCACCTCTCCTGCCATTCTGCTTTGCTATCTGAACAGTTTCTCCAATTCCTCAGGAGCTCCACTAACCCATAGCTCACACATGGGGGAAAAATTTCAACCACTGATAGGTGTGATTTGATGGGTGAGGAGTCCAGTTTCACATTGAGGTGCTTCTAATATTCTTTCTAGAAGATTCCTCAAATCAGTCTCAGAAATATTGAACTAACCTTTCTATAATGTAACCCCCTCATTAACACTCCCTTTAAAAGGCTTTGCTTGATCTCCTCCTACCTTTCCCATTCCTTCACTTGAGCTTCCTGGTTTTCATCCATAATAAACAAATGAGCCATAAACCTTGTCTGTAGGTCAAGACCCAGCTAAGACATCACACAAAATCTGAAGTGGATGCACCTGACTTGCCAAGCCTATCATCTGCCATTGCCAAGAATAGTGACTGTGCAACATTTTCATTTTCTATAGTGAGAATAATCGCATCACCCCTATCTCTCTAGCATCTTTATCTTCTATAACCCCCAAGGAGCAAAATCCTTTGGGATATATATACTAAAAAATTAACAGATGTCTGCCACTCTTGTATTGTTTTTGTCAACAGAAAGAGGTACACCAAGCTTTGTATTCCTCTGGGATGTAAATATGTTGTAAAAACTTAAACACTGGGCCTGGTGCTGTGGCATAGCAGGTAAAGCTACCACCTGCAGTGCCAGCATCCCATATGGACGCCAGTTGGAGACCCGGCTGATCCACTTCCAATCCAGCTCTCTGCTATGGCCAGGGAAAGCAGTAGAAGATGGCCCAAGTCCTTGGGCCCCTGCACCCACGTGGGGGACCAGGAGGAAGCTCCTGGTTCCTAGCTTTGGATCAGTGCAGCTCCAACTGTTATGGCCAATTGGGGAGTGACCCAGTGGATATAAGACTTCTCTCTCTCTCTCTGCCTCTCCTCTCTCTCTATGTAAATCTGACTTTCAAATAAATAAATAAATCTCAAAAAAAAATCTTAAACATCATCTTTACTGCTTATGCACGGTTCCCAAAATCTATTTATGACTCTCATAGTCTTCCTGCTCCCTATCCTCAAGAGATCCCCGGGGCTTTCTGGTTCCAATATTAGAGTCAACCAGCATACCCACTCACAGTAATTCAAAGACCTTGGTCTCTCAATTTGTCCACAGTCTAGTTAAGATAATCATGTGCTTGAGTAGCTCTGATTTAACATGAACTCTAGCTAATGCTATAATGCAAGTCCAAAGGTTAAGATACCAGGGAAAGGCAGGATTTGTTTCCAATGAGAGGATCAGTAAAAGCTCAGGCAATTATCCATTTACAGACTCCATGCCACCTCTCAGAGATCAGCAGTGCGACCAGCAAAAGCATGAGCACTGATCTAAAATGTGCAAAAATTACGTTTAGCCCCCATGAATGATATGCAGCTGCAAAAGTATGGATGTGAGTAAGACAGTGCATTATAGAGTTACCGGGAACTCCTACAGGGACTTGTGCCAAGCAGTTGCACCAGACTGTTGCTGATTAAGTGTAAGGTCAGGGCTGGTTCAAGCAGGGAACATGGCCCTGTACTTGACACAGTGTTGTGAATCTGGCAGGACAAGGAGTTGGGCTAGGAGATTTGCACTCATGATCATACCTCATGTACTTAATACGTGTTGAGGACAAGTAGCTTTCTGAATCACAAAGGCAAGGCTGGCCTAATGTGGTGCAGAGATGTTTTCTTTTTTTGCATAGCAAAGCTTACAAGCAGACCAAGAGCTGATTTCACTTAAGGTTTTGGCAACCCTATACATGCATTCCCAGTTACAGCCTACCATCATGTGTCCAGTTAACTGTAAAACCAATGAGAATTTTACCTCACTCATGGACCTCTATTCATTTTCCCCCAGCTTAATGCTACTGTTACCTCCATGGTTTTATTTGTTTAAAGATTTGTTTATTTAATTTGAGAGGCAGAGAGGCAGAGTGTCAGGGTTGGGGGGAGAGGGAAAATATCTTCTATCCACTGGCTCACCCACCAAGTGGGTGCAGCAGCCCAGGATGTGCCAGGCCAAAGCTGGAAATCAGTAACTTCCTCCAGGTCTCCCATGTGGGTGGCAGTGACCCAACTACCTGGGCCATGATCAGCTGCCTTCCCATGTGCATTAGCAGAAAGCTGGATTGGAACCACAGTACCTGGGACTTGAACCATTACTCCAGTATGAGATGTTGCCATCAACCAGGTAACAGCTATACCTGCTGTGTCACTGCCCTGGGCCCCTACCTCCCTGATTTCAGATGTTGGAAAATTCTCTCTGGATTTTTTCCATCTAGCCACAAGTTTTTCCTTAGCAATCCAGTCCACATTACTCTTTTAAAAACAGATTAAATGTATTCATTTGAAAGGCAGAGTTACAGAGAGAGGGAGAGAGAAAGGGGGAGAAAGGGGGAGAGAGGGAGAGAGAGGGAGAGAGAGGAAGAGGGAGAGGGAGAGAGAGAGGGGGATCTTGTATCCACTGATTTACTCCCAAAATGACCAAAACAGCAAGGGCTGGGCCAGACCAAAGCCAGGAGCTTCTATCTAGTCTCCCACATGGGTGCAAGGGCCCAAGCATTTGAGACATTTGCCACTGCTTTCTCAGGCATATTAGCTGGATCAGAAGCAGAACAGCTGGGACATGAACCAGAGCCCGTATGCATTGCCATCATCACAGGCGACAGCTTTACCCACTACACCACAATCCCAGCCCCTACATTCCTCTTATAAAGTTACTTTTCTGAAGCCTGAATCCAAGCAATAGGATAGTGGTTAAGAGCATGGATTTTGGCCGGCGCCACGGCTCACTAGGCTAATCCTCTGCCTGTGGCACTGGTACCCCAGGTTCTAGTCCCAGTTGGGACGCCAGATTCTGTCCTGGTTGCTCCTCTTCCAGTCCAGCTCTCTGCTGTGGCCCGGTAGTGCACTGGAGGATGGCCCTGCACCCACATGGGAGACCAGGAGGAAGCACCTGGCTCCTGGCTTCGGATCAGTGCAGCACCGGCAGTAGCGGCCATTTGGGGGGCGAACCAATGGAAGGAAGACCTTTCTCTCTGTCTCTCTCTCTCACTGTCTATCTCTGCCTGTCAAATAAAAAGAGCTTGGATTTTGTTTGGTATAGACAGACCTGAATTGCACTCTTAACTCTGTAGGTTAAAAGACAGTGAATGGTAGCGATGATCTAGATTGTACATCTGCCACAAAGCCTGTTTGTGTAACAAAGTTCTATTGAAACACAACCACATCAACATTTTCATACTGTGTATGATTGCTTTTCCACTACATCAACAGAATTCAATATAACAGGGATTGTATGGCCCACAGCCTACAATATTTGCTATTTGATCCTTCCTGAAAAAGCTTGCCATTCCTTAACTTGTATCATTTTACCCTTGGAGGATTAAATATCAGAAACATGTAAAGACAATGCTGATGGGCCTGACACATTGTAAACGGCTGATAAATGTGAGCTGTTATAATTGCCATTATTATGGTAGCATCTCTATTCTTTAACCTCCTTATAATCATTCCACCCCATTAGCCAGCATTTGCCATTCCTTGTAGTCACCATAGCTGATGCTCAGGGCCGGGGAAAGTGCTCAACTCAACACAGAACCACATTCATCACAAGAAAAGCAATCCAGCCTACATCCAACCCTTATCCAATTTCTCTTCTCCCTTACCCCTAATCAGCAACTAGATAGTTCTCTTTCAAAGTCAATCCTCAAATACCATAGGCTCATAAGTATGTTCTTTACTCTTCCAAATGGGCTGCTTCTCCTGAACGCCAAACCTCTGTGTAATGCCTTACTATTAATGAAATCTGGAATCAAGCTTAAGCTTGATTAATATTTAGAAAACTTTGTATCTCACAAAGTGTAAGATATGTGATCTTTTAAAGCCAGAATATAATTATAAAATGCAGTTGTCTGGCTTCTTACAAATCCAGAAACTCCTTTTATTTAGTGTAACTTACAGCCAAATCACACTTATTCTTTTCGAGTGTTTCTCACATCTGTCTGTTCCTATCTCATACAGACTTCCACTATCCCTATACTTACTCCCCCTTCACTCATTCCTCTGATAATTATTGAACAACATTAAATCATATGTGTCAGCGAGGTGCTGAGGATTGGACAGTGCATAAGACTCACCACCTGCCCCTCCAAATTACAATAAAGCTTAGTGGAACAAAATGCCCATGCAGAGTAACGAATACTAAATTCTGATATCCATAGTCAGGCATATATAGCTCATTCAATGTTTGCCCTCTGCAAGTATTCTTTTTGATGTTCCAGAAGTTTGAAGTTATATTGGTTAGGATACAGTCATCTGTCTCAACTCACATTCGGACTACAGGAAACAGTGCTCCTATTTGTAGCATGAGCTTCTCAGCATTGATCTTAAAAATTGCTACTGGTGATTTAGCTTTATCCTGGGATTCTCAAAAGACACTCTCTAGATTTCATGGCATTTTACTCAGCTTCTTTAAGTACTGATTCAGGTGGAAAAGGAATGGGAACGAGTGGGCTCCTCCCTTCAATCAGCAATGTCAGAAGAATGATGCGATTGTAATCACAAGAGTTTATAGAACCGGGTTCTGATGTTAAAAAAAAAGTTTTTAAACAACCAATTCTCCTCCTTATAACAGCAGCTTTTTGTTTTAAATTCCCTCAAGTAATTATAATTCAAAGAGAAAAGTAATTATAAAAAAATTTATGAGCACTTAAAAAGTACTTTATGCTTTTTAATCCTCTCAATATAATCATACCTATTTTTTAAAGATTTATTTACTTATTTGAAAGTCAGCTTTACACAGAAAGAGAAGGAGAGGCGGAGAGAGTAGGAGAGAGGGAGAGAGAGAGAGAGTCTTCCATCCACTGGTTCACGTCCCAATTGGTTGCAATGGCAGGAGCTATGTTGATCCAAAGCCAGGAGCCAGGAGCTTCCTCCTGGTCTCCCATGTGGGTGCAGGGGCTCAAGGACTTAAGCCATCTTCTGCTTTCCCAGGCCACAGCACAGAGCTGAATCAGAAACAGAACAGCCGGGACTTGAACTGGTGCCCATATGAGATGCTAGCATTGCAGGTGGTGGCTTTACCTACTACACCCCAGCACTGGTCCCAATCATACCTATTTATTTAGGTCAATATGTTTTAGGTCAAAGAGCTGAAGTGACTTCTGTGGTTTCCTGTGGATCCTGATCTGTTTGACTCAGCACTGTTACCTTCAACCACTCTGCTCCTCTGCTTTGGATGGTTAGTAGGCTGCCTTCTCCCTTCACACAGCTCTGCATTGTCTCTCACTTTGTCTTTGCATTTTTTTTTTCTTTAGAAGAAATATCTACAGTAGCCCCTTGCTTTTCATTTCCTTTTTTTAAATTTGTTTGAGTTTTGACTTATCTTTTCTTCCCTAAAGACAACAAGCATGACTGCCTTGCTGGTCCCTTCTCCCTCCCATCTGTCCCAGAGACAATCACTCGCTCCAAATTCAATTTTCTTTGTCCAAATTTCCAGTCTCCTTATTAGAGCAACAGTCCTAAAGTGTGTTAATAGATAATCCATTTAAGTAAATTAAAGATGGTGGAAAGGAAAAGGAAAAGGAAAAGGAAAAGGAAAAGGAGTGAGAGGAAGGGAAAAGGAGGGGAGGGGAGCAGAAAGGAAGGGAGAGGGAAGGGAGGGGTAAGAGGAGGAGAGGGAAAGAGGCAAGGCAGTACTAAATGAACTCATACTCAAATGAATTTGGGAGGCACTTTTGTTACATAAAGATTTATCAGGCATTTCATTAAGCAAATGTCTATGTGATATGAAGAAAGAAATCATCAACTAGAGGCAAAGACAGAACACCTGCATTCGGCTAACTTGCTTTCTCTGTATCAGAGTGTCTGTGTATAGCCTTGCCTTTACAGTGTTTTATGCTCTTTGTCCAATGACTTCACCTCTGACATCAATGCCCTCATCTATAAAACAAGACAATCCCTGTCATTATAAAATGACTCCTAATAGCCTCCCCTCCTGATAGTCACACTTTTGTGTGGTCTCTTCCCACAGGGGATAGGACTCACCTTTGTAAACAGTAGGATACTGCAGAAATATTTTCTAATTCTGTTACCTGCTTGCTGTGTGTTACATCACCATGTCAGGAAGACACTTAAAAGAGTGTTACAGAAAGGCCAGGTGAAGAATAATCGAGCCTTTCAGAAGGTCACCAACACCAACACACTGGCCAAGTGAGCGAGCCACCCTGGACAGGGCTACTCAGGACTTCAACGAGCCTTTTGAGCACTCCAGCTCAAACAGCCATTTTCACTGCAGCTTAACGACAGATGCTGAGCCCGATCCATCCAGCCCACGTAGCTCCTCCAAACTCCTGATACACAGGAAATACAAGTGATCATAAATGCTCAGGTTTTAAGCCAATTACACAGAGGAAATATGAGAGATCATAAATGTACAGTTGTTTAAGCCATTTTTAGAGTAATTTGCAACATGGCAAATAAATGACTAATGATGAAAATGATGCTACTGATGACTATGAGAGTTTCTATCTATCACAGAAAACAAAAGATAAAACAGTTGATATTATTGCCCATAACCTAGAGCAAGAGTGGCCATGAAATCAAAGTTGAATATTAATAAGAGAGGGAATGGTGATAGGCAGGTGTAAGATGCCCTCTTTTTATGGATCAGCTTGAGGAAACTGTGTTCTCTGAAATATACTTTGAAGAAATTTTCTCTAGGACCCAAATAGTCCAGCCGTTTCTAAATAAGGCTACTCCCTTCTGACTCTCACCCATCTCCTCCAATTACTCTCCAAATCTGCCCAAACGTGGAGCTGTGATTTGCATATTCAACCACTCCATACTTCTTGCTGTTCAACCTCCTTCCTTCTTCTAAGATACATTTTAAATACCACCCTACTGAGAATTTACAAATAAATGAATTCACTAAGCCTAATGCTATTTGTAAGATTCTCAAAGGTGGAAGCAAGTATTAGTCATTTGAATCGCCTTAAACAAGTAGAGAATATTATACAATGTTTAAGAAAAATGTTTATTATACAATGTTTAAGAACAACCCAGAATGGAGAAATATAGAAATAGACTTCATATAGTTAAACTTCTCACACACAAAAAAAAAGTAAAATGCAAAACCAGCCAACACAAACCTGAAGAAGTAAAGCTGTGAATAATGAAAACAAGAACAGTGTAAGAAAGGCATGAGCTGGTATAAAAAAGGAGTCCATGTTCTTCCTAAATGATATGGCTCTTCAATATCTAAAGACACAACTCAGCAGCACCATGGCAATGGCCCTGTTTGTGTTGATGAAATGCCCAAGTACTATCTCAATTGGAATACAGTAACAGTGCATCAAATTCTCAAAAGTACAATATGTCATAAAGTTTGCTTCTTGATCTTGTCAGTGTACATACATTGGCATGTTTTATTTTCTTTATTATTTGAAAGGGAGAGAGAGAGAAAGAGAATCTACTGTCTGCTGAGTCAGACCCCTAAACCTCTAATAACTAGGGTTGGGACAGGCTGAAGCTGAAGGCTCAGAATTAATGCAAGCCTCCCATGGGAGTGACACGGACGCAGCTACCTGAGCCAACATCTGCTGACTCTCAGGGTGCACATTAGGACTCGGATGCGGGATGCAGGGATCCCAAGTGGCAACTTAGCTGCGACACCAAATGCCCACCCTGTATTTGCACATTTTAATACAAGCATAGCATAACATGTATTAATGTAATTTTATACTTAGAATGTAAAATATCCAAAACGCGTTCGAATTTATGCTTTTAAAGATTCACTTATTTATTTGAAAGCTAGAATAAGAGAGAGAGGGCGATGGAGAGAGACATCGTCTATCACTAGTTCACTCCTGAAAAGCATGCAACAACCAGGGCAGAGCCAGGATCCAGGAATTCCATCAAAGACTTCTACGTGTGCGGCAGGAACCCAAATAATTCAGGCGTTATGTGATGCCTCCCAGGTACATTAGGAGGAAGCTGGTTGGAAACCACAGAGAAGTCAGGACTCACCACTCCAATATGGGATGCAAGTGTCCCAAGCAGCTGGCTTAACCTGCTGTGCCACAACACCTGTCCCAAGAATTTAAAATATTAAACAGAAAGTTTAGCCAGCGCCACGGCTCACTAGGCTAATCCTCTGCCTGTGGCGCTGGCACACAGGGTTCTAGTCCCGGTTGGGGCGGCGGATTCTGTCCCAGTTGCCCCTCTTCCAGTCCAGCTCTCTGCTGTGGCCCAGGAAGGCAGTGGAGGATGGCCCAAGTGCTTGGGCTCCTGCACCCACATGGGAGACCAGGAGGAAGCACCTGGCTTCTGGCTTTGGATCGGCATAGCATGCTGGCCATAGTGGCCATTTGGGGGGGGTGAACCAACAGAAGGAAGACCTTCTCTCTGTCTCTCTCTCACTAACTCTGTCAAAAAAACAAACAAACAAACAAACAAAAAACCAGAAAGCTTGACACTAAATTTGCACACTGTGGTGTTATCTTAGTTTCACATTCTTTAAAATGTCTCATCATATCAGAGAGACACAGAAAATTAAGGAGAGTTTTGCACTGATAAATGAAATTAAAGCAAATACAAATCAATGGAAGACACTTTGTGTTCACAGTGGCATCTTTCACAGAAATAGGAGAAAAAATCCAAAATTTTTATGGAGCCACAAGACACAAAACAAGATACAAGACACAAAACAACCCTTAGAAAAACAAAAAAAAACCACTGGAAGTATCAGCTACCTGATTTCAAATTAAATTATGGGGCCAGCGCTGTGGCATAGCAGGTGAGCCACCCCTTGCAGTGCCAGCATCCCATGTGGGCACCAGTTCGAGACCCGGCTGCTCCACTTCCGATCAAGCTCTCTGCTGTGGCCTGGAAAAGCAATAGAAGATGGCCCAAGTCCTTGGGCCCCTGCACCCACGTGGGAGACCCAGAAGAATCTCCTGGCTCCTGGTTTTGGATCGGTGCAGCTCCAGCTGTTGCAGGCAACTGGAGAGTGAACCATAGGTTGGAAGACCTCTATCTCTCTCTCTCTGCCTCTCCTTCTCTATCTGTGTAACTCTGACTTTCAAATAAATAAATAAACCTTTAAAAAATCAAATTAAAAATAAGTAATCAACACTTATTATAATCAAAGAAGTAATCAAATAATACTTATAATCAAATAATAAATATAATTATAAAACTTATAATCAAATAAGTAATCAAATAAAACAAACACATAACAAAATAGAACAGAATAGAGGCTGGAAATATAACCAAGCATATGAGATAAATTAATTTTCAAGGGTACCAAGAAGACACAGTAGGTAAAAGAGAGTCTCTTTCATAAACAGTGTTGAGGAAATTGGATATCCACATGTAAAAGAATGATGCTGGACCCTTACCACACACTATACACAAGAATCCATTTGGAATAGATTAAATATGTAAACATAAGACCTAAATCCTAAAAGGAAACACTGTGGGGGGTGGGGGGAAGACGCTTCCTGTCTGACATTGATCTTGGCAATGACTTCTTGAACAAATCATCAAAGCCACAGGCAACAGAAGCAAAAATAAACATATGGAACCATATCAGGTCCCATAAAAAGCTTCTATACGGCCAATGAAACAATCAGAATTATTGAGGGTTAATTGAAAATTTAAAAAAATGAGAAAGAAGCAGCTGAGATTTTTAGGTTGTTACAGCAGCTAGGATTGCTCACCCTGACAGAAACAAAGGCCCAGAACTGTGACTGCATCCCCAAGGCTTCACGTGAATTCAAGCTACAGTGGTCCAGTTATTTTTCTACCCAAAGATACTACTTTTTTTTTTTAAATCAGGAAACTTCATTCTTGCTTTCTCCTATTTTTTAAAACTCATTTGGAAAAGGTCCCTATTTGCAAGTACTCATGTGTTTCCTCTCAAAGCTTATCTCAGCTGAATATAAAAATGTCACTACATGACCATGACATTAAACTGAGTCATTACATCATGAAATTACAGTAGTATCCACTCAAAAACATTTAAAGCAATGCCATAATACAGCACATTCTGCTAAACAAAGTAGCATAGCTTAACCTTTCTCCTTCCACCAGTAACGGGCAAGGACAGCCTGATATGATATGGTCAGAGTTCTACAGTCTCAACACTAAGAATTGCATGTATTTCAAACAACACCTTCTCTCCTCCCCCAAACCAATTGTTCTGCTCTAAATTTAATTATATGGGAGTTTTTTACTTTAACAATCTCACAATGTAGGGCATGGTGTCTTTAAACACAGTCCTAAATAGAAACTCTAATAAATCACCATGCTCTGGACAAGAGCCACGTCGACAGTGTGAACTGAAATGAAAGATAAATGATTCTGCAGAGGGGCATTCACCTAAATAGGTTTATCCTCAGCAACAATGGCACTCCCTGCATGAGCCACAGGGATATAATGGGATCATCAGGCAAGTTTTAAAGTCAAGACAGCCACAAGCAAAATGACATCCTTCCTGTTGAACAGCCATGCCTAGACCCGTCTTGACTAAGAGTTAAGGATATCCAAGGCAAAGACCTAAGCTGCAGAGACCATTGTAGTCCCATTTCTTATGAGGTTAAAATCAGGATAAAAGCACAGAAATTCAAATCTAGGGAGGGAATACTCAGCAAATAAAAGGCAAGATCAGGGGGATGGTATTGTTGATATAGCAGGTTAAGCTGCCTCCTCCAAAATGCCAGCACCCCGTATTAGAGCACCAGTTCAAGCCCTTACTGCTCAGCTTTTGATCCAGCTCCCTGCTAATGCTTCAGGGCAAGAAGCAGAAGACGGCCCAAAGACTCGGGCCCCTGACACCCATGTGGAAAACCTGGATACTCTTCCTGGCTCCTACCTTCAGCTTGGCCCAGCCTTGCCTGTTGTGGAGTGAACCACTGGATGGAAGATACCCCCCCCCTTCCTCTCCTCCTCTTCCTCCTCCTCTCTTTCGCTCTCCCCTTTTTCCCTCTTTCAAATAAATAAATCAATAAATCCTTTTTAAAAATCAAATAAAAGGGGGCCAGCACTGCAGTGTAAGTAGGTTAAGCATCTGCCTGCAGTGCCTACATCCCATATGGGCACCTGTTGTAGATCAAGCTGCTCCACTTCCAATCCAGCTCTCTGCTATGGCCTGGGAAGGCAGTGGAAGATGGCCCCTGTACCCACATGGGAGATCCAGAAGTTCATAGCTCCTGGCTTCAGAATGGCCCAGCTCCTGTCATTGCAGCCTTTTGGGGAGTGAACCAGCAGATAGAAGATCTCTCTCTCTGTCTCTCCCTCTCTCTAACTCTGCTTCTCAAGTAAATAAATAATTTTTTAAAAAATCAAATAAAAGGCAAAAGCACGAACACACTATCAGATTTCAGGGAGGCATGGGCAAATGCAAAGTGTAGTCTCAAAACAGTGACTAATTAATTCAGAGTAGAAAGATGCATACGAGGGTAGAAGAGGGAGAAAATAGGACTTCATAGGTAAAAAAAAAATGGATTCAAAACTCAATTCTGCTACCATCAGGTTGCTACTGGGAAACCACCTTATCTATTTCTTTATTGATACTATAGGAATACACAATTATATCTTATCGTAGTTAATTTTATACAAATTCAAACACAAAAGGTCTTCAAAAATATATGGAAAATATGTTATGAAAAAATTTATTGCACCAAAATAAGAAATAAATGGAAACTCATCTTTTAATTCTACTTTTTCACAAACTTTTTGAAGTTTTTTTTAAGTGCTCAGAAAAGAGAGAGAGAAGTTAATTAGCACAAGAGTCCAGCTAATCATAAATGCTTGTAGCAGCTATATGTTTCAGAGGCCTTGTCCATTTTTCCTGATTGCTACATGACTCTTAGAGTGTGCATTACACCATGAGAACCTTATAGTCAAGGACTTCATCTTTGTGGTTCAACAATATGCAGTCAATAGCTGGGATAACACCTGAGGTACAGGAGATCTTAAATATTTCTAGAAGGAAGAGAAGGCAAGAAAAAGGGAGGAATATAAAAAGGAATGAAGAATTATTTACAGGAAACAACTGCTGTCCTGAGTATGTCTCTATTCTTTTTGTACTGCTTGATCCCACCGTATCAGGTATGAGTGGAAGAAACAGCAACGAAGCATAATACTTGTGTGAACATGAACAGTGCTGGACTTTTTGAGAGTGAAAATCCTCAGGGGTAATTTTGATTATACACAATTATCTGTGTACTCTACAACCTAACTCCCCAGCAACATGCAACTCTTCTATAATAATAATTATAAACACACCTGAATAATCTAAATCGCTAGGTCAACTAAGAATTCAAGAAGATTAAAGTGCAGACCAGCACCTGTGAATAATAATATTGAGGCATGCAAATGCCAAGTGTAAATAATTTGTCTGATTATCTGACTCCACCAACCAGAATACCTCCTTGCATTGAACTCTTTTATTAACACAATAACTGCATATAGTTGCATTAGTTAGCTGACAAAAGGATTTCTGCAGTTGAGCTGCTGGAGTTGATGATACCCAAAGGACAGGAAAATTAGTCAAGGAAGGAAATAGCTGCTACTCATCCCATCAACCAGCTAGCCTTGTAGCACTATTGACATCCCCATCTGGGCTCTGTGGGGTTTGTCAATAAAGATGCTCACAAACAATTAGAAGCTGTTACTACCATTGTTAAGCTTGTAAGCATGCATTCATGACTATTTGTGAGGTAGTTTATAATCTAATGAAAACTCAATTGGTCAGTCACTGCTAAAATAGTGCAGGCAAATGATTTAAGTGAGCCACCTGCGCCTCCAGATAGCCCAAAGGTGAGGTTGGGGTTCTCCACTTATGTGTTATTGGACTTTAAACAGGCTACGTATTTCTCTATGGACTCTTCTTAATGTTAAAATAAGATTCTACCATTGCTCTCAAATTTGATAGGTCCATAGATAACCTTTCAATTACAACCTTAATGCTTATACCATAGTTCTAACCATGTAAATTTGTCTCTATATTCAGTTGATTATGACAAAGGCTGGAGTGATCTTTGATGCCTAACTTCCCTCCATCCCTCCAAAGATCTAATTCTCACCGAGTTCTGTAGGTTCTTCCTCCAAAGTAAATTTCAGTTCTAATAATATCTCTCTACCTCTAATATAATCACCCTACCTCACACCACTATAACTGTTCTGAAACATCAATAAGCCCCTTACTGTTCCTGTGCTAGAAGTTTGGTCACCAATGTCATGGTATTCAATGGTGATGGAGTCTTAGGACGAAGAGCCTAGCAGCTGGTGACTGAGTCCTGACTATCCTTACATAGGGATTAAGGATTCATGCTGGTCCCAAGGAGTGCATTAGTTCTGACAGGAGTGAATTTGTACCTATAAGAGCAGGTTGAACTAAAAGAGCAAGCCAGTTCTCTCCCTGGTCTCTTGCTTCCTATCTCATCTGGTTATCCCCTCCACAAGCAGTGCTTTCTTCTTTCACAACTCCCACTATGATGTCATCCAACATGCAGTGTAGCCAAGGGGCTCTCAACAAATGCTGATACCATGTTCTTTGGATACAACAGTTATAAGAATCATGAGCCAAATAAACCCTCTCTTTATTTTTTATAAAGTACCTAGTTGTAGCTATTTTCTTGTAGCAGTACAAAACACTCTAAGAGAGAATCCAACTTCTAAATAAGAGACAGTTCTACTGCAATCATAGTTGAGTCACCCCACTTAGACTCTTACAGAAACACAGTGACATTAAAGTACATAAAATGCACTTTTAAAAACACAGAGCACTTACAAAATTTCATATTTAAGTATTTTTATTATTATCACATTTTGATTGCTGGTGTATCCTCTTTATAAAATCCTGGTACACCACATGAGAATCAGTACCCATATGAGAATTCAATGGTTTCAGAGGCAAGGAACAAAAAAACCCAATTTAAGTAATAAGGTATTTCATTGGCTCACAAATATGAAACTATCTAGAGACAGGGAGAATAATCAAGACCTACAACTTGTTTCTTTGTGATTCTCTTGGCTTTCCCTTATTCTATCTGTTAGCTTCATCTCTGAATTGGTACCATAGTTCTACCATGACTATGTCCTTGGTTTGAGGTCCATCTTTTCCCATGGCTTTTCCTTTTCCAAAAGCTCCCTGCCAGTATCCTCTCCTGCCTTTTACCTGTACTGATTCATACGCTCTTCCCTGGGTGAAGGAATGGCTGCTTGTCTTAGGCCTAGGTTCCTACACCAGCTACTGTCAAGGTTGCAGGAGACAGATCAGCTCCACCCTGGACCTGGGAGAGGCTGGCTTCCCCCGAAGCATTTGTTGCTACAAGGAGGAAATGTAAAGATGTAAGGGTAAATCAGGCAGCAAAAACCCCAATGTATTCTGGATAAGAAACAAATTATATCCACTACATTTGTGGAGAAAATGAAATGGCTCAAGACAGGCAGAACGCTTGGATAATACCTGGCACGTGGAAAAATGCTCAATAACATTAGCTGTTCTTCTTGGGGGACTAAAATTACTAACAAATCTGTTTTTAGTCAATTTCTAGAATTTCAGCAGAGAAGAACTGGTATCAAATCAAGAGGAATTATGGTCTCATATAAACTCTTTTATAGGTTTTTTGCTTGACCTAAGATTAGATATTATACACTCTCCAATTGGATTTTGGTCAATCAATATGTTTAAGTGCCTACACCATGAAAGACAAAATGAAAAATGTTATAAGAGACATTAAGTCTAAAATACAACATCCTCTCTCTAGGAACTTGGAATCCAATGCATAAAATGTATTCCATATCAATGTATAAGAGTAATATTTATTATATATCATCACTCACTATTAAATACATAATCTATGTAAAAACAGAAAAACTAGTTAAGTGGTTCAGGATTATGGTGTTTAAGAGTCTGGTCTTAAACAGGGATATGAATCCTTGCTCATGGATTAGTATCTGGGTGATATTGAACAGGGGGTTGATCCTCCCCAGCTTCAGTCTCCTCACTTGTAAAATATACCTAACTGCCCAGACTACTATAAGGGTTATATTAAATGAGTCCATGCAAATAACTGCTGTCGCTGCATCTGCAACATTTTAAGGACTAAAAAAGGCTAGTGACTCTTAGAATCATAACCTTCATTATGAGTTAAGTTTTAGAAAATTTCATCTCAGTCTCAAAGGAAGTATAGGCTGCAGAAAGGTTTAAAAAAAAAAAAAGAGGAGATGGTGTCCATGTTACCATGGGTCACAGTGGGATTTCAGTAAATAGCCCAAACCAGGGTGGGGGAAGTGTCTAGGTAGCAACTGACCATATTTGTGGAGCATCATCTCACTCAGTCCTTCTATTTATCATGTAAGTCATTATCTCCTCTCTCTCCCATCTTCCACCCATTTTGCATACACCTCCTTTTTAACAGAGAAATTGAGACTCCGGTGGTTTCATATCTTTTTAGAATCCTGTATCTATGTTCCAGAGTAGCAATTGACCTGTTCTTACTTTGAAAATCAAGAAAGGAGTACAACTGTTAAATAAGTGGTGTTGCAGTTAAAACTGAGTTATTAAAATAACTTGATTACATAGTAGTCATTTTACATAAACAGCAGGGAGGGGACTGGAAAAGTACTCCAGAGTGCTAATTCCCAATTTTTTTTAATGTTTCCTATGACACCTGACTCCCTCCATGTGAAGAGATTATGTGACAGAATTGTCAAGGGTGATTTCTGGAGCATGCAGTGCCAAAGAACACAGATCCACTGTGTTCTAAAAGTCAGCAAAGTATAGTCTCATCAAAGCTCAGCACCTCCCCTTCTGTGGCTATGACCTTACATAAGTTACCCAACCTCCCTCAATCTCAATTCCTTCATCTATAGACATGGCATAAAACAACAGCTTCCATCTTTAAGAGTTGCAAAGATTCAACAAAACAGCATGGAGGACCCACCTTTTGGAGCAGTGTTGTTTTGTCTTCAGTTCCTCCACATCCTAGGAGTACATGCAACCCATAGATGTGTTTGTCCCTTTTCAGAGACACTGAGGTTTGTTTTTTCCAGATGTAGAGCTCTGCACTCACCAAGATGGGGCAGCATCACACTGAAACCCTGTAGGGAACCAACATGCAACATTGCAGGGAAAATAGCTACTACTCAGTTTCCATGGGTCTGTTACTCAAGACTGACCTGAGTATCAACAGCCACAAAATATGTGGAATGCAGGGTAAAATGAAAATGTAGGACTTCCCATTCCAACTGTATTATGAATTTCAAGACAACAATAGCAGAGCACTAACCCAAGTATGGAAAGCTTTTGAACACATGTTCAGATTTATACCCGTGAAACCAGCTGAGTTGATACTTTAAGCACTGTTCCTCAATCCCTTACCACATTTCTTTAGCATGCAGATGTTTAAAGGGGCACTTCAAAAAGTTTGTGGAAAATGTACTTAAAAGACAAGTTTAAGTCGATATCAAAATAATTGAAATATATGCAGTTTTTTCATAATGTGCATTTTAATGAATTTTTTGAAGACTCCTCATCTGCATGGATTTCAGAATTTTTTGTACCAAAATAAACTTTCAGTAACATTTTCAAATTTTTTAACTACCCTCCATATAGCTTGAACTCTGGCTATAACTTACATTACCTATGAAGTCATCTTTCTGTTACTTTCACCCCCAGTGCCTGGCAGCAAGCAATCGTCTTTCTTTTGATTTTAGCATTACACTTGCTCTGCATTCTGAAATCTGACTACCAGGATACCAAGTTGGATTCCATCCCCTCATTAGCCTCTATGACCATAGGCATGATGCTTAACTTCTCTTGGCCTCATTTGTTTAACTGTAAATTGAAGATAGTGAAAATAGAAAGCTGTAGACCTGCAGATTAAGGGAGCTCATTATTCTCATAATTTAAAAGTTTATGAATAGTAACTAACACAGTGATTCTCAACCCTGGCTGCACATTAGAATCTCTGGGGACTATGTCATAAAATTCCACTGCCTGCGCTCTACCTATGACCAAATGAATCAGAGTCCTTAGCATTGAGGACTACCAGGATACTGGTAGTTTTCATAAGCTCCCCAAGAGATTGGCATGATCAGGACGGTTGAAGAGCATCAGTGTTGTATACAGCAAGAGCTCAATAGTGACTATTATTACACAACTAAGCTAAACAAAGAATTAAAACATTCTGCTTCAGTTCTTCCCTAGGATCTACTCCCATCTACTTTGATCCTGCAGGTACCTGCAACCAATGTACATCTAAACCAAAGCTGTTCTAAGGTGCTCCCCACTGAGACAAAGGAACCTTTGAGTACAAGTCTTGCCATTAACCAGAGATGAGAGGGGAGATGTCAACTTCCCCAACAGGGGTCCTTTCTTTGATATCAGGGTAGGGCATATTCCAAAAGCTTTTAACACACTGCAGGTTTTAGAGGGGGCAGGGAGGACTTCAGCCAAGTCACCAGAGGTCCCTTAAATAATGCAAAGCAAAGCAAAGTGAGACAGCATGAGAATGTTAATATCTTGAGCTTATACTTCTCTGCCATCAGCATGGGTAATCATCTTTTTGAAATTGTCTTTCTGTCATATTTATGATGATGACACATCCATTATGAATATAGTAGCTCATTTGCAACATGACCTGACAAATATTGAATGTTCTAGGCCACATTTAATTCCAAGGTAACTGCAATCATTTGTGTTTCTTAGTAACCAGAAAGGGCTTGGATCACACAAAGCTTAAAATAGGGGAGTTTTTATGATTCATCCTTCACAACCAATCCACTGACCATGACCAGGATGGAAGGCGAAGTAGGATCTGGAGAAGTAGTTGGCCAAATTAATTTGGTCTCAAGATCAAAGGTAAAGGGCTGAGACTCAGGACACATTGTTAGAGGGGAATTGAGCAAGCTAGTCACATATGGTTTCCCAACTGAATTCTTTGACCATCTCTTCCAGCTACATCAGAACCTAGGGTTACAGACCTAAGGCTATGAGGACTCAAAGAAGCCGAACCTGCAATCCCCAATAGTTGACAACTTGCTACAGCTGCTAGTTCTAAGGAAAAGGAGCAGAGACTGCCTAGAAACTATTTATATTCCAGTTAGCTTTCCAAATTCTAAATATTTGAGAAGGAAAGTCACAAAATATAATACTGGTGTAAGTTTAAATGACAATAGAAGCAATGTAGTTTTGTAATCAAAGTTAACTGATTAAGTCATGACAACATTTCATTTCAGAATAGCATGGAAAAGTATGAACTAAATTAAGTCACAATGCTTTCCTTTTAATTAAGTAACCTGTTAGGGGTAAGCACTGTTTCCTAAAAGATTCTTTAACATATATATGTTCATCTGTGTGCATATTAGATTACAATGTAAATTTTTTTTGCTATAATTCTTGTCTCCTATAAAGAGACAGAGTCTCCCTAAGACATGGTTTACAAAAAGGTGGCTCACAGAATATGCTGTAGTCCATCCAGAATGTGTCTAAGGGGTTTTGTTATGGATGTTTTATGGCTTACAAAATGAAGTTTTGAAAAAACAAGAGTTGATAGCTAGTAGTTAAAATTTTAAAAGTTTCATACTTTTAAAACGCAGATTTTAAACTCCTCTTCAAATATTAGAATATTTGGTAATAATGAGTCTGCCTTTCCAGAGGCCAGGATAATCCAAACTTTCTTCTGGAAAAGGAAAAAGTCTGATAGGTAAACGGAGTGGCTCTATCCCTACATTGTCCATGCCTGGACCCTTTGGCTGTATTTCTGACCTTGTTGCATACCTGCCTTCTATTCCAGTCAGGAGAGAGGGCTACGTTACCTAGGGACAGTTCTCAGAATCCTCTGAAATACATGGTGCTAGCTCATGACCTAGACAGGGTCTCTAGCTCAGACCCTGTGCCAGCTGAAACTTCCTCAGAGCCCAGTTTAGATGTGCAGACCTTCCAGAAAGTGTTTCTGCATGCTCATCTACCTCCTGGGAGTTCCTTTCCCTGACACAACCAATGCATCTGTCTCCTCCAGCAGCCCACGCAGTACTCATAGTTCTCTAAAATTATCATCCTTGTTAATTATGAGTTGCTTCCTTCAGTTGGTCGAAAGCTCCCTGAATGCAGGGATCATGCCACATCTACCTCAGCTTCCAGGCCAATGAATTGCATCTAGCAGATACTCAATCATTGTTTGAAGAATTAGATTACAAAGGACTTCACTATAAGGTAATTTGGTGCAGCATTGTTAGAAATAGCAAAAAGTGACAACAATCCAACTGTCTATCAATTAAGCTTTTTTTTTTTTAAAGACCTATGTATTTACTTGAGAGGCAGAGCTAAAGGAAGAGAGAAGGAGAGACAGACAGAGATAGATATCTTCCAGTCACTGGTTCACTCCCCAAATGGCCACAATGACTAAGCATGGGCCAGGCTGATGCCAGGAGCCACAAACTTTTTCTGGGTTTCCCACACATGTGCAGAGGCCCAAGGATGTGCGCCATCCTTCACTGATTTCCCAGGCACATTAGCAGGGAGCTGGATTAGAAGTGAAGCAGCCAGGACTCGAATTGGTACCCACATGGGATGCTGGCAGCCCAAGGGGCAGCTTTACCAACTACATCACAGCACAGGCCCAGTCAATGAATTTTTAATAAATTAATTACAGCACCTCCAGACAATGTAATACTCTAAGACTACTAAAAGTGAATTTAATAGACACTTCACTAATGAAAATATCTAAAAGTTTATTAATTCATTTACTTACAAATGTTTACTGAATGCCTACTACAAGCCAGGAACTATTTGAAAAGGATTAAAATAAACAAATTTCCTATGACCTTGGAAATAATACTGTAGTACAGAGGGCAGAAAACAAAACATATAAGTAAGATAAAAATAGGTGCAATAAGAGAAGTAAAGTAATGCATCGAACAAAGAATGACAGTGATGATATGGGAAATATTTCTTTCATAAAAGAAATGGTCAAAAAACAACTCTCTTATGAGGAATTATTTTCCCCAGAAACATGAACACAGTGCGAGATTAAGCCACATGGCGATCTGGTGGAACAGGATCCCAGGCAGAGAGAGCAGTAAGTCCACAGTGCCGAAGGTCAAAGTCTACTCGGCATAGTGGGATAAAGTAGAAAAAAGGGAGGTATGGTAGGAGACACGATCAGAGAATGAGTGTGAAATCACATTATTTAATGCCCTCTAGGAAACTGTGGTTTTTATTCTGAGTAGAAAGAGAGGAATGGCAGGTTTGAGAAAAATAATCAAGAGTTTCAAAATGGACATGATAAGTCTGAGAAGCCTACTGAGCTTGCAGGTGGGAGGCAGATGTAGAATCCAAGATTCAGGAGTGCAACTGAGGTTGTAGTACAGATTCGGGATGACTTATAAACGGTGGTTAAGGCCATTTACTAGGCTTATGAAACTAATTTATTTTTTTAAGATTTATTTATTTATTTGAAAGTCAGAGTTACACAGAGAGAGGAGAGGCAGAGAGAGAGAGAGGTCTTCCATCCAATGGTTCACTCCCCAATTGGCCACAACGGATGGAGCTATGCCGATCTGAAGCCAGGAGCCAGGAGCTTCCTCAGGGTCTCCCATGGGCATGCAGGGGCCCAAGGACTTGGGCCATCTTCTACTGCTTTCCCAGGCCACAGCAGAGAGCTGGATGGGAAGTGGAACAGCCGGGACTAGAACAAGTGCCCTTATGGAATGCCAGCACTTCAGGCCAGGGTGTTCCTTAACCTGATATGCCACAGCACACAGCAAAGGCCCCTATGAGACTAATTAAAATGTGAACATACAAAGGAGAGAAGCCTTTGTGGTACATCATCACACAGGGGTCTGGGAGAAGAAAGCTAAGCAAAGGCTACTAGGAGAGACTGCTGAGAAAGGAGGAAAAAGGAGTGAGCCGAAAGAGGAAGAGATCAACTTTTAAATTCTGGGGAGAGGCTGAGTAAGAGGAGGACCGAGAATTGACCATTGAATTTTGTGCCATGAAGGTCACTGATGACCTGAATAAAAGCAATCTTAGAAGAATGGTGCAGATAAAAGTCAGAGTAAATTAGGATCTCAAGAGAAGGAGAAGGGCTGACAGCAAGTTTCCAACATCCTTTCAAAGCCTTTTCAGAGTTAGGAAGTAGCAGACAAATAGGGAGGCAATCTAGAAATCAGCTGGCCTGTTGTCCACAAAAATGTCAATGCAGTGAGAGAGAAAGGCTGATGAAATGGGCCACGTTAAAAGAGGCCAAAAGCCACAGCTAAATTTTATATGAGGTCGTTGACTGATCCAGGATTGGGGAGGGGAATTATTATTAAGAATATTATTGAGGGGCTGGCACTGTGGCACCGCGGGTTAATGTCCTGTCCTAAAGCGCCAGCATCCCTTATGGGCCCCGGTTCTAGTCCCGGCTGCTCCTCTTCCAAGGCAGCTCTCTGCTGTGTCCCGGGAAAGCAGTAGAAGATGGCCCAAGTCCTTGGACCTATGCACCCATGTGGGAGACCTGGAAGAACCTCCTGGCTCCTGGCTCTTGGCTTCAGGTCGGTGCAGCTCCGGCCGTTGCGGCCATCTGGGGAGTGAACCAGCAGATGGAAGACCTCTTTGTCTCTCTGCCTCTCTTCTCTCTGTGTAACTCTGACTTTAAATAAATAAATAAATCTTTTTTAAAAAATAATATTATTGAAACAATTTATAAAATTTGAATGTGGACTGTATTTTAAGCAAGAGCATTGTATAGTAAAAATTTCCTAATGTGATCCCTGAACAGTGGTTGTGCAATAAAATGTCTGTGTTGTTAGGAAGCACACAATGAAGCACTTCAGAGTTAAAGAGTTATGACAGATGAAAGCATCACTCAAATGATTCAGAGAAAAATAGTATGGGGCCAGTGTTGTACTATAGCAAGTAAGGCTGCTACCTGCAGCCCCAGCATCGCTTATTGGTGTGGGTTCAGGTCCCAGCTGCTCCACTTCTCATCCAGCTCCCTGCTAATGGCCTGAGAAAAGCAGCAGAGGATCGATGAAATATTTGGGTCCTTACAACCCATGTGAGAGACTCAGATAATGCTTCTGGCTACTGGCTTCAGTCTGGCCCATAGTTGGCCACTGTGGTCATCTGGGGAGTGAATCAGCAGATAGAAGATTCTCTCTCTCTCTCTCTCTCTCTCTCCCTCCCTCCCTCCCTCCTTCTCTCCCTCCCTCCTTCCCTCTACGCATAACTCTAACTTCCAAAATAAATACACATACAAATATATATACATGTATGTGTTTATATGAAAATAATAGATAACAGAGAGAACAATACGTAGAAAACAGAATGCATATATGCAGAATATAGGATCTGAGTGAGGGGTATACAGGAGTTCTCTGTATGATTCTTTAAAACCTTTCTGTAAATTTGAAATTATTTTATGATGAAACATTTTGAAAATGTTAATAGTCATTATTTTTGAGTAAGAAAATAACCAATTTTTCCTGTCTCTATTTTCTTCTTCCTCAACAACAAGGTTCACGTCTGTAACAATATAAGTATTTTTAAAGATAAAATTTCCAATCCAGCTCCCTGCTAATGTCTCTGGGAATGCAGCAGAAGATGGCCCAAGTCCATGGGCCTCTCTCTTCCTTTCTACCTCTCTCTCTCCTATGTGTCGCTGCCTTTCAAATAAGTAAATTCTTTTTAAAATTAATAAAAATATATATCTGTTAACTTTATGAACCACTCAAAAGGGAAATGTTTTAATGATTTGAGACAATGCTAGTTTCATAAGAAATATTTATAAATTTTTAAAATCAAAAAACAAGTTTTATGACCTATCCTTAATGGTAAGATTATATGTTACACATATTTGTGAGCCAAAGTTCAGGTTTCAGGAAAGAGAAAGCTAATAAATAGGGATATTGCTTCACAGTTTTACATTAATTATAATGGAAAAGCACCAAATAAATTGTTAATTTTCCCTTTCCCTTAACTCAATTGGCATAGCTTCCTTGAGGGCTTAAATTATTATCTCTATGCTTTATGTGTTGGCTTGACCATCCACAGCAGAGAAATCTCAAAAAGCAATTAATTATGCCCTTTACTCTCCCTGAGAAATTCCTATAGGGAATCTGTGAAAGAAGGGGCAGGATTAGGGTAATCACAGAAAATCAGTTTAGTCGGATTCTCACCCTGGGGAAAATCTGTCTTAATACTTCTTGGCTAAAAGGCCAAGTTTGCCATTATCACAATAGCAGGTTTTTTTGTAGGTACTCAATAGCACCTGTTGATTAACTGACAGGAAAGGGAGGAGAGTCTGAAAGACAACTTGACTTTGTACAATCTAGCAGGGTTACTGCCAACTCTCACTCTTTCAAAATGTACAATAGAAGCCAAAGTATCAGGAGAGTGAATGGATTTTTTTAAATGTCTAACCATCTAATAGGACGGATAGGCTACTTTATTGACCATTAGCCTAGACTTGCCAAATAAGAGGCGAAAAGAAGAACAGATAAAGCAATTTAAAAATATAGAAGTATACTTTTAGAATTATTATAAATACTGTGCTTTGATACTATTTTGTATAAACATTTATTTATTAATGCATGTCTCTCAATTTCAGATTCTGGTAGCATGGCACACTAAATAACCTAACTGACCCTTTTTGAAAAAATTGTTTTTATTTAGTTGGAAGAGTGACAGGGAAAGAGATAGAGATGGAGAAAGAAATTTTCCATCCTCTGGTTCACTCCCCAAATAACCATAAGAATTCATGCTGGATCATTCAAAAATCAGAAGCCTAGAAATCTACTTGGATGGCAGGGGTCCAAGTAGGTGGACCACCTTCTGCTGCTTTCTCAGGTGCATTAGCAGGGAGCTGTATCAGAAGCAGAGCAGCCAGGACTAGAGCTGACACTTCAACATGAGATGCCAGTGTCACAAGTGTTGGCTTAACACAATGCATCATAATGCTGGACCCCTGATTGATCATCATCACTAGAACCAGAAGGAAATAAATTTAAACATCTACTTTTTTAAAGACTTATTTATTTATTTGAAAGGCAGAGGCAGAGAAAGAGAGAGAGAGATCTTCCATCTGCTGGCCCACTCCCCAAATGGCTGCAATGGTTGGAGCTGGACCAATCTGAAGCCAGGTGCCAGGGGCTTCTTCCGGGTCTCCCATATGGATGCAGGGGCCCAAGGACTTGGGCCATCTTCTACTGCTTTCCCAGGCCATAGCAGAGAGCTGTATTAGGAAATGGAATAGCCAGGACTCGAACCAGGGCCCATATTGGATACCGGCACTGTAGGCAGTGGTATTATCCGCTATGCCAAGGTGCCGGCCTCTAAACATCTGTTTTAATTTACTATTAAATTAGCAATAAGATAAGAGTCCTGCAGAGGCCTAAAATTAAGTGAAAACAAGAGCCCAACATGATAAGAAAAAGACCAAAGTTTACTTTTATCCTGGAGGCAACTTCTGAACACAGATAAGCTTGGGCTTGCTTTTTCATAGCTGTACAAAGGATGAAGAAAGGAGAATTTTTTTTTCACAAATTGGTAAATCAAATAGGAACATCTACACTTCTCAAAGTTTCATGGAAAATGTGTAATCTAAAGAGAAAAAATACTATGCAGGGATTAATTTAAAAATTTATACCAAAATAAACTTATCATTTAATTCCATATTTCCACAAAATGTTTGAAGTACTCCTCATATATTTGGTGCAAAAAATATGCATGCCCAGCAGACAAACTAAAAATAAACCATGTATCTACTCCTTATTTTACAGGAGGAAGTCAAGGGGAAATACTGAAAAAACAGAAGGGCACATAGACCCCCAAAAATTGAATTTCTATTTGACAGACAGGTGAAATACATAATTTTTAAAGAGATAACTTCTGCAATTGCACCAGAAAATCCATCTAACCAAAGCTACACAAGACCTTAACCCTAATAAAAATCTGTGAAACTCTATTGAAAGATATTAAGAATTAAATAAATGTAGAGATGTACCATTATACACACAAAGACAACCACAGCATTGCGAAGATATTACTGCTTCCCAACTTGATCTATGTATTCAATCCCCAAAGATTTTACTCTGAAACTGGGTAAGAAAATTGTGAAATGTAAATATCAGGGCAAAAACCAAGAATGGCTCAAACAACCCATAAATACATTGCGAAATATTCATCTTACTGGGTATCAAGAGTTATTATAGAAAGTTAATATTTAAGATATGGTGGTATGGTCCCTGGGATACACAAAGGAAGTGATGGGACAATTACTAGACCACAGAAACATTTCCACAAACACATATGGAGTTTTGATTAATAAATTATTGGGAAACATAGATTTTTCTATAAATGATACTAAAACAATAAAACTGAATGCCAAAAATAATATAATACAGACATAAAATCCTAGATATGGATATAAAGGTAGAATAATTTAATAGGCAATACAGAAGCATGTCTTGGGGTCAGCACTGTGGCATAGCTGGTAAGGCCACTGCCTGCAGTGCCTGCATCCCCCATGGGCACCGGTTCAAGTCCCAGCTGCTCCACTTCCCATCCAGCTCTCTGCTATGGCCTTAGAAAGCAGTAGAAGATGGCCCAATGCTTGGGACCCTGCACCCATGTAGCAGACCTGGAAGAAGCTCCTGGCTCCTGGCTTCAGATTGACACAGCTCAGTCCATTGCAGCCATTTGGAGAGTGAACCAGTGGATGGAAGACCTCTCTCTCTCTCTCTCTCTCTGCCTCTCCTTCTCTCTCTGTGTAACTCTGACTTTAAAAAAATAAAATTTTTAAAAAAATAACATGTCTTTACCATCCCCTTCAAGGAGCTCTTTATTTTTTTTCTGGAGTTGACCTTGGAGTGGGGAAAGATTTCTTGAATAATACATAATTAGACACCATAAAGAAAAAAGCTTAATTACACTACAATTAAGAGAATTTGTTCATTAAATTACACTGTGTGTCAGAATATATCCAAGAGAGAGAGAGAGAGAGAGAGAGAGTTCTAATTCAATATAACTACTTTGCAAAACTGCTTAGGGTTATGTAATTATAGTAATAGAACATATACTCTTCATCATAGTTACTTTGCTCCTGAGTTTATACTCTAAGTCAGTGCCATCCAACAGACGTTTGATGATGAGAAAAATATCCTATAACCTGGATCAACCATGGTACCCATTTTTGATTGAGCACTTTAATTAAATTGGGCTACTGTGACAAAGGACAATCATATAGTAGTCATATTTAAAGTAATTTTTTAAAAAAGAATAACTTGTCCACTTCCATTGGAAAGCTATAACTGATCTAGTCCTATTTATAGCAGGTCGGGTCATATTTACAGTAAAATCCTGGGATGAACAGTAGAAAGAAAGCAATCTGACTGGCAGGGATAAAAGGACCCAACAAATAACACAGTGATAAACCCCCTAGGTGTTATTTTTGCCTCATATAAGCCAGAATTGGAGCTGAATAATTCATCAGCTCAAAAATACACATAGAGACAGACCAAGAGAAGAAGTCTCCAAATCCCTATTTTCTTCCCAAGGAACATAGATAAGAGCAACCTAACAAGCCAGAATATCTTTAGATAATATCTTCCCCACTCTAGTCAAACACCACCAGGGGTAGGGAGTGGGGAGAAACTGTGGCTCTTATCCTATCCACATTATAAAGGGTTGCAAAATCAAAGATTTTTCAACCATTGAAGGCCATAAAAATGTCCTACAACACTTCTGACAGAGTAGTCTCACAGAGTACCAAGTATAGAACTTGGGCTTCCAGCTCCCTTAGCAATAATGAGGTGTCATTCTACCTTCCCACCAAAGTGTCAGCGAATACACTTGGGGAGCCAAAACGTCTAACCACACCCATCAAGAATGAAAAACAATCGATTGAGATGTCAACAGACACCAAGTGAAGAACCTTAACTTCTATCCTCATCCTATCTTTGTGCCTCCTCCTTCCTCACCAGAGTGATGTCAGAGAAAGCAAGCTGAAACACGGGTTTAAACAAGACCAAAAGATTCATAAATAAACAACATTGTCCAGATTTCAAACAAAGCCATTCACTCACCAACCAAAAACAGAAGAAACTCAGGCTGAATGGAAACAAAGGTAACCAAGAGATGTCAAGATGATGGAGATATCAGAATTATCTAACAAAAAGGTTAGAGCGGCCGGCGCCGTGGCTCAACAGGCTAATCCTCCACCTTGCGGCGCCGGCACACCGGGTTCTAGTCCTGGTCGGGGCGCCGGATTCTGTCCCGGTTGCCCCTCTTCCAGGCCAGCCCTCTGCTGTGGCCCCGGAGTGCAGTGGAGGATGGCCCAAGTGCTTGGGCCCTGCACCCCATGGGAGACCAGGATAAGCACCTAGCACCTGGCTCCTGCCATCGGATGAGCGCGGTGCGCCGGCCGCAGCACGCCGGCTGCGGCAGCCATTGGAGGGTGAACCAACGGCAAAGGAAGACCTTTCTCTCTGTCTCTCTCTCTCACTGTCCACTCTGCCTGTCAAAAAAAAAAAAAAAAAGGTTAGAGCGACCATCAGACAAAGACCTCAGGGAAAAACTAAAAATATGCTTAAACAAACAAACAAACAAACAAACAAAAAACAGAGCTCTCACGAAAGAAATCAAAATTCTGAGCAAAGAAATTAGAGATAGAATTAGAAGAAAATTTGAGAACTTAAAAAATACAATAAACAAAATAAAAAACTTGATGGATAAGCCCAACATCAGAATGGAGAGGACAGAGGAAATAATTCATACAGTAAAAGGTAAAATAATATAAATTATCCAAGCTGAACAAAAAATAGAGGAAATAGGCAACAGAAAATGAACAAATCCTCAAGGATGTCCGGGGCTATAACAAAAGATGTAACACTCATTTCACTAGACGAAGAGGAGACAAAAGGCGAGAATAAATCCTTGACGAAGTCATGGCTGAAAACTTGCCAGACCTGGGAAGAGACAGACACTTAGATTCAAGAAGCTGAGCAAACTAAACATGAAATAAGAAAGAAAGGAAATCCATTCCAGAACATAATCAAATTAAAGAAAAATATTGAAAGCAGTTAGAATTTCTTTAAACCTGAAAAACTATCTTTGGGATAACGCAATTGGAATGACAGCATATTTCTCATCAGAAACCCTGGGAACCAGAAAGAATTATAGCAACATGTTACAAGTGCTGAAAGAAAAACGCTGTCAACTGAAAATCATACATCCAGTGAAAATATGTTTCAGGAATGAAGGAGAAATCAAGAAACTTTCTAATGAAGGAAAACAAATATAATTTGGGAGCAGCAGAACTACTCTAAAGGAATGACAAAAAGAATCTCTAAACAGAAAAGACCTGAAGTAAACTTGGTATATCAAGAAGGAAGATGCTAATCACATATTATTATTAAGATAATAATATTGCCAATATTTAGATATCAATGCTATTCATAATAAGGGTAACTACTCATATAATAATAGACTGTATCACCTATTCAGTATTGCAAACTATATTTGCTGGTAGAAGCAAACAAATTATACTATTTGATATAGTTCTAAAAATATACAGAGGAAACATTTAGAAAATCATGTAAATGGGGGAGTTTAAAGGAATATAAAGAGATATCAGATTTTTATGTATCACTTGACTGGATAAAATTATGACACCAGCAGAAAAGTATATATCCTCAAAATACTAACCAAATGAAAGTAGGACTGGATATATTAATATAAATAATAGGACAGACTACAGAGAAAAGAAAATGATCAGACTGTAATGATAAAAAGGCCAGCCCAATGAGAAGACATGGTGATTTCAAATACGAGTACAACAAAGTTGTAAAACACGAAATAAGTGAAAGGGAAAAAAAATCCACAATAACAGTTGGATATTTTAACACCCCCTCATCAACAATTGATATAATTAGACTAAAAATTAGCAAGTGTATAAAAGAACCCTACAAAATGATCAATTAGTATCCAATCAACTTTTAAAACAGTACATACAGCCCTTAATAGGTGGATTTAACCTTAGCCTAGCATGAGTTCAGCTGGCACAAGAACTAAAATTCTAGAGTGATACCATGCCTAAAATACTGACCATTTGCTCTTGGTCTCTTTTTTACTTATTTTATGTAGATGGAGGAAAACAACATATATATACATATGTGTCTGTGTATATATACATTCTCTAGAGCACTGTTGGGTGATTTTCAGCAAGCATAAGCAGAAAACGTTATGAGAAACTCATGAACTATCATACTTTAACGTTTTTCTGACTGTATAAAATAAGATCTAACTTGAGGAAGGAATTGCTATTTTGTGTTATGGTTGACAAAGAAACTAGGATTTCTGAAGCAAAGTACTTAACGTATGCATTCCATGAAGTGGGTTGTACAACATCTTCTCTAAGAGTTTTTGTAGGGCAAAAATCCAACTTTTTCTGCTTGTTTGGAAAAAAGGAAAGCTGTTTGTCCAAGCAACAACAACAGATTGAAAGAGTAGTTCCGCTCCCCCAAAGGCAAAACAGTCTCTGAGAAGACAGAACTAGCTGGCTGTTGGTGTAACTCAGCAATACTTCCATCCATTGGCAGAAATAGCAGTGTATTTCCTGTAGATCAAATTTGCAATTTTTCTCAGAAAAAAATATCTTGGGTTTTGTAAATGCATATTCATAAAATTAAAATAGCTTGATTTGTTGGCACTCGGGGCCTGGAAGCAGAAGCATGAGGGAAAGGTGGAAAAATATTCCCAGAGGTTAAAGGAAAAACACAGGGTCAGATAAACTCAGAAAGTAAAGCAAAACCACAGGTCGGGTCTCTGGGCAGAGCAGGGAGAACCAGATGTTAACGGTGCAGAAGTGTTTGGGAAAGAGGACAGTGTTTCCACTCAGGTTCCTATAGTGTGAACTTGAAAATGCTGGTTGCCTACCCAGATGGTAGAGACTCACGTCTGCCAGCGCAGAACTGAAGGTGTGTCTGGATACAAGCTGGCTGGGATTCCAGCCAGGGAGACAGCAGTGAAGCTGGGAACAACAGGGCGGCATCTGATCTAAACGAGGTGCCCTTCAGAGAAGGTTCATGTCTACGTGGGTGGCAGCTGCTTGCAGAAAACAGGGAGAATGATCTGAATCTTCTTAACTGGCCCCTCCAGCTCCACCCTGTACTTCTTTGTCTCTCTGTCTTGCTCTCTCTTTTTGATGGATGGAAGAGACCTCATAGTTTTACTCCCTATCTCCCTCTCTTGCCAGGCTACGAGACAGCAGGAGCTATCTTCTTCCAAGGCCACAGTTGCTTTTGAGCAGTAGCAACTGCTCTCTCTTACCAGCCATGAGGTGCTTCCTCGTTGTTTGCTTGTTTCTCCTGACACTGTCCATACATTCATAATGTCCCCCTCCTAAAACTTGGATCAGTTCTCCCATTTGAATGTAGGGTGTGTTCCCTGCCAGGATCCTCACCCAGGCAGTGGATTTGTCCCAGGTAGTAAGTAAGCTCCAGAAACACAATGTGAAGAGGAGGAAAGAGCGGTGACAACACGCTGCTTGCGGTCTTTGGCTGTCCTCTAGGAAAGCAGCACTGCCATCGAAGCCATCTGGCTTAGGTTACGGTGTTGCACAAATTAAGAAAACGACTTTGGGTGTCATTGGGAGTTTGGAGAGGGAAAGCAGTATGAAGTCATAGAAAGAACACAGGCTTGAAAGTCATACAGAGCTGGCTCTGTTAGTACCTATGTAATCCAGAGAAAGTGACTTAAATCTCTGAGCTTATGTTTCTTTCATCTGTTCAGAAAGACAATAGCAGCAACACACTGGGGATTTTGTGTGATGATGAATGATTATGGTAACAAATAGAATGCATCCAGGACATGGTCTAGAACATTGCAAATTCCAGCTCAATGTTAGTTCCTCTCTTCCTTCTTGGCTTCCAAGTCAAGGGTGGCCAAAGCCTAGAAAAGAAGAGGCTTTTGGGTGCCAGCGCCGTGGTTCACTTGGTTAATCCTCCGCCTGTGGTGCCGGCATCCCATATGGGCACCAGTTCTAGTCCTGGCTGCTCCTCTTCCAGTCCAGCTCTCTGCTGTGGCCTGGAAAGGCAGTGGAGGATGGCCCAAGTGCTGGGGCGCCTGCACCCACATGGGAGACCAGCAAGAAGCACCTGGCTCCTGGCTTCGGATCAGCATAGCTCCGGCCATAGTGACCATTTGGGGGGTAAACCAATGGAAGGAAGATCTTTGTCTCTCCCTCTCTCTCTCTCTCACTGTCTAACTCTAACTGTCAAATAAATAGAAAGGAAGAAAGGAAGGAGGAAAGAAAGAAGATGCTTTTGGAGCAGAAAGATACTCAGTGGCACAGTGGTGCTGACCTATTGCTTTGCTAAGAAAAGGTCCGGGTACTCAGTGGAATGTGCATTGCATTAACATCAGACCTGCACTCAATGTATAGCTCATAGATAAAGCCAGGTGATGTATACAAAATGCTTGTCCTATTAAAGCCCCTGTATTCTACTAGTAAATGAAGCACTTTGGTCGGATCACTTCTTCCTAAAGAAATGGTTACAATCAGGAATTCTGAGGGAGACTACAGCACAAGGAGGGGAACACGTACCCCTCAACTTCCAAAAGGAAAGACAGAACACAATAGAAATGACAGCAGTGCACTAAACTACCTGTAGCAAAAATGATGTGCTGGCAGGCCGTAAGCTGAATACATTTGCAGGAATATGGGGGTTTTTTTTGTTTTGTTTTGCCTTGCTTAGTTTTGGTTTTTATTTTGACCTGTGCAGTGGTGTTATAATTTTAACATTAGTTGACATCCTTCAAATTTAGGAGACATTGTGTGAAAATTCCAGTTACCAGCTTCTTTCAAAGGTCTGCCAGACCTCCCTCATTATAATACAATTTGCTCCAAGATAGTGATGGCCAGAGGTGAGTCCTGGCTGCCACCCACAGAAAGAAGCTGAGCCCAACCTGTGGACATGGTCTTCACGTGGCCCACTTCCTTCAAGGATGCTACATGCAGCCTTTTGAAGACACTGGAGCATATGCCACCTAATCAATTAAGAAATGTAGGTTTGCAGTAGCTTACAATTTGCCTTTTATTTCCCATTTAGAGGAACCAAACGGAGAATACATCAGTATATGGCAAGTGATAAGTGACACAAGTAACAATTCAGTGACACTATGTTTGCCAGCAATAACTTGATTGTTTTGTTGAATCACCTATTCCAAGGAAGACGCTGCATTATTCTGAAAACTAACACATGAAGGAAGAAAAGCAAAGATGTAGTCTACCATTCTCATACAAACTCTGTTTCTTGGTAACTACTAGGTAAGAGGGGAAATTTCCCTTTATACAAATGTTTCAGTGAATAATTGCAGAAGGAATGACAGAATTCGGATGCCATGTGTTGATACATGTGCTTAACGATTTCAATAAGTATCAACAGTTGTTAAGTCCAAGAAAAAAAAAAACAGGAAAGATCAGCTTATAAAAGAATCACAAAATCATGATGTACACATACAACGTCAGCTCCAAAGCATCTCATATTAATTGAACAAACAATAAAAGAAAATTCAAGATGAAGGAAGTAATCTTTACTTGAAAAAGGATTTGATACAAATAACCTATTGGTAATGCATGAACTTTATTCTGAATAAGCTGTACAAAGTTAAAAAAAAAACCAGGAGGTGCTCAGGGACATTGAATATTGAGTGAATCTGAAACTTAGAAATTAACTTACTTATTTGATTAAAAATCACACAGATAATTTATTATTATTAATAAACTTCATTTTGGGGGCTGGCAATCTGGCGCAGCAAGTTAACACCCTGGCCTGAAGGAACGGCATCCCATGTGGGCGCCAGTTCGAGGCCCTGCTGCTCCACTTCCGACCCACCTCTCTGCTGTGGCCTGGGATATCAGTGGAAGATGGCCCAAGTTCTCCCACCCATTTGGGAGACCCGGAGGAGGCTCCTGCCTCCTGGCTTCGGATCAGCACAGCTCTGGCCATTGCTGCCAATTGGGGAGTGAACCAGCGGATTGGAGGACCCCTCTGCCTCACCTTCTTTCTCTGTGTAACTCTGCCTTTCAAATAAATAAATAAATCTTTAAAAAAATAAACTTCATTTTTATAGCAGTGTAAATTTCCTAGTAAAACTGAGTGAAAAGTATTGAGTTTCCATCTACCCTGTCTCCTCACATACCCAACATCCCCACCACTCACATTCCACATCAGAGTGATACATTCATTACAACCCATTATCCTACCACTATCACCCAAATTCCTTTATCTGGTGCATAGTTTATATACTTGGCTGAATGCACAGGGGGCTTCCAAAAAGTTCATGGGAAATGCATTTTATGAATAAACTATATACAGATTGCAAATTTTTCTGCAGCAAAATAACTAAACCTATTTTTTACTCCATTTCTTCATGAACTTTGTGAAGTACTGCTGTATAATGATATATATCTTCCATTAGAGCATCACCAGAATGTTGTACTGTCATAAAAACCCTCTCTGCTCTGCCTGATCATCACTCTTTCCCACCTAATCCCTAGCAAACACTATGCTTTATTCCATCTCTGTGGGTTCGCATGTTCCAGAATGTCATATGGATGGAATCATGTAGCACACAGCCCTTGCACATAGTTTCTGTTACTGAGTAATACACACTGAAGTTTCATACAGTTCTTTTCTTGGCTTGATACATTTTTTTTAGCTATTTACAGTTTATTTATCTATTCAACTACTGAAGAATTTATTACTTCCAAGTGTTAACAATTAGGAGCACAGTGGCTATCAACATCTGTGTGCGGGTTTCTATGTTGACATATGTTTTCAAACTATTTGAGTAATTATTATTATTATTATTTGAGTAAATATCAAGGAGCACGACTGCTGAATACCATAGTAAGGTATATTTAATTTTGTATTTCTGTTCTCCAGAATGGTTATATCACTTTGCAATCCCATCAGCACTCATGAAGAGTTCCCACTGCTCCACACCACGACCAGCATTTGGTACTGAGGTCATTCTGATGGATACATAGTATTACCTCATTGTTTTATATGTCAATTATCTATCTGGTGTTCAGTATCTTTTCATTGGCTTACTTGCTGTCTATTAATTTTGGTTGAAGGGGTCTGTTCAGGTCTTCTGACTATATTTTTTAATTGAGGTGGGTTTTTTTTAAGTCTATGTTGCTGAGTGTTAAGAGCTGTTCTTTCTTTGAGATAATAGCCCCTGAATAGATATAAATAGATATGTCTTTGCAAATATTTTCTCCCAATATGTGCCTTGAATTTTCATACTCTTGACACTGATTTTCACACAGCAGAAGTTTTTTTTATCTTAATGAAGTGCAAGTTATCATTTATTTGTCTCATGTGTTGCATCTAAAAAGTTATCACCATACCCAAGGTCACCTATGCTTTCTCCTGATATCTTATAGGAGTTTGTAGGCTTTTAATAAATTATTTAAGAAGCAGGGACTGAAAAAGGAGAGAGGGAGAGTTAGTTGGCTATTCTGGTCTTTTGCTTTTCTGTATAAATTTTAGAATCAGTTTGTTGTTACCCTAGTTTGCTTATGATATATATTTATTTTTATATTTTGTTAGATTACATTTCCTAATATTGGATAAGTTCATGAGAGAGACTGGTATGTAATTTTATTTTCTTATAATGTCTTTGTCTAGTTTTGGTGGTCAGGTAATGTCAGCCCCATAGAGAAATAAATAATTATTCACTCTGCTTCAATCCTCTAGAAGAGATTGTAGAGACTGGTAAAATTTCCTCCTTAAAGGTTTTGTAGAAATTACTAGTGGATCTGTCTGGGACTGTTGCTTTCAATTTTGAAGAGTTCTTAGTTGTTGACTTTATTTCTCCTTTTTAAAAGATGTATTTGTTTGTTTGAAAAGCAGAGTTAAAAAGAGAGAGGGAGAGACAGAGAAATCTTCTGTCTGCTGGTTCATATCTCAAGTGGGCATAATGGGTAAGGCCATGTCAAAACCAGGTCTCTTGTGTCTCCATGTAAATTTTAGCATCATTTCTTTCTGCATCTGAGAAGAATGCCCTTGGTATTTTGACTGGGATCACAATGAATCTGGAAGTTGCTTTATGTAGTATGGACATTCTGATGATATTAATTTTTCTAATCTACCAACATGGAAGTTTTTTTTTTTTCATGTTTGGGCCGTCTTCTAGTTTTTTTTTTTTTTTTTTTTTTTGACAGGCAGAGTGGACAGTGAGAGAGAGACAGAGAGAAAGGTCTTCCTTTTGCCGTTGGTTCACCCTCCAATGGCTGCCGCGGTAGGCGCGCTGTGGCCGGCGCACCGCACTCATCCGATGGCAGGAGCCAGGTACCAGGTGCTTTTTCCTGGTCTCCCATTGGGTGCAGGGCCCAAGGACTTGGGCCATCCTCCACTGCACTCCTGGGCCACAGCAGAGGGCTGGCCTGGAAGAGGGGCAACCGGGACAGAATCCGGCGCCTCAAGGCGGAGGATTAGCCTGTTGAGCCACGGCGCCGGCCATTTTTTTTTTTTTCTTAATTTTCATTGTAGAGATCTTTCACATCCTTGGTTAAATTTATTCCAAGATATTTAAAATTTTTGTATGTATTGTTAATGGTACTGATCTTACAGGTTCTTTCTCAGCTATGGCATTGTTTGTGTATCCAAATGCTATTGAGTCTTATGTGTTGATTTTATATCCTGCAACTTTACTAAACTCTCTTATGAGTTTCAAAAGTCTCTTAGGAGAGTCCTTTGGTTCTCCTATGAAAGGATCATGTCATCTGCAAACAGGCACAATTTGACTTCCCCCTCTCCAATTTGTATTCCTTTCTAGGACTTCAGAAACTCTTAAGACACACATGTTTGGTCATTTGATAGTATCCCATAAATCTTGAACACTATTTTCAGTTGTTCTGATTTTTTCTTATTCTTTTTTATTTTTTATTATTTTTTGTCTGACAGAGATATTTCCAGGGATTTATCTTCTAGCTTGGATACTGTTTCTTCTGCCTCACAAAGTTGTTAAGCATTCCCACTGCCTTTTTTTGACATATTAAATTCTTCATTTCTAATATTTCAATTTGGTTTCTCTTAAATTCTGGCAAAATTTTTCATCCATGTCATGTATGGATTTGTTTATCTTATGAATCTGTTTCTCTGTGTTTTTGAGAAATATTATGATCAAAGGAGTGTGCTGCATGGGGCCTGGGAGCTCCAGTCAATGCTTCAGGTTAGGGCCACCCCTTAGTTGGGCATGGTAGATCTCCTCTATTGTCAGCAGGGTGAGGGTATGATCTCACTGGCTGGTATGGTCACAGCCTCACCTCCTACCTGCCTGGGATTAGCCCACAGTGGGTACACACCCCACCCACAGAGGCATATGGACCACACAAAGGCTAAGTGTGACCTCGGAACCCCCTACAATGTCCCACCTCAGGAACTCAGAGAATTCTGAGGTCTCTGAAGCCAGACACAGGGACTGCCCAAAGATCCAGCTACATTTCACATCCTATTGTGCAGTCAGAGAATACTCACAGTCAAAGCACACAAGGCTGCCACAGGCACAGAGAGCAGAGGACCCACTCTCAACCCCACAAGCCTGCCCTGTTTATGGAGAGAGCGGAGGTATTCCCAGAGTCAGCTGCCTGTTGATGTTCCACCTTGACTGCTTGAATCCAGGTGCATGTGAGAGAGTGGGGAGAGGGAAGTGCCTCACAGGCACAGAGGCAGGTGCCCCACTCCCTGCCAATCATTCAGGGCAGACTCAAAGTCAGTGGGGACCTCAGACTCATCTCTCTGATAAAATACTCTGGTCTTGTATTCACCGGGCACTCCTGGGGCCAGAGGGATGTGCTCTCCCTTCAAGGAGTTAGCTGGATATCCTGTCCTCCACTAGAACTCCAGGCCAAACTCAATGTCAGTGTAGCCCACAAGGTTATCACTCAGGCAGCATCATCAGTGGCATAGGCTGCACCACAATCTCCTCTCATCTGGCTCCAAGAAAGTAATCTCCTCCAGCTGCCAGCTGTGGGAGTCATTGGTGGTATCCCCATTCACAGCATTCAAGCTGCTCCACAGTGTCTCTCCTCTTCCCATGGAGTTTCCACTGCAAACTTCTCTCCATCCCCGCCCTCCCCCTCCCCCAACTGGGAATGCAGCCACTCTGTCTTTCCTCTGTTATCTTCTCATGGTCAAAATCAGCATATCAGTCATTTTTTTTTTATTTGACAGGTAGAGATATAGACAGTGAGAGAGGGAGAGAGAGAGAGAGAGAGAGAGAAACAAAGGTCTTCCTTCCGTTGGTTTACCCCCCCAAATGGCCGCCACAGCTGGCATTGCACTGATCTGAAGCCAGGGGCCAGGTACGTCCTCCTGGTCTCCCATGCGGGTACAGGGGCCCAAGTACTTGGACCATCCTCCACTGCCCTCCTGGGCCACAGCAGAGAGCTAGCCTGGAAGAGTAGCAGCCAGGACTACAACCCGGCACCCATATGGGATGCCAGCGCCACAGGCAGAGGATTAACCAAGTGAGCCACAGTGTCAGCCCCATATCAGTCATTTTTGATTCTCCACATTCTGTCTTTCAGAGAATTTGCCTGCATTCAATCAAATTTCTGGGCAGAAAGTCATTCATAACATGCTTTTATCATCCTTTTAATGCCCACTGGATATTAGTGATGTTCCCTCTTCTATCTCTGACATTAATAATTTGTCTTTTTTCTTAAACCTGAGTTGAGGGTTGTCAATTTTATGCTTATTTTAAGGCAGTCAGCTTTTGGTTTCATCACTTTTCTGATGGGACTGGGCCAGGGTGACGCCAGGAGACAGGAGTCCCTTCCATGTCTCCCACGTGGGTGGCAGGGGCCCAAGCACTTGGGCCATCATTAACTACTTTCCCAGGCACATTAGCAGGAAGCTGGAGCAAAAGTAGAGCAGCTGGGGCTTGAACTGGTTTCCTACTTTTAAATTTCATTAATATATGCTCTGATTTTTATTATTTTTCTCTAATTTACTTTGGATTTAATTTGATATTCTTTTCCTAGTTTTCTGAAGTAGAGTCTAAGATTATTGGTTTTAGGTCTTTATTCTTTTCTAACACCTGCATTCACTGCTAGAAATTTCCATTTAATCACTGCTTTCCCCATACCCCACAAATTTTTAAGTTGTATTTTCATTTCATTCAGAATATTTTTATTTTTCTTGATAATTCTTCTTTGACCTATGTGTTAAAAGATTTTTTGGTTTGTCTCCAAATATGCAGAGATTTTCTACCCGCAATTTTGCTACTGATTTCTAGTTTAACTCTATTATGGTCTGAGAGTAGACATTGTATGATTTCAATTCTTTTGAATTTGTTAAGGTGTGTTTTATGGCCTGGAATATAGTCTGTCTTGGAAAATGCTCTATATGAACTTAAAAAGAAAGTGTAATACAGTTATTGAAGGAAACAGTCTATACATGTCAATTATACCCAGTTGATTGATAGTGCTGTTGAATTCATCTATATTTTTCCTGATTTTCTGCCTGTTGAATGTAGTAATTTCTAAAAGTGGAGTGTTGAAGTCTCCAACTATAATAACGGAATCACCTATTTCTCCTTGAAGTTCTCTCAGTTTCTGATTCATGTGTTTGGAGAATCTGTTGGCAATCATATATACAATCAGAATTACTATGTCTACTTGGAGTATTGACCCCTTCATGATTATTTAATCCCACTCTTTATCCCTGGTAACTTCCTTGTCCTAACATCTACTCCACCTTGCACTGCCATAGCTAGTCTCATTTCTTTTGATTAGTGTTAGCATGATGTAGCTTTGTCCACCCTTTTAATCTATATATGTCTTTATATTTAAATTGGGTTTCTTGTAGAGAATGTATATGTGAGTCAGAATGTATACTCAGAGGCACTCTGACAATATCTGTCTTTAGTGGTTATAGTTAGATTATTGATAGTTAAAGTGGTTACTTATAAACTTCTATCAATATATACCATATTTGTTACTTTTTCTATTTGTCACCATTGTTGTTTATTTTTATTCATGTCCTTCCTGTTTTTCTGCCATTTCTGGTTTTAACTGAATATTTTATATGATTCCCTTTTCTTCTTTTCTTAACATACAAATTACATATCCCTTTTCCCTTTTTTAGTGATTAGCCTGCAGTATGAAATATATACCTGCAACTAATACAACTCTCCCATCAAATAACATCACACTGCTTTATAGGTAGTCGATTACCTCATAATAGCAAAGCATTCCCAATTCCTCCCTCCCATCCCTTTCTATCATCTGCATCATTAGGTAAGACAAGATGGCTAGAAGGGGCTGGAGTTTGCTCCCCAGCAGGGAAAGCTAAAGGGAGTTGATACTGAGTATTTCCTTTGTCCCTTTTAGAGGGATAAAAACCCTGATAAAACCTGAGGAAAGATCTTGGTAAGAAGATAGTGTGTTCTGGCATATCTCAAAATAACCCCTGTATTAATCCATTGTTCACCATTGCAACAAAGAGCCCAGTCAGGGGAACTTTATAAAGAAAAGAAGTTTAGCTAGGCTCCTGGTTCTGGAGGTACAAGATCCAGGGGCCTCATGTGATGATGGCTCTCCTGCTGCACAGTCCCAAGACAGTGCAGACATCACAAGGCAGGAGACAGGGAGCACAGACCTGACTGGCTGGTCTCTCCTCCTTTCCTTAACAAATCTCCAGGATTGAAATATGGGGTATCTGCCTTAGTGACCTTACGTAGCCCTAATCACTTCCGAAAGGCTCTACCTCTAAACTCCATAATCAGATAAAATGTCCACCCTTTTAACAATCTACACTGGAGATTAAATTTCAACACATGAAGCCCTGTGGGGCACCCCAGCTATGTCCAAGCCACAGCAATTCCTCTTCTTCTCGCTGCAAGCACAAGGGGCATCTGGTCAATATTCACCGTGAGAACCTGGTAGAGCTCCTGGTGGTGAAACTCACAACAGTGTAGGGACCTCCCACAGACCCAGTGCCCCAGAGTTTTAACTCAGTTTTCACACTGTCCCTCCAGGAGTCTGTTCCTTATAATCAGGCTGTCCTACCCTGGCCCTGCTTCGCATAGCGGTTTCTACTTGGGGGTTTCTGCTCCAGTAAGTCATGGTTCGCTGTGCTCACCTGTCTGTCTCTCCAGTTTTCCTTACAACTTCACCTGTCTGAAAGATCTAAGAAGAGCTGTTGGTTTTTAGACTATTCTTAGGAGGGAGTAACAACTTCTAAGCTCTTTATATACCAGACCAGAGAGACTGGAAACTGAAACTCCAATTTTCTTTAAGATGCATGCCAAAATAATGTCACAGCTAGGATTTGCTTCAAGACAGTCTGGAAGGATCAGGAGAAACGGGCAGGGGTATGGATGGAATGAGATGGAGAGTGACTTGACCACTGCTGAATCTGGGTGGTGGAGACATTAGCATTCTTCACATTATTCTTTGTACATTTGTATTTGTCTTTTCAAATGCACAGTTTTTAAGGTAGTTCTCTTTACCTTCCTGAAGAACTTCTAGTAACTACAGCTCTTCAATAGGCCAGGTCTTTTCCTGTCTCTCCCTCCCTGTCTATCCTGTCTCCCTCCTCTCCAAATATAGAAAACTTGGACAAGGAGCACCCATGTCTTAAAAGGAAGAAAAATAGCTTTTCTCTGGTAGCACTTTTCACATTTTCATCTTTTATCTTCTTTATCTTGGATCACCTATTCTATTATTTTCTCTAAAATTTTCTTTGACTTTTTCAAATTTTTATTTACTTGAGAAGCAAAGAGAGAAAAAGTACTGTCACCCATTGGTTCATTTCCCAGATGAATACATAAATCAAAGGATCAAGATTACAGCAATATTTTAACTCATATAGCAATGAACCTTTGAGTCTGGCACTGTGGCACAGCAGGTAAAGCCTCTGACTGCCATGCCAGCATCTTATATGTGCACTGGTTTGGATCCCAGATGCTCCACTTATAATCCAGCTTCCTGCTAATGCACCTGAGAAAGCAGCGAGGGATCACCCAGGTTTGGACCCCTGCCACCCACGAGGAAGATCTAAAAGAACCTTCTGGCTCCTGACTTTAGTTTGGCCCAGCCCAGAGCCATTGCAGCCATTTGGGGAGTAAACCAGCGGATGGAAGGTCTTTGTCTCTCTCGCTCTGCCTTTCAAATAAATCAAATCTTTAAAAACTGAGACCCTAGCCACTACAATAAGCCTCATTATTCTGTTCACGTGCATGCTTCCAGTGGACAAGTGCATCACACTCTGGGAAACATGGCACTAACTTGAATGATGGCCATAACCATGAGGAGAGAAGCACAGATTCCCAGCTCCCTCAAAACCTAAGTCACTGTTAGCCTTCTCCTTTCCTGCCCTAAAAGCCATTAGATGCTCAGCTGTTCTAAGAGGAGACAACAGCAAAACAAAAACCTCTCATTTCTCCAGTGGAGCAGTTCGTATTGTACCTGAGTTTTTGGGAAAACTTGTAATGACTACTGGGCACATTCCCAAAAGTTCAGAGAATTCAACCGGCTTCCCATCAAATGAGAGAGGTAGAAACACATGGTTGTTTCTTGTGAGAAACTTCAGAACGCTGACCCAAAAAGAGATCTGTTGCTTTGGAACCACTTTGTTTTTAATTTATCTGAGAGCAAAATTATATAAACTGATGATAGAGGATGCTTTTTGTTTCTGAATGCAGTCATGTGAAAATCGATGGGCATTATACTAAAGTGGAAATCCATTTCAATCATACCTTAGAGCCTGCTCTCTTTTTTGACTCCCAAATTGAGTTTTCTTTCATCAGATCAGTGCTTCTGAGACCTGGAAGAGAGAAAAAGAAAGAAAGAAAGGAGTGGAAGTTTGGACTCTGGGTAAATCTTAGAGAACTTGAAAAATGACAATTTTTTCTTTAGTTGGTCTTTGCAATGTGACAGAACCAGCAGTGGAGTGATTATAGGAAAATAAGTACACGGGTAAATTTGGTTGGGTATCACTACCATCATTAAAACCAAGCATTTACTTCTGAGAACTCAACAAAATTCATGAAAACCATGTAAGGACAAGCTTGTGAAAACTGAATGACTACTGAACACTTGAACTTTATAAAGAGCAACCAGGAAAATGTCCATAAATGCATCAGCTTTTTAAATTAGCCCTAAAATAATGAATGTCAATTTTCCACCTTTGTAGGCTATTTTATTTCAAAATATGTGATGAATGCTGCAATATCAATTTTTACTCTGGACCATGAAAATATTATTCTCCATAGACATTGCAACATAAAACAAAAATGCTTTTATTACCAGTAGCAATGATGTGACAAGCCTGACAAATGCAAGTTTAAGATTCCTTGGGGTTTTGGCATCCCTTCGCACTTGTTTTCAAGTTACTAATAGATTCTGCAGGTTTGACTAGCCATCATTTAAGAGTGGCATTTAGTCTGAAATGACAGAAAAGTAAAGCATTCTTAAATGTCCAATTTTTCTCTTTTCCCTGACTGAGTTGCTAATGACTGAGAATAATATCTTTTATTCATGTTGTCTATGTGATGAAACAGTCATTGCCAAAGATGAATATCAAGCAAAGATGTTTGCATTTAACACTCTTGAAAAAAATTTACCAAGAACATGGCAGCTCAGTATTTTGTTGTTGTTGTTTTTAGGGTTTTTTTTTTTTTTCCTAAAGAAAGTTGGATTGGAGGATGAATTCTTTTAATTGAATGCTCCTTAAATATCCCCCACATAAAATATTCCATGTATTAGATCAAGTCTGTTACAAATAAGTTCACTTAGAGGCTAATTAGTGCATGGAAGACCAAAGCATGGTTTTATCAGTTGTGTCTTCAACTATGGTGATTTCTTAAAGGGTGTCGGGTAAAGACTCAGATGGAAACAAAACAGTGAGTGGAAGAAAGGAATAGGACAGGTGCAACTTTGGAGAGAAGGGTCAGCAAAGGAATTCATACCCAGGGAAAACAAGTGTGTTCCCTGGACCCAAAGTTTCTATATCACCTGAGATTTTCAGGGCAATGCAGATTCTTGAGTCCCACCTTCACCTACTGAAGTAGAAACTCCACAGGTGGGCCCATCTGTCTGACTTCAAAAGGCAGCTCATACCCCAGCTGATGGTGATGCACTTTGCAAATTTGAACTGTACCCAGTGATCTCCTCTGAATAAGTGCTCCAGGTAAATCTGATGCAGCCTCGCACCCTGATGTGTTCCTGACTTTTCAGTGACAGTAACTTAACAGTGACAGTACTATCCCTCAGTGGTCCATGCTTCACTCCTCTTTCCCACAGAATTCTCAGAGTCCAAGTTCTTTTCTCATAATTGGCTTCAATTCTGTTCCAATCAGGTTTGCTTCGATAATGCAACGTCAGAACTGCTCAAGACAAATTCACAAATGACCTCACTGGCAAAAACTAAAAGATTTCAATCTTTGTCTTGCTTGAGTGATTCACAGCATTTGCAACAATAGACCTACCTTCCCTCTTGAAGGAGTTCATCCTTGGACTCTGTCCTACCTTACTAATGGATCCTTCCTGTTCACACATCTTTATCTGCCCCGACCTGTCAGCATTGCCCCTTCACAGAGCTTAGCTTAGACCTAGGATCTCCCATCTGCCCTCTGGACAGTCACTCCCTCAATGATTTCATTTGGTTTTATGGGCTGAAATAAGGTATGCCTTTCAACCCCCAAACTTAGATCTCTGTCTTTGACTTTTCCCGAAGTTTTAGACTCCCAATCTCCATGTGGATATCTAAGAGACACTTTAAAGTTGGAAAATCATAACCAAACTTCTGGTTCTCCTCCAGCAGTCTGCTTCCCCATCTTAATAAATGGCAATTCTATCCTCTGCACTGCTCTAGCCCAAAATCTTGGAGTCAACTTGGACTCTTCCTTCTTTTTCATCCAACATCCACTCTTTCATTTGTAAATTGATAAACATAGATAGAGATGGTCCCAAAGTTTGGGCCAAGAGTGACAATGAGGGAACAAAATTTCAGCCACTTTGAGCTTGTGCAGAATCACATTCTTTCTCTGCATCCTTTAAGACTCAGGGAGGCTGAGCATCATCACGTCCTATATTATTCTAAGAGCTATGACCATGAAAGCCACACACACCAACCTTATGCCCCTAGACAGCCTCTCAGATGCTTTAACTCATAGCCCTCTTCCTCCAAGAATCTCTTTGTCCTCCCAAATCTGCTCTATATGTATTTTTCAGTTTCCACTTCTTGTTTAAAGACACTTTACTGTCCTGCCTGCACTAAATCCAAACACCTGATGCAAAACCTGTGTGACTCTTCCCTCCCACCCCATCTATGGGTTTCACCTTTGTAGTCTGTTGAAAATTTTTTAATATTTTAATTAAAATATATCTAGGACCCAACTATTTATCACAGCTGGTACAAGCCACCATCATGTCTCACTTGGATAAATGCTCAAGCATCCTAATGGGTGTCCCTGGACGCAACGGGCTCCCTCCTATTTTCTGTCAGTAGACAGAGTCACCCATCTCACTGCAAAGCCCCACAGGAGCTAGACCGATTCCTGCTTCCTCTCTGAGCTGCTCTCCTACCAGCCATACCCTCTTTCCCCAGATCCCAGTCATATCTGGCTTCCCAGCTGACCTTAGGACATTGCTATCTGCTTCCCAGCTGCCCGCAGTGCCTCTCTCCCTAAACTATTCTTATGGCTTCTCTACGACTCCCTTTGCTGTCTGCTAGAATTGCCTACTTGACTATTCTCCATGGGATGCAAACCCTACAAGATCCAATACAGCTGCTCATTTACAGTATTTGTTGACCTCTACCCTCTCATAAGAACTGGGGGCAGAGACAGTCCATTTTGTTCAGTTTTATCCAGTATCTAGGACAGTGCCTGGCACAAAATAGACTTTTCAATAAATACTTACAGACAGAATGGCTTCCATGCTTCCAGTCTCATATTAAATATCTACTCCTTTACGGTACATTAACCCATCCAAAACACCCTTGTACATCCCTAGTCTCCAGCCTATCACCATGTTCATTTCTTTATTATAATTGTGGAAATAGATGCTATCATTTTAATTGTTTTACTTATTTGTACAGAATCTCCCTCCCAAAGCAACTGAAATAAATGTCCCATTGGGGTCAAGACCTCATTAATCCTCAGGGTTCTTAGCCTAGTGCCTCAGATCATGGTGCTTCCCAAGTAGTTTTTAGCACAAGAGTACAAAGAAATATGACACTTCTCTATTCTCTCTTGATATTATCTTATTTAACTTGCATGTCAAGTTCTGAGGGACATGGTATCATCCCCATTCTATTCATGAGAATACCAGAGTTCAGGGAAGAGCATAAAGTGCCTAAAGCCACTTGGAAAGCAAATCACAAATCTCTAGACAAACTCTCAATCTATTCTTTTCATTGCATTGCTCTAAAGAGAAACCAGCCAAGAAGGGCAATAGGTAAGATCCCTTTGGCACCACATCCTAATGTGATGAAATATTTGGACTACAGTGTCAATAATCAAGAATCCCTTCATGGTGACTCCTCTCTAGTGTTTTATTGTTACTCTAAACAAGGAATTCGATATTTTTTAAGCTCTTTTTTTATAATGCTTTTATTTAAAGAATATAAATTTCCAAAATACAGCTTATAGATTACAATGCCTTCCCCCACCCATAACTTCCCCCCAACCCGCAACCCTCTCATTTCCCACTCCCTCTCCCCTTGCTTCACATCAAGATTCATTTTCAATTCTCTTTATATACAGAAGATCAGTTTACTATATATTAAGTAAAGATTTCAACAGTTTGCCCTCACGTAGCAACACAAAGTGAAAAATACTGTTGGAGTACTAGTTATAGTATTAATTCACAATGTATAGCACATTAAGGACAGAGATCCTAATTGATATTTTTTTTTAAATTGATTAATTTTCTAAGCAATTTCCAATTTAACAACAAGATTTTTTTTTCATTTTTAATTATCTATATACAGAAGATTGATTCAGTATATACTAAGTAAAGATTTCATCAGTTTGCACCCACACAGAAACACAAAGTGTAAAATACTGTTTCAGTGCTAGTTATAGCATTACTTCACATTGGACAACACATTAAGGACAGATCCCACATGAGACGTAAGTACACAGTGACTCCTGAAGTTGATTTAACAATTTGACACTCTTGTTTATGGTGTCAGTAATCTCCCTAGGGTCTAGTCATAAGTTGCCGAGGCTATGGAAGCCTTTAGGGTTCGCTGACTTCAATCTTATTCCGACAGAGTCATAGTCAAAGTGGAGGTTCTCTCCTCCCTTCAGAGAAAGGTACCTCCTTCTTTGATGGCCCCATTCATTCCACTGGGATCTCACTCACAGAGATCTTTCATTTAGGTATTCTTTTTTTTCCAGAGTGTCTTGGCTTTCCATGCCTAGAATATTCTCATGGGCTCTTGAGCCAGATCTGAATGCCTTAAGGGATGATTCTGAGGCCAGAGTGCTATTTAGGACATCTGCCATTCTATGAGTCTGCTGTGTATCTCGCTTCCCATGTTGGATCATTCTCTCCCTTTTTGATTCTATCACTTAGTATTAGCAGACACTAGTCTTGTTTGTGTGATCCCTTTGACTCTTAGACCTATCAGTGTGATCAATTGTGAACTGAAATCGATCACTTGGACTAGTGAGATAGCCTTGGTACATGCCACCTTGATGGGATTGTATTGGAATTCCCTGGCACATTTCTAACTCCATCATTTGGGGCCCGACTGATTGAGCATGTCCCAAATTGTACATCTCCTCCCTTTCTTATTCCCACTCTTATATTTCACAGGGATCACTTTTCAGTTGAAATTTAAACACCTAAGAATAATTGTGTGTTAATTACAGAGTTCAACCAATAGTACTAGAATAAAAAAAATACTAAAATGGATAAAGTATTACATTGTACAACAACAGTCAGCACAAGAGCTGATCAAGTTACTGTTTCTCATAGTGTCCATTTCACTTCAATAGGTTTCACCTTTGGTGCTCAATTAGTTGTCACCGATCAGGGAGAACATATGATATTTGTCCCTTTGGGACTGGCTTAATTCACTCAGCATGATGCTTTCCAGATTCCTCCATCTTGTTGCAAATGACCGGATTTCATTGTTTTTGACTGCTGTATAGTATTCTATAGAGTACATGTCCCATAATTTCTTTATCCGAATGTATGCTTTGAATTCCCTGTGATCTTTTGCTGTGAGGTTCCCTTCGTTTACCTTCTTTCATGTTGATGGCCGTGTTTCTGTGTGTAACACATCTTTAAGCATCTTTTGCAGGGCTGGATGAGTGGCAACAAATTCTTTCAATTTCTGTTTGCAATGAAAGGTTTTTATTTTACCTTCATTCACAAATGAGAGCTTTGCAGGATATAATATTCTGGGCTGGCAGTTTTTCTCTCTTAGTACCTGGGCTATGTCTCGCCATTCCCTTCTAGCTTGTAGGGTTTCTGATGAGAAGTCTGCTGTGAGTCTAATTGGAGATCCTCTGAGTGTAATTTGACGTTTCTCTCTTGCGCATTTTAGGATCTTTTCTTTCTGTTTCACTGTGGTGAGTTTAATTACAACGTGTCGTGGTGAGGACCTCTTTTGGTCATGTTTCCTAGGGGTTCTATGAGCTTCCTGTACTAGGATGTCTCTGTCCTTCTCCAAAACTGGGAAATTTTCTGCTATTATCTCACTAAAAAGGCCTTCTAATCCTTTCTCCCTCTCCATGCCTTCAGGAACTCCTAGAACTCGAATGTTGGGTTTTTTAATAGTATCCTGTAGATTCCCAACAATATTTTTTAGATTTCTAATTTCCTCTTCTTGTCTTTGGTTTGACTGTATAGTTTCCTGTGCTCTGTCTTCTAAGTCTGATATTCTCTCTTCTGCCTCACCCATTCTGTTTGTAAGGCTCTCTAATGTGTTTTTCATTTGATCTATTGAATTCTTCACTTCATTATGATTTCTCGTCACTATCACAGTTTCATGTTCTACTAGTTGTTTCATTTCAGCTTGATTCCTCCTTAATATTTCATTTTCACGAGAGAGATTTTCTACCTTGTCCATTAAGGATTTCTGTAGTTCAAGAATTTGTTTTTGAGTACTTCTTAGTGTTCTTATCAATTTTTTGAGATCTGCTTCTTGCATTTCTTCTATCTCATCATCTTCGTAATCTTGAATTGGGGTGTCTTTTTCATTTGGGGACGCCCTAGTGTCTTCCTTGTTCTTATTACCTCGGTTTTTGCGTTTGTTGTTTGGCATATTGGTTTCTTCACTGTGGTGTTTTTTTCTTGTTATACTATGACTCTAGATTAAGTGGACTGTCTGCTTTTGATGGAGCCTTAGAGGCTTGAGATGGGTGTGGCCTGAGAGCTCAGTTTGGTTCCTCAGGGTTGAGGGTGTGTCAAAGGAGACACTCCCAGGTTAGGCGTGGTAAATCTCTCTCTGTTACTTTTTTTTTTTTTTTGGTTCAAAAGGGAAGTAATTCCACACAGCTGAATGGAATTGGGGGTGGTTAGTAGGCAAATGATATACCCACAGGAGCCAGAGATCGGAAGCTCTTTCCCAAGGACCAGAGAGGGAATCTTTGCGGCCCTTAGTGTGGGCTCAGATTCTCCTGTAGTCTCCCACTGGGCTGCCAGGCTACTGAACTGTAGCGTCTCTGGAGAGTACTCACATGAATTCATGATTCCTGTGAGTTCTCTCCCTAACCGTCTCTTTTTTCACAGTCTCAGTTCATTAGCACCACACATTCATTAGGTTGTAATCTCCTGTTATTTCACCCCTCCCACCCAGAGTCAGGTTTTTCTGCTAGGCTCGGGCCAGTGCCGACCCGAGGTTGCCCTGCTTATGACGTATTCCAAAACGGCGCTTACTCTTTGTCTTGCTCACCTTTGAGAGGTGAGTGGAGAGAGAGAAACTCGTGTTCGTATGGGTCACTTTTTTTTTTTCCCCTCTCTCTCTCTCTCTCTTCTAGTTAGCCTGGTGAACTTTTCCCGGCAGGGTTTCAAGCCTTGTTCACTCTAGTCTCCTCTTTCCGCTTCCCTTCTGGTATCTTGGGCTATTGAGGTTCAGCTCACCTCGCGTTCCAGCGCTGGTGCGCTGAGTCCGCCGCTGGTGTCCCAAACTGCGGGCTCCCACGCTCTCCACGCAGGTCCACTGTGAATCACCAGTTCCGGAAGGGTTTCCTCTGCTGTTTCTTCCCCTACTCTTCCTTGAACCTGCAGTATCTCCACTTTTATTAAACTGTCTCTCCCCAGACTATCGGTGTGCTCCCTTCCTATTCCACCATCTTGCCGCTCTAGGAATTCGATATTTTAATCAAATGAATAATAAAGAAATGCAGACATAAGGGAGAAATATTTGGGGACATGCTTTTAACGAGTTCACATTGAGAGGATAATATAGTGGGGGGAGGACTGAATGTGGGGTTCAGATCTGCCACAAATTAGACTTTAAGAAGAATCACATCACATATATGAATGGCAACTTTCTCACCTAAAAAGTGAGAATAAGGCCTGTTTCCAAGAGCCACAGAGATAACAGGAAGAGCAGTAAGCATGGCAAACTGTTGCCACTTTGACATCATTGTGACCCTTTCCACGCTGTTGTCCGCAGTGCACAGAGGTTGAACCTGCAATTCCCTGAATCCTCTTTATGGAGCGTCCCCAGGCTGGATTCAGCCGGGAGAACTTGTACACACGCTGGGAAGCAAAAGGGAGACTCAGGACAATCTGGTAAAAAGCATTGCAGCCGATGAGAAATTTGCACAACTTCTGTGCAGGCTTGTGCATCTCCCGCTTCAGTGATGAGGGCATCAGGGGCTGTGGAGTGTGACATCCGCAGAGCCCTCCCTTCAGTCACACAGGCCAATCAGGTCATCGGGGCTTCCTGCAGCTCCTGAGACTCACATCAGCTGGCAGTGGGCATCCAAAACCAGCCAGTTCAAGGCTGCAAGCTGAGATGATTAGAAATGGTTTTTCCTGACCTTTGCTCCTTTACAAAAACTGCATACGCCTCTAATTCCCTAAATTAAATATTTTCATACTTAGCTTAGATAGAGTGGCTTCTGTTGGTTTGATGAAACCCAAATCATAAATAATAGCGATGCCTTATGCATTCTCACCAGTGCCCAGGGGCTGGGAATAGTGCAGTATCTCATCATGAGGCTGATGCTATTATCAGGTCCATTTAACTCATAAAGAAACTGAGGCTTAGATGGACAAGTTGCCCCGAGTCACAGAATTTATAAGCCCCAAAAAGGAATTAAACAAAAAGGCACATCACAAACTAAAAAGCACAGTACAGATGAAAGATGTACATCATATATTTCTTTCTGGCACAATGTCCCACAAGAGTGAGCACAAACCCATCATTTTTCAGTAACAGGGCCCTCCACATTTCTCTATTCTAGGGTTTCTTTTTTTTTTGGGGGGGGGTATTGTAGATAAATTTATTTTGGTGCAAAACAATATTGAAATCCATCTGTTTGGGGCCTGCTCTGTGGCATAGTTGGTACAGTCACCACCTTCAGCAACAGAAAATACCATATGGACACTGGTTCGAGTCCCAGCTGCTCCACTTCCAATCCAGATCCCTGCTAATGCACTGGGGAAAGCAATGTAAAAGGGCCCAAATGCTGGGGCTGGTGCCTTAGCTCACTTGGATAATCCTCCACCTGTGGCGCCGGCATCCCATATGGGCGCCAGTTCTAGTCCCGGTTGCTCCTCTTCCAGTCCAGCTCTTTGCTGTGGCCCAGGAAGGCAGTAGAGCCCAAGTGCTTAGGCCCTGCATCCGCATAGGGAGCCAGGAGGAAGTACCTGGCTCCTGGCTTTGGATCAGCACGGTGCGCCGGCCATAGTGGCCATCTGAGGGATGAACCAATGGAAGGAAGACCTTTCTCTCTGTCTCTCTCTCTCTCACTGTCTAACTCTGCCTGTAATCTTAAAAAAAAAAAAAAAGATGGCCCAAGTGCTTGGGCCCCTGCCACCCATATGGGAGATCCGGACTTGTTTCCTAGCTTTGGATTGTTCTAGGGTTTCTTGATCTGGCTCTAGTAACATTGTGGGCTGGACAATTCTTCGCTTGGCTGGAGGAAGGGTGAGTATCCTGTGCATAGTAGGATGCTTCCCAGAATCCCTAATCTCCCATACACTGGATACCAGAAGCACCCACTCCCATTCACCCCCATGCCCCATAATGTGTGTAACAACAAAATGCCTCCAGGCATTGCCAAATGTTGCCTAGGGTCAGGGAGTAAAAAATTCCCTCTACCACCATTGAGCTGGAGTCTTCTCACTTAGGGACCAGACCTGAAGTGGCCACAGGCTTAGCACCCACTAGGTCTGTAGGCTCTCCAATTGCACACAGCCTCTGCAAGGAAGAGCAGGGTTTTACAAAACCTAGAAAGATGATACAGAATATTGTATTTACTATGATACCGGTTGGTTTAAAAACACTAACCTACCTACAACCAAAGATAGGAAAGATTTGCCCCAACCTGTTCCTGTTCCTTATGATCCTGTTCCTTATGTGATGTGGTTTGATTTAAAATGAGCAAAATTTACTCTTTCAAATATTTTTCAATTACACTGACACATGCAGGATATATTAGAGCAGCCAATAGGCACAGACCATACACCAGTCATTGTAAAGAACACCAAGATGAAACACACAAAGTCCCTACTGAGAGCTAACCCCAGGCCTTTCTAGAAATGCACACCATAAAGCAAGGCACCAAGCCAGAAACTAATTCTGGGTGCATTGTGGCCCTACATCACAGTAGTCCTCAATCAACATTGTTTTGGTTAGCTATACTCCCACCCTAACAGCTACTGAACCCCAAATCTTAGGCTACAGGACCTTGAGTCCCTACATCCAAAAGAGTGACAATCCCCTGTCCTTACATCAGCTATCCTGGACCCTCCCACTCAAATGCAGAAAAAGCTGTTGATGGGCCATGCCCTCTCATTCAACTCACATCAGCCACTAGTTTGCAGGTCTTTGAGTTAAGGCCTTTGTCACTCAACTCTGAAAGTCTGTCAACACTGAAGACCACGTTGCTCAAATTAATTGAGTGAAATTCACCTGGGATCCCCATTAGTCATTTGAATATAGGAGAGGGGCTGGTGGTGGTAGAGCCATCTGATTTTTAACAGGGAGATATTTTGACACAGAAATGATAATGTCTTCTATACAGTAGGCATGCAATAAATATTTTTTAGTTGTCATGAACTGACTCACATGAAAGGCAAGAGAGAAGCTTTCCTGGAATGCTACAATTTAAAGAGGTGTTGAGTTGAAAAAAGTGTGAATTTTTCAAGCTCTGAGCGTCTCTTCCACAAACCTCTGTGATTTGCGTAAAAGCAGAGCAGCTTTCAAATTAAAGAGCAGCCTAAAAGGCCTTTAGAAATGGATGTCACTTTCATCCAGGCAAATGGCCCCACATTCCGGTTGACTTTGGAATGTAAGTCTAGCATCTGAACAAGCTATTAGTCCAATCTAGTCCTCTGAGAAATGTTTGAGAGCAAATGATTATTAAAAACATCACCAGAAGGTCATTTCATCACCTTCCTAATTTCATTTTCTAGGCTCTAAATTTCCTTCTACCTGGATGTCTGCCTGGAGCAATCAAATCATGTCTGTGTCAGCCGGGTGAAGGGGACTGATATGTGCACATACTTCTAAGAACATCTGGCCTTTCAAGTTTGAAATCATGGAAAGTTGCAAGCCCTGTTCTAACTCAAAAGGGAGCCCCTGCAAAGTAGGACATGCCAGAGGGAAACAGGAGTTCCTCTTTAAAAACAAACTCTAAGAGGGAGATAGTTAGAACTACCAAGAAGGAGATTATAGCACGCCACACACGGGAGGAAATGGGTTGAACACAGTAAATAAACATTCATTACTCTTGATAAGAAGGTGGTTAAATTAAATTTACACTGAAAGAATGAAATTTGGGGAAAATGGTGCACTAAAGTCTTCATTTTAAATGACACATTTTCATCCAAAGAGCAAATTGTCTCAAAGGCTCCATTTTATTACTCAACACTGTTTTCACTTTATGGAATATTTTGCATTATATTTTAATTAAAGTTATAATTACAGAACTAAATATAATTAGCTTCTTTCTTCAAAAGAAATTGGAAGTGAACTTTCTTTATTAAATTTTCCATTTGTTTCCTGCAGTGTTACATAGTTTATTCTAATTAATTGAAGGAGAGCTCATAAATATTTTATCAACATGGGGATGTGAATAAAAACTCAAGAATTTTTTCCGTACTTTTATGTTTTATGTTGCTGATTTTTGACTTGTGTCCAGATGTATGCAGATGTAGTGGTAGCCCTCATTGGGCTTCCCCTTGACCTGATGTGCAGTGGCCAAGTTGGCCGAAGCATTCCTTTCTCCATACTCTTTTTTACTGGATCAGCATTTTGAAGTCTTTCCACAGAAGGAATGGAAATCGTGAGACTTTGCTCACCTTTCCTGAGTGGATACACTAATGAACCCAGTATCACTACCAGATATCACATCCTCATCGCCCGATAAAATATCACTTCCACAGGGTGGGTATTGTGGCGCAGCAGGTAATGCTACTGCTTAGAACACCTGTATCACATATTAGACAGCCAGTTCAGGTCTCAGAACTGGTAATATAGAAAATGAGCAAATAAGTGGGCCCATGACACCCACATGGGGAAACTGGACAGAGTTCAGGCTCCTGACCTTGGCCTAGCCGCAGCTTTGGCTGTTAAAGCCATTTAGGGAGTAAACCAACAAATAGAAGATCTCTTTCCTTCTCTCTCTCTCTCTCTCTCTCTCTCTCTCTCTCTCCCCTTTCCAATAAATAATAAATGAATCACACACACACACACACACACACACACACACATATATATATATGATTTGCACAAGAATAAGGACAGGCACTTCATTTTTGAATGATTGTTTTGCTGGCTGCTCATACACAGCACTAAACAGCAGCCAGCGCATAGTAAGTGCTCAGAAAATGTTTAATGAGCCAACAAACAGAGGCAAATTTGCCAAACCTGTCCCCTTGAAGACTGGTTCTGAATAAAATTTCAGTAAACCTTCATTCAAAGGATCCTTTAGTCTTGACACAAAGACATCCAAGATCAAATCAAATATGTGATGTTACTGATACTTACTTTACCAGGAAATCCCAAACACTCCCTCATCTCATTTTGACCACTGTACCACAGACTATACATTGGAAAGTGCTGTTGTATGTCTTAATGACTTTGAAAAAATGTTAGCCTTAAGAACTTGAAAGTACAGTGAGTTGTACCCCTCAACTCCTTGTGCATTATCACCACTGACCCTGGGCCAAGGCCCTGTCCTGCCCTATTGATTGACAATGAATTTCCCTTGAAGTCATTCCCTCTGGTTCCCCTATAGCCCAAATATCACTGTACGTGATGTGTATATTTTTCTCCATATATATTTTTTTTCTTGTTTGGGGCTGTGAAATGAGTAGAGGGAATATGGAAGAAAACATCGCTGATTATTCCTTTTTGTGTGTAGTTTAGACTTTCTAAAATGTTTCATGTTTTACATATTAAAGAATCAAATCAATAAGGTTGGAAGGAGGAGGGAACTAAAACTGGGAGTAAATTGAACCACATGGATTCCAGTGTTTCATATGAATGTCATAAACATCCTTATGTGGAAGAGAAAGAAACAGAGGAAGGGAGAGACATAATGAGAGAGAGAGAAAACAAAGAATCTAAGCAACTCACGATACTATGCTGAGTTTAGGGAAGAGTACATTGGGGTGGAGGCAAAATCAAATAACTATTTTTAATAAGCTTACTTATGGTAATGGAATGGGCAAAGTTGTGAAGCTATTTTAAATACATGCTAGGATTCAGCAAATGAACACATTTGGAAGCCAATGTTCTCAACAAGAAAGAAGCTATATGCAAACATGAATTGGGAAGAGATAAGAAAGAACACTGTGAGGGTGACTTAGAAACTGGGGATATCAGTGTGAATTCATAATTTCAAAACTATGTGTAAGTATGTGAATACATGTGCACATTTTAAGCATCTATGTTTATGTAAGTGTATGTACATGTGTATGTATATAAGCATACATATATATATATATATATATATATATATATACATATATATCCAGCTGTATGTATTTCCTATCTCTGTACCCTGAAAGGCCAAAAACACTACATTGCAGTAGCAATGAGCATACTTGGTGCCCAGAACTTGGTATATAATAACACTCACCACTAAAGAAACCAGAGCTTCCTGGAGAATGGCTGATTCTGGGGCTTGATGAGCATAGCTGCAATGAGTCTGGAATACCTGGTTATGCTATAAAGGAAGCACATAAAGAATTGATGGGTATATGGCCAAGGACACAAATGCCAGCTTAAAGATTCTCCAAGAAACCAGATATGGCACAGGTTCAGTACCAAAATAATTTCTACAATAATATATTTTTAAATTATGGGAGATGAAAGGAATTCACTATTCTACATTGATGACTATAGATAGAGATGATAGAGACTCTTGCTAACATCAGAATGCCAAACGCTGGCTAATCAATGTGGAAGGAGTATAGGTTAGAAAATCAGCAATTTGCAACCATTGTAGTAAAGACTGGGCAGGCAAGGTTAATGAACGAATGCTAGAGATCTGGGTGGAAATGTAGTGAGGAACAGAATATAGGCATGCTCTTACTGTGCATCCCCAGAGATTATTTATAACCGGCAAGGGGAAATGTAATAATTCTGCTCACAGAGGAGAGAGATCAGATGACACCTTGGCCAAGTGATCACAATTAACATCGCCAATTAGGGGCTGATGAGCTGATGCTCTGAGAGGTACACTAGCAGTGTTCTGGGGAAGCATGAAGAAACAATGAATAAGGCCCAAATGAGGAGCGTTCTGTTAAGACAAACATATATAAAGGAGGGCTGTTTTTTCCTTTAAATTTGCAGGTTGTAAAGAAACAAAGGCTGTGGAGGTAGACATGTGAGAGAGAAATACAATACCTGACTCTAGGCTAGATCTTGTAATGGAGGAGTGAAGTGCTATGAAACACATTTTTGGTAATTAATAAAATTGGAATAAAACAAAATGATATCAATATAAATTATGACATTATGTAAGGAAATGCATGGTGAAATATTTTTAATGGTGATGATGGTTCTAAATTATCACCAAAAAAAAAAAAAAGTATGAGAAAAGGACAGAGAAAAACAAGGAGAGGAGGAGGGAGAGAGAGGGGGAAGGGAGAAAAACATACCTCAATGCCCACATGGGGCAATGATGAAAGAAAAAGAATAAAATATGAAGAGTAAATCATTGGGTTTTCACACTGTTGTAATTCTCATTCAAAATTATTCTATTCACATTGCAATAGTTTATGGTACTCTATATTATTCTCTGTTGAATTCATTTCCAAATACAATGTTTAAAATTAAAATGAATAATTTTTAAAGAAATTGCTTTCCAGAGTGGTGATAATACTGAAGCTGAGCAGTCATTGCATAAAGATTCAATATTCTATTTTTTTTCTGTGGCACACATTTGACCATAATAAAGAGATTTTCTCTTAATTTTAGAAATAGCCCAGCTTGTTAGTTGGTTTTTCTTTAAGTGTTGATTTCGTGTGTGGACCTTGGGCCATGTGGAAGAACTATACATGTGAGATGTTAAACTCTACAGTACTGGGCAAGTGATTGTTCATCCCATACAAATGTGTCTTCAAGGCTCAGCTTTCCCAGCCCTCCAGGATCATCTAGTCCAATGCTGAGACTCTGACTTTTGTTTACGTCTCCTTGAACTTCTCTTTTTCTCCCTTTTTCCCTCACCACACTCCCTCCCATCATCACCACCCTTCTCAGATTTAGAGACATTTGCTCCCTTTGAGCCATCCATGAGTGTGATAAAATATGGCACCTGCCTTCCTTGTCTCCAGGCTGATTTCTCACTGTCTTCCAGACTTTTCAGTTCTTTCTTTTAATTTTTTTTTGTTTTGACAGGCAGAGTGGACAGTGAGAGAGAGAGACAGAGAGAAAGGTCTTCCTTTGCCGTTGGTTCACCCTCCAATGGCTGCCGCGGTCGGCGCGCTGCGGCCGGCGCACCGCGCTCATCCAATGGCAGGAGCCAGGTGCTAGGTGCCTTTTCCTGGTCTCCCATGGGGTGCAGGGCCCAAGCACCTGGTCCATCCTCCACTGCACTCCTGGGCCACAGCAGAGGGCTGGCCTGGAAGAGGGGCAACCGGGACAGAATCCGGTGCCCCGACCGGGACTAGAACCCGGTGTGCCGGCGCCGCAAGGCGGAGGATTAGCCTGTTGAGCCACGGCGCCGGCCTCTTTCTTTTAATTTATTTAATATCAATTTAATACTTCTACAGCATAATCATGTTTCTCAAAACACTTCCACCTACATGTCACCTGTAATCATTCTGTAATTAGATAATCAATACATAAAAAAAATAAATAAATAAAAACCTTGCCAGCTTGACCACCAAAGAACCTAGAGAGGGAAATAGCATATCCAATACCAGGAGGAGGAGCAAGAATTAGAACTCAGGGCCTCTCCCTGTATACCATGCCTTTTTTAATAAACAACATATCGCAGGAAAAAGTCAGAGAAGAGAGAAGATATGCAGAGCCCAAGTCTATCAAAAGATTCTGGTAAGCTTTCAACAGCACAGGGCTTGATTTTGAGCTTACAAGCCACCCCAGCTTGTGCATCATTCTCTGCTGTGACTATGCACAGCCCTCCTTTCCCAGTCTTGGAACTGTGTCTTTCACATTTGTCCATATTGACTTCACTTCCATATGAAATATTTACATATGTTTATCACATTGTCGTCATTTAGAACGGCATCTGTTTGCCAAATGAGTCAGGTCTCAGCCACAGCAGCTTGTCGGATCAACGTGAGCTCTCTAAATGGAAGAGCAAACTGTCTTTGGGTAGGTTCTCTTAAAATTGGGTTAATCTTGCCTTAACTGCTAGGCCAAATGCCTGCTACCACTCCCCTCCTCAGAGTTATAGGGATTCCCAGCTCTAGCTCCCGACTCCAGCTTCCCACAAATGCGGACCCTGGGAGGAAAGAGATGACCATAGAAGTAGCTGAGTTCTTAGCACCCAGGTGAGACACCAGGTTTGAGATATCAGCCCCTGGCTTTGGCCTGACTCAGCGCCTGCTGATGTGGGCATCTGGGGAGTGAACCAGCGAACAGGAGCTCTTTCTTTCCTCTTTTTCTCTCTCAAAAAAAATAAAATCAAATAAGTGGCTTATGTTATTAATTATTACCCAGCATGTCATTCTTTACAGCTTCTTTTCAGACTTAACAAAGTATTTGGTGGCTGTGAACTCAACATCTTAGAAGGTGAAATGATTTGAAAACAATCCCAGAGCTGAGATGGCACAGGTCTCCCAATTCCCAGACCTGCGTTCCTTTTTCATTAAATGTGTAGGGTCACAGCATACAAGTAAACACATAGATGCAATAATTTTGCAAAGATGCCAAAAATCACTTTTATACTTAAAATAACAGCTACCATGTTTCAGTATTCATTTAGATATTCCATAGTATTTCAAAAAGTTCATGACAAATGGAATTAAAAGATAAATGTATTTTTCTGCAAAAAATATTTGAAATACATGCATAGGAAGGGTCTTCAAGAAGGTCATGAAATGCATAGCATGAAAAAGCTATAAATAGATTTATTTTTATGGAAAGTTTTTATTTCATAAATATAATTTTTGTAAGTACAACTTTTGGATTATAGCAGTTCTTCCCCCCATACCTACCCTCCCACCCCTAAATCATCCCACCTCCTACTCCCTCTCCATCCCACTCTTCATTAAGATTCATTTTTAATTACCTTTATATACAGAAGATCAACTCTATACTAAATAAAGATTTCAACAGTTTGCACCCCCCACACACACACAAAGTATGAAGTACTGTTTGAAGACTAGGTTTACCATTAATTCTCACAGTCTAACACATTAAGGACAGAGGTCCTTAATGCTTCTCATAGTGTCAGTTTCACTTCTATAGGTTTCCTTTTAGATGCTCAGCTAGTTGTCACAGATCAGGGAGAACATATGATATTTGTCCCTTTGGGGCTGGCTTATTATAAATAGATTTCAAAAAAGTTTTGCACCAAAATAAACTTATATTTTAATTCCATTTCTACACATTTTAAAGTCCCCTTACATAAAAGAATATTAAGCAAAATACTTTCTGTGACATCTGGAAACCAAATAAATCCCAAAAGCTCCCAAGAAGTAATAGGTAGCCCTTTATGCAGAAAAAGAAAGTGACCACATTGGTCATTGGACCCATACTCCATCTTCTCAGCCATCTGTATAAGAGGAAGACTCATGGTGAGAGAATTTGGTGCAGTCAGGATAATTGTTTCCTGTGGCCACTCTATAAGTCAAGCGAGTTTATTTCCAACAAAGGACTCCAGCCTTGATCACAATGTGGGGAGTCTAAGGGCTCATTAGCTGGCAGGTGCTTGCTAATCTACAGAAAATCTTGGTGTTTTCCACCCCACCCTTTGTGTCCTCTACAGAACTCAGTGTTAAAATTATCAACATTTTTGTATGTATTTCTTGACTTGCATACATGCCACAAGAAGCCAAGTTTTCACTTCCTGTCTGAAGTTTTCAACCCCAATGACAGGGCAAGGGAGGCAACAGTGGGAAGAGCCTACCCAATCACCATGGAAAATTTCCCACCCACCGAGTAAATGTGTAAGATGGCTCAGCCCATCTTACCAGGGCCACACACGAGGCCACTCCAGCAGGGGAGCCGGGAACCCCCATCAGAAATCAGATGTAGGGAGTGGGTCTTGTGGCACAGCAGATTAAGCCACCACTTGGGATGTCTATGTCCCATATCCCAGTGCCAGCTTGAGTTGCATCTTCTTCGCTTCCTATTCAGCTCCCTGCTAATGCACCTAGGGATACAGCAGAGATGGCCCATGTTCTTGGGTCCCTGCAACCTACATAAGATACCTGGATTGAGTTACAGACTCTTGGCTCCAGCCTGGCCCAGCCTTGGCTGTTACTGCCATTTGGAGAGTGATATGGTGTATGAAAGACCTCTGTCTCTCTCCCTCGGTCACTCTGCCTTTCAAATAGAGGAAACATAAATAAACATGACTTTCTTAAGGATGAGAAGGAAGTTAGTTAGTTAGTTAGTTAGTTAGTTAGTTGTGGGCCACAGAAACCAGCTCATCAGTTCCTCTAATGGGAGAGAACATCTTTGAATAACTGCCGCAGTGTCCTTTTCTTAGGTCAAGTTCCCAAGAAGCAGAGACAAAGATTAAGATGAACAAGATTTAAAGGTGGAGAAATGCCAAGAGACACCTGAAAAGGAGGGAATTAAACAGAACAGGGAAAGGAAAAGAGCCAAGCAAAGAAGCACTCACAGGTAAATCTTGCTTTGGCCTAACCCATGGGTGAAGGAGGGCTCTGCGGCATAACTAGCTGGCAGAATTGCCCTGTGCTGAAGCAAGCGGTTGGCTTCCTGGGTTTCTGTGTCAGTCCTTCGTGGTCTATTGGTGTCTAGAAAGGGAAGGTTGGCTTAACCAAGCAAAGTCTCAGGCTAAGGAGCAGAGCGCAGTAGTGAGTCACCCAATGGGGATGTTTGCCCTTATCAGTAAGAGGCATCCATTGCTCTACCACATGCCTGTCTGACTGAGGAGAGTGTTCCGAGGCACATTCCACATGGCACTTCAGAAAGATTGAACCCCAGCCCCTCATTGTAGTGGCCTAACCTCAGCATTACTTTTACTGTTTTCTCTCCTGTCTCTTTCCCATTTCTTCATTTGCAAGCTCTGGGACCACTGCCTAGCCAAGACTAACTGCACCTATATTCTTCTCTTAGGGTCATTTTTTCTGGGGAAACCCAAACTAAAACAATTACCAAAATAAAATTTGTACCAAAGGGGACCTATAATCATGGGCTTCAGTCAAGGAGCCTTAAGGATCAAGGAACTGAAAATTACATTTTCAGGAAAAATAATGTCTAAATCTGTTTTCTGCCTGTACTTCCATCAAAATTTTTAAGTAGTTATTATAAGACATATCTCTCACTTTTTTACAAATTTTATTTCAATGGCAAGAAAAGTGAGAGAGACAGAGACAGAGGAGCAGAGAAACAGTTGGTTCCAGTGATTCACTCCCTAAATGCCCACAGAAGCCAGGACTGGTCCATGCCAAAATCAGGAACCCAGAACTCAACTTAGATCTCCGAAGTGTGTGACAAGGCCCAAGTGCTTGAGCCATCACCTGCTGCCTCCCAAGGTGTACATTAGCAGAAAGCTGCAGTCAAAAATGGAGCCAGAGCTTAAATCACATACGCGATGTGTCATCCTAACTACTACACTGAACACTCACCCCAGCCTCCACGAAATTAAAGTTGATTCAGACGTTGATAACCATTCATCACCTCATTTATTCCTCACAGCAACTTTCTTTTTTTTTTTTTTTTATTTTTGACAGGCAGAGTGGACAGTGAGAGAGAGAGACAGAGAGAAAGGTCTTCCTTTTGCCGTTGGTTCACCCTCCAATGGCCGCCGCGGTCGGCGCGCTGCGGCCGGTGCACCGCGCTTGTCCGATGGCAGGAGCCAGGAGCCAGGTGCTTTTCCTGGTCTCCCCATGGGGTGCAGGGCCCAAGCACCTGGGCCATCCTCCACTGCACTCCCGGGCCACAGCAGAGGGCTGGCCTGGAAGAGGGGCAACCGGGACAGAATCCGGCGCCCCGACCGGGACTAGAACCCGGTGTGCCGGCACCGCAAGGCGGAGGATTAGCCTGTTGAGCCACGGCGCCGGCCAACAACTTTCTACAGTAGGTGTAATTAACCCCCATTTCATACGAACAAATTCACAGAAGGTATGCTGCCCAAAGTCTCTGAGCTCAGGTTCAAGTTCATGTAGCATGATTCAAAAGCCAAGGAACATCTCATCCACTAAACCACACAAGCTTCCTTAAGGAGGTAGAAGCAAGACACAGATATTCATTTGCTTATTTTTAAAATTAAAGCAGGCTCCTAGAATAACCCAAGACAGTGGTGGTGAGTACTCTCTTTCTGAGTTGAAGCAGTGCATTTTTTCTTTTCTAATGCAGCCGGGAAGATGAAAAGGGCAGATAGCATGTTCTGTTGTTAAACTGACAACGTTATTGATATTTTTCAAATTATTACCAGAAAGAGCTAGCATTCACATGTTTTATTTAAGGCAGTTCCTGCATTGTTTGGACATTACATTATTTATGTCAAAACGGTATATTGGGTGAACATTTATTCACCCAGTAACATTTATTAGTTACAACCAAGCAGTTTTAAGACCAGAATAAAAGATTGGAAAAAAGAGGGTTGGTATAAAACAGTGTCTTATTTCTCTGGCACTCTTCCTGACGTGCAGAGATTGTGTTCATGTTATAAACCAAATTCCCAACACTTGCTCTACAAGGTTGACACAAGACCCTAGGCAGCTGCTTACTAGCAATGACTATTAAATCAGCCAGGGAAATAGGAAGGTGCCAACTACAGTTTATGTACAGGAGGCTGTGCTGTGCAGTGATCGGGGTGATTCAAATGTTGGTAGCAGATAGTATTTAATTTAAACTTGGCCTAGACACTTACCATCTATGCAATCTCAGACTAACTGCTTTTGCTCCTTAAGACTCAGTTTCTTCAAATGAAAATTGGAGGCAATAATGGTAACTACCTGGTAGGGTATAGGAAATATTAATGTGATTGAGTTACATGATTATCTAGAAACAGAATGAGTACTCCCAATGTTTTACCCATACTCACGAAGATGTTTCTTATGATTAGAACAGAGCATAATAAAGAGGGTACTTTGATGAAGCGACAGTTCATTCTGAAATATGTTAGCCTATGTTTTCAGTCTTTATACACCAGATTTTCCTGCAGGCCACCAGCAAGCACCCGTGAGATGCTCAATGTGGGCAGATTCACTGGGCAACGCAGATCTGGATGACTGTACTACTGACAAGTGTTTATCTGGAGCCATGCCACTATTCCCCTGTGTGGTGCCTTTGGGGATTAACCCTCTTCCTTGGGAAGGCAGAAAGAGAAAAAAGGGATTGCAGACACAGTGGGGAGAGAATATATGTGAAGCGGAGCACTATAAACTTACATTACCGTGAATCTGGGATGACAGCACAAGTCACGAGAAGGGACGCATCAGATGAATTACACGGGCCTTCTTCAAGCTGTGGCAATAAAACAGTGGAGTACCCTTCACTGCCCCATATTTCACTTATGCCACATAAATTCAACCCAAGAATTTTATCTTAATTCTTCCCCATTTTTGGTCTTCTGCTTATTCCTCCTGCCATAGGACTCAGAATTATTCTTTCATTTACCATAGATTTATGGGGTGCCTTTTCTTTTGCATGGAAATCTCTATAGGGTATTGTCAAGCTATACCTGCAAGCTACCAAATTCAACTGTTCTGTTTTAAAAGATGGAGAATCGAGATCCAGATAAAGAAATAAATGTGTGTTAAACATCATATATAATCACTCTCTAACCAACACCATTGTTTTATGTAAATTAAGAGTAAATGTCAACTGATTTCAATGTTGCACTTGTGGAAATGTTAATACTGCAACAATGAAGGTCACTAAAACCTCATCTCCCATTTACTTGCTGAAAGCAGAATGTTATTACTAGCATGTATTCAGGAGGGACATAATTGTGTTAACATATTTAATTCCTTAAAACTCATGTAACTTTTCCAACAATTTCTGGAACTAAGCCCATGAACAAAAAATGTTGTATACTGAACAGAGAAAGTTCTTGCTCATTTATCTAAAAGGAAAACTCTTATTCATCCTTCAAGACCCAGTTCAGATGTCATTCCCAGAAGAAAGCCATCTTTGCCCATCTCATCTGTTGATCTGCTCTGACAGATTTGCCCCATTCCTTGCACACGTTTCTCTGGTTGCCTTTAGCATTCACTGTGTCCCTCACCAGAAAGCCAGACGATGTGTTAGCCACCCCTCTTTTCCCTGAGCAGCTATCAAAGTTCCTGGTTTAAATGTGAAATTCACTAAATGTCATAAAAAAGCATTAAAGAGAACATCCCTCTACAAACACAAGGAGTCATCCTTTTAATCATATATTCCTAGGAGTTACTGTTGGAGATGATGAAAACATTAAATGCAGTAATTGTTCCCAAGAAGGTCAGTAGCGTGGGAGGGTGATGTCTACTCATTCACTCAGTCATCATTCAACAAATATTTATTAAGTGCCTATTATGAAGAGAGAAGAAACAGCATGCAGCTCCTGCATAATAGATAAAAGGAATTTAATTTTGTACGCCCCCCGCCCCAAAGTAAGTGAGTTTTAGACCCCGGTGAAAAGGGCTATGACTAGCACTGAGAAGGGATTGAGCAATGGGAACAAACCTTTCCAACGAATATGAGACCATACAGGAACCATCCCCACCCAGTCCAGACTGAAGACAATCACCCAAAGTTTTGCTTCAGAATTAAGGATAAGCATGTTCTCAAAAAAATTCTCTCCTGTTATTGCTGCAGGAAGAGTTAATTGTTTATACTGTTACATGTACTTTTTTTTTTTTTTGACAGGCAGAGTGGACAGTGAGAGAGAGAGACAGAGAGAAAGGTCTTCCTTTGCCGTTGGTTCACCCTCCAATGGCCGCCGCAGATGGCACGCTGCGGCCCGCGCACCGCGCTCCTCTGATGGCAGGAGCCAGGAGCCAGGTGCTTTTCCTGGTCTCCCCATGGGGTGCAGGGCCCAAGCACCTGGGCCATCCTCCACTGCACTTCTGGGCCACAGCAGAGGGCTGGCCTGGAAGAGGGGCAACCGGGACAGAATCCGGCGCCCCGACCGGGACTAGAACCCAGTGTGCCGGCGCCGCAAGGCGGAGGATTAGCCTGTTTAGCCACGGCACCGGCCTACATGTACTTTAATACTAAAAATGTTTGGTAGTCCAATCATTCACATCAACAGAGAAACTAATTTTTACTGTAACTATACTTTCAAGACTTGCATAATTACTAAGGCCATGTTTCAACACTATCAAAACAACTAAAGGCCAACAGTCATTAATATTTCTAATATTGGGAAACACACACATGTACTTCTGTGTGTATGAATGTGTGAGGTGTTGTCTCATTGATCTAGATATATGGGCAGGTAAGAAAGAGTTAGCAAACAAGGATTTTGCATTTGGGTAGCTGATCATATGAATTCTAGAATGATCACTTTCTACGTATGGGACCTTATGGAAAATCACTTCACCTCCCCAAGCCTGTTTGATCTGTTTTTGAGTCCTCTTAACAAGCACAAGAACAGCATATCTCCTACTAGACTACTGTTTGAAATCAAGATCTTCTAGGTCGCTGCAGCAGCTCACTAGGCTAATCCTCCGCCTGTGGCGCCGGCACATCAGGTTCTAGTCCCGGTCGGGGCGCCAAATTCTGTCCCGGTTGCCTCTCTTCCAGGACAGCTCTCTGATGTGGCCCAGGAGTGCAGTGGAGGATGGCCCAAGTGCTTGGGCCCTGCACGCCATGGGAGACCAGGATAAGCACCTGGCTCCTGGCTTCGGATCAGCGAGGTGCGCCGGCTGCGGCGGCTATTGGAGGGTGAACCAATGGCAAAAGGAAGACCTTTCTCTCTCTCTCTCTCACTGTTCACTCTGCCTGTCAAAAAAAAAAAAAGAAAGAAAAGAAAAGAAATCAAGATCTTCTACATCAAACTCTCAGAAGGAACCTGGCACATAGCTGAAATACAGGAACTGATGGCCTACTAAATATATCTCTATGATGATTAAGTTTACATACCCTGAGCCATTCTACTTTCTCCAGCCATGCCTCATCTCCACCTCCAAAATTCTCTAAGAATCATGGAGGATAGAGAAGTCATTAAGAGTAGGTCAAGAAGCAGGCATTGGTGTACAGCAGATTAAGCCACCACTTGGGATGCCTGCATTTCCACATCAGAGTGTCAGTTCAAGTCCCTGCCACTCCACTTCTGATTCAGTTCCCTGCTGATATGCCTGGGAAGCACGAAATGATGGCTCAAGTACTTGAGGCCCTGTGACCCACATGAGAGACTCAGATGCAGCTCCTGGCTCCTCTTTTCAGCCTTGCCCAGAGCTGGCTGTTGCAGCCATTTCGGGGAGAGAACCAGCATGTGGAAGACCTGTGTCTCCCTCTCTTTTTCTCTGTTACTCTGCCTTTCAAATGAACAATTCTTTTTAAAAAAGAGAGCAGGTGAATATGAGAATTTGAATTTCCCTAAGAAGAATGGAATCATGGAAATCAATACTATCTTTTGGATCAGTTTCATTTATAAGTCTAATAAATGCATATAACTACCCTCTGATAACCTAAGGTCCCTATTTACAAGTTAGAAGTAAAAATACATCTCCTTTGCAAGCTTATTTTGAGGATTACATTTAACATATATAATTTATCTAGTACAGTTCATGGTATACAGTAGACATTCAAAATGGGACTATCACTATAAATAGTATAATAATAATATAAAGTTGTAGTTCCGAGTATGATAACAACAATTAAGATTTACATTTAACACCAAAGAGTCCTTCTGATGGAATATCATGAAGTTATTACATTTTTCTTCTTTTCTCCCTTGCAAATCCTCATATCCTGTCCACAAGGGTAGTTCTAAGACACTAAAATAGATCAGGGAAAGCTAACAATCTCAAGAACTTCTAGAAAGTGCTAGTTGAAGTATGCTAGAAGCAGCTGTACACCTAAGAACCCAGTGCATTACAACTTTATATTTTTCTCTTAATCCCCATGGCTTTAGTTTTAAATAGTGCTGGGTCATGTGGGATTATAACAAACATTTCCCCGAAAATCTAAAGGAACTATACGCTCTGTGTTATTATGAAGCCTTTCTTATGACATTCTTATATTAAAGAGAGGTGTAGTTTAACAGGTTTTTCTCTTTTTCAAATTAGTATAGGACATAACTTTATTCTACATATCTCCAAAATATTTCTGAAATCCTTCCCATGTTGCAGTTCATTTATCCCAATTAGAACTCCATAACAAAAGATAAACCACCACATGGAAAAGGAGAGACTGGGAATATAAAAGGGTACAGGCACTCTGGAAGACAGTTTGGCAATTTATTTTTGTAAAGACTGAACATGTAACAACCATATGACCCAGTGGTCCCACTCTTGGAGAAATTTCCCAGGGAAATTAAAAATTATACTCACACACTCTAAAACTCTTATATACAAATAATCATAGCTGCTTTATTTCCAGGAGCTAAAACCTAGGATCAGCACAAATGCTCTTCAAGAGTTGAATGATAAACAGACATTTGTACATGCACGCCATGGAGTCGAATTTACCAATAGAAGAAACAAGCTATTGATGCAAACAGCAACTGAGATGAATTCCAGGGAATTATGCTAAGGGGGAAAAGAAGGTAATCCTAAATGGGCAAAGTGTCGATTTGATTTTTTGATGAATTTTATCAATTTATTTTATTTATTTCAAAGGTAGAACATGAGAGAGAAAGAGAAGCAGAAAGAGAGGTTTTTCATCCACTGGTGTGCTCCTGAAATGCCCACAACAGCCAAAACTGGGTCAGGCCAAAGTAAGGAGGCTGGACCTCCACACAGATCTCCCTGGTGTGTGACACGAACCCAAATACCTTACCCAAGCACTCCGAAATAGGAAGTAGGAATCCCAAACAGCTGCCCAACCTGCTGAGCCACACAACACCTTCCTCATAATGTCATATTTTTGAAATTCCAAACATTTTCATAAGGGAGGCACACTGTAGTTGTCAGGGATTAGAGCACAGAGAGAGGAGAAGGATGACAAGAAGGATATGAGGGTAATTAAAAGACAACATAAAAGATGCTTGTGAGAGGTGGGCATTCAGTCTAGTGTTGAAGATACTTGTATCGCATATCCAAGTGCCTGATTCTGATACCAAATTCAGGTTCCGAACTACATTTTCTTACTGTTAGAGACCTTCGGAGACAGCAGTGGTAGCTCAAGGAGTAGTAGGATTCCTGACACCTACAAGGGAGACCTGGATTGAGTTCCTCGCTCCTGGCTCCAGCCTGACCATGCCTCTGCTTTGTAAGCATTTAAGGAGTGAATCAACACATGGGAATTTTTTTTCTCTTTGTCTGTCTCTCCCCCTGCCCTTCTTTGTTTCTGTCTGCCTCTTTGCCTTTCACATAAATAAGTTGCTTTAAAAATTCTTTTAAATGATGCTGTGGTGTTGGAAGTGTTGGAATTCTTGAGTATCTTGACTGTCATGGTGGACGCCAGGACCTATAGATATGATCGATCGTATAAATTTCATTTCTAATTCACACAGTTACACAGATAGGATGAGTATAATTGAAACTTGGAAAATCAGAATAGATTGCTTAATTGTATCATAGCCAATATCCTGGTTACTCTAATTTTACAAAACATTACCGTTGGGCAAAGTTGGCAAAACAGAAAAAGGATCTTTTTGTATTGTTTCTTAAAATTGCCTCTTAGTCTACAATATCACAAAATATCAACTAAAAACTAAGCTAAATGAAGACATTAAGGAAAAGGAAAAAGTACTTCCCACAATGTCAGTGTTTAAAGAAATTTATGAAGTTCAAATCCCTAGAAAGTTCTAGAATTATTACCCAGTATTGCTTATCTCTATATGCTTGAACCAAAAATGAATTCACCTTCTGAAGTAATTAGTAACTTCTCCTCATTCTAAAAGTTCTTCCTAATATGGAAATAGAGTCTATTTTGAAGAAGTTATATAGATTGGTTCCACAGTATTTTTGTTTTTGTTTTTAATTCTTACTACTGGTTAAGTTCTAACTAAGTGGAGGGTTAAGCTTATGATTTTAAAATAAACTGAAAGCATGTCATTGCAAAAATTCAAAGAAAGAATACAAAAGGGAAGAGAAAGGAGGGTAGGAATGTGGGCAGGAAGGAGGGTAGGATGGGAAATATCACTATGCTTCTACATCTGTATCTATGAAATATTACATAAAATAAATGTTGAACTTAGAAAAGTAAAAAAATGATTAAAAAAACAAACTTCTAAGCCCTCAGACACATGGTAGCCTTCAAAATCTAAAAGAGAGCTACATATTTTTTGCTCTGAGTTTGTTTTTTTCTGTGATAAATATTCTCAGTGATGTTTCCTCATATATCATGATTTTGTGCTTTTTCCCAACCTAAATAGCTCTTCTTTAAACATATTCCAATGCCACCAATTTTCTCTTAGAGATTGTAGTGTTTTGAGTATGGTATAAACTACAGAGAGTAGAGGGACAATAGCTGTCAAGAGCTAAGGACAAGAAGTAGCTGCAGTTACAGAGCGTATTGAAAGCTGGGAAACACTGTGGTGATGGAATTATTTTGTAGCTTGACTCTATCAGTGTCTAAATCACAGCTGAGGAGCTGGTGCTGTGGCACAGTAGGCTAATCCTCCACCTGTGGTGCCAGCATCCCTTATGGATACCAGTTCAAGATCTGGCTGCTCCTTTTCTGACCCAGCTCTCTGCTATGGCCTGGGAAAGCAGAAGAAGATGGTCCTAGTGCTTGGTTCCCTGCACCCATGTGGGAGACCCAGAAGAAGCTCCTGGCTCCTGGCTCAGCCATTGCAGCCATCTGGGAAGTGAACCAGTGGATGGAAGACTTTTCTCTGTCTCTCTTCTCACTGTCTATAACTGTGCCTCTCAAATAAATAAATACAAGATGATACTAGTGGGAGAAAAGATTTAAGTACACACATGATCATTGTGTATTATATGTTAAAACTACATGTGAATGTACAATTTTTGGAAAAGGCAATGTTTGAGTAAAATGAAAAGAGAGTTTGCCTCAACATCTAATGTCTTACCATTGGTTGAGTTCTTTGTAAACAAAACACTCATACTCCATGGGTCAAACTGGATGTTAGCATGCCTTGTCTCCGAATGGCACTTACAAAAATGACTGTGGGAACTACAGCAGCTGCATACTTGGAAAGTATGAGTATTTATTTGTTGCATTTTTCTGTTACTTCAGCTCTCCAAAATTATATCCAAAATACCAAAAACCCAGACTCCTCCCTGATCATGCTTTCTTTTTCACATTTGATGCCCAATCTATCAGCAATTTTGTTGTTTCTGCTTTCAAAATATACTCAGAATCCAACTACGTCTTCAACAACTCCATAGATTCTCTGGCATCTCTCATCATCTCCACTAGCTTCCGAGAGGGTTTGCACAGTTTTCCTGTGCCTCTGCAGTCTATTTTCAACACAGCAGCAAACACAATCTTTAAAATGTGTCCGGTCATGACATTCTTCCCTTCAAAACTACCTGTAAGGGCTGGGTATTAGGATAATTATGTCTCCTTTTCTTTCTTTTTTTTTTTTATTTGACAGGCAGAGCTACAGACAGTGAGAGAGAGAGAGACAGAGAGAAAGGTCTTCCTTCCATTGGTTCACCCCCCCCCAAAATGTCCGCTACGGCCCACACTGCACCAATCCAAAGCCAGGAGCCATGTGCTTCCCCCTGGTCTCCCATGCAAGTACAGGGGCCCAAGTACTTGGGCCATCTTCCACTGCCCTCCCGGGCCACAGCAGAGAGCTGGACTGAAAGAAGAGCAACCGGGACTAGAACCTGGCACCCATATGGGATGCCAGTGCTGCAAGTGGAGGATTAACCAAGTGAGCCACAGCGCCGGCCCCATATTAAGTCTCTTTTTCAAAACCCATGCAAGCAACTCCCAAGTTCTAGAAGTATATGATCATATGACTACCATCTCTATCTATCTAACCTGTGTCTGTTACTTTGCCTTCTCTGTATCCTCCAGTCCAGCCTCATGGGTCTCCATAGTTTTGTTCAAATATGCCAGCCAAACCCTGCCTCAGGGCCTTTGCACTGGTTATTTCCTCTACCTTTGATGCCTTTCCCAAGATATCCATATGACTAACTCTGCACCACCATGATGTTTGCTAGAATTCCATCTTTTCATAAGCTCTTGGTTCCTTCCGTGTTCATTTTCTGTAGAATTTAACACCACCCACATATTACTTATATTTCTTATTTTTTAGTCTGACCATTAAGTGTTTATTTTGTTCACTGGGACCAAGAAAACTGTAACACATAGAAAGAACTTTATATTTATGGAAAAATAAAATGAATGAATAACTGAAATGAGTAGATGAGACAATTCAATGATAGTACACATTGGTTGGAAATCAAACTGCCCTTTACATGTCTTGCCCTCTTGATTAAAAGAGAAGTTCAAGAGAGGGAGCCACATTCTAGCCCTTTGTAATCAGCAGTATGGGGAGAGGATGACATAGACTGATACCTTCTGTCCTTGGATTTCGTGATTCCTCCTGCATTGTTTTCAATATGAATTATTCCCTTAGGAAGATTTATGTATTGATTTGAAAGACAGAGTTACAGAGATGGAGAGAGAGGCAGAGACAGAGATCTTCCATCTGCTGGTGCACCTCTCAAACGATCATAATGACCAGGGAGGGCTGGGCCAGGCAGAAGCCAGGTGCCTGGAATTCTATGAAGGTCTCCCACGTGGGTAGCAAGGACTCAAGTGTTCAGGCCATCTTGCGCTGTTTTCTCAGGTGCATCAGTAGGAAGCTGGATCAGAAGCAGAGCACCTGCTCATATGGTATGTTGGTATTGCTGGGAGCAGCTTAACCTGCTGAGCGAAAATGCTGGCCTCATTTTGAAATATTTTTATAATATAATTATTTTATTTATTTGTACGAAAGGCAGAGAGAGAGAGTGCCCATCTGCTGGTTCACTCTCCAGTTGCTATAAGGGTTGGGTACAGGTTCATGACGTCTCTTTTTCAAAAGTAACTGAGGGTCCACAGTACTCTGGTTGCTCAGGGTTTTCCCTTGGAGTGAACAAATAGAATCTTTCAGCACCACCCTGCCAACTAACATTCCCCACTGGTGTACTCTGTAGCCACACATTTTCCATTGGTTAAGCTGGAAGAAAGGGCTGTCCCCATGAATATATAACTCACAAATGAAAGTGATTTCACGGGATAGTTCATCATTGGGGAAGGGAAGATATTTTGGAGCTCAAAGACACTAAGAAAAGTTTTGATTAAATTCTCCTAGTTCTGGGGCTTCCACCTTGCCTCACGTAATGACTGCAGCAACCATGTCTGTTAGACTTTAGAAATGCAGATTCAGAAAATTCATTTTAGTGAAAATCAGAAACCTTGCTTTTTATCTGACTGTTTCTATCCTTAAATGTCACTCTGAGTTTAAAGCTCTTGAATATTGTTTTATGTGGAGTCCTCAGAGATAACTTTGTATATTGCAAATTCAGTTTGTATAGCACTGAGTTTGAAGAAAAGGACTAGGGCAGCAACAAAAAACTGTAGGGAATGAAAATTCATAAAGCAGATGCTACTAGTATGAAAAGGGGGCAAGCAAGAAAAAACAAACCTCATTTTTGTGAAAGATAATAAAATACAGTAAGTGCTTGGGGAAAAAAAACCTAAAAATCATTTATTTCAGCCTCTTCTTTATGCAAGTAAGAACTTCTTCCAAAATGCTGAAATAAACTGCCCAAGGTCGCAGAGAAGTTAAAGTCAGGGATCTTAGCAGCAGCATATTAATAATGACTATATACCAATGTCCTCTACTGTGCTTCTCAAGTCACTGGAAATACCTGTTCTAATTTACATTACCATCTCCTTTAAGTCCATTATACATTACCACTTAGGTTAGAGATCCATTCAGCCCAGATGGAAAGCTCATGCCTCTAGAGCCCATTTTCTTAGCATAGGTTTTTAAATTATTGCCATGTTAAGAATACTTACTATGAAAGCTATGTTCTCAGCAAAATTTTAAGTGTACAGTATTGTTAACTGATATTACAGTATTGTGCAGCAGGTGCCAAGAATGTATTCACTTGCATAACTGAAACTTTATACCTGTTGAATAGCAACCCCCATTACCCCTTGCAGTTAGTTCCTGTTGACTACCACAGTATTCCCTGTTTCTATGTATGTGACTATTTTAGGTAGCTCACCCTCATGTAAGAAGAATCACACAGTAATTATCCTTCTGTGACTGGCATATCTATTTAGCACAATGTCTCAATGTTTAATCCACGTTATCACATTCCCTTCTTTTTAAAAGTCTAAATAATATTCCATTGTATGTAATCAAAATGTTTTAATGGTCCTTTTGCCTATTAATAACTATTTAGGTTGTTCCCACAACTTAGCTATTGTGAACAATGCTACAAAGAACACAGAAGGCAGACAGTTGTTTGACACAAATTGATTTCATTTCCTTTGGCTATATACCAAGGAAAGGGATAGTTGGATCATATAGTAGTTTCATCTTTTTTAAATTTTTGAGGAGCATCCATAACATTTTCCATATCAGCTTAACTGTTCTGTATTCTCACCAACAATGTCCATGGGTTCCAATTTCTCCATATCCTTGCCAACATTTATATAATCTTTTAGTTTTTTCAATAATAGTCATCCTCATAGGTGTGAGATAAGATCTCACTGTGGTGTTGATTTGTATTCCCCTGATGATTAGTGATGTTGAACTTCTTTTCATATGCCTATTGGCAATTTGTATGCCTAGCCACAACAATCAGGCAAGAAAAAGAAAAACAGGCAGCAATCAGAAAGGAAGAAGAGAAATAATTTGATGTGAATGCCTTGATCTGATATATAGAAATACTCCACAAAAACAGTTAGAACTAATAAACTGGCCGAATAAAGATGCAAAATTAGCATATAAAATCACTTGGTTCCTATACACTAATAACAAAATATCCAGAAAGGAAATCAGGAAAATATCCCATTTGTTATCATATCAAAAAATAGAATACTGAGTACTGAACTTAACCAGGGAGGTAAAAGACTTTACATTCAATGAAGATCTTCTCAACAAAGAAATGCCCAGGACCAGATGGCTTCACCACTGAACTCACCATACATTTGAAGAACTAACTCCAATTCTTCTCAAGTTAATCAAAACAATTAAAAGGGAAGGAATCTTCCCAAATTCTATGAAGCCAGGATCACCTTAATTCCTAAACCCAGAAAAGACATAACAGAGAAAGACAACTATAGACCAAATTTCCCTGATGGACATGGATGCAAAAATCTTCAACAGAATTCTGGCCAGTCAAATCCAACAACAAATCAGAAAGATCATTCACCTGGATCAAGTGGGATTTATCCCTGGTATGCAGGGAAGGTTCAACACTCACAAATCAATCAACGTGCTACATCACATTAACAAACTGAAGAAGAAAACCGATATGACTGTCTCAATAGAGACAGAGAAAGCACCTGATAAAATTCAACACCCTTTCATGATGAAAAGTCTAAGCAAATTGGGTTTAGAAGGAACATTCCTCAAAAAAATCAAGGCAATTTATGACAAACCCATGCCAACATCCTATTGAATGAGGAAAAGTTGGAAGCATTCCCACTGAGATCTGGAACTAGACAGGGATGCCCACTCTCACCACTGCTATTCAATATAGTCCTAGAAGTTTCAGCCAGAGCCATTAGGCAAGAAAAAGAAGTCAAAGATAAAGAAATCAAAATACAAATTGGGAAAGAAGAAGTCAAACTATCCCCTATTTTTAGATGACATGATTCTATATGTAGGGAATCCAAAAGATTCCGCCAAGAGACTATGGAAACTCATAAAACAGTTTGGTAAAGTAGCAGGATATGAAATCAATATACCAAAATCAACAGCTTTATATACACAGACAAGGTCATGGCTGAGAAAGAACTCTTTTTAAGAGTTATTTATTTATTTGAAAGTCAGAGTTACAGAGAGGAGAGGCAGAAAAGAGAGAGCAAGAGAGTGAGAGAGAGAGAGTCTTCCATCCGATGGTTCACTCCCCAGGTGGCCACAATGGCCGCAGCTGTGAATATCTAAAGCCAGGAGCCCGGAGTCTCTTCCAAGTCTCCCATGTGGGTGCAGGGGCCCAAGGACTTGGGCTATCCATCTTGCACTGCTTTCCCAGGCCACAGCAGAGAGCTGGATCAAAAGTGGAGCAGCCAGGTCTCGAACCGGTGCCCACATAGGATGCCAGCGCTTCAGGCCAAGGCATTAACCCACTGTGCCTCAGTGCTGGCCCTGAAGGAACTTCTAAGACTAATCACATTCATAATAGCTACAAAAAATATCAAATACCTTAGAATAAATTTAACAAAGGATGTCAAAGATCCCTACAATGAGAATTACAGAGCATAAAAGAAAGAAATAGAAGACACAAAAAAAATAAAAATCTTTCATGTTCATGGATTGGAAGAATCAATATCATCAAAATGTCCATTTTTCCAAAAGCAATTTACAGATTCAATGTGATATCAATCAAAATACCAAAAATACACTTTTCAAATATATAAAAAATGATGCTAAAATTAATATGAAAACACAGGAGACCCTGAATAGCTAAAGCAATATTACACAACAAAAACAAAGCTGGAGGCGTCACCACACCAGATTTCAAGACACACTACAAGGTACTTACATTCAAAACGGCCTGGTACTGGTTCAAAAACAGATGGATAGACCAATGGAAGAGAACAGAAATGCCAGAAATTAATCCAAGCATCTACAACAACTTATATTCAACCAAGGAGCTAAAACCAATGCCTAGATCAATGACAGTCTCTTCAACAAAAATGCTGGGAAAACTGGATTTCCATGTGCAGAAGTATGAAACAGGACTGCTACCTTACATCTTACACAAAAATCCATTTAAAATGGATTAAAGACCTAAATCTGTGACCTGATACCATCAAATTATTAGAGAGCATTGCAGATACCCTCTAAGATATTGGCAAGGGCAGTGTGCCTGAAAAGTACTCCAGAGGCACAAGCAATAAAACCCAAAATTAACAAATGGGATTACATCAAATTTAGAAACTTATGTACTGCAAAAGAAACACTCAAGAAAGTGAAGAGGCAACCAACAGAAAGGGAGAAATTACTTGCAAACTATGCAACTGATAAAGGATTAATTATCAGAATATATAAAGAGATCAAAAAATTCCACTATAACAAAACAAACAACTCAGTAAATAAATGGGCAAAGCAGTTTGGAGATTCCTCAGAAACCTGAATACAGCCCTAACACATGACCCAGCCATCCCACGCCTTGGAATTTACCCAAAGAAAATTAAATTGGCAAATAAAAGAGCTATCTGTACCTCAATGTTTATTGCAGCTCAAGTCACAATAGCTAAGACCTGGAATCAACCTAAATGCCCATCAACAGTAGACTGGATAAAGAAACTCTGGGATACATACTCTATAGAATACTATACAGCAGTAAAAGACAGTGAAATCCGGTCATTTGCAACAAAATGGAGGGGTCTTGAAAACATCATGCTGAGTGAAATAAGCCAGTCCCAAAGGGACAAATATCATATATTCTCCCTGATCAGTGACGACTAACTGAGCACCTAAAAGGAAACCTGTTAAAGTGAAATAGACACTATGAGAAACAATGACTTGATCAGCCCTTGTCCTGACTGTCAAGGAACAACTTACTATTTTATTCCTTTCAGTGTTTTTTGTTGTTGTTGTTGTTGTTCTGCTTAATATCACTGGTTGAACTCTTTAATTTACACACAATTATCTTAGGTGTTTAACTGAAAAGTGATTCCTGTTAAATATAAGAGTGGGAGGAGACATACAGTTCGGCACATGCTCACTCGGACTTACCCCTAATGGTAGAGCTAGACACATGCCAGCGTATTCCAAATCAATCCCATTAAGGTGGCATGTACCAATGCTATCTTACTAGTCAAAGTGATCAGTTTCAGTTCATAATTGATCATAAGGATAGGATTAAGTGTCAAAGGGATCACATAAGCAAGACTAGTGTATGCTAATAATAACTGATAGAATTAAAAAGGAGAGAACGATTCAACATGGGAAGCGGGATACACAGCAGAATCACAGAATGGCAGATGTCCTAAACAGCACTTTGGCCTCAGAATCAGAACTTAAGGCATTAGGATCTGGATGAAAAGCCGATGAGAATATTTCAGGCATGGAAAGCCAAGACACTGTGGCAAAAAAAAAAAAAAAAAAAAAAAAAAAAAACAAAAAAAACAAAACCCTAAATGAAATATCTCTTGAATGAGATCCCAGTCAGAAGAATGGGCCATCAAAGAAGGAAGTACCTTTCTCTAAAGGGAGGAGAGAACTTCCACTTTGATTATGGCCTTGTCTAGATAAGATCAGAGTTGGCGAACTCAAGAGGCTTCCATAGCCTTGGCAGCTTATGACAAGAGCCTTGGGTGATTACTGACGTCATCAATAAGAGTGTCAATTGTTAAGTCAACAACAGGAGTCACTGTGCACTTACTTCCCATATAGGATCTCTGTCCTTAATGTATTGTACTATGTGAATTAACGGTAAAACTAGTACTCAAATGGTACTCTATACTTTGTGTGTATGTGTGGGTGCAGTCTGTGGAAATCTTTACTTAGTATATACTAAGTTGATCTTCTGTATATAAAGATAATTGAAAATGAATCTAAATGAAGAATGGGATGGGAGAGGGAGTGGGAGATGGGATGGTTGCAGGTGGGAGGGAGGTTATAGCGGGAAAAGCCGCTATAATCCAAAGGTTGTACTCTTGAAATTTATATCTATTAAATAAAAGTTTTTAAAAAAATGAGCAAAGGAGAAAATCCAAATGGCCAACAGACACATGAAAAAATGTTCAGGATCACTAGCCATCAGGGAACTGCAAATCAAACCACAATGAGGTTTCACCTTTCCCTTCATGTCCTGCATGAAGGATCTCCATGAGTGAGATCCCAGTGGAGAGAAGGGACCATAAAAGGAAGATGTACTTTTCTCTGAATGGAGGAAAGAACTTCCACTCTACTTATGGTCTTGTCTAAATACTGACACAGACTGTGGACTCAAAAGGCTTCCATAGCCTTGACAGCTCACATCAAGAGCCTTGGGTGATCACAGACAGAATACATCAGAGTGTTAATTGTAAAATCAACAACAGGAGTCACTGTGCACTTACTTCTCATGCAGGACCTCTGTCTTCAATGAGTTGTATCATGAGAATTAACTATATGACTTGTTCTCAGTTGTGTGTGTGTGTGTGTGTGTGCGTGTTTGCAAATTGTTGAAATCTTTCCTTAGTATAGAGTTGGTCTTCTGTGTATAAAGTTAATTGAAAATTGAATCTTAAAAGAGAATGGGACTGGGAATGGGAGAGGGAGGAGGAGATGAGATGGGAAGGTGGATATGGTGGGAAGACTCACTATATTCCTAAAGTTATACTTAAGAAATTTGTACTCATTAAATAAAAGGTTTCTTTGGGAAAAAAAAAAGACTTTTACATTCAAAATGACAAAATTTTGTTCAAAGAAATTAAAGAAGATACAAATAAATGGAAAGAAAGCTGTGTTCATACATTGGAAGATGTTAATACTGTTACAATGTCACTGTTACCCAAAGCAACTTACAGATTCAATGTAATCCCTATCAAAATCTCCATGGCATTTTTCACAGAAAAAGAAAAAAATATAGTCCTTAAATTCCATTGTTTGGTATTCTGCAGACCTGCTGCTAACATCGGCAGTGTGCAGGTAGGATTATAAATGGAGATTCACAGATCTTGCATATAGATATTTAAATCTCACATAGCACACTGTTAAAAAAATATTCTCTCTGCCCATATTGAGAAACACATCCTCATAAAGATGCTTGTAACAGACTTCTCATAGCCCCTGGAGTTCTGAAGCTTAAAGTGGTAGCATGCAGGGGTCACCCTCCATCCTCCAGCTGACACTGGCTCACCTTTCTCTCTCACACACAGCTCCATTTCACACTGGGAAGGGCCAGCCATCCAAGCTCCAGCAGCACTCCCTGCAACCATTTCTCTTTAATATTCCTGCAGCCTAGGAGTTTCCATACTGGCGGCACAGTTCAACCTTGGAAGCTGTGATTGAAGAGCCCACACGGACTCTGTAGGTGGGCTCGTCACGGTCCCTTAGGCAGGGAGTTCTAGCAAAAGGTGCTGAAAGCGTGTTCTAGAGGAAGAGAACATGAGCTCCATGTTGGAACAGGTGCTTCAGCCCAGGAACTCTTCAGTCTGAGAAGGGTCAGCCGTGGATCCTCTAAAGCATGGGGTCCAAAGGGACCCTCTAGCCAAGGGACATAATATGATACGTATGTTAAAATAAAAAGCACCTATCTCCTACAACATAGCACAGTAAAAATACTAGCCCTGGAGGGGGAAAAATATATATAGCTAAGAGAACTCCAAATTTATTCAACTTCATAAACAATAAACCAATTGATAAACATAAACCAATTGAATTAAAAACAACAAGAGCAACCGGAAATTAGGAAGAGTATTTAAGAAGCTCCAGAAGGCAACTGAGGGCAATTGTCTTAGAGACATTAAAAGTGAAGAACAATCAAATACAAATGCCTTCTTGCGGCCTCTGATAGAATGCATGTAAGAGGTAGGTAGGCAGTGGGGCTACTGTTGAGGTAGGTCTGGGAGGAAGTACAATCTTCAAAAAAGACAAGAGCTCCACAAGGTGGGGGTGCATCTCTTTGGAGAGGAAATCATATGCTAGCATTTATTTTTAATTTTCTTAAAAACGGAGTTGAGAGGGCCAGTGCTGTGGAATAGTGGGTAAAGCCACCACCTGTGATGCTGGCATTCCATTTGTCTAGGCTGCTCGACTTTGACCCAGCTCCCTGCTATTGCACCTGGGAAAGCAGCAGAAGGTGGCCCAAGTGCTTGTGCCCCTGCACACACGTGGGAGAACCGGAAAAAGCTCCTGGCTCCTGGCTTCAAATCAGTCCAGCTCTGAAAATTGCAGCCATTTGGGGAGTGAACCAACAGATGGATGATCTCTCTCTCTCTCTCTCTCTCTCTCTCTCTCTCTGCAATTCTTCTTTTCAAATAAATAAATCAATCTTATTTTTAAATTGGAGTTGAAAAGTCTCTTGCACATACTTGTATAAACTAAAAGCTTCTCATTTCTGCTTAAAAGTTATAATTCTACAACCATCTTTTCATCTTTTCCTGCCTGAGAGAAAAATCACAGATGACTCCAACATCATTTCTATGGTCAACTGATAGCATTCTCCATTTTCAAGGACAAGGGACTAATTAGTGTTGTGGGAGCACATGTAGTATAGCTCATTTACCTTTGTTATTAAAGTAATGGTTTTGCTGATAATTATTGAAAGAATGCAAACCAATTTATCATCCAATTGAAAAATGCATATTTCCAAGGCACAAATTGGAGCCACATTTACTCTTTGTTCAAGATCCTCTATCAACCATTCTTATAACCTTCCTTGATTGATGCAAAATTTGAAGTACTATAAAAGTTTTAAAGTCTGTTTCTGTCACCTTGCTATATTCTCTCATTAAAAGGTCTTTAACAGTTATGTTATCTCCTTGATGACACAACTGAGCTTGAATTCATTTTTCCATAATCCACTGTACCTCATCCAGGCCATAGCTATGAAGGGAGTTTAATAAATGCTTAAAGAAATAAGCAAAATCTGGGATCCATAAGCCATAGCTCTTGTAAAATTCAGTCTTTTTGTTTGTTTCTTTGTTTTAATTTCCAAGGAATTTCTTTTTTTTTTTTTTTTTGACAGGCAGAGTGGACAGTGAGAGAGAGAGACAGAGAGAAAGGTCTTCCTTTGCAGTTGGTTCACCCTCCAATGGCCGCCGCGGCCAGCGCGCTGCGCGCTCATCCGATGGCAGGAGCCAGGTGCTAGGTGCTTTTCCTGGTCTCCCATGGGGTGCAGGGCCCAAGCACCTGGGCCATCCTCCACTGCACTCCTGGGCCACAGCAGAGGGCTGGCCTGGAAGAGGGGCAACTGGGACAGAATCCGGCGCCCCGACCGGGACTAGAACCCGGTGTGCTAGCGCCGCAAGGCGGAGGATTAGCCTGTTAAGCCACGGCGCCGGCCTCCAAGGAATTTCTTCCATTAGCCTTTCAGAAGACTCTAAAAACCTATATTTTTAGCAAGGACCCCAGATGCTTCTAAGTTTTGAATGTAAGGACAGTTTGAGGAAGCAATTTGAACCTTCATTGTGTATCAGATTACATGAACAACAAAATTACATTATAAGTCACATAATTGCACACATTATTTCTTTATATTAACAGATCCCTAAATAGAATATGGTTTTCAAAATGAAATCATATGTAGACAGTTGCAATGATAAAGCATGCTAAACTGAAAATGACACAACAATGAGAAACAATAGCAGCAAATCCTAGTACCAATGAAGATATTCCTCTGAAATTGCATGTTTCATCAAGCATCAGAAATGACCCATCTTTTAGTCCTTTTCTTGTACATTCTTCTATATCCACATTCTATGTATCTGATTGGATTCTTGGTTTTCACTTCATTTCCTGTGTGAAATTCTCCCCAAATATGACCAGTGGCTGCTGCTTCAGGGGCTGAATGTCCTTTTGGATGTCCATTGTCAGGTCCCACGTAACACAGACAAACTTTCTAGATTCCTAGAGGGCCCAGCATGTCACTGTGTCCTCAACTTCGGGATTCTTATTATCCACCAGCTCTATCACTGATTCTTGTCTTTATTAGCCACCAGCTCTATCACTGCCCCGCACAAGCTAAATGGGCCTTAGAGACACGGGCAATCATACAATACAATAATAAGATTTATTCTAGCATTTTAGAAAAATCAGGCATAAATCTTTGTGCACGTGTAACAGCGCCTAGAAGTATATAGTGGTGACCTGATTTTATAAATGAAGATGCTGGCCTTGTCGATACTCTGATTTTTAATTCTTTCATTCAAAAAAGTCAAGTCCAATATTTCCCCTGAAGACCTCACAGAACCATTCTGAGGTTGAAGTCAGCTCCAAAAACCCCAAGGAATTATTAATTTCTTAAGTTTATGAAGAACATTAGAAATTTTAAAAGTTCCTTCACATATATTACACATTTAAAAATCCCCAGGGTTTTGTAAAAAAGTATTTTTCATCTGCTATGCTGTTTTTAATCCCCTACATGTTTTAGGCACTACAAGGTAATAATACTTTCAAAAGCTAATAAAAAATACACTAATCTTAGTGCCAAGAGATTTACACAGATTGTCTTAATTCATGGTAAAAGAAACAGAAGAATATTGTTAACAGCTTACTATAAATGTAAGAAAATAAATGGAAAGTAAGTAATGACCTCCTTCAGTTTTAGCACGTTAACAAGTCAAATTTTAAATTTATCTACTACCTTGAAAATAATAATTTATTTAACCACAGAATTCATCCAAGATGTCTTATGATGACAACCGAGTGAAGAATTCAGTGTGTGTGTAATGTTGGTGTTATGATATCTTGCAAGTGACAGGTTGGGAGAGATACTTCAACTTTGAATAAATCATGTGTTCTAAAACATCACACACACACACAAACACTCAGACTTATCTGGATTCTCTTTAAAAAGTTATTTGTATGTCAATCATTTCTATTCAGCATGTCTTATCAGTCCAACAATTATAATATTGGAGAATTATATATTTTCAATAAATTTTTTATAAATAAAATCACATGGTAGAGATGCTGGTTAGGACAGTTCATCTTTAAAGGAGCCCTAAAACTAATAATTTTCTATAACGACTAAAATAAAAATTGCTTTCTTAAGTTGTACCACTCAGTAGTTTTATATATCAAATTTTCTCAATAGTACATCACATTTTGTAATGACAGATTTTATTTTTAAAAATAGTTTTACATTTATGGAAAAAGTGAACAGGTAATAGAGTTCTCATACACTCTCCCTTTCTGGTCTCTGCACACAATTACCACTATAATTCGCATCAGACATTGAGCATAATTAATGTACCAATAGTAGTGCATTGTTATCAACTGAATACCATATTTAATTTAAATTTTCTTAGTTTTGGGGCCAGTGCTGTGGCACAGCGGGTTAACACCCTGGCCTGAAGTGCCAGTGTCCCATATGGGCTTCAAATCGAGGCCCGGCTGCTCCACTTCCGATCCAGCTCTCTGCCATGGCCTAGGAAAGCAGTACAAGATGGCCCAAGTCCTTGGGCCTCTGCACCCATGTGGGAGACCCAGAAAAAGCTCCTGGCTCCTGGCTCCTGGCTCCTGGCTCCTGGCTTCGGATCGGCACAGCTCCAGCCATTGCAGCCAATTGGGGAGTTATTCATTGGATGGAAGACCTCTCTCTCTCTCTCTCTCTGTGCCTCTCCTCTCTCTGTGTAACTCTTTCAAATAAATAAACAAATCTTTTAAAAATAAATAATTAATTAAATAAATAAATTTTCTTAGTTTTTACCATATCTCTTTTTTTTCTGTACCAAGATCCTACCCAGGGTCCACAGTTCATGTAGCCATGTCCTTTAGATTCCTCTTAGCTCACACAACTTCTTTAATTTTCTTTGCTTTGATTACTTCAATAGTATTTTTGAGAGAGAGAGAGACAGAGACAGAGACAGAGACAGAGAGAAAGGAATGCCTTCACTCCCCAAATAACTGCAACAGCAAGGCAAGGTCTGGATCATGTCAAAGCCATGACCACGAACTCCATTCTGTTCTCCTAGGTGGGTACAAGGGCCCAGGTACTTGGGCCTTCCTCCATTGCCTTCCCATCAGCAGGAACCTGGGTCAGAAGTGAAGCACCAGGGACTCGAACCAGCACTTGGACATGGGATGCCTCCAGCCACAGGTAGCAGTTAAACTTCTGTGCCACACCACTTCAACAGTTCTGAAAGTCATTGGGAGGTGTTTCTAGAATTCCCTCTGCTGGGCTTTGTTGATGTTTTTCTCACCATTACAGAGAGATTATGAGTTTTGAGGAGAAAGACCACAGGCTGAAGTGCTGTTTCCATTGTATCACATTAAGTGTACATCCTAGCCACATGATTTATGTCTTGATACTGATCTTTATAACCTGGCTCACATCGTATTTGTCAGGTTTCTCTAGTATAAATTTACTCCTTTTTCATCGTCTTTCCATAGTGTACTGCTTGGAAAGAAATCACCCAGCACACACTTAAGGAATAAGGGGTTATGGTCCTATTGCTTTACCATGTAATATACACCTGATTTATTTGGAATTCTACCGCAAAGGAGATTTATTTAGTCTATCTCCTCTCCCCCACTTATTAACTTATTCAATCACTTCTTACATTGGTAGAGACTCATGGATATTTACTTTATACTCTGAGTTATAACTCAATGCCACTTTATTTTCAGTTCATTTCTTCCAGCTTTAGCCCTTGAGGGCTCTTCCTATGGGCGCCTGTGTTCCTCTGACATGCCACCATCAGTGTGGCAGTGCACTTTATCTACTTCCTTACATTCTGGCCCTATAAGATACTACAGATATTTTCTACCCCGGCTTAGAATCAGCTGTTTCTTTAAAGATTCCTTGCTCCTTTTTATTAGAGAGTTGTATTAGAAACTTACATCTTGAGGCAAAAGGTGCTCGTTGTTACAAGCATATCATTTATTTGAGGCCCACTCTGCTAACAGAGAAATATATACATGTGTACTAACATATACATATATGTTCACACATACACCGGCCGGCTCTGTGGCGCAGCGGGTTAACACCCTGGCCTGAAGCACCAGCACTCCATATGGGCACCGGTTTGAGACCGGGCTTCTCCACTTCTGATCGAGCTCTCTGCTATGGCCTGGGAAAGCAGTGGAAGATGTTTTAAGTCGTTGGGAGATCCAGAAGAGGCTCCTGGCTCCTGGCTTCGAATCGGCACAGCTCCAGCCGTTGGGGCCATCTGGGGAGTGAACTATGGCATGGAAGGTCTCTCTCTCTCTCTCTCTCTCTCTCTCTCTCTCTGTAACTCTGACTTGCAAATAAATAAATAAATCTTTTAAAAAAGAAGTATTCTTGCAAAAGTTCATGAAGGAAATAAACTTACAAATAAGACATAAACTTAAAAATAAATGTTTCTGTGTTTTTCTGCTGAGAATTTTTTTATTTTTAATCCATGCAGTTTTTCCACAATATGCATTTTCTGTGAACTTTTCAAAGTACCCTAATATATATATTTATGTAGACATATTCATATATCTATGAATATCTTTCTATATAACCATCTATATCTACATCAACTTTAACATAAACTTTAACTGAAGTCTGCAACTCTAACACATTATCACATAGATCACCGCTGCCTCTTCCCCTAGTGTATTGTAAATTAACTGCCACCATTTGCCATCCATTGGCTTCACTGTTCAATTCCAGTATACATATATGGCATTACCAGATTTGTTATTCAGAACTCAATGAGAACCAACTTTATCAACTAGAGCACAGTGTTCTTGCACAGTTCCCTCTGCCTTCAGTCTGATGGATCCCATTCATTTCCAAAGTTACTTAGGGTAACACCTTTACCTTCTATGCTTTGTTAAGATTATATCAACTTTGTAACTAAGTGAGATTTTGTTGTCAAGTCTCTATTGTTCCTTGGATTCCCAATCTCCTATTTTTTAAACTTGCATGTGTTATGTTCACCCTGTGTTAAAGTATTATGATTTGAGGGGCCAGCACTGTGGCACAGCAGGTTAAAGCCCTGGCCTGAAGCACTAGCATCCCAAATGGGCACCAGTTCAAGTCTCGGCTGCTCCACCACCAATCCAGCTCTCTGCTATGGCCAGGGAAAGCAGTAGAAGATGGCCCAAGTCCTTGGGCCCCTGCACCCAGTGGAAGCACTTGGCTCCTGGTTTTGGATCAGCTCAGCTGTGGCTGTTGCAGCCATCTGGGGAGTGAACCAGTGGATGGAAGATCTCTCTCTCTCTCTCTCTCTCTCTCTCTCTCTCTCTCTCTCCCTCTTTTTAAAAGGTATTATGATTTTTGACAAATGCCTAATGTCATGTATCTACCATTAAAATACTGAGCAAAACAGTTAACAATCTCCTGTTCCCCAAAAGCCTCTATGATTAACCTATGCTTGCCCTTTCCAAACCTCTGGTAGCCATTGATCTTTTCATTTCTTCTATAGTTTTCTTTCTTTCCAATATATTATATAATTGGAATCATACTGCATGGTTCATTTTCATACTGGCTTCTTTCATACATGCATGTAAGTTTCTTCCTTATGTTTTCTTGGCTTGAGAGCTCATCTTATTACTGGATAATATCCCATTGTACAAACATACTATACTTTATGTCTTTACGTATTGAAGGACATCTTGGTTAACTTCATGTTTTGGTAATTATAAATAAAATGACTACAAATACATGTATGTGGGTTTGTGTGTCAACATTTTTCAACTTATTGAGTAAATACCTAGAAACATCATTTTAGATTATAAGACTATATTCAGCCTTCTGAGAAACTGTATTCTAGGTGGCTACATCTATGCTCTCACCTGCACTGAATGAGAGTTTCTACTGCTCTCCATTCTCCATAGAATTTAGAGTTATTAGTGTTTTGAAGTTTGGCCATGCTCATAGGTGTCTAATGGTATCTCATTATTGTTTCAATATTCTGTTTCATAATGCCAAGTGGCACTGAGCATCTTCTCTTATGCTTATTTGCCATTTTTACATCTTATTTGACGAGTATACCATCCAGATTTTTGCTCATTACATGGAGTTCTTTGTATACCTTTATATTTTGGATTTAACTTCTTTACTGGATGTTTTGAAAATATCTGTTGATTCTGACTTGATTAATATTTTTCATAGAGTAGTTTTTAAATTAATACAGTCTAGTGTATTATTTTTATTTGCATGGATTATGATAGTGATGTAATGTCTAAAAATCTCATTGCCAAACACAAGGGTCCTGTATTTTCTCTAATGTTATCTTCTAGATGTTTTATAGCTTTTCTTTTCCAATTTAGAATTATGACGCATTCTGAGTGTTTGTAAAATGTTCAAGGTCTGTGTCTAGCTTCATGTTTTTGCTCATGGACATCCAATATTTGATGGCCATATGCTGAAAAGAGTATCCCTTCTCAATTGAATTATCTTAGTTCTTTTTTAAAGATCAGTTGGCCCATTGGGTGGTTCCTTGCCTGGGCTCTCTCTCATTGATCCATTTATCTATTCTTTCATCAAAATACCACTGTATTGGTTACTGTAATGATGTCAACAGTCCTCCACTTTATTCTTTTTTGTTAGTGTTGTGTTGACTATTTGGGGTCTGTTGTCTTTTCAAGTAAATTTTAAAATCAATTCATAAATATCTACAAAAATAGCTCACTGAAAATTGATTAGGATTGCACTGAGTCTGTAAATCAACTTGTGATGAATGGGTATGTCAACAAAATTGAATGTTTCTATCCATGAAATGGAATAACTCTTCTTTCGTTTACGTCTTTGATTTCTTTGATCAAAAATCTCTCTTTTTCTTGTCCTACTGCACTAACTAGAAATTTCAGTAGGACAATAATAAAACTATAAAAAGCAAACAACCTTACCCTATTTCCTGTCAGAGAAATAAAGTATCCAGTTTCATACACTCAGTATGGTGATGGTTTGTTATTGCTGTTCTTTGAGATTTTTCTAAATCAAGTTGAGAGTGATCTTTCTTTCTTATTCTTAAAGATTTTATTTATTTATTGAGAGGCAGAGTTATGGACAGAGGGAGGGAGAAACAGAAAGAAAGATCTCCCATCCACTGCTTTACTTCCCAAACAGCCACAATAGCCTGAGCTGCGCTAATCTGAAGCCAGGAGCCAGGAGCTTCTTCCAGGTCTCCCATAAGAGTGCAGGGGCCCAAGGACATGGGCCATCTTCTACTACTTTCCCAGGTCACAGCAGAGAGCTGGATCGAAAGTGGAGCAGCAAGATCTCGAACCGACGCCCATATGGGATGCGGGCGCTTCAGGCCAGGGCTTTACCCCCCTGCACCACAGCGCTGGCCCCATCATGAAATACATTTGATGTAGTTTTTTTCCTTGTAATGTGTTTTGTAATGTGTTCCTTGTAATGGTTTTGGTATTAGGATAATATTTGCTTCATAAAATGAGTTGAGAAATAAACTTCATGCTTCTATTTTCTGGAAGTGATTGCACAGAAATGACACAACTTTTGCCTTAAATACTTTGTAGAATTCATCAGTGAAACAATTGGGGCCTCATTCTTTATTTTTTGAAAGATTACTAACAAATTTTCCATTTATTCAATAGATATAAATCAGTTCAGATAATAAATTCTCCTTGCATGAGTTTTGATTGTTTATGCATTTCAAGAGATTGGTCCATTTCATGTAAATTATCAGTTTTTCAGCAAAGATTTATTTAAATATTCCTTTTTTTAGATACTGTCCACTTTGAGGTATTGAATGCATAAGGAAAAGATTAGTTATGTCCAAATAGCATGCAATAAAAATATTTTTAAACCAACATGGTTAAGTGTTAAGATTTTTAGAAATCAAAATATTTCACATAATTTTTAACCAAAGTAAAAGTAACATATTCTCCTAATATCCTTTTATTTTCCATGGGATCTGTGGTAATGACCTATTTTTCATTTCCATCATTAGAAATTTGTGTTTCTTCCCTTTTTTCCTTGGTTGGCCTATTTGCAGTTTATCAATTTTATTGATCTTTTCCAAGAACCAGCTTTTAGCTTCTTTGAATTTTTTGTTGATTTTCTATATCAACTTTATAGGTTTCTGTTCAAATTTTCACTGACTCCGTCCTTGTCCAGGTCCAGTCCAGTGATGCTCTCATCAAAGACTTTCTGCCTCTCACAGCAGTGTTTCTTGTTTCCATCATTTCCCTATGATTCTTTTTTAGAGTTTCCATGCCTCTGCTTACCATTACTCATCTGTGCTTTCATACTATGTACTTTTTTCCCTGGGGTTCTTAACATAACCAATCAGTTATTTTAAGTCCCCTGTCTATTTTAAATTCTGTGTCATACCTGAGTCCAATTCAGATATTTGCTTTGTCTCTTCAGATTACTCATTTATTTTTGGCATGCCTTGTGTTGGGTTTTTTTTGTCCTAAGTCAAATGTGCTACATCAAGTTAAGGGAAATGAGGACGAGAGGTCTTCAGTGTGAGATTGTGCTTCATGTTTTCTAAAGCCATTGACACCACAGACTTCAACTTCCTCTGATTTCATTAATGCTTCTGCTGTTGTGGTTCCCTGAGAAGTCCTCCTTAAATAGTCTTGGTCCTGTAGTTCTTTGCATTGCAAACCCTCACTGTTATTCTGGAGACAAAAGGGAAGCCTTCTATATCCTTGTGATCAAATTTCAGTCTTTTCCTGGGCCAGAGTCTCTTAGCTGTTCCCTTTACAAGTGTTTCTTAGCCTTTTCTTTTTTCCTCTGCTTAAACAATACAGGAAGCTAGAGGGACTGTTGTTGGCTGATTTCTCTCCCTAATCAACCAAGTAGCTTCCCTTGAACAGTAAGCCTTTGTTGTGGAGAGTGCTCTGGGACTATCTCAGAATGGTACTTTTCTCTCCACCTCCAGGACTGTCATCATGAAATCTGGTGGACTTCTTGAAAGGCAAAACCATCTTAGGACGCCCCCTAAGACTGAATCTCCATTTTTTTTTTTTTTACACTCAAGCCACGCTTCTCTCAGTTTCCATAAATTTACCAGTATTGTGCTCCAGTGGCTCCTGCTCCTGGTAAATAGACTAGGCTGATTCTCTGTATTCCCATCTCTCTAGATTGTAGAACATGGGTTTGCCTTGGGATCTTAAATTTCCGATTGGTCTAAGAAAAATCATTGCTTTTCAATTTGATCAGCCTTTTGTGATTGCTATAAAGGTGCAGTGTTTAGAAAGTGACTACCAAGTACTTTGCATGTCAGAGCTGAAACTAAAAGTTCATATAATCCGTTTTTAGAGCACTTTCTTTTTACTCCTTCTGGAATGATTCTTGTGGATTTCTCATACAATTCATAAAGTTCTTGCTCTTTAATAAGGCTTAGTGACCCTGGAATGATAGTCGGGTCTCTCTTAACTTCATTATTCTAAAATTCAATCATTTATGTCTATGAAAAATTTATGACAAAAGAGAATTCTGAAGTTTAAGAAGCTGAGTAACTAACTCTCAGTCACACATACAGCTAACCCCAGGAAAGAACTAAATCTCTCTGATTCACTGAAGTCTCCTCCCAGTGGCCTCACCTCTGCATATTGTCAATGTCTAGCTTCACAGTATCATCTCCTTCCAAGACATTATAATAAGGTAATGCTGTGAACCAAATCCATTTGCTGCTCATGTTTTGGCTTGCTGCAAATAATAATAATAATAATACTAAAAATAATAATAATAAAAATCCATACAGTCTAATATCGTACATCTTTATTTGGTTTCCTTTCTTGTAGACCTTACACTCTATCAACTCAGGAGAAAATCATATTAAGGTATTAAAAGAGTACTTTTTGCTAGACCAAAAGTGAATATCAATTAAGAGCTTGAAATCGCCTTTCCCTGTTGAATGACTTTACTTTGAATCCTTGGGCTTTTTCATTGTCTTTTAAATGACACATACTTTCCTAAAATCCAACTCAACTGAATATTTACTTACTATGTGACTCAAGAAATTGCTGAAATGGTAAGAGCTTACAGAGTTATTGGCCATACTGGCAGCACATGAGGTATTAAGAGAAAACATCCAGAAAACATCCGCCTGTGGCGCCGGCACCCTGGGTTCTAGTCCCCGTGGGGCGCCGGATTCTGTCCCGGTTGCTACTCTTCCAGTCCAGCTCTCTGCTGTGGCCCGGGAGTGCAGTGGAGGATGGCCCAAGTCCTTGGGCCCTGCAACCACATGGGAGACCAGGAGAGGCACCTGGCTCCTGGTTTCAGATCGGCGTGGTGCACCGGCCGCGGAGGCCATTAGGATGTGAACCAACGGCAAAAGAAAGACCTTTCTCTCTGTCTCTCTCTCTCTCACTGCCCACTCTGGCTGTTAAAAAAAAATTAAAAATAAATAAAAAATAAAAAAGAGAGAACATCCAAACAAAGGTATGTTAAGGAATGTCAGTTCGGACAGCTGTGTTCCTTTGAAAACGACAATGTTGATTTGGAGCCTCTCATTTGTATATTACCTCATTTTTTCCACTGACTGTAAATATGTTCCTCCTAAGGCACCTAACTGTCTGAACTACTAAGAAGCCATACTCCAAAATCAATGTTGGTTTTGCCTCCCACTCCTTCACAGACGGTCTTCCTTTGAAATCAATTTCTCCTTGGGATAATTGTTTAAAAGCTATGACTTCATTTTCAGGTTAAATATATGTCTGTACCATTCTGAGAATTTCAAGAAAAAAACAAAAACACAAAGAAAAGAAAATTAGTCTTTGAGTACTATGTTCAGTTTGCTTCTTTTTAAAAATCTGAACTACCGAAATATTTTGAAAAGTAGTTTTTGGTGTGACAAGTGCATAATAATATCTGCGGCTGAAGGGCCTTTCTTAGAAAAGCATCCCATAGCTACTTTCATGAGAGTACTTGGTGTCATCTATAATTCATACAAGTAGATTGAAGCTTTCTGCTACTGTCCAAGAAAGATGGTTTTCAAAGATACAGAGTGCAATAATCCAATACTCCTTGTAGAGATTCCATACATCTCACATAGATTTTTACACTGGAGATCATTTCCATGCTGATGTACTAAAGAGCACAATATGATATTTTCAGGAAACACAGATTTATGCCACGTGTTAGTTTTGCAGGCTTGGGGAATGGCCATTAGATCTTCAAGTTGAGGATATATTTCTAGCCAGTCTTCATCAACACTATTGTGATCACTCCAAAAGGAATGGAATGTTTAAAGAACTTCATGTTTTCTGTCCAATATGTTTTACAATAGAAAATGAATTTGATGATCAGAGCATATTCTTGATGGAAGGCAAAATGTCCATGAAAATGATCATTTATTCTAAAATATGGGACTTAGGGAGCAGGTGTTTGGTCTAGTGATTAAGATTCCAGGTAGGTTGCCTGTGTCCCACATTGAAGTGCCTGGATTTGTTTCCCAGCTCCTGATTCTAGCTTCCTGGAGGTAGTGGTGGTAGCTCAAGTAGTTGAGTTCTCTGCTACCCATGTGGGAGAAGCAGATTGAGCTACTGGTTTCTGGCTTTGGCCTGGCCCAGCCCTAGTCATCGTGGGCATTTGAGCAGTGAATGAGAACATGATCAGCATCTATCTATCTGTATCTATCTGTCTGTCTCTCTATCTATCTCTGTTTATCTCTTTATATGTAGACTTATAAATTATTTTACCATATTGCTTAAAATGGGACTTAGGAGCTTAGGGAGTAAGATCAACTTCTGTTGCATTATGTTTCTGGTCAAAAGATGTAAGTTTCCCAATTACTAGCCACTATGAGAAAAATGATAATGTTATATACAATGAATAACAGGTAGTTGTTAAAAGATCTGTGTAATACCACAATGCAGTACAAGAACACATAGTCAAAAAATAAAGCATTCAAAGCCATTTTCAACAGAACAATCTATGCAACATAATCCACAATCAGAACCTAATTATGGGAAATTCTCTAGCCATAATAATTTTTGAGTAGCTGCCACCCTTTCAACATTTTCTTTCTTTTCTGAATTCCACAAAATGATACCAGTCTACTGCACTACTTTAAAACATTAAGTACCCAACATGGTATACCACAGCTTCTCAGCAGTGTGCCAGTCACTGGATAGAGGAGGCAGCCATGACAGAGCTGTAGACCCCTTAAGTACCAGCAGACATAAAAGAATATGTGCTGAATGATTGAAGATGTCAATAGATAAACAAATTCAAGAACAGAAGTAACGATTAATTAGTAAATAAATGAGTTTCTCTCTTAACTAATTTGCTTTTCTGAACTAAAAATTGTTTGAGATTTTTTGTTTCAAAGCTGTAAGTTTTTTTTTTTTTTTTTAATAGAGGGGTACTTTTAAAAGTTCACAGAAAATAGAAATAAGGGATGAGTGTTTAGCACAGTGGTAAAGAAGCCCATGTTAGGGCCAGTGTTGTGGCACAGCAGTAAAGCCATCGCCTACAACATTGGTATCCTATGGGGCACTGGTTCAAGTCTCAGTTCTCTACTTCTGATCCAGCTGTCAGCGAATGTGCCTAGGAAAACAGAGGAGAACGGCCCAAGTGCTAAGACCCTGCACCCACATAGGAGATTGAGAGGAAACTCCTGGCTCTTGCCTTCAGTTTGCCCCTGCCCTGGCCAGCAGATGTAAGATATTCTCTCTCTCTGTCTCTCTATCTCTCTCTCTCTCTCTTCTCAAATGAATAAAATAAATCTTTTGTAAAAGGCCCATGTTACATATTAGAGAAACTGGCTTGCTATTTGACTCCTACTCCTGACTCCATCTTCCTGATAATGCAGGCTCTGGGAAGTAGCAGTGATGGCTCGAGGAGTTGGGTTCCTGCCACCCAACTGGAAGATGTGGGTTGAGCTCCTGGCTCCTGGCTGTGGACCCAGTCCAGTTCCAGCTGTTTCAGCGTTAGACAGAATTCCTTTTTTTTAAAAAAGTATTGGAACTTTTGTCACAATTAATGAAAAAGTATTAATATGTCATAATTAATTAAATCCCATACTTTATTCAACTGTTCTTACTTATCGGCTCATATCCTTTTCCCAGATACCACACTACATGTCATTGTCCTATCTCCTCGGGTTCCTCTTAGCTGAGTCAGTTTCTCAGCCAAGATTCTAATGATATTGAATATTTCCAAGACTACTGGTCAGGTGTTTTGTAGAATGTCCCTCTCTGGGCTTTTTCTTGAGGGGTTTCTTTTTTTTTTTTTTTTTTTGACAGAGTGGACAGAGAGAGAGAGACAGAGAGAAAGGTCTTACTTTGCCATTGGTTCACCCTCCAATGGCTGCCACGGTCGGCGCGCTGCGGCCGGTGCACCGCACTCATCCAATGGCAGGAGCCAGGTGTTAGGTGCTTTTTCCTGGTCTCCCATGGGGTGCAGGGCCCAAGCACTTGGGCCATCCTCCACTGCACTCCTGGGCCACAGCAGAGGGCTGGCCTGGAAGAGGGGCAACCGGGACAGAATCCGGCGCCCCGACCGGGACTAGAACCTGGTGTGCCAGCGCCGCAAGGCAGAGGATTAGCCTGTTAACCAGGAGAAGCACCTAGCTCCTGCCATTGGATCAGCATGGTGCGCCGGTTGCAGAGCACTGTCCACGGCAGCCATTGGAGGGTGAACCAACGGCAAAGGAAGACCTTTCTCTCTGTCTCTCTCTCTCTCTCTCTCTCTCTCTCACTGACCACTCTGCCTGTCAAAAAAATATATAAAAAAAAGTCTTCTGTTAAAAAAAAAATTTGCACCAAAATAAAACTATCTTTTTGCACTAAAAAAAAACAATCATCTTAGCAAGGGTACATGCCATCAATGCACATTAGCACAGAGGATGTTAACCTTGATACCTTGGCTGAGGAGATGTTTGTCAGGTTTCTCCACTGTATATCACTTTTGTCTACTTTCCCTATCCTTGGAAATAAATTACTAAATGGAGTCTTCACTTTAGAAATAGAAAGGTGTAGGGCTGGCACTGTGGTGTAGCAGGTAAAGCTGCCTCCTGCAGTGCCAGCATCCCATATGGGCAGCAGTTTGAGTCCTGGCTGGTCCTCTTCCAATCCAGCTCTCTGCTGTGGCCTGGGAAATCAGTAGAAGATGGCCCAAGTCCTTGGGCCCCTTCACTCATGTGGCAGACCTGGAGGAAGCTCCTGGCTCCAGATCAGCGCAGCTCTGGCCATTGCAGCAACTGGGGAGTGAACCAGCAGATAGAAGACCTCTATTTCTCTCTCTCTCTCTCTCTCTCTCTCTCTCTCTCTCTCTCTCTCTCTCCCTCTCCTTCTCTCTCTGTGTAACTGTGACTTTCAAATAAATAAATAAATCTTTTAAAAAAAGAAAAGAAAAAGAGAGGTGTATTCCAGCTCCTTGAGGATTAACAAATAACATCTGAAATTGCCTTGGCTGAGGGATTCACCTGCCCAATTTATGAAGCTGATCATTTATTTATATCAGTATGGATGCATGGGTACTTATTTAATACTTTGGGTTATAATCCAGTATTACATTATTTTGTTACTAACTTATTCAGATTTTGGCTGTTGGAAGCTCTTTCATTTGACTTTTATATTATTTTTACAATGTCCCTAATCACTACAGGATTTTTTTTTCCTTTTTGGAGAGAATGAGGGGACTCCTTTACTTTCTAGTATTAAAAAATTTCCCAGTCTCATCTTTTCTACTGTCCCAGACCTAGAATCAGCCAATCTCTCAAGAAACCCTTGTTCCCTTCAGTAGAAGATATGTTAGAAACCAAGATTTCAGCACTAGATTCTTCAGGAAATTTTTGTTAGTTGCTGTGTTTGCTCATAATATGTTGAGAATGTTGCCTCTAGTGACCATCAGATATAATTTTTGGCAAGTTACATGGAAATTAGGAGTAAACAGCCCCTATTTTGTAGCAGTATTGTATGTTTTAAAGGGAGTGGCTAGCACAGTGTATAAATGCAAAAGCAGGGCAAAGCATATTTTTAAATACTATGATGACAAAATCATGGAATATGAGGCAAATAATAATAATGACTTTGCTTCCCAAAGTCGATCTCAATTCTCTAGAACTTTTGCTTTTGTTCTGATGTCTTTTCCCTGCTACATGAATACACTATAAAGTTATAAACTCTCATTCTAGTCCTTGCTCTGTTGAAAAGAATTTAATTTTAACCTAAATCCTCCTTTTCTGTAGTGGTACTATACTATGTGCTCACCTAACCCCATAGGATTAGTCTGCAGTTAGAACTGACACAAAGTGATGTTTACACACATGGACAGGTGACAGCGCTGCTATCATTCTTGTCAGTATCATTAAATCTCTTTCCACTGCACTTAGGTAGCTTCATTTCTTTCCCATTTCCCTCTTCCCCAAATACTGATGACATTGTCTTGAATCCATCCATTAATTATCAATTTGAATGGTACCAGATTTCAAAAATCTAGTATCCAAGTTCAAAAGTAACCTTTGCTTTCAAACTATATTGTTGGGGACAACAGGTTCACACCACCTGAATGCTACCCCTATCCGCCTACCCTTCAAAAACACCCAAATAGGGAGGGCCTAATCCTTCAAAACAAAGAAACTTTCTTTACAAGGTACCTCATAGAGAGATGGGGGAGAAAAAACCCAAATCAATCTCCCCATTCAAAAGTGGCTTTGGAACTTACAGAGTTAGGATAAATGCGGCATAATTGGAAAAAAAAAAAAACTGGGTGATGCAACATTGCTACTGACCGCAGGGTCTTTGGCTCACTTGCAAACAGAAATTAACAAGAGGCCAACATGTGACCTGGACAAGCTTTGCTGAGGCTTGTACTGGAACACCAAGGAAATAGCAGAGCAGGGAGAGGTTCTGCCAGCTGGCTCTCCGATGGGAACTGAGAGGATCTTAGGGATTAGGGAGGTGTGACAGTTCCTCCTCGGTCCACAATACTTCGGTTTGCACCCAACACTTCGGTTCGCATCTAGCTTGGTGTTCTGAGCAAATGTTGTAGGATTTTTCCACAAGATACATACAAAATGGCAATGTTGCTCACTACTGCCACCTATGGGCCACATTGGGTTGTACAACACATGAGGGCAGGCTGGGGGAAAAAATAACAGTGCAATAGGGAGGTTTTTTTGGTTAGAGTCTGGATGCTCCTTGCTCTTTCTTCCTTTGAAGCTGGAGGTGTATACACATCAGGTCAGGAAAGGTTTGATTTGGTGAGTCCTGTGTCTAGTCTGTCTCATCACGATAGGTTAAGAGAAAGGAGTATAGGGGAACCCCCCTGAGCATGCACATTAGCAGATCATGTTTTTATATGCATCATTGAGGACATGTACTTCAATGAGCCATGAGGTCACTCCCATGAGCTGGTCTACACAGACTCCACTCACCATCGTGGCTGCTGCTGCTTATGTCCACTGTTATCAGCAATATTCCTAAATGATAGCTCAGCAAAGACAGTTTTTTATGGGCTAGTGGGTGAATGACTATCATGGGGTGTTAGTATGATAGACAGCTAATGGAAGCTTGCTGGTAAGCAAGGGGGTGGGAATACTTTATTGTCCTGGGTTACACTATTACAACAAATCCACACTGGGCAACCACTGTGTATGCTTAAGATTCAGTTAATATTTTTATAATTTGTCCACAGACAGTATTCTAAGCTGATTACCAGTCCCTATTTGTTGCTCTTGAACAACTTTAATTAAACCATGTGTAACTAAGGCTACTGAGTTACTAGGTCAGAATAAAACTGGAAAAATATATGCATGGCATAGCAAGAGATGGTAGCAAAGTGTGCATATAAAAATGCCCTCATGGGGCTAGCATTGGGGCATGACAGGGAAAGCTGCCACCTGTGATGCCACCATCCCATATGGGCACAAGTTCGAGTCCCAGCTGTTCCACTTCCAATCCAGCTCCCTGATAATGCGCCTGGGAAAGCAGTGGGAAATAGCCCAAGTTGGACTCCTGCCATGCATTTCAGATACCCGGAAGAAACTCTTGGTTCTGGCTGTGGGCCTGCCCAGTTCCCACCATTAAAGCCATTCTGGGAGTGAACCAGCAGATGCAAGAGCTCTCGCTCTTGCTCTTTCTTTCTCTCCCTCTCTCTGTGTGGAACTCTGCCTTTCAAATAAATAAATAAAAATAAACATTTTTAAATGCCCTCATATCAAATTACAGATGCAAAGCAGGTGGATTCTTTCCTTAATAGTAAGCACTAACAGTTGTTTACACATGGTCACCTGTCACTGTCAACTTTTCAAGTCCAATCATCTTACTACCCTCTCCCAAGGTAAAAGCAAAGCTCTTCATCATGACGGATTGACTATGCACAGTGTCAGAATAAATACATGAGTGAGACTCATCTCCATAGAATGTGTAAACCTTCTAAAACATTTTAAGAGTTAGATATAAGGGGCTGGTGCTGTGGCCCAGTAGGTTAATCCTCTGCCTGTGGCGCCAGCATCCCATATGGGCTCTGGTTCTAGTCCCAGCTGCTCCTCTTCCAACCCAGCTCTCTGCTATGGCCTGGGAAAGCAGAAGATGGCCCAAGTCCTTGGGCCCCTGTGCCCGTGAGGGAGATTTGGAAGAATCTCATAACTCCTGGCTTAGATCAGCGCAGCTCCGGCCGTTGCGGCCATCTGGGGAGTGAAACAGTAGAAGGAAGATCTCATTCTCTGTCTCTCCCTCTCTCTCTCTGTAACTCTACCTCTCAAATAAATAAATAAAAGCTTTAAAAAAAAAAAGAGTTAGACTGAGCACCAAAAAGAAAACCTGTTGAAGAGAAATGGACACTATGAGAAACAGTGACTTGATCAGTCCTTGCCCTGACTGTTGATGAACAGCTTCATACTTTATCCCTTTTAGTATTTTTTTGTTCTACTTAATACTATTGGTTGAACTCTAATTAACACACAATTATTCTTAGGTGTTGAAACTTAACTTAAAAGTGATCTCTGTTAAATTTAAGAGTGGGAATAAGAGAGAGAGGAGATGTACAGTTTGGTACATGCTCACTCAGACTTGCCTCAAACAGTAGAGTTAGAAACATGCCTGGGGATTCCAATTCAATCCCATCAAGGTGGCATGTACCAATGCCATCTCACTAGTCCAAGTGATCAATTTCAGTTCACAATTGATCACACTGATAGGTCTAAGAATCAAAGAGATCACATAAACAAGACTAGTGTCTGCTAATACTAACTGATAGATTTAAGAAGGAGAGAACAATCCAACATGGGAAGTGGGATACACAGCAGAATCAGAATGGCAAATGTCCTAAACAGCATTCTGGCATCAGAATCAGCCCTTAAGGCATTCAGATATGGCTAAAGAGCCCATGAGAGTATTTTAGGCATGGAAAGCCAAGACACTCTGGCAAAATAAATAAATAAATAAATGAAAGCTCTCTGCAAGTGAGATCTCAATGGAAAGAACAGGTCATCAAAGAAGGAGGTACCTTTCTCTGAAGGGAGGAGAGAACTTCCACTTTGACTATGAACTTGTCTAAATAAGATCAGAGTCAGCAAACTCAAAAGGCTTCCATAGCCTTGGCAGCTCATGACAAGAGCCTAGGGTGATTAATGATGCTATAAATAAGAGTGTCAATTTGTTAAGTCAACAACAGGAGTCACTGTGCACTTACTCCTCATGTAGGATCTGTGTCCTTAATGTGTTTTGCAATGTGAATTAATGCTATAACTAGTACTCAAACAGTATTTTTCACTTTATGTTTCTGTGTGGGTGCAAACTGTTGAAATGTTTACTTATTATATACTAAATTGATCTTCTGTATATAAAGATAATTGAAAATGAATCTTGATGCAAATAGAATGAGAGAGGGAGTGGGAGAGGGGAGGGTTGCATGTGGGAGTGAAGTTATGGGAGGGGAAAGCCACTGTAATCCACAAACTGAACTTTGGAAATTTATATTTATTAAACAAAAGTTAAAAAAAGAGTTAGATATAACTGTTTGCATGTTTATTTATTTTACATTATGGGTAAAAAAAAGGGGGGGAGGGTAGATGAATATCCATCTCTAAATCCTCTGAGCCTCACTTCCTCCAAGATGCCAATCATATGCCTAGTTTTCCTTATACTTAATGGCAGCATTTTCAGAAGGAAAATTGAACTAGGTTCCCATGCATCATGTATTAAAAGTCATTGCGCTCTTGCTGATGTACTTTTCTAGACAGAAAAGTCAAACTTATTTGTATGCACCAACTGATGTTTTTATTATTGGTATAAGATCTATTTGCACGTCAACAACGTGCATAATAAAATATTTGCTTTGCTTTATCTGATCTCCTAGCCTTTTCGTGTGTCTAACATATAGAGTCCAATGTATTAATAATCCTAAGATGGATGTGGTCTTATGTGTGGATGCATGTTTATATTAGAATTGCTTTTTCAGCTGATTTGTCAGTTTCTGTTTCTTCCCAGTTTCCTAGCTACCCATTTTTTAAGTTAATAACAGATTCCCTAACCAGTGTGAACTTAAGGGTGAATTAATGTCAAGACTGTGTAGAGAAAGCATAGCTCAGAGATTTACATTTACATGTTTTACCTGGAAATGAGAGTAGATTTCAGGGGAGGAAAAGGCATTTTTTCCCCACCGATTATAAGTGTTGTGTTCGAATTACAACTGGCTGATAATAACATGGAAGAGGGAAGAAGGTGAGAGTGTCTGAAGATCAGGCAGTTCCCTGCAGAATCTGAGAGCCTGGAAGTCCTACTGCTTCCTTTTTCACAATTGGATTTAATGATGCATTGGTTTGTTTGTGTGGGCTTTTGAAAGATCATTAAGAAGCAACCTGAGAATGATCAGAAATTCTGATGGACGCAGGAGCAACACGTGACAACGCAGTGCATTCTAGTGCAACCTGCTTTAAAAGGCAAATAGGGCAAATAGCAAGCGCAGAGAACTCGACCATGCAGCTCATTTTAAATTAAATATCCCTTGCTGTTTAAGCCCTGTGTTTCAGCAGAGAAGGAGACATGAAGTGCCACTCCATACCCATGCCTGAAAAAGTCATAGCTAAAAACAACGGCCTAGTTAGAAGATTCAGGGGAATTTTTAACAATCAGTTAATGAAGCCAGACTATCTGAGCTTTTCCCTTGGTGGAATATCAAATGGACAATTGCCCTGGTGTCCAAATTCAGTGTTCAGCCATGCCACATTCTTTAAAACCTCACAGTTTTAAGTGACAGAACCCTAATTTAAATATATTATTAAAAATGTATTAGTGCATCTATATTTCCTTCTCTTCCCCAGATGGAACATACTTGGAATATATAAACAACTCTTAAAATCAATGAGTAAAGAAAGGTAGCTCCATAGAAAAATGGGCAAAAGATACAAACACGTCACAAAAAAAGATATTAAAACAGTCAATAAACATAAATAAAAGCTGCTCAACTTCTTGAGTCCTATGGGAAATATAAATTAAAACCACAATGCAGTATCCTGCCACCCCTACCAGAATATTTAAAATGAGCAGAATAGGAAATATTCAGAGCTGATGAGAAGAAAGCAGAGTCACAGGAATTATGACCATAGTTGGAGGAATAGTCACTTAGGAAAACTCGTTGGCAGTTATCTAATAAAGCCTAACACATCCATTCTCCCACAATGCATGAGTGCTACCCTCAGTCATAGACCTGCTAGGAATGTATGTATATGTTTACCAAAAGATATGTTCAAGAATGTTCATGACATCACCAGTCATGATGCACAAAAAAAATCTAGAAATGTCTATGACAGTGGCCAGGATAAATAAATTGTGCTACTATGCATACAGTTAGAAGCTGTGTAGCATCCAGAATCTAGAGACTAAATCTACACACTACAAAAAGGAGAAATCTCAGAAGCAGAATGTTGGATGAAAGAATAAAATGCAAGACAGAATATAGCACAGAAAGAGGAAAAACTCATACAAAGGTATTTAAAAGTTTGGGGAAATTAGAAGGAAAAAATAAGTTCATTGTGGTGTAAAAAATTTTGAAATTCATCAATAGTTTTTTCATAATACTTGTTTTTCATGAAATCTTTGAAGACTCCTCTTATGTACAAATTCAAAACTATTTTGCACCAAACTAGAATTTTCACTCCATTTCCTACAAATTTTTAGTGTCCTAGTATATGCTATCAATATTCAAAATAGTAATTACTTGGAAGAAAAGCAAAAAGGAGGCAAGAGACAATGTGTTGGGGGCTATAAACTGGTTTCTTGACTTTATGCTGTATACATAGGTGTGTCTAGTTTAAAAATATATCAACCTGCATACTTGAGATTGGTGAATTTACATAATACTACAAAAAAAAGCTTAAACAAGTCACTTTTATAATTGAAATATAAATACACAGGCTAAGTCCTCAGAAGCAGCCCTATTCTGGCACCCAAATGATGCCATCAGGAAACTCTACTTATGTGCCCCGCTTTCTTCTTCACTGGGTATTCCCTTGGGAAGACTTTTTCCATGTAGTCTCAAAACACCCACTAGAGCTCAAGGCTTACATGCTCTCTAGTTAGAAACACAGGGGAAAAAATGTGCACACTTGAAGGCAGCAAGCAGTTGGATCCCTGCCATCCATATGGGAGACCCAGATCAATCCCAGGCTCCTGGCTTTAGCCTGACCCAGCCTCAGCTGTTACAGGCATTGGGAAGTAAAGCAGTAAGTGGAAGATATTCTCTCTCTCTCTCTCTCTCTCTCTCTCTCTCTGTAATTCTGACTTACAAATAAATGAATCTTTAAAGCAAACAAACAAAAATAAGTTCAGTCACTAAGGCCAATTCACATGCAAAAGGAGAGGAACTGGTGGATATGTTCTAAACTACTGCAGAGTTGCCATCGCCTAATACTACTACACACACAGGGAGGAAAGGAAAGGTTCTGTTAGCTGAAGAATGGGACAAATATGCTGAACAGACCAAAACACAGACACATCTCCAAGGTGAGATGTCACAGATCTAAGTGTCCAGGAAGGTTAACTGAGTGGAGCAGGCATAAATGATGCATCCTTTTCCCACATTAGTTAACACCATTGTCCACACCAGGGTGGTAAAAGCAGACTTGCTTCCCTCCAAAATGATCCCTATTGCTCAGGGGCACTTATGTTCAAGCCGTTCTGACAACTTCTACAGTGCTCTAATTGAACTGCCTGGGCACGGAAGAATTGCTTCTTGCTAACGGAAAATAGCCGAGAGAATTACAAAAATGGCATATCAGAAAAAATGCCACATATTCTCAGGCTTTTGAAATGTCAGACTTCTGGGCACCAATTTATCTGACTTATATTATAGGGCTACCAGCAGTCAGCAACTCTTATTTGGCCATTTTTCACAATAAAAATACATTTCTTTAAGTGCTATTTTAGCTCAATAATGATTTTACAGATCTATTTATTTTTCATTTGTGTGTGTGTGTGTGTTTTGTGTGTGTGTTGGGGGAGGAGCAGCTCCCTAAGTAATACCTTGCCTTTGGCAATGTTTGGCAACAGAGGAGAATGTATTATATTAATCAGATTGGATCACTTGCTTAGTGAGAAGAATGTAATCTGGGTGTTAACAAAATGCAAAGCATAAAAAATCCACATGGAAAATTAAGCAGTCCCTGAGTTCTTCCTACCAGAATATGACATTGACATCACCTCTCAGCTCCAGGGTAATGCAGAAGGGGAGAAGGCTCAAGGCCACGATTATAATCATGAAGAGATTGCTTTGAATTGTGTGATGCCTGGGGAAACAGCTTAAGTGGGTTCTAAGTGGATGGGGACATCTGACATAGTGGAATAACAGATTTCTTTGGACTGATCCTACCTCTCCCATTAACAGGTGCAAAATATCTTAAGAGGCCAACAGCAAATTTATAAAATACAGTCCAGGTGTTGATAGAAATGTTATTTTTAAAACTTTATTTATTCGAAAGGCACAGTTCCAGAGAGAGGGAGAGACATAGAGAGAGATCTTACAACCTATGGTTCACTCCTAAATGGCTGGAACGGTTGGAGCTGAGCCACACTGAAGCCAGGAACTTCTTCTGGGACACCCACATGGGTGCAGGAGCTCAAGCACTTGGGCCATCTTCTCCTGCTTTCCCAGGTGCATTAGCAGGAAGCTGGATTAGAAGTGGAGCATCTGGGACTCAAACTGGCACTCACATGGGATGCAAATGCCATAGGCAGCAGCTTTACCCACTACACCACGCCACTTGCAGACATCATATTTCTATATTTTACCTGTATTTCAATACTGGTTTAGAGCAGAGCTTTGGGGTTTTTTTATTATTATTTTTTGGATCCTTTCTTTGGAAAAGATTGTTAGCCTAGCACTTGAAACGTTGCTTGCCACATATGTATCCACATGAGAGTGTCTGGTTCAAGTTTCTGCTCTGTTCCCAATTACAGCTTCCTGCTATTGCATACCCTAGAAAGTAGCAGATGATAGCTGACATAATTGGGTCTCTGACACACATGTGGGAGACCATGATTGTGTTTCTAGTTCTTGGCTTCATTTTCATTCAGCCCCAGCTGTTGTGGGCATAGGAGAGTGAAAGAGCAGATGGAAGCTCTCTCTCTTTCTCCCCTGCCCCAAGTGTGTGTGTGTGTGTGTGTGTGTGTGTGTGTGTGTGCGTGAATTTCTGCATCTCAAATGAGTAAATATTTTTAAAGTCTATTTCCTCAATAAGTTCATCACCTAATAACAGACATGGGCGATGCCCCAGCCATTACAATGCAAGGCATATTGTAAAAAGGGCCTGCTACAGAGTAGGTGTTCAACAAATACACATTCGGGGCCAGGCGCTATGGCTCAGCAGGTTAAAGCCCCAGCCTGCAGTACAGCATCCCCTATGGGCACCAGTTTGAGAACCTGATGCTCCACTTCAAATCCAGCTTCCTGATAATGCACCTAGGAAAGCAGCAGAGGATAACCCAAGTCTTGGACCCCTGCACCCAGGTGGGAGAACCGGAAGAAGCTCCTGGCTCCTGGCTTCAGATCAGCACAGCTCCAGCCATTGCAGCCACTTGGAGAGTAAGCCAATGGCTGGAAGACCTCTCTCTTTCTCTCTTTCTCTCTCTCTCTCTCTCTCTCTCTCTCTCTCTCTCTCTCTGTAACTCCTTCAAATAAATAAAATCTTTAAAAACAAAACAAATCCAGGTTGGGAGAGAGCTACCTTTAGGACTTATACATGAAAAAGAAACATGGTAAATGCTTTACATACATTGAGCTCCCACAATCATTTAATTCATTTATAGTATTATATTTATTTTAGAGGCAAGGAAGTTAAGGCTTCATGAGATCAAGTAACTTGATCACAGTTACATAAATTTGATTTTGGAATCGGATTTGAACTAAATATTATGAAGTAAGAAAATCTGTACTCAATGACTGTATATTATAGGCAATGAATGGAATGATGATGGGTGGACACATGAGTGGAGAGATGTCTGCATGGACGGATGAAGATATGGGATGTAAACAAAACTCTAGAATAGTGCAGGGGAAGGAGGAAGTAGATATTGTAGTAGACAATACTAAACAGAGGAGGTGGCATTTGTTCCGAGTCCTGGAAAACACAAATGTTTCCAGGCAGAGGAGATGCACATAGAACTCCCAAGCTGGCAGGGGAGGAGGAGCAAAGACCCAGGACACCTAAGTGTCCACGAACGTGGAAGGTGGCAGGTGGCCCTGCAGGACTGAGCCCGGGGCAGCAGTTAGAGTGGGTCTACATGGGGTTGGGTCAGGAATAACAAGTTGAGTGTAAACTCTCTTCCATATACAGTAGAGAGCCCTCAAGTAATTTTTTTTTCTATTTTGTTAATGATATCTAAAATTTATTGCAGACTTAACTTGTGCTAACCATAAAGCATCAAAATTCTCACAAGAGCCTTACTGAGGCAGGTGCCATAATTATTCTTTTATTTTATACATAATGGTGCTAGGTTTGGAGAGGCTAATTCACTTGCCTAAAGTTATATAATCTAGAACTGCTTTGAATTAGGATTTGAATTTTGGCGGCCCTCCTGAGCTACAGAGCTAAACAGAGCAAGAGAACGGCACGATTTAACTCTGTTTAAAGAGATAGCCATGGCAGTAGTGTAGATGCGGATGTAAGCACAGAAACTAATTAGGATGCTGCTTCTGTTTAGACTAAAGAGCTTGGGGAAATGAGCTAAAGCAAGGTTTCTCAACTTTGACACCATTAACATTCTGAGTTGGGTAATTCTTCCTTATTGGGACTGTCTTGTGAATCGCAGGTTGTTTTGTGACATCCTTGACCTCTACAATAGATGCTGCAGATTGTCTCCAAAATGTTTGTGTCCAGAAATGTTTCGTATATCGGATTGCTTTTTGGATTATCGAATTTGTATATCCATAATGAGATATCATAGGGAATAGATCGACCCTCTAAACACAAAATTCATTCAAGTTTCACATATATTTTATATACATAGCCTGAAGATAATTTTATATGGTATTTTTAGTGTACTTGCATTTTGTTTCTGTCCCATTGCATGAGGTCAGATATAGAATTTTTCACATTAGGGTATCATGTCAGTACTCAAATTTCAGATTTGCAGATAGTTCAGATTTCAGATTTTCAGATTAGGGAAGCTCAGGCCATAGTAGTTGAATAGTTGTAATAGTTAAATAGTTATCTTTCAAGCCATGAAAAACAGTGTCTCTGGGCATTCTCAAATGTCCCTAGCAGGTTAAAGCACCATCAACAGAGAACCAATGAGTTAAGGCACTGACAAGGGATTGCAGAATAGCAGATAATTTAGAAATGGAAACAGGACCAAGTGTTTGCAAAGTGAAGGGTTCACAGCTATGCCCAGATGTGTACCACAGCCATGGTATGTGGCATGTGCCCAGAATTCCAGAGCTCAGAGTCTGGATTCAGCAGACCTGGGCCCAAAACCTAGTTTTGCTATTGGCCACTATGTAAACCTGGGCAAATAATGCATACTCTCTAGTTCTTTCTTTTTAAAGATCCATTGGTTTATTTGAAAGACAGAGTGACACAGAGAGGACACACATACAGAGATCTCCTATCCATTGGTTCACTCCCTAAATGCCCACAACAGCTCTGGCTATACCAGGTGGAAGCCAGGAACCAGAAACTACATCTAGGTCTTCCACATGGATGACAGGAACCCATCCGTCATCTGCAGCCTCCCAGGCACAATAATAGGAAACAGGATTCGAAGTTGTGGTGTACAGCGGACATGAACCAAACACCCTAACATGGATGCGGGCATCCCAAGCAGCAGCTCAACCATCTGTACCACAAAACCCACCCCTCCAGCATCCACCTCCAGAAGTTTTCATAAATATTAAAACAGGACACTATGTGTAAGCGTTTAACGGAGTTGCCCGCACCTCATCAGTACTCAATAAATACTGCTATCAGCCAGGAAAGGAAAGAAAGGATTGCTTTCTTCAATCCTAATTTGTGAAACTCAGGTTGCTAGAGTTTTTTAGTGAGTGGGTACTATGAATTCTATAAACAATTTTCCACTTGATTTCCAATTAATTAAAGCTGAGTTGAAAAACAATATACTACTGAATAGTTGATTTGATACCAACTGTAGATATATACCAATTGTGTGTGGGGTGTGTGTGTGTGTGTGTGTGTATGTGTGTGTGATGTCTATGTTTTGGGTATACCTGTGTATATACATGTATACATATATAAATGCAATAATTGGAAATATATCAAAATAACATTACCAATTATTTATGGATAGTAATATTATGAGTGAATTTAATTTTTCCCTATTTTCTATTATTTTTTTCATTTTCCTGTAATGAATAATATACTTTTTAAAAAAGAGAGAAAAACAATCTAAAATGTCTCTGTTTGATATATTGATTGAGATACAACTATCAGGCACCATGCTTGAAATTAAAAATACCATAATGAGACCTCACACACATACACACATGCATGTGCACATATGCACACACACACACACACACACATACAAAGCAACGAGAATTGTAACAAACCAAGTGTTCGTACCAAAAAGCAAGTTCAAAAGTAAAAGCAATACTCCAAAAGCAGCAAGTCTGGCTGGCTTTGACAATGACATCCTATTGATGCATTGAAGTTTCGCAAAAAATATCCAAAGAATTTTCTAATTCTATTTTGCAAGAGGTTCAGGAGAGAACACCACTGTCATCTCTTTTATAGGATTTTGTTTCTCTCATGCAACACTTTCTCTCCTGGGGATGAATACAATACAATTTTTTAATGTCCAAATCAACCTTGAATCTGATTAGGAGGGATAGCTCCCCTGGAAACTGTAATTTTCCACGGAGAGACTTATTTAAGGAACAAAGGCTTCTCTTAAGCAGTATACAACAGGTTTTCTATTCCAAAATAAAAATCCTTGCCTCTCTGCACATTAAGGAAAAGTTAAAGCAATATGCGTTTTTCTGAGCTCCCACAGACTTATGAAAACAGTAATTTGGGCCTCAGGAAAATTCTCCAACATCTTGACTGTGTGTTTAAGTAGAAGGGAAGCCCTTTTGTGAGACTTGTTATAGCAAGGAGATTCTGGCACAAGGTTGTCACTCTCGGTTTCAACTGGTGTCGCTGAGTGGAGAGTAATGGAAATGATCAGTTAAGGATACCTACACCACCTTCTGTCTCCTTTTTAATTGAGGACATGCTAAAATGACAGACTTCATGCAGGAGACAGTGCAGGCACTCTCTGTCTCTTGTCATTCATTCTCACTGCTGTGTTTCTGGGATTAGCCTTCATGTTCTGTCATCCTGAATATTTTAATGCTTTACTGATCTCAAACGTGTTTAGCCATAGGAGGACAGCAGTAAAATAAAATTTTATAGCCAACAAAGTCCTTTATACCTAAAGTTTATTACACATTTTATATTTTGTTTAATAACACATGGCTCCTCAGACTCACAGAGCTTCCTCAGGTTGCAGTTTACTTTGTGAGATTTTTCTTCCCCTTATTAAAGAATGATTCTATTAATAAAATCAAAAGACTAACTGGTAACTAGCCAAAGTGGCTGAAATTCTTTAGGGAAGGTACTTCTTTCTCCAAATGTGTGGAGCCTGCAGGAAAGCTCCTCTGTGCTATGAAAATTCCCCACTCATATGTTTCCTTCGAAAGCACATATGTTCTCTATCCAAAGTGACCATTTTCCACAGATTCCCTAATTGTCTTCAATATGGTTCAACCAACAAGTCAGGGAAATCAATTGACAAAATAGGAAGCAGTTATTGAGTCTTCATGTACCTGATGTTTTCAGTTTTTTATTGTTTGGCTGGGTCTGTAAAGGTGTTGTTTTATCATAAGGACAGAATTATGCTTTCCTCCGTTTTTCAGAAAAGTAATTATCACCACTTTTTCATTGCTCCCTGGTTTGCAAAGTTGGCATGGTAACAACAAAATTGGTTGTTTTTTTTTAAATACAGAACAAATTATTATAGTAGCTTCTATTTTTTATAAATTGAGAAAATTTCCCCTCTCCCTTCCTCCCTCTCTCTCTCTCATTTGTTTTGCTTCGTAATAAAAAAATAAGCAAGCAAATAATTCTCAGTTTTTCCTTCAGTCAAGCAACAGAGAGAAGAGTATAATGGAACAGAAACATCAGCCTACTGGATTCGGTTCCTACATCTGACATTGCTATTCAGAAGGCATGGGGCTTGGCTGCTTCATCAGTAAAAACTAAACAAATAATAAGGACTTAGATTTTACTAACTTTCTAGCTCAAATCTTTCTACACAACTAGTTCTAACTAGAAAACCTACCAGACTTAATTCAAATCACCTCACTGCCAGAGATTTCATTGGCTCATCCACTCATCCATATCTCCTACTGAAATAATCAATATCCATTACGCCCTCAATGTCAGTTGGTCATCTTCACCACGAGTGCTTCCTCGCAGGCATATTTCAGGATGCTCCTGCGAGAAAGGGTTAAAAAGCACAGGAACCGCCATGCAGAAATAAGCGACTGATCTCCTTAGTCTTACTGAGCTCTTGGCCTATTTTCCTGCCTGAACGGCCAGGAAAGAAACTCAAAAGCCTTTAACCCTCTTCATACTTCGAGATAGAATCTAAAAATATTCAGGTGGGATAGAAGTTTCTTGCCACCTCTTATTATCTCTGAGGATGAGATCATCAAGTCGGAGAACGGGGACACTATTAGAGAGGTCGCTGTTTCTGGAAACTGACCTCAGATCTGCAGAACTCTTAAGCCATTGCTGTTGGACGCGGAGTCTTCCATAAGGCCATGTGAAGAAAAGAAATGTACCGGAAAGATCAGAATGTAGTTCCTGGATGTTCAACGACTCAATTCTACGACATCCTAGTGGTGAACAAGTTCATTTGATTGTTCACCTTACTTGGTGTTGTTTCAAATGCATTTTGTTCATTCCGGCTCCTACTGAAATGGAAATAAGACTTCACGTGCCCCTTTGAACAGCCCTTCTTACCCTTGAAGATGGTTGTGCAGGTGTCCTTCAACTGTCATTACCATAAGCCATGCATCCTTGGCAGTAAACATAATTAAAAATGACTCCAGGGTCTTCTTAAAGTAATGTGAGATTTTTACATTTTTATTCCTAGCATGGGCGATGTTAAAGCAAGTAGTGCTGAGACAGGAAGGTAAGAGGGCTGTCAAAAGACACCCTCCGTCCTTAGTGCTCCCTTGACGGAAATGACAGTCTTATTTGTTTTGTTAACCAGCGCATAATTAAAAGTCAATATTCAAGATCATAATAAAAATCTGTGTAACTGCTCATGTTGTGAGTCTGAGGTTTGGGAGGAAAATCCATTAAAACACAGCCATGTGTAACTTACAAGAAATAAGTCATAAAATGTTTGCTCCCGACATTATCTGCAAAATGCTTGGTATATTACCAGAATAAATCTATATTACTCGGAGGCCGTAGATAAACATCCATAGGCAAAGTTCACTCTGAGGTTATCTGCCTCCTGCTCTCTAGTGGGGAGCGCCGTTCGGAGGAGATAAATGGTGGCTTACTTCTCCAAGTCTCAAGTACGTCGTGCAGAAATGAGTCTAGTTCCTGAGAGGGCATCTGTCACATCCATATAGGAAAGAATGCCATTACACTTCTGTGGCCATTGCAGAAAGAACAGAGTCGGGCCTCAGTGGGAAACAAAAGGAAGCTTCAGAACAATGAAAAGCCCTGGGTGTCCCTTCTAGCCACAAGAACAAGAGATAATTTATTGTTTTTTTAAAATGCTGGTTCACTGGCACCTAACTATACCATGTTTCAAGGGACCAGGGAGATTACTTTACACATATGTGAAAGTATTCATGTGCCTCTGCCTTGGGATCTGAAATAAGGTTAGTATTTATACATTCAGTAAACAATCTAACAGTAACATTGTGGAACTCTGAAACACCCTGGCAGATAAGTTTAAGACCAGAGCCAGTGTAAAGCCACCGCTTGCAACATGGGCATCCCATATCCAAGTGCCAGTTAGATTCCCAGTTCAAGTCCTAGCTGCTCTGTTTCTGATCCAGCTCCCTGCTAATGCACCTGCATCGGCAGCAAAAGGTGACCTAAGTTCCTGTGCCCCTGCCACCCACGTGGGAGACCCAGATGGAGTTCCTGGCTCTTGGTTTTGGGCTGGCCCAGCTCCAGCCATTGTAGTCATGTGGGGAATGAACCAAGGGTGAAGGATCTTTCTTTCCATCTCTCCCTTTCTCTTCATCACTCTGCCTTTCAAATCAAATAAAGAAAATATTTTTTAAAAAAGTAACACTTCCTCCCAAATAAGCCCAGAACATTGTGGAAGAGAATAAAAACCCACTGAACGTATGGCTTTGCATTTAGCAAGGGACTTTTGGTCATCCATTCAACAAATACTCAACTGGAGCCTCCTATAATTTGGAAGTGCAAACAGGAACATGATAGGAACATTTTCTTCAAGAATCCTGCATTGCCTGGAGACCTCAGCTCACCAAAGAAGAAAAGCTTCTCAGAGCAGCTGTATGATGATGGAGTGACCTAAAGGGAAATCTGGAGTTCTCCCTTCCTCCCTCTCCATGGCCAGCACCTGCCACTGATCTTTAGGATTTGCCTTGGGGTTAAAGGATGGCATCGCCCGCCGCCCCGGCAGGTATCAGCTTATTCAGTCAGTTTGCTGAATAGGAAAGCACAGCACCCTTCCTTCATGTTGGGACAAATCTGAAGTGGAACTTATACAGCAGGGCTCCCTCGGGACTCGGGCTGAAGACTTCCCCTCAGAAAGTTTTGCCTGGGTTCAAGATGGAGGACTGCTTGTTTTCCTTCCTGCCTGTCTTTTCCAGGTTCATCCTGGCATTCCTGAGAGCAGTTCCTCAATAAAGCACTTACAGGGAGGGTGTTTGACACAGCGGTTAAGTCACGACTTAGGACACCCACATTCCGTACTATAACAGGCGCTTCAACTTCCAGTTCTGCTCCCAACACAGCTTCCTGCTAATGAGCACCCTAAGAAGGTAGCAGGGAGGGCTCAAGTGCTTGGGTCTGTGGGAGACCTAGGCTGAGCCCCTGGCTCTTAGCTTTTGGCCCAGCTCTGACAGTTGTAGGCTTATGGGGAGTGAACCAGCAGAGGGAAGAATTCTTCCCCTACATGGCGTCCCCTTGACTCCCTTAAGGTGAGCTCACCCTCAGGAGGTCCCTCAACTGCTTCAGTTGTCTCTCAGTCCCTCCCAGACAGATTTCTCCCAAGTGTCTTGGTTGAAGTTCTGCCCAGTACCTCAAAAGGAATCTTCTAATTCCCCTCTGACAGACTTCTCTCAGTTTCCCTGAGATCGAGTTCTATCCATCCCCATCTCCAGAGAACCAGAAATGTCCAAGGCCTAAGGGTCAGCACTGCCAAGGTGCCAGCTGAGATCCCAGTTCCGGGAGAAGCCACCCAAAATGCCAGGGTCTGTCAAGAGAGCTTTTCAGGACACTATGTAATCATCTTGGTACTAAATCAAAGGCACAGATTAGTAGAAGGTGACATTTCCAATAAGCATTTGTAAATCCCACTTTTATAACATACGGTGAGGCTCCTCTGAATTAAATCAGCCCTGGAAATAACGTGTGATAGGAATCAAGTCTCAATAGCTGTAACCCCAAGCTCCCAAAAGCTCAGTTGTTGTCTGCTATTGTGCGTCTTCAGAGCGCTTGCAGGGAAGAGACACGCTGCTGCCTGCCAATGAACGTGACATAATCTTTTCCCGTTTACTCCAGCCACAATCCGGTAAAGCCGAGAGCTTTACACGCTCAGTGCTGCTGGCTTTTTCCTGTCTCCTCATTCTCCCGGAGGGAGCTCCAGGCGCAGGAGAGCTGCCTGCTTCGGGCAGAGCTGTTCCCTACAAGCTCCCTGGGACCTGCAGGTGAGGGCTGGCTCCCCTGTCCCACTGGAATCTGTCTTCTGGGCAGCTGCTCCTGAAATGTTGATGGCTGGTCTGTTCTCTTGGGGAGGGAGGAGGGGGACACAAAATTGCTCCCGGGAGCTCGGTGCTTCCTTCACGGGCAGCCTTGAAGACTTTGAGTGCTACTGATCTCCTGAGACACCAACAAGCACAAAATGGCAACAGCATGGCCCCCTAGCACTGTTGAGTCTAAGTTAAATGGCTGGAAGCTGTCTCCAATTAATTTTAGGCAATCCAAGACTATCCAAAGCTGGGGTCTGTGCTTTTGCTCCAGTGGGTTCAGGCCTCTCACGAAGCTCTAAAAGCCAAGAATAAGGAGTCAGAGCACATTTTGGGGGAGCGGCTGCTAACCTCAGCCAAGGGATCTGCAGAGCTGGAGGAGATCAACACCCTGAAGCAGAGCAGATCTGGACCCTTGGTGGAGTCTTAGCAGCAATTTTATCTCCCTGCTCACCCCGTGTCACATGTGTCCAGCAGTGGAAATGTCTGGTGGTGCTTATGATAAAATCACCATTCTAAAATTCTAGACTCTGCTACTCATACGGAAATGGAAGCATCTCTTTTCTTTCCACTAAACTGGACTTTTAAGATTATCTCTCTGGGGCAGTTGAGCTCAAAGTGTAGTCTAAAGACCAGCAGTAGCAATCACTTGGAACTTGTTAGAAATGCAAATTCCTGTGCTCCATCCAAGATCCAAATCAAGGAAGGAGGTTACAGATGTCACCTGAAGGTAGACAGAGAAAAGGCATCTAAAAATCAGGGTTCTCAGATTGTGCACTGGTCTTCTATTTGTTTTTGTTTGTTTGTTTTTTTTTTTGCTTTTTTTTTGTTTTGTTTTGTTTTTCAGAGTTTAGGACCTTTAATTTGTCCTAAAGTCACTGAAGCAAAAATCATGATAAAACATTCTGTTTTCCTTTACAAGCCCCAACGGGAAAAAAAAAAAACCAACTATTTGTAGGAAAAAAAAAGTTTTGTACATGGGATGAAACAATATAAATTCAAAACTTACAGATAGGGGTCTTCTATTTGTAAGACAAACTCAGGAACACTCAAGATCTATCAATACTGCCTAGATTTACTAGCTTGAGGTAATTCATGGCTTCAACATTAGCTCCAGCTCCTTCTAACGACATAACACATTTGCAAAGCTGGGTTTTCAGTCCCTCCTTAGTGTGATAAAAAGCCAATACTATGTAAAAATCAATGTGGAACAGGAAATACAGGTGATAGAGTCTTGTACCTGTGACTAATGAGTGAATGAATGAAATCTCCCCAGCAACTGAACTGTGTTTTACTTCACTGCCATCAGTCTTTCAAGACACAAAACCAGAGACAAGACAAAGATGACCAATACAAATACTGTTTTTCAGCACCCTTGGGAAATTCTCTTTCAGAAACTATATTCTCTAAAGAGCTTCTCACAAGCCATTGGCTAAAAGATTTTGCCTGTCTGAAGAATCATTAAAAATCTCTTTATTTTGATGGAAGCAGCATGTCTTGATAAATTCATTGACTTTAAGAGTAACTTTTTAATCACTACTTATATTCACCAAAAGGGAGGTGGGTTCAATTTCATGCATTGTCTTCTGTAGGTCATATATATAACATTGTTGACCCAATTCCTGTATACCTAATCATATCTACTATCATTTTACTCCAAGAATATACCTGATTACTCAAGTAGAAGAGGAAGACTGACTGAATTAAAATAATTGCATGAAATTAAAGTTCACTGATGCAGCTGACAGCCTTTTTAGGTAGATGTGTTTACAAATAGATTGTACTACAATGATTCAGTTGTAAGCCAGTTGCATGAAACATGAAATCCATTTTTCTGTTAAAAAATTGTAAAATGTGGTTAAGTCTAGCTAGCCAACCTTATTGATCCTATAACTGTGATAGAATATTTGCAAATGGAGTTCATATTGCCTTGATGTTTAGGGTTAAATGAAGTATTGCAATAGTAAAGAATACAAGGCCAGCAATGTGGTATAGAAAGTTAAGCCACAGCCTGTGAAATCAGTGTCCCTATGAGCATCTGTTTATGTTTCGGGTACTCCAGCTCCAAACCAGTTCATGCTGATGTGCCTGGGAAAGCAGTGGAAGATGGCTCAAGTGCTTGGGCCCCTGTCAGCCATGTGGGAGCCCAAGATGAAACTGACTTTGTCCTGGCCCTATCCTGGTCATTGCAGCCATCTGGGGAGTGAGCCAGTGGATGGAAGATTTCTCTCTCTGTCTCCTCCCCCCCCTCTCTGTAACTTTGCCTTTAAGTAAATAAATAAATCTTTTAAAAATATTGAGTAAACAGTTTCTATTTTAAAATATATCTTGAGATATCCTGCTCTAAAAAGAGGCAGTTTTAAACAAATATTTTTAAACTAACAGATATACAAAGACTTCAAGAAAGATTCTGAAACCATTGTTTATTGGGGATTTTTGGTTGGCTCTCTGTCATTTTCAATCAAAAGGGTTTGTTTTATTTTACAACAAATGTCAACTATTAATACATGGCTTTGGCTGCTTCTGTGGTAAGACCCACCCAACTGCTCCTCAGATTCTGACAGCACGTGAACTAGATTCCAGACATTTCAATGAGAATTTGAGTTAGAGGACACTGGTGATGTAAGAAATGTGACCTACCTATGTACGGTTTTCCTTTCCTTGATTTGAGTCTATTCTCCCATTGCATACTGGAAGGGAAATAATAGGCATATAATCAAGAAAGAATAAGGGAATGATATAGAAATAAGGCAAGACAGAATTGTTTTTATTAGAGGATCAAACCAGAGATAATTTTCTTTCATTCATATACAGATAATCTTAGCAAAACCACTTTAATCGCTCCAGACCTTTGCTCTCATATTTGTATAGGAAGTGGCTATGATTCTGAGAGTTCTAAAGCAATTAGGGTTGGAGAGAAAGGAATTATGGACTAGGGCTAAAATAATGGCATGGATACAACTATGAAAGGGATTTCCTGGGGTGTAATAAACTGAGCTGAGAACAGAGCAAGACAAGAAAATTGAGCATGTCCTGGACACAATCCCAGGGAAATCAAAGGCAGGGTTGGAAAGAGACACTGGGTGAAATGATGCTGGCAGTGCCATCAGCCCCAGAAAGGAACTCCCAAATGAAGTGTTTACAAATTCATCAGAATTCACCCATGGACAGAAGAATGCCAGCTTCACCTTAGTGACTATACCCAGGGAATCTCTACTTAACCATCAGACCACTTGCCACAGAAAACCCCAGATGAGGAAACACTGAATTTTATAAAAAGGAGGTGGGAAAGAGGGACATTTTATGACAGAAAGTTTTCTTTCTTCTGCAAATGAACATAACTTGGTCCAAGTGAGCAAGGGTTTTTCAATCGGGTAGGAATAGCTATTGACATCTGGTTATAATATCAACCAATTAGATTGTATAGATTTCTGCTCCTGCCAGCTGTGTAACATCTACAGAAAGCCTTTAATCCCAAAGGAATAGGATGCTGGTAGATGGTATCAAGCTACTGAGGTTATAAAACTCAGTAATATGTGCACATTTAAACGCAGCAGTGTAAAGTCAGCCCGAATTGTGTGTGTAATGTATTTGTCAATATGCTCTCTTGGGAGATGGACAATGCTAACTTTATTACCACAGGGTGCTTGCCACTTGGCCCAGGGGACTCTCTTGAGTCAGCTGATGTTCACACAAAAAAGAGATTCACTATTTTGTGTCTGATCCAGAAAAGCCAAAATTCCTCTTTCAGTTCAGCTCTCTGCTGTGGCCTGGGAGGGCAGTGGAGGATGGTGCTTGGGCCCCTGCACCCATATGGGAGACCAGAAGGAAGCACCTGGCTCCTGGCTTCAGATCAGTGCAATGCTGGCTGTAGCAGCCATTTGGGGGTGAACCAATGGAAGGAAGACCTTTCTCTCTCTCTCTCTCTCTCTCTCTCTCTCTCTCTCTCTCTCTCTCACTGTCTAACTCTATCTGTCAAATAAAAAAAAGCCAAAATTCACACTGAAAAACAAAATGGAAAACTCAACAGCCATTAAATGTTAGAATTCAGGAGATTTCCACATCAAGGATGATGAAGTAGACACACTTTGTCCTATTCCTTTTGCTAAGCACAACTACAAACTCTATACACTATACTTACAACAAACCTAACAGATGCTGAAAGACAGAGAGGAAAAGGCAGAGGAACCAGGGAACTTGGGACCCAAGGAACAACACAGTAAAGGAATACCTCGGGTTTGGTTACTTTGGGGTTTTGGGGTTTTGGGTTTTTTGTCTCCTGTGTTCAACACTTGCTACTGAAGAAGTTGGCAAACAAGAAATGCTAATGGCCACAGACTAAAGCCAGCTACATGCATACACACACATGTACAAATACTCTCACACACACACACACACACACACACACAAATTCTACCATCTCCAGCCAAACGACAGCCTCATGCATCACTGAAGAAATGGTGCCTCCTTCCTGACCAACAGCAGCAAAGGCTGCCGGGCAGCCAATACTTCGTCCTTGCAAGATTTTTACAAAGGCTCCAAACTCCATTGGGGCAGTTATCAGAAAGCAGAGCAGGCACTCAAAATCTTGATATCCACAGGACAATAATGACCCTCACAGCCAGGTGAAGAAGCCAGCTAAAAGAGAAAGCTTAAATAAAATTCAGAGTATTCACGATATAAAATCCCTAATTCCCATAGGTTTAAATCAAAAACTACTCATTATCAGGGCATGAATTTGACTCAACACTCACAGTGTGGCTTGAGACATCATGCCGCATATCGGAGTCCCTGGGTTTGAGTCCCAGTTCCACTCCTGATTCTAGCCTTCTGCTAATATGCACCCTAGGAGGTAGCTGGTGATGATGCAAGTAGTTCGGTGCCTGCCACCCACATAGGAAACCTGGAAGGAGTTCCTGCTTCCTGGATTCAGTGTGTGTGTGTGTGTGTGTGTGTGTGTATGTGTGGCCTCTCTGCCTCTCTTTCAAACGAATTAAAATTTTTTAAGATTTATTTATATATTTATTTGAAAGAGCAATAGTGGGTGGATATCTTCCATAAGCTGATTTACTACCCAAATTGCTACAACAGTCAGGGCTGGGCCTAAGCTAGGAGCCAGGAACTCCATCCTGGTTTCCCATCTGGGTGGTATGGGCCCAAGCACTTGAACCATCCTGCACCGCCTTCCTAGGTACATTAGCAGGAGGCTGGGTCACAAGCTGAGCAGATGGGATTTTAACCAGGCCTCCAATATGAGATCCAAGCCTCACAGGAGCAGCAGCCTAATACCCTGTGCCACAACACTGTACATCAACAAATCAAAATTTCCTAAAAAATTTATAGGTAATGACCACAAATGTTAATTAAATTAAAAAATTAGGGGCTGGTGCCATGGCTCACTTGGTTAATTCTCTGCCAGCAGTGCTGGCATCTCATATGGGCACCGGGTTCTAGTCCCAGTTGCTCCTCTTCCAGTCCAGCTCTCTGCAGTGGTCCAGGAGGGCAGTGGAGGATGGCCCAAGTGCTTGGGCCCCTAAATCTGTGTGGGAGACCAGGAAGAAGCTCCTGGCTCCTGGCTTTGGATAAACGCAGCACCAGCTTTAGTGGTCATTTGGGGAGAGAACCAACGGAAGGAAGACCTTTCTCTCTGTCTCTCTCTCCCACTGTCTATGACTCTACCTGTCAAATAAAAAAATTTAAAAATTAAGCCAACACAACTTTGCACTCCGTGCTATTTTCCCATTTAGTAATTAAAGTAAATCACACTAAAGGAGAACAATCTTTTCTTTTTTTTTTGACAGAGTTGGAGAGAGAGAGACAGAGAGAAAAGTCTTCCTTCCATTGGTTCACCCCCCAAATGGCAGCTACAGCCGGAGCTACGCAGATTGGAAGCCAGGAGCCAGGTGCTTTCTCCTGGCCTCCCACGTGGGTGCAGGGGCCCAAGCACTTGGGCCATCCTCCACTGCTCTCCTGGGCCACAGCAGAGAGACGGACTTGAAGAGGAGCAATCAGGACAAAATCCGGTGCCCATGTGGGATGCCAGCACCGCAGGTGGATGATTAACCAAGTGAACCATGGCACTGGCCCGGCAGAACAATCTTAAGACACAACGTGATAGGTTTATTCCAGGGATGCTTCAGACAAGGAATTCCCATACATGCGGTTGGTTTCCTGGATCCTCCCTCGCAGGTGAGCACTGTCAAAGAAAGGCCTTACAGGGAAACTCAAGCAGCAAGAAGGTACCTCCAGGAGGGATCTTGGGCACTCCATGCCCACAAATGGTTCACATCCAGCTCCCAGAAATGGCTTCCAGAGGCTGGCACTGTGGCACAGTGGGTTAACACCCTGGCCTGAAGCGCTGGCATCCATGTGGGTGCCGGTTCTAGTCCTGGCTACTCCACTTCCCATTCAGCTCTCCGCTATGTCCTGGAAAAGCAGTAGAAGATGGCCTAAGTCCTTGGGTCCCTGTACCCATGTAAGAGACCTGGAAGAAGCTCCTGGCTTCAGAATGGCGCAGCTCTGGCCGTTGCGGCCAACTGGGGAGTGAACCAGCAAATGGAAGACCTCTCTCTCTCTCTCTCTCTCTGCCTCTCCTCTCTCTGTGTAACTCTGACTTTCAAAGAAATAAATAAATCTTAAAAAATAAAAAAAAAAAGAAATGTCTTCCAGAGGGGATGTCCTCAGTTCACCAGACAGCAAGACAGATCTGTCAGAATTCAGACACATATCCTGATGGTCTTATCTAAGCCTTAAACTTCTGATATGGTAAAGCGGCCTGATATTACGATGAATAACTTCATTTTTGAAAGAAATCAGCACTTTCAGAAGCAGTTGAACCTGCTCATCAGTCTAGCAGTGGACTCTACCCTGAGTCCAGGATTCACAAACTGGTTCACTGACTGAATTCCTGTCAATTTATCACCAAAACCCTGGAGCAGCTACACTTTTCATTTACCTCAAATTTTCTCCATTTCCTCATACATTGCTTTCAACTGATCCTATGTTCATCAATTCTGGCTTCACTTAACACAAACTGTTGTAATACCTTTTCATCTTCCTTCTCCCAATCTTTCTAAATGTTTTTTTCATATTTGAGGAAGCCTGGCTGCACATCCCTGTATGCATCCTGGATCTTCCCTTTCCACAGATGCATATGAAAAATCCACAGGCCGATCACACAGCTCTCCTCTTTTAGGCTTCTCTGAGTTTCCTGAATCTTTTCTCATAAAGATGTTATTTGCTTAAAAAGCTCCCCCTCTGCATTCCTCAGCACCCATATCAATGGGGCAGTGTCTGTGAGCCTCATGTCCTAGACAGTCAGAGCAGAGCACACAGAGCAGGCTCTTCTCCTTGTCCCCAAAGATCTTCTTTGGGGCCGATGCTGTGGCACAGTGGGTCAAGCCACAGCCTGCAGCACCAGCATTCCATAGCGGCACCAGTTCAAGTCCTGGCTGCTCCACTTCCAATCCAGCTCCCTGCTAATACATCTGGGAAAACAGCAGAGGATGGCCCAAGTGCTTGGACTCCTGAACCCACGTGGGAGACCCAGAAAATGCTCCTAGTTCCTGGCTTCTGCCTGACCAAGCCCTGGTCATCACAGCCATTTGGGGAGTGAACTAGCAGATAGAAGATCTCTGTGTTCATGTGTGTGTGTGTGTGTGTGTGTGTGTGTGTGTCTCCTTCTCTCTGTGTGTAACTCTGACTTCCAACTAAAAATACTATCTTCTTTGTTTCCTTGTGGGTCACACACTTATGCTTCTCAGAGCTCAGGAAGTACTGGAGACTGGCTTTTCTAGCAATGGACACAAGATTCTTCAAGTGAATATTGGTTTTCTTTCCTTTTTTTTAAAGATTTATTTATTTGTTTGAAAATCGGAGTTACACAGAGAAGGAGAGGTGGAGAGAGGGAGAGAGAGAGAGAGAGAGAGGGAGAGAGAGAGAGAGAGAGAGAGAAGTCTTCCATCTGCTGGTTAACTCCGCAATTGACCGCAACAACCAGAGCTGTGCTGGTGTGAAGCCAGGAGCCAAGAGATTCTTCCGGGTCTCCCATGTGGATGCAGGGACCCAAGGACTTGGGCCATCTTGCACTGCTTTCCCAGGCCATAGCAGAGAGTTGGATAGGAATTGGAGCAGCCGGGACTCGAACCGGTACCCATATGGGATGCCAGCACTGCATGCGGCCACTTCACCCACTGTACCACAGCGCTGGCCCTGAATATTGGTTTTCATGGAATTATGACGGTTCATTGTACACTGGACACTGGGCTTCTTCCCAGGAAATACAAAGACAGGGTGTGTAAAAGCTATGTCCACAGCAGATGGTGACTGGGTCCATATAATTCAGGCATATGAAGCAGATGAGTTCTTTTTGAAAGACTTACTTGTAGGATGTCTGAGTCCATTTTTCTAAGGACTATATCTGTGGTCTCACCAGCACTTGATGCAGAAATGTTACTCTGGAGCCAGTTCAGAGATCAGTGCTTCTCTGCATAGTGCTGCTGGCAAATTTACGAAGCCCTATGGGTTCTGGAGAATCATATATATATATATATATATATATATATATATATATGTATATATATATATATATATCACTCATTATACTATATATATATATATATATCTCACTCATTATACTAAGAACCAGGAAGACCTCATATAGAGTTGAAAAAAAAACCAATAGATGTCAACTCTACACTAGACAGAGATGTTGAAACTGTCTTACAAAAATTTTAAAGAAGTCAACACACAAAGATTTAATAAGCAATTAGGAACACTCTGAAAACAGATGAAAAAATAACATTTCAGTAAAGAAGTAGAAGTAGCAATATGTAGATTTTAGACTTGAAAAATAAAAAAGCAAAATATAAAATCTGGAAGCATGGGCTCAGAATCAGAAGAAGAAGGAAAGATGAACAAACCATGAATACATATCACCCCATCTGAACATGAGGAAAACAGATCTTTTTTTTTTTTTTTAAATAAATGCCTGAAGTGTCTGTGGCCTCAGGAACCCATGGGACTAACAACAAAAAGATCAACATCCACATCAGTAAGGTCCCAATAGGAGAAGAGAAAGAACAGGACTGAAAGAGCATTAATTTGGAAAAAGCTAGACACCTACAGACTGAGCATACCACACATGGGATAAACTAAAAAAAAAAAAAAAAAAAGTTGTACCTTATTCAAGGTCCATTTGGGGTACCATAAGAGAATATCACAGATTAAGAGCATAAAGAGTAGAATTTTATTTTCTTACAAATCTAGATGCCAGAAATCCAAGATCAGATTGCTGGCAGAGGAGGTTTCTGGAGGCATTTCTTCCTGGCTTGTAGATGGCTGCTTTCTCATTATGTCTTCATGGGGTCTTTCTTCTGTGCAGCCACAGAGAGAAAGGAAGAGGGATCTGGTGTCTCTTCCTCTTAAAATGACACCACTTCCATAGTCTAAGGGTTGCATCTTCTTTAGGATCTCATTCAACTTTGATTACTTCCTTATACAAACACAGTTGCATTGGGAGATTTGATCTCAACACATGAAGTTGAGGAAGAGGACATAATTTAGCCCATAATACCAAGAAATATCACAGTTGAAATTCTGAAGAATAAAGAATACACATATAGAGATGATCACTGTGCCGTAGTGGGCTATGCCTCCACTTGCCCATATAGGTGCTGGTTTGTGTCCCAGCTGCTTCACTTCCAATCCAGCTATCTGTGTATGACCTGGGAAAGTAATAGAAGACTGTCCAAGTTCTTAGACCCCTGCACCCACATGGGAGACCCAGAGGAAGCTTCTGGCTCCAGTCTTTGGGTTGGTCCAGCTCTGGCTACTGCAGCCACTTGGGGATTGAAGCGGTGGATGGCAGACCATTCTGTCTCTTCCTTTTCTTTCTATAACTCTGCTTCTCTAATAAATAAATAATTTTTTTAAAAAAATATACATATGTGCATATATATAATATATAGTATTGCTTAAAAGCAGCAATAAAGAAATGACATCTGTAAAAGGAAACTATTCAAATGACAATGTATTCCTTATCAGCAACCATGGAGGCCAGAAATAACCCCTGACAACATTTTTCAGATGATAAATAAAAAGAAGTGTCAAGGTGTAACTTTACATCCAGAGAAAATATCGTTCACAAATGGAGAAATCAAGATGTTTCTCAGATGAAAAAAAAAAAAAAAAAAAACTAAGAAATCTGTCCACAGCAGTCCTACCTAAAGGAATGGTTAAAAGAGGTTCTCTGAACAGAAAGGAGATAATAAAAGAAGGAACTGCAGAATATCAAAGAGGAGAGAGACCATGGTAAACAAAAATGTAGATAAATACCAAATTTTCCTTCTCCTTGTCAGTTTTCTCATCCAACTTTGATGGCTAAAGCAAGTCACAACACTGTCTAATATGGTATTAAATAAATTCCCAGGAATATTTAAGATCATTATGTTATAAATGAGTACAATAAAGGGGATATAAAGAAAAGCAATTTTTATTATTTAATCAACCACTAAAAATCAAAAATGTACAAACCAAAATTAATTCTAGAAAGTGATCACATGACCCACAGGAATTCAGAAGAAAAAAAAAACAGAAATCAAAAATGTAAACGGCAGGGGGTGGGCATTGTGGTGCAGCAGGAGGAGCCACCACCTGGGACATGCACAGCCCACATCAGAGTGCCTGGAGCTGATCCCTGCTCGTTAGCCTCCCAACAGGCTTGTTGGTAATGCACCTGGGAAGCAGCAGGTGACAGCTGAAGCATGTGGGTTCCTGCGACCCATACAAAGACCTGGATGAAGCTCCAAGCTCCTGATGTCCCCCTACCCAGCCTGGGTTGCTACAAGCATCTGAAGAATGAACCAGCATGTTCCTGTCTCTCTTCTCTGTCTCTGTCACTCCAGATTTCAAATAAATACATAAATCTTTTAAAATAGCAATAAAAAAATGACATTCTTAAGCCCTAACATACCAATAATTCCACTAAATGTAAATGGTCTAACTATACTAATTAAAGCATATAAATTATGATTTAATACAAAATTCACTTTAAACATAAAAATACAAGTGGTTAAAGTATGCAAAAAGATATACTATGGAAACAGTAATCAACAGAAATGTAGTGACATTTGTAAAATAAAATTGGATTGTGTAACTCATATAACACGAAAAAAATAACTCAAAGTGCATCATGATATAAATGTAACAGTTAAAACTATAAGACTATCTGGGGAAAAATAAGTATAAATATTCATGACCTTAGTTCAGACAATGTTTTCTTGGATATGACACTTGACATAACAGTCAAAGAAAAAAAACAGATAAGTTGCAATTTGTCAAAACAGTAAAAACTGTTGTACTTAAAGGATATTATCAAGAAAGTAAAAAGACAACACACAGAGAGGGGAAAAATGTTTGCAAATCATGTATGGATTTAGTATCCAGAATAGACTATATTCAGAGTATACAAAGAACTCTTACAATTTAACAATAGACAACATAATTTTAAAATGGACAATACTGAATAGACATTTCTTCAAAGAAGACATACAAATAGCCAAGAAGTACATGGAAAATGATTCTCAGTATCAGTAGTCATTAGGGAAATGCAAAACAAAACCACAATGAGATACTACTTCACACCAACTAGGAAGACTATAACAATAAAGACCAAAAATTTTTTAAAGTATTAGAAAAGAGATGAGGAAACCGGAACCCTTATACATTGTTGGTGGGAAAGTAAAATATTGTAGCCACTTTAGAAAAAAGTTTTATAGTTTCTCAAACAGTTAAATATGGTTGTCCAATTTCACCTCAATACCCAAGAGAACTAGCAATGTATGTGTACACACGAATGTTCTTAACAATGCTTTTTATAAGAGCTAAAAAGTAGAAACATTCCAAATGTCCATCATTCAAATAAATGATGAACCTACGAACAAATGTGGTAAATCCATACAATTCACTGCTAAAAAGGAAGGAGGTACTAAAACATGAATGAATCATGAATACATTATACTCAGTGATAAAAATCAGACATGAAAGTATATATCTCATATACTTCTATTTATATAAGATTGCTACAATAAGTAAAGCATTAGAGAAAGAAAATAAATTAGTGGATGCCAAGTGTTAGCAGGAGAGAAGAATGGTATGTGACCAATAAAGGAGTTGGTGTTATGAGAGGAAGTGATGAAAATATTATGGAATTAGATGGTGGTAATTGTTGCATACAATTAACTTTTGTGACTATACTAAAACTATTGGATTGTACAATCAAAAAGAGAATTTTATGTATGTAAATTATATAACAAATTTTAAGAAGAATTCTGGCATTGATATATTGTATCAGATAACATAGGCTTCAACACAAAGAAAATTACCAGAGATAGAGGGATACATTGTAATGATTAAAGGGTTAATCCACCAAAATGACAGCAATCCTACTGGCAAGTTGCCAAATGGGAGAAGCAACAAATCCACAATTATTTTTGTAGACTTCAACATTCCTCTTCAACAATTGATAGAAAAATTAAATAGAAATCAGCCAGAATGTGGAACTCAGCAACACCACTCAGCATTTATGGAATATTCCACACAACAAAAGAATATATGCTTCTTTGGGCCATCAAAGAAGGAGGTACCTTTCTCCCCATGTAGGATCTCTCTCCTTAACGTGCTGTACTATGTGAATTAATGGTATAACTAGTACTCAAACAGTACTTTACCCTTGTGTGTCTGTGTGGGTGCAAACTGTTGAAATCTTTACTTAGTATATACTAAACTGATCTTCTGTATATAAAGATAATTGAAAATGAATCTTGATGAAGAATGGGATGGGAGAGGGAGTGGGAAATGGGATGGTTGCAGGTGGTGGGAGGTTATGGGGGGAAAAGCCGCTATAATCCAAAAGTTGTACTTTGGAAATTTATATTTCTTAAATAAAAGTTAAAAAAATTAAAAAGGAATATATGCTTCTTTTGAGTGTCCACAGAATATACACAAAAATGGATCATAAAACAAATTTCAGGAAATGTAAAAGAAATTAAATCATACAGAATGTTTTCCAACTGCAACAGAATCAAACTAGAAGTCAGTAACACAAAAACAACAGAAAAGTGCCTATATACTTGGAAGCTAAACATGCTTATAAAAAAAAAAATCCATGGGCCAAGAGAAGTCTCAAGGGAAATAGAAGTCTCAAGGGAAATGAATAAAAAATATATTGAAGTAAATGAAAATCAAAGCACAATGTATCAAAATGTGTGGTACACAGCACACACAGCAAAAGACATATTGGGTGGGAAGTTGGCAGCATTAAAAGAAGGTATAGGAATGAAGAAATGTTCAAATCAAGAGCCTAAGCTCCCGCCTCACCAACCATGGAAAAAAAAAAAGAGCAAAATAAACACAAGGCAAACAGAACCTGGAAGCAACAAAGATGAGAGCGACAAGCAACAATGGAGAAAATCAGTGAAAACAAAGAGCTGGTTCCTTGAAGAGACTGAAAGGACTGACCAATCTCAATCAACACTGTCAAAACAAGAGAGAAGACACAAGGTACCAACATTAGGAACAAAGAAAGGGATACCACTGCAGACCTTGAGAACATCAAAAGTATAGTTAGAGGGGTCAGCATGGTGTGAGTTCAGCCACCACCTATGGAGCCAGATTCTCATATCAGAGCACCAATTCCAGTCCAGTCCAGCTCCCTGTTAATGCTTGGGCCCCTGTACCCAGGCTTCTGGCTTAAGCCTGGCCCAGCCCAGGTTTTGTGGACATTTGGGAAGTGAATCAGCAACAGAAGATGTTCGTTCTCCTTTTCTGTCTGCCTTTAAAATAAATAAATTTTTTTAAAAAAAAAAAGTATAAGAAGCTGTTATGAAAATTCTACACACACCAATTTGACAATTTATATGAAATGAACCAAGGCCAAAAAAAAAAAAAAAAACTTTCACAACTCATCCAGAATGAATTAGATCATTTGAATAGCCCTAAAGATATTAAGGAAATTGAATTTGTAATTCTAAACTCCCAAAAAAGACTTAACACCAATTCCAAAGGGTTACATACTCCATTATTCCATTTATATAATATTCTGAAAATAACAAAAATCACAGAAATGAATAAAAATTAGTGTTTGCTAGGGGTTCAGGAACGGGAGAGGGACAGGGGGATGATGACATATACAGAAGGGTAACACAGAAAACCTGGAAGTGGTGACAATGTTACTCTTGACTGTCAATATCCATAACTTGACTGTGATATGCAATATATTACCACTGAAAAAACTGTGTAAAACATGCATGGGATTTCTTACAATTGCAAGTGATTCTATACCATGAAATAATCAGAAGAATCTCAAAATAAAAATGCAATTAAAAATACTGGTCACCAAAGTAAAAGCAGCCAACTACTAATAGGAATATTGGCAAAACGTGTTTCACTCTTGTTAAAAATGAAATAAAGGCAAATATGAATCTAAAATCTACATGTCTGTGTCCAAATTAAACCCCAATTGTTCTGAGTGTGTTTTTAGCCATGTTCAATACAGATTTACAATATCTGGATCCCTTAGACTTCTGCATGTACTAACAGTGGTTTAATTAAGCTTCAAATCACTCCCTCTCTTCCTTTGTTAAATTATCAGAAACTAAAGAAACTAAACCTGTTTCCTAAATGACCTGCCATAAAATTATATGTGTAATATATTTTATCTGATGGCCCTATAATTAGAAAAACCACAACAAACCTGTTCCTTTGACACAAACCTCAAAATTATACATAATGGTAATAAGTCAAATGGGTTGATGGATTAGACTTTCTAAGGCAGAATCCTTGGGGAGTGACACATAGGCACACACACACACACACACACACACACAGAGAAACTTTCTCAGTTACTACCACTACCTGATTGCACTGCAGAGTTAACAAGAAGCTACTTCTCTCTCCATCTCATGCTTTTTTGTTGTTGTTGTTACAAAACACACCATTGGTCGGAATTACCTGGGAGACACCAAGGTTAGGGCAGTGAATGATCAACACCTTTCCTCTCTGATGTAAAGATTCAGAACAAGGCCTTTTGCTATATTTGTCTGTTTTCTGCTATTTTAACAAAATACCTGAAGATGGGTACCTTACAAAATTTATTTAGCTCACAGTTTTGGAGGCTGAATGTCCAAGATTGGGTGGCCTTACCTATTCAGCCTCTAGTGAGGGCCCCCTTAACTTTGCCACAACCTGGTGGTCATGTGAAAAGGGCCCGTGTGCATGGAGTGGCCTTGCTTTATAAGAACTTGCTCTCATGAAAATTCACTCCAGTAAACCAGTATTAAACCCTTCTAGGGGTGGTGCCCCCATGACCCAACAGCTTTCAAGGGCCTCACCTCGTAAAGGTTCTACCTGTCAACATCACTTCACTAGGAACCAAGCATCTAGCACATGAACTTTTGGACACTCATTTAAACCACATCCAAACCACAGCAGGTACTGGAGTTACCAACACAGCTCGTATGGGCATGCAAACACTTGAGATCCTAGAAGATTTTCTGAAAGTAAAGTTACCGTAGACTTAGCTGCAACCCACCTGAGTCGGTGAGTAAGGAATACTCACTTATTGGTGAGTAAGGAATATTTTGACTAGAAAATATAAACATATGGGATAACCACTGGGGTTCATAAATGAAGATATTTGCAGTGACTTGGAGAGGCTCTCTGTGTGAATCTCAGCTCTTCAAGATGGCAGAAGAAAACTTTAGATGATGAAAATGAGGCTGAGAGAGTGGAAAGATCACAGCACATAACCCACAACAGGTAGCACTGAGATGATTCTGCCCTGAAGGATGTGGCTCTCCTGAGGACCAATGGTATAACAACAGGGCAACTGCTTACTCAGTCCCTGCTGTATGCAAATTTGCCAGTGGAATGGCACTCAACTTCCTTTTCATCATTCAACATGGTCACAGATGTTGCAAAAGGGGGAAGGAGACTACAGGGTATTAATAGGCATAAAAAATTATAGACAAGTGAAGAAAAATAGAAACAGAGCTGATAAAATACACCAATTGAAAAGGAGACAAAATACACGTGTATGGCCCAGAGTAAGGTGAACACTTGGGCTAAGTGGAATTTAGTTCCACTCCATGTGAATTTAAGTTTAAGACCAAGTCCATTAGGAGAAATGCAAAACACGAATGCATTCTAACTGCTCTTGTCTATCTCTTTGCTCCACCAAACATATCAGCTTATTAATGGGTCGGAGAAACTTGGTATCGTGAAATTTTTCAGGACAGCACTAAACTGTCATTTCACAATTTCCCAAAACGTAAGAAACTCCATCTTGTCTGAGTTTGCACTCCAATGTTTCTTGCTCCAGTTAGTGACCACACACCCCTTTTCAAAATGCCTCAGACTAACACTCTTCCTATGGTTTCCTTAGAAATATAAACAATGATACAAAATTGAAAAGCCTGGGGCCAGTGCTGTGGCATAGCCAGTAAAGCCACCACCTGCAGTGCCAGCATCCCACATGGGCACTGGTTCTAGTCCCGGCTGCTCCACTTCCGATCCAGCTCTCTGCTCTGGCCTGGGAAAGCAGTAGAAGATGGCCCAAGTCTGTTGGGGTCTTAAGCCTGAGGCTGGCCCCTGACTAGCAGGGAACAGTACAAGCACTCCCCGATAAGGCAAATGGGAAAGGTAAGGTCGTCGACGGGTCAAGTACATAGCAAGCACCCGTGAGTGCTTCCTGAGAAGCAGGAACTACGTTATTGAGGAAGTGTACAGGCTTATAAGGCTTACAAAAGACATGCGCAGCAAGGGAGCCAATCAGCAAAAGGTCATGAAGGCGTGGGTGGGCCACACACAGGTGCTTCTTAAGCAAAGTAGAGGGATCATGCACTGTCCACGTGTCCGGAACTAAAGAGGACCTATCTCTGCCGGTTGTCCTATCTTACGTGGCTTAACCGCAGCAGCCGCAGACACGCCCCTTGAACATCCGCCAGGTGCCATATTGTAATGGAGGTTTTAGGCAATGTCCAATACAAGTCCTTGGGCCCCTGCACTCAAGTGGGAAACCAGGAAGAAGCTCCCGGCTCCTGGCTTTGGGTCAGCTCAGCTGTGGCCATTGGGGCCATTTGGGGAGTGAACCAGTGGATGGAAGACCTCTCTCCCTCCCTCTCTCTCTCCCTCCCTCCCATCCCCCCCACACTCTTTCTCTCTCCTCTCTCTGCCTCTGCCTCTTTGTAATGTTGCCTTTCAAATAAATAAATAAATATTGTTTTTAAAAAAAATTGACAAGCTGTTTGCTTCGCAAGACCTGAATTTCCCTGGGCTGGGGAAGAGAGAAGAGTATTCCCTAACTGGCAGCAGCCTGTACGTAGAATGGGTGAATGTCAGCCACACACAGTGACAGGAACAGTACTGGGGCACTTCCTCCAGCTACCCAACATTCAGACCGAGGCTGGAGATTTCTACATTTGACAATGTCTGCTCTAAGTCAGACTTGAAGCCCACCAGGTGCCAAAGACAATTGCAGAGAAATGCTCCTTAGCTCAGGGAGGAGCTCTGTACAGGACTACCACGGCACACTCATCAAGCAAGCGTTAATCTTCTATCAGTGCCTTCAGCTGCCTGTCCACTGCATGCCCACCACACTACTCCAAATATGGCCAGTTTCTCTAAAGCAAAACAAAGTAATGAACAGCAGACACGACGCACAGTCTCAAAACCACTTTCACTGAAGAATGTGCAAATTAGCCAATATTTGGGCAATAAGAATCTTATTCTTAAATAAGCAAACTTTTCAGGAGAAGGTGTATTTGTGCAAGCTGGAAACTGACACCAACCTGTGTTAGTTGTCTGTCAACCAATAACCTGGAAACATACATCTTAAACAAACAAGTACCTGTTACTTCGTGGTTTCCAAGAGTCCAGAACCCAGCAACAGCTCAGCTCGGTGCATCTGTTTCAGGGTCACTCACACGACTGTTGGCAGGCTTCGCGGACTTGCTCTCTGTTAGCTGAAGACATTCATTCCTGCCACGTAGACCTCTGCACGGGGCTTTTCCCAGCTTGGTTCCCCTACGTCAAGAGCTGCAAGAGCAAGTGAGAGAGGGAGCAACAGTGTGGAAGCTGGAGTTTTTGTAAGCTGCTCTCAGACACAATAGGTTCTCAAGTGTTCCCTGTTCTGTTCAGCAGAAGTCCTTAAGTGCAGCTGACACTCAAAGGGAGATGTTTATGGAAGAGCAGGGGTCACAGGGGGCAATCTCCGAAGCTGCCCAGCACGCAACGTAATTCCTCCTCCCCACCTTACACAATACTGTGACGACCCGTGCTCGTTCCTACCCCAGGTGAAACCATTTAGGGATAGGTCGCATTTTCCCTAAGTAAAAATACTCTGAGAACAAGCAAACACAACAGACGGCCTTGCCCCTAGAAGATGAGAGCATTCTCTAAAGCCACGTAGCCAGACTAGCCTCTTGCTCCTCATTTTCTCCCTGACCTTCCCCTCACAGTGCCCGCTAATCCTCTCCCTATCATGCCTAAACTCTGTTCAGTCATAACCCGTTTCTGTCTAGGGAGATTCTCCTCCAAATTGTCCATCCTACTCCCCAAAAACCTGTAGATCTCCTGGCCTCCTTTCACATTTTCACACAGTACAAGGACTTTGTCAAATATGTTCTCCCTTGTTACAGCAGGATAAACAATTTTTCTAAAAGACGCATCTTATGTATTTGAAAGGCAAGGTTACCAGGAATCAGGGTGTGGAGAGAGAGGTTCCATCCACTGGTTCATTCCCTAAATGACCCTAGTGGCCAGAGCTGGGCCAGACCAAGGCAGGAGCCTGGAACTCCATCCAAGCACTTGGGCCATCTTTTGCTACTTTCCCAGATGCTTTAGCAGGGAGCTAAAGTGAGGCAGCCAAGACTTTAAACAGCGCTTATAGAGGCCCAGGCCATGGCTCACTTGGTTAATCCTCTGCCTGCAGCGCCGGCATCCCATATGGGCACCGGGTTCTAGTCCCGGTTGCTCCTCTTCCAGTCCCGCTCTCTGCTGTGGCCCAGGAAGGCAGTGGAGGATGGCCGAAGGGCTGGGGCCCCTGCACCCGCATGGGAGACCAGGAAGAAGCATTTGGCTCCTGGCTTCCGATCAGTGCAGTGCTGGCCGTAGCGGCCATTTGGGGAGTGAACCAACAGAAGGAAGACCTTTCTCTCTGTCTCTCTCTTTCTCACTGTCTATAACTCTACCTATCAAATAATAATAAACAGCGCTTATATAGAATGCAGTGTCACAGTCAGTGGCTTAACTGTACCACAACACCAGCCCCAAGATTTAATAATAAGCTTGATTTTGCATGTTCAATAGATTGTTATGTGGGTCTTTAGAGAGGTCCAGACTCAACAATCTCAAGGGTAAAAATGATTATTTACATTTTCTATTACCCATGAATTGTTATGCACTGCCACTAGAGAATGATTATTTTAGTCAATCTATACCTAACTTAAAAATAAACAAATAAAATTATAGTTATATATTCAACTGTTATGGTAAATTCCCATTACTTAAAACTGTACATTTAATTAGACTTACTGATAGCAAAAGTGTATTTTTTTATATCACTCTGCTATCTCCTGCCCTTCCCTACCAGCCCCAAGACCAGGGCAGGTGTAAAACTGCTAACTGGCATCCTATATGGATGCTGGTTCATGTCCTGGCTGCTCCTTTTCCAATTCATGTCTCTGCTAATGGCCTGGAAAAGCAGTAGAAGATGGCCCAAGTGCTTGGGTCCCTGTACCCAAGTGGGAAACCTGGAAGAAGCTCCTGGCTCCTGGCTTCAGCCTGGCCCAGCCCCAGCCTTTGTGGCCATTTGGGAAGTGAACCAGTGGATGGAAGGCAGATAGAAGACCTCTGTCTGCTTCTCTCGGTCTCTCTTTCTATAATTTTGCCTCCCAAAAAATAAATAAATAAATAAATTTTTTAGAGGAATTGTTAAGCCCTCTTTTTCTGCACAGACAAAACTTTGCCTGGATTCATCACTCACAAGACGATACCTTTCACATTTCAAAATGTTGCCTTTGTGTTTCAATGTTTTTTAAGCTATTCTTTGATATATTTGGAATCTGTGACTTTTTTATTTTGGGATGAAAAATAAAACATCAAGCTCTGTTTTCTGTATTTGGTGTCAAAAGGCAATCCTCCAGTGACTCCAGCATTTATCTCTACAGAACTTGAATGGAACGGGAGTGTTTTGTGGGGTGAGATTTCCTTTGGTCATTGTTAGCTTATCAAGATTAGATATTTTACTCATGTGAAAATGGCCATCAATTTTCAGAATGATAACTTGAATGTGGACTCTAAAAATCATCTAACTTCCTTCAGACGGCTTCTTAGTTTTAAGATGTGTTTCAGAATCTTCATCTTAACAGCATGTTTTCTTGTACCCAATCTCTGTCCTCGTTCCAAGCTAGAGTGTTCGGTGGTAATGATGGAGAAAATGGTTGTAATACATAAGCAAGCCATCCTTACTTGCACTGCTTGTCTTCTAATGATGATTAATGCTGCTTATCTAGTGCTCAACTGAATTTATGTGTTTTAAAATTCGGTTATTATTCAAACAGCCACATAGCCCACCACTGTAAGATTGGACCCATGAAATTAGCCATAGGACATGGGAAAATGTTTGTCCATAGATGATTGAGCATTAAAAAGAAAAGACAATTTTGGGGCCTGCGCTGTGGTACAGAGGCTTAAAGCCCTGGCCTGAAGCACCGGCATCCCATATGGGCACCGGTTCTAGTCCCGGCTGCTCCTCTTCCAATCCAGCTCTCTGCTATGGCCTGGGAAAGCAGTAGAAGATGGCCCAAGTCCTTGGGCCCCTGCACCCATGGGGGAGACCTGGCCTCGGATCCACGCAGCTCTGGCCATTGCAGTCAGCTGGGAAGTGAATCAGCAGATGGAAGATCTCTCTCTCTGTCTCTACCTCTCTCTGTCAATCTGTCTTTAAAATAAATAAAATAAGTCTTTAAAAAAGAAAAAAATGAAAAAAAAAATCTTGCAAATGTAACCTTTTTAAAAAGATTTACTTATTTATTTAAAACACAGAGTGATGGGATGATGGTGGGGTTGGGGGGGAGGGTAATTTCCATCTCTTGGCTCACTACTCAAATGGCCACAACAGCTAGCGCTAAGCCAGAAGCCAAGTCCTCCACCAGGGTTTCCCGCATGGGTGGCAGGGGCCCAAGGAATTGAGCCAGAATCTACTGTTTTCCCAGCACATGAACTGGACTGGAAACTCAGATGTCAGTACTTGAACCCATACTCCAGTATGGGGTGCCCATGTCACAAATGGCAGCTTAACCTGCTACCCAAAATTTAACTTGAAAAATTCATGTAGGCAAATGGAAACCTGGTTATTTATCTTAGAGTGAGGAGTTTTTGATTAAATAAACATGAAAGAGAAAGGCTTTCCTGTGTTAGTACCATGTTAGAATTTCCTAAGATAATTTCCTTTTCATTTTAGATCAAAACCATGGTCTTACAGCTTGGAATACAAACCCATTTGAGACTTTGGGACTCAGCCAATCCTTTTAATGAAAATCACTATATTTCCTCAAGTCACAGGGTATTTTAGTCCTTGCATTCGAATGAGTAATTAGTACCACTACCAACCCATTAATCACATATATTGCTGCTTTAATAAGTAATTTTTCTATGAATACAGCTTAAAGATTATGATTGAAACGAGAATGGCCCTGCTTTATCAGTTTATTGATGTTCTTGATGAATTAATTCAGGCCCCATGTTTTTACATATTTGGACTTGGTTTCACAAAATAAATTATGCCATTTTTCATAAATGTTCGTAGTCTTTCTAATGTTCAACATTCAATCTGATCAAGCATTACAATATGAAATATGAAGATCCAGTGAAAAGTCTGCTATCAACATGTAATGAGATCAGTTATTTTACATATATTAATCTTGATTTGCATGAGAAAGGATCACTTGTTGATTTATAAATACACCTCTAGATAATGAGTTTCATAGATATTAAATGTTCGTGTGCAGGCCCATCTCGCGGGGATGCTGAGGCTGGGCTGCTGGTTAAGGGAGCTTGGGCCAGGCCTTGGTATCCGGGCTAATGCTGGGCTCCATTTTGGCACCAACGTGCCCAGGAAAGCAGGTGCAATGAGCCAGAGTCAAAGCCAGAGCAAGGACCAAGAGACACCGCTTCCTACTTGGGCCATGTGGCCATTGATCCTAAAAGTTGTGTCCTCAAAGCTGTCAAACCTGGCACTGAGCAGAACGCTGTGACAGACTGACAGCTGAAGCTGTAAATGTAGCTATTGCCCCACCTCGGCCTGAAAGAGAGGCTAAGACAGAGCTCTTTTGGTACCTTTCCAAGGTCCTAGAGCTCAGGAAAACTGACGTGGTTTTGGATAAGGGTGCTGGATCTCCGGAGAAGGTAGTGAAGCTCTTGGCCTCTAAACGCCAGATGAAATCTTAGAGAAATTAAAACAGGGTGCTGAAAAAAAGTAAAAGCAAGAAATGAAAAAGTCGGTCATCATTGAGAAATGTACTGCTAATGATGAACAGGCTATTAAACAGGAAAATAGGTTTAAATGCACAGAAGAACATGAGAGAAAATGTATTTTTGTATATATTTAAATATAAATAAGACTCAGAAAAAAGGAGAAGTTTTAAAATTACTATGCATTGAATAGGTTCTAAAATTCTCTAAACGACCTTGAACAAATTACTCTGACTTCATGGCACCATCAAATAACAGTGGAAAAATATTCAAGAGGACCTGGTATTACCTTTTCATTCTGCAATGGGGCCTCAGGTACCCACAAGTGACTGATTCAAAGTTGCAGCATGCAAAATGGCACTCAAGTCCATGTCCTTCCACTCCTGGTTGGAAGCTAAAATGGTACCTCCATAGCAAGTCCAAAATCCTGGGGCAGGAAAACCAATCACACTGCTCTGAACTCTTACCTGGCTCCTGGCTCCTGGCTTCAGATCAACCAAGCTCTGGCCATTGCAGCCATATGGGGAGTGGACCAGCAGATAGAAGATCTCTCTGTCCATAACTCTGCCTTTCAAATAAATAAATCGAGAGAGAGAGAAAGAGAGAGAGAGAGAGAGGTAATGGAATTTCATTAAAATCTCTTTGCAGGGCAGGTATCATGGCATACCAAGTTATGTTGCTGCTTTGGAATGCCCATATCCCATATCAGAGTGCCTAGGACTGAGTCCCAACTACACTGCTTCCCATCCAGCTTCCTGCTAATGTACATACTGGGAAGACAACAGATGATATACCAAGTATTTGAGTCCCTGCCACCCCTGTGAGAGACCTGGATGGAGTTTCTGGCTTCTGGCTCCTGGCTTTGGTCTGGCCCAGCTCTGACTATTGCGGCCATTTGGGGAGTGAACTAGCAGGTGGAAGACCTCTCTGTATGTGTCTCTCCCTCTCTCTGTCTATAACTCTATCTCTCAGATAAATAAGTCTTTTTAAAAATCCCTTTCTGATGCAAATTCCCAAATGAATTTACTTATCCAAATCATAACCATTAATCTAAATCACTAATTTTATCCTGTTGATTTTTGAAATGTTTTGATTGACAAAAAGTGCATTATGGTATACAATATGATGTTTGGAAACCTACATGCATTGTGGAATGGCTAAACCAAGATAATTAACACACATCTTGGCTCATATATTTATCTTCTTTTGTGATGAGAACAGTTAAAGTATACTCAGCAATTTTCAAGTGTACAATGCATTGTTATTAACCATAGTCACCATTATGTATAACAGACATCTGCAATTTATTCCTCCTGTCTCAGTGAAATTTTGTACTTTGCCTGACATCTCCCCAGCCTCCAGCACCCAAAGCCTCTTATAATCACTACTCTCCTCTTTACTTCTGTAAACTATGACTTTTTAAAATTCTACAAACAAGTGAGATCACACAGGTTTTGTCTTTCTGTGCCTTCCTTATTAAACCTAACATCATATCCCCCTACACAGCAGACTCATAGAATAGCAGATGTCCTAAACAGCACTCTGGCCTCAGAATTAGCCCTTAAGGGATTTGGATCTGGCTGAAAAGCCCATGAGAGTATTTCAGGCATGGATAGCCAAGACACTCTGACAAAAACAAAAACAAAAAAAAATGATCTAAATGAAAGATCTCTGTGAATGAGATCCCAGTGGAAAGAATGGACCATCAAAGAAGGAGGTACCTTTCTCTGAAGGAAGGAGAGAACTTGCATTTTGACTATGACCTTGTCTAAATAAGACAGGAGTTGGCGAACTCAAGAGGCTTCCATAGCCTTGGCAGCTCATGACATCATCAATAAGATTGTCAATTGCTAAATCAACAACAGGAGCCACTGTGAACTTACTACCCATGTAGGATTTCTGTCCTTCATGTGTTGTACTATGTGAATTAACAGTATAACTAGTACTCAAACGGTACTTTACACTTTGTATATATGTGTATCTGTGTGGGTGCAAACTGTTGAAATCTTTACTTAGTATATACTAAACTGATCTTCTGTATATAAAGATAATTGAAAATGAATCTTGATGAAGAATGGGATGGGAGAGGGAGTGAGAGATGGGGTGGTTGCAGGTGGGAGGGAGGTTATGGGGGGGAAAAGCTGCTATAATCCAAAAGTTGTAGTTTGGAAATTTATATTTCTTAAATAAAAGTTAAAAAAAAAGTTTTAAAAAAGTTAAAAAAAATCATATCCCCCAGGGTTCAGTTACATTGTTGCAAATGCCATGATTTCCTTCCTTTTTAAGGGTGAATTATAGTCTACTTTGTGCATGTATCACAATTTTCTTGTATTTTTTAAAATTTATGTATCTATTTGAAAGGCAAATAGAGTACAGAGAAGCAGAGGCAGAGAAAGAGAATTCTTCCATCCTCTGGTTCACTCCCCAAATATTCGCAACGGCCAGAGCTGAGCTGATCCAAAACAAGGAGTCAGGAGTTTCTTCCAGGTCTCCCACACGGGTGCAGAGGCCCAAGCACTTGGGCCATCGTCTACTGTCTTCCTAGATCATAGCAGAGAGCTGGACTGGAAGTGGAGCAGCTGGGACTTGAACTAGTGCCCATAGGGGATACAGGTGCTGCAGATGAGACTTAGCCCACTACGCCACAGCACTGGCCCACACAATTTTCTTGATCCATTCATCTGTTGATGGACTTTTATGTTGCTTTTGTAACTTGGCTATCCTGAATAGTACTTCAGTGAACATGGGAATGCAGAAAGCTCTTCAACACACATATTTCATCTGCTTTTGATTTATGTTCAAGTTGCGGCACTTTTGCTTCCTATCCAGCTCCCTGTTAATGTGCCTAGGAAAGCAATGGAAGCTGGCCCAAGTACTTGGGTCCCTGCACTCACATGGAAGACCTGGAAGAAGCTCCTGGCTCCTGCAATCATTTGGGGAGTAAACCAGCAGATGGAATATTCTCTCTCTGTCTCTCCCTCTCTGTAAGCGTGCCTTTCAAATAAATAAATATTTTTAAAAAGAAGGAAGGAAGGAAGGAAGAGAGGGAGGGATGAAGGGAGGGATGGAGGGAGGGATGAAGGGAAGAAGGGAGGGAGGGAAGAAAAGCGCAGGATTGGATGGCTCCACAGCTGAGTGAGTGAAGGGCAGGTAATACCTTTATGTTCTTAAAACTGTATGCATGAAATACTTTAAATCTGTTCTCTTTATGTAAATAAATAAATGCATTTATTTTAAAAAAAACATGAACATGTTAATAATAAAGACAGCTGCTCCTTGGAGCGCAGCCAGGAAGGGTGTGCAGCCAGGGTTGGGGAGGTGGTTCTTACCGCTTATTTCAAACACTTTTTTGATTGTCTACATATTTTTCCTCAAGGTTTCACAAACTTCAAGTTTTAAAAAATAATTTTAGTGGCCAGTGCTAAGCCTGCATTTGCAGCACCAGCATCACATACGGGTGCCAGCTTGTGTCCCAGCTCCCGGCTACTCGTCTTCTGTTTTTTGTTTTTTTTTTTTTTGAAAGACAGAGTTACAGAGAAACACACAGAGAGAGGTCTTCCATCCACTGGTTCACTCCCCAGATGGCCGCAACGGCTGGAACTGTGCCAGTCCGAAGCCAGGAGCCAGGAGCTTCTTCCGTGTCTCCCACATGGGTGCAGGGGCCCAAGGACTTCAGTCATCTTCTACTGCTTTCCCAGGCCATAGCAGAGGGCTGGGTTGGAAGAGGAGCAGCTGGGACTAGAACCAGTGCCCATATGGGATGCTGGCACTTCAGGCCGGGGCATTAACCCACTGAGCCACAGCACCGGCCCCATGCTCTTCTTCTGATGTCTCTCTCTCTTTCTCTCTCTTTGTATACCTCTGCCTATCTATAACTCTGCCTTTCAAATAAATAAATAAATCTTTAAAAATAAGTAAATAAAGTTAATTGCAAATGGGTCTTAGTGGATAATGGGACTGGGAATGGGAGAGGGAGGAGATGGAGGGGTGGGAGGGCAGGTATGGTGGGAAGAATTGCTATATTCCTAAAGTTGTACTTATGAAATGCATGAAGGTTGTATTCCTTAAAAAAAATAGTGCTCAGAGCATTTATCACATCATGTTTACTACTTCTTTATTCATGGATCCAATTCAGAGTTCCTGGAGAGACCTCATTATTAGTTTTGTGCTAAATATTACCTAAAGGTTTTGATTTTGTTATCTATTTGCTGTGTTTTTGTATGAGGGTTTTGAAACAATGACAAATCACATTTCTCAGCTGCAATCTTCCTTTCACAATATATTTTTAAGTGAAGAAAGTAACTTAGAAACAGTATGAACAATGGGATCAGCAGGACACCAATTTCTTTAAGGAGCTTAGATAATCTGTATGTAAGTACCCCTCTCTATCCAACTCTGGTATTGAGTTTGCACAGCAAGTTCAAAGAACAAGAGATTCTGTGCTATCCAAAATCTATTTGATTCTTCGACTTCAGATAGGAAGTAGCACCAGGCTTCTGAGTGAATGAACTATCAGAAAATGAATTCAGATCTATTCATCTCCCAAGTTCAAATAGCAAAATTTACAACTTAATTATGTGGTGGATGTTATGTCTTAATTAACACTCAAGATGAAATTTCAGGAGACTGCAGGATTTTTTCTTTCTTCCTTATTTCCTTCTGCCATCCAGAAATTTTCTAAATGAAATTTAAGAGCTTATTTTGTTTTAAGAAAATAACTTATGTGATTAAGGACTCACACTTTAACATCTCTTTCCAGAAATAAAGATCTAAATCAATATCAATAAAGATCTAAATCAGTATCCATGTGAACTGTGTGACTGGCCATCAGATTTTGTGCTTTAAACATACAAGTATTGGCTAGTGAGAGACACCTGCTAAAAACTGAGTTTTGCAATCCTCTGAATAAAAGGGAATTATTCTAAAACACATGTTTGCTAACAGGAACAAACCATTCTATACAACACCAATTAAAATGCATCATATTTTTACTTACTCTATTAGATAACTTAATTTGTGGAAGAAGAAATTCTGTAATAAAATAGAGAGTAAGATTATTTTTCTCCTAATGACTATGTTTTTTAATCAGGTCACTGTGGATTCAATAAAACCAATCTATTTTTGTTCTGTCTGCTTTGCTGAGATCAATTCTTCAATTGCAAAAGCAATAAACAAAATAAATTTAAATGTCTGAGTTAAAATCAATATAATTTATTCCAGGATTCATTCCCATTTTCTTGAAATGATGGACCTAAGGTATTTGGAGAATCTCTGCACATCCGCCAATATGAAAATAAAAATAAAGTTTAGCCTAAAGATATCAATATAAGTACAGTAGTGGCAGAAAAAAACAGTGAGGCATTTATTGAGTGGCTATACTTCTCAGGTTATTATGAGAGAGAGCAGAAATGCAAATGTCTGAGACATGAATGTATAAGACATTTTTCATATGTCCCAAAAGCTGACACCATAAGTAACTCAGATGGTGTTTGGTTTGGATGCAAGTCTGGATTTACTCCAAAGGTCCATGTGTTAAAGGCTCAGTCTACAGAGTTTTGTAGTAATAGACTCATGACAGACATTAATCCAATTATGGTGTTTGTAGTGGGGCCTTGGAAAGTGATTCAGTTGGCTGAAGCCACTTAGATGGAGCCTCTGTGATCAAAACTTGGCGGCTTTAGGCAGAGGGACCTCTAGGCACAGAGGATGACGTTGCTGCCTCTCACTGCTTCCAGGCCGGCCACCGGATCCTCCTGCTGCACCTGTTCTGCCATCCACTGCCCTCCTCAGGTGCCAGATTAAAGGCTTTGCCTGATTCTGGACTGTCAGCTTCTAAAACCACAGCCAAATCTTCTTCCTTCCTAGACAAGTTCTCTTGGATAATGTGGTTGCAGTAATGAAAAGTCGACTAACAGAGGTGGAGTGTTTACACAGAAATGCAACACCTGGGTCTTGGGGCAGTTCAGTGTGATGACGATCCTAGTGAATCCTGTCCCCTCAGCCCATGCTCTATTGCCATTCTTCTCATTAAGAGACCAAATTACTTCTCTAACTCATTTAGAACTTTTTTTGCTGGCTTTTTGTCTTTCTCCAAGCAACAGAATCTGGACAAAAATGTTTTGGGGGTGTATCTCCAAACCTGGGCTTTTAGAGGCTTGGCAGCTTTTGTTCTCACCCTCAGCAACTCTGAGGCCACAATGGCTGAACAAGATTACCACGAAACGACTCATGGTGAGAGAGGCCAGGCACATCCACTAGCACCATCACTGGACTCTTAGAACTGTAATGTGGGACTGCAATGGTTGAAAGTCCTGAGTTTGGAGTCAAGTCATATTCAAATCACACCAATTGATAAGAAACAAACCAGAGAAAAATGGGAGGGAACAGCATGCTAGCAATAAACATGGAAGCTGTGATGTGGGATCAGGCCCTTACACTGGAGGAGAGGGGTGGGGAACAAGGGGGAGCAGAACAAGAACAGGGCAAGAGGACAGTGCTTGGCTAATGCTGATGTCCAAGAAGTAAGTGCTGGAAATATTTTCTCGGATCTTATACACCATGGTCTGTTAGGTTTCAAATAGGGAAGATTTTCTTCATTTTTAACATTATGCAGAGAAACAAAAGACACGACTATATATAATTCAAATAACAAAGCAGTAAACTCTCCCTTGTACTCCTGCTTAAGGCTGACTTGCTGTTATAGTCATGTTGTTCCTCAACTGAAAAACAAAATCTGCATGAGTTTTAGTGCATGGCCCCACATTTGACAAGCGAAGCTTCACTGCTGAGAATAACCTATCTTCAGAGTAGCTTATTTTTCCCCCAGAAATCCCCGTCTCTGTAGCTAAATGCAGTTCAAACCTGGGTCCCATGATCAGGAATTTTGAAGGAGCTGTTCATGGTCAGAAACTCCAAGGAAAAAGCAGAACCGAGCAACAAACTAATCGCTCCTCACACTCTGCTGTTGAAACAGTGGTAGATTTTACAGCTAATAACGCATTAAATGGAATCTCTGAGACTTTTCATATTGAAAGTAATTGCAAATTGAATTTGCTGAAACAATAACTTAAAGAGGCAAGACTTGAATGTTGTCGGAGCAAATCAAATGATGAGGCGGAATTTAAACAGCCACTGAAACAAGTGTCTCTGAGTCCATTATCGATCTGCCGGGAACAGCTACTGTGGCCCGGAGCTCTGCTCGGCAAGTAGAATTATCACACATTGATTATTCATCATGGAGTCAAGCTGGAGTTCTCCGACTCGGGTGGGCTGGTCATTTACACGTCAACACTTTGACTCTTAATAACAGTGAGCCTGCTTCGAAAGCAGCACACAGAGCTTTCAGCTGGGTTCAGAGGCTGGGGCTGGCCCACTTTCAGGAGAGATTAGAAAGGAGGCTGGCCTGGTGACACAGCAGGTTAAGCTGCTATATGCATGTGACACAGGCATCCCAAATGATGGCTGGTTCAAGTCTTGGCTGCTCCACTTCAGATCCAGCATTCCTGCTGATGTGCCTGGGAAAGCAATGGAAACTATCTCAGGTAGCTGGGGCCCTGTCACCTATGTGGGAGACCTGCATGAAGTTCCAGTCTCTCTTGGCTACAGCCTGGTCTGGCCTCTGCTATTAAGCACTTGGTGATGAACCAGTAGATGCATCTCTGTGTGTGTATGTGTGTGTATGTGTGTGTCTTTCGCTCACTTGCACTCTCTCTCTCTTTCTCTCTCTCACTCTGCCTTTCAAATAAATCTTAAAAAAGAAGAAAGACCACCTCAAAGAGTTAGCCCTTTACAAATGCTGTTCTAAAGATGATGACTGAACTTGTTCATGAGGCTGCCCTGTCAAAGTGGTGCCAAAGACCAGATGGCTTGTGCAAAAGAAATTTATTCTCTCGCAGTTCTGGAGGCCACAAGTCCAAGTTATAGGTGCCAACAGAGGTGGTTCCTTCTGAGGGCTGTGAGACAGAATCTGTCTCATGAGGCTTTCCCAGTCACTAGTGTTTTTGCTGATCGATCATCGTACCTTGCTTATAGAAGTTATACCCTTCTGTCTGCCTTCATGTTCACATGGTGTTCGCCATGTGTGTCTCTGTGTGCAAACTTCCATTTTATGAGAACACTGTCACACTGGATTAGAACCCATCCTAAAGACCTAATTTTAAGCAGATTTATTTTAACCTGTAGATTACCCCTTATTTCCAAATAAGATTACATATGATGTGCTGGGGGTTAGAACTTCAACCTAACCAACAGCAGTGATATGTCAAACATACCCCATATATCAACGCAACTTATAACCCTATACCAACAAAACACATAAAGTTGATACCAAAAGTATAAGAAATCACTTAGCGCAATAACTTCCCCTTATTGCCAAGGGTACATTCCAAGAACCCCACGTCTCATGGCCGGCGCCGTGGCTCAACAGGCTAATCCTCCGCCTTGCGGCGCCGGCACACCGGGTTCTAGTCCCGGTCGGGCCGCTGGATTCTGTCCCGGTTGCCCCTCTTCCAGGCCAGCTCTCTGTTGTGGCCAGGGAGTGCAGTGGAGGATGGCCCAGGTGCTTGGGCCTTGCACCCCATGGGAGACCAGGAGAAGCACCTGACTCCTGCCATTGGATCAACGTGGTGTGCCGGCTGCAGCGCGCCGGCCGTGGCGGCCATTGGAGGGTGAACCAACGGCAAAAGGAAGACCTTTCTCTCTGTCTCTCTCTCACTGTCCGCTCTGCCTGTAAAAAAAAAAAAAAAAAAAAAAACAACCCCACGTCTCAAATCAAGGGTGTACCAGGTCCTATATTATCATCTATACCTATATTAAAGTTTAATTTATAAATCAGGCACAGCAGTAGATTACAAATAATAATTAATAGTAAAAAAGGACATAATAATAAGCATACTAAAAGTAATATGAATGCAGTCTCCCTCTTGTGAAAGAGTCAAGACAAATATTAATATTTTCAGAGCACTATGGGCAAACAACCTGCAGAGAAGCAAAGGATCTGTAATTCTCTGACTGGGCTATACCTCACGGTATTCTGGGAGTTTTTAAAAAGTGGTCAGTGCTGGGTCCTGCCTGCCGTGATATGATTCAGTTAGTCTGGGTTAGGGCTCAGGCCTAGGTATTTTCAAGAAGCATCGCAGGTGATTTCAAAGTACAGGCGGGGCTGAGAACCATTCATTAAACATCTACTCATCAGAACAGATAGTAATAGGGCCTCATTCAGAGGGATGACAATCCTCATTCAGCGTGATACTGTGAAATATATCAATTACTCTAAGCTCCAGAGAAACAGAGACTGGGTGTACATTGACAAGCACTGTGTCCCTGTGATTGAACATAGCAACTGGACTTCAGTGGCTGCCCCATAAATGTCGATAAGAGAAAAAAACAATGTGTATGTGAGTAAATTCAGTCACCTCAAGTTCATTGGGTGTCTGCTCCGCGTTAAGAATCAAATTAAGCACTGGGGAGCTGCAGATAGTTTCTTAGTAAGGAAGGAGTGAATGAATGCACAAATTAAGGTGTTTATATTCAGCATACCCTCTAGTGCACTGATGAAGTCTAATGAGATGTTACAATATAAGACTTAATATTTTCAAAATGCTGGAATAAATCCATACTAGAAAAAATATTTTTAGATCAACTAAACAGTGAGCTGGCATTGTTGTAGAGTAGGTTAAGCCACTGCTTGGAACGCCTGCATCCCATTACAGCTAGGTTCCCATACCATCTTCTCAGCTTCCAATCCAGCTCCCTACTAATGCACCTGGGGAGCAGTGGAAGATGGCTCAAGTACTTGAGTCCTTGCAGTCACATAGGAGACATAAGTGGAGCTCCTGGCTCCTGACTCCCAGCACCTGACTCAGCCTGGCAGTTGCAGACATTTGGGGAGTGAACCAGATGATCTCTCAGTGTCTTTGTTTCAGTCTCTCATTCTCTTTCTGCCATTCTACTGCCTTTTAAAAAGAGTTACACAAAGAGAGAAGAGGCACAGAGGGAGAAGTCTTCCATCCACTGGTTCATTCCCCCAGATGGCTGCAATGGCCAGAGCTGTGCCAACCTGAAGCCAGGATCCAGGAGCTTCTTTTGGATCTCCTACACATGAAGTTCACATCCGTCCTCTACTGCTTTCCCAGGCCATAGCAGAGAGCTGGATCGAAAGTGGAGCAGCTGGGACTTGAACTGGTGCCCACATGGGATGCTGGCACTGCAGGCAGCAGCTTTACCCACTACACCACAACACAGGCACCTCTGCTGCTTTCAAGTAAGTAAATAAATGAATCTTTCTTTTTAAAATATCAACTAAACAGCATGCTCTTTTCCTAGAAATAATTTTTATTGTAATAATTCTTACATAACTAAGATCTTAGAACCATCATTTTTTTTTTGACAGGCAGAGTGGACAGTGAGAGAGAGAGAGACAGAGAGAAAGGTCTTCCTTTTGCCATTGGTTCACCCTCCAATGGCCGCCACGGCCGGTGTGCTGCAGCTGGCACACCACTTTGATCCAATGGCAGGAGTCAGGTGCTTCTCTTGGTCTCCCATGGGGTGCAAGGCCCAAGCACTTGGGCCATCCTCCACTGCACTCCTGGGCCACAGCAGAGAGCTGGCCTGGAAGAAGGGCAACCGGGACAGAATCTGGTGCCCGGACCAGGACTAGAACCCAGTGTGCCGGCACTGGTAGGCGGAGGATTAGCCTGTTGAACCACAGCGCCGAACCATCATTTTTTAAATTGGGCATAAAGATGCTTATCTAACAGACCAGGAACCCATTGTGGACACATTTCAGGGTCCTACAGACTATTCAAGAGTGTCACAAGTCTGTGGGACAAACAGATGGACAGTGCCTGCACACAGTGATAGACATCAGAGTCACTGAATGCTTGCATTTGAAATAACACAAATCGGAAGTCACTGCCAATTAAATTATGCATTTTCAGATGCAGGTGTCAGGATTTATCCTCCACAGAGTTAAACAGAGGTTCAATAGCAGAAAGATATGAGAACTTACCCATAGATTTTTGAACAGCTTGAAAACTGGACTGTGTGTTCTTAGCCTAGGGAAAAATAAAGCTGCATTTGCACACTTTTGTTTCCTACAAGCTCTAGAAGAGCATGGACACCATCACTCACTTGCTTGTTTATACACCCATCTGCTATAAGCAAACAAGACACTGCAACAGAAATCACAAAAAGGGTCCTCCCTCCTGGGCAAATTACACAGCAGGTGTCCCTCTTAGGACTGGTACAGGCCCAGACCAGGATTCACACTCCCACAGTTTCAGTGTCCTGACCCTTCAGATGTCTTTGTACAGAATGCTAAATACCATGTACTACCTCCCTGTCTCCAGCAAATATTTGTAAGGTCTTCTGGCCGGCGCCCCGGCTCACTAGGCTAATCCTCCGCCTTGCAGCGCCGGCACACCAGGTTCTAATCCTGGTCAGGGCACCAGATTCTGTCCCAGTTGCCCCTCTTCCAGGCCAGCTCTCTGCTGTGGCCAGGGCGCACAGTGGAGGATGGCCCAAGTGCTTGGGCCCTGCACCCCATGGGAGACCAGGAGAAGCACCTGGCTCCCGCCATCGGATCAGCACAGTGCGCCAGCCACAGTGTGCTGGCCGTGGCGGCCATTGGAGGGTGAACCAACGGCTAAAGGAAGATCTTTATCTCTGTCTCTCTATCACTGTCCACTCTGCCTGTCAAAAAATAAAAAATAAAAATAAATAAATAAATAAAATAATAATAAAAAAAGGTCTTCTATGTGCCAGACCTGTATTAGACCCTGGAAATACAAAAATCAGTAAGATAGAATCCTGTCCCATATGAAATTCACATCCACTGGTGCAGACACAAATCAAATGAATAACTTTAGGGGCCAGCACTGTGGCACAGCGGGTTAAAGCCCTGGCCTGAAGCACTGGCATCCCGTATGGGCACCGGTTCTAGTCTGGCTGCTCCACTTCCGATCCAGCTCTCTGCTGTGGCCTGGGATAGTGGTAGAAGATGGCCCGAGTGCTTGGGCCCCTGCACCCATGGGGGAGACCTGGAAGAAGCTCCTGGCCTCGGATCGGCGCAGCTCTGGCCGTTGTAGTCAGCTGGGGAGTGAATCAGCGAATGGAAGACCTCTCTCTCTCTCTGTCTCTACCTCTCTCTGTCACTCTTTCAAATAAATAAATTAAATCTTTTAAAAAATGAATAACTTCAGGATACTGCAAATTGTGAAGGCAAGAGGAACATGTGCAGGGCACCCTAGTTTTCAGAGGGGAAGGAATTGTAGAAAAGAGTTTTGGAGGAGGATGGGTAGGACGTTATCACACAGTTGAAAACAAACAAAAAAAGAGCTAACATTGAGTGCCAAAATGTGATCACAGTAAGGTGTGGTGGGGGGAAGCAAAACATCTTAGAGAGCCAAAAAGAAGAGTGAGTGGAATTAAAATAGTGAACCAAAAATGAGTCTAAAAATGTGCATTGGCACTAGACTACTCACATTAGCTATATAATAGATGCAGATGGATCATTTCATTCGTGATGCAGCCAAAGATGTGGACAATCAGGGTAGACCTAGGCAGTGAGGAGACCTAAGGCAGCCAAGAGTCAGGAAAGACCCGCTGGTGTTTGGCCCTGGACAATGGATATTTCCTGCAGCACTTGTCTTCTACCTTTCTCCCACACTATCTTCAAGGGCCGTTTCTATGAAGCACTTGTTTTATCAGATGAACTGACTTCCACATTTCCCATGTTAGACATGATGCGCCGCCTAACATTTCAGTCGGGGAGGGCCTGAATATACAACGGTGACTCCCTAAGAGTATAAGGGAGCTGAAAAATCCCTATCACCTAGTGAGTGACCTTGTAGCTCTCATGGTATCTCAGGTAAGTGCTCAGCTCTTTCTGCTATTCAACCTCTGGTTAAGTAACTCTGTGGAGGATAATGTAGATAAACCTACCATGTTGCCAGCTGTATAAAAGTATAGTACATACAATTAAGTATAGTACATAATGCTTAATGATGATAAATGACTGTTACTGGTTTATCTACCTACTGTAATATACTTTTTATCATTGTTTAAGAGTGTACTTTGGCTTTTAAAGAATAATCTTCCAGGGTCAGCGCTGTGGCGCAGTGGATAAAGCTGCCGCCTGCTGTACTAGCACCCAATATGGGCGCCAGTTCGAGTCCCAGCTGCTCCACTTCCAATCCAGCTCTCTGCTAATGCACATGGGAAAGCAATGGAAGATGGTCTAAGCCCTTGGGTCTCTCCACCCATATGGGAGACTGAGAAGAAGCTCCTGGCTCCTGGCTTTGGATCAGTTTAGCTCCGGCCATTGCAGCCATCTGGGGAGTGAACCAGTGAATGGAAGATCTCTCCCTTTCTCTCTCTGCTTCTGCCTATCTGTAAGTCTGCTTTTCAAATAAATAAATAAATCTTAAAAAATATATTCCAGCAAAACTCAATGCTGTGTTATACCAGAAGCAACCTCATGCATCTTGAATTTACCACAACTTCAGTGCATCATTTTTTCTTGTGCTAGGTTTAATTTTGTGCTGTTTTCTCCATCATTGCCCTAGAAACAATATCACTTGTACATACATATAGCACAGGAGTAGCAGGCTACGCCATCTAGGTTTGTGGAAGTATGCGCTATGTTAGCCACAGAGCAACACAATCGGCTTCTGTTGCCTTTCGCAGAGTTCACCCCCATTGTGAAGCGATGCACAACTATGTTTCCTTTCAATGCTGTTTTCACTAACAAGAAGCTGAAGGATCCACCCGGATTGGTCATTCATTGCCATTTTGGTTTGGATTTTTACATCCAACAACAGAGTATGTTTCCACTATTCTATCACTGACAAACAAATACCAAGCAGTTCCTCTACCAGCAGCACTGAGGATGGAGACACCATTAATCCCTGGGGTGTGCCTTGCTTTGCCCTGAGGCCAGCAAACAAACATTCTTCAGTAAAGCTAGAGGTCAAGCCTCTGAGTCTTTGGTTTAGGACCATCTGTTTTTTTTTTTTTTTTTTTTTTCTTCTTCCTTTTTTGAATTCTACACGAGAGCAGTAAAAGGTTGCAATAATTAGCACACCCAGTTTGTGGTTACTGTCGAGTTGGTATTCAGGCGCTGTAGCAACATGGGACTGCCCAGTTGGAGTGCTTTTTGGTTAGGCTCTTGTTCTACATTCTCTCCTTGTTTTCAGTTGCTTAGATTGGGTAAGCACCTTGAAGCTCTGTAAATTCCTACTCAGCTAAAATAACACAGAATCTAATTTGAAAAATCCAGTGGAGTTTAACTATAAATTATTCCGTGTGACCCTCAGAGGCTAGAGGTTTCCCAATTGGTCACATCAGCAACATTTGGCTTTAATTACACTGTGTTACTTGATGATGTTCTAACACACTTCTTGCAGAGTGTTGTTTGAAAGATAATTCTTTGGAATGAATGGAAGCCTGAGGCATTGAATCCAAAATGAAACTGTCAGGTTTGAAATCGGTTACTGGTATACAGAGGGCCAAATTAAATGCCTTGTCAGACTATATAATTGACATACATTGCTGTGACTGTGTGAACTGGGAAACTCTGAGCACCAATCACCTTTTTCCACAATCCTGCCTTGCTAACTGAAAATACTCTGTCTTTTGTGAACCCCTGGAAGATTAAGTTCTAGATATGCCCTCACCTTCACATCTCCAGCACACAGCCTATGTCCAATATATATATCAAGCATTCAAAAATATTTAGCAAATAAGTTAGTAATAAGAATAATCTTGCCAGCGCCGTGGCTCACTAGGCTAATCCTCCACCTTGCGGCACCAGCACACCGGGTTCTAGTCCTGGTCTGGACACCGGATTCTGTCCTTGTTGCCCCTCTTCCAGGCCAGCTCTCTGCTGTGGCCAGGGAGTGCAGTAGAGGATGGCCCAAGTCCTTGGGCCTTGCACCCCATGGGAGACCAGGAGAAGCACCTGGCTCCTGCCTTCAGATCAGCGCGGTGCGCCAGCCACAGCGCACCGGCCGTGGAGGCCATTGGAGGGTGAACCAATGGCAAAAGAAGACCTTTCTTTCTGTCTCTCTCTCTCTCATTGTCCACTCTGCCTGTCAAAAAAAAAAAAAAAAAAAAAAAGAATAATCTTTCCTTACACCAAAATCTATGCAAAATGTCTGATGTGCATTTTCTCACTAATGTTTCCCAATAATGCAATGAAATCCTTCTCATCATTTTATGGATGGAAAACAGGCTCAGAAAGTTTGCACAGTAAGTACAGAGTAGAGTGCTTGGCAGCTCCCTGTTGGTCACTGCTAGGAGGGCATTAAAACTAAATGAAAAATTTAGTGATTGGTTTGTGTAACTATGTAGTATACAGTGTGACCACAGTGTCAATGTGGCAGGAAGATACACACACCTCACAACCCACGGACATGATGAGATGTTGTTGGTAGCTGTATTAATACTGAACAAAGAGAGAGATTTGAACTTGAGCAAAGATAGAGGGTAAGTTGCAGTTGTGTGGCAATTCTGCATTTTTACCAATGTACCTTTTCATTACATAAGCAAAGTTGTGGACAAATATTATTGTGAGTCAAATTCTTTGAGTCAACAGGCATGTAAGACAAGTGTTAAATCGTATCCAATTACCAGAATGTACCTGGCTCAGTGATTCTTTCTTAGGAGTCAAAATCCTGGAAGGCAGGAATTTGACCTGTGTAACAAGTCCTACATACCAGATGAACAAGAAAGTGGTTTTAGATGCTGGTAGATAAAGGCTTAAAAAAAATTTCTTTATTGAGTGGCAGAGTTACAGGGAGAGACAGAGAGAGAGAGAGAGAGAGAGAGAGAGAGAGAGGTCTTCCATCCACTGGTTCACTCCCCAAATGGCTGCAAAGGCCGGAGCTGTGCCAATCTAAAGCCAGGGGCCAGGAGCTTCTTCCAGGTCTCCCACCAGGGTGCAGGAGCCCAAGCACTTGGGCCATCTTCTACTGCTTTCCCAGGCCATTCCCAAAGAGCTGGATCAGAAAAGGAACAGCCAGGACACAAACTGTTACTCATATGGAATGCCAGTGCTGCAGGCAGAGGCTTAACCAACTCTGCCACAGCGCCAACTTCATAGATACAGATTTAATAACATGATTATTAGGAATTCTTGGACTCCTTTCCAAAAGTGAAACTGAAAAGAATCCTGAGTGATGGATAACTTTGTTTAAAACATCAAGCAACATAGTTAGGACATCACCAGTGTTGAAAACAACTAGGTCCAAATTGAAACCATGGATATGCCCAATTACTAACTGTGTGCCTCAGTTTTCTAATAACTCAAGTATAAATCCCATAGTTGTGTCAATCACATCAGTCACTGTTGTATGTAAAGAGCTGAAAAGGTAATATTTGCAACAATAAAAGGAGCCAGTTTGTTTGCTTTCCATCGTAAGTCCAGTAAACTAGCACTTCAAGACTCTGCTAAAGTGCTGTATTCTTTTTTTTTTTTTTTGACAGGAAGAGTGGACAGTGAGAGAGAGAGACAGAGAGAAAGGTCTTCCTTTGCCGTTGGTTCACCCTCCAATGGCCTCCACGGCCAGCACGCTGCGGCCGGCGCACCGCGCTCATCCGATGGCAGGAGCCAGGTGCTAGGTGCTTATCCTGGTCTCCCATGGGGTGCAGGACCCAAGCACTTGGGCCATCCTCCACTGCACTCCTGGGCCACAGCAGAGGGCTGGCCTGGAAGAGGGGCAACCGGGACAGAATCCGGTGCCCCGACCGGAACTAGAACCCGGTGTGCCGGCGCCGCAAGGCAGAGGATTAGCCTGTTGAGCCACGGCGCCGGCTAAAGTGCTGTATTCTGCCTAGATATGAAAGGGTAAATTTAGCCTTAAATTTGAAGTGAATAGCTCAGGCCACACAGAAAAGAAATGATGGAACCTGTATTTAAACTCAAGACATCAAATATGCAAACCAACCTTTGAAGATATTCATTGCAATTAAGAAAGTTATAAAGGGAAAGAACAAAGGAGCAAGAACGGGAGAAAAAGGAATTAAGGAAAAGTGGAATGAAACCAAGATGAAAGGAAAGTAGGAAGGAAAGGAAAAACATGGCAGACATTGTGAGGAATACATAAGACAGTTAGAAAAGCACTTTGTGATACATAAGCAAGTTAAGCACCCAAGGTAACACTACATAACAGAGCAAGCCTGGGGGGTTAAGTGTCAATATCAGTAGAGAACACTGCTGTAAACAAGGCACTACAAAGCAAAACAAAGGAAGAAGAGTGAGTTGGCTGCTTACTTCCTGCAGTTATAAGCAAAATGCACTTTCCTAACCCAGGGAGCAGCACGACTATGAACTCCTCCTTTGCCTGTTGAGAACAGAGCATGAATGTGCCCTAACAGGGAAGTGTTTCTCCTGCGCCTTCATTCTTGGCCCCAAATGACAGCAGAGAAGCCATCAAATAGATCCAAGCATTCTGATGTCGCAAATAGTGAAGAAAAGTAGTTACTCAGTCAAGGTTACCCAGCAGTTCATTCAACTTTGAACCACCCTAAAATAGTTCTCCAGTTGCCCTTCTGCCACTCACAACAAAAAAAAAGAAAGTCAGGTTTCCAACAGTCACCCGGAGATACAGTAGGTGTCTTCAGGTGAATGAAGAGATTTCACACACAGTGATTAGCCACCCACAGCAGGTTCTATATGGGAACAGAGCCCTTTGAAAGCACCAAGTGCTGAAAAGAGGGGCAGCCCAGGACATGGCAGGCTTAGGGCCCAGTATTCTAACCAAGATTCCACAAGTGACCCCAGTACGGGGGCCAGATTCACCAAGGTACCTTGAGTGCCTTGGCAGGATGGGTTTGAAAACCACATTTTGTCCTTGAAGCCATAGCTTAACAGCGACTCATCAGGAAAGTGCTTTTTGATCTCCCACCTGGGCTGGGTTCTCTAGACTCGAGAGAGCCTCCCAGAACTATACTCCTCTACTTCACAGGCCTGGTAATAACTTTAACCTTTTGTACTTTTTGTTACAACAACTTTAAACATACTCAAAATGCTGCCATACACTCAACACTCAGATTGAGCAATCATCATGATTTTGCTCATCTATCTCTTCACTCTCTTTCCTTATATTTCTTCCTTGATGTTAATGAAATATTTAAAGAAAAAAAAACAGTTTGAAGACTTTTTTTTAAGATTTTTTAATTTATTTATTTGAGAGGTAGAGTTACAGTCAGAGAGAGGGAGAAACAGAGAGAGAGAGATCTTCCATCCTCTGGTTCACTCCCTAAATGGCAACAAAGGCCAGAGCTGGACTGATCTGAAGCCAGGAGCCAGGAGCTTCTTCCCGATCTCCCACGTGGGTACAGGGGCCCAAGACTTGGACCATCCTCCACCACTTTCCCAGGACATAGCAGAGAGCTGGCCTGGAAGAGGAGCAGCAGGACTACAAACCGGCTCCCATGAGGGATGCCAGAGCCGTAGGCAGCGCCGCCCCCCTGAAGACTTCTACATGGACATGTTGAAATGATTGAAAATGAATCTTGATGTGAATAGAATGGGAGAGGTAGAGGGAGATGGGAGGGTTGCGGGTGGGAGGGAAATTATGGGGGGAAAAAGCCATTGTAATCCATAAGCTGTACTTTGGAAGTTTATATTTATTAAATAAAAGTGAAAAAAAAAAGAAATGATCAATTTCTTTCCTAACCACCATCTCAACATGGGACCCCTCCCCACAAAGCAGAACCTGAACCCAGGGTTTGCATGCAAGTTGTGACTCTGAGAAATCATCCCAGGTGGTTGGGGGCTGAGAAGAGCGGAAGAGGAAGAGAGAGAAAGCCAACCCAGGGAAGCATTATCAGATCGCTGGCCCAGTAAATACACGGGGATGGATTCAGCTGAGGACTTTCTGCTGTGGTTTGACTATTTGGAAGGTGAACTCACAAAGAAGTTTAAACCCCAAAGTCTCAAGTTAATGATACCAAGAGGGTGAAAACATAATCCTCGGCAACTCATGACTAGAGCCTAGGGAGATTACTGACGCCATAACCAAGAGTGTCAAATTGTTAAATCAACATCAGGAGTCACTGTGTACTTACGTCTCATGAGGGATCTGTCCTTAATGTGTTATCCAATGTGAAATAATGCTATTACTAGTACTGAAACAGTATTTTTACACTTTGTGTTTCTGTGTGGGTGCAAACTGATGAAATCTTTACATAGTATATACTGAATCAATCTTTTGTATATAAAGATAATTGCAAATGATTAAAAAATCTTGGTGTTAAATAGGAAATTGCATAGATAATTAATCAATTCTTTAAAAAAAATCATGTAGGATCTCTGTCCTTAATGTGCTGTACATTGTGAATTAATACTATAACTAGTACTCCAACAGTATTTTCACTTTGTGTCTCTATGTGAGGGCAAACTGTTGAAATCATTACGTAATATGTACTAAACTGATCTTCCGTGTATAAAGAGAATTGAAAATGAATCTTGATGTGAATGGAAGGGGAGAGGGAGCGGGAAAGGGGAGGGTAGCGGGGGGAGGGAAGTTGTGTGGGGCGGAGCCATTGTAATCCATAAGCTGTACTTTGGAAATTTATATTCTTTAAATAAAAGCTTTATATATATATAAAAAAAAAAAGAAGTGATTTAAGAGACACCAATTGATGATAATCCATGGATCTTACTTGAAAACCAAAAACAAACTTCAAATAAATTCCTTCAAATGTGACTTTTCTTAATATTTATTTACTTATGGCCGGCGCCCTGGCTCAATAGGCTAATCCTCTGCCTGTGGCGCCGGCACACCGGGTTCTAGTTCCGGTTGGGGCTCCGGATTCTGTCCCGGTTGCTCCTCTTCCAGGCCAGCTCTCTGCTGTGGCCTGGGAGTACAGTGGAGGATGGCCCAGGTCCTTCGGCCCTGCACCCGCATGGGAGACCAGAAGGAGGCACCTGGCTCCTGGCTTCAGATCAGTGCAGTGCTATGGTCACAGTGCACCGGCCGCGGCAGCCATTGAGGGGTAAACCAACGGAAAAAAGGAAGACCTTTCTCTCTGTCTCTCTGCCTCACTGTCCACTCTGCCTGTCCAAAAAATAAATAAATAAAATATTTATTTACTTATTTAACAGGAAGAGTGAGGAGAGTAGGGAAGACAGAAAACTTTTCCATCTGCTGGCTCACAGCCCCCATGCCCCAGATGACTGCAAAGGTCAGGGCTGGCCTGGGCTGAAGCCAGGAGCCAGGAGCTTCATCCAGGTCTCCCATATGGGTGGCAGGGGTCCAAGTACTTGGGCCATCTTCTGCTGCTTACCCATGTGTTAGCAGGATGCTGGATCAGAAGCAGAGAAATCCTGCCCTCCGGTTTGGGATTGCGGTGTTGTAAGTGGCAAATTCACTCTATGTACCACAAAGTCGGCCTCTAGATTCATGAATAAGTTACATACAGCTATGTTTATCAGACAACTAGAAACCTGAATGCTGAACACAGATAGAATGTTAAGAATCATTAATAATTAAAATTGGATATTATAATGACATTACAGATACTTTTTAATGTCTGTCTCTTAGATACAGAAACATGCACAGAAAAAAATTACATTTACAGAAAAAATCGAAAAAACGTTTGGTTTGCAGTGGGAATTAAGGGGTGGGCTCCCAAATAACCCTCTCCCCTCACAGTACTGAAACAATCATTCCCCCAGCTATTGACAGTGAACAGCTCAGACCCCATCATAAACGGTCCTCTGCCCTCTATCCATGTTGGAGACCTGGATGGAGTGCCAGGGTTCTGGCTGTAGTCTGCCCCAGTCCCAGGCATTTGGGAGGTGAACCATCAAAAAGGTTATATTCTCTCTCTCTCTTTCTCTCTCTCTCTCTCTCACCCTGGTCTCTGTAGTTCTTTCAAATAAAAAAAAATAAATCCTAAAAAAAAAGAATTAAATTTGTTCTTTATAATGCCCTTGTTAGAAGAGTCTTCGACCCCCTTACTGTCTAATGTAATTGTTTTTATTAAACTCGCAGGACATCAAAAGTAAAAAGCATGCCATAGAATGTAGAGGTTTCATAATATGCAGGACATAAAGCGAGGCACCACAGTGATTGCTAAGAGAACAGAGGCTGCTGGTGCCTTTCTACTTCTCCAGTTTAAAAAAAAGAAACTGAACCCGTGGCATCAGCATGATTATGCAGCCGGGATCAACACACATCTTCCACAAAGGTCCACGTAGTGAATACTTTAGAGTTTGTGCACCAGATGGTGTCTGTCATGACTATTCAGATCCAGGAATGCCGCACAGAAGCAGCACACTTATACACAGTATGTAAATAACTGAGCATAGGTGTTCAAATGCTTACTTTTTGCTTATTTTTTATTTATTGAAACACTGAGCAACCGAGACAAAGAGAGAAGAAGAGAACAACAGATCCACTTGTTCACTCCCTAAACACTCATGATAGCCAGGGCTGCTTCAGGTTGAAGGCAAGAGGCAGGAAGTTCACCCTGATCTCCCATGTAGGTAGCAGGAGCCTGAATAATTGAGATTTCACCCGCTGCCTCGCCTGCTATGCACTAGCAGGAAGCTAGAGCAGAAGCAGAGGCAGGACTAGAACCCAGGCACTCCAACATGGGATGTGGGAGTCCCGAGTGACATCTTAAACCACTACTCCAAAATGCCCATCCTTGAAATGGTAGTTTTGTTCCAATAAAACTTTATTTACAAAACCAGGCAGCCAGCCCATGGGTTGTAGTTTCCTGACCCCTGTCATACCACCAAATATCTTAGACCAGAGCCTGTGATAATATAAATCGTATCACATATTTTATTCCTATCCAGACTTCCTACACAATTATCTCTGTAATTTTGTTGTATCTGATCACCTAACTGTGACCCTCAAAAGTTCTGTTAATATCCTGTTCAGGCAAAAATTGTTCAAAGCAGTGACATTCAAGATACAATCTTTTTCTTCAGGGAGAATATACCCTACTTCTTTATTATCACAGTACTAGCTTCAGAGATGTACAAAAAAAAATCCCTAAGGTTAATATGACTATTTTAGAGATTAGAAACTATGACTTAAAAAGATAAACAATGGTTGAAGTTCACATAAAAAGTACATTTTGGAGACAGGCCTCAAACTCTAGTTTTTCAGCACCAAAGCTCAGGTTGTTAGCCATTTATGGGTACTTCCTCCCCATCAACTGAGTAACAAATACTTGGAAATGTCTTGGCAGAAACTGGGTTCAGGGTGAAATGCAACATTCAAACTTGTTTGACTATTTCTCATGTAACTCAGTTTTATCACTATGACCTCAGTGTCAGAACAGTTATTATCTTTAAGGTTCATGGCATTCACACTTTTTTATAGATGGGTCACAATCCAAAACCCTGGGGGCCTGCGCTGTAGCATAGAGGGTAAATCTACTACCTGCAGTGCCGACATCCCATATGGGTGCCAGTTCATGTCCTGGCTGCTCCACTTCCAATCCAGCTCTCTGCTCTGGCCTGGGAAAGCAGCAGAAGATGGCCCAAGTCCTTGGGCCTGTGCACCCACGTGGGAGACCCAGAAGAAGCTCCTGGCTCCTGACTTTAGATTGGCGCAGCTCCGGCCATTGCAGCTATTTGGGGAGTGACCCAGCGAATGGAAGACTCTCTCTCTCTCTCTCTCTCTCTCTCTCTCTCTCTCTCTCTCTCTTTCTCCCTCTCTGTAAATCTGCCTTTCAAATAAATAAATAAATCTTTAAAATAATAATAATCCAAAACCCTAAGCACAACACTAGTTAAGTCATTCTAGAAAAAGAAACATTCTTTAATAGCTACTTTGCTAAGAAAGCATCCTTCACAACACAGTCTTATCATCATCTCTCCAGGGTCCAACTCTCCGTGAACATGGAGAGGTCTTTCCCTGCCCAGATGACTTTTTCTCATCTAAAACTAAAGGTCTTGGTCTATATATTATCTTTTTTTTTTTTTTACAGGCAGAGTCGATAGTGAGAGAGAGAGAGAGACAGAGAGAAAGGTCTTCCTTTGCCATTGGTTCACCCTCCAATGGCCACCACGCTGCGGCCAGCGCACCACACTGATCCGATGGCAGGAGTCAGGTGCTTCTCCTGGTCTCCCATGCGAGTGCAGGGCCCAAGAACTTGGGCCATCCTCTGCTCTCCCTGGCCACAGCAGAGAGCTGGCCTGGAAGAAGGGCAACCGGGACAGAATCCAGCGCCCCGACCGGGACTAGAACCCGGTGTGCCGGCGCCGCAAGGCAGAGGATTAGCCTATTGAGCCAGGGCGCCAGCTATATATTATCAAAAAGGCTATCTCTGAAAAGCAAACTCTTATTCCATAACATTATAACATTCTGCCTCCAAGTTTCCTACTCTGACAGAGATAGCCCCGTGTGTTGTCCATGGTAATAGAATATGCACTTGTACCATTGATACATTTGTTGAACCAAATGCCTATACACTTTGTGGGCCTTATGACCTTAAAAATTAAAAAAGAATCACGACAAACCATGGTAGAGAAATGAGTATTTGGCGACATCATCATTTCTAGAGTCATCATAATCGAAATCAAACATGAAAAAGTTTTCAGGGATTTCATCTGTGATCTGCAAATAGGAAAGTTGATGAAATTCAGCCTGTTCAACCTGACAATATGAGCAGATCCATACAGATGGAAAACCAGTGCACAAGCTCTCATGCATGTGGTCAGGTCAGATGAACAGTCACTGAAAATAGATCAGAAAGCAACACACCCTGGCTGGGTGCATTTGGAGGATCAGGATTTAAACTCAGCCACAGTGGAAAAACAAAAGGCTCACCAGCACCCCGTTTCCTCAGCAAGGCCTGACTCTGCTGTGGGGATCACATTCAGAAAACACGGCAAGGCCAGCCAAAGGAGGAAAGTATGACTTTGGACAAATGTATCAACAGGGAATATTCATCAGTTCAACCAATGCCTACCTCCGATGAATTATTCCCATTCAGGGTGAAATGAAAAAATAAGAACTTTTTCTTGAAGGACTTTTCATTTATTCATTTTAAAAGCAGAGAGACAGAGAGGCACAGAAAGGGAGAAAGCTTTCACCCACTAATGCACTCCCCAGAAGGCTATACCAGCCAGGGGCTAGGCCAGGCTGAAGCCAGGAGCCAGGAACTACCTGCATCTCCCATATGTGCGGTGGGGGCCCAAGAGCTTGGGCCATCTTCCTCAGCCTTTCCCAGTGCATTAGCAGGGAGCTGGATCAGGAGCCAAGCAACTGAGACTCAGATTAATCCCCCAAAATAGGATGCAGTGACACAAGCAGTGCTTTAATGCACTGTTGCACAACACCAGCCCCTAACTAAAAGGATCAGTTATTTTCTTAGATTGCATCCTCCCTTTTTTGTTGCTAAAATTTGTTTCTTTTACAGGTAGGATGAGAGTAACTGATAGCTGCGTTGGTTTTCTCTTTTATTATCTTTGCTCAACAAAGAAAAAGTAAAATTTGTCAACTTTCTATTGGTGCCATAAAAACAATTTGAAATTATTTTGGTTCCTGAAATCCAAAGGACTCCGGGAGCCTGACTTGCATAATACTTCAAGGCTGTTGCTTTGTAGATCCTCGTAACAGCTTCCTACATTAATCGTGTATAGCTATTTCCCAAATTCCGCAAGATGCATCGCCATTCGTGGTTTGCAAACAAGGACGCTGAAGTTCACTGACAGTAGGGCACAAGTCCAGGGTCAAACAGCTGTTACAGTGGATATTCCCACTGGTTCTGTGCTTTGACCAAGGTAAAGCAGCCCCAGAACTAGGATCACAAGCCAGTAGAACCATCAGCAGCAGACTACCGAAAATTTGCCAAATTCTAGACTTAAAAGGGACACAAATGGTAATCCTGAGACATGTCTTCATCCTTCCAGGCAACCCCCATGACTAAAGTGTTAACAGTTCCCCAAAACAGAAAAAAAAAAAAAAAAACTACAAATGATTTTAAATGTTTATAAGTTGTAATGTGACTCAATCTATCAGAAGGCTCCATAACATTTTGGATGTAGTCTATTCTGGTTGAAAAAAATCGTTGGCTATATTTGGGCATTTTATTTTAATTTAGAGGGGGAGAGTTGAGATCTGCAATTAGAAAGTGGTTTGGATTGGGTGTGATGAACTGATAATAATTCACAATTCAAACTCAATTGTGGGAAATAGCAACAGTCACAAGAGTCCCAAGTGCCAGGGGAAAGTAGGAGGAACACACCAGAGGGTGGGAAGGGAAGACAGCTCGTTGGTAATACTACAGATTCTGCCGAGTAGTCATTCAAAGGGCAGAAAATGCTTCACGGACAATCACTTGGATTTTATGAGAAAGAAAGGAGATTTTCCTGGGCGATAGTTTTAAAGGGATTCTTCTTAGAAACTCTGATAATCACACCACACACACACTTGGGCAAATTAATGACCAGTGGAGTAGCAAAAGAAGGAAAGTTGCACACTGAATTGGGAAACTAAGGATGTGAGTTGGAGCTCTGAGTGGGTGAAGCGTGTGGAATTAGGAAGCCAGGAGACTCTCCTGTCCTGTCCTTTCACAGACGGAAAGCTCGCCGTCCTCACAGCTGGAGATTTTAAATCCTGGGAAAATTATAAATGGCCAGGTTCACCCTGTGAGTCATTCTGGGTCTGTGACACTAATATTTATCCACTGAGTGGTTTTGAAGAAAGCCTTTGTCCTTGTGAAGTTAACTGCAACATCCTCTTTCTTGAGTTTCCTTCTACACTCTATGCCACGAAAGACAATGTGGATTTATTTCCCAGGACACAGATTCCAGCTTTGGCTCAATGTTTTGAATTTTTCATTCACAGCAAACAAACAGGAAATGATAGTTTGATATATCAAACTTATTTTACTTCTCAGGAGGAAACTGTTTTCCCCTTCTTACAGCCCTTCTGCCCTGAAATTAGGCCAACAGGCTGAGGCCAGGCTCTCTGGGGAAGGAGGTAGAAATCGTATAAAACCAAATCACTCCAGGAGGGAAACTGCAAAGCTCTGCTCACAGGAGGCATCTAGGAGACAAGAAGACAGGCACAATTCTGAGCCCTGTGCTCAGAGCCCTGTGCCATGCCAACAAGACAGCACCTTCAGACGTCAAGGTGAAGGTGAAACAAGCTGGATCCAGGCCAGGACTCAGTAAGAGGTTTCATCCCAAATATCAGAATAACGTAAGCGCTAACCCAAAGGGATTGCCGTGGGTACCAGAGGAGGAAGGCAAGAATCTAGAACAGCACCATCTAAAAGCAACACAATGCAAGCCACACACAAAACTAAACGTTTTCTAGGGGCCAGTGTTACAGCACAGCAGGTTCAAACGCTACTTGCAACACCAGAATCCCATACCTGAGTGCCAATTCAAGTCTCCATTGCCACACTTCAGATCCAGTTTCCTGCTAATATGCCTGGAAAAGCAGCAGGTGATGGCCAATTACTTCGGCCTCTGTCACCCACATGGGAGTCCCAGATGGAGTTCCCGGCTCCTGGTTTTGGCCTGGCCCAGACCTGCAGGGCATGAGCATGGCCATGGGGAGGCCAGGCCAGGCCTGGGGGCTCCACATGCGCAGGTTCCCCTGCCCAAGCTGCGCGGAACGGAGCCGCATGGAGCCGAGCCCGCGAACTAACCCAAGCCAGGGCCCGCGGAGCCAACCGGCGGGTACCCTGGGGATGGCAGAGCAGGGAGGGACCAGGCGTGCGCGCACGTGGTCCCAGCCACCGCCATGGCGGACCAGGCGGCGCCAAGGAAGGGCAAAGAAGATGGCGCCCAGAGGAAGTAAGATGGGCGGAATTCAAAAGCTAATTGGCTATGCAACATCAGGGGAGGTAACAAGACTAGTATAGACATATGGCTAGTCCTATAGAAATCCCCCCGTAAAGTGATCTTTTAAGTGATTGGTTGGTCCTTAGCCCTGCCCCAATGACTCTGCAGTTTTGTGCTATAAAAGGTTCGGTTGCACGGAGTAAATGAGCCCTCGCTAGACTTGGCTCCCCGCCGCGTCTGATTGTCTCCGGGATCAGGAGGCTGGGGAACGGGCGAACGGCGCACTCACCTTTCCTCGGACCCAGTCCATCCTTGTACAGGTGGACTCAGACCCTGCACAGACCTGGCTGTTGTGGCCATCTAGGGAGTGAGCCAGCCCATGGAAGATCCCTCTATCTCTTTTAATGTCTCTCGCTCTGTAACTCTGCCTTTCAAATAAATAAATAAATAAACAAGTCTTTAAAAAAAGAAAAGCTTTTGGGCTGGCACTGTGGCGCAGCAGGTTAATACCCTGGCCTGAAGCACGGGCATCCCCTGTGGGCACCAGTTCTAGTACTGGCTGCTCCATTTCCAATCCAGCTCTCTGACATGGCCTGGGAAAACAGTAGAGGATGGCCGAAGTCCTTGGGCCCCTGCACCTTCGTGGGAGACCTGGAAGAAGCTCCTGGCTCCTGGCTTCAGATCAGCACAGCTCCGGGGAGTGAACCAGTGGATGGAAGACCTCTTTCTCTCTCTGCCTCTCTATCCTCTCTGTGTAACTCTGACTCTCAAATAAATAAATAAATCTTTAAAAAAAAGAAAGAAAAACTTTTTAGTAGGTGTATTTTAAAAAATAAAACCAAACAGGTAAAATTAATTTCCACGGTGTAGTTTATTTAACCCATATAATCTAAATGCTATTTCAATATGGAATCAATATAAAAGCATTAATCTGACACTTAACATCTTTGAAAGCCAGTGTAAATTTCACAAGATTTCATGTTCAGAACATTTCATTTCAGGCTTATCACATTTCAAGCGCTCTACGGCCAATTTTATTGGTTAGTTCAGATCCTTGATAAACTGAGTTTAAAACCTGGGATGTTTTAAACCAGAAGAAACCAAGGGTCTTTGAATGCATACACCTTCTTGCTTATTTTTCTGGTATATATCTGGAGCAATGGTTAAAGACAAGGGAGAGAGGAGGATTATCAAGTAAACATAGAGCCACATGGTTAATTCATTTATTGCTGCTTCTGAGATATCACATAGAATATCTGACCCTCTGCAGACAGGTCTGCTGAGTATGTCTTGTGTGGGCGAGGCTGGAAAGGACTGTAAAAAAGCAAGTGAGACAGAGTCGTTTAGGATGCTCGGGTGACAGGAAAGACACAATTTGAAAATAATAAGAGAATATAAAAGGCAACAGCATAGGGACCCAGGACAGACAGTAATTAATTTTTCTGACTTCTTCTTGGCCATAAGTCCCATGAGGATTGGAACCATGTCCGTCGGACATGGATAGCCATTGGAACCACATCTATTGCCACTTTCTAACAGTACCTGACAAAGGACTCAAGAAGAACTAAAGTGAATGACTGCCCGCTAGAACCAGGTGAGGCAAGGGCTCAAAGCTGACCAGGAGATTGAATCTGGGGTTGAACTAAGAGTCTTCACTTAGAAGAGGAGACCACTGTGACGAGAAGATCTGAACCTGCAAAGGGATCATTATCATTTGATCTCATGATTGCTCTTACGGGGAAGGAATGTGGGTGGGGACAAAAGACAGGAAAGGCAGATGGGGTCCAGATGGTGGAAAATGTGGAGGGGTTTTTATGAATTATTTGCAGGATTAGTCTATTCTAGCCACCTGCTGATAGCACTACAGTGTGGTAAAAATTCCCGCAATGCTAAAACAGACTTTTGCAGCATATTGATCTCCTGTTTTTAGAGCTTTCAGAAAGCAATCAACCATCAGACAGCCAAATGGTGGTCAATGACAGTATCCATTCTTCAGAACCCACCATACATGGCTATTGAATTTTCTTCATCTCAGTTAGCTATTTCTCCCCTTCTGAATAAAGTTACATGGAGAACAACACATCAGTGAATGAAATGAGAATGTATTGGGTTACATTTCACCCCCAAAATAATAGACTGAGATGTTTTAAATAGGGAGAGGAGTGGGTAGCGTGCCTCAGTGTTACCATCAAGCATCCCTCCAAGGATTTCTCAACTACTAAACTGATATGAAACACATCACCCAACTGGTGATATTAATGCATAAATCCCACAAATACATTTGGAAACACATTCTGCTAGGAAGAAATGGAATGCTCCTTACTAATATGGTACTTTACAAATTCAGTGTTCATATCGCAGTAGCAAGTTAGAGAGTAGCAGTAAACAAAATGAAACAAAAAAAAAAGAGAAAGGATAGTTTATGAAGCTTATAAAGACTTTTACACCAGCATGTGAATAATTGGAAATTTGATTATAGCCAAGACAACTTGAGTTCATGTTAAAACAGAGATAGTTCGGTGTTGCAGTTAATAAAATGAACAGACAAACAGCAATCTCCTGCTGGTTCCTTTTTTTTTTTTTTACAAGAAAGTGACTTTCCTCTCTGATTCTCATATTTTTCACCTGTAAAATGAGGTGAGAGGGGCCAGTGTTTGGCCTAGTGGTTAAGATGCCTGAATCCCATATTGGAGGACATGGGTTTGAGTCCTGGCTCTGCTCCTAATTCCAGCCGCCTGCTAATGAATACTCTGAAAAATAGCAAGTGATGTTTCAAGTACTTGAGTCCTTGCCATTCACATGGGAGACCCAAATTGCACTCCTAACTCCTGGCTTTGGCCTGTCCTTCAGTATTAGCCATTGCGGGCATCTCTAGCTCTCTCTCTCTCCACTCCCCACCCCAATAAAAACAAAATAAAATTTATGAAGTGATGATAATAGCACCTAACAATGACCCATGGTGATAGCTCAATAAATAATAACTATTTACTTATCATTTGTTCACTGAACAATAATTGAATATCTATTTCATGGTAGGCTCTGGAAATTCAGAGGCAAAAAGCCAGACTTGAAAAAGTTCACTATCAAATTTACCAAGTATTTTCTACGGAATCCTGTCCATTATCACATACACTTGGAGGATATTTTAGTTTAGGTAACACTAATGCTTTCCTCATGCTGTTGCATATAGCCCAGAGTTTCTCAAGCTAAACATAGTTGACATTTGGGACTGGATGAGTCTATGTTGTAGAGGAGTAGCTTACGCAGTGTATGATATTTAGCCATATCTCTGGCATTTATCCACAAGATGTCCATAGCAGCTCCTGTTCTGACAACCAGCAATGTCTCTAGACATTGCTAAGTATCTGCTGGGAAGTAAAATTTTCCTTGGCTGGTAACCACAGACATAGCCTGGTGGGAGATGTGTGTCCAAGTGTTCCTAATAGGTTAATGTAAATTGACAGAACTAAGCATAGAAAGTGTTTCATTCATCATTGAAGTTAGAGTCCTGAATTCTTATTTGGTAAGGCTGTTACCTAAAGTTCAGCCAGTTCCATGAAGGTTTTATTTAGTCATCAAAATCTGACTCCACCTTTCCCAGGTGGTGATGACTCCATCATAACCTCTCTGACTCTTGCCCTGCTCTGTACCCCACCAGCCTCCTTCCCTAGCCAGGACCCCACCTCTCTTCACCTGCATGGTGTAACTTGGATCCCTCTAGGAGCCTCTCTTCTCTCTCTACTCCTATACACAGCATGTAGATCATTCTACCCAAAACACACCTCTGATGATAACACTCAGCCCCTCAAAAACCCACCCTTGCCCCAAGCAATAATTTATGACTGGTTTGAAATTACTGTTCCAGTGATAGAGTGACCGATTCATCCCCTTTCACCTGGGACTCCTACTCTCAGTACTTTAGCACTGAAAGACAGGAGGAGCCTATGTAACCAGGTGAGTGTTCATCTGCAGCAGAGAGCTTGGAACTCCAGAATAAACTCCAGAATGTGCCTAACAGATACGAATGTTGGGCCTCAAATTCAAATGTTCAAATGGGTGAAATGTGTCACCCATCTCTATTTTTGTTCTTTGAAAAATAACAGCTTGGGAGTGAGACTTTAGCCTAGCAGTGGAGACAGCTGCATCCCATGTTGGAGCGCTTGGGCTTAGAACCTGTCTCTAGGAACTGGCACAGTGGCATAGGAGGTAGGGCTGCTGCCTGCAGTGCCAATATCCCATAAGGGCGCAGATTCATGTCCCAGCTGCTCCACTTCCAGTCCAGCTCTCTGCTATGGCCTGGGAAAACAGTAGAAGATGGCTCAAGTCCTTGGGCCCCTGCACCTGCGTGGGAGACCCGGAATAAGCTCCTGGCTCCTGGCTCCTGGTTTAGGTTTGGCACAGCTCCAGCCATTGTAGCCAATTGGGGAGTGAACCAGCAAATGGAAGACCTCTCTCTCTCTCTCTCTCTCTGCCTCTCCTTCTCTCTCTGTGTAACTCTGACTTTCAAATAAATAAATAAATCTTAAATAAAAAAAACAAAAAAGAACCTGTCTTCATCTCCAGACTCCAGTTTCCTGCCAATGCAAACCCTGAGAGGCAGCAATGGTGGCTGAAGTACTTGGGTTCCTGACATCCACATGAGAGACACAGATTGAGATCCTGGCTCCTAGCTCCTTGCTCTGGTCCCAGCTCCAACCCAGCTATTTTAAGCTTTTGGGGAATAAACAAGCAGATGGGAACTCCATCAAGTATTTCTCTCTCTCTCTCTCTCTCTCTCTCTCTCTCCTTTCCTCTCCCTCTCTCTCAAATAAATGAAAAGTAATTAAAAATAAAAGCTTAATTTCTGACTGTTAATCATATTTCTAGGACAAAAGAAAAATGTCAGCCTAAGCTACAGTATCCTCCAAATTTCCAGAATCAAGCCTCACAGAGCTGGGATCCCACAGAGTTAAAAGGCTGACAGGTAGAGGGGTCTTCCTGATCTCCAGTCACACACGGGTTCCTGGAAGTGACCTCTGACTTAAGCTTTGTCTGTGCTGCTTCCATGCTGTGTCTGCATGGACAGCCATTTGCCTGGAGGCAGCCCTGACAAAAGGATCCAGGCATCTGCTAAGCCATTCATCTATTTCCTCTCTGTCTCAACCCCCCAATCGGGAGTATGAGAAGTAGAAAGCTATTTTCCTTGCTTCAATGGCGTATTTTGGCAAAGGCATACATTTTCTATCTTTTCCTTATCAGCCACCTTCTTCACTCTATTCCTCAAAAATGTAATCCAGAGTTCATGAACAGCTGGTCCTAGGGCTCACTACAGCTCACAGAGTTTTGTGATGTGGTCACAGAGCTGCATTTTGCTTTACTTAAGTTTAATTTTGCTGCTTTAAAAAAAAAAAAAGAAAAGTGGTCTCCAGTTTGTCACTGACATCACCAATATTACCATTTTCTCTTCTGCACCCAATCATCCAGCCTGTTGACATTACCTGCCTGATCCTTCTAGACAACTGGAATTTCCATACACAGTCCTCAGTGTGGAAAAACAAAACAGATCCTGAGTAAGGAACAAACACCCATTTGGGTTCCAGGAAATACAGAAAGGAAAAATAAAATAAATGCCTATGTACAGCTAAAAATAACATTGATTCTTATCTCGAAATACTGTTAGCCACATATGAAAAAAAGTCCCAGAGTTCACATGTAGTTCGGAGCCCTGACTGCCAGCCTTCCAAGTTTAAAAACCACCAGTCTGATAAAAGAATATAAATCCTGACAGTGACATTCAAGAGCGTTGGGCATATGACAACCATCCTCTTCTTAAGTTCTATCTCTTGCGCAGCCTCCACAACCACCCCACATTGCTTGCTCTTGCCTTTATCTGGCCTGCTCACTTTGTCCTGAGTGATTAGCTCATTATCTTCCCTCCTTCCCAGAATGTCCTTCCTACTGATTTTGACAGGCAGAAGCTTAATTATCCTTCAAGCAGGGGCTCCAACTTTTTCTTCTTTCGCTTTTACAAAAGTCTCTTGTCACCTTTTCAGGCTTAGCCTCTTCTACCAGCCCATTAGTTGAAGGATTTCTCAAGAATCCTAGGCCCTCTTATTTTATCCCCCTCCCTGGAAAATTTCATTTCTGATCATAGGTTTAATGACGATTTTCCTGCAGATGGATCACATATGTATATGTCTAGCCCACAAACAATGTGACTCCTTTTTAGATATCTGAAATGCCTCTCAAGTTCAACATGGCTTAACTAATGACCTTCCTCCACTAAACCTGAACCCTTTCAGGAGTGATGTCCTCCACCAATCATTCATTCTGTTAGCAATACAGGCATCTACAAGTCATCTGGAGTGTGCCCTTCTCTTCCACCCTCCATAGCTAAACCATCAAAAATGTGGCAGTTTATAAGGAATGGCCCAGGCGGATCCACTCAAAAAAATTGGCCCATCTGACTCTCAGATTTCTCATTGTAAGTTGTTGGTATTTTGGTTTCCTTCCTCAGTGTTTTTGAAAGACATCATTGTAGATAGCAGGATTGACAGTTTGAATTTCAGAACAGATTGGACTGGGAAGTTGGTGACTTGGACTATTGTAATGCTCTAATGACAGTGATATGTTTTCCCCTGGATAAGTATCACAGTATGGAGACCTATCTGACTATCCCAACTATTGCTCAAGGTCCTCCCAACTCCCTGTCACTGTGAATCCAATTGTATCAGTCTGGGTTCTCCAGAAAAATAGAACAAACAGGATATGTGTAGATATATACAGGGATAGACCTACTACAGAATCCTCTCACATGATTATGCTCACAGAGAAACCCTGGATCAACAGTGAAAGAACTGGAGTTCCAGGAGAGTTCATAGTATTGTTCCCATCAAAATTCAAGTCCAAGGTGAGAGAAGACTACTGTTCTAACCTGAATATAGGCAGAGGAAGAGCATTCTTTCTTACTAAGTCTTCTCTCCTCTTCAGAAGATAGGATGAGCCCTGCCTGCATTGGGAAGGGCCATTGGCTCTATTGGTTTACCATTTCATATGTTCATGTCATCCATCCACAAACACCCTCCCAGATACATCAAGAAATAATGTTTGACCAAATATGTGGATATTCAAGGGTCCAGTGAACTCATAAAACTAACCATGTTGACAACCTATTAAATTTTGCCAATTTCCTTCTTACCTGGCCATCAGTTTTAACCCTCATTCTACAAAGAGCCTCTTCCAGGACCATACATCCCTTCTCTTAATCACTACATTGTCTGCTTATTCCTGGTAACAAATGTTGTGTCTAACCATTACCTTTTCTCTGGAAGAGAAGAGTGCCTATTTAAAAAACACAGCATTTATAAAAGCTCATTCTATGGAAAAACAATCCTGTAAGATCTTCTGTTGGGGTGGAACACAGAAAGAAAATATTTCTTGACAATGAAGTGTTACAGTCCTGCATGACTTTTCTATGCTGTGTAACATATTATAAACTTAGCAGTGTAGAATCCACTTAGCTGGTATTCACAGTTCCCATGGATCAGAAGCCCAAGGTTGTCTGGGCTGGGTCCTCTCTCTACTCAAGAGTCTCACAGAGTTGAAACTGTGGTGTTGGCTGAGCTGTGTTTTTTTTTTTCTTTTCTGGAACTCAGGGTTCTCACTGAAGTTCACAGAGTTGTTGACAGACCTCACTTCCTTTGTGGAGACTGCCCTCAGCAACTGGAGGCATCCACTCTCCATAGAGCGTCTCTTGGTTCTTCAAGGTCAGCAGAAATTGCTCAATCCATCTATTAAGCAATTTGCCTGATTAAGCCAGGCTCACCCAGAAGAATCTCATTTTTAACTAATTCACAGTCCACTGATAAGGAGAACCTTCACTTACTTTTTCTAATTGTTACCAAATACAGAAAACCGATCTGAGTTTTGCCTGCAAAATGTTTGTTGTGCTTCCAGGCATCACATTTGAGACATGGGGGCCTAGGGTCCCATCTCTTTTGCCATTTAATATAGCCTAGTCACAACAGTGATGTCCCATTATGTTCACAGATGTAATCCCTGTTCAAGGGAAGGAATTCTATAGGACACCTATTTCAGGCATGGGAACCTTGGGGGGCTACCACCATCCAGATTTGACTTGTGAATTGGCATTCTATAGGCTCTGAGAATCTTATATGAAATCTAGATGAACTTTGTGTGATCTCTTATTCTCCAAATGAATATGGCCCATAGGAAAAGCTTGCTTTCACACAGCACTTATCTGGAACCCTGGAATTACTATTTTGGGATACACTGGAAAGTAGAAAACCTACACTGAAACAGTCCAGGATTCAAATTCTCACCATGTCACTTCCCAAAGGCTTCAGCTTGGGCAAATTTCTGAGCTGAAAAAGCCTTGGTAAAACAGGTGTGTGCTGGGCAGGTTAAGCTACCATCTGTGGTGCTGGCATCCCATATGGGTGCTAGTTCAAGTCCTGGCTGATCTACTTACAATCCAGCACCCTGCTGCATGTGCCTGGGAAAGCAACAGAAGGTGGCCCAAGTTCTTGGGCCCCTGCATCCATGTGGGAGACTGGATAAAGCTGTTGGTGGCTATTTGGGGAATGAACCAGTGGATGGAAGATCTCTGTCTCTCTCTCTCTCTCTTTCTCCCAACTAATTATTTATTTGAAAGGCAGAGTTATAGAGAGGCAGAGGCAGTGAGAGAGAGGGGGAAAGAGAGAGAGAGAGAGAGAGAGAGAGAGAGAGAGAGAGGTCTTCCATCCACTGGTTCATTCCCCAGATAGCTACAACGGCTGCAGTTGTGCCAATCCAAAGCCAGGAACCTGGAGCTTCTTCCGGGTCTCCCATGCAGGTGCAAGGGCCCAAGGGCATGGCCCATCTTCCACTGCTTTCCCAGGCCATAGCAGAGAGCTGGATCAGAAGTGGAGCAGCCAGCACTCGAACTGGAGCCCATATGGGATGCTGGCACTAAAGGCAGCGGCTTTACTCGCTACACCACAGAGCTGGCCCCAATAAATCAATCTACGCCACAGGGTCTTCCCCAATAAATCAGTCTTTAAAAATGAAAAAGTAAAGGGTGTGTGCTGCCATCACTGACTTCTTAAAGCTGCTACCATAGTGCAATGAAAGTGACTAATACCTTGGAGCATCAGTAGCACAGGTCAGAGGCCCAGTTAGGTCAAATGTTGACGCCTTTCTCTTCCCTACTTCACAGGGAGTTCTATAAAAGAAGGACAGAAATAATACTCAATGGATGTTAGAGTAAATTTTTTCTGGATATCAGATTAGAAGCTTTGTAACATCCTCAGGCTAAAAAATTTTAAATTAAAATTTAAAGAGGAGAATATTTTCCCTGCCCATGATAATTCTTTTTTTCCACAAAGAAACCTTTTATTTAAGGAATACAAACTTCATGCATTTCCTAAGTACAACTTTAGGAATATAGTGATTCTTCCCATCATACCCGTCCTCCCATCCACATTCCCACCCCTCCTCCTCCTCCCTCTCTCATTCCCAGTCCTATTTGCCACTAAGATCCATTTTTGATTAACTTTATACACAGAAGACCAACTCGATACTAAGTAAAGAGTTCAATAATTTGCACAAAAAAAGAAGAAACTGTGCCTCAACAGACAAGAGCTGTTCAAAGCCATTGCATCATGAAGTTAATTTCACTTTTTTTAGAAACTTAATTAACTTTAAAGAAGCACCCAAGAACAATACATCTTTTGCCAGCACTTAGTCATAATTATAACACAACTCTTTGAGGACAGAGGTCCTGCATGGGAAGTTAGTGCACAGTGACTCCTGTTGTCAGATAATTAATGTTTAAAACAGTCTTTCATCCTACTATCAGAGCACAATGAGTCAAGAAATGAATGTAAAGAGTTTGTGTTCTTTGGAACCACCACAACAAAAATGTGAAAATTCTGATGTTGTCTAAGCTGAATAGGTTACTACTGATGGATAAATTACAAAATTAATTGGCACTCCTTTTATTCAAGCAAAATAATATGAAAAGGCTTCAACCACATAATGTAAAGCATAAACTTCTTAATGCCTTTGGAAAAATTGCCAAATTTTAGAGACAAATTATTTGATATCTATGCCAACATAGAGGGCAGCGTTTAGTACTAGTAAAAAAGGTATAAAATGAAAAAAACAGATAGGTAATATTTAAACACCCTAAAAATTGTGTGACCCTTAGCAAAGTATACTTTTTAACCATTACTTTATCAGTAAAATGGGTATAATAGTACCTGAATAATAGGAACACTACAAGGACAAAAAACCTGAGTGTTCTATAAGTTGCTTATTAAATGCCAAGTTAGTTGTTCCACAAGTTTACGATTCATCTCAATTTTTGTTGTCAGTTGTACTTTCAAATCCTTGACTGAAAAAATATCACACTGATTTCCGAAAAACTCAGAAAACTTTAGATGGAAGTTTACCTTGGACTTCTTATTTAAAACACACACACACACACACACACACACACACACACAGCATGATTGTGTTGTTTAATTTTGTTAGCCATTAACAGAGAGGAGAAAAGTACAGAGAGCTACCCATAAACAAAATTCTTTCCACTAAATGGAATTCTTTGCAATGTAGCCCATGAGGCACCTGTAGGTCTTTAGGGACACAAAACAATTTATTGTAACTTCTGTGCAAATGGAAAATCATATTTGGAGCAAAGTATTAAGAATGTACAGATCATTTATTCATGCTCTTCACTGAAGGACTTGCACAGCTAACCTTTACTATACAAATCCTCCTTCAGTGATTAAAATTCTCTCTCCCTGGCATGTTGATGGAAAAGAAATAAAAGCAAGTGAATAAGAAATGTAACCTGTTCTGATAAATTGCATATATTCAAGAACAAGGAAACTGGTGTGTGTGTGTGTGTGTGTGTTATCAATTTTAAAAATAAAATATATTGGGAACTGCTTGAGTTCCTCAATAATGAGACACACAGAATGAGGACGTACACCTACAGTAGTTTCATCAGCATCCCATCAATGAGGCTAGAATGAATGGCAGACATTACTCCGGCAGAAACATGACTAGGATATCATTTTGCTATCACTTCTGCAAACACACCTAGGCGAGCTAATGTTCATTCTAAATCACATGTCCAGGTTTCATAGGAGTGAAAACAAATAGAGAATAAAATCCCTGAGATTTAAATAGTTTTACTGCGAATTACAATGCACTGAGTCTTTTCATGGGCAATATCAAAGATACAAGAAATATCAATATCAAAATATACAATATCAAAAATACAAGACACTTAGAGCTTACCAGGTAAGTTTGTATTTTTTATTTATTTATTTTTATTTTATCTAAGGTACACAAATTTAATGTATTTCCTATATATAAATTCAGGAATATGGTGGTACTTACCACCCTACCCTCTTTCCTGCCCACACTCCTACCTCCTTCCTCCTCCTGGTAAGGCTGTATTAACTAGACATTCCACAACTCCAAGGAAGCTGCCTGGGTATTTTGACTGTATGTAAAACATAGTTATGGGGTTACCCAGAGCAAGAGAGCAGACCACTGTCACATAACACACAAATTTTGGTAAGTTTCTTAACCTTTCAAACACTCCTATTTCTTCTCTTGTCACATGGAAACAAAAATATCTCTTAAATTTATGAGGAAATTGAATAGGTTAATGTATGAGAGCTACCTTCAAAGAGTTTATGAAAAATGCATTTTATGAAAAACTTCATGGTTTTAAATTTTTTGTACCAAAATAAACTTACTTATTAATCTCATGTTCCTAGAAATGCTTTTTAAGTTTCTTGTACTTAACCTATTATGCTGCAGAGGTGCCATAGTGGTTGCTGTTATTACTTCTGCTTAATATCTGTCCTTGCCTTTCCCCAATAGCAGCTTCCAAGACAAGAATTTGGATGCAGAAAATTTATTCTGGAAGTGATTCCAGGAAACACAGGTAGAGGAGTTGAGAAGTGAAGGAGAGAAGGGAAGGAGGGCAGTGAAGGGTGACTTACTGGGCATGTGACTGCTAAGGATAACAACAGCAGAGCCCACTCCTGCTGGAGAGCTCAAAAGCCAAAGCAGAAAGGTTTCACAACTACGCCACGCAAGAGGCAGAGGAGCTGGCCATTGATCCACCAACACTGCACTCTCTGATGAGGTTTCGGCAGGAGGTGCTAGCTCTCCCTTAGCGACAGGCAGCTCTGCACGCTGGCCAAGCTAGCTCCCAAAGACACAGTAACAACCTTAGGCTAAGAGAACCCAAGGATTTTCTTTCTTTTTTTGATTTTTTTGTCAGTTGTATTACTTCCACGTGCATTTGTAGAAGGTATAAAATAGTTATAGATGAAACTTCACATGATATAGTTTAATAAACAAGATGAGCTGGAATTAATGTCTATATAAAATATAAAAATAATTCATGGAAACATTCTGAAATAATGGCAGTATTTCAAATCCTGTTCTGAATATACATATTCTATCACACATGGAAAGTTATTTTTTGCCTTGTTTTATTTCATTTGTGGTTTTCAAAAAATGTTTTTGAAATAATTTTTTTAATTTCAGAATACTTTTATATTGACAATACAAAAATTGTGGAGTAGTACACCAAGGTCCCATAAACCACATGCAACTTCCCCTATTATTAGCATTTTATATTAGTGCATTTACATATATAGTCACAAATAAGAAACCACACCCAACTTCCCCTATTTTTTTTAAAGATTTATTTTATTTATTTGAAAGAATTACAGAGAGAGGTCTTCCATCCACTGGTTTACTCCCCAGATAGCTGCAATGGCTGGAGCTGTGTCTATCCGAAGCCAGGAGCCAGGAGCCTCTTCTGGGACTCCCACATGGGTGCAGGGGCCCAAGGACTTGGGCCATCTTCTACTGCTTTCCCAGGCCATAGCAGAGAGCTGGATCAGAAGTGAGAAGCTGGTGCCCATATGGGATGCCGGCACTTCAGGCCAGGGCTTTAACCCGCTATGCTACAGCACCGGCCCCTTCCCCTGTTTTTTTAAATAGAAACTTTCTTGGCCAGTGCCATGGCTCACTTGGCTAATCCTTTGCCTGCGACGCCAGCACCCTGGGTTCTACCCCCGGTTGGGGCATCAGATTCTGTACCAGTTGCTCCTCTTCCAGTCCAGCTCTCTGCTGTGGCCCGGGAGTGCAGTGGAGATTGGCCCAGGTCCTTGGGCCCTGCACCCACATGGGAGACCAGGAGGAAGCACCTGACTCCTGGCTTTGGATCCGCGTGATGCACCGGCTGCAGCATGTTGGCTGTATAGGCCATTTGGGAGATGAACCGACGGTAGGAAGACCTTTCTCTGTCTCTCTCTCTCTCTCACTGTCTGACTCTGCCTGTCAAAAAAACAAAACAAAAACAAACAAACAAACAAAACACCTTTCTTTATATTGCCTACCAGCTTCTACATTCAGATTGAGTTTTTCTGTGTTTTGTCCTTTTTTTTTTTTTTTTTTAGCTCCTTCACATAAGGGAGAACACATGGCCCTTCTGTGTCTGGCCTATTTCACTCAACATGGTGTCTCAAGTTTCATCCATTTTGCTGCAAATGACTTTTATATTTTGGGGTTTTTTTATGGCTGAATAGTATTCCATTGTGTATATATACCATGTTTTCTTCATTCATCCATCTGATGATGGAAATCTTGGTTGATTCTGTATCTTGGCTATTGTAAATAGTGCTCCAAAAACATGACGGAGCAGGTATCTTCTTTGATAGAATGATTTCGTGTCTTATGGATATACATCTAGAGGTGGGATTGCTGGATCATACAGCAACTCTATTTCTAGTTTTTAAAGACATCTCCATACTGTTTTCTGTAGTGATTGTACTAGTTTGTACCCCCACCAAAAACCTGTAAGAGTTCCCCTTTCTCTACTTCCTCCCCAGAATTTGTTACGTTGTATCACCTTGAAAATAGCCATTCTAACAGGTGTGAGTTGACACTGTGCTGTAGTTTTGATTTGCATTTCCCTGATGCCAGTGACATGGGGCATTTTTTCATGTGTTTGTTGGGAAATTGTATTTCCTCTTTTGATAATTTTTTTGTTCAGATCCTTTGCTCATTTATTAACTGATTGGTTACTTTTTTGTTGTTTAATTTTCTGTTCCTGATTTATTCTGGATATTAATCCTTTATTGGAGAAGTAGCTTGCAAATATTTTCTGCCATTCTGTCAGATGTCTCTTCACTCTATTAATTGTTTCCTTTGTTGTGTAGAAGTTTCTAAGTTTGATTTAATGCCATTTCTCTAGTTGTATTTTTTTTTTGCCTTTACTTTGGGGGTCTTATCCAAAGAATCATTGCCTGTTCTAATGTCTTGAAGTATTTTCCCCATGTTTTCTTTGAGTAATGTCATATTCAGGTCTTATATTTAGATCTTTATCAATTTTTTTAAAAAAAAGATTTATCTACTTATTTGAAATGTAGAGTTTCAGAGTGAGGGAAGGACAGAAATAGAGAAATCTTGCATCAGCTGGTTCATTCCCCAGTTAGCCACACCAGCCAGTGCTGGGCCAGTCTGAAGCCAGGAGCCAGAAGCTTCTACCAGGTCTTCTATATGGGTGCAGTGGCCCAAATTCTTGGGCATTCTTCTGCTGCTTTCCCAGACATATTAGTAGGAAGCTGGATCAGAAGTGGAAAAGCTAGGACACACCAGAGCCCAGATAGGATGTCAACATTGTAGGAAGCAGCTGTATTGCTGCACTAAAACACTTGCCCCCAGAATGCAGTTTTAAGGCCATCAGGTCCTGGACTTTTATGGGACATATTTAATTACTGCTTCATTCTCATTTCTTTTTATGGGGGTTGTTTAGAATTTCTGTTCCTTCTTGATTTATTTTTAGTACGTTACATGTATCTAACAATTCATCCATTCCTTCAAGGTTTCCAACTTGTTAGCATATGGTTAGTTGTAGTAGTTTCTTACCATGTTTTCTGTGGAATCAGAAGTAATGCCTCCTTTTTCATCTCTAATTTACTTGGAATTTTTTTTCTTCTTTTTTTAGTCTGTTTAAAGTTTTGTCTGTTTAACTTTAAAAAAAATTTTTTTTTTGACAGGCAGAGTGGACAGTGAGAGAAAGAGACAGAGAGAAAGGTCTTCCTTTTGCCGTTGGTTCACCCTCCAATGGCCTCCACGGCCGGCATGCTGTGGCCGGCGCACCGCACTCATCCGATGGCAGGAGCCAGGTGCCAGGTGCTTCTCCTGGTCTCCCATGGGGTGCAGGGCCCAAGCACCTGGGCCATCCTCCACTGCACTCCGGGGCCACAGCAGAGAGCTGGCCTGGAAGAGGGGCAACCGGGACAGAATCCGGTGCCCCGACTGGGATTAGAACCCCATGTGCCGGCGCCGCAAGGCGGAGGATTAGCCTGTTGAGCCATGGCGCCGGCCAATACTTCTACTTTGTTAATGTATGCACTTATGCTATAAACGTCCATCTTAATAGTACTTTTGCAGCAACCCCATAGATTTTGATAAATTCTATTTCCATTATCTTTTCTGGTATGAATTTTTTAATTTCTTTTTTAGTGTTATCAATGATCCATTAGTAATTCAGGAAAAAATTGTTCAGTTTTTGTGCATTTTTCAATTTCCTGTTACCTTTCTTTTTGACTTCTAGTTTTATTCCTTTGTGGTCTAAGAAAAAACATAGTATAATTTCAGTTTTTTTTTAAGTTAGTGAGACTTTATTTGTGCTCTGGTATATGATGTAGGCTAGAACATGTTCCATGTGCTGATGAGAAGAATGTGTATTCTACAACTGCTGGGTGAAATGTCTGTTAGTATATTTGTTCTAAATCATGGTCCAATTCTGATGTATCTTTGTTGATTTTCAGTCTGGATAATCTGTCCTTTGATGACAGTGGGGTGCTAAAATCCCTTACTATTATTTAGTTGGGGTCTACTCTCCCTTTAGGTCAAATAATATTTGGTGGTCTTGTGCTGGGTGTGCACATTTTTATAATTGTCATGTTTTGCTAAATGGATCCTCCTCTCAATATAAAGTACCTTTATTTGTTGCTTTTTACAATTTTTAATTTAAAATCTGTTTTATTTAACATCAGTGTAACAACTTTAGCTTATTTTTTATTTCCATTTCCATAGTGTATCTTTTCCCATACCTTCACTCCCAGTGAAGTGAGTTTATTGTAGGCAGCTTATAATTAGCTATTTTGTTTTTGTTTTTAAGCCATTCAACCAAACTATTTCTTTTGTTTGGGAAACTTGGCCCATTTACATTCAAGGTTAGTACTGATGAAAACTTACCTCTCTTGTTTTGTTGGTTGCTTTTTAATTATTTTATATAGTTTCTGCTTTTTTTTCTGCCTCTTATTTATATTTGCATTTTGGTAGCTTTCTGCTTCTTTTGGATTCTCCTCCTTTTTTCTTTTGCATATCTTTTCTGTTAGTGAATTTTGTATTGTCATCTGTTTATTTTTTTTATTTGACAGAAAGTTAGACAGTGAGAGACAGACAGAAAGGTCTTCCTTCTGTTGGTTCACCCTCCAAATGGCCGCTACGGCCGGCGCTGTGCTGATCCAAAGCTAGGAGCCAGGTGCTTCCTCCTGGTCTCCCACACGGGTGCAGGAGCCCAAGCACTTGGGCCATCCTCCACTGCCTTCCTGGGCCACAGCAGAGAGCTGCACTGGAAGAGGAGCAACCGGGACTAGAATCCAGCGCCCATATGGGATGCCAGTGCCGCACGCGGAGGATTAACCAAGTGAGCCACGGCGCTGGCCCCATGTCATGTGTTTTTATTATGGTTCATTCAAATGCATGACTCTCTTCAAGATCGTTTGTAAGGTTGGTCTGGTGGTGATGAATTATCTCAGTTTCGTTTGTCTGGGAAATACTTTATTTCCCTTCCACTTTCAAAGGTTAGCTTCTCTGGATTCTTGGTTGAAAGGTTGCTTATTGTTTTGTCTTTCTTTTGAGACCTTGACTACATCATCACACTCCCCTCTGGTCTGTAGGGTTTCTGCTGAGAAGTCTACAGTTAGTCTAATGGGTTTTCTTTTATGGGTAACTCGATGTTTTTCTCTCATTGTCTTTAAGAGTCTCTTTCTGTAATTAACTGTAGACAATTTGACTATCGTATGCCTTGAAGTTCATCTTTCTAGTTGACTCCAGTTGAGGTCCTTTGAACTTCCTGTATCTGGGTGCTCACACTTTTTTCAAGACTTGGAAAGATTTGAATTATTATTTTATTCAAAAGGTTCTCAATACCTTTTGCCTTCTCTTCCCCTTGATGTATATATATAGTATGGATAGTCAGTTAGGCAGGGAATTATGGACTGGCAGCCACCAACCTGAAGTGAAAGTAGACAGACTGGGCCTTTCTGGTCACCCCACAGGTGACTGCAAGCTACTCCAGGAATTGTAGCATCAACAACCACAGGCCCAGAGACTGGCCCAAGTTCTCACAGGACACGCAAATGTTAAACTGAGGCTTGTGCTCCAGCAACCTAGCACCCTGTGCTAAGAGATACAGAAAAGGGAATTCCTTAGGTCTGGTCCTCTAGGCTTGTGTATTGGCTGCTGCTTGTACTGAGCCTCAAAAAGCAGAGAAGAAACTTCCTAGATGACTTAGAGCAAGTAAGTATGGCTATGGCTTTGGGCCCATAAATCCTGAAGCTACAAGATTCAGGAGAGCCTGCTCTCTGACCCGTAAAGTTCCCTAGCTCTGGCTCGGGGGGCTTCTGGTAGTGACTGGGCTACTAGCAGTCCCCTAAGACAGAATGGAGTATAGCAGCAGCTATACTTCTGTAGTTCAGGTCCAGGGATTTTGGAGAGAGGGGAATGCAATGTGGGCTTCTTGTTTGGAGCAAAGTAGTTGTTCTGACTGCAATTAGTTTTCTAGGATGGATTTCGTGCCAGTGAGGACCTAGGAGTTCTTCTGTAGTTAGGGCTGTCAATCAGCGCTGATGGTCAAAGTTGCAGGGATTTCTGCTTATGTTTTCCTGGCAAGATGGCACCCCTCAGACAGATAGCTGGGGCAGGAGGCACAGAGGGCGTCACCCTATTTCTCGTGTGTCTTTTCACTAGCTGTGCAGTTTACAATGCCATCACCTCTTCACTGAAGTTTTCACTCAATCTCCTGGAACCACAGTCCTTGCTTTGATGTCCTGCTCCTTCTGGGTGTCAGCTGTGAGCACAAGGCCCCTCTATTCAGCTGTCTTGGATCCGTCCACTCATAGAATTTTCCATAAGCAGACTTATGGAGGTGAGCACTTAGGAGAAACAGGCAGAGCTCCAACAAGGTCTTCATAGCCAAGACCTGACTTCAATTCTTCCTTATTCTTTAGCCCTTGCCTTAGGAGGCTTTTGTAACATAAGCTAAGTCTTCTGTTATTAGGGATCTTTCCATCTGAATACTTTCGGCTAAGAAGACTAGAATGCATGCTGTCTGAGCTGAGTGGATTTAGAACTTTGAGCTTGAACAGCTAGCTTTTATACAGCGTTGGCTTGGTAGATGCTCTCAAATAATTTAGAATTGAATTAGGGAGATTAGACAAATAAAAACTGAATCAATTTAGAAGTTTCAGGTACCAAAGTAGTGGCAGTGCGGTTTTCTGCAAGGAGAGATGTGAGGTTTCGTCACAGAGAAATCTGCTGAAATTCTTAATGTTTTCATCTAGGATCATTTCTCATCTGACTCAGAAACGTTAAGGCATCTGATGTGGGCACACACTAAGGCTGACTTCTTAAGCTGTCAGCTGGTTGACTCAATAGCGAAATGGATATATGATTTCATATAATAGAGCAAAAAATGACCAAAGATTGGATACTTGCTAGGAAGCATGCTATCAGATTAATCTGCTGTATTCTTTTGAAGAGAAAATAGCGAAGGAAATAGGTTGTTTCCCAACTGTGGCATGAAGAAAATATCAAAGCTGAAGTCAAGGCTTTTTTAGAAAAGATTTATTTATTTATTTGAAAGGTGGAGTTACAGAAGCAGAGAGTCTTGCAACCACTGGTTCACTCCCTAAATGGCTGCAATGGCTGGAGCTGGGCCAAACTGAAGTGAGAAGCCAGGAGCTTCCTTCAGGTACCTCACATGGGTGCAGGACCCAAGCACTTGGGCCATCCTCTACTGCTTTTCCAGGCCATAGTGGACAACTGGACTGGAAGGGGAGCAGCTGGGACTCTAACAAGCACCCGTATGGGATGCTGGCACTGCAGGCAGCAGCTTTACTACAGCACCAGCCCCTGAAGTCAAGGCTTTTAAATAAGAGTGTGAAATTGGAAAGCCTGTACTGAATATGTAAATGGTACTAATTAAAGTAGATATTGATCAATTAATAAGTAGATCTGTGTTTGGAAAGATGGTGACATCCTTGTCTAAATACTGACGGAGATTGTGGACTCAAAAGCCTTCCAAAGCCTAGGCAGCTCATGTCAAGAGCCTCAGGTGATCACTGATGTCACACCTAAGAGTGTTAGTTGTTAAATCAACAACAGGAGTCACTGTGTACTAACCTCCCATGCAGGACTTCTGACCGCAATGAGTTGTATTATGAGAGTTAACTAGTTTTCAAACAGCTTGTGTGTGTGTGTGTGTGAGTGTGTGTGTGTGTGTATGCAAATTGTTGAAATCTTTATTTAGTACAGAGTTGGTCTTCTGTTACTTGAAAATGAATCTTAATGGAGAATGGGACTGAGAAGGGAAGAGGGAGGAGGTGGGAGTGTGGATATGGTGGGGAGAATAACTATATTCCTAAAGTTGTACTTATGAAATTTGTATTCCTTAAAAAATAAAAAAAAAAAATTGGGGCCGGAGCAGTGGTGCCGTGGGATGCACTCTGCCTGTGGCACCGGAATCCCATATGGGTGCCAGTTCTAGTCCCAGCTGCTCCTCTTCTAATCCAGCTTTCTGCTGTGGCCTGGGAAAGCAGTGGAAGATGGCTTAAGTCCTTGGCCCCCTGCACTCACATGGGAGACCAAGAAGAAGCACCTGGCTCCTGGCTTTGGTTCGGCGCGGCTCCGGCCATTTCGGCCATTTGGAGAGTGAACCAACAGACGGAAGACCTTTCTGTCTCTGCCTCTCACTGTCTGTAATTCTACCTTTCAAATAAATAAATAAAATCTTTTTAAAAATTAAAAAAAAATAAGCTTATTTTAAAAAAAAGAAAGATGGTGACATTAGAAAAAAAGTATATGCTTTGTCCAAGGAGAAATTGAAGTCTTAGCCCTGCCTCTTCCCAGCTGAGGAATCACGTAACAGTTCATCTACCTGAGTCTTGATATCTCTTCTTGAAAACGCATATCGTAAGTCCAACTTCCAAGTACTGTGCAAAGAATGTTACATGTAAACGTAATATGATATTTAAAAGTGGTAAGGTCCACTAACAGGTGAACAGATGAACATAAATTGTGGAAATTTTTTTGCAATAGAATGCTACTGAGCAATAGAAAGGAATGAACTATTAACATACAAATCAACATGGATTCAACCCAAAATAATTAAGACAAGGAAAGGCACATGATGTAGGATCTTGTTTATAAACAATTCTAGGAAATACAGCATAATCTATAATAACTGAAAGCACGTAAGTGCTTAAGGGGTATGGAAAACTTACAGAGGATGGAGATGTTCATTATCTAACTGGGCCCCAGCTGACCTCATGGGAAACAGATGAAGTGCCTGGCTCCTGGCTCCATCCCGGCCCAGCCCTGGATATTGCAGGCATTTGGGGAGCAAACCAGCAGATGGAAGATCTCTTTTTCTTTTCCACTCTCTATAATTTTGCCTTTCAAATAAATAAATCCTTTCAAAAAATTATCAAGTTGTATACTTGAAGTACATGCTGCTCATTGGATGCAAATTTTACCTCCATAAATTTAATGAAAACAATATTGGTGACATAACAGATTCTCATTAAAAGTAATTCTCCTTCTGGAAATGTGTGTTTGCCTGACCTTGAGTCAACCTCTCTAGGGTCAAGTTTGGTGAATCAAAATAATTTGAAGCCATACAGAATTGGCATCGTTATTTTGTCTGCCAATCCCTCTTTATTTTCCATGTAAGAAGATCTTACCTCTTTTGGTAAATCACTCTCTCTCTCTGGCTTAAAACATGGTTCCTATTGGGGCCACTAATCATAGAGACCCAATGCTTTTCCCCCTGAGGGACTGGCATGTGTAGCAAGCACCCTATGTCCCTCTCAGATGCCCTCTCTCCGTGCTGTATATCCAGCACCCAGTGATTTCTTCCTCATACAGCTAAAGGCAGCTCCGCAGCCTCCTGCAGGGGATTGTTCTTGGGCAGCCAGGACTCTCTTGCAGAGAGGAGCTGAAAGAGCCTAGGGCATTGCATTGTTATGGGTGAAACAGCAAAGGAGAAAAGATTATTACCTCTGTTCTTTGTCTCACATGGAAGAATTTCCAAGTGGATTAGGCAAAGAGAAAAGCCAGATGTATTTAAAGGCAAGATTTATTTAAGTCAGAGACCTCCAGGTAGAGTGGCTGGAGGGGGGCTCCAAGAGAGGCAAAACTCAAGGGGGTCAGTGGTACTGGGGTTTATAAGCACAATTTGGAAGAAGAAAAAACTTATCAGCTTGACATTCAGTTACAAGGCAGGGACAAAACCAATCAAAAGACCTGATTTGTAGTCTTTTTTCCCTGTCTGTCTTGCTCATGGTGAAACAAAAGAGCCATCAGAAGGGAAGGATTCCTATTTATTTTACAGTAAACTGGGGGCTCAGAAGGGTGGACTCATCACTCCCTTGTGATTCTCTTGATAAGAGTAAAAATTCCTAAGGAATGGAGCTCAAACTTTTGGCCTAGCTAAAGGTAACTTTTGGGGAAGGAAGAACTTTGCATCCCAATTTCCACTGGGACAACCCTGTCTAGTAACCCATCTGAATGCTCACAACATCTCAGCAGAAAAAGCTATAGCCAATGACTGGTGCATTTAGTCTAGTGATTAAGTAGGCCCCGACGCACTTGGCAGTACCTGGCTGTGATTTATGGTTCCAGTTCCTGACTCTAGCTTCCTGCCAATGCAGACCCTGGAAAGCAATTATGATGGCTCAAATAAGTAGCTTCCTGCCTCCCACATGGGAGACCTGGATTGAGTTCCTGGATCCTGGCTTTGACCGTGGCCATTGAGGGCATTTGGAGAACGAACCAGAAGATGGGAGATTTCTGTGTGTGTGTGTGTGTGTGTGTGTGTGTATCTGTCTCTCAGACAATTTTTTAAAATTTTTTGAAAGATTTAGTTATTTGTTTGGAAGGCAGAATAGCAGAGAGAGGGATGGATCTTCTATACACTGGTTCACTCCCCCAAAAGGCTGCAACAGGGCTAGCCAGATTAGAGCCAGGAGACTGGAGCCAGGAGCCAAGTGCTTCATCTGGGTCTCCCACGTGAATGGCAGGGGTCAAGAACTTGGGCCATCTTCTGCTGCTTTCCCAGGCACATTAGCAGGGAATGATCAGAAGTGAAGCATTTAGGACACAAACTAGTGCCCATATGGTTTGCCAGCATTGCAGGTGGTGGCTTAACTCACTACACCACAATGCTGGCCCCATAATTTAAAAAGTTTAAAAAATTATAAAAAGTTACCTTCAGCCTATGTGTGTAGATATATATGAGACATAAATAAGTTTCATGTTTAAGCTTAAGTTCAATTCCTAACATATCTCATTATGCATATGCATATATGCCAAATTTTTTAAAAATCAAAATCTGAAAAACTTCTGACCTCAAGTATTTTGGATAAGGGATACTCAAGCAGTAGAATCAAATACATGAGAAATATCTTCCATATTCCTACGTTAGTTGTTATTAATAATTGGAACTAATTTTTTCAAATATTTATTTATTTATTTGAAAGTCAGAGTTGCACAGAGAGAAAGAGAAAGAGATCTTTCATCTGCTGTTTCACTCCCCAAATGGCCGCAACAACCAGGGCTGGGCCAGGCAGAAGCCAGGAGCTTCTTCTGGGTCTCCTACATGGGTGCAGGGGTCCAAGCACTTGGGCCATCTTCCATTGCTTTCCCAGAAGCATTACCAGGGAGCTAGATTGGAAGAGGAAAAGCCAGGACTTGAACCAGCACCCTTATTGGATGTCACTGTCATAGATAGAGCTTTTACCCACTACACCACAGCTCTGACCCCTGAACTAATTTTTCTTTAGAATTCCAAACTCTCCACTTGCTCAGATATATAGGAAATCACATAGGGGTTATTTTGAGGCTCATCTTGGGGTTCCTTCCATTAAATATTGTACTTTTTGCTGAGACACAGATCAATAACATAAAAACTCATTTTACCAAGGAAAAAATAATCTTAATGGCACAGACTAACACTGATAATATAAAATGTCTTTCTGTGAAAATTTAGCTCACAAATGCTCTGAACTATTTGCTAAATCAGATGGAAACCAGGACCATTAACTGCTTGGAAAATTTTCAAATTGATATTTGCTATTTTGTGCAGAATATTAGAATAGCACTTCTTTGGCTTGTCTAAAATCAAACTAGTCACATGAGAATTTACTATTTTAATTCATTTAATGATTACTTGATGACTTAAAACTTTTTGTTTCCCTCTTTTTATAATTTTATATAGTTAATCCACTTTACAGTGAGGTGCATAACAATAAATTTTATACAATAATCACTACTGTATTTAGTTGTTCTTTTGGTAGAGAGGAGATATACCTTCAATTATTAAAGTTCAAAAAAAAAAAAAACTGGAGGAAATGACAATAGTAAGCATTGAAGGATTTCTGTTCTAAGAGCAAATATGTATACAAGTGGTGCTCAGCCTGGGGTGACTCTGACCTCCTTACCCTGCCTGCTCAGTTGGGACATTTGGCATTACCTGAGAACATTCTCCATTGTCACAGCTGGAGGGAGGGAACATTTGTCCCTGAGAAGAGGCCAAGCATGTTGCTCAACCTCCTAGCATGCCCAGGATAGACATTCACACCAAGAATTACACAAAGCCAAGTTGATGCTGGTGCTAACAGTAGAGTCTGATTTATAGACTTGCTACCCACTGTTCCCTTTCTTCCACTGCTTTGGAGCTGTCCCTTACAGGAGCTCAGGGGACCACCTCTAGACTGCACTCTGGCTCACTAATTCAGTCTTGACACCGCCTGCCTTTATGGTCTGAGGCAAGCCATGCTGACTCTCTGGATGTTTTTCTACCAGTCTTGTGATGCAGCAGTCTTGTTTATCTCATGAGGCTATTTTGAGAACTGCATGAGGTAGACATTCCTAGTGAAACTGCTTGACACATAGTTGCACATAACAGAGACCCAACAATACCCAGCCATTGCTAGTGTTACTACCATGACTAGATCTTCCAAATAGATATATGAATAGGAAATGAACGGGCTGGTGCTGTGGCGTAGCGGGTTTGCATACTAATACATATGTAATGCCATATAGCTCTATCTGAAACTGACACTGCAGTGCCCTGTTGCCTTCCTATGCCCTTCCTGGGTCACATCTTCCATACACTGAAATGCGAGAATAGATACACATGAACATGAACATATGTAGCTACAGGTAGACAGAGATACAAATATGAGTGATATAAATATAAATGTATAGATAAAAAATTTCTTAAAGGTTATCTCAGGAACAATTAACATTACCTACTACCTTCAGAGAGTTTAAAAATTTCAGTATGCATTTCTGCTTAAGTCCATATAAATTTTATAAATGATATATAAGTATTTGGTATTGATCAAGATTTTAAAGTATTTTTTAAAAGATTTATTTATTTATTTGAAAGAGTTACACAGAGAGAGGAGAAGCAGAGAGAGAGAGAGAGAGAGAGAGAGAGAGAGAGAGAGAGGTCTTCTATCCGATGGTTCACTCCCCAATTGGCCGCAATGGCCGCGCTCAGCTGATGGAAGCCAGGAGCCAGGAGCTTCTTCCGGGTCTCCCATGCAGGTGCAGGGGCCCAAGGATTTGGGCCATCTTCCACTGCTCTCCCAGGCCATAGCAGAGAGCTGGATCCAAAGTGGAGCAGCTGGTTCTCAAATCAGCACTCATATGGGACGCCAGCACTTCAGGCCAGGGCGTTAACCTGCTGCACCACAGTGCCGGCCTCGATTTTAAAGTATTTCTCATCAACTATTCACCAGATACATGGTTTCCAAATTTTCTTCATTAAATGTATTGTGTAATTCAGGCATGGAAAGCCAAGCCACTGTGGCAAAAAATATCCTACATGAAGGACCTCTGTGAGTGAGACCTCAGTGGAAAGAAGGGGCCATCAAAGAAGGATGACTTTTCTCTGAAGGGAGGAGAGAACTTCCACTTTGCTTATGGCCTTGGATAAATACTGACAGAGTTTGCGGACACAAAAGGCTCCCTTAGCCTCAGCAGTTCAAAGCAAGAGCCTTGGATGATCACTGACATCAAAAATAAGAGTGTTAACTGTTAAATTAACAACAGGGGTCTCTGTGCACTTACTCCCCATATAGGACCTCTGTCCTTATGACTTGTACTCTGAGAATTAACTGCACAACTTGTTCTCAAACAGTACTTTTTATGTTGTGTGCATGTGTGTGGGTGCATACTGTTGAAATCTTTTCTTAGTATAGAGTTGATCTTCTGTATATAAAGTTAATTAAAAACGAATCTTAATGAAGAATGGGATGGGGGAGGGAGTAGAAGGTGGGACGGGAGTAGGGGCGGGAGGGTGGGTATGGGGGGAAAACCACTATATTCTTAAAGTTGTGCCTATGATATTTGCATTCATTAAAGAAAAGCTTTAAAAAATAAATAAAATAAAAAGTTAGTAAAAAAGTATTGCTGCAACTAGTATCTTTGAATGAATAGGTTTTAAAACTATTAATTTTAGTATATTTTAAAATTATTTCTTTATTAAATTTTTTATTGGACAGGCAGAGTTAGACAGTGAGAGAGACAGAAAGAAAGGTCTTCCTTTCGTTGGTTCACCCCCCAAATGGCCACTACGGCCAGCGTGCTGCACAGATCTGAAGCCAGGAGCCAGGTGCTTCCTCCTGGTCTCCCATGCGGGTGCAGGAGCCCAAGCACTTGGGCCATCCTCCACTGCCTTCCCGGGCCACAGAAGAGAGCTGGACTGGAAGAGGAGCAACCAGACTAAAACCTGGCACCCACATGGGATGCCGGCGCTGCAGGCGGAGGATTAACCAAATGACTCACAGCGCCGGCCCCTTCTTTATTAAATATAAGTGTGAGGGGGAATGCTATGGAGGGAAGAGCAAGCACTCCCATTGCTGGTTCACTCTCTAAATGCCCTCATACAGCCAGGGCTGGGCTAAAGCCAGAAGCTGGGCACTGAAAACTCAATCGAGGTCTCACAATTTGGTGGGAGGAATCCATTACCTGCACTGCTCCTGCCTCCTGGGGATTGCACTGGCAGGAAGCTGAATCCAGGAGCTGGAGGTGAGAATCAAACCCCAGTACTCTGATATGGGAGGCAAGTGTTTTAACTTCCAGGCTTAATGCCTTGTATTTATTTATTTTTTAATAATAGCTTCCATATTTTAAAGCAAAAATTTCACTCCAGCTTCCCTCTGTGCTCTCCCTTCCAGTATTTCAGGCTTTGCTCATCTAGAATTCTGGCACTCACCTGCATCTGAGATGACTCCAAAATTTTTTTTTAAGTTGGAATTCTTGAGAGATCCACATTGTGGCATGGCAGGTTAAGCCACTGCTTGCCAAGACAGCATGCTACATTGGAGGGCCAGTTCAACAAGTCCCATATGCTTTACTTCCCATCCAGCCTAGTGATAGTGCACCTGGAAAGGCAACAGAAGATGGCCAAATACTTGGGCCCCTGCCACTTGTGTTGGAAAGCTGGATAGATGCCCTGGCTCCAGGCTTCCATCTTGCCCAACCCTGGCTGTTGCACCCATTTCAAGAGTGAACTAATAGATGGAAGACCTCTCTCTCTCTCTCTTTCTGTTGCCCTGGCTTTCAAGTAAATTAATAAATAAATCTTTTTGAAAATGGATAGAATACTTGAAAGGGAAATTTACAGAGATTTGTAGCTAGAGGACATTTCTTTTTTTTTTTATTTGACAGGTAGAGTTATAGACAGTGTGAGAGAGTAACAGAGAGAAAGGTCTTCCTTCCATTGGTTCACTCTCCAAATGGCTGCTACGGCCAGCGCTGCGCTGATCTGAAGCCAGGAGCCAGGTGCTTCCTCCTGGTCTCCCATGTGGGTGCAGGAGCCCAAGCACTTAGGCCATCCTCCACTGCCCTCCCAGGCCACAGCACAGAGCTGGACTGGAAAAAGAGCAACCAGGACTAGAACCTGGCACCCATATGAGATGCTGGTGCTGCAAGTGGAGGTTAACCTAGTGAGCCAAGGAACCAGCCCCTGGAAGACATTTCTATAGGCAGGCTATTTATGGTAGTGGAACTTAGCTTCTGGCTGGCCATTGTCTCTGATGGATGTTTGATAACATTCTTTTTGCCTACAACTATATCAGGTGCTCTCCACATGGTTATAGCCCAAGGGTGCAGGCACCAGCAGCCCCATCTGGGTCAGAGGCCAGGAGGCTAGGATTCTTTTTACCTTGTTTTCTTTCAGAAGCAAGCAAGTCTCCTGCAGGGCTAATTTGCCTCTGACTTTGCTTGTAGTTGACATAACAATCACATGCTTGCTTTGGCTGGTGATCAGCAAAGTTTGATATTAGAGGAGGAACTATTGCTGTTTGTACCACTTTTTCTGCTTCTGCTATTGTATATTTTAACTCTGGGTAGATGCTCCCTGATTCTCTTCTCTTGCTGCCTGTAATGTTTTTATCTATATCAAATAAAAGCCAACCACATGAATGCTTTCTGGAATGCTTGAGAAAGTCCCAGAGCAGCTATTTGCCAGAAACAAATGCACGTGGAGGGTCCCAGACTGCAGAAATATTGAAAGCATCCGTGCGGAGCTAGAAATGACAGAGAACATCATTCTGCTCAATGATTGACATGGCCAGGAAAACAGGCAGCACAGTCAAGAGCTCCAGTCTGGAAGCTTTTCTTTTTCAATTGCAGAATCTTTCTTTGCAGCACAATGTTAAGTGCTCCTCTTTCCATCCCAGATAAAACATTAACATGAGCTGATCTGCTTGGCTTAAAGTGAAAGTTATATATCCATAGTTTCACTGGACCCCATATCTCCTTGATCTACCCTAGAAGTTACAAGCGCCTGTGTATCTGTGCTGAAGTTCTTATCTAGGCACAGGGACTGTCCTGTAGGGGAGGCATTCTGAAAGTATGGAAGTCTTTGGCGGTGTGTGGATAGACCTAGGAATATTCTCCATCAATGAAGCTTATGAGTTGGTGGATAAACATGATCATGGCCTCAATCTTTGATGGCATGGTTATGAATTGGGTCCTGTGTGCCTCTCAAGCATTCCCTGAAAAGAAAAATGAGCCCCACTGTCTGCAGCCTATCCACACAGTCTTTACTACTTCCCCTCGTTGTTTTTCAACTTGCCATTCCCTTACCTGCTGTCTAAGAGGAACTCTTAAAGTAGCTTTTACACTCTAACCCTTGTCTTAGGAACTACTATCAAAGGAACACAATGAGAAAAACAGTGTGATAGTGCACTTTGTCCCTCACACAGCCTTAAACTCTGCTAGCCAATATGGTAGCCATTAGTCATGGAGTATTCAAAATTAAATATGAATTAACTAAAATTATATAAAATTAAATATTCATTTTCTCAGTTGAATTTGCAACATTTCAAGCACTCAGTAACTACATAAGGCTAATGACTATGGCACTGTACCCCACTACAGAGGGCTCCCAATCTGCAGAAAGAGCTGTTGGAGTCCCTGACCTCGACTCCATCTCCAGATCAACGGAACTTGGCCTCTTTCTTTTTTTTTTTTTTGTAATAGAAAACTTTTAATTAATAAATATAAATTTTGAAAGTACAAATTTTGGATTAAAATAGTTCTTCCCCCTATAACCACCCTCACACCTGCAAACCATCCCATCTCCTACTCCCTCTCCATCCCATTCTTCATTAAGATTCATTTTTAATTATCTTAATATACACAGATCAACTCTATACTAAGTAAAGATTTCAACAGTTTGCACCCAGATAGAAACACAAAGTATAAAGTACTGTTTGAAAATTAGTTTTACTGTTCACAACACATTAAGGACAAGGATCCTACATGGGGAGCAAGTGCACAGTGACTCCTATTGTTGATTTAACAACTGACACTCTTAATCACCCGAGCGCCTCCTGTCCTCCAGACAAGATACTGTGAGCAGGGTAATAATGAAGAAGGTAACCTCTGTCATTGCACATTTTAAAATCCCAAAAAGCAAAAGAAAACCAAAAATCTATGGTCATCCCCTGAAATATCCCCAGCCTTGCTCTCAGGAAAGCTTCCTGAAGGTGGTGACTGAATCTCCAGGGATGAGAGAGCTTCACCTTGTGAACAACAGACAAGGGCATTTCAGGTGGAGGGAAATGCATGGAGCTACATGCATACTCCTTGACTCTGTTTCTTTTTTTTCTTTTTAACTTTTGAAAATATGTATTTATTTATTTGAAAGGAAGAGTTACAGAGGCATAGAAAGAGAGAGAGAGAGAGAGAGAGAGAGAGAGAGAGAGAGGTCTTCCATCTGCTGGTTCCCCAAATGGCCAAAACAGCCAGAGCTGGGCCGATCCAAAGCCAGAAGCCTGGAACTTCTCCCAGGTCTCTCATGTCAGTGCAGGGACCCAAAACCTTGGGCCATCTTCTATTGCTTTCCCAGGCCATAGTATAGAGCTGGATCAGAAGCAGAGCAGCTGGGACTTGAACCGGCACCCGTATGAGATGCTGGCCCTATTCCTTGTCCCTTGTAGTAAAGTAAATTTTAGAGGGACTGGAGGAAGATTAAGGAGGATATTAGAAGTGGGATAAGAAAGAGAAAATGAGGACCAGAGGAGAGGCAGCTGTCATTGTCTTTCCCCTCCTAACCCTGTCACAGTCCTACTTTGCAGTTGTAGCTTGGTGCTGCTCCAAACATGGACCATGTATGACAACAGTGGGGTGGGCAAGCTACTTGTAAAAATGCATGAATCAGAATATATGAAGAGCTTGACCCAGAGAGCATCTATTGCTTATCTAAGTTTATGAACAATGCAGGGCCTGGAGTTATGGTACAGTGGACTAAGCCATGACAGTTTGAGCCCCAGATCCTCTCCTTCTGATCTAGCTCTCTGCTGATACACCTGGAAAGCAGTGATAATGGCCCAGGCAGTTGGGCCCCTACCACCCATGGAACTCCAGGCTCCTGGATTTGGCCTAGCCCAACCCTGGCTGTGGTAGTTATTTGGGGAGCAAACTAGCAGATGGAAGATCCATCTCTCTCTCACTCTAGCTTTCAAATAAATAAAATAAATTTTTTTAAAAAAAGAACAGCTATAGCTGCCTACTTTCCAAAAGAAGTAGAAAGTAGCACAATGGAAGTTCTTTTTGAAATGCAATGTTCCTTGAATTTTCACTTGCACATTGAAAAGAAGGCTGTCTTAATAATGTTGGCAGTGCTGAGCTCCCTGGGCTCCAACTGCAGTGGGAATGTAGGTTGTGCTTCTGAAGGGAACTTCTCTCCCACAGTTCATCTGGTGCCATTCTTCTCTTTCCATCCCTGCGCCTCCACAGTCCTGAGTGCTAATATTTTTCTCCTGGCTTCTACCATCTTCTTCCTTTGACCCCCAACTCCCTGCCAATATAAAGTCATTTTGCCCTTGTTTCTTGCTTTTTTAAAAAAATTATTTATTTGAGAGGCAGAGTTACAGACAGAGGGAAAGGGAGAGACAGAGACAGAGAGAAAGGTCTTGATTCACACCCCAAATGGCCACAATGGTTGCAGCTGGGCTGATACAAAGCCAGGAGCCAGGAGCTTCTTCCAGGTCTCTGACATGGGTGCAGGGGCCCAAGATTTCCCAGGCCATAGGCAGAGAGCTGGATCAGAAGAGGAGCAGCTGGGACACAAAACAGCACCCTTACGTGATGACGGCACTGCAGACAGAGGCTTAGCCCACGACTCACAGCGTCGGCTCCCATTGTTTCTATCTGTCCATCATGATGTCACTTTTAGTCTCGTCCACTGACCACAACCCTGGCTGTTCCTTCCCTAGGTTAATGATGCCCCTTATTTTTCCTCCTTTCCTCTCCTCACACTCAGCTATCCCAGCAGCTCTTAATTTGCCCTCTCTGATTTCTCTCTGGGATGTAGAGAGAATTTCTCTGGAGCCCATTGCAGTTTGAGCAGAGGAGAGATTTTTATTTTAGATCCCCTTTCTTCTGGGCACCTTATAATTTAAATAAGCTGCTGCAAAATGTCATCAAAATTAATCATTTTAATGCATTATTGAAAAGGGAAAAATAACTTTAGCACAGTGGAAGCTCTTTCTGTGGCACTGGCGAGCAACACAGCTGAAGTGCTGGTTGAAATGACTGCCACACGCAGCAACATTGATATTACCTATGCACATAATGAAAGGCCACGGTTTCCTCCCCAGGAAATTCAAGAAATCTGTTATCCATTAGAAAAGAAATAACCAAACGAAATTCACAAATGCCTCTTTATTTCATCATCATAATAATGATTTTTATGTCTGACATGCAAGCAGCATGAATTCAAATATGTAATTCATGAAAATTAGGGTTGTTTCTTTAAAGATTCTATTCAGCTCCGCTGGTTATAATGAGTGTGTATTTGTCAAATGGTTTTTATGCTTAAACGAAAAGGTAACGATAAACAACTCTTGGAATCTCTGGATGCTCTATCCCTTTGCTAGTTTTCATGACATGCCTCTTTGGCAAATCAGGGCCCCTGGAGTAATCAGTGTGGATATGAAAATGAGCACATTATTTCACTGTTAACATGCACTGCTAAGATGAAAGAGAAGGCGTGTGGGCCTACTGATGTTTTTATTTTCCTTCCTGGAACGATTAGCTGAATAAGAAACAGTGTAGGCAGGGTGTTCTCAGTGCAAAGCTTGATCCTGGTGTGTTTAGAACTTAATACTTGAAATATATGCAAAGTTTATGTAAAGTGTTGCATGGTGAGCTCCCTGCTCAAATAAGATGCCTTCATTTTACTAATGGGGAAACTGAGGCCCATGACCATAACTAGTAAAGAAACAAGCACTCAGCAAGATTGCTTAGTCAAGCAATGAAGGCATCGTACGTAACAGCCATGGAGATCTCAAGCAGTGCATCTCACTGGCAATAGGGGAATGACCAAATTTGTGTTCTTAGGTAAAGGAATTGAAGCTGTTAAGTAACCTGATCAAGATTATGAAGCTTTTAAATCAAAGTCAAGACTTGGACTGTCTTACTGATACCTGCCTTTGTGTTTCAGTCTGATAACACAAGTCCACAGTGTTATTACCCATGGCTGCACTAACTGCTGCATTACAAAGCAAAGCCCCACAACTGCAATTTTGACAAAAAATGAGTAATGGACAGAAGAGTTCTTGCCCTTAGCAGGTGCTTCTGTAATCACAGCTCTCCCAAACTACTGGTAGAACAGGGTCAGTGAGGCAAAGCTCTGTGAAGCACTGTTTAGTTTCACCCAGTAGAGTGACCACTCTTAACTGATCAGGAAATTTCCTGAAAGAGTTCATCATTGTGGTTGGCTTGTTCTGCTTTTTCAGTTCTAAAATTAATGTATCCTCTTAAAACTTATTTAGAATACAGACCCTTCCCTATCCTAAGTGATTCTGACTCAACAGGTGTAGGGTAAAGTCCAGAAATCTGAATTTTTGAAGCTGTATGATAAAATGTAAAGGTTTCGGGTCCTCTACCCTCTGCCTTCTTCCTGGAGGCAAAAACTGTTGACTGTCATCTACACATTTACACATCATAATTTTCCAGTGTTTCAATTTGATAGCAAACAAATTTTTATCAAGAACACATGAGAGGGAGAAAAATACCATTTACTAAGTCCTCACTATGGCCACATTCTTTACACACAATGTCTCACTGACTGCTGTCAAAGGACAAGATATTGCAGTTTAGTTTAAGGATCTTAATTGGCTTTATTTTCAATTCTAGAAGCAGGCAACACTTCATTGCTTAAAATAGAGTAAGCGTTAAGACGGTCTGAGAAGATTTTGGCTTTACAGGCAGAGAAGGGCTGGAAAGGCAGAAACAACAGAAAGCGGATGGGTCTTCCCAAAGTTACTTTCCTTGTAAGGCAGGGACAGGGATTAATGTCAGCTGACTTCAGGTGACCTTTTTTGAGTAAGGATAAAGGCTGAGGGAACTTCATTATCATATTAAATGAAATCAGCCTGTGTGGGAGATGTGGCTGTTATCTCTCTGTCCTGAATTCTAGGGAAGGTCAGATAACGAAGTTTCTGTCTGATGATGGGGGACTTTAGCATGAGCGACTCCATTTTCGTTTTTCCTTCGGTCTGTGGAGCCTAGTGTAGAAGCTCAGGCCAGTGCAATGACCTACTGTAATTTGCGTTTAGCACTACTTATGAGCACCCTGGGAAGCAGGTACTTCCCCAGGTCACCAGTTAATAATGGAGTAGAGGTACCATCTGAATCCACTCCAGCTTTAAAATCGACCTCTTTATAATATCTTTGAAATTAATAAGCGGTTCTTGCCACGAATTCAGAGAATTCTGAATACTGGCTCAAATAGACCAGACGACATGGTAAGGTTTTACTCAGTGAGAGAAATGCATAGGAAGGTGAGGGCTCTATCTAAAGGAGAAAGGGAAGTCTGGAAATCAGATTGGGGCCATAAGAAGCAGAGAACAGGCCAGGAGCCGTGTGTATCAAGTGTTTGGTTATTGACAGCTACTAGCAGCTTGTCATGGGCAGCAAAGTGAAGACAGAGGGCACAGGCAGCCCAAAGGCCATGTGGGGCAACAAGAAAGCAGTAATGGTTCCAGGCCTTTTATTCACTCAAGGGGGAGTGGTTATGTAGCCTGATGGGCAGGTGGACATACAGGTGTGGTCAGGTAGGGGCTTGAGATCACACAGGGGGTGTGGTGAAGGCATGGTCTTCCAGCTCACAAATCTAATCAATTTATCCTATCCGTTTAACTGACAGGATCTTCAAAAAGCACAGCACAGAAATCTGTGTAGAATCCAGTTTCCTGCCCTTAAAGAGCTTCCTATTTGGAAGAACAAAAACCAACAAGGAAATGAGGAGAAATCTTAGGAGGACTCACTAAGGGCAGTTCACGCCTCATGTTTATCTGCCTTCCTGTGATCCATGCCCAGTGCCCAGCCCTGGAGATCCTACCTGAAAGGTTACTTCCCCTTCCTCCTGCCCCTTCTCCTCCACCCTCTGGCTGCAGAGAACGCAGAATGAGAGCTTATGGACAAAGACCTGGGCTCCAGAGCTGAGGACGCGGCAGTCTTCCAACTGTGACAGGAAAACCCTATGACCCTAACCAGGCGGGAAAGCTGCCAGTTATGCACGAGCAGCGAATGTACTCAGAACCGCCAGATGTGCTTGAACACCAACCGGAAAGCCTCGCCAACCCAGTTCCAACACTCATCCATCAAAGGCGGTCTTTTAACAGTCTCTCCTTTATCCCCGTGAGACAAACTGTCCCTCCAAACCCCTTCAAGACTCTGTTGGAAGGCAAGCGATAATGATGGACTCAGGGAGCATTGCTATGTGTGAGTAAGTGGCCTTTGATGAGGTCCATAGGTGGCCTTCCTCCTGCCAGCAACGGTGTTCAAAGCTCTTGCCAAGTTTGAACATTCACTCTGCAAACATTACCAGAGGTTCCTTGCTCCACCCTGACCAGATGGTAGACACAGGATGGGTAACAGTGAGATGGGGCCGGCGCCGTGGCTCAACAGGCTAATCCTCCGCCTTGCGGCGCCGGCACACCGGGTTCTAGTCCCGGTCGGGGCGCCGGATTCTGTCCCGGTTGCCCCTCTTCCAGGCCAGCCCTCTGCTGTGGCCCGGGAGTGCAGTGGAGGATGGCCCAGGTGCTTGGGTCCTGCACCCTATGGGGAGACCAGGAAAAGCACCTGGCTCCTGGCTCCTGCCATCGGATGAGCGCGGTGCGCCGGCCGCAGCGCGGCAGCCATTGGAGGGTGAACCAACGGCAAAAGGAAGACCTTTCTCTCTGTCTCTCGCTCTCACTGTCCACTCTGCCTGTCAAAAAAAAAAAAAAAAAAACACAGTGAGATGGAAAGACAAATCTCATCTCACAAGGAGGGTGGGCTGCAGACTGGTGAGATTCCAGCCTTCCAGAATCTGATCCCAGCCTGGGAAAGTTGCATGCTGTTGGAGTCAGGTAGGTGTCGCTGGGTGTGATCTGGTTATCTCCAAAGCAAACACAGGAATAACGACATGACCACTCTAACAGGCTGGCCACTCTAACAGGCTGGCTGTGAGGACTCAACAATATACCCAAAGGCAGCCGAGTGTACACAGAAGGAAAGAGCACAGTTTGGCCACTGAGTAAACAGCTCTTGAAACAAGTGAGAAAAAGATTAAAGGAATGGGGTGAAGGTTCAGCTTTTCTCAGAGGAGGAGAGCACTAGTAAATGCAGAATGCAGAGTTAGTTGCCATTTTGCATGACTCAAACAGTAACCATCGAGGTATGCTAAATTTACTGGGTAAAATTTTGACTAGGAAGGGCCTATAATCTATCCATCTGTCTGATCTAGAAGGTGTTCATACTGAACTCTTAAACATTTATTGGAGGAAAGATAGAAAGTAAGCCAGAATGTCCCTCTCTCCTCATTACCCCCCCGCCCTTCCGTCTGCTGGTTCACTCTCCAAATGTCTGAAATGGGCAGGGCTGGCTGGAGCCAAAGCCACAAGCTGGGAACCTAATCCAGGTCTCCCTTGTGGGTGGCAGGGAGCAAATTACTTGAGCCATCACTGCTGCCTTCCAGGGGTCTGTATTAGTAGGAATTTGAAGTCAGGAGCAGGGAGTCAAACTCGGGCACCCCAATATGGATGCTGGCATCTCAAAGATTTATTTATTTTTATTTGAAAGGCAGAATTACACAGAGGAATAAAGAGAGAGATTGATTTATCTTGCATCTTCTGGTTCACTCTTCAAATGGCTGCAATGGCCAGGGCTGGGCCAGGCTGAAGCCAGGAGCCAGGAGCTGCATCCAGGTCTCCCAAGTGGGTGGCAGGGGCTCAAGCATTTGGGACACATTCCATTGCTTCTCCCAGTGACATCTGCAGGGAGCCCAATAGGAAGCGGAATAGGAAGGGGAAGAGCCAGGACTCCAACTGGCACCCCATGGGATGCCAGTGTCACAGATGGTGGACCAACCCACTATGCGACAAGGTTGGCCCCAGCATCTTCACCACTAGGCCAAACACCTGCTCCAATACATCTAAAATTATGCCTCTATATTGAGAATAGAAAATGAGTGGATAGAGGGCATTTGGCCATTTGGGGTAACATTGTGACTTTTTCTGGTAAATCTGAAATCATGTAAAAATAAAAATGTGAGAAGCAGTGGAAAGAAAACTTCTATTACATTGTATCTTTTCTCACCAGCATATACTCAGAAATGAGCAAGGTTTAAAACATTCAATCAGTGCTTAAGGGGGGGCAGCTAGAAGTGGTGCTGTGGTGGGGCAGGTAAGGCAGTGCTAGTGTCCCATATGGTCGCCGGTTCGAGTCCCAGCTGCTCCACTTCTGATCCAGCTCTCTGCTATGGTCTGGGAAAGCAGTAGAAGATGGCCCAAGTACTTGGGCCCTTGCAACCCCATGGGAGACCCAGAACAATTTCCTGGATTCAGACTGGTGCAGCTACAGCCAATTGCGGCCATCTGGGGAGTGGACCTGCAGATAGAAGACCTTTCTCTGTGCCTCTGCCTCTCTTTCTCTGTAACTCTGCCATTCAACTAAGTCAATCAATCAATTTTTTTAAGATTTACTTTTTTTATTTATTTAAAGACAGAGTTACAGAAAGAGGGAGAGACAGAAGGAAAGGTCTTCCATCTGCTAGTTCACTCCTCAGATGGCCACAATGGCTGGAGCTGCGCTGATCCGAAGGCGGAAGCCAGGAGCTTCTTCCGGGTCTCCCACGCGAGTGTTGGGGCCCAAGGACTTGGGCCATCTTCTACTGCAACTCCAGGCCACAGCAGAGAGCTGGATTGGAACGGGAGCAGCCGGGTCTCGAACCGGTGTCCATTTGGGATGCCCGCGCTAAAGGCCAGGGCATTAACCCACTGCACCACATCACCGGCCCAAAAAATAAATCTTAAACAAACAAACAAACAAACAAAAAAACCAGGGAGAAGCTAGCCAAATAGGTTCAAAAATAAAATAAAATAAATTAAAAGGTGGGGGAGGGGGCTTATGAATTTGGGTCTCATACCTACCCTTTATCAGATTTCAGACTAGCTGCCCTCTGCGACTCAGTTTCCCCTTGTGCAACCCGAGATTTTACCTACGTAACCACTTAAACGTGGCGACGAAGACTAAAGGAGCTCGTATTTGTGAAGGGCTTGGCACACACTCAGCATGTTGGCTGTGGTCATTTTTGTTACACGTAAAGCGCTTAGCATTCGGCGAAGTCCAAACCAACCTCGGGCCTTCACACGCGTCGACGGCTTTGCACTATCTTAGCTTAGTATGAAAAAAAGGAGTAGAGCACCACTCACCTCTCCAAACTCACTGCACCGCTCAGAGGGCGGACCCCCCACCTGTCTCTTTCCTGCTCCAAGGCCCAGCTCGAGCCCCAGGGACCCAGGGCTGGCACAGCGCCTACGTCCTTACAGCGCTCGCGGCCACAAACACTTCGCTCCTTTGTGCTTGTCTGGCGACAGCGTTTAATTCCAAGCCTCAGGAGCACAGGGCTCTCTCGGCTAGGGAGAGCGCAGGCAGAAGGCCGCCAGGCCCCGACGGCCGGGAGGGCGCTCGAGGGCGCGGCGAGCCTCACAGCCCCTGAGGCGCGCGCGCAGCGGGGTCCCGGGGCGCCCCGGCGCAGGGGGCCGGCCGGGCCCGCCTCCTCCCGCCCTGCGTCTCCGCCTCCCCGCCCGCGCTCAGCCCTGCTCGCCCGCGCCGGGTTTCCTGGTTAAGATGGCGTCCCCCGTGGCAGCTCAGGCCGGGAAACTTCTGCGACGCCTAGCGCTGCGCCCCCGGCTCCTGGCCCCCAGGTCCCAGGTGAGCGCGGCCCGGCGACAGGTGCCGTGGGCAGCGGCGCCCGCCAGGGCTCCCCTCGTGCTGTGCTTCCCGCCCTGGCCCGTTCGGGCCCGGCACTTGGGGTGTGCGGCGCCCCGGGTGTAAAGGGGACCCCAGCCCCCGGCCCCCCTGACCCCTGGCCTCGGCTCGGGTGGGGGGCTGCAAGGCGAGCAGCAGTCCCTGCCACAGCCGCTTCTCTCCGGAGTCGCTGACGCGGGTGGCTTCCCATCTGGAGGTGACGGCTTCTGGCACGGTCCCAGGCGCTGGATGCAAGTTGAGGAAAAGTTCCTCCGCCTGGGTTTTGGAGCGCTGGGGTTTCGTTTTCGGCTCTGCGTGGGAACCGTCTCAGCCCCGCCGCGCCCGTGGGAGACCACGTGGTAAACACGCTGGGAGACCCGTGCAGCCGCTCCACGTGGGTGCCTCGCCTCCCGCTGGGAGCTTGCAGCGGGGCGGATTTTCAGGATGGCTGAGTCGGGGGGAAAAGTATGCAACAAGGAGTGAAATGGCAGGCGTGTCCGTCCCCAGGTCCCCAGCTTTCAGAAGAAAATCAGTTCTGTCAGCGAAAGGCTTCCCTGGTCTCCTTGCTTTATGGAGAATGGAACTAGGAGGGCGGGGGTGGGCGCTGCAGGGTGAACTTGGCCTTCAGTGGGTTTTACCTTCTGCAGAGGGCATGCATCACATTAGCGAGAAGGGCTTCGTGGGCACTTTGGAGTTGGTAATGACTCCGAGAAATCGCTGGATCCCTCAACGCCTTGATGTCTGTAGGTCACCTCCCTCCCCTTGGAAAAAAAAAAGGACATTCTGGGGGCTCAGCTGAGGCAGCCCGACCTTGTCCATTTCCCCATTTTTAATTGGCAAATTATCACTCATGCAATTTTAATCAGGATATGCGTAGTATAGCTTTAAAGAAAAATTAAAAGGTAGCACCTAATGATTTTTGAGTTACTCTAAAGCTTGGGTTAATTATGACATCTGTGAGATTCTTTTTTTTCCCTTCCCGCTCATTTCCTGACTTACCATTTCTCTGTTATTGTTAATGTAAATTTAAAAGGTGCTAATCCTTATTACTGTAATGTCCTTAATAGGCACTTGACAGTATGGTGGGATAGCAAAAGGAATGCAGGTTTTGTCTAATTAAAATCACTAATAACTGTTTAATAGAGTAAGGAGAGTAGCTCCAGGTGCTCAAGTCCTATTCATTATTTGAATGTTACAAAAAAAAAAAAAAACCCAAGAACTAAAGTGCTAACTATGAGCATAGAATTGAATTGATGAGGAAGAGAGAGCCCAGGGCAGTAGGAACTGGAGAAGGTAATCATTGTGCAGAGAAACCTAAAATGCAGAATGTTTAGCTTCCGTGTGTTTCTTCCCTAGCTAAGCAATGAGACCCTAAACTCAACACTCAAGAGAGAGTGGTTGAGCAGACATGTCCTTGGTTTATCTAGAAGACTGGATGAAAAACTTGGTTATCTTTCTCCGCTGATGACTTTGGTTTGCATTCCTGTGCATGGTTTGCATTCCTGTAAACACAAGGCTTAGGAGTTGAGAATGGTTTTCTAAAGATAGGAACTGTACACAGTGTCCAAGAACTGGAAATGGGAATTAGTGAGTATCTGGTCCAACCACGTCACTTCCTGGGTGTCAGACGTGAGTCCTGTGTGTTCAAGGTTACAGAGCTTCTGTGGGAGAGCAGATTCCAGAGTGACGTCTATTTGTGAGTTTCCATTGCAGCTGGCTGTTGCCTGGTGAGCGTAGGTCTCTTAGGAAAATGGGTTTTGCCAACAATGAAGTTAATCTGTATAACCAGCACTGACCATAGAACCTCCAAGTCACGAGCACACTGTTGCTTTCTTTCTTCATGTACATCTATGAATTGACAATGGAAATAAATTAGGTATTGCTCGTTCAGGTGTAAGGAACTCTTCTCAGATTCTTGGGTGCTTCGTAATCTCTGCTCCGTATAAATCTGATTTGATATTGGGCCTGCCTGGCCCCTTGTCCATAGCAGACATTACCCTTGAACATGGCCCACTTTCCCTGGGAAACGCACTGAGCATCCTCACCACGTGTCTCAGAAATCTGTCTGCTCTTGGCCCAGATCTACTTTATTGTGAAAAGCTGTTGCATATACAGAGATAGAAGACCCAGGTTCTGCCTTGAGAAATAGCTAACTGGCCTCACAGAGATACACATAGGATGATACTTGCCTTACTCCCTCCCAGTGGTCTCATGGACGCATACCACGTGTTCCTGATGTGTAATGTTATGATGGTGCTTCTTGCCTTTCAGCTTCCGCTCTTCTCTGTCTTGACAGCTATATTTTTAAAGGATTCACCTTAATCATTTTTTATTTTTACACACACACAAACACACACATTTATATATATATATATATATATATATATAATTTTTTTACTCAGCCCATGCCATCTGACACAACTGTTCCAGGTCCTGAGATTTGGAGAAGGTGAAAGAGTTAGGCAGCCTTTGACTGTTCTTTTATTTATCTGCTGGTTCACTCCCTAAATGCCCACAATGGCGAGGGCTAGGCCAGGCTGAAGCTGGGAGCCAGGAGCTCATTCTGGGTCTCTGAGGTGGTGGCAGGGACCCAACCACTTGGGCCATGGTGTGCTATTTCCCAGGATCCACATTAGCAGGAACTGGACCTCAGGAGCCAGAGGCAGAACTTGAACCAGGTTCATGTGATGACTTATCAGGGTAGGGGAGAGCAAAATGACTCCAGCCAGTGACAGGCTGTGAAGTGAGTTGTTACATACTGCAGGGTGGGTACATAGGGGAACTGAACTTGACAGAGTGGTGTTTTTGGTTTTGTTGAATTTTTAAATTAAAAAATGATAACACAAATGCTAAAAAAAATGCATATTGTAAGTGAGCAGCTGAATGACTCTTTTGTAAACCAAACATACTCCAGCAATGAAAGCCACATCACCAATCATTGAACAGCAACTTTGGAGGCCCCTGGTGCTCCATCCCTTTGCTACTTCTGCCTCCCAAAGGAAACTCATCCCGGAATTACACCATACACTGGTTTTGTGTTAGTTTTTTTTTTTTTTTTTTTACATTGTGGAATTAAACATTATACATATACCTGCACAATATTATTCAACAGTATATTTATGAGCTCCTACAGATGACCTTTTTTTTGACATTTGAGTTAGGGCCTGAGTAAGAAAAGCAGCCAGCCAGGTGAGAACTGGGGAGAGAGTGTATTAGACACAGCAGAGAGCAGGTGCAAAGGCACTGAGGTAGAAATGAGCTCAGGATGTCTGGACATTTAGAGGGAAAGTGGTAGAGGTTGAGACCTGAGAGGTGGATGGAGGCCAAATGATGTGGAGACTTGCGGGGCTCTGGTAAGGAGTTTTTAAGAGTTTATTATTATTTAACACTTATTTATTTATTTGAAAGTCGAAGTTACCGAGAGAGTGGGAGAGACAGAGACAGATCTTCCATCCACTGATTTATTGCCCACATGGCCACAATGGCCACAGCTGGGCCGAGCCAGGCCAAAGCCTGGAGCCAAGAGCTTCTTTCAGTTCTCCGAAGTAGGTGGCAGGGTCCCAAGCACTTGAACCATCTACTGCTGCTTTTCCCACGCCATTAGCAGGGAGCTGGATTGGAAGTGGAGCAGCCAGGACACAAGCGGTCCATATGGAATGCCAGCATTGCAGGCAGCAGCTTTACCTGCACTGCCACAGTGCCGGCCCGAGGAGTCTTTAAGGGTTTAGAGTTAAGTGAGTTGCCCAAAATTATACAGTTAGTGAAAGAGCAGCTAGGTCTTAATCCTGCTTAGCCAAAAGGCCAAGAAGTGGTAGATTCTAATCCTGGCCCTGGCTGCCAAAGCCCAGATATTTAATTACTATCCTGTACGTACTTCCTGTTATACATCTGGGCTAGGCTGACTTTGGGACGTGTAGCAGAGTGATGTTCAGTGAACACTGCGGTGAAAGCTCCAAGTCTTCCCAAAGACACGGATCCTGGAAGACAGGGGCCGTGTTGCCGTATCCAAATAAGCCGCCAGTTGAACTGGTGCTGTGACACTTGGCAATGTAACAGAACAGGGCCCCACCATCGTGGGTCAGTCTTTGGGGGAAACTGTGGCTGGGGCGCTGTAATTCCCAGCACAGTGCTGCTGCCTTTTCTGAGGGTTCCAGGTGAAATTCACCAGGCTCTGCTGGTGTAACAAAGACGTGGGAGGCACTGGCTCCCAGGTCCCCAGCTTGAGAAGTGCTTTTGTGTGGTTCCCTTGGACACCCAGAGCTTCTGTCTGGGAACTTAAATGAAGACTGAGGATTGGAAGGGGAAACTGCTTCAACCCATAACCCATGCCCCATGCCCCTGTCGTCGTGTCCTTCGGAAACAATCCCCCTTTCTTAATTTGCTGCTGCTTCCTGAAGTGGGAGGGCAGTGATGGATGCGTGGCTCTTAGAAGTGAGGGTGTCAAGGTTACGTACAAGTCCTTATCAGCGAAATGAGCCTGTGGAGGCTGCTTTGGAGGTTGTGATTTACCTGTAACTACGCTCTTGCCTAGAAGAATAAATATCTGGACTTTTCCTGTTCTTTGTTTAAGTGAAGTACAGCTGCAATTTCAGCTGTTAGAAAAGGGAAGTCGTCTCAAATAATTTAGATGCCAAACTGCTGACCTTTTGTGTAGGGTAGACCTTCAAGTGATTGCTGGTGTCCCGAAAGGGTTTTGCTTCGTGTAAATGAAGCCTTTCTTTGACAGGTGTGTGCACAGACTCATAGGAGGGAGAGCTTTGCTGTCCTTGGACCCTGGCTTGGGTCTGCAGGCACAAAGCCCAGAGAGTCCCTGAAATACGTCCTGTTTGGAGGAGGAAGAGAAATTTAAGAAGTAACCTGAGATCCTTTGTCCTTCACCTCTCTTGACTACTCTGCCTGGAGTTGTCCCTCAATGCATCTCTTTCTGTTACTTGTTGGGAAAGTTTTGCCTGAAAAACTTAGGAGATTAGTGTGTGTTGGAACAAGTGATACAGTAAGAATACTCATGAAATTTGGGAATGAATCCCGGGGTTTCGTCTGGTGCAGAAGGTGGGAGTGTTGAGGAAGGTGTTCCAGTGGAATGACGGTGTGCGTCTCCCTGTGTACAGTTAGTGTGGGGAAGGGAGAGGTGAAGAGTGGCAGGAGCTGAGGCATAATGGTGATCTTCTAGGTGAGCCTGGAGGATTAATGGGGCTGCAGAAAGCTGAGAAATCAGCCTGGCCTCCAATTCCATAACTGAAAATTGAACGAATGTCTTTCATTTAGCAAGTATTTCCTGAACGCTTATTGTTTGCTCAACGCCAAATCTCCCAAAGGCACAGAACATATTGATTTAGCTTTTCATGGAATACCCAGTATGTAAGAGAATATTCATCAGGTACTTGTATTTAATAAATATGACTGAATGAGTGGAGAGAGAGACACAGAGAGAGGTTACTCAGCCCCTGCACTCACGTCCCTCACAGTCTAGAGGCAAAATTCGCATGTATACCACAATAATGACACTGCCACCTGTGAGTGCTGTGGTCTTGCTGTGAGCTCATACTTCTGGGAGACTTTGGCTGCGCTGGGCCTCTTGCTTTTCCCTCTGTCTGAAGCACTGTTTGCTCTGACCTCTGCCTGTCCCTCAGTTCTCTGATAGAATATGAGTTCTTCAGGTGGGCTTGTGTCCGATGGTCTTAGCTGATGCTCTCTTTTTAGGGACTATTCTCTTGCTCTCTTGTGCTTCATTGTATTCTGTAACACTTGGCCCTACTGGGTGCTTTTTGTTTGTGGTCTGTCTTCTTGCTTCTGCATTCAATGATTTTTCTTTAACGATTTATTGATTTATTTGAAAGGCAGAGTCAGAGTGAGAAGGAGAGACAGAGAAAGATCTTCCATCCTCTGGTTCACTCCCCAAATGGCCACAGTGGCTCAGATTGGGCTGTGCTGAAGCCAGGAGCCAGGAGCTTCTTCCAGGTCTCCCACATGGGTGCAGGGGCCAGCGCACCTGGGCCATTCTCAGCTGCTTTCCCAGCCACATCAGCAGAGAGCTGGATTGGAAGTGGAGCAATTGGGACTCAAATGGGTGTCCACATGGGATGCCTGCTCCGCAGGTTACCTGCTACGCCACAGCGCTGGCCCCGAAGGTTTTTCTTATGCATTGCTGTCTCCTCTGCTGTCCTGACTGGATGTCCTGACTGGATGCTAGAGTCTACATGATTGAATGGGGTACGCAGAGAAGGGAGAGGCAGGTGAAGAACAGGAGAAGTTGAACAGTGATTTAAATAGTTTAGCAAGGCGGGGAGGAAGGCAAAAACATTAAAATAATAGTTCTATTCATTGGACTTAGTTTATGGCAAGCTTTGCTGAGTGCTATCTGCACATTTCTTGAACTTTTATAGTATTGCTGCGATGGACGTTGTACTGTCTTCCTGTTTCATATAAGGGATTAGACACACAGAGAAGTCCTATCATAACTTGCTTAAAATCGCAGTGCCAGGAGTCCCTGCCTGCCTGGTGCTGATAAAGCACTTAGGCTGTTAAATCATTAATCTGTGTTGCTGGAGGATCTCATTTAGGTGAGCCGTCAGTTGCACTGCTTGCTTACTTTTCTCCCTTCTTTGCCCTTGAGTGACAGTCACCTTTGGTTATTTGGGCTTGTGCTGACTTGGGTACCCTAATCAGCAATTCACAGTTGGGCTCATACCCAACTCCCTCTTTCTCTGCCTTTGGAGTCTGGGAAAGAGTAACAGAGGGGTTTAAGGGCATGAGCTCAGGGGTCAGATTTAACTTTGTTCAAATTCTGTATCCTGTGTTCTTGTTTTGCAGCCTGGAGCAAATTATGGAACGTAAGTGAGCCTCAATGTGCTGTTCTCTGACAAAGGGGTTTGTTCTTACAGGTGTTTGCAAAGATTAAATAAAAAGTTGCTATGACTCTTGGCGTGATGATTGGATGGTGGACTCAGAATGATTATTTCTTTTATACTGAATTTGAAGCTGATTTTACTTGCATGATTTCATTTTTTAGACTTCACTGAACTAGGATAATTTTCCTTTCCCAGATTCGGTAAACGTTTATCACATGCTGCTGTCTTGGAGTTAGGCCGTTGTTGGTGCCTCTATGTGTTTTATTTGTCTTAATCCTTGGAACAACCCTGTGAGACGGACGTGATTATTCCAGTGACACGGGGGAACTTGAGGCGCAAGACGAGAAGGCCTGCCTCCTGGGCCCTGGTTTTCTTTAGGATCCCACAGATGGGATGAAGGTCTGGTGAGGCCCAAGGTAGCAGTGGGAAGGGGCATGCTGGGAGCTCCGTTACACCATCCTGGTTGTAGCTTGTTCCAGAAATATTTGCCCATAGCAGTGTTGACTTGCTATTGGTGGCTTCTGGACTTGATGTACACCAGAGATTTGAGATGACTAATGGAGCTCCTGAAGAATAAGATACAGTTCCAGCATGCACCAGAGGCCAACCTGGACGTAGCCTGTGCTGTCTGCCTGCTGCAAAGCACTGCCCCCAGGGTTTCCAGAATAGTGGAGAAATTGTGGTATGTCATTGCCTTTGCAGAGTTGTACTTGAGGGAGATGGTAACTGAGCAAGGAGTTTCTGGTATTCAGAGTTCAGACTTTGCTCAGTGTACTCAGTATATGGCCAGCTTTATTCTTTCTAATATGATCTCAAAAGACTAGCACTTAGGCATTGACCATAAGAGCATACATTTTGAAAATTTGCCTACAAATTTGTTTTTTATTTTAATATTGGAGGGATTTGGTATAGTATATGAATTGATGTTGGTGACATGGCTAATGGCAGGACACAAGGGCTAGGTGTACATAATGTTCTCTTTCTAGATGTGGTGTGGAGAAGGTTGGAGGAATCCAAGACTGGGGATCGTTGGGGGGACTTCTGCACTCATTCAGGCTGTGAGTCACTGTGTCAGGGTGCGCAGGCATAACCCAGGACCAGAACCCGGCTGTCTGGGTTTAAATCTTGCCTTCAAGCTTTTAGTTTTGTGATCTTTTGGTAATCACTTAGATATTGTATCATAAGACACATTTTTTCTCCCTTTCTCACTTTTCAACATCTTTGGTAGCTGAATGTGATTTTATTCTTTTTGGCAGGTTATTTTTTACTTTTCACCATCCAAACATAAATATTTATAATTGGAGAAAATGAAGGTGACCACGTACTTTTTCATCCAAATCAGGTCACTTTTGGTAGTGAACCTGAGCACCCGTGAATCATTAAACTGCGGCAACAGATGGAAGCCAGGACTGATCCTGGGAAACCGGATGTGTAGCACGCCTAACTAAAGTGGATAACCTCCTAACAGTGGGGACTGCAGAGAAAGACAGGTGTCATTGAAGAAGGAATGGCTGTGGCTGGAGCTGTGGCATAGCTGGTAATGCCTGCAGTGCCAGCAGTCTATGCAGGCACTGGGTCCAGCCTCAGCTATTGCACTTCCAACCTGGTTCCCTGCTCATAGCATGGAAAATAACAGGATGGCTCAAGTGCTTGGGCCCCTGCCACCCACGTAGGAAATCTGAATGGAGTTCCTGGCTCCTGGCTTCAGCCTGGCCCAGCCCCAGCCATTGCAACCATTGGGGGTCAGTGGATGGAAGATGGAGCTCTCTGTCTCCCTCTCTAACTCTGCCTTTCAAATAAATAAATAAATCTGATAAGAATGAAAGAAAGAGAATGGATGGGAGCTGTGATTTCATTACTGGCATCTCCTATCCTCAGCCATATGGTGAAAAAAAAAAAAAAAAACAGGTCTGTTTACTATTGTCCCTGAGTAGAGAGGGTGTGAGAAGCTACTCTGGCTGTGAACGGCCCTTGCTTATCTTTGCTCATGGAGCCATGCACTCTGTCCCTGTGCCTAGGAGTTCTCTGGACGTGTTTTCAGGGCCTCAGGGAAAGAACGTGCCTCTCAGAGAAGAGAAGCAGGAAGACACGTAAATGTGCCAGGCTTCCCGAGCAGTAGCAAGAGCTTTCCCAAGCTCCCAGTGTGCCTGATCCGACATCAGTGACGTCCAGGGCCCTGCTGGAATGGTGCATTCTGGCTCATTTATTCACTTCCTTTCTTTCAGTTGCTTACTAAGACCTCTTTGGTTGAAAGAGACCTGCCTGGACTTATCACAAGGGGGAAAAAAGGGCTTACTGAAAGGGAAATGTTCTAGAACTCACGATTAACTGCCCTTGGTGTTGGCTTCCTCTGTGTCCTTTTGTACTGTTAACAGGTCACTTAGGATAATGTCTCTTTGTGACGTGTACCTGCATGTGACTTCTTGTGGCTATCTGTTTCCATACCTACCACAGCCCCCGACACGTTGCCCAGAGTTTGCTGCTTCCTAGAAATGGATAGTTGTAATAACAAGAGAATCTCTTTGTCCTCTGTTTTGGGTCACTGAAAGGCAGGCTAGTTTTGCATAAGGTGTCCACCCCTGTCTTCTACCTGTGGCTGAGCTGGGGCAGTGTATGGGGAAGAGCAGCGCCATGGCTCTGGGTGCAGTACTGGTGGGGTGGCCTGATCCATTTAGGATGCTGTCTTCCCTTCTTCATGAACTGTTGCCCAGCTGCCTGTCTTCTTTTCTCTTTTCCTGAATGTTAGGGGATCGTCTTCCCCTTCACTTTTCTGATCTCAGCTGAGTCCGCTCACTGCAGAGTGGAAGGCAATGGTGACGGGCCTTGTTTTAGACTGCTTTCTCATGATCATAGTGAGTGGGAACATCTATCCCATTCCCCTCTTGAAGCCACTCATCTATCCAGATAGTCAGGTGAGTGTTTCCAAGCCGGGCATGGACCACAGGTTTGTCCAGGTTTGGGTTACCTCTTCATTCTTGCGTGGAACAAGCCAGTGAGTTGAAATGGCCCAAGATCTCTGTTTTTTAGCGGGAAGCAGGAGGATCTGTCTGGGCCCCAGTGTGGCTGCTCACTAAGCAGCTCCCCTGTTGGGCAGTGCTCCTTTGGAGTCACCTGTAGAAGCTGCTGGCTTGCTCAGGTGGCTTTGGCTCCTGCACCAGACCCTGTTGCAGTCAAATGGGGCAAAGGTTGTGGGGTTCATCCCACTCACACCATTAGTAGGGTGAGCATATATTTTAATCCCTAAAACTGGGACACTTTGAGTAATCATACTTGGAGAGTATGATTACTTTTTATACTTTGTGCCATAAACTCTTTGGCAGGTTTTTCCCCAGTGGCACATAGCAATGGTGAATCTTAGAGTTGTTAGCTTCTGAAGTTTCATGAATCTTCACTTCCCTGTGCCTCAGGTTCCTTATCGGCAAAATGGGGAGAGTCACAGTACCCACTTCAGAGTTGTCCTGAGCGTGTGATGGGCTCCTGCATGTGCAGCCCTGCTGTTGTGCCCTGAAAAAGCAATGGATGTTAGTTAATGGTTTCAGGTTTATTATCACTAAACCAGGTATGAGTAGGCCTGTGTTTTCAGAAATAGCCTCCTTTGATGTTTTCCCCGCTTTCACTCCAACTGCCCTCAGCCCAGGAACTTGGAAGGGGGATTAAGTTCAGAGCAAGGAACTGGAAGGGTCAGGCGCCTTATGTGTGCTTCAAAGTGGAGGACTCAGAAGGACTTTAGGGAAAAGAATTTTCTTGTGTCCACAGCATTGAATACAAATGGAGATCAGCATGCATGATTTATCAAAGAATTATGCACATTTTCCCTTACTGAAGACAGGATCTTCACATGTTTTTTTATTTTAAATGTTTGTTTGTTTATTTTTATTTGAGGGCTGGAGAGAGTGATTGATGGATTGATTGATTGATCTTCCATCCTCTGGTTCACTCTTCAAATATGCACTATACTCAGGACAGGGGCAAGCCGAAACCAGGGGTTAGGAACTCTGGTGTCCCACATGGGTGGCAAGGACCCAAGCACTGGAGTTGTCTGCTGTTCCCTGAGATGCATTATCAGGAAGCTGGTTCAGAAGTGGAGGAGCCAGAAATTGAACCACCACTGTGATATGGGATGTGGCCATCCCAAGTGGCGGCTTAATCCGCTGCCCCACAACACTTATCCCAAGTTGACATTTTTATGAGAAAGCTTTAAAGTTTTGCTTTCTGTCACCATTTTCTGCTTGCATGGTAAGCTTGCATGCTCTTGGTAAGGTGTTCTGAGGGGAGTCCAAAAAGTGCATGGAAAATATAAGTGAAAGTTTATTTTGTTGCAAAAAAAATTCAAATTCATTATAGGTTTTTTTGTTTTTTTTAATTTTATTTTTGGGGGCCGGCACTGTGGCACGGTGGGTTAACACTCTGGCCTGAAGCGCCGGCATCCCATGTGGACATTGGTTCTAGTCCCGGCTGCTCCACTTCCAATCCAGCTCTCTGCTATGGCCTGGGAAGACAGTAGAACATGGCCTGAGTCCTTGGGCCCTTGTGCCTACATGGGAGACCTGAAGAAACTCCTGGCTCCTGGCTTTGGATTGGCGCAGCTCCAGCCGTTGTGGCCATCTGGGGAGTGAACCAGTGGAGGGAAGACCTCGCTCTCTTCCTCTCGTCTCTCTGTGTAACTCTGACTTTCAAATAAATAAATCTTAAAAAAAATTTGTTTATGTGACAGACATAGTTACAGAGAGAGGTAGACATGGAGAGAGAGAGAGAGAAAGAGAGAGAGTCTTCCATCCACTGGTTCACTCCCCAAATGGCTGTAATGGCTATAGTGGAGCCAAACAGAAGTCAGGAGCCAGGAGCTTCCTCCAGGTCTCCCATACGTGTGCAGGGGTCCAAAGACTTGGACCATCTTCTACTGCTTTCCCAGGCCATAGCAGAGAGCTGGACCGGAAGTGGAACAGTTGGGACTCAAACTGGCGCCCATATGGGATGCTGGTACTGTGTTTTTAGGAATTTTTAATGTTTCAGATTTCTTTTTTTTTTAAGATTTATTTTATTTATTTGAAAGAGAGAGAGAGGTCTTCCATCCACTGGTTCACTCCCCAGAAGGCCGCAGTGGCGGGAGGTGCACTGATCCGAAGCCAGGAGCCAGGAGCTTCTGCTGGGTCTCCCACACAGGTGCAGGGGCCCAAGGACTTGGGCCATTTCCACTGCTTTCCCAGGCCATAGCAGAGAGCTGGATAGGAAGAGGAGCAGGGACTAGAACTGGAGCCCATATGGGATGCTGGCGCTTTAGGCCAGGGCATTAACCCGCTGTGCTACAGCGCTGGCCCCTCTAATTTCTTGAACCAAAATACACTCAAGTTAATTTTAAGACCCTTGTTATACTGCTTATACTTTGAAGGACTCATTTGAGTTACCTTTGAAAGGAAGAGGGGAAAAGTTCATTTAATATGCACTTTATTTCATGGTTCTTTAATAAGTAATCCAGGAGCCGGTGTTGTATCATAGTGGCGGAGCGGGTGAGGCCACCACCTGTGATGCTGGTGTCCCACGTGGGCGCTGGGTTGATTCCCTGCTGCTCCACTTGTGATCCATACCCCTGCTAATGTGCCTGGAAAAGCAGTAGAAGAGGAAGATGGCTCACGTTCTTGGGGCCCTGCTACTTTTGTGGGAGACCCAGAAGAAAAACTCCTGGCAGGGAGCAGGCATTGTGGTGCAGTGGATTAATACAGTAATGCGGCATCCCATATCAGAGTGCCCGGGATCCAGTCCTGCTTCTGCTTCCAAACCAGCTTCTTCCTAATGTCCGGGAAGTGGCAGATAACAGCTCATGCCCTGGGCCCCTGCCGTCCATGTGGGACACCCAGATGGAGTTCCTGGTTCCTGGCTGTTGATGGCATTAGGAGAGTGAACCACTGAATGGAAGATCTCTCTCTCTGTCTTTCCCTATCTTTCTGTCATTCTACTTTTCAAATAAAGATGTAAATAAATAAAACAAAAAATAATAAAAATGATGCAGAAGTATTGAAAGGTTGGGTGTTGAGCCAGGTTGTTTGAAACGCAGGTGGGGGAACTTCTGACCAGTTCTGGGGTGGCTGGGCCTCAGGATTCTCTTAGACTTGGAGTATTCTGTCCAAAACTCACCCAGAGCACATGTGAGTGGAATAGATCCTTCCTTCTCTGTTTGAGTTTCGTTTATCGTGAGGCTTTTATGACTACATTTATATAAAATATTTTAACAAGGGGGAAACTATAAGTTAGCTTTCATGTGAAGACACAGAAAAATACTCTTTCCTTCTTTTTCAAAGCTTCCCAAGTAAGCGTATTTAGTGACCGGATTTCACTTTTCTTCATGTTGGCGCTGTATCAGTAACACCATGCTTACAGTAATCCATGAATCTCGATGCTGCTTTCTGGCACACACTGTTCTGTGCTAAAGGATGAGTCCGTTTCTCCCGGCCTACTTCAGAGTCGTCTGTTTAGATCGGAGAGGAATCCCTTTCCTGGAAGTTTAGACTTAAGTAAGCAGCTTTGTCATCATTGAAGCCAAAATAATTATTAATGCAGAGCAGTGTTCCTGTCATGGGATTGTGGGGTGTTGAGAGAGGGTAGCATAGGAACTGCTGTACTGACTGATTCGAAGTTTGGACTAACAGATGCTTTTTATGTCTCGGTAACAGGATTTTTTTTCTTCCAAGTCTACTCAAAGTACTGAAAATACAAGTGTGTACAGTCTTTTAAATGTAAAAGTTTGTGATTTTGTATTGTAAAATATATATAATACAGAAATGAATATTTTAACCATTTATCATTTTCACTGTTCTCTAGCATCGAGTGTGTTCACATACTGTATCACCAGCATCCCTTTAATCATCTTCCCCAGCTAAAACTCCACCCCACTGAACACTGAGCCCTCCCTTCCCTTCCTCCCTGTCTGTAGCAAGGCAACCCCTCCGCTGCTTTCAGCCTCTGATTTTTGCTACTTTAGGAACCACATCTAATTGAAATCAGAATCTCTGCCCTTTTGTGGCTGGCTTCTTTGTTTCTTAATGTCTTCACAGTTCATCTATGTTATAGCATATGTCAGAATTTCCCTCTTGTTTTTAGACTGAATAATTCCACCGTATGTGTATATTTACATATATATCCATGTATATATTTTATTCCATTATTCCATAAATATGTGTGTATGTATCTTAGCTTTGTTTATTCTTCTGTCAGTGGACACGGGTTACTTCCATGTTTTACCTATTGGAAATAATCTTGCTCTGAACCCGAGTGTCCAAGGAATGTATGTTTTATGATAGCTTTACTAGAGTAAAAATGTCAGATGTAAGTTTACATTATATTTTCAGTCTCCTTTGTCCATTAAGAAATGAAGAAATACTTTCCTGGTACTATTCTGTCAACTATTCATAGTCGTTTATTTTTCCAGTGGGTATTTGTTAAGGGCACCAAAAGAATACTGGTAGGCCCAGCAGGCGGTGGGTTTTGGAGACTTTGGGGACAGGAGATGTGAACTTGTGGAGAAACGGGCAGTTAGAGTGGGGTGTATCTTGCTGCCCACTTCTCAGGTGGCTCGGCAGCACTTTCCCTTGGACTCACTGGCTCATCAGCGGTTAGTAATGTCTGGAGAAGATGCAGGGCATGTGTGAAACCATTTGTCTGCCATTAATCTGTCATGCACATTCTGAGCCTTGGTGCTCTGATGGGAGAATTCTCACGACAACGCTAGGAAGGAGTCATTATTATTGCTGTTGCCAAGCCCACGTTCAAGAGAAGCAGACTATGGGACAGAGACCGTAAGCAACTCCCCTGCTGTCACAGCTGTGCTCTGCACACGTTGGGCTTGTGAATTATTCCTGTTAGGGGTTGAATTGGGTCCCCTCATAAAATTCCTGTGTTGAAGTCATTAACTCCAAGTTCATCAGAGTATGACTGTATTTAGAGACAGAATTTTTTTTAAGATTTACTTTTCTCTCTCACTGTCCACTCTGCCTGTCCAAAAAAAAAAAAAAAAAAAAAAAAGTCACAGGCTGGGTGCTTGTCTAGTCTGTGGCCAATTACCTCAGGCTGGGTAATCTATAAAGGCAAGACAGTCTATTCCTCCGAATTCTGGAAGCTGGTCCACCATTAAGGTGGTGGCATTCAGTGATGGCCTTTGTATGGTGTCATGCAGGGCATAACAGGACCAGAGGTGGCAAGAGCTTCTGAGCTCAGGTCTCCCCATTTACTTTCTTTCTTTCTTTTTTTTTTTTTTGAAGATTTATTTTATTTATTTGAAAGATGGAGTCACAGAGAGAGGTAGAGACAGAGAGAGAGAGGTCTTCTTTCTGCTGATTCACTCCCCAGATGGCCACAACAGCCAGAGCTGTGCCGATCCGAAGCCAGGAGCCAGGAGCTTCATCTGGGTCTCCCATGTGGGTGCAGGGGTCCAGGGACTTGGGCCATCTTCTACTGCTATCCCAGGCCATAGCAGAGAGCTGGATCGGAAGTGGAGCAGCCAGGTCTAGAACTGGCACCCAGATGAGATGCCGGTGCTTCAGGCCAGGGCTTTAACCCACTGCACCACAGTGCCAGCCCCCATTTTCTTCTTTTTAAAAGATTTATTAGTTCCTTAACTTATTTGAAAGGCAGAGTTTCAGAGAGAAAAAGGGGAGATAAAGAGATGGAGAGAGGGAGAGACATCTTCTATCTGCTGTTTCATTCCCCAAGTGGCTGCAAAAGCTTGGGCTGGGCCAGGGGGAAGCCAGGAACCAGGAATTCCAGTCGGGTCTCCCCAGTGAGTGGTAGGGGCCCAAAGCTTTGGGCCATCATCCCCTGCCTTCCCAGGAGCATAACCTGGAAGCTGGATCAGAAGTAGAATATCCAGGACTCCAACTGGCATTCCATTATGGGGTGGGGTGGTCCCGGGCCACAGTTTAACCTGCTGTGCCACAAAAGCAGCCCCTTTGTGCTTTTCTTTGGAAGCCACTATTCCCATCTTGTCCCCCACTCTGCCCCCCACCATGACTTTAACCCTAATTTCAGGGGCCCCACCTTTAAGTACCATTACCATAAAAATTGAAGATTAAGTTTCCAGTGCATGAACTTCTGAAATGTCCTAGAAATATATCAAACAGTCAATAGAAATTGGAATAAATACAGAGCCTATTCATACAAATGTGTCAATTCTGGTATTTTTCACTTTACTTTTAAATGAAAAAAAACCCCTCATTATTTTTAATCTCCCCTGGTTTCTAACCATTCTGTTTATTCAGACAGCCCATCCAAGGTTAAACAAAAAGACCTACAGGTTTTATACCTGTGCTGCAAGCCTTTTGAAAAACAGTTCCATAACTTAATCGAGCTGATTCTGTAATCAGAAATGTAACAGCAAACACCATATTTCTTTAGTAGTATGAAGTTGGAATTTAAGAATAATCAGCATGCAATCAAAAGCTGATTATACATGAACAATAATGAATTTTAAAGTAAAATCACTTCTGAGGGTTATAATAATAAAAAAAACGTGGGGGGCAGTAGCCATAGATGAGAAAGAAGAGCGATACAAAGAGTCTGGTTAAGCTAGTGAGCAAACAGTGGATGAGAGTCAGCCAGCAGTGGTGTTTAAAGAGCTTTGGGGAGAAGTTCAGGACGTATTATCATAGGCAGAGCTCAGTATACACCGTTTTATAGTCTTCTGCCTTTAGTTCACCCTTTTTAGCAAGTACATTTGAGAACTTCTCATGAGCTCGGGACATTTTTAGACAGAAGAGATCTAGAGCACACCATATTCTATGTTGATGTCCATTTCCGCACTAGAAAGAAGGTTGAGATTTCATCTCTGTTTTTGGGTGACGTGTTGTTCAGAAAGGAGAGCAAGAGAGTGTGGGTAATGTGTGACACCCCGAATTAGGATTGTTGGGAAAGTAGTCACCAATGACGTGATAGTGAATTCAGAGGAAGGTGAGAGGGTGAGCTGTGGAGGAGTCTAGGGGAAGAGTGTTCCTGGCCAACAGAGCAAGAAGTGCAGAGGCCCTTAGATGGGGTCTCTGTGCCTGGTGTTGGGTAAGAAGCAGCCAGTGTGTTTGGGAGGGAACGAGAGGAAGGAAGCGCTAGGAGAGATGGGCAGTTGGCATGTGTCCATGGAGTTACCAGTGTAGCGTGTTGTGTTTTCATTGCCAAGTAGTATTCCATACTCTGGAGGTATCCTAATTTAACTATCCACCTGTTGAGGGATGTTTTGATTGTTTCCAGTTTTTGGTTATGAACCATTACATAAAGGGTTTAGCATAGACAAATTTTTATTTTTCTGGAATCTTGCACAAGAGTACAATTGCTGGGTCATATTTTAAGTGTGTAATCTTTTTTTTTAAAAGACATTATTTAATTTGAAAGGCAGAATGATAAGAAGGATATCTTGTGTCATCAGGTGGACCCAATAGACGGAGCTGGACAAGGCCCTGGAACTCTATCCAGATCTCCCATATGGATAACAGAGCCCAATAACTTGATCCTTCTTCCTCTGCCTTCCCAGACCTGTTAGCAGGGAGCTGGGTGGAAATCAGAGCACCAGGGGCTTGAACTAGCCCGTGCAATGCTGGCATTTAAGCAACAACTTAAAAAGGCCCCTGAATTTAATAAACTACCAAACTTCTTACTTTTTAGAGCAGCCATTCCATTTTTGTTCCCAACAGCATCTTAAGAGAGATCCAGTTTTCCTGTATCCTTGTCAGCATTTGATACTATCACTTTTAAAAATCAGTTGTCCTAATTGATGGATGGCAATATCTCATTGTAATCTCCATTTGCATTTCCCTAAAGGCTAGTGACCTTGAACATCCTTTTATATGCTTATTTGACATCTGCTTGTCTTCATTGTATTGTTTATGTCTTTTGTCCATTTTCTGATTGAATTCATTTTTTACTGTTGAATTTTGAAAGCTCTGAGATGTCCTCAGAAGTTCATGGAAATTGTATAGTTTGAAAAAAAGAACTGCATGAATTTCAAAAATTTTTACACTGAAATAAACATCTTTTTCAAAGATCTTTCCTTTTTTTTATTTGAGAGGCAGAGAGCTAGAGAGAGGAAGACAGATAGACAAGCAGAGACACCTCCCGTCTGCTAGTTAACTCCCCAAATGTCCATTATGACTCTGGGCTGAGGCCAGAGCCAAGAGCTGGGAACTTAGTTCAGGTCTCCCGAGTGAGGGGCAGGAGCCCAACTACTTGAGCCGTCACTGCTGCCTCCTGGGGTCTGCATTGGCAGGAAGCTGGAGGTAGGAGCTGGAATTGGGAATTGAACTCAGGACCAGCAAGGTGGGACATGGGCATTTGATGGCTAGTCCAAATACCTGCTCCCCTGTTTCTGCAAGCTTGTTTAAGTACCTTTGTAACTTCTTGTCATTAGTCGTTGGTTAGATGTGTGTTCTGAGGACACTTTTTCCTAGCCTGTAGCTTGTCTTTTTGTCTTAACTGTGTTTTTCACAACATAAAGGTTTTAAATTTTGAGGAAGTACAGTTTATCCATTTATTTATTTGATAAATCAGGATTTTACTCTAGGAACCTTCTTTTTTTTAAAGATGTATTTATTTATTTGAAAGTCAAGAGTTACACAAAGAGAGGGGAGACAGAGACAGAGGTCTTCCATCCACTGGTTCACTCCCCAATTAGCTGCAGCAGCCAGAGCTGTGCTGATCCAAAGCCAGGAGCCAGGAACTTCCTCTGGGTCTTTCCACCCGAGTGCAGGGGCCTGTGGACTTGGGCCATCTTCTGCTTTCCCAGGCCATAGCAGAGTGCTGGATCAGAAGTAGAGCAGCCGGGACTAAAACCGGCGCCCGTGCTGGATGCTGGCATTGCAGGTGGTGGCTTTACCCACTACGCCACAGTGCTAGCCCTGTCTAAGAACTCTTTAACAAGCCCTAGGTCCACAAGATTTTCTCTCATGTTATCTCTTAAAAGTTTTAGTTTTACACATACATCTTTCCATTTTGAATTACTATTAATACATGGTATGAGGGTAGAGTTGAGATCAGTTATTTGGTCTGTGGCTATCCGGTTGCTGTAGCATCATTTGTTAAAAAGGCTATCTTCCTCCATTGAATTGATTTTTTTGATTTATTTGAAAGGCAGAAGGAGTGAGTGAGTGTGAGTGTTCGCTTCCCAGATGCACGCAACTGCAGGGAATGATCCAGGCTGAAGCCCAGAGACAGGAACTCACTCTTGAGTTTCCCATATAGAGACAGGGACCCCAAATAATTGACCCATCAACTGCTTCCTTCCAGAGTGTGCGTTCTCGAGAAGCAGGAGGGCAAGTGGAGCCCTCCAGTATGGGATGTGCACATCTTAACTGTCGTGCCAAATACCTGCTGTTGCTGAATTGATTTTGCTTAGAAAGTTTTACCTCTTGGTGGCATTCTAGAATTTTAGAACTGGTAGGCATCTCTGACATCTCTTAGGTGATAAGCCACTGAACTGCAGGGAAATGCATTGTGGGAGACCAGCTTTGCTACATTGGTCAGTGCTTTCAACTTCCTGTCCAGGACCCAGCCACCTTCTGCTTCTAGGTCAGTGTGTTTTAGCCTTACGATATATTTTGTTTTTGAGGTAAACTCCGTGGTCAGGTGCCTTTATTCCGCATCACTTGGGTTGTAAGACTTTTCTGAGTTTAAGAGCATTTGAGATTCTGAAAAGAAACATTGAACATTTAGCTTAATATTCCTATGAAGTTCTTGATCCATTTGCATTAAACAGAATATTGCTCTCAAAACTTGATGTTTTGGTGAAATCAGCTTCCATAAATTTCTGTTTAGAAGGTTTCTTGCTATAGATTTGCAGCATAATGGACCACAGGACTATGGAAAATGTACCCATCAGTGATAATCTTGGTACCATCTATGGCATGTTGATCAAGTAAAACATGCTGAAATGGGTTTGTGTGGTTGGTGGTAACAGACTTGTTTCTCTCAGCTTCCTTTCTGTGGGCCCCCTAGGAAAGAAACTGACAGAAGCTCAAAGTTTCCCTGACTCTAGATTTCCACATGGAGGTTCTGATTCTGCCTCCGTGGTGGTTAATCGAGAATCAGTACCATAGTGAACTTCGGCACTGACTCAGTCCTAACACAGAAGCCAAGGCTGTTTTGCCAGTGTGGGTAATGAAAACTTGTATGTGGTCACCAGGAGTTGAAATCTGTGGGGTTTTTGCTTTAATGCTAGAATGTGGGTGTTCTACAGAATCAAATTCGTTTTCAAGACTTTATTTAAATTCCTGAGTTCCTGTATTTATTTGAAAGGCAGAGTGACAGCAAGAAAGAGCGCGAGCAAGCGAGAGAAAGAAATCTTTCATCTGTTGACTGACTTCATTTCCTGCATTAGCTATGCCTGGGCAAGACAGAAGCTGGAGCCGGAATGCTGTCTCTTTTTCGTGGGTGACAGGAACTCAAATACTTGGGCCATCATCTGCTTCCTCCCAGGTGTATTAGGAGGTAGCTTCATTGGAAGCAGAAGGGGATTTGGTCCCAGGTGCTCCAGTATGAGGTGTAGGTCTCCTGAGCAGTGCTTTCATCCACTGCAGTACAATGCTTGCTCCAGACCACTAACTTTTAATCCTAGCACTGGCCTTGTCAGGTCTTTGTGGTGGGGCAGCTTCCTCAAACTCTTAGAGCTGTAAAGGGTAATGAGATGGTAGGAGATGGTAGTGATGGTGATAGTTTTAGTAGTACAAGTTGTTTCATTAGTAATGACAACAATAGTACTTTTTGTCTTTTTGTTTAGTAAATTGAACATACAGATTTAGCATATCACTTTTACATATGAGTGTGCTGTCAGGTGGGAATATACACAATAGCAAACTGTATAACTTAGTATGAATATAACATAAAACCACCATATTCTGTGTTCTAATTTATTCAAGAAGTAGAGAGAGAAGGTGAGACAGAATGTTCCTATCTACTGGTTCATTCCCCAGATGCCCACAGTGGCCCAGTCCTATCTGGGCCAATTGGGCTCCAGCTGGGAGCCAGGAACTTAATCCAGGTTCCCCCTCGTGAACTGCAAGAACTCAGTTATATGAGCCATAAGCTCTGCCTCCCAGGGTCTGCATTAGCTGGAAGGTAGAGTTAGAAGTGGGATCTGGGAAATGAGCCTAAGTCATTCTGATGTGGGATGTGGGGTGTGGATTTCTTAGAAATGGTATTTCTTTATTTTTTCTTTCTTAAGGTTTATTTATTTATTTGAAAGGCAGAATCACAGAGAGAGGGAGAGGATGAGAGACAGAGAGATCTTTCGTCCATTGGTTTATTCCTGAAATGACCACGGTGGCTAGGGCTGGACCAGGCTGAAGCCAGGAGCCTGTAACTCCTTCCAGGTCTCCCGTGTGGGTGACAGAGGTTCAAGTACTTGGGCTGTCTTCTGCTGCCTTCCCAGGTGTATTTGCAGGGATTGGAAGTGGATCAGCCCGGGCTTGAACTGGTAACTCGTATGGGATGCTGGGATTGCAGGTGGAGGCTTAACCCACTGCACCACAGGGTCGGCCCCAAGATGTGGATATCTTAACCAGTGTCATAACTGCTAGCCTAGTGACTTCATCCTTTCCATAAAATCCTTATGTTTGATTCTGTCCTCTGAATCAGCCGCAGAGTGTTGTGGAGAACAGTCTGGCTGCCACACTATATTCCAGCCTGCTGTGGGCCTCCTGCTCTTCTCTCCTCCTGCCTGTGGACATGTGTGCAAACACAGTACCCCAGCCTTCCACCCAGTGTCCTTAGCATGCTGGACCTTGAGGTCCCCTATACCACTGGGCTTGGGTGTCCTTGTGCGTTTGCTTTCTGTTCCTCTACTGGCAGTGCCTTTTGCTAGCATCTCTCCTTGTCATCTTTAACATGCAGTTCCCCCAGTGTGCATCTGAAATGTGCACTCTTTCTCACTGTTCTCATTCCCCTTCTCTCCCATCTGTGGCCTAGTCTCTTCTGTTTGCATCTCCAGTATCGAGCACACAGCAATTCTGTAGACTGTACCTGCCAAGGTGCTGGTTCACAGAGGCTTACATTTCATTGAAGGCAAGAGTTTTTGGCTTTGATGAACGATTAGTGACTTTAAATTATCCAAGACAAAGTTTGGGATAGTATCTTCAGAATTTGAAAAGTTGAGAGAATAATTTTGTTCTTGACTTAATGAAAAAGTGCCCATGAATAACTGATAAAAATTTAATTGAGAGAATAAACGGATATTGCTTCCAGCCATCCCCCTGGCCCATGTGGAAAACCAATTACTTCACCCTTTTACTTGAGGAGTTCTTTAATCAGTGTGATTTGAAATAGGAGGAAGTTCAGATTGGATGGTTTAATACCTGTTCTTCAATTTCAGGGCTGGGGAGTCTTGTGCTGTACCTCCACTTGGCACTTCTTTTCTTTTCTTTGTTTTTTAAATATAAGTTATAATTGTATTCAAATTATATAAATTTGAGTGTATTTTCAGAAAGAAAAAAGTAACATGTCAAATGAATTGCTTTCATAAAAGTTATTTTTCTTATAATTCAAAATTATATATAAACATAAAAAGAATTAAAAATTAAATATTTTCATAAAAGTTAATTACAAATCTTGTAAATCAGCACTACACATTTCACATCATGTGCGTGTTAGGCATTTTATGTCAGATGTGTTATTTACATATATAAATTTAAGAGTGATTTGAATGGTTTAATATTATTCTTTTCCATATTATTTTTATTTATTAGCCTGTGTTAGAATTTGTTGTACTAAATGACAGTATCGCAGATAAATGGCACAGTAGGAGAAACTTTGAGTTCTAATGTGAGGTCAGCTACGTAGAGAAGAGAATATTTGAATTTCTTGTTTTGTGGTTGTTACTACTGTACTAATCTTAGCTTTATATTTAGGTTCCAGAGTTTACCTGGTGGCTGCTGGTGTTTCACTTCATTTTATAGCATGAAATTAAGAAACATATTACTCAATAAGAAACTACTTAAGAATACTGCAGACCCAAATTCTGTGCTTGCTAAAATATTTCATTTATTTGTATTTGAGAACCTGATTATTTCAGGGAACTCCTTTTTTAAAACATTATTTATTTGAAAGGTAGATAGACGTAGCTCTCTGGTCGGCTGGTTCACTCTTCCCATGACCGCAACAGCTGGGGCTAGACTGGGCTGAGTCCAGGAGCCAGGAACTCCGTTCAGGTCTCCAACATGGGGTGGCAGGGACTCAGCTACCTTAGCCGTCACCTGCTGCCTCTCAGAGTGCACGTAGGTGGGAAGGTGGGATCGGAAGGAGCCTGGGCTTGAGCTGAGGCACACTGACGTGGGATGTGGGAAGGAGCATCTTAATCACTCAGTCAAATGCGTAGAGAAACCCTTTGATCAAGAAACAAAGCAAACAAAACAAAACAGAACAAAAAAACCTTCCTTTTTATTTTGTCATTTTCTAGATACTTTATGTGTCTTTGCTGTCTTTTTCTGTCACCTGTTAAGTTTTTATGATCCATCTTAAAATAGGATGTCTGGAGATTGACAAGTAGCAGTGGACTTTATAGTGAAGCTTCAGTTCTCCTAGGGATTTGTGAAGATTTTTCTAAAAGCTGTTTTTGAAGATGAATATTTCGAGGGTACCGAGTGCCTAACATAAAATAACCGGTATAAAAATGTTGTCTTCAGGGGCCGGTGCTGTGGCTTCCCAGGTAAAGCCACCACCTGCGGTGTTGGCATCCCATAGGCGCCCCAGTTGAGTCCCTGCCACTTCCCATCCAGCTCTCTGCTATGGCCTGGGAAAGCACTGGAAGATGGCCCAAGTCCTTGGGCCCCTACACCCCCGTGGGAGACCCAGAAGAAGCTCCTGCCTCCTGGCTTCTGATTGGTGCAGCCATCTGGGGAGTGAACCAGTGGATGGAAGATAAACCTCTCTCTGCCTCTCTGCCTCTGCCTCTCTGTAACTCTGCCTTTTAAATAAATAAATAAATCTGAAAAAAGTTTTCTTGGTAGGAAAAAAATTCAGTTCTCAGATGTTTTAGGTATTTGATCAAAAACAAATGGAATTATATTTTTGCTAATTTTATTTCTGACTTCTGAAATTCATCTTGCACTTACCACAAAAAGTTTGGAAAATATGAAAATCCTGATGATCACCTGTAACTGCCAGCCATCAAGAATGATTGCATAGAACTTTTCCTTGTTCTGCATCCCTGTGCATTATAGATGTGCAAGTAGTTTCTTTTAAATAGAATTAGGATCACTAATTAGATAATTTTGTTTGTTGTTTCCCTCACACTTGACATTAAATCAGGAGTGTTCACCTGTGCCGTACACATTTTTGCCAACTTTTTGACTTCTGATGCCAAAGCATTTGGAGGCAGTGGGGGCTGCACTGACATAGATAGCCTCATTTGATTTGTTATTTCCTTATTTGTAAACATTTATGTTGTTTGTAAAGTTGCACTGTGTTAATTTTTTAAAAAATTTATTTATTTATTTATTTGAAAGACTTACACAGAGAAGGAGAGGCAGAGAGAAAGAGAAGTCTTTCATCCGCTGATTCACTTCCCGGTTGGCTGCAGTGGCTGGAGCTGTGCTAATCTGAAACCAGGAGCCAGGAGCTTCTTCCAGGTCTCCCAAGGGGGTGTAGGGACCCAAGGACTTGGACCATCTTCCAGTGCTTTCCCGGGCCATAGCAGAGAGCTGAATCGGAAGTGGAGCAGCTGGGACTCAACTGGCACCCACATGGGATGGTGTCTCCACAGGTGGCAGCTTTTACCCACTACACCATAGCGCCTGCACTGCACTGTGTTAATATTCACACGAGGGGAGCCAGCCTTGTGGTACAGTGAGCGAAGCCGCCACCTGCAATGCTGAAATTCGATATAGGCACTGATTCCAGTCCCGGCTGTTCCACTTCCCATCCATCTCCCTGCTGATGGCCTGGGAAGAGCAGTGGAGGATGGCTCAAGTATTTGGGCTCCTGCTACCCATGTGGGAGACTCAGATGAAGCTCTTGGCTCCTGGCCTTCAGCCTGACTCTGCTATGGGGAGTGAACCAGCAGATGGAAGATCAGTCTCTCTCTACCACCCCCACCCTTAACTCTGACTTTCAAATTAATCTTTATAACAAAACAAAAACACAGTGATGAATATTTTTGAACATAAATTTCTGTGTACTAATCAGATCAATTCTTAAGAAGTTCAGTCAGGTTGTCCTCCAGGAAAATCTTTACAGATTTATTAACCCATGGTTAATAAAAATAGCAGTAATAATGGATACTGTTTATTAGCAGTTTATTATATGTCTAAGGATTTTGTGTGGATTAACTCATTTATTCCTCATAAAATACTAACCTTTAGGCGTAAGAATGTGGACATGCAGTGTATGAGAATTTGTATTTTCTCATACTCTGAGCATCATAAAATATATCACATAAAATTTTTTTCTAAGGGTGGATATTTGGCACAACAGTTGAGGCACCACTTGGGATGTCAGTGTCACATAAGAGAGTGCCTGAGTTCAAGTCCTGGCTCTACTCGCAGATCTACCTTCCTGCTAGAGCACACTTTGACAGATGGTAACTTAGGTGGTTGAGTCCCTGCCATTGACCTGGGGGACCCAGATGGAGTTCTAGGTTGTTTGCCCAGCCCTGTTGCATGCATCTGGGGAGTGAAGTAGCAGATGGGAGATTTCTCTCTCTCTCTCTCTCTCTCTCTCTCTCTGTATGTGTATGTCTTTTCTCTTATCATTGTTCCCACCTTTCAAATTATATAAATTCTAAAAATAAGATAAAATTTCTTTCAGTTTACTTGATGTGAAAATCCCTCTTCTTTAAAATTGCATTGCTCTAATACTATATGATTGTACAATACTTTCCATCTGTCATAGCAAACTATGTTTCTCATCATTGGGAAGAAACTTACTCCTGGAAATTTCTTAGGACAAATGCTAGATTCTTGTAAATCAGAAGTGTTAATTTCAACAGGAAAAGATCAACATCAACTTTTACTAAACATCATTGAATCCTGTTACAGTGGACACTTTCCTGAGGGGTTTGTCGTGCTAACCATGAACTGACAGGACAGATGTCCTTGTATTATTTATTCAATAACTGGCTGCCACCCATGTTCCTTCAGTGTTTTTCTTGCTTTATATATAGTGTACCTAATGGTCGTATTCATTTAATGCTCAGAGTTTATGCAGTAGAAACTTTAATGCAGGCCTCATTCAAGAAAACCATAAAGTATACAAAAGAAATCAATGAAAACAGTGCGAGCGATGTCTCTGATACTCAGTGTTGTGAACCAGTAAACCTTGCACACACTTCCATTTAATGTACAAATACAAAGCTGCTTTCATGATGCTTCATTTCCCAGCTTCAGTTGCTTATGAAGCGTGAGGCACCCAAAATGATCCTTGTTCATGCAAATAAATGTCTTGGAGGTTGAACTAAGTTTGTGAAGTGAAGCTCCTTGTTGAGTTCTTGTAACTTGATGGATCTGTCTCAGAGTCTTAGAGTATTATAATAATTGGGATTGGGGGCAGGAATTCAAATCTCTGTCATTCCATGTTGCTCAGTTGAACATTTTAGTTAAGTTTCAACAGTGGAGGCTTTGGAGCACTGAGTCATGTGATCAGGTTTTACTTTTTCAAAAAACCCTTTTCACTGTTGTATGGAGAGATGAGAGTAGCAGGCAGAAGTGGCTGGGTTCAGACCAGAGTTAGGAGCTGTTTGGAGTCAAGTGGGAAGACTCCAGTTGTGATCCTTTGGCCATCTGTGTCAGGATAAGCTGGGACACTTGTTAAAAATCAGATTCTTGGGTTCCCTTTGATATAATTTGTATATAAAGCCCAGGAATCTTCATTCTTTTTTTTTTTTCTTTTTTTTCTTTTTTTTAATTTTTTTTTCTTATTTAGAATATAAATTTCCAAGGTACACTTGTGGATTGCAATGGCTTCCCCACCCGTACTCCCCCCCCACCCTTCCCTCTTACTCACTCCCTCTCCCCTTTCATTTCCATTCAGATTCATTTTCAATTCTCTTTGTATACAGGAGTTCAGTTTAGTATGTGTTAAGAAAAGATTTTAAACCATTTGCCCTCACATAGCATCCTAGAGTGAAGTATACTCTTTGAGTACTAGTTGTAGCTTTAAATCACGTTGTACAGCACATTAGGGACAGAGATCCTACATGATATTATTTTTTTAATTGATTGATTTTTATGTAACTTCCAATTTTTTTAATCATTTCCAATTGTCTTTCTATACGGAAGATCAATTCAGTATATATTAAGCAAAGATTTTGTCAGTTTGCATCCGCGTAGAGACACAAAATGCAGAAATACTGCTTCAGTCCTAGTTATTGCATTACTTCACCTTGGACAACACATTAAGGACAGATCATACATGGGCTGTAAGTACACAGTGACTACTGTTGTTGATTTAACAATTTGCCACTCTTGTTTATGGTGTCAGCGATCTCCTTAGGCTGTAGTCATGAGTTGCTGAGGCTATGGAAGCCTTTAGTGTTCGCCGACTTGGATCTTGTTCTGACAGGGTCAAGAATCTTCATTCTAACAAATCCCTTACAAAATCTTGTTCGTTATTATTATTTTTTTAAGTGTATTTATTTGAAAGAGCAAGAGAGTGAGAGAAATAGCTTCCATCCACTAGTTCGTTCTCCCAAATACATGAAACAGCAGGGTTGAGCCAGCCTGAAGCTATGGGCTAGGACCTCCATCCAGGTGTCTTATGGGTGGGAGGGACTCAGTACATAAGCCATCCTATGTTGTCTGCTAGGGTGTACATTAGCAGGAAGCTGGATTGGAAACAGAGTAGCTGGGACTTGAACCAGGCTCTTTGATACAGGATGTGGGCATCCCTAGTAAAGGGTTAATGTGTTATACCACGACTGCCCCTCTTGAGTTTTCGAGAACTGCTGACCTCGTGATCTCTAGGGCCTGTTGTAACTCAGGCATAGGGCAAACAAAACAAAACAATTAAAAAAAAAAAAAAACAACCCACCCGGGTCGGCGCCCTGGCTCAACAGGCTAATCCTCCGCCTTGTGGCGCCGGCACACCGGGTTCTAGTCCCGGTCGGGGTGCCGGATTCTGTCCCGGTTGCCCCTCTTCCAGGCCAGCTCTCTGCTGTGGCCTGGGAGTGCAGTGGAGGATGGCCCAGGTGCTTGGGCCCTGCACCCCATGGGAGACCAGGAGAAGCACCTGGCTCCTGGCTTCGGATCAGTGCGGTGTGCCGGCCGCAGCATGCCGGCCATGGCGGCCATTGGAGGGTGAACCAACGGCAAAGGAAGACCTTTCTCTCTGTCTCTCTCTCTCACTGTCCACTCTGCCTGTCCAAAAAAAAAAAAAAAAAAAACCCACTCAACAAAACAAAAAACACCCCTTGGATCTGTTTTAACTTTTCCGCAAGTGAGAGTGTGATTTGAAGAAATTTCTTGGAGACTAAGTATCAGGCATAGTCCTACTTGAGAGCAACGTCATCCTATAAAGCTCCCATAGGCTTTCTCAGGACTAGGTCGTGTGGTCATGGCTGCTGTGGTCACTGGGAGTAAGATGGCCATCCCCACCCTTGACTGAGCTGCTGAAGGCTGTAGAAACGTTGTCCACCACTCTGAGTTGCTGGCAAGTGCAGAGCTAGGGTTTGAACCCTCTGCAGTGCCTGCATGGTTTCCCCTGTGCTAACTGACCTCTACACATCTGTCTGCTTGCAGCAGGCTTCCTTGTCTTCCTTAGCAAATCATACTGTGATGCAGGAGAAACAGACGAAAGCTTCCCATTGTTTCGGTTTCTTTCTTTTCTTGGTTTCTTTTTTTTTTTTTTTAAACATTAATTTTATTTATTTGAAAGAGTTACAGAGAGAGGTGGAATCAGAGAGAGAGAGTGGTCTTCCATCTGCTGGTTCACTCCCCAAATGTCTGCAATGGTCAGAGCTTAGGTGATCTGAAACCAGGAGCCAGGAACATCTTCCAGGTCTCTTATGCAGGTGCAGGGCCCCAAGCACTTGGGCTATCCTCTTCTGCTTTCCCTGGCGATAGCAGAGAGCTGGATCGGAAGTGGAGCAGCTGGGACTTGAACCAGTGCCCATATGGGATGCCGACGCTGCAGCCCGGGGCTTTAACCCACTGCAGCACAGCGGTGGCCCTGTTTTGGTTTCTTGATGGAGTTGGACCTTGGTGGCCAATGATTCCAAATTACATTCAAGTATCTACTTGCTGGCTTTCTCTATGGACCACGCTTGCCCAACCCTCTCTGATCTGTGGAGTTCCTAGCGAAGGCTGAAGGACTGTGTTGTATTCACCTATGGGCCACCCTCCAGCAGTTTGGCCAGCTGCACGCTGTCATCCTAGCAGTGCAACATCAGGTGTAACTGCAAGCTGGAAACGTGTTGCTGTGTGTCAGCTTGGAACAGTGCAGGGGGCAGTTTCGGAGCCTTTGCCGGGAAAGCCCAACCTAAAGAGGGCCGCTAAATGCCAGGCATCGAGATTGCATTTTCTGCTCAGTGCTCAACAGCGATCCTGTGAACTGTGTACTGTCATCATCATTATCTATCATTATCCTCATTTTGTAAAAGAACATCAGAGCTGAGAGAGGTTAAGTCAGTTGTCTAAACTCTCTCACTGGTTAAAGATAGAGTTTAGCTTTGAATCCAGGATGAGGGGACTTTGAAGCTTATACTTTCACCCAATGGTTTTTAAAATTGTAAAGTGAAATGTGAAATATCAGGGGAAAAATCCGTATTACGTGAGTAGTTTAAAACAAGATCTTAAAGTGACCACCAGCCCTTAAGATCTAATCCAGGCTGGCGCCGCAGCTCACTTGGCTAATCCTCCTCCTGCGGCGCCGGCACCCCGGGTTCTAGTCCTGGTTGGGTTGCTGAATTCTGTCCCGGTTGCTCTTCTTGCAGTGCAGCTCTCTGCTGTGGCCTGGGAAAGCAGTGGAGGATGGCCCAAGTGCTTGGGCTCCTGCACCCGCGTGGGAGACCAGGAGGAAGCACCTGGCTCCTGGCTTCGGATCAGCGCAGCGCTGGCCGTAGCAGCCATTTGGGGAGTGAACCAATGGAAAAAGGAAGACCTTTCTCTCTGTCTCTCTCTCTCACTGTCTATCTCTGCCTGTCAAAAAAAAAAAAAAAGATCTAATCCAGAAGTTAGTAAGTTAGTAGTGCCCCAGACAAGCTCCTTCTGCTTAGTCTTTTTAATGATTTAGAACCACAGGGTTATTTTTTTTTAGGATACTCATTTCATTGTGAAACTTAGGCTGTTAATCTCTTTTCTTTCATGTCATGCTTAGCAAGTCATACTATGATACAGGAGAAAACTGTGTACCAGAATCCAGAGGCTAGGGCGTGGCAGGTTGGACTTGCCCTTGTAGCCTGTGTGGGTGCTAGTTAGAGACCCGATTGTTCCACCTCCAATCCAGCTCCCTGCTGGTGACCTGGGAAAGCAGTAGATGATGGCCCAAGTGCTTGGGCCCCTGCACCCACGTGGGAGACCTGGAGGAAGCTCCTGACTCCCAGCTTTGGATCTGCTCATCTCCGGGCCAGTGCAGCCATTTAGGGAGGGAGCCCGCAGATGGAAGATCTCTCTGTTTCTCCCTCTGTCTGTGGCTCTACCTCTCAAATAAATAAATAAATCTTAAAAAAAAATAAAGAAACCAGAGGCAGACCTGCTGAGTGCAGAAGGCTCCAGTCTGCAAAGCAGGGTGAAGATCTGAACCAGAATCACCTGGAGTGTGGAGATGGCGTTGAGGGCAGCCTTTGTGTGCCTTTTCTTTGTTAGTGTAGTAGTGTGCTTATGTAAACCCTTAGCAATTCCAGTGACAGATTTCACTCATTTTTCGGTAGCAAGTATTTTGTTCATTTATGTAAGTCTGTAAATTGCCCTTAGGCCTTATTGATTAAAACACCCCAGCTCTTGAAGGACTCACAAGTACAATTTTTCTGAGACAGACTGTACTTTTGTTTTTTAAAAATCCACCGTTGAGTTGTGCATGATAAAGTGGAAGCGAGTGGTTATTAATTTTTTATTGAGATCTTCTGAATAAGTGTTTTCTCTTGGTTGGTTTCAAAAGGAGTCATAGCCCTGAATTTAATTGGAGGCAGTTCATGTACTTTTGGACTTATTAAGATTCAAGGCACTTTTTTTTTAATTTTAGCCTTCTGATATCCCTTTTTAATTTCACTTAAATTTGAATTACTATAAACATCATCTGAGCATATTGAAGATACTCAATAATATTGGAGTGATGGTATTGATGGATCTGTCCTATTTTGTGTTCTAAAGTCCCGTAACCTTATTTTTGATCCTGAGCTCAGAATATACGGGGTTTTGTTGTCCCTCTCTCTTCCTGTGGCAGACAGTCAGTAATCAATCATAATGCTATTCTGGAGAACTTGGATAAAGTCTTGTGGCCTTGGCCCATAGAGGACTCAGCCATTCTCAGTTGGTCAGAATTAGCAGGCTCTTTGCCAACCCTGGTTCTGTTGTTGGCTGTCTTGATCTGGACTGTCATATGCCCTTCCAGGTTCTCTTCCTTCAGTTACATTATCAACTGTCTCAACTGTTTTTTTTTTTTTTTTTTTTTTAATTTCTGCCTTGGCCTCCATTTCCCGTCTCTTTGTGTGAAGATCTTCCCCTTTCCCAAGCCTCTGTGTTTAACATCATTCCCCAGATCTCTCAAGCTGCCCCCATACTTTGTGTATCTCAGAACAAATTACTGGGATTTGTTCCTTGGCCAATCTTTGCAGGCCTTTGGAGTTTCTGCTTGGAAGTGACTTTCTCTCGTAAGGAGACTGTTTCTCCATTCAGCAAGATGAGCTCCTAAAGTACTGAGTGCTCATGAGTTAGTGTGCCCTGGCTGTTAGGAATAAGAGACTCTCTCTGCAGGGACCCCTTCAGGATGTGCCTTTTCCATAAGCTTTACTTCTAGTGTGGCTGTGTTAGCTCTTAGCAGGCTGGATTTTCCAGAGCTGATGAATGCCTACTCCTGACAAAATACAAAGAACAACAACTTGAAGTTTCTGGAAAAGCAGGGAGCTTCTCGGGGAGAGTTGAAACTGGAAGGATCAGGCGTGTTCTGAGATTCCAGGTTTTACTTCCAAGTTTGTGAGGACTGGCTGCAGCAGGGGCCAAGCTCCATGAGAAATCGCATGATCCCTCTATCCTGATGAACTAGGGGACAGAGTTCAAGCCACACCAGCAACTGGAATGGTAGGGCGATGGTATCTCAAGAAGGAGTCGGGGTGGTGATGGGGGTCCTGGATTTTGTGTATAAACATTGTCCAAATCAGAGGGCGTCCTCTGAACCAGGCGTATGTGAGTCTGCCTGCAAGTGGCCCATCTAGAATAGAAGAGAACTGCACTGAGATCTGAGCTGCTGCCTGAGACAGTGTGCAGTCTCAGTCTGCGTATGTGTCACCCGTGAATCACTCTCCTCTGAGATCTCAGCTCTGTTATTTATGTCTGATACACACAGTGTAAATATGCTCTCTTTCCACTGTGCAGTTGCCTGTCTGAGTTTCCTGTGCTTCATTCACAGTTGTGGGGCTTAGAAAGTCAGGCCAGGGGTCTGAAAAATTCATAACCAGTGCAGCGCCTCAGCTCAGGCAGGAGTTTGACAAGAGACGTTAAGGATGCTGATTCTGCCCCCAATTCCCATTTCTTTTGTTCGATTACTGGTGTGTTCTGAAGATCTCCCTCAAGCACTACAGTGTCGTGTGTTACCTCGTGCTGCTTCAGAATCGTGTTGGAAGCCTATTGAATATTGTAGAAATCACAGTAATCGAAAATGATAATAGCTGATACCTTCTGAGCTCTCATTACGCGGACAGATAGTGTTCTAAGCACTTTGCATGTAGCAACTCATTTTCAGGATAATCCTCTTTATCCCTGTCGTATAGTTGAGGAAATAAAGGCATGGAAGAGTGAATGCACATCTATTAAGTGTTAAAGCCAGGAGCCGGCCAGAAGAGGAAGATAGGTTAGGAAGGCGTATACCTGGGTGCGCATTCTTAAAAGGCATGGATGGAATTGAGAGGTGGGTGTTATCTGGACTGAGTTCCAGCAGATTTCTGAGCAAGGTAGATGCAAAAAATACTGTTTCCTTGCTTCTGCGACTTACCCAGTTTACTGGCATAAACTTACCAGAAAAGTGCCTTAGAAATAAGCACTTTGTGTTGGCTCAAAGATTTTTCCTTTGGGTTAAAAGGTACATAGTGAATGAGTGGATTATCTCAGGTGAGTTAGATTCTGCCTCAGCAATTGTTTGTTGACTCTGTGGATATAATATTATTAACGTTTTTGTTTATGTTGGGCAGCAAATTACTCAATACATTTACTTAGAATAAAAAATAGAGATAAGCTCTGTAAGAGTGATTTACTTGGTTTGAACCAGATTCTTTGAAATCTGCTCAGAGTCCCAGACACCCTTGATAATGACCATGGTGATGATAGTGCTTCTAGTCAGGAACTGGCAAAGCAAAGAGGTGTAACTGTCTGTTGTGGCACCAAGGAGCTCCTGCGATACCTGGCACACTGCAAGATGCCTTAAAAAGATGCTAGCTCCATAGGAGCAACAGAAGGAAGTTCTTGCAGCATTAAGCTTAGGTACTATGTGGAGGGTGACAGCTCTCTTCTGTGTTGTTCAGACTAGGTCTAGGAAACTGTCGCTTCTGAACACCATGGTTGTAAAATGGTCGTGTGTTCCCTCTACTGGAGCATTGTATTAGCTTTTCGTCACCAGAACTGAATCCTGAAGCAGCTTAGCACTGTAGCAAGGAATGGTTGATTTCAGCTCCTGGTACTGGAGGTTCACAGTCCAAGGCAGGCGGCCCTGCTGGCTTTGCATCTCAGGAGGGTGTTGGATAGTGAAGGCTTTACAGTGGAAGGATTACTCGGCGAGCCAAGAAGCAGAGAAAGAGTGGTTGGGCCTATCTCAGGCTCTTAGAACCAACCCTCTCTGGAGACCTGCCTTCCAAGGTCATGCCCCAGTGACCTGAAGACTTCCCACTATGCCCACTTCCCAAACTCCAGATTTGGATGAACGTTCCATGCCCTTTACCATTAATTTAAGAATTCAAAGTTCAGCAGGAGTTCAGAAGACACATCATATTCAAAACAAAGCAGATAGCTTGTATTGGACTCACAGATAGCTAAAACCATAAAAACTTCTGGACAAAATACATAAAATAGGAAAAATAGTGTAAAAATTTTGAACTATTTGAAGATTTTGAGGAATAACCAGATTAAGCAGGTACTGGTGAGGGTTCTGCCCGTGAAAGGAGTGGGGAGCCTCTCTGAATGGGATCCAGGATTTTCCTCTGAGGGTCCTCCCCAGCTTGCAGCATGAATCAGACAACAGCTCGTTAAAGTCTTCTTTGGGCTTTTTTGCCTAATGAAGTTTAGGCTTTACTATTGCCAGGTAAACTTATTGAACTTAGACACTGACAGGAAGTGTTGCTCTTTTTCAGAATTATTTATTTGAAAAGCAGGATGACAAAGAGATGGAGAGAGAGAGAGAATCAGTCTTCTGTTTACTGGTTCACTTCCCAAATGACTGTGAGGGCTGGGTCTGGGCCATGTTGAAGCCAGGAGCCAGGAACTCCATCTGGGTCTCTTACCTGGGTGCTAGTGGCTCAAGTACTTGGGCCATCCTTCATTGCTTTCCAGCTGCCTTAGCAGGGAGCTGAATTGGAAGCAGAGCAGCCAGGACTTGAATTGGAGCTCCAGTATGGGTTACTGGTATTGTAGGCAGCAGGTTAATCAGCTGCGCCTCCACACTGGGCTTGGAAGCATTGCTATTTAATTCATATGTACTACACTGTTGCTGGCGTTTCATTATGGGGTCTTTATGTAAATTATGTAGATTTGGGCAGTAAGTCATTGGAATGACAGCTGATATGTTGTTTTATAGGCCGTAGGACATGAAGATGTCAAATACAGAATGAAGGTTCAGGGTCCATTAACCACATGAGTTTTGGGGAGAACTTAGTTTTTGAAAACATGGAAAATCCAGTTTGCTTTTTCTATGTTTGAAAGGTTTGACCTCCATGTAAATGACTTTACTACAGAAACTGATTGCAGTGTACTACATTGTTTATGAATATTGATAAAATAAATATTTAATGGATACATTTTGCTGGTAAATACTTCAACCAGCATGGAATTAGAGAAATTTTGCCTGATCAGTCTGTAAAACAGCCAGGAAAATAACCTTTTGAATAACCTTAAAAATATTCCCCTTTCATTATTCATTTGCTCTTTTTTTTTTTTTTTTTTTGGTTTCTGGCTTAGGCATATTAATTGGAAAGTGCTGTACCTGTGCATTTATCCTTCCACGTTTGCAGATGTTCATGATGAGTGTCGTGAAAAGCAACACTGGGGAAGCTCTGACTTATATATCCATCTGAGCGGTTATGGAATATCCTTGCACATGTCAGTCAGGTCTGGGAAGGATCAGATGGCTTCTTGGATCAAGTGACAGTCTCAGTGACTGTGGCGTTGTAATTGTTCTGATAACAGAAGCAGCTTTTGAGTTCCTGTTGTGTGTTAGGCACCGAGATGCATACTTCAGAGGCCAGAAGGCACTCACAGATTAAGCTTGGCAATGACAGTACAGTGATGAAGCTCACGGACTCTGGAAGTTCACTCTGGATCTTTGTGACCTTGGGGAAACGTCTAATTCTCTGTGCCTCTGGTTCCCATCTGCAGCTGGAGAGCATCCTCTTCCTACTTTACTCTTTCGGAAGTAGTGCTTGGCAATAGGGCCACCTTCCCTAGTCACCTTGCGTGGCTGTGTCCATCGTGGGCTCAGGGCTGAGGAGCAGGTCTTGGTTGCATTGTCTGTCTGAGCATACACTGCTCAGTAAGTATACTCTTGGGTGAGATTCTTGCTTGAGTTGGCCTGTTTGGCTGTTTGTACATAATCTGTGGCTGAACACAAAAATTTCCAGGCTCTGGGATCTCAGATAGAAAGGATGGGTGTATGGGTTGAGAAACATGAGTCTTGGGGAGTACCTGACCTTGTCTAATATAATACGAGCATGCTGATGAAAAAAGTTAGAAGAAGTTATTTTGGTGCAGAAATTTTTCTGAATCTGTGCATAATTTTTTAAAAAAATTTATTTACTTGAAAGACAGAGGGAGGGAGGGAAGAATGGAGAGAGAGATAGAGAGAGAGATCACCTCTCTGCTGATTCACTCCCCAAATACCCACAACAACCAGGGCTGTGCCAGGCTGAGCCTGGGAGACAAAACTCCATCCGAGTCTCCAACGTGAGTGGCACGGGCACAGGTTCTCATCATCATGCCTGCCCAGGTGCATTAACAGGAAGCTAGATCAGAAGTAGAGTAGTCAGGACTCCAACTGCCACTCGTGTATGGGATATACAGTTCTCAAGTAGTAACAGTGCTGGCCGTGCCACAGTACCTGCCCCTGTATAGTTTTTTTTTTTTTTTTAATGACATTTTCCACTAACTTTTTGTGCCTAGCAGTATTGTCACAGGAACCGTTGTTATTTATTTGTTTGCCATGAGGCAGGTTCAGGGGCCTCTGTTTTCAACTGGGAATCATTTTACCAGTGGTCTTTGTGTGTAATAAATGAATTATCATTCAGGAAGTACTTAGGAAGCACCTTGTAGAGCCCAGACTCTGCCAGGCAAGGGGACTGCATTGGTAAATGCATTGGACACTTTGTCTTTGCAGACACTGACAAGTCAGAAACACATAACTACATACTGAGACGTATTATGAGGAAAAATGAAGATGGGTCAGGCAGCTTGTTCTCTGAGGGTTGCTCTAGTAAATTTTTTAGACTTCTGGGCCTTAGATTGTCCTCTGCAACCACTCAGCTCTGTGCACTGCACACCCTGAAAGCAGCCACTGATGTATGTAAATGAATGGGTGTGACTTTGTGCCAGTAAAACTTTGTGTACAAAAACAGACAGGCTGTAATTTGCAAATCCTGATTTGGAGAACAAGGGAAGGTTTTCTGGAGACACTGATTTGAAAAGCTGACTTGTGTCCTTAGTACAGAACTCCAGAAGATCTGTGGGCATTACAGCAAAAATGAAACCTCTCGTGTTCTCATTCTCTTTCTCAGTGGAGAGCTCTGCCGCCAGTGTGGGAAGTAGTGCCCTTGGTACTTGTGTATAGCGTTAGATAAAAGTTACAGGAGGCTGCTGTTTGGGACTGAGCCCCTTGCACGGGCTCAGGTACACCTGACCAAAGCTGAAGATGGGATTGCTCTCGCTGAAGTTTGCTGTAAACCAAAACTAAGTGATTGTCCAGCCCTTTCAAGAAGGGTCCCATGTGGGCCAGTGGTGGTGCTCATGAAGCCCCTGTTGCTTTCGTGCTTACGAAAGAGTTACCTGATATTAACCAGTCGCTTACTTGTCTTGTGTTCTTTTTCTGTTTCCACTATACTTAGACGCTAACTTTGATGTGACCAGTCTACGTTGTGTTCTTTACTTCTGCATTTTTCAGTTCTGTCTGTAAACCAACCTCTTCTGCTCAGTCCATTGAAATATTCATTCTTTAAGATTTTTTTTAAGATTGGTTTTATGAAAGACAGTGACAGATGGAAAGAGAGATTTTTTTAAAAAAATTGATTTATTTGTTTAAAAAGCAGAGTTACACAGGGTGATTTTCCATCAATTGGTTCATTCCCCAAATGGCCACAACAGTCAGGCCTGGGCCAGGTGGATGCCAGGATCCAGGAGTTCTATCTGATCCTTCCACATAGGTACAGGGCCTAAGTACTTGGACCATCTTCCACTGCTTTCCCAAGCACATTAGCAGGGAGTTGGCTCAGCAGTGGAGCAACCAGGACTCGAACCGGCACCCCTGTGGGATTCAGGCATCAAAGATGGCTTAACCTGCTCTGCACAACACTAGCCCCAGAGCCCCCAAGAGAGATTTTCCATGGACTGATTCACTCTCCAAATGCTTGCAGCAGTTGGGGCTGGACTAGACCAAAGCCATGAGTCAGGAACGCCATCTCGGTCTCCCACGTGGCCAGTCATTTTCATCTGTGATTTGGGCTGGTGTGAACAGGATTTGGGCTAACAGATTCCTGATGAGAATCAGACAGGCTGGTTGAAATTCATAGGCTAGTTTTTCTCAATAAAGCCAGTGTCTCTAGGGTGGGCATTGTGGTGCAGCCATTTTTTTTTTTCAAGTATTATTGGAACATTTTTTTTAATCTTTTATTTAGAATATAAATTTCCAAGGTACAACTTATGGATTACAATGGCTTTCCCCCCATACTTTCCCTCTCCCCCCGCAACCCTCCCCCCTTGCCCGCTCCCTCCACCCTTTCGTTCACATCCAGATTCATTTTCAATTCTCTTTGTATACAGGAGATCAATTTAGCATGTGTTAAGTAAAGAATTCATCCATTTGCCCTCATATAGTAACACGTGGTGCAGCCATTTAAGCCAGAGCTTGGGATGTCTGCATCTCTTTGGAGCACAACTTTGAGTCTTGGCTGCTCTGTTTCCAGTCCAAGTTCCAGCTGTTGCACCTGGGGAGGCAGCAGATGATGGCTCGAGTATTTTTATATATCTGTCACCAACAGAGAAGACCCAGATGACCTTGGCCATTTGAGGAGTGAACCAGTGAATGGGAGATTGTGTGTGTGTGTGTGTGTGTGTGTCTTTCAAATAAATACATAAACATATGGATACATAAATAAGTACATCTTAGAAAATCCAGTGTCTCCATCTGTCTGTGCTGTCTGTGCTTGGGGGCCTTCCCTTAGCCAGGGCAGCTAGAAAACCCTCCAAGGGGTTGCTTGGTGCTGGCATAGGATGACAGTAGCTGTGTTGTCCTCATCTGGACTCACAGGCAGGCTATTCTTGTCTCTGCTCTTCTTCTTCTTCCTCTTCTTCTTCTCTTTTTTAAACATTATTTAAGGTATATAAATTTCATGTGATTCCTATATACAAATTCAGGAACATAGTTGTACTTCTTACACTACCCTCCTTCCCATGCTACTTCTTCCTCTCCAAATTCTTATTTTTTACAAAAAGCTATTTTCACTTAACTTTATACTCATCAGATTAACCTTGCATTAAGTAAAAAGTAAAACAAATAGTATGAAGGAAAAAAAAAAAAACACTGTTCCTCAACAGTCAAGAATCCCTTGGGCGGGTGCCACTGCTCAATAGGTTAATCCTCTGCCTGTGGCGCTGGCACACCGAGTTCTAGTCCTGTTCAGGGCGCCGGATTCTGTCCCCGTTGCCCCTCTTCCAGTCCAGCTCTCTGCTGTGGCCCAGGAGTGTAGTGGAGGATGGTCCAAGTGCTTGGGCCCTGCACCCGATGGGAGACCGGGAGAAGCACCTGGCTCCTGTCCCTGTCTTCGGATCAGTGTTGTGCGCCGGCTGTAGCGTGCCAGTCGCAGTGGTCATTGGAGGGTGAACCAACAGCAAAAGGAAGACCTTTCTCTCTCTCTCTCACTGTCCACTCTGTCTGTCAAAAAAAAAAAAATCATTGAATCCCAAAATGTCTATTCCACTCCTAGAAATTGCCTTTTAAGTATTCTATTAGTTACCCCAGATCAGAGAGAATGTATAATATTTGTCCTTTTGGGACTGGCTTATTTCACTAATTAAAATGGTTTCTACTTGCATCCATTTTGTTGGAAATGACAAGATTTCAATTATTTATTTATTTTTTTAACAGCTATGTAGTTTTCCATAGTGTATATGTATATACCATCATTTCTTTATCCAGTCTTCAGCTGATGGACACGTGGGTGGATTCCATATCTTAGGTATTGTGAATTGGGCTGCAATAAACATGGAGGTACAGATCACTCTTTCATATACTGATTTCTTTTTGTTTGGGTAAATTCCCAAGAGTGGGATGGCTGGGTCATATGGTAGGTCTATATTCAGATTTCTAAGGTCTCCATACTGTCTTCCTCAGTAGCTTTACCAGCTTCCATTCCCATCAGCAGTGGATTAGGGTACTTTTTGCTTTACATCCTTGCCAGCATTTTTTTTTTTATTGATTTCTGTATGAGAGCCATTCTAACAAGGGTGAGGTGAAACCCAATTGTAGTTTTGATTTGCGTTTCCTTCATGGCTAAGTGATCCTGAGCATTTTTTCATGTCTTTTGGCCATTTGGATTTTCTCCTTTGAAAAATGCCCGTTCAAGTCCTCTGCCCATTTCTTAAGAGGATTGTTTGTTTTGTTGTTGTTGAGTTTCTTGAGCTCTTTTATATTAATCCTTTATCAGTTTCCAGTTTTCCCAGCACCAGTTGTTGAAGAGACTGTCCTTGCTTCAGGGATTGATTTTAGCTACTTTGTCAAAGACAAGTTGGTTGTGGAAGCATGGATTGATTTCTAGAGTTTCTCTTCTGTTCCATTGGTCTACATGTCTGTTTTTTAATTTTTTTTGCCAGTACCAGGCTGTTTTGCTTATAACTGCCCTATTGCATGTCTTGAAATTTGCTGTTGGATGCCTCAGCTTTGTTTTTGTTGTATATTATTGCTTTAGGTATTTGGGGTCTCATGTGTTTCCATATGAACTTTAGCATCATGTTTTCTAGGTCTGAGAAGAATTTTGTTGGTATTTTGATTGGGATCATGTTGAATCTGTAAATTTCTTTCAGTAGTATGGACATTTTGAAAATATTGATTCTTTTACTCCATGAGCATGGAAAACTTTTCCATTTTTTTGTGTCTTCTTCTATTTCTTTCTTTAATGTTTTGTAATTTTCATCATAGAGATCCTTGACATCCATGATTAAATTTATTCCACGGAATTTAAATTTTTTTTTTTTTTTTTTGCTATTGTGAATGGGATGGATCTTAGAATATCTTTTGCAGCCATGGCATTGTCTGTATATACAAAGGTATTGATTTTTGTGTGTTAATTTTATATCCTGCTACCTTACCAAACTCATAAATATCATAAAATAGTCCCAGTAGTCTCTCAGTGGAGTCTTTTGGATCCCCTATACAGAATCATGTCATCTGCAAATAGGGATAGTTTGACTTCCTCATTCCCAATTTGTATCCTTTGGATTTCTTTTTCTCGTCTAATGCTTTGGCTAAAACTTCCAGGACTATAATGAATTGCAGTGGTTAGAGTAGGCATCCTTGTCTGGTAGGTGATCTTAGTGGGAAAGCTTTCAACTTTTCCTCATTAATTAAAATGCTGGTTGGCCGGCACCGCAGTTCACTAGGCTAATCCTCCGCCGGCAGCACCAGCATCCCGGGTTCTAGTCCCGGTTGGGGCACCGGATTCTGTCCTGGTTGCTCCTCTTCAGTTCAGCTCTCTGCTGTGGCCCGGGAAGTGGAGGATGGCCTAAGTGCTTGGGCTCTGCATCTGCATGGGAGACCAGGAGGAAGTACCTGGCTCCTGGCTTCAGATGGGCGCAACGTGCCGGCCACAGCGGCCATTTGGGGGGTGAACCAGCGGAAGGAAGACCTTTCTCTCTGTCTCTCTCTCTCTCACTGTCCAACTCTGCCTGTCAAAAAGAAAAAAAAAGATGCTGGCTGTGGGTTTATCATAGATTGCCTTGATTGTGTTGAGGAATGTTCCTTCTATGCACAGTTTGCTTAAAGTTTTCTCATGAAAAGATGGTGTATTTTATCTGATGCTTTCTCTGCATTTATTGAGATAACCATATGATTTTTGCACATCAATATTCGAATGTGAAGATGAAGAGATAGATGAAATGCTTGAAACCGAATTCAGATTAATCATAAGATTATTCAGAAGCAATGAGAAACAAATTCATGAATTAAAGAAATCCATACATGAGCTGAATGAAAAATTTTCCCATGAAATTGAACTTTGAAAGATAAATCAAAATGAAATATTAAAAATGAAGAATCCAATATCAAATAAATAATACAATGGAAAGCCTTAATAACAGACTTGATGAGGTAGAAAAATGAATATGCAAGCTAGAAGACAAATCTTTGGAAATGAAATTTTTCCATCAAGCAAGAAGAAGAAGAAGTAAGGGGAAGGGAAAGGACAGGAGGTGGAGGGATGGGGGAGAAATCAGAAAAATTATAAACAGTGTTGTAGATTTATGGGATACTATCAAATGACCCAACATATGGGTCATTTTAGGAGTTCCTGAAGGTATGGAAATAGAGAATAGATTAGAAGGCCTATTCAGTGAAGTAATTACAGAAACTTCCCTAATTTGGAGAAAGAAAGGGTTATCCAAGTACAGGAAGCACATAGAGGTCCTTAAAGACATGACCAGAAAAGATCCTCACCATGACACATTGTAGTCAAATATTCCACAGGAAACCATAAAGAAAAGATTCTAAAATGTGCATGAGAGAAACGCCAGATTACTTTCAGAGCGTCTCCCATTAGACTCACAGCTGACTTCTCATGAGAAACTACAAGGTAGGAGAGAATTGGGAGACATAGTCCAAGCCTTAAGAGGCAAAACTGTCAACCCAGAATCCTGTACCTTGCAAAGCTCTCATTTATGAATGAAGGTAAAATAAAGACGTTCGATAACAATTGAAAGTATTTGTCACCATTCATGCAGCCTTACAGAAGATGCTTAAGGAAGATAGTCATCATTATAAAAGAATGTGAAGGCAGAAAATCTCCCAGTGAAAATGCGAAGGAAATCCATAGTAAACAGTAGGAATGTTTGTGGAAAAATGCCACGGGCTAGTCATTACTTACCAATAGTAACTTCAAATGTAAATGACCTATATTCTCCATGTCCTTGCTGGTTTGATTCCTGGCCACTACACTTCCAATGCTGCTCCCTGCTAATGTGCCTGGGAAAGTAGTGGAGGATGGCCTAAGTCGTTGGGCCCCTGTACCCATGTGGGAGGCCCAGATGAAGCTCCTTACTCCAGGTTTTTCTTTGGCTCAACCCTGGCTGTTGAAACCATCTGGGGAGTGAACCAGCAGATGGAAAATCAGTCTCAGTCTCTCCCTCCCTCTCTAACTGTGATTTTCAAATAAATAAATCTTAAAAAAAATCTCTAGAACATATGCAAACACATGAAGACTGAACAGCATGCTCCTGATGAACTGTGGGTCATAGAAAAAAACAAAAGTGAAATAAAAAAAATTCTGGAAACAAATGAAGATGACAGTACAGCATATCAAAACTGATGGGTTACTGCAAATGCAGTGTTAAGAGGGAATTTTATAGCAGTTGGTGCCTACATCAAGAAATTGGAAAGGTCCCAAATAAATGAGCTACCAGTGCAGCTCAAAGACTTCGCTAGGAAAGATTATGGTGTTTTCTTAACATGTTCTCTGCCCTTTTCACCCAATGCAGCTCTAAAAGCATGAAAGATAAACAGCCATGAAATGCATATTATGCCTATAGAAATGAGATCCAGACGTGTGTATTTTGTTTCCCTCTGTTTACTGTCGAGGAATAAAATATATTTCATAAAGCACACATTGAAAAGCACTCCTTAGTTATCCATTCTATGCATATTAAGTTAAAACAACTCCTAACTGCACCACATTGTTTATAATACTTCTGTGAAAGTTAAAGGCCTTAATCGCAAACACATTAAGCATAGAACGAGAGAAAGATCACTTAAATCATAGAATTTGGTGACTCTGTTTTATAGAAAGATAAAATACCAGTGACCAAGGACGTTAAACATGGAATGGAGTGACTTTCCTTTCTTTGGGAAACCACTAGAATAAAAAGATAGGCACGTTAATGCTGCCAGTATTTAAGAAGCACTTACCGCGTAGTACAAAAGGTTGAGATGTGGTTTTGGAGGAAGGCATCAAGCTAAATGTCCATTCATTTGATAAGCCAATGTTGAACTATTGTGCTAGGTGCCTGATAGATAAATATAAATGGCAAAGACCTGGGTCACAAGGCACTTCTAGTGGCAGGAATGAGAGATGCACCGTGCTTGTACCAGTGCTCCCTCAAGCTGAATGTGTGACAGATCTTAGTGATCAATCATCATCTTCTCCCCAAAGTATAGCCTCAGCCTCAAGAATCATGAAGACCCAAGGGTCTACATGGGCACTGTCAGTGAAAGCTGGGATGCAGGGTGAAACCCGCTTGGCTGGAAAACTAAGCCTGAACTCTGCTGGAGGAACGGATAATACAAACCCACCTTTCAGGAAACTTTACTGTAACAAGCCATACCCAGCTGTCTGTATTGTCTGGTGCAGGGTAGAGTAGGCTTAACAGTGATGGACAGTTGTACAGTCCCAAAATCTAAACTCTCCACTTTCCAGCCTTGAAGAAAACGTCTGCAGATTTCTGTTCCACGTAGAATGGAGACGAGTAGGGGACGGGTGTCTGAAAGCATCACTCAGGATATCTGTTCCTGCTGTCGCTTAGCTCCCTCCAGGGCTCAGCATCTTTTCCTGTTCAGCTCCTACACCAAAGCCTCGGTACCAGAGGACACTTACGGGTCCAAGGAGGAAACGTGCAGGATGCCCAGCCCTCCCCAGGACCGTGACCCATGAAGGATGACCCAGCCCTCGCCTTGTTCCCACCCACTCTGAACAGATTCTACATGTCATCCAGAGCAGCATTTTTACTGTGTCCTCAGGTTTGCATGGCCGCTCACCAAGTCCTGGAGTCCAGTAGATGCCCTTCTCTTAGACGGAAGCGCGGGGACCATCTGTGATTACTGAAACACTCCATACCCTTCTGGGCGTCTCAGGCGCTCATCCAGATTGCTCATAAAATACTCCTTCCTCATGCATGTAGCGGTCTTCCTGAGGGCATTTAGGAGCAAACCCCACCCTCATCCACTGTATTCATGTCTGCATGCCTTCATTCAAAATAAAAACCGGAGTCCCTACTGTGTCTCTGCAGTGTTCCAGGCACTGGCCATTCCTCAGTGAGCAGAAGCAGTGTTTGCCTTGTGAAGCAAGTGGTCTAGCCCTGTGCAGGTGTGAGATGAGTTACACACAAGTGAGTAAGAGACTGGGAGGCATGCACTGAATTTCTCTGTATGCAGACTTGTATAACCATTACTACCTGCATCATCTGGAATCCAGTGAGAAATACAGAAACCAAGTTACTGCCATAGGGCTAATGTAGGGTGGAGAAAAAAGGAAGTGGAAACTGGAATGGAGGTCTGCCTAAGACAGAGGAGATGCCTGCAGGAAGCAGCTGCCAGCCCTGGAGTGAATGCAAGTGGCTGCGGCTCTGCAGAGACTTGGAAATTTAGAGAAGGGGCCCCGGGCACTAAGCAGAGGGCACCGCCTGGCAGTTGATGATGACTGAGGCTGTGCTGGTAGTGTTGGGAGAACCTGTGCCTGGAACACACTGCCCTGGAACCATGACCCTGCAGGACAATCAGAGGGAGTCTCCAAAGAGTGATAGTTGCTGGGAGTAACAGCTTTACAATGGAAACCTTCATGCCATGGTGAACTAGGGGTGTATTTATGGAGTTTAAGGCAAGGTGACATTTATATTTGCAGAAAAAGACGGAAGATTTTCAAATTGTTTTTTTTTAATTTTTTTTTTGACAGGCAGAGTGCACAGTGAGAGAGAGAGAGACAGAGAGAAAGGTCTTCCTTTTGCTGTTGGTTCACCCACCAATGGCTGCCACGGCCAGCACGCTGCGGCCGGCGCACCGCACTGATCCGATGGCAGGTGCTTTTCCTGGTCTCCCATGGGGTGCAGGGCCCAAGCACTTGGGCCATCCTCCACTGCACTCCCGGGCCACAGCAGAGAGCTGGCCTTGAAGAGGCGCAGCCTGGACAGAATCTGGCACCCCGACCGGGTCTAGAACCTGGTGTGCCAGCGCCACAAGGCGGAGGATTAGCCTAGTGAGCCGCGGTGCCGGCCTCAAATTGTTTTCTAATACTTGAATATTTTCTAATACTTGAATAATTTGCTTGTTTGGGGCCCTGAGTCAGGATCTGTCAGGTCTTTGGTGGAGGTGCCCTTCCTGGCAGATGTTCTGTCAAGGGAAACTTGTCTACATTGCTGCCGTATTAAATGTTAAGGATGAACTTTGTTAGGGATGTTTGCACATGGCTCTGAGGCACGCAGAGTAGGGGGTGTAGGATAAGAAGGAATTTTTTGTGAGGTTTTAGAAAGTCCTTGAGAAAGTATATATGTCAGACAGGCAGGTGTAAGCCTTCCCCCTTCTAAGTATGTGAAGGATTTTGTCTTAGTATGTTTGTTTAATTTGAAAGACAGAGAAGAGAGCGGGAGAAATAGAGAAAAAAAAGAGATTTTCCATTTGTTGCTTTACTCCCCAAATTATTGCAACATCTCGGGCTGGGCCAGGCCAGACCAGGAGCCAGGAACTCTATCTGAATCTCCCATATGGATGACAGGACCCAAGAACTTGGGCCATCCTCCGCTGCCTTCCAGGTACAGTAGCAGGAAGGTACATTAGAGGCAGTGCAGCCAGGTCTCGAACCAGCACTCCAGTATGGGATGCTGGTGTCACAGGTGGCTGCTGAACCTGCTGTGCCACAGTGCTAGGCCCCTAGTATCAGAACGCGCTACTGCTTACTACTAGGGGGAAGGGCTGTGCCTGGGAACATGGTGACAGAGCTCTGGATGCTCCCAAGGAACAGGTGCCTCCTTTATTCATCAGCCCTCAGTCTCTCCCCATAGGATCCCACACTGGTACAACCTAATGGGAAGCTGCTGCTGGCAAAGTAGAAAGTAATTTGCACAGTCCCAGCCCCACAGAGCCTAGAAGGGAGATGTGGGCACTGAGAGAGAGTAGCTCAGTCACTGGCCCATCACTGGGGAGGCACGCTCTTTGAGCTCTATGGGTCTGTCGATTTACTGCACTGATTTCCTAAGAGGTTGTGCTGTGACGTGAGTTAAGTGCCTGAACAAGCAGTAGCCTTTTGCACAGGGTGAGACTACTTCCTCCTCTTTGGTGTTACAGTTGTTTGTCTTCGTGTGTGTGTGTGTGTGTATACGTACATGTTTTGGTATTCCCAAAGGAAGGACTAGTTACACGGGGTTTTAAGCAAATGCCAAATAAAAATTGGTTTGGGGATAACTGTAAATATAGCTAAATAGATTTTGTTTTTATAGTTGAATGCTTCAGAACTTTTAATAAGATAGTGTGTATTGAGACTCTGAGAGAAAACTGTACATTTCCAAAACGCAAGGGGCTTCACATAGTCCATTGGCAAGTTATATTATGGAAAAAAAAAAAAAACAGGCATAGATTTTGAAATTTCTTCCTGAAAATGAACTTAACTTTTAATTCCATTTTCTATGAGCTTTTATGAAGTACCCTTGAATTTGACAATGAAAGTCCCCTCACTTTCAGCGTCAGATCACTAATTTGTTTTTCAGTTATACCATCTTTACATTCAATCCATCTTTTCCTGTTTCTTACTTGGGCAGTTTTGCAGTTTGAAGCTGTTAATTAAATTGATTATGAGGGGTAGAATATCCTTGCACAGCTCCCTAATGTATTAGCTTTCTTGTGCTGCACCCTTCAGGAATGCTTTCTCCTCCATGGGAATTCTGTTTGCTTCCCGCTCGGCGCTGCTGTTCTTGCTGTGAAGTAGCCTTCTGTGGCAGTGACTCAGAGCAGCAGCCTGTGCAGCCAGGAGCCGTGTGCCAGCAGGCGGTCTTTCCCAGGGACACAGTGCATGTCTGGGACCCACACTTATCTAGCACATCCTCTTCCACCTGACCTTGGTCATCCTCATGGCTCCCTTGGCCCCTGCTCTGCTCCCTGGATGCCCAGCCTTCAGGAGCTACTCCGCTTTTGGTTCAGTCTTGTCCAATGTTGTTTAACTGTGGGATCCTGCTTCAGTCTAATTTTAATCTGCTTACTGTTCTTCAGGGATTCCTCTAACTATCTGATTTATCAGGGTCTCTAAATGTATTTTTCCAGTGCTACTATGAACATTCAGTTAGGTACCCTGGCGTAGTCTTACATTCTTCTGTTTTGTGACCTCAGTGTGCTCAGCGCAGTGTTACCCTCCAGAGCAGGTGGTACTTCATGTTCAGTATTTGCTTTTGGGAAGGGACTTGTCTGCAAAGCCTCAGGGCATTTTCCAGGCATCAGTGTGGCAGTGCATGCCTGGGGTGTTTCCTCTGCCTCGGAACCGCTTGGGACACAGCAGGTCTGGTGTCTGAAAGCTAGCAGGATCTCCAGAGGCCAATTTGCAAGTGATGTCCTCTTTTAGAGACCATGGGGTAGGTTCCTAAGACAAGAGAGTGAGTGCTACCAGCGGGTATTTCTCCCTGGGTCTAGCCAGCTGACGCTGTCTGGACTTGCTCAGGTAGAAGGTAATGGAATCATATCCCTATTCTTCTTACCTCCCTGAGGTTCCTTCTCAATGCCAGACCAGATGGAAAAGATTTCACAGGAGTATTTTTGCAGCAACCTGCAAGGCTGTAGTGCTTGCCATTCTTATTTCATATCAGTGAATAAGCTACAAGGTCACCTGCTAATAGATGGCAGGGTGAAGATAGCCCACCAAGTCTTCAGCCTCAGCCACATAAGCTTATCTCTGTTATCAGCTCCTGGAGGTGCCATCAGGATATCACTAAGCCATAGATCAGTTTTGCTCTTTTGTGTCTCAAATTCTCTGTTGCTTTTAGAACCGTTGTTAAAATGCAATATTGTCACATAGCATTTTGCTATAGGTTTGTAAAAGACAAATCATTAAGATTAAACTTTCTGGATTTTTTTTAAAGAGGCCTATTTTCTTTTTATAATTTTATTTATTTGAAAGGCAGAGTTACAGAGAGAGGTAGAGACAGTCGGAGACAGACAGAGAGAGAGAGAGAGAGAGAGAGAGAGAGGTCTTCTATCCACTGGTTCAGTCACCTAATGGCCTCAATGGCTTGAGCTGGGCTGATATGAAGCCAGAAGCCAGAAGGTTTTTCAGGACTCCCACGTGGGTGCAGAGGCCCAAGGAGTTGGGCCATTTTCCACTGCTTTCTTAGGTGCATTAGCAGGGAGCTGGATCAGAAGTAGAGCAGCTGGGACTGGAACCGGCGTCCATATAGGATGCTGGTGCCGGAGGCTGTGACTTTAACCCATTACGCCACAGCACCGGCCCCCTTTATGACTATTTCTTAGGTGCTTAGAGGCCCCCAGTATTAAAAGAGAGCATAGTGTAGTTAGGCTGCTGTTCTGTTCCCTTTGCTTCGGGGACATAAGGTGTCAGATTGTCTCTTGCGCAAATGTTCTCACGTCTGTGCTCTGTGCTGGGTTCTCTGTCATCACAGTGCCCTTTTCAAGTGAATGACAGCGTTGCTTTCAGAAGTTTCCTGGAGGAAAATGAATGCCATGCATCCTGCACCATGGTGTAAAGTTTCTTTTCAGGGATTGTTTTTCAAGTTTTTGTTTCATGTCATCCCGTTTTCAGAAAACTGGCCTTGAATTTAACTTCTTCGGGTTATTCATACAGATAATGGATTAGGAAATGTTCGCCTTCCTCCTGAAATTGCTGAACGAGAAGAGGAGACTGATATGGTTTGGAAAGACTTGGCATATGTTTTTCATGCGTAATTTTCTGTAGAAAATTGGTGAAGGCAATAGGATTTAATCCTCTGGATTGTACTTTGTCCTGTAAGTGGAGAGTTTCGACAGTGAAAATGTGGAGAATAGGGGAACTCTCTATAGTATTACTTAAAAGTCTCCATAATATCACTTACACAAAAACTGTAAGATTTACTTTTCCATAGCAGTATTTTATTCATCATCAAGAACAAAATATCTTCTGAACACAGAGAGTGGACTTTGGATTGCACAGACACTGATTATTATTCTGCTCAGAGAACATTCCAAATGTCAGAGAGGGCGTCTCGTGAATTTCTGCAGCGAAGGTCACTCATTTACTACTCTCCAAGTCAGTTCTTGGGTCTGCCAGCGTGACAGGCCAACCTGCGAGATGGAGTTAGCCAGAGTGCTCAAAACTGCCATAAATAAGCTATGAAGAGTCTATTGCCATCAAGTAAATCCCATTAAACTCAAATGCATCCTTAACTATTAAGCACCATGAGATTGTTAGAAAGAGCATGCATGGGTTAACTCGGATGAAGTCAGCTCCATGGAGGCTCCCAGCTGAGCTTATTGGAAAGGACTTGGGGGAGTCATTTAAAGAGGGTTCACACAGTGGAAACTGGAGGGGATGAAGCAAGGTGCGGGGATGTTTCTTATACACTGAGATGATGTGCTGGACCCATTCTGGTAGTGATGACAGATGTGCAAAGTTAGAGGGAGAAACAGACAGGCACGCAGACACACACACATAGGAGGGTGTGGGCTGAGATCTTCTATCTACTGGTTCACACCCCAAATGGTCATAAAGGCTGGAGCTGGGCCAAGCAAAAGCAGAGAGCCTGGAATTCTTTGCTGGTCTCTCATAAGGATGCAGGGACCCAAACACTTGGTTACATTATGTTGCTTTCTTAGGTGCAATAGCAGGGAGCTGGATCAGAAGCACAGTATCCAGGGCTCCAACTGGCACTCTGATGGGGGTTGCCAGTGTTGCCAGAACACCAGCCCCAAGTAGGTCCTTTGGGGGTTTAGAGTACCTTCCCACACATTCTCTGTATTCTTCCAGTGATCCGGGGAGTTGAATGTTGCGTTTCACTGATGCCTGTGCTTTACTCACTCAGTATCACTAACTCATTTTTTTTTTTTTTTTCTTGTTTGGGGATAGGGAAAAAATGGACTTGAAAGCAGTGTTCTCAATGTTGACTACATATTGGAATCACCTCAGGGCTTAAAACATACTTATGCTTTGGTCTCATTTCCAGAGTTTCCAATTTAATTGGTCTGGGGAGCAGTGCGGGCGCTGGGATTTTTGCAAGATCCTCATGTGTTCCCAGTACTCAGCCAAGGTGGGGAGTACATGTTTGGGCAACATGGTCGATGAGAACTGTGCAGTACTTTCCGTTCTCTCAGTATTACCAGTGACTGCTCTGGTGGCAAGTGTAACTGTGTACATGTTTGGCTAGAGGTAGGTGAGCCGAAAAGATATTTTTTCTCTGTGTTTGAAAATGTAAGCAGTGAGCCGGTGGCTGATGTATCAGTGCACTATTCTGATTTTGTTAGCAAGCAGGCACTTCATGTGGAAATGATTCTTGGAACCCAAGCCCCCTTTTGCTACCAAAGAGACTCACTTGAGTAAGTGGATGGAGTGACATACTCATACATGCACGCATATACAAAGATACATCCGAGTTGTAGAAGATGGAATTAAATGATACTTTTGTATTTTTCTTAAAGATTTTTTTTTATTTAAAAGGCAGAGTGACGTGTTTTTTTCTTCATACTATTTGTTGAACTCTTTTACTTAGGGTTGGGTTAACTTTATGGGTTATTAAATAAACTGAAAGTAGGTCTTTGTAAAAATTAAGAGAGAGAGGGGCTGGCGCTGTGGCATAGCAGTAAAGCTGCCACCTGCAGTGCCAGCATCCTGGCATCCTGTATAGGTGCCAATTCGAGTCCCGGCTGCTCCACTTCCAATCCAGCTCTCTGCTATAGCCTGGAAAAGAAGTGGAAGATGACCAAAGTCCGTGGGCCCCTGAACTCATGTGGGAGACCTGGAAGAAGCTCCAGGATCCTGGCTTCAGATTGGCTTAGTTCTGGCCATTGTGGCCATTTGGGGAGTGAACCAGCAGATGGAAGACCTTTCTCTCTGTCTCTCCCTCTCACTGTCTGTAACTCTACCTCTCAAATAAATAAATAAAATCTTAAAAAAAGAGAGAGTGGGAATGGGAGAGGGAGGAGGAAGGGTCATAGCATGGGTTAGAGGGAAAGTATGGTGGGAAGTGTCAGTACTTTCCTAAATCTGTGTAAACTTGTATAACTTAAAAAAAAACAAGTGATAGAAGGGAGATGAAAGGGGGTGGGGGGAGAGAGAGAGAGAAAGAGAAAAAAAAGAGATCTTCCATCACATATTCACTTCCCAAATGGCAGCAATGGCTGGAGCTGGGCCAGGCCTGAGCCAGGAGGCTGGGACTACGTTTGAGTCCTCATGTAGATGACAGAGCCCAAGTTCTTGGGCCATCTTCTACTGCTCTCCAAGGCACATTAACAGGGAGCAGGATTGGAAACAGAAGAGTCAGGACTCGGACTGGCATCCATTTGGGTTGCCTGTATCACAAGCGGTGATGAAGCGTGCTATGCCACATTGCCGGCTCAATACATTTTTTTAAAAAATAAAAACACTTCTGAAACTAGTGCTTAGTTTTATTCAGTTATTTAGCTGAAAGAGAGAAAGACCGTTAAATAGAGAGGGTTCCCCTCCACTAATTCACTTCCCAAATGCCCATAATAGCTGGGAATGAGCTGGGCCAGATTGGTCCAGGAGTTGGGAACTTGATTTAGGCCTCCCATGTGATAGGATTCAGTTATTTGAGCCATCACTGCTGTCTCCTATGGCCTGCATTAGCAGGAAGCTGCTGTCGGGAGCCAGACATAGATAATAAACCCAGGTACTTCTGTATGGGATCATGGGCAGTTTTAACTGCTAGGCTAAATGCCATACCCATAGTTTTTTCTATTTGTTTGTTTGTTTAAATATTTATTTATTTGAAAGGCAGAGTTGCAGGGATAGAGAGAGAGAAAGAGTTCTTCCATCCGTTGGTTCACTTCCCAGATGGCCATGACGGCCAGAGCTACACAGAGCTACACAGATCTAAAGCCAGGAGCCAGGAGATTGTTCTGGGGCCCAAGGACTTGGGCCATCTTCTGCTGCTTTCCCAGGCTATAGCAGAGAGCTGGATTGGAAGTAGGGCAACCTGGACTCCAACCGGTGCCCCTATGGAAGGCGGCACTGCAGGTGGCAGCTTTACCTGCTGTGCCACAGCGCTGGCCCCATGTGTGTGTGTGTGTGTGTGTGTGTGTGTGTGTGTGTGTGTATATATATATTTTAAATGAGATGAAAGAGTGACCTGTTAGGAAATAACTTATATTCATCCATAGCTTAAGTGAGTAGAAGCTAAGTTTTTACGAACACAAACCTAACTTAGGATCCTACTGCCTGGCACAAAATCCTTAGACAAACTATGGATGAAATCCATTTTCTTTCCCTGCTTCTTTGAGCTCTCCTGACCTGCAGAGCTATATGGTGGTCGGCCTGGAAGGGCAGTTCCCAAACACACAGATGGGTGGTGGCTGTGGTTCCTGTCAGCTTCACAGCAGGTGTTGTCCCACCTCCAGGCCTCTGTTCTCAAATTAAAAATTAGTAGAAAAATTACCTATTCTAACTGGCCCTCTTTTCATCTTGTTAATACATCTATCTAAGTTGAATTAAATGCACTTAGGATATACTTGCATTAAGTTTATAACTATTTTTATTTAGAAAAAATGGGGAATGTAGAGAATCATGTCCAGTCATTCGTGTGTCCAGTGTGAAGAAGCTTCAAATGCTGCTCTCTCCTCACATTTGCTCCGATCATTACAGAATAGAAGACATAAAGTAGAACAGATAAAATTGAAATCTCTTTATCGCATCCCCAAACTCATGATCTTTTCTGATCCTCAGATGTAATCACTGCCCTACACTTAGCAAATTGATTTCCAGTGTGTTTTGGCATATCATGCCACCATTAAGTATGTTCATTTTTTTTTTTTCTCTTAGGGTGTTCGTAAGTAAGCTGATGTGTTGCTCTTGTTCTTGTTTGGTCTTGTTCTGACTTGTTTTTTCCTCCCTGTGTTTTATTTTGGAAATATGTCTGCACTGATCCATTTCAAGAGCTGTTTGATTCATTTGGACCATTGATTGTACTGTATTCCATTGGCTAGGCCACATTTTACTGATCCTTAGTTTTTATTTCTACTTTTTTGTTATGTCTGCACCTCTGTCTCCCTCTCTCTGTGGCTCTCAAAAAAAGAGAGATGTCTCCCATCTGCTGATTCACTCCCTAAATGCCCATCAGGCCAGGCCGAAGCCAGAATCCAGGAGCCAGGAAAACTCAGTCTACTCCGATATGGGTGGCAAGGACCTCAGTGCTTGAGCAGTTACTTGCTGCCTGCTGGGATGTGTGATAGTGGACCACTTGAATCAGAAGTGGAGCCTGGACATGAACTCAAAATGCAGGCATTCCACACAGCACCTTAACTGCCACACACACGCCTGCTTCTACACAGTATCTCTTTAGTGGAAGGCCTTGGGTTTTTCCTTGGAGAGAAAGAGAAACTCAGAGAGCCCCTGTAGTGGGATCAGGATATAGCAGGGTAGTTTGCCTGTTGCCTGCTAGGGTTAATATTAAATAATGAAAGAAGGCTATAAGATCAAAGTCCTGCCACTTCTCAGGTGGGTAGAATGATGTATGGGAATGTCAATAATGTAATAAGTGTATTGCAAAGACCGGTTTGGGGGAAAAAAATCGAAAAAAAAGTCACAAAAAGTAACATTATAAAGTATGAGTGTGTCTAATACTAGATGGCTTTTTTTTTTTTTTAAGATTTTACTTATTTATTAGAAAGGCGGATTTACAGGGTAAGAGGAGGAAGAGAGAAATGGAGAGAGAGAGATCTTCATCCTCTGGTTCATTCCCCAAGTGGCCTCTACTGCCAGGTTTGGGCCAGGCGGAAGCCAGGAGCCTGGAACTCCATCTTGGTCTCCGAATGTGTGGCTGGGGCCCAAGTACCTGGGCTGTCTTCTGAAGCTCTCCCAGATACACCAGCAGCGAGCTGCATTGTAAGTGGAGCAGCCTGGTCTCTGACCAGCATTTCAGTATGGAATGCAGTGTCACAAGCGAGTGGCAACCCACTGTGCCATAACACAGGCCCCGAGTGACTTTTCAAAGATCTGAATTTGATCTTCTCATTCTGCTTCTCAAGTTTCTGTGGCAGTAACATCAGGACTCTGGCTGTTGCTTGTATACACCTGGATAGTTGGTCCCAACTTCAGATCTCTACACAGATACCATTTCCTCCAAGGTTGGCCTGTGTAATTCATCATGTGTAATTTACTTCTCTCCCAGTACTTCCCACTGTCTATCATTACACACTTCATTTATGCCCCTGTATCTTTCATCCCTGCCTCCCCTCCTAGGACAGAGGCTTTCTGATGGAAAAGCACTTGTCTGTGCTGTGTGCTGATAGACCCGGATATCAAATACAGTGGCCACTGCATAGATACACAGTGGAAAATTGTTAAACGAGTGAACAAAGTGTGTAGATTCTGCCTGTTTCCTTGCTAGGAATGTATTTTTGTATTCTGCTCTGTAACAGAATACCTCAGACTGGTCATTTACAAAGGAGAGGAATGTATTCCTTGTAGTTTTGGAAGCTGGAAAGTCCAAGGGCAAGGGCAAGGGCAAGGGGCTGCATCTGGAGGGGGAGCCTTCTTGTAGATGGGGACTCTGTGCAGAGTGCTGAGATGGTGCAGGACATCACATGTCACAAGGGGCGCATCCCAGAGACAGCCAAACCGGCTTGTACAGCAGCCCCCTCTGGGATAACCCATTAACTCACCCATCAATGGATGAATGAGTCCATTCATGGGCAGAACCCTTAGATATAATCACATCTTTATTATTACTCTTAGTTTTAAAAATTTACTCATTTATTTGAAAGGCAAAGAGAGAGAGAGAGACAGACAGACAGACAGATGGAGACACAGAGAGAGAATCTTTCATGTACTGTTCACTTCCCAAATGGCTGCAGTGGCTGGAGCTGGGCCAGTCTGAAGCCAGGAGCTTCTTTCCTACTTGGGTGCAGGGTCCCAAATACCTGGGTCATCTGCTTTTCCAGGCTTATTAACAGGGAGCTGGATGGGAAGTAGAGTCTGGTCTCAAACTGGCACCCATAGGTGATGCCAATGCTGCAGGTGGCAGCTTTACCCCTTAGGCCACAGCACCCACCCCAGCATAATCACATCTTTAAGCTCTCCTGTCATCCTACCTCTTACTCCTGATGAAGATGAAATGTCAGCCTAAGTTTTGGAGGGGACATTCGCGCCACCAGACAGTGGAATTAAATACCTGTGCATGGTGATGCCACCTGAATGTGTTTGCTTTATCTGCAAATAATCCTGGCCCACTTCTGTTTGCACTGTAAAATTCAAGCGATTTTCTTTCGGCAGTGTGGTGGAACTGGCATACTGTCTGGCAGAGGATGCCTTGAAAGGAGGCCACCCAGTGTTTCTGGAGCCTTTCTTGTGAGTGTATGTGTTGTGTGCTTGTATGCTCGTGTTTATCAGGGTTGTGTTTTCCCCACTTGATTCTGGCAGAGCAGCAGTTTGGTTAGCCAGCCAACCCTCCTTTGGGCATTCCTCCTTTGCTACAGAGAGTTTTACATTTCCCTGCTCAGTAATGCTGCTCTTCTAGACCTAGGATAAAAAGAATGCGGCAGTATCTTTCAGGACTTTAATTCTGTTGACGTTATGAAACGTATCAGCAGCTGCTGTTTCATTCGGAGTTCCCTGGTTTCCCCCTGAACCTCGAATTCAGTGCAGCTGTGTCCATTCCCGCAGTGAAATCTGTACACCAGAGTCCCTGGCCTCTGTGTCTGTACCCCTTGTTACGGTTTTCTTACCCTTTGTGCTTCTCTGTTAGCTAATTATAGCTAACATTATTTTTCTGAACTTGTCAAAAATTATTTATTTATTTGAGACACAATGTTCCCTTCTGCTGGTTCACTCTCCAAATGCCCAAAAGTGGACCTCAGTCCAGGTCTTCCTACATGGATGGCAGGAACCCAACTACTTGAGCCATCGTTGCTACCTCTCAGGACCCATGTGGGTAGGAAGGTGGAGTCAGGTTCTCTGATGTAGGCTACATGTCCACTCTTGGTTAACATTTCTTTTTGAATACTTCTCATCTACTCTGTTCGAGCGAATCTGCATATTTCAACTAATTTAATGATTGTGACCACCTACTAGGCTGGACCTGATAGTATCCTGCACTTTTTCAATGGGGAAACTCATTTCAACTGCCATTTCTGTCACACACGGGGTAGGTAGGATCCCGCTGCACCGCACTAGGGTTTAAGAGCTCTGGCACAGGGAGCTCATACCTTTCCTTGCAGTGTACGAGACAGGGGTCAGGAGCATGCAGTTCCAGAGGTGAGTCCACTTGAAGATCCTGCACTTGACCACAGAGTAAAGTGGAACAGTGTGAGTCCCCACACATCCACTCTGTCCTCTCCGTTGGGTGTTACTTTTTCCTCGCCATAGACATAGGCTGATCATTTTGTTTGCTTTTCTTAGCTTTTTCTTTAGCATATTTTCACGCTGAAGGAGAAGTCCATAGATTGGCATCGTCACATTAAGGCTGGAACAGAATATAGTGTCATCATTTCTTGCCTTTCAAATGGGGTTCCATTTAATCTCTCTTACAGGGTGGCACAGTTAAAGTGGCTTCTTTATCAGAGCCTGTTGGAATCAAGCAGGCCTGTTATTTTATGACACCCGGCGTTGAGATACGTTCAGTTCTATCTGTCTTTCCCTTTGCACCAACACATTGATTTGAAGCCTGGTATTTCCTAGGTAACGTGACTAAGGTAGATTTATGGGTGGTGATTTGCATCGAGAACAACATTGGCAAAAACTAAAATATAACACACACTAACTTTTGGCCTGCCACAGCCCACTGAGCATCTGCCTTCACTGCTGCAGTGTAGTGAGAGGGAAATATATTTCCCTCTGAGTTTACGGCTAATTCCTTGTTTGTATTCCAGTGTCGTCATTGCTGTTGAGAGCCCGAAATGAGGTTTAAGAGGCTCTTCATTTCTAACAGCAGGCGCTCCTATCAGAGGTGGTGGTGCTGGGTAACAGCAAGTGCAGCTCTCGCTCTCCTACCTTGTAGGAAATCGTTGGGAAAACCCTGCTAACTTTAAGGGAGGCTGCAAGCCTTTTATGTTCTAGACAACTTAATAGAGCCACAAGAGCTACATCACTGGGTCAGTTACTTCTTCTTAATGTTGATTTTAGGTAGATTGATTTTTCATTGCACAAATAATAAATGGGTTTGTTCTTTTAAAAAAATTTGGAATTATAGATGAGGTTAAAGCTTCTTTGACTGCCACCTTCCTTGGCCTGCCCTGGCTGAATTTACTGGTATTAGCTTGGTGTACATCATCTGGACCTTTTCCTGTATGGATACATTATGATTTGCATATACCTATCATTAAAGCGTTTAGAATGCTGCTTTATGTGTGGACGTGTGTGTCTAAAACACAAGTGTTGTGCTGTACATATTGTTCTCTACCTTGTTGGTTTGCTGTGGGAAGGCTGGTTTCTTTTAGCAGAGTAACTGCCAAGACTTAGCTGTTCAGACTGCTACTCTTAGAGTTTGTTTCCAAGATCTCGGTAATAGAGATCAAAGATTGATTTCTCACTTAGGCACACGTAGGTTGGTGACACCAGGGCAACGGTCCCCCAGGAATCCAGGCTGCTTCCACCCTGTGACTCCACTGTCTGCACAAGTGGCTTTCAGGTCACTACAGTGAAGAGGAATGGCTTTGGAGGGTTGTTCGTGCCATCTTAAAAGTTCTAGCACACTAGTTTGAGAGGTCCCAGACATTAGAGGAATTCCGTGTTGTCACAGGTATTTTAAATGCTTCATGGACATTTACTCCTTGATTTATGATAGATAAGCCCAACATAACCTGAAGATATAGAGAATACTTTTCATACACCCAAACCACCAAACATAGCTTTGCCTAGCTTACATTAAGTGTGCTCAGAACACTTATGTCAACCTGTTGTTGGGCAGAGTCATCTAACACAAAAGCTGTTTTATATTCAAGTGTTGGATATCATGAAGTTAGTATTGAAAGTAAAAAACAGAAAGGTTGTGTATGTATTCTTATGTGCCGTCACACCATTGAGAAATCTCCAACTGACTCATTTTCAGGGGGCACGTGTGGTGAATGTGGTTTTGGTTAGCCACTCTCCTCTTTGATAGGCCCTTGGGTCATTTCCAGCTTTTGCCTTTTGTTCTGTGCAGCGATGCCTAGAAAATCCTCGTAGGTGTGTCTGATAGATGTTTTGCTGGGATAGACAACTGAGAAGTGGACTTTCCTGGTCAGAGGATGTGGGTGTTTTGTTTTCATAAATGCTGTCAAACCATATTTGAAGATGTTCCTACCAGTGGCTGACTCGGGTGGGTGATGTGATGAAACCCATTTTACTCTGCCTTCCACATTGATAGGATCAAGCCTGTATCCCCCACCCCATCCACACCCCCGCTTTGGCCAACAGCACCTTCATTCCTTGAGGCAGAATGACTTCCCCTGTTTGTTTGAATTTTGATTTTCCAAGATTCCTGTAGGTATTAGGCCCTAATGCTCCTTGATGCTTCTTTTCTTTTTTATTTATTTATTTATTTATTTATTTATTTATTTATTGACAGGCAGAGTGGACAGTGAGAGAGAGAGACAGAGAGAAAGGTCTTCCTTTTGCCGTTGGTTCACCCTCCAATGGCCGCCGCGGTCGGCGCGCTGCGGCCGGCGCACCGCGCTTGTCCGATGGCAGGAGCCAGGAGCCAGGTGCTTTTCCTGGTCTCCCCATGGGGTGCAGGGCCCAAGCACCTGGGCCATCCTCCACTGCACTCCTGGGCCACAGCAGAGGGCTGGCCTGGAAGAGGGGCAACCGGGACAGAATCCGGCGCCCCGACCGGGACTAGAACCCGGTGTGCCGGCGCCGCAAGGCGGAGGATTAGCCTGTTGAGCCACGGCGCCGGCCTGATGCTTCTTTTCTTAGGGAGGCTGTGCTTGGGTGCAGTCAGGCTGAAGCCCGAGGAGTAAGTGCAGAGCCAGTGGGTGGGCAGAAGTATGCACAGAGTCTCCCTTTGGGGGGCGCCGAGCTCAGTGACATTTCTTCCTCTGCTCCCTTTATTGATTTGTGCCCCTGTGGTGCTATTTCCGTAGTCTCCGCGTCTCTAATTTTAAAGCCGTGGGGAGAAGGATGATTTCTCAGTCGTGCCATTTTTTTCTGTGTAGCTGTCTAATTTTGTGCTTTGAGTTTTCTGGTGAATTTTTGCCCGCTTAGTCATTGTCTTTTTATCTCTTGGCTCTCTTTGTCCTTCCCCTCATTTTTCATTCTTTTTCTTCTGCCTCTGCTCCCGTGTTCCCTTAGGCCCTTAAATCTTGATGTGTTGCTTTCCTTTTAAGTTGGATTTTCCCCTTTCCCTCCAAGCTTAGAAATGCCTGCTCTGTCAAAGAAAGGCAGCTGAGAAGGGAGCAGTGGCGAGGTCGGTGTGTGAGCCCCTGGGGAGCTAAGCTAGGAGTCCAGCTGCCCCAGCTGGTTGGAGGACACGAGGCTGTACCAAGATGGTCACTTTGCCAAAATCCCTGTAAAGAAAGGAAGCACAAGAGGAGTTAGTCCAGCTCACATCCTGCCTCTGGCTCCCAGTAAGATCCAGAGGGAAGGCCATTCCCTTCCCTAGGCTCATGGTTCCTGACTGCAAAATGAGGAGCTGTGACCCCAGCAAACCATACGTATCTTGGAACACCAGGGTGTGAAATACATGATACGAGATTCTGCCTGGTCATTTAATAGATTTTTAGCAAAGGGAAGATAATTAGTTGTGGGAGTTGTCCAAGCCATTGGAAGGGAAACGGGCTGGGGAGGTAACAGATCGACAGCTTCAACAACTTGTGAGTCCCAGGAGGGGAAGGAGGTGGTGGGACCCAGGTCTAGGCCAGTGATGGGTGTGGGAGTCACAGCCAGGGAGATGGTGGGAGCTGGAATGATGGAGGGAGTGTTGTGCGAAGGGATCAGGGTGCTCAAGAGGAAATGCAGCTGCTGTCAGAGGTGTCTACCAACTAAGAAAGAGGAAGCCAGCGCCTGCCATCTGACCCCACCATCCAGTCTCTGACCAGAGTCTCGAGTTAGACAGAAGCTGGGTGGTAAAGGAGAATGAGGGATGAACCTCAGAGGAAGCAGCAGATATAGTCATTCCTCCGTATCCAGTTTTCCCTTGAGAGTTCTTTTTTTAGATTTTTATTTATTTATTTGACAAGTAGAATTATAGACAGAGAGAAAGATCTTCCTTCCATTGGTTCACTCCCCAAATGGCCACAATAGACAGAGCTGCACCAATCTGAAGCTGGGAGCCAAGTTCCTCCTCCTGGTCTCCCATGTGGGTGCAGGGCCCAGGCACCTGGGCCATCCTCCACTGTACTCCTGGGCCACAGCAGAGAGCTGGACTGGAAGAGGAGCAACCGGGACAGAACCGGCACCCATATGGGATGCCAGCACCACAGGTGGAGGATTAACCTAATGCACCACAGCGCCGGCCCCTCTTGTGATGTTTTTGATAACTGTGGTCAACCACGATCTGAAAATGTGAAATGGAAACTTCCAGAAATAATACATACAATTAAAATAAGTTTTATCATAGCCTGTAGTTATAATTTTTCTGTGTATTATTAGCTATTGTTAATCTGATACTGTGCCTAATATCGTATGTTAAATTTTATCATAGATAGGTATGCATAGGAAAAAATACTATAAATAGCACTTGATACACTCCATGGTTCCAGACATCTCCTGGGAATCTGGAAATGGATACCTCTTGGATAAGAGTGACTCCTCTACCTGGCAGAAACAGTTGAAAACTATTGGATCAGGTGATTTTTTAAAAAAATATTTATTTATTTATTTATTTAAAAGAGTTAAAGAGAAAGATAGTGAGGTCCTCCACTTGCTGGTTCACTCCCCAAATGGCCTCAATGGCTAGGGCTGAACTAGGATGAAGCCAGGCGCCAGGAGCTTTATCTGAGTTTCCCACATGGGTATCATGGGAGACTAGGGCCATCTTCTGTGGCTTTTTGAGTTGCATTCAGCAGGGAGCTAGATTAGAAGTAGAGCAGCTTTGACTCAAAACAGCAACCATATGGGATACCAGCATTGCAGGTGGTGGCTTTACCATCTGTGCCATAATGCTGGTCCCAAGGGTCAGATAATCTTTAAACTCCTATTTTAAAGATATTTTAAAATTTGTTTTTATTTATTTTAAAGGGTCAGAGGGAGGGAGAGAAAAGAGAAAAAGAGTCGTACAGAAAGAAAGGGATCTCTGTCTGCTGATTCACTCCTCAAATGCCCACAGCAGTCATGGCAAAGCCAGGCAGAAGCTGGGAGCTGACATTGCAGTCAGAGTTTCCGTGTGTATACCAGGGACTCAATTGCTTGAGTTGTCATGTGCTGCCTCCCAAGGTGCTCATATCAATAACAGGAATCTGGAATCAGGAGTGGAGCTGGGACTCCCGCCCAGGAACTCCGACGGGGATATAGGCATCCCAAGTGGCATCTTAATCGCTGTGCCAAACTGCTGTGCCTGCCCGTAAACTAGGATTTCAACAGAAGTTAAAATCTCCTTCTACCCTGGTGGTATCTTGGGATCACATCTGTTCACATCTCCACCTTCTTCCCTGACAAAGCCAGCAGCAGTCACATTTTCCTTTCACGTGCTCTGCCAGCATTGCATCAAAGTCTTGTTCTTGGTAGACTGTTAGCTTTCTTGACAACAGGGATATCATCTTGACCCTGCCTCAGCGTGTGTCACCAAGGGAACCCTGGGAATGTGGGGCCAGAAGACAAACACAGGGAACGCACAGAATGTGACCTAGGTCTCTTACTGCCTCTTGTGACATAAGCTTCAGCCTGGCTTCCTACGATTGTTCAATGAGTCAGGATAAGCTGTGTCGTATATGTAAGCTGGATTCTATTTCAGCTTCTTGGATCATCACCTGGGATGCATCTGTCCTCACTGTGGCCTCTCACTGATAGATCTGCTGCCATCTTGAATATTGTTTTTTCCCTTGTCACATGAGAGAGATCTTGGGCAGAATGGGAAGGAACGCAGTGTGATGTTAGCCAGGATGGGTCACACAGTGGATGTCCTTGCAGCTGAAGTGGCTGGAACTCGTTACATGGCCTTATGTTAACTTCAGCTAGGGCACAGATGTGCCTGGAAGGAGGAAGACTGGACATATCTGTTGATTTGCACTAATGACAGCTACAGAGAGAGATGATAATGCTTGACTTTTTGTGATAGGTTTAACCATTTTATAATAGGATTGCTTAGTATACCGCCTGGTGCATGATGAGTCATGGTAGACAGAAATATTATTGTTAATGTTAACATTCAGTAGTTTGTGTGATTTTTTTTTTTACGATTTCTATATTTTTATTTGAAACAGTTACAGAGAGAAAGAGAGTTCTTCCATCCGCTTGGTTTATTCCCCAATTGGCTGCAATGGTGGGGGCTAGGCCAGGCCTAAGCCGGTAGCCAGTAGCTTCTTCTGGGTCTCCCATGTGGATACAGGAACCTAAGCACTTGGGCCATCTTCCGTTACTTTGCTAGGTACATTAACAGGGAGCTAGATCAGAAGTGGAGCAGCCGGGAGGGAGCTAGATCAGAAGTGGAGCAGCGCGCATATGGGATGCCTGCCTCACAGGCGGTGGCTTAACCCACTGCTCCACTATGTTGGCCCTCTAAAGATTATTTTGTTCCAGTATACTTCACACCATGAATTGCTTAGCAAATTTCTCTTCACCTTTTTTGTTTAACCCTTGAAAATGCAAAAGCTAACTTCAGTTGTTCCTCTCTAGCACAAATTCTATTTATTTATTTGAGAGGCAGAGAGAGAACGAGAAGAGAACAGAAGAGAAAATGTGCAAGAACTCCCATCTGCTGGTTAACTCCCCAGATGATTGAAATAGCTGGAACTGAGCCAGCCCAAAGCTGGGCGCTGAGTATCCAATGCAGGTCTCCCTTGTGGGTTGCAAGAAGCCAACTACTTAAGCCATCACGGCTGGCTCCCATTATCTGCATTGGCAAGAAGTTGGAATTGGGGACCAGAGTGGGGACTTAAACCCATCATCTACATTTTTTAGGATGCAGACTTTTTTTTTAAAGATTTTATTTATTTATTTGAAAGATGCAGTTACAGACAGAGAAGGAGAAACAGAGAGAAAAGTCCTCGATCTGCTGGTTTACTCCGCAGATGGATGAAATGGCTGGAGCTGTGCCAATCCCAAGCCAGGAGCCAGGAGCTTCTTCTAGGTCTCCCATGTACATGCAGGGGCCCAAGCACTTGGGCCATCATCTACTGCTTTCCCAGGCCGTAGCAGAGAAATGGATTGGAAGAGGAATAGCTGGGACATGAACCAGTGCCCATATGGAATACCCCGGGATGCAGACATGTTTAACTAGTGTCCTAGCTGCTTGGTCAAATGCTCACCCCAGCACAAATTCTTCGTAAGTGGAGCTGACACAATTTAGTTTTATACTTAGGGACTCTCCTTTTTCAAGTTCTGTATTGGCCAAAAATAGATGATCTTTCCCTAAGAGGATTACTCTGTGGAGTGATGGGTTGGATGTCAACAGTGGCTTTGGAACTATGCTCACCGTCTTGTTTTTCAATTTAAGAGCAACAGACTTTAAGCTGGCTTTCACTTGAGTCAATGTAGAGAGTCAATATGTATTATATGCCTATGAAGCTGCTCTCTGGATCAATTGCAATTAGTTGGCAGCAGATTGCATTAACATACCTAAAATTAATACAGTGAATGTTCTGATAAAAAGGAATTGACCACAACCACACTGTGGCTGTTTTTAGTCCCTCTGAACTGTGCTTTTAAACTATATTTTCTTTTTCTTTGGTTAATGGCTTTAAATTGGTTCGTCAACATAGACTGAATCCATCGATCCTTCCCACTTGCCTTTTAAAAGTGGTCCCAGATAATGGCACATCTGTAACGTTTAATGTTTTCTTTCATTAAGGAGCTTTTACTAAATGCCTTAAACTTGTATTTTTCTTATTGTGTTACGTGATGTGCTGTGAAGACTGTTAAGCCTCCGTGTATACTCATTTATGAAATTTTGTGTTTTTTGAATTGCTAATGTTTCTTAGGACTTAAAAAGTCAGAGGTAGGGTTAACAAATAATACACAGCTAGCAAACCAAATGCAAGACGTGATATGAGTCCTGTTTGTCTGGCAGTTTATTTTTATCCCAGCATTATTTATTTCAAAAGAAGAAATGCACTATTACAAACGTTATTGTCATTATTATAAGGATAAAAAAAAGCTGTCTTCAGGTTTGATCATGTCAAAATTTAAATTTTTACAGATAGGCATAAATTATGTCGTTTTTCAGTTCTTAAGGAATAACTTTCATATTTTTAGAGGTGGTCCATTTCTGGGATTGAGACGTTGTCTTTATCAGGGACAAAAAGGTAGGGTGTATTCATTTGACCACCTGGTCTGTTTTTAGTGTCTTGCCAAGTATCGTGCTGTTTCTTGAAACATACCAAGAAGTTTAAGGCACCCCCAACAAGAACTTGGTCTGGTTGTAGAGTTCCAGAGTCCAGCTGGAATTCCTGTTGTCACAGAGGGCTCATGAGTGTGCTGTAGCTTGGAGATTCTGAATAAAAATGACATTTTAAGGACAAATCAGAAGTCCTGGGAGCTAATATTTCTGTTTGGCAAACCCCAGGGACCTCGGTTTTGGGGTCTGTCTAGTGCTGCCTTGGATAGCCACTGAGGCAATTCCTGGAAGTCACCAGAGCATGTACCAGGTGATCTTTCACTTGTCAGCATTCCTGTGATGCAGCTGTGAGATTGATTTTTCAGTTTGTATTAATGGCATCGTCATCTTCCCTCCTGCAAGTGGTGGTTTCTTTGTGCCATGATTCATGAATGGAAACAAACTAAGTATATTCAGTTTTTCTGTTTTTTCTTTCGCAAATGGAGCTTCTGAGTTTGTTGGGAAATGCTTTGAATCTTACTGGATGAAATGAAAAGAAGGAATGAACTTTTCCTGTCGCTCTGAGCTTTGACAATGCCTTCCCATACAGATTAAAAACCAATTGTTAGTGCATATTGTAACATTGTTTTTCCTTGAAACTTAAGCACAATTAGGAAGTATTCTAATTAATGGTGAGTCTTTTGGGTTATTATACTCAACTGTGATGTACAAAATAGAGAATCTCATCAAATACAAAGTGACTATTCCTGGACTCCATTAGAAACTAAGATGTATTCATCCAGTTTTCTTCATTATAACAAAATACCTGAGGCAGGCGAACTTCATTTAGCTCGCAGTGTAGGATGCTTCAGGTTCAATCAGTGTGTTGCAGACTCTTGCAAGTGCTCCCTTTGGCTGCCTTACCTCATGGCAGATGACAAGGGCTGGAAAAGGTGCCTAGCGAAGATCACGTTGCAAAACTGGGAAGTAGAAATGCTGGAGTCCCCTAGTCCCTTCAGAGGGTCTGTTCTCAACTGACCTAGGATGTCTTTCTCGGCTCTACCTCGTAGGGTTCTATACCAGCTCCTAGCGCTGCAGGAATCCTTGGGAGACATACTCAGATCATAGCCATAGTTTATCTAAACTATAGCAGTGACCTCAGAGATTTAAAAACGTTTTCTTGGCATATTTTACAATGTTTAGCAATGAATAATGCTGTGTGCTTTATTATTTGGAGTAGAGGTTGGGCTTCAAGACATAGGCTATGTAATAGAAACTTTAACATTATTCTTAAAATAATCACATTATTTAAAAATACTTGCAGACTCATAGAAAGTTGCAGAAGGGTGTAGCAAATCCATGTACCCTTTGCCACACTTTCCCCAACATTGATGTTTTATACAAGGGGATTTGAGCATTCTCGGGTTATTCTTTAAAGTTAATTTTCCTTAAAAACAAAAAAAGAAGTGAAATTAACTTCAAGATGTAATGACTTTGAACAGCCCTTGTCTTGATTGTTGAGGAACAGTTTTGTGTGTGCGTGTGTGTGTGTGTGTGTGTGTGTAAATTGTTGAACTCTTTACTTAGCATAGAGGTGGTCATTTGTGTGTAAAGTTAATTGAAAATGGATCTTAGTGGAAAATGGGAATGGGGATGGGAGAGGGAGGAGGAGAAGTGGGAGAGTGGGTGGGATGGGAAAATCACTATATGGTATGATGGGGAAAATCACTATGGTATGATGGGGAAAATCACTATAACTTAAAGTTGTATTTATGAAATACAGGAAGTTTGTATTCCTTAAATAAAAGGTTTCTTTGAGGAAAAATAACTTTGAAAAGTTCACAGAAAAATGAAATTAAAAATTAATTTATTTTGCTACAAAAAAAGTTGAAATCCATGCATACATTTTCACAATATGTGTTTTCCATGAACTTTTTTTTTTTTTTTTTTTTGACAGGCAGAGTGAACAGTGAGAGAGAGACAGAGAGAAAGGTCTTCCTTTTGCCGTTGGTTCACCCTCCAATGGCTGCCGCTGCTGGTGCACTGCGGCCTGCGCACCGTGCTCATCCGATGGCAGGAGCCAGGTGCTTTTACCTGGTCTCCCATGGGGTGCAGGGCCCAAGCACTTGGGCCATCCTCCACTGCACTCCCGGGCCACAGCAGAGAGCTGGCCTGGAAGAGGGGCAACCGGGACAGAATCCGGTGCCCCGACCGGGACTAGAACCTGGTGTGCCGGCGCCGCAAGGAGAGGATTAGCCTGTTGAGCCACGGCTCGCGCCAGCCTCTATGAACTTTTTCATGACTCCTCATATGCAAGAATTTGGACTTTTTGGTGTGCCAAAATAAACATTTTTTATTCTGCTTTTCCCCCAGATCCTTTAAGCACCTTTGTATGATTGTAGTACAGTGTCAGAATGAGGAAGTTGGCCTGGTAGATTCCTGTTAATTCAGTAATTTTAGTTTTTAGGCTATAGATAATATTCCTCTGTCACTGTATTTTAAACATCTGCAATCATTGTGTATGTGTGTATTTGTCCTTAATATTTTTGATTAAAAATAGTATTAAAATGATGGGGCGGGCATTTAGTACAGCAGTTAAGACGCTTCTTGGGATGCTTGCGTCCTGGTGATGTGTACCCTAGAAGGTAGTAGTGTTGACTCAACATCAACATGTAGTGAGTCCCTGCCACCCATGTGGGAGACCTGGATTGAGTTCCAGATTTCTGGCTTCCCCCAGCCCAGCCTTGGCTGTTGAGATGTTTCCGAAGTGAACCACTAGATGGGAGATCTGTTTGTCTGTCTCTCTGCCTTTCAAATAAAATAAATATTAAAATGCTTAAGAATGAGGAATTCACATAAGTTCTCTTTCACCTGTCTCAACCCTGTGTTTCTGATTGGCAGCTGGTATGCCTACAGAAGTGACGTATGTGTAGAATACAGGCTATAAGTGTTGACTGTGGTTCTTGTTACTGATGCCTGTGCTCCCTCTTTCCCTCAATCTCTAGGGAGTGCAGCTCACCTCCAGAAGATGGCTCAACCTTCAGGAGTATCAGAGCAAGAAGCTGATGTCTGACAATGGGGTGAGAGTGCAGCGATTCTTTGTGGCGAACACTGCCAGTGAAGCTCTGGAGGCTGCTAAGAGGCTAAGTAAGTGAATGTGTAGCAGGCAGAACATGCCCAAGGTAGCAGGGAATCCACGGGCAGTGGTGTCCCCTGCTGCTCCTTCTGGGCCAAGGGACTATGCCCACACGGGAAGATGCTGGTGAGAACTTTGCGTTGCGAGAGCCGGGGTCTGGTCAGGAAGCCTTGTTTGTTTTACAGGACAGAGCAGCATGTGGGATGTCATCTCCTGGTAATCTTTCTGAGTTTACAGTCACGGTTTCACCTTCTCTTAGCCGTGGTTAGCAGCTGGGAGCAAGATGAGTATGGCTGAAGGGTGTCATACAGAGGAGCCTGTGGCTGGGTGAGTTAGCATCTCTTCAGAAACCGCAGAACTTGTTGTGAGCTCGCTCTGGGGGAAGGGGAAGGACACATGCTTTGAAGCCAGGTTCGGTTTTGTCCCATGTACTGGCTCTGTAACCTTGTCTATGTGTCTCTTCCTTGCCATGCCTGTTTCCTTAGCTGTGGATCATAGCTGACAGTGTTCATCTTCCAGTGCTGCTGTGAGTCTGTCAGTGCTGCTGTGAGTCATACACTGTAGTGGTGGAAAGTCTTAACTCATTTCCCTAATCATAGATTGAAAAGTTAGGAGCCAGCTCCTGCTGTCTGCTTCTTAGTAGCCATGGCTTCCAGTGCTATACAGATTATCTTGCAGTTAGTTTGGTTGTGCAGTGTCCATTAGAAATACAATGGAAGCCACCTAAGTATTCTCGAGTTTTCCTATTTTCTGTTGAGAAAAATGAAAAGTGGGGTGAGTGTTGTGGGACAGAGGGTTCAGCCACTGCCTATGACACAGACATTCCATATGGGTGCCAATTGTAGTCCCAGCTGTTCTACTTTCGATCCAGCTCCCTGCTGATGTGTCTGGGAAAGCAGTGGAAGATGAGCCAAGTACTTGGGCCTCTACACCCATGTGGGAAACTCAGATAAAGCTCCTGCCTTGTTGTTTCAGCCTGGCCCAGGCCTGGCCATAGCAGGCATTTCACAAGTGATCCAGCGGATGGAAGGTTCCCCCTCCCCAATATTGCCTTTCAAATGAATAAGTAAATCTTTTTAAAGAAGAAGAAAAATGAAAAGAAATGGGCCGGCGCCGTGGCTCAACAGGCTAATCCTCCGCCTTGCGGCGCCGGCACACCGGGTTCTAGTCCCGGTCGGGGTGCTGGATTCTGTCCCGGTTGCCCCTCTTCCAGGCCAGCCCTCTGCTGTGGCCCAGGAGTGCAGTGGAGGATGGCCCAGGTGCTTGGGCCCTGCACCCCGTGGGAGACCAGGATAAGCACCTGGCACCTGGCTCCTGCCATCGGATGAGCGCGGTGCGCCGGCCGCAGCACGCCGGCCGCGGCAGCCATTGGAGGGTGAACCAACGGCAAAGGAAGACCTTTCTCTCTGTGTCTCTCTCTCTCACTGTCCACTCTGCCTGTCAAAAATTAAAAAAAAAAAAGAAAGATGAAAAGAAATGAGTGAAATTAACTTTAATAATAGACTTTATTTACTCATATTCAGACCTCATTTCATCATGTAATTGACATTAAAAAATTATCCTGGGACATTTTATGTTCTTTTTATGTCTGAATCTTCACAAATCTGGTTTTTGTTTTGTATCTGCAGCACATGTTATTTCACACTATTGTATTTTTTGTGTGTGATTTATTGATTTATTTGAAAGGCAGAGTGATAAGAGCAAGGGAGAGGCAGATCTTTCATCCTCTGGTTCACACCTCAAATAGCCACAATGGCAGGGGTTGGGTGAAGCTGAAACCAGGAGCCTGGAACTCCATCCTGTAAAAAAAATTAGCAGTGTGGCATTACCCGTGCTGGGACTGGGGAGGGAAAAGTCAGACAGTGAAGCCAGCTTAAATAAAATGGCGTGAAAGCTGAGCAATGAACATATACTTTTAAGAAGCTGATTTTAGTTCTTGAGTGGTTTCATACTAAGAACTCGAGGCAGATGCAGCCGTGTGTGTGAGCACAGGTACCTGCTTTTACCTGTGTGTCCCTGAGATGATCTGTGGGGCTCTGTGGCCAACAGCTGGCCTCTGTGTGGTCCTGCTTATAGCTGGGTGAGAACTAAAAGAGCTAATCCAGGCACCTCATTTGCTGAGTAACTGATTTATCCTTCCCTTCCTCAGTGAACGGTTTTGGTAGAAGGAAGATGTCTTCTGATTTCTATTGCAGAATAGTTTTGATCTGAGGAGCATTTCACAGAACTAGAGAAGGAGCTGGTTCCAGTTCTAGTTGTCTAAAGGAGAAATGAGGGTTGGCGCTGTGGCATAGGAGGTTAAGCTGTCTCCTGCAGCCTCTGCATCCCAGAAGGGCTCTGGTTCGAGTCCTGGCTGCCCCACTTTGGATCCAGCTCCCTGCAGAGAGTGGCCTAAGTGCTTGAGCCCCTGCACCCACCTGGAGACCTGGAAGAAGCTCCTGGCTTCAGATTAGCCCAACTCCAGCTCCTGCAGCAATTTGGGGAGTGAACCAGCAGATGGAAGACTTCTCTTTGCCTCTCCTTCTCTCTGTAGTTCTGCTTTCAAATAATAATAATAAAAAAAAGATAGGTGAAATGAGTTATGATAGTAAAGATGAAAGCTAATGTGCACGTCACTGAGGCTTCCCGAGGGAGCAAAGCAGAAAGAATCTGGCAGAACTGCATAGTGCTTGGATTCTTGTCAGCAACAAGATTGAGCAAAACTGAGAGCGCCACGTCTGTTTACCATGGAGATTTGAGGTTAAGATGGAAACTGGATGACATACACACCTTCCTGATTGCCTCTGAAATGAGACCTGCACCTAATAGTTGGGGTATTATAATGAGGAGAGTACATAATACGCCTGTGGAGCAGTGCTAAGATGGAAGTGCTGTCTGTGTCACCAGTGGCATCAATTCCAGGTGGTTCACTGCTGCCATGATTTAAGTTCTCAGGCAGATCAGATGTAGCATAATCAGTATCCTGTCATTTTTGTGTTAGAAGAGTTTTTAGTTTAATTTGGAACATGATTGAAATGTGTTTGCTTATCATTGTTTTATTTATGTGTTACACATTCTGTATGCATTTTATGAATATTTATGTTATGAAATATTTTGGAAATAAATGCCCACGATTTCCAGTGTAATCTTTGAATAGATTATCCCACAAGTCAATTTCTTTGTGTCTAACCCAGTATTCCTGGTTGCTTGTTGTCTGTCTGATCTCTGGCCCAAGTGGGGCTTGTTGCTCTGTTGTTCCAAATCTTCTCTTCCTCCTCTCTCTACCTGCAGACTCAGCTGGGATGGATCCGGGATATCTTTAATACCTTTATTGTGTATCATATTCAGCCATTTGCCAGATCTTATTATTGTTAGCACAGCATTGTTATTTGACAAGCAGAGAAACAGGTAAGATAAGGTTAAAAAAATTACCAAGGTTGTAGAGCTAATAATCAACAGGGATGGGATTTGAGCCCAACCACGTTTGTTTTAATCTCCTCTCCTAGCATTTTCTTCTTTGCTAACTGGATGATGGTATTCTCGGGAGATCGTTATGTGTAGGTCAGCATTTTCAAAATGGAAAATGCATATTAATAAAATTAGAAGATTGGATTAAAAGTAGATGTGGCAAAGTCTAAGGTGCAATTTATAGAAACTGTGTGATCTGCAGATATTTTCTTAATGATTCATTTTATTCTATCTCTTTGGGCAATAGAACCGTACACCATGTCATTATGAGAAGCTTGTGAATTTAAACAAAATGGGCAAGACAAAGCTTTATTCCGAAGCACAATTCACAGTGATAAGATATTGAGTTAGATCCTCATTTTCTTGCACAAAATATTCACTTATCTTTGATTGGGTAAATTTGGTTTGGTGAGTCACATTTTTAGTATGTGGCTAATATTCATTTCTTCAGTAGTTTGTAAGCGCTACCTTTCCTAAACATGCTTTAAGGAAGGCATTATTAATTATTTATTAAGCTTTATTAATTATATCCTTTTCTCCTATTATGGCCTAAAATTAATGAATGCTGTCAACAGATAATTACAGAACAGCTACTGTGTGATTGACTAGTTTCCATGCTACCTTTTAAATTCTCTTTAAAGATAAATGAAGGTGTATGCCTCTTATAACTCAGAAGGCCCAGTTTAAAAATAATGTTTGAATATATGCATATATGTAAAATATACTTGAATATAAACAGTCTTGGACTGCTACCTCTCAGGTTTTGGAATCTGCACAATTTATTAATGGTTCCATTCATGTTGACATGAAGCTCCTAACATTTGATTAAGCAAGGAAATTGTGTTTCAGAAGCTCACAGTTTAATTTTTTTGCCAGAAAAGAAAATTGAAATATGAATGAAGAAATTAATCTTCTCTGAGTTAATGACATGCATCTTAAAATGGAGATAAAGTACTTTCATTGAACTTTCCTGGGTTTGGATTGCCTTCGGTTACAGCATGTCTTCACGTAGTCAGTATGATGTTATTAGTTTCATTTCCTATAATCACATCCTAAAGCCTGGTGAATTTCTTACACCATTAAGGAATTGTATTTTCTGTGAAAAGGGAACTGTTAGCCTGTTGACTGCTGATTGACAGGTGCTATTAATCGAACAGGCAATTAAACGCATCACACACTTCCTTGATTCTTGTGGCTTTGTCCTGTCATGTTATGTGGCTAGGATCTTGCATCATGTGTGTTGAAATGATGGTTTTTTTTTTTTTTGCTTTCTCTGAAGTAAATATTGCCATTAGTGATGCGTTGTTTTGCATCTGGAGTGAGTGATGCAGATGCACTAGTGGGTAGTGGCACTTGCAGACCCTCAAGGTGGAAGCAGTGCCTGCTTTCTAAGAACAGCAGTGGAGTCCACCCCAGATGGGTGGGTGGCTCCTGTGCTGTGATGTGACTGTGTCCCTCGCCACTGCTGCCCCGTGGGTTCTTGCCTATTTTCTCAGTATGAATCTCCTGCTTTCTTGGTAATTGTATGAGCCTTCTAATATTTTTTCTGTAACTTAGCTCATGCTTATATTACCTGTTTGCTGCTATCCTGATGCATCCAAATACAGTGCGTTTCCCAGGTTCTAAGATACACTTAAGTATTCCACAAATATTACTATTAATCAGAAAACCTTTGCTTCCTATTGTTTGCTTGAGAATGCTCCAAGAAGCACCTGAATCGAAGTGAATGACGGACCACTGTCAACAAGTTGTAGCCTTTACTAACAGTTCCTACTGTGTCTCTTTTTGCAAAGCACTCACCTCCATTCTTATAAAATGTTCTTTTCTACAGATGGCTTCTCTGGGTGTCTCCTTAAAAATCTATCTGCGCTACTGTATCTTTTCCCTAATTGTCTTGTGGTGTTCACAGAATAGAAGCAGCAGGAGAGCTGAGCGTGAAGGCCAAGATCAAGGCAGGTTGTGGGCAGGCAGGCTTTTTGGGAGGGTGGATGTAGCTTCCTTGTAGTTTCCTTAGAAACTAAGAAGAACAGCACTTTGAAAGCCACTGCCTCAACTTCAAATGTGACAGGAATAGAAATCAAGGATTAATTCTTCTTCCCACATTTTAACTAATAATAATAATAATGGTGGTATTGTACCTCTGGGTCTTTCCTCTGTGCCCGGCATCCTGCCGAGCATCCATTGTCATCTCTCAGAATCTTCCTTCCTTTACAGCAAAGGGAAAAGCTTTCCTTTGGTACCACTAGTCTCAGATCTCTGTGTACCCAGGCACAAGTATCCGTGGTCACTGACATAATTACATTGTATCATTAATTGAGTTACCCGGGAACTTGTTGTATAAAGCTCTTTTGCTGCATTTGGACAAGAAACTGATGTTGGCACATGGCCATGTTTTCCTGGACTTTGCTGAGAATTATTTTTCCTTGGGGCTTTTGATTGTGGTTTGTGGTTTGGTAGTTCTAAATGTCCAGAGGGTTCCTTACAGAGTTGTAAATGCAGAAAAACTTTGTGCAGAGTAAATGGAGTGGGCACCTGCTCCTTGTGGTTCTAATGTCCAGATCTGCTGGCCTCTTTAAAGAAACCTTGAACAGGGACCGGCACTGTGGTGCAGCCGGTTGAAGCACTGGCCTGCCACGCCAGAATCCCATATGGGCGCTGGTTCAATTCCCGGCTGCTCTACTTCTGATCTAGCTCCCTGCTAACGTGCCCGGGAAAGCAGTGGAGGATGGCCCAAGTATTTGGATCACCCACATGGGAGGCCCAGAAGACGCTCCTGGCTCTTGGCTTCGGATCAGCTCAGCTCCGTTTGTTGTGGGTACTTGGGGTGTGAACCAGTGGATGGAAGACCTCTCTCTCTGTCTCTACTTCTCTCTGTAACTCAGTCTTTGAAATAAATACAAAAAAAAATTTGAACATAAAGAGACAAATTTCTCCTGATTAAAGGAGTTGTTCATTATTTTGATTCCGGAAAATACAGAAAAATACGAAAAATGAAAAGTCTTCCTCATACACAGCAGACTCATAGAATAGCAGATGTCCTAAACAGCACTCTGGCCTCAGAATCAGCCCTTAAGGCATTCAGATCTGGCTAAAAAGCCCATGAGAGTATTGCAGGCATGGAAAGCCAAGACACTGTGGCAAAAAAACAAACAAACAAACAAACAAAAAAAAACCTAACCTAAATGAAAGATCTCTGAGATCCCAGCAGAAAGAACGGGCCATTAAAGAAGGAGGCATCTTTCTCTGAAGGGGGGAGAGAACTTCCACTTTGACTATGGCCTTGTATATATAAGATAAAAGTTGGAAAATTCAAGAGGCTTCCATAGCCTTGGCAGCTCATGACAAGAGCCTCAAGTGATTACTGACGACATCAATAAGAGTGTCAGTTGTTAAATCAACAATAGGAGTCACTGTGCACTTACTCCCCATGTAGGATCTCTGTCCTTAATGTGTTATACTATGTGAATTAACAGTAAAACTACTACTCAAACGGTACTCTATACTTTGTGTGTATGTGTGGGTGCAAACTGTTGAAATCTTTACTTAGTATATACTAAATTGATCTCCTGTATATAAAGATAATTGTAAAGGAATCCTGATGTGAATGGGATGGGAGAGGGAGTGGGAGATGGGAAGGTTGCAGGTGGGAGGGTGGTTATGGGAGGAAAAAGCTGCTATAATCCAAAAGTTGTACTTTGGAAATTTATATTTATTAAATATAAGTTTTAAAAAAACTCCCTCAATTGCATTACCCAGAGGGTTATTTTGTTTATTTTTGTTTTAGTATAAACATAGTTCCTGCTACTTTTGCTATATATTCATTCATTCATGCAGCAAAAGTCATTTCTGTATACCTATTTCAGTAATAAAATGGAGGCGCCCACATTGTGGTACAGTGAGTTAACATGCCATTTGGTATACTGGCATCCATTATCACAGTGCCTGATGGGATTCTAGTTCCTCTACTTTCAACCCAACCCCTGCTAACACACTTGGGAAAGCAGTGGACACTGGCTTCTGCCACCCATGTGGGAGACACAAATGGAGTTCTGGGCCAGCCCGGCGTTGTGGCCATTTGAGAGAATGAATCAACAAATGGAAGATTTAACTCTTTCTGTGTCGCCTCTCTGTTTTGGTCACTCTGAACTGACTAAATAATAAATCTTCCAAAATATTAATTGAAAGAGAATGAGCTTGTTGATAAATTTGGGAAAGTATCGGGCATATAATTTTGTTTAAAAATTTTGTTTCAACATTCTGCATAATGACATGAGTACTACCCAAAGGGGAAAATCCACAGAGGATTGCACGTGGGGGTTTGCATGGATCACATCCCTTTTGCTTTCAGTCTGTTGGCTGAAACTCATCACATGATCTCAGCTACTAGAGAGGCTGGGAGAGTTTCAGTGCATGCTTAGGAAATAGAAGAAGAAATGAGTTTGGTCATTTAGCAGTACCTGCTACAGGTGGTATTTGGAATTGGAGGAAATTTGTCTGTTAGCTTCAAGACTTCTGAGGGAACGGGGGCTGGCTATGCAGTCAGACCAGAGCTCTCATTTCAGTTGTACTGATCAGCTTCAAGCACAATTCACTTGACTTTAATATTGGGAATAACCTCGTATACCTTGTGGAGTGATTCAGACACCAACAGAAACTACACATACACACATAGCACCTGCATCAGGTAAAGGAGATACTCACTGAATTCCCTGCCTTTTTCCTTTCTTCATTTGAGCTGAACTTAGCCAAGGTCTTCAGCCATCATAAAAAGGAATGTGGTGGGGCCGGCTCTGTGGCGTAGTGGGTAAAGCTGCCACCTACAGAGCCAGCATCCTATATGGGCACCGGTTTGAAACCTGGCTGCTCCACGAGCTATGGCTTGGGAAAGCTGTAGAAGATGGCCCAAATCCTTGGGCCCCTGCACCTGTGTGGGAAGACCTGGAAGAAGCTCCTGGCTCCTGGTTTCAGATTGGCCAAGCTCTGGCTGTTAGAGCCATTTGGGAGTGAACCAGTGGATGGAAGACTCCCTTTCTCTCCCTGTCTGGCTCTGCCCCTGTCTTTCAAATAAATAAAAAGGAACACGGTAAATAAAAGGAACATAATGGCAGATAAAAAGTAAAAATTTTCAGTGCTTTTGTTGTAACAGCTGAATATTGTTATAGGTTTATTATACAGTTTGCTGATCTGATAATGAATATATCATTAATTGTGTATTGCTGATTTGATAATGAATATATCGTTCCTTGTCTACTCTGAATTAATACTTTTTAGGGAGATGTCAGTGTACAAAGTAAAAAGTTGCCTAATTTTGAAAGAAAATGAAAATGGTGCTTTTCTTTATATTGCTGTGGAATAAATATTACCTAAGGAGTGATGCGTTTAAGATGCCATGCTATTCCCTAAAGTGATTGTTGTAGACATAGGTGGCATTTACCAGGTATCCATAAATAGTATGAAGGCTCTACTTGCATTTTCCAGGTAACCTACAGAAAAGCCAGGAAACGACTTTAGGAAGCTTAAAGGGATTCTATTGCTTGCTCTACTTTAGGATGAAAATCAAATGAGAAATCAGGCTACCTCAGTTACATACATTTTTCCTTTACTTGGTTTAGAATAAGCTATGGGATTTGAGAATCTGTTAATTTCGTGTTAAATGTGAGCCAACTGTTAGAATGTATTCTTTCATTTTGTGCTGTGTCTTCAGGATTTTATTTGAGTGACTACAGTAGTGACTTCGGTATGGGGAAAAAGAAACAAACAGAATGTGGGTCATGGGAAAATAATGGGGCTGAATGCATGTAATATGCAGAAACCCTGAATATGCCCAGTGTTTTCACGTGCTAGATGTAGTACTGAAAAGCAACTATACATCAATATATGCTTTATTTATAAATAACCCATCCTTTAGCATCATAACCATGAGAAAATATAGATCCTCAGGCCAGTATTGTGGCACAGTACGGTAAGCCGCCACTTGCGACACCAGCATGCCATCTCTGAGTGCCATTCCAGTCCCGGCTGTACAGCCTGTGATCCAGGTCCATTTTAATTCATCTGGAAGGCAGTGGATGCTGGCCTAAGTGCTTGAGCTCCTGGCCCATGAGGGAGACCTGGGTGGAGTTCCTTCTCCTGACTTTGGCCTGGCCCAGACCCTGGCTGATGTGGTCATTTGGGGAGTGAACCAGTGGAATGAAGATCCCTCTCTCTGTCTCCCCGCCTTGGTGTCACTCTGACTTTCAGATAGAGTTGTAGATAGATCTTTAAAAAAAGAGAGACTCTAGATCCCCTCATGACAGTTTTGCTCCGAATTCGTCACTATTTTTTCTTGTCCAGTGGATCCAAGGTGGCTACTTGACCATGAAAGCATCAGTAAGAGAATGAACGCACTGAGGAACTTTCTAGCTAGACACTAAGTCATCAAGCAGAGCTTGTTTAATGCATTGCTTAGTAGGTGTTCTCCAATGATGCTGGGTCCTGGCCTGAAGTTTGTTTTTGCTTTGTTTTGTTTTATAAAGATTTATTTATTTTTGAAGGTCAGAACTAAGAGAGAAGAGAGATCTTCCATCCTCTGGTTCAGCCCCCAAATTGCTGTAGTGGCAAGGGCTGACAGGGAGGAGCCAGGAGCTTATTCTGGGTCTCCCACGTGGGTGCAGGGACCCAAGCACTTGGACCATTTTGTGCTGCTTTTCCCAGGTCATTAGTAGATAGTGTAGCAGGACTTGAACCACAGCGTGTATAGGAAGCTGGTGTCGCAGAGGGCAGCTTTACTCATTCCAGCCCAATGTCATCCCCGTTTTAAGAAAGAAGATAAAATAAGGAAGCTGCAGCCCCATGGGGAGTTGGCAAGGAAGATGTTGCCTTTGAGGCACTGCCTGCTGCCAGCCTAGTGGTTGGATCTGGTCCAGAATTTCCTCACACTGGTGCTCCTGTTTAATGCCATATAACAGCCTTGGTCCATAGGTGGGGATGGTCAGGTGCAGCCTTGTGGGGATGAATCTACATAGACAAGGACAGCTTCACCTTCTGCCAGTTGGCTCTCGGCCTCAGCAGGTCACGTTAACAGAAGCCCCTGGTCTGCGGTGGCCTTTTGTTCTGTTGACATTGATGAGCTCTGTTTTCAGTTTTAGGATCCTTAGATGTGTGCTCATTTCAGTTGAAAGGTGCCCCAAATATCTGCACGTCAGTGCCGTTTTTATCATCACTTTCCCTTTTTGAAATAAATTAATATCCTTTGGTGTTAGGTAGTAGCCCTCTTTCCTTGCCAGAGTGCAGAGGTTGTTATAAAAGAAGAGACTAACAGGAAAGCAAGGGAGGGCTTAAAAACACCTGTTTATTAAGTTGCCTTTTTCTATGGTCTGTGAATTTATTTAACATTTAATTGAGGGGCCAGTGCTGTGGCATAGTGGGTAAAGCTGCCACCTGCAGTGCCGGCATCCCAAATGGGTGCCAGTTTGAGTCCCAGCTGCTCCACTTCTGATCCAGCTCTCTTCTATGGCCTGGGAAAGCAGTAGAAGATGGCCCAAGTCCTTGGGCCCCTGCACCCATGTGGGAGACCTGGAAGAAGCTCCTGGCTCCTGGGTTCCAATCAGCACAGTTCTGGCTGTTGTGGCCAATTAGGGAATTAACCAGTGGATGGAGGACCTCTCTCTCTCTGCTTCTCTTTCTGTGTGTAACTCTTATTTTCAAATAAATAAATAAATCTTGATAAAAACATTTAATTGATACCTATTAAGTTACTTGGTGCTTGAAATTCGTCAGGCACTGAGGTTGATTGGTCTCAGGGTGACTGAGAATGGCTGGAGAGAGACTGTTAACCCATAGGAATGTCCCAGTGATAGGGCACACCCAGGTGTCCTGAGCCCACAGAGGGATGCTGTTCCCTTGTGGATGCACGGTAGTCAGGGAAGGCTTTCTGGAAGAAAAGTACATTTTCTTGTAGACTCATTAAATCTAGTACGTGTAATGAACTGACCATGTTCTGACCATGGAATGGAAACCTTGGCCATATTTTTCTCCCTGTTTCTTTCTTTGGGTCATGAAAAAGATTTCTTCAAGTGGCTGGCAAGAACGTGGCCGTACCGAGAGGGCATTTTACTGTCTGTGTGTAAAGCTTGCTAGTGTTGAGGCTCGGAGGCAGGTGTTTGGCCTGGTGCAGGTGTAGACAAACTTCTGAGATCGGCGGACAGCCCTGGAAGGGCTTCTCCTTTGAGCAGACTGCAAGCTTCTCTTTGCCTTGGTAGGTTGGGGAGGCTTGTGGGTACCCACCAGTAGCTCAATAGATGAAGGAGGCTGGATGGTCACCATCCAGACACGTGACAATGATATGTGCGCCAGAAAGCCACTGAGTCCACAGGTGAGACAGAATGGTTTTCTTCTGATGAGAGTTTTCATCTCTGTGATCACTGACAAGACAGACTTGTCTTGTTTTACCTTAGCACATTTTCCCCCTTTCAAGCAGAAAAATGTATTTCAACAAAAGCATAGACTTTCATTTACTCATGCACTCATCAAATATTTACAGGGTGTATGTGCTAGGTGGTGGAAAACACAGTGGCTAATGTATTCTGGAACTCCGTGTATATTCAGTAAACACTGTTAAATGTATTGCCTGCCTTGTCTCATTGAATCCTAATAGATTGTTCTCATCTTCATGTCTAGTTTTTATAGGGATCATCTAAGAGGCCTAAGAGGAAGCATTTGCACAGTGGTTAAGACATCACTTGGGATGCCCACATTCCATATTGGGTACCTCTTTCGAGTCCTGGCTCCTCCACTTCCAACCCAGCTTACTGCTCCTGTGCACCCTGGGGGAATGCAAGTGTTTCATCAAGTGCTTGGATCCCTTCCACCCATATAGGATACCTGGATGAAGTTCCAGGCTTCTGACTTCAGCCTGGCCCAGACCTGGCTGTTATAGGTGTTTGGGGACTGAACTAGTGGATGGATGATCTCTCTCTATTCTGTCTGCCTTTCACATAAAATAAAAATAAATGAAGTTTAAAGCAATATAGGCTCTTTGGGAGCTGGCGCTGTGGCATAGTGGATAAAGCCACTGCCTGTACCACTGGCATTCTATAGGGGTGGTGGTTCGAGTCCCTGCTGCTCCACTTCCCATCCAGCTCTCTGCTGTGGCCTGGGAAAGCAGTAGGTGATAGCCCAAGTCCTTGGGCCCCTGCACTTGCATGAGAGAGCTGGAAGAAGTTCCTGGCTCCTGGCTTTGGATTGGCACCACTTTAGCCATTGCGGCCAATTGGGGAGTGAACCAGGGGATGGAAGGTCTCTCTCCCTCTCCCTCTCCCTCTCCCTCTCCCTCTCCCTCTCCCTCTCCCTCTCCCTCTCCCTCTCCCTCTCCCTCTCCCTCTCCCTCTCCCTCTCCTTCTCCCTCTCCCTCTCCCTCTCCCTCCTCCTCTCCCTCTCCCTCCTCCTCTCCCTCTCCCTCTCCCTCTCCCTCTCCCTCTCCCTCCTCCTCTCCCTCTCCCTCTCCCTCTCCCTCTCCCTCTCCCTCTGTGTAACTCTGATTTCAAATAAATAAAATAAATCTTTAAAAAAATATATGTAGGCTCTTTGAAATGGTGGGGGCATTGTGGCAGAGCTGGTTAGGCTGGGGCTTGTGACATTGGCATTCCATATTGGAGTGTGGATTTGAGTCCTGGCTGCTCCTCTGCCAATGCACCTGGGAGGGCAGTAGAAGATGGTTCGAGTACCCCTGCCCCTGCCATCTGGTTGGAGACCAGGGTGGGGTCCCTGACTCCTGGCTTCAGCCTGACCTATACCTGGCTGTTGTGGTCACTTGGAAAATACATAAATAAATATTTATTAAAAAGAAACTCTAAGAGGCAGAGACTAAATTGTGCTCCTCACAGTGACAGAAGAACAGTTGAGGGCTCCCGGCAGGCATCTAAAGTGGCGCTCACCATGTTGCTCACATGTGTGTCTCGCTCCCCTCAGCTTAGTTCAGAGCACCCTAGACTAGTGGACCACCGCCAATGCCCCTCCTTCATGCCAGAGACCTGACTGATGTCCTGTCTGTCCACCTTGGGTTGATTTTCATGAGTGCAAGCTCGCAGGTGTGCTGGTGCTTCTCAGTTCCCTGTTGGGAACAATGCCAGCAGCACCTATTAGCTGAACAAGAAACAGGGTCTGTTGGGTTTCACATTACAAAGGTGTTCTCAATATAGAAGCATGTCTGCTATTATGATTCGGTGCCTTTTATCTTCACAGTGGCTGGAGTTTAAAGGGGTCTTTTGTGAACATTGAAGTCTCTGAAGAAGGTGGAGAGCTAAAATTTCCCACTTAGGCCCAAAGAATGGAACTGTAATGACAGAGAGCGACAAATTTTCATTGCTTCTGTTTTAACTTCTGTAGCTACGTGCTTGCAATTGCGTACTAAACCAGACAACCTCTTATTTGCTTAGCTTCCTCTAACTTAAGCTGTTTTTGGGGGAGTGGAGAAGGTCATTGTTGAAATCTGATATTGAGGTGGTGTTCCTTTTGAAAAGATCAATATAACTAAAACTGTGCTATAATTTCCTCTGCTTTTGATAAAATTAGGTCCAGCTAACATGTTTTTTAATAAATCCCTTTTGAACATTTTATTGAAAACTATCAGTGATAGATAAAAGCCATACGTAACTTCACTATCTTACTGATTTTCACTTTCTGCTCTTTTAGTAATAACAATCCTTTACACTTTTGACCAGAATAAGCCACTTTTTTTTGAACCATTGGATTCCATTTAATTCATATCCAATAACTGACTCAGACATAAGTTTAAATATTTAAGCTCAGTGAGGATGCAAATTATAAATAAAAAATGAACAAAAAATTTACTGATTATAAGAAACAACAATACAAAAGTAAATACGCTTTATAGTAAAATCATGGAGGATGGAGGATAGTCAAGGAGAAGGTGATTTTAAGCAGATATGTAAGGATGAGATGAAGCCAGTCATAAGGAAACACAGAAGAAATGTGTTGTAGGCAGAGATACCAGGAGTGCCTGAAACTGAATAGACTTTGCTTTATCAATTTAAGAAACAGAAAGGAGACCCTTGTAAGATTGAATTTAAGATAAAGGCAGCAGTGCAATCTGAGAGCTATAGGAGAGCCCAGATGCTGTAGAGCTTTGTAGGAGTAGGGTAAGTATTTTGGATTTTATTCTTTTTTTTTTTCCCAAGGAAAAAACAATCTATCTGGGGAGTAATCAGAACAGACAGAGCATTAATTATACTAAAGATCAGTACTGTATTTTACTAAATAGGAGGTTACAGTGTTCTGTTAAATAAAATATTTGGGAACTTAGAAAAGGCTGGTGAGAAGCCACATCCTTAGTGGCTGCAAGGAGGGACCGTGCTCCCCATCACATGGGGTGGCAGCTGCTGCAGCTCACTGCTGGGGGTTGCCCAGGGCCACAGCACACAGAGACCATGGCAGCCCAGAACGTCACCAGGACCGTCGTGACAGGAAGATTTCTTCATTCTTACTTCTCTGGTATGACTTTCTCTATCACCTAAACTTTTTGAGTTCAGCAACTGGCTCCGAATACTTGAGATCCAGCCACATGAGCCTCCATTTTGGCGCTTGTTGGTATTCCAGATGTCACCACAATACGTATGGTGCTTAAGTGTGTAGGTTAAACCAGCCGCCGTCTTTGATCAGCAGCCACAGAGTCCACAGAGGCTCCCACCAGCAGGTTCTTCTCGACATCGGGCATTTGCTGCGAGGAAGGGGCAGGCAGCAGTGGATGTTCTGCCATTCTGTGGACGTATCTTCAGACTCCTTCTTCCCTCTCCAGGTGGCTCAGACATGCGCCTCTCAAAGGTCGCAACTGCCTTTTCTCTTGCATTACCTGAGCCTGCTCCTGTTCCAGAAGCTGCTTTTCTTCCACCACCTTGGGACGCTGAGAGTTCAGGGCTTCTTGATAACTAGCCGTTTTTTGTTCCTTTTCAAGTTTTGTCCTTTTCAAGGACAGCCGAGTGACAGCACGCTGGCTTTCTGAGATTGTGGTGTGATACTGACCTTCCCAAATTCTGAGGAATCTTGTGATACTCTTCACTCTTTTTCTGTTTTTTTTTTTCTTTTGTTTGTTTGTTTGTTTGTTTTTTCCTGGGACTCCGCAGACCAAATCCAGTGAAGGGCTGCCAATCTCAGCATTGGAACCAACAGAGCATTATTTCACCTGCTTCCATCACCCCCATCAGTCCTGGAAGTAGGGTGGATACTCCAATTTGGGGGATCATTTAAGTTATTCATGGATATACCTGCACTGTGGGCATCAGTACCTCCCAGTCTCCTGGATTTTAGTCTAAGTGAACGAAAAAGTTCTCATAAAACTCTTATCAGTTTCAATGTTAGATAACCGATCATCTGAAAACTCAGGAGAGACGTTTATTCTTGATCAGATGTCTACATTTTTGCAAATCCAGGTGAGCCTCAGTGGGCTTGGCTGCTGGTGCAGACTGGGGCCATGTCTGCATGCGTGTGTCTTTCATTTTTTGGAGCAACAGACTGGCTACCATATGAACTTCATAGGGAAATGAGCAAAACCTAAGAGAACAAGCCCAGTGGCAAGTATGTTTCAACCTTCTTCTTGTATTAGTTGCTCACATCCTGTTGGTGGAGCCCACAGGAAAGTGATCAGGAACTCTGCTAGAAGGAAGTCCAAGGACACATGCCCAAGAGTGTGAATTCCAGGCAGAGGTGATGAACTGGGGCCAGTGAGTCTTTGAATGCAAGCCATGCGCTAATCTTACCTATCAGTGTAGCAGGCTCTCCATACGTTAGGATGATCGTCTGTCCTGGATTGCTCAGGAGTGACAAGTTTCCTAGGATGTGACTTTCAGTGCTAAAACCTAGGGTCACAGGCAACACAGCATGAATTGCTAACCCTACCATGGACTGTCCAGTGGTGAGTGGATGAGCAGGGCTACAGGAGAAGTGGGGGAGAGCTCAGCTGTTGGCTGTGGTCACCCTAGTGAGAGAAGGTGGTGGTTGGGATGGTGAGGTGGCTCAGGGGATGGAGAGTGACTGTCATCTGCATTGGTTTTGGGGCTAAAGCTTGTGGAACCTACTGATGGTTGGGTTGTGGTGGATGAAGTAAGGCACTAAGGATGGCCTGGACCAGCTGAATATACTGTTTGCAGGATGGATGATGTGATAACCTGCTGACTTGATCAGCAGCTTTCAATTACTAATGTGAGAATATGATAATAAACTGCTAGTTTCACACACAGTCCAGATTACAGACTCTTTGAAACCACCCAAAGAAATTGATGGAAGAAGTGTGAAGTTGCTTTGTGTACACCAGAGCGGTTGTTTCTGAAAATTTTTTAAAAATTTATTTTGGTTTTATTTATTTGAAAGGCAGAGAAACATAAAGATTGATCTTCTATCTACTGATTCATTTCCCAAGTGACCTCAACCGCTGGGACCTGGGCCGGGCCAAAGCCAAGCTGGGAACTCAATCTGGGTCTCTTATGTGGGTGACAGGGATCCAAGCATTTGAACCATCACCTCCTGCCCGCTTTATTTTTTGATGCTTTGTAATTTTCCTGTGTGATTAGTATGCCTCATTTGACAAATAAAACACCTTCTGCCAAAGGCTTTTGATAACCTGAAATTTAACCCTTTTAAATCTGAGTCCCCTAAAATCTTCAAAAATTTTTTTTTAAGTTGTTATTAATTTGGAATGCAGAAAGAGACAGAAACAGACACTGTGTCTTCTTGGTCGCTCCCCAGATACCCACAACAGCCAAAGTCACAAACTAGAAGCTCAATCTGGGTCTCCCTCTCTCGTGGGTGGTGGGGACTCAACTATTTGAGCTACCACCTACTGATCAGAGTGTAGTAAAGATGCAAACCTAGGCACAGTGGTGTGGAATGTGGGTGTCCCAAGGAACAAACCCAACCATTGTGCCAATTGCCCACTCACCACTGAGGTTTTCTTTTCTTTTGTCCTGTACTGGGCAGTGTCTGCTTTATTTGTTACTGAATCCTGGCCAGCTTGCCTCTCTACTCTTAAGTTTTTAAGTTTCTGTGCATTTGTCTTGGCTTCTTTGTATGTTCTGTTTGTGCTCTTGATTTATTAAATCTCTGAGGTCATCCTTTCTCTGGGATGAGAGGAAAGGCTCTGGACAGACAGCCTGGTAGATCTAAAACAGCCCCACGGGTATACTTCTTGTTCATTGCATTCCTGAAACTGATGAGAGATCAATAAATGCACAACACTGGTGTATATTATGCACTTTTCCTGGAAAACGGGTCTGTATTCAATAGGCTAAGTAGTAGAAGAGGCATTTTTCAGTTGGCATATCTCTATAACTATAAATAATTCTAGAAGTTTTTTTTTTTAAAGAAAGTTCTTTTAATGTCTAAAGTCTTGAGCAGTCGATATCTCTTCCTTTTGGAAGGATGTGAAACTTTGTAGGATATAGAAATAATTTAAAGAATACTTAACACTGAAAAAAAAGTGAACTGAAAAGCCAAACCCTGTCTAGTCTAGAAGTTTCTCACAAGCTGCACTCGTTTTGAGATTGGAGATGGAAACTATCATGGTCCTCTGCTCTGGACTTAGGGAGGAATATGATACAGAACATAATAGAAATAGTTTTAAATTATGCATTTTTATATATTTAGTTTTTTCTTCATATAATATTGGGTGTTGACAGGACAGAAATTTTTTCTCTTTCCCACGTGATGAAACAGACTCAGTGAGTTTGAGAGACTTAACCAAGGTGTTACAATGGAAGATAGACCCATTCCCAGCTTTGTAGGATCAGGACAGGAAACACATGGAAGCCCATTTACTACCATATATGCAGAGTAAAGCTTTATAAATGCATACATGACTTAAGCCAACAATCTACTGAATAGACTAAAGTACATCCCAAAGAGAATAAAATGTCTCACCTTGACAAACACACCTTCTTAATAACCTGGAAGGCCTGGCTTGAATTTTGTATTCCAGGACTTGGTAGAGTTCTCTGCATGAACTTACACAGCTCCAGGATTATCAACCCCAAGACCGTGGTTCTTGTCACCTCCAGCTCCATCTTTGGCTTTCAGGTACCCCGTGCATGTGTGTGTTCAGATCCATCCACCTGTCCTTCAGGTAGACATCCTGTGAGTTTTAGCAGTGTACTTAGAAGGCACCATGTTCTTCCCTTGGAAGGCAGAATTGGGAAACAGGCCCACACTTGACGATCTGAGCAGGCTTTTGGGGTAGTGTGCATAGTGCAAGATAACAGCAGCTCGGTGCGGTCCCTTTGTCCTTCAAGACTTCTTACCCCATCCCGTGATGGACCTGATTTTGAGTCTTGTTGAGCTGGATTCACATGGACTGTTGGGCTGCTTCAATCACATTATTAATCAGTTTACTGCAAACATCGTTCCTTTATTCATTATGTGTAGATATTGGTGTGGAGATATTAGTGAAGTAAGGCATCTCTTGGGAAGGCCTTTGAATTTTAGGGAGAGAAGGTAGAAAATGAGTATGTAGGCAGTTCCAAAACAGTGTCCTAAGGTTATCAGTGCTATGCAGTAAATGAGACTGTGATGAGCTCCTGCTTGAAGAATAGGAGTGGGACCAGTGGTCAGGGAAGGCGTCTCTGTGAGCATGAGCCTGTGATGTGAGAGATGGAGATGTTGAGCGGCTACAAGGGGGTGCAGGGAAGAGTATTCTGAGGAGAGGGGTCGTGGGACAGATGATGTGGAGGCTGGGGTGTAGTGCATGGAAGGAGATGGGATTAGAGAGATGGGCAGGGTCTAAGAGATCACTGGGGTCTTTCAGGCTCTATAAGGGCTTTGGATTTTTTTGTTCTTCTGGGATCCATTGGAAATTTTAAGCAGGAGAGTTAAACTAACACTCCCTTATGCAATGTATTGCTGCACAGTGAAAGTGGCCTGTCCAAATGTAATCATTTTACCAATATTTAAATGAATCCTTCAACCATGCCTACTACCTATCTCTTATGATAGTTGAATGTTGCAGATGTATTTGGTGGGCGTTCTGAAGACTTACACATTCATGCACCTGACAAGTAGCGTGAAAAAGGTGGCCATATATTTAGCTGTCAAGTTTCATGTCTTTTGGTAAAAATATAGAACAGGAGAGCTCTTGGTGTTGGTTATTTCATAACTGTTTGTAGGTGCCAAATGTCTTCATCTTCACGCGATTTATAGTAATGTAAGTAATGTGTTGGAGACTAACAAATCAAAATCTCATTTCAGATATGTGACACTAATGTTGTGTTGACTTATTGTTTCATGTGTTAGATTTCTGATAAAATTACTAAACCACCTTCATGAAACTAGTAAAAGGAAGAAACAATTGGATGTCAGATGTTCAGCAAATGTGCACTTTCATATTGGTAGGGGATTCCTAATACCTTCTTAATTGTTAATTGTGTAAACACCTCAATTTAGGAGTACTGTATTTAGGGTTTTTTTTTTTTTTTATAGCAAAAGGCTTAGAAGTAGCACAATATTTGTTAGGAGAAAACAAAGGCACAGCAGTTTTAGTTTTTATTATCATGATTTCTTTTACTGTTGAAAATATTTCCTCAGCAGTAACCAGATGTGTGATATAGAAGCAGCTGCATGAAATTTTCATTTTTATGCCTAGTATCGGAAATCGTAGACGAGGTTCATTGTGTATTATGGAAAATGAGATGATCTTTTCCTAGTCTGAGCAGCTGTGTAAAACAGAATAATGACATCTTCTCCTGTCTCCAAGTGACCATCTGTTTTTATGAAATTTGACAGGTAATTTATTAATTTTAGGAAGGTTATTTTAGTGGAATTTTGGCAAATGTGCATGTAGTGGTATTTTAGGAAAATAATATAAAGCTCTGGATTTTGGGAGGGGGCTTTGTAAATGTCTAAGATGCTTCAAAAAAGGTAAAATTGTTTTCCAAAGGATGATACAGTAGGTGGGGGACTGGAGTGTGGGCATTGGCGACACATTTGACAGTCTTTGATTTTGGTTTTGGCCAGACTCAAGAATATTAACTTTTTTTTTTTTTTATGCAGTACTTTTTTTGTTTGTTTGTTTTTTTAAAGATCTATTTATTTACTTGAAAATCAGAGTTACACAGAGAGAGAGAAGAGGCAGACAGAGACAGACAGAGAGGTTGTCCATCTGCTGGTTCACTCCGCAGATGACCACAACAGCGGGAGCTGCGCCGATCCAAAGCCAGCAGCCAGGAGCTTCCTCCAGGTCTCCCACACGAGTGCAGGGGCCCAAGGCCTTGGGCCGTCCTCCACTGCTTTCCCAGGCTATAGCGGAGAGCTGGATAGGAAGAGGAGTGGCTGGACTAGAACCAGCGCCCATAATCTGGGATGTTGGTACTGCAGGCGGTGGCTTTACCCTCAACGCCACAGCGCCGGCCCCAAGAATATTAACTCTTTAACAAAGAGTTTATTAAATTATTCCTCTTCCACTACCATTTCATGATTTCCTTGTTGTCTTTTTAATATAAAAATTAAAGGGTTGGCGTTGTAGCACAGCAAGTTAAGTGACCGCCTGCCTGTGGTGCTGGCATCCTAAACGAGCACCATTTGAAGTCCCCGCTCTTCTGCTTTCAATCCACTTCCCTGCTAATGTGCCTGGAAGAGCAGCAGATGATGACCCAAGTGCTTGGGGCCCTACCAGCAACATGGGAGACCCTGATAGAGTTCCTGGCTCCTGGTTTCGACCTAACACAGCCCTAGCCATTGTGGCCATGTTGGGGAGTGAACCAGTAGATGAAAGGTCTCTCTCTTTTTATTTGTCCTTCTCCTTCTCTGCTTTTTAAATAAATAAAATAAATTTTAATATATATATATAGATAGATTAAAGATTAAAAAAAAGTATTGCACTGCTTTTAAACTCTGTCCCTATCCATTCCAGCTGTCATTGCACTTTGCTGGGGTCCTCCTGGCATCTTTGTTTAGTCTTGGAAGAGGTGTCAGCTCTTTTTCACATTCATTTGTCACTTTTAAGGTTCCACTGAATTACCCAGCTTGAATGCAGAGGGAAAGAAATGCCACAGTTATTATACTGACTGCAGACACAACATGGGAATTCTTTATGATAGACCCTCACTCATGTCTTAATACTTTTTTTTATTGCAATGTGCTTAGCAAGCCAGCCTGGCTTTGTTTCCTCCCCAGGTAGATCAGATGGCTGTAAACAATCATACCTATCTTTGTTGGGAAGCTTAAATATTTGTAAGATGAGTGATAATGCTGGGTGAATGGAGATGGGCATCATCTGTTCTCTCTCTGCCTCTCAGTCACCAAATGATGCGAAGAGACTTGATCCTTTTTAGCACATTCCCCAATTTGTAAAATGAGGTTTATGACATTTTCTTCTCTCCTTCACTGGCGTAGCAATAGAAAAATGGACTTCGTGTTTTGGCTGTTTACTGGGAGACATTTGATGAGTATGACTTTTCACAGTTCAAGACTGAATAAGGTTGAGATCATTTTATATCTCGTCTCTAGGTTGGCTCTGACAGTGAGGCCCAAGAGGAGGAGGCAAGACATCTTAGGGATCAGGAGGATCGTGGTGGTGGTAGTGGTGGTAGAATGGTAGTGACTCAGCCCCTAGAGCTTGTGGCCAGGCCGTCTTGGTTCAGAATCCTTTTATGTCACTCATGAGAGCACTGCAGAAAGCTCATGGAGAATAGAATTAAAGGGTAGATTTATTTTGTTGCATAATAGCTAGTTGGTTTGATCGCAAGGATGGAATGTGCTATCTTGCCAACCGTGGAGCACCAGGAGTATCATGGAGTACCCTGGTGTTGCCATTATTGTATGGCCAAAGACCCCCATATATATTATTTGCATTGTGATAAGCATTTTCTTTTTTTTTTTTTTTTTTTTTTTTACAGGCAGAGTGGACAGTGAGAGAGAGAGACAGAGAGAAAGGTCTTCCTTTGCCGTTGGTTCACCCTCCAATGGCCGCCGCGGTCGGCGCGCTGCAGCCGGCGCACCGCGCTCGTCCGATGGCAGGAGCCAGGAGCCAGGTGCTTTTCCTGGTCTCCCCATGGGGTGCAGGGCCCAAGCACCTAGGCCATCCTCCACTGCACTCCCGGGCCACAGCAGAGGGCTGGCCTGGAAGGGGGGCAACCGGGACAGAATCCGGTGCCCCGACCGGGACTAGAACCCGGTGTGCCGGCGCCGCAAGGCGGAGGATTAGCCTGTTGAGCCACGGCGCCAGCCGATAAGCATTTTCTATGAACTTTTTGAAGTATTTGTATGAATGTGGGCAGGTTACTAATATCTTTGAATGTAGTAAATGTCATATTTGGAATTTGAACCTGTGCCTATTTGAACATAGATTTCCAGTCACCATACTACACTGTCTTCATAATACAAAAACTCAGAATCCCAGGTTATATTCCAGAGCATTTGAAATGTCATGTAACAGGGCATATAAAAATAGGAGACGCTGGGAACATCCTTACCTTCTTTACTTAAACACTCATTTAAAACAAAAAGCAAATAAGAGAAAAAACATATGGGTGATGAATATCAGACCAATTGGGAAGAAGAGATTAATTGGCTGCCTGGGGACTGATATTGTCATATTGGACCCTGCTATAAAACTTGCTTGTTTCTGATCTCTTAAAAATCAATGAGTCCCATTAATAGCTGTTTCTTACAAAAATAGTAAAGTAGTTCATTTGTCTAATGCAATCTAGGTTGTTTTAGGACCCTCTTAAACACCATCTGTGGCTTTCTAAGGTTGGCCGGTACTGATCCCTCAACTCTCAGGAATTCTCTACCTTGCACATCTGGTGGTGGAAAATTTGGCTGTAGTAAGAAAAGAACCTCTCTAGGGGCGCCGGTGCTGTGATGCAGCGGGTTAACACCCTGACCTGAAGTGCCGGCGTCCCCTATGGGCAACGGTTCTAGACCCAGCTGCTCCTCTTCTGATCCAGCTCTCTGCTATGGCCTGAGAAAGCAATGGAAGATGGCCCAAGTCCTTTGGCCCCTGCACCCGCGTGGGAGACCTGGGGGAGACTCCTGGCTCCTGGCTTTGGATTGGTGCAGTTCTGGCCATTGCAGAGTGAACCAGCGGATGGAAGACCCCTCCCTCTCTTCCCTCCCTCCTGCCCTCCCTCCCTCCCTCCCTCTCTTCCTCCCTTTCTCCCTCCCTCTCCCTCTCCCTCTCCCTGCCTTTCTCTGTGTAACTCTGACTTTCAAATGAATAAAAATAAATAAATCTTAAAAAAAAAGAACCTATGGAAATAACATGAGTTCTAAGGGTGAATGTTCCATCATTGTTAGAATTGGTTTATTATTTATTCATTGATTTATTTATTTGAAAGGCAGAGTTACAGAGAAGCAGAGAGAGAGAGAGAGAGAGAGAGAGAGAGAGAGAGGCCTTGCATCTGCTGGTTCACTCCCCAGTTGGTCGGCCACAATGGCTGGAGCTGTGCCTATCCTAAGCCAGGAGCCAAGAACTTTTTCCAAGTCTCCCAGGCGGGTGCAGGGGCCCAAGGGACTTGGGCCATCTTCCACTGCTTTCCCAGGCCATAACAGAGAGCTGGATTGGAAGTGGAGCAGCTGGGACTGGAACCGGCACCCATATGGGATGGCAGCACTGCAAGTGGCGGCTTTACCTGCTGTGCCACAGCACAGGCCCCAACATAGTTGGTTTAAAAAAGTAGGAGTCATTGCCTTTCTGGAAGTGCATTGCAATTTCTTTTCTTATATTTCATTTTCTTTTTTAAAGATTTATTTATTTATTTGAAAGGCAGAGTTACACAGAGATAGAAGGAGAAGAAAAGAGAGAGGTCTTCCATCCTCTGATTCAATCCCCAAATAGATAAAATGGCTGTATCTGTGCCTATCCGAAGCCAGGAGCCAGAAGGTTCTTCTGGGTCTCCCATGTGGGTACAGGGGCCCACTGATGTGGGCCATCTTCTGCTGCTTTCCCAGGCCATAGCAGAGATCTGGATTGGAAGTGGAGCGGCTGGAACTCGAACCAGTGCCCCTATAGGATGCCAGCACTGCAGGCGGCGGCTTTAAGTACTATGCCACAGTCAATTTCTTTGACTTTACTTGTGGTTCTTTAAAGTGGTGATGATTTTTTTTTTGCCAGTTTAGGATAAAGGTTGTTTGACACTGGCATTATTTTAAAATGTTGAGGACCATCTGTCGTGGAAATAAGTGAAATCAAGCAGGACTTTTAATGGACAGGGAAGAAAGAGTAGCAGCCCAGAGAAAGCAGTTTTTGCATGGCAGTGATTTGTGCCATCCTGGTGGAGTTAGCTGTTACGTTCTAGCAGCTTCTTGGCACTGAGTGGCAGCTGGAGACAGATGATGGAGTATCCCTGTTCCCGGGAATGGTCTCTTCCTGCCCTCTCAGTGTCCTGCTCTCTCAACTAGGACCAACTTTCACGGTGTGGTCATTTTTCATCTAACGTTCCCTGACCCCACAAGAGCAGAAAGCGGAGCAGAGGGGAACTTCCTGTGCCTTCTCTGGGCCAAGACCCTGTGGATTCTGGAGAGAGCTGAGCCAAAGCAATGTTAAGCTCATTCTCAGGAGTTGGTTGGTGGGATAAATTGGGAAGATCCCAAGGCAGAAACATGCCTGGAGATTCCAGGTGAAATGTGGCTGGAGCAGCCTAAAGAGAAAGAGGCAGTAAGCTGGACGAAATGAGGTCAGATTGGGATGTAGGGAATATGTAGTTGGAACGATGCTGACTTTAAATCTGCATGTAGGGGGAAACCATTTTTGCAGGGGTTGTATTATTCTTTATTTTTATTTTTTATGCAGATTTTATTTATTTATTTATTTGAGAGGTAGAGTTACAGACAGTGAGAGGGAGAGACAGAGAGAAAGGTCTCCCTTCTGTTGGTTGACTCTCTAGATGGCCACAATGGCTGGAGCTGCGCCATTCTGAAGCCAGGAGCCAGAAGCTTCTTCCCAGTCTCCCATGCTGGTGCAGGGGCCCAAGCACTTGGGCCATTTTCTACTGCTTTCCCAGGCCATAGCAGAGAGCTGGATTGGAAGAGGGGCAGCCGAGACTAGAACCGGTGCCCATATGGGATGCCGGTGCTTCAGATAGAGGATTAACCTACTATGCCAGCCCTTATCCTTTATTTTAAACAAATGATCAGCTCTATTTTGCTTGTCATAAAATTTGCCCATTTCAAGAGTATAGTTGAATGATTTTTTAGTCATTTGATCAAGTTATGTAGCCATAACCCTGGCTTGGTTTCAGAATGTTTTCATCCCTCAGTCAGTTCCCTATTCTTGGACCAGACATTTTGTGTGGCAGTGAAGTCACCCTGGCATGGCCATATCCCGTGTTGCAGTGCCTGGTACAACTCTAGGCTCTTCTCCCATATTGCTTCCTGTGGATACACAGCCGGGATGCAGCAGATGATGGCTCAGGTATTTTGTCCTTACCACCTCCTTGGAAGACCCAGATTGAGTTCTCGGTGCCCGACTTCTGCACAACTCAACAGCTCTGGCTACTGTGGCCATTTGGGAAGTGATTCAGTGGATTGAAAGTTTCTCTCTCTACTTTTCAAATAAAATGAAAAAAAATTAATTCAAAGAGGATTGTCTCATCCCCATTTATTGTTAATCTCAGTTTCATCCCTAGCCTTGGACAACCACTAATCTGCTTTCTGTCCTTATAAGACTTTTTCTTTAAATGAAATTGTGCAACATGTAGTCTCCTGTCTGGCTTCTTTCACTTAATATAATGTTTTTGAGGTTCATTCATGTTGTTGAATATGTTAGTACATTTTTCTTGGTAGTGTTGAATAGTATCCCATTGCATGGATACAGCATACAATGCCCATTCACCAATTTGTAGACATTTGTTTCCTTTTATACCACTGACTATTGTGACTAATGTTGCTACAAACATTTATGTAAAAGTCTTTGTGTGGAGAGTGTTTTTATTTCTCTTGTATACTGTGCTAGACAGAATCCTTGCCCTAAGACTTTTCTGTTGCTCCTATGAATATGTGACATTATGTGGCAAATGGGACTTTAGGTTTTCTAATCAGCCTTAAGTTAGGTTTTACTAATCAGTTATCCTTAAGGTTAGAAGCTTTTCCTGGATTAACTCTGTGGACCTGATGGGATCCCACCAGCTTTTAAAAGGAGAGGAGAAGCTGAAAAGGAATTGAGAGAGAGCAGAAGTGAGAGACATTTGAAGTGTGGGAAGGATGCAGTTGGCCATTGCTGGCTTCAGGATCAGGGACTGTGTGTCAAGGAAATGGAAAATTAATTCCTGTAATTGCAAGGGACTGGTATCTGCCAGTGAGCTGGCAAGGGGCTTCTAAGTCCAGAGTGGGAATCACAGTCCTAGCCAACGGCTCGATTTTCCCCTGGTAAGAGTACTACGCAGAGAATCCAATCACATTGTGCTGGACTTCTGACCTACGAGCATGTGCATTGAAGATAATAAATGAATGTTGTTTAAAACTGTTAAATTGGTGGCATTCTGTTCCAACAGCAAAAGAAAATTAGTACATGTACATCCCTAGGAATGGAATTGCTAGGTCTTATGGTACATTTCTACATTAAGAAATGCTGTAGAGGATTTGACTAGAGGAGAGACGTGGGGTCTCACAAGGATCCTCTGGCTGTGTTGAAATTAGACTGTAGTGAGGCCAGTGTCCCAAGCAGGGAGACCAGTGGAAAGGCAGGGCAGGTGACGCTGGCTGCCCCAAGCGTGGGTTTGCCCAAGCTGGAATCAGGTCAGGGTCATGGATGACGAAGGCCTCTGTGCTAGAGATGACGTGGCAGAGAATGGCAGAGTGGGAGGCGATGGTAGCACTGTGTGCCCTTAGTGATTGATTAAACATCCTAAGACCACTGGTCCGTCTTAGGAGGAAGCTGAGTCATCATGTGGGAAGGTGTGTGTATAATATAATAAACGAAGGACCCTGTGAGTTATTTTGCCTTTTATCATTGTATTTCACTGTGTGTATGTGTGTGTGTGTGTGTGTGTGTGTGTGTGTGTGTGTAAATTGTTATCACTACCCTGAGACAGCTTACTGGTAGAAGGTAAGGGAAACAACATTGGGGCCAGCTCTGTGGCATAGCGGGTAAAGCTGCCACCTGTAGTGCCGACATCCCATATGGGCACCAGTTCAAGTCCCAGCTACTTCACTTCCAATCCAGCTCTCTGCTGTGACCTAGGAAAGCAGTAGAAGATGGCCCAAGTCCTTGGGCCCCTGGGACCCAGAACAAGCTCCTGGCTTCTGGCTTCGGATTGGCTCAGCTCTGGCTTTTGTGGCCATTTGGGGAGTGAACCAGCAGATGAGGACCTCTCTCTGTCTCTCCTCTCTATCTGTTACTCTGCCTCTCAAATAAATAAATAAAATCTTTAAAAAAGAGAAAAGAAATGTGGTATAGTGATATGTTAAACACATAACAAACTTCCTCTATTATAGTTAAGTATAAAATATTCAGAGCAGATATATTGCTTGATTTGACCTGGGAAATAAGCAGAGTTCCTAATTTGGGTACTGAATTTGGGAATTGTAAGTTAAAGTGAGTATTTAGTTCTTTATATTTTCAGGAGCTCCTGGGTAACTCTTACTCATTCACTGATTTGGCATCATAAATATATGCTGCCTTCTAACATTCTTACCTGACTGAATCCTGTAAGCTTCCTTAAATACCTGTGTGTGTGTGTGTGTGTGTGTTCCTTGCTTCACCTCTCCTTAGGCTCCATAGAACTTCTTCGACTTTCCATGTCCCAGCGAGGTGTTCCTTTGGGACTCTGCTGCTCCAGTCACTTTATATATCTTTGTCTGCTTCTCATCTATCTCCCTAATTTGGTTTTGAACTCCAGATGTTTTAGACTCCCTATTTATCCTTGCATCCTTGGAGCAAAGGGCTTGCAACAGGAAATGCTCAGAAAATATTGACCTAATTAAAACAGACTCACAGTCATTACTTTGCAGGCCCTCCTCCTCTTTTAAAAAATAGTGAACATTTAATCTCTTAGAGAAACAATGTATCCACAGAAAGTCACTTGTCACTGACAGGCCTTTTAATCCTTTTGATAAACAACTGTGGCAAAAGAGAGTGTATTTTGTTGACCACAGATGTATGTGTGCTGTAACAAGTCACCAAGACTGTTTTCAGCGTAAAGGAAGCATCCATGGACTCAGCACCTGGCTGCATATTTAGAATTTGCTCTTAAGAAAAGACTCCCATGGGCACATCTAAAGAAGGTGTCAACCAGCATTGGTTAACGTGTCTTGGGAATCCCTCTACAAGAGCACACAGAAATACATGTGAGAGAAAGGTATTTGCCAGGAAAGTTAGTAGACATCCAGGAATTTAAAGGGCAGAGTACACTAGAAGAAGTTAGTGGCGAATACAGTGCAAGGAACTATGGACAGGGGAAACCTTGATTTTGTGAAGACAAGCTCAGCCCAATACAGAGGGTCTTACCCAAGTTTCCTCTTCACACACCCATACCTTCCTGTAGACACTTCAATTTTATTTGACATTTATTGGGTTACTCTTGACATTCCAAGTGCAATAGATATTTTTTTCTTCCTGACAACACAGCTGTGAAATTATGATTGACAGCCCATAATGTTCAACTCAGCTGTATTAAAAACTGACCAGTGGTTTTGAAAGAGGACCCAGCTCCAAACTTTGTGACCCATGGATAACATTCTCACCCTTGAATCAGAGAAAATGCTAATCAAGAAATGGTCTCTACTGGTGGTCTGGAGTCTCGGGCTTCATTTCAGGACTCAACCATGACCAGGCTGTGTATGGTTCTCACAGTGCTCTAAGGAAGCAGTCAGCAAACATTTCATTGAAATAGTGAATGTAGCCACTTTGAAGATGTGTCCTTTGTTATCTTTTGTTGTTGTTGGTTTTCATTTATTTTGCTTATTCAAATTCTCTTTCACATTCCACAAAAATGTTTGGCATATTTCTTCCAAGAGGTCTTATGTCACTCATTAAGAGTTTATTCCTACAATTTTGCTTTTTTAATTGTATAAATTATCTATTAACTATTTTAACATTGCAGTTGGCATATAAGGTTTCAAAAATTTTAAATCGACTTTAGTGAGTTGTAGTTTACCTTGAATAAAATACATTCTTTCTGAGTGAAATGTGGGATGAGTTCACCAAAAAATGGACCACTCACAGATTTCTGAGTCTCCTCTGTTAAGAAATTCCCTTCTCTGTCTCCTTGGCATCTTCTTCCTAAAACTCCATCATCTATGTCTGCATCGCAGACTGCAGCTCTCTGTGCTTGCTGTTGTGGTATCTGGAAAAGGCCTGCAGATAGGAGGCCTGAGATACTATACTAGCTCTCCTTGTCTGGCTACTGTCTAGGACATCATAATCCTGCTGTTAACCAATATTTGAAAAAATAATGTTTCTTATATTTTTTCAAGTTTTCTGGCTACTAATGAATGGAAGGCTAGCCTGGTACAAGTTATTTCTTTGACAAGATGTACAGAGCTATAGCTGTTAATATTAATAAATTTAATTCATTTGAAATTATCTTAAACTCCATTATTCTATAGAAACCAAATGATTTTTTAAAATTGTATTTATTGGCTTCTTTAAATTTTTCAATTACTCTAATATTAGCAGAAAAGTGTATGGAAGACTTCAGTGGCTCCACATGGATCCACACTTACTTTAAAAAACAGTTTTGTATATGTGTAATATATATGAAGCCCATATGGAAAAATGTTTCTCTTATTAGCAATCTTTTCCTCAAAAAAAATACTTGTGCAATTTTCTAAAATGTAAGGTTTTAAATAAAGAGCAGCTGCAATTATCCTGTTCAGGGAAAACTGCTGTTGGCATATTTGACTTATGACCATCTATGACCATCTAGACCATCTAGATGCCCACACACTGCCACAACATATACCTTGTCATGTATCTGCCCTCCTCATATCACTGAAGACATCATGGCCATCTTTACCATTGGGGGAGTGGAACTCTATATCACAAAGATCTATAATATCATTATCAGCGCTCCTTTGCCTTATGTAACCGATCCTGTTTTGGCAGACATTAGCGTGATTGCATCCTTCCCCCACACCCAAACCCTCATTGTAAACAACCTTGCAATGAACGACCTTAGTCCATATATCCCTGTTCACTTAGGTGATAGTGCTCTAGGGCTGGAATGGCTGGTTGCTAGGTAAATGATTTTTGCAAGTCTTCTAATACTTACTACCTGTGTAGAGTTATACCAGTGTATGCTGTTGAAGTCCATGAGATCAGCAGTGTGAGTGTGAGTGTGATGTGTCCCCACATCCTCTTTGAGGTTGTGTACTGTCATTTGCTTTTGGGTTTTTGTCAGCAGGTCTACTGTGTTTTAGAGACCACTACTAATTCTGATGCAGACATAATATAGCCACCAGTGTCATGCTGTAGAATTTTTATGACATTCTTTAAGACTTAAGTGTATGCTGTATATTGTAATTCTGTACATTGTAAGTCTAGATTGTAAGCTCTTTGAGGACATGGATCACTTTTGTAACACTGTAGCCAGTATACATAGCAACAAGTATAACCAGTACACAAACAGATCTTCAGTTCCTTCCTCATCACAGTTTGCTTTCTTTGTAAATGGCCCCATTCCCCATATATATGTTTTCAACAACTAGGAGTTACCACTTGCCCACAATATTCTGCTATTATCCTCGTGCTTTTTTTGCTGGGCTTTTTACTCAAATCTTTCTCTTTCTCTTTCTCTTTCTCTTTCTCTCTTTTTCTTTTTCTTTTTCTTTTTCTTTTTCTTTTTCTTTTCTTTCCCTCCCCTTCCCTCCCCTCCCCTTCCCTCCCCTCCCCTCCCCTCCCCTCCCCTCCCCTCCCCTTCCCTTCCCTTCCCTTCCGACAGAGTGGACAGTGAAAAAGAGAGACAGAGAGAAAGGTCTTTCTTTTCCTCAGTTGGTTCACCCCCCAAATGGCCGCTGCGGCCAGCACACTGCGCTGATCCAAAGCCACGAGCCTCTTCTGGTCTCCCATGCAGGTGCAGGGCCCAAAGACTTGGGCCATCCTCCACTGCATTCCTGGGCCACAGCAGAGAGCTGGATTGGAAGAGGAGCAACCAGGACAGAATCCTGCGCTCCAACTGAGACTAGAACCCAGTGTGCTGGCGCCACAGGTGGAGGATTAGCCTAGTGAACTGCAGCACCAGCCCCCGAATTCTTATTATGTATTTAAGCTTCCCTGCCTTCCTATTATCTCCGATCTTTAGTATGTTTTCTGCGATTCTGGAAAATTCATTCTTTCTCATTTTGCTCATCTTTATGGATCTGTACATAGTTCATTTGCATTGGACATTTAGTGGATGTTTTTGTGTAATTGATGTGTCTGTGTAATGACCTAATAGAAAACACAACATAACATGGATTCAGGAGGGAAGACTCCAACTTGCGTTCTAGCTTTATTTCCTTTGTTGCCTCCATGACTCAGGAAAATCTTATTACCCCTCGAAACTCTTTGCTTTTAAGTAAAATTAGTAATTGCCTGTCTATATCATAGTGTATGGGCAAAAGATATAAAAACTCTCAAAAATATATTAAGTAATGGAAATTTAAAGGTTTAATTGTCAAGTTGTGGGCTAAACCTTAGTGTGCAGAAAACCAGGAGGCTGAAGGACAGAGGGTAGGTCACGGTGGTTTTTGCTGACTGTTTGATTTCTCTGATTTTTAAGTCTTGTGAAGTTGTACTGGCTGATACCCGTGGCTTAAGTATTTCCTCACATGTCTTTCTGTTCACTTATCTCAGAATAATAGACTATTTCACTTTGCAACTCAGTGTCATGTATAAGTCTTTCTATGAACAAGTTCTTTTTTCTTTTTTAAATGGTAACATCATTTAGAAGGACTACATTGTAATCTGGTTAACATGGACCCTTATTTCCCATTGTCCTGCTGAAATTGTATTATTGTAGCATGACCCTGACTTTTGGAAAACTTGCTGTTACTCTGTGGAAGAGTGAGTGTCCACAGAGAACTGTTACTGTGCTCTTAGCCCAGTCTTTCCTATCGGGCAGGAAAGGAGAAGCCAGGTCAAAGTCCCCTTGAAAAACTTCTTAGGTTGTGATTTAGTGGTGGTGAGCTTATTAGAATCTCTCTAGGAGGGGATGGATGTTTGGCCAGTTAAGGCATCCACGTGATGTGTTGGAGTTCCTGTTTTCAGTAACTGGCCTGGCTCCTGACCCCAGCTTTCTGCTAATAAAGGCTCTGGAAGGCCGTGGAGCTGGCCCAAGTCAATGTGTTTCTGCCACCTTTGTGGGAGACCTGGATTTAGTTCCTCGCTTCAGGGAGTGGACATTTGAGGTGGGAACCAGTCGATGGCGAGTTCTCTCTCTCCTTTGTCTCTTTGCCTTTCAAATTAAAAAAAAAGTTTGGATTTTTTTTCCCTTTGATTTGGCATTGTACACAGTGTGAATAATTTTTTTTTAAATGATAGGAAGTAAAATCTATAGCCCTAAAGTGTGGAATGTTGGACTATAGTTTCATCCAATTTCAGGTTTCCTCTCAGAAAAACAAAGTTCCCCGAGTGCTTGGTCTTAATTAAATTAGGTGAAGTGAGCGTTTTCTTTACGTAGATTAATGCCACTTGACATTCTGAATTCTTCTATTCTTAGTCTTATAATTGCCTCATTTTGCCCTGATTTATCAACTGTGAACTTGGACCCTATATCTTGCTGAGGACTCTCTTGTAAAAGGATCTGTTAAAGAAGAAGGAAGATTTTCATTTGAGGGTAAAACAACTTTATTTTCACCTTTATGTTAGTTAGGTTGGAAATTCTGAAATTACATATAACTTACTGAAATCTCTCTTTTTGAGGCAAATTTAAAATTTCATGATACAGATTTTAGCCTTTGGGAAATAGAATTGCCTGGCAAGTACATTGTATGAAACCCAGTTTGTATCAGGCCTGGTGCTCCTGGATCTGCCCTGCCTGCTTCCTAGGGCCTCCCCTACTTGGCTGGCCAGTGGTGGTGGTGGTAGGGTCTCCCAGGAGGCCCCAGTTCAAGTACAGGAGACCTTGGAGTTTCAGGAAAGATTCAAAACAAGTCCTTACCCTTCCCTTCTTGCTGCTTCTACTCCAAGCTCTGATCATCTGGTTGATGATTTTTGTTAAAATGCAAATTTGATGTTTTTCTTTCCTACCAGTTTCAGCAGACTTGGACCAGTGAGTGAAAGGAAATAGAAAAAGCCTGAAGAGCCATCTCTTGCCTGACTTTCTCCTATGTCTTCCCCCTTCTTCCTCCCTCATGGTTTGTTCCCAAGCAGTGGTTCCTATGACCTCTCTGGAGACACCAGTCTTCCATAACTAAGCAACCAGCTCTACCCTCTGCCATGACCCTGGTCCCTGTGGCCACCAAGGCACTGCATCCTTGTTCTTCTCCCCCTGCCTCTGCCCTTTCTGTCTCTTCAGCTTTCCTGAGATTCTACCCTCAAATAAGGAGCATACACATATTTTTCTTTTAAATTTCAGAGGCAGAGCAAAGGCAGGAGGGTGAGGGGGAAAGACAGACAGATGGATAGAGCTTTCATTCTCTGGTTCACTCTCAGAATGCTCTCAAGGGTCAAGACTGAACCAGGCCAAAGCCGGGAACTCCTTCCAGGGCTCCCATATGGGTGGCAAGAACTTAACTATTTGAGCCATCACCACTGCCTCCCAGGAAGCACATTAGCAGGAAGCTGGAATTGGGAGCAGAGCCAGGACTTGAACCCAGGCACTCTATGGGATTTGGGCGTCCCAGCCAGTGAATTAACTGCTAGGCCAAATGCCTACTTTGATATATGCTTTTGTTTTTTAGGTAAGCCAGTCAAAGACATTTTTGTTTGTTTGTTTGTCTTTGCAAACTGCTCTTTCTTTTTATCATTATTTTGTCTAAATACTTATCGGGTAATTAGAACATTTCAGCAGGCACACACTTTGTCTTGATTAGGTGCCACAGTTTCTTTACTCCTTAAATACACAAGGAACCTTCAAAGGATACGTTTTATTATTATGTGCTTATTATTTACTGAATTTGGGCAATGTGATTTTGGGGTGGTAAGGATTTCAAAATTATGCTTTATGATGAGAGCAGAGACAGAAGCACCCGGCGGGTGGCGAGAGGGAAGTTAAACAATACATCCCCATTGATTGGCTGGTGCCGTGGCTTGCTTGGTTAATCCTCCGCCTGTGGTGCCAGCATCCCATATGGGTGCCGAGTTCTAGTCCTGGTTGCTCCTCTTCCAGTCTAGCTCTCTGCTGTGGCCCCAGAAGGCAGTGGAGGATGGCCTAGTGCTTGGGCCCCTGCACCCGCATGGGAGACCAGGAAGAAGCACCTGGCTCCTGGCTTCGGATCGGCACAGTGCCAGCCATGGCGGTCATTTGTGGGGTGAACCAACGGAAGGAAGACCTTTCTCTTTCTCTCTCTCACTGTCTAACTCTATCTGTCAAATAAAAAAAAAATTACACCCCCATCGATAGGTTGATGGTGTTTTTCAGAATGCACATTTGACACTTTCCCTTCTTGTAGTTGTTCTTAAGGTAAAGACCTGAAGGAATACTTCCCTGCCTTGTCTAAGACGTACTATGTTTTTGGGCACATGGGGATTTGAGTCTATGATTTGTTAGATAAAGCTGACTGAGCAAGTGTATGTGAAACATCTGGAGAGAAGGTGGGTGGACTCTCAGGGGGCTGTGGAGTGTACCTGGCTGCCCTGTGTCTCCGTCACTTGGTTAGAGCTCGATGAGCACCTTGCCTTGCCCTTTGCCATCCCTGCCTTTGCTTCATGAGGAAGATCCAGCAAAGACAGGCTGCGACACACCTTTTGTGCCTCCCAGATTTTTACCCCGAGCGTTTAAAAACAATTTATTAGGGCCCTGTAGGTTACAATGCTGCCTGATTTTACATCTCTGCTTTCTGCTAATTCAAGTCTTTTATTTAGCGTTTAGTTGTTGTGAAACATTAATAGTGGAATCAAATTTTATATTCCTAATTTCACTAGTCTGTTCTTTTAGTCTAGCTCATGATTCTGTTCTGACTCCTAAAATTCTTTTGTAGTGAAGAGCATACCTTGTATTGTATAAATTTGTTTTATGTATGACTTCAGCATAACTCCTGACATCTCAGGAAAGTGCTATTTATTTGTTTTATCCTCAGCATGAGGTCTTTCATGACTAGTGTTTCTCTATATGAATGTGTAATTCTTTGCTCAGTAGCTTATTTTTATTGCAAAGTGAACTTTACTCTTAACTGTCCTACTTGAGTAATTCCTTCCTTGTGCCTTCTAGCTGGGCCGGGTCATCCTGGAGAGTTGTTTGCACCCCGCCAGCTAATCCATTCTGAGCTTTTCTTGTCTTTTTTTTTTTTTTTTATCCCATTTTTGGGATCAGTAGTGAAAGTTTATTTGATCAATTTGGTTATCAATTCTTAGAATCATGGATCAGGTGAACCTGTAGGATTTCCCGTCTTACCGACTGACTTGCTTTTCCCCTCCAAACCAGTTGGTAGGAGATGTTTTTGTCTAACTGGTGGTGAAGTAACTTGCGCTGAACATCCTGGGTGATCCTCATTTGGGAAGAACGTGGTTCTCAGTGAGCTGCTTTGAGAAGGCTTCTATTTTTCCCAAGATAATCTCTGTTTTACGTGGCAGAGCCGTTTTCTCAGGCAGAGGGTGTTCTTGACATTTTCCCAAACTGCTGCACTCCTCACAATTGCTCTTGGAGTTTAAATATGTTTATCTAAACTTTTCCATCTGCCATTTAAAAGGGAGAAAGTTTCCACACATTTGTGAATGGGATCTACTTCTGAGAACTTGATTCATTTCTGAAGCATGAAACTTCCCAAGGCTACCTTTTGTCTGTCAAAACAGTGTTGCAGATTATTGACTGGCCCACCTGGAATATTTTTGCATTGTGGCCTGCTTTCTCTCTCGCTTCAGAGAAGGTCCTGGGTCATGAAGGAACAACATCCCAACAAACTCAGTGAGACTGTCTTGAAGACTTGATGTAGGATTTCTTAATTTTTATTGATTTTCATTTTTTTTTTTTTTGAGAGAGAGAGAGAGAGAGACATCTTCCATTCACTGATGCACTCCCCAGATGCTTGTAGTAGCTGGGCTGGTCTAGGCCAGAGCAGGAGCCCAGAATTCCATCGGTGTCTCTCATGTGGGTGCAGAGGCTACATCTGCTGTCCTGCAGGCTATGCAGCAGCAGGAAGCTGGATGAGCAGAGAAGGGGCTGAGACTCCAACCAGGAGCTTTGATACAGGATGTGGGTATCCCAGGTGGTGACTTAACCTCTGTACCAGATACCTGCTCCTGGGATTTATTTAGGAGACCCATGTTGACCTCTGTCTTCTCTTCACTACTCTGTTGATCAGGGAATAATTCTTAAGCTAACAGCAATACTCATGTCTGCACAAACATTGCCATCAAAATAGCAAGGAAATACAGTGTTAATAGCATGTCCACCTGCTGTGTTACCTTAGAAAGCCAGGGTCAAATGGATGCAGCTGACACTGGGATGGAGTCCCAGTTAGGCCCTCTGGGTGGATGTTTCTGAACTTCATGTGAAGAGAGTGGCCTGCTGGTCCGAACACCCAGGTCCTCTAATTCAGTCCTTCATGGATGTTGAGACTAGCTGCCCAGAATGCAGGAGACAGCAGGCTGTATGCTTTTCATTTACTTCAGGCATATCTAGATGAAATTGAGTGTTTTTATTCTTAGTTTCAATGTTCATAAAATCATTTTGATAATGTAAGAGCATGTGCTTCATGCTGGAATGTTTGTCAGGGCTTTCATAACTTAGTTTCTTTTTTAAACGAGTTATTATTTACAGAGATGCTGTTTGCATATTCTTACATTTACTCATTTTAAATGTACAATTAGGTGATTTTTAGAAACTTGATTGAGTTGTACATCCATCCTCATGCATTAGTTTTAGCTCATTTTCATCCCCTTCCTCCATCGGATCTGGATGCTTATAACTGTGAGTTCTCATTCCCATCCCTGCACCACAGAACTGCCAATCTACCCTCTCCTTCAGTTTACCTTATCTGGACATTTCATATAAATGATATAGTGTGATATGTGACATTTTGTGTCTGACTTCTTCCTCTTAGCATAATTTTTTTTTTTTTTTTTTTTAGATTCACCTTTAACTTGAATTTGTCAAAACAAGTACAGGTGTTCTTTAACTTGCAGTGGCATTGCATCCCAATAAACCAAGCATGAGTTGAAAATATTGTAAACTGAAAAAATTGCATTTGGTACCCCTAAGGTGCTGAGCATTGTGGTTTAGTAACATAGTGCACTGTAGAGTACTGATGGTGTCCCTTTTAGATGGTGGTGCTGATGGAGTGCTGACTGCCGCTGTCCAGCATCATGAGTTAACACATTGATAGCCCATCTGGGAAAAGATCACAGTTCAAAGTTCACAGTAGGGTTTCTTCTGAACATGCATTAGATTTTTTTAAAAAAGGAAGCAAATTACATGTATTCCATGTATACAATTTTAAGAATATAATGATACTTGCCACCCTAGCCTTGTTCTCTCCTTCTTCCCCTTCCTCTCTTCTTCTTTCCTTTCTTGTTTTGCTTTTTATATTTGCAGTGACATAAATTTACTTTAATTTTGCTTTAATTTACTTTTAATTACTTTATACAAATTTAATCCTCCACTAAAAAAGAATTTAACAAGTAGTAAGTAGAGAAACCACTGTTCCTCAGGAGTACAGATGAGGGCTATAAACAATAATCAAATCTCAGTTGGTTATTTTCACTCATATACATTATATTTTTTGTACTCTATTAGTTGTCACAAATCAGAGAAAACATGAGATTTATCTTTTTTTGGGCTGGCTTATTTCTCTAAACATAGTGGTCTCTAATTCCATGCATTTTGTCACAAATGACAGGATTTCATTCTTTTTAATAGCTGTATAGTATTCCATCACATATATTTCCACGGTTCTTCATCTGATGGACCTCTGGATTAATTCTGTATCTTAGTTACTGTGAATTGAGCTGATATAAACATGGGGGTACAGTGACTCTTTAATATGCTAATTTCATTTCCTCTGGGTAAATATCCATGATTGGGATGGCTGGGTCATATGGTAGATCAATTTTTAGATTTCTGAGGAATCTCCATGCTGTGTTCCATAAAGGTTTGTTCTAGTTTACATTCCTACCAACAGTGTATTTAGAGTGCCTTTTTCTCAACATCTTCACCAAAATTTGTTATTTTTTTCATTTTTTGATGATAGTCATTTATTTTTAAAGATTTATTTGTTTATTTGAAAGGCAGAATTTATAAAGAGAAAGAGAACTTCTATCCACTGGTTCACTCCCCAGATGGTGGCAAAGAACAGGGATGGGTTGATCTGAAAGCAGGAGCCAGGAGCTTCTTCTCAGTCTCCCACCTGGGTGCAGGAGCCTAAGCACTTGGGTCATCTTCTGCTTTCTCAGGTGCATTAACAGGGAGCTGGATCAGAAGTGGATCAGCCGGGACTCTAGCTGGCACCCATGTGGAAAGTGAGCATTACAGGTGGTGGCTTTACCCACTATGCCACAGCACCTGCACTGGGTGATAGTCATTCTAACTGGGTGAGGTGAAATCTCTTTGGGGGGATTATCTTTTTTATGTTTTCTTGGATTCATTTAGCTAGTACTTGTTGAAGATTTTACATCTATGTTCATCTATGATTTGTGGTATCTTTTTCTGGCTTTTTTGGTGATGGTGGCTTCATCAAAGGAGTCTGGGAGCATTCCGTCTCTTAGAGTTGTTTTGAATAGTTTGAGAAAAATTAAGATTAGCTCTTTTTTTTCCCCATGAGTTATTTTATGTATTTGAAAGACAGTTATCCCAAGAGTGCGAAAGAGAGATAGAGACACAGAGATCTTCCATCTGCTGGTTCTCTCCCCACATGGCCCCAGCAGCCAGGGCTGGACCAGGCCGAAGCCAGGAGCATCATCTGTCTTTCCCACATGGATGCAGGGACCCAAGCACCTGAGCCATCTTTAGCTGTTTCCCAGGCACATTAGCAGGGAACTGTGTCAGAAGTGGAGCAGCTGAGCCAGCATCCTATGTGGGATAGGGCACTGCAGATGAAGGTTTAACCTTTGGTGCCACAGTTTTGACCCCAAAATTAGTTCTTCTTTATAAATATGGTAGAATTCAACAGTCAAGTCATCTTGTCCTGAGCTTCTTTTGGGGGGGGGGGGGCGCGGGAGAGGGTCTTGGGTCTTCTTGCCCCTCCACCCCTTTCCTGTTAGTTGGCTCAATGGTTTACTAATTTTATTTTTTCAAAAAACCAGCAATTTATTTCACTGATGTTTTTGTATCTTTTTCTTAAATTTACATTTTGTTTATTCTCTAATTCTTATTATTTTTTTCTTCCTACTAATTTTTTGTTTGTTTTGTTCTTGATTTTCTAGTTTCTTGAGAGTCATGCCTATATCATTTTTTTGATGCCACTCCAATTTCTTGATAGAAGCAATGTTGCTATAAACTTCCTTACATTACTTTGGCTGAATCCCTTAAGTTTTGGTTGATCATTTTTTCATCTTCATTCATTTCTAGGAATGTTTTCATTTCCTTTTTGATTTCTTCTGTGACCCACTGTTCATTCAGGAGCATATTGTTCAGTCTACCTGTTTTCATGTGTTTTCTAGAGTTTCTTTACTTGTTAATTTCCAGCTTCATTCCATAGTTGTCAGAAAAGATACATGGTACAGTTTCAATTATTATTATTTTTTAATTTGTTGAGACTTATTTTATGGTCTAGCATGTGGTCTATCTTAGAGAAAGTTCTGTGCATTGATGGAAAGAATGTATATTCTGCAGCTGTGGGATGAAGTATTCTGTAGATATCAATCAGATCCATTTGGTCAGTAGTATTGATTATATTGCTTATTTCTTTGTTGGATTTTTGTCTAGTTGATCTGTCCATTAGTGAGAGAGGATGTTGAAGCCCACCCTTATTTTTGTATTGGGGAATATGTCTCCTTTAGGTCCATTAACATTTCTTTTACATAGCCTATTGACCTAGTTATTCAGTGCATATACATTTTCTATAGTTACATCTTTCTCTTGAATTGATCTTTAATCTTGTCTGATTAGGATGGATACTCCTTGTTTTTCATTGTTATTTGTTTGGAATATTTTTCCGTAATTTAAAAAAAAAATTATTTATTTATCTGGAAGTCAGAGTTACACAGAGAGAGGAGAGGCAGAGAGAGGGAGAGGTCTTCTATCCACTGGTTCACTTCCTAATTGGTCACAACGGCTAGAGCTGAGCTGATCTGAAGCCAGGAGCCAGGAACTTCTTCCAGGTCTCCCACATGGATACAGGGGCCCAAGGACTTGGGCCATCTTCTACTGCTTTCCCAGGCCATAGCAGAGAGCTGGATCAGAAGTGGAGCAACTGGGACTTGAACCAGCACCCGTGTGGGATGCCAGCACTGCAGTCGGCAGCTTTACCTACTATGCCATAATGCCAGCCCCATAATTTTACTTGAATCTGTGTGTATCTTTGTTGGTGAGGTGTGTTTCTTGTATGGAACGTGTAGATGGGTCTTATTTTTTAATCTATTCAGGCAGTCTGTACCTTTTTATTGGGGAATTTAGGCCATTTACATTGAGCATTATTATTGATAAGTAATGACTTGGTCCTACCATTTTTCTTTAAATATTCCTGTTGTTTATTTAGAATTTCTTTTGTACTTTAACTAGGAGGTTTTCTGCCTTCACATTCTGCTATGATGCTGATAATCTTTCCGTTTCTGTCTGGAACACATACTTATGTATTGTTTATAAGGCAGGACAGGTGGTGAAAAATTTGTTTTTTGGAGGTCTTTATTTCGCCTTCATTTTTAAGTGAGAGCCTCACTGAATTCAATAAATACTGATTATTCCCCTGGCTGTTTTAACCTGAAGTCTGTGGTTTGGTGCTCCAAAGAGGCGAGAAGCTTCCTTCCATGGACAAAGAGCTTCCTACTGCTCTGGGTTTTATCACTCATTAAAACTCGAAGAGGCCGGCACCATGGCTCACTAGGTTAATCCTCTGCCTGCAGCGCCAGCACACCGGGTTCTAGTCCCATTTGGGGCGCCGGATTCTGTCCTGGTTGCTCCTCTTCCAGTCCAGCTCTCTGCTGTGGCCCGGGAGTGCAGTGGAGGATGGCCCAAGTGCTTGGGCCCTGCACCCTCATGGGAGACTAGGAGAAGCACCTGGCTCCTGGCTTCGGATAGGCACGGTGTGCCGGCTGCAGCATGCCCACTGTAGCGGCCATTGTGGGGTAAACCAACAGACAAAGGAAGACCTTTCTCTCTGTCTCTCTCTCTCACTATCCACTCTGTCAAACAAAAACAGAAACAAACAAACAAAAAAACTGGAAGAATACATTTTTCGCTGTTCAGAGTTTAGCTTAAAACCAGGTTCTTTTGTTGAACATTTATTCCCTATTCATATATTACAGCAGCACTGACATTTTCATTTTTTTGAGGTTCATGTAGAAATAGTGGTACTCTTATTGATAAGCTACAGAAAGAATAATGTATTCTTGTTTTGCAATTAAAAAATTTAAAGGTTTTTATTATTTACTTGAAAGGCAGAGAGATAGTGAGCGAGCAAGTGAGCGAGTGATATAGATAAAGATCTTCCATCTGTTGCTTTACTTCCCAAGTAGCTGCAGCATCTGCAGCTGGGTCAGATCAAAGCCAGGAGGCAGGCACTTCATCCAAGTTTCCTACGTGGGTATAGGAGCCCAAGGACGAGGGTCACCTTCTGCTGCTTTCCTAGCCACATTAACATGGAGCTGGATCAGAACTGGGGCAGCCAGGTCTTCAACCAGTGCCCATATGAAATGCTTGTGTCACACATGGAGGTTTAACCTACTATGCCACAACACTGGCTCCTAATTTTTGTTTATATTTAACAGTTGTATTTGAAAAGCAGAGAAACAGAGAAATGCTCTGTTTGCTGGTTTACTTTCCCAAATGATCAACAACAGCCAGGATGGGGTAGGCTGAAGCCAGGGTACTGGAGCTAAATCTGGGTCTCCCATGTGGATGGCAGGGACCCAAGAACCTGAGCCATAATTTGCTGCCTCCCACAGTGTTAAATATCAGGAAGCTGCATGGGAAGCAGAGGCAGGACTGGAACACAGGCCTTGCAAGATGATTTGCAGATGTCCCAGGTACTTTATCCAAGTTTCCCAAGTGGGTATAGGAGCCTGAGGACTTGGACCATCCTCTGCTATTTTCCCAGGCACATTAGCAGGGAGCTGGATTGCAAGTGGAGCAGCTGAGACTTGTACCAGCACCCATGTGAGATGTAGGCATTGAAGGCTGGGGCTTTAACCTGCTGTGCCAGAGTGCAGCCCCCCAGAGGCACCTTAACTGCTATACAAAATTCCTGCCCTTGTTCATTCTTTTGTTTTTTTCTCTGTTTGCTCTTATTTTTTTTAATCCATTTGACCATTTCCACATGTTTTCTTAAGTCTGTCTAAAAAAAATGAATTAACACAAAGGTTCTTCACAAGTTCAAAGAAAAATGGAAATAAGATACATTTTTGTGCAATAAATTTGAAATCATTCATGATTTTTTAATAATTTGTATTTTCCATGAACAATTTGAAGACTCCCTCATGTACTTGGTTTTGTGGTAATTTTTGGAGCCTTAAAGGGAAAAATTATGTCTGTTGCTTTGGGGATTCACTTTAGCTAGAGGGTGGTGGAAAACATAGACACAGAATAAATAAATTAAACTTTTTTAGTTTTTAAATAGAAAATGCACAGGCTTTTGACTTTCATGGTCTGCAGTATGGAGCGGTTTGTAATTTTCTGGAAGACGGCCATGTAGGAGCACTTTGCTTACCTGGTAGTGTGTTCAGCCAACTGCCCAGCAATCTCATCTGTGCATTGCTTGACTATTTTCTTTGTCATTTCCTCAATGGTTCCTCTCATATGTGATAGAAGCTTTATATGGAGAAAATGACCACACACCAAAAGCTAAGGATGGAAGAAAAGAGGGGAAAAGTGGTCTTAGGCAGAGCAGAGAGATTTTGCATAAAGGAAGTCTTTAATTTGTTGGCAGCTCCTTTATGACCTCAAGGAGTCATATATTTTTCTATACCAAATCAAAAACAAGTGATTTGTGACCTGTTCTTATTCCATTCACCATAAACATTTTTCAGAAGCTGTTTTTGTTATCAAAGCAGAAGTGAATGACATAGATGGGACAATCACCTAGTGGTTATGCAGTCCTAAGTACTTTGCTAACATGTTTTAAATATATGATCTTATTTCTTCTGTAAACAGTCCTAATAATAATAATTCCTAGTGTTAGCTTCATTTACAGGTGAGAAACTTGAGGGTCAAAGGTTTATTAGTTTGCCCAGCATTAAACAGAAGTGCTTTTTGTGGAGTTGGCATTTAGGTATTGGCCCCTGCAGTTTGGGTGGTGTTGCCTCCCCACTTCCTGAGTGCTCTCAGATCTAGAGGTTCAGTTAGTGAACGTCTAAGGTCTAAAGCAGGATCTGAGTGCTTTTTGCTGCGGGACAGTTCTGTGTGTCCCTGGCCTCTACACTCCATGTACCAGTAGCAGTCCCCAGTTGTAAACACTTGGAATGTGTCTAGACTTTGCCACGTATTGTTGGGGGCAAAATGTCCCTGGGTGTAGAACCACTGTAATTACCGAAGTTGGATTTTGTGCTTTGATATACTGAGAAGGAAAGAAACCTTGGTGAACTCTGCTTGGGGTGAGTAGAAGTGTCACCGACATGGTACTACCCAGGGCGCCCTTCCTGCCTGGAGTTAGCCATCTGCAGAGTCAGAGGGCCCAGGCTCCACGGCCAACTTCATGTCTCATGCTTCAAGCTGAAGATATCCCCAAACTGCCCTCAGGTTCAACAGTGTGCTGAAAGGATTTGCAATAATCAATGGATGCTGTTACACCCATGGTTATGACTTATTGCAGAGAAAAGATACAAGTTAAAATCAGACAAATGAAGAGACACATAAGGCAGAGAGAGTTGGGGAGGAAGTTCTGCTGTACTTTCCGTGTGGGGTCAGGTGTGTTCCTCTCCTGGCACTGATGTGGGATAGCACCTGCATGGTTTTCCAACTAAGGAAGCTCACCGAGTCTCAGTGATCAGGGTGTTTACTGCGGTTCCACTCTGTTACTGATTGAGTCATTGCCCGTGTGGATGATCTCAGTCTCTGTTCACCCAGAACTTCTACCCTAAATTACTTGATTGGTTTTTATGGTATCCCGAGCCTCTAGCCTACGGCAATTGGATGTGGCATGTCCCTAGCAGTTTCTCACCTTAAACAAAGACATTCTCATGAGGTATGACTTACAGATCACCTCTTCAGAAGTTGAGAGCAAAGACCTGACCTGATGAGTTTCTCCAAGCCCAACTGTCCACTACCCAAGTCTTAATCTGTTTCAGCACCAGTTCTAAATTCAAATGTCATGTAAAGCAGCCATGAATGGAACTGTAAGATTCGTCCTGGGGCACAATTATTCTCTAGCTGTGAACCCATGAGATCAAGATGGATAGAAGAAATAGTTTCCAAGCTAGTATCTGAAACCTAGCAGTACAAACCCCACCGGATTTTAATGCTGAATAATAAATAATAATAATAGTAGTAATAGACTTTAATCCTGTGGACCCATCAAGACCAAAGTCCAACTCCTGGGCCCTCTTGGGCAGCCGCTGTACCTCTGAAGCTTTGTGTCACAAGACTCCTTATAAGAGTAAATGTGGTTAGATCTACATCCAAGAGAGAGAGGTGCTCAGTCCTGCTTGACTGATCTTCATAGGCTTGCAAGTTACCGACTAGGTAGGCAGATGGGCATTACACAAACACTTGTAACAAACTCATAGTTAAGTCCATTAGTGGTAGAAAGATTATGTTCCAGGGATCTTGCAGTTTTGAGCTGCAGTGTCCTCAGGGATAAGATGATTGTTGCTATCCTATTTTATAAGCAGTTATCGAGTTAATGCATTGTGAAATGAGAGCGTTAATGCATTTGCCTTAGTTAAACAGAAGGATTTTGGGTTCCAGATATAAAAGGGTTGAGGATATGACTGAGAAGCTCAGCAGTGTGAATATCTCTCCTACATCTGTTTTTAATACTGTTTTGTTTTTAAAGATGTATTTATTTATTTGAAAGGCAGAGTTGCAAAGGCATAGGCAGAGAGAGAAATCTTCCATTATGGTTCACTCCCCAAATGACCACAACAGCTGGAGCTGCACCAGACTGAAGCCAGGAGCCTGGAGCTTGTTCTGAGTTTCCCATGTGTGTGCAGGGGCCCAAGAACTTGGGCCATCTTCTATTTTCTTTCCCAGGCCATAAGAGAGAGCTGGATCACTAAGTGGTGCAGCCGAGACTCAAAGTGGCAGCCACCCATATGGGGTGCCGGCACTGCAGGCAATGGCTTTCCCTGCTGTGCCACAGCTACCCACCAGCCCCAATACATTTTTTTTAAAAGATTTCATTTATTTATTTGAGAGGTAAAGTTACAGACAGAGAGAGGAGAGACATAGAGGAAGGTCTTCCATCTGCTGGTTCACTCCCCTAATGGCTACAATGGCCGGAGCTGAGCCGATCTGAAGCTAGGAGCTAGGAGCTTCTTCTGGGTCTCCCACAGAGGTTCAGGGGCCCAAGCACATGGGCCATCTTCTACTGCTTTCCCAGGCCGTAGCAGAGAGCTGGATTGGAAGAGGAGCAGCTTAGACTAGAACCGGTACCCATATGTGATGCCAGCGCCACAGGTGGAGGGTTAACGTACTGTGCCACAGCACCAGCCTCCCCAATACAATTTTAATTGTAATAAAAATCTGGTTTAAGAATTATTTCTTACATAGTTCTAAATCTGTTCTTAGAACTTTGAGTGCTTATTTTTTAAAAGCTTATTGCTTTGGGAAGAATGGGCAAGACAATTTACACTTTGTGTTCAGGAAATATTTCTGGCTCTTTTAAAAAAGAGAAGTCATTTAAGTTTTCTGTGAGACCAGGGTGGAAAACATTCATTTTTCTCACATTTCATCTTATTTCTCTCTGTGTGTGTGTGTGTGTTGCTGTGGAATCTCAGTCTTACATAGGATCAAAGACTTGCATTACTTTTTAGTCTTTTATTTATTTTCCATCCTTTCTTTACATGGCTACTTTAAAATCGTTTTGATGCTTTCTCTTGGGAGTTGTAGGCACGTGGCCTGTACCAGTTGGTTGAAAGCCATGCCCTTCACCCGTTTTGACTTAAGGGACTCTCACTGAGCGTATTTCTTCGGTAGCCGAAATTGTCTTCTCGTTAGCACATTCAAGTCCAGCAGTGACTTGTCTACAATCCTAACAAATTCAGTAACTCTTCTTACTGGGGTTCTTTTGCTGTTGTGGTCCCTGTTGTGCACAGCAGAGGTGATTCAAGTCCAGTCTGCCAGGTGCCCTGGTTTTACGTTTTGGTGGAGCTTAATTTGTACAACTCTTTTTGGGAGAGCTGACCACAGCACATCTTTATCCTTTGCTGAAATGACTATAAGAGTTGTACTGTCTTTTCTGTGTTTTCCTAGTTCCCTACAGTTAACATTCTAGAGCAAAAATTTCTGAAAACATTTTCACGAAAATCATTTTTTACCTAAATAAAGGAGATAGCTTATGCTTGAGAATACAGAATCTTTTTTTTTTGAGATTTTTATTTATTTATTTGAAAGGTAGATTTACAGAGAGAGGGAAATACAGAGAGAAAGGTCTTCCATCCACTGGTTCACCCCCCAGATGGCCACAACAGCCAGAGCTGAGCCTTTCTGAAGCTAGGAACCAGGAGCTTCTTCTGGTTCTCCTTGGGCCATCTTCTGCTGCTTTCCCAGACCATACCAGAGAGCTGGATCAGAAGAGGAGTAACTGGGACACAAACTGGCACCCATATAGGATGCTGGTGTCTCACGTGGACACAGCACTGGTCCCAAGAATGCAGAATCTTTTAATCAAACATTGTCTTTGTTTTACTATGGTTCACCTGTGAAAGGTCAACTTTAGGTTCTTCAGGTGCAGAAAATATTGGGAAAAAAAAGCTGATGATTATTATGCAAGGCATGGACAGACAGACATTTGGAATGGGTGGTATTTCTCTGGTGGAGTTTGATTAACCACTTTACAAATAGAATACACTACAAAGAGTAAGGATTTGTTTTGTGGAAGTAGGAATGAAAACTGACTTGAATATAAAGTTTGCTCAAGTGTTTTCAAATTCCCATTGTCTTTTGGACTTTAAACTCCTGATGTAGTTCTGCAATGTTTGCTTATATTTAAAAGTGTCTTATTCAATTCCATTGATATTTTTCTTCCTTTTCGAAGAACAGTAAATGCACTGAAGTTATGGGGTATAAAAATGTAGAATGGAAGAAATTCATAATTATGGAGGTTCCCATTAATCTTTAATGTCCTCACTAATTAAACTTTTTATTTTTTTCACTGAAGAGAAACATGGTGACTTACCTTTACTTCCTGAAATTTATTAAAAATAAGGAACGCTTGTTAGTGGAAGATAGTAGAAGAGTTTTTACTTTGAAAAATCCACCATAAAATTGGCTTACATATTATACTTTTTACATTAGGAAAAAAGGCACACATTATTTTCAGAATTTCTAAAAATAGCATATGATCGTAGAAAAAGTTAAAACCGAGGGAATTAGAAAGAAGAAAATGAAACTCACATGTTTGTTCTAGAGACATAATTATTTAAAGGGCTGGTATTACAGTGTAGTGGATTAAGCTGCTGCTTACAATGCTGGCATCCTATATCAGCTGCTCTGCTTCTGATCTGACTTCCTGTTAATGCTCCTGGGAAGGCAGTGGAACATGGTTCAAGTAGTTAGGCCCCTGCTACTAACGCGGGAGACCCAGATGGAAGCCCTGGCTCCGGGATTTGACCTGGCTCAGCCCTGACTGTTGTGGCCATTATGGAAGTGAACCAGCAGATGGAAGATTTTTCTCTCTGTTTTTCTCTCTCCCTCTCCCTGTCACTCTGCCTTTCAAATAATAAATAAATTTTAAAAAATAATCTATCTCCTTTAAGTCATTTTCCTTTTTGGAAGTATATATGTATTTGTAACTGTTTTCATATAGATTTATTTCACAAAATTGAGACTGTAGTTTATGTACTGTTGTGTTTTTCCCTTTTTACAATAATATTGTCTGTAAGAATTTCCTTATGTTTTTAAATGCCCCCTCAAGTATAATTATAGTGATTGTATTAAAGACTGTCATTGGATGAGTTAAAATTTATTTAATCATTTTTCTCCTGTAGGATTTTTAGGTTGATTCCACCGTTCTAAACTTTACAACCTGCAAAGTAAAGGCATAATTTTATAAGGTCAGAGACACCCAAGACTGTCACGTTGAGAACCAAGAGTTTCATCAGAAAGACTCATCAGCTGCCTGATGCTTGAGGCTCTTGCTGCAAATGCTTGACCTTGAATGCAGAGCCCTGTCCTCAGTGGAAAGCTGTGTGATTCCTTCCACGTGCTGCACTCTCTCTGACTGATTGATGCAGGCCCTCGCCCAGAATGTGGCCCAGGAAATCAGAGATAAGAGGAGGAATAAATGTTCAGATGCTAGGCAGCTGAGATGAACAGGGATCTTGGAACGTTTCTGATCTGAGCTGTGAATATACTTTGTGGAACATTGCAGTCTCTTGATTGACAGATGCCTTGTGGTGCTCGCTCTGTGCTTTGTCACAGATGAGGTCAGCAGATTGGTATTGAGTGGCTCCCGTAAGCCAGGGCCTGAGGCGAGTGCCAGTGAGATGTCGCGGCGACCACACAGGTTACAGAGGGAAGCCAGTCACTCTAGTGCAGTGTGATAGGCACAGTAGTGGGAATTTGGGTAAATGATGCTGGGCAGAGAAGGTTCACAGGCTTCAACTGCAGAGCCAGCGAGGCTTGTCCAAGACAGTGGCATTTCTCAGGCTGACAGATCACAAAGGGTGCTTGTATGCCAGTGTCAAGTGGTGTGGGCAGCAGTCAGGGACAGGTGAAATGTGCCACTTTGTTTTTAAGTGTGGTGCATTTGTAATTTTTAAAAGGTAGTAATGGGTTATATAGTTGGGGTAAGACTGAAATTGTAAGACTGTACCCAGATACCCCCTGTAATGTGTGTCCTGTAATGTTAACAGTACATCTACTAAAAAGAAAGCTACACTGTGTTCAGGAGAGTTTCTGTTCCTGCTTACTGTTTGTAAGTCAGGAACTATATGGAGTACATACGACTGTATCAAATAGGTGGTGAAATTCTGTGTGGAATGACTTCTACCCCCTAGACAGAAGTCCAGTGAAAGCAAAGACCTTATTTATTTTATGTACTTCCAAATCCCTAGCCTCTATCACAGTGACTGGTACATAACTTGTATTTAACAAGTGTATTCATGCCTAAATTCTATTAATATAATGTTTGACTCTGTTGGGTACCAGAGAAGCACTCAACCCCTGGTTCATTCTCTCTCTCTCTCTTGATCATGCTCAGCTGTGGAGTCCTGCAGTGAGCAGGGCATTAATGCCATCTTGTTGTTCACCACGATCCTCAGCTAGATGGAAAGTTCAATCAGCTGCTACATCCGCATTACTGCTATAAGCCACACCCACCATAGGGGGGTCCCATGGCAGGCCTATCCATGGGTCCCCACATCTTCCATCTGCTGGTTCACTCCCCAGATGGTCGCAACAGCTGGGGCTGGGCCAGGATGAAGCCAGAAACCAGGATCTTCTTTGGGTTTTCCCACGTGGGTGCAGGGGCCCAAACACGTGGGCATCCTCCACTGCCTTCCCAGGAGTGTGAGTAGGGAGCTGAATCGGAAGTGGAGCAGCCAGGATTTCAACTGGTACCCATATGGGATGCGGGCACCCCAGGCTGAGGCTTACTTAACTTTATACACGACAGCACCCATCCCTCAATCCCTGGTTTCCAGATACCACACTTTGGAAACCCTATGTATGTTTCATTTTTTTTTAAATTTTTTATAATGCTTTTATTTGAAGAATATAAATTTCCAAAATACAGCTTATAGATTACAATGGCTTCCCCCCCCATAACTTCCCTCCCACCCGCAACCCTCCCCTTTCCCACTCCCTCTCCCCTTGTGTTCACATCAAGGTTCATTTTCAATTCTCTTTATATACAGAAGATCAGTTTAGTATATATTAAGTAAAGATTTCAACAGTTTGCCCTCACATAGCAACACAAAGTGAAAAATACTGTTGGAGTACTAGTTATAGTATTAATTCACAATGTATAGCACATTAAGGACAGAGATTCTACATGATATATTTTTTAAAATTGATTAATTTTCTATGCAATTTCCAATTTAACACCAAGATTTTTTTTCATTTTTAATTATATTTATATACAGAAGATTGATTCAGTATATACTAAGTAAAGATTTCATCAGTTTGCACCCACACAGAAACACAAAGTGTAAAAATACTGTTTCAGTACTAGTTATAACATTACTTCACATTGGACAACACATTAAGGACAGATCCCACATGAGACGTAAGTACACAGTGTCTCCTGATATTGATTTAACAATTTGACACTCTTGTTTATGGCGTCAGGAATCTCCCTAGGCTCTAGTCATGAGTTGCCGAGGCTATGGAAGTCTTTAGGGTTTGCTGACTTCAATCTTATTCCGACAGGGTCATAGTCAAAGTGGAGGTTCTCTCCTCCCTTCAGAGAAAGGTACCTCCTTCTTTGATGGCCCCATTCGTTCCACTGGGATCTCACTCGCAGAGATCTTTCATTTAGGTCTTCTTTTTTTTTGCCACAGTGTCTTGGCTTTCCATGCATAAAATATTCTCATGGGCTCTTGAGCCAGATCTAAATGCCTTACGGGATGATTCTGAGGCCAGAGTGCTATTTAGGACATCTGCCATTCTATGAGTCTGCTGTGTATCTCGCTTCCCATGTTGGATCATTCTCTCGCTTTTTGATTCTATCAGTTGAAGTGAAATGGACACTATGAGAAACAGTTACTTGATCAGCTCTTGTGCTGACTATTGTTGTACAATGTAATACTTTATCCATTTTAGTTTTTTTATTCTAGTAATATTGGTTGAACTCTGTAATTAACAAACAATTATTCTTAGGTGTTTAAATTTTAACTGAAAAGTGATCCCTGTGAAATATAAGAGTGGGAATAAGAGAGGGAGGAGATGTACAATTTGGGACATGCTCAATCGGAACTGCCCCAAATGATGGAGTTAGAATTGTGCCAGGGGATTCCAATACAATCCCATCAAGGTGGCATGTACCAAGGCCACCTCACTAGTCCAAGTGATCAATTTCAGTTCACAATTGATCACACTGATAGGTCTAAGAGTCAAAGGGATCATACAAACAAGACTAGTTTCATTTTGTTTTTTAAGAGTAATAAATGTAGTATTAGGATACAAGATTCATTTTGTTTGGAAGGAAGGAAAAGTTTATTTAAGATTACAAAAAGGATATGCTAATCTCGATTATTAAAAGAAATGACTCCATTTTTGTACTGTGGGTTGAGAATTTCTAGCTCTGTGTAGGTTCTACAATGGTGATAACTAAGACAAGGATGCAGAAATCTGTGGGAGAGGATTTCACTTAGTGGCCCCTGTCCATTACAGCAGATAGAGACGGCAACCACGGGCCTTGGTTTCTTCTGTTTCGCTATGTAGCTTTGCCACACGGACATTTCATTCCCGGCTTCGGCAGAGTGCTTCGTAGGGTGCTGGAAATATAAATCAGGTTCAAATATGAAGTAAAAATTGGAGTGAGCTCTAGCAGGGAGAAAAAACTAGGGGGAGCCTAGGAAGCGAGTCAGCTCCACAAAGCCTGTACTGAGATAGACGCTGGTGAGGCCAAGTTCCAAGGGCAGAGCTGTGCGGCACATGGGGACTGCTTGTTTGCAGTGCTGACAACAGCCTGCCCTGGGTTCAGAGAGAGAGTGCGGCAGAAGGGTCAGATCACCAAATTATAGTAGCTGTGGCAGATGCACTTGATTTTCTAGAAGGAAAACATAATACATTTGAGGTGTTTCTCTTTCATTGTTCTTCCCCCTTTATTCCCTTAATTAGCAACTCAGAGCTTCAGGGACAACCAGTCTTTTTCTTCTTTTCTTGTATCTGGTAATAGTTCAAATGCGTTTCCTCATGGACTTCAGGGAGGCCCAGTCAGCGTCTTGTCCATTTCCTCTGTTCCTTGCCATTTCCCACTCAACAGTGTCTTGGGGATCTGTCTGTAGGTAGCTTCTTCATTCTTCTCATGCAGTTCAAAGTATTCCAGCTTGAGGATGTCCCTTGATGACTGAAGCATCCTTGGTGGCCTTGTTTTCCCACTGTTCTTCTTCAAAGCACAGCAGTGTTAATGCAGAGGTGACCATGGCCTTGAAACTCAAGGAAGAAGCAACAGTGGAGCTCTGTGAGTGGTCTTGCTTGAAGCCAGAACAGGAGGCTGGGTTCTCCTTAAGACGTCACCTCTGCGTCACTGTTCACAGCAGTTTGGATTCCAGAAACTGCTCTTAGACAGTGACCTCTGACCCTGACTTTGTGAATCCACAGTGTTTTCAGGTCAGTTTTTGTGGCATTGTGAATTTTTCAGAGACTGCACTTAACAAAATTCGTTGCCTGCATAATAAAATCTAAATAATTTGTAATGTAATTTATATTAAACATGTGAACACTTTATCAACTAAACTAAATGCACAGTGGTTAAATACTGCTTGGGATGCCTGCATCCATCTGAGTGCTTGTGTTTGAGTCCTGGCTCCACTTCTGATTCCAGTTGCCTGCTACTGTGTACCCTAGGGGGGAGCAGGGGATGACTCAGGTACTTGAATCTGTGTCACTCATATGTGGAGACCCCGGTGGAGTTCAGGGCTGCAGGTTTTGACCTGGCCCAGCCCTGGCTGCTCTGGAAAGTTGAGGATTAAACCAGAGGATTAAAAATCTCTCTCTCTGTCTCTTTCTGTCTTGCTCATTCACTCCTCTCTCTCTCTCTCTCTTTCTGCTTTTCAAAAAAGTAAACATTTGAAAAATAATGAGATGCAAAGAATGTAATTATACATTATAGAAATTATAGTATAGAAATATTAAACTTTACATATGTATACACATACAGCCCACTAATGTTTTTGTGGCTTTCTGGCCTTATTAATTATAATAGTAATAGCAGTATTAGAATATTCCACCTTCTAAGCATTTACTGTGTACAAGTGTTGTGTGGGGATTTTCAAAAACTTCGTGGAACATGGGTAATATGAAAAGACTATGCATGCATTTCAAGATACTGTGAATCAAAATCTTTTATATCTTTTTTCGCACAAATTTTTTGAAGTACCTACACATTAGGGCAGTTAATAAAGGTCAGGCCATTTTAATTCTTTAGCAAGGGTGACAAGGAAATTGGTGTTGAGTAAGTTTCTGTGATTTGTTGTGATGTTGATCATTAATCATCATACTATTGTTTTACTACATATAATTCGAGGGATGCCTTACCAGCTGGGGCCTGCATTGGGAAACTTGGGCTCTTAGGGTACATTTAAATTAGAGCCACAATGAAGGATTACAACCATGACTGAGGCATACGTGGAGAGGAGTTTACACTGGAAATCGTCATGCCCTCCTTGCCTCCTTTAGGAGTAGCTGGGATGGCTTTGAATGTCTTCATCGTCTCCCTGCGCTGCAAGTGTTTCTCTCAGCAGAAAAGAGACCAGAACCTTGGTATAACCCATTCTAAGTCTGGCCAAGCCTTTGGGTCAACTTTGTGATAGCGAGGCCTCCTGAAAGACTGGGGAGTCAAGAGGCAACCTTTGCAGATGCGATATTGGGCTTTTTAAACCTTTATCTGTCATGTCCTGTGATCACAGACACTGGATTTATTTAGCTCTTTGCCTCCATGTGTATCATGTGTGTAATTACCTGCAGTGTAAACTGATATGGACAAGAGAACAGAAAGGGTAAAAGGGTAAAACAGACATGGTAAGCTTAGCTGTTTAATTTCACTAGGATTTGGAATATACGCTGCTGAAAAGTGAAACTCTTCAAAAAATTTCTTGAGTCATTTTCTTTTTTCTTTTTCTTTTTTTTTTTTTTTTAAGAATTATTTGAAAGACAGAGTTACACAGAGAGGTAGAGACAGAGAGAGAGAGGTCTTCCATCCGCTGGTTCACTTCCCAGATGGGCACAACAGCTGGAGCTGTGCCGTTCTGAAGCCAGGAGCCAGGAGCCTCTTCCAGGTCTCCCATGTGGATGCAAGGACTTGGGCCATTTTGCATTGCCTTCCCAGGTTATAGCAGAGAGCTGGATTGGAAGAGGAGCAGCCGGGACCAGAACCAACGCCCATATGGGATGCCAGCGCTTCAGGCCAGGGCCCTAACCCACTGTGCTACATTTTCATGGAGGAAAAGGGATGGAGAGGAAGGAAGAAAGGAGCAGTCCAGAGGGAATAATTGAACCATCAATGAATGTTGAGAAGGGAAGTGTTTGGCCAAACGTTTGTGATTCCAAATATTTATTTTTGCTGCAATATGAAGATACACTTTAATCTCCCAGCTCATTTTTGTTTGCATGGTTATTTAGCGAAGCAGGTAGGATGCAGCTGCTGAGCTGTGTGTTATTCTTTTGCCATACGAGAGTGTTTTTTTTTTTTTATGGTTGTTGAGGACTTTAATATTTGCCCAACGTGAAATGCCACATATAATGTTGTCTTAATGTTGGCAGTGTTTAATTGAAAATTAATGCAAGAAAGCAAAATATATTAAAGAACCCACTTCATTTTCTTGGTGTTCATCAGTGTCCACAGGCATGGGAAGATATAACTGTAGTGTTTAATGTTCATTAACTCTTTACTACAGAAAGATAACAATACACGCAGACTTATTACAGTACTTCTGCTTAGTGAAGTTTGAAGGAATCACTAAAACAAGATGGAAATAACTTCTGGAAGTGCAACAAACCCAATATAACACTAATTAGTGAGAGGGTGATGTTGCTCCTTGTAGAAGGAAATACTGGTTATAAAAGAGGATTCTGTTTTTTATAATTTTATTTGAGAGGCAGATGACAGAGAGAGGCAGAGACAGAGACAGTGGGAGAGTGGGAGTGGGGGCATTCCCATTCACTAGGCTATTCCCAAATGCCTCCAATAGCTACAGGTGTGTGCTAGGGTGAACCTGAAGGCTGGGAACTGAATCCAAGTCTTGCACGTGGGTGGTGGGGGCTCAGCTACTTGAGTCATCACTGCTGCCTCCGAAGTCTGAAGTCAGAGGCAGGCATCAGACTCAGGTAGTTGCATATGGAATGCAGGCATCTTGACCAGTGTCTTAAATGCCAGGCTAAACACCCGCCTCCTCTCCCCAACAAAGGATTCTTGTTCTCTAAGCATCTTAGAAGGTCAGAAACCCAACTTTCCAGATAAGCGAAATGCACAACTGTGTTAATATTAACTCACTGACTTTGTTTGTTGTGCTGATTTTATGTCCATTATGAGTGTGGGTAGGTGGGTTAAGGAAAGAAATGAAGCTGAGGGTGGCTTGTCTGTTTTAGTAGGTCACTGCAACCCAGCACATCTCAGACCCAACTTAAACCTTCCCCATTTTGCTGTCCTCATTCCTGGGCTGTGGAAAGGGAGCCCTTGTATGAAGACCTGTGTATGTAGGAGTTACTGGGCCAAGGCACCAGAGAATCACCCACGGTGGTTCTGCACTCCCTGAGATTGAGTATACCCTCGGGGCTGGTGGCATGGCAAGGAGCACCATGTGAGTATTGCACACAAGCCTGTAGCCTCAAGCCTGTGTATTGTTGTTGTACTTGGATTATGTGGTTTAACCCTCTCCACAGTATGTGAGGAGGTGCTGCTACTGCCCTGGTGGTTTGGGAGAAGAAATTCAGCTGAGAACTATCTCCTGCCCAGGGTCACAGAGTCCGTGTTTGAACTCAGATCTGAAGTTCTTTACTGTGTGATGGGAACTGTTTGCATTTCCTAGTATGGTCACAATCGAGGCGGCTGAAACAGTAAGACAGGTACTGTCTAGTGCGTCTGGAGGCTCGAAGTCCAAGATTAATGTGCTGGCAGTGTTGGTCCCTTGAGGGCTGTGAGAGAGGATGGGTTCTCTGCTGTCCTAGCCTCAGGCTGGTTTTGGGCCATCCTTGGCCTTCCTTGGTGTGCAGAAGCATCACCTGATCTCTTAGTTCATTTTCTGTTCTAGCTGAGTGCTTTGTCCAAATTTCCCTGTTTTATAACCATGCTGGAATAAGACCCACCCTAATGACTTTGTTTTAAGCAATTGTATCTTCAGTAACTCTATCTTCAAATGAGGTCACATTCTTTATTACTGGGGATTAGTATTTCAGCATATGAATGGTGAGAGGCCTGATTTGGCTCCTAACAATGACTCAGTGTTTTTCTTGAAGCTATTACCTCTGTGTGTGTGTGTGTGTGTGTGTGTGTGTGTGTATGTGTATGCATGCATGAAGGCACTTCAAAAAGCGCATGGAAACTAGAATTAAAATGTACATTTATTTTGATGCAAGTAATCTTAAAATCCATGAACTTTTAAAAAAACCTCTTGTATACATGGATTTCAAATTTTTTTGACACAAATATATTTTATCCATTTACATCAGTTTTTAAGTGCTCTTAGGTGTATTTTGTAGGAATGTATATTTTTAGAACAGTTTCAGGCTAGCAGCAAAATTGGGAGGTACAGAGAATGCCCTTATGTCTCCTGCCCTCACCATGCAGAGCCTTATCAACCCTCGCCACCCTATGATCCCAGTGATGCACTTGTTAACAGCTGATGAATCTGCATTGGCAGGTCACTACCATCCCAGGTCCATGTATATGTTAGGTGTTATCCATCCTGTGGGTTAGGAGAAACATGTAATGGCCTGGATCCACCCAGACCATCTCATCCAGAGTATTCTCACTGCTGAAACAATGGGCTATGCCACTATTTTTATTATTGACTTTCTTGAGGTTGATTTCCCTTAGTTTTACCTCTGATGAGCTTTTTGTTTTTAGTTTTTATTTATTTATTTTGTTTGAAATGGAATGAGGAACAGAGCCAAGACTCAAACCCAGGCATACTCCATGTGGGATGTGAGCCTCCCTAGTCCATTGTCCTAAGTGCTAAACCACTCACTTACCCCTATTTCTTCATTTTTTTTTCCTAAGAGAAAAGCATGTAGGTGTCTCCCCTACCCCCATTCATACTAGAATCTGAAGAGCGTCCAGCCTCTTGCTCCTCCCCATCGCGGTTCCTTCAGCTAACACATGTTAGCTGGAGAGAATTTCATCACAAAATATGACATGGTGAGATGTCATCATGTTTTTATCAGAGCACTTGAGGTATTTTTTTAAGAATAAATCTATAGCACAAAATTAATTGGTGTGACATAAAAATTAAAGTTTATAGTTGAAAATTTTAAGAGACATAATAAAATCAAGGGTTTTTATAGGTCACACTGCTTATATCAAATAGAGTCTTGATGGTTTTGATTTTTTTTAGGACTTATTTATTTGAAAAGCAGAGTTACAGAGAAAAAAAGAGAGATCTTCTGTTCGTTGGTTCACTCCTGAAATGGCCGCATTGGCCAGGCCAAAGTCAGGAACCTGGAATTCCATCTAGATCTTCCATGTAGATGCCAGGGACCCAAGCATTGGGGTCATCTTTCTCTAGTTTCTCATGCACAGTAGCACGGAGTTGGATTGGAAAGTGGAGCAGCTGGGACTTGAACCGAATGTTCTTATGGGCTGCCAGTGTCATAGGCAGCAGCTTAACTTGCTGTCCACAATGCTAGCCCCTTGATAGTTTTTTTTGTTTTGTTTTGTTTTGTTTTGTTTTTTAACCTCACAGCAGTTGAATCTGCTGTAATTGGAGCCTTGGGAATTGATAGACGTCTACCCTGTCCTCAGTGTGGGGGGATCACGCCTGCAGTTAGCATTCTTACCTGAGTGTGCAGGGGAGCCTCTCGTCCCCAGCACTGTCCTGCCTGGCACAGTTACATCACCCCCTATTAGGAGTGCTGCTTGTGTTTCCCCTTGGTTTGGGCAATCCAGATGTTGCCTGTGAGAAGTGGGTCAGTAGGAAAATTCTGTTACCAGGAGTCTTCTGTTTTTGAAGGAAACACAGCTATTCTTTTCAACATCACTTTCTGGTAAGAAGCAGAGAACCTGGTGCTTTGTCCCAGCTGCTCTGGGACATTCCACCAGGGAATGTGCAGTGAGGAACCGATGGTACTAAAAGCCAGGTGGGAACCCAGTTTTTGCCCCTTGCCTGCAAACAAGGAGCTGGGTTAGCCAGACCACAAATGTGGTAAGTGGGACATCATCTTTCTAGAGAGTTGCAGATGCTCTTGAAGTTTCAGTTTTCTCTGTGTGAATGATTTTTTTTTTTAGTGTCAAAGAATAGAAAATTAGTTTTAATTGTTACTTATGAGGCACCATATGGCTACTCTATAATTTTGGCTTCCCATGGAGCTGCATGTGCATATGGAAAATGAAATTAATTGGAAATCACACCCTGAAATCTATTATTAAGTTAATATAGCTAACAGCTTGTGGGGTGTCCTCACACTCAGCATGATGTAATTGCACATAATAACAAGTGGCCATAAACTCGTAGAGGAGACAGGCTGGGATATGCAGAGGTCAAGGGGACAGGCTTTGGAAGGGAAGAGCATTAATAATGGATGCCTCGGCAAACATTTCAGTGCCTCACTGTCCACAAACCCACGGTGGAGAGATGCAGTCTAATCATATTCAAATGAATTAGTAAGCAGTCTTAGGGATTTCACAGCGAAGGAGCTGATTTGTGTTTTGAAAACTAGGGTTGGTGAGTTAAGGTCACTGTTGGTAGAATCAGTGACAGTCACCGAAGTCAAAAGTTCCCAAACACAGCTGTGCATTGGAGCTCACAGTGGAACGCTGTACAGTGATCTCTGAATCTGATTTCTGGGATTTTCATTCACTAGTTTAGGATTTCTTTATTATGCAGATGCACTACAGGTGATTCTAGTACTGCTTAGCCTTGTACCATGACAGCCACAGATTTAAGTGATACTGTCACACATGGCTCATATTTCAGTGATAAAGTCTTTTTTTATTATTTTTTTGACAGGCAGAGTGGACAGTGAGAGAGAGAGACAGAGAGAAAGGTCTTCCTTTTGCCGTTGGTTCACCCTCCAATGGCCACCGCAGCTGCCGCGCTGCAGCCGGCACAGCACCACACTGATCCGATGGCAGGAGCCAGGTGCTAGGTGCTTTTTCCTGGTCTCCCATGGGGTGCAGGGCCCAAGCACTTGGGCCATCCCCCACAGCACTCCCGGGCCACAGCAGAGAGCTGGCCTGGAAGAGGGGCAACCGGGACAGAATCTGGCGCCCCGACCAGGACTAGAACCCGGTGTGCCGGCGCTGCAAGGCAGAGGATTAGCCTGTTGAGCCTCGGCGCCAGCCGGATAAAGTCTTAAGTGGTATATTCAGTTTCTCTAACTTGGTTCCTAATTAAAAATGAAAGAGTGTAAGTTAAGATAAAAATACAGGAGAAAGCCTAGAACTTCGTTTGGTAAACCTAGAACTAGTTAACAATTGGATGTCTTGTCTTACTGTCCTACTTATGAAATGTATGAATTTATGTATCTTTCTCTTCTTGGATTTCATCTTGGTGGTCAAGACATGGTCGCGATTAAGTGAATTTTTTTGGACTATGAATTTGAATATGAAAAGGGGTAAAGTATTAACTTTTAGTTATTCTCTTTGTTGGAAACATCAGGCACAGTGTCTGTTCATATAAGTCAGTGCAAACATCCATGTTATAAGTGTATATGCAGCATGTGACATTAGTAGTCCCTAAAGCGTCAACCCATTTGCTAGGTCGTGGAGGACAGAACTGCATGGATTTGAAATGAGACAACAGGCTTTTTCCAGCCTCTATTCCTCTGCCAGTGAGGAAGAGGTCTAGAGTTCTAGTTGGGAGACTCATTGATGAGACTTTTGGGGCAAATGCCAGTGCAGGTAGGTCCTGGTGTTGGCTGAGGATGTCTTTGTGTGTGGCCAGACCATGGCCCCAGGGTGTCTCTGAAATCTACCCTCCCCTCTCATTTCTCCTGCACTGTTGATACTGCCTCACACTCGCCACCCTGCCCACTACATCATGTTCATTCTCCAGTCTTCTTGAGTGTGTTGATTCCTCTCGTCTGTTCCTGTACTTCTGCCTGGCTCACAGTTGTGTCAGGAAGGTTCCATGCTGCACAGATGCTGTGATGTTGAAACTGTCTTGTGATAGCCCTGAAGTGTGCAGTCCTTGGTAGCTGACTGGTTTGTACACAGGGCAGGCTAGCATCACTTTGAGGGACCGGAACGAAGAAGGTAACAAGGTTAGGGCAAACAGTGGAAGCAGGGAGAGTTGCAGGAAGGGTTATGCCAGAACAGAGCCTCCAGAGGTAGACAGAGTAGTGGCTTGTGGCCCACCAGCAGGGCCAATGAGCTGTGTCTGAGCATCAGGGCTGGGGGCTGTCAGCTACCTCCCTGGGAGTAAAGTCTCTTGGCACTTACGTTGATGGCACTTACCTCACTCCTCTTCAGTGTTCCTTGTCCCCAGGGACAAGGGGCCTCTCGGTTTTTCCTAGTTTTTGGCTGCTGGAATCAAGACTGTATCCTAGCCTCATTTGTAGCTTGTGATTTAGTTATGGCCAAAGGCAGTCCATTTGACACTAAAGGGAGAGCCATATGTTGAGGGACTGTGTTGATTCTGAAACTGCAATACTAACTCTCAGCATCTCACCTTGGGACTTTATGTGAGAGGAAAAAGCAAAAAACTAACACCTCAGTTACTTAAAGCTTCTGTATTAGGCTAAACCTAATTCATATTACAGATAGAGCATCCTTAAGCTTAACATCCAAAATCCAAAAAAGTTTCCGAAATCCAAAGCTTTTTGAGTGTTGACGTGACACCACCAGTGAGAAAGTCTGTCATGAAGCTTTATTTCATGTGAAATTATTATAAATATGGAATAAAATGACCTGTGGCCTATAAATATAATATTTATATATATATATAACATAACATAAATGAATTTTGTCTCTAGACATGGGCCCTATCCCTAAGATGACTCAATATATATAAGAAAATATTCCAAAGTCTGAAAAATTTCCAAAATCCTTAACACTTCTGGTCCCAAGCATGTGAAATAAGGATTACTCAACATATAATACAACCCCTGCTGGACAAGGAGGAAATTAAAATATTTCAAATTCAGTCAGTCAATAAAGAAATTCATCAAAAAGGTCAATACTAAATTAATAAGGTAGAATAAGAGTGTTGAATATAATCTCACTAAGGCAAGTACAAAATGGGTAGAAGTTTGAAAGGATTATAGTAGAGTATAAATAATCCTATGGAATGGAATTAAGATTCTTAAACAACATGAAAGCAGATGAAATTCCTGAAAAGCTAAGGAAAAAAATAACAGGAAAGCATTATGCCTACACACGTACACACACATACATATATGTATATAAATATATAATAAGTGATACAACTGTTAAAAATAGTTCCACTCTATCAGGAGCACATAAAAATCCCCACTACCCTGAATGAAAAGGTGACCCCAGCTCCTTGGTTTTGTGACCTTGTCTGTGACCTGGGATTCAAAAGTATTTCCTTAGTAGTTATGTTACTTTTACCTCCAAGATGGTTTAGGATTTAGTAAAACAGATGATGACATTTCTGAAACCATGTGATTAATCCTTATCAATGATTAATATCTGCATACATTTTTTAGTTGATGTGTTTGTATGGTTTAGAAGAACTTGGCATATTAAAGTAACTTACAGACTAGACATTGATTCTACTTTCTATGTATAGTTGAGTAATTGACATTGCTCTTCTATTTTTTATGTTGAAAGATAAAGTTTTTAATAAAGATTATAAACAGTATTGCAATGCTTTTAAAGTTTGCTGAATCATTTATTTTAATTTGTTAGAGAATTAGTCTTTAGTACTTGAGAAAATTTTGCTTGTGGGGTCTGACAATTGAAGTGCTTAAGAAAAGAAAATGGATATATTAAATTTATAAATGCAGTTTTAAATTTATTAAATTTGTGAGTGATAATGATTGCTGAAGGGAGTTTAGTGTGTCCAACTTGAGTCATCTGAATCTTAATCAAAAGTCTCCTTGAAAGTGAATTAAAATTTTAAACTTGTAAGTGGAATAATAAGATGTCCAAGTTGAATTCCAATGGCTTGAATTCCTGAACATTTGTCATTTTACTTAAGCAAATATTTATTTCATTTAAATTCACAAGTGGCTCTTCTTTGTGACAAAGCCATCCTGGGTCTCCCAAACACATTGACAAAAGGACCATCCTCTATTCAGTTGCCATAAGGAAAGGTGGGGCAAGACTGCTGTCTGGCAGGAAATTGATGCCAAAAACAATTTCTGGTGATGCCACCTGGGCCAGTATGGCAAAGTTGGGAACTGTGTGCTCTCAGGGCATGAGCCCTTGCTGCAGGCAGTAAGATAACAATCTCATCTCTCCTTGGTGGGATGGCAGGTGCAACAGTAGCAGCGTGGGCCAGCAGCCAGACTTCTCAGCAAGTCCTGTACTGTTTTCCACTATAAATTGGGGAAAGTAATTTCCAAATAATGTAATTATTTGGTTAGAAATACAGACATAAAGCACCAGAATATAGCTGGCTACTTTGCAGGGCCCAAACAATAACGTCACTTGACAAATGAAGATGGTGCTGCTGATAGATTAGGGTGGGAACTATTGGGGGACAAATCAGAAGGTAAAGGATATAAAACACACGGTGGTTCACATTCATTAGTAGCCTGTTATCAGGCATTTTGCAGAGTCTTTAGAGAGGTTGTGTCTTTGAATTCTCCCAATAACCTGTGAAAATTTTATCCTATTTCTTTCATTTTACAGAAAAACTAAAGTTTAGAAAGGTTAAGTGAAGTTTTCAGTTTCATACAGGTGAGAAAAGAGTTAAAACCGAATGCAGATCCATGCAGGCAGGTGCTGGACTCCTGGACTGAAGTTCTGGGTCTCGTGTTCCTGGGTTGGTTGTAGACATCCACGTCTGCAGCTCAGGGTGCTTCAGAGAAGGTAGGGGCAGCCCATGTTGCCTCTGACTTTACAGAATCACTCTGCCTTTTTGTGTGTGCACAATGAAAGCACTGGGCAAGCACGCTCATGAAGTGCGCTCTCTTTTATTACAGTTGAATATATTCAGTCATGAAAGCATTGTGTTCTGTAGACAGCAGAGGTAATTTCTCCTGAACCTGTTCATGCTTGAGCTATCTATGGATCTACAGCCTATCAGATAGCCCACAATGAGAGGTCTCTGCTAGTGTGGCTATGAAGGGGTCATTGCATTTTCCACATTTTAACTGGCAGTTGATTATCCTGGAAGTGGTCATCAGAGACTCTGGTCGTAGTTGAGCCTGGGTGACCTGCCTTGTCCCTGGCCTTCGTCCTGCCTCACAGCCTCTTAAACGTCTCCGGACTTGACTAGGTGAGGGTTGTGCACAGCCATGCTCCGATGGTGTGTATGGGGTTTTTAGTCCTGCTCTGGAATGTTTAGCTGTAGGACCTTGGGCAAGTGACTTTAAGTCACAACTCTGAAAGGGAATTGCTGTTTTTGTCAGTCTGTTTTGTTGATGAGAGCACTGAGGCTCTGCTTCCTGGCCGGAGTCACTCAGCTGCCAGTAAAAGGGACAAAACCGGAGTTCTGGTCCAGGGCTGTCTGATGTGCGGCTCATGGAATCAGCCTGCGCATTCTTCTAGGAAGGATTTCCAGAGTGAAGGGAGGAGGAAGTGTAACGATTCTGCGTGTTGATGCTGGAGGGCTTCCCGGGAGAGTGTGTCACCCCTGTGTGTTACACCTGAGTAAGTGAATGGTCCAAGCCTTATACAAAGCTCATTCAGCTAATTCTGGGAAGTGCAGAATGCCCAGTGAATGCCTCTGCTGGTTTTGAATCAGAGGATTAGCCACTGATTCCAGGAGGATGGCGTCTTGTCCCTGTCCCTGCCCCTGCGTGGTCGGTCACACCTCGGGTGAAATGGAAAGCTCAGAATAGCTGGACGTTTCCTCATGGTACATGTCAGCACCTGGCTTCATCTAATGAATAAGCTCATTTAGAAAAGAAGCCCATTTAATAAATAATCTCATTTTAGTGATATGTAATAAGCTCATTTTAGAAAAGAAGCCCTTTCTTTCCCTATTTACAGATATAATTAATGTTCCTTGTTGCAAATTTGCAGTCAGACTACCATTAGCAACCCTCCTCCACCACTAATCAGAATTAATACCGTGTGGGATGTTTCATTCTAGATTTATCCTTAGTGTGTGACGGATAAATGTGTGTTTTCACATTTGAGGGTACTTAAGAAAGCTCATGAAAGAAAATGGTATTAAAAGATGGTGCCTATTGTCCATGAGATTTTTGAACTCCTGTGTGTATTTAATGGTATATGTTCTGGATTATAGCAAGCTCCCCACCCACCCAGGAATGTACTGTTACTGATCTTGCCATGTCAAAGCAACATGGCTTTATCTGAAATCTAAAAATAGTTTTTCTCTGATGAAAATAGTCATTGTAAACCATGCAGATAATATCAGAACTATAAAGAAGGAAATAAAAGCTACTTGAACCCCTGCTCCTTATAGATAACCACTGTTGGTGTGGGCTTTATATAATTTTAAGAGGTTTTAAAGGCATTTCTATCTGTACTTTCTAAAGTTTGCAAAAAAAAAAAAACTAAGACTGTAGTTTATAATTCAGATATGCTTTGGGTTTTATCTTCTAAATTCTTGCTTGGAGTTTTCTTTCTGTTTCTGCTCTTTCACAACCCTGTAAGCTTATCAGAAGACTGGAGTCCCATAATGTCAAAGCTTCAGGCAGGTGACAGCCACCTTGACAGCATAGCAGGTTGCTTTGGTTAAAGGTAATCATTTTCATCATTCTATCACTTACGCACCAGACCTGAGCCTTCAAACAACACCTAGGCCTCTCTGGAGGCTGCAGATGTTCCCAGGGGTATTTGATTCTTTGTTCAACATAAAAGAGCCACATGCAAGTAGCAGGGTAGGTGTGGTGCAATGCAATGTGGTGTAGCCATTACTCATCATTGCCATGCAGTTTACAAAACATGTCTGCACTTTTAAAATAGGTGTTGAAAATAATTGGTCCTGGGGGCCGGCGTTATCGCGCAGCGGATTTATGCCCTGTCCTAAAGCGCTGGCATCCCATATGGACACCAGTTAGAGACCTGGCTGCTCTACTTCCAATCCAGCTCTCTGCTATGGCCTGGGAAAGCAGTAAGAAGATGGCCCAAGTCCTTGGGCCCCTTCACCCATATGGGAGACCTGGAAGAAGCTCCTGGCTCCTGGCTCCTGGCTTTGGATCGGCGCAGTTCCAGCCGTTGTGGCCAACTGGAGAGTGAACCATCAGATGGAAGACCTCTCTCTCTCTCTCTCTCTCTCTCTCTCTCTCTGCTTCTCCCTCTCTGTGTAACTTTCACTTTCAAATAAATAAATCAATCTTTTAAAAAAAATAATCAGTCCTTTCTCTCTTCCAAAAGTTACATACATTCATGATTTTTGAAAAGGTCTCCTTTGAAATCAGTGTTTTACATATCATGGTCTATGATTTGGGAATGTTTTGAGCAAGATTCTGACTTGGAGGTGGTCGGGGAGAAAGCTGATTGCTGTTTTACACATCCTTGAGTTGCCCGCATACCTGCGTGTGTCAACTAGAGACCAAGCTGGGCCATTGAACTCTTTGCCAAGGTGTATATATTTCATACTTCGTTATGTAGTGTTTCAGTAGAAATTCTGTTTAAATCCTTTGTCTTAAAGATATACTTGTAATATGTTCTCAGGAACAACACAGCAGTACACTTTTAATCTCAGTTTCACTTTATATGGTTTCAGTTACCTCTTGTCTAAAAATATGAAATGAGAAATTTCAAAAATAGCTTGTGAGTTTTCATTTTAATGCCATTTGGAATAGTGTGATGAAATGTCACTGTCCTGCTCTGTCCTACCTGCAATGTAATGTGAATCATCCCTTCATCCAGTGTATGCACACTGTGTGCACTACCTGCCCACTCAGTTTTTTTTTTTTTTTAACAGATTAATTTATTTATTTGAAAAGCACAGTTATAGAGAGAGGCAGAGGAAGAGAGAGAGAGAGAGAGAGAAGGAGAGGTCTTCAATCTCCTGGTTTACTCCCCTGATGGCTGCAATTCCCGGAGCTGTGCTGATCTGAAGCCAGGGGCTTCTTCTGGGTCTCCCATGAGGGTGCAAGGCTCAAGGACTTGGGCCATCTTCTACTGCTTTCCCAGCACATTAGCCAGGGCTGGATCAGAAGCGGAGCAGCCAGGACTCGAACCAGCACCTTTATGGGATGCCAGCACTGTAGGCACCGGCTTTATGTGCTACGCCACAGTTTCTGGCCCAGCCCACTCAATTTTGATTCAACTGTTGTGATACTATTGTGCTTGTGTTCAGATAACCCTTATTTTACTCTTTGAAAAGGAACAGAGAGTTATCTTCCACATGCTGGTTCATGCCCTAAATGCCATCACCTGTGAGGGCCAGACTAGGGCCAAGATCCTGGAACTCAGTACAGGTCTTCCCACATGGGTGGCAGGAACCTGGCTACTTGAGCTATCAGTTGCTGTCCTCTGGGTGTATGTTAGCAGGAAGCTGTATCAGAAACAGAGATGGGACTCAAACTCGGGGACTTTGACATGGGATGTCCTAAGACTCAGCCCCTGGGCTGGCAGTATGTGTCTTGGTCATCCCAAATGTCTACCCCTTTGTACTTATTAATGATTCCAAATAGTGAGAATGGTGATGCTGGTGATTTTATTATCAGACATACAATTGTTCTATCTCAGTGTTAGTTACTGTTGTGAATCTTGTATTGTGCCTAATTCAATTTGTCGGTATGTGTGTGTAAGTGGAAACATGGTATATATGTACGGTATTGTGAGTTAAGCATCCATTGGGGGTCTTGGAATAGATCTCCCTCAGACAAGGGGGGGTCAACTGTAATGCATTTCTTGATTGAGGTTAGGGTCATGGAGGTCTTTACATTTGTCAACACTTACTGAATGATAAACTTCTGGAAGTCTTGGTCATTTTGTTGTGTTTAAATTTTACCTCTTGCTCCAAAGGAAAGGTCAGGGAATGTTACATTCTAGTGACTGATACACTTGCTGAAGAGTTTAAAGGTAATTATATTGATATCTACAACTTACTTTGAAATATTTACAAAATAAGAATGAGCTGCAATGACTGGAGAGAGATGTGAGAAACCAATGTGAAATGTGAACAGGTTCAGACTCTGGGTGATGAGTGTTGAGGATGTTTACTAGTGGCTCAACTTTCCCATTGGAATAGAAATGTTAATAATGTTAATAATAAAAAGTTGGGGGGATTTCCTAGAAGTGATGATTAAGGCACGGCCTCTAGGAGGGCTTTTCTGGTTCAAGACTTCAGAGTCTACTGTGTAACTGGGAAAGCCACTTCATTTCACTGGAGTTATTTGCTAAATAGAGAGGAATCACTATAATCCTCAAGTTATATTTATGAAATGCATGAAGTTTGCATTCCTTAAATAAAAGGTTTCCTGAAAAAAAAAAAAGGATCATGTCATCCTCCCTACTCCTCACCCCCTGCCAAAAAAAAAAAAAAAAAGAAAGAAAGAAAGAAAGAAAATGAATGCTCTTAGCACACATCTTTATTCCTGCTCATTTCCTAACAGTCTCTGTGATTCTGATTTCAGAGTGCAGAGGAACTGTTAATGCTAAATGAATGCACGAGTGCTGAGCGCTGTGGGCTCACTGTGTGTCTGCCACTCCTGTGTGGAGACCTCATTCCACACCCTCCTGTGTGTGGCCGGCCATAGGCACTTCCACAGGGGAGCAGGTGTGTGGGTGTGACTAGTGAAACCACAGCATGACTCAGTTGCCTTTGACAGAAGCCCTGCCTGGCCCCAGGGATCCCCTGAGGCGTGGTGTCTCCTGTGAGCTAGGAGAGCCTCCAGGAGCAGAGCAGCATCTGCTTTGTTTGACTTGATGACATTCCCAAGTCACTGAGTTCAGTGGATTCATAAAAATAGCTCCCTCTGCATAAGGTTAGACACTTGGTTTTGGATGGTTATCCTGTTTTTAGCTTTTTGGACATGTGTCCTGGAAAATTCATCAAAGATAGCAAGATGTGCCCCATTCCTGTGTTCAGATCATACTTACATATCCTGACACACTGTTCCACCTTGTGCTGGGAGGCAGAGAAAGGGTCAGGGGCCTGGACAGGGCTGCTGCTGGCTTTCAGGAAGGAGGGTCTCTCAGGAAGTTCTGTGGATGTGCAGTTTATCCTGTTGGAAACTAAGGAGGAAAACAGGTAAAAATTAAAAAAAAAAAAAAAAAAAAAAAAAAGAACACCATAGCCTTATAGCCTTAGTGGCTTAAAAACAGTCCCGGAGGCTGGGAAGACCAGGCAGGCAAATCCAGTGTCCCCTGAGATCTTTTTTCTGGCTCACACAGGGACTTCTAGCTGTGCCTTCACCTGGTGAAAGAAGTGAGGGCCTGGGTTTCCTTCCCGTGGGCTCCGTCCCCAGGACCTAAGCACCCTCCCACGGCCCCACCTCCTGATGCAGTCATCTTGAGGGTTAGTTTTTTGACATAGGAATTTGCAGAGGCCACAGACATTCAGACCGCAGCAGAGAAGGGGGGATAGGGAACCATTACTAGCCACACTAGGAAAGCGCCGTGAGCTGCCCGTGAAGAGGTGACATCCAACCATGTCCTTGCTTTCTGCTGTGTGGATGAACTGTGAATCCTGAAATCCTGATGAGAATTTCTTGTAATGGTTGGAACTGCAGCTCCTCACAGAGGGCTGTTGGTTTCATCATGTACTAAATAGGACTTGATTTCTCTGCCACACTAGTGCCATCAGAGAGCTACTAAAAAGCTGCCTGGATTTTCTCTTAGCTTTGCCTGATAGGGATGGTAACTATTATTTTCCTGTGCTGTCTCGAGTGTTGTAAGAAAAAAAGGGGCTCAGATAGGTGCCTCTGCTCGGGCTGCTGGGGTCTGCCACCTCTGCCACGTCTTCCATCTGTGTGCATGATGGCCTCTGCGAGTTTCTTTTCTTTTCTTTTCTTTTTTTTTTTTTAGAGATTTTATTTGTTTTACTTGAAAGTCAGAGTTACAGAGAGGCAGAGACTGAGAGAGAGCGAGAGTGGTCTTCCATCTCTGGTTCAGTCTCCAGATGGCCACAACAGCTGGAGCTGCACTGATCTGAAGCCAGGAGCCAGGAGATTCTTCCAGGTCTTCTTGCAGGTGCAGGGGCCCAAGGACTTGGGCCATATTCCACTGCTTTCTCAGGCCATGGCAGAGAGCTGGATTGAAAGTGGAGTGACTGGGACTTGAACCTGCATCCATATGGATGCAGGCACTGCAGGTGGAAGCTTTACCCACTACACCACAGCGCTGGCCCAAGTTTATTTTCTTTGAATAAATTCTGTCCATCTTTGAGTTTGTATCTTGTCTCCTCTCTGTTTTACACCCTTTGTCTTTCAGTTGTTTTCATTCAAAACTTAACTACAAAAAATTCATCATTTTTTTTCCTCAAAGAAGAGAAATTGATACTCCCTGTTTAATTTGCTAATTTTCTACCTATAACAGTTGGACTGGCTCTCCCTAGTCTGAATTCTAGCTCAAACCATGCACTGAAAAATTAGAGTCTCAGAAAGAGACAGTCCTCACTTGTATGATCAGGTATTAAGGAAGGTTGTTTTGAAAATAATCAAGAAAGTCGACATGGGTTTTGTGAGTTCTGAGTTTAGCTATAGTGGGGTTGATAATGAGTGCTCCATTTCACAGGAATTTGGCTGGATAAATTTGCATTTGGGATTGGTTCTGGGGAGAATGTGATGGAAGGTAGAATTTCATGTCAATGAGGATGTCCCTAGCTGTTGAAACTGGTGATCTCAGTTATACTTCAATATACAAATTAAATGGCTTGGACATCTGACAAAGGGAAGGAAAAAAGGAATAAGGAGTGAAGGAAGAAGGGTGGGAGAGAAGGAAAGAACCTGGAAAATGGCCACAAGAGAAAAGGAAGTAGTAGCTGTTTCTGGGGCCTCCCCAAACCTTGCCACCCGAATCTGAGCTCCTCCTAGTTCACTGATACTGCAGATTTCATCCTCCAGGATGTGATCCAAAGTCCCTCTGTGTTTAACATTCAAGCAATAGACTTAGATTTCAGATACAATGAATGGATCAGGACAGGCAATAAAAGAGCAAGACATTGCAATTTAAAACTCAGCACAATTTGAAAGCGACATAACAAATTATGCTGCATCTCAGTGGATGTGTGTATCTTGGGAAAGTGGTTCTGAAATCTTTCATCTCGCTTGGTGTAAGGTCATTCCTAGCTTCTATTTAGCTCCAGCATGTCATCACCACTTTACAAACTTCAACATGGAGAATAAAAACCTCCTGGGTTCCTTTTTATGGCTACATCACCAAGCTGTTGTTTGGGATTCTCTGTCTGTGGCATTCGGAATTATAGCAGATTTAAAATCTGGAATGCATGCTCATTTGCAGGATGGTAGGGGGTGAGCCTGTACTTTATTGTCCCTGCTCCTAAGCAACTGGCTTGTTTGCATCTCATTGATCCCTTGCAGAAATTTCCTAGGAGCCCTGTTTGAAGTTTACTGTACTTGATTGGGAATTTTTAAGATGAACTTGATAAAATTATCAGAGATCTAAAAAGTAACTAGCATAAAATATCTAAATTTAGCAAAGACACACAGTCAATGTGATTTTTCTATTTGTATGTGGTTCTTGAATTTGGGAAATAAATTTTAATTTTTATTGATTTTCTTTTTCTTAAAGTTATTTGAAAGGCAGAGACAGAGTGAGATCTTAAACCTGCTTGTTAACTCCACAATTGCCTGTAACATCTTGGGGCTGAGCCAGACCAAATCTAGGAGCAAGAAACTTGAGCTGGTTCTCTTACGTGAGTGGCAGGGGCGCGTGTTCTGAGCAGTCACTGTTCTCTCCCAGGTGCACGTTAAAGAAGCTGGAATGAGAAGCAGGGGCAGGACACAGTGCCAGACGCTCTGACAGGGGGTGCGGCATCCTGAGTGGCATCTTAATGGCTGTGCCTGTGTCTTCTGAGGATCTGAGCTAGCAGATTTGAGTGGTTTGCAGTGCGGGATCTTAGCATGCTTTACTTTCAATCAATTCTTTAATGATTTCTAATTTAAACAGATAACTAAGAGAGCCAAACAAATGAAAATAGAATAGCAGTATAGCCTCTCCTAGTTATTTTTCTGTCCACGTCCTGGCTGCTTCGAGAGCTCGTAGCTCTTGGTGGTGCTGAAACTCTCTGTCTCCTCTCTTGCATAGCTGGACTTGACTCCATTCCCCTTCCTGTGTTGCTTTTAATATGTATTAGGGCATTAATAGTGTGGGGTAATTATCTTTTTGAATTTGCCCATTGCAATGGATTTTAGGTTTGTGAGTGGCAGTTACCACGGAGGAGGTACTCGATAGATTTAAAAGCACAAACCATTTTACCACTGCTCTCAGGTGTCTTGCCCAATGCTTTAGGAAGTTGTGTTACAGATACAGAGCTGTCTGTCCTGAAGGGTCTCCTGGAGGCTGCTTCTCACAGGCATCTCTGACTGTACCAAAGTGGTTAAAAGCTGGTAGAGAAAACAAATTAAATATTCAGGACAAACTACTATGGATAACTGCCTACGTTTATCTCACATTTTAAGTTCTTATTTTATAAATTAACTTTTTAGGCAGCACATGGTAATTAGGGCAAAAAAAAAAAAAGAAGAAGGTAGTGATCTGAGAGATGACAGAAGACAGGTTAGTTCAGCTCATGGGTTGGGAAGTTCACAGTCCAAGGTCGGGTGTCCCATTCCTCTGGCATCTGATGAGGACAGTGGTGGACGGCAGAACATGTACAGAGGGGCGACCGTGTGGTGAGCCAGGCAGCGTGCCAGTCCTATGTGTCTATGTGATCTCTTCCTATAAAACCAGCATGATTCAACCATAGGAACTTGATCCTAACAACCTAATCCAGTTTAACCATTTTCTGAAGGCCCTCCTGCAGATGCCAGAATTGGATGGAGTTCTATCCTGACTTTGGGTATTGAGCTTCTAATGTATGGACCTCTGGGGACACCTACAATGTTATCAAGATGATAACCAGGCACAGTACCACTCCTTTTTACCACTCAAGATAACCACAGTTAATGGTTTGGCTATTGGCCGTTTAGATTTCATTATGATTATGCAGCCATTCACAAATTCAAGTGTCTTCTCAACAATCTTTTAAAAAAAGATTGAAAGAGTTAGTGGGAGAGAGAGAGGAAGAGACAGAGGGAAATCTTGCATCTATGGGTTCACTCCCCAGATTACTGCGATGGCCTGTGCTGAGCCAGGCCAAAGCAAGGAGCCAGGAGATCCTTCCGGATCTCCCATGTGGGTGCAGGGGTCAGGCACATGGGCCATCCTCTGCTCCTTTCCCAGACCATTAGCAGGGAGCTGGATTGGAAGTGGAGTGGCCAGGACTCAAACCAGGATGGATATGGGATGTCAGTGTCTCAGGTGGTAACTTTACCCATTATGCCACAACGCTGGCCCCTTTATAAAAATCTTAATCATTAAGACTTTTAAAAAAGATTTATTTATTTATTTGAAAGGCAGAATTACAGAAGGAGAGAGGGAGGGAGGGAGGGAGAGAAAGAAAGAGAGAGAGAGAGAGAGAGAGAGAGGTCTTCTATCCACTGTTTACTCCCCAGATGGCTGCAACAACCATAGCTGTGCCAGTCAGAAGCCAGGAGCTTCTTCCAGGTCTTCCATGCGGATGCAGGGGCCTAATCACTTGGGTCATCTGCTGCTGCTTTTCCAGGCCATAGCAGAGAGCTGGATCAGAAGCAGATAAGCCAGCACCTCTATGGGATGCTGGCACTGCAGGTAGTGGCTTTACCTGTAGTGTCACAGTGCTGGCCTCAAGATTTAAAGCTTACTGTGTTCATGGGCATTTTCCCATATTTGTACATTAGGAGGAATTTTATTATCCATGACTTTGTAGTATTTTTTGGTTCATTGTGTAGCTGTGCAATATTTATTTTTCTCATAATGTCCAAATATTTCTGGACACGCACATTGTGTCCAGTCTTTCCCTGTTACAGTCACATTGCAATGGAAAACCCTCATTTAGTCAACTTTCAGACGAATTGGATTGTTGTAGCAAAAGATTTCCCGTGAGCACTGAGCAGAGACCTCCTAAGTGTCTTAGAACATTCCAGGTCCCTTTTAACTGTTGAGAATCTTTTCAGTAGCATGAAACAGGTTCCCATCCCTATTGCTTCACATGGCACTGGGCTCAGGAGTCTTTCAGAGGGAGTTTGAGTTCTTTTCTGGGAAATGGGTCTCTAACTAAGGAGCAGCACTGGTCCGAGGGGTGAAGGGTTCTGGAGGGATGCTCTCTGTGCGTGAGAATGAGACAGACAGGCTGTAGCACCTGGAGCAGTGAGGGCACCAAAGCCTCAGGTTGAGCTGCCCTGACCCAGAGTCTACCCTGGAGAGTGTCTGCCTTGGGACACACAGACCAAGGTCGAAGGAAACAACTGTGTCACCAGGGGCTTAGTACTCGGCTCCAGGATCCTCTGAGGAGACCTGCTCCCAAGATGGTCTGCCATCTTGAGCAGCGGGAGGAGTGTGGGGCAAATGTTCGGTCGTGTGGTCACGAAGCACGCGCACCAGGACGATGGCTTCCACAGGCATTGGGTGATGGCCTGTGAGTACTTATCTCACCAGGGCACAGGCGGAGGGAGGGCTTGAGTTAAAGGAGAGAAAATAAGGCAAAGACCAGATTTTCAATCAAGAAGATGGGAGAGTTAAGAGGATTAGTACAATTGCTATAAAAATGAAAGAGAAGTCTTTAAATAAGAATCCAGCCAGGTAGTGTATATCCCATACATTTTAAATGCCATGGCTGTTCAGTTGGCTCATAATAAAAACTGTGTGAGTTCTTATGAAGAAACGAGCTGTATGCATGGCCATTCAGTCACCTTTCTCTCTTCTCCTCCACTGCTGGTTCAGGTCGACAAGAGCATCCTTCTGTGTTTCTCGTATCAGATAGCTTCCAGTTGTCTGTGAGGATAGGAGGGACATCCTTTGGCACAGGATTGTTTTCTAAGCCTCTCGGCAGACTTTCAGAGCTGTTTACTCTCAGCCTTCACCAGCCGTGAGCTGGCCCATCAGATATCCTTCCCGTCATGTGTGGTGAGTGGTGATCTGATCCTGTGTTCCCTGGCTTAGACTGGAGCTACACTTGCCAAAATTCCCTTTCATTGTGTCATTTGAGGGGTAGAGTTCTCTGAAAGAGGCATTTGCACAGAGCATGGGCTATAGCCCTAGCTCTCCGAAGCTTGCTGTGGTTTGGTGGCGATAGGTAGATGCAGAGATGCTGGGCAGATGCTCAGCTCTGTCTCGTCCTGCTCTGCTCCATGTCCAGCTGTTTTCCCAGCTGCTGGCTTTCTGGACTCCAGCTTGTGTGATCTGCTTGGCACATGTCCCAGTCCTTGTCTGCAGCCTGCTTTGCCAGCCCCCTAATCTTTCTTGAGGGGTGAGGTCTCTTGCTTGGCTGGCTGAGGGCTCCTGTGATCATCCAGCCTGACTCTCAGACCTTTCTTTCCCAGCTCCTCCTGCAGTCGTGTAAATTTTCATCCCTATAGTAAATCCTGGTCCATAATTTTTCATCCTTTTGCTTCCGTAATTGAACCCAGACTCTCATCTTTGGCTTGAAAATCAGGGAGAAAAATGTTTCATTTCTATGGCTAGTTCTTTATCCTTCTTTAGTTTAAAATGTACTCCCAAAACAGTGGAAATGCTTTTGCCATTTATAAGGGCTTTTCATCTTGCATGGCTGTTTCCAGATGCTGTTGCCGTAAAAGTGCAGGTAGTCTTACTATCAGTGTGTATGCCCCTGTACAATTAATCCATTCTGGAGTCTGTATAAAACATGCAAGAGATGTTTCCTGGAAATTTCTTCTTCTGAAAAAAATGGTTTTCTTCTGAAAAATTATTTCTTCCCATCCTAATGCCCTATGGTTGTGATATTGTAACGATAGAACCTCTTTGATGAGTATAGATGTTTGAGTAAGGCCAGTGGATCTTTTTGCATATCGCTGTTAGGAGATTCTGTCCTTAAGCTTTTCTTGTAGAAGTAATGTCTTAATCTAGAGGATACAAAGTATGATTCGTTTAGTAGTAGTAACTTCATGAAAAGAGTAAGATTGTATATTTTATGAAAAAATAAGATGTTACAACCCAATTGACCTGTCCAGAGGTAATTTTTATTTGGGTTTAAAAACTTTTATCACCAATGCTTTGTGTATTAATGGTTATGAAAGCAATAAATAACAGCAGCGACAAGATCAGAAGAGTAAGCTAATTTGTTGTTGTAAGTTTTAATGAGGCCTATAATGTAGCAGTAAATATGCAGTGTTTTTGAGAGTGTGATACTATGAGGAAACAATAATAAACTTTGACTTAGGAGTTTTTATAGGGACTAACATTATTCCCTTGAAACTATAAGTATGTTTTGTACTAAGATGCTGTTGTCATCTTTATAATCAATAAACTGTCCACGGTGGCATTATCATGCCTCCTATAGCATCTGAATGAAACAGTTTTTTTGGTAAGGTGGAACTGGTTAAATACCATATTTATTAGGAAGCTTTAGATTTGAAATTTACATAGTAGCCTTATCAATAAAGGACTTTCTAGACAGATATCATGGGTTTTCCCTCATCCGAGGTAGCTAATAGAGTACCTAAAATGTAATGTATTGGAGTGAAATAGACTTTTTGAGATTCGATGATTGTATATGGCCCTTGTCTCTTCTGTTGAGGAACCGTGTTTTGTTTGTTATTTTTTTCCCTCTTCATACTATTCGTTGAACTCTTTTACTTAATGTAGGGTTACCTATATGATCATTAAGTAAATGGAAAATAGATCCTTTAAAATTAATTACGGGAGCCAGTGCTGCAGCTCACTAGGCTAATCCTCCACCTTGCAGCGCCGGCACCCCGGGTTCTAGTCCCGGTCGGGGTGCCGGATTCTGTCCCGGTTGCCCCTCTTCCAGGCCAGCTCTCTGCTGTGGCCAGGGAGTGCAGTGGAGGATGGCCCAAGTGCTTGAGCCCTGTACCCCATGGGAGACCAGGAGAAGCACCTGGCTCCTACCATAGGATCAGTGCAGTGCGCCGGCCGCAGCGCGCCGGCCGCAGCGGCCATTGGAGGGTGAACCAATGGCAAAAGGAAGACCTTTCTCTCTTGTCTCTCTCTCTCACTGTCCACTCTGCCTGTCAAAATAAATAAATAAATAAATAAATAAAAAAATAAATAAAATTAATTATGGGAATGTGAGAGGGAGGAAGAAAAGGAAGGGTTGGAGCATGGGCTGGAGGGAGGTTGAGGGGAAATAATATCACTATGTTCCTAAATCTGTATGCATAAAATACATGAAACTTGTATAACTTAAATAGGATTAAAAATAAAATAGAGACTTTCTAATATTAAAGAATATCTCTCTTGACACCTTCCTATTTGTATCAGAAATTTCCCTTTCTAGGGATGGTCCTATTTTCATCTTTTACTTATATTTGAAAATTGCTATTTTAGACAGTGTTGCAGCTTACAACCTCTAATGGATAGTGTTCTGGTGGGAAGCAGAGTATCTCTGGTCTGATTCAGTTAAGTGATGTAACTCATGGACTGGTTTATTCTGATGCCTTGTGCTTTTTTTTTTTTTTTTTCGAGTTGTTGACAGGCAGAGTGGGCAGAGAGAAAAGTCTCCCATTGGTTCACCCTCCAATGGCCGGCGCGCTGCTGCCGGCGTACCGCGCTGATCCGATGGCAGGAGCCAGGTGCTTCTCCTGGTCTCCCATGGGGTGCAGGGCCCAAGCACTTGGGCCATCCTCCACTGTACTCCCTGGCCACAGCAGAAAGCTGGCCTGGAAGAGGGGCATCCGGGACAGAATCTGGCACCCCGATCGGGACTAGAACCCGATGTGCCGGTGCCACAAGGTGGAGGATTAGCCTATTGAGCCATGTTGTTGGCCTTGTGCATGTTTTTAAATGCTTGATCCCAAAGCTGATGAGCTCATGGGACACCATGGGTGTTCACAGGATTGTTTGTTTCTCAGAAATGCCATTGTGCCTATGGAAAGAGTCATCATGGTCTTGGTCCTGGTGACCTGGTTACAGTGTGAGTCAATCCCCAAGGAGTTGTTACAGAGACAATTGAAGATTGGTAACTCTCTATTTTTGAATTTGAGTTCTGGAGTCCAAAGGAAAGCACAGAAGTTGCCTCATTTCCTCCTTTGGGAAATTGGCACTTAGACTTCTATCGTATCTGGCTATAATGTATGTTTTTAACAAAGGCTCATTTTTCTGTATTATCTCTCCGTTCTTGTTTTGCCTTCCCTCTCCCTTCCTTCTGGTAATAGGTCAATCTGAAATACTGAAATACATTTTTACTTTCTCAATTAGGAATTCTATCAAAGTCATGAAAGGTGATCTCCATGATAGAAATTGTACAATGCAATTGTGCTGAAGACTGGATATTCTAATTTCACTCCAGTCCATGAACCATAGAAATCATCGTTTCCTCAACTAGTCCAATGTTATTGACTCAAGATAAATGACTATTGTAGAGTTATCTCAATGCAGTGTCAGCATCCATTGTGGTGCATTTTGCATTTAGGAAGGTATTGTATTTAGGAAGAGAGCAGTGCTGAATGTAGCAGCTCAGTAATACAACTATTCAATATATCAGTAAGCTGTTTTGAAAAAGACATTTGAAACCAGCTTATCAATATTCTTGATTATATTTTTAGGCATTTACTATGGTCCCCATTATGATTCTGAACTGTGTCTTGTGAACATTATTTTATATAAATATGGTTTCAGAATGCTATCTCAGAATGCTAACCACCTTTATAAAACTTGATTCATTAAACACATTTCTTATTGGTCCTACTTAGTTTGAATCCTTAGGGATTTAACTTCTTACTTTTAAAGGTTTATTTTTACTTGTTTTCATTGCTTAAAAAGCACAGCAACAGAGGAACACACACACACACAATGTTCCCTCTGCTGGTTCACTTCCTTAATTAACTCAACAGCCGGGGCTGGACTGAAGCCAGGAACCTGGAATTCTATCTGATCTCAGCTGCCTCCCAAGCGCATTATCAGGAAGTTGGATTGGAAGCAGAGCAGCTGAGGCTCAGACTGCCCCTTCACTGTATGGTGCTGGTGTCCCAAGTGGTAGCTAAGCCAGTGTACCATAATGTCTGCCCTAAATATATATATATATATATATATATATATATATATATATATATATATATATATTTTTAAATGGAACTGTTAGGTAGGAAGTCAGAAATTGAGCCTCTTGTGTATGAGAAAGGCCTGAAGACCAGCACCTTCTGCCTACTGCAGAAGCTCCAGAAGCCCAGGATCTTGGACTTCGAAGTCCTGCCCAGACCCTGAGAACCTCCCAGGTGGTCCCAGCCCTTACCCCAAGGAAAGCTCCCAGGAGAATTCTCTCTCTTTAGGACCAAATGGGTTACCTGATAACATGGGGCAATAAAACCTACTCAGACCCCGCCCTAAGGGAAGCCCCCCTACTTGCCCAGCAAGCCAGCAAATCTGGGGAGGAACAATAAACCTTTCAGCCAGGTCTCTCCATCCTTTGTCCTTGAGGAGAGGGAGAGGTGGGTAACAGACTCCCTTAAAAACCTAGGACAGCGTGCTCAGCCCCATGCCTCTCTGCTGAGCCACCCTCCTGGCCTGCCCAGGTGTGTTCTCTCCACTCAACCATGTAACCCCGCTTTCCCCCGTCCGAGCCACTGGGCACTCTCTGTCCCTTCTGTTCTGATGGATGCCCTATCCACAATAAAGCCTTATCACTCTTTACTCTTTCTCATGCCTGAATTCTTTCTTGCTTGAAGACGAGAACCCCACCACTTCCATGGCCTTCCCTCTGGTAACAGAACAATGCTTCTTCAAAGAATATTTATTATCCAGCATGAGACAGTTGGAGGACTATACAAATTGTTATAAAACCACATTATAATTGTAGTAATGCTTGTGGTAAAGAATGAGGAGAAACTTTGCAAAAGCATTATTTTACCAAAGCTGGTAGAATGAAACAGAACCATGAGTGGAGTTTGTTTAGGCTTTATAAATGGCTGTGATATTATTCTCTTAAGTGATATGGTTTGTAAGAGTCCTTAGAAACTTGTAATTTTATCAGATATGTCCTTTGATACCTTTTCACCTGATATTTATATCTGCCTCTATATCTATACATTTGTATTGCACGGATGCTTATCAAATTCAGGTGACCCCCAGCCGTGAGTTCTGTTCTTAGTCAGAAACTCACTGGGAAGTGAGCAAAACACAGTAAAGATCCTGCGTATTTTAGCTCTTGTGTACGGTTAAAAGGAGGACGTTGGAGTGGTGTGGACTTGGACTGAACCATCACAGAGTACAGGGACATGGTTCTCTTTGTGTGAGTACAGTCTGTTTCTATACCGAAACCCTTGGAGTAGGCATTTCCCCCTCTTTCTGTTCAGCTTGTTAATCTACAATTTAAATCATCTTTATTTACTCGGGAAAATATTGGATTTCATGTATGGGATGTTCTTTTGTAATAGTGTTTGGGAATAGGAGTGGGAGGTACTGTAAAAAAGAACAAATTTATGAGAGTGTTGGGAGAAATCCTATCTTTAAAACTGAAGCAGTGCTGGTAGTAAGTGTGAATCGCTGGGTAAACATTGAATGCAGAGAGTGGTGAGTGTTGAGTCAAACTGAGCCCCTTCATTTTCAGTATCTTGACTAAATAACCACTGAATTGTATTCATTCTTTCATGAGAGTTTTCTTTCAGATATAAAAAAGCTTGATTTGCACATGGCTGCTGAATTTACCATATTGATTTAGCACTTGAGGTGATTGTACTGAACTCAATTTGGACTGGGTTATAAGTTTTGGAAAACTTGCATAGATTAGGTAGTCTGTTTGTTTTTCTCTCCTTGTTTTTAGATACCTTCACAATTCCCACAGTGCTTGTTTTGCCTACCAGCTGGGTGATGTGGGGTTCCTCTGACACCAGGTCCAGTGGTGATGTGTAACTGACGCATGTCATTAAAGACCCCATTGTTTCTGTGTCCTGAGGGCTGGTGACTGGGCTGCTCCCCTCAAGTCCACGTGGTGCCTGGAACAGTACCCAGTCAGCTGGTCCATCTGGCTTCCCAGTTTTGCTTCTGGAAGGCCCAGAAAGGACAGTGTTTCTCTTCCAGATGACAAGAATATAACAAACGATACTGGCAGTGGAAGGCTGGCTATCCTTAAAAATAATTTCAAGTGATCACACTTTAAAATTTGTATAGGCAGGGCTGGCATTGTGGCATAGCAGGCCAAGTTCCACCTGTGATGCCGGCATCCCATTTGGGCATCGGTTCATTTTCCAGATGCTGCAGTTCTGATCCACCTCCCTGAAAATGTGGCTGGAAAAGCAGCAGAAGATGGCCCAAGTGTTTGGGCGCCTATACCCACGTGGGAGACCAAGATGAAGATTTGGCCTGGCCCAGCCCCAGCCGTTGCACCCGTTTGGGGAATGATATAGCAGTTGGAGCATTTCTCTTCCATCTCTCTGTCTCTCTCTCTCTTTCTGTGTGTAATTCTGCCTTTCAAATAAATAATTCTTTAAAAAATAGTCTGTAGAGGCAAGACATAGGTTTTTTTTTTTTTTTTTGACTTGAAATCTTCAAAAGATACTTGGAAGTACTTTCTCCTATATGTTTTGTTTTGTTAATTGATGGAAATGATGATGATGTTGCTATCCTAGCTTTAGCTTAACTTTTTTTGTTTTCATTGAGAGAGAGTACAAGGGGCCTCCCAACCACTGACACTCCTTAAATGCCTGCCTTTGCCAAGACTTGGCTGGTGCTAGAGCTGGAAGCCAGGAGCTCAGTCCGGGTCTCTGATGTGGATGGCAGGACCCCAGCTGCTTGAGCCATCATTGCTGCTCCCAGGGTGTGCCTCAGCAAGAAGCTGGAATCAAAGGCGGAAGTAGAGTTCAACCCAGTTTCCTTTTTTCTTTCCTTTTTATTTTTTTTTTCTATTAGAAGTACACAAATTTCTGATAATTCATATACACAGATTTAGGAACATAGTGATACTTCCCAGCCTACCCTCCTACCTTGCTCCCACCCTTCCTTTTCCTTCCTCTCTTATTCCCTCTCTGAATTTTTATAATGATCCTTGAGTTTACTTCATACTCATGATTAACCCTACACTAAGGCAAAAGTTCAACAAATAGTAAGAAGAAAAAAACACTGTTACTGAACAGTAGAGACAAAGGCTATAAACAAATCATCAATCTTAAAATGTGATTTTTCATTCCTACACAGTTCATTTTTGATACTCTTTTAGTTACCACAGATCAGGGGAAACATAAGGTATTTTGATTTTTGGAACTGCCTTACTTAAGTAAAATGGTTCCCATTGCATCCATTTTGTTGCAGAAGACAAAATCCCCCCGCCCCTTTTTTTTTACAGATGAGTAGTATTCCACTAAGTATGATGTTTTCCAGATTCATGCATTTTATTGCAAATATCTGAATTTCATTTTTTAACCACTGTGTAGTATTCCATAGAGTACATATCCCATAATTTCTTTATCCAGTCTTCACTTGACAGACATCTGGGTTGATTCCATATCTTTGCTGTTGTGAATTGAGCAACAGTAAACATGGAGGTACAGATAATTCTTTCATATGCTGATTTCATTTCCTTTGGGTAAATTCCCAGGAGTTGGATTGCTGGGTCATATGGTAGGTCTATTTTCAGCTTTCTGGGTTTTCTCCATACTGCCTTCCACAATGGCTGTACTAGTTTACATTACCACCAACAGTGGACCGAACAGTGGACTAGGATACCTTTTTTGCCACTTCCTCACCAACATTTATTATTTGTTGAATTTTGTATGAGAGCCGTTCTAACTAGGGTGAGGTGAAACCTCATTGTGGTTTTGATTTGCATTTCCCTGATCTGGTGGCGCTGGGTTTGTCATATATTGCCTTGATCGCATTTAGATATATTCCTTTCTTTTTTTTTTTTTTTTTTTGACAGGTAGAGTGGACAGTGAGAGACAGAGAGAAAGGTCTTCCTTTGCCGTTGGTTCACCCTCCAATGGCTGCCCCAAACGGCGCGCTGCGGCCGGCGCACCACGCTCATCCGATGGCAGGAGCAAGGTGCTAGGTGCTTTTTCCTGGTCTCCCATGGGGTACAGGGCCCAAGCACTTGGGCCATCCTCCACTGCACTCCTGGGCCATAGCAGAGGGCTGGCCTGGAAGAGGGGCAACCGGGACAGAATCCGGCGCCCCGACCGGGACTAGAACCCGGTGTGCCGGCGCCGCAAGGCGAAGGATTAGCCTGTTAAGCCACGGCGCCGGCCAGATATATTCCTTTCTTAAGATGATTTTATCAAATGCTTTCTCTGAATCTGTTGAGATGATCATATGATTTTTATTCTTCAATTTGACAATGTGATGTATTACATTTATTGATTCATAGGTTGAATCATCCCTGCATCCCAGATATAAATCCCACTTGGTCAAGATGGATAATCTTTTTGATGTGTTACGTTCGATTAGCTAGTATTTTGTTGAGGATTTTTGCATCAGTGTTTATCAGGATTATTGGTCTATAGTTCTCTTTGTTGTATCTTTTTCTTGTTTTTGAATTAAGGGGATGCAGACCTCATAGAAGGAATTTGGGAGGATTCTTTCCCTTTCAGTCGTTTGGAATAGTTTAAGAATTGGGACAGATTCTTATCTTAAAGTGTGAAACAACTCAACAGTGAAGCCAGCTGGTCCTGGACTATTCTTTGTAGGGGGGGAGGGGTCTTTAATACTGATTCAGTGTCTGTCTTGGTTGTTGATCTATTTAGGTTTTATCTATGTGACTCTATTTTTGTCTGTGTCCATTTCTTATTCATTCTCCAGTTTGTTGGCATATAGCTGTTTGCATTAATACCTGGTGGTTCTTTTTATTTCTGTGCTATCTGTTGTAGCATCTCTTTTTCTTTCTTTCGTTTTTTTCTTTCTTTGTAAAAGATTACTTATTTATTTGAAAGGCAGAGAAACAGAGATCTTTCTGCTGGTTCATCCCTTAAATGGCTGCAACAGCCAGAGCTGGGCCATCCAAAACCAGGAGCAGGAGCTTCTTCTAGGTCTCCCTAGGACTTGGGCTATCTTCTGTGAACCAGCTAGGAAGGAGCAGAATCCATATGGGTGCCAGTTCAAGTCCGGCTGCTCCACTTCCAATCAAGCTCTCTGCTATGGCCTGGGAAAGCAGTAGAAGATAACGTAAGTCCTTGGGTCCCTGCACCCACATGGGAAACCCAGATGAAGCTCCTGGATCCTAGCTTTAGATTTGCCCAGCTGTGGACATTGTAGCCATTTGGGGAGTGAACCAGTAGATGGAACACTTATGTCTCTCTCTGCCTCTCTGTAACTCTGCCTTTCAAATAAATAAATAAATATTTTAAAAAGAAAAAAAGAAAGCAGAGCAACTGGGACTTGAATCAATGCCCATATGGTGGCTTTACCTGCTATGCCACAGCACTGGCTCCAACTCTCTTTTGCATGCCTAATTTATTAATTTGGTTCTCGCCCTTTTTCTTTTGGGTAGTTGGGCCAGTGGTGTATCAGGTTTTTTTTTTTTTTTCCTTTTTCTTTTTAGAAAGCCAGCTCTTCATTTCATTCATCTTTTTTTTTTAATTTTCAAATTTGTGTATACTCTAATTTTTATTGTATCTTTCTTTCTACTAATTTTGCATTTGATTTGTTCTTATTTTTTCTAGGTCCTTCAGATACATTGTTAGATTATTTGTTTGATGCCATTCTAATCTCTTGATGTAAGCGCTAACTACTGTAAATTATCCACTTAACACTGGTTTTGCTGTGTTCCATAAGTTTTGATGTGCTGTCATCTTCATTCACTTCTAGGAATTTTCTTTATTTCTCATTTGATTTCTTCTTTGATCCACTGTTCATTCAGAAGCATGTTGTTCAGTCTCCATGTATTTCCTTTTTTTCTGGAGTTTCTTAAACTGTTAATTTCCTGCTTCATTCCATTGTGATTAGAAAAGACACATAATATGATTACAGGTTTTTCTCTTTTGACAATTTTTGTGTTAACATGTATTTTGTTGGATGTTAGGATAGCTACTCCTGTTCATTTTTAATATGTTTGTGTGGAATATCTTTTTCCATCCTTTTACTGTGTATCAATCTGTGTATCTTTATTGGTGAGGTGTATTTCTTGTAGGGAGCATATCGATGGGTCTTGTTTTTAATCCAGTCAGCCAGTCTGTATCTTTTAATTGGAGAATCTGGTTTATTTATATTCAACATTATTATTTTGAGCAATGACTTTGTCCTACCATTTTTCCATAAATATTCCTGTTGTTTGTTTTGGATCTCCTTGGGACTTTGATTAGTAGGCTTTCAGCCTTCTTATTCTTTCATGATATTGATTATCTTTCTCTGTTTCTGTGTGTAGCACATCTTTCAGTATTCCTGGCAAGTTTCTGATACTGAGTAGTGGCCATAGCTTATCTTCAGCTCTGCTTCATAGGACCCAGTTGATTTTAAGTCAGAGTTTGAGGATATGAGCATTCATATCCAAGACAGAAAGTATTGTTGGAAAGAATAGAGGACTGTATTCTAAGAAGGAACTGGTTTTGCTTCCAAAGAGGAAGGTGAGCCCTGGTTTTGCAAGGATAAGCAAATGTAGGAGGAAATAACCAATGAGGATAGTGGATGAGCCTTAATTACAAATAACATCAACTAGGATGACCATCTCATCCTGTCCTTTTGCAGAGTAAAATCCCTTTGTATTCTAAACCTGATGTGCTGAACCGGAAGCCATCACTGCCTTGTGGAGGACTAGCTGGTTTGGATCTCTGATTTTACATAAAGAAGACTCACAAACAGGAAGTGCCTGTGGCCTGCGGGCATGTGCTGTGTGGTTTATTAAACATATTGGATTTGGAGGCTGCTTTGTTTTCAGTGGCTGGGGAGGAAGTGCTCCTGTTTAATAAAGGTGCCTGTTTATCACTGGGCTGCCTCACACATGGAGCTTCCCTGGCAGGCCCCTGAGGATGCTTGAGTTTGTAACTCAGCATTTACAGCTGCAGTCCGAGAGGTCAAGGATGGGGCGTTTGTTCTTCCCTGGAGTGTGCTCAGAAACGGAGACTCTACATCCACTTCCCCTTAGGAAGCTTTGTTACCTTGCCGGTAGTTGGAAAATATTGCTTGCTTTTAGTTTTAATCCATTTCTTCCTCCCTCGACTAGCCCTATCAATATATAGAACAGCTGCTCAGAAAACGGTGAGTTTCCAAGAATGCAGTTATTAAACATGGCCTTTGTGGCTCACCTTTTAAACCTTGGCCTCACACAGTCTGCTTTTCCCTTTGCCATGTCCAATGGCTGACAGATAGTTCACTCCTCTGATTGGCAGATTGGTGCTTCTGCCACCTGGGGAGTGGCACTGCAAAGTAAAATCGGCACCACTGTCCTGAATTTATCCTGCATCATTTTTCCCCAAAAACCTATTATTCAAGGTGTACACACTTCAAGCATTTCATGAATACAAATTTAAGAACACACTGATTTTTCCCACCCTACTTGCCCACTCCTACCCTCCCTCCTCCTGCCTCCCCCACTCAGAAGAGCCAGAGTTCATGCCCCGCTTTCTGTTAGGACAGCTAAGTATCAGCTGATGACATAGGCAGGAAGGATTTCAGTAGTATCTTGAATTATTAAGAAAGAAAGAAAGAAAGGAAGGAAGGGAGGGAGGGAGGGAGGGAGGGAGGGAGGGAGGAAGGAAGAAAAAAAACAGCGTTATGTTCACACATAGGGACTTTTTTGAAATTCTTTATTGCCTTTATTTTTGAATTTGGTCTGCAAGAGCATTTACCAATCACTTGAAATGTTATATATCTTTATTGTTTTCTTTATTGCATATATATATATATGTATATGTATATATATATATATGAAAGAATTTGACGTCAACCACCTGCTCTGAATTTTTTTCTTTTTCAGATGCAAAAGAAATTGTTTTAAAAGCCCAGATCTTAGCTGGAGGAAGAGGAAAAGGTGTCTTCAATAGTGGTTTGAAAGGCGGCGTGCATTTAACCAAAGAGTAAGTGTGGAGGTGTTCAGTTCCTTGTCCGTGAGCCGAGCAGTTATGGAGACTTTGCTGAAGGTCTGAAGGGTGCCCCGAGAAGCAGGGGCCAGGCGGGGTGGGAGCAGGCAATAGCATGGAGAGGAACCTGAATTTGCGCATGTTGGGGTGTGGCTATGCCCTGCTTTCCCTCAGCCCTTATTAAAGGATTTTTTCCCCTAGTTGGGGAAAACGTGACAGTCCTTCTCTCCTAGGCAATCACTGATTCATTGTGACTGCTGGAAACTGTAAGACCTGCAAGTAACATGCTACCCCCTAATGTCACTTCCCCATGCAAGAACCTACCTTGTCACCCCACTGGCACTGCCGTGAATTGTGCCTCTTGTCCAGCAGCCCAGCCCCACTGGTGTCTGAGCCTGTCTTTCCCACTGTCTCCCGCATTTCTCACACTGGACTCTCCATGTTGCTCCTGTCTTCTCTTCATCAATGTCTATTTGCTTCTTCCCTTCCCTGTTCCCCTTCTTTTTCATGCATCCCATACTGTCACCTGTCGGATTTGTATTCACCTCTCCCGCAAATGTGTTAGGCGTTTCAGTAGCATCTCTTTGTACTGTGCGTGTGATTTATTTGGAGGGAGGGGATCGCAGAGGTCTGCAAGCATCTTACACTTCATTGACTCGTTCCCTCTCTCGCCCCTCCATTCTCTTCCTCATTCACTTGTTGCTCTTGCTGAGCCCCCTGGATAGTGCTGGGCACATGGGAGGATGAGTGGAAGGACCTTTGGATTTTGTGAGGGTGGACGTGGATCCCATGCAGGGTGGACATGAGCACATGTGGATCCTGCTTTAAAATGGCTTTCGACAGACTTTGATTTCCTTCTCCTTTTCTCTTTTTCTTTCCCTCTTAGCCCTAAAGTTGTGGGACAGCTGGCTAAACAGATGATTGGCTATAATCTAGCAACAAAACAAACTCCGAAAGAAGGTGTGAAAGTTAACAAGGTAATATGGAAGCTTTTGGTCACTTTCTGTGTATGTGTTAAAAAACAAACAAAAAAAAGAAACCCCTATTTCAGTTTTGACAGATTGTAATGAATCACTGCTTTTTGGCAGGATGCCATTTTATTCATTTATTTTTACTTATTTAAATTTCCTTTTTCCTCTTTTACTTGAGAGAGAGAGAGAGAGAGGTCTTCTATTTTCTGATTCACTCCCCAGATGGCTGCAGTAGCCAGAGCTGGGCCAGGCCAGAACCAAGAGCCAGGAACTCCATCCCAGTCTCCCACATGGGCAGCAGAAACTGAAGTACTTGAACCATTATCCACTGGTTCCCAGGCGCATTAGCAGGGAGCTGGTGATTGGATTATCCACTGGTTCCCAGGCGCATTAGCAGGGAGCTAATGAGTGGAAGTGGAGTAGCTGAGACCTGAACTGACACCTCTGTGTATGATGCTGGTATCCCATGTGGCCGCTTAACCCATTGCACCACAATACCTGCCCTTCACTTTATTTTGTAAACCTGTTTTAGTTTTGTTTTAATTTTAGATTTTAAGTCTTGTGTACTTTGTGTAGTAAGTGGTATGTATAACTTTGATGAGAAATTAAAAGGATTCTACATGAGTCATGCTGTTGATTTTCACTAGCATTTGGTGAGATGGGTGGATGAATGATTGAAGCATTAGCTTCTCGTTTCAGAACAGATGCATTCTAGTTACAGCTGAAAGGGACTCAGACCCGTGGCCTTAAACTCAGTGAGGGACACCCCTTGCTCCCACACACCCCACCCACGGTTCCCCCTAGCAGAACCCTGCTGCAGTTGTTTTTCTGAGTGCTCCCGAGCCCTACTTGGAGCTGACTGCCATTGGCACCATGTCATGGTTGGGAGTAGATTGTAGTAGTGAAGTCTGCTGGGACTCCTAAGTGTGTTTAATACATGTACACACATGGAAAGTGAGCCCAGAGGAAAGTGGCCTGCCTCAGCCTCAAGATTGTGAACAGCAGAGCTGAGGCCAAGCCTCACTTTTCCCTCCTGCTGGTCTGGTCACTCTTGGCCACAGCCCCTTCCTGTGTTGAAGGCACAGCACCAGCTACTTGATTTACCCAACCCTGTGCAAAATCACAAGGCAGGGCTACTTGTACAGACAGCAGGACGGCTGGAGCGGAATGTCAGAATAGCAGCGTGACCTCTCTGGGCACAGGGCCCTGTGTAACTGCACAGATCACAAGCATGGGTTTTGGGAAGCACCCGTGGTTAGAAGGCCTTGTCCAAGAAGTGATTTAGGGCTCCACTGACATAGCTTTGCAGAGTGATGATCTCTGCCTTGCAACCTGCCTACAAACGTTGCCACGAGAGGGTCTATGCTGAGTTCTTAGTGCCCCAGAAAGGGACACTGAGCTGGAGAGTTGGGATGCTGATGGGTCATTGGCTCCATGAGTCTTTCTGAATGTGAAAAGAGCAGACAAAAGCTGACTGTGGTTATTCCTCTTCCCTGCTGCCTCTCAGGAGGATGAGAGAGCTTTTGAATACGCAGCAGTGTGTGACAGGTGTTAGCTTAGAGACTAAGATGGCTCAAGGAACTGAGTCCCTGCCACCCCCATGGGAGATCCGAGTTGAGTTCCTGGGGCCTGGCTTTGGCCAGCCCAGCCTCAGCCATGATCAGCAGACAAGAGTGCTCTCCTGCTTTTCTCTCTGTATTTGCTGCCTCAAATAAATACATTTTAAAAATAAATAAACACACTTCAAGAGTGTTTCTTTTTGATTTGTTGTTTTTTTGGATCAAAATAATTACTTTCATTTCCATTTTAAATCAGCTCATGGGGCTTTACTTGTATAATGTATTCAAAATTTGTCCACAGAGGTCATGATTAGTGTTCTTATTTGTAGGAATTCCTTGTTTTATGTGGGCACAAGGGATTTTAGATTAGAGTGTGCATAGAATAGGATTTGGTACAAAATTAGTTTGGAGATAAGTTCCTGAAATACCAGAGATAAGTGCTTTCTTGTAAATTGACTCATTGCCGGAAAAACACTGGAGTGATTTATTTTAAAGTCTTTTTTTTTTCTGATTATAGAAGGGATTAACATAAAAAATTCCAATTGTACAGAAATATACAAATTACAAAGTAAAAATTCCTTGTTTTCTCACCACCCCAAAATAGTGGTTTTGTCCTTTTTCTGTATAAATTATATGTTGCCACATTTGTATTGCATTAATACACTGTATGTGATGGCTGTTCAAGGTGTTCATGGAAAATATGCATTAAGAAAAAGTTATAATGGATTTCATTTTTTTGCACCCATGTAAACTTGTTTTTATTCTGTGTTTCTATGAACTTTATAAATTTTTTAACTTATTTGAAAGGCGGATAGAGACAGACAGACTAGGGAGAGAGCAGTTATCTGCTAGTTCACTCCCCAAATGCCCACAAGTGACAGGGCCGATCCCCAGGTGAAGCCAGAAGGCTGCAACCTGGCTCAGGTCTCTCACATCTGTGGTGGAGACCCAACCACTTGGCCAGTCACCTGCCACCCTCCAGGGTCTGCATTAGCAGGAAAGTACACCGGGAGCAAGAACCATGGCTTCACCCAGAACTCCGATAGGAGGCATGGGTATCCAAAATGGCAGTTTAACCAAACACCCAGTATGCACCTCTCCATAAGCTTTCTGAGATATCCTCATCCAGGAATTTTGGACACCTGGCCATGTCAGTCTGCATAGTTTTGTCTCTTCTGATTTGGTGGTACCAAGGTATCCAGTGAATGAGAATATGCCATAACTAATATTTAACCAGTCTCCTATTAATGGGTGTTTTCCCCAGGTGTTTTACAGATAGTGTGACAGTGAATATATTGAATGTTCTAATATACAGCAAAGGCCGCACCCATGGTGGTGACACGTTTCATTTTCACAGTGTGCGAAGTCTCTGAAGTTCTCAGCAACAGTAACAGGTTGATGTAGACTTTCTGCTTCCTAGGATAGTCTGTGTTAGTTCTGTGTCAGTCTTTGATCCATCAGTGGCGGCAGAAGATTAGGAGCTGAACTGGAGTGAGGAATTAAGGTTACCTTTTAGTATTTACCACATATTATGGAATGGCAAAAGCTAACTTTTTAGGAGGTTCATCAGTGTAAAAAAATCTGTGCAGATTTGATTGTGTGTGTTCAGGAAGTTTATTTCAGACCTATTTTATGTGCCAAGCCTAGTGCTGGGTTCTAGGATAAGACAATGAAATTCTCAGCTGAGAATATTGTTTCCTTTTTAGTATTAGTTTGTTGATGTTCCAACACTTAATAGCTGTGTCTCACTTTCCAGTGGGTCTAATGATCATATCATCGTGAGGTAGGATTGTCACGCGCACCTAACACAGTATGCATCTGATGCTCCTATCTTAGTCTGTTCGGGCTGCTAGGACAGAACACAGCAGTCGAGTGACTTACAACAATCAGATGTTGTTTTCTTGTAATTTTAGTCTCGGAAGTTCAAGATCAGGGTGCCTGCAGATTCATTATCTGGTGAGGGCCTATTTCTTGGCTATAGAGAAGAGATTCCTTGCTGTGTCCTCGCACGGTGGGAAGGTCGATGGAGCTCTTGGGGGGGGCCCTTTAGTAAGGGTACTAATTTCACTTACGGGCCTCCACACTCATTTTCTAATTATTTCTCCAAATCATCGCATTGGAGATTAGGTTTCAACATATGAATTTTGATGAGAGAGGGGCACCAACATTTCCAGAATGCTATATAAACTATATCACACAGTAGTGTAACCTATTCAGTTTTTTTTTTTTTTTTTTTTTTCCACTCGGCATACTTTTCTAGAGAGGCATTTTCAGTCATTTCCATTTTCTTGCTCTGGAGCCTCCTATGCCGTGGATGTACACTGTCATCAGCTAAAAGGCATCTGAATTATTTCTAGTTTGGGGGCATCAGAAATAAATATGTTCTAAACACTCATTGGTAAATTTGGGTGTGGACTTAAGTGTTCTTTTTGGGATAATTTTTGTTTTATGTGGTAGGTATATGATTGATTTTTTTCAGAATCCAGTAAACATTTCCCAGAGTGGCTATTTCTTTTTACATTGCCACTAGCCAAATACTGAGTGAATATGGTTCTTCATATCCTAGTCAACATTGGCTGCTATAAATTTTTTATATATAAATTTAAGGCATTCTTCCACGTGTGCACCGATATTTGTTTGCGAGTTTGATTTCCAGCTTCCTAATTCTCCTAGCTGTTTTGTTGGATATCCTTTCACGCGCTTGTTTGCCCTCTCTGTATTCTCTTCTCCTCAGTGAATTGTCATGTGTTAACAGTTTGCACATCCCCTCCAAATCTCATACTGTAACTTAGTTCCCATTGCAGTGAAGTTAAGAGGTGGAGCCTTTATGGAGTGGGTCAGTCTCTCCCGGTAAAGGCCTGGAGGGAACTAGCTGAGGACTTTGTGTGCCGCTGCCTTCTGCCCCGGGAGGAAGCAGCAAGGAGGCCTTCATCTGATGGCGAAGGCAAGCTCCTTGATCTCAGACGCTGCAGCCCCCAAAACTCGGAGGAGGCAAACTTTATTCTTTGTAAATTACCTGGTCTCAGGTATTTTGTTATGACAGCACAAACAGACTACAAACAAGGTCTTTTGCCCATTTTCCATTTGGATTGTTTATTGCTTCTCTGCTGCTAAGTTTTGAGTTATCTAAATGCTAATCACTTGTTGAATATGTGCTTTGTAAGTATTTTCTCCCATGACACAACTTGAGTATTCATCTTTTTAACATGGTCTTTTGTAAGAAGTACTTTTGATGAAGGTTAGTATATTGATATTTCCTTTATGGGTTTGTGCTTTTGGGCTTGGAGCTGAGGACACTTTTTCTAGCCCTAGATAGTGAATTTTTTTCTCATTTTTCCCCCTAAATGTTTTAGACTTTATACTTAAACCTGTAGTTCATTTTCTGTTAACTATTGAATAAGATGTGAGACAAACCTGAGTTTCCTTTTTTTAGCCAGTGAATGCCTCTTTGTGCCCATATCATTTTGCGCAAAAATGCTTACCTTCTTTATGCATTGAGTTACTTTTGCCAAAAATCAGCTGGGTATATCTGTAGAGGTATTTTGGGGTTCTCTCCTCTGTCTCATTGCTCTGTGTATCTTTCCCTCCACCACACCATTGTAGCTATGTAAGAAGTTCTGCAGTGGGTAGACTGATTCTCCTTGCTTTATTCTTCATTTTCAAAACAATTATACCTATTCCATTTCCTCTGCCTCTCCAAATACAGTATGGAATAATAATATTACCTTGAGAAAAAATATTGCTGAGATTTTTGCATAGGAATTTTGTTAGACCTGCAAACTCATTGGGAGTTGACGTCTTTGCTATGGTAGATCTTGTACTACATAAATATAATTAGATCTACTTTGATTCATTTCACAGGTATTATATGAATTTCTACTTATACATTTGGCACTTGTAGGTTTATTCTAAATATTTCTATTTTTTTATTTTACCAATTGTAGGTGGTGTTTATTTCCATAATTTTAATGTCCAGCAAGTTCATTGTTACTTGGTGTTGATTCTTTTAAATGTTTAGTTGACTTCTGTAATGAAATTTCATAGGCCTGCAAATTTCTTTATCTGTGCCCATGGCTGTTTCCGCATTGCTGATTTTCCCAGCACCAAGTTGGAGACTTCGGAGTCCAAAAGCAAACGCAAGGAGCCTCATCATCATCCCCTTCCTTGGATCTCAAATTCCCTAGCTCCTCTGCCTTCTGTGTGACTTTCAGAGTTACCTTACGTTTTCTGTGTATTTATTGGCCAGGTTTGTTTGAGCTTTGCCAAGGAAAAGAGAGAAGTGTCTTTTTCATGTTCTCAAAAGGGAAAAGTGTCCCGGATTATAGAAACTTTAGTTTGTTAATTCTTTTGAGAAACTGTTTAAACACACAGATTATTTTTGCTCATCGAATGTTTGTTTTCTAATGTGTGTTCCTTGGGATAATAATAGGGATTATGAAGTGGGCTCCTCAGTGTGGTCCATGACTCAGAACCAGGAATGGTGACTGCTCTACAATAAATGCAGAAATGGAGAGTCTACTTTTAGTCTTTGCTGTCACGGTCCCTGTATGGTTTGACACTGGCAGTCATTTGCTGACCACATTTTGAATAGCACCACATTTTTTAAAACATAGATTCAACGATTAGAGAAAGAAAGTTAAGAAGCTTTCTGTGCCTGGGAACCCACAAAAAGAATGCATTGCTGGTCTAACTCGCAGAGGAAGGGAGGCTCTTTTGAAATGCATCTCATGGGATCAGAGTTGGTGGAGCCCATATAAATTTCTCTTCAGCTATTCCTAAAACAGTAAGATATTGTATCGTGGGTCATATGAATGGCTCATAATGTTCCAAATTGGCCTTTGTATGGAATATCATGAATGATCGCCTAATAGTCAGTATTTCCTCAGGGACATTTTTTTTTTCTTTTTAAAGATTTATTTTTTAACATTTGAAAGGCAGAGTTACAGAGACAAGAGGAGAGAGACACCCACAGAGAGAGAGCGAGAGCGAGAGAGACCGCGCGCGCGTTCGCGATCTTCCGTCGGCTGGTTCACTCTCCAAATAGCAGTGGGCCAGGCTGGAGCTGGGAGCTTGGAGCTTCTGCTTGGTCTCCCACATGTGTGCAGGAGCCCAAGCTCTTGGGCTATTCTCCACTGCTTTCCCAGGCACATCAGCAGGAACCGTGTTGGAAGTAGAAGAGCCAAATCTTGTACCGGTGCCCGTAAAGGCTGCCAGCGTTGCAGGCGGAGGCTTAACCTGCTGCACCACAATGCTGGCCCCAACAGGGTGGCTGTTTTCACAAGGAGTGAGAGATTATTTCTGCCATGTAGGAGCTGCTTGAGACCTCAGCTGCTCTTTACAAACAGAAATGTGGTAGAAAGCGGAGCACTGAGAATAGGACTCTTGAGTGGCACTTGTCCTCTAAAGTTATAGTGTTGTGTGGCTTCTCAGAATGACCACTGAAAGTCACTACCTGCCATTCACTGGACCAACTCAGTGTTAGAAAGGGCTCAGTAGTTAGGCCACGAAATCTGAAAGCACAAACAAAATGCATCTGTAGTTTGTGCCCATTGCATTTCTTAGAAATAATACGGTTTCCTCATTTTTAGAAGAAATGCTTGTTTTCATGTCTTAAAATGTAAAAACATTCATTAATGCTTATAAAGGCAGAGTTCAAGTTCTTCCTATAGACTGTGTATTGTTTTTGATAATGAAAGAAAAGGGCTGAGTATTTTTGCTTCAGATACTGGCCGACCCTCCAGTCAGAAATTCTGAGAGAGTGACTGTGCTTTTAGCATCTGAAACCTGGCAGGAATCTTAAGATACTCGGGGACAGTTGATCGCCACTGGCCTGCATCGTGGGAAAGAAGCAGCCGAAAGCAGTAATGTTTTGTGATAATTCTTATAGTGTGTTACAAAATAGTTCTTATGTGCTCATGAGCTTCCATTTGTGACAGAAGAGTCGATCTGAATAACCTTGTGTTTTATTTTTAACAGGTGATAAAGTCAATAAAGGTTTAAAAAGAAAGAATACTATTCTCATTACATTGTAACATTTTAGGTCATTATATATTTATTCCATTCCAGGAGGGGGGGAGGGAGAGGGAGAGGGAGAGGGGGAGAGGGAGGGGAAGGGAGAGGGAGGTCTTCTTTTTAAATATTCAAGTACAAACCTAAGCACTACTGCTATTTTCTGTATCCATAAGGATGCTAAAAAAATTAAGGTGTGTGGAGAAAAACAATCACTAAAGTAGCATTTTTCAGATTGATTGGTTGATTGATTTGAAAAGCAGAGTTAAGGAGGGAGATTTTCCAACCCTTGGTTCACTCTGTAAATGGCTGTGACAGCCAGGGCTGGGCCAGGCCGAAGCAAGGAGCCAAGAGCTTCCTCGGTGTCTCCCACGTGAGTGGCAGGGGCCCAAACACTTGAGTCATCTTATGTTGCTTTCCCAGCTCATTAATAGTTTGATGGGATGCTGGCATTGCATGAGGCAACTTAACTTCTAGGCTGTGCCACAACGCTGGCCCTCGAAAATAGCATTTTAGGAAAACTGAAGTCCATTTATGTCTATAACCTATTTGTACTGTGTAGTCAGAGTGAAAAGCAGGGATCTTAGGAAAATGTCCCAGTTCTAATATTAAGACTGGGGGGACTGTAAGGAAAAGAGGGGACAAAGACGTTCAAGATTGTCTGATGTGCTTGTCCTATGCAGAGCGAGTCTGTTACCTGTTACTGTGGTGCCTTCAGATCCATGTAAGATGGACTAGCCAGGTAGTCCTGGTGCAGTTGCTCCCTACAATTGGAGCTGTGCGCAAGATGAGGACACCTGGCTGAGGCAGTGAGTGTGGAGTGCGTTGCTTCCATCTCACTCACCTTTGCCCAGTCGTGGTCCTGGCATGTGATCACGTCCTGCCCGAGGAGGAGGTGCCCAGGTGCCTGTTTTGATTCTCACACACAGGCTAGCAAGGTGAGCTCCTAACTGCCATGAGTCCCAGGGCCACAAGGATGTGGATATGTTGGAGATAGAAAACAAAACGCTGTTCTTTTTCGTTTATATACTTGGGGTGTGATTTGCATTTTTGAATAGGCAAATGTTAGGTTTTTAAATTAAAAGAAAATATAAAATGAAACACGATTAATAGACAGCAGTATATTAACATAAGAAGCATCACACGGGCTAGCGCCGAGGCTCACTTGGCTAATCCTCTGCCTGTGGCGCTGGCATGCCGGGTTCTAGTTCCAGTTGGGGCGCTGGATTCGGTCCCGGTTGCTCTTCTTCCAGCCCAGCTCTCTGCTGTGGCCCCGGAAGGTAGTGGAGGATGGCCCCAGTGCTTGGGTCCTGCATCCGCATGGGAGACCAGGAGCAAGCGCCTGGCTCCTGGCTTCGAATGGGCACAGTGCACCGGCCATAGTGGCAATTTGGGGGAGTGAACCAACGGAAGGAAGACCTTTCTCTCTGTCTGTCTCTCACTAACTCTGCCTGTCAAAAAAAAAAAAAAAAAAAAAAAAAGGAAGGAGGACCTTGCTCTCTGTCTCTCTCACTGTCTAACTCTGCCTGTCGGGAAAAAAAAAGCATCACATGTACTGTAAAAGATTGCCTCTTTGGCAGTCAAACTTCATTTTCCATCAGTGGCATCCGAGAAAAGTCAGTGTAATAGTATTTATGTACTGTTAATATCTAAAATTAAAATAACACTTGTTTCCCTGGAGTTTTTCTTAAGTGACAATGTTTCTCATGGCAGAAAGAAAAAGATTAAAGTGAGAAGGTTCCTTTAGGCAAACAATGCCTATGATTTAACAAGTGAACAAGATCAATTAAAGAGATGAAAGTAGGCATTGTGTACCAGGAGAACAGAACTCTGAAATCTCAGGAAGCTAATTCGCTGGGTTAGAGAGGAGCCTGAACAGGAACGCATTTGATTTGTGTAGCAAGTTTGTGTAGATTTCCAAATGGAAATCAGCTTGACACCAAATTAAGTTGCCTTTCCCATTGCTGTGATAGGTAATGGTTGCTGAAGCCTTGGACATTTCCAGAGAAACCTACCTGGCGATTCTGATGGACAGGTCGTGCAATGGCCCTGTGCTGGTGGGCAGCCCACAGGGGGGTGTTGACATTGAAGAGGTGGCAGCTTCGAATCCAGAACTTATTTTTAAGGTAAGTTTGAATTCCTGGCTCCCTTGTTTGATTGATTGTTAGAGTAGAAGCTGTACTGCAGAGTCGAAGACTGGCAGGAATAGATCTGTTCCTGGAATGTGAAGTGTGAGGTTGAGTCCTTTTTCTCCCTGGGTATCCGGGTGAGGCTTTGGTTGAAGCAAGTTTTCAGGGGCTTTTTTCTTGCTTGGCCTTATCTTTCCCCCTCATTTCTTTCAACCTGCCCTGAGAATTAGCCAATAGGAGAGGGATGTGATATTTCCATGCCCTTTTGGTTGCTGCTGCCTCAATTAACATTTAGATATGATCCAGCAATTCTCTCCTAGGAGACCAGGTGTGAACCTGAAGGTACCTTGAGGTTCCCTAGTACCAACATAAAATGGAATTCTCCCCATGTCCAGATTCTGTCCATTTGTTTTGGTCCTTGGAATCTTATTGTCCCCTGTATTGATATTAAGATTGACTTCAGTCCAAAGAGTTGGAAGGCCATGTCCAACTACTCAGCAAGTTTCGCAGAGTCTCTAAGCCACATTTTTACATACGGTCATTGGTACCATGTAGAATTGTGAGGATTAAATGAGGTGATATGTGTAAAGTGCTTCTTAAACTACATCAGCTAAAAAAAAAAAAAAAAAGCTTAAGGTCTTAGAATTCTAGTTTTTCATGTGGTGTCTTAGTGTCAAGATGACTAAAGATTTGTAACAGAAACATTATTTCTTACTTTTTAAAATGTATTGATTTTATTTTTTTTGAAATTCAAAGAGACTGAAAGAGAAACACATCTCCTGTCTGCTATTTCACTCCCCAGTCGCTCATAAAAGCCAGGGCTGGGCCAGGCTGGAGCAAGGAGCCCAGAATTCAGTCTGGGTCCCTGCCACCCACCTGCCCCCCGTGGTCCACATTAGCAGGAAACTGGAATCCAGATCAAAGCAGCACTTGAACAGAGACACCCCGTGGGAGACAAGGCATCCATAGTGACATTAGTGACATCTTAACACCTTTGCCAAGCGCTGAACTCTCCATATTAATTTTAAAAAATCATTTTGCTTCTGTTTGAAAGGGAATTTTATTTCTTGGATCTCTTTATTTAAATAATTTACTCATATGCTGGCGATTTGATTTTAAAATATGTTTACAATGTTATGTATTTACATTAAGTACCTTGGAAGCTAAGTTGACACTTTACAGTCTGGTTTACCAATAATACCTTGCCGTTTTCAAAGTTAATATTATTTAAAACAAGCCCTTCTGTTTGTTATGTGAATGAGAGAATGCATGAAATAATGTGTGTGACCACATGCATCTTTTTTGAGAGAATGCTACTGTGTAGAGCTAGGTATTATCAATTATTATCACCATCAGTAGACTTTAAATCATAAGATAATATTTAGCCTGTGTATGACAAGCTCTAAACTTAACAGCAATATTAGGCAGAAAAACCTTATTTTGGAAGCCTTCCAAGAGATGTCATAAAAATTAACTGACTAAATATTCGTCAGTGCCATCTGTACAGTAATTAAAAGTGAAACCTGGCATCAGATTGTCTTGTCAGCGTGCCACCTTGAAGAATTATATAGTTTTTGGAAAGGCTGTTTCGTAGATGGTCTGCTAATTAAAACACACCCCAGGGCAGCCATGGTGGCCCTGCTCAGAGATCTCTGGAAAGGTGCCACACTTTAATTACTCTTTTGCAAATAAATACTAAGCATTTTCTTTTGAGGTTGTAAGTCTTTTCAGTGGATTATCTGTTTTTCACTCATTTGATTCCTTTTTCCTAGGAGCAAATTGACATTTTTGAAGGGATAAAGGACAGCCAGGCTCAGCGGATGGCAGAAAACCTAGGCTTCCTTGGGCCTTTGAAAAACCAGGTACAGGAGGAACTGGAAGACGAGTGTGTGTCTGACTTGTTTCAGAAAACATCAGGGATCTTGCTTAATTGCCTGGAATGTTTTTGATTACCAGGAAACAGGACTGTTTATTGCTTTATAATTTTTGTTTCCAGTTCTTTATGGTCACAAAAAGTATTTCCTTAGTGTTCTAAAAGATTTTATGACACATGTGTTTATATACATATACCTACACACAAACACACCAATACACACATCAGTGTGTGTTGCACACCAACACGCACACTTTGTGATAGATGTATGATAAACTGTTTTGTCGGTAACATTGACCTGGTACCTGTCTGACTCAGTCTGTCTGAACTTCTGTTTCACCATCTGTGAAATGGGAATGATGATGCTTCCTAACTAAGAGACATATGGGGCATTGATTTAGTGGGCTGTGAGCATGCCTATTACTGTATTCTATAAAGTCCAGTTAGGATTGTTCTGAATAACGTACATTACTTAATTACTGTTTTTTCATAGCTAATGGGCATTTCAGAGGAATACTGGTGGCATGAAAGTGAAATTTCACAGAGGACAGCTTAAAATATGCCAGATGAATAATTAAATCCCTTGGCTACAAAGGCAGAGAAATTGTCCTTAGAGCAGTTGAAGGACAGTCTGTCTTGGGCATCCTCACCCTGTCCTGCCTTTGGGTCCAGCTCATGGCTCCTGGTGATAAGTCCACAAAGCCACGTTTCCTTGTCCAATAGCTCCATCAGAAGAGCTTGCTGGCTATTTCTTCCTTTGATTACTCTGACATGTTAGTAACTCTAGCTTGCACATGTACACCCATGGCTGTGTGTATGTGTGTACATGCGTGTGCCCTGGTCGGGCTCCGTGATGGTTACAGAGTATACCCTTTAATTATACCGCATTATTTTCATAAAGCAGTAGATTCTGACCTTTCTTTTTTCTTCTTTTACATTTTCTTCTTTTGACTCTTATCTCTAGAAATTTAGTGACAGTAGTAGACAGTCAAAGAATGGTGAAGCCAAATAGGATTTTTAAAAACATGTGTGTTTAACTAAGGGAGAGTAGCACTTCATTTCAAAGTGGGAGTAAAGATTCCCTTGGAAAGCAGAAGATTCAGGATGGTGGAAGGGAACAGGGTAACCCAGGAGCAAACCTTAGGACAGGTGAGAAAGGGCCGGTCATTGTCACTTCTGAGACTGACAGAGCCGTGCCAAGGGAGTGATCTGTTAAAGGAAGACACTGGAGGAGTCCTGGATCCCTGCTGCAGCGGTCTGTTTCACCTCCCGAGAGTATAGCTGCTAGCCACAGCAGCCAATTCACTGGATATTTGTTCCTGGTCTTCTCGTGTAGTAGTTTCATTCAGAGAGAGCCACTCTGCCATCTGGTCTGTGCGTTCCAGCTACACTGTCCTGTGTCCAGCTCCTAGTAACCCTGCTCACCTCCTCCGTAGCTCTTTGAACACCTGTGTTTCTGTTACTTGCAGTCACCTTTCCTAGACCCTAATCTGCACCACAGCAGGGCCGGTGTCCGTACCACTCACTGCAGTGTCGCCGAAAGCCTGCAGAGTTCTTGATATATATATATATATCAGTTGCCCAAGAAACATTTGTCATATGCATGAATCAGTGAAACAACACAGCTAGAATGTCAACTTTGAAGAATTTCCTAGGGAGTCAGCAGGAGGTAGCTTTACATGGCAGAAGAATAAATCTGGAGTGGAAAAATCTGCTGATCACATGGTTTGAAAGCTCAGGAGGGGGCTCTAGAGAAGTAATAGCATTATGTACATCAAAGGACTTCCCCCATATATTGTACGAGAAAACTTAGGATTATTTATAGGTCTTAATCATGTTTTCCCAGTGCCAAAAGCACTCTAGGGTTTTTGTTTTGATTTTTGTTTTCAGTTTCTTTGAGAGGGAGGGAGAGAATTCCTGACTGCTGATGCACTGCCCAAATGCCTCTAGCAGTCAGAGCTGGGCCAGGTGGAAGCTGGAAGTCAGGAATTTAGTCCAGGGGTCCCATGTGAGTGGCAGGGACCCAGCTACTTGGGCCGTCACATACTGCTGCTCAGAGTGCATTAGCAGGCAGCTGGAATTGGAAGCAGGAAGCCGGAATCAGGACTGGAAGCCAGGCCCTCTCCTATGACATGCAGCTGTCCCAGGTGGTATCTTACTTGGTGCGCCTCTCGAGGTGTACATGGCTTCCCGATGGGAGGAATGTGGGCATGCAGGTACTCAGGGGTCATTCAGTTGCTATGTTGTCATACTTTTCAATTATCAAGGAAAGGAAAGTCAGTGGTTAATTCATTTTTGTTTGGTTTTCATTGCCTACCTGGCAAAGACTTTATGTTGTTTGTTCAGCAGCTTGGAGCAGGCCCTGGTTGTGTGCTGCTTGCACTGCTAGACCATGGGGCAAGAGGACATGAGGAATAGCCCTTGCTCTCCAGAACCTCATAGACCAGTGCAGGTCAGCCTGTTGGCCTACAGTACTGAAGGATAGGCCCAGGGAGGCATTGCAAAGGACAGAGAGAAAAGTTGATCTCAGTTGTGGGCAGGTTTGTTAGAATTTGCTCATTTGGGGACACCCCATTGGATTTGTATAGTAGACAGGGTACATGGCATGGAGCTCAGGGGCGGCTGGGCCCTGGGGGTATTGACTGGGGAGTCTCTGTGACGCCTGCTCACATGGAGACCATTGAAATGATCCAGAGGGCCAGCGCACAGTGACCAGGGAAGGGAAGGCGTCTCAGTAGACACCAGCCTTTCATACAGAAATTGTGTGTCAAGTCCCCTCTGATTCACCATGTCTGTGAAAGTGACTTCATTTTCATATAGGATGTGCCTTGGCCGTTTTGGAGGGTCTTCACTCATGGGTGAACAACATATGAAATGATTATTTTATTAAATTGTTCCTGTGTTTCCTGTGGTTCATGCCCACTTCCTCTAAACCATGATTTATTATTTGACACCACAAAAAAATATGTAAAAGCTACCAAGTATGTGTTCCTGTCTAAAATCTGTTGTTCTACAAGGGTGTGTTGTGGTGGTGGAGGGGGAAAGACAGAAAAGCTTTTTTTTTTTTTAATTTATTTATTTGAAAGTCAGAGTTACACAGAGAGAGGAGAGGCAAGGAGAGAGAGAGGTCTTCCATCTGATGGCTCACTCCCCAATTGGCCGCAGTGGCTGGAGCTGCTCCAGTCCGAAATCAGGATCCAGGAGCTTCTTGTGGGTTTCCCACGCGGGTGCAGGAGCCAAAGATCTTGGGCCATCTTCTATTGCTTTCCCAGGCCATAGCAGAAAGCTGGATAGGAAGTGGAACAGCCGGGTCTCGAACCAGTGCCCATATGAGATGCTGGTGCTTCAGACCAGGGCGTTAACCCAGTGTGCCACAGCACCGGCCCCCAGAAAAGCTTTTTATGACTGAAAGCTCATGAAATGATCATACTTACTCATAAGGAAAGAGATGCAAAAATACATCTCTCTGTTAAGTAAAAAGATAACTCTTTTTTTACACAACAGACAAGCTGAGTGACTGTCCGTCCATTGGGAGAGGCAGAGCAGTCTCTGTTCTCCTGGCCTATAAAGGGATGAAAATTAGGGAAGGTTTCCAGCCAGAGCAATTGAAACAGAATCTCTCAGTAGTCACAATGTCTGTTCCCCTTTCTGTTCAGCTCTGGGGAACTTACCCTAGAAATGTTTAGCCTCAGTGTTGTAAGTAATAACAAACAACTAGAAATAATTCAGGAGCAGATGTTGAACATTTAAGATGCCTGTGTCCCATTTTTGGGTACTAGAGTTTGAGGCCCACCTCCGACGCCTGACTACAGCTTCTCGGGAAGCAGCAGTGATAGTTCAGCTGATTGGTTCCTGCCACCCACGTGGGAAATGCAGGTGGAGTCCTTGGCTCCCCACTTTGGCTCCCAGTTCAGGGCTGTTGGGAACATTTGGGGAGTGAACCAGTGGATGAGAACTTGGACTCCCTCTCTGTCTGTCTGCCTCTCAAATTATTTAAGGAAAAAAATAAAAAACAGAAACAGAATCCAACATTATAATTAGTTATGTGAGAAATAAGTTGTGATGCCACAAGAATGCAGCAAATTAAAAGAGTAAGAGTGATTTACATATGTGGCTAATGAAGCATCTACAAAGTCTGTTAAGGAAGAATTAAGAGACAGAACCAAGGTTTTTTTTTTTTTTTTTTTTTCTTGAGAAAAGATAGAGGATATGCAGACTTGCATGTGTATAAAATATGTCTTAGGTGAAGCCCAAATTGGCAAGGTACTGCCAGGTGACTGTCAAGGACTCAACTTCTGGATCCAACACCTGTTTAATTAGCAGGAAGCTGGAACTGGGAGCTGAGCCGGAACTTGGACCCCGGCATTGCCCTGTGGGATATGTACATCCTCTGCCTTGACTTGACTGCTTGGCCACATTCCTACCCTGTCTAGTCATATTCATTATGGACATTTGTTTACATCAATACATTGGGTTTCAAGTTAGGGTTTAAGTGAATTTATAGAGGTAGCATAGAATACATCTAGAGGAGGCCTTCCAGTTAAACCTGGAACCACTTCCTGTGTTTATGCCAGTGGAGATTTATTTGGGGGAATTTGTTACATAGTAGCTACAGGACTGAGAAATTTAAGAATACACAGGGAAGCCATATGCAGCTAAACAGCACTAGCAAATTGCTTCTGCCTGTGGGCTCTAGGTACAGGAGAGGAGGCCATGGTGGTACTGGCCCCTGGACACAGAAGCTGGCGGGCATCTCTTATTGTAGCTGGCGCCACGGGAGGAGCTGCTGGCCCAGGCAGCAGGAGAGGAGTAGAAGCACCCTGGCTTTCCCCTTGCTCCCCTCTTGTCTCCCACCACTGTTTCCCATTGGCTGAACTGCTGTGGAAGCCAGCTGGCCCACCGACTGAAAGATCAACTCCCCAGACACACAGCATAGTGGTGGGAAAGGGCCGGAAACTATCGCTCTGATGGTTGAAAAGCACGTCTGGGACACAAGAGTGGTGCTGAAGCCCAGTGCTCAGCCACCACCACGGTCTCTGCTGGGGCAGATGTGAGCTTTCAGGGCACACCAGGGCTCTTGTTGGCCTCCCAGACCCCAGCCTGCACGTGAATTAGAAGCCGGCTGAGAACAGTGAAGTCAAGGGTGTAACGCTGGGCAAACCTCGGGTACTCTTGTCCGTTGTGTGTGCTTTTATGACGATATGCCTTCAGTTTGAACTGTGCTTCAACTCTGCTGCTTAAGACCTTCATCTTCTTGTCTTGCAATAATTTCCATTTAGACACTTGGTGATTGTTTCTCAGATTATAGGCTTGGATTGATGAATATAATAACTGTTTTACTCCAGCATAATAAGGAAAACCTAGTCATTATAAACTCTCAAAATCATGTTTACCTTTTACTTAAATTGAGCTTGTTTGTATTAATGATTGTAGCTTACATTGCAGGATAACTCGGCTAATAGGGACATGATAATTTACAAAAAGATTAGCAACGTTTTAAGGCTGTGCCAAAAATACTTTGTTTTCTTGATAATGGTCTCTACTGGTGTCTGGAGAAAATTTGAGTGATTCCTTCTAATGAATAGCAGTAGAAATTAAAATAATTATGCTTTTCTGTTTTTCCCTTCAGAAAACCTAACTGAAATTATAGATGTAACTTGCTATTTTTAAGGTTTCATTAATTCAGGAAAATAAATTTTCTGTTACTGCTTTAGTGTAATTCTATTTCACTCGATCACATTTAGGCTGCAGATCAAATTAAGAAGCTGTATAATCTCTTCCTGAAAATTGATGCTACTCAGGTGGAAGTGAATCCCTTCGGTGAAACTCCAGAAGGACAAGGTAAGAAAAGAAAATTGAGAAAACAAATGAGTATATCATAATTATTTATGCAAACTATAAAACGAATTGCACAAAAGACTGCAGCAACAGCTTTGCATTAATTTCTTTCAGTAAGTTAGTTAGAGCCGTAGTTTCAAATGCTCCCATGACACGGCTGAACATTTCAGCTCTTGGGTTTGTTTGTAACCAAATATCAGGCCTCAGAGGAAGCTGCTTCTTGTTTTTCTTAAAAAGCATCCATGGCCCTCACTGCAGCACACCAGCCACACACACATTCATGCATGCACAAACCCTTTGGTTGTTTTTTTGGCCTCTTGTTGCTGCCGTTAATGAAAGGATTTGCATAGGGATGGGAGCAATTGAGTTTGTGGGTTACCCATGCGCCTGCTTTTGTGCAGCTAGTTTGGCCCTGTGTCCTATGCTGCATTTACACCTTCCTAGTGAGGTCCTTATTACCGCACAGTGGAGCGATTTCTGCTTCCAGTACGAGGAGGTGGCTTTTTTGTGGAGAAAGGTTTTCCTATCAGTTACTTACAAATAACTGTTTCATATCTCATTATCTACCACCATTGGACTACTATGTCTTGCATACAGCGAGTGTTCAATATGATCTCATTAATTTGGTAGCAAACGCTATGAATGTGTGTGCGGGGGGGGGGGGGGGGGAGTGGCTGCTGGGAGCTGGGAGTGGGATAGCAGGTGGTAGGATAGTGGTACCAGAATGAAAGATCCTTGAACTTTGTCTTTTCCAGTATCTTTCCTCTCAGTATCCCTCATGTTGTGAGCGGTCAGCTGATAGGGTTTCCCACAGCAGTGATAAACGAGTAAATTCCTATGTGCATTTACATCAAGATACGGTCCAGGGTGGACACAAAGTGTTACTCCTTAGCAGAGATTCTGCAGTCTGACTCGGAAAAACTAAAATACCGTGTCATTGGAATCTTACAGGCTTGACTATAAATTCTGGACCCGTCCTGCTCTGGGGACAGATCGGAGCTAGTTGCTTAGTCTTTCTAAGCCTCAAGTCTTTGTTTTTTAATCCATGTCTGATAAGATGGATGTGAAAATGAGGTGAGCCGATGTATATGTAAACATTAAGCATTAGACACAGAATAGGTCATTCTGTAGGTGGATCTCAGATTAGGACAAGCAAAGAGTTCTTGTTTAAGAAGCCATTGAAAAGAATTTATTTCAGGCTGGCGTTGTGCTGCAGGGGGTTAAGATACCACCTGCAGCAAGCATCAGCTTCCGGTATCCAGGGGCAGTTTGAGCCCCAGCTGCTCTGCTTCTGATTTTCAGCTCCCTTCTAATGTGCCTGAGAAAGCAGTAGAAGATGGGCCAAGTACTTGGGTCCCTGCCACCTGCACGGAAGGCTCAGATGCAGTTCTGGGCTCCCAGGATTGGCCTGGCCTAGCCCAGCCCCAGCTGGGGAGTGAACCAACACATGGAAGATTTCTGTTTTTCCTTCCTCACCTATCTCTGTCATTCTGCCTTTCAAATAAATAAATAAGTGTTTAAAACTAAACTTGTTAAAAACAGAATATATTTCCTGATTTATACAGAAGAGCATCAGATAAATCTGTGCCATGTCATTTGCATGCAAATGACCTTTATTCATAGCTACTTTAAATAATTTCTGTGACTCATCAGGATTTCATAAAGAAAAGCTGGGAAGGGGAAGAAACTTTCTTGAACTTCCATGTAGGGCTCTGTGATGAACTTTTACATGTATTCTTTTTGGTCTTTGCCATAACCCTGCAGAGTTAGGAGTTGTTATCCCCATTTTACAGAGGATTAAAAATTAATGTGACTCCCTCCCTGGGCAGCTAGTTTCAAGGGTTGAGATTCGAACCCTGGTCTCTCTTGAGTCTCCTGGGCATGTTGGTTCTGATATACCATGCTCACTTCCAGTGCCCTGCCTTCTTTTTTCCTTTTTCTCCTTTTCAAGTGTTAATTTGGTTTTACCATGGCGACCTAGAAGTAGTCTTCAGTTTGAGAATACTAGTCAAAATGCACGCTGCATTGAGTGGCTTATAATTAAATCAAGGAATGAAAGAGAGGAGGCTCAGTATGCAAGTTCTTAAAGGTCAGATGTTGGTTTTCAAACTAGTGTGCACAAGTAGCCTGATTGTTTCATATTCAGAAAGATGGAGATTCAGCTATGGAGTGGGAGAAGTCAGTCTGAAGTACTATTTTTATTCAGCCTTTTGGGAAGCAATCAGTCAAAAGCTGGGGTCTGGCAGCAGGGAACAGGGGTACAGGAGCTCTGCTTAGAGGGTGTTTGTAAAACCTCATGAAGTCTGAGGTTGCATTTTCATTATTAAGAGGAAGGAAAATTCTTGCAGTTTTTTTTGAATAATTATAAAGCAGTTCATTAAAACGTAAGTCCTATGTGATATTTTTAAGAACAGAATTATCTTTAGCTATTAATTTGTTCATTGTACCATAAAAGTTCAGCTATTGAATTATATTCACAATTAAATGAGTATGTTGGTTTATAACTCTAATGAGCAGTAGTCAAATTAAACCCAATTAGGTAATGGTGATTAATGACCAAATGTACAAATTGGTCTTCATCATTGTCACAATCCCCTATAGCAATCCTTTATTTAGGAGTTGTAAAAGCAGTCATTTATGTCTTGGTAATATTGATGATCTTAATATTTATAATCTGAGTATTTAAGCTATATCCATTTATATCATTAATGACAGAAGATCTCACGTGCAAACTTTCACATTGAAACTTCAGTAATAATTCTCATATTTTTGATGTTTAGGGAACTCAGCATCACAACAAATATTTTTTACTTTAAACTGGTTTATTACACCTTTTCTTTGTAGGAGAATTTCTTCAGTGTTCTGTTGTTAAATGAGGAACTTTTTTAAAAAAATCCAAGTTACTGCTAATACAGGTGTATTTAAAAATATTCATACATATTAAAATTAGAAGATGTTTATTTTGGTGCAGAAAAACTGAAATCCATACATGTGAGAGATCTTCAGAAAAATTTTTTTAGTAAGATTTATTGTTTATTTAAAAGGCAGAGTTAGAGAAAGAGAGAGAGACAACAGAGATGTTCCATCGACTTGTTCACTTCCTAGATGGCTGCAGTAGCCAGGGAGGAGCCAGGCTGAGGTCAGGAGCTTCATCCAGGTCTCCCATGTGGATGCAGGGGGCCAAGTACTTGGGTCATTTTCCACTGTTCTCCCAGGCCATTATCAGGGAGCTGACCAGAAATGGAAAAGCCAAGATACAAACCTGTGCCTGTATGGTGTCTTTTAATCTTATTTTCTATACACTTTTTGAAGCACCGTCCAAATTTTTTTTTTTATTTGACAGATAGAGTTAGTGAGAGAGAGAGACAGAGAGAAAGGTCTTCCTTCCATTGCTTCACCCCGCAAATGCCCGCTATGGCCGGAGCTACACCGATCCAAAGCCAGGAGCCAGGGAAGCACCGTCCAAATTTGTACTACTGGCAATGTCAGTTGAAGAAGAGCAATAGCTTTGTGAATATCTAAGCCGCTAAATATGCCTGGAATATTACTTTTTTAATAAATTATTTAAGGATTTCTTTTTATTTGAAAGGCAGAGTTACAGAGAGAGAGAGACAGAGAGAGAGAGGTCTCTATCTGCTGGTTCACTCCCCATATAGCCATAATGGCTGGAGCTGGGCCAATCCAAAGCTAGGAACCAGAAGCTTCCTCTGGGTCTCCCATGTGAGTGGAGGGGTCTGAGGCCTAGGGCCATCTTCTCCTGCTTTCCCAGGCCATAGCAGTGAACTGGATCGGCAGTGGAGCAGCTGGGACTCGAACTGGCGCTCATATGGGGATGCCAGCACTGCAGGCAACAGCTTTACCTGCTACACCACAGTGTTGTCCCCCTGGAGTATTCTTGACATGAAGAAAGAATTGAAGTCTTGGAACTAGTTTTCCATGTGATGAACAACCTGTTTCAAGGAGTCTAATTTGCCCCTTCTGACTGTGATGTAGTTTAGTGACTCTTACCCAGGCTCCTGAGGGTTTCTAGTGAGAGAAGCCTATGTCAGCTTAGTTTTTGTTAGAAAGTCTCTGAGGGTGAGAGAATCTAATTTTGCTCGTGTAACAGGGCCACGTACAGTGTGTACTGGGAGGGAGCATTTGCTGTATGGTGGAGACATCTGTATCCCATGTTGCAGTGCCTGTATGTGAGTGCCAGCTCTGCTCCTAATTCCAGCTTCCTGTTAATGCTTCCTGAGGGGCAGCAGTGACTGCTCAAGTGATTGTGTTCCTGCCACCCGGGTGGAAGACCTGAGTGGAGTTCCTGGCTCTTGCCTTTGCCCAGCCCAACTGGGGCCATTGAGGGCATTTGGGAGTGAACCAGTGGATGAAAGATCACTTTTTTCCTGCGAGTCTATGTAGAGTAGAGCTCTTTCTAGCTCTCAGATTTTGAAAATCGAGAATAAATAAAGGAAGTGTGGATATGCTTTAGACCTGGAGAGAATCAGGATTCTCTACTGTGAATTAGCACCCTCCTCAGCCAGGCTTTCTGTAGCTGGCATCAAAGGTGGCCCCCAGTGCTTGTCCTCCTTCCAGCAAGGGAAACTGAGCCAAAATGGGTCTACCAGAATGACTCAGTCTCTCTTGAAACAAAAATCAACTGTTGCTTAAATAATCAGAGAACTTATTGATTGTCTGCAGTTCTAAATTAATTCATTAAACCTTTGGCCAAATAAGAAGCACTGTTTTATCATTAGTTGTTTGTTGATATATCTCCCTACCACACATCTGTTGGTTTTGGGAGACACTGTAGCCTTTTTATGTCACATTTTGTATCCTCTCACCTTTAGTCAGCTCTGCATGTACACAGACCCCTTTTTATGTTTGAAGCAAGAGGTTCTAGATGAGAAGAACAGGCATTCCTCCCTCCCCTTAGACATTTGGCAATCTCCAGGGGGTATTGTTGATTGTCGGTAGAGACCAGGAATGTTGACTGTCTTACTATGTGCAGCACAGCCTATGACAACACAGAATGCTCTCAGCCCACGTGGCTGGAGCCCAAAGACTAAAAATTCCTCTTGTCGGGCACCTTTAGCAGTTGGAGCCCCGAGTCCATTCGCAGAGCAAAAGGCCAAGTGACTCAGTTTGAAACGGAGACTGTCTGACCAAGATTCTTTGAGAAATAAGTCTGGCTGATCCCAAGTTAAATGACACTTAAAGTGCCTTTCTTTCTTCAGATTGATTTCCCTAAATTGCCACACTGGCAAGTGCCCAGTGCTGGTGGGTGTTGCTCTGTTTCTCTCTTTATACAGGAGACTTTATCTTCAAGAACGTTTTCAGTTCTCTACCTCCATCCCCCCATCTGCCCCCTGTCTCTTTTTTCACAGCAACTAAAGAAAAGTTCTAAAATGTGTACAACTCCTGGAACATCACTATTTAATGGAAAGCGGGACTAATTCTCAAGCATCAGCATTTTAAAGGCCATCTTGGCAAGGCATGTTTCAATAGTGCATTATGGTTATTTATCACCAATCAAATGCACTTCGTTGCTTGAAGACAGATTATTTTTCAAACTAATTATGACAGTCTCGTTTCCTGCTGTTTTTATGTTTCCTTTATGTGTAAGTCTCCCCTTCAGAAATGCATTTTCCTTTTGTTTAATTCTGTGGCACATTCTTCGTTTAAAACTTGGGGTCAGAGGCCTGCAGCTGCCAGTCATGTCCTCCATCGAGGCTGTTGAATTAGCAGCCCCCAGAATCTCCCACCACTAAACAAAACAGCAAAAACACCCTGTGAGGATAAGTACCACAATAGCTTTGATATTTGTTCAGAAGGAAAATTCATTTGTATAATCTATCAAGCATGTAACAATGTACTTTTGATGGTGAAAATTGTTTTATAAATATTAATAGGTATGTGTTTTTTCCGCCAATGTTCTACATGGAATGGCCTTTGTTCAAGATGAATTTTCTATGGAATTGAGGTTTCATTAATGTGACATTGAAAATCTGAATGTCTGAGCCAAGCGCAGTACCTCCAAAAATACATTTTTCTGTAGTTTGTTGTTTTTTAAAATGGGAATGGTAAGGTTTGAGCAGCCAAGTGTATTTTATTGCCCTGCTGTTGACATCACCATCAACCTCTTTTTAGCACATTGGCTCTAGCATTGCATTTGGAAGGATCTTATGGGGTTAAATAAAGCATATAAGAGCCAAACAGTATTCTAGGATTAATCTACTGTTGTTTAGCTGCAGGCTTTTGTTTGGTTTGTTATTTTTTTTTTTTAATTTTCATTCTAGTAGAATGTAACTTTCCTCTGTTTCTTCCTTGTTTTGAAAAGATGCGATGATACCTGTAAGGACACAGATGTGCTAAAAATGGTAACTTAATAGGGATTGGCAGACTTTTCCTCTAAATGGCCAGTTAGTAAATATTAGGGGGTATGCAGGAATCACAGTCTTCTCTAAGTACTCACCTCTGCTGTTGGCTGGGGAAATAGTTACAGACAATGTGTAAGTGAAGCGACATGACTTTACCTGAGCAAAGCTGTGTTTACACAACCAGGTGGTAGGCGGGTCTTGGGACTGTAGGTCTCACACTTGGCTTGGAGCATCAACCTACCAGTCTTTAGCTGCTCTGCCTATGCAAAGGTGTGATGTGACCAGATACCTCTTTTTTACCCTTTTCCCTCAGCCAGAGATCTCCTTCTCTGTCATTCATGATGCCTAAAAATGCCAGCCATTAAAATCCTTCCTTGGGAAAATTCTTAAGGACTGTGAAGACGGCTTTTAACTGAAAATCACAGGTTACTGGTACTTTTTGTAACCTCCAGGAAGACAGTTGTTTAGATTTACTCCGGATACAAGTCTAGGATTTTAAGGATAAGGGACAAAGCACAGGTAATTTTTAGTGATGGTAAGAAAGGAGAGTTGTATAACCTGGGCTGCAGTAACGGGAAACTCTGTCATAAGAGCATGGTGTGTGAGGAGGATGGTGGTGATGATAATACTACTCATGAGTGCCTGCTGTCCTAGGCTGAGTGCTTTGCATATTGTCCCTCTTTCCAACAACATCATGTAGTAGACAATACTCTGATCTTCATTTCGTAGACAATGCTACTGGGCTTAAGAGAGATAATGTGCCCAAGCCTAGCTGGCTAGGAAGTGCCCGTATTGTAATCCCTACCCAGTTGTTCCTGATGCCAGAGTCTGCCCGAGTGATGGAGTTCAAAGCAAAGCATATGGCCGTGCAGCACTGAGGATGGCAGCAGTAAGGCTGGAAAGTGCTTCCTGTGTTGTGGTGTGTGTCCTAAGAGACAGCAGACTCTTTTCCCCTGCCCCTCTCAACACGGAACCTTTCAGTGAGCAGGTGAATGAGTTTTTCCCACACCGACCAGTTCTGTGACACTACCTCAGTGTCTTGTGTTTAAGTCCTTTCCTGACACTGTCTACCTGCAGTTGGAGTCATGTCTCACCTGGTGGAGCCCAGCCTCTGCTGATGCCAGCCACGGGCCTGCTTCTCTGGTGCTTCTGCCAACTGGCTATAAAATGGGGGCTCCTAGGACCTCCTCCCCGAGTTCACCATTTGCAGCAGTGGCAGGCAGAACTGAGGAAACACTTGGGTTACCGCTTCCAATGCATTGCAAAGAATGTTTTAAAGGCTACAAATCAATAGCCGGTGGGGAGGCGTGTAGGACAGCCTACTTCTTGTGGAAAGCAGTTGGGACTTTCATAATCTGTCTAGACAAGCTGCCCTTTCCCTTTCTCATTGTGCTCAGCAACCTGGAAGTTCCTCAAACCTCCTGGTGCAGGGGTTTTGGGGAAGACTCCACATGTAAGCATAACCCACTGGTAACTCATTCTCAGCCCTAATCTCCTCTCTGGAGGACCAGGGTGGGGCTGCAGGCTGCATGCTTCTGATGCTGACTTGTCTGGTTACAGTCCTGTCCAGGAGCCCACCGAGAGTCGCCTCATTACAGCAGAAGACTCTCTCCTGGGGAATTCCTAGACTTAGGAGCTCTGTGTCAGGAATCAGAGTGGAGATCCAAGTTTTAGAAGAAAAGATTTTCCTAATATCTCTGTGGCTTACAAATTTACATAGGTTTTAGGGTTTTTGCCAAGAATTGCAGATGAAGACCAAAATCTGTAGATATCTTATTATAGATCACAGTATCTCAGAGTATTTTAAATATTCATCAGGGAGTTCGCATTGTGGCGTAACAGGTTAAGCCACCATGTGGGACACTAAATCCCATGTCAGAGTACCTGGTATCCAGTCCTGCCTCTACTTCACATCCAGCTTCCTGTTAATGCACCTGGGAGGCAGCAGATGATGACCCATCTACCTGTGCTCCTGCCAGCCAAGTGCCAGAACCAGATGGAGTTCCTGGCTACTGGCTTTGAGCTGGCCTAGCCCCTGCTGTTCAAAGATTTGAGGAGTAAGCCAGCAGATACAAGATCAGTCTTTCTTCTCTGTTTGTTTCTCCTTCTCTCTGTCACTCTAGCCATCAGATAAATAAATAAATAAATTTAACTTGGAAGTGTTGCACAGGTGTAATCACTATATATCTGAGTCCCTATTCCCAATGAAGTGCTTTGTTCCTTTCCACCCCTGCCACCTCTGACAAAGGATGGAGGCCTTGGGGATGGTGCTTTGATTTTGGATTCTCTTCATCAACTCTCTCCTTACTTACTTAGTTTTGTAGCATATTGAACTTTCCAAAGCTCTTGTGTATTGCGTACTTGGACCTAATTGTGTCATTTAGTTTTCTGTATACAGAGCGAGCAGTTGGCAAGGAGCCATTGTAGATACACAGATATACAAACACATACACCCCCCCCCTTTTTTTTTGAAGATTTGTTTATTTGAAAGGCAGAGTATTAGGGAGAGAAGGAGAGACAGAGATCTTCCATCTGCTGGCTCACTCCCCAAGTGGCTGCAGCCAGAGCTCCAGCCAGCTGCTCATGTGGGATGCTGGCATCACAGGTAGCAGCTTAAGTCACCGTACCATGATGCCAGCCCCAGGACACACCCCGTTTTATCCCATGGTCACTGTCTTCAGCCTCTGTGGTCCCCAAACTGTGCACTCATTTCTGTATGTGGCATGTCTGTCATATCACAGGAAAACCTCTTGAAAATCTGGCTTTACAGGCATTTACTTGTGACTGCCTTCCGAACTTTGCATATATATATATATATGCATTAATTATGATGTCTCTCAAACAGCTTGTAACCATACTCTTTATAAGGGGCAAAGATCAGGTTGGAACTATTTTGATTTACTGGTTTATTGATCTTGGCCAAAGATTTTTTTTTTTATTTGAAACTCTTCACTTAGGAAGTCAATTTGATAGCCTTTGCCCATTCATCTTGAAGGTGTCAGTTGCAAGTTGTCTTGCCAATGAGTAATGTAGGAACTAAAATTACTAATAAATTAATTAGAATGTATTTATAAACTCAATGGAAAGCCAAGAATAAAGTTGCTTTTTCATTGATTATTATGCTGGTCGTTAACTACTGGGAAAGTGCCATAGCATGAAACAGAGAACATTGGCCAGTTCCTTAAGTACTTGTAGGATTCCATCATTAAGATTTCAGTACTTTGGAAAGTAATTACTCATTTACTCCATGTATTCACAGTGTGTGGGCAAAGTGGTTGGACATTTTGTGGCAGGATTAAGGACTCAGGCAGACATTAACTTCCCTGCAAGATTCCTTCCTGTCAGTCAGTGCTACTTTAGGTAATGTGGGTCTAGATTTGTGTTTATGTCAAGTGTTCATAGATGTGAATATACCAGTTCTTCACAGATTTGCATCAGAGTGCTTTAAAGTGATTGTAGGTTGACTCTTGGGAAAAACCTGCACCTAGCATCTGCAACCCTAGGGTGCTGTAACATCAAAATGTTTTCTTTTCATAGGAAGCAAGTGAATTTTGCAGACCGTGCACTTGATTTTCAGCTAGATATACACAGCTGGCCGTGCCTCTTTTTAAAACTTTTTTTCTTAAAGATTTTTATATTTATTTGAAAGGCATAGTTACAGAGACGGGGGGATGGGGAGAGAGAGAGATCTTCATCCACTGATCCAATTCCTAAGTGTCTGTGACAGTTGGAGCTGTGACAGGGGCCTAAGCACGTGGCCCATTCTCTGCTGTTTTGCTGGACACATTACTAAGAAAATGGATCGGGGCAGCCAAAATCGGAATCAAAGCTTTGTGGGGTGTGGCATAATAGGCAGTGGCTTTACACACTAGGCCATAGCGCCAGCCTCTTTCAAGAGTTAGTTGCTGGTCAGCAAAACAGGAGGAGAGTGAGCAGTATCTATAAATTCTTGATCCATGCTTCCTTCCTGTCAGTGTCCGAAATTAAGTTAAAGGACGATGTGATGAACGGGTGTCATACACAATGAATTTCTACTCTAAAGGAGAGATATAAAAGCGTTTGGAACACAGGTATCTGACAGGCCAGCCTCCCCACCGTGATCTCTCTCCGATTGTACCTGTAGATGATATCTTGTAAACCGAGGGAAGTGCTTTGTGGGCTGTCTTGTTACAGAATGGATTTTGCAGTGTCCAGGACACTTGGTGGATAAAGATGGATTTCTAGTGCTGACACCACAGGGTGGAGACAGCAGCGCTGAGAATGCCTGGCATCCTCACATTGTGTCTGACGCATCTTGATCGCACAGTGTTTTAGTACTGGAATCAGACGTGTCCTAAGGTGATTCTGCACAAATCAAGGGTGTAGCCCTTGTTTTAGCAGACCTCAGTGTGGTAGGAGTTGTTACTCATGGTTTTTTCAAATAAGAAAACTAAGGTCTAGGGAAGGACAAAAGTTACTAAGATTCTAGAGTTGAGTAACATGTACTGGAGATTGCTAAAAGTCTAGACTTTGAGTTATTAGGAAAAAAGTATATAATGAGACAATTCACTGTAGTAATCATTTAACATGTGCATTTGTGTCTGTATAAACATATTGCATACATCAACTATGTACAACCCCCCCCCCCCTTTTTTTTTTGAAAGGCAGAGTTAGAAAGAGAGGGAGAGCTTCTCCTCACTGGTTCAGTCCCCATATAGCAAGGAACACGGACTACTTCCGGGTCTCTCACATGGGTGCAGAGGCCCAACCACTTGGACCGTCTTTTGCTGCTTCCCCAGGAACATTAGCAGGGAGCTGGATCAGAAGTGGAGTAGCTGGGTCTGGAACTGGCATCCATAGGAGATGCCAACATTGCTGGCCAAGGCTTGACCTGTACCACCAACTCTGGCCCCATACAATTCTTCTAAAAAAAATCGATTATATAGTTCAGGGTCAGATTTAAAAACTCTTACTTCTGGCCAGCATTCTTTCTGCTAAATGTTTGGAAATGTTGGAGAAGACACTGACTCAATAACAATTTCATTTTGCCTTATCAGATGGAAGCCAAGGGAAGACAAAAGGATTAATATCATTGTCAGTTCCTATGCACAGAAGGGAAAGCCAATAATCAACAGTTAAATATTAAAAGTAGCAAATATAATAAAAACAGCAAGTCAGAACTGTCTAAGTGTGCTGGCCTGTGGCTTTGAATGTGCAATTGTAAGTTTTGTTGTTTTATTGGGAATAGACTAAAAGTTAGATATTACTGTGCTGTTTGCTAGGATGTAAGTTCCTTTAGAACAGGCACCGTATCCTGTCTGTCTTCGTAGCTTCAAAGCTTAAAGGTCAAGAAAACCACAACAGCCTCTCCTACCTGTAGCTTGAGAAAAATATGACAACATCACTTTTGTGTTTCTCCTCTGTCCTCCAGCTTAGAGAACTTAATTTATGGATTCCCTAAAGATATTCCGGTATGTTCCTTTCTGCTTTATTTAGTTGTCTGTTTCGATGCCAAGATAAACTTTGACGACAACGCGGAATTCCGACAGAAGGACATCTTTGCTATGGATGACAAATCAGAAAATGAGCCCATTGAAAATGAAGCTGCCAGATATGATCTAAAATACATCGGACTGGACGGGAACATTGCCTGCTTTGGTAAGAAGCAGTTCTATCAAAAGAACACTTTGTGGATTTTCATTTCTGAAGTGTTATTTACTAATCAAGTAAGCATGCAATTTTTTTTTTTTTTTTGCTGCCATAAACGTCTTAGGAAGCAATCCAGAGTTTATTCTCAGAGTTCATTTTAACTGCTCATCACTGGTTTCAAATGGAGGTTCCCAAGTCTGGCACTTTTAGAAATCTGGGTGAGGTGGTTTTTTGCCCAAGATGTTTAACAGGTTCTCTGGCCTCCAGCTGTGAAAAACCAGCTGTGACCCTTTCCCCACCCCCAAAAATGTCTCCAGTTATTTCCATGTGTCTGGGGAGGAAATCACTGTGGCTGAGAACTGTTGGTTGAAACCATCTCAGTTAAACTGTTTGGTAAGAATTAGAAGCCTTTCAACTTAAGTCAGCGTTAATATGCTAAGCACTCGTCTAGAATTGCTTTCTCAGAGGATGTAGCAGGAGACATATACTTTAATCATTTTACTAAAGTCCCAGTTTCTGTGATACCTAAATGATGCGAGGTTTAATCCATTATCCTAGTTTATTAATAAAACAATCGATTTTGCCATACTCATCTAACTTTGTGAAAATGGCTTATTCAGCTGCGATCAGAATGGGCCTGTAGAAGCAATACAATTTCTGTTATTGTCCGCAGCTGATGGGGCTGAGAGTTATACACTTCTGACTTAATTCCACAAGACTGTTTCTGGCTGAACCAGTGCGTTGCATTGGAAAGTGAAGTCATAATCTTAATGGAATTAAAATAAATAAGATTTGTAGCTCATTAAACCAACAGTGCTGTTATATTTAGAACGGAAGAGCCCTCATCCAATAGTTTGCTGTTTGATACAATAGAAAATGACTTCCAATTACAAGTGATACCAAAAGCTCTTGGTGTGTATTGGTGCAATAACTGTCGTGTAGCCTGGCACTCACACCTTCTGATCCTGATAAGCTAATGGGCTCTCAATTCTTGTGGGCTTTTAGAAAGGGCCAAAGTGTAATAGTGTTTTTAGACCAAATTAAATACCGATTCTTTGCAGCCTCTGTAGGATGCGCATGACTTGACCAAGTGGCAGCCTTAGAAGCCAAGAGGAACATTTTTCAAATTGCTTTAAAATCCTGTATCAACCATTTTTCTTTGAGTTATCCCAGGCTTAATTAAATTAGTTAATGTTTATAGGCTTACCTAGGGGAATCCAGGGGTCAAAAACAGTGGAAGGTGTTTGACCTTGAGAGTTTCTGCAGAGATTTTTGGTTTTTTACCTTTCTAAGCAGAGGAAAGTGATTTCATATAATTAGGCATAACAAGCAAAATAAGTGCAAAAAATCAGTAATACTTGGCTCTAGAAAACAAGAATTTTGATGTTAAAACTCTTCACTTGGTTTCTTAAGAAAATCTTGGCCTGTTTTGTTTCTGGTTTCAGTGACTGGATTGGCCTTAGATTCACGTGAAGGAGGAGCAGGGGGATTGAACTTTGGGTTTTGGTGCAGTAATTTCTTCCCTGGTTTTCTCCATTCTCCCAGTAACATTCATGGTCGCACTAAGTGTAAGAAGTCTGGAACCGGGTGAAGTTGGGGCCCTGTGTGGTTTAGTCTCAGAGGGACGCCACATTCAAAGGAGGATGTCCTCAGCAAACAAGAAATTGAAAGAATTCCACCCTTTTTTTCAGTCTCTGAAACTCCTAGCAACTTAGCTGATTCTCGATTATCTGAAAAGTCTGTGTATTTACCTTGTTGAGCAGAATTCCAAAGAAGGCAGTTATTGCTCTAGGAATGAGGAAAGGAAAAAAATCCATGGACCCTTTCATGACACTAAATTTACCTTCTGTGCCTTTTGCATTTTACAGTCAATGGTGCGGGGCTTGCCATGGCCACTTGTGACATCATTTTCCTTAATGGTGGGAAGCCAGCCAACTTTCTGGACCTTGGTGGTGGCGTCAAGGAAGCCCAAGTGTATCAGGCCTTCAAGTTGCTTACCTCTGATCCTAAGGTAACCCTTTTCTTTGTGGGGAAACGGTAACGTTCTAAATTCTATCCATCAAGTTAATCAGCTGACATGGAGACTTTGCAGTCCTAGATGCAGATTCTGCCTTATCTTCCATTTCAGTCCATGATGGTCTAGCTCTTGTTTTCGGCCAAAGGCTTATAAGCCAGTCTCTAGGATCTTACATTGGAGACTGTGCTTAGAAAGCCCTGGGAGCGGCTGGCGCTGTGGCGCAGCAGGTAAAAGCTGCCGCCTGCAGTGCCGGCATCCCATATGGGTGCCGATTCAAGTCCTGGTTGCTCCACTTGTGATCCAGCTCTCTGCTATGGTCTTGGAAAGCAGTAGAGGATAGCCTAAGTCCTTGGGCTCCTGCACCCGCGTGGGAGACCAGAAAGAATTTCCGGGCTCCTGGCTTCGGATCGGCACAGCTCCGGCCGTTGTGGCCAATTGGGGAGTGAACCAGCAGATGGAAGACCTCTCTCTCTCTCTCTCTCTCTCTCTCGCCTCTTCTCCTCTGTGTAATTCTGACTTTCAAATAAATAAATCTTAAAAAGAAAAAAGAAAAAAAAGCCCTGGGAAGGTAGCAGTAAATAACAAAGATGGGCTGTGCCAGTTAATGGAACATTGGTTGACATGAAACATTGACTAATTCACGCTGATTATTTATCTTGTGCTTACATAACTTAGGAAGGACCCAGCTGTAGATTGTTTTCATAAAGATGGTCAAGAATTACCATAATACTGAAAAATTATAGGAGTACAGGATCATGTACCACTGAGACATAATAATCTCCACCTCCTTCTGCATACTTTTATTTATTTTTTGATTATTTAGTAATTTGCATTTTGTTCAAGAGGCAGAAACAGACAGATCCTGCATCTTTTTTATTTTTTAAATATATTTTTATTTGTTTGAAAGGCAAAGTTACAGAGAGAGGTAGAGACAGAGAGAGAGGTCTTCCATCTACTGGTTCACTCCCCAGATGACTGCAACGGCTGGAGCTGAGCCGATCCAAAGTCAGCAGCCAGGAGCTTCTTCGAGGTCTCCCACATGGGTGCAGGAGCCCAAGGACGTGGGCCATCTTGCTTTCCCAGGCCATAGCGGAGAGCTGGATTGGAAGAGGAGTAGCCGGGACTAGAACCAGCGCCCTTATTGGATGCCGGGGCTTCAGGCCAGGGCTTTAACCCCCTGCGCCACAGCACTGGCCCCAGATCCTCCATCTGCTGGTTCACTCCCCTGCTATGGATTATCAAAAATAAAGGTACTTTGGTTTGTTCTTATAAGCACTTTGTTTTCATTAGTTAGGTAGAAATGTTATCAGTGGCTCTGTAATCATTATCCAGTTCAATTGTCCCTTCCTTCTACTCCTTTCTAAGAGAAGAATCATTTTCTTCCCAGAGGTTCCCAAACCAGTTGAAGTCTGTAAATACCATGGACAGGACACAAGCTTATTAAGCCACAAAGCACCCAGCGGACTGTAAAATATTTAACTTTTGGTAGCTGTTGAAATTCTGTTACTAATAATGGAGAGCCATTGAGGGATTAAATCTACCAGGGCAATCAAAGAGTCTCCTTTGAAATATCTTTTCCTGGTGGTTTGTCTTACATTTTAATTTTGTGTATATACCAGGGGTAGGGGTGAGAAGTCAATTGCAGAACCTTAAAGGAAAAAATCCTCTTAAAAAATTCTGACATTACCTTATGGAACATTCTCAAGTGCTTGGAGTATTTAAACTTTTTTGAGATTGGCTGTCATGTTGGGTAGATAAAGGTATGTGGGAGATATTTTTCTCATTCTATATCAGGAAAATGAATGCATAGCTCATTTCATTACATTTTCCAAATCTTGAAATTCGAAAACTGGTTTAAAAGCATGGAAATGTAATGGGTATTTTCAATCCTGGCCTTGTTTCACAGAATTCTGAGAACAGTCTAAAAACTAGTGTGGATGAATTGATTTGATTTTGCAAGGAAGCTAGTTGTAGTCCTGGCAGTAATTGTTTCAAGTAAAAACCTGTCCACCTGCCCAGAAGTACAGGATCCCAGGAGTCCCAAAGCTAATTATTTCAGCTGGATCGATATGCTTGCTAGATTAAAATTAGTCACTTGAATAAACTGAAACTCAAAATTACAAAAAGGGCTGTTATTGTGAAACCTAAATCACATTAACCAATACTAGCAACTGCTTGTTTGTCATATGTGTGAGATAATTCTGTTGACCAAGTAATAAACACAGCATCACTTAACAAACACGTTCGGCACTGACGCGTATTTCCATTCATAATGTCAGCCCTAGAGCTGAAACTTGTATTTGTTTAGCCTGTTAGCCCAGATGTAAACTTTGATTTGGAACTAATGCAAGTGTCTTCGTAACTGATGTGTTTCTTATTTGAACTATATATGAAATTGAATTCCTCTGCCAAAGTATCTAAAAGAAGAGTCTCACAGAATAGTTCACTTAGTAAACTGGATTCACATGAAGTGTAACATTAAGTATTTTATAATTCTCTTATGTGCCAGCTGGGCTTGAAATGAGAGAAAAATAATGGAGTTTGTTCTACCAGTAGTAGAACAGATGTGATCTCCTCTGCATCATTTTGATTTATGGAAGTCTAAACACCAGTGCTCTTCACGTCACAGGTACAAATGGTACAAAATCGGACATAGGGCAGGCTTTATTGACAGTCTGTGAAGAATCTGAAAAATTTAAGGGAAAAACACTCTGTAGATTGTTACTCTTAAGTTGTTTTCTGAAGTTGTGCTTTAGCTTCTGTTTCTAATTCTGAACTTAGAATTCCAAAGGTGTAGAGAATGAATACAACAAAACATCTGGGCTGTCTTAAACATCTTGAGTATGTAAATAAAAGCCAAGGGCAGTTGGCGGGAATTGGAACAATATCCATAACCCTGTTCTCCCAATTAAGCAAATCTGTTTTTCTCTGGAGGCTTGATTTTGAAAATCCATACTAAATGATAGGGATGAGTGAAGGCACCTTGGTTGATGTGTTTGTATTTCCTGGCTTAGAATCATGTTTTCAAAGCCCCATGAATGTCCAGGAAGAAACAGCTTCCTGGGCTCCAAGGACTCCTTTCAGAATGGGATGGGTTGTCAGTGGGGCTCTGGTGCCAGACTGCCTGGGCTCCAGTCCCATCTTTACTCCTTATTGGTTGTGGTACATTGGGTATGGTCATTCAGTTTCTGTGTGCCTTGGTTCCTTCATTTGTAAAGTGGTAGTAACTAGTTGACTCAGAGGGTGATTTGATGGCATAAGTTCACACCCCCACTTCCAATTTGGAGAGGCGATGAGTTCACATGACAGTGTCCTTGTGAAAAGGTAGTAAGTTACAGAGCAGTGTGCAGACTCCAAGTGTGCAGCTTGATGAAGTATCTCAGAGTGAGGATAGCCGGACCACCTGCAGCCAGATCAAGATACAGACCATGACCAGTGTCCGGAAGCCTCTCCCTGCGTGTTCCCAGCTTCTTCACTGTTCTTCCCAGATAGCTACTTCCCTAATTTCTCATGTCATCCATTTGTTTTTGAGCTTTTTTGTATTTACCATCTTTTGACTTGTCTTTTGGAACTGGTAAGTCAGTGCCGGTGGCTGATTGTGGTTCCATTGTTTTCACTTGGAACTCATGAGTTTGAGTGTTTTCATCTTTATCAGCCAATTTATCTTTAAACTTCTGTCTTAATATACCCAAGTATTGTATTAAGTATCACCTTTACAAACATTTCTAAAGAACATGAAAACTTTAGTTTGTGGCTTTTTTTTGAGTATTTATTACATTGTTTCTAAAATGTAGATGTAAGATACGCCCACATCTGCAGAGATGGGAGATATAAGAACAGGTTCACTAGTAGTCAGTGTTACTGTGCATTTGTTTTGAAATTGATGGAGCGTATATGTGACTCAGTAACTTGCAATCCTGCTCTGTCCAGATAACTAAGAAACTACTATTTTAAAGGGAGGATTAAATTCATATTTGAAAGAACCACAAAATATTACTTTCTATCAGTTTGAAAACAGAGGACTGCCATTAGGCCTGTAGTATATTCTTCAAAGCTCTTTAGAATTAGAGACCAGAGAAATAAAATCAAATAGCATATTTCACTATCAGGTTTATGCATATGCCTTAAGGTTTTTTTTTTCTTTTTGTTTTTTTGACAAGCAGAGTGGACAGTGAGAGAGAGAGAGAGACAGAGAGAAACGTCTTCCTTTGCCATTGGTTCACCCTCCAGAGGCTGCCGTGGCGGCGCGATGTAGCCGGCGCACCGTGCTGATCGAAGGCAGGAGCCAGGCGCTTGCTCCTGGTCTCCCATGCGAGTGCAGGGCCCAAGCACTTGGGCCATCGTCCACTGCCCTCCCAGGCCACAGCAGAGAGCTGGCCTGGAAGAGGGGCAACTGGGACAGAATCCGGTGCCCCTACCGGGACTAGAACCCGGTGTGTTGGCGCCACAAGGCGGAGGATTAGCCTAGTGAGCTGCGGCGCCAGCCCATGCCTTAAGTTTTAATACATGTGTTACAGGATCACTATTTTATAAATATTTCTCATAGTTTCACATTATTGTACATTTAGAGTATATACAAAGCAGAATATCTTTTTTTTAATTATATCTATGCTTTATCAAAGTATCTATCTGAAAACTAGAGTGAGTGAGTGACTGAGTGAGAAAGAGAGAGAGACTGAGACTGGATTCCAATATGGAAAGACAGTATCCCTGGTAGCCCCTTCACCCAGTGTACCACAGTGCTGGCCCCTCACCATGAAACTGTAAAGAGTTTATTTGAATGAACTGGGCAGCTCCAAACCACAAGTAGCTCCAGGGCTGTACTGAGAGAGCACAAGTGGAAGGTGTTTTTATAGGGTGAATGTGGAAATAAAAAAACAACGAAACACTTGAGTGATTAAAGTTATATACTACCCTTATTGGTCTGACCTACTGGTAGTCCTAGTTATATAATTATAAGTTAAGAAGCCATTTCAATCTAATTCACCAAGTTTAAAAAATGGCAGTTATAAGAAAAGGTTCAAGGTAAGTTTGTTTGTGTCTACAAATCAGGCAAGGTTAAATTCACTTCCAGGGCCTAACTGGCTTTGACTGCTCAGGGATTCTTCAGGTCCAGACTCCATTTTAATTTATTTTAACAAAGCGCCAGCCCTTTCAGTTCATACCACCTGTGTTTGCTGAAACGCCTTATCTCCCAGAGAAGATTTGCTCTCTGGGGCAGTAGAACTCTTGTAGGAATTTATTTTCAGACATCGTGCCCAGCACTTTATCGGACAGGAGCACTGTTTCTAAAGCGACTCCCCTCCAGTCGCATTGTTTCAGGCCTGCTGGAGAGTGGGTTTCACTTTCGCCAAAGCTTAAAAGATGAAGCATCCAAGCAGGTGCTCTCTGTGGTGGCAGTTTACAGGCAGTCTGGTCCAAGTGCGAGGAAAGTGCATATTGATTTGCATCCAGTCTCTGCTTCCACTCAGAACGGTCACCGTGTAGGGTTGCCACTTCCTGTAAGCTTGAGAATGGAAAACCGTCCACCAAGGCCAGGTGATTAAAATTTCCAAGAGTGTTTGTTCCCCTGGCCCACCTCAAACTCCTTTCATTTTACCTTCTAGTGTGTCTCAGTGAGAGCTCTGTCCTGGGGCCTGTGCCTGGTTTCTGGGGTGGGTGTGGCTGACAGCGGCCATGTTTTCAGAGCATCTTGAGTAGAGCACTGTGACGCTATTTCCTTGCCCCTCGCTGATGTACAGTTAGAAAAAAATCAACCATGAAGGTCTGACTCTGCTGTGCTTCACACAATTCAGATTTTTAAAAAATATTTACATTTCAGAGTCAGAGAGACAGAGCACGAGACAGGCAGATTGAGTTTCCATCCACTGGTTTACTCCTCAAATGGCCCTAACAGCCAAGGCTAGGTCAGCACAAATTTGGGAGCCAGAAGCTCAGTCTGGGTCTCCTACTTGGGTGGCAGGTACCCAATCAATTGAGATTTGATGAATGCCTAAGATTTGTACATATTTATGGGATACGATATGATCATTCAGTAATTGTATACAATGTGTACTGATCAGTTGTCATTTTATGTTTACATCAGTTGTCATTACTTTATATTTGGAGACTTTGCGCTCCATTCTTCTGTTTATTTGTAAAACATATTATAGGTTATTGTGAACTCTAGGCAGCCACCCCTCTGTGCTGTTGAACACAGAACTGACTGCTGTCTAACTGTATTTTGGTACCCTCTGTTTCCCTATCCAGCTTTCAAAAGTCCAATAGTCACTATCATTCAAATTGACTTTTTTAGCTTTGAGAAAACAGGAGGTATTTGTCTTCCTTTGTCTGACTTAAGTTAATTTGATATCCTCCAGTTCCATCTATTTTTTTGCATAGTGTAATTCTTCTATGGCTGAATAATATTCTGTTACATATGTATACCATATTTTCTGTATGCATTCATCCACTGAAGAACATCTAGCTTGCTTCCATGTCTTAGCTATTGTAAATAGTGCAGCAGCAAACATTGCAAAACAGATATTTCTTTCATAGGCTGATTTGATTTCTTTTGGATGTATATGTACCTGGAAGTGGGATAGCTGGATTATATGGTTATATGGTAGATCTCTTTTTAGTCTTTTGGAAGAACCTTCATACTTTTTTCTGTAATGGCTGTAATAATTTGCATTCCCAACAACAATATTATTTTTTGCCTTTTTGACAAAAGCTAACATGAATGTTACGACTTTGATTTGTATTTCCTTGATGGCTAACAATGATATCCATGTTTTCATACATTTCTTGGCCATTTGAATTTCTTTTGAGAAGTGCCTATTCATATCATTTACTAATTTCTCATGGAAATTATTTTTTATAGATTGTTTCATGAATTGATACAGCGTGGTGGTCTCCACTACACCACCCACGAAGGGGACAGTAGTTCAAATTTGACAGCAATATTGTGATTTGAAGTGGTATGTTTCTCTAGGTAGTAATAAAATAGTTATCTTTAAGGGCTGTTTTTAGAAGTACTAAGGAAATGTGTTATAGCCTAATATTCATTTTTTTTCCTCCTAGTGTTCTTGGTACAGCTTATCCTGATTATTTGCTATTTCTATATTTGGAAATTCGTCTATGTGCGGAAATTTATTTGTAACTTCAAAAGTGATTTGCACTTAGCACAGTTCAGGGTTACTCAAGGAAGCCTGCGAAGTGGTGAGCATTTCAGTGTGTGATGCACATGTTCCCAGTGGAGAGCACATGAGGCAGTCCACTGCTTTCTTACATCAGCTCTCTTAGTTTTAATATGTGTCCTTTCCCTAGTCTAGTTAGAGCCGTATTTTTCTGATTTGTAGAGTCCCAAGCATAATGTTCTATACAGCATTCCTAGGGGTGAGAAGTCCGAAATGTGCCTTATGAAAAACATACAGGTGTTCAGTAAGCTTTGCTCAGGCACGAGTTACAGTGCTGTTGGCTGGGAATTGAATGTTAGCGAATCAACAATATGTATTGAGTAACTTGTCTTTTAGCGGAAACGCGTGTGAAATAAGGTTGTGAATTGATCTGCTGACAAACGTGCTGGGATCAGATGGTCACAGGAACCTAACCTGAAGTGCACTGGCTCGGCATTCACAGGTTCCATGGTTCCTGGTGACTGTGCACCACAAGCACTGGGGCTGATGAGAATTGTGTAGTATTTCGGATGATTATGAGCAGCTCTTCAGAGATTCGATAGTAGACACACTCGGTTTTTCTCTTTTTCAAGGAAGGTCGGGAATCTCTGGCCTGAGTATAAAGTAGGAAAATATTTTCCTCATATAATTTGTACCTTTCTGTTTCCCAAAAGGAAGGATTTGATTATGGCAACCAGCAGGAGGTACCAGGATTGGGTTTTCAGGCATTTTGCCTTCTTCCCAATAAAGTGAATAACATTTGAAGAAATTTTAATTAGTTTTTCACAGTTATATTAAGAAGGATTTCCTTACAAATTTAGTAACTTCATGCTTTTAGAAACTTTTAAAAATATATGTATTGAAAAACTAATTATTGTTTTAACTTTCAAATACACATTTCTTATGAAAAGCTTGAGAATAAAAGGTCTCTATTTTTATTTTTATTACACAGCCACTATTGTAATTTTGTGCATTCTCTTTCTGTGTTATCCACTATTACAATATAAGCTTCTTCCTGTGTTGCTCCGTGGTTTTCTTGACCATCATTGTCACTAGCAGAATTAAATAATCATCAAATTCATAGTTTTATAGCATTTTGTTGGTTTTTAAAAATTTTTTGTTTATAAAAAGGGAATAGATTTTGGGTTTAATACCGTACTCATACTTCCCACTCTACTTCTCTTCTTACTTTTAATTTTTACAATGACAATGACAATGACTTTAAATTTCTTTACACTCCACTAAATGACAAATTCAACTAGGGCGCCGGTGCTGTGGCATAATAGGCTAAGCCTCTGCCTGTGGCGCTGGCTTCCTATATGGGCACCAGTTCACATCCTGGCTACTCCAGTTCCCATCCAGCTCCCTGCTAATGTGCCTGGGAAAGCAGTGAAGGATGGCCCCAGTGCGTGGACCCTTGCACCCATGGGGGAGACCTGGTAGACGCTCCTGGATCTTGGCTTTGGATCAGGCCAGCTCTGGCCATTTGGGGAGTGAAGAGCTTTCTCTGTCTCTCCCTCTCTCTGTAACTCTGTCTCTCAAATAAATAAATATTAAAAAAAAGTCAACTGTCGCCATTGCTGTGGTGCAGCGGTTTAACGCCCTGGCCTGAAGCACTGGCATCCCATACGGGCGCAGGTTCGAGATCTTGCTGCTCCACTTCTGATCCAGCTCTCTGCTATGGCCTGGGAAATCAGTACAAGATGGCCCAAGTCCTTGGGCTCTCTACACCCATGTGGGAGACCTGGAAGAAGCTCCTGGCTCCTGGCTTCTGATCGGTGCAGCTCCGGCTTTGTGGCTATCTGGGGAGTGAACTAGTGGATGGAAATCCTCTCTCTCTGCCTCTCCTCTCTCTCTCTGTAACTCTTACTTTCAAATAAATAAATAAATCTCTAAAAAATTTCAACTAGTAGTAGTAAGTAAGTAGTAAAACCACTGTTCCTCAAGAGTATAGACAAGGGCCATAAATAATAATCAAATCAAAATTTCAGTTTGCTCATATACATAATTTTTTGTGTACTTTATGTGTTCATTACCACAAATCAGTGAAAAATACTAAGAAGCTTGATACCTAAAATTTCTTTCAATGACCATGTGAACTTTGTATACTAGGTTTGCATACAGCAGGGTACAGCATAGTTAACAATCAAATGCTGAAGCAACAAGTGTGAAAAGTTCTGTGTTAGATAATAGGCTTTTTTGTAATGCTTTAAAAAAATTCAACATTATCCAGGACCAAGGTAGATAACTTCTTGAGTGTTTTATACATTACTCCTGTGTGGACTACTAATCTGAGTTGGTTTTAATTATCTCATGGTTAATGGTGACTTGCTCATTAGTATTTGCTGCAGTCACTGTGCATTGCTGAGCTGTCTGCAGAGGTGGCCTCCAGACCTTTCCTGTTTGTTTAGTTCAGTATCTTCCTGACGTCTTGAAATATTCAGTTGAGACAAGGTGAGGAAAAGTCATGAGTGCGCCTTGTTCCAGGTGGCTTTCTTTTCCCATGCTCTTTCTTGCTGGGCTGTAAAGTGAATTATTTTACTGAAGGAGTCCGTAGGAACTCATTGATTTTGCTGAGTGTCCACATTACACTTGCTGTCTTTGTAACGAAGCAAGACCGCCAGGTGAACTTTGAAAAGAGATGTGTTTTTGATCGTTATATCCTCATCAGAGGTTGCCTTGGTGATAATTTGTGTTCATCTCCCTCTTCCCTTCCTTATGATGTTTACAATGCACAGTTCTAGCCATCATCATCTCCTTTGTTCATCTACTTTCCACTTCACCTTGCCCCAAAGTAGTGGTCTTCCTCTGCATGCTGCCCTGACGTCTTGGTACTTTCCCCCTATACTTCTCATTTGCTCTGTATTCTTTACAAACAAAGCTATAGACATTCCTTGAGTTTTCTTTCTGCCACCCATATCTTTGTTTTATTCAACTATTATTATATACTCCATTATCTCTAACTCCCATAATCATGTGTAGAACATGGTAGGTTCTCCAAAATGTTTTTTCACCACAAAATTCATATTTTCCATGCATGTTTCTTTATTTCCATAGAATTCATCCAACTGAATGTTCTCAGCCAGGAGGAAAACCATATCATTTTTGTGAAACAGTTCAGTTCCCAGGCCAGATGCCAGTGTCGTGTGTCTCGTTAGACTCTCTGTAATGGGGTGATGCAGTCTGGTAGGGACCACTGTCTAGACGGAACTAGACTTATCTCCAGGGTGATACAAACAGTGGAGGGAAATTGTCTTTGCACAGGGTGGGCTGGGGTCTCCATCCAGCAGCTGGGGGCAATGCATACAGATAATAGTTGAGTATACAGGGAGGATTGGGTCAGGCCACAGGGGTCCCATGTGAAAAGATAGCAGACACGTGGGGTGGCAGCTCCCAAACAATATTTAGAGTATTCTCCCAATAAGGAGCCAGTGGCCGTGTCCTCAGGCTGTATATAGTGCAAGGGCCAAATGTCATCACCATGCATAACAAGCTTCCTGCAAGCAGAAGCCTGGGTTTTAGGCATATGACAGTGCCAGGCAGGTACCTGAGGTAGGAACAGCCACAGGTGCAAGTCAGCATGTCATCCATGATGTCTGCAATCATCCCACAGCAGGAGTGACCTTGTGGGGCCTGGGAGGTTCTCTGCATCTTGAGAAGCAGCTCATCAAAGACTCCTTTAGGAGATCAGGGTGATTTTCAAGACCGCAGATTATCTCAGCTATACTGAACGCCATTCAGAAACAGCAGAACAGCAGCCAAATGAGAATCTCTTTAGGTTATTGCGTGGGCCAGGCCTTCTGCTAGGTGCTGAGGACGAAGCCGAGAGTGAGGTGGCGCCTTCGCCTCCAGCTGCTGCCATTGCAAGGACAGGGACAGAGGGTTAGCAAAGCCAGTGAGTAAATGATTAAATAACACGAGCCAGATTCCTAATACAGTGGGTGTCGACAGTTGTCAAGAACAGGGGCCTCATTGAAGAAAGAGGTACCTTTCTCTAATAGGAGGAGAGAACTTCCACTTTGATTATGGCCTTGTCTAAATAATATCAGAGTTTGTGGACTCAATAGGCTTCCATAGCCTTGGCAGCTCATGACAAGAGCCTTGGGTGATCACTGACGTCATAAATAAGAGTGTCAGTTGTTAAATCAACAACGGGAGTCACTGTGCACCTACTCCCCATGTAGGATCTCTGTCCTTAATGTGTTATATTATGAGAATTAACGGTATAACTAGTACTCAAACAGTACTTTATACTTTGTGTGTCTGTGTGGGTGCAAACTGTTGAAATCTTTACTTAGTATAGAGTTGATCTTCTGCATAGAAAGATAATTAAAAATGAATCTAAATTAAGAATGGATGGAAGAGGGAGTAGGAGGTGGGACGGTTTGGAGTTGAAAGGGGCAGATATGGGAGGAAGAATGCTGTAATCCACAAGTTGTACCTATGAAATTTATATTTAATAAATAAAAGCTTTCTATTAAAAAAAAAGAAGAAAAAGAAGCCTGAGACTGCCAGGGATGTGTGATCTAGGATGGGTTCTTCCAAGCTGACCTTCTTGATCTGCTCTTTGGTGATGTGGAGTCAAGGTTTGTGGGTGGTGACGTGGTGGGCGGCAGCAAGGGCCTCCGTCCCAGTGTTTATCCCCATTTGGAGCTACCTCTTTTCCTCTGCTAGACTTCATTACCTGTCCACCTGAGTGTCGTGAGCACTGTGGCTTGCTTTATTCACAGGCCTTTTAAAAAGTTTTATCCACTTAAAGAGGTGACGTTGCAACTTTGCCCTAATTTGGGTGGCAGCTCTCATGCAATTAGACAACCTTTCTGGACACACATGGATGTTTTATCTGCATATCCAGGATCCTCTCCTGAGGATGCCCCATTACCACCTTTGAGGTGTCAGGAAACAGAGTACTTGGAACACACTTATTAGTTAGCCATCCCAGGGGCCGGCTGGCACAAATCCGAGTTAATTATTTTTCTTCCAGCTTATCTGTGTGTTCTTTCATTAATCGTTATCTGTAAGCATTCTGGACATACCCTTTTTTCTCAATTAAAACTGGGCAGAATATTTTTTGAGCAAACATTTAAGTGTCTACTTTAAGACTCAGAGGCCTTTGGATCATCATAAACCAGAGACACAAAACTCATCTGTGGTTTCAACCCTCTGCCTTCTGGATTTCACTTGCTTGTTGATTGCAAGCAGCACACATCTCTGAGACGGTGGCAGAGGCGAGTCTTGCGTGTGTCAGTGTGATCAGAGAAAGTCGGTATTTGGGCAGCAAGCATAAGCAGAAAGTCCATTCTGTATTTAGATATTGACTTCTGCTGTTTTTCCGAGTCTTGTAACCTGTGCATTTGTCCAGTGCAGCAGTAGCTTTGTTAACTGAACCACCAGATAGTTCATCCAGGTGCTGACTGTACTGCCCAGATCCCAGACAAGAGCTGTTTGACATTCAAATTAGCAAAGTGAAAGAAGTTTCCATTTTCTGAGCATGTTTGATTTTGGATCCTTGGATTGGTGATGCTCAGCCAGTGAAGTTTATACAGGTATTGTGGAACGCAAAATCAGACATTTCTGATTCCAACCTTGTTGGCTAAGGGATGCTCAGCCTGTACAAAAGTGAAGAAACAGGAGAAGAGAGCTTTTACTAAAAGAACACATTTGTTAGTCTGTTTCTCTGTCCAGGAACAACCTTGAAACACCACCTGTTGGAAGTTGTGCTACTTTATCAAGCGAGGCAACATGCCTTAATTAGATAACAGTCCAGAAAGAAAATCCAGGCTCCCGTCCTAGGGTTTTTGGTATTCCTGCATCCAGCCCGCAGTCTACAAAAGTGTTTTGATGGCCCACTGTGTGTCATGTTCTGGCCTCAGGAAAAAAGTGGGAGAAAGATTCAGTATTTGATGTTACTTGTTCCAGTGGAACAGCTAATGACCCATTTAGAGCAGGGGAAGGCCTGTACCTGACTTGTGCAGTTGTTACAGCATGAAGCACCTCCTATACTTAAAGTCATATCCTCAACTCTGGGTTCACAGAGCAGCATCTCTGGAGCCTTCCTACTCAAAATGAAGGCCATGGAACAACCAATGTTAACCTTTTTTTTTTTTTTTAAAGATTTATTTATTTACGGCCGGCGCAGTGGCTCAACAGGCTAATCCTCTGCCTTGCGGCGCCAGCACACCGGGTTCTAGTCCCAGTCTGGGCGCTGGATTCTGTCCCGGTTGCCCCTCTTCCAGGCCAGCCTTCTGCTGTGGCCTGGGAGTGCAGTGGAGGATGGCCCAGGTGCTTGGGCCCTGCACCCCATGGGGAGACCAGGAAAAGCACCTGGCTCCTGGCTCCTGCCATCAGACGAGCGCGGTGCGCCGGCCATTGGAGGGTGAACCAACGGCAAAAGGAAGACCTTTCTCTCTGTCTCTCTCTCTCACTGTCCACTCTGCCTGTAAAAAAAAAAAAAAAAAAAAAAAAGATTTATTTATTTACTTGAAAGAGTTACACACAGAGAGAAGGAGAGGCAGAGAGAGACAGAGAGAGAGAAAGAGAGGTCTTCCATCTGCTGGTTCACTTCCCAGTTGGCCGCAATGGCTGGAGCTATGCGGATCTGAAGCCAGGAGCCAGGAGCTTCCTCTGGGTCTCCCATGTGGGTGCAGGGGCCGAAGGACTTGGGCCATTTGCTGCTGCTTTCCCAGGCCACAGCAGAGAGCTAGATCGGAAGAGGAGCAGCCAGGACTTGAACTAGTGCCCATATGGGATGCCAGCACTGCAGGCAGCAGCTTTACCCACTACGCCACAGCACTAGCCCCCCAATGTTGACTTCAACTTGAAATCTGTTAGAAATACAGAATTCAGCCAGGATCCCCAGGTGATTCCTAGGCACATTAGAATTTGAGAAGACATTGTCTAGGGCAGGAATAGTAAACTACAGTCCATGGCTGAATCCTGCCTAGTGCCTATTGTTGTAAATAAAGCTTTAATGAGACAGTTTTGCTTGTTCACCTTCTTGAAAAGTTGAGCACTGGGATAGTGACCTCATGGCCCATCCAGGTCTAGAGCAGTGATGTCACTCACTGTGTGGCTTTGGCCTGGGGAGCCTTCGTGAACCAACAGAGGTGCATGAACTGCATTTGGTTCACAGGAAGTACAGAAACTGAGAATAAGCATTGAGAAGCATTTATTTTGAGTTACCAGTGCAATGAAATGCAAGTGAAAGATCAATTTTCTAATAATTCCTATTACTGTATTTTACAAGAGTATCAGTCCCTGACAGGAATTTTCTTAAAAATTGCTCCTTTGCCACAGATTATGTGAAAAGTACTGCTTTTCAAGAGTAGATAGATGATGTGTTTGGAAAACACAGTGGCATCCATGAGTGTGCCGGTGCATCTTGATGCCAGAGTGAGGTTCATTCCAGTCTGCACACGTCGATCTGTGCTGTTCTTGCCTCACTGCACTTCCTTGTAACTCTTTCCCTTGTTCCTTTCGGGATACGCCTCCCTTTCCCTGTGGTCTGGGTGATGCCATCGTGTCAGGTGCCCTCTTTCTTCTGTGTCCTCCCTTGGCTCCCTCTTCTCCCCCTGTTGTCCACGGAGTGAGCCAATGCCGAGGCCTAGCCCGTCACTTCACTGTGTCCCTGACTTAGCAGGCTGCTTTCAGGACTGGACTGTGGACAGCACCTTTCAGGCTGGTCAGAGGCCTGCCCAGGGCTATCCTCCCAATACTCTGGACAAAGACCACCTGGCCTGGGGTCATGCACTACTCAGGAGGCTGCCCCTCACCACCGGCTGGAAGCCTGCTTAGGGTCCAGGTGTGAAATTGTGTGTTGAATTGTGTGTTGGAGTCTCCGTGAGTTACAGGCCTTAGTTCCTATACCCTGGGGTTTCCAAATGTGTGGTTTTAACAACCCCATAAACATCACTGGGAGACTCATTGCAATTGTAGGTTCTCAGGCAGCAACACTCAGGTAGATCAGCAGTCTGTTCTGTCTTATGATTGGCTGATTGATTTTTTTTTTTTTTTTTTTTTTTTTTTTTTTTTTTGGTTTAGAGGCAGCAGGATGAGGAGGGGGATAAGGAGAGAGAGAGAGAATGAACAAGCTTCCATCTGTTGGTTCACTCTCTAAAAGCCTACACTGGCCACGACTGGGTTGGGCCAAAGTCAGGAGCTAGGAACTCAGTCTCCAAGTCCCACGTGGGTAGCAGAAACCCAATCACTTGAGCCATCATCACTGCTTCCCTTAGCCGGAAGGTGGAGTCAGGAGATGGATCTAGGTATTGAACTCAGGCACAAGTATAGGAAGAGGGCTTCCTAAGCAGCATCTTAACCATTAAGCTACATGTCTATCCCTCGCCATCCCTCTGTCCTAGCCTTCCGGGTGATTCTTATGCTTGCTTAAGTCTGGCAGTGACTTGTGCAGCTCTGAAGCTGCAGCTTCTGTGAGTGATTTCTCCTGCTTCCCAGGTGTGAGTCAACTCATTCCTTCTATGTCCCCTAAGTGAGAATGTATTTTCTGTTGCCAGCAACCCCACAAGTCCTCCTTAACACGCCCTGGGAGTCTCATCCTCACTGACTGAGAGTCTGTACGCTCTTGTCATTCTGTGTCCCAGCCCTGGACTCAATTCTGGTAACACTCTGTGCTGTTTTCTTTTCCCATATGCTTTATACCCGTTTGTGTTTCAGGATTTTTATTCTCTTCTATTTCTCTGTCAGAATCTCTCCCTGAAACTTGGAGGACTTTTTCAAAAGAGACTTTTTTACCCAAATGAGAATTAAAGATATTCTTCTAGTTGATGTGTAAAGTTCATCAGCTGGGTTTCTGAATGCATTTTTCTGAAGATTAACTTCTCCTAGAACAGTTCTTTGCCTCCTCTCTAAAGGTAGATGACAAAAACAAGTTGTGTAATTTTCGAGTGACTTTCTATAAACTTTATAAAATTACTTCCTCTTGAACTCAGTCACTGAAGGAGATCTAATTCATTTTTGTCTCCATTAAGTTGCCATCCACTGCTTCCTTTCACAAGAGATTTCTTTCCTATTATTGTTCTTCATGCATTTAATCCTTCTCAGAGCTTTTCTGCCTCCCTCTTGATTTGTAAGTGTTTTGGTGTGATTCAGTCTCCCGTCTATTCCTGTTACAGAGTACAACCTTCATTTGTTTTCTGGGTTCCTTATGCTATTTTGGGAGAGGGAAGTGGTCAGATCTTTCTGTATTTGACAAATGGCATGATAATGAAGTGTTTCAAGATGGAGATGTTGAATCCACTTTTGTTTTTGGTCAAGAAAACTGATTTATAATAATATGTGATAGAAGATCTTGGCTGAATTTTTTCTTTCGTGTGTACAAGGGATAAAAAATTGTTTTCTAAAAAGATTACAATCTGATGTCTCTACTGGGATGGTTGCTGGTACAAGCTTCTTTTATAGGTCTCTCTATAATTAGAGAATCAGCATGTGGCTCTCTTTAACTCTTAGACCATCGCATGTCAGCGACCATTTGAGAATTGAGCTGTGCAGGCTTTCCTTTTATTTCCTGTGCTCAGTATTAAGGTAGGACCTCCCTGCTGTTTCCTCCATCTCCGAGGTTGTACCATGTGATTGGGTGTTGACATCTCTCACACAGTGGACCGACGAAGTAACAAGATGTAAACCACTTTTCCTTTTTTTAAATTACAGGTTTTTTTTTTTCTTGTTTTAAAATTTGAAAAGTGGAACAATGGGGGCAGAGGATGAAGGGAGCCGGAAACAGAAAGAGAAAGATCTTCCATCCCCTGGTTCACCCCCCTAAAAGTCCACAAAAGCCAGGTCTGGGCCAAGCTGAAACAAGGAGCCTGGGACTCCATCCCTGTTTCCCTTATGGGTGGCAGGGACCCAAGCACTTGGGCCATCTTCTGCTGCCTTCCCAGGTGCATTAGGAGGGAGTTGGGTGCTAAGTGGAACAGCCCATGCAGGATTCCAGTGTTGAAGGTGGCGGCTTAGCCTGCTACAACACAGTGCCAGTGCCTGTGAGCCAGTTTTCATTCGTGCTTCTGCTTCCTGTCCACCTCTAGCTTTTGTACCATTGTGCAGTGGCATCACCTGCCATACGAGAATAAGGCCCTAAAGACATTTCATAAGGCAGAAATATTTGTAACTACAGTGAGTTAGCTTTGAAGATCCTTTGGGCTACCCATGATTATAGAACCTTTAAGCCTGAGAGCCCCAGGAGTGTAATAAGCCGCTGACCCTGTGAGGGGTGCATCTCCTCCCATCTCTGTCCATAGCTTTGAGTGGAGTAGCTGAGGGGGCAACCTGCTAGCTTTTACTCGTAGTGTTGGCTTGAGGTGGGCATTTGGAATAACAGTTAAGGCTTCACTTGAGACAACCACATGCTGTAACAGAGCGCCTGAATTCAAGTCCTGGCTGTACTCCCGATTCCAACTTCTGGCTTAATCTTCCTGCTCATGGGAGGCAGCAGGTGCTGACTCAAGACGTTGGGTCCTATAGGAAACCTGGATTGCCCCAACTGTTGTGGGCATCTGGGGAGTAAACTTGCAGAAAGGACTGTTCTATTGCTCACTCCACCTCCTCCCTTCTTAGCCTTTTCAGCATAAGTAAGTTTTGGTTCTTTCTCTCTTGCTTGTTTGTCCTGGTATCTATGTGGGTAGATTCATGTGAATGTAAGTGTGATGCCCCCTAGATGTATGAAATGAGTTTCATGTGCAAGTTGGATACAGAGGGGCAGTCAACACCAGGGGCCAAGAAATTCTTGCAAGGAATTCTTGTCCGGCGTATTGGAGTTTTTGGTTTTTTGTTTGAAACTATGAGAAAGTTCTATTATGGTGGTTGAAAACTTGCACATCACTGTCTGGTTTCAGTAGAATAACCACTCACCCACTTCCTGGCTGTGTGACCTTTGGCAGGTTGAATAGTTCTGTGTTGATCTGTTAGTAACTTGAAGTAGTCGATGAAATAACAAGTGCGAGCTGAGCGTGCTGTCGGCTCTTCTCTGTCATCCAGAAGTGTGGCAGCAGTGGTGCTGCCTTCGAGGGGTCAGTGCTGTGGTCACTTATATAGAGGAAGCACTGACAGAGCCTTTCCCTTGGGCCAGACACTGCAGCATCATTTGATATGAAAAGGGACTAAGGAGGTGAGCTGCCTGGGTTTGAATCCTGGCTCCTTCCCCTAGCTGGTCGGCCTTGGGAAGTTGCATCTGTTGGTATATCACTTTCCTCAACTGCAGGTTGGATAGAATAGTCTCTACTGTAAGTTTGTAGTGATTAATAAATGAGTTAATATTTGTAAAGTCTTTAAAACAGTGTCTGGCACATAGTGCTTGTGCAAGTCTCAGCTGCTGTTAATTATCATTTCATTCTTCTACTCTGATACGGTTCATTTCTTTCATTCCACGAAATAATTACTCATTTTACATTATCTTCCTGCCACTTTGTGAGGATCAGGAATACGGTGAACAAAACTGAGCCCATCCCTGCATGCATGAAGCTTTCAGTGCCATGGGCCTGGCAGACTTCGCTCGAGTCTCTTCCCAGCTTTCTGCTTACCTGGAGTGGTGGTCAGCACCCTGCAGCAGGCAGGAGACTCAGAGAAGAAAAGCCCTAGACTTTACCTTCAGAAAAAAGAAAAATGTCAGCCAGTGAGACTTGGATGCCCCCTCCTTTTTTGTTCATACATGCACATACACACAGACACACACATACAAACACACATGTTTCATTTATTTGAAAGGCAGAGAGACAGAGAGAGGCAGATAGATATCTTCATCTGCTTGCTCAGTCACCAGATATGTACAATGGGCCTGGACTGGGAACTGAAGCCAGGAGCCAGGAACCTGGTCCAGGCCTCCCACTTAGGTGGCAGAGATCCAAGTTCCTGAGCCATCACCAGAGTTTCCCAGGGTACACATTAGCAGGAAGCAGGAATGAAGAACAGGGCTGGGCCTCAAACCCCAGCTTTCCAATATGGCATGCAAGCAGCACCTCCACCTCTGCACCAAACTCCAACCCAGAACTTGAATTCTTATATGTGGCAACACAGGAGAAGCACTGAGGGAGCTTTCAACACTAGACATCCAAAGGCCGGATTCCAGACTCCCAACTCCAGGTTTTTTACGTCATTTTCTTATGATTGGGATGTGCTGGGCACCAGTTCTTTGAAACCCTCCCTTTCTAAACACACACACACACATACACACACACTGGTCACTGTACTCTGGGGCTGGTTTGATAAGGATTGGTGGAGAAGGGAGGTCCTTGGGAACGTTGGCTTACAGGTGTAAGTCCATGGTCGGGGTTTCTGTGGATTCAGTGTGTTTCTATGGATTCAGGAATACTGACACTTGTTCAGGGCCCAGTAGTTATTCGGTTTTTAGAAACCTTTTCTCTGTTGGCTTCCATGACTGCAATGTTTGAAACTGCTCACTGGTGCCACCGGCCCTTAGCAGGGTTAATGATAGCCTAACTTGGTAGCTGTGTGTTTGGAGAATATTACACGAGACAGATCTAGTCTTTGTCTTGCATGAATGTGGTCCTGACACTTGATTTCTCAGAATGAATATATGAAATTGTGGAAAAATAAATGTGTCTATAAATTTGTTATCCATTCACTGCATGCTTTTGAAATTGATATTAAGCAGATAGACAAAATGAGCTTTGCACAGAGGAGGAGAGGGAGGAGGATACACTGAGACCATCCGTGAGTTTGTCTATGTCTTCCCCTAGTGTAGTTACCCTGCCAGCAATACTCCAGGTGTGTAACTTACAGACTTTGAGCAGGGAAAGTACAATCAAGGGGGCAGTGGGGTGAGCAGGTGAAGGAATGCACATGCAGAGTCAGCGTGTCTACGTCGGTGACAGAACCTGCGCACTTTGAGCTCAGCACTTCAATTGATTCAAAGACCTGGGATAATGAGGAATGCTTTCTCATTAAAACGTGTAACAGGGCAGTTGACAGTGGGCCGTCCAGGCGTGGGATCTCTTCAGAATTGCTTAGCTCCCGCCTGTCCGTGCAGGATGTTTCTTGGCCTCCGAGAGGCAGGAGGGTACTCTGGGCTGTGGTGGATTCAGCATTCATCAGAGCTTTCAAGCAAAGATTTGGTTCCATCTGGCAGAAATTCAAAGACCCTGTGCTATTGGAGTAGTGAAGAGAAGCCTGTAATACCTTGTTTCTGTAAGCTAATGTCGTTTTCATTCCGAGTTCTCTTACCCTGTCATGAGTGGCCAGCCTGTGACTTGGGGGTTCACAGTAGTGTTCTGGGTGACATTTTGTTGATCACTCACACCATTTAATTAGGTCACGATAACACAAGAGATACGTGACATTAAGATTCCAGGACTTGGGTGTCTAGTCACTGCTGGGTGGCATAATTTCTCCGTTTCCTTCTGTCATTTTTTTCAGACCAAGAAAAGAAATGAGGGTTGGCGCTGCATGTTGATGCCTTGTTGGCGTCGTTGAGGGAGCAGGTCTGAGGGTAGAGCGTGCAGCCTGGTCGGTTTTGGGTTGGGGAGCACCGTGTCCCCAGCCAGGAAGAGAGAAAAGCCCGAGCTTCCTTGTAGGCCCTGAATAGGTCTTCCCTGAGGTGGAAAGCCATGGAGTGGAAAAGACACTTGCTGCTTGTGAGTGACCTTGGAAGTGTGTGCTTGAAGGTCAAAAACCAGTACGAGAATCAAACACTGTGAAATTCAGTAGTGATGAATTAAAGGAAGGCTATTTTCAGCCAGAAAAGTATGTTTGCAAGCCTCATTTTAAGTGAATCTTCTTTAAAAAATAAAGTTTTAAATCTTTGTTTGCAACAGTATTTTAGAATTGGGTGAGACCTTCTAAATATGAAAGAAAGCAGTATCATAAGGCAAGCTATATTTAAGCAAATATAGGAATTCTTGGCGTGTTCCTCTGAAAGGGGGCCAGGCCCTTTATAGTCACCAATCCAATCAAGCTTTGTCTCCTCTGTGTCAGCTACTTGGTATATCCACAGAAATCTCTCAAGTAAAGCAAGTAAGTTTCGTGTTGGGGCATTGTAGTGAGGCGTCTAACAGTGATATTCGTCTCTTCGGTATACAGCAATGTAAGTTCTAGAAGATTCTAGTGTGTTACTGCTTTCCCTGGTCTGTCGTGGCTTATGAGTGGCAGTGTGTTCTGTGACCCAGAGGGTTGGTGCTGACTCCCCATGCACTGTCCACCACAAAGGACAGCAGCAGTGACAGGCTTGATGAGACAAGTCAGAAGGTGATGGTCAGTGATAAAACTCTTGTTCCATTTACTTAAAGCAGATGGGTTTAATGAAATGCAGTTGACACCTTTATCCTGCACTTGGCAAGCCTTGGGTTGGTTAAGACTACTGTTGCCGATACTCAGAAATTACCTTCAGAAAAAGCCTGTGTCTTTCCCAAACCAAACTTTAGAATGAAAGTGGGTCAGAATTCCAATGTCGCTCACCCTGAAGTTCACTGTCCAGTGTCTGCTCCTCTGTGTTTTGAACCCAAGAGTCGAAAGACTCTGGGTGTTTGTTTTGGAGCTTGGTGCAGAAGGCATTTTTTTTTTAACAGTCTTTAGCATATCCTTTAACACTCAGTCTTCTGGGATTTCTAAATTTCTATTCTTCACTGCTAATTCTTTTTTCAGAATTAAATCTCAATGGGATTCGTTTCTTTTACTAAATAATTTTGTTCCATAATTTAATACATGGTCTTCTTAAAGAATACATAATACAGAAAAGCACACAAGATGAAATAAAATCTTAATTCCATAGCCCAGAGATAACAATTAGTAAAATTTGGTCCGTGTGCTTCTGGTGTTGTCTTTTTATTTCTGTATAAATGCAAATACTTTTAAAATGTGAGTCTTACTGTTTCTTCTACTTAACAAGATACTGAAATTATTTTATTACATCATTAAATGTAATGCAACAAAATTGTTAGTGACCACTGTAGGTCCCTGTATTTAGATTATATCCTTGTATTTTTAGTTGTTTCTCTAGGGTCACAATAGCTGCCTTCCTGTTTTTTGTTGTCACCATAATGTGATATTGTTGTGGTATAGATTTAGAAGTAGAATTGAAAGTATAGTGTTTATTACTTCCTCTCCTGGAGTCAGGGAGCTATATTAAATATTCCCTTTGTAACTCTAGGTATGGAATTATAATTTTATTTTTGGCTGTTCCTCCCTAAAATTGTCTGCTGGTGATTGTTACAGTAATTGAGGTTGGATAGCCTCTATCATTCCCTGAATAAAGCTTTTTGCTAAACATTTCCAAATGTTAAATAAAATCTTTTACAGATAGATCCTTGGAAATTAGCTGATGTAATCATAAGGACTGTTGTAGAGTTAAACCAAATAAATCTTAAATGTAAAAGTGACATTTGGGTAAAAATAATTTATTGTTAACAAGAATATTTCATTATAAGACAAACCAGTAAATGGATTTTTTTTATTATATAAAAGTCACCTAATTAGAGCCCAGTATATTTTGTAATAAATCTGAGATCAGATTTTGAATCTGGAGCTAAAAATAACACTGGAAGCATGATTTTTTTTTATAAAAGAAGAAAACTTTTTCAAAATGTTTAATTCAATGGTTAAATATGTGCATGTTTGAGACATTGCGTTTCCTATATGTTGAAGAATTGAAAATGACTGTGTTATCATAGACTTGGGTTTGAGCCCAAGGAAAAGGTTGTTTGCTGAGTTCTTTTTGGTCTCATTTTACGTATTTTCATGAATGGAGAAAATAATCAAAATAAAACAAGCCTTTTTTTTTAGGAATTATATCAAATTTATATCAAATTATCTTCACTAATTTTATGAAATTAAACCAAGGGTGTCAGATACGGTTTTTGAGTATTTTTTTTTTTTGTAAAAATTAGGATGATTTTATAAATCAGTAGTGCCCCTTTATTCACGGTTTTGCTTTTGACAGTTGTCAGCTACATTCTAAATATATTAAATAGAAAATTCCAGAAATAAGTAATTCATACATTTCAAATTGTACATCATTCTGAGTCGCACGCTGAAACGTTGTGCCGTCCCACTGGGGATGTGAATCATCCCTCTCTCTAGTGTGTGCATACTGTATATGCACCTGTTAGGCACTTAGAGGCTGTCCCAGTTATCAAATTGTACCATCCCAGTGCTTATGTACAAGCAACCCTTGTTTCACTTAATAATGGCTCCAAAGAGCAAGAGCAGTCATTCCAACCCTTCTGATACCTCAAAGAGAAGCTGAGAAGTGTTTCTTTTAATTGGACAAGTAAAAATATATTTATGATATTTTGAGAGAGAGAAGAAGAAGGAAAGACACAACTCTGATTACAGTGTGTCTTTATGTTTTCTTAGTGTTTATTGTTAACGTCTTACTGTGCCTGACTTACAAATTAAACTTTATCATAAGTATTTATGTATAGGGGGAAAAAGCATACTATACCAAGGGTTTGGTTCCATCCATGGTTGCAGAAATTCATTGAGTTCCTTGAAATGTCCCTGTAAATAGGGGGTACTACTATAGCTCTGTGTGTAATTTTTTGAAATCACATTGTAGCCTCTGGAAGCTTCCAGTTCTTTGCATCTACTGTTCTCACCTCTGTCTCTGCTGCTACAAGGAAGAGGAAATCCATAGAGGTGTTTTTATTGAAACACATTTAGCTGACTTCAGTGGGTGGAATCTCCATGTTTAGTTAAAAGACCCGCAGTCTAGTAGGGTTCCGGTCTCTTTCAGAAGTCCCAGCTGAACAGAACATACACCAGGGTCCTCCCATAAAGCTGGCTGACTCAATTTATTTTTTACTTCCTCCTCCTCAGCATCATCTTCATGGGTTTTCCTCCAATACTTTCTTTAGTATCCTGTCCAGAGAAGGCTGGACCAGCCTCGACCAGACAATTTTATAGCCATTACTGGACTCTCTCTCTCCTCTCTCTCTCCCTCTTTTCTTTTTAAGATTTATTTATTTATTTGAGAGGCAGAGTTAGAGAGAGAGAGAGAAACAGAGAGAGGTCTTCAATCTGCAGGTTTACTCCCGCAATGGCTAGAGCTGGGCCAGTCCGAAGCTAGGAGCTAGCTTCCTCTGGGTCCCCCATGTAGGTGCAGGGGTCCAAGCACTTGGGCTATCCTCCCCTGCCTTCCCAGGCCATCATCAGAGAGCTGGATCAGAAGAGAAACAGCCAGGACACAAACCAGAGCCCATATGGTAAGCAGAGACTTAGCCTACTGTGCCACAGGGCCTGCCCCTCTCGTTCTGTTATTCTCTCTGGGCATGTTTCCTGTGAGTTGAAAATAATCAAGTAGCAAATTAAGAATCTTGGTTTAGTGGATTTGGGGCAAAAGAGTTGAAAGAGTAATTAGGATGTCCTGATGTCTTTCACCCAAGTTGTATAAAGGAGCCTTCCACAGAATCATTCTTTCTTGCTAAGGTTTCGAAGTTGTCACCTCAGCTAATAATAGAGGTCCCAATGACTTGCCTTACTTTGCTGGCACATTTATTTACCAGGGTGACTTTGTAGTCATGGGTCAGGGCATCACACTTCTCTAAGTGTTCTGGCCAAATGCCATTTGATTAGCATCTTAATAATACACCTGCACTGTGACTTTTAATAATTACTGCTCAAGTAAATCCTGCTTACCTTAGGAACTACACAGAAGCAAATAAAGCTGAACTGAAAACCACTGCAGTGCTAACGCTGTTAGCTACATGTTGTAGTGCCCCCAAGTTCCTCTGTTCCCAGGGTCCTGGAGGATCCTTGCTCCAGTAGCACAGTGCCTGAGGCCCTGTACTGCGCAGTCTGCCCCCTTCCTGCCCAGCAGACCTGCTCCTGAGCAGGGCTGTGCTGTGTTTCAGCTCTGCAGCAGTTCCCATTGCTTCAGTGTTCACATGCAGGGCAGGGAGAGGCTGGGATGGCCAGGGGGTATCTGCCCATGCGAGTGATAGTCGCTGAAAATACGGCATTGTAGAGAAAGATAGATCAACAAAACAAGAAAATGCGGACTGGCCAAAAGCAGGAGCTGAAGGCTAAGCTTATTAGGAACTCAGCTTTGGTTTATCTTGGGCCAGGGAAAAGCCCATGAAATGTGAAAAATTCATTTAAGTTCCTTATTCAGACTGTCTCGTCCTTTCTGTCTCATTTGCTTCTGTTTATTAAATTGAGCCAAATTCTACTCCCTGAATTAGATCAAATGTATGTATAAACTATACACTTAGGCTCTCTGAGTGAATCATAAAGTTTGAACTGAGAAAGTTAATTTCCCAAACACCGGACTCTCCTTTTGTATTTAAGCGTCTCCTCTCCTCTCCTCTCCTCTCCTCCCCTCCCCTCCCCTCCCCTCCCCTCCCCTCCCCTCCCCTCCCCTCCCCTCTCCCCTCTCCTCTCTCCCCTCTCCCCTCTCCCCTCTCCCCTCTCCCCTCTCCCCTCTCCCTTCTTTTTTTTTTTTTAAGCTAAGAATCTTCTAATCATGAGAGCACTGTGGTACAGGTTTGAGTATCACTTCAGGGCGTTCTACACTTGAACTCTTGAACTTCCAAGTGCATTCCCCCTTGGGTCTCCGCTGCTCGACACCCATTGTGGCCACTGATCTGTCATGCCCCTGGCTTTGCTCCCGTTGCTTTAAGATACAGTTCCAAAACACTTTCCCTGGCATATATGGCATTCTGTGTGCTGGTATTGCCCAGCACACCAGTCCACCAGCCCACCAGATGCACGTTTTGTCTACTTGGTTGAATTTGGCCCTTGATCTTCTCTTTCTTCCTGGAACAGCATACTCCCATCCTCAGCATTTTGCTGATGCTATTCTTTGTGCCTCAGACTCTCTGTTCTTGTGTTTTTTCTTTCCTCTGCTCGCTCTTCTGGCCTCAACCAGCATGTAAGGGAGCCTTCCAAGGATTGCTCAGACTTGGTTGAAAGCAAAGAGTATGTTCCTTGTTCTAACTTCTCAAACTATACTTATTATTGAATTGTGTGCTGCCATATAGGTCTTTTAGTAATCAGCTCTGTTTCTGTTGTCCATTGTTTCCTTACAAACCACCCCCAGAGCATGGCTCTGTGGTTCCCAGGATCAGCTGGGAGGGCCTTGCATGGTATCTTTGGTGCACCTGTAGCATTGTTGGATACAGCCGAAGGCATCAGAAGACTTAGCTGTACGTCCAGGATGTCTTCCTCACATTCTTGGTAACCTATTCTACTTGGCCTCCTTTCTTTCTGTCCATGGCCATTGTATCTCATCTCTCCTTGTGGTTTGGTCTTTTTGTTGCTTGACAGTCCCACAGTGTTCATGTAAGTGGAGTGACTGGCTTCCAAAAGTCAGGAAATAGAAACCTTTAGGCAAGGACTTTCATTTCCCCATATTCTGTCAGAGTAGTCAGAGGTCCTGCTCAGGGTCAGAGGCATCAGAATGGAATATATATATATATATATATATATATATATTCATCCAGGAATGACACATATGACATATATATGAATGGCAACATCACACGGCAGCATGTATGGTGGGGGATGCCCTGAGACTATCTCTGAAAACTGCCTTGGCCGGCACCATGGCTCACTTGGCTAATCCTTGGCCTATGGCGCTGGCACCCCGGGTCTAGTCCTGGTTGGGGCGCCGGATTCTGTCCTGTTTGCTCCTCTTCCAGTCCAGCTCTCTCTGCTGTGGCCCGGGAAGGCAGTGGTTGATGGCCCAAGTGCTTGGGCCCTGTACCCGCATGGGAGACCAGGAGAAGCTCCTGGCTCCTGGCTTCGGATCAGCGCAGTGCCAGCTGTAGTGGCCATCTGGGGGGTGAACCAACGGAAGGAAGACCTTTCTGTCTGTCTCTCTCCCTCTCACTAACTCTGCCTGTCAAAAAAAAGAAAACTGCCTTGGCCATGACCTTCATGAAGTCAGGTTCCATGTCTACACCATATTGCCACAGTGTAGGTACTGATCATATTATTTTGAGCAAATAAATAACTCCAGGGAAAAATCCCAGAAATATATAAGATCAGTCCCAGAAGCAAATGAGAGTGAGCCTAATCCCTTGTATCCCTATAGGTTGAATGTATCCTCTGTCTGCACCTCCTGTACCCTACCTTCCAGGGTTTGTCAGTACCAAGCATACTCATCAATTACACATTTGCCCCTCTTGTAGCAATTGATTGAGCAACTGTATTACAGTTATTTTCTCTCCTGTTGTTTCCAACAGTTTGCTGAAGGCTTGAGTTATACTACAGGTACTTTGTAGTTCAATGACAGACATACAGTGAGGTGGTCACAAACCCAACCCAACTTACAAGTCATGTTGGGTTGGAATTCTTACTCTGTCCCCTCTTACCTATATGACTTGTGCGAGTGAGTGAACTGTAAGCTTCATTTTTTTTTCCCCGACAGTGAAGTGGGTATGTTAATAGAGTCAACTGTGCAGGGTTTTTAAGGGAATTAAATGACATCATGAGACACACAAATATCATAGCACTTTATACTGCAAGTTACCATGCATTTCCAGTAACCCTGGGTTATTAGGTTATGCTGATGTGATAGTTATTTGATTTTTATTTGTTGAGTGAATAAACATAATTTTCAAGCATTCCCTTTAAAGAATATTCCTTTTAAAGAATATTTTACCCTATTCTTCATTAAGGTTAAAAAAAACTTGCAGTTTGAATATTATCCTTTTAATAAAACCCTGTTTGAAAAATCTCAAACCAGGCCTTTCCATTTCATCTTTTTTCTATGTCATAGGAAGACCGTGGAGTGTTTTTTTCTCCCCACTTCACCTGTCAAAGCTGTTCTCTCTAGAGCTTAAGCAGTTCTGATGTGTGCTTTGACCAAACCCTTTGCACTTGATAAGAAAATTGTGAGAAACCAAGTAACTTTCTCTTCTTCACTTTTTGCAGTGAGGAAAATATATCAGAGGTATTATTTTGATTTGTAAGAAGTTTTGTCTAGAATACTAAAATCTGTAATTTGGGTCAGTAGTTATCGCATCATTAAGTATACTTCCACTATGAACCCCAAGAGGTAAAGTTGTGGAGAACATTTATATAAATTAATGTAAAATGAAAAAGAAATTTCACAGGTGACTTTGTAGGCTGGAGTTGATTCACTAGTAAGGAGAGTCCTGGTTTCTGAATTTGTGCCACTGTGGAGATTCTCTTTCTTGATCCTTAAAAATAAATTAAGTATTTGTAAGAGTCAAAATTGTGACTTGCATCTCATTCTTCTAATGGGCGGGATTGAACGTCCTTTCCTCCTGGAACAGATGGCTAAGGACTTGTTAAAAGGGAGCTTGCTGTGGTCTCCTTTGTGCGTGTAAAGCACACTCTGTCTTTGCAACCAGGCTACTCACATGCAGAGTGCTTCTGCCTTGTCATTAGCATACTAGCTCACAGGGGCTCAGCAGAGCAGCCCACCGTTCACCAGAACTGTGGCATTTCTTCCTGGGGCTCAGAGCACGCGATCTGGAAGGGGAAGAGGAGAACAGGACACAGGTTTTGCCACCTAGACATCAGTAGCGGTAAACTTCAGCGCCGTTTCATCTGGCCAGGTACCGTGCTGTTCACACCACTGCTTCTCCACGCTGGTGATGGTGGCAGTGCATCAGCTTAAGCTTCCTTCACGAGGGAGCTGTGTAAATCAGGAAGTTTATTTTTACTGCTTTAAAAGCTACAAAGCTGGTTAGATCTGTGGAAGCATTCAGCCATGATCCAATCAGAGTTGTAGAAACTCCTTCACCAAACCTGGTATGTTAGCGCTCATTTTATTACATTCATTTTTTTTAAATGAATATAAAAACTGACCAGCATAGCCTCATTTTTAATAGCAGAGTACTTAAACAGAGAGACAACCTAAGGACCGTGTGTGTTACTAACAGTACGTGTTAAAAAGGAAAAAGGAATGGGAATTCATCGGACTCTGCTTGATTCCTACTCTGACTATAAGGGGCCCTGTAATAACAGGCCTTCGTTTCTCAAAGTTGAGCATTGGCAAGAACAGACTGCAAGGCTTATTTAGCAAAATACGCGTTGCTGGGGACCCGCTCTAGGTAACTTGCTTACTACTGAACAAGTGGTTAGTGGTAGGTTACTCAGGATCCCAGGCACCCCTGAGATGGGATTAAATGGGCAAGGGGTTTTGTTAGGGAACATGTCTTTGGTAGAACTTAGGGAAGCAGCCTGGAGAGGCTGGCCCCCACCATTAGGATGCCGTGAAGGTCTGACCCTGAGTGAAGGAGAGAGGTCAGAAGGTTTCGTGAGGGATGCGTAGTTTAGAGACCTGCAGGCTGAGACCTACAGACCTAGCAAGGCTGTCTGGGAGTCCTGGGACAGGAGTCAGCCTTTCCCAAGCTTGGCCTGCTGTGGTTTCTTTCTGTCTCTTGTCATTGGGTGGGCATGGTCTGGAGCAAGCGTGGCCCTGAGTTGTGCTCCTGCCTGTGGGTCCAGGGTACATTCTCATGACCTCATCAGGGGTCAGCAGTGACCAGGGAGGGCTTCCTGGAGGAGGTAAGGCATGCATTGAGTCCTCTGTGATAGAAAAGAAGTAGCCTTGGCATCCTGCGGTCAAGTGGATAGCACAGGGGAAAACAAGCGCAAAGAAATGTTTAGGAGCAGAGTGAGAGAGTGAGAGAGGAGGACCGAGGAGAGGGTGAGAGGCTGCACCCCACTCAGGAAGGACTTGTAGGCCAGAGTAGGGAGTCTGTATCTTAGTCTTAACAACATGGGAAGTCTCTGGAGACTTGAAGGCCCAGAATTGTGAAATCCTAGACCACGACAAGAATACACATTGTGGAAAGGGAAGAGAGAAGAATTAAGGGACTGGTTGAGGGACTAGTTAGTGGTAGTCTTGACATCCTGAAATGATCTGCTTTTCAATCACCTGGCTTTGTCTCTGAGCCTCAGGGAGCCTGGTGTCTGCTTTTACTTGTATTTGGGAAAATAACCAGGTGTCCTCCTAACGTATCTCGGGCAGCTCTCTTGTCAAATCCCTCCACCGAGGCCTCCCAGGGGCTCGCCCTCATCATGAACCGTGTCCTCGGGTTGTGGCCTATTTCTTGACACCTCACTCTGCATGCAGCCTCACACTAAGGCATCGTGCAGCGGCCTTTACCATCACACTTAAGTTTCACTAATGATCCAGCAATCTCATTTTTTTTCTTTCTGCTGTCAGAAATTATATACACCCCTGGGAGCTGTTGTTGTGCCCTAGCAAGGGAAGCTACCACCTGCCATGCCCGCAGCCCATATGGGCACCAGTTAGCATCCCAGCTGCTCCACTTCCAATCCAGCACTGTGCTAATGGACTGGGAAGCAGTGGAAAATGACCCAAGCACTTGGGCCCCTGCAGCCACGTGGGAGACACAGATGAAGCTCTTTGCTCCTGGCCTTGGCCTGGCACAGCCCTGACTGTTGCAGCCATCTGGGGAGTGAACCAATGAGTGGAAGATCTCCGTCTGTCTGTCTGTCTGTCTCTCTCTCTCTAACTCTGGTTTTCAAGTAAATAAATATAACTTGAAGAAACAAATTATATAACTACCCTGTTACTAAGGACAGAACAAATATTGGTTAATATATGGAGGTATCTCTTAGAGGAAGATGAGCAAGTGAAATTTGCCTAAATTTAATTGAGAAGCATAATTTTCTCCTTTTGTCACAGTTCCCCATCCCTTTATCTTTCAGAAGCCCAGCATGTAAGACATTAGAAATCCAAGTTTTGACTTGGAGTGGGTGTGCCGGCAGTGGGCCTGGAGCTTTCAGACTCCTGCCTTAGCCCTGAGCATTCTGGCCCACCTTGACTTAGCAAGGTCTTCGAGGATGGGTTTTGTGCTGGGCCTTTTTAAAAGAATTTTTTCAGTTTATGTGATAGGCAGAGAATGGCAGAGAGAGGCAAACAGACAAGCACATCTTCCATCTGCTGGTTCATTCCAGTAAATGCTTGCAGTAGCTGGGCCTTTGCTTAGCTAAAGCCAGCATCCAAGAATTCAATGCGGGTCTCCCACACTGGTGGTAGGGACCCAAATACTTGAACTGTCACCTGCTGCCACCCAGGGTGTGCACTGTGACAGGCAGGTAGTATCAGAAGCCAGAGAAGAGAATCAAACCCAGGTACTCTGTTGTGGGGTGCAGGCATCTAAAACAGTATCTTCACCACTAGGCCAAATGCTCACCCCTCTGCTATTCGATTGTTCACTAGGCCCAGTAAGTACATGGTAAATCCTGGGCGTGATGGCTGACATGTAGAAATACAAGTCTACCCCTTGGAATTGGGGCTGTCCCATTTCAAAGGAACTCAGGGTAATACAGTGCTTTTCCCAAACAGGGTAAGCATACACACTTATGCAGTTTCACACCCGTGAGGATTTCTCGCCTTCTGCTTGTGAGTTTTTCTCTTCCCTTGGACATGTGGCAAGCTCTCACGATCCAGAGAAGCCCGTGCTTATGCTTTAAGTAAAACCCTGATTGCCCTGTCAATCAGAGTGCACCAGAACTGGGAACTTCTGAGATTGATGCTTGACAGAATAATTAGAAAACGCCGCTTTCAGTAACCATTCACGCACTTCCAAAAGGAATGGTCCTGAGCGGGGTCTCCCCGCCCAGATCTGGAGGTTCAGTATACAGGAAGACAAAGCATGGTGTGTTGCGGGAGAAAATTGTCTCGAGTGCACAGGAAGGGGTGGCCCTTACCTCTTGCACAGTGACTCTCCTTTGGGCACTTGCAGAGGTGCTTCGCCCACCTGGAGCTGTGTGAACGCCTCCCGAGGGTCCCGCACTTGCTGTCTGTCCGTTGTCTTACGGTGATGTGTGGAGGCAGCCGGCGAGGTAGCTTCCTCCGTGACCTTTTCAGCAGGTGACATTTTCCTCCTCTGCATTTCCGGATGTGCTCCTGGTCCTGCCCTACCTGGGTATCCAAGCCAGGGTCTTTGCCATGTAGTCCCAGTCACCTTGACCAGGGCAACTGGGTGTTGTTGGGGCAGCAAAAGGAAAAGTGTGGCCACAGAGGCCAATGAATTGCTTTGAGGACAGTTAAAAATGTAAGTGCTCGGCCGGCGCCGTGGCTCAACAGGCTAATCCTCCGCCTTGCGGCGCCGGCACACCGGGTTCTAGTCCCGGTCGGGGCGCCGGATTCTGTCCCGGTTGCCCCTCTTCCAGGCCAGCCCTCTGCTGTGGCCCAGGAGTGCAGTGGAGGATGGCCCAAGTGCTTGGGCCCTGCACCCCATGGGAGACCAGGAGAAGCACCTGGCTCCTGCCATCGGATGAGCGCGGTGCGCCGGCTGTAGCGCGCCGACCGCGGCAGCCATTGGAGGGTGAACCAACGGCAAAGGAAGACCTTTCTGTCTGTCTCTCTCTCTCTCACTGTCCACTCTGCCTGTCAAAAAAAAGAAAAAAAAAATGTAAGTGCTCTTCTTACTTCACAGAAGATTGCAAATTAGGGAATATAAACCTTTGTAACAAAATACATGAAGATAAAAATTTCTGCTCTTCCATCTCTTGTCATAGATGGTTTCTTTTTTTTTTTTTTTAAAAGATAAATCGTGGAAAGAAAATTCTGTATGGGCGCGTCATCCTTCTTGTCCAGAAACTATTAACACCTAGAGTATGTTGGGACTCAGCTGAGAAATGCTGACCTTGGCCCCAGGGGCCCTCTCCTCCCTTCATGAGCTCAGCAGCATGAATGATAGCATCGAGGAGTGAATGGTGACGGGAGCGCTTTACATGTTGGGCATGCCCAGAACACTTTCTGTGCATCAAGATGGTCTTGTATGTTTTCAGCGGTGTTTAGCCACTTTGTTAAATAGACTGTTCCTTCCTCTCCTACTTGGCTTTAATGAAAGCAATCAGACATGCAGCAGCACACCCTTGAGATGACTTCTTAGGACTTGCTTCCTGTGTGTTTTACCTCAGATACTGCTCACAGACTTGAGTTGATTCTTATTTCCTCCAGACTAAATGCTGAATTTATTTGGGGGCCGGGAGAGGGATTTATGTTACTTATTTGAGAGGCAGAGTGATAGAGAAATGGGAAGGGGGTGGAGAGAGATCTTCCATCTGTTGGTTCATTCCCTAAGTAGCCAGAAACATCAGGGCTGAGCCAGACTGAAGCCAAGAGTCAGAAGCTCCATCCTGTGTCTGTAATGGGTGGCAGGGACCCAAGCATTTGGGTCATCTTATGTTGGTTTCCCAGGTGCTACTAGGACTCAAGACTTAAATTGACACTCAGTTATGAGATGCCAATATTGCCGTGTGTTAAATACTAAGATTTTGAGTCAGAGATTTGGATCCACTTGCCATCTGTTCCCAGATAGCCTTCTCTTCCATTGCTGGTATGGTCTTGTCTGTCTGTTCCAAGGACCTGGTCTCAGAATGTCCTCCTTTCCCAATGCCCAGGATAGCTCCCTGTAGCAGAGAATTATTCAGCCCCCAATGACAGTAATTCCCAGGTTGAGGGACCCTGTACTGGATAGAAAGTCCTTTTTTTTTCTGATTTATTTCTGCCTTCTAAGCCCCTGACAGTTGTTCATAGTATATGATTAAAACAGTACTGAAATAAATCCACAAAACCCCACCTCCTCAGAATGCTACATTACCTTGTGCTTCTTCCATTATAGTTGTATGGAAACTTAATTCTTTTTTATGTTTTTCCTTGCCAGAATACCAGAATAACTTAAAAATATAATCTGTGCTCAAGATTTCAGGCAGATTTAGGGAATTGGCAAAAGAAAATGAGAAATGAGTTGGCTTTGATGCATTGTTAGTGTTCAGAACCCTGAATCTTGTTTGGAGTGTTAAACTCATACATAGTGTGAGTTTTTTTTTTTTTTTTTTTTTTTTAATTTGAAATGCAGAGAGACAGACACAGATCTTCCATTTGCTGGTTCACTTCCCAAATGCCTACAAAAGGCAGGACTGGGCCAGGTTGATGGCAAGAGCTTGGAGAGCCATCCAAGTCTCCCTCCCACTCGGGTGTCAGGGACCTAAGTAGTTGAGCCATCACCTCCCAGGGTGTGCAGGAAGCTGGAATCGAGAGTCAAGCCAGGACTTGAACACAAGCATTCTCGTACGGAAAGAGGACATCCACACTGGCAGCTCAACTGCTAGACCAGATGTCTGCCCCAGTTAGTTTGCAGTGGTCATGTTCTCTCTGCCTCTGTCTTTTATTTTATTTATTTGAAAGGAAGAGTGGCAGAGAAAAGGACAGAGCAAAAGAGATCTTCCGTTTACTGGTTGACTTCCCAGATGGCCTTGATGTTCAGGGTCGGGCCAGGCTGAAGTCAGAAGGCAGAAACTCCATCCAAGTCTCCCACATGGGTTGCAGGGGCCCAAATGCTTCATCCGTCTTCCCCTGTTTCTAGGAAGACTGGCAGGGATCAGAAATGCAGCAGCCAGGACTTAAACTGGAGCTCTGATGTGGGCTGCTGAGGTTGCCAGCAGCGGCTTAACCCATCGCGCCACGCCAGCAGCCCACTTGTTCACTTCATCTTGGTGCTTGCAAGTGAAACATAAAGAGGCCTTTTCTTAAAAGCTCATGAGAACAAAGGGCAGTCACTTTGTCTTAGAATTTAACTCATGCATGAATAAGGAATGTTTTTCAGCAGGCCAGATGAGGCTGACTCCCGAATGCCCTGGTCAGAGGATACATTGAAGATTTGGACAGAACGACTCCATGTCGTGTCTATATAGCTCAGAATCCTTAGGTAGATTCCCTAACCTCTCTCTTCTCATCCCCTCCCCATCTCTAATCTTGATTCCAAAAATTCAGAGAATGCTTACCAGAGTGTTCACATTCGTTGTATTATCTCAAACTGTGGGTGCTAAGAAATGGTTTTTGCTTTTTTTTCCTATTTTTATTTTCCTATTTTTATTTTTCCTATTTTTATTTATTTGGACGGCAGAATGACAGAGCAAGGAGCAGGAAAAGATCTTCCATCTGCTGGTTTACTCCCCAAATGCCTGCAGTAGTGGGGCTGGTCCAAACTGGAGTCATAGCCAGGAACTCCACTCAGACCTCACATTTGGGTACAGGAACCCAGGTATTTGAACCATCAATGCTGCCTCCCAGGGTGTGCATTATGAGGAAGTGATTGGAAGCAGAACTGGGACTTGAACCCAGGTACTCCATATGGGATGCAGGCATCGCAAGTGACAGCTTAACCCTTAGAGCCACAGCACCTACCCTAGACACAGATTATTGTTATAGTCCAGTGAAAAATCACTGTTCAGGCAGATAGCCAGCGTTTGAAACCAGATTTTTTTAAAAAGATTTATTTACTTTTATTTGAATGAGTTACAGAGAGAGAGGAGAGGTAGAGAGAGAGAGGGCTTCCATCTGATGATTCACTCCCCCAATTGGCCACAGCGGCCAGAGCTGTGCCAATCCAAAGCCAGGAGCCAGGAGCTTCTTCTGGGTCTCCCACGTGGGTGCAGGGACCCAAGGACTTGGGCCGTGTTCTACTGCTTTCCCAGCCATAACAGAGAGTGGGATCAGAAGAGGAGCAGCCAGGACTCGAACTGGCGCCCATGTGGGATGCCGGCACTTCAGGCCAGGGCATTAACCCACTGCGCCACAGCGCTGGCCCCATTTTTTTTTTTTCCTAAAAGATATACTTACTTATTTGAAAGACAGAATTACAGAGAGGCAGAGGCAGAGAGAAAGAGAGAGAGAGAATCTTCCATCCTCTGGTTCACTCCTTAGATGGCCGCAATGACTGCAGCTGTGCTGAACTGAAGTCAGGAGCCAGGAGCTTCTTCCAAGTCTCACACGCAGGTGCAGGGGCATAAGGACTTGGGCCATCATCCACTGCTTTCCCTGGCCGTAGCCGAGAGCTGGATCAGAAGTGGAGCAGCCGGGACACAAACTAGTGCCCATATGGGATGCCAGTACTGCAGGAGGCGGCTTTATCTGCTATACCACAGTACCAGCCCCGAAACCAGACTTCTTAATTTCTTTTCTGGACCCCTTTAGGATCGGTGAATAAAAGATCATTTTTACCAACGAATTATTTCCACTGGTTCAGTATCATAGTAAGTTATAATTGCGGTAAATTAAAGCTCTCCAGTTATTAGAACCTTAGTTTCGTCACCTGTGAAACGGCAGTACCAGTGACCTCATCAGGGTGGTGATTGACTGGAATGTGGTCAGGAGGGCTTTGATGGAATTGCAGTTGGGTCTTTGCAAGGGATTTCACAAATGTTTCCAAAATTCTGTTTTGTGAAAAACATAGAATTGAAAGATGTTTATTTTGGTTGATACAGAATTTGGAAATTCATGCTTAGTTTTTTTTTTAATAATACATATTTTCAATGAATTCTTTGAAGACCCATCATATGAAGTCTTAGAATAGTCACTTCCCATCTCTGAAGTCAATGGTGAGTATCTTCTCTGTAAAATGGAGTTAATAAAAACCTTGCAAAGTGGTTATGATAGGCTGACACTGTGGTGTAGCAGGTAAAGACACTACCTGCGACACCAGCATCCCATGTGCTTAGCAAGAAATTATTGTGTGAATTCATGTAACTTCCATAGAAGTTCATCTAACTTGAGATAGTGTTTTTCTGTTTTTAGCTAGCTGCATGTCTACCACTAGAAATAATAAAACAGGGATTTACTACCAACATATTGATTATGTTTAAGGCAGAGGCTTGATATTGAATAACAATTGACTTTCAATTCTTTACATCTTTTTTCATAGCAGAGTCTCAATGGGATGTCTCTTCTGTGATCTTTCTCAGTCTCCCTTCAGCTAGGTGGACTCACGTGACTGCTTTCTGGCCAGTGGTAGATAAACTAAAGGACGATGCGGGACTTGGGCAGTGCAGTTTTTAAGAAACTGAAGCAGCTGAGAAGGAAGCCCCAGTACCCTTTCCTGCTGGTTGGAATGCCTTTCAGATGGCAGGAGCTTCAGCAGCACTCTTAGTCTAAGAGATAACTTTAGAATGGAAGCTTTGCAGGATAGAAGAGAAAGATCAAAGCGATCTGAGTCCCTCCTTGACTCCAGGAAGTATCTGGCCAATCCCGTCCTCCTGGCTGCCTATAGTCATCTCCTGTAGGAGAGAATAAATCCTTATGTTTAAGTCCCTGTCGATGTGTTCATTCCTAGTACCCTACTACAATTCCTGATTGACCCAGGCTTGCTGCTGAAGAACTTGGGCAGACGTTCTCATTTTTCCAGAGCACTCACAGCAGTGTTGTTCTTCCCTGGTAAATTTCTCGTCTGCTATAATACAAATAAACAACCTGACTCAAACTTAACCTTGACCTTGAACAGGTCAACAAGAGGAAGCCTTCATGACCTAAAGGTGAATGTAGGCTGTTCTTGGCATGCATTTTAGGCTAATTTTGAAGATGAAATAGTTGCAGAGAAAGGAGTGGTTGGCCTGCTGACTGGGTCTATGGCCTGCATGCCATCCGCCTGTGAGCTTGCTGTCCAGTTGTTCATCTTGTAGAGACAATCCTTAGTGCCAGCAGTGGTGCATGGAACCGGCTTTGTTGCTCAATATTGGGTTCTTCTAAAGGTGGCACCGGTACTTCCTTAGAGCTGTAAGGATAAATTCCTTCAAACAGGTGGTGAGAGCATGAATGTGATAGGTTTTGCATCTACATTGACTAGAGGAAGAGACAGAGAATGGTGTTGCATTCTGGAATACAAAGAATGTTGAGTGAATTTTCCATGATTTTCAACTCTGCATCATCAAAAAGACCACATTAGCTTAAATAGTCAGAGCAAGATGAAAATACAAAAACGTGATAGCTCATTCCTGTTAAAACATGCACACACAAAGCAGCTGCCCTTTGAATGGTTCGCCAGCCACCAAGATCAGGTGCAGGCTGAATTAGGAGCATTTGGATAATTGACCTTCCGTGTGAATAAATTAGAATAGATTAGATTTGATTGACCACATGACAATTTAAATCATTAAAAAAAAGGCCCCTTTCTCTTTCTAGGCTACTTTGTTATTTGGATCTCAGAGGTGATTAACCATGTGTTTTTCTTGTTGGAAAACTTTCCTAAACACAAATTAGCAGACTCAGAAAGAGATGGTAATGTTTACATATGCCGGTTCTTTTTTAATTGAAGGACTCAGAGGACTGTATGACAGACTGGGCTATTTAAAGACTTTGCAAACAGGCAGCACGCTTAGAATCTTTGAACATGCATTGAGCCTTCCCTTCCTGACTGGTGCTGTGGCTCCTGTGATTCTGACTGCCTAGGCGGTTGGGATGGGACATTCTCAGGGTGCTCTTTGCTCTTCTGACCTTTGTCCCACCGCATGCACACAGTGTGCACATGTATGTGATGTGTTGTGCTGACATCCATGCTGCAGAAACAGTAAACACAGCATCGTGGGATTTCAGAGCTGAAAACAATCTTAGCCATGTGATGAGTTAGTTCACTCTCGCTACTTTAGAGATGAAGAGACATCAGCTCGTTATAGGAGATGCCCTGTCCTCAGATCAGAAGCTGAGCTCATGTGTTGGACAGAGTACAGAGTTGTCCTCACCCACACAGAGCCCTAGCCTTGGACCTTTTGCAAAATAAAAAAGCATTCTGTAGACAGAAGATGCTATTAATGCCTATTTCTTGTGGCTATTGTAAGATACTCAGGCACACATGTCTGTAAAGCAAATTTGGGTTATTATTTGTACGTAGGAAACCACCCCAAAATTCAGGTGTCTTAAAGAGGAACCATTGTATTTCCTCGTCACTTGCTAATGTTGGCCAGGTTGTTTTGCTGTTCTTGTCGGGGTTCACTCCTCTGGCTGTGTTCACTGGCAGGTTGTCTGAGGGCTGGACTTCCCCCTGTCCTCTCCTGTGCTGTTGCCAGGGGTTCTCTTCTGGCCTTCCTGATATGGCACCCCAGGCTTTCAGGGGGGCAAAAGCAGAGAGCCCCAGGCCTTCTCCCAGGACTGGTACAGCATCTTCTCTGCCACGTTCCAGGGGCCAGGGCAAGTCACAGGCTCAGCCAAGATCCAGGGGGCAGGGACTTCAGAAGGGCATTCATCAATGATGGCCTGGTTCATTACACGGCACAAATGTCCCAGACTAGCCCAGGCAGGTCCTGCTGTGTCTCATGGAATTACGGATCCAGTAAATGTTGGTTGCTCTCTTTTAATGTTGTAGCAGTGGTACTAATAATTGTTGATTGTTTTGTTGTTGTGTAGGTATGGATAGAAAACAGTTCATATAGCAGTTTTGAAATTTTAATAGTTTTATTGCTACGTCTTGTAGTTTCCACAGTTTTCCTAGAACATCTGCTGTAAATTGACACGTCTGTTAAGTTCCCTAATTCAGTAATTGTCCAGTTCATTCCCTAATTCAAGCAGGTTTGAGTTGGGGCAAAGGAGTCTGCATTTCTAGGAAGTATAGCACTAAGAATCATAAAATATAAGGTGTTCCAGTTAGAAAGTTCTTTTCTGCATATTCTCCCTATGGAAAGTATTTACATGTCCAACATCTATCATATTTAGAGCACGACATTTTGGCAACCACATTTGTTGGAGCCAGGCTGTAGTCCACCCTTTAGTGGGGCTGCTCCCAAACATTTCAGTACCCAGTTAAAGGAGAACACTAGGAGGCACCGTTCTCTCATAAAGAGCAAGTCATTTGAGTGTTTTGTGAAAGATAATTGGGAAGTGTTGTGTTCTTGTTGAGTCTTCTGTGTCTACATTTTGTGCAATGTCCTTATAGGACTACGTGAATGATCTCCTTTTTATAGGTGCTGCTGGTCTTTCTAACTATAAAAATTAAACATTCACTAGTTTACAGTTTCAAAAACTATGTAAAAGTATAAAGAAAGGGAAGACAACTTGGAGTTATTCCTGCCCACTTCATATTTTGGTGCATGTTGTCCCAGACTTTTCATTTTCATATTTTCCCCTGAAACACGTTTTTCCTGTCTGTCAAATATGTGCATTTGCTTTACAGTATTCAGAACTGAATGTCTTCAAGAAACTTTCAAGTTTAGCTGTTTTGCTTGAGAGAGATAACATGATGTATTTTTGCTAGTATGTTTTTAACTTTGCAGTATTTATAGTTGTCCTTAGAAGCTTGAAATTAAAATGTTTTTCCATACTGATTTTGATTCTTTCCTGTCTGACTTACAGTTGATTTCACCTCCCTGTGTTTCTAATGAAGCCTGAAATTACCATACCCTTGTTCAAGTGGAGTGCATTTTTTCTGTGCCCTCACATGGCATGGACAGCATAGCAGCTCTGTGCCTGTTATCAGCTACATCTTTCTCTACTGTCTGCATTCATTTCAGCATTCCCGTAAACCTGTGAATGAGACTTTATCCTGGGACTAAGCAGGCGAGCACCAGGATCACTAACATTTCGAGGACCATCGACTTCCTCCGTAGAGGAACCTATTTTTCCTTTGGTCTCTCTTTTATTCCCTAAGACCTACCTGTTTTATAGGCTTTGCATATAAGGGGCCATATATTTTTGACACTATTATTGTTGATTTGATTGGTAGTAAAGGGGCAGAATATTATGCAGTTTAATGTATGCAGATACCAGGGAGGAGTGAGGCCAGATTGCATACCAGAAATCCTGTACCGGACTTCAGCTCGCATCTCAGCAGCCAGGCAATAATCACATAATTCTGGGTTGAAAAGGGATGCTGAAAATATCATGAACTTGATGTTCTGGTGAAGATTTTCCTCCTAAGGAAGAAAATAGAGAATTAGTGCGTGGTATCCTAGTAGCCTCTGCCTTGCACCAAGTGATGGCTTAGGCGTGAATCAGCCCTGCTAGCCATCTTACGGCTTTCAGTGGTGGAGGTATAGCTGAATACAGTGACACTGGTGATGGCGCCTTAGATTTGAAGAACACTGGGCACGACAGTGCCCACTGTATATTTTTTCATTTCCTGTTGCTGTAACAAATTACTTGAGATGAGGGACTTTATGAAAAAAAGAGGTTTATTTAGCTCCTGGTTTTATAGGCTGAAGGTCTAAGATCAGGCAGCCCCAGCTGGCTGTTCTCAGCATGTTGTGGAGGAGCAGAAAGGGAAGCAGCCAGACACAGAAGGGCCAAGCACAAGGGGTAGCATTATTTGATGCTACTGCACTCTCATGGGAGTAACTCACCCTTGCAAAACCAGCATTTTTTTTTCCAAATCACTTAAGAAATTTTATTGAAAACAGAAACACCAAATTCTCAAAGTAAAACTGACAGCATCTTCTAGAACTTTTCTAGTACTGCACCATTCTTGTCACTGTCAAAAAATAAAAGCAACTTCTAGATCCAAAGTAACAAATAAGGGGGCCGGCGCCGTGGCTCACTTCGTTAATCCTCTGCCTGCAGCGCCGGCATCCCATATGGGCGCCAGGTTCTCGTCCCAGTTGCTCTTCCGGTCCAGCTCTCTGTTGTGCCCGGGAAGGCAGTGGAGGATGGCCCAAGTGCTTGGGCCCCTGCACCCTCATGGGAGACCAGGAGGAAGCACCTGGCTCCTGGCTTTGGATCTGCATAGCTCCAGCCTAGCAGCCATTTAAGGGATGAACCAATGGAAGGAAGACCTTTCCCTCTGTCTCTCTCTCTCTCTCTCACTCTCTAACTCTATCTGTCAAATAAATAAATGAAAATGTAAGAAATTAACCTTCTGGTAAACATTCTTTTCATGGTCCTAGCTCCTACTCCAGTTATTTTTCTAAATTATACATTTGTACCTTTTCAAGAAAAAGTATATTTTTAAAATACTGATTAATATGTGAGAATTGGACTTACTTTCTTCATATTGAAACCCACTCCACACACACCCTACTTAAACTCAGAGAAAATATACATTGGTTCTTTAAAGCTCACCTGCTTTAGGTAGTTTTTTCTCTTTATACATTAGCATAGTAAGCCAATGGCAAAACCAGCATTAATCCCTCCCACAGGCAGTGAATGGCCTTAGTGATCTGATAACCTCCCACAAGGCCCCGCCTTTTAAAGGCCCCACCCCCCTCAGCATCACCACTCTGAGCAGCAAGCTTCCAGCACATGAACCTTTGCAGGACAAACCACATCCAAATCATAGCAGCCCCTGCTCTCATTACTGCTGGGACAGGAGACAGAGGTATGATGTGGACCTGGCGTGTTGTGCTCACAGTGGGGTTAGCACACTGGACAGTGGAACTGAAATGCTAAAACTCATCCTATGAGGGCCCTCCCTATTTGTGCAAACTTTTTTATTTGTTTCTATTTGAAAGCAGTGAGAAAGAGACAGACAGATATCCCATCCTCTGGTTATTCCCCGTATGCCCATAACAGGTGAGACTGGACCAGGCCAAAGCCTGAATGTGTCTGCTATATGCGTAGCAGGACCCCACCTACTTTAAGCCTTCATCATCACCCGCCCCCCCCCCCCCCGAGTACTCATCAGTAGGAAGCTGGAATCAGTAATGGAGCCAGGACTCAAACTTAGCACTTTGGTAGGAGATACAGGCATCCTAAGCAGTATCTTAAATGCTAAGCCAAACTCCCACCCCAGAAAGTCTTCGTTGATCCTTTTTTTGTTTTCTGCTTTCTCTGCCATATTTTCTAATAAGATCCTTGTTCCATCAGTGTTTTCCTCCTCCCTGTACCTATAGTACAATATAGTGTATAGGGATTATGGCAGATATCCCAACCTCCTATCTTGGAATGGTTGTATGCACTTTTGGCCTAGCAGTTAACATACCCTCATTTATATCTGGTGCCTGGATTCAAGTCCTGAGTCTGCCTCCCAATTCCAGCTTCCTGCTAATGTTGACCCTGGGAGGTGATGGTGTTGTCTCAGGTAATTGAGTTCCTGCCACTCATATGCGAGACCTGGATGAAGTTCCCAGCTCCCAGCTTTAACTAGGTCTTGCCCCAGCCATTCCAGGCATTTGGTGAGTTAGCTAGTGGGTGGGAGTTCATTCTTTCTGCCTCTCAAATATAAATAAATAAGTAAATCAATAAATTCTGGAAAAGAGTATTATAAAATTGAGTTGTTCAGAATAGAAAGTTCATCTCTATAATCTCAATCAAAAGTATCTTCTTTACCGATATTTGTCACTTTTGAGCATTCCAGTTTTAGGAACAATATAACATTAAAATCTCTTTCTTCCTGTTTTATTCTAGAAAGCAGGTCCTCTTTTTATGTTTTTGTTTTTTTATGTATGTATTTTTTTTACTTGAAAGACAGATACCGACAGAGTAGAGGTCTTTAATCTGCTGATTCACTCCCCAAATGTCCAGGAGAACCTGGGCTAGACCAGGCCAGAGCCAGGAGCTGGGAACTCCATCCAGATCTCCCACGTGAGTGACAGGGACCCAACTACATGAGCCGCCATCTCCTGCCTCCCAGGGTGCTCACACAAGTCAAACATCATAACACTGGAAACTCATTGAGGCAGACCTCGCTGATCAGCTACAAGGAAAAGAAGGGAAATCTGCGGAAAATGAAGGGCCGTGCGGAAGAAATGAAGCGTGGGCTTCAGGGCAGTTCAGAAAGGGAGGTAGGAAGGCCTGCTTTAGGTGGTGATCTACAATTCCAAGTAAAAAGGAAGGGCCAGCGTTGTAGTGTAGCAGGTAAAGTCGCTGCCTGAAGTGCCCGCGTCCCATATTGGCGCCGGTTCAAGTCCTGACTGCTCCACTTCCAATCAGCTCTCTGCTATGGCCTAGGAAAGCAGTGGAAGCTGACCCCAAGTCTCACCAGCATGGAAGACCTGGAAGAAGCTCCTGGTTCCTGGCTTCTGATTGGCCCAGCTCCAGCCATTACAGCCGTTTCGGGAGTGAACCAGCAGATGGAAGTCAGAACTGTCTCTCTCTGCCTCTGCCTCTTTGTAATTCTGCCTTTCAAATAAATAAAAAAATCTAAAAGCAAACACTAATAAATCCCAGAAGCTGCCTTTAGAGCTCTCTGATTATACAATTGTAAAATGCAAGTCTTTTCTTTGGCTGAAAAGAGTCTTACACAACATCTCTGAGATTCTAATGGCATCCATGTCTCCTAACAAAGCTTCTAATTGAACTGTAATTTAGAAATGCAGTCCTGAAGAGAATTTCAGTTGCAGAATTGCAATTAGATGAATTTATTAAATGTTTTCTCTGATGTGGAGGAGTTCTTGGCTTGGATGTTATGGTCAGTATTCAGTAGTAACTCAGTAAATGTTTGAATGCCGGGAGAAAAGAGAGCAACAGAGGGAAACGGGGAGGGAGAGAGTGAGGCATATTGTATGTGGATTATTTAGTAGACTTAATAAGGAACTTGTCGTTAGGTCTGCTAAGAGAAAAGTATCTCTTTTTCTACATAAAAGAAAATGCTTGATAAAGAAAACTAGTTGAAGAAAAAGTGTTTTTAATCTCTTTAAGAGAACTAATCATTACAACTCCTTAAACAACACAGAAACACTCATTTACATAAAATCAATTCACTCATTACAACTCAGTCTCATCTTTAAAAGCAGGCCTGGAAGTTTAGAAAATGATCCAATAGGTATAATTCATGAGTACTCGTGGAATGTACTGAAGTTTAGAATATTTTGATGCTTTGTATCTTTTATTAGTGCATCTGTTACTCATCCCTCAAGTTAATATAAAGGTGTGAGATTCACTCAGCAACTTAAAATAAAGAAAAAGGGTTATAGGAGTTCTTGAACTTGGTTGTATTAGAAGCATCTCATGAATTTTTGGGTTTGACTTTTTAAATAGAGGACTAATCCTTGGAGATTGTTTTTTCTACTTCTCTGAAGTGAGGCTGAGCTAGATAGTCAAGAATTCCTGCTTGGTTCTGGAAAACTGAGTATAGCAAGGCCAGGAGTCAGTCATTCTGGCTTCCAGCACAGATTCTGGCATTTTCTTCTGAGTTCTTGAGCCATTCATTTAGTTATCCTTGTCCTCAGAATCTTCATCTTTTAGATGAGGGGATCGGACAATACCAGTGATGTTAAATAGGAATTTTGTGAGCAAGTGGTTGAGCAACTAAATGGGAGCTCTGAATTGGCCATGGTGGGAATATGTCCACCGTGAAAATGGGTGAACAGTCCAAATCCACCTCCCCTGCCCGCACCCCCACCGAGTTACCAGCTTGTCCGAGGTGATTCTGTCTTTAAAGTCCCTTCAGATCTGAAAGCTCTTTCCATCTGTGGTCTGTTGCTTCAGTACTGATCTCCCGTTAAAGACATTCTGGGAGATTCAGCCTTCATTGTACGTTACCTCTGTCTTCTAACTTCCCCCTAGAAATAGGAAAGGTAAGAAAAGGGACAATTTTTCTTTAATCTCTCAAAATAGTCATTTCAGCAGCAGCACCTCCTTCTGCTGATTGAGCTGCGGACTGCAACAGCCCTGGAGGCGATGCCTGCCTGGGAGACAGTGGTGTGGAGTTGCCTGAAAATGTGGAAGAGGCCCCTGTGTAGGCCCTCTGGCATTTGAGGGGCAGAGGAGAGGTTGTTCTGTCTTTCGAATAACTGGATGTGAGAACTCTTTTCATCTTGGTTGTTTCGAGACTTGGTGCGGCAAGTACAGAGTTAGTCCTTATCACACAGGAATGTTGACCCTGCAGCTACAGTATTGATTGGTGTAACGCGCACCCTTGAAAATATCAGAGCACTTCTCAGGGAGGAGGTGGCATTGGAGGTGGGTTCAGGTAAAGGAAGTGAGGGAAACGTATCAAAGCAGCCGAAACCACAGATTGGAACGCATAGAGTCTTGACATGTTTAAGAAGAATCATACATGGGCTGTATCAGCGCCACTGCCAAAATGACACTGTATGCTGCTGAGTGGTTTTAAACCAGCCAGACGTCATCAGTTTTTACATTTCTGCCCACTCTCATTCGCTCGTCTGTGAACTAATAGGAGAGGCTTCCTGGTGCAGCTGTTTTGAGGGTTAGAAGAGGTCAAGCAAGCGATATTCCCTGGCCAGTGCTAGCACATCTTCAGCTCCCAGTAAGTGCTTGCTGCTAGAAGCCAAAGGGGTGGATTGGGGCCAGGCTGTGGCTGGCGTTCCATGATAAGTTGAAGTGTTCAGGCTCCAGACTGTAAGTTAAGGAGACTGTCAGGAGTTTGCTGGAATTAGTTGCGCACCTGTATATTATCAGGAAGAGAGACGGTCACAGGCCAGATAAGTTAACGAGCCTTTCCAGATGGGTAAAGGAGTTAGGAAATAATCATGCCATCTCGCAGAACAGTGTTTCCAGAACTGTGCAGTGGGACCTGGTGATGACTGAGAGAACTCTAGGTAGTTAGCTAACGCTGTTAAATATCCTTGGCTCGCTCTTTGGTAGAGGCATGGATAGAAGGATGGTAATTTGAGAAAGGAAACAGCCGCTAACTGCTGATATTTAGGTAATGAATACATGAGTGTTCACGCTTCAGTGTTTTGTTTGTTTTTTGTTTTTCAATTTCTCTGTATCTTTGAGACTTTCTACAATATGTCACTGGAAAACAAGTGGGTCAGCTCTGTGGCGTAGCAGGTAATGCCACCACCTGCAGTGCCAGCATCCCATATGGGCACCAGTTCAAGTCCTAATCTGGCTCTCTGCAATGGCCTGGGAAAGCAGTAGGAGCACCCACATGGGAGACCTAGAAGAAGCTCCTGGCTCCTGGCTTTGGATCAGCACAGCTCTGGCCATCATGGCCATCTGGGGAGTGAACCAGCGGATGGAAGACCTCTCTCTCTCTCTCACTCTTTCTCTCTCTCTCTCTCTCTCTCTGCCCTTGCCTCTCTGTAACTCTGCTTTTCAAATAAATAAGTAAATCTTTAAAAAAAAAAAAGAAAGAAAACAGAAGTTTATTCCCTCCTCAGTTGTTTAATTCTTGAAATTCAGCAGTCTCTTAGTGCTAATATGATTTAACAGTTTGGATCTGAACCAGAAGTAGTATATATCTAACTAGAATTTAATAAGTGTATTTTTATTTATTTTATTATCTTCAGTTTATGTAAATTGATACTTTTTTCTTATTGATATTGATCTTAATTTCCAAATACTGCTATTAATTTTTTAATAATCAGTAAATAAAGATTGTTCATTAGATAGAGTGACTGGAAAGAAAAAAGCCAGAGAGCTATTCACAGGATGTCTATAGGAAAAGAGGTTATTGAAGAAACAACAGTAAGTGACCTGGGAGCCAACATTGTGGCTCATTAGGTTAGGCTGCCTGCTGTGGCACCAGCGTCCTAGGTGAGCTCTGGTTCGAGTCTCGGCTGGTCAACTTCTGATCCACATCTCTGCTAACACTCCTAGGAAAGCAGTGGAAAATGTCCAAGGTAGTTGTCCTCTGCCACCCATGTGGGAGACCGGGGTAGAGTTCCAGGCTCCTTGCTTCGGCCTGGCCTTGCCTCAGTGGTTGCCATTTGAGGAGTGAACCAGTGGATGGAAGATCACTCTCTTTCTCGCTCTCCCTTTTTATCTGTGCTCTGTCTTTCACAGAAATAAACAAAATTAAAAAAACAGTGGCCTAATTTTTCCATAAATTAAATTGTTGACCCCCTGTTCTTTGTAGGGCTGCAGAATGAAAATAGATTTTTTGACTTTATTCATTTATTTTTACAATTTATTTACTTATTCATTTGAAAGACAGGGCAAAGGAGAGGGGAGGGACAGAGAAAGCTCTTCCGTCCATCTTCTGGTTCATTCCCCAAACAGCTGTAATAGCCAGGGAAAGGCCACACTGAATCCAAGAACCAGAAGCCCCATGTGGATATTCCACATGGGTGATGGGGCCCAGGTTAGGCTAGCACCTGCTGCCTTCCCAATTTGATGAGCTGGATTGGATGTGGAGCAGCTGGAACTTGAACCCACACTCCAGTATGAGATGCCATTGTCATAACCGTGGCTTGCAGTTCGCCAGTGTTTCAGCTTTTAAACTTCCTGTGGCCATCGTTAAGCTCTGCACGTTAAATCACTACTCTCCATGGTCAGACTTTTCTCAAAATCCTATGAAAGCTAAAATCCAAGGGAAACTTACTGGTTTTCTAGTGCTTAAATGTGGGCTTCATTATTGCTTTTGGAAGACATTGATAGATTCCCAGCAGGTGGGGGGTGAGGGGAACATGCTGAAGCATGCTTTACCCCGAAATTACTCAGCATGGTTTACCAAAGCAGGCCTGGCTGTAGATTGGACTTTGATCTCTCCATTACACTTTTTTTAAATAAAATTTTTTATTCTTAGAATTTAGACAATACCATAAAGAACATCATTTCTACAAAGTAAATGTCCAGTGATGTGTTTCTCTAAAAACACAAAAGCAAGAAATGTTCACCACGTTAGTGTCTTTGTGTTCCTCAGCCTGTGTGTTGGTCGGTCATTACTACCTTAGTGGAATTTCAGGTCTTTTTCCAGCCAGAATCAGCAGTGACACAGACTCCCAGCCGGCTAGATTAGAGCCTTCCCACTAAATGAAAAAGCTTTGTTTTTTTTTGTTGTTCTAAACATGCTAAACATGATGCAGGAATGCTCGTGAAGAGCCTCAGCAGTTTAAAAGTACAGTCAGGCCTTTGTAGCCATGAATTCCACAGCTATGTGTTCAACCAATTTAGGATTGAAAATACTCTTTAAAAAATGACATCTGTGCTGAATATGTAAAAACTTTTTATTGTAGTTATTCCTAAACAATACAGTATAGCAGGTGTTTAGATAGCGTTTCCTTTATTTATTTTTTAAAAGTTTATTTATTTGAAAGGCAGAGTTACAGAGAGGGAGAGGCAGAGAGAGAGAGACAGAGGCAGAGAGAGAGGGGTTTCCATCTACTGGTTCACTCCCCAGATGGCCACAATTGCTGGAGCTGTGCTAATCTGAAGCCAGGAGCTTTTTCCTGGTCTCCCACACAGGTGCAGGGGCCTGAGGACTTGGGCTGTCTTCTACTGCTTTCCCAGGCCGTAGCAGAGAGCTGGATCGGAAGCGAAGTAACTGGGACCTGAACTGGTGCCCATATGGGATGCTGGCACTGCAGGCGGTGGCATTACCCACTACGCCATGGTGCCGGCCCTAGAAATATGTTCTAATGTAAGTTGTAGGTTATAGAAGTAATGGTTAAGCTCCACCTGGAGCTGAGATCCTAGTATTCAGATGACAAAGGGAAACCTTTGGATACTTTATCCGACCCATCTGGGCAAGTGATGCTCTTGCAGTAGGGTTTAGACCAGTCCTGGGCAGGTGGTGATTGCATTTCTCCCTGCAGTAGAATTGAAAACCTGAAAGACAACTTTAGAGAACATCACATGCTTTTAGGGCCTGGAAAGAGAAATAAGTCACAATCAAGACTTGCTGTAAGGTTTATTTGGGGGCCAGCGTTGTAGCGTAGCAGAGTAGGTCTCCAATTGCCCTGTTGGCATCCCATATGGACCCAGCTGTTCCACTTCCAATCGAGCTCCCTGCTAATGCACCTGGGAAAGCAGTGGGAGATGACCCAAGTGCTTAGGCTCCTGCACACACCTGGGAGACCCAGGAGAGGCTCTGGACTCCTAGCTTCAACCTGGCCCAGCCCTGGCCATTGGGGATTGAACCAGCAGATGGAAGATCACTCTCTATCTGTCTTTCCTCCACTCTCTGTAACTCTACCTTTCAAATAAATCTTTTTAAGCCCTATAACAGCCAAGGCTGTGCCACCAGGATAGAACTCATTCCAGATCTCTCACTTGAGTGGCAGGGCCTCAAGTAGTTGAGCCATCATCTGCTGCCTCCCAGGACATGCATTAATATGGTGCTGGATCAGAAGCTGTGGAGCCGAAGACAAACCAGGCACTCTGAGATGGGGTGCCGGTGTCCCGAATGTCGTGTTAACTGCTGTGCCAAATGCGCTCCCTCACAGTCAAGCCTCCTGAGCTGCTCAGGGCATTAGCCAGTGACAATAGTATTCCATAAAATGAATGTGTAGTAATTTATTACCAAGTCCATATGGGTATGTATATATTATATTGTACATTGTTTTCCAGTTTTTTTCTTAAACTTCATAAACTGTGTCTATGAAGTTTGGTATGTATTTCTGATTAGTCATTGTAAATAAAATTGCAAAAACTATGAATATCTGTTTTCTACTTTTTAAAAAAATATTGTTTGAGGATTTTTCTTTCTTTTCCAGTGTTGATTTGGAAAATAGTTCATTAATGACCTAGTATTCCCATGGTGGAAGTCCAATTTCCTGTTCAGGTATCTTCCTCCTGTTGGATCTCTCTCTGCTCTTGCCAAATGCAAGCTCAGTTGTTCCCTCCAGCGCAGCACACCTCCCCTCTCACCTGTTATGAGCACATTCAAACCAGGGGCTTATAGATTTTTGTTGCTAACTCTCTAATCCAGGGTCTGCCATGTAATCATTATACCTTGAATACTGAAAAGATGGGGGGGAGAAAAAGCCCACTCCTGCATACTTCCAGAATATTCTTTGTTATATGCAAACAATTGCTTTGTTGTAATGACTTGATAATATTTGCTCTCATTGTTGGGGTTCACCTTAAAGTGAGTTTTGTGTTTCATTGTAGTACTTTCTGGTACTTACAGTATTATTACTTTTGGGAAATGAGGTGGAAATCTTAAAAATGAGCACATAAAGTGTTTTTTTTTTTAAATTAACTCAATTTTACTGACCTTGAAGTTTAGCATGTTTTAGCCAGTTGAAAGCAATTCATGTTAACATCCAAGTTGTAAGAATACACATTAAATAAAACTAGTGAACCGAAGAAGTCTATTTTCATTAGCTAATTGTTAGTGATGGATGTTTTCTAACCAATTTAAGAAACTAATGTTAATCTTTTCACTTTAACCATGTTCTTCCTCAAACATAAGTGATTATTTTAAAATTTGCATCTCATAAAAAAACTGCATTAATGGAAATATGCAGTTAATAGATAGCCTGGTTTTAAGAACTCACATTTGAAAATAGTGAGGATGGAGGCTGGCATTGTAGCTTAGCAGGCTAAGCCACCAATGGTGACGCCCGCCTCCCTTATGAGAATGCCTGGTTCAAGTCCTGGCTGCTCTTCTTCTGATCCAGCTTCCTGCTGTTGAGCCTAGAAAGGCAGGCAGAAGATGGCCCAAATGTTTAGGTCCCTGCACATATGTGGGAGACCCAGATAGAGCTCTGGGCTTCTGGCTTTTGCTTGACCCAGGCCTCGCTTTTGTGACCATTTGGGGAGTGGTGAACAAACTGATAGAGGATCTATCTCTGTCTGTCACTCTACCTTTCAAATAAAAGAAAATATTTTTAAAAAATAATTGGGGTGAATAGTGATTTTTTTTAGTTATATTTTCTTTTGAAAATGAATTGCCTTTTGATGACCAACACATCTTGAGTATCTGGCATTGTTTTGCCTTAAAAGTACATGCACTGGGCTGGCATCATGGTGTATCGGGTAAAGCCTCCACTGATGATACTGGTATTCCCCTGAGCATAGGTTCATGTTAGAGCTGTTTCAGTTCTGATACAGCTCCCTGATCATGGCCTGGGGAAAGCAGCAGAAGATGGTCTGAGTGATTGGGCCCCTGCTACCTACTTGGGAGACCCAGATGAAGCTCCTGGCTCCTATCTCCTCCTGGCCCATCCTGGTTGCTCTGGTCATCTGAGGATGGATGATCTCTCTCTCTCTCTCTCCCTCCCTCCCTCCCTCCCTCCCTCTGCCTTTCTGTCTGTAACTCTGACTTTCAAATAAATAAATAAATATTTAGGGGGAAAAAAGTACCTGTATATATGTAGTTAGTGAATGAATCTGTTATGTAGGTGTGAGTCTTACAGCAAGACGAGGATGTACTTTTTCAGCGTGTATTTTTGTCTGCATGGAGAATGGGAAGTGATTAATTACAGGGCAATATTTCTTGTCAAGTTGTGAATAAATATGTTTAGCAGTATTGTAGCTGTATATGAAAAAGGAAGCCGCACTGTTTGCCAAGCAGTTGATTAAAGGAAGCATTCCATTCATCCCAAAGTCTCTGTAGGAAAGAACTTTACATTTATGTGGGTTGGCATTTAGTAATTAAATCTCCTTAAACATTTGAATTAGGTGGAGGGCCACCCAAAGCCTTTGCTGTCATGTAGAAAACACTTTCAACAAGGAATATGCACAAAACTGTAGGAAAGTCACTGTCATCTTCACAGGGGCCTTAAATGTAGAGCAGCTTACATGCATAGCAGCTGAGAAGCATGTTCCAACGTAGCTTCAAAGATTCTAACTCGGTGTCCTGGGCTGGGAACCCAGCATGTGCGTGTGTAACTAGCTCTAGGCTGTTGCTGGTCTGGATACCATACTTTGGGATCCACTGTACCAATGAATTCTGTTTTGTTTGGTACAACCTGGTTGTGTGTTTCTTTCTTTTTTCTTTTTTTTAATCATACCATTTTTTATTTTTTTAAAGATTTTATTTATTTATTTGAAAGGTAGAGCTACAGACAGTTAGAAAGAGAGGTAGAGAGAAAGGTCTTCCTCCCATTGGTTCACTCCCTAGATGGCTGCAACGGCCAGAGCTGCGCTGATCCAAAGCCAGGAGCCAGGAGCTTCCTCCTGGTCTCCCATGTGGGTGCAGGGCCCAAGGACTTGGACCATCCTCCACTGCTATCCCAGGCCACAGCAGAGAGCTGGATTGGAAGAGGAGCAGCCAGGACTAGAATCGACACCCATATGGGATACTGGCGCCGCAGGCAGAGGATTAACCCACTGCACCACGGTGCCGGCCCCAATCACACCATTTTTTAAAGGACTCCTATTTGACAGATATTTTAGATATTATAAATCAGATATGTTGGGAAATGTTGACCACAATATTTTTATTTATGATTTAGAAAGGGGAACAGATGAAAAATCAGCATGTTCGTCCCTTGATTTCTCTTTGAAAACAGAGGAAGCCCTTCTGAAAGTTACTTTTCTAGATTTCTTCCCTGCCCTCTCCTTTCTTCACAGCCAGTGAGCTGAAGTGGTCGAGAGCTTAAACTCCAGCTCTGCAGCTGTGTCAGTTTAGGCAGATTCTTTATGTGTTAGTTATGTAATGCTCTTTAAGAACCCACCCTAGAATGCAGCAGTTTGAAACAACACTCACCATCAGTTAGTCCTGCCAAGGCTCAGGACAGGAGTAGCTTAGCTGGGTGGTTCTGTCTCCAGATCGCTTAGGAGGTTATGGTTAAGCTGCTGATGGGGTTTGCAGTCTCCAAAGTGTTTGGAGTACACATTTTGAAAATCACACGTGCGTATGTGCAGGAGGCTTTAATTCCTTGCCTGGAGGTCCTTTCCACACAGCTGCTTATTAGGACATGACAGGAGACTACACTCAGTACAGAAGCCAGGCTTTGGGTGGCCTAATCTCCAGGAGATAATACATCCCTTTGCATTTTTTTTCAGGGGGAATGAGTTGCTAAACCCAATTCATACTCCAACGCAGAGTTGGACTTGAGAACATTCCAGTGTTTTAGCATCAGTTTCTTTATCACTAAAATGAGAAAGTGAGATTTTATAGGGGCTCATTAGTGGTAGCCATTAAATTATGATGGTCTTTGAATTTTTTTTTTAAGATTGATTTATTTATTTGAAAGGCAGAGTTACAGAGAGGAGGAGAGACAGAGATTTTCTGTTGACTGGTTCACTTCCTAAATGGCTGCAACAACCAAGACTAAGCCAGGCTGAAGCAAGGAGCCAGGAGTTCTTCTAGATTTCCCACATGGGTGCAGGGGCTCAGGGACTCAAGCCGTATTCTGCTGCTTTCCCAAGCACATTAGCAGGGAATGGATTGGAAGTGGAGCAGCCAGGACTTGAACCAGTGTCCTTGTGGGATGCTAGCACAACAGGCCGTTGCTTAACCCACTTTGCCACAGCACCTGCCCCTAGTCTTTCATCTTGATCATTACTATACCTTCAGAACTTTACACTCAAATTTCCCATTGCATGAAACTCTGTCTACCAAAATCCATGTTTCATAATCTGTCCCATATTTTAAAGCCCCTTATTTGTTTTGTTTTGTTGTTAATGAAGGAAAGGTATCCTGGTAATAAAACCGGACTCTGGAGGTTGGCATTTGGTGCAGCAGATAAGACGCCTCGTGGGGTGCCTGTGTCCCGTATCAGAGTCCCTGGTTCAGAGTCCCAGCTCTTGTTTTTGATTTCAGCTTCCTGCTAATGCAGATGCTAGGAGACAGCAGGTGATGGCTAAGGTAGCTGAGTTCTCGCTACCGACAATGGAGACCCTGGTTCCAGGCTCCTGACTTTGGCTTGGCCCAGCCCCAGCTGTTGCTGGCATTTATGGAGTAAACCAGTGGATAGAAAAGATTCTCTCTCACAAATGTAAATAATTGAGAGCTCCTAAAAAATTGAGGGCTAGTCTGTTTATGAGTGAAAACATCTGTCATCATATATTATCGAATAGAACCCTGCAACTATTCCAAGAATAAGTTGGGCTAATACCTCTAACCTTCAAGAACAGTGTTTATGTCAGGTACTTTAAAAAAATCATCACAGCATTTGGCCTTATAAACCATCTATTTTGTCTTTCCAAGAATACCAACATTTTGAATGCAAGATGATGTTGATTGTAGTACATTATTTGCAGGCAGCAGCTTCTGAATGATTGATCTCCATCTCCTGGTGATCAAACTCTTGTGTAGTTCCCTCTCCCTTTGCCTGCAGGCTTGAGTGCAGTGTCCCCTTCTAACAAGCGGTAATCGAAGGTTAGGTTCTAAGAGATTGCATCTTCTGTCTTGGGATCTGCTGCTTGCTCACTCGTTCACTCTCTCTCTCTCTCTCACTCAATCAGATTATTTATTTGAAAGACAAGAGTTACAGAGAGAGAGAGAGAAGGAGGGACAGAGAGAGGGATCTTCCTCTCACTGGTTCACTCCCCAAATGACCACAAAGATCGGGGCTGGTCCAGGCTGAGGCCAGGATCTTCTTCCATATCTCCCTAGTGGGTGAGGGGTCCAGGAACTTGGACCATCTTCTGCTGCCTTCCCCGGCTCACTAGCAGGGAACTGAATCAGAAGTGGAGCAGCGACTCAAATTGACACCCATATGGGATATAGGTGCTGCAGGCTGTGTCTTAACCTGCTGTACCACAGTGCCGGCCCCTTGATCTCTGTTTTCCTACACAAAGGTGCTTTTTTAAGTCCAGACATGATTTTTATAATATACATTTTCTGTGAACTTTTTAAAGATCCCCTTTAATTTTTTTACCACTGAGAAATACTTAAAGGGAAAAAGTGGAAAAAAGAAGAAAAAGGAAAAGGACATGGTATATGTAGGTGTTTAGAAGTGTGTAGCATTTGAGAGCTGTTTGATTTTCAGTAAGAATTTGTGATTTGTCCCTTTGTAATTAAATAACTTCCAAGAAAATATGTGACTTGGGTTCAAGTTTACATATGCAGCATTTAAATTTTTTATAGCAGTCATCATTCCTTGCAACTTTTTTGAATAATTGAAATTTTTGTACAAAATACTGGGAAGCTTTTTACCCAGAACTTGCAAATGAAAAGTACCTTGTAATTGCATAGTAGTGGTATCAATGGTGGTTTTGTGATGTTTTAGTAAGAGTCCTAACGTAGTTAAGACAACACACTGCACTAGCACATCACTGCTATTTTGTTCTCCCCAAATTCAGATCCTTCCTTCTGTGTGGATCTTTGGATTGGGGGGTATAGGATCTTTGTCAGTGCTGTCCGTTGATCCTTTGCTGTCTGCCCTTCTCAGTGATGGTTTCCCCTCTGTTCCAGTCCATTTCCTAGCATGCTTGCACTTCTCAGGACTCCTGAGTCCACCTCCTTAGTGGGGCTCTTCTTTGGGGTCAGCTGTGAGCCACGCTGCTTTGGGTGCCAGCAGAAGGCTGGTGAGCTGCTGCTGATTGACATTGTTTGGGACCTAACAGCTTGTTTTTCTCCTGCAAGAATTGAAACAAATGAAGGTTTTGTTTATTTTCCTGTTCATTTGTTATTAGTGCAGTAGCTTTGTGTCGCAAAAATTAAGTTTTATTTTTTTCCTACATTTGAGCTCTTTGGTCTTAAAATTACCTGAAATACTTCACTGAGACTTAAGTACATTACCTGTCTTTATTATGATGCTCACAACTCAGGTTTGCGTTTGTGTTTCTCTCCTCCTCTTCTCTTCTCTTCTCTTCTCTTCTCTTCTCTTCTCTTCTCTTCTCTTCTCTTCTCTTCTCTTCTCTTCTCTTCTCTTCTCTTCTCTCCTCTTCTCTCCTCTCCTCTCCTCTCCTCTCCTCTCCTCTCCTCTCCTCTCCTCTCCTCTCCTCTCCTCTCCTCTCCTCTCCTCCCCTCCCCTCCCCTCCCCTCCCCTCCCCTCCCCTCCCCTCCCCTCCCCTCCCCTCCCCTCCCCTCCCCTCCCCTCCCCTCCCCTCCCCTCCCCTCTCCTCTCCTCTCCTCTCTCCCCTCTCCTCCCCTCCCCTCCCCTCCCCTCTCTCTCTCTGTGGAAACATACATACACATATTTTCCTTTCAGTATTGGTCAGACTAAATGGAATAGTCTCCCAAGTACCAGATTTACTACTAGAGCATATGCATCTCTTCTGACAGCAAATACAATTTCAGGGCCACTTTTGGGAGATGCTATTTTTCATACACTTGGGTTACAGATGGTATTAATAGAGCTTCGGTCTAAAATTCAAGAGGAAACAAATGGTAAAGTATATTAAATGGTTAGTGTAAGTTCCATTTGGCTGCGTGTGCATTTGTCTGTAGGCAAGGTTACTTAAGTAAAGCAATCATAATGGAGAAGAATGTGCAGCATTCTCTTGTTTGTACTAGGTTATTTTAAAGAAAAATTGTTTACTTTTCAGACCTGTTTTCTTATTAAAAAATCACATCATCAGAGCATGTTTACTTTTTTTCTATTTTTGCAAATTAGAATCGCACATGTGTAACACTGGGCCAAAAGAATGTATGTTCTTGTTGATCTATCAGATGATGCATGCACAATCTCCCTACTGATTCTGAAGAGCTGCTGCAATTTGAATTGTGCGGTAATTTTGCATTTTCATTTTCTCTGATTTAACTGATGTCTATAAATAAAGGCCACAACTTGCTTTAATAATAAAAAACCCATTATCGCTGTGTGGTGTAGATAACATATGATCATTACTACCGTTAGCAACTGCTTGTGTTAATAATACGTAATTTCTGCTTCATCCCAGAGCAACCTGCATTCGATGCAGAAGATTGAGGTACATAGCCTTTGAAGCTTATGATCAGAATGTTTTGTTCAAAAGGAGAATAATTATTGAAAGATCTTGGAAGTGCGTTGTTTGAGTCTAAATCAGTATACAAGGAGCAGGCTGTTCTCCTGCAAGTGCTCTTGTGCTTTGCTGAGAATTAGAACGGGGACTCCTTGTCAGCTATAGCTGCACCACCCTGTGGAAATGAGCTACAACTGTAGTTCAACCTCACAAGTAAACATAGCGGAAAGCGAGTTGAGTGTGATAGGATACACCTAAAGTCTTTCCGTTTTAAGAAACATTTATTGCTTCATTTATCTTCATTTTATTTGAAAGTTAGGGAGAGATCTTCTGCTTGCAAACTACTCCCCAAATGCATACAGTGGCAAGGAGTGGGCCCAGCCTGGAGCCAGGAGCCCACAACTCAGTCCAGTTCTCCCACACGGTTGGCAAGGACTGTAATACCTGAGCCACCACCTGCTGCCTTCCCTGCTGCGTATTTGCAGGAGTCAGGTCCCAGAAGCTAGGGGCCAGGACTTGAGCCAGGCGCTCCTATAAAAAATAGGGTTGTTCCAAGCGGCATCTTAGCCGCTGTGCCAAATCCTGGCCTCAGCCTAGAGCCTGTTCTGCTTCACTGAGAAATACAAGTAAACTATGCATAAATAGATAGATAGATAGATTACCAACCGAACAGCTGACAAGACCTAGAAAGTGTCCTAGCCCCTCCTGGATACATTTGCCCTCTGATGTGGAATGAAAATAGGAAAGAAAGGAACCCTGCATGCATTCCCATGTATATTCAGACACAAAAACGAACTATAAAGGAAATTAATTTTAAAAATGAGACATTGGCTTTGTGTTCAGACTTGACCATCATCTGCTCCTCTCCCTCACCATTATAGTATATCACTGCTGGCCTTCCTCCTTTCCCAACCCATGAGTTGAAAAATAACTTAAATACCTCTTTCTGTTAGATACCCTATACATAATTTTAATTTGAGCTTATTTTAGCTGCATCTCAGGTCATGATTCTGTAAGGCAGCAACAAATACCGTAATCCTTTGTGTGTATGTGTACTATTTTTGCTTTGCAAAGGGTTTTCTAACTATCATTGCATTTGCTGTATATGCACATATAGCAATTACTTGCATTTAATGATTTGGGATTTCAAGATCAGTGCTCCTGAGACCCATTCCTTCTCACGTACTTCATCAACCTCGAGATCTGTGAGGTAATCTCTCAGATTTGTCCTCAGGTTCAATTAGGCAAGCTCCCCATAGGGATAGGAAGGTTTTTCATTACGGTTTCGTCATATGAACAAAAATTAAGCAAATTATCAAACCAGCAAATAGACAGTTAACCAGGTATGTTTTATAGATAAGACTTAGCTAAGCATCTATGTGAACCCTTTTTTACTAAGTCCTATACCTCTCCCCCTGGCTAATGTGACCTTGTTTAGTCTTCAGACCTGAAATTTAATTCAGTCAATCTCTGGGTTTATTATTAATTTCCTTGGGTATTTGAGCAGTTTGCTTAATCAGCTAACGTGGTAGACTCTCCGTGCCCCACTACTCAGTTGCCACCTCATTTCTGAGTTCTCCTTGGGAAGAAATAGCCTTTCTTCCTCACACGACAACTCAAAGGAAAAAAGAGAGATTCCTGAGCCAGGTGAACCTGGGCCCCTCTATATCTGATATGACTAGAAAGGATACTCCCCCCTCCACGCCAACCCCTGTCTCCTTGTTGGTGAGTGGGCATCACAACTCCCATCTGAAATTTTACTGGAATAAAATTGGTCTTTTCAGCCCATTTCAAGCGTATAGTAGGTCACAATTGATAAATGGAATGGGAAATTAAACTTCAATTAGCATTCAAGCTAAGATTTTTTTTTTAAGATTTATTTATTTGTTTATTTGAAAGCCAACTACAGAGCAAAGGAGGCACAGGGAGATCTTCCATATGCTGGTTCACCTCCTTCCTTTCCCGCCCCAGGGGGCGGCGACAGCCAGAGCTGGGCAAGGCCGACGTCAGGAGCTTCTTCCAGGTCTCCCGCAGGGATGCAGGGAGCCTAAGCACTTGGGCCATCTTCTGCTGCTTTTCCCAGACCAGTAGCAGGAAGCTGGATTGGAAGTGGAGCAGCTGGTACACAAACCAGTGCCCATATGGGATGCTGGTACCACAGGTAACTTGACCTGCTACGCCACAATACCAGTCCCTCAAGCTAAGTATTTTTTTTTAATATTGGGAGCATAGTAATTCTTCCCACCACCACCCCGCCCTGTCCTCTCATCCACTCCCCTTGCTCCTTTCTCCCCTGTCTCCTGTTTGGTTCAAGAAAGAAAGGAAGGAAAAAGGAGGGAGAGAGGGAGGATTAAAAAAAAAAAAAACTAAGAGAACTGTTCTCAGCCGTCTAAACAAGGGCTGTTCTTTGTTATTGCTTCTCAAAAGTGTTTCTGCTCCCCCCTCCTTCCCTCCCTTCCTCCCCCTTCTTTCCTTTTTGAAACTTAATTGTCTTTAAAGAAGAACTCAAGGCTGATACATCTTCTGTGAGCTCTTAGACATCACTATAACTTATGAGACATAATAATATCCTCCTTTCAATACACTAAAAGGAAGTGATTTCCAGCTAAGTATTTTAAAACTCACATAGTTGGGTTTGGGGAAGCTATATAAAGTACTTTTTCTTGGAAGTGAACTTTAGGATTTTTAGTACAGTGATAAAGTTTTTTTTTTTTTTTTTAGCTTATTTAATGAATATAAATTTCCAAAGTACAGCTTTTGGATTACAGTGGCCTCCCCCCCCCCATAACTTCCCTCCCACCCGCAACCCTCCCATCCCCTGCTCCCTCTCCCATCCCATTCACATCAAGATTTATTTTCAATTATCTTTATATACAGAAGATCAATTTAGTGTATATTAAGTAAAGATTTCAACAGAAATACAAAGTGTAAAAAGTACTGTTTGATTACTAATGTGTTGTACTATGTGAATCAGTGATAAAGGTTTTTTGAACTTTTACTAAGGAAAATGGCTAGCAGCTGTTTCTACCTCCCACCCCTACTTCCATTCTAAAGTACAGCAAAGAAGACAGACAATAGGATGGCTGAGTCTCTCCCAACTTAGGGTAAAAGGGTCCAAAATAACAGGATTCCATTTCAGTTTTATTTTCTTACCTAGTTGAAGGATTTTAAGAAGCTAAGAAAACTCCGAAGACTTGACTCATTCCTCAGTTTAATTCACTTCTTTTGTCCAGAAGGTGAAGCTGCTTGGTCTAGCCTGGGCTGTTGTGGGCATTTGGGGAATGAACCAGTAGGTGCTAGATCTCTTTGTCTTTCTGGCTCACTTGCTGTCTGTCTCTCTCTTTTGTTCTGCCTTTCAGAGAAATAAATATTTGAAAACAAGCACAGCCTCTAAGTTTCATGTAGTAGGAAGGATCTTCTGGGTCGGGGTGTTACAAAAGTAATGAAGGATCTTGTTCTGCCCTCAGGAAATTTAGATGCCTAGAGATACCTATGGCATGTGCTCATTGGACAACTCTGTTTATGTGTGTGTGTATTCCAGTGGGGGAACCAGAGGGATATAACAGACAAGATGATGACGTGAGACGGCAGGATGTAAAACCAGAGGCTCAGAACCTGGCATATGTGCTTGTGAGGGGCACTTACGCCTAGAGAGGACACGAAAAGAAACCGTAATGCAGCTTTCAGGCAGGACTTGGGAGGGTGTGGAGAGGAGGGGAACTCCAGACATGAGAGAGGGCATGAGATGTAAAAATAAGTAACAGATCTGGAATAGATGAGCAGTATCGCACAGCTGGCACCTCCACCACTGACCACAGACAGTTTCCTTCGTGGCTCTTTGTCCAGAGTTTCACCACTGCGTTTGAGCTTGCCTCTCCAGGCCTTGGTGGACATCAATGAGTGTTATCAACTAGAGGGCTGTCCTCGGCACTGCTGGTCCAGCATTTACCAAGACCCGTTCTGCCCAGAAAGAATTCCCAGGCTAGCACACAGTAACCAGTTACCAGCTGCTTTTTTCTTGTAACACAGATTCTAAAAACGAGCAAAACAGCGCCCAGTTACCCACTGTTGCTGGATTTGAAAGTGAGGTAGTGAGCACCCCCACCCTGCCCCAGTTGGGTTTCCATTGTTAAATCTGGCCCCTGCTATACACACCTTTGACACCTGACAAGTGCAGTTAGGACAAGGGGAATCTGAGCAGACCATCCATCATCTCCTTCCTGCCGTTCTTCAGGTGCTTTGCCCTCGGTACCACCCAGGGAGAGCAGCATGGTCTCCAGGGTCCTGGGGAGCCACCAGTGGCTGTGTGTGTTTTATTACAGTTTGACAGTTGAACGGACTTTTCCTACCAACTCATGTGATCAAATAGGTGGGGAAAGCCTGCATCAGTTCTGGAATATAATGTGTCCCTAAAAGCAGGGTTGCCTGATAGCTTCCTTGGTAACAGTGCACTTCTGAAACCAGCCTTTGTGTCTGTGCACAGTAAAGAAAGTCTTGAGATGGTGACCTGGTTTCTGTTGTTAAGTCCCTTAACAAGGGCCTCTCCTCCTTGGAGTTATTTTAAACCTGATCTCACAATAGATCCTGTTTGCCATGTGAATCAGTGGGCTACCTTTAAAGGAAAATAGTTTTTGCTAAAAAGAGAAGCTCAATAACATGAAACAGGTATCTGTGGTTATTTTACATGAGTAGAGCCATCACTGGTAATCATAGTCTTGTTTAGACAAAAACTATCCTGCATGTTCTTTTATTATTTTTGTGTAATTGAAGTGGGCAAAGAATGCTTGGTCACATGCGTGTCACCTGTTTTCATTAGCAGAAATGAATGTGTAGTTATTAAGAAGTCAGCAGGAATCCAGTATTTATAAATGAGATGTATTAAAGTTGGAAAAAATTGTTTCCTTAAGTATTAAATATTTCCTTCAAAATCTTAGTGTTGTAATGCTGTGGGTTTTTTTCTCTCTTTTACTAAGCAAATTCTTTTCCTTAGATAATGCAAGGGTGAATTTCAGATAAGTCATTATTCACAAACAAATGGAGGTCCAAATGAGGCATTGTATCTGTTTTTCAAGGGCATTGTTAGTATTCTGAGTTATAATCAGAGCGGTCTTTCAGCCAACACCTCCTTCCTATATTGGATGTTTTGTTTGCTCACAAATTTTTTTTGGTAATTGTGCAGATCAGCCTTTTGGACCCTAGAGTGCTCCTTTGACATTGGTTTTTGTGTGTAATGCAATCCTAGTGGTTATAGGAGTTTGTTACTACTTGTTTGGTTATTTGTTTTGCTAAGTTTTTAGCCCAAGCAAAAGTAAGCATTTTGAAATACTAAAACTTGGCAATCCTCTGTTTTGGGCTGAGCTCCTAAAGTAGAACTCTGTCAGCTTCTCCATTGTTCTTACCCTGGAGAGCCTTATCTTCCTCAAAGATGTTAAGTGAGATGGTTGGTCAGTGTGGTGTGTTTTGGATTGTAGCAAAGCAGAATGTTTCTGAGTTAGAATTCCTCTCCCACTGTACTGAGCTTCTTTTGGACTTGCAGTAACATGTTTATAGGCCTTGATTTGAGACTGAATTTATTATATGTTAGCTTGCTAGAAATTGTGGTATTCCTGATATTAAGTAGTAATGCACTATCCAGGCAAGGTTTACTTTATTTCCCTATTAGACAGGGTTCTCCAGAGACACAGCGTGAGGAGGAGATAGAAGGAGATGGATTAGAAGGTGTTGACTTACTCAGTTACCCAGACTGAGAAGCCCATGATCTGCCATCTGCAGGCAGGGAGATCAGGAAGGCTAGTGGTGTAGTTTGAAGGCCCCCGGACCCAAGAACCAGGAGTTCCAAGGTCAGCTGACAGATGTCCCAACCAAACAGGCAGAGAGAGAGAGACGGAAGGAAAGAGAGAGAGACAGAGGGCAAGTCTTCCTTTTTTTTTTTTTTTCTGTTCTTCAGAGGCCCCGGTGATCCCTACCATGTTTTACCAAAAATTCTGGCATGCTGTAATCTAGTGAGGTTGACACACCAAATTATCCCACTTTCCAAGAATCCCAAATGAATTCTAATGGTAATTCACATAGTCAAAACTGGGGATCAATCCACTGATACTGTCTTATCCTGTGTTTCCACATTGATGCTAAGTGCAAGAAGACCATACCAAATAAAAATGGGCAAGTCTTTGCCTTGTAATTAGAATGACTAAATGAATTTGTGAATCGATTAGGAAGCCGTAAATCGAGGTAATCTCATTTGACATTGCATTTGAAACTAGAAGAGCACACACTGAATAGCAAAGTGATTCTCTGGGTGAAAGTAAGGTGCAGGAGAGCTGATTGTTGGTGGGAGGCCCTGGGTAGGCAGAGTGACGGCAGGAGGAGTAGTGGAAGGATGGAAGAGAGTGGGGAGGAAGACCTGTTACACTGGGCGGTCAAGCAGGAGACCAGAATAGAAGACATCATTCAGATGGGGGAAAACCATGGAGTGGTATGTGAGCTATTTGTTGTGGTAAGAAAAGGCCAAGGAAAACTGTCCTCACTTCTGTGTCCAAGCTGCTTTGAAGCTGTCTCTCTGGACTCCTCGTGCAGCAGTGTGGGGTGGTGGTGGTGGCAGTGGTAGTGTCCCTGATGTTTAAGTTACTGAGCTCTGGTTGTGTGCCAGGCTCTTCAACACTTTTGTGGATTGTTGTACTTTAAGGCATTGTCGGTGTCCATTTTACAGCCAAGAGAAGTCTGTATAGAAGAGGTTCATAATTCACCCAGGGCAGCAGCACTGGGCTATGGTAAAGTTCCTGTGTTGAACTCGGGCCGTTTTCATGATCTTCCACATCCTTAATCACATCCCTTTAGCACCTCGGGGCAGTAAGTCACTGCAGAGAACAGCAGCCCTGCGGCATCAGCCTACATGTTAGGAGGGACATTGATAACTGGAGTCCATCCAGAGGAGGATAATTGGGATGATAAAGAATCCTTGAACACCTGTGAACAGAAATAGAGACATAAAGAAGATAATCAAGTTTGTGAGAGAGATAGATTGGGCTTCATATCTCTCCCCCTCGTCCTGTTCTTCTGTGTCTATGAGCTCACTTCCCTCGTTCTTACATATGATGGAGAGGGAGGTATTGTGTAGAAATGTTTAAGTGAATTACAAGATTTCCACATGGGTGGGACTGTTCTGACCAGTGACAAGTGAGTTCCTAAGAGTTGTCTTTCACTCGTCTTTTTTTTTTTTTTAATTTGGGATTGTTTAAATTTATTTGAAAGGCTGAGTGGCAAAAAAAGTGGGAGAAACAGAGCGAGAGAGATAACTTCCATTCTTTGTTTAATTTCCCAAATGCCTACAATGGCTGGGGCTGGGCCAGGCTGAAGCCAGAAGTCAGGAACTCCATCTGGGTCTCCCAGATGGGTGGCAGGGCCTTAGTACCTGAACCGACATCTGCTGCCTCCCAGGACGCAGTAGCCAGGGGCTGGGTTGAAAGCACAGTAGCCAGGACTTGAACAGGCACCGGCAATAGGGCTGCAGGTGTCCCACGTGGTGGCCTAACCTGCTGTGTCACAGCACCCGTCCCTCGCTGGTCTTCTTAGAATGAGACGCCATTTGCTTTTATATTCTACTAAAGCAGCTCGTTGACAATTGAGCACACAGAAAACAAAGCCATAGTGTCTGTCTATGTCTACAGCTTTAATTTTGTGCTGAACACATGAAGTCCTTTATTGGCTTCAAGAAGTGGAGGGAGAGGTAGTGTGTGGTTATTATTACTGTTTGTCCTGTCTCTGGTCAGAACCTGAACGACAGAAATGCTGCCATTTCTTCTACTCTAGAATCCCGGCCATCGTGGGATATGCCCCTATTTTACTTGCCATGTTTCTGGAGCAAAATCCACTCCTGTAGAGGAAGACATTTGGGTGAAGATAGATTCTGATATCAGGAATGTTCAAATATATAAAGGCTTTCATATTAGAAGAAATGAGAAGTTCAGCTCTCATGTTCACAAAATATCTTTGGGAGAGTTAAAAGAGCAGGGCATTGTTGGCAAAGGCAACACAGTGTGCGGATATTTGGGCTCTCAGAGGTGAAAGCAGGTGAGGAAGAGAGAATCAAGGGCCAAGAATGGAAAGGGTCAAAATGATGTTCGTGGATATTAAGAGGAAGGAATTCAGGTGTATAGATGTGAGTACTTCTGTCAGCTTAGCCCTCCATGGGTAGCATCATGAAATTCACATATTAACCATCCTCAAAAAAGACCAAATCAACCTTTGCAACCCAACCCAAGGGAACATGCCTTCCTCAGCCCAATCAAGGTCTCCAAAGATACTTGCCATGTCACTCTGCCTCCCGTTTCTCAGAGCTGGAAGCTTGTGCCTGAAGAGATGTGACTCCAAGCCGGCCATCCATCTTGGGTGAAGAAGCTTGCCCGGTGTAAATGCTACAATCACTCTACCCTTTCGTAAGGTGCTCATGAAAAGTCCCGGTCATCTCCCCCTGGACACCATCATCAGTGGATGATGAGGTAGCTGTCGACTTGGGACTTTGTCCTATATAAGGAGATAGTGGAGCTTTGCCTTTGGAATCTCTTTTCTGCCCTTTCTAGATCAAGTTCACTCAGTTACGCAGTTAGTACAGGCTGAGGCTATGACTTTGAGATCGCTGACTTCTTCCATTCTCACATGGCAACACAGGGTCTTGGGAAATTTCTGTGGGATATCCGTTCCTCTAATACATGTTTTGTTGTTACCCAAGCTATTGAGAATAAAATAAACAAAAAATAGAGTACTGAAGCTGACTTCCTCAAGTCAGAGCTGGCAGCTGCTTGCTCGTCTTTGCTTTTATTTGGCCCCTGTGAGTGAATGTCTCCCTGCCTTGAACAGATGCACAGTGTTTACATGCAGACTGGTTAATGTGAAGTCTTCATTGCCTTTATTCTAAGCACTAGAAATACTTCTCATTGAAATTTTTAGCTCCTCATCATAACCCAAAATAAGCTTTTAAGAAGCCAATTTTAATTATTCTGGTAGTCTAGTTTATGTCAAAATGTACGTTTTAGTTCTCCTGACATTGTATTTATACTCTATATTCTTCCAGTTGGTAATTCTTTCTCTTTCTCTCAATCATCATTTATCCCTAAAAGTTAAATTTGACCTCACTGTCTAGGAGTAAGTGACCAAACATCGAAGCCTTGTCTTCCCAGGGTTTTTTTCTTCATTTTTTCTTTTCTGTAACTGTAAAAAGTTTAGGTAAACCTGTTGCAGCAGAATACAAGCAACAGCCTGGCTGACATGTGGTCCGCCATGATGCATTTGTTCATAGACATTTCTGTGGGCTTTTCTAGACGTGTGATACAGCCGAAGCTGTGAAAGACAGATGTCCCAAGATTTCATACCTAAGTTAGACTAAAGACTAGAGCTGGGGCTCCCAACCTGATGTGATGACTAGTGGATGTTTCATGCGCTTGCATCTTTGCCTGTTTGTTGCTAAAGAAGGGTCGTTTGGGGAAGTAGGAAAAGGTCTCATGTGTGCCAAGTCATGTGGTACTACAGTGATAGGTCAGGGATTCCCTTAGTGGGACAGAGCATTGGTTCTCTGAATATGACGGGTGGTTCACCTGCCACCTTTGGATAAAGGTTTGGGTATATGGTCTGGTAGACCTGGACTTAAGTTCTTGCTTGATAGTAAGCAGCAGTGGAACTATGAGCAAATTACTAACCTCTGTGCCCTCCAGTGTCAAATCAGAACTTCTCATAAAAATGATATAAAGCACTTAGAATAATATCTGACACAGAGTAATAATTAAAAGTTACCTATTTTTAAATAGGACATGTTTATCTGACTTCTGGTTATTAACAAACCCATATGTACCTGAAGGTGAAACCAGAATTACTGCAAGAGAAAAGAAGAAGATGATCATCTTGTTTCCTATTGATTCTAGTTGGAATACCAAATTAGAAATAGGAAAATAAGTATAGCACAAAGAGAGGGGGGGAATTTCTTGGGTTTTTAATATGCTGTGCTGCCACAGGGAGGATGATTTTTGCAGCAGGACAAGGCCTCTTAGCCTGTGGCTAGGTTATGTTGTAGGATAGTAGTAAGCTGAATGGTACTCTTGAGATTTGCCTTTACTTCAAAAAGAAATGAACACATTCAGTCTTTTCCTTATTCCGAAGCTGGGGAATTGTTTACATTGTACTGTCATAACAGAACATCAGTACCTGTTCATAAGGTTGGTCCATTACCCTGGGTGTTTTCTAGATGAGATACCCCAGTTGTGAGAAATGTCTGACCTTACGTTGAACTGTCAGTCACCCCAGATTAAATTCCCTTCCATTTTTTTCTTTTCCCACCCAATTTTCTTCTGAATTTAGGAAGGCAAGCAGATACTCCATGCTTTGCAAATGAGTTGGTTTCTGACTAATTGGGGATTGCTGCTTTTAACAAAGGCTACATCTTGCCTGTGGACCGTAATACATGCCAGTCAGTTCTCTTCATAAAGTGATCAAACCATCCTTCCCTCTCCACATTGTCTTTGATGTCTCCATCTGCTGTTTCTTCAGCATCTGAAATGATTGCATTGTTCAGCTGTTTAGAGAGAAATGTCTGTTTGGGAGAAGTGACAATGAACATGCCATTGTGTTAGTTCACTCTCCAAAAGCTCGAAACAACCAAGCCTAGGCAAGACTCCATCCAAGAGCTGGGAACTCAGTCTGTGTTTCCCACATGGGTTCCAGGAACCTAATAACTTCAGCCATCATCTGCTGCCTCCCAGGTCTGCATTAGCAGGAAGCTGGAGTCAGGCGCTAGAGCTGGGAATGCTACTGTATGGGACATCAACATCTTAACTGCTAGGCCCAACGCCTGACCTTGCTTGCTTGCTTGATTTTTTCATTAAGAGGCAGGGATACAGACAAAGAGAGTGAGTACCATTTGCTGGGTCACTCATCAGTTGCCAGCTACTTGGGGCCAACGTTGTGGCACAGCAGTTAAGCTGCGACCTACAACACCCACATCCCATATAGGCATTGGTTCAAGTCTCAGATGTTCCACTTCTGATCTTGCTCCCTGTTAATATGCCTGGAAAAGCAGTGAAAGATGACCCAAATGCTTGGGCCCCTGCACTCGTGTGGGAGACCCAGATGAAGCTCTTGGCTTCTGGCTTCAAACTGGCCTTGCTGTGACCATTTGGAGAGTGAATCAGTGGGTGGAAGATTCTCTCTCTCTCTCTCTCTCTGTGTGTGTGTGTGTGTGTGTGTCTATGTCTGTGTGTCTGTGTGTTTCTCTACATTGTCTCTGTAACTCTGAGTTTCAAATAAATAAATAAATCTTCAAAAAAAAAAAAATACCAGCTACAGTGGAGCTAGGCAAGGACTAGAGCCAGTAGTCAGGAACAGAAACCAAGTGTCCTACATGGGCTGCGGGGACCCAACTGCTTGAACCATCACTTGCTGCCTCCCTGGGTGCATATTAGCTGGAAGCTGGAATTGGGAGCAGAGCCAGGACTCAAACCCAGGCACCTGGATATCGTATTCAGCATCCCAAGCAGCAGCTTAACTGCACCACTGAACGCTTGCCCCAGCAGCTTTTGATTTGTCTCGACTGATGGAGCAACTTGACATTTTAAGTTTTTTCTACCTTGTGAATTACCTTTTTTTTCCTCCCCTCCTACTTATTTCTTGTCTGCTCTGTGGCTCATATTGATAGCAGTTTTTAAATCACTGAAAATAAGTTTGACACTTACTTGAAGAGGCTTTATTTTTGACAACGAACAGGAAATTACCTATTGCAGTGTTGTGAATTAGGGATCAACTCAACATAAATTTTGCTTCTCATTAATGTGTAATTCAGAAGACTCCTGAAAGGAGACTTGAAGATGACAGTCAGTAAGATTTTATTTGAAATGATTTATTTCCTGTGACCCTACAAGCTATATTAAAGCATGTTTGGAAGAAGTGCTTCCAGATGAAGGAGCATCCTTTTTGTGTCAGAGCAAACACTTGGATAGCCTGATACACATGTGGTTGGAAGCACATTGCTAAAGCTCCTTCCTAATGAACAGGTAGAACCATGCATTGTCCTAAAGGTAAATTGAAAGGAATAGAAAATCCGTAACAGGAGCGACCAACACACCCCCTGACCTGGTATTCTAAGTTGAAGTGTAGGAGTATCCCTTCAGGAAATTAAAGACATGTGACTTAAGGGTTATTTTAATGTATTCTTTTTTTTTATTCTATTTTTTTTTTTGACAGGCAGAGTAGATAGTGAGAGAGAGAGAGAGAGACAGAGAGAAAGGTCTTCCTTTTTCCGTTGGTTCACCCTCCAATAACCGCTGTAGCCGCCATACTGCGCTGATCCGAAGCCAGGAGCCAGGTGCTTCTCCTGGTGTCCCATGCAGGTGCAGGGCCCAAGCACTTGGGCCATCCTCCACTGCACTCCCAGGCCACAGCAGATAGCTGGACTGGAAGAGGAGCAACTGGGACTAGAACCCGGTGTGCCGCAGGCGGAGGATTAGCCTGTTGAGCCACGGCGCCGGCCTTTTTTTAATGCATTCTAAACAGGCTATAAATAGTCAATTCCTTTGTAAACTTGGGTATTTAAGTACAATACTAGCTTCCTTTCTCTCTCTTTTTTTTTAAAGATTGATTTATTTATTTTAAAGGTAGAGTTACAGAGAGAGGGAAAGAGAGATCTTCTGTTCACTGATGGACTCCCCAGATGGGCACAATGGCCAACATTGGGCCAGGCTGAAGCCAGGAGCCAGGAGTTTCAATTGAGATCTCCCAGATGGATAGCAGAGGCCCAAACACTTGGGCCATCCTCTGCTGCGTTTCCCAGGCCATTAGTAAGGAGCTGCATTGGAAGTGGAGCAACCTGGGCGTGAACTGACACCCATATGGGATGGCAGTGTTGCAGGCAGCAGCTTTACCAGCTGTGCTCTGGTGCTGGCCCCCAGCCTCCTCTTTTGACTGTACTGGCATTAGCAGGCTCAGAGTACCTGGCACAAAATGAGTACTTGGTGCAGGAGGGTAGGTGGTGACTGAGGATGGTTCTGCAGTATCAACAGGCAAGCGACTTGGAAGGCACTCCTAAGTGGTGTGCATTATCCTGTCCCTGACTGGTGTACAAACCTTATAAAAGTCTGTGACTGCACAGTGAACACACAAATGTTTCAGAAGTTACACTAAGCATACTTCTCATAACATTTCTGTGCATGTGTTTCTATTTTCCCTGAGCTCTGGGATCTGGCCAGGCCATTTTTGCTTGTCTTAAAAGAAGCAGCTGAAGGCAGTGGAGGCCCTACTTCTGCCAAGACAGCGATCATCCAAGATGATGTGGGCTGTAGGGATAGAGCTCAGAGTGGTGGCCAGCATGGCTCACAGGAACCTGCACTGTTGGGACTTCTGCTTTCAGAAATTTACCCCTGCATCCAGTTTCACGTCCAGGAAGGGAGAATTCTTGGGGTTAGCTTTTGTACTAACCATATTTACATCAGAGAAAGGAAAAACTAGGGACATAGGATAGCTCTGACCAGTGTATGCCAGAATGGCCATGTGGAACAGGAAGTTGCCTCACTTTGAGCTATGTGCAACTGTTAAGCTTCTGTAGTTAGATAAAGCCATGTTCAAATCTTTGTCAGACTGTTAACTCAGTGCTGGTCCTTGCGAACTGCTTCACCTCTCTGAATCCTAGTTTTCTTGTCTCTGCTCTAAATCACACCTCACAGGAGACTGGGAAAGACTGAGTGTCTTATTTGCCAAGAAAAGCATGCGTAGCGATGTTAGTTAACAATGCTTTCCATTTGCCAGATACTGGATTATTGCTCTACCTGATTTATCTCATTTAAGACTTAGACCAGACTTGAATGATCGGTACCATAATTACCCCCATTTTAAGGATGAAGAAACTGAGGATCAAAGAAATTGATTCACATGGCCTGTAAGTGACAGAGTCATTGATTTTGATTCAGAGATCAGAATCAGAACCTACCACATGAGTAGAATTTTACAGGTCCTCAGCATTCAAGATCATATGTTTATATCTTACCTTTTGTTTTTGAACTCAGGAACAGGAGCACTATTTTGTGATGTGTTGAGTAAGGTCCCCAATATAAAGACTAAAGAATAACTTTCAAATATTTGGCCTTGCCAGTGGAGTGGGCCACCTTGCAGAGTAGGAAGCTCCCTGTTTGGACAGGTTCCCACTGTGGCTGCCTGACCCCATGGCCTGTCCAGCTTTCAGATGTTCTGCTTCATTAATCTCCCCGACATGTCCACCTTGCAGAAGTGCTTCTCCTTGCTGGCAGAGAAAGGAGAGAGTACACATCTGTGGGTTCTGCCCGGAGTCGTTCACAGTAAAAGCACCAACGCAGATCTTCTAATTGTTAGCGTCTAAACGTTGCGAAGAATCAGATTTTCACTACTATTCCTAAATTTAGTCTTGAGAAATGGATTCCCTTCCTTGTTAAAAAGTATTGTAAGCATCATGTAACACTGTTATTAAGAAATGTATTTTATGATTGTAGTGCTAGTTGACTCTGTATGAATCATTCCATGTTTGGTACATGTTCTGAATAAAGCTGTTTAAGGGAAGAAAATTGCAAAGGTAGTTTTCCATTGCTTTTTAGAAGCCTTAGCATTGTCTGGGCAGCTAGCTGTCAAGACTGCCCATTTTAAACATGAAATGACTATGGTAGTTTTTAGGTATTCTAGGTCTTTAACAATTTCTAATATGTTATCTAATGAAACATAAAAGAGAAATTTATAATCACCCCAAATATCTTGAACATTTACGCTTACATTGGAGAAACATCAAACAGTATATAGTAGCACTATTTTTTTTTCTGTAGACAAAAATTCTCTTTGCTCCTGTTTTTCATGACTCATCCCTTCTTAACTCATCTTTCTTACCCTTTGAAACTTCCTCTTCAGAGAAGCAAAAAAGCTTTCTTCATCACTTTTCCCCCTCCAGTTCACAAGAGCTCTACTTTTAAGTGGGAGAAATGATGTTGGTTTTTCCACAGGGATTGATTATAAATTCCTTCTCTGAATTACACTGGCCTCTAGTGGATACATGTCACAATTATATTTTATATTGATCTTGCCTTAACTCACTTTTCAGAGCACTATACCACATACTTTAGTAATTGTTGAGAATCTGTATCAAGCAGCATAATCAGTTGTAGGTGGTTTGAAATAGATTTCATCATGAAATTGATCAAACTTAAGCTAGGTAGTCTCATACTCACCAATGTAGTTAACAGAGTTCTTTTCTGAAAATTTTGAAGATAGAATTATGATGCTAATTACATAGTATTTCTCATTTGTCATATATTGTACTTATGGATTGAGGTATACATAATGTATCTTTTTGGAAATAAACCCAACTTATTCTTTTCAGATAAATAAGATACTAATAGGATAGCAGATTCTCTGATATTCCTAGTAAGTCTCTATTTTAAAAAAAATGCTGTCATCTTCCAATGTAATATAAGCGTATTGAATTTTCCACATATAAAATGTTAGAAAATTGTCTTCTTATAAAATATAAATCTATGTCACTTCCTAATACTTGCAGTGTAGCATATCTACAAGTGACAAAGGATTCCTTTCAATCCTTTATGCAGTCAGTAAATAGTAAGGGTATATCCATGTTTATTCAATGATCTGTCAGAAATTCAGTTGCTAAACATATTCCGTTGAAAGAGTTCCTTAAGTCCTTATTGAAAAGAACTCTACTCTGCCAACCAATGAACCAGCAATTTAACCTTGAACGGTTTGAGAAGTGACTTCCAGTTTCTGTTTATGTATTGAGTCTACTGGAGGGTATCTCTTAAGGTTGCATCGAAGCGGTAAGCCAGGTTGACTGTCATCTGAGAACTTGGTTGATGGCAGCTGGAGGATGCTCCTCCAAGATGACTCACTCACAAGGCAGCTGGCAGGAGATCTCATTCCTTGCTGGATAGAGCTCTTCTGAGGCCCTGATGACGTGGCAGTGGGCTTCCCCCACAGCTAGTGATTCAAGAAAGCAAAGTGGAGGAAGTCCCATTGCTTTTCACAGGATCTTAGAATCCCTACACTGTTGCTTGCACCATCTTCTGCTCATTAAAAGTGAATCACTAAGTCCATCCCATGCTTCAGAGAATGGAAATGAAGCTTGCCTTCCTGAAGGCATTAGTGGGTTTGTTTTAAAACTACTACATCTAGAAGGACAGCCTCATAGAACAATTTGCCTGAAGTTTAAAGGATGTTTTTGGAGTTTTACTGGACTTGAGCCAAGTCAGACCAATGGTGAGACTGAAGGTGTGATAGTGAAAGCGGGTAGAGCAAGCAGCATGTGGTAGTAGCTCTGCAGCCAGGTGAAGGTCTACACTTAGCTGGTGTCGAACCTTGGGAAAGTCACCCGGCGTCTCTGTGCTGTGTCTGCATATATGCATGACAATCACTTTCTCCGTGGCATTGTGACGAAGTATAAGGAAGTTGTGAAATTGAAAAGTGCTTGCCATCCATAAGTGGTCACTGTGTGTTAGCTCCTCCTCATGACCTTAGTGTTATGATGACCATATGTGAACTCCTGATCTGCAGCCTTTCAGTACTGTCTTCCTAAGAAATCCCACTCTGATCAACTCTTCAAACTTGCTGTCTTCTTTTCCTCTCTTTACGGCTTTACCCTCTGCTCTTTCCTCCATGCACGTAACCATTTCCACCAAACTTTTTCACTTCCTGCAGGTTTTCAAATCTCTTGAGGGAGAGGGAAGATCAGAACAGAGGGGAGAGTTGTGACAGTGTCAGGAAATAAGCGCCCTGGCTGGGAAGACTCTTCTAAGATGTTGATTCTTTGGCTAGGGTGAGAGCTGCAAAGGTTATGTACTGAGGACAGAGGTGGCTTTCAGTTATGTTTTGTCTAGTGAGCTCAGTGTTTGTGGAAATCCAGATTTTTCTGAGAAATGGAGAGAGGTGGGCATGCTGGCCCACATTCCTATGGCAACAGTTGGGATAGATTATGTGGCAACTACCTCTTTGGAGAAGGCATGTCCTCTCTGAATCTGTTGGAGTATTTTCTGTTGTCTTAATCCAAGGCCTGTTGACTTATTTTTTTTAAAACCTACCTGGCCATGAAAAACCTTGACTTTGAAACCTCAGTCTCCAATTAAAATCAGTGCTCTCCAGTTGCTCTTCATATTTTTATTAAATTTTTTTTTAGTGGTAGAGATAGAAAGACAGAGAGAGAACACTCCCATCTGCTGGTTCACAATCTAGCTGCTCAAGTAGAGAGGACTAGGCCAGGGCCAGAGCCAGGAAATCATTCCAGGTCTCCCACGTGGGTGACAGGGACTTAGTTACTTGAGCTGTCACTGCTGTGTCCTAGAGTCCATGTTGGCAGGAAGCTGGACTCAGGAGCTGGACCTGAGAATCAAACCCAGGCACTCCAATGTGGGACATGGGCATCTTAACCACTAGGCTAAATGCCCATTCCTACTAACTGTATTTTACAGATGACATAGGGTACAGAGACAGTAAGAAATTTCCTCCAAGGTCAAAGTTAAGAAGTACTCTCTATTTAAAACATATCCCATGCATCTGGAAAGATGGTGGAACAAGGGTGGGATTTTTGTTCTTGACTCTGCCTTGGCAAAGATTACAGTCCTCTTCGCTAGCTGACAAAAACTTTGAGTTTTAGCTGAATGACACAGTGTGAAGGGCAACTCTACAGATCCCGGTGTGCGGCAGGAAAGGGCGTTACAGGAGGTGTCACCTGGTCGGGGCAGCAGGAAATGGGAGATGACCTCAGCCCGGAAGGCCATCCAGGGTTTCTGAATTGAGAAATTGGATATAATATCTAGTGGAACATTAAAAATGAGAGGAAAAAATGAGGTACATCAATGGCATTTGTCAAAATACTTGTCAATGCAACAAACAAGCTTCTAGTTTAGAAGGACATGAAACAGCCATTGAATACACTCAAGGGTACCTTTTGGACCTAGCATAGAGGAAACACGTGTGTGTGAGTTAAACCCATAGTGAGGCTTCTGCAAACAAGTTCAGCTACTTCAGAGAATAGAGCAGGTGGGGGAGGAAGGAGCAAAGGAAGCGCTAAGGTAGTGGGGAAGTAGGTGCTTGTTGTCTTTGTCCATTTGCCGTTGTTGTAGCAGAATTCCGAAGACTGGGTTTTGGTCAGCAATAGAGGTTTATTCTGGCTCATGTTTCAGGTGGCTAGGAAGTCCAAGGGTGCCGCTCCATCATCTGGTTGCATCACAACATGGCCGAGAGCCACTTTTTTATAACAGTGTGTTATCCTCTGAGAAGCCCATGGATCCACAAATTCCTTTATTCAATCCAGAGGGTGGAACTCTCGTGACCGAGTCACCCCTTGAAGAGCCCAACTCCTGATACTGCCACATTGGCAGCCATATTTCAACCTTAGTTTCTGCAGAGACAAACTGTATTCAGACCCTCACGCTTGTCTCTAACGTGGGTTTGGGTACTGCGTGTGCATGTGACCGTGGCTGCCGCTTAACTTCCTGGAGAAGCCAGGAGGTTTTGGAGTTACAGCTTGTTTGCTTCCCCACGGTCTTAGCTGTTAAACCTTCCTTTGTATTCCCTCTGAGTGTATTTTGTTGCTGACTATTAACAGTTCAAAGATACAGTTTATTTGCCTAATAAAACAAAATAACCTAGCACTTGAGATAAATGGGAGGTGATTGCAGCTTGTAGCCTGATCACTAGAATTTCCTGGCAGTTAAACATCATCTTTTGTCTGGGGCTGCAGACCTACATTTTTAGCCATCTTCTCCGGGTTGTTCTCCATGTTACCTGGTTCCTCCGGCAGACAGACCAGAAACCACATGGGGTTCTGTCTCACGGAGCCTAGCTTTCATTATGCCAAGAATAAGGGTTGCAAGTCGCTTCCCCAACAGGCCTTCCTTTTTTCTGTTTGCAACTAATAAACCAAATGAAGCCGTATCAGTGCTGAGAAGCTCATTTTCGCCTGAGAAGCTGTCATCTATCATTTATAATGGACAGGACTCAAGATAATAAAGCATTTGGCTTATTTTCATTCCTTGGCCTTTAACTTGGGTGTAGATCCAGACAGTTAATGAGCAATAATTCCAGACTCTTAGGTGTTAGCTATCTCCCAAAAAGAGCCAGAGAGAGAAGTATGTGATGATATTCACTTAATGGCTTGTGCTGACAATGCTCAGCTTTACTTCACTGTGTAAGTCATGACCATGGATATAGATGCAGAGAGGGAGAAAACTAAGCAAAAAAGTAACCTTCCAGTTCTAGAAGGTTCAGCCTTCACAGTGAAGAGATTGCCCTGAATTCAGGCCAGGTTGGATAAAATAGGATGCTATCAATCTCAACCAGCTCACTCAACTCATGGTATATGGAAGAGAGTTTCTGCAAAAATAAATTGATAATGAGATGTGGGTAGGGGCTATGGGAACCTGAGGGAAGTATTCTGGAATCTCTTAAATTCCTAAGAGAGGGAAAGGGGCACTTCATTGAAAAGAAGAGAAAGTTCCACAATGAAGACATTTTTGAAAGGCTCAGGTACCTTCTGTAGAGGCCTGTAGAGTCTCTAGACCACCTCGCTGGGAAGGCCCTGGGAGGACTAAACACTCTGACTTGCCTCTCCTGTCAGAGTTCCCCAGGTGCCAGGCAGGAAAGGAGCCCATCGATCTGGTCCCAGAGTCAGCCTCCAGGCCAGGAGCAGGGCCAGAAATGAGGAGGAGGACCCAGAGAGGCACCTGCAAGATCCGCAGCAGAAGGGTCCCAAATAAAAATGTTTGATGGTCTCTCCAACACATGCTGCAGGTAGCAGAATATTGTAGAATCCTTTTGTCAAAGGAGGCTTCAGAGCTGGCAAGCTCTCCTGGGGTCCACAAAAGGTTAACAGTGGGTGGTAGAAGGTGTGGCCAATCAATCATTGAGGCACTTTGAGGTGGAAAGAGTTTTGTTAGATTTCATTCTGAGCAGGCTGTGGGGAGTGCTTTGCCAGTAGAGTTTTAATTTGCTCCAGACATGGTATACTGACATTTGCTGTACAGCTAAATAAATAGATCAGACTTCCACACAGCAGATCACAGCAAGGTCAGAGTGTGATACCAGTAATTTTAGAATATTGTCTACAGCTGAGGATATTTTCTGAGGACAGTGACATCTGATGCCACTGGTAGGTATAGAATGAATTCTCTAGACTCTAAACATGACCAGGCACCGGTCCTGCCCAGGAGCCTTAAAGGGGCTCTAATTCAAGTGGAATGTAGATTTTTGTAACTATAAATGTTTTAATGCTTAACTTTGCTGGAGTGGTGTTTGCTTCTTCTCTTAATTTACCCATATTTGAATTTGTTATGCTCCAGAGTACATGAACAGTGACCACTTAAGATTTTACACTTGGGATCTGACATTGAGAGTCATTTTACTCAGATGTACAAAAGGTGGGGAATTCAAGAAATGAATCTAAAACTTGATTTTACAAAGAAATTTGGTAGTAAACTGATTTTCACAAATATGTGTGTGTTGTAAATCCTTTACACTAAAATAATTCTAACATAATTCTTACTCTGTGAGAAATAATTTACTGAGATATTAGTTTGGGGCTTTTATTTTTGCTTTTCCTGGATACTTACCTAGTGGTTTTAATAGGAATCTCTGTCAACCATGTTTTTCCAGAAAACTAAATGATCAAATAAGTTTCCTTGAACAGATGTATGAAGCATCACAGAATCATTATATTCCACCTTCATTTTACATTAGACTTGTTATTTACAGAAACAGTGGGTTTTGCCTTTAACTAAATTTGTCTTCATTTCTGTGGTATGAAGTGTGAATCTGTGTGGTCCAGAGTTTTGGCTCTGTCTGCTTAGCTAATTTTTTTCTTTTAATTAATGTCAGTCATGAATAAAGGAGAAGAAATCACCCTTGGAAGCATTTTTCTTCTTTCTTGTAGGAACCAGTTACTCTGTGGAGACTATTATGTTCAACAATAGATGGATAGACATCCTGTTTATAGATTAATAAATGGGTCCTTCACAAAGTTGCCAATTTTATGGGTGTTCTCAATATTAACTCTCCAACTAATGATGATGGAGTATACCTGCTCATATCCATCAAGATGACAGATGTCTGCGATGATTGGACGAAATACTGCTCAGAAAGAATGTGCCAATAAATATTCTCAATCTGCACAATGTAGCTCCTGTTACAAATAAAATATAGATATTGCATTATGAGCAATGAGTATCCTGTCTTGAAAGCAATTATCTGTTAAGCTGGGAAGGCAGTTTTGCAACTCAAATATTTCTTAACAGTCAATTGACAGCTCATTTCTTAAGTGAAAATTTTATACCTCTTTTTAAAAAAGATTTATCTATTTATCTGTATGTCTGTCTATCTTATCTGTTTGAAGGGCAGCTTGACAGAGAGAGAAAGAGAAATCTTCTATGCGGTTCATTCCCCAAATGCCCAAAACAGCTAGCGCTGAGCCAGGCAAAAGACAGGAACTCCAACTGGGTCTCCTGCTTGGGTGGCAAGAGCCCAACACTTGAGTTATCATCTACTGCCTCCCAAGTGCATTAGTAGGAACCAACACTCCTTCTTTTTTTTTTTTTCTTGTTCTTTTCATTTTTATTCATTTGAGTGGCAGGGTTACAGCTAGTGAGAGGGGGAGAGTGAGAGAGAGAGGTCTTCCATCCACTGGTTCACTCCCCAGATGGCCACACAGCCAGAGCTGGACTAGTCTGAAGCCAGGAGCCAGGAGCTTCTTCTGGGTCTCCATGCAGTCACAGGGGCCCAAGCACTTGGACCATCTTCCACTGCTTTCCTAGGCCATAGTAGAGAGCTAGATCAAAAGAGGAGCAGCTGGGACTACAACCTGCGCCCGTATGGGATGCAGGCACCACAGGCAGAGGATTAACCTGCTCCAGAGCGCTGAACCCAGGACCAGCGCTCCTGATGTGGACTACAGGCTTCACAAGCAGCTGCTTAACCTACTGTGCCACAGTGTCCACCCAAGAGTATCTCTTTTAAAAAAAATTTAAAAAAGCTTTCTTGTTGACATAATATGACCAAAGACTGCTTGTTCTTTATTTTTAAGCTTCAGATGGCCCTATGACCAAATTATGCTTGGTGATGGTTTTTACAAGACATGTTTTAAGCTAGACTTGTTTAATGGCACTCGAAAAAGAACCTGCCATTCGCCATTCTAAATGCCCATGTGTCTTTTGTAATCATGGCAATGGTTCTGACTTGCAGTGCAAAAGAATATGTGAAATGTCCCATGTTGTAGAGAAACAGATGAAACTGCTGCTTGGGATGCGCACACCCCATGTCAGGGTCCCAGCTTCTGCAGACTTTCAGTCTAGTTTCCTGCTAATACACGTGAAAAGGACATCCTTGAAATCTGTGTCCTTGGATTCCTGCCACCCACATGCGAGACCTCAACAGAGTTCCTAATTCCTGGTTTGGCCTGGCCCAGACCAGTTTGTTGCAGCCATTTAGGAAGTGAACCAGCAGATGAAAGATATCTCTCTCTGTCTCTGTCTCTCCTTCTCTCTCTGTGTGTGTGTGTGTGTTCCCTCTTTCTCTGTTATTCTGCCTTTCATATAAATCTTAAAACAAAAACATTTGTGCTTTCCCCCCAAAATCTTAATATCTTCAGTCCTTTTAACTCCTGTACATGCTTAAAATGCCAACCAATATTTCCATCTCCATGTTTTTCCTTCTCCTGAAAGTCCTATAATGACTGGCTTAACCACTCCCACCATGGTTGCTGACAACTGGGGAAGCGTTTGGATCCTGCCCTTGGTCTCCCCAGGGAATGTAGCAATTGCTGATCTTCATAGGCTTCTAACTTTACAGAGACTATCAATTTGAACTAAATCATGAAATGATTGGCATCTGTGGAGAAGACATTGGATCCTTGTATCGCCTACCTGTATTTATGAAGTTACTGCAGAAAGTTCATTGAAAATTACATCTGAGCTGTCTTGAAAAAGTTCATGAAAAATCTGCATCATGAAAACACCATGCATGGATTTCAAAAATTTTTTTGCATCAAAATAAACTTATCTTTTAATTTCATTTCTTCTGTGTTCTTTTTGAAGCCTCCTCACCTATCAGCTGCTCAACAGTTTTCTTGACAGATCACATTTCCAACCATTGATTCTTGGGAAAATATCTAAATTGGAGTGCTACAAATAAGAATACAGGTGGTCTGCTAAAGCTCACATAGGCTAGGATTCTGATTATTGGACCAGGAGATGATTTTTTCAGGAATCTTTACTAATGCTTCATAGATCACACTTTGGAAAACATTGACTTAAAAAGGAAAAAACAGGTACTTGGGGAGGCAGTAGGCACAGTGGTTAAGGCACTGGTTGGGATGCATGGCTCCCATATTGGAATGGTTGGGTTCATGTCCTAGCTCCACTTGCCATTTTAGCTTCCTACAAAAATTTACCCTCCAAGGTAGCAGATGATGGCTCACGTACTGGGAGTCCCTGCCACCCATATGGAAGACCTGAATTGAAATCCAAGCTCCTGACTTTGGGCTGGTACAGCCCAAGCTATTGTGGGTATTTGGGAAATGAACTAGCAGATGGAAGATCTCTGTTTATCTTTCTCTCTCCTTCTCTCTCCCCTTTAAATAAAGTAAAAAGTAAGTAAGTAAGTAAATAAATAAATAAATAAATAAGGAAGAAAAAGGGTACTTATTTGGGGAGTAAGTATGGCTTTGTAATTTATATCATGCTATATTCACAGATATTTTCAACCTGTAAAGTAAGCTAGTATTTATAATGGCAGGTGTCTAGGTTCTGTCTAATGCTGAAAGTCTATATTCAAACTGTTTGCCTTACATTTGCCTAAACATACATAATTAATGAGATTGTTGATGATTTCCCTGAGTTTTAATTAGATTTTCTTAACATTTAAAGTGTGTGTGAGTGTGTGTGTGTGATCAAAGGAGGGACAGTGCTGACTAAATCTAAATCTTATTAATGATCAGAATATGTATTCTGCAACTCCAGAGTTAGGGAAACTAGTAAATCATACACTCACTTTGACCTCTTCTCTCCACTTCAGTGGCAGGCACTCTTACTGGTCAGAGGTCTCCCTTGTAGATCCTGATTGTGGCCCCTTCATCACAGCTGACTTAGTACCTCAGATAACTGCTTTCAGAGGACAGAGCTTCCCTGCCTTCCAGTGGCCTTGCCGTCAGCTGATACCAACAACCTGGATGGATATGACGTCTCTAGTTCTCCATTCCAGTTTTCATGACCACACACAAATAGTAACCGTGGTAAATGGATCAATTTTATTGTGTCAGAAAGTACATCGATTTGCCAAGAGTCTTTTTTTTTTTCCCTCTTTTTAATTAAAAAAAATTTTTTTTTTCTTTTACTGCCAAGAGTCTTATTGGGTGCATCTATTCCAGTGCAGAACTCTTTTTTGGGTTTTTTTTTTTTTTTTTTTGACAGGCAGAGTGGACAGTGAGAGAGAGAAACAGAGAGAAAGGTCTTCCTTTTGCCGTTGGTTCACCCTCCAATGGCCGCCGCGGTCGGCGTGCTGAGGCCGGCGCACCGCGCTCATCCGATGGCAGGAGCCAGGTGTTTCTCCTGGTCTCCCATGGGGTGCAGAGCCCAAGCACTTGGGCCATCCTCCACTGCACTCCTGGGCCACAGCAGAGAGCTGGCCTGGAAGAGGGGCAACCAGGACAGAATCCGGCGCCCCGACCAGGACTAGAACCCGGTGTGCCGGTGCCGCAAGGCGGAGGATTAGCCTGTTGAGCCACGGCGCCGGCCCTTTTGTTTTTTTTTTTTAAGATTTATTTGGTTATTTGAAAGGCAGAGTTATAGAGAGGCAGAGGCAGATGCAAAGAGAGGCTGCAGCAGTCAAAGCTGGGCCAATCCAAAGCCAGGAGCCTGGAGCTTCTTCCAGGTCTCCCACATAGGTGCAGGGGCCCAAACACTTGGGCCATTCTGTGCTGCTTTCCCAGGCGAATTAGCAGGGAGCAGGATTCAAAGTGGAGAGTGGAGCAGCCAAGACTCGGACCCACACTCCTTTTTTTAACCATCATTACTGCCGCCACCTCCCAACCCCATCTAAGTAGGGCTTGCAGCCTTTTAGCTCTGGGCAACTCTTTTATCAGAAACAGAAGACTTCTTGGTTTGTGAAGAACCCAAACTCAGCGGCTCACAAAACTATAAAAGATATTTTAGGTGAGTAGTGAGATTCAAAAGCAAGAAAAACTTGGGCACTAGCATATTGGATTCAGGAATGTGCCCATGAACCTTGCAAGTAGAACCAAAGTAGAATTGGTCATTGGCTAATCATAGGAGTCACTAATTGTAGAGGAGCAGAAAGATTGGAAAGAACCTAGATGTTGAAGAAATACTAACGTGATTCAGATTATGAATCCATCACTTTGTAGCTGTGATCTTAAAGTGGTTTTAAAAGTTCTTTGAGTCTTTTTTTCCAGGCAAGGTTGTAGTAAGTAAATCCTAGCACCTACCTAGGACAATCCACAGAATAAATATTAAACTTCGCTGTGATTTTACTTCTTCTAATGAGACTACAGGATAAAAGGAAGGAGAAATTAGGAAGAAAAGAGATCAAAGACAGGCACATTTTCCTAGGTTCACCCTGACTCTTCTCAGAGGTCAAGCTGAATGACAACTTCATGCTTCTTCAAAATGCTGTTCCCAGAGAATTCATCCCTCAGGTGTCATTTCCAAGCTGTCTGTCTGTTGGGATGAAGTGGTTGGGTTTACCTCGATTGATAGGCTAAAAATGCCCAAATGTCGTTTCCCATTGAGGAAAATGTTAAAGGCACTTCATTTTGATTCGAGGTTTTCAGTGTACATTGTGGACCCACTCAAAGTCTTGTTTTTTTTCCATCACAGAAACTAAAAAAGGCAACCTGGAGGGGTATTTTGTTTAAGAAATCCTGTTTGCAGGTGGCATCTGTTACTGTTCTGGGGGTGCATCAATTGTAACACTAGTATAATAGCACTCGAATTCGTCCACAGGGAAATACAGTCAACCCGCTGCATCCATGAATTCAGCCAACCTTGGAACAAAATATATGTAGGAAAAAATGTCTGTCTTCACATGTACGGATGTTTTATTATTTCCTAAGCAGTAAGAACTATTGGCATGGCATTTATATTGTCATAAATATTATAAGCAATCTAAAAAGGATTAAAAATATACAGAAAATTATTATTACTGCACCATTTTATTTTAAGTTTGTAGCGAACATTCTGAAACTGCAATGAATGAAATAGCTAAGGCAGCTAACTTAGTGAAGAGAAGGGATATATTCTGGCTCATGGTTCTGGAGGTTCAAGTCTCAGATCAGCTCCCCCATTCGCCTGGCCTCTGTGAGGAGGGCAGATAGCGATGTTGAAATACATATGGACAGAGAATCACTTGGTGAGCCAGGAAGCAGAGAGACAGCCTTTTATGCCAAACCTTCCACAAGACCTGCTTTTTAAAGGCATGCCCCTTGTGGCATAGGGGCCCAACCCTCCTACAGGTTCCTCCACCTCCCAATAGCACCACAGTGAAGACCAGGCCTTTAATACAAGGGCCTCTGGGGCACAGTCAGCACCCAAGAATAGCTTTAAGGAACTTGAGCACCCCCAGTTACTGGTACCCATAGTGGGAACCAGTCCCCTACTGAATGCCAAAGCAACTTCAAGAATAAACCAGAGGTGGAAAAGCAAGCCCAAGCAGCTCGTTCAGATTTTGGAAAATGGAAAATATGGTTCCAATTGAACTGATATGTTGGCTTATTTGTAAGATTACAATAAAGCCTGAGATTGAATTCCTCACCTGAATCACTTCCTTATTGACTGAATCCGCTAGACTCCCCTCTAATTTAGCAGAGTATTTTTATTAAAGCTAGGCATACAAACATCAATTATCCAAGCTGCATCTAATTTCCTCCACCATTTATTTTCCTTCATCGGCTGCCAATGGATTAGAAGACATGATTAGAATTCAGCAGGAAAATAAAAACAACAACAAAGAGGGAAGCTGTTCCAGGAAAACAGATGCTTAAACAAGAGCAGCAGCATTCAGAATTAAAATAACTTGTGATTTAAAAAGAAAAATCCTTATCTTGACTAACGTTTTGCATGATTTGTATCAGCCTAATGCCCACTGCAGTGGGAATAAATTAGCATGCCGAATTAGAGTACACAAAGACAAAACCCAAGAGTTGCCCTTCTTTTGTGCATCATAATGTATATTCTGTGGTATACTCATGTTTTCTTTATCTTTTTGTTAAAGATTTATTTCATTTATTTGAAAGGCAGAGTTAGAAGAGAGATCTTCCATCTACTGGTTCACTCCATAAAAGGCCACAATGGCCAGGGCTGAGCCAGGCCAAAACCAGGAACCTGAAACTCCATCCTGGTCTCCAGCATGGGTGCAAAGGCCCAAATAACCAGGCCATCTTCCGCTGCTTTCCCAAGTGCATTAGTAGGCAACTGAATTGGAAGTGGAGCAGCTGGTACTCTAACTGGCACCTATATGGGATGGTAGTATCACAGGCAGTGGCTTTACCCGCTAATGCCACAAGGGTGGCCCCTGTTACGTTATTTTCTTTCTTGCTGTCTTTGACAATCCTAAGGAACCCAGCCTCAAGTGGTGGCCAGTTCCATAAATGTGTCTACCCCAACTTTAATAACATTCATTTAAAACAAAACCTGTACCTTTGACTAGTTCACAACCTTAATGCCTTTTCTTTATTCTTTCCCTCTCTGACACTGGTTGAAAGTGAGCAAATTAAAGACTTCTAAAACAAGCCACTCATTTTTCAGTGCTTATTGCAAATAGTTAAGTACTTTTCTGTGTTGAAAACCTGAATACAATTGGCATCATGACACAGTGGGCTAAACCTCCACATGTGACGCCAGCATCCCAAGTGCTTGGACCCCTGCACCCACGTGGGAGACCTGGATGAAACTCCTGGCTGCTGGCTTCAGCCTGGCCCAGCCCTGGCCATTGTGGCCATTTGGGGGGTGAGCCTGCTTCTCCCATCCCCCTCTGTAATGTTGCCTTTCAGATAAATGAATGAATGAATGATTTTTCTAAAAGAAGAAATAACAATACAAAGACAAAACCTGAAGTGTGCAATCAAAGAAACATCAAATAGTAGAAGGAAGGAGAGGCAGTGGTGCCCTTGCAGTGAATTTGAGGGGAACTGGACGAGCTCATGTCATGGCAGGGTTCATCGCACTGTGACCCACCTCTTGTTTTTGTAACTAGGTTTACCAGAACACAGATGTGCTCTGCAATTTACATTTTGTTAAGACTGCTCTCGTGCTGCAGTGACTGGGTTAAGTGGTTACGTCAGAGACTGGCCCATGCAGCCTAAACGATGTGCTGAGTAGCCCTGAATAGAATAGTTGGAGAGCCCCTGGTGAATGTTGGCATCACCCTGAAAAGTGCCCAGCTGTCCCTGACAGCTGTGTGAGTGTCAGGTTTGTGCAGGTGTGATTATCATCAGCTGTGACTTCTGTTCCTAATAACTAGGAGTGCTTAAGCTCTGAGTCTCAGTTTATCCATAAGATAGAGGTAGTAAATCCATCTTACATGTTTAAAGAAAATGTATTGTTGATGCTGTGTGAATGTTAATTTCCTTCCTGGCCTGAGTTCTCTTTGGCTGTCCTTTTTTTTTTTTTTTTTTAACCTTTTTTTTGACAGGCAGAGTGGTCAGTGAGAGAGAGAGAGAGAGAGAGAGACAGAGAGAAAGGTCTTCCTTTGCCGTTGGTTCACCCTCCAATGGCCACCGCGGCTGGCGTGCTGCGGCTGGCGCATCATGCTGATCCGAAGCCAGGAGCCAGGTGCTTCTCCTGGTCTCCCATGCGGATGCAGGGCCCAAGAACTTGGGCCATCCTCCACTGCACTCCCAGGACATAGCAGAGAGCTGGCCTGGAAGAGGGACAATTGGGACAGAATCCGGTGCCCCGACTGGGACTAGAACCCGGTGTGCCGGCGCCGCAGGCAAAGGATTAGCCTATTGAGCCGTGGCGCCAGCCTCTTTCGGTGTCTTGAAACCAAAGGCTTCTGAAGGTTCTTCTTACGGCCCTTTCTCCAGGCTCTGTGGTGTGGCCCCTGCTGGAATGGCCTGTCTCCCCCTGCTTTCCACTTCCCAGGCCCGGGATTGCTTGTATTCCAGATTCACAAAGCCCTTGACTGTCCTTCCACCTGCACCCTCAGTATTCCCTTGTCTTGACTTTCTCCACTTCTCTTCATCTTCCTGGCCTCTCCTCTCCTTGTTTGTCTTTCAGGCTTTTGCTTAAATGTCTGCATACAGGAGGGCCTCTCCGACCACCAATCTAATATGGATCCTGTGATTTTAGTAGTACCCAGAGCTGCTCTCTTCTTCATAACTCTTGCCATAGTTTGCAGATTTCTATATAGATATGTAATCTTTTGGTTAATTTTACTATCTTTCTTGGTGACTGTACTCAGAGGTTAAAAGAGTACCTAGCAGAGAGTAAGGCCTCAAAAGATGCATTCAATAAATACTCCAGTTTTTATTGAGCACTCTGGCAATATTGACATTTCTTTAAAGATAGTCAAGATGATATTAAAGAAAACTGAGTTTTCAAGACTGACAACATGCTATCTGCATAATTTAGCAAAAGCTTCTTTTTTAAAAAAATTTTCTTCTCTGAATATCAGCTTTCTCTTGTTCAAAGTGGGATAGGTATTATCTTCCCTGTTTGTTTATGGTGAAATGGCTATGAGAATGAGAAGATCCTAAGCACAGCACATTTTATAGGACCTTTGTGGCTTTGTTAGCCCTGCAGGGCATTTGTCAGCAGGTAATCTGTAGCCCTAATGATTTTCCCAGATCTTTAGTATCTATTTCCTTGTCTATAAAGCAGGGATGGTATTTATACCCTCTACATAGAGTACTCATGTGTTAATATATGTAAAATAATTAGCAAATCGTGAACCACTACCTAAATTGTTAGGAAATATAGCCATTGTTGTATTTGTAATGATTTATTATTAATATGTTGATTGCCCAGAAAGGTGTGCAGTGAAATTAAAATTTTATAGATAGTCACAAGGAATTCACGTTCCCATGGAACCCCTTCTCCTCTATGCATGTGCTTTTGTTAGCACTTGATGGTGTCTCCCTTGAGGTCATAACCCATAGGAGCACTGTAGTTGTGGGATTTATCATGTTATCCCTCAAAATATCGTGTGCATGAATTTATCTGTCTGGAGAGGGGGGTCTCTACATCACATACTCAAAAGGATCTGTCTTGCAATGAGAGGGATTTAGTATTGATTTTTGATATTTTCTGTGCTTCCATTTGGGACTAGGAGGAGCTTGACAAATAGCAACGGCTTTAGGTTTTCTGCTTTGGACGTGCATGCTTTACTTTTAATTGTGGACTAAAATCTGCAGCCAAAGTGTGTTTTTGCAAAAACAAACACACATTCGAAAAACCTACATTTGGATTGCCCAGGCACCTGCATAGCTGCCAGCCACTGCCACATGCTCTCTTTGGGAACAACTGTCTGGGATCTAGGGAACCAAGCCCTGTATCTAGCACCAGAACTGTCTTGTTAGATGATCTTTGCTTTTGTGAAACAGTAAATAGCAAGCGACCCACTTGATTCTCACCTAGGAATTTGAAAAAGCCTCTATTCTTAAAGGCGCTTTAGGATCTTCTGATAAAGTCGCTAGGTGCTTAAATAGATCTGGCATTGAGTTGTTGTTGGTATTATCATAGAATAGCTGTAAGCGGTAAAATGAATGAACACACGAGCCCACACTGGAAATTTGACATGATTTGTACATGCTGAATCATAATTATGATGTCACAAGACTCACTTTTTGACTTCATTCACGGTTTGAGGTTGCAGACTATGGCAGTGAATTGCAGAAACTGGCCTCAAGTGAAACCTTAAATCCCATTTCCATTGAAGTGTGAGTGGGAAAGGAAGAATGGCATAGGGTGTGTTTCAGTGGAGTCTTCCCACCACCCTCCTTGGTGGTTTTCATCTTAGTGTCCATGGTGTTTTCCTACACAGTCTCATTTCCCTGAGCCAATAAGCAGCCCATGAACTTGTAAGTCTTGTCGCTCTTCTCGCTTCTTGTCGCTCAGCCGTAACTTGCTGCTATTGCTCACTCGTTCTTTGTCTCTGTGTCCACGTCTCTCTCACGTGTTCTTTCATGCTCCCTCTCTCTCACTCCTGCATTCCTGCACCTTCTCAGACCCTCCCTGCGGTTCACCTGCCTGGCTGTTCCCTGCCCTGGCACTCTCACACAGTCTACCGCACATGTCCGTCGCTCTCCCACGGTCACACGCTCTTTGCACACTCTTTGGTTCTCCTGCTGCTTTCCTCCCCTCCGCCTCACAGGGAAGCTGCCTTCACCACTTGGCTTTATCCACTAAACAGTTAGAAAGAGTAAGCAAGAGGGGCCAAGTTCCCATCTCTGGCTTCCGGCACCTGCCGTTCTCTGCCTCACCTGTAGCATCTTGTGTTCCCCAACACGATAAGCTGGGTGACATCTCTGTCTTCATCCTGTCCGCTCTCTACTACTTGGGATTGTGGTCTTTCCTTCTCTGTGTCTCCTGGAGCATCACCTCGAAAAAAAATCTCTGTTGCCGCAGCAGTCTGAATCACTGCCCTTGCCCTGGTCTTGGCTCTGTGGGGCCCCTGTGGCCCCTGTATCACGATTGTCTCACTCTCAAAGCTAGTCTTGGAACTCCCTGACCACAGTGATGATGTGTCCTCCTCCATATCCCAGGAACTCAGCTCTGCCTGGTACAGTGACTATTCAAACAAATCCATCCATTCTTTTTTATTTATTTGAAAGAGTTACAGAGAGAGGTCCTCTATCTGCTGGTTCACCTCCCGATGGCTGACATGGCTGGAGCTGACCCAATCCAAAGCCAGGAGCCAGGAGGTTCTTCCAAGTCTCCCACATGGGTGCAGGGGCCCAAGGACTTGGGCCATCTTCTATGGCTTCCCCAGGCCATAAGCAGAGAGCTGGCTCTGAAGTGGGGCAGCCAGGACTAGAACCGGTTCCCATATAGGATGCCGTTGCTGCAGGCCGGGGCTTCAACCCAGTATGCCACAGCGCTAGCCTGAAATCCATCCATTTTTCAACCCACTGTTTACTAAATAATTACATGTTTTGTGGGTTATGCTAGATAAAAAGATAGGAAAAGCACAGGTCGTTTATTTAGAGGAACACAGAGAAGATCCACTCAAGGGAAATGTATCTTGGGGGTGTGGGGTTGAGGAGATGAGAGGTAAATCAACCACACTGGAGTGATCCATTTATCTTATAAATTGAGCAAAGCCACTTATTCCTCTGCAGTCAGAAAAGGGGGGGGGGACTTTTCCTTGAATTTAGCACCAGCTAAAGTGGTTGGCTTGCTTTTAGGTTACATATAGTTGTATTGAGAGTATTCTTTAATTAAACATTTATTTAATTATTTATCTGTTGAAAGAGATCTTCCATTCACTGGTTTACTCTAACCACCCTCAACAGAGGATGCTGGGCCAGACCAACGTCAACAGCCCAGAACTGAGTCTGAGTTTTCACATGTGGGAGTCAGGGACCAAGTACTTGAACCATCACCTGCTCCAGTCCAGGGTGCACATTAGCAGGAAGCTGGATTTGGGAGCAGAGCTAGGACTAAAATCCAGGCTCCCAGTATGGGTTGTGGGTGTCCCAAGTAGCAGCTTAGCCACTGTGCCAAACTCCTGCCCCACAAATTGTCTCTTTTTAATGTTAGAAGCTAATTAAACTCAGTGAGATACTGATGTTTGAGAGGCTTATGGGAGCTGAGACCAAGTGAGGCAACATCACAGTCACCATCATATCTGACACTTATTCCAAAATATCTGCCCACCCAGTAAGCTTGAATCACACCTTAGGGCCTTTTCCCTGCTTCTTGCCACCCTACTGCTACCTTTGTAGATGAGTTTTTCATGCAGATTGTAACTAATCTGTAGAATGGTTGTGTAGTTTGGAATGGGTTAAATGGACCACTCACTCTAACTTGGTCAAACAGGAGCTCCCCCAAGCCACTGACATTTGAACTCATCCTGGTAGAATACACAGATTGGAACGTAGCAGAGTGTGCAGATACCAGTGGGTACTTTGCAAAGCCTACTTCTTGACAACCTGAGTGAGATCCTACAGTTCCTGACATTCTGTCTTGGACCTTGTAGAGTCATTACTGCTCTCGAGTGATCCTCCTTCCGTTGCTCTGGCAAGTTCCTCTCCAACCCCAGTTACTTGGAAACTACTGCTGCACCAAGCCTCAGTGCTAATAGCATTTAATAGCTGTCATTAGAAAGCAAGGCTCTGCTTACCAGTTGGCCTGCTGTGAATGGTAATGGGAGATTTTTTTTCTTGGGTGTAACCCCAATCTCTAATTGGCTTGAAAAATAGTGCTCATTTATTTTATTCTTAAGACATTAGCTTTTTATCGAACTTCAATAAGTTTTCGTTCCCATTATATTTGAATTTAGCATAGCTGCAATCTACTGAAAAACATTTTCTAACTCGCTGTCTAGGTAACCTGCCCACTTTCATCATTGCTTCCCAGATAAATGTGTGTATAAATATCCACTGAGTACATTTACAGCCATGTGCTCAATTTTCCTGTGTATTATCCCCTTTAGGCCTTTCAGGAGGCTGATGAACTAGTATTAACCGTCTTTCTACAGGTGAGGAAACCGTGTTCAAGAGAGGTTAGGCAGTTTGCCCAATGTCCCAGCTCTAGCAAAGGACACGAAGGGACAAATCTGGAGAGCCGATGTTGAGCCACACCCCTGCAGCATTTCAGCTGTCAGATTTTGGGACTCATTAGCTGAGTGCTCCCAACGGCTTTATCAGCTACAAGGGCCAACCCTCAGTGTGCTCAGTGCGTAGGGTTTTGGGGTGACTCATAATAAACAACGAGGATTTGTAATGGCAGTTTGGAAACAGTTAAGTGCTGTAGCAGTATGAGGCACTCTTTCTTCTTACGTTATTGGAGTTCATTTACCATTGAAGCAACAGGATTTAAAAATGACAGGCAGCACCTGTATATATGCTTTGCAATTGGTGTGGCACAATTTGATTGTGACTCCATTGTTGGAATTTTGATGCCTCCAGCTTGATGAATAATCGTTTTTTTTGTGGGTGTTTTCAATTAATCTAAATAATGAATTCTCTTCATTATCTTGTTCTTCATGTTAATTATACAGGATTTTCTTATGCTATTTATCAAGTCAGGGCAACTACAGTTTTTTTTTTTTTTTCTCACACACTTTTGACTATGGAGTATGTACAAAAGGTTAACATGATGGGATGCAATTTACATTTCTGAAAAACTCCAGTCACTGTTTTGATTTTACTTACATCATTACTGCAGATATTAGATTGTATTGCTTTGTTTTGGAGACTGTTTCTTTTTTCATTCAAAAAGGTTATTACCAAGGACAATTAAATTATCTCTGGTTTTTGAGACTATTCTTCAATACTTCTTTGTCAAATAAGTATTCTGGAAGCATGGGAAAGTTTGAATCTGTGGTATTAATATAAAACAACAAATAGTTAAGTTCCTAGTTTTGAATTATTGCATGAAGCACCATGACAGATACAAATTTAAGTATCAAACTGTGGAGAGAAAAGATATACATAAGCGCATGAAATTTTCAATGACACTACTCTTAAAAAGAACAGTTCCAGACAACAGTATATTTTTTTCTAGTAAATTTTTAATAACGCTTTTATTTAAAGTATATAAATTTCCAAATTACAGCTTATAGATTACAATGGCTTCCCCCCCCATAATTTCCCTCCCACCCACAACCCTCCCCTTTCCCACTCCCTCTCCCCTTGCATTCACATCAAGATTCATTTTCAATTCTCTTTATATACAGAAGATCAGTTTAGTATATATTAAGTAAAGATTTCAACAGTTTGTCCTCACATAGCAATACAAAGTGAAAAATACTGTTTGAGTACTAGTTATAGTATTAATTCACAATGTATAGCACATTAAGGACAGAGATCCTACATGATATTTTTTTTAAAAAATTGATTAATTTTCTATGCAATTTCCAATTTAACACCAAGATTTTTTTTCATTTTTAATTATCTTTATATACAGAAGATTGATTCAGTATATACTAAGTAACAGTATATTTTTAAATAGAAGAGGAAAGATGGTATATCATAGGGACAGACTTTTGGTAGAACATTCGAGACCCTGTTTGGGATGCTTTGCTTTCCATTCCAGCTTCCTGCTAGTGCACGCTCTGGTAGGCAGTGGGTGATGGCTTACATAGTTGAGTCTCTCACAGCCCTGTGAGGTACCTCATTGAGCTCTGAGCCCCTGGCTTCAGCCTGGCCAGCCTGAACTGTTGCAGGCAATTGAGGAGTGAATCAATAAGTAGTAGATCTCTCTCTCTCTCTCTCTTTCTCTCTGTCTCTCTCTCTGTAGGAGTATCGGTGGGAGGGTGGCTGTGTTGGGGGGGTTATGTGTGTTTTTTTTCTTTCTTTCTCATTCCTTCTTCCTCACTCTGCCTTTCAAATAAAGTAAATAAATGACTTTTTGAAAAGAGAAGATAGTACATAATACATGGTGATTGAATTTATTTTGAGTGCTGAGGGATGATTGATAGGATTATATGAGTGCTGGCATTGTGGCCTGGAGGTTAAGCCATAGCCTACCATGCTGGCATCCCACAGAGGCATTGATTTCCACTGCTCCAGTTCCGATCCACCTCCCTGCTAATACACCTGGGAAAGCAGCAGGAGATAGCCCAAGTCTTTGGGCCCCTGCACCCGTGTGGGAGGACCAGATAGAATTCTAGGCTCGTGACTTTGGCCTGACTGAGCCCCAGTGTTTGCAGCCATTTGGGGAGTCAACCAGCAATTAAGATCAATTAATATATCTCTCTGTCTCACACATCCCCTCCAACTCTGCCTTTCAAATAACTAAATAATGCTGTGCATTATCAATTCATTCCTAAATATTAACTTTCTTAACATATTCTGGGCTTTTTCTTATATTGTATTTTGTGTAGTATAAGAAATGACAGAAGGTAAGGTGTCCTATCTTACTTGCCTCTGTTGTTTAGCCACTTACCTTTCAGGCTGTTGACCCGCTTTCAGCAATTTGATGGGCAACTTTCTGTTTTTCGTTTCAGGTTGAAGCCATCCTTGTCAATATTTTTGGTGGTATTGTCAACTGTGCCATCATTGCCAATGGGATCACCAAAGCCTGTCGGGAGTTGGAGCTCAAGGTGCCCCTGGTGGTCCGCCTGGAAGGTGAGTCGTGGTAGATTCTCACTGTGCCAGTGCCCCTTCTTCAGGGTCGGGTGAGCAGTGAGTTCTGGGCTCAGCACCTGCCTGAGACAGCGTAAAGAGACATGGCGTTAGTTAGGTGGAATGAAGGCACTACAGGGAGACTTTCCTCAGCCTCCAGCAGGCTGACGGGCATTAGTGCTCCAAGAATGGGAGATGTTCTGATTCCCTTCATTGTCCTAGCTTATTCCAGTGCAAGCCTTTCTGTTATGAATCATTTCACAAGTTCAGTGTTCTGAGAAAACCCTCCAAGAAATGCTGATCCAAGAATTATGTATCACATGGCAGCAAAAGTTTTCAAACTTGTTGGTCTCAGGGCCCCTGGAATTTGAGGATATTGAAAACCCCTAAGAGCTTGTTTATTTGGGGTTATAGCAGTCAATAATAATGAAACCAACTAATAAATCAATTTAATGACAGAAATTACTTGGAATTAAAAAATTTTTCTAAAAATAAAATCTGTGCTTTTATATCTCTATAATAAGTATTTTCCTTAAATATGTACAGTAACACTCCTTTATCCATGGGGTGTAAATCCCAGTGAGTATATGAAATTGCAGATAATATCAAACCCTATATCATCCCTACTACATTTTTCCTTATACATACCTATGATAGAATTTAATTTGCAATTTAGGCAGAGTAAGAGACTAACCACAGTACAGAATAATAAAATGGAATAACCATCACAATATACTGTAATGAAAAGTGTGTGAATGTGTTGTCTTTCTCTCTCAAAATATTTTATTGTGCTGCATTCACTCTTTTTGTTATGTGAGATGAGATGGTGTCTACCTTATGAGGTGAATGGCATTGTGATATAGTGTTAGTCTATTATGTAAGGGCACCTTGAACTTAAGCACTGGAATACCCCAACATTTCATCCAGAGTTCCAGACAGCTGCTAAACTACCAACTGGTAGTGTACACAGCATAGACACACACTGGACAAAGGCACAATTCACATCCCAGGAGGGAAGATGTGAGATTTCACCCTGTTCTTCAGAACCGAGCATGATTCAAAACATATGCATTGTTTATTTCTAGAATGTTCTAGTTAATATTTTCACTGTGGTAACAAGACTGCAGAAAGCAGAACCACAGATAAGGTGGGACTGCTATATTGTATTTTTCACAAAAAACATAGGTTTTAAAATTTTAGTAAGAATATTAGTATTGTTTTAGGCTTCTGCATGTCTAGTCTGATATCTGATTCTTCATTAAATCTGTTGCAATATATTGTTTTGATTTAACAATATAAAGCAAATATGCTCAGGATGGTATGTATATTTGGAAAAATGAAGAGTTTTTAAATAATCATTTCATTTGATTTGTGAATTTTTTCCTTTGGTACTATACTAAAAGTTTATAGGTAATGGTTTCATTATTAAGATTAGTTTTATTATGGAATAAATTCCATCAGAGTGTGTCTTGCACACTAAATGGGTTTTATCCATGCATGACTGATAACATCTTGTGTTGATCGTTTGAAAAAATGTATTGTTTACATCTTCTAAATACAGACATACCTCAACATACCTCAAAAATTCACATTTGTTAGTATACCACCATACTTAGTGGAAAAGCTTTTAAGTATTAGGAAGCTGTCACGTTCACAGTGACAGGTACAAGGTTTTGAGAATTTGAATTGTCACTTTAACTTACAATTTTATCATCAGCTGCAGTATGGTCAGTTGCTTCCTTTAAAGTGACAGTCTCACCTTGCTCATTTTTGAGACAATATCTTCCAAACAACCACGTCTGAACGACTCCAGAAGGTTGATCATTCTTCCAAGTAAAGTTGACGTTCCCAGGAAAAGTGAGTAGCGGAGCTCCATCCTCAGACAGGTGCGGAGTGCGTCTCCCGAGAACAGGCACCATGGTTCAGGATGTAGCAGACAGCCTTCTGTTTGTGCCCTGTTCCCTCCCAAACAGTACTGAAGAGACATGCGCTTGAGGTCTTAGATCCAACAAAACTAATAGTGTTTTAGTGTCGATCAAGAGTATTCTTATGGAAGGTGGCTGGTATTTACTGCGGTGTGTACGGTGTTAAAAAGAACAGTGATTGCTGCTCCAGTCTGGTGCCGCTGCCTTGTTTCCATGGTAATGCGCCAGCAGTATTACCCACCATTACTTTGACCCCAGTGGTGCAAATGCGGGTGCTGTCTTACTATGACTCTTATTGTTTCTACTAGTGTGATCATAGGTTTCACCCTGAGGACCCCTGCCTCAGGTTCTGTGGTCCCCAGAGAACCCCAGTGGTAGAGTAGCAAATCCAGATGTGAGAACCACCCAGAAGTTCTGTCCAGGTTGTCTGCAAATTCAGATGACGGTAGTCCAGCAGCCCCATCATGTCTTTTTCCTCAGCATCTGTCTGAGGGTAACTCAGGTTCCCCAGGCAATATTAAGGGAGCTCCTGGCTTACAGCACGGCTTGGCAGACTTTTACCGTTCAGGGCTACTGCTGTCCTTCCGTGGACACTTTCTTCCCATGTTTTCAGTCTAGATGCCAGAGAGGCAGTAGCCTACTTTCCTCTCTGCTTGGCTCTTTGTAGCTCTTCTCTCACCCTCCTGTTCTGCTCTCTCTCTTCCCTGAGACTTAGATCTGCACAGTACAGCCTTGATGGAAGTAATGATCACAAAGGAAATAGGAAAATGGTAGAATCTCCTGTTGGCAGTGTTTAATGGAGACACTCAAGCGTATCAATGAATTAAACCTATTGAAAAATATAGACATCATTGATCTCAGGAAAAATACTTTGTTCAAAGCAACAAAATTGCCAAAACCACCAGGAAAAAAAAAAAGTGACTAGGGTGTTAATGAGTATAAAATGTTGGTGTCAAACTGTTTTCAGGGTCAAAGTGACCAGTGACCCCAGTGGTTGTAAAAACAGCTCTCTCAGTGTCCTGAAGGGGAGTGGGTCTTGGTAAGCAAGTCACACTAGTGTGTGTCACCCGGGTAAGCGAGTCATACTAGTGTGTGTCACCCGGGCTGCCTGGAAGTGAGGGTGCCTGTGCTGGGCTCCTTCTTGCTCGTGGTCCTCCGTGTGCCTGCAGCATCCATAGAAACCCATCATTAGTACTAGGTTGTATAGTCCTAGAAAAGAAAGTTACGCCATTTTACCAGAAAATGAAAGGAGCACATCTTTTATTTTCGTACCATGCTTAGTGTTCCAGCGGTATTAAGTGATCCCTATAGTGCCTGGATGTAATACACATGCCGAAATAGGCAAAAGACTACTTCCAGCATTAGCTCCCTCCTGATATCCGCTGATGGTATCAGAGGTCTGTCTGAGATACTGACGAGAACCTTTGAAACTTCTCAGTTTTTTTAAGACAATAGTATTTGCATCCTTTAAGTAGATGCACTTCTAAGGTATATGCTGGGTGATTTTTAATTAGTTAACTAATGTCTTGATAAATGCCATGTGCAGGTCATTAAGCTTCAGGCGTTAAGGAAGATGAACAGAAATATAAAAATGTGAGAAATGATCTCATTTACTAGAGACCTGAAACAAAAAAGATGAACAAGACGATAGGCTTGTATAAAGAATGCTAACAGCTGTCCGCCCGAGTGTGACCTGGTTTTATCTTAGTAGCAGTGACCATTGGAGGATTGCAGCCAGCCACCCTCCTGGTTTGCTGAATCTGAAAACATTGATGACCTTGTAATGTCGACGGTGTCTTGGGGAATTAGATGTGATGACTCAAGATGAGCTCGTGTCTCTTGGGGAATTAAATCTGATGACTCAAGATGCTCTCAAAGAGAACACTGTCTCCCAAATTTAGAAAAACTGAATATACCCCTGGTGACGTTTGCCAGGATGCTTCCTGCCTTATAATAAGTACCTGGGATCTTTGTCAGAGGGAAAGAAGCAAGAGAGCTTTTGACATTTCTAGAGTCCTAGCTGGTGATAGTGTGTCTTCCTTTTATAGGAACTGGCGCCTTGTGTGAAAGACGTCCATAAATGGATTCAGGTTCTCGCACCCAGCATTGCAGGGCCAAGCGTACTAACTTCCATGTATGTGATTTCTGGGAAGCTAGTAGTTTGACACCAAGACAAGAAGTCCCGAGCTTGTATTGGTCCTGCATACTTAACAAGGAAAGGACGAAACATTCTGTTGTTATTGTATTCTGGATACAAAGATGACAAAATGCAGGAATTAAAGAAGGTATTATTCATAAAGGTCCTATAATAGGAACTAAGTGCAATGGAACCAATTCTGTTTACGCTAAGGTATTCAGATTCCTCTAAAGTGTGTGTCCCTCAATACTCCTGTAGCCTAGCCTGCTTTCCTTCTCTTACTCCCTTTTTCAAGTAATATGGACTACTGTAATTACAGTAGATTTGCAGATGGATATTAGGAAAGACATTATAAATGGAGAATCTCCAAATTGAGGTTGAAAGTATAGTGAAGGATTTGAATCATTGGAAAGAAGTTAGTAGAGGATCAGAGTGATCTTCTGTACCTGGGAGTTGGTGCAGGGGTCCTCACAGTGGTAAGCTTTACAGCCAGGACCTGTGTAAACTAGAAGGCTGTCCTGTACAGAGTCACGGCTTTGCAGCGATACATGTGTGGTATGACTGAAAGAAAAGAGGTGAAATCTAAAACTCAGGCATACATAGAGGTAAAAGTGGAGTGGAGCCAAGAGCAGAGAGAGAACAGGAGATGAGAGAAGGGGGACCTAGGGTTTTAAATCTCTTAAGGACCAAGATTGTGACAGTGGGATTAATGGTCCTGCAAAAGTCAGAGACTAGACAGTGTGGGAGAGTGTTGTAGTTGGGTATGATCATCGCAAACTTTTGAGAATGTAGAGATGTAGATATGGTAGAGATGTATAACATGGAACAATGCAGGATAGGTGTGATAGACACATGAATCGCGCCCCTGTTTTGAAGGCCCTCAGTCGGCCATGACTGCATAGGTAATAGCTCAGCTGAAAAGAGGACCCAAGCAGGTGTCTGGTGCAGCAGTTAAGACACACTTGAGACACCTGCACCCCATACTTGAATGTCTAGTTTCCAGGCCCCAGCTTTGCTTCTGATTCCAGCTGCCTACAAATGCACAGCCTGGGAGGCACCGTGTGATGGTTCAAGCACTTGGGTCCCTGCCACCCACACTGGAGGCCCGGATTGAGTTCTGGGATCCTGGTGCCAGCCTGGCTCAGTCCTGGTTCTTTGAGGGCATATGGAGAATGAACCCGCACCTGAGAGATCTCTTCTTGTCTCTCTGCCTTTCAAATAAATCAAAATAAAATAAATAAAAATTTAAAAGTAGTAAAATGAGAGACCAACCAAGAGTGAGACTATCCTTGTCACAGGAAGTAGTTCTCAGTGCTTCTAGTGGGGAAAAATCTTGCTGAACTACAGAGACCTCTGTGAGATTTCTTTTATCCTCAGTCTAAATTCTCTATTTGCCTTCTTCTGGCTCAGAACATAAATTCTCCTCCTCCCACAAATCACTCCAAATTTGTTTTAACCAACCTTAGAGTCTGCTTTGATTCTGTTACTCTAAACGGAGCAACTCCTCATTGTCTGAGGCCACAAAGAAAGACAGAATGGCACAAAGAGACAGGAGCGTTTTGTGCTTTCCCAGAGGGTGGTGTCTGGTTTGCCTGCCTCACCACACTCTTTCTTACTGCTGTACTCTCAGTATTCACACGATTGTTGGAATTGGTTGACGTTGCCAAAACCCACACCCCTGTGTCGAGATGGAGAATGAGAAAGGGTATCTGTCCGTCGTGCTGGCTTCTGAAAGCGAGCCTAGGGATACAGAGAAGCTAGATGTGGTTCAACAGTGTTGCCAGAGCCTGAATTACAGTAATAAATACATGCTACTAAGCATGTTTACGGGGTGTTTTCTAGGTTTCAGGCACTCTGCCACATGTCTATGCCGTCTGAGCAACTGTGAGGTTTTTTTAGGATGGGGATAGCACACATCTCAACAGCCCAGTGACGGCTTTTCTTGGCAGTGTCTGTGGCCTGTGAATGGAGAAAGTGGGGCTTCCTGACTGATGGATGACTCCTGGGAAGAGCCAGGATGCTTGCCACAGTCGCCCCGATGTGCTGCCCACATTAGAAGCACTTTTGCCCATCAGAAATGTCCTGATGAGAGGTTTAAATCAGCCAATCAGGCTTGATTTAATGGGATTTTGTGGACAAATCTTTGTTCTCAGCTGTGTAATAATTACAAGTTGTTTTACCAGTGGATAAGGAAAGGATTACTCTTCCCTTTGAAACGGGTAACTTTATAATTATATGTATTTACTCGCCTTATCAGAATAGACCACACCAGCTGAGACGGGATTATTTTTGCTTAAAAGAATTCAGGGTGAATTGAACGACCAACCACATATTAAGGGGAAATTTAGCCTTTGTAGACAAGTGTTTCTGGAATGAACAAAAGAACAAATTGTTATATATTTGTTTATTTTATTGCTTTTTTTTTTTTTAATTTGAAAGGCAATGGTACAGAGAAATAGAGATCTTCCATCTGCTGGTTGACTCCCCAAATGGGTGCAGGACCTGAGGAGCAGATGAGCTGTCTGGGCTTGTTCTGGGCAGTGTATCCTTAAAGGGGAGGGCAGAGGAAGGGACTGGGCTCTCCGTATTGCTGTCACCATTCAGACCCTAGGGTCCCAGAGGTCTGTCCATGCTCCCCGAGGTAGAGCCTGAGATCAGAGATAGGTGAGGCTTCCAGAGAGACCGGAAGCGAAAAGCTAATGCCTGCCCACTGCATGGAAGGAAACTTCCCGTGCACATCACAGGCCGTGTTCTGCCCTGGGTTGGGGCTCACACTGTTCCAGGCAGGAGTGGTGCCTTCAAGAACAAGCCTCTGAAAGTATTGCCCTGCTCTGGAGCTGTGTGTGCAGCTGACTTAATAAGGAGGAGCTCCAGAGCCTGGGCAGGTCCCACGACAGGCACATCCCGAGTCCTGCCTCCTAACCTCAGAATAGCACTCTCTGCCCTCTGGGTGTCCTCTGCAGAACCAGTCAGTTCATTCCCTTATGCCTCAGTTTCCTCATGTGCTGCCAGGAAGTTCTAGGTGATGAGACACTGATTCAGACACATTGCTGCTGTAGAGGGGACATAAGGGCAGATTTGGTCCACACCCTAGCTGTCCTTTGATATGCAAGGGACATGAGTTTCAGGGTGCTGCATGAATACCAAAATCTGCGGAGCCTACTATCCCTACATAAAACTGCGCAGTATTTGCATACAATCTACACATAGCCTCTTGTGTACCCTAAGTGACCTCTAGATTACTTATAATAAATGCCTAATACAAAGTGAATGCCGCGCAAATAAATAGTTGTTAGATTCTGTGATTTAAGAAGTAATGACAAGAAAAGTCTGAGTGTGCTCAGTGCAGACACAGTGGACTTCTTCCACCCAAATATGGGTTAAAACCAGGGTTAGACTGGTGCCGCAGCTCATTAGGCTAATCCTTCGCCTGCGGCACCGGCACCCTGGGTTCTAGTCCGATTCTGGCCTGGTTGCTCCTCTTCCAATCCAGCTCTCTGCTGTGGCCCAGGAGTGCAGTGGAGGATGGCCCAAGTGCTTGGGCCCTGCACCCACATGGGAGACCAGGAGGAAGCACTTGGTTCCTGGCTTTGGATGGCGCAGCGTGCTGGCCATGGCAGCCATTTGGGGGATGAACCAATGGAAGGAAGACCTTTCTGTCTCTCTCTCTCACTGTCTAACTCTGCCTGTAAACAAACAAACAAACAAATGCAGGATTGCACAACCATCCAACAGAGAGGACTATTTTACAGGTAGTAGGTGTGTTGGGCTAATAGACTCTCCCAGAGAGTGCCACCTTGAGGCAGTCCTTGGACAGAGCTCCATAGGAGGACAGACTGCATGAGCGTGATTCAGGGACAGGAAGGACAAACAACTCTGATCCTGTGTTACCCTCTATTTATTGGCAGTGGTTGCCTGAAATCCTGTGCCAAGAAAGATGGTGAGGCTATGTCCCAGGTCAGTGGACAGGAGCTCTGGAACCACTGCTGTCCTCTGTGAATGTGAGGAAAGAGAACGGGAGCCCTTGAGCCACGCTTTGGCCAGTGTTGATTCAAACAGATGACTGGTGGGGTTATCTTCCCTAGACATACAGCTAGCTGCCTACCTTACCAGGAGCAGACAGTGAGGCCTGCAAGCTGGGAGAGCCCCAAATGAGACAGCTGTTTGTCTGCTCCAAGCTCTTCATTCCCAGGGTTGGACACAGGTGTGTGGCCTTTTCCTGTAGAGTCACATGCTATGCTTTGTGCCCCACACTTGTGTATTATCAACACTGGGAGCTCTGAGACCAGCACGGCTATTCATTTCTGCCAATATAATGCAGAAACCAGCATAGACAGTACCTAAAGAAATGGGCATGCTTTAAAAAAAAAAAAAAAAAAAAAAAAAAAAAACATGGGCTGTGTCTCCATCTATCCTGTTTTGTTTTTTAACCAAAACAGTTGGTGGGACAGATCTGGCCCATGAGTTGCAGTTTGCAGGACCCTGGTGTAGAGAAACAGCCAGCAACAAAACCCTGAATTCTGGGAACTCCCCAAATTATTTGTCTTCCTTAGTCCTTGGCTCTGAAATGCCTCATGAGAATAAAGTAGGAGTTTGGAAAGCAACCCTCGGCTCTAGAATCCAGCTTCTCTCAAGGAAAGTATTTGTGGTGGGGTCTACTCTGTCATTTCTGCTACCTAAGTGTGAAATCCCAAAGAGTGGTGCAGTGACATGACCTCTTACACAGCCATGAGATTCCAGGGTCAACATTGCAGGTCAACAGAAGTCTCACACTGTCAAAATGGCCTTTGAGAATTCCATAAATCACAGTATAGACAGATTGAAAGACACAAGGGCCATTCAAAGAAGGGACAAAGAGAAGTCCACATGCAAAGTGTTCAGCTGTACAAAACATTCCTCTGTAAAAACTCTCATTACTGGCAGGTGATGGGGATGTGTGCAGAGTGGGGACGTGTTAGTGCTTTCCAGAGTCTTCAATTCTGGTTTAATGTTAAGGTTCCCGTAGCTTTGGTTTTCATTAATGCATGTTGCATATTTGAGGGTTAATATAGTTGAAAACAATAGCATAAACACGCAATGACTCTTTGTCGGACTTGACCTGGAACCTTGCTTGCATGAGGTGCATACGCTCCTGTCTTTGAACGGCTGTAGGGAGGAATCTGGCTGTGGGCTCCTGACACCAGTGTTGGTGACTCCAGCTGTGATCACCTTCACTCTTCTGTGTCCCTGTCGTGTCACCATGGGAGAAGGAATCATGAGGAAGTTGGGTGTGAATATGCCACAGCCCCACAGGATAACCATCTTTACTTTGTAGAATATGTGAGGGATATGGGCATTTAGATGTGAAACTCACTCCTGGGGAATCTAAAGCCTCAAAACTGCAGTAACTTCCTCAAACCCTTCTGCTGCTCAGGAAGAGAGCTGAGTTTAAAATCTCAGCTTTTTCATATATAAAATGGGAATTTAAAAATATGGCCGCTTCATGGGGTTGTGGTAAGGAGCAGGTGTGATTTTAAATCCCTTAGAACTGAGTGAATGTTATGTATCCTTATGGTCTTCTGAACTCTTTTATGGTTATGTTTTGCTAAAACTGAAAAGCACATCAAACACAGCTAGCATTGATTGTTTTCATCACAAGCCTTCAGACTCCTCAGTGCATGGTCCTCGGGGCCTAGTCCCAGCAGACCTGGGATGGTGACCTCAGATATAGGTGGTACAGGTCATAGGGGAACAGTGCGACTGGGTGACAAGTGCCTCTTGACAACTCTGACATGGAGGAATTCCTCCAAGTGGAGAACAGATGGGAGCCAGGGCTTGGGGGTGATAGAGCTTCAGAACAGAGGAGCCGGTTAAAAAAAAAAAAAAAGATAAACGAGGAGATACAGTTGTCACTAACTCATCCACATGGGTGGCCTCGGTCGCCTGCCAGACCGGGTGCTAGGTAGACAAGAGATGCATCTCCAGAGCTGCTGACTTGGCAGCTTTGCCTTCTTAATTCTCAACAGATGACTCCACTGCTAACAGTGTAATAACAAAACAGAAGAGATGTGATAAGTGATCTGAATTTACCATGTCACCGAGAAAATGGGCCTCCTCCATCTGAATGGAAAAAACAGAGAGCAAGGGCACAGGGACAGTGACCATTTTAAGTGGCGTCTACCGCTGTGCAGAATTTGCTTTGTTTCCACTCATCTCCCCTTTCCCAGTGGGGAAAAAATAGACGCACTTACTTAGAGCAGGGATGAAATATTTTAGTCCTTGCAGGCCGTACTGGCTGTGTCATCACTGCTCAGCTCCCCCACTGTAGAGCAGAGGCAGCCGCCAGCAATCTGTGACCGAATCGCTTTGGCTGTGTTCCATGAAAACTTTATTTATGGACACTGGGATTTGAATTTCATGTAATTTCTACAGATCACAAAATATTCTAATTTTTTTCTCAACTGCTTAAAAATATAAAAATTATTCTTAGCTCAAAGGTGCTGCAGAGAGAGGCAGTGGGCTGGATTTGGCCCGAAAGCCCTAGTTTGCCAGCCCTGACTTGGAACGTTCCCCTGAGAGTCAGGCTGCATAGTTAATTGGTTGTCTGATCTGAGCACACTCCTTTGCAACTCTGGGCTTCTGTTTGCTGTAGTGAAAACAAAGAGACGTAGTCCAAAGCATCCCTGGGATTCCATCTCCCACCAAGAGGCTACTTTGCTTGGTTTGTTATTCACCCGTGCAGATACGCAGCCTGGGTTCTAATCCTTGCCCAACCTCTGACTTGCTGCAGTAGGATGGTCCAGTTCCTAAGTCTCCTTGTGCCTCAGTTGCCTCATCTGTAAAATGGGCATAAAAATGGTGTCAACCTTTTTTGAGTTGCTCTGAGGATTAAGTTTTATGAAACCAGTGAACCCTTCACTCATATGCCCATTTATTGCATGTGGTATTACACGCTAAATATTCTGTTTTAAAGATTCTTATTGATATACTAGCTTGTAAAGACGATTTTTAGCTGGCATGATTTTCCGGACTTAGAGAATGGTTTTCTCCACTACCCAGGCCTGAGCGGGAGGAGGTACTGCCCATTTTGAACGCAGCCCCTGTATTTTGTGTCTCCTGCCCCATCCTTGTCTTACATACGATTGAAAACAAAGAGCGCATTTTGATAAATGAACCTTGCCTGTGTGTTTACAGCTCTCTTCCTCCACCCAGTGGCAGGAAGTCACTGGTAAAACATGCTGAGGTGATAGAGAGGTTTTTAAGTCTTTTTTATAATCATTGTTACTATTTGGTAAAGTCCTCTAGCAGTCCAGACTGCATTTTAAACTCGTGCCCCTCTGATTCTCTTTCTCGCCATTGAGTCCTGTGGTGGGTAGACAGCCGTGGAGCCAGGAGGCTCCCGACAGGCAGATACTCAGCAGTGCCTGAAGTTGGAGCGGTGTGGGTTGATCATTTGTCTGAACAGGTGCTTACTGAGGGTGTTGTCCTGCAGCCTCATTAAAAAGCGATGCAGCATTTAATAAGTATTGGAGCATGTCAGTAGCACCGCTGAAACCTGGGGAAGAGACCGGCTTCCTTTGTCGTGTGCACGGCCGTGAACGCTGTCTCTGGAACACGGTCGTTTCAAGCAACTACGACCGACCGTGTCTGTTTAGAAGTGAAGCCGGGGAGCGGGATGAGGCCTCCACATCAGCTACATGTTGAATGGAGAGGAAACGAACCTGAGCTCCCCGGTCCTGATACTCCCCCTGGTGTTTCCCGGTGACCTGGTTCCAGTGTCTGTGGTTCAGCCTTCCACCCCTCCTCCCTGTGCGTCTTCCTTCCCTTTCCATCAGCTCCCTGAGGGGGAGCAGAAGGCCTGGCCGGGGTCTGGGGCCAGCAGGGCATGCTCTCCACGTCTGCAGGGGAACGGGGCAGGGCCCAGCGGTGGCTGCTGCGGAGGGTGCTTGGCAAGCTCACTTGGTCCCTCACTCCCTTCAGCGTCCCTCCCTTCCCATGGGCCTGTTGCTCTCTGGGCTGTCCTGGCTTCATCTCCCTCCCTCTGCACCAGTGCTGTTCAGTCCTTTCTCCTTTCCTTCCTCTTTCTCTCCTCCCCCCCCCCCCCCCCCCCGGTTCTCTGCCCTGTGGAAAACCCAGGCCTGCCTTCGGCTCTGCTGCCCGCTGCGCGTTCTTCTTCCTTCACTCTTCTCTCCTCTGCCTCTGGGTCTCTTCCTCTCTTCCTCCGCTGCTCTGTCTCCTGCTTTCGTTCCGTCTTTCTCTCTCTTCCTCCCTGCCCTTCCCACTGCTCCCCCTGCCCCCTGCCCCCTGCCCGCCTGCGTGGCACACTTTGTCATCTGGTCACAGCGCATGTTCGCATGACTACTAGCCCTCCTATTCCCATGGCTGAGCCTTATAATTTGCATGGAAAATCCCTTCAAAACTGGCTTGGTTCTGAGCCTGCTGGTCTCTGCTTAATAAATAAGGCTGTAATTAAAAGTGGAACAGCGAGTATGACTAAAACTCACTTTAGTGGATCCCAGAATCAGGAAGCAAGTAGGCATTTGACAGGGTTCTAGGAGCAGCCGGGAGGAGAGAAGGGCGTGTGGGCTTTTCTGGGTGCTGCTCCCTGCCTTTCTTCCCTGGCCCCACCCTCTGGGCTAACCTTGGAGCAAATCCTCACTCCCTGGCCTGGGCCACATGGGGCTGCCGGGCTGAGAGTGGTGGCAGCAGCTTGGTGTCGTTGCTCAAGGGCACCCGGAGCGCAGCCAGCTGCTTCAGGGCCCTTCATCCAGGAAGAGACTGGCAGCAGAGCACCCAGAAACCCCTGCACGAGCTCACAAACAGCTCCCTGCTCTTTCACTTCAGGCGGTTGGGGTTTCCATGTGACCCCTGTATAAAAAAGGGCTGCTTAGGGTGTGGGGCCAGCAAGGTTTCAGAAAAGGACAACCCCATGTCTCCTCCTCCAGCACCCTCCGGGTCTGTGAATCTATCCTTATTTATTCAGCTTTCCATGATGCTGTGAGAGGCCCCGGTGAGCCAGCCTGGCAGAGGAAGCAGGAAACCATCCCATTAGGGTGTGATCATAATATGGCTTTGGAAGTACAAGGTACCCTGCGACCTCATTTTATAAGCCTTGCTGCAGTGGGGGCATTAAGAAGTAGCAGCAAGGAAGTCCTTCCCCCCACACCGCCATGTCATTTAAACAGATGCCTGCGCATACATGGTGTCAGGGCAGCAGAGCCCTGGGTGATGTGCACACCAAGAGCCAGGGACCCAGTGTGTCTGCGTACTCGTGAGTGGCCAAATCAAATCTTCGGGGTGTTTTTCCTTGGGAATACTGGTGCTGGAGCACATGCTAAAGGAGAATACTAAGTAAGGAACTGAATTATTTAGGCTATTTGATTGCAAGAAAGAGCCACCCACTAAGCTGTCGCCGAGGTTTTTCGTCCGTAACCTTGGGGATTCGGGTGAAAGTGAGGGAGCAGGTGTCAGAAGGGAGGACGCACGATGAAATTGAAACCCCTGAAAGAGCAGGACGAGAGATAGGGAGGGCTGTGGAGCACCACCCAGCCCCTGTCAGAGGTCCTGGGGGCTGTGTGTTGAGATCGGAGGGTGCGCCAAAGGGAAAAGAGGGAGGGGAGTCTCTCCGTCTTAACTTAGATGTCTTCTCTGGCACCTGGGCAGACGTAGGGGAGAGTCCAAGCCCGTGGCTGTCTGTTGGGGGGAGGCAGACATTTATGCAAGGAACTTTCGTTCATCCCCTGGTCTCCAGTCCAGGTCGCTGCTGTGTCAGTCAGGGCTTTTGCTTCACACTCTGTCATGAATTCTACGAAAGCCCTGCATGCAGATTAATGTCTCAATTCTTCAGCCCAGTGTCTAACACCTGCCATGGTTCCATCCCCTGTCCTACTTTTCAGCCTCTGGGACCTTGGCTGAAACCTCATAAAATGAACCAAAATGCGTACCGAGTCTGTTGTTCATGAAATCATAAACCTTTAGGTCTGTGTGGGTTACCTACCAGTTGGTAACAAATTGACCGAGGGCCTTTGCTGTCTCATGGTTTCCTGACCCGGTCCCCTCACTCAGGGTCTCTCATGAGGGTACAGCCAGGGTGTCTACTGGGGCTGGGGGCTTCTCAGGGTCTGACTGGGAAACAGTTCACTTCCAAGCTCACCCCAGTGCTTCATGGGATGTACTTCTGCAAGCCAGGGTAGACTGGGGGCCTCAGCTCCTTACCAAAGCCTTCTGATGGATCCAGTCCACACACAAGGGCGTGGACACCGGAAGGCACATGGGTCGTTTGAGTGTCATTTCAGAAGCTACCTGCTGCAGCATCTCCTTACAAAGCACTGTAGCTCTAAGCGAAGCAGAGAGATCCTGGAATTTCAGCGGCGTAAGGTGATGGAAGGCTCTTGCTCATTCGCATAAGATCTGAGAGGGTGATAAGACAGGGTGCTGTGCTCCACGCACTTGTTCCAGTACCCAGGCTGGAGAAGTCATCTCCATCTTCCCTTCTGGGATTGTCCTGGCCAGCAACATTCCAGGAGGCAGATAGGGGAAACGGAGTATGAAAAGATTAATGGGCGTTTGTTTCCAAGCCACTCACATTCCATTGGCCAAGACTCAGTTATGTGCTCCTTTCTACATACAGCAGGCCTGGAACATGGTTTCTGGCCAGGCAGCTACTCCCAGCAGTAGCACTACACCGTCCAAGTTTGGTGCGAATCCTCACTGGACAGCCAGCCAGGTGTGCCCCAGACTCTGTACTGCTGGCAAAATGCTTTCATGGGTATTCCTTCGTTTGCCACTCCTCACAGTGGAAGCCATCAGCGATATTATCCTCATTTTCCAAATAGGAAGCCGACTAGCCTACCTTTAGGACTTCCGGGATTCTATAATTACCAGTGTTGCCCAAGTCCCACCTCTGACACTTTGAAGTATTTTGGTGCATAAAATGTTTCAAATTCATGCCTAGTTTTTTTCATAGTACACATTTTCTGTTAACTTTCCAACCCCCCCCCCCCCCCATATCACTTGTGTGACCACGGAGAAGTCACCACCTCTCTCAGCCTCACTTGCCTTACCTGTAACGTTGGGGCGGTGCAACCTATGCAAAGCTGACCTAGAGGTTTTGCATTCTGTATGTAACTCATTTAGTGTCTTACCTGACACATATATAAGAAGGAAGACAGTGAGAATGATCGTTCTGTACGTGGAGCTAAAAACATTGTGGCACAGAGGAGGTAAGTCACTTGAAACTACACAAGGAGTTCCCAGCAGGAAGACAGGGTGAGCGTTTAGGTGGCAACTTCCCCAGCTTGTAGGTTGTTGCTTTCCAGGCAGGCTTGCATCAGAATCCCTTGTCGGATAGCGGTGAGTAAGCCGTGAGCTGCAAACACAGTGCCAGGTGGCCGCAGGGCCCCAGGAGAATCGATGCCACATCCCCTTCTCAGTGCACCTGCTCTGTGTAACCGCAGCCTTTGCCTTCCTGTGTGACACCTGCTGGCCAAGCACCTGCTCCTGTGTGCACGCTCTGTGGTGAGACGAGTTCTCCAAGGCCTGTATGTCAAAGACGGGGTTCATAAATAGGCTCCATCTTGCCCACTAGGTGAATGCAAAGGAAATGAGGTAAGATGAGGCTTTCAGTAGATGCTTAAGGCGGTTCACTCTGAAAAAACAGAAGAGCAGGCCACGTGCTAGGTAGGCAGTCCCTGAAACAGAGGGACACCTTGAGCACTGCCAGAGTCTAAGGCATGCGTTCGGGGACAGGCTCGGGCAGAGGCTCAGAATCTCTGCTCTCAGGTAGGATCATGACCCAGTCCCCTGCCTTCCAAGAGATCTTAGGACTTCAGGTATGGGCTTCAGGCATGGGAAGTCCACCGGACTGTGGGTTATCATAGGCAGTTGGCAGATGGTCTGGCTTCTGTCAGTAGGAATATTTACTTCCCTCCTGCTAGTCCTGGCTCTCATCACCTTTTCTCATTGGACTACAACTTGAGATCAGTGTTGTCACATAATCTTTCTTACCAACAACACTGGTTGAAACCTTTGTATAACTGATTTTCTGAATCAGAGTGGGCGTTTGGTCAGTGGTTAAGATGCCAGTTAGGATGACTGTGCCGGATATTGTAGTGCCTTGGTGGGATCCCTTGCTCCGAGTCCTGGTTCCAGCTTTTTGCAAAGACAAAATCTGAAAGGCATAGTGGGTAAGGCCACTACCTGCAGTGCCGGCATCCCATATGTGCACTGGTTCGAGTCCTGGCTGCTCCACTTCTGATCCAGCTCTCTGCTGTGGCCTGGGAGAGCAGTAGAAGATGACCCAAGTTCTTGGGCCCCTGCAACCACATGAGAGACCTGGAGGAAGCTCCTGGATCCTGGCTTCGGATCTGCGCAGCTCCGGCCGTTGTGGCCAACTGGGGAGTGAACCAGCAGATGGAAGACCTGTCTCTCTTTCTCTCTCTCTCTCTGCCTCTCCTCTCTCTGTGTAACTCTGACTTTCAAGTAAAATAAATAAAAATTTAAAAAAAAAAAAAAAGCCAATCAAAATATAATACTGGTTTAAGAAATCTTTCTTTAAAAATTTTTTTTAGGAAATGGTCAAAGTATCTGAATAAATATTTCCAATAACACAAAATACAGGGAGTCAACAAATATATTTTAAAAGTGCTCAACTTCACTAATTATCAGGGAACTGCACATTAAGGTCGCATGGACATCTCATCTCAAAATGCAATGGCTATTATGAAGAAGAGAAAAACTGCAAATGCTAATAGGGATATGGAGAAAGGAGAACTCTTCCACACTCTTAATTGGAATGTAAAATAATGGAGTCCTTACGGAAAACCGTAAAGAAGTTCCTCAAAAAACTGAAATTAGCCCCTGACAGTGTGGTATAACGTGTGAAGCTGCTGCCTGCGCCATGGCACCCTGTATGGGTGCTGTCTCTTGTCCCAGCTGCTGCACTTCCAACCCATTTCCATGCTAATAACCTGAGGAATTCAGCAAAGTTTGAGCAAGCATTGTGGGCCCTGCCACCCACGTGAGAGACCCAGATGAAGCTGCTGACCCTGCCTCTGGCCTAGCCTGTCCACGGCTGTTGAAGCCAACTGGGGAATGAACCACAGTACGGGAGATCTCTCTCCTTCTCTGTGTAACTTAACTTTCAAAAAAATAAATAGATGTGTTTTTTACAGTGAAAAAAATAATCATTTTTCTGATGATGAAAAGCAATAGCTAGGTTAGTCCCCTGCATCTTCATGTGTCACTCCAATGTTTCATACCACGTCAAAACTCTGATTTGACACTCTGCATATTCTTCCCACAAGGCTTTTACTTTGGATTCCATACTCAGACTGTTCATTCAGAGAGCAAATCCAGTTCATAAGATTTTCCTCATTTAAGGAGGTACCATTCTCTGAAGGGAAGAGAGAACTTCCAGTTTGACTATGACCTTGTCTAAATATGATCAGAGTCGGCAAACTCAAAAGGCTTCCATAGCCTTGGCACCTCATGACAAGAGCCTAGGGGGATTACTGACGCCATAAACAAGAGTGCCAATTTGTTAAGTCAACAACAGGAGTCACTGTGCACTTACTCATCATATAGGATCTCTGTCCTTAATATGCTGTACATCGTGATTTAATGCTATAACTAGTACTCAAACAGTATTTTTCACTTTGTGTTTCTGTGTGGGTGCAAACTGTTGAAAGCTTTACTTAATATATGCTAAATTGATCTTCTGTATATAAAGAGAATTGAAAATGAATCTTAATGTGAATGGAAGAGGAGAGGGAGTGGGAGAGGGGAGGGTTGTGGGTGGGAGGGAAGTTGTGGGAGCCGGGAAGCCATTGTAATCCATAAGTTGTACTTTGGAAATTTATGTTCATTAAATAAAAGTTAAAAAAAAATTTTCCTCATTCAAACCAATTAAACTGGGTTGGACATTTGGCATAGCAGCTAAAACACCAGTTCAGATGCCCATGTCTCTTATCAGAGCTCCTGTTTCCAGCTTCCTGCTGAGAGAGCCACTGGGCGGCAGCAGTGCAGACTGGAGTCATTGAATCCCTGCCACTCACAGGAGAGATCTGCATTGAGTTTCCACCTCCCAGTTTCAGCCCTAGCCAAGCCCCAGATGTTACACACCTTTGGAGAGTGAACCAGTGGAGGGGAGAGCTCTTTATCTGTTCGTCTACCTATAAATAATGTTTAAAGAAGTAGCTGATCAAGTAATTGTTTTTCTTCCTTGTGCAGAATTTTAAAGGAAATTCTTTCCCATTTTTTTTACATGATTGAGAAATTAGCAAGTAATGTCTATATAATGCTGGGTTATTGAAGTGAAAAAAAGAGAGAAAAAAATAAATTTTCTGTCTGGCTCTACCTGAACAGGCAGAGTGGGTCATGGAAAACTGTGGCTGTGTTGTAATTAAGTCATGTTGATGTCTGGTGAGACCTGGGTACCCTGTGGCTTCAGTTGTACAAAACATCTCAGCGCACCACCTCCAGTTCCCTTCAGTGACTGTCCATCGTTCCTTCTTCTAGGAACCAACGTCCAAGAGGCTCAGAGAATTCTCAACAACAGTGGGCTGCCCATCACTTCGGCTGTCGACCTGGAGGACGCAGCCAAGAAGGCTGTGGCCAGTGTGGCCAAGAAGTGATGCCTGTGTCCGTTCCCCAGGGAAGAAGGCCATTTTTGCATCAAAAGGGATAGTTCTTAGTTCTTGTCATCACTGTGGAGGAAATGGTTATCTCTTACAGGGAAAATAGGGGTAGAGGAAATGAAAAAGGATCAGTGTATAAATCTGTGTTTTCCTGAATAAGATATTTAGGTAGCCTGAAACTGATTTTACTTATACTGTTCATAAGAATCCTGTCCTGTGTGCTCATACTTCTTTATCACAGCAAGTCTGCTCAGTAGGCAGTGTTTTGCCAACTTTGGGGTTAAGCTGCGTGGCCAAATAATGTGCATACACACAGAATGTGAAAATCCAGTAATGTGCCTATACACAGAATGTGAGAATCAGACCCTGGATATCGAGAAGAGTTTTGGTAGACGTTTAATCCTATATGATAATTTAAAAAAAGAAAACACAGTCCCTAAAAAACTCAGACGAGATTACATCTTACGTACTAGCCATCAGAAGGGTGCAGCTGAGACATTCAAGCAAATTCCTGGTCCACTATGCAGCAGGTTTTATGAGTTTCTGAATCCAACGCATGTCTGAGAAAGAAATTTTCCAAAATATGTTTTACAATGAAGGGTCTGCTTTAATACACCGTGCATGCATGTTGCCATTTGCCTTAATACTGAATAGACTGTTTACTTCACGCTAAGAGGAAAGCCCGAAGCCTTATTTGTGATTTTGGCATAGAAGTTTTCATTCTAATGTCACATTTGAAGAATGCAGATTCTTACGGAAATCTCTATGATTATAATTTTGAGATGAGACAACAATGAAGATAATTGTGTTCAATATGGGGTCTTCTCTCCTTTCCTGTGCACCATCCCCAGCTTCCCCCGCTCCCAGAATCTACCAGCTATGGTAGAAAGATGCAAACATAACCAAGGGGAATGTGTTTTTTTTTTTTTTCCCATGATGCCCTCATTTTTACAGTGGGGTAAAAATTTGAAATACATATTTGTTTTAAATTTTGGCAAATTTTTTATTTGTACACAAATTTAAATAAAATCTTATGTTTTGTAAAGTTCAAGATCTTTGTGTGTTTTCTCAGCTTAGTCTGTTTTATTCCTCACACAGAGTTTTCTTTTTACAACGACTAAACTCATCAGACAACTACTTCTGTGGTAGGAAGTTGTTCAGTAAATGTATTAAAATTAGGGGGCCTTTGCCTGTGACACCAGCATCACATATGGGTGTCAGTTCATGTCCTGGCTACTCACTTCTGATCCTGCAAATGTTCCTGGGAAAATTGGCAGAACATGGCCCAAGTGGCTTGTGCCCCTGCACCTATGTGGAAGACTCAGATGAAGCTCCTGGCTCCTGGCTTCAGCCTGGCCATTACAGCCATCAGTGAGTACACCAGTAGATGGAAGAGCCCCCCCTCACTCCTCTCTCTCCTCTCTCTCCTCTCCCTCTCCTCTCTCTCCTTCTCTCTCTCTCTCTCTCTCTTCTCTCTCTCTCTCCTCCTCTCTCTCTCTCTCTCTGTCTCTCCTCTCTCTCCTCTCTCTCTCCTCTCTCCTCTCTGTCCTCTCTCTCTCTCTCCTCTCTCTCTCTCTCTCTCCTCTCTCTCTCTCTCCTCTCTCTCTCTCTCCTCTCTCTCTCTCTCTCCTCCTCTCTCTCTCTCTCTCCTCTCTCTCTCTCTCTCCTCTCTCTCTCTCTCTCCTCTCTCTCTCTCTCTCCTCTCTCTCTCTCTCTCTCTCTCTCTCTCTCTCTCTCTCTCTCTCTCTCTCCTCTCTCTCTCTCTCTCTCCTCTCTCTCTCCTCTCTCTCTCTCTCCTCTCCTCTCTCTCCTCTCTCTCTCTCCTCTCTCCTCTCTCCTCTCTCCTCTCTTTCTCTCTCTCCTCTCTATCCTTCTCTCTCTCTCTCTCTCTGTAACCCTTTCAAATAAATACATAGATCTTTTTTAAAGAATAAGAAGAAAAAATATATACAAACTAGAAGCCCAGGCAGGTGTCTCAGATGTCCAACAGTGTGACATAGTTTGCATCCTGCCAAAGAAATGCCCTCGTGCAAACCCCTGCCACATAACAAGCCCCAGCTTCTAGTTCTCCTTCCAGTGTACTATTTAATTATCTTATTTTTCTTACCAGCTTCCCTCATAGTAAATTCCACTTGTAGACAAAGGAGAATCATAATTTTATAAGTCTACATTTGCTGTAAGTGCAAAATGTAAAAGTCTGCATTTTGCTGTAAAAGATTGGTCATATACTTTCTTAATGGTTATGCAATGAATGAAAATTTTTAACAATCTCTTTTGTAGTGTACAGTGTTTTTGATAGCTTAGTAAGAATGTAGATAGTAAAAGATGTAATGCATGACCAGTTTTGTTCTTATTGTTTTGAACCTGCAAAAGGCTGGTTGAGGCATTAAAATTAAACAGCAATGAAAAGCAGTAAATATGATCTTTGATCTTTTCATTTTCAAACCTGGGAGAACTTAGAAGTGTATCAAAGGCCACTTGCTAATGAAAACCTATCCAGTTATGTTAATTTATGCCTTTTCATAGCTATAAGAACTATCTACAGATAGCTTGTTGGCTTTTGAACATATGCTGTTCTTAACTACTTACAGGTTTGTTGGCATACTATCAAATCATGGCTATGAATATTAAACTCCCAAAGGGCTGTCCCTATCAAGTCGTCCTCAGAGGGATCCTTGCAAGTGACTGTTGTGTGTTATGTAGTCTTGAGGTCCTGGGAACATGATCAAAAAGCAAGGAAGATAAGCTGACTTCAGTGCACTTGGTCCCTACCATGATACTGCAAAGGCTTTATGCCATTTAACCAGTCAGGAAATTATAGCATAATCAGGTAAAGTTGCTTCCTTGATGTTTCATAAGTAATAGCAAACACTTAGGCTTCTGAACCACTTACATAATTCTATCACTTCTTCTCTTGTCCAACAGAACTTTCTGTGATGAGAGCAGTGATCAGTGTTGGTTCTTTCCAATATGTCGTCATTAGCCACATGTGACTATTGAGCATTGGGAACTGAATTTTTCTAATTTATTTGAGAGGCTGAGTCAGAGATGAAGAGATTTCAAACCATCTGCCTCACTTTCCAACTGCTACAAGGGCTGGGCCGTGCTCAAGCCAGGAGCTGAGAACTCAGTCCAGGTGACTCACACAGGTGACAGGAACCCAACTACTTCAGCCATCACCGCTGCCTCTCGGGGTCTACATTAGCAGGAGGTTGGAATCCGGAGTGAAACCAGGACCTGGACCCAGGCAAATTCCAACAGCACAGAGTAGATACATAATCATTTCAGGAGAAACATATAACTTAAGAAAAAAATTTTAACCCCTAGAACATTTTCATGGTGTAGAATTTAGAATAGGCTGGCGCCGTGGCTCAACAGGCTAATCCTCCGCCTTCTGGCGCCGGCACACCGGATTCTAGTCCCGGTCGGGGCGCTGGATTCTGTCCCGGTTGCCCCTCTTCCAGGCCAGCTCTCTGCTGTGGCCCGGGAGTGCAGTGGAGGATGGCCCAAGTGCTTGGGCCCTACACCCCATGGGAGACCAGGAAAAGCACCTGGCACCTGGCTCCTGCCATCGGATGAGCGCGGTGTGATGAGTGCGGTGCGCCAGCCGCAGCGTGCCAGCCACAGCAGCCATTGGAGGGTGAACCAACAGCAAAGGAAGACCTTTCTCTCTGTCTCTCTCTCTCACTGTCCAATCTGCCTGTCAAAAATTAAAAAATAAAATAAAATTTAAAAAATTTAGAAGTGATCTAATTAATTATAAGGTGATCAGAGACCATAAAAAAAAAAAAAAGGAAACAAACCAAATGAAAAGAAATCAATATTCATGAACTCATCAATAAATCCTTGAGAGCAATGAGTCGTAACTATATTTCAGTACATAAGAGAGCCCCACCAGGAGGGCAAGGATTTTCATGCACAAAATTTTGATAATGTCAAGGTTGAGAAACCCTAATTTAACTGCATTTGCTGATTTATCACAGTAAATGTGATTGATGGGCTCATATTAAAATAAAGATCCCCAAAGGTGGGGGGGACTTGTAGAAATGAAGATTGCATGATTCACAATGAATGCAGAACTGGAGATGAAGAAATGGCAAGAATTAGGAAAAAATAGTATGTAGGAAGGACAAGGGTGATCCAACATAAGAATAATTAGTGTCCTTTAACTAGAAAAGCCAACAACTGAAAATGGAAGTTAGTTTACAGATATAATAGGGGTCAGTATTGTGATGCACAAAGTTAGGCACCTCTCAGGGATGTCCTCATTCCATCTGTCAGAGTGCCTGGGTTTGAGTCCTACCTCAATTTCTGAACCCACTTCCTGCTAATGTGCACACTGGGAACCAGCAAGTGATGTCTCAGCCCTGCCACCACCGTGAGAGACCCATGCAGAGTTGCTCACTGTTGGCTTCAGCGTGGGCCAAGCCTGGTTCTCACAAGTATTTGGGGAGTGAACTAATAGATGGAAGATACCTCTCCCCCTCTCTCTCACTATCATTCTGCTTTTCACATAGATGTTTTTCAAAAGAAAGAATAAATGTTTCTAGAAATGAATGTGGGAAAGTGCCTGAAGATTGAAAAGAACCTCTGTAGTCCAAGAAATATCAATACATTGAAATTGTGTAAGAATAGAGATTCTCAAAATGTGAATATGAATATGTACATGAGAAGAGACAAGCAGGAAGCAAGCACAGTGGACTTGCACTTCTCCTTAGCTAGTTTTACTGTCAGATGATAATGAGATTCACCTGCAGAATTTAGAGGGCTAAACAGTTTCCCAAGAATATAGTCAACCAAATGGGCACTTTTATTACATTATTGTCCATGAGGGGGAAAAATTGAAACAGATTCTGTACCTACATGTACTAAAATGAATTCGTGAGTTATATTCTATACAAACCGTGGAATATTATTTCACCATTAAAGATTAAGTTGACGTATGCTTGTTTGTGTGAAAAGGTATTCATAATATATGCTGCAAAAAGCAGTAACAAAGGAATATACAAAAGTTTTTAGTAACCCCAAAAGGCCTTCAAAAATGCATGGAAAATGCACATCGTTTTTCATTCAATTTTTCCATGAATTATTTGAATTCTCCATCTTTGTGATATTTTTTAAGAATATCTGTATATGTACCTGTAGAAAATTGATCATGAGGACTGATGCTATGGCACAGCAGGTTAAAGCCCTGGCCTGCAGCATTGGTGTCTCATATGGGCACCAGTTCTAGTCCCAGATGCTCCACTTCCAGTCCAGCTCCCTGCTCATGTGCCTGGGAAACCACTGGAAGATGACCCAAGTCCTTGGACCCCTGCATCCAATTGGGAGACCAGGAGGAAGCTTCTGGCTCCTGCCTCAGATCAGCTCAGCTCCAGCCATTGTGGCCATTTGAGGAGTTAACCAGTGGATGGAAAACCTCTCTCTCTCTCTCTCTCTCTCTCTCTCTCTCTCACTCTCTCTCTCTCCACCTCTCTGTGTCACTCTTTGAAAAAAAATCTTTAAAAGAAAATAAATAGATCATAAAAACAAAAATGTAAGTGTGGTAGAAAACTAGTGTTTTTTTTTTGGGTGGGGGGGTTCTTTTTAAAATATTTTTCATTTAAAGTTGGGTGGTTTTATCCCCCTTAGGGATATTTGGCAATGTGTGGAGACAAATTTGTTTCTCAAAACTGGGGAAATGCTTATGACTTCTCAAATGCAGAAGCCAGTGTTGCTGCTTATAATCCTACAATGCACAGGGCAAACCCCACAACAAAGAATTCAGCCAAAAATGTTGATAGTGATAAGATTGAGAAACATTGATTTAATTTTATATACTAATTTACTAAGGTAGTTTTTGTTACTCGTGGAATAAAAATGAAGTTTCCAAAAGAAGAGCAGAGTATAAAATGGAACCAGAGAAGAGTTTCCTTGTTAGATAAATGGGTTAAACGTCAAAGGATAGATATTCTGAGCTCTTGAATTAATCGATAAATGTTCTAGTACCGTGAAAACTTAAGTTCTTTCAGTAGTACTCTATTTCTGGAGAATACATTTTACAGGAAATTATTACAATATGACATTGTAGGGAAAAAATAAGGTAAATAACAAACCCCCAAATCCCATTCACTTTACATTTTGGTGTCTCGAAATAAACACTTGTTTGAGTTTGAGATCTTTAATGGCAATATTTAGTTACTGGTTCTGAACCAGTGTGTATTTTATGTATAGGCCATCCAATTTTGTTTGAAATATATATAACTGATTTTTTTTCTGACAGGAATTGTAATTAATGGTGATGTTCTTCCTGTTATTTTGAGTCTCTTAAACCTTCGAAATGCAGTGTCTAACATTCTACTACTGGGGAGGCAGGCATTTGGCAGAGCAGTTAGGATTCTACTTGGAATACCCATGTCCCATAAGGGAGTGCCTGGGTTCGAATCCCAGCTTCACTTCTGGTTCTGTCTTCTTATTTCCTGAATCCACTACTGATTCCAGCTTTTTGGGAGGCAGCAGTGAAGGCTTAAGTAGTTGGGTCCCTGGCACCCACAAGGGAGACCTGGATTGAGTGCCTGGCTCCCAGCTCTTGTGACCTGGCCCAGTCTCAAACATTCTAGGCATTTGGGGGTCGATCAGAAGACTGGAGAGCTCTGTCAGAGCTCTGCCATCTCTCAAATATTATTTTAAATGTTTTTAAAAAGATTTTATTTATCTCAGAGGTAGAGTTAGAGGCAGAGACAGAGAGAAAGGTCTTCCTTCTGTTGGTTTCCCACATGGGTGCAGGGGCCCAAACATTTGGGTCACCTTAGTGCTTTCCCAGGCCACAGCAAAGAGCTGGATTGGAAGAGAAGCAGCTGGGACTAGCACTGGCGCCCATATGGGATGCCGGTGCCACAGGAGGAGGATTAACCCACTGCGCCAAGGTGCCGGCACCTGTTTTTTTCTTAAATAGCATAAAGTTCTGGTATTTCAAAGTCTGCATTGTTTCCCAGTGGTAACAGTAAAGCTGTGGGTCTGTGTTGAGGCATTCAGTGCAGGTGAATCTTGCTGTTTAGGAAGGGGCAGAGGGACAACCTGGAACTGCAAAGTAGTGATGGGTTGCAGGTGACTTGGCAGAACTTAGCAATGTGTGTGATCCAGGTAGTTCTGCACCCTCCCAGACTGCAAAAGCTGCTGGACAGGATCCAATTGTGTTCAACGTGGTCGTCGTGCAAGGGCTCAATTTGCAGGTGTGGCTGGTGAGTTTCAGGTTCTTCTGAGTCTTCATCCTTTGAAGCCAAACCTCCTCAGACTCACTGCCCCAGGATCAGCCATTTTAACGTAGGGCTTAACAGGAAGTTTTTAGTTTAGTTTAGTTCTCACACGTGTTTTATCCAATACCTGCCCCTCCCCAGCAACTTGGCATCTGGGAAAGAAACAGGGTTCAGTAAAGACTGACCCTGTACTCAAGGAGGAGGAAATCCAGACCTGCTTAGAATTTTTTTTGCAGGAATTTGGCAGGACGTGGAGAAGTGATGGAAATGAAACTCTGGAAAAACCTGTTAATAATTCCCCGTCACGGTGATCATGCCACCTTCCCATGTGAGGTATACATGCCCATGAGCAATTTCCTATTTTTGATAGCAGGTTTTAGATCCTAGGAAGGTTTTTCATAGATTTAAAATGTTTTAAAAGAATCATTGACTAAGCTATAAATTTTAAAGCCTACTTCCCAAACTTAGAGATCTCACTCTGTTTGTAACTATCCTATTTTAACAAATCACTTTTAAGAAGTCTTCAATTCATGATTTGAAAGTTAGTGAAACTCCTTTAAGCACTGAAACTGCCTGTACAAATTGAATATATTCCACTTCTTTTTAAGTGTGTTTCATTTTATGACACTGGATCTCAACCACTTCAGGAATTCTCATACATATAATAAATTTAATTAAAGCTTAAAATTCATTCTTAAATACTCTTAATTATGCTATATTGTTTGTATATTTAGTAATACTTCAATCTAAAATGTCAACTTTTATCAAGTGTTCAGCCACACTTGTTAGATTGGAAGCTTGACACTGACTTTTAGTCTAAACATTTATCACCCATGAAAAGTGCATAAAATATCAAATGCACAAAAAGTACTAAGTGCTGCAGTATCTTCAACATTCCATACTTAATGCTGGGTCTTCCTCAGCTAGCTGAATTTCCAGTAGCTGATCACTGTGGTCTGGACAGCGACTGGTCTGACTTGTGATCCTCACAGCTCCAAGTCACTGGGTCCTTTATGCAAGTGAAAAGAGTGACTTTATTACCTGATCACGATTATGGTCTGGTGGCCTCCGGAACCCACACAATCATACACAGATTTATTTTTGGAAATCTTGCATTTCTGACACCTTCCTAGTTCTGAAGATTTTTATCTGTAGGTTTATATCTTTTGTGATATTTTTAAGTGTTTAATCATTACTCGTGTCTTTAGTACTTCTTCAGCCCAAGCCTCTTTCTCCTCTCGTTCCAGATGTTCAATGACACAAATGTTAGAGCTTTTGTTATAGTCTTACAAATCTATAAAGTTCTTTGCATTTTTTTCAATCTACTTTCTTTGTGTTTATATTGAGTAATTTCTATTGCTCTGTCTTCCAGTTCACTCATTCTTTTCTCTGTGCACTCTGCTATTGAACCAATCCATTTGTGTTTTTATTTTGATTGCTTTATTTTTCTTTTTGATTGTTAGTTTTCACTTGATTTGAAAGGCAGAGAGAGAGAGAATGAGAAAGAGGGAGAGAGAGATCTTCCATCCTTTGGTTCACTTCCTAAAGTACCTGCAACAGTTTGGACTGGACCAGGCCAAAGGCAACTTCGCAGAACCCAATCTGAATCTCCTACATGATTGACAGGGACTCAAGTACTTGAGGTATCATCTGCTGCCTCCCTTGGTACACATAAGTTGGAAGCTGGATTGGAAACAGCTAGGACTTGAGGGTTCAGGCATCCTAAGTGTTCTTAGCTGCTGAGCCAAAATCTCACCCTATTCTGAGTGCTATATTTCTCATTTCTGAAATTGCCATTTCATCCTACATGTCTTTGCTGGGAGTTTCTGTTTTTGTCTGTGTTTTGAGTGTGTTTCTAATTGCTCATTGACAGCATTTTTGTCATAGATGCTTGAGAATGTTTGTTATATAATTGTGACAGGTCTGTCATCTCAGCATTAAAATATATTGATTACTGCTTTTCATTTACTTTGAAAATTTCCCAATTCTTGGCATGAACAATGTTTTTAATGAATTTATTGATACATTAGACTCTTAGAGTCATAACAAAAATTTGATAATTACTACAACACAGTTCTCATCAATTCTCAATGTTAATATGATACTAATACAAAGAGAACAGATCAGTATAGTTCATAGATACAATTCTAAGAATATAGTGATATTACTTTTCCTACCTCCCTACCTATCTCTCCATCCCCTCCCTCCCTTCGTTCTTTCCTTCTTTTTTTCTTTCCTCCTTTCTTTTTTAATAACAATTTTAATTTACAATATAATCAAAGGCTTAATCTCTATTAAATAAAAAATTCAGCAAATAAAAAATTAAAACATAGTTCAGCAGAAATATAGACAAGGGCTATAAACAATGATCAAATGAAAATATGTCACTTTCACTCATATACAATACATTTTTAAGCAATCACAGATTATTAAAACTATAGTGGCATTTCATTCTTAGCCATTTGAAAAAGATATAAAGCGAAGTTTGATAAAACTATATTTGCACCAGACTGCTGCTGTGGTGCAGCAGGTTAACGCCCTGGCCTCAGGCGCCAGCATCCTGTATGGGCACCGGTTCGAGACCCAGTTGCTCCACTTCCAATCCAGCTCTTTGCTATGGCCTGGGAAAGCGACTCCTTGGGCCCCTGCACGCCTGTGGGAGACCCAGAAGAGGCTTCGGATCAGCGCAGTTCTGGGTTTTGCGGCCAACTGGGGAGTGAACCAGTGGATGGAAGACCTCTCTCTCTTCTCTCTCTCTCTGTCTCTCTCTCTTTCACTCCTCTCTCTCTCTCCCTCCCTCTCTCCCTCTCTCTCTCTCTGTATCTCTATCTCTCTCTGCCTGTCTTCTCTCTGTATAAGTAAATAAGTAAATCTTTAAAAAAAAAATCCCTAGTTATAAAAAAAGCTGAATTCGCATCAACACTAATACACACAGGCATTTCTTTTTTTGTTTTTGTGTTGTGATTTTTTTTTCTTTTTAAATTTTTGCTCCTGCACATAAGAGAGAATGTGTGGTATTTGTCTTTTTGTGTTTGGCTTATTTCACTCAACATGATATACTTCTGTTGCAAACATTTTGATGTAAATGAGAGGATTCCATTCTTTTTATAGCTGTATTATATTCCATTTGTATATATGTGTGTTGTGTGTGTGTGTGTGTACATTTTCTTTATCTGTTCATCTGATGGTGGATGCCTCGGTTGATTCTAAATTTTGGCTGTTGCGATCAGTGCTTCTATAAACATCGTGAGGCAGGTATCTCTTTGATACAACACATTTGTCTGTTGGGTGTATACCCAGTGATGGGATTGCTGGATCATACAGCAAGCCTATCTCTAGTTTTCTAAGTAATCTCCATAACATATTCCATAGTGGCTGCACTAAATTACATTCCCACTAGTGGTATATAAGACTTCTCCTTTTTCCATATCCTCATCAGCATTTGTTATTCTCTGTCTTTTCAGTAATAGCCATTCTGACAGGGGTGAGGTGATAGCTCATTGTGGTCTTCATTTGCATTTCTCTGATGACTATTGATATTGAACATTTTTAATACATTTCTTGGCCATTTGTATTTGTTTTGAGAACTGGCTATTGAAGTATTTTTGCTGATTTTCTTTTCTGAATTGATTGCTTTTTCATTGTTTAGTTTGTTGAGTTGCTGATATATTCTGGATATTAACCCTTTGCTGGATGAGTAACATGAAAATATTTTTTTTCTCATTCTGTTGGCTGTCTCTTCATTCTGTTGATCATTTCCTTTGATATGCAGAAGCTTCTGAATTTGATACAGTCATTTGTCTAATTTTGCCCTTGTTGCCTATTCTTTGGGGGAGCAACCCAGCTCCCTTCTAATGCACCTGGGAAGGCAGTGGAAGATGGCCCAGGTGCTCGGGCCCTGCCATTCACATGGGAGACCTGGATGGAGTCCCAGGCCCCTTGTTTCCCAGCCCTGGCATTGTGGCCATTTGGGAAAGTGAACCAATGAATGGAAAATCTCTCATTATCTTTTTCTCTCCCTCTTTCTCTGTAACTCTGCCTTTCAGATAAATAAAATAAGTCTTTGAAACAAATGTGTAAGAGTGAAAAGTAAAGTATCTCATAATTTTGCTACTATTATTTACATATTAATATGCTTATTTTTTAGTGTCTAGATTAATGGGTAGATTTGTTTATAAGTATTATAATACAGGTATGTATAGGTGTGTGTCTTTTTAAATTTTTATTTATGAGACAGAGATAGAGAGATCTTCCAGCTGCTGTTTCACTCCTCAGATGCCCACACAGCTAGGGCTGAGCCAGACTCAAGTCAGGAGCCAGGAACGCAAGCCAGATCTCACATAGCTATGTGAGTGACTAAGACCTGCATAATTTAGCCATCACCTGCTGCTCCCTAGAACACACATTATCAAGAAGTTGGCATCAGAAATGAAGCTAGGACTGAAACCCAGGCTGTAGGAGATGGTATTCAGACATCCTAAGTGATGTCTTAAGCACTGCCCCAGACACTCACTCCATTACATTTTTCTTTTAATGTTGTATTATAGGCATTTCCCAGCCAATAGCAACTCTTCTTTATTACCTTTTGAAAATGACAACCTACAAATGGAGAACAGGTGAAATCCTGGTAGTGCAATAACAGACATTCCCTCTACTGGAAAAAATCTGTTGAGAAATGTGTACAATTCTGAGACCAAACGTTTCTAGGAAGGAATAAAACTTTAACATATGATCCTATATTTTATTTACTCACTAAAAGTCCTATATTTGAATGAATATTAATAACCCTGGAGATTCTGACCAACCCCAAAATAATTAGATGTCTGCAAACTTATGGACTTTTGAGAAAAGTGAATTCTTTTTTTTCTTCTATCCAAGGATTTTGTTCAATGGGTACTATTTCAGGTTGTAATTTTTTTTTCTTGGATGGTCAAGAAATGCTCAGTTTAACTTTTGTCATTTGCTGGATTTGATTGGAAGCAGAACCTGGAACAGGGATTCTTATACAAGTGATCAATTGCAATCGAGTTCTCAGTAGAGGCATAAAAGGGGATGAGGGAATAGATTAGTGCATGGAAAAGAATTAGGCAAAGATGTGGTTTCAGGAGAAATCTAGCCTAGCCCTGACCCCATGGGATATCTATAGCATAAATTACATCACATAGGATGTCTCACACAGAGGCCTGCAGGCTGGATTATTTGATGCCTGTGCCAGTCATTTGTTTCCTGGGAGTGGACAAACCTCTCTGGTGTCTGAATGAGGTGATCTCTGTCACTCAAGACCATGCCTTTGGAAAAATATACAAATATAATTTGTCAGGGCCAGTGCTGTGGCACTATGGGTTAAGGTGCCACCTGCAAGGCCAGCATCACATATGAGCACCAGTTTATGCCATGGCTGCTCTGCTTCTTATCCAGCTCCTTGCTAATGCGTTGTACATGGGCCGCCCCCTGCACAACCCACGTAGAAGACCTACATGGAGTTCCAAGCTCCTGGCTTCAGCCTGGCTCAGCCACAGCCCCTGCTGGAGAGTGAACCAGCAGATGAAAGCTCTCTCTCTCTCTCTCACTCTCGCTCGCTCTCTCTCTCTCCCCCTCTCTCCTCCTCTCTCCTTCTCTCCCCCTCTTCCTCTCTCCCTTTCTCCCTCTCCCTCCTTACCTCCCTCCTTCCCCCTCCCTCACCCCATAACTCTGGCTTTCAAATAAATACATGAATCTTTAAAATGAAAATAAAAAGCAAGTTGTTAATAGTCGTCACCTGCAGAACGTGGAGGATGGATGTGGATGCATCCATTGCCACGTACATCTTCATTCATCATAAATTGCTGTGACCATTCACTCTGCTCAGTAGTCCATGCCCAATGCACTGTATTATCTACCACATTAAGATACAGTGATGAACCAGATAACAGTTCTGTCCTCTAAACTCATGGCCATCTAAAGGGGGAGACAGACTTAAAATCAACTATCATTCAAAAATGAGAGTATAAGTATTAAGATATCTGTAAGTGTTCTAGTGTTTAGTAACAAACATATGAGAATATATTGTAAATAAAGTACACTTGCTCTTGGATGGAGGAAAAGACGTGCCTAGAGAAGTCCCTTTTGAGCTTAGAATTGTTGAATAAATACACTTCAGCTAAGGAACTGACCTAGGAAAGGTGCCAGGGTAGAAGCATAGGAGCCGGTTGCAGGCAGATGCGTAGTAGTATGTGCAAGGGGTTGGCACTGTGGCGAAGCAGATAAAGCCGCTGCCTGCAGTGGCTAGCTGGCATCCCACGTGGGCGCTGGTTCAAGTCCCGGCTGCTCCACTTCTGATCCAACTCTCTGCTATGGCCTGGGAAAGCAGCAGCAAATAGCCCAAGTCCTTGGGTCCCTCACCCGTGTGGGAGACCTGGAAGAATCTGGCTCCTGGCTTTGGATTGGCACAGCTCCAGCCGTTGCGACCAATTGGGGAGTGAACCAGTGGATAGAAGACCTCTCTTTCTCTCTGCCTCTCCTCTCTCTGTGTAACTCTGACTTTCAAATAAATAAATCTTTAAAAAAAAAAAAACAGTATGTGCAAAAGTCCTGTCCTTGGGTATACGGCACGATTCTGTTAGATAGACACCTAACTTGGGCCCAGTGAGTACAGAGAGTAAAAGGAAGGCTGTGGAGAGCACTTCAGGTTGATGGCCTCAGAATGCTATATAAGAAAATGAGCTCACACCTCAGTGCCTTGTGTCAGTAAGCAGTTACTCTGAGAGTCGCTAATTGAGGACGCAGTCAGCAGGAGGGTTATTCTTGTTGGTTTAGCTTATTCACATCTCTGTGAACCAGCAGCCCAGTGGTTAGTCTTGGCTGGCCTTGGCTGGGAACCCGGGTGAACTTGGCACTGTTCCACTTGTGTCTTCCTTTAGCAACCTTGCCAGGGCAAAACCAAAATCATGCAGGCCCTTTTCAGACACCTGGTGGTTTCCAGCCACTAACTTCCTACTGATCAAGGCCGGTCACCTCACCAAAATTAGGATCAAAACACTCCCTTACGGGAGCTGCTTAACATCCGATGTCAAAAGGGATAGACACAGGAAAGGGTGAAGAATGGGCCACAGATGCCATCAATCTCATAACAGAGAGGTGTGCAGGGGCAGACCATTTTGGACCTTGTAGGCAGTATCACAGTTGCCAAGGACCCACAGTGGCCTGTTATGAAGTCCAGCGCAGAAATCTGCCTCACCTGTTTCCTGAACCCTGCCCTGTGGAACAGCCCATCCCATGGTACCATCATGGCCTTTCCCATGACAAGTTGCCTTTGTGTTCAACATAACCCCATCTTAAGACAGCTGCACATGCTGTGTTCATGATTCACAGTTTCTGTTTCTCTTCCTGTACCTCCAGACTTTGTACTTAATGTGCATTTTGCACTCCTGTGGGAAGTTCAAAATAATTTCTACTCCATGCATTAACTAAGCTGTCAGCTCCTTTGAGACAGTTCCGTATCACAACAGAGAGAGCTCTGTAATAGAAAAAGGATAATTACCATTTGCAAGTACATCACAGGAAGGCGCCAGAAGATTCTGGAGTCATTTTTTTGAGTATCTCAAAATATGTATAAGACCAGAGAGTTGGACCCAAGAGTCTTGACTTCTGGTCCAGGCTCTATTAGTCACTCTGTTCTCTGTTTTATAAGAAAATCCGGGTCCAATTTCTATTTTACCTGGATATAGGAAAATTCACTTGTTCCACATTGCCTTGTGCAAATTTAAGTGATCTGCAGAATCAAGAAATTTTTTTCTGACAGACTGAGTTAGACAGTGAGAGAGAGAGAGACAGAGAGAAAGGTCTTCCTTTTTCCGTTGGTTCACCCCCTAAGTGGCTGCTATGGCCGGCACACTGTGCCGATCGATCCAAAGCCAGGAGCCAGGTGCTTCCTCCTAGTCTCCCATGCGGGTACAGGGCCCAAGCACTTGGGCCATCCTCCACTGCCATCCCGGGCCACAGCAGAGAGCTGGACTGGAAGAGGAGCAACCAGGATAGAATCCGGCACCCCAACCAAGACTAGAACCCAGATTACTGGTGCCACAGGCGAATGATTAGCCTAGTGAGCCATGGCGCCAGCCAAGAAATTGTTTTTCTAACAAATGATGTAGAGACAAGGGAAAAGATTGAATGGGAGTGTGGGGAAGAGGTGGAATCTTCAAAGTGCCTTCCTCCAGTGGGAGAAAAAGGAGGAATCTAATACAGGAGTACTTTACAAAACTCATGGAACAACAGAATTAAAAGATGAGTTTATTTTGTACAAAATTTTTGAGATACATGCATACAAAGTGTCTTCAAAATGAGTATTATTAAAAACAACTATGTATGCATTTCAAAAACTTTTTACTCCAAAATCAACTTTAATTTTCAATTTTCCATGAACTTTTGGTAGTACCCTTATAGGATTTATTAGCAAATAGTAGTAGCAGGGCCTTATGGATCCTAATCTTTTAAAAAAAAAAGATTTATTTGTTTGTTTGAAAGTCGGAGTTACACAGAGAGAAGGAGAGGCAGAGAGAGAGAGAGAGAGAGAGAGAGAGAGAGAGAGGTCTTCCATGCACTGTTTCACTCCCCAGTTGGCTGCAATGGTCAGAGATGCGCTGATCCGAAGCTAGGAGCCAGGAGCTTCCTCTGGGTCTCCCACATAGGTGCAAGGGTGCAACGACTTGGGACATCCTCTACTGCTTTCCCAGGCCACAGCAGAGAACTGAATAGGAAGCAGAGCAGCTGGGACTTGAACCGGTGCCCATATGGAATGCTGGCACTGCAAGCAGTGGCTTTAACCGCTATGCCACATCATCAGCCCTGTGGATCCTAATCTTGTATGCCTAAATATATTAATATGCATGGACTTCAATATTCATGCACCAAATTAACCTAATCTTTTAATTTTGTTTTTCCAAAACTTTTTGAAATGCCCTTGTATTATAAGAAAAAAATCATTTCAAGAGTCAGACTCTAATTTCAGTTGCTCTTCATGGCAAACACAGATGGTGTATGCCCTTAAGACAAGAAACAGAAAACCCAAATAGAAATATAACTTACCTCCGAAAGTATGCCATCCACCAAAATCTGAATCAGTGTGCCCCTGGCATTTTTTTTTTATTGTAAAGGTTGATTTTGTTGAAAGTGTTCCCACAAATTAGTGAATACTATTACAACATTTTAAAAACATTTTTAAAATTATTTATTTATGTAAAAGGCTGAATAGCAGAGAGAGAGTGAGAGAGACAGAGAGAAATGATCTAGCCACTGGTTCACTCCCCAAATGGCCACAATGGCCAGGTCTGGGCCAGCCTGAAGCCAGGAGCCAGGAACTCCATCCTCGTCTTTTCTAGCATGAGCCAAGCCCTTGGGCCATTTCCATGCATTAACAAGGAGCTGGATCAGAACCCAGTCAATACTCAAACTGCTCTCCAGTATGGGATTCTGGCATTGAGAGAAGTAGCTGAACCCTCCATGCTATGATTCTGGCGCCTTTCTTCTGTTTTTGAATGGTTCATATTTTTTTTTTTAAATCTTTGTCTGCATTGTCACTTAACTATTTAACTAATTTACAGATACTGGGGCAGGTGCAGTGGCATACTGGGCTGAGCCTCCGCCTGTGGCACTGGCATCCATATGGGCTCTGGTTTGTGTCCCAGCAGCTCCTCTTCTGATCCAACTCTGATGATGGCCAGGGAAAGTAGCAGAAGGTGGCCCAAGTTCTTGGTTCCCTGTACCCATGTGGGAACCCCAAAGGAAGCTTCTGTCTCCTGGCTTTAGATCAGTTTAGCTCCAGCAGTTGTGACCATTTGGGGAGTGAACCAGCAGATAAAGACCTTTCTCTCTGACTTTCCTTCTCTTTATCTCTACCTCTCAAATAAATAAGTTAGATCTTTAAAAACAAATATTGAACGAATTTACAAATATTTAGTCTTTCTTGATAATAAATGTGGACATGTGGCCTTTATCCTTTAATTTTTTTCATCTAGAGCCCACTAGTTTTGTTGTGCTGTGTTTTTGTTGGTGTTCTACCATAATTTGTTTATAATTCTCTCATTGTTAGTTCTCTTTTGGTTCATAAATTATTTAGGTCTGAATTTTCTAAGGTTTTAAATCTGTGGTCTTATTAGTGATCTTTTAACTCTTGATCTCTCATTTAATTTTGTTATAGTGAAGTGATGTAGTCTATATGGCATTCAAATTTTGAAATTTTTTGACATTTCTTTGTGATGTAGTTACTATAAATGATGCCCTTTTATTTGAAAAGAATGTATAGGTTCAAATTTGAAAATAGTACCATTGAATCAAACATATTAATTCTGCTTTCAAATATCTATCCTTATTAAGTTCTTATTATCTTAGTCTATCCATTTTTAATAGAGTTGTATTGGAAGTTCCCAGTTCAGTTTCAATTTGTCTTTATAAATGTTTATTAGAAAAAATTGTTGCATGTGTTTAAATTAATAATTGTTATTTTCATAAGGAATTACTTCTTGTGTTGTCATTATTTGTCTTGAACACTATTAATGCTTTGGACTTTAATATATTAGAACTCCAGATATTTGGGGTTGCCATTTTACTGGCATATTCTTTTTATTTCTTTCTTTTTAGTATTTCTGTATTTTGTTTTTGTTTGTTCTTTTTAAGAAATATATAGCTCATTTTTTTTTAACAGACAAGGTAAGGCAGTGAGAGAGAGAGGCAGAGAAAGGTCTTCCTTTCTGTTGGTTCACCCCACAAATGGCTGCTACTGCTGGCGCCCTGCGGCCGGCGTGCTGCGCTGATCCGAAGCCAGGAGCCAGTTGCTTCCTCCTGGTCTCCCATGTGGGTGCAGGGCTCAAGCACCTGGGCCATCCTCCACTGCCTTCCCAGGCCACAGCAGAGAGCTGGACTGGAAGAGGAGCAACCAGGACAGATCTGGAACCCCAACCAGGACTAGAACCCGGGGTGCCGGTGCCGCAGGTGGAGGATTAGCCAAGTGAGCTGCGGCACCAGCCAACATATAGCTCACTTTTGAATTATACCCATGCTGAAAATCAAAGTAAATTTAGTTTTCTTATATATGTTGTGATAATTGGTTATTTATATTTCTCTCAACAATCTTATTTTGTATCTTCTTTCTATCATCCTTTTTATCATTTCTCCTTTTCAGCTGATGTATATAATCTATTATTGGGTTGTAAGCTGATGTAATGGGATAAGACTTGTGGGGACTTTGGGTGAAATGAGTAAATGCTGCATTTCAGAGTGTTGTGAATCATTTGGGGTAAGAGAAGACTTAGGTAAGAGAGTACTTCAAAAAGTTCTTGGGAAAATAGATTTAAAAGCTAACAAATATTTGGTGCAAAAATTTCTGAAATCCACCCGTAGTTTTTTTCCACAATACATATTTTTCATTAACATAAGACTTTTTGTGTGCCTGGATTACAACATTGTTTTGCTGCAAAACACACTTATGTTTTAATTCCATTTCCATGAAGTTTTAAAGTACCTATGTGGTACTTCTAGGAGAGCCCCTAAGATTCCCAGCTTGTGGTGTGTGCACCTTGCATAATTTTCTTGTGGGTGTGGGCAGGACTGAATAAGACAGAACAGCACTCAGTGATTGAGTGCATTGTACAACAAAGGGGAGGAATGTTGCAGCTTTAATACAGATCTCTAATTTGTTGAGTTCAGTCATTCCCAGTTGGATCATCTACCCATGGGAGTCCTTCACATGAAACTCTAAAAGAAGCAGTCATTTAGGGAGGCCCATGACAACCACCTGAAAACACCTGATGGAGCTGAAAGCAGTGTCCAACCAATGGCTAGCAGGAGATCTGGGATTCCATTTGTACGACTACAAGAACGTGAGCACTGTCAATAACCAGAGGGAGGCTAGAAATGGATTTTTCCCTGGCTTGACTAAGCCAAGTGGGGATGCAGTTTGCCAACACTTTTAGCCTTGTAAGACCTTGAACCAAAAAGTCCCAGCTATCCTGTGGCCACACTCCCAACCCATAGAAATGATCTGAGATCATAAGTGAAGTTTTGTAAGCAGCTAAAATTGTGATAGTTTGTTCTGCAATAACAGAAAGCAAGTACAGAAGGCCCATATTGGATTCTCTACTTTTTTTTTTTTTCGACAGGCAGAGTTAGACAGTGAGAGAGAGAGAGAGAGAGACACAGAGAGAGACAGAGACAGAGACAGAGAGAAAGGTCTCCCTTTTTCTGTTGGTTCACCCCCCAAATGGCTGCTAAGGCCAAAGTACTGCGCTGATCCGACGTCAGGAGCCAGGTGCTTCCTCCTGGTCTCCCATGCGGGTGCAGAGCCCAAGCACTTGGGCCATCCTCCACTGCACTCCCAGGCCACAGCAGAGAGCTGGACTGGAAGAGGAGCAACCAGGACAGAATCTGGCGCCCTAACCAGGACTAGAACCTGGTGTGCTGGGTCTGGACTCTTTTTTGTTTTGTTTTGTTTTGTTTTGTTTTGACAGGCAGAGTGGACAGTGAGAGAGAGAGAGACAGAGAGAAAGGTCTTCCTTTTGCCGTTGGTTCACCCTCCAATGGCCGCCGCGGATGGTGCGCTGCGGCCAGCGCACCGTGCTCATCCAATGGCAGGAGCCAGGTGCCAGGTGCTTTTCCTGGTCTCCCATGGGGTGCAGGGCCCAAGCACCTGGGCCATCCTCCACTGCACTCCCGGGCCACAGCAGAGGGCTGGCCTGGAAGAGGGGCAACCGGGACAAAATCCGGCGCCCCGACCAGGACTAGAACCCGGTGTGCTGGTACCGCAAGGCGGAGGATTAGCCTGTTGAGCCACGGCGCCGGCTGTGGACTCTACTTTTAATAACAACTCTTAACTTATGTTCACATTCCTTTGTAACTGTAACTGCTTTATAAAATTTAATGTTTTTAATCATTTCTATCCTCCTCCTTATCACAGTTTAATTAACCATATTGCTCCCTTCACCCATCTTATTACTTTGGGTAAATGCAGTATTATTTAACAACACCCAAAATAGTCAATACATAATTAAATTAGCTGTCATATTTCATCAGTTCCTTACCTTGTCTTTATTTCTTTTCTCCTAAGACTATGCATCATAATCTATTATGTTAATGGATTCTGTTTCTTGTTTTTTTGTCTTTATCCTAAACATTTCTTTTAATGTAATTCTCATTCTCCTCTGTAAAATAAATTTCTTCAGGGAAGAATCTTGCCCCCAAAATAAGTACTTTTAGTTTTGTTTGTCTGCTTTTCATGTTTCTTCTGCTCTCTACCCCTCTTCTTTGTTCTCTCTTTCAGCAACTGGGCCCTGAGTCCTTATAATGTCACTTGGGTGTTCCTGCTCCACTGGAGTGTCAGAGTATAAGTCACTTTGTGTTTATCACAGAAATACTAAGTTCTATGTCTAGTGGCACAAAGTGGGGAATAGAAACTGTGTATCATGAACTCAGCTCTTCCAGGTGTCCTAAGATTGGGGTTATGTGGAATGCACTTGCAGCCTACAGTTGGAAAAATGATGCTGTTAAGGGGATGGAACTTTGTTTTTCACTCAACTCCCCACCCCCATTTTCTAGTATTGACCTTGGCTCAGACTGCCTCTCTTCTGTACACCTCCTTTTGGTCTTTATTAACGCATGGACTCTTGGTAGTGGAGTGTAACAAGTTTGCTATGTGAACTCCTTCGATTACTTTGTATCTCTGTTCCACTTTTGATTTAGAATGCACTAACCTTATTTTTGAGCCTCAGTATCTCTTAATCATTTTTTCTTTTCATATTCTACCTGTTCTTGTCATTTACTTAAATCAGAAAACGTCTATTGGTACTTAAAGGGGCCGCCATCTTTGCTAGAAGTCTTCTGTACATCTCACATGCATCTCACATCTCACAAGTGGAGCACAGGGAGGGGAAGATCACTGGGCTCCGGAGGAGGAGGAAGTGTTGGCTGAGAGCTCAGAATGCTGTGGAGACTCTTACTAAGTTAGAAGGTGAGGCTTTCCACTCCAGGAGAGAGCAGGGCCAGGAACAGGAGAGCTGACAGTCAGGAATAATCACTTTGAAACATTTGATATTATATGATAAAGAATCCTTTTTTAAAAGTTTTATTTATTTTTTTTGAAAGGCAGAGGTAAGGAGAGAGAGAGAGAGAGAAAGAGAGAGAGAAAGAGGGGACAGGAGAGAGAGAGAGAGAGAGAGAGAGAGAGAGAGATCTTCTATCTGCTGGTTCACTCCCCAGGTGGCTGCAACCACTGGAGTTGGGGCAATCGGAATCCAGGAGCCAGGAACCTCTTCAAGGTCTCCTACATAGGTGCAGGAGCCCAAACATTTGGGCCATCTTTTGTTGCTTTTCCAGGCACATTAGCAAGAGCTGGATTGGAAGTGGAACAGCTGGAACTTGAACTGGCACCCATATGGGATGTCGGTACTGCAGGCAGTGATTTTACCAACTAGGCCACAGCACAGACCCTTGTAAATGATTGTGAGAGAATTTTTAACCTAATTAGTAAACTAAACAACAAAATATAGAAATTATGATCCAGGAAAGTTATTTTTCAACTATTTCTTCTTCTCTCTAAAGCTTCAAGCAAGTAGAAGTGATTTGGTGGGGTTGTGGTATTGTTGCCAGATGAGACACTGTTGTAGAAACAACTGTTTTTAAAGAAGACTACAGTGACACATTTCTGTCTACTCTTGGTTTCCTATACTGCCAGACGGTAATAGCCAAAGTGGGGATGACTGTGTACCCAGGTGTCCCGTTCAGCAGAAGGGTCTCAGTTTACATCTGTTGTGTGATTGTTAATAGCATCCTCTATCACTCCCAAAAGGTATCTGGGTTCATCCTAATAATACCTAATTATTCAAGCTTATGTTCTAGATCTGTGCCCAACATCATACATGCTTAATCTTATTCTCACATCTACCCTAAGAGGCAAATTGTGTTATTGTCCCCATCATTCAATTTAGTATTTCAGTTGTTGAATATTTATTAAGTGGCTGCCATGTACAAGTAATGTATTAAATGTTGAAGATGAAATTATCAGCTCAGTAGATAACAGTTTTACTCTTATGTGCCTTGGCGTTGAGTAGTAATAAAGTAACAGATTTAGAGAAGCTGTTATTTGATTTACATCACAGCATGTGAGAAAACCCAGGATTTTACCCTAATTCTGACATGAAAGCCCAAGTTTTAACCACTGACTCTTTGTATTTTTAGTAATAACAAACATATTTTTAAAAGATTTTTTTAAAGGAAGAAAGAGAAAGAAGGTGAAAGAAAGATCTTTCATTCACTAGTTCACTCCCTAAATGCCTTCAGTAGTGAGGGCGAGAGCAGGCAGAAGCCAGGAACCAGCAGTTCCATCCAGGTCTCCCACCTGAATAACAGGGACCCAAGCACATGGACTCATGTGCTGTCCCCCAGCAGCACCATCAGGGAGATGAACTGGAAGCACAGCGTAGTCAGGCACTCCAATGTAGGATGCGATTGTCCCAGGCAGCAACTTAGCCCAGTGCATCACAATGCCCACCATTATAAATATTTTCATCTGCATTTTACTGAGTGATCCAGTTGCTCAGTAATTAAATATCAATATTAAAAATATCAAATTAAATATCAATATTAAAATATTAAATCAATATTAAAAATATCAACATGAATCAAATTTTGATTGCAGGTTAAAATACCTCACACAGCAATGTGTTAAATGAAAATATTTGCTGGCAGATTCTTTATTTCAGCATATGTTGCCATTTAACTTACTCACCATACCATGAAGGTTTATAGTAAAGTGGTCTGCATTAGAGTGACTGCCTCTGCTATGATGACCACCAAAGGCATAGAGATCTTTGTGTGGAACTATTATCATCATTGATTGTTTTTTCTTCTTTAAAAACAGGTGCATCTGGTTTTCCATGGCACAGAATGTGAAAAGTTAGCTCTTATGTATCTTCCATTTTACAGAATTGCCCTTCAGAGATGATAACATTAACAGTATTCGAATATTCATCAATAACTTTTAAAGTTATTGATTGGAAGACATTGAACACTCAAACCATCAAAAAGAAAAGTAAAGGCTGCCCTTTGATAGAGGAAAGTGGTTAGTAGTTATTAACTTTTCCAATCAGAAGAGTGATGATCCTGGAGGTGTTCACTTCATTATCTGGGGTGACTTCCTAAGGGAAGTCTGAACCAGAAAAATGGACAGGTCAACGAGACTACTATTCTAGATGAACGAGCAATGGCGTTTCATTTAATAACCTCATTACAGCATTTAAAAATGCTTTTCCAAGTAGATAATTGGGTTCAATTCATCTCAAAGAAAGTGATTCTATGGTATGTATTTATATTTGTTAAACATGATTTTTGCTGTTATTTTGTTGTATTATTCCATCAGTTCACTAAAATGAATAAATCACTGGAAATGTTTGTTCAAGCTTGAAAGTAGTGATAAAAAAGTAAACGTTATTTCATTTTAATTATTTATTACAGCTTTAGACAAAACCACAAGCCTAAAGAGCAAATACAAAATCGTAGTCGGCATTTGCTGAGGTTAGGTTTTAGGATTTTAGGGTTCACAGAAGGAAAGGAGTGGCTAGTTAAAGCAGAGAAGACTTTATTTTAAGGGGGACAGAATTGGGGGATTGGGGTAGAGAGAGTGGGGTTGAGCCTGCCTGGACAGAGAGCAGGGAGTTGAAACTAGCCTTCATTCTGTGAGTGCACCAGGCAGAGTACCTTCTTATGCTGCTTGCTGGAGGAAGTGCAGAGCCCCACAAGGACCCTGATAAGGTGGGGGGAGCATTGTCTTGGCAGTTTGGAAGGTCCCCTGATGTGGGGCTTTCCTGAGCAATCAACATTCCACTAGCCATTACATCATCTACCTGTGCCCAGTTTTATCAGGCCCAATCTTCTCACAGCCATAGGCATGAGGAGAATATACAAGCCACTGAAGCACTAAAATATGTCTAAAGGGACAGTGATGAATATCCAAAATTGGGATTTTATGAGACCTATAGGTAAGCCAATTTTCCTGGCCTTATTAGTGTTTTTAATATAATAATTTTTTTTTTTGACAGGCAGAGTGGACAGTGAGAGAGAGAGACAGAGAGAAAGGTCTTCCTTTGCCGTTGGTTCACCCTCCAATGGCTGCCGCGGTCGGCGCGCTGCGGCCAGCGCACCGCGCTCATCCGATGGCAGGAGCCAAGTGCTAGGTGCTTCTCCTGGTCTCCCATGGGGTGCAGGGCCCAAGCACTTGGGCCATCCTCCACTGCACTCCTGGGCCACAGCAGAGGGCTGGCCTGGAAGAGGGGCAACCGGGACAGAATCCGTTGCCCTGACCGGGACTAGAACCTGGTGTGCCGGCGCCGCAAGGCGGAGGATTAGCCTGTTGAGCCACGGCGCCGGCCTTAATATAATAATTTCATAAATCACTGTATGCTTTTTATTTTTTCAAATTTCAACTGGTAAACTAATTGTATTTCTACAGAATGAGGAATACAAAATACAATGTCTAATGCAACAACAGTGAATTGCGTTGCTAAGGACAGAGAGGGGAGCAAAACTGCAGTGTCATGCAGAGCTGTAGCTTCATGACAGGCAGCTGAGTGAGTGACGGACAAGGGCTTTCAGAAAGTTCATGGAAAACTTGTGATATAGAAAACTATGCATAGATTTCAAAAAATTTAATTCCACTTTCAATGAAACTGTACCTTAGAAGTAAGTCCATAGGAATGTATGCATAACTATAGAACTTTACAGTTACAAACTTCCTCCTCCCTTTCTTATTCCCCCTCTTACTCTTTACTGAGATCTATTTTCAATCGACTTTATATACATATAATTAACTCTATGTTAAGTAAAGAGTTCAACAAATAGTATGAAGAAGAGAAAAAAACTAAAAACTGTTCCTCGACAGTCAAGACCAGGGCTGTTCAAGTCATTGTGTCTCAAAGTGTCAATTTCACTTCTACAGCTTTTGTTTTAGATGCTCTACTAGGTCTCAGATCAGGGAAAACATATAGTATTTGTCCCTTTGGGACTGGCTTATTTCACTAAGAATGAAGTTTTTCAGATTGATCCATTTTGTTGCAAAGGACCAGATTTCATTTTTTTTAACCACTGTGTAGTATTCCATAGTGTGCATATCCCATGATTTCTTTATCTAGTCTTCAGTTAATGACCATTTATGTCGATTCTCTGTCTTAGCTATTGTGAATTGAGCTGCAATAGACATGGAGGTGCAGATAGCTCTTTTGTTTACTGATTTCATTTCCCTTGAGTAAGTTCCCAGGAGTGGGATGGCTGGGTCATATAGTAAGTCTATATTCAGATTTTTGAGGTATCTCAAAACTGTCTTCCATAATGGCTTTTCCAGTTTATGTTCCCACCAATAGTGGATTAAAGTACCTTTTTCCCCACATCCTCGCCAGCATTTGTTGTTTGTTGTTTTCTATCTGAAAGCCGTTCTAACTGGAGTGAAGTGAAACCTCATTGCGATTTTGATTTGCATTTCCCTCACAACTAGTGATCCTGAACATTTTTTCATGTGTCTGTTGGCCATTTTGATTTACCCTTTAGAAAAATGTCTGTTTAAGTCCTTGGCCCATCTCTTAACTGGGTGGTTTGGTTTGTTGTTCGGAGTTTCTTGATCTCTTTTAGATTCTGATTATTAATCTTTTTCAATTGTGTAGTTTGAAAATAATGTCTCCAATTCTGTTGGTTGCCTCTTCACTTTCCTGTTTCTTTTGCCTTATAGAAACTTCTCAATTTGAAGTAATCCCATTTGTTAATTTTGGCTTTGACTGCCTATGCCTCTGGGGTCTTTTCTAGGAATTCTTTGCCTGTGCCAACGTCTTGCAGGGTTTCCGCAGTGTTCTCAATTAATTTGATGATGTAGAGTCATAGATTTAGATCTTTAATCCACATTGAGTGGATTTCCATGTAAGATATAAGGTAGGGGTGTTGCTTCATACTTTTGCATGTGGAAATCCAGGTTTCCCAGCACCATTTGTTGAAGAGACTGGTTTTAGCTCATTGGTCAAATATAAGTTGGCTGTAGATGTTTGAATTGATTTCTGGTGTTTTTAGTCTATTCCATTGTTCTATCCATTTATTTTTGTACCAGTACCAGGCTGTTTTGATTATAAATGCTTTGTAGTATGTCTTGAAATCTGGTATTGTGATGCATGTGATTTTGTTTTTGTTGTATAAGATTGCTTTAGCTATACAGGATCTCTTGTGCTTCCAAATGAATTTCAGAATCATTTTTTCTAGATCTAAGAAGAATGTCTTTGGTATTTTGATTGATATTTCATTGAATCTGTAAGTTGCTTTAGGAAGAGTGAACATTTTGATAATATTGATTCTTCCAATCCATGAACATGGAAGATTTTTTCATTTTTTTGTATATTCTATTTCTTTCTTTAATGTTTTGTAATTTTCATTATAGAGATCTTGGACATCCTTGGTTAAGTTTATTCCAAGGTATTTGATTGTTTTTGTAGCTATTGTGAATGGGATTGATCTTAGAAGTTCTTTCTCAGCCGTGGAATTGTCTGTGTATACAAAGTCTGTTGATTTTTGTGTGTTGACTTTGTATCTTGCTACTTTATCAAACTCTTCTCTAAGTTCCAATAGTCTATTAGTGGTGTCTTTTGGATCCCCTCTATATAGAATCATATCATCTGCAATTAGGGATAGTTTGACTTCTTCCTTCCCAATTTGTATCCCTTTGATTTCTTTTTCTTGCCTAATGGTTCTGGCTAAATCTTCCAGGACATTATTGAATAGCAATGGTGAGATTGGGCATCCCATTCAATAGGATGCTGGCCGTGGGTTTTTCATAAATTGCTTTGATTGTGTTGAGGAATGTTCCTTCTATACCCAAATTGCTTAGAGTTTTCATCATGAAAGGGTGTTGTATTTTATTAAATGCTTTCTCTGCATCTATTGAGATAATCATATGGTTGTTCTTCTGCAGTTTGTTAATGTGGTGTATTACATTGATTGATTTGCAAATGCATACCAAGGATAAATCCCACTTGATCTGCGTGGATGATCTTTCTGATGTGTTGTTGCATTTTATTGGCCAAAATTTTATTGAGGATTTTTGCATCTATGTTCATCAGGGATATTGGTCTATAATTCTCTTTCAATGCTTCATCTTTTTCCGGCTTAGGGATTAAGGTGATGCTGGCTTCATAGAAAGAATTTGGGAGGAATTACCTCCCTTTCAATTGTTTTGAATAATTTGAGAAGAATTGGAGTTATTTCTTCTTAAATGTCTGGTAGAATTCGGCAGTGAAGCCTTCTGGTCCTGGGCTTTAGTGTGTTGGGAGGGTCTTTATTACTGATTAAATTTCTGTCTCAGTTATTGGTCTGTTTAGGTTTTCTGTGTCTTCCTGGTTCAACTTAGGTAGGTTGTATGTATCCAGGAACCTATCCATTTCTTCTAGGTTTCCCAGTTTGTTGCATGTAGCTCTTTGTAGTAATTTCTGATGATTCTTTTTGCTTATGTGGTGTCTATTGTTGCATTTCCTTTTTCATCTCTAATTTTATTGATTTGGGTCTTCTCTCTCCTTTTTTTGGTTAGCTGGGTCAGTGGTGTGTCAAATTTTTTTTATTTGTTCAAAAAAACCAGTTCTTCATTTTGCTGATCTTTCGTAATTTTTTTTTTGATTCAATTCTGTTGATTTCTTCTCTGATTTTAATTATTTATCTCCTCCTACTCGATTTGGGTCTGGTTTGCTGCAGTTTTTCTAGATCCTTGAGATGCATTGATAGCTCCTTTGTTTGGAGCCTTTTTTCTTGATGCGGGCACCAAGTGCTGTAAGCTTTCGTCTCAACACTGCTTTTGCTGTAACCCACAAATTTTGATATGTTATAGTTTCTTTTTTTTTTAAAGATTTTATTTTTTTTATTATTTTTTTTTGCTTTTATTTAAAGAATATAAATTTCCAAAGTATAGCTTATGGATTCCAATGGCTCCCCCCCTCACAACTTCCCTCCCTCCCGCTACCCTCCCCTCTCCCGCTCCCTCTCCCATTCTGTTCACATCAAGATTCATTTTCAATTCTCTTTATACACAGAAGATCAGTTTAGAACATATTATGTAAAGATTTCAACAGTTTGCCCTCACATAGAGACACAAACTGAAATTATTGTTGGAGTACTAGTTATAGTATTAATTCACAATGTACAGTACATTAAAGACAGAGATCCTACATGATTTTTTTTAAAGAATTGATTAATTATCTATGCAATTTCCAATTTAACACCAAGATTTTTTAATCATTTGCAGTTATCTTTATACACAGAAGATCGATTTAATATTATAGTATGTAAAGATTTCATCAGTTTGCACCCACACAGAAACACAAAGTGAAAAAATACTGTTTCATTACTAGTAATATAGTTTCATCTTCATTTGTTTCCAGACTTTTTTTTATTTTTCATATAATTTCTTGTATGACCCACTGTTCATTCAGAAACATGTTGTTTATTCTTCATGTATTTGCATATGATACTGAGATTCTTGAGTTGTTGATTTCCAGCTTCACTGTATTGTGGTCTGAGAAGATGCATGGTATGATTCTGGTTTTTTGAATTTGCTGAGACTCACTTTATGGCCTAGCTTATGGTTAATCCTAGAGAAAGTTCCATGCACTGGAGAAAAATATGTGTGCTCTATGGCTGTAGAGTGGAAGGTTCTGTAGCTATCTGTTAGGTCTATTTGGTGTTTGGTGTTGATTAACTCTGTTGTTTCCTTGTTGATTTTCTGTCTGTTTGATCTGTCCATTGTTGAAAATGGGGTATTGAAGTCCCCTGTAACTATTGGATTTGCGTCTATATCTCCTTTTAAATCCCTTAACAGTTCTTTTAAATAGCAAGATACCCTGTAATTGGGTGGTTATACACTTATAATAGTCACATCTTCCTGTTGAATTGATTCTTTAATCATTATATAGTGTCCTTCTTTGTCTCTTTTAATAGTTTTTGTGTTAAAGCCTCTTTTGTCTGGTATTAGGATGGCCACATCAGCTCTTTTTAGGTTTCTGTTAGCATGGAATATCTTTTTCCATCCTTTCACTTTGTCTGCATGTATCTTTGTTGGCAAGATGTGTTTCTTGTAGGCAGCAAATAGAAGGGTTTTCTTTTTTAATCCATTCAGCCAGCTTGTGTGTTTAACTGAGGAGTTGAGACCATTTACATTCAGTGTGACTGTTGTTATATACTGTCTTTGCCCTGCCATGTTTCCTTAAATAGTCTAAGGTTCCTTAAAAACAAACAAACAAACAAACAAAACCAAGAAGACCTAACTTCAAGATATTATCTGTAGAGGAGACAAATGAAGTCAGGAATCTTGTGATCTGCACACCTAATGTGTCAAGGAGACTAAATCGGCATTTTGAAGAACTAAATTAATGGTCACTGTAGATTGAATGTTTGTATCCCTCCAGCTGGATCTAAGGCACCACTTTTTCTACTTAGTGAGTTAATTTTTGTTTGAGGTTGTTTTACATTAATAATCAAGGCAAAGCTTATGGAGGGAGATGGAAAAACTTGATGTAGCATGTACTTGAAAGCCATTGCATTAGAGCTTAGTTTCAGTACTATGTGGCAATTACAAAATTCTGCTTTTCTACATTGCTGTTGCGGAAACAGATGCTTAAATGAACTTTAAGAATGAAAGATGAGATTTAAAAGTCACATTTCTGGCTGGTGCCACGGCTCAATAGGCTAATCCTGCACTTTGCGGCACTGGCACACCGGGTTCTAGTCCCGGTCGGGGCCCCGGATTCTGTCCCGGTTGCCCCTCTTCCAGGCCAGCCCTCTGCTGTGGCCCAGGAGTGCAGTGGAGGATGGCCCAAGTGCTTGGGCCCTGCACCCCATGGGAGACCAGGAGAAGCATCTGGCTCCTGCCATCGGATCAGCACAGTGTGCCGGTCGCGGCGGCCATTGGAGGGTGAACCAACAGCAAAGGAAGACCTTTCTCTCTGTCTCTCTCTCTCACTATCCACTGTACCTGTCAAAAAAATTTAAAAAATTGAAAATTAAAATAAACAAAATTAAAAAAAAAATAAAAGTCACATTTCTTCATTACCCTGATGATACCTGTAAAGACTATCTCCAACATTTCAGACACATTGCTCAAGTGGCAGCTTTGAGTGATTTATTTAGATTCTTGAATGCAAGCACCCATCCCTTCAAGGAAAAATTAGTATGGATTTTTCTCTAGTTTTAGATAAGATATCGGGATTTCTTAAGAACAACCAGATTACAGAGCAAACACCTCAGTCTTTGCAAGTTGAATTTTTTTCAGATATTTGGTGTGTTCCCCCCTACTCATCTATGAAGTAAATTACTGACCTGTCATTGGACATGATTAAACACCAGTCCAAAAACTGTAACAACAAAAGGAAAACTTGCTAGAGCTGAAGACAGCTAGAGCTGAAGTCAACCAGAGCTGATTAGGATTCTGTTCACTGTGATGCTTCAAGTTCTAGTATTTGAGTGTGGTGTGTGGTATGATTATTATCTCCAGCCTCAGGTAATGAGATGGCATTATCCGACAGCTAATGTTACAGATACAAGTGACCATATATACCTTACTTATCTTATGACATTAGCTGATGTTATTAGCACAGTACAAAACCATCTCCTATTGACATATATTTAAGAGTATTAAATAGTAAAGGCTGTAAAATTCTTATTATGTTTTAATTTACTATGTGTGCATTGTACGTGTCTGAAAAATTTGATCTGCAGTTGCTATAATCTGAGAAACACTCGTCTAAGTTTTATGGGATAAAAGGAATCTGAGTCTGTCCAGTGGAAAACAGACAAAAATAAAACTGAAGTAGTATCAAGTTAGTGTAAATCAGCAGGACATCTAGAGAAACACCTAATGTATCAGATGAAACTAGCATTTTAAAGAACTAAGTTAATGGTCAGATTGAATGTTTGAATCCCTCTAAGGTTTATGATGATGAAACCTAGATCCCCAAAATGGTAGTATTTGGGGGGCTTTGAGAAATGATTTGGTCCAAGGGTGGAACCTGTAAGAAAAAGATTTGTGCCCTCATTAGGGGATGAGAAGCCTACATCACTCACTGGCTCATTCTCTCTCTGTGTGTATGTCTCTCCACCACATGAGAATACAATGAGAAATGACCCTCTGTAAAGCTGGAAGAAGGTCTGAGGAAAGAACCTACCATATTGGCACCCTGAGAGCAGGCTTGCAGCCTCTAAAACTGTAGGAAATAAGTATTTGCTGTTCATGCCACCTAGTATGTGGTATTCTGTTACAGCATTGTCATCCCATCAACAGTTTTTGAAGATTGTTGACCACTACCTTCAGGAAGACCAAACTTTTATTTCATCAACCATATATATATGTATGTATGTATATTTTTTTCATTATGTTTGGTGAGGTTATGCTATGGTAACCACACATCAAAACTCTCTACTACTAATATCTTTGATTTCTTCCTTAGGATCATTATTTGCTTTCAGGAATTTGGTGGATTTCATTCAAATCAGGATCTGGAGTTCTACTGTGTTCTTTGTGGCAATGTTGTGCTTCCTTTTTTCTTTATGTTTCCTGTGTTCCTACATTGATGTCTGCATAGCTAGTTTAGCAGTTCCTTCTTCTATATGGAGTAGCTTTTGTTGGAAAAAGCTTTAAAAATGATTTATTTATTTGCTTTGAAATTCAGAGTTACAAGAAGACATTTTTCTTTAGATAGTAGGTAGGGTGTCAGTAGGATAGTTGCATTGGCTTTGGTCTTTGGTCTAGGTGAGTCTGTAAGTGTATCCTCTGTGTGATTCCTTCAGCTGTAATTAAGATCAGCAGTGACTATCAGTGCTACGATCGTCTAATCTGCAGCAGTTCATGAAGGTAGTGGCATGACTTTATAGTGAATGTGGGCTTCCAAAGGTGTATTTCCCCATACCCCGCAGAGCTGAGTGCCAGTCACACTGGTGTTCGTGATGGCAGTGGTCAGGATCCTGTTGCTCTGCACACAGATAAGGCCCTCCCCAGGAGACTGTGTTTGATTCCAAGGCTTGTGACTTCAATAGTTGTGGCTCAGAGGGACCTTCCCTAGATCTCAGAAGATGGGTGGCACTAGGGTTTATGGAATCAACAGCCAAGTCTTAGCACTGAGGCGTGTGGAGGTGACCTTGTCCAGATCCGATGAGAAGAACAGGGGTTCCGCTGGGGAATTTGCACTGGCAGGTGCAGGTATCTAGGGGTAGAATTCAGATAGGTCCTTCTCCAAGTCCTACAGGGTGACTGCAGATTATGCTGGAGTTTATGCAATAGGAAGGCTTAGAGTAGCGAATTGCAGATAGGATTTTCCTCAGACCCCACCAGTGAAGGCAGATGTTGCTCCAGGGATTGTAGCCCCCACAGCTACAGTCCTAGACCTGAAGAACACAGAAGGAACTACCCCCAGTTCTGAGAGGGCATTTGCACTCGTAAACACAAGTATGTGAGATTCCATTTACATCACATCTTTGCCAGCACCTGCTATTGTTAGTCCTTTTAATCTAACCTTTCTAATAGACAGAATTGTTGAGGCCTTACTTTACATGGACCTTATGAATAATGATGTTTATTGTTGTTTCATGTACTCACTTGCCTTAATGTATATCTTCTGGCTAAGTGTCTAAATCTTTTAGCCGTTTTTAAAAATTATCTTTTTCCTGTAATTAATATATTGTGTTTGTCCTTTCTTAGATGAAGATACTTTTATTAGGTAATTTTATTGTACCAACTTTGTGGCTTTCTTTTCATTTTTGTATCACTGTTCTCTTTTTTTAAGATTTATTTAGCCGGCGCCGTGGCTCAACAGGCTAATCCTCCGCCTTGCGGCGCCGGAACACCGGGTTCTAGTCCCGGTCGGGGCCCCGGATTCTGTCCCGGTTGCCCCTCTTCCAGGCCAGCCCTCTGCTGTGGCCCAGGAGTGCAGTGGAGGATGGCCCAAGTGCTTGGGCCCTGCACCCCATGGGAGACCAGGGAAAAGCACCTAGCACCTGGCTCCTGCCATCGGATGAGCGCGGTGCGCCGGCCACAGCGCGCCATCTGCGGCAGCCATTGGAGGGTGAACCAACGGCAAAGGAAGACCTTTCTCTCTGTCTCTCTCTCTCACTGTCCACTCTGCCTGTCACAAAAAAAAAAAAAAAAAAAAAGATTTATTTATTTAGGGGCTGGCACTGTGGCATAGCAGGTAAATCTACTGCAGGAAGTGCTGGTATCCCACATGGTTGCTGATTGGATTCCCAGCTGCTCCACTTCCAATCTAGGTCCCTGCTAATGTGCCTGGGAAAGCAGGAGATAATGGCCCAAGTGCTTGGACCCCTGCACTCATATGGGAGAATTGGAAGGAGCTCCTGGCTCCTGGCTTTGGACTGACACAGCTCTGGTTGTTGTGTCCATTTGGGGACTGAACCAGAGGATGGACGACCTCTCTCTCTTGTCACTCAGTCTCTGTGTAAATATTTTTATTTATTTGAAAGCACAGAGCCAGACCAAAACCAGGAGCCTGAAGCTTCATCCAGGTCTCCCACATGGGTGACTCAGGACCAAGCACGTAGGCCATTTTCTGCTGTTTTCCCTGGCTATTATCTGGAAGCTGGATCAGTGTAACACCAGCGCTCATATCAGATACCGGCAGTGCAACCAGTGGTTTTACCAGGAATACAATACCAGTTCCAACACTGTTCTTTAACATTTTAATTTTGATGATTTCCACTTTATAAATTTTTTTTAATTTTTTTTTATATGCTACAGAATCTTGCCAAAACCAAAATTACAAAAAGTTTCTTTTGTTTTCTTTTAGAATGTTGTCATTTATTCTTGTAGCATGTTTGCATGTTCCTAAGAGTTTCTATAAAGACCATTTTGTCGGCTCAACAGGCTAATCCTCCGCCTTGCAGCGCCAGCACACCAGGTTCTAGTCCTGGTCGGGGCGCCGGATTCTGTCCCAGTTGCCCCTCTTCCAGGCCAGCTCTCTGCTGTGGCCCGGGAGTGCAGTGGAGGATGGCCCAAGTGCTTGGGCCCTACACCCCATGGGAGACCAGGAAAAGCACCTGGCACCTGGCTCCTGCCATCGGATGAGTGCAGTGCGCCGGCCGCAGCGCGCCAGCCGCAGCAGCCATTGAAGGGTGAACCAACGGCAAAAGGAAGACCTTTCTCTCTGTTTCTCTCTCTCACTGTCCACTCTGCCTGTCAAAAAAAAAAAAAAACATTTTGTCCACTTGCAAGGAATTGACTTTTTCCTCTACAATTGGTATCCTTTTGTTTCATTTTGTTGCCTTATTGTATTAGCAACAGTGCAGTGTTAGGCTCTATGGTAAGAGTGAACACTGCTAAAATTTCCCAGTCTTACGGGAGACACATTTTGTACAATTAACTAGGTTATTTTGTAATACCGCTTATCAAAGTGAGGAAGTTCCTTTTTCTTCCTTTTTTTTTTTTACAGGCGGAGTTAGACAGTGAGAGAGAGAGGGAGAGAGAAAGGTCTTCCTTCGGTTGGTTCACCCCTCAAATGGCCGCTACGGCCAGCGCCCCGTGCCGATCCAAAGCCAGGAGCCAGGTACTTCCTCCTGGTCTCCCATGCGAGTGCAGGGCCCAAGCACTTGGGCCATTCTCCACTGCCTTCCTAGGCCACAGCAGAGAGCTGGACTGGAAGAGGAGCAACCTGGACAGAATCTGGAGCCCTAACCAGGACTAGAACCCTGGGGTGCTGGCGCTGTAGATGGAGGATTAGCATAGTGAGCTGCGACACCGACACCGGCCGGAAGCTCCTTTTTCACTGCTTCAAATTTACTGAGGATTTTTTTTGTGTGTAGATCTTATGTCCAGATATGGAATGCTGTCTAATGCTTCCTCTGCATCTGTTGAGATTACTATATGGTTTTTCCATTTTAGTCTATTAATGTGACTTTTGAATGTTAAGTTAACCCTGACTCCTATGATAAATCCCACTGGCCTTTATATATTGTCTTCCATATAAACTTCTGGATTCCATTCACTGATGTTTTGTTAATGGATTTTGCATCTGTGCTAATGAAGAATGTTGGTTTGTAATTATCTCTTCTTTAATGGTTTTGGGTTTGGTATCAAGGGAATCATGATATAATAAAATGAGTTTCTCTCTTATATCCTGGCAGAGTTTATGTGGAGTTGTTTATGGTTTTGTTTTTCAAATGGTAGAATATAACTGCTAGTTAAGACTGTCACTTTTGGGAAGGTTTTAAACTACAAATTTAAGTTATTGAATTTATTTTTTCTTTGAAATTGGAAACAGAATTGCTGTTTTTATAATACTGAAGGAAGCAAAGTGAATAATTTCCTGAGCAAAGAAGTCCTTGCTTTGTTTCTTAAAAGCATTCAGGAGCTTCATTTGAATATCAATAGATAATAGGACTTTACTCCCCACTTTATACCTTTCATCCTCTAAAACTGTAAAGACTCATTTTTATTTCTAGGAATGCTATTTTAAAACACTGTTCATATGTGAGTGATTCTTTCTGAAACTGTGTAGGTTAGCTATTACCAAAATGTGAGTCTCAGTTTTCATTTATTTGTAATACAGTTCAATTTTTTCTCAGCTAATTTAGGAAACTTGTCCCTTTTAATTGGAACAGAGTGTGACTGTAGGGTTGAAGACTTCTTTAACTTTCTATATTGAGTCTTGCTAAATACTTCTGGGTGTTATATTTTTTTTAAAAAAAAATTATTTTATTATTTGAAAGGCAGAGTTACAGAGAGGTAGGACAGAGACAGGTCTTCCAACTGGTGGTTCACTCCCCAAATGGCTGCAGTGGTTGGAGCTGAGCCAATCCAAAGCCAGGAGCTAGGAGCTTCTTTCCTGTCTCCCACTTAGGTGCAGGGGCACAAGGACTTGGGCCATCCTCTACTCTTTCCAAAGCACATTAGCAAGGAGCTGGATTGGAAGTGGAACAGCTGGGACTTGAACAGGCACCCATATGGGATGCTAGTGCTGTAGGCCAGAGCTTTAACCCACTGTACCACAGTGCCAGCCCCCTGGCTGTTATCTTCAGTACTGTTGTATCACAGTCATTCCATTCTCTCTGGAGGAGTAAGATCTGGGCTTTTCATCTTGTGTTTTACACTATGGAGAGAAGGCTTTTTACTACACTGTCCCTGAAAAACAAACTGAATCTTTGTGCTTAGACCTTTACTCATTCCTAATGAAGCTGTTGCTACCATTCTTCATCAGACAAGCTTAATATTTCCTTCTTTTTTTTTAATTAACAACTTTTTTTTTTAACAATACCTCTTCAGTAAGAATATCAAAGCAGTTTGTCATTAAATTTTTCAACTTGATCTCTTCATAAAATTTATCTGTATATTTGTTCCTTCCTCGTTTAGTGAAAATATTTATTACTCTCTAGTAAGTAGGCTTTTTGAATATGATTAACAGTGAACTCTGTAGTAATTCTAATATAAATGTCTTTCCTGTATCTATCTAAAAAATGTCAACTCCATAAACAGCAAGTAAATGATGTAGTAGATCTGTTAATTAGCTTGATTTAGTCATTCTACAGTGTATTTCAAAACATCAGGTTGTACCAATAAATAGATATAATTTATTTCTATTTGGCATGTAAAAATGAATAAGATTTTGAAAGAATTAGCTATATTTTTGGTTCTCAGGTAAAACTCTTCAAGAATGTTTTTGGTATCTAACATTTTTATCTAAGTCTGGTTTGTAGAAGTATAATTTACATAGCATAAAATTGTATCTTTTCTATAGAAATCTCACTGGGTTCTGACAAATATAGAGCTGTAGCAACCAGTATAATCAAGAGATAGAACAGTAGAGTACCCAGAAAGTTCCCCCAGGCCCCTTTGTAATTCAACACTTGCTCCAGCTGGGGGAAACCACCAATCTGTTTTCTGTCCCTGTGGTTTGCTTTTTGTAATAAGGTCACATAAAAGGAATCATATAGCACACAGCCTTGTACATCTGGCTGCTTTGCTCAGCATAAGTCATTTCACAGTTATCCATCTCATTGTGTGTGGCAGGTATTCATTCTTTTTTATTGCTGGATGGCATTTCATTGCACAGATATACCACAGTGTTTTTATCCACTTCTCACTTGAAGGATATTGATATAGAATAACCCCAAAACGGGTTGGAAGAGTTGCAAAAGAGCCTTCAAAACTGGGTCTGCTCACGTGACAGTGGAAGGTGAGTCACTGACCCTCGTGGTTAAAGAAAGGAGCACAGCACAGAGCAAGGAGCTGGGCAGCCATCGCTTAACTTCCAGGATTTCCAGGGGTTTGGAAGTGAAGGCTGCTATAGATTGAAGCTGAGGCTGAGCGGTGCACATTTGGCTCATGTCCAAGTTCATTGTTGGTCTGTAGTTTTCCTGATCTGCCTTTGACTGGACAGCAAGATTGTGTTCTTTAGAGAAACTGATGGTAGCACAGTAAGCTCCAGTTGGTCCAGGGGCTCCATGCAGGTGGTGGTTACTTTTTGCTCTGGATCTGGGGTTTCGTGAAAAGAAATCCCTCAGGACAAGGCCAAACATCAAGATGTTATCTGTAGTGGAAATAAATGATCCCATGAACCCTGCCATTAGGAATCCTGAGAGGCTGGCTGCACCAGTCCCTCATCTCAGTGACTTAATTTTAACAAGTGTTCAAGTGTGTTTTTTTTTTTTTTGCCATTTTTTCTTTCCTCTTTTTTAATTGATTTATTTGAAAGAGCTACAGAGAGGGAGAGAGAGAGAGAGTGATCTTCCATTTGCTGGTTCACTACCCAAATTGCTGCAACAGCTGCAGTTGGGCTGGTCCAAAGTCAGGAGCCAGGCGCCTCTTCAGGTCTCCCATGTGGGTGCAGGTCCAAGCTCCGCTGTTTTCCTAAGCATGTTAGCAGGGAGCTGGATCATAAGTGGAGCAACCAGGATTCAAACTGGCCCCGACATGGGATGCTGGCCCTGCAGGCGGCATCTTTATCCATTATGCCACAGCACCAGCTCAGTAAGTGGTTGATTTGCAATCATAAAAACAGAGCAAGGAAATTTTAGGTTAAGGATGGAATGCTGGAAGACAGAGGGAGACTAGGGCCCAGTGGTCTCTAGCATCTGCATTCAAGGCTCAGTGAAAGGGGCTCTGTTTCGGTGTCTGAATGAGCAGATTTTCAAGTTACACGGCAAACGTATATTTAACTTTGTAAGAATCTGCCAGGCTGCTTTCCCGGGTAGCTTTACTGTTTTGCATTGCTATCAGCAGAGTGTGAGTGCTGCAGCCTCTCTGTGTCCTCCAAAGCACTTAACACTGTCAGAACTCTTAATCTTACCTTATCCATTCTAATAGATGTATAATAGAATCTCATTGTGCTTTAATCTGAAATTCCTTAATGAGTATGATGTTGATCCCTTCTTCATCTGCCTGTTTGTCAGCTTAGGACTTGGTCTGTTACATCATGATGAATAATGAAATAAAATGAGATAAAACTGTAACTACTTTCAAGTACAGCTGGGCCTGGTCTCAAAGATATAGCCACTTGTGCCACAGTCTAGATGTACATTTAGTAGTTTAAATTAGGCAGAGCCTAGTGGGTTTGGACCCAGCATCTTTGAATGACCCTTGTCTGAAGTTACATAACCCCAGAACACTGTGACTCAGAAGGGCTCACAGGTAGTCATTCATTGTTGGAAGTTGTCCCAGTGACTAGGTTTAGGCATGGGGGAAGAACTGATTGCTTGTGAGGCAGCTGCACCTCAATTTTGGATCAAAATGTGGCTTATTTGCAGCAACTATGATAACATGGCCTTTGATCTTCTTTTTGTTATGTGTTTTCCTTTGCTCTCTTCTGTCTGCTTCCCTCTACCCTGCACTCCCACATTGGATTTCCTCTCCATCCTCTCATTGCAACTGTCATGACAAATATATAGTAAACAATGAAGAAATCTGCATCATCCAAAAAAGAGAAAGAGGTTCCACTTCTCTCCAAATTGCCAAGTCTGTGAACACTTTTTGAACAAAATAATTATGCTGTATTTTTTTAGTATTCAACCCATGCACAGAACCTAGAACATTGTTTTTGCTCAAAGAATAAGTGAATGAGGATTTAGGTCATTCTCAGGTGACTAGAAGATTCTCCACTTTCCTAGATGAAGACAGAACTTGGAGCTAACCGTGCAAGATCTTTTTAACACTCCCCTAGGTTCTCAGAGGTTGTTTTTGATATTTTGTCTTTCTTGCTCTTATATGAGATGCAGATTTAAACAAGTCACTGCTTCGTGCAATTTCTTTACCAAGAATCTCAAAACTTTTCTTTTTAAAGCAAAACAGGATCTATTCAAAGCTCTGTGGTGCATTTGCATTGGAAGCCTGTCTTAGAAACCAGTGTTCCTCTCCCTATAATTAAAGGTACAAGACACTGGTTTTTCTCACCCAGACCTGTGAACAAGGTTCTATCCACCCAAGTCAGTAATCTTAAGTAAAATTTATGCGGTGGGTTTTCAGCATCTTTTCCTTTCGGAGCCGCATTCTTCCTCCACAGCCTGCATACAAACGACAGCCTTAGTCATAAATGTGTCCCAGTGAACTAGCACTCGCGATACTAGGAGTGAAACGTATTGTTCTCCTTGCAAAACTCTGACATGAATTCCACCAATCACGGTGACACGTGGCTGAGAAACTCCATTTGGCTTTGCAGCTGGTGTTTTATCATTCCAAAGTGAGCTGGTGATACTGAAAAGACTTCTGATTGGCGAGCTTTGCTAAAAGGCTGAGTGGAATGATGCCCAGCAAGCGCGACCTTGGCTGTCAGGGAGCAGAGGGCCAGGGTCACTCTGTGGATGTGGACATGATCGCCTTCTTCCATGCATAATGTTATGATAATTAGCAATGCTGCTTTCCAAAAGGGAAAGGAGTCAGAAGAACAATTTGTGTTCCTTTTACAAAACGCCTTTAAATTCTATCATTGTTCTGATCCCATGTCACTTTTTATGGTACCATTCTCTACCTGTTCAATTGAATCATTTGGAATGAGAATGAGAACTTTAATTCATATTTCTTTGTTCTCATGGATGAAATGAAGACATGAAGGTGCCAATTTGCCAATCTGTTGAATGCTGATTCTTTTTCTATCTAGATTTACTCACTCACTCACTCACTGACACATACACTGCATTAAATAGAAGTCCTAATTCCTGTATAACAACTTGGCACGGAGAGCATTCCCATAGTCCTGCTGCACCTCATTGGTCTGCACCACATCTCTCTAGGGAGCTTTCATTCCCATTTCAGCCAAGAACACTGATGCCCAGGGATATCAAATGTCTTAAATCTACATTGTTGCACTTTTGGCTTGATGCACTTCTATTATTCTTGGAGGAATAATAAAACCTTCCACCCTCATTGGTTGTTGTGTGGATTACATGAGATAATACACACAGAGCATTTAGGACATAATTTAGTTCATAGTAACAGCAAAGTTAATTATGGCCAAATTTACAAAGTCCTGGGGGGTAATAGATATCACAGGATATCTGCCCAATTTCACAGCCTACCCATGGTGGATATACCTTTATGGGACACACGTCCCAAAAGGTCATTCATTTTAGTCGGCCTTAAAGTAGTGCTACTTTCTAAGACCCCAAGAGTGTTATACTTTGTAACATGGAAATTTATGACAAATTGATCATATCTGGTTCCTAGTGTAGAAACCCACATTAAGGGATTAAAAGATTGGGTGATGGGGTGGGCACCATGGCTCACTTGGCTAATCCTCCACCTGCGGCACCGACATCCCATATGGGCACCGGGTTCTAGTCCCGGTTGCTCCTCTTCCAGTCCTGCTCTCTGCTGTGGCCTGGGAAGGCAGTGGAGGATGGGCCAAGTGCTTGGGGTCCTGCACTCACATGGGAGACCAGGCAGAAGCACTTGGCTCCTGGCTTCGGAGCCGGCTGTAGCAGCCATTTAGGGGGTGAACCAACAGAAGGAAGACCTTTCTCACTGTCTCTCTCTCTCTCACTGTCTATAACTCTACCTGTCAAAATTTAAAAAAAAGATTGGGTGATGGAGCATGATGGTAGCTGAGTAAGATGCTCTAACAGTTGATTATCTCCACATAGACATCGTTTTGAATGGCTGGTCATTCACCAAGTCACCTTCCCAAGGGCTAAGGAAACCAGGTGACAAACTATGCCTAATGTTTGTATAATATTAAGAAAAGACTCACTTGTAGAAGGCAGGAGGCAGACTCTTGCCTACATCACCTGCCCCAAGCTCCAAGTAGCACATCGTAGAGACATATCCAGCTTAGAGAACAGAGAAGGAATTGAGACCAGACTTTAAATTTGAAACCCAGTGCCAAACAGGGTACCATGGTACCTGCTCCTAGGCAAGAATCTGAAGACTGAGCCTCTGACCTCTCCTTAGCCAGGAGGCCAAGGGATCATCTCCTCCACTCCCTGTCCCAACCTCCACCAGAGAGCAGAGAAAGACTCAAACTGTTGGGGAATAGGGCTGGAATAGGGCTGGAAAGGGAACATGAGACTTTGCCTTGAAACTCAGAGCTAGGCGTTCTGCACTGAGACCCAGCACCAATTCAAGTGCGAAGACCTGCAGTCCTTTTTTTTTTTTTTTTTTGGCAGGCAGAGTGGACAGTGAGAGAGAGAGACAGAGAGAAAGGTCTTCCTTTTCTGTTGGTTCAACCCCCCCCCCTATGGCCACTGCAGCCAGTGTGCTGCAGCTGGCACACTGCGATGATCCAAAACCAGGAGCCAGGTGCTTCTCCTGGTCTCCCATGCAGGTGCAGGGCCCAAGCACTTGGGCCATCCTCCACTGCATTCCCGGGCCACAGCAGAGAGCTGGACTGGAATATGAGCAACCAGGACAGAATCCAGTGCCCCGACCAGGACTAGAACCCTGGTATGCTGGTGCTGCAGGCGAAGGATTAGCCTATTGAGCCGTGGCGCTGGCCCATCAAGGCAGTCTTTGCAGACAGAACTTGTAGACCTATCTTGGCATCAGGTAGAGACTTGTGCTGTGTTGGAATGGACTCATTTCAGTCTGTATAACTTCCCACCTTCATGACGGCCTGGTGTACATCTTCAGGATAGCACATGAACCTGTGGCTATGACAGTCAGAAGTGACCTAACTTACTGTCAGTTGGGCAGCCAATGAACTCCCTTCACCATTCCTCTCTCACCTGTAGGCAGACAGCAGGAACATGACTTCAGCCAATGGGCATAAAACACAAATGTGAGAGTGGGACTTTTTCTTGGAATTCCAGTGCCAGCCTAGCAGAAACAATTCTGAGCAGATCCTAGCGGTTACTGTCCCTAGGCCAATGCCTGTAGCTAATTCTTCTGGGCTTATCTAATGCCAAGTGGGACTTGTGGCCCATGGTCAATTGGACTTGTGTCCTGGCCAGGGTTACTTATGGTTGGATGCAGCAGCCTCAGGCTACAAGTCTGCTTCAGCAGCAGGCAAACTAGAGCAGCATTGGCCTTGGCCCTACCCCATGTTGTGTTGGTCTTAGGTACTGTGGGATCCAGATGTTAACTAGTATGTGACATTGATGGTCATGGAACTACTCAGTCCATCCATCCCCAAACCGTATGATTGTCTGATTGGGGAATGAAAAGGTATCAGGGTGCCAAGCTATTGCAATGGAACACAGGGGATCCATGTGTTTCCTATAATAGCCACCATTGATTGAGGGCTTGCACACCCACAACCTGAGCTTTGCCCCACAGGGATCACCAAGACCCATCTACCCCTACTGTGCCTAAAAGGAGCATCCTTTGTCTCTGCTGCCACTGTCAAAAGCTACAGTAGAAGAAGATTTAGGAAGAATACACTATAGCATCCAACGAGAACTAAAGCCGAAATCTCCTACCAACCCAACATGCAGTGACATAGCTTCAGAGAAAAGCCTTCACCACAGAAACCATTCCTGAACAGAGGTAGGGAAAACTGGTCGACCAGATGGGCCACCATTAAGGGAAAGATGCAATAAATATGAATGAGCAATGTACTGTGATGTCCCAAGGATCACAGTAATGTTTTAGTACCAGACTCCAAAGGAAAGATTGACAAAATGCCTCATAAAGAATTCAGAAGAATCATTTTAAGGATTCTTAAGGAGATACGTGATAATATAGTTAGAAACTTGAGAATCAGCCATGCATGGACTTTTATAAAGCGCATGTTTTTTCCAACCATATCTCAGTTTGAAATTTTGACATATGATGTTTTTACATCTTTATAAGAAAACAGATGACAGCACCTGTCTTAAATTAAGCTCCTTATGAAATGAACTTTGAATTAGAGGTTAGTGTGTAGGAAGCTCACTGGAGAACGTCCTTAGGATCAGCATCTTTGCGGGGTGAGGAAAGCATAGCTATGCATGCAGAGAGCAGCAGTTGCACCTGCCAGAATCCCCAGCCTGGACCTGGAATGACATCAGAGTTGACTCCGTGTTGACTCTCTGACTAAAGGCTTGGTCTAGGGTGTACTTGAGCTGAGACGCGAGCCAACGCTCTCAGCCCCTGGAATGAGGAACAAGGCCACAGGCCTGCTGGCAGTATCCACCACAAGAAAACGTCCTCCACAGCATCACTTTTTGCTTCTCTCTCCGGTGCTTATTTATTCTCCATGTTTTCATGACCTCGTTCTAAGAGAGGTAGCAGGTGGAATGATGCCTCTTAGGCTTTTCTTTACGGTTAGTCAGTGTGATTTTATTTTATCTCTTCTTTTAAGATGCTAGGGTTAGAGCTTTTTTTTTAAACCACTGTACTGGACTTGTTTCCAACTAATGATCATAATTTGGGTCAAGGCCAAGGATCCTGGCAGGAGACAAATGGCACATTCAAATGGGGATAACCAAGGAGAGTTTAATGAGGGGACAATTTAGAAATGTATGGGCAAAGTTAAGGGAAACTAGCAATGAGTGATGAAACCCTGTGTGGGCAACAGTGGGAAACCATTAGTGTCTCGAAGCTTGAAGGGCAAAGAGAGGGAAAGGTTACAGAAGCTGGAGAGCTTCATTGCAACAAAAGCCATCCTCTTTGGAAGAAGAATGCAACCCCTAATGATCAGGCAGAGAGGAAGCTGGTGTCTTGACGTCCCTCCCCCACTACCCTCTATTCTCCTGTTGGTACCACCCATGGGCTGAACATAGCTGGAGGCAAACATGTTGGGAAATTCCGTGTGGGCCAGCCTGTTGGACACAGAATGGAATGAAGTGGAACAAATAGAAGGTCTCTCCTTCTACAGCCTGGTGTAATTTCCATTGACATTCAAGTTTTTAACAGTTATTTCCAATTTGGAATCTTTCTTCCATAAGGTGGTCTTCTAGTTTATATCATATTCAGTCACTTCCATTCTTGTCTCTTACAAACCCTTTTCCTTCCAGTGATCAGAATGCTTGTTTTTTTTTAAAGATTTATTTATTTATTTGAAAGTCAGAGTTACACACAGAGAGAAGGAGAGGCAGAGAGAAAGAGAGAGAGAGAGGTCTTCCATCCACTGGTTCACTCCCCAATTGGCCACAATGGCTGGAGATGCACCAATCTGAAGCCAGGAGCCAGGAGCTTCTTCCAGGTCTCCCACATGGGTGCAGGGACCCAAGGACTTGGGCCATCTTCTGCCTTTTCAGGCCAAGGAGAGAGCTGGATTGGAAATGGAGCAGCCGGGTCTCAAACTGGCACTCATATGGGATTTTGTGCTTCAGAACAGGGCGTTAACCCACTGCACCACAGCGCCAGCCCCAGAATGCTTGTTTTTAAAATGCAGTTTGGCTCCTGATAAGTTAGTTGAATGAGAGATTCCTCATTGTCTACCCATCGCTCTTAAACACAAAGCCCCATCATTTTAGTATTACCTACATGATTCCTAGTCTGGTCCTAAGCACACCTAACCCCCAGCCTCAATCATGCCAGGCACTTCCTTGTTCTTTGCCTGGATGTATCGCACTTCTTTCAGTGATCTGAACAATCAACAGTATCTTCAACTCCCACTCTACCGTTCTCTCTCCCTGGGACACACACTGTCTTCTAAATCTTTCCTGGGGCTTCTCATGTCAGCTCAGAGATTTGCCTTTGCTGGAAAAATCTTCCAACCCTTCCTACTCCTCCATGAGCATAGTTCTGGACACCCTGTCAAATGCTCTCATGAAGTCTTCTTCATGGCACTCTTCTAAGTTTGCAGTTCTGTTGAGCTCTTTACTGTGCAGCTCCCCTTAGGTTGCACATTCTAAGACAGAAGAATCTAGCATGCTGTCTTCTGGCACAAGGAAGGCACTTAGGAAATACTCCACTGGAGGAATGTGTCAGTGAATGAACTGGGCTGGGTGGGAAATGTGACAAACTCACCTGCTCACAGCGAGTGGCTGTAAAGAGTCCCTGAAGATTTCATTTCACTATTGCCAAGAGGTGACTTGTTTATTTTTCTTTTCTTTTCTTTCTTTTCATTTTTTGACAGGCAGAGTGGACAGTGAGGGAGAGACACAGAGAAAGGTCTTCCTTTACCGTTGGTTCACCCCCCAATGGCTGCTGCGGCCGGCGCTCTACACTGATCCGAAGCCAGGAGCCAGGTATTTCTCCTGGTCTCCCATGGGGTGCAGGGCCCAAGGACTTGGGCCATCCTCCACTGCACTCCCTGGCCACAGCAGAGAGCTATACAGGAAGAGGAGCAACCGGGACAGAATCCGGTGCCCCGACCGGGACTAGAACCCTGGGTGCCGGCGCCTCAGGCAGAGGATTAGCCTATTGAGCCGAGGTGCCGGCCATGGTGACTGTTTCTTAAGATGAAATCAGAGTTTTCTTGATCTTGCATACAAATATTCCTGATTTTCAAATGTTGATCACTAACCGCAATATGTTTTAAGATATGCAGTCCAAAAATATATTATATGGGCTACATTCAACCCAGTAGCCTTTATAAAAATTTTTTTTCTAGTGTCCATCAGCTTCATGGAAGGTATGATTTCATATCTAAGGTGTAGCCCTCTGTTTATTGTATAGACTTAAGGCATCTTTTTCTCATATCATTGTTAATTTCTGGGTTAACTCATGTTTATTTGTAATCAGTTATTGGTGCATACTAGGATACACTTAATCAAAATAAATCAAAATATTTTAAAGAAAATATTTATGCAGAGGATACAATCTACAGAGTAGTCACACATTCCCCTATTAAAAATATGAATTTGTAAACACTGGCTCATCTGGCCTTTTTAATGATTACTTACAGAAGATATATTCATTAAAATTAATAGTGATCAAATTCAGTGTGTCCTTTCCCTACTCAGCCAGTATTGTTTTCTTAATGGCAAATTATTTTTTTATCTACTTAAAACAGCTGGAAGACATGTTACCTATAAAAAATAGACTTTGCAAGGCTGGCTTTGTGGCACAGCAGGTTAAAGCCCTGGTCTGAAGCACCGGCATCCCATATGGGCGCTGGTTTGAATCCCAGCTGCTCCTCTTCCAGTACAGCTCTCTGCTATGGCCTGGGAAAGCAGTAGAAGATGGCCCAAGCTCTTGGGCCCCTGCACCCATGTGGGTGACCCAGGGGAAGCTCAAGTTCTAATTTGCTCCCAAATTAGAAAAGACAGAGTCTGTATTCAACATTAAGAACCTTCATTTTTTTGGAGACTAGATTAAGAGGGTAATGGTTTCGGATCAGCTCAGCTCCAGCCATTTCGGCCTCTGGGGAGTGAACCAGTGGGTGGAAGACCTCTCTCTCTCTATCTTTCTCTGTAACCCTTTCAAATAAATAAAATAAATCTTTAAAAAAATATACTTTGCTTGTGTGTCTGAAGCATTTGTCTGTCATTCGGCCCATCTCCCTACAAGGATAATTAGCTGGTTTGTAGTTAGTAAAAAGCTCTGTAGAGCAAGAGGTGCTGAAAACCACAAACGGAAGAGGATCCCAGGGGATGATCCTCCCGTGGAGCAAGCAGGGCCGCCACGGAGACTTGCTGCAGAGCGGGAGTGTATTTTGTCTCAGAAACACTGTGTAGATCTCTGAACACCATCATGAGGGTGGGCTGCTCTGAGCTCCTTGCTCAATCCAGTAAACACTCTGTGCGGAAGTGGAATATCCTCATTCCCCCCAACCACAATTTCCTAAAGAGGAATTTAATCTTGGGTCCCTTTTGGCGTTCTGTGTTCAAAAGCTCTATTTAGTTCCCTCTGTTTTGCCATTGCTTTCAATGGGGAAACATCACAACTATTGATGTCCAATGCTATCCACGTCCAATGGCTTCCATGCCCAGCCGGGCTTCTGCTGTCTCGTGTGCACCTCCCCTTGGAAATGGCTCATCACAGGTGGCATTTTCCCAGTGAAGAACTGTGTGGCATAACCAGACCACAGAACTCAGGCTTGTTTCTTTCCAGCCAGCCTCCCTGTTACTCTGGCTTTCAGCTCTGCTCTGATTACTACATAGTCACGAGATCATCACCACACTGAAGGTGTGCTGACAGTCCTGGTCAGCTTAAGGAATCATTTTTAAATTCTTAATCTAGTCTCCCAAATAGGAAGGTTCTTAATGTTGAAGACAGACTCTGTCTTTTCTAATTTGGGAGCAAATTTTGAGGGGAACATGTGTTGTTATTATGGAAGAAGATGGAAGTTGTTATTATGAACAAGATTTACAGAAATAGGTTTCGTTGTATTATTTCCTGGTCAGACTTCCCAAACATAACAGTCCATGTATCTTTTTTTGGTACAATAGTCTTTGACAAGGACCAGTGACTTTGGGATATTCTGATATCAAGACACACATCAAGGCTGGCGCCGTGGCTCAACAGGCTAATCCTCTGCCTTGCGGCGCCGGCACACCGGGTTCTAGTCCCGGTCGGGGCGCCGGATTCTGTCCCGGTTGCCCCTCTTCCAGGCCAGCCCTCTGCTGTGGCCCGGGAGTGCAGTGGAGGATGGCCCAGGTGCTTGGGCCCTGCACCCCATGGGGAGACCAGGAAAAGCACCTGGCTCCTGGCTCCTGCCATCGGATGAGCGCGGTGCGCCGGTCGCGGCGCGCCGTCTGCGGCGGCCATTGCAGGGTGAACCAACGGCAACGGAAGACCTTTCCCTCTGTCTCTCTCTCTCACTGTCCACTCTGCCTGTCAAAAAAAGAAAAAAAAAGACACACATCAGATGTATGCACAAGGCTGCTTGTGGTCTTGGGATTCCCAACACACAGCCCTGAAAGGTATGGGCATTAATTTCCTTGCATATTTTTAATACATTCAGGGCTTATATGAAACACATGAAATTTGTAAACCTTAAGATAAAAAAAATACAGAGTATGTGCTTGAGAAGTCCTGTATAGAATCACCTGTCTCAGTTAATGTTGTATTTATAGGTGAGTTTCACATCACAAAGAGCGATTACAAAATACTTTAACATTTCACTAGGTGTCTTTTCTATTGGCTTGCTAAGCATAGCTAGCATATTGAAAGATAATTCTTTTTAAAATTATTTATTTTGTTTTATTTGAAAGGCAAAAAGAGAACGATGAGAGACCGATAGAGAGAGATCTCTACTTCACTGGTTCACTCCCCAAAGGCTCCAAACAGCCAGGGCTGGGCCCAACAGAAATCAGGAGCCCAGAACTCAGTCCAGATCTCCCACATGGGTGGCAGGGACCCAAGTACTAGAGCCCTAAAGAGCTGCTAATTCCCAGGATGTGCATCACTAGGAAGCTGGAACAGGGAGCAGGGTGGACAGAACTTGTTCCCAGGCAACTCTGATGTGGGGTACAGGCATTCCAGGTGATGACGGAACTGCTAACCCAAATCGATCCCTAACGCATGCTTCTGATTATCATGCCTGAGGCTGATATTTTCTATATGAGCATGACATTTCAGTAAGGTAAATAACAAGTATTTGTGAATCAGTATTTTTGAATTTTAGTGTAATAACCTGTAAAGTACTCATTAAAGATAGGTAGGGAAAGGTAAAAAGGAATAAGAGCTCCTAACACCCAAATTCACCTAATGACTCCGTTTCAGATTTTAATTCTAGGGAAAGCTCTAAATTGGATTCTGTGATATTTCTCCCTGAACATTTTGCTATCAGTTGTTAAAGGAACCACAAACTCATGGGAAACCATAAATCCTACAGCAGTTTCATTAAAATTATGTATTTATTTTCAATATAAGAGCATACACTAGTGTGCTTTATCCACTCATAAAGAAGCAAATTAAACAATATAGAAAATGAGAATACGTGAAACTAACAGTGAAGTACCATCTGTCTTTTCAGACCTAAAACAATTATTATAATGAGAAAAGTTAGCACTGGACATGAAATAATTTAACCTGAGTTAATTGCTAGCAAAACTGATATGGTGTGCCAGCAGATGGCTTCCTATCTACTAAAGATGTTAATAGTTTCTATGTTCTCCACAATAAAGTACAAAATTATCTCAAAATTGTGACTTTTGAGTAGTGAGTGCTTTTTCTCAGTAGATTATTCAAAGCTGTTCCAAAACTGCTGCTTCTCTCTGTTCCCCATCCATCAACAGTCGTGACAGAGGGGATTGAATGGATGTACCTGCCTCTCTAGCTCTACGGGTTCCATTTTTGTTAACATCAGTGCTCTGGGCTGCTGTTTTTCCCATTGCTCCCTGCCCACCATGTCCACCCAAGAACACATTAGCTCATGAAATATGTTGGTTCTGGTACATCCTCTAACAAGATGAAAGTTCTGTTGTCTGTTGACTTTTTTGGGAAGCACCAATCCATTTTATTTTCCCATTTGCTGCTTGATTTGTGTACAACTTTGTAGGGTGCCATGAGAAGGAATTGTCATTAATATTCATCCTGGGCCAGTGCATACACTGGCAAATTAGGAATATAAAATCATTTCTATATTACCATCTTCTCCTAATTTTTCAGCATTTTTCCCCTATATTATTAGATCACTATTAGGTGCTGGAAACCATGAGGGAAGCTAGAAAGGAGAAACGGAAAGTACTGAAAATTTATATGGTCATTTCTGCCTGACACTCACGATTGCCTTCCCAAGTAAATTCATCAGAGAAAAAAACTGAAACCTTGAGGCCCGATTACATTATATTTTGAACATAGTGACAATAGCTAGAGGCCAACACCAGTATTTCACATGCATTAATTTTTGTGTGCACTGTGCCTTTACAGTTATTCAAATTGCTAATATCGGTCTGAACATCTTGCAGGATTCAAGAATTTGCATTCTTGACTTTCTCAGTTCCCCACTTAACCAACATTCTTAGACTTATACCTGGATACCAGCAAATCATTGACCTAAGCTGAATGCATCCAAGTGCCTCTTCCACAACCCCTCCCTTTTATTTTTACCATCTGGCCTTCCCTTGTATATGTTAATATGGCTTCCTTTTGGGTTCTAAACCTCTTTCAAAGCAGATGTCTCTTTTTAACTCTTTCCTTCTAGGTGGTGATAACTACTGAATCCCTCATCCTTACAGTACCTCTTTTGTAAATAGCTTCCTTTTAATTGATAGACTGTTTATATTTAATATAAGTATTGATACACTAAAGCTTAAGTCTACCATTTCATGTTCTGCCTTCTTGATTTTTTCTCTCTTTTACTTTTTTTGTTCTCCTATGAACTATTTGAACATCTTTTAGAATTCTGTTTATAATTTATCTATGTTTTTTGGGTATACTCTTCATATGTGAAATGATTTTAATGGTTTCCATAGGCATCACATTATATACACTTATCACAGTCTACAGGTGTCAGAATTTTATCAGCTTAATTGTCTAAGATAAACCTATCCTCTCCATACACTGAGATTTATAATAGATATTATCATAATTTCTGCTTCAATTGTCAGACATTTTAGATAATTTGAGAGTCTGTAATATTTTAGCTATTTCCATTATTCTCTTCTATTTTCTTTTTTAAATTATTTGTTTGAGAGGAAGAGAGAGAGAGAGAGAGAGAACTTCCCTATCTGATGGTTCACACCACAAATGCATGCAGTTAGCAGGGCTGGGATAAGGCCAAAACAGAGAGTTAGAAATCCAACTGAGGTTCCCCATGAGGCTGGCCACAGTGAAAAAGAATGAACTCTTAGCAAATAATAACACCTTGGATAGAACTGAGACATTATGCTAATTTATAAAGGTTCTTCATTTTTGAAAGGTTTATTTATTTATCTGAAAGAGTAATAAAAGGGAGAGACAGAAAGAGAAAAAGATCTTACATTCACTGGTCCCCTGGTTCACTTTTTTTAAAAAAAATATTTTATTTATTTATTTGATAGGCAGACAGTGTGTGAGAGAGACAGAGAGAGGTCTTGCCTACATTGGTTCACCCCAAGTGGCTGCAATGGCCAGAGCTGTGCTGATCTGAAGTCAGGAGCCAGGTGCTTCTTCCTGGTCTCCCATGCAGGTGCAAGGGCCCAAGCATTTGGGCCATCCTCCACTGCTATCCCAGGCTACAGCAGAGAGCTGGACTGGAAGAGGAGCAACCGAGACTAGAACAGGCGCCCATATGGGAATCCGGCACTGCAGGTGGAGGATTAACCTAGTGCGCCACGACACCGGCCCCCTGGTTCACTTTCCAAATGACCACAGTAGCCAGGGCTAGACCAGGCTACAGTCATGAGGTCTCCCATGAGGGTAGAAGGAACCCAAATTCTTGGCCATCTTCTGTTGCTTTTCCAGGCACATTAGCAGGCAGCTGGATTGGAAGCAGAGCAGGGGCTAGAACTGGTGCTATGATGGGATGCCACCATAACATGACTTACCCTGCTACAACACAACTCCAGACTCATAAAGGCCCTTCTTGCTAGACTGTATACTGTATGGCTCAATTTATTTAAGACTGAGACATGATGGAATTATAAAGATAGGAAACAGATTAGTGTTTGCTATATTTTAGGCATTATGAGAGATGTGAAAATGTGTGATTAGAAAGGAGAGGCAGAAAGGAGATGTTTGGGCCGGCACCGGGCCTCACTAGGCTAATCCTCCGCCTGCAACACCGGCGCACCAGGTTCTAGTCCCGGTTGGGGCGCCAGATTCTGTCCCGGTTGCCCCTCTTCCAGTCCAGCTCTCTGCTATGGCCCGGGAGTGCAGTGAAGGATGGCCCAAGTCCTTGGGCCCTGCACCCACATGGGAGACCAGGAGAAGCACCTGGCTCCTGGCTTCCGATCAGCGTGGTGCTCCAGCTGCAATGCTACGGCCGCAGCAGCCATTGGAGGGTGAACCAACGGAAAAGGAAGACCTTTCTCTCTGTCTCTCTCTTGCTGTCTACTCTGCCTGTCGGAAGGGAGGGAGGGAGGGAGGGAGGGAGGGAGGGAGGGAGGAAGGAAGGAAGGAAGGAAGGAAGGAAGGATATGTTTGTAGTGATGGAATAAATCTGTACCTTGATTGTGGCAGTGGTTACACAAATCTGACATGTGTGAAAGTGACGTGAACATTGCACACACATCTTTTTTTTTTTCATTTTTAATTATCTATATACAGAAGATTGATTCAGTATATACTAAGTAAAGATTTCATCGGTTTTCACCCACACAGAAACACAAAGTGTAAAATACTGTTTCAGTGCTAGTTATAGAATTACTTCACATTGGACAACACATTAAGGACAGATCCCACATGAGACGTAAGTACACAGTGACTCCTGAAGTTGATTTAACAATTTGACACTCTTGTTTATGGCCTCAGTAATCTCCCTAGGCTCTAGTCATGAGTTGCCAAGGCTATGGAAGCCTTTAGGGTTCGCTGACTTCAATCTTATTCCGACAGGGTCATAGTCAAAGTGGAGGTTCTCTCCTCCCTTCAGAGAAAGGTACCTCCTTCTTTGATGGCCCCATGCGTTCCACTGGGATCTCACTCACAGAGATCTTTCATTTAGGTCTTCTTTTTTTTCCAGAGTGTCTTGGCTTTCCATGCCTAAAATATTCTCATGGGCTCTTGAGCCAGATCTGAATGCTTTAAGGGCTGATTCTGAGGCCAGAGTGCTATTTAGGACATCTGCCATTCTATGAGTCTGCTGTGTATCTCGCTTCCCATGTTGGATCATTCTCTCCCTTTTTTAATTCTGTTAGTTAGTATTAGCAGACACTAGTCTTGTTTGTGTGATCCCTTTGACTCTTAGACCTATCAGTGTGATCAATTGTGAACTGAAATTGATCACTTGGACTAGTGAGATGGCCTTGGTACATGCCACCTTGATGGGATTGTATTGGAATTCCCTGGCCTGTTTCTAACTCCATCATTTGGGGCAGTTCCGATTGAGCATGTCCCAAATTGTACATCTCCTCCCTCTCTTATTCCCACTCTTATATTTCACAGGGATCACTTTTCAGTTAAAATTTAAACACCTAAGAATAACTGTTTGTTAATTACAGAGTTCAACCAATAGTACTAGAATAAAAAAATTACTAAAATGGATAAAGTATTACATTGTACAACAACAGTCAGCACAAGAGCTGATCAAGTGTGTGAAAGTGACGTGAACATTGCACACACATCTTACCAAGGTCGATTTCCTTGTTTTGAATTTATGGTATAGTTATGTAAGATGAAACTGGGTGAAGGGACCTCACGGTGCAGTATTTGCAATTTTCTGTGAATCCATAATTATTTCAAAATACAGATCCTTAAAGAAAGTTTGCTAAGTGAATTTCTTTTTTATCCTTTTAGGACTGTGCATGTTTGTCATTTATAAAGATCCTCTTATGAATACCTTGGGTTGAGTACTTATTCAGAAACAGCATCAGAAAATCACTGAAGTTCTAGTTTTTATCTTTCTGAGTTAGAGAAAGCCTGAGAGCCTCTGTGAGCTCTCAGCTCTGTTTAAAGGGGTTGTACTTGCTGCACTCTCTGTTCCCTGGTCTGTTATGCATGGAGCTGGCGATACTTGGCCTACTTATTCCCATGGAATCTTGAGAAGATCAAGTTATACACTATCAGGACTTGCACATAGCAAGTGCTCCGTGTCCACAGCTGGATTTAAGTGAACTGAATGATAGCTAAAGGTCATGTGTAAATTATTAAGGGATGTGCACTATACACTGTGACTGTGGCTGTGTCTGGGTGTGTAATGTGTCCAGGGAGAGTAAGTCTTTCCAAAACAGAGGTCAGTAAACATTGCTGTCTGTGTGCGGTGTCAAAGTCGTGAGCGCATTTTTCAGCTGCACAGTGATCTAAGTCATCCACACGCCGAGGGCTCCTGATAAACAGGCTATCAGTAGTGGATGCTTTAATATCAGGACCCCCTTTAGTCAGAGGCACACTTGTCTCCCAGTTGCTGTGAGTGTTATTGCTAGTAGCTGACATTTACCTTCTTCACCAAAAAAATTATCAGCAAAGAAGACTATTCTCACTTGGAAATTTATTCCCAGCCCTGGCAGGTGCCCACAGCAAAGGCCTAATACAAGGAACAGCAGTTCGGCCCCTTTGCTTCACATGGGACCAACTGTGTAGTGCAATTTATGCCTCAGAGCGCCTAGTAGGATCAGGCTAAAGCTAAACTTAAGTCAAGACCACCAGCTTTCTTGGCTCTTTCTCTATCCTCGTCTACCTCTCTCCCTGCTTCCTTTATCCCGAGACTCCCCTCCTCTCCATCAGTCACATGTCCCTAAATCCCTGTCTCAGAATCTGCTCAATTTGAGTTTCTACAGAGGCCAGTAAAATGAATGAGGATTTGGGGACAGATTAGGTATGGAAGATAGGGTGGCCAGATAAAATGCAGGATGTACAGTTAAGTTTGAATTCCAGAAAAACTATAAATCTGTCAGTGTAAGTGTGTGTGTGTGTGTGTGTGTGCATACACAATATTATACGGAACATACTAAAAATAAAAATAATTCGCCGGTGCCGCAGCTCACTAGGCTAATCTTCCGCCTGCGGCGCCAGCACCCTGAGTTCTAGTCCCAGTTGGGGTGCCTGATTCTGTCCCGGTTGCTCCTCTTCCAGTCCAGCTCTCTACTGTGGCCCGGGAGAGCAGTGGAGGATGGCCCAGGTTGTTGGGCCCTGCACCTGCGTGGGAGACCAGGAGAAAGTGCCTGGCTTCTGGCTTCAGATCAGCGCAGCGTGCCGGCCACAACGCGCCGGCCATAGCGGTCACTTTGGAGGGGTGAACCAATGGAAAAAGGAGGACCTTTCTCTCTCTCTCTCTCTCTCTCTCTCTCTCTCTCTCTCTCACTGTCTAATTCTGCCTACCAAAAAAATTCAGCATTTCTGAAATTCAAATTTAACTTGGCATTTTGCATTTTTCATGTTTAAATTTGGCAGTTATATAAGGGATAAGAACAGGGTCGATTAGGTTCTCAGCTTGTGGTTCATAGGGAGTGGACATTTAGCCTAACAGTTAAGATGCCAGTTGGGGGCCAGCACTGTAGCACAGCAGGTTAAGTTGCCATCTGCAGCACCAGCATCCCATATGGGCACTAGTTCAAGTCCCATTTGCTCTACTTCTCATCGAGCTTCCTGTTTATGTACTGGGAAAGAAGCAGAAGGTGACCCAGCCATTTGGGGAGTGAACCAGTGGATAGAAAATCTTTCTCTGTCTCTCCTTCTCTCCCTGTAACTCTGACTTTCAAGTAAATAAATAAATCTTTAAAAAATAAAAAAGATGCTACTTGAAATGCTTGTATCAAATTTCCTGAGTTCAATTCCAGGCTGTGGCAGTTGACTCCAGCTTCCCGCTAATGCAGACCTGGGAGTCAGTGTTGATGGCTCAAGTATTTGGGTCTCTGCTTTCCACTAAAGAGACCAGATTGAATGAGAACTCCTGGCTTCAGCCTGGCTTAGGTGCAACCACTGTGGGCATTTGGGGAGTGAGTCAGTGTATAGAAGAGCTTTTTTTTTTTTCTCCTGTCTTCTCTTGCCCCTCTGTTTCTACCTCTCAAATAACCAAATTAATATTATGTTTTAAAAGTACGGTCCTTAGAACAGGGGTGATATTTGGGGTTTTGTTAGGAATGCTAAAGGTCAGGCCTTACCTCATACCTTGCTGAATTAGAATCTGCATTTGGGGGAGACTCACCAGGTGGTGCGCATGCATGTTAACATTTAAGAAACACCAGAATAGATGAGGTGGACCCTCTCAGAGGCTTGCAGTCCTGTGGACCTAAGGGGATAGGTGTCCTCAGCAACCTTCAGTTGTTACCATCACAGCATGTATGGGTCTGAGTTGCTGCTAGATTTTGAGGATCTTGATTTCTATGTCCCAAGACTTATTTAGATATGTACAGCAAGGCTGAGTAATTAGAGCATAGATACCTCCTTGTTCAGCTAGGAGAGAGTCTAATGGTAGACAGTGATTGGAAACTATTTCAATTTTTTTCTAAGATGTTACGTATTTATTTGAGAAGCAGAGTTACAGACATAGTGAGGGAGAGACAGAGAAAGGTCTTCCATCTGCTGGTTCACTCCGCAAATGGCCACAATGGCTGGAGCTGAGCTGATCTGAAGCCAGGAGCCAGGAGTTTCTTCTGGGTCTCCCATGTGGGTCCAGGGGCCCAAGCGCTTCGACCATCTTCCACTTCTTTCCCAGGCCATCAGCAGAGAGCTGGATCAGAAGAGAAGCAGCTGGGACATGAACTGGTGCTCATTTGGGTTGCTGATGATGCAGGTCGAGGCTTAGCCTGCACCACAGCACTGGCCCTGACTGGAGACTAATTCTACAAGGGAATCCTGTTGGTCTTAGAGGTCTGGTGGAGTGTTTGTTTCTTTGTATAGGAGGCCCAGGCAGATACAATGGAAGTCAAACCTGATGAAAAAGTACTCCAGTGTAACTAGATATGATGGAAATAGAAACCAACATCCAGAAACTTGGTGAGCAAGCTTAGAGGCTGCTTGGGTATAACCAGTGAGGGCCAACACTAGCTCAATTTGGACCACCGTAAAGGCAGCTGTTCCTCCTCGCACTTGGTCCTTACTCCACCTAGGATCCTGGAGACTCAGTGGACTACTGGCAATATTTAGACCTCACTCGTTTAATCTGCTTGTTAAGTTTCTGTCTTCTAGGCTTCCACAGTTTTAAATAAAAAGATAGCTACACAAGAGTTTCAGTTGGCACCTGCTGCTGATGCCACTGGGACCCTTAGATAGCATATGGGAGAATTTTATTCCTCTCATGGGAGGCAAGGCCCAGCAGGAAACAGCTGGAGAAGACAAGATCTCCCCCTACGTCTTAAGAATAAGGAGGAATACATCTCTCAGGGGACTGTGATAGGTTTGGGACAAGTCCAGCTCCTCCAACCAGGAAATGGGCTGGAACAAACAAGATTCAGGCAAAGGAACTGGTTGAAATCAGTTGGATCCAACATGGCATCCAGATGAACTGCTATACAGTCTCTTGCCTCATTATACCCTCGTTATATGATAGTAAAGAATCACCCCTCCCCCTCATGCCATGACAGCTTACAATTACCTGAGATTTATTTCATTTATTTCAAAATTCAGCGTTACACACACACACACACACACACAAAGAGAGAGAGAGAGAGAGAGAGAGAGAGAGAGATCTGCCATCTACTTATTCACCTCTCTCAAATGGCCACAATGGCTGGGGCTGGGTCAGGCCAAACCCTGGAGCCTAGAACTGCACCCAGATTTCCCACGCGGGTGCAGGGTCCCAAGTACTTGGGCCATCTTCCACTGCCTTCCCAGATGCATTAGCAGGGACCTGGCTCACAAGCAGAGCAGGCAAAACTCAAACCAGCAGTCTGATACAGGGTGCCAGGGGCACAAGAGGCAGCTTAACTTGCTGTGCCACAATGCTGGCCCCACCCCTTTCTGTAATATAACTCACTTGCTTTCATTGTGCTGGCTCCTGGTTGATTCCTATCTCTTGTCGAAGCCAGGGACCCTGTTGAGGTTGCAGGGGGCCCAGGCAGGGGTCCCAGCTGTCCAGTATCAGCATTGGTGGTAGGGCCTTTGGGATTATGATTATGGGTGGTATTAAAGTGCCCTTTTTATATTTATTTATTTTTTTTACAGGCAGAGTGGACAGTGAGAGAGAGACAGAGAGAAAGGTCTTCCTTTGCCGTTGGTTCACCCTCCAATGGCCTCCGCGACCAGCGCGCTGCGGTACTCCGCGACGATCCGAGGGCAGGAGCCAGGTGCTTATCCTGGTAAGACCCCAGAGGGAGCTCTTGTCTCTGCGCTGTGTGAGGTAGCAGAAAAAAGCGCTGAGTAGGAAGCAAGCCATCACCAGACCCTGAATCTACTGTAGCCTTGTTCTTAGATTTATCAGCCTCCAGAGGTTTGAGAAACAAATTTCTGTTGCTTTGTAAGCTGTCCACCTGTGGTACTCTGTTATAGCAGTCCATGTGGACTAAGGCAGTGGGTGTGTGTTTGCACGTCTGTGTGAGAACACGTGCACACCTGTTGGCTTGCATGTGTGTGTGCATATGTGCTTACAGTGAGGTTTGGGAATCCTACCCTGCCTCTGTTTTCTGAGTAGCTGCTGTAAATCTTTGGCCAGGAGTTTATTCTTCTATAAGTGCCCAACATGCTTGTCCCACCGTGGCATGAGCTAGGGGAGCCAGTTTTTCAGAACTTGCATCTTATTGCTTCTCCAGAAGAGCTCGACTTTTACACACTGATTAGCTTTCCTTGGGGATCTTTCCTCCTCGCATTGAAGGGTGGTGCTTCTGTGACTCCTCTGCAGAAAGAGTTTGCTTCTACAGACCAAGCAGTTGCATGGTCCTGTCTCTCTCTCTCTCAAATCATCTGTGGTATTTAAGTTCTGCATGAGCTATAGACACAGGCTGATTTGTTTTCTAGAGATTTATTTCACTTATTTCGGAGGCAGAGTGACAGATAAAGGGAGAGGGGGGCAAGATCTTTCATCCATTTGTTTACTACCCAAATGGCTGCAACAGCCAGGGCTGCTCCTCATGAAAGCCAGGAGCTCCATGCTGGTCTCACATGGGTAGCAGGGACCTGAGTACTCAGGCCACCTTCCACTGCTTCCCCAGGAACAGTAGCAGGGAGGTGGATAGGAAGTGGAACATCTGGGACTCAAACTGGCACTCCAGGATGGGATACTGTCATCACAAGTGGCGTCTTAACCTGCTGTGCCACAGCAGCAGTCGCAGGGGCTAATGTGCATATCCTCTCCTTAGGAGGAACAAACCAGAAGGATCTTTCTAACTGTAGAAACGAGGATTTGGTAATAACCCCACTTTTGCTTTAAGAACCCAGAATTTTGCATGTTACTACCGTAGCCCCTGACACTCTGGTTATAACATATTGTGTATACACACACAAAGGTATAGTTTTGCCCACAGTTCAGGGGCATAAGCATGTCAGTGTAGCCAGAAACTCAGACCACTGGAAAAACTATGGAGGCCTATCCTTGCCTCTGGGTCCAGCTGCATCTGGGCGGTCAGAATCCTTCAATGTGGGAAGGTCAAAATCTGCAACTTGCATGACCTTAATGCATGAACTGATGTATTTGACTGGTGAATTACTTTGTTTTGTTAAAAAAATATTTATTCATTTATTTGAAAGGCAGAGTTACAGAGAACCAGAGCCAGAGAAAGAGAGAGAGGTCTTCCATCCACTGGTTCACCTCCCAAATGGCTGCAATAGCCGGAGCTGCACCCATCTGAAGCCAGGAGCTTCTTCCAGGTCTCCCACGCGGGTGCAGGGGCCCAAGGACTTGGGCCATCTTCTACTGCTTTCCCAGGCCATAGCATAGAGCTAGATCAGCAATGGAGTAGCCGGAACTCAAACCGGCACCTATATGGGATGCTGGCACTACACACGGCGGCTTTACCAGCTACTCCACAGCGCTGGCCCCAATGAATTACTTTCGTCAGTTCTTGTCTCTGGCTTATGGGAAAGAATATCATATTCTCTTCTATTTTAGCCATTTTTATAAAAATTTCCATCAAATGATCTCTAGCTGCAGAAAAAACAATATTCAACAACTGATGGGGTTTCACATATAAGGGTATATCAAAAAGTTCACAGGAAATTCACATTTTTTAATTTCATTTTCTCTGATTTTTTTTTTGAAATGCCCTCTTCTTCAAAATTGGCCATTTAAAATTTACAAGTAAATTTCATTATATCCCTTAATATGTTCATGCTTTCTGGGTTTTAAGTTTTAAATTACATGGCATAAAATATATAGCTTTGGCAACTCTGTGAGGCTGATGAAGATGATGGTAGTTTCTTCATTAGCTATCATTTATTACCAGTGTCTAGTTTTCTTTGGGCAATGGGTAGTAAAAAGAAAGCAGGGGGCAGGCATGTAGTACAGTGGGTATGTTGCCACATGGGGTGCCTGCATCCCAGATCACAGTGCCTGATTTGAGTCCTGGCCACTGTATTTCTAATATAGTTTTCTACTAATATTCATCCAGTTGATGGTTCAAGTGCTTGGACCCCCGCCATCCATTGGAAGATCAGGATGGGTTCCAGGCTCCTGGCTTTGAACTGTTCCAGCTGTGGCTGTTGTGGGCATTTTGGGGGAGTGAACCAGTGGATGGAAGCTCGCTCTCTCTCTCTCTCTGCCTTTCAAATAAAATAAAAATTTATTTTTTTAAAAAAATTTAATTTTTAAAAAATCAAATAGAATCCCCTCTGAAAAAGAAGAAAAAGTAGTGCTGAAAGTTATATAATTAAACAATATTTTAAAATATTTAAAATATCTTGTCCATTTAATAGATTTGCGTGTCCACCGAATTTTTTGTTCTTTATATGTTGTTATAAGTAGTTTCCTCAACTCTCTCATTGTGTTTTGATTTATAAGAGATTTAAATAACATTAGCCAAGAACTACTTTTCTTTTTCCAAGACTGTTATACTTGTTTTGCACAGTGAATACACACAAGTGGATATAACCAGCCTACATGTTCTTTGGCAATAAATGCAGTGCTCTGGGACACGTTAGAAATGCTAGTATCTTTGTTATTTAAATGGCCCAAAAGAGATATAGCAAAGTTTCCAAAATGGCTTAGCTCACTTCCAGAGAAAAATCAGGCTTACTCACCCAAAAATGAAAGAATATAAGCGCTTTGAGCATGTTTTATGATTGCAATAAGTAAAACTATCTCTTGCCCTCACTTTTCCCTTGTGAAAATTAGGGATAATTTACGCATTTATGTTAGAGTAGGGCGAAAGAAAACGCATGTTTCCGGGACATGGAAACAAACCAAGCACAGGCAGTTGTCCCTCTTGGAATTTATCTTCATCTCTCCATTTTTGCAGCCTCTGCCTGTGAAATCCATGTTGTAATTTGCGCATGTATTCATTCCACAAACCCTGGTGGAGGACGTTTGGATCTGTGTATGTGACAGCAACCAAGACAGAGGTCATGTCTGCCTTCAGGAGGCTGACATTGCCATAGGGTGCTGGACTAAGGAAAAGGTCGGTAAACAGAACAGCTGCAGATTTTGCTAAGTGCAGTAAGAGCAACCACGGAGTTGGGTGAAATGCACTCTAGCAACTGCAGTCCAAAGAGAGGTCATTTTAGCTGAGATGTGAGGCAATGGTCTGGGTCAAGAGTGGCTCAGACAGAACAGAAAGTCCGAAAGAAGGAGAGAAAGTGAGGATGGAAAAGGAGCATGGCTATGATGGCCCTGGCTCCCTGAGAAAGAAGGAGGTTAGACAAAGAAGCAAAGACCAGATCCCAGAAGGTCTGAATTTAGTGAGTTTGAGTTTGTTCCAAACACAAGGGGAAGCCACTGAGGATTTTAAGCCAGATCAACATAATCAGGTTAACTATATGTTTTGTGGGGGATGGCTTAGAGGAGGCCAAGGAGAGAGAAATAACCTTTAAAAGAAACTTTATAAGAGACAGGGTGATTAGAAATGACAGAGCCAGGTGGGAGCTACAAGTGACAAATTTGTGACAAAGAGGGTTGTTGGAAGAGAAAATCGACAAAAGTTGTTGCTGGCTTGGAAGTGGGAAGAAGAGTAGATGCAGAAAGCTCCTGGCCTAAGCATCCAGCTGGATCCTGCAGCCTTTTAGGACCCTGAGCTGACAACTTTGCTATTTCACATCTGCATAAGCTGTGACAGCTGTTCTTATCTGTTAGCATGTCAAGTGATGCTACTCTTTATCCCCTGCTACTGTTTTCTCTTACATCATAAAGGAGGACTCCTGCTATAGAATCCATTCCACAGACAACGTTAATAGGAAACATTGTTTCTTAAAAACAAGGAGAAAAAAAATTTCTTTTTGAAAGACATTTCTCAGATATGTGCCCAGTGGATGCGACAATAACCTCTAGCATTGAAAAATAAACACAAGAACTGATGCAAAGCTTTCTTTCAAGTACCCATTGTGTGGTCCTTAATTCTCTCTGAAGAGCTGGCAGGTTGATAGCAAGAGGCCTCTGAAATGTATTCATAACAATATACAACTGTAGATTTCTGTTTTATACAGGTCAGTGGAGGACCATCACTGCTGAACCGATGTATCTAACTCCTTGAATGTTTAAATCTAAAATGAATACATTCCTGCTAAGACTCCTATCAGCTCTTGCTGATTGTGTTTCATAAAAGCAAATTCTTGTAAGGTGGGCTTTTAAAAAGCCCAATTTTCTGCTTCTCTAGACTGTATGAGACATCCATGAATTAATGAAAGGAAAAAAAAATGCCTGCCTGGTGTGTAAGCCTCACAGTCTTACCTCTGTGTGAATCCTCACAAATCAACTCCAAAACAGTTTAGAATTCAAATCTCTTCTAGTCATCCAGATTAAAAACTCATTTCTCCCAAGTATATCATATATTGAAGCTTTTTCATGCAAACAAACAGCAAGGATCTCATCCCCTCTTCCTTTATTGGCTGGGCGTGTCACGAATTTGAACAGAACATCTCTGTGCTCCGATTACATGCGTTATCAGGGGAAATCCACTGCTTCCATGCATATCATTAGAAGCAGCTCAGAGAGTTTGCTTCTATCATAGGGCTCGTCACGGCACTTCATCGTTATATTGACAGTTTAATCTTTTTGTTTCGTCCAAGATTAAAAGTCGCACAATATCCATTTCTTCATAGCTTGGGCGGTGAATCCAATCAGACTCAATGCGTAGCTAAGTACCATCACCGTCGTGAAGATGGACTCTATTTTCCCAAATATCCTAGGTAATTATCTACTGTTATGGGGAAAACACTTTGTTAATGAGAAAACCCAGGAAAACTGATGTTCTAAAAAATAATGTTTACTGACAGCTAAGTGGCTGAACTAGAGAAATCACTACCTGCTTCCCTTCAAGGAACTGACAAACCTGCCTTGTCACTCACGCGCTCTTTGGTAGTTTGAAGATGTCATTCTGTTTGGTCATTTGGTTTATTGGCTGTCAGAAGTGTGATGGCTGCCTTTGAAATAAAATGGCTTTTCACAGTCCTTTACTGGATCTCAAGATGTGTCTGTAAAGAGAAAGCAAAAACAAACAGATGGAATATGGACACAAAGAAAAATGGCCTTCACTCAAAAACTGTTTATTAAAATGATAGTAGAATGCATTCCGTCTGTGAGGTGGCAAGTCACAAATAAGAAATATGGGAATGTGCAGGGCTGTTGGAACCGAAGTGATGTGGCAGCTTTCCATCAGGAATGCAACAGTAATTTAAAGTGAGGCTCCACGGGCAGATTTATGTTGTAGTAAACCAACAAAAGGACCTTCTTGACTGCCGCAGGGGCCAGAAGAATCGCGTGGCTTGGAGGGAGTTTACGTGTCAATATTCTTAGGTGTCTCACCTGTACTTTCATTCATATTGAGAGCCAAATGCAGATGAATGAAAACCAGCACCTCCCATGGCACTGAAATGCCACTGCTAGCATCGCTGCAGAATGGGATGTCAGCTAGAGGAAGCGTGTTTCCACTCCTCATGGTCTGATGCAGTTTCTAGTTTAGTTTCTGGTTATGTCATGGTGTTATTTCACAACTGACATGACATCCCAACAATGACAATGAGTAGAGTCGTTTGAAAGAAACCAGAGTGGTGAGAGTTTGAGTTTTGGGGAAAGTGTCTTTGCAAGGAGCAGCAGATTTCCCTCCCACTTTGTCTCCCTTGAGTGAGAGCTGGTAACGTTGCTTCCCCTTTATTGGGTGTGTGTGTGTGTGTGTGTGTGTGTGTGTTAAGATTTATGTATTTATTTGAAAGGCAGAGTTACAGAGAGGTAGAGGCAGAGAGAGTGAGAGAGGTCCTTCATCCACTGGTTCACATCCCTTGGGTGGTGAACCCAATCAGACCCAATGTGTAGCTAAGTACGGTTATTGTCACAAAGATGAACTCCATTTTTCCAAATATCCTAGGACATTAGGATAGGGCAGGGCTAATCCAAAGCCAGGAACCCTGAGCTTCTTCCAGGTCTTTTTAATGTGGGTGCAGGGGCCCAAGCACCAGGGCCATCGTCCACTGTTATTCCAAGGCTATAGCTGAGAGCTGGATCAGAAGTGGAGCAGCCAAGACAAACTGGTGCCCCTATGGGATGCCGGCGCCATAGGTGGAGGCTTAGCCTATGCCACAGTGCCGGTTCCTGTTTCCCCTTTCTTACCAACACTACCAGGATCACTTTGGGAAACATAAGATCCTTGAGAGCTTTTATTGGCATCCCAGCCATTTTTGCCAAAAGCTGTAAAGACAGGTGATAAGGACATGAGGCCAGGCTCTGGCAAGGTTGACCATCCAGATTTCTTTGCCCAGATATAGGTGATCGCCTGAGTATAATCTGGTCACTGTCACTGATGCCTGAGTAACTTAAGGTGGTGGGCAACCCACACTGCATTGCCGGTGGAGTTGATTGAATTCTGCAGATCCTATAGCTGCATACCTTACAGGTGACTATCTATGTAAGGTTCTCTTTTATTTCTTGGTTTGTCACCCTAAACCTCCCCACATTTCTAAGATGTGTGGTCAGGCAGTCAAATCAAGGGTTTTCTACAAGATCATTAAGTATGCAATGTGGGTGGGGGACATTTCTGTCAGTTCTCTCTGTTCACTATTAATTGTATGCAGCGGTCTTGAATCTCATCTTGTCAGAGGACGTTGAATACTAAGACTTGCTCTGAGAGGAATGTGTTACACAGTGGCTGCTCTCTCTGGTGTTAGCAGCAGCATCACAGCTGTGTATGCTCGTGTTGCTGGCACAAAGCAAATGGATTGTGATTGAATTATTATCAAACACTGCAAAAACTTCAGGAAAGGTTATTTCTTGAACCTTTCCAAATAGTAGGCACTTTCTCAACCTGTGCAGAGAGGCAAAGTTTATATTATAAACTGTGCAATTACCTGTGGACCTTCAGAAATCAGGCACAGAAATAAAGGGAATATGAGAGTAGATTAAAATTCCCAACTAGAATTGCCCCTTAAAGGATACAGACCTCCTTTGTTTATAAATGGAGTTATAGGCCGGTGCAGCGGCTCACTAGGCTAATCTTCCGCCTTGTGGCGCTGGCACACCGGGTTCTAGTCCTGGTCAGGGCGCCGGATTCTGTCCCGGTTGCCCCTCTTCCAGGCCAGCTCTCTGCTGTGGCCCAAGAGTGCAGTGGAGGATGGCCCAAGTGCTTGGGCCCTGCACCTGCATGGGAGACCAGGAGAAGCACCTGGCTCCTGGCTTCGGATCAGCGCGGTGCGCTGGTCACAGTGTGCTGGCTGCGGCGGCCATTGGAGGGTGAACCAACGTCAAAGGAAGACCTTTTTCCCTGTCACTCTTTCTCACTGTCCACTCTGCCTGTCAAAAATTTTTTAAAAAATGGAGTTATAGAAACTCCATTCAATTTAAGCATAGAAGATGCCTGTGAAATAGCAAAGAGTAATATTTGTTATGTAGTGACTGTGTAATTTATTAAAAAATGATAATTATATATGAATACTTGCTACTTTGGATTTTTTATATTTAACGAATCAAGCACTTTTTTTTTAAAGATTTATTTATTTATTTTAAAGTCAGAGTTACACAGAGAGAAAAGGAGAGGCAGAGAGAGAGAGAGATCTTCCTTCTGCTTGTTCACTCCCCAGTTGGCTGCAACAGCCAGGAGCCAGGAGGTTCCTCAAGGTCTCCCACGCGGGTGCAGGCCTTGGGCCCTATTCTACTGCTTTCCCAGGCCATAGCAGATAGCTGGATCGGAAGTGGAGTAGCTGGGACTCCAACCGGAGCCCATCTGATGCCGGCACTGCAGGTGGTGGCTTTACCCGCTAAGCCACAGTGGCAGCCCCCACATTGTTCTTTACATGCAAAAAGATACATGTTTCCTATAAACAACATAAACATGTCATATATTCATTTTATATGAATATATGCATTTCAGATAAATATAAATAATTATCTTTTATGATTAAATATATTTATATTTTTAAGTGTGCAGACTTAATGAAAGCATAGTGTTGGCTTTTTCTTTCCTTTTATAGTGCTTTTGTTTTTGCAGATCTTGTTAAATGGCAACTTCTAAACTATAGATAATATATGTGACCAAATGCCTGTCTCCATAAATGTAATTAAATAGGAGAGTGAGTCAAAGATTGGCTTTTAGCTTCCAGTTCATTTTTATAGACATTTGGTAATGGTGAACTGGACAATCAAGTGTCAGTATAAACAGATAGCAATTATCACACAGGAACAGGACTGTGGGCCTCATTAACAGCCAAGGATACTTTTTACCTGAAACATGGTTTCAATAGTGCTGGTAACAGCAGGTTGGATTTTTGAAGGGGACGGGCTGTGAATTACTGTGCATATTTTTCTTGCAATATCGCCACAGAAAGAAACATCAGCTTTATAATCCATCACACTGGAGCCCAGGGAAGGCCATTCCCATCATTAGATGCCCACAGTGGCCTGCCAATGTTCCCATTGCTGAAGCACAGAACAGAGTTATTGCACAAACTCAGTGCAAACTGGAGAACCAGATCCTGCTTTTGTAGTCTATTTTCTGGTGGGAGAAATCGTAAAATAAACAAAACAGAGAAGCAAATGCTTTTTTTAAAAAAAATTTTTAAAGACTTTATTTATTTGAAGGGGAAAGAGAGAGGGAGAGACAGATCTTCTATCTACTAGTTCACTTCCCAAATGGCCACCACAGTTGGGGCCTGTCCAGGTTGAAGCCAGGAGCCAGAGCTCCATCTGGTCTCTCTCATGGTTGACAGCTGCCCAAGCACGTGGGCCATTTTCCATTGCCTTCCCGGGGACATCAGCAGGGAGCTGGATAGGAAATGCAGCAGCTCAGGCATGAACTGACACTCGTATGGGATTCTGGTGTTGCAGGTAGCCGCTTAGCTCGCTGAGCCACAACCCTGGCCTGTTATATTTTTTTAATGTCATATTTTTAAAAAATCTTTTAGTTTTGGGGGCTGGCACTGTGGTGTAGTAAGTTAGGTTTCTGCCTGTGGTGCCAGCATCCTACGTGGGCCCCAGTTCGAGTCCTGGCTATACCACTTCCTATCATCTCCCTGCTAATGGCCTGGGCAAGCAGAGAAATATGGCCCATGTGCTTGGGCCCTACACTCAAGAAGGAGACCTGGAAGAAGCTCCTGGCTCCTGGCTTCAGAATGACCCAGCTCTGGCTGTTGCAGCCATTTAGGAAGTGAACCAGCAAATGGAAGATCTCTCTCTCTGTCTCTCCCCTCTGTAACTGCCTCTCAAATAAACAAAAAAAAGTAAAAATAATTTTTTATTCTTTTAGTTTTTAACAGGTTCAATATAGTTTACAGATACAGTTCTTAGAATATAATGATATTCTCTGCCGGTGCCGTGGCTCAATAGGCTAATCCTCCGCCTGCGGCTCCAGCACCCCAGGTTCTATTCCTGGTCGGGGTGCTGGATTCTGTCCCGGTTGCTCCTCTTCTGGTCCAGCTCTCTGCTGTGGCCCAGGAGTGCAGTGGAGGATGGCCCAGGTCCTTGGGCCCTGCGCCCACGTGGAAGACCAGGAGAGGCACCTCAGCGCTCTGGCTGCAGCGGCCATTGGGGGGTGAACCAGTGGAAAGGGAAGGGAAGACCTTTCTCTCTATCTGTCTCTCTCTCACTGTCCACTCTGCCTGTCAAAAAAAAAAAAAAAAAGAAAGAAAAAAAAGAATATAATGATATTCTCTTTCTCCATCCCTGCTCCTTTTATCCCCCTAAATGCCATACTTTTTAAGATACACAATTAAATATTTGTGATAAGTGCCAGGGCAGGAATAATGATCTTACAATAGCAGACAGGAGGAGCTACTTCTGAGGGTAGGACCTTCCCACAGAGACTTGAAGGAAGATAAGAAGCCAGACTTCCCAGGAAGGCCAGAAGAGGGCTACAAGAAAGGGCAGCAGGTGCAAAGGCCCTGAGGCAGGAGACAGTTTGGCAGTTATGGACATTCCCAGCAGGCTGTGAGCCTGGGGCTTAATGACTGAGGGAGAAAGTAGGCTAAATGGACCTTTCAGTTTTGAGTGAAGCAGGAAAAGAGGAGAAATAGGAGTGGAAATAAAGGAGCCTCCTCCACTCTCTGCCTCTATCCAGTTTACACTGTTAAGCTGATGGCTCTCTAACCCTACGCTACTCCTATTGCTCCTCTCAAAGGGAGACACAAAGGTCTACCAGGCAAGACAAACAAGTTTCTCCTGCTTCATGCGCAGACATTGCCAACATTAACATGTGCGTACTCCCACCACCACTGATGCAGACTTCCTCAGAGAATCATCCCAAATATTCTAATCACTCTGCTTTACAAAAGGCTGGCTGATTATTTATGGCAAATAAACTAAGACATATGTTTGGCATCCTCAGTATCCTTGAATCCAATAAATTGCAAACTAGATCACAGCTGTTTAGCCTCCTGAAAATGTCCTGCACTGAGGTGTGCCTTAATACTAATTCCTTGGCTCCTGCAAAGAATGTCTTCAAACACACCAAATCCCATTTCCAGTGGCCCCACACACGTATGAAAAATCACCAGTGTGCCCATCATCAGAGAGATGCTAGTTAAAGGAGTTAATACAAACATGAACGTATACTCCATCTTGCTTATAACTAAAGAAACCTAGCTCAAAGAACTATTATTATTATTATTTCCCAGATTAGTAGGAATTTAAGATTTGATATTACACAATCCTGGTAAAAGTGTGAAATATTGTTGGGTCTAGGACAGGTAGGATATTTCAGAGCATCGTTTGGTAATCAATCATTAACACATTCTTACAAGGCAGTGCATTTTAACTCAGTTGTTTTGCTGCTGAGATATTGACTTAGGAAAAACCCCAAGATCTATATAAAGCTAGATAGGTCTCTGTAACAGTCTGGAAATTTTAAAAAAATCAGCCATTTACCACCCTGCTGATGTGTACTTAGGATGAATCTAATGCATTTCAAACAGTGTCTCAGTTACAAGAACTTAGTTTCCTGATGAAATTTGAACAACCTGAGTTCCATGTAACACAAAATAATCACCGTCTTAATCATAGTTTGAGTTTTCCACCTACCTAGTAATGGCTACTCATAAACCTAAATATATAATCCTCCTTTCCTTTTGGTTTCTTTGTCCAATCATCTGTTAAAATTCACAAATGGGACTCTCTTGGAAATGCCCACCAAGTAAATCTCTGTCTTTCATGTTTCACACTTGGGGTCCTCCTAGGGTCTCCTTAATGTAGAAGGCAGAAGACTTTCCTAATTACCAGTCTAGGGGTCCCCTCAATATTTCTTTGCTCTCAAGTCATACTCTCTCTTGACACTACCATATGATGCCCCAGAGGTCAGTCCATTTCTAGTACCAAGAGTATATCATGACTAATGAAACCTAATCACATTCATCCATCCTGTTCCCCATGCTTGGAACCCATGCATAGCCATGTTTCTCAATCAGTCCAAGCCAAGGAAGGCATTTATGGTTCAATGTATGTTTTACTTTCTTGCATTGCTCCAGTTAATGCAAGTAGCCATATTGCAAACCAAAGGATGCTATGTGAGAATAAATCTGCCACAGACAAAAGCAAAGGCAAGCAAAACCCAAAGATCAAAGTCTTGATCATGGTATGCCTGCAGCCCACCTTATATCTAGATTTCTGGTTGCAAAAGACATTCCTGCTATTATAATTTTTATTTATTTACTTATTTTGTTTGAAAGAGAGAGAGACAGAGAGATATTTAATGGTTCCCTCCACATATACATACCTTCCATGCCTGGGTTTGGGCTAGGTCAAAGCAAGGAACTAAAAACTCCATCTGGATCTTGTACATGGATGGCAAGGACCCAAAATACATGAACCCCTGCTTCCCAGGGTGGGCATTAACATGCAACTGGAATGGAAAGCAGAGCTGGGACTCAAACCCAGTGCTCCCATGTAGAATGCAGGCATTCCGCAAGTGGCTTACCTGCTGTGACAACTGCCTGCCTCTGGAAGGTATCTGTTGTTCCCACATGAATTAATAATGCATAGAATGATGAATAAAGTATGAATTGCGACTTTTTTGTGCTCTGAGTTTTAGCAAGATTTTGAAGTCAAAGCAGTATCTCAGATGGCTTAGGCTCAAATCAAAAGCAGTATGATTTCTGTCTTATGAAACCAACGGTCATATGTGTAGTGTTAGAGTAATTTTAGTATTTCCAGTGGGAGATAATGAAAAAGGAATGAATATAGGATGGGTGCAATTTGTAACTGTAAGAAACATGATTGAAATTCTTTCTTAAAATAAATTTTTAAATTTGAGTATTTTATGAGGCATGTCACAATTTTATTTCATGTAAATACTGCAAATATCTTACCAAGATAAAGCAAAGAAAAGCAATAGGGAAAACTAAAAACATTAGAAATGCATATTCTCAGCCGGCACTGTGGTGCAGTGGGTTAAACCCTGGCCTGAAGTGCCAGCATCCCATATGGGCGCCAGTTCAAGTCCCAGCTGCTCCTCTGCCGATCCAGCTCTCTGCTATGACCTGGGAAAGCAGTAGAAGAGGGCCCAAGTCCTTGGGCCCTTTCACCCACGTAGGAGACCTGGAAGAAGCTCCTGGCTCCTGGCTTTGGATGGGCGCAGCTCCAACCGTTGTAGCCATCTGGGGAGTGAACCAGTGGATGGAAGATCTCTCTTGCTATCTCTACCTCTTTCAAATAAATAAAATAAGTCTTTAAAAATAAAAAATGCATAATCTCCTTGAGAGTCTTAGCATTCTTACTATGTTTATAGACCATTAACTTGCTGTACCCCAACCCCATTATGCATTCGCTCCCAACATTTTTTTTTTTAATTTCAGAGAGAGAGAGAGATAGAGAGAGAGAGACCCTATTTCCAGGATCATCTGCCAAATGCCCACAATGGCCAGGGGTGGAATATGGCTGAAGCTGGGAGCCAGATATGCAATCCAGGTCTCCCACACAGGTGCCAGGAACCCAATTACTTGAGCCATCACTGCTCCCTCCCAAGGTGCTCACTGACAGGAAGCTGGAGTCAGGAGCTGGAGATAGGTATCAAACACAGGCACTCCCACCACTGGGGGTTGCAGGTGACTTACCACTATAAATGCTCTCTCCCACACCCTGTATTTTGATGATGTAATTGCCCCTGCAATCTCTGGGTTATTTAGGTTACCAATTGAAGAATGGTAATTAATTCTTTGTATTAAAAGTAGGAAAATCATATTTTCTTCCTTATATGCTGTTCTGCCTGGTGATTACAACATCATGCAGGCACCTGGAGGTGCTTACTGTTTCTCTTCAAGTCCGTCTAATTCATCCAGTTCACCTCTTTGAGGAACATATCAGTAACCTTCTATTATCTTTTCACCAGCTGTTGCTTGATGGACAGCTCACACTTCTGAGTTAAGATTAGCTCCAGCTGATCAAGTTTAGTTACACAAACATGGAGAAACACTAAAGCAAACAATTCAGACTCCTTGGAAAGCATTTGATACAAACCCCAATCAGAACACAATTTATTCAGCCACAGTTTTTCAAACCTGCTCCAGACTTTGGACCTGGGTTGCCAATCAGTCTCTTCTATGCAAATGAATCCCCAGGGCTGGGTAGGTTGAAATTTGGACTCTGCTGATTGGTGGATTAAAGCAGTTTGTGACAAAGGAGTCTCTGCTGGAAGTGGGGGTTGGGGATGCCCACTTTAAGACTGGGAAAAGGAAACCATCTACTTTGCAAAGGAAAAGCTTACTGTTATGTCAACAGGTCAGTATTCAGGATATGACACCATCCCAATGTGCCCTGAAAACTTTAGAATTTGGCAACAATTTGAGTGGGATGAGAGTAAAAGGTTTTATAGACATTGTCTGATACAGGTCTCAGGAACCAGAATTTTATATTCTAATATTTGAAATTTATGCTAGTATTTTGTTTAATGCTTTTTTTTTTAAGTAAACATAGGGTGAGAGTTTTAGAAAACCTATAATATTTAAATTGTCTTCTTGAGCCGGCGCCGAGGCTCAATAGGCTAATCTTCCACCTTGCGGCGCTGGCACACTGGGTTCTAGTCCCCGTCAGGGCGCTGGATTCTGTCCTGGTTGCTCCTCTTCCAGTCCAGCTCTCTGCTGTGGCCCAGAAGTGCAGTGGAGGATGGCCCAGGTGCTTGGGCCCTGCACCCCATGGGAGACCAGGAGAAGCACCTGGCTCCTGGCTCCTGCCATCGGATGAGCGCGGTGCGCCGGCCGCAGCGCGCCAACCGCGGCGGCCATTGGAGGGTGAACCAACGGCAAAAGGAAGACCTTTCTCTCTGTCTCTGTCTCTGTCTCTGTCTGTCTCTCTCTCTCTCACTGTCCATTCTGCCTGTCAAAAAAAAAATTGTTTTCTTTTTCATGAGTTCTAACATTCAGCATTCAGGAAATTCTAACAGTTCAAATGCTTGAACCAAACTAGAGTAGAACTACGCAGGGAAAATGAAATTCTTTCTGTCATGTTACTGGTCACGGAGGGCAGGGCGGTTGCTGAAGGAAGTTCCCTGGATTCTTCCACTCAGCTTAGTATAGAAATAAAAAGTTGAGGCACAATCTTTAAAAAGCAGGAAATGTATTTGGTTGGCAAGCAACAGTGAAGCGTCTGGTCTGAGAGGAGAACAGGTGGAGGGCCCGAACGGGACACTGGCTTTCAGGAAGTGCCCAGGGTTTTTAAGGCATCACTGTTGTTTCATTAGGGCATTCTGTGGGGGTGTCCATTGGCCAGGGTTTCACATACTGTATGTTGATTGGCTTTGGGCTTATGGACATAGCGGGGGATTCTCTTGGAGACAGCACGATTCTCCTTAGGGGCTCAGCCTCCTCTGCTGGCCGTGGGTGGAAGACTGCAACTAGGTTGAAGATCTGATTAAGACTGCAAGGTCGCACATGCAGCACAGGAAGCTACAGAGGGGAGATGCTGGCAGGTCAAGCTTTCCAGCCACCGCTGGCAGCCTGCTTGTGCAGGACATTCTACCCATGTCTGAGAGGAGCTCCCACCCCACGGGCTCCTTTCTTTTTGGGTATTAGGATTTTTGTTTTGTTTTCGTTGTTGCTTTTGTGCCAGGAAGTCACCAGAATTCTCTTAGTTGCTCCCTTCTGTGGCCTGTTTTTTTTTTTTTTTTTTTTTTTTTTTCCTGTCTCCTTCCTGGAGTTACATGAGTTGCCATTTTTGGCCATCAGCTTGGTCAGCTGCATCAAACAATCGAGACCCCTGGAGCGGGCAGCCCAGCCCTAATGCATCAAGAATCCACTTCTTCTCTTCCCACCTTTTCTCTCCATCATCCTGGTGTGGGGGCCTTCAGCTTCATGATAGCAACTTCATGACAACAAGACGGTTGCTTCATTTTAGCCATGGGTTCCATTTCTAGGCAAGAAGAGCATAGACATTTCCAAAGTACAGAGCTGAGTAAGTTGCGGCCACCCCCCTTTAAAGACTTTCTTAGAAACACCACCCAATAACACGGGCACTCATCTCATATGCCTGAATTGCTAGGTCACTTCTAGCTGCGTGGGAACATAGGGAAGTACTTTTGGCTGAGAACACTCTTGCTGACACTAAATCAGGAAGTTGTTGGTGGAGACCAAGAGGATCACACATGTTGGATACACAATGAGCAGTTTACTGTGCTATCAACATGCTCATTATTCAAGTCATTTGATCTGGAAGAAAGCCAGGTGGTTGACACTCATGGACATAGTTTTGATTCTTTCCCTGCCCTGTTTTAAGCACAACTGAGCAGAGTGGTTACCTCATACAGAAGTACCCAAACCTGATGCACTTTGTCAGCAGCAAGGGCCTCTCTAGTTTCCATGTCTGAAGAGGCAGGGCCATCCCACATCCTGGTCAGGTAGGGTTGTATCGAGATTTCTGTCTTCCAAAGATGAAACCATCCAAGCACTCATTTCTCTGGAACTTTTGGGTGATATCTGAAAATCGTGAAAGGCAAAACACATACCTAAAATAGAAGGGCAAGGGTTGGCATTGTAGCATAGCAGATAAAGTCACCACCTGCAAAGCCAGCATCCCACGTGGGCATGAGTCTGTGTCCTGGTTGCTCTACTTCCCATCCAGCTCCCTGCTAATGTGCCTAGGAAAGTCCAGATCCCTAGTGCTTGGGCTCCTACACTCCAGTGGGAGACCTGGAAAAAGAAGCTCCTGGCTCCTGGCTGCAGCCCAGCCCAGCCCCAGCTGTTATGATCATTTGGGGTATAAGCCAGTGAATGAAAGCTCTCTGTCTCTGTGTCTCTCCCTTTCTCTGTAGCCCTGCTTTTCAAATAAATAAATACATCTTGAAAAAATAATAATAAAATATAAATGCACAGTTCATTGAATCAGCTTGTCCTTATCAGATGTATTTTCCACAAAGAAATCATCAAAAAAATGTACCTGTGATCCTGTCATTACCAGGTGTTGTGCTAGTTCTATGGATGCCTTCCCTTGCAGTAGGATAAAGCTCTAACTCCTTAGCCTGGTATATGGTGGACCTATGTAATGTGTCTCCTTCCTACATCACAGCAGTGAATTTCTGGTGTTTCCCTGTAGCCTTAAGTAGAATCAAATTGCCTGCCCTTCCTTGTGCTTGTCACACTTTTTCCTCTACTCTGCCTTTGGCCTCGTTGTTGTTACCTCTTGCTGGAATGCTGCCCCAACCTTTCTCACCAAACCACCTCTAACACCTTAGTCTTTTTGAAGTCATTAATTCTTGGCTAGGGCATTCCCATCACCACCACGGGGATGTCAAAAAATGTCTGGAGATATTTTTGGATAGCCCAGCTGAGGAGAGGCTGTTCCTGGCATCTAATGGACAGAAGCCAAGGATACTGCTGAACAGCCCACCAGGCACAGAGCAACCTCCACAACCAGGAATTATCCCATCCAAGTGTCAGCGGTGCTGAGGTTGAGAAATGCTGCTTTAGGGATTGTCTGCCCCCGAGAAACCAACAACTTTTTTCTGAACATCCCAAGATTGGCTTCAGTGGCTCCCTTGGCACCACCATAGTACTGCTGAGAAGTTTGTACTTTGGTGGTGAGGTTAGTTCTTGAGCACAAGAATGTCTGCTTTTGAATTCCATTCCACAGCTCTGTGCCTTTTGGCAAGTTCCTGAGCCTGAACTTCTTCATCTGCAAAACCTGGTATCTAATTCAGGGCTGGTTGTGAGGATTGAATGAGGTAATGCATGCAAAGTGCTTTGCATGTTTCTGGCTACCCAGGCTTTTTATGCTATTATTGTTGTTACAATGCTTACTTCCTTATTTCTAGGATCAGAGATAGACTGACCAAGAGCACAGTGAAGCTGAAACTTCAGGGACCCTCGTTTTACTTGGGCCCTTTCTAATGTCTTGTGCGTAATTCTGTATTTGGGATTTGATATTATCATCTTAAAGATGCCCCATAGCCCCCACCTACATCGTATAAACTCTAAACCCAATAGAACTTAGACCCACACCTTGCCAAGGCCTCGTCCAAAATCTCAGTATTTGGAGCAGAGTAAATACTCACTGATAGCCATGAGCTAACCAGATCGTGGTAGCCTCTTCAGCAAGCTGCCAGCCAGCCTGCTGAGGAATTTGCTTAATCGTTGTTGTCTGCTTCTTTATTTTTTTAAACCCTTCATTATTTATAGCCCCATTGCTGTCTGTCCCCTTTGTTAGTGGGGGGCTTCTAGAAGGCATTTTACCCATCGTTTAGGAATCAATTCGCATCCCTCTCCCTTTATTATCTGTTTTCAGTTAAAGATTCACAGTTGTGTCAAGGACAACGAGGAAACAACATATATGCCATGACTGATTCTTAACTGAAGAGAATGCTGATGTAATTGCAACACCAAAGCCCTGTTTCCATGGGGACAGTGCAGTCTTGGAGGTGTTTGTGAGCGCAAACTCCAGGTTATTATGGTGTTTGGTGTGCAGATACCTGATTGCAGAGCTCTCCCTTCCCACGCCCTACCTGTTTTCCCAGGAATAGGTGTGGATCAGGATGTGATGATGCAGGTGTGACTGGCTTCCAGTCTTCCAGTGTCAAGGTTGACATGACAGGAAGAAAACATCTGGACGTATCGATAAGGGAAAACCACTTGGTGAGGAATAATCCTACAGTCCAAGATGGTTCTGAAAATTACATGAGATGTCAGAATTCTGGCCTCAGAGAAGTGTGCTAGCAGACCCTTCATGAAAATGGAGAGAATAATAGAAAAAGGATTGCAAGAAATTAAACTTTCAGGCAAAACCCAAGCAAGGATGAGCAATAAGATCAGTGAGGTAAACTTTTCTCACCGTATGCTGGTTGGAGTAGGATGGTTTCAGTTTTTTCCCTTTCAATTTGATCTCATTACTGGATAGCATCCATTCTCTGGAATAGATATGATGTGAGCTTTTTGGCAAACTGTAGGCGGATCTTCCCCTAGACTGATGGCCACCAGTGACTGCTGTTTTATCTGCACTTACTCTGATCAGGATGGGAGCTGTGGAGGGAAGAGCCACGTTTGCTCATTTTGCTCTAAGAAAAAGCAGAGATGGGATGACAAATGGAAGGGTTGGTTGTGGGGAGCACTTTCATGTGCTAGTTTCTGGACTCAATGTCTTCATTCATAAAGGGAGTTAATAGTGTTCACCCTTGGGATTGTTGCAGAGTTGAAATGGAGGGAAGCATGGGAGTGCTTGTCTCATGGTCCTTTCTCCTCAAAGCCTTTTTTCCTTGGACCCATTGTTTACTTAACCAGAAGGAGGTGACAGTGGCTCCCATATCGATGTCTCCAGCTCAGACCTTTTTACTTAACTACACCTGTATATTCTTTGCCTACTATGGCATTTCCATTTGGCCTTTGTAAGGCACTTCAAATGTACACAAATGTGTTAACTCATCATCTTTCCTCCCAGATCAGGTATTTTTCTAACAACTTCCCACTCAGGAAGAGCACCTCTATTGTACAAATCAGAAACTTAAACATCAATTTCTAATCTTAATGTTTGATTAAAACATCCTGAATTTAGTTCCAGATTTCCTTATGCCTATAAAAATAGGAACAGAAAGGAATGTAGACATTATTTTTATGGAATCCAGGTCTTTCAGTAAACTACTTTGTGTCTGAATCTGTTTAGCACCTGGAGTTACCAAATAAGTTCTATTCCCTCAACCACTAACCTACAAGGAAGGAAGCAGTGCATAGAAAGAGCCTTGTGAAAAGGAGACATTTGTTGTAGGCAAATTAGGCATGATTTTGTTTATTTTAGCTCCTTTCAAACAGCAAAGGAAAACTCAGTAGACCATTGAAGAAGGAAAAAGGAAATCAAGTTGAAATGCTGTTGTCTTGCCTCTAAAAATACTTTGCATTTATCAAAGGAGACAAATGTAACTCTTCAAACTGCTTCTAATTGTCTTTTAATCTTCGTTCAGTCTGTTGGAGAATATAAAACCAGCTTGCAAGAGTGTTGTTATGTTTCCAACTTGATTTTATTTCTCTTATGATTATTTTCAATATTCACAATTGCAACCATTCTCTGATTTATGATTTCTGTTAGAATTTTAAAGCATTAGAATGAATTAATACCTTAACTTTTTAAAAAAGGTATCATAGAATTTCACACATTAAGGTCAAATAATATGTGGAATTACGAAGTTCATCATCTTCACTTAAAAAAATACTAGGATAGAGTGAGGTTAAGATTGCCTGAAGTTATCTAGACAGAAGCTAAACTGAACCTAAATCCAGATTTTGTGAATCTATCAATTCCTTACAACTGGACTAATAACTCTATTTGTTGTACTTTAAATATTTCTTAAAGCAAAATATATCTTTTTTTTAAGATAATGGTTTGCTTGTGTCTTTATGAGGTTTTGTTTAAAGATTTATTTATTTATTTGAAAATCAGGGTTACAGAGACAGAGCAAGAAAGAGAGAGAGATAGATCTTCTATTTGCTAGTTTGCTCTGCAGATGGTTGTAATAACCAAGGCTGGATCAGGCCAAGCCAAGAGCCAGGAGCCAGGTGCTTCTTCTAGGTCTCCCAGGTGGCTGCAGGGGCCCAAACACTTGGGCCATCTTCCGCTGCCTTTCCCAGGCCACTAGCAGGGAGCTGGATCAGCAGTACAGCCAGTAACTACGTGGAATGCTGGTACTGCAGGCAGCAGCTTTACCTGCTACGCCACAGTGCCGGCCCCTGAAATATATCTCCTACTAAAAGTTTATTGTGAAATTTTGTAATGTGAAATCTTTTTTCATACTTAATGACACTTTAATCATTGTAAAAAAAAAATGGATAAGAACTTGGACAGAAACCAAGGGAGATCATTGTTGCCTCTCCACCGTCTTTCCTTTCCATGTGATTCTTTCTCCATTTTTCCCTTACGGTCCTCTACATCCACAATCTCAAATCTTTTCTTAACCTTGATTATTTCACCCATTGCTGCAAACTTAACTCTAATGGGCTTTTGAATCCATTATCAAAATAATCTAAACCTATTATTAAAACATTTATAACCTCGCTTGTCTGCATCTAAACATTAAACTTTCATTTAAAGTTGAATCCAATAAAATAACTATTTTTTAAACCTCTTCGTAACTGGCTTCTAACCATCCTTCTTGAAGAGTTGAATTAATTATTAAAATAACAGATTATTTGCCTTAAGATTAACTGCTTGCTGTTTGAAGCCAATTTGTACGGTTAGACAGCCTGCTGTTCCCTGCATATTAAAATGCAGAGTATACAAAATAGATTTCAGTTTTGCTTAGCTTCCTTGCAAATCCCACATATGACAGTACCCTCAAATGCAAGTGTGCTCTCAGGAAAAATCCTTAGCAACCACATACGAATTCTATTTCTCCACATGTATCACTTGGCAATGCAAGAATTCACAAATTAGTGGTGCTGTTTCCGTCCAGAAGTATCGTTTACCAAACACTGATACGTGGAATGAGGAAAAATGCAAAAATTTTTAGGTCAAGTAGTAGCTTTATCTCCCCTGCCTCCCACCAAAACCTGGTAGGTATAAATCAAAGCAAGCCTGAGAATGCTAGGACAAGTGTTTATGAACGTTTTGGACCTTTGGAAAATTTATCTGAGTGACCTGGCCATTAGAGCTCTCCACTTGCAATGGGGCCCTCGGCCCCTGGCTAATGTGCTTGGTTCTGAAGGGGACATTTATTCCAGTCAGAGCCTCTGGGAGTCAATACTGTTGTCAGAATATTGGGAAAGGAGGTTCTCTTATGATATAATAAGAATATAATTTTAGTTAGTATGGAAATGTTTCTTGGACTTTTGTACCTGAATTTCTTTTATCCAAGGTTTCTCAACCACTGCAGCTGAAACTCAGGGAAAACTGTGTCAGGTAGAGGGCTGTGTTAAAAATGTGACCCCTACCACTGGCACTTTAGAGATTCATGGACAATCCTGTGTCCAAGAGACTTCATATTTGTGGCTCAGTGGCAGTAAGAAGACTATAATGTATTCCAGTGTTGGTAACCTCTGTGAGTCCCATTTTCTGGGTTTTATTTTGTTCTGCCTTATATTTATTCCTCCCTACTGATCCACAAACACCTGAGTTTCTAAGGGGAATCACCCTTCTCTGCTCTTATTTCATATACTGACAGGGGTCACATAGCCTAGCCTTGACCAACCACAGCCTTGCACTTGAACCTACCAAAGTTTATAATATTTGCATTCCAAAAGTTTTATCAGACAAATTGGATGTATCTAAAAGGGAGGGTCATATTTCCTCCATTGGACTTTAGTCAGGGCAGGTAACCTGGATCAGCTGGCTCCTGAAGTAGACATTGGCAATGCTGGCTGCCTATAGCCACCTTGGCACCTACTCTGTCCATGCTAGTAGATCCAAAGGCTTCCAAGTGTAAGCTACTGTGTCTCTCTACTTAAGGACTTTCTGTGGCACGGCAGCCCATCCAACTGGCGTATTCCTAGGACAGATTGCAAGTACCAGAAGATCAAGAGTCCCAGAGGAGCTTTCCACAAGTGACTGACTGCAGTTGGTGGATGAAAACCCCAGCTCCCTCTTCTTTTGTTGACATCTCTGGACTGTCAGCATAATTTACCATGTCAAGCTATTATTTTTTATTTACCTTTAAGTGGAAATGTGTGCACATTGAATACATATATTTTTGTGTTTGTAGGAGTACCTGTGCATACATGTATAGGAATACAAACGTGCATTTCATGTTTTATATTGTTCTTAACATCTCTGATATGAAAGTTTTTAAAATTATCTTTCTTATGTTAATTACAGAGTGCTATTCCAATCAATTTAATAAAAACCACCCACTATTTATAAAATCCAGAGCTCATATTAAGCCAGTATCAATAGTACAGCAGTCTCATTTCTGTAGCCAGACTCATTTTATGGGTATCCATCTGATTGGTCAGTGCTTGTGTCATAAATTCCTAAAGCTGCAGTCAACATCATAGCTGTCCACTCATAACCACCACGAAAGCCATGTTTGCATCTACCCATGATTCAGAATCTTGTCCCCAAAGCTAGGAGAATATCCCTGCCTCCCCCAGCCAAGGTCAAAGATAATCACAAATTAGGAGGAGGAATTCATTTCCTGAGTAAGAGAAGGAAGATGAAGAATCAGACTCTCAACAGACCTGGGGCAGGATAAGTGTTTAGAGACAGTAACACATTAGGGTGCTCTTCCACATAGCGCCAGATCCTTGCTTTCTTGTGGCCTTAGAATTTTTGCAGAGCTAAAATAAAAATCTTCTTGAGATCTCTGTTTTCCTCTTAGCTTTATAACTACTTGAATGTATTGAATTTATTTATGCACAGGATGGGCTAGGGAATAAGAAGGTAAGACCCCAGAAGGGAATGTGTATGTGGTAATGCCATTCTTGACAGAGATTTAGAAGGAAGCCCTGTCTCTGTTTTCTATCCTAGATTCCTGGTCACATTCTAGTATCTAGAGGAATACAGGTTTGGATACATTAATATGATTAGGGGAATGTATGCCTGTCAAATAAAGAAATATTCTTTGGGTAAAAAAAAAGCAGGAAGGGGCTGGCACTGTGGTGCAGTGGGTTAAGCCACCTACAATGCCTGCATTCCATATGAGTGCTGGTTCACATCCTGGCTTCTCCACTCCCAGCCTAGCTCCCTGATAATGTACCTGGAAAAACAGCAGAAGATGGCCCAAGTACTTGGCCCCCTGAGACCCAGTGGGAGTTCCTGTCTCCTGGCTTCAACCTGATCAGGCTCGGCTGTTATGGCCATTTGGGGAATGATACAGTGGATGGATGATTCTCGGTCTCTCTCTCTCTCTCTCTCTTCTTCCCTTCCTCCCTCCCTCCCTCACATCTCTGTCACTCTGCCTTTCAAATAAGTACAATAAGTCTTTAAAATAAATACATAAAGGACCTAAGGAAGTGGGTATTTCAAATGCATTTGAATTTCGGGGTCAAAGAAGCACACCCTCAGTAGCCATATAGACCCAGTCCTTCTATGGTCAGAACATCATCCCTGGACCAAGTACCTCATCCTATGAGGAACCCTACTGTTCCTGTATGGAGTTGGTGAGTGTTCTCTTGTATTCCCCTAGTATGGGCCTAGGAAAATTGTCTCAATGCTCGGTGGGAGGCAAAGACCCAGGTCTGCTGGCACCCAGTGATGTCATACTTCCCATGGCTTTTGATGTGGAGAAAACCAGGCACAGCTTTCAATGCCCTGGGACCGAGTGCTTTTTGTTGTGTATGCAGATGCTTCAACCAGGATTCTAATCTGCTTTAGAATTTTTACACTGTATGAATAATGCCCAAAAGGCTTTAAAAGAGAAAGAGCTGCACAATCCCATGTAAAGATTTATGGTTCTCAGTGCAAAACAATCCAGCAGGGAGATTTAAAAAATTAATTTGTATTCCAGGCAACACAACACCAAGTATTTGAGGCATTTAAGATTTTTAAATATGAGGCAGTGTGTTGAATCTGGAAACTATCCACTTGAAATAGTGTATCAGAGTTTTTGAACAGGTGGAGAAACTTAAACTTGTCTATTTTTTTTTTAAGCGAAGAATCTTTTGCGAAATTGAGTTTGTGCTTTGCCCACACAGGAGTAGTAAGAAACCGAAGCACCAAGCTTCTGCGCTAAAGAGCTCTGAATATGGAATATTGCAATCACTTCCGCACATTCAGTACAAGTCACCATGTGTGTTTGTAAACAACTAAGAGACCCAGCTAATCTTGAGCAATACACAAATGAGCCATCTTTGAGAATGCCAGTTGCCTGCTAATAACTTTCTAAAATTGCTCTCCCGCACTAATTGAAACAATAAATCCTCATTGCATTCAGAGTCTAACCACCGTGTACCATTAGCTCCCTTCAGTTCTCAATCTTCTTCTGGGGCCCTTCCTTGCTGTATCCTTCCTCCCCCAGGAGCAGCTACATTTATTATTGCAGTTCAGAAACCCTGAGATGGTCCCAACGGAGAGCTGGGGAGCATCTCTAAGCGCATCAGCACGAGGGCAGCTTAATGGGAAGACCTAGCCGACTCCCACTGGAACAAGGTCAAAAAATGTCAGTGAGATATACGTTCACTTATTTCATCCCGGATGCCTGTAAATAACACGAATTGAAAGAATATTTAAATTCTGTTTTGTTAAGACAGGCTTCTTCTGTTATATAGTGGAGCAGGTAGGAGGTTATGGTTGCCTCTAGACAATTTGCCAGACAAGAAAGATGGCTTTGCACACCATCTGACAGCTTTATTCTTGTGGCTCTGGCAGAAAAATAGGCAAAAAAGATTGCAGAGGCGGCAGAGTGGAATACAACAGGAAAGTTCAGAAAAATATTAACTGGTTGTAAAATGCGTGGGAGGATGTAGAGAGGAACTGGCATTTCGGTTATATAAAAACACTTATTACAACATTTTTATAGCCAAATGATGTTCCCTTTCTGTGCTGTATCTTTGGGTCTGTTGCCCAAAGAGGTGGTAAAGAGGCCTTCCACGAGGCACAGGGAGCTTATGTGAACGAAGCAGCTATGAATCACTACGTGGCTGAATCACGCTTCTGGTCCTAGCAAAGACCCTCTGGCCGTCCACGTCTGATTTATACTAGGCCCGCCGTGCTTGTACAGATCTGTTCAGGCCCCATTTATTTCTCCGCACAGCCACTCCTGGGCCTTCTAATGGACACTTGTAATTAATGTGGACTGCTCTCAAACTTGTATGGAGACAAGTCCACGTGGGCCCTCCCATAGCTGAAAGATGACAGATTCTTTGTTCTGTGAAGCAGGAAAGATTGACTTAATAGCGTATTTTCTTTTTTTAAATGTTTATTGATTTATTTGAAAGGCAGTTACAGAGAAGGAGAGAGAGAGAGAGAGAGAGAGAGAGAGAGAGAAAGTCATCCATTCACTGGATCACTCCCCAAATGGCCATAATGGCCAGAGCTGGGCCAATCCAAAGCCAGGAGTCAGGAGCTTCTTCCAGTTTCCCATGCAGGTGCAGGGTCCAAGGACTCGGGCCATTTTCTGCCACATTTTTCCCAGGCCACAGCAAAAAGCTGGATCAGAAGCAGAGCAGCCGGGACTTGAACCGGCACCCATGTGGAATGCCAGCACCACAGGTGGCAACCTCACCTGCTATGCCACAGCGCCGACCCCTCAGTAGAGTATTTTCGGACGTTGTGGCCTGCATGGTGGAGTCATCCTCTTGGTTCATCCCTTTCAGCCAAACTTAGTCGTTAAACATGAAGAGAACTCTTTGTCTATTCCCTCTTGCAAAGAGTGGTAAGAACTCAGGCCTCCCTTAAGAAAATTCTTTTTTAGCTGAAAAACTGGAGAACACAGAGCATGCCTTCCTGCAACAGTATTTCAAGAGATCTTAACATGTGTTTGCTCCTAGAAAACAACCTGTGGTGAAATACATGAGAAAACACTGAGTGAAATGGAGTCACGCGGGTTTTCCTACTGCAGGACTTCATGGTGCTGCCGCTGTCCTAACATGAGTGGCACATGTACGAGGAATGCACACACTTCTGACTCTTATTTTTTATCACTGGATGCTTTATCTTTTGGACATGTGCATGTGATCAGTGTCCCTTAAAATACTCTAAAAAACAATGCCCTTCTTGGGACAGGCATTGGGCTTAGTGGTTAAGCCCTCGCATGGGAATCCTGCATCCCGTGTCTGAGTGCTTATAGGTTATAGTCCCAACATTGCTTTCTGTTCTAGCTCCCTGCTAATGCACAGCCTGAGAGGCAGAAGGTGATGTCTCATGTACCCGTGTCCCTATCACCCACGTAGGAGACCTGGATTGAGTTCCTGGCTCCGGGCTTTGGCCTGGCTCAGGCCAGGCTCTTGTAAGCAGTGCATGGAAGATCTCTCTCTGTCTTTGTGCTTTTGAAATAAATAAATACAAAGTTTAAATGAAAGAAATAATACCTGTTGTCATCCAGGACTGGATGATACAAGAGAGACCCGATGGTTCCCTGTAAATGCCAGGCAAGCTTCATTACTTCCCTTTTCAAGGTTAAGAATCCCCAATTACAGAATCTCCTCCGAATGTCTCTATTTTGTCATTCCAGGTCGCAGATGATCTGGCTCCAGCTTGCTTTCTCTCTTCTTGACCATTATTTAGTTTTCCTTGCCCTTCATGCTTCAGTCAAAGTTCTTTCTGCTGTATGAATATTCTTTGCATCGCTCACCTCTCTTTCCTTGAGTAGAGTGCTGCTTGCTGCCTCTTTCCGGAACAGCTTGACTCTGCACTTCTGCCTGTTGGAGACATCATAATTCTTCCAGACTTGTGCCAGGTGCCGCTTTCCATAAAGCCCTCCCCGATCTTGCTGCTGGGTCTGCATCTCCCCTATGACATTGTTGTGTGCAGCCCTGCGCTGGCTTCCACCAGCCTTTCAGCTTTCTCATTGTGTGCTCTTCTCTGCCTGCTCTTCTGCTCACACAGAACCTGCGTGAGGCCAGGCACTAGGTCTTATCCATCTTTGGGCACAGAGCTTGTTATCTTATCAGAACAAACAGTATCTGGGTCAAGCAAAAGTGAACTATGGCAGCCACTAGATCCCATTTCTACTTAGCCCTCTCACCACAGCTTTCCTGCCATGTTTTTGAAATGGCCAGGCCAAAGGATGCTGGCGGGTTCTGCATTAAAACTGGCCTGAGGCCACCATAGGAAGCCTGAGTGTACTGAGTGTGCTCCAATGTTACATTGCCTGATAACTCGATTGTTAACAGGGTGCTCCAGGATGAGAGACTGGGTACCCCAGAAGTGTCTAGTTTACCTGTAGATTTGCTCTAGGCTCCTACCATGAGGCAGAGCCTGTTACTGAGCTTACAAAAGGTTTAATAAACTCTCTTGATCTGAACTCTAGCAGCTACAAATGTGCACATGCCTGATGAGGAGGCTGTCTCCCAGTTCTCCCTTCACTCGCAGTCTTTGCAGCCCCCTTCCCAGTGTCCTCACAATGACTCTCAGCCCAGACTCTTGCTCTCTGAGGCTTCATCGCTGAGGACTATCATAACTCTAGGCTCTTCAGTTTGAGAGACACTTTTCACCCTCATGTTCAGTTGGCCTGCCCAGCTTCAGCCCTGGGTACCCCGGCCCAGTCAGAACACACTTGCAAGTAATTTGCACCATTCCAGGAAGCAATACAGTACAAGAACTTAGAGCAAATATGAGCTCTGGAGTCAAGTAGTCTGGGTTCATATCCTGATCCCAACACTAAATAGTTGTGAGTCTTGGCACATCAGCTTTGTGATCTCAGTATCCTTAACTATACAATCCAGTAATAATAGTACCTACTGCATAGCATTCTGGGGAGACTTAAAGGCAGTGACATGCATGAAGCCTTTGGCCCAGTGCAAGGCATGTTCTAAGGGCTCAAAAATGGTAGCTTTATTAATAGTGGATGGACCAGTATCCTCTTATCCTTCCCTGTAAACTGGGTGTTAGTTAACCACCGCTGTGTTAGAAAATTCCATGACCTTGTGTTTATGATGTCCAGGTTTCCATGGGCATGGAGTCTGAGTGCAGCCTAGCTGGGTTCTCTGCAAGGCAACAATCCAGGTGTGCGCTCTGGCAGGGTTCTCAGGTAGAGGTTCCCCTGGGAGAGTTGATTTCCAGACTCACTCAGATTGCCAGCAGGGTTTATGCACTTGTGGCTGCAGGGCTCATGGCAGCTCCATTCTTCAAAGCCAACAATGGAAAAAGAGAGAGAGAGTTCAGCATGTTTGTGCCACAATGTGATCACATACATCATATCACCTTTGTCCTGGCCCAGTGGTTAGAGGCAAGCTGTACATTCTGCCCGTTCTTTGTGGGAGGATGTGGAACAAAAACATAAATGAAGGAGGTAGGCATCATGGGGCCATCTTTGTGTCTGTATCACAAGGGAGTGATAATCATAGACAGGAGTTCAGGGACTGTTAAGAGAATTAAACAGATAAGAACATATAAAACATTTAGGATAGTGCCTGGCATGTAGTGCCTACTCAATACAGGTTTTCTGTTTATTTTAATTTGTTTGCTTTCAGATTTACTTGAAAGACAGGGTGACACAGAGAGAAGAAGAGGTGGAAGGAGAGAGATTTTTGCATCCACTGTTTCAAATGGCCAAAATATCCAGGGCTGGGCCAGGTTGAAGTCAGGAATCCATGCGGCTGGGGCCCAAGCACTTGGGCCATCTGCTGCTACCTATCCAGTGGCATTAGCAGGAAGCTTAGTCAGAAGCAGAGCAGCCGGGACTCAAACTGCTCTCCAAATGGGGTGCTGGCCTTACAGAGGGTGTTGCACCACAATGCCTGCATCAGGTTTTCTGTTTGCGGTTAAGCCTATGAGCGGAGGAGGAGGCTGGGTTGGAATGAATGAGGGAGTGAGATTGCTTTTAGGAATCCTAACTGGGAAGATTCTTCCCTAGCAAAGCTTTCTGCACGACGATTACCCCAGCGGTTTCACACAGGCGGCCGCGAGCTCTATCGTGGGTGGTGTTGAATGTCAACTGTGGGTGGGTATTACTTGCCTTAGTCATGTGTAACTAATTTAAAGTTCACTGTGTTTTCAGGCGAGTGTCTGTAATTGCCATTTTTGCTAATTGTGAGAGTGACTTGTTTGCCGTCTTCCTTCACAACTAAAGAAAGTGAGCTATGAAGCAAGGAATAGGCTTGAATAAATTCACCTCCTCTTGCGTGAGGCATGCTGGTACTGGTGGGGCGTAACAGGTTGGCTCCTTGACAAAACTCAGACAGTCACGGAGCTGGGATCAGCTCAGAGAAGTTGTGGCCAAGCACGATGGTACACAAAGAGAATCCTTCCTATATTTCTCCACTCAACTTTATGTCTGTTCAGTGTCAGGCTTTGTGCTAGATGCTCAAGGGACAGCGAGAAAGGAACTTAGATTAAGAGACTGTACTTACAGGGGTAGGCATTTGGTCTAGCAGTTTAAAGTGTTGATTAAGATGCCTGTGTCCAGGATTGGAATGCCTGGGTTTGATACTGGGCTCTGCTTCTGGCTCCAGCTTCCTGCTGTTGGAGACCCTTGGAGGCAGCCATGATGGCTGCAGTAATCAGATCCCTGGCACTCACGTGGGAGATCTGCATTGAGTTCTGGATCTAGTACCAACCCAGCTCCAGTGGCATTGGGGAATGAACCAGCAAATGGGAGCACATGCTCACTCGCTTGCTCTCTCTGCTTCTCAAGCATATAAATAGAATAAGATAATTAAATGTGTGTGATATTTTTAACATGTGGCTCCCAAATTTGTAGCAAAATGGATGGAATTGGCAAAGATCATGTTAAATGAAAGAAGTCAGACGCAGAATGAAGATGCTTCGTGTCCTATCTTATATGTAGAAGGGAAAAAAAAAAAGTCGATCTGAATACAGGATATTGATTACTAAAGGTTGGGAAGGTTGGGGGGAAAAGGGGAATAATGAGAAGCCAGGTAACAAGCACTAAAACACGAGCAGGTAGGAGTCATTTCTGCAGTACAGTGGGGAACTCTGGGTCCCAATGCCCTATTACATATTTAATGAATAAACAGAAGACAGGAGCTCAAAGACTCCAAATATAAGGTAATGATAAAGAGCTGGAAATGCTAATTACCCTGATTCTGATAAGTATTCATTGTATACATTTACTGAAATACTGTTCCCCATAAATATGTACAATTATCAACTGTTACTCAACATAAATTTTAAAGTTTAATTAGAGGAAAATACTAATATGATTTGATCACACATTGGAGATATATATATATACAGAATTATTATTCTGTGCCCTGTAAATACATATAATTAAGATAGTAATAAAATAAGTTTAAAATTTTCAAGTATCTAAAATGTAAATACTTTAAAATTTAAAATTAAAAAATTTAGAATTTAAAATTTAAAAGTATATATTTATGTGAAAAGCAGAAAAAGAGAACACAGATAGGAATAGACAGCCAGAGATCTCCCATTGGCCAGTTTACCCCCCAAATGCTCACAATAGCTGACTCGAGCCAAACTCAGGAGTCAGGAACTCTGCCCTGGTCTTCTACGTTGGTGGCAGGAATCGAACTACTTGAGCCATTACCACTCCAGGCACTCTGATGTGGGATGTGGGCATTCCATATAGCATCTTAATTGCCATGCCAAATACCTCCACCGACAGTGTATGGACAGTGTGGCTGGAGAGGAGAGGGGAAGAGCAACATAAGAAGGTACCATCCAGGCAGATGTACAATGAACCTCACTGTGACCTATGAAAGCCCTGAGATCTCACAGGAGGATAAGGCTTTGGAGTTCCTAAGCATATGTAGGATGAGTGGGAGTAAAAGGAGAGTGACCTGATAGGGGTCTTGCCATCTTACCTACAAATACATGGAGGTTGGGATGGGGGATCTTGATCCAGTGGAGAATTGATTTTCCCTGGCAGAGTAAAGCCTACAAACCATTCTCCTAACAGTTCTAACTCCCTTTCCAAGCTGCGTTTCTCAGCTGACCTAATTCAGTAGCAATGTCTGCAGGAGTTTTTAATAGACTCACAGGGCCTAGTGTTTCACAGACTGCTCTCTATTTTTACATCTTTACAGTGAAAAAATTATTCCTTATAGCTAAGCGTACTTGCTGGAATTCTAGCCTGCGTTCTCTCCTCTTGCCTCTGTGAAGATGGGAAGAGATTGAGCAAAGAGCTTTACATACATTTTTTTAAGTACATGAGGACAGTGACTTCATCCTTCCTCTTTGGTACAACTGTACATCCTCTATTTTTCTGGCAGCATCTTCTGCCCCTAACCCTCAGATTAACCCCTTCTTTCCTGTCTGCACTCACAGGGTATCCAGATCATCTCAAACCTCAATCTCAACTTTGTGCAACCCACAATTTTATTCTGAGCACCTTTTGTGGACCAGGCACTAGGCACTGAGGAGTCAGAAATGAGGACTGGTGTAAACTGACCAGGGCAGTGGCTCTTGAACATTGGCAGTGCGTTAGAATAATCAGGAGATTTAACCCATGTGGAGGGGCTGGACATTTGGCTTAGCAGTTAAGATGCCAGTTAAGACTCCTGTGTCCCATATAGGAGTACCTGAGCTCAAGACTAACTCCATCACCATCTAGCGCAAGTTTCCACTCCGTTTTTTATTTATTTATTTATTCATTCATTCATTTATTTGAAAGAATTACGCAGAGAGAGAGAGAGAGAGAGAGAGAGAGAGAGAGAGAGAGAGGTCTTCCATCTGCCTATTCACTCCCCAAATGGCTGCAATGGCCAGAGATGCACCATCTCTATCCTGTTTTCCTAAATCCACTTTTCCACAGGTGAAAGGACCTACAGTGGCAATGTCTGTGTCTCCCTTCTCCACTGCAGATGAGCAGGAAGGCTGTTCACCAGTGGGTCCAACAGCATTCTCAGTGCCATATTTTGTCTTTGACTCATTACAAGGGTGACTCCAAGGTTCACAGGTTCCTGGCAGACATGAAATAGCTCCATTGTGTCTCTGTGGAGCTCTAGGTTTTCAGATCAAAGCCACTTTCTGGACTGGTTGTACAGGGTAGAGTGCTCTGGGGAAAGGGCTAAAGGAGGGGATTCTGGTTTCCCTCCTGGCCTCCGCATTCCCAGAGTGATCCCCAGGTTATGCTGCAAATCCTCCATCAAGTTCTACAACCCGCCCCCCCCCCCCCAAAAAAAAAAACTCGCAAAAATAAAAAATGCAACTTTCACAGAGTCCAGGCAGTATCTTCGTCCCTAAAACCAACTGTACTTGAGACATCCTACATGACCTTTGATAAGGTTTTGGTTAGGGCAACACTTATGATTCTTCCTTAACCAATTGTCTGGAAGCAGAAAAAGATATCAGAGTCTTTGTACAAGAAGATAAATAAATACAACCGAACAGCTACTGGGTCTCAAAATCTGTGAGATGCATTCTCCCTTATGGAAATTTGGAAGCAAAGTTGACGGGAATAGTTTATCTGAGTGGGCTGCTGTGAGTGGATACTTATTTTTGGCTGGCATAACAAGGACATTTAGAAAACAATGAATGTTTATGTGGGGAGTGAGGGAGGCAGTCACGAAATGTGGGACCAGTGTGGATTGGGGTTTTGAATAGCATGTGGGTGACTGCTGACATTTGACAAGTTTTATCTGGGGTGGGTTACAGATGTCTGCCTTCAATGTGTAGGCATTTAATAATGCCAAGTCAACAGCTGACTCAATTTGGTGGTGATGGTTGGGGGAGAAGCATGGTTTGATCAATCCTTTTGAGAAAGATAGTATAGGATCATACTAATCTTGGCTGTGGCATGGTATATAGTCACTGAAAAGCAGCCTTCTGATATGTAGAACTTTTTTCCTCTTTAAAGATAATTTCAGGATCTATGAATGCATTGTAAATCCCATCTCAAGAAGGTCATTTAAGAAATATCTGAAAGTCTTTTTTTTTTTTTTTTACAGGCAGAGTGGACAGTGAGAGAGAAAGACAGAGAGAAAGGTCTTCCTTTGCCGTTGGTTCACCCTCCAATGGCCGCCGCGGACAGCGCGCTGCGGCCGGCGCACCGCGCTCGTCTGATGGCAGGAGCCAGGAGCCAGGTGCTTTTCCTGGTCTCCCCATGGGGTGCAGGGCCCAAGCACCTGGGCCATCCTCCACTGCACTCCTGGGCCACAGCAGAGGGCTGGCCTGGAAGAGGGGCAACCGGGACAGAATCGGTGCCCCGACCGGGACTAGAACCCGGTGTGCCGGCGCCGCAAGGCGGAGGATTAGCCTGTTGAGCCACGGCGCCGGCCGAAAGTCTTTCTTTAGAGTTGCATGTGACTGGAATACCTACGGGGCAGTGGACTCAGAAGGCTTATTTACTATCGCCCTAAGCAGCAATAGCCAATCAACTAACCATAGGCAGCTGTGTGCACTATGGCAAGTGCTGGCCATGTGAGATGTGAAAGTTTGAGTCCTTGCTCCAACATTGCTAGCTGTGGAGTCATCAGCAGGTCACAGAACCTTTCTGAACTTCAGTGACCTTCTCTATGAATACAAGCCTTACAATTTGTCACATTACCATGGAAATGAAAGAAGGAAGACGGGAAAGCCTGGTAAAGATGAGATAGTTGCCAAAGGAAATACCAGCACAGAGCCTAACCTGGCGCTGCCTTGTGGTTCTAATAGGAAAAGGAAAAGCTTTTGTCTGTAGCCATTCCTCCCTCTAGGTGCCAAGAGGACCTGTTCTAAAAGGTGAGCATTTCAAACTTGGCTGGACCAGGCACTGTGTTCAATTAGCTGAAGTTTTTTATGACCGCATCAAGGGGACTTGATTGATGAGCTGATGCAATGCACAAATCCAGAGCCAGTATTCTAACTGGCCTAAGAGTACCTGCCTCATAACTCTTCATTCCGTGAATAACTCCTAGGTCCACACTAGCAAGACAGCTTGGGGCAGGCCTCATCCTACAGGAGAAAACCAGGGGTTTCCACAACCAGGGATCCCAGTGCATAGGATCTAGGAACCCATCCCATTTTGGGTTGTACTTTAGATCTCTGAAAATTCATATAAGAGGTTTCCATCCATGGAAAAGTGTGTTGTAAAGCACATGAAAATGTGTATATGAAAATACCATGTAGGGATTTCAGGTTTACATTTTTTGCATCAGAATAAAAGTATCTTTTAATCCAACTCATCATTATTTTTTTCAAGCTCCTCTGTATCCTCTTGTCTTATCTCTTTCAATACTAAAATGTAAGCTCCTTGAAGATAGGTGTGTGAACTTGATTTGGAATTAAGGAAATTGAGTTCAAATCTCATCTCCCAAACTCATCCTCCGTAGGCAGAAAGCTCTTAAATGCCTCTGACCCTGGCTTCTGGTTGATGGGAGTTACTATAGACTTCCCCAGGATAGTTTGGTTAAGTTTGACTCTACTTAAATTTTTTACCATATACTAGGATGTGTGAGCTTTGCACTTTGCATGTGTTCACTCCTAAAACCTCACACCACTGTGAGCTACATGCTATTATTTCCATATTGCAGGTATAATCATTTGCCATTTTGTTGAAGTGTTAGAATAACGAGGGCTCAGTCTTTGGTAGCTCTCTACTTTTTTCTGTTTAGACTCACTTCCTGGGTGGCACCATCTGGCCTCATAGCTTCAAATACCAACCAGATGTCAGTGATCTCCATGCAATGTAGTGAGCCCACAATACACCCCTGATGCAACTGCCCACTTGACATCTAAACAGATCCAGACATCTGAGCATGATCTCAGTGGAGCGCCTGGTATCTCCCTTCAGTGTGCTCCTCCTCCAGTTGTACCCTTCTTACTTAGTGTTAGTTCTGTTCTTTGAAGTTCTCAAGCCAAAAGTCTTGGAGTCTTCCTTGATTCTTCTCCTAATCTGACCTTCAACCTTCATGAAAAGTCTGATCAGTCCTCCCTCTGGGCTTCTGCTCTCCCTGGTTCCAAACCACTGTCATCTCTCTCTTGGATTTTTTTAAAAGACTTGTTTATATACTTGAAAGTCAAAATCACAGAGAGAGAAGAGAGCTCTTCCACCTGCTGGTTGCTGGCTGCAATGGCCAGGGCTGAGCCTGACTGAAGCCAAGAGCTAGTAGCTTCATCTGGGTCTCTAGTGACACAGACCCAAATACTTGGACCATCTTCTGCTACTTTTCCCAGGTCAGTATGAGGGAGATGGATCAGAAGTAGAGCAGCCAGGACATGAACTAGTGTCCACAGTCGCAGGCAGTGATTTTAGCTGCTATGCCACGGCACAGGCCCCTTCCCTTGGGTTCTTAGAAGAGCCTCCATGCTTCTGACATTGCCCCCACGGTGTTCTTTTCCCAACAGAGCAGCCAGGGTGATGCTGTGGGAAGATGGGTTGGATGATGTATCCCCCTCTGCTCTGTAAACCTCAGGAGGTGCCAGTCTTGGCAGAGTCAAATCCAAGGCTTTTACGAGGCTTGTGTGGACTGATCTGATCTGGCCCCGCCTCATGGTCCCTCTGACCTCATCTCTTTTAACTTCAGCCTCTTTGATTCTTCACGTTTCTCGCCGCCAAGCTAGTGTTCTAACCCACCCTTGGGCTTGCAGCACCCCCTTCCCGGGAATTCCTCCTGACGCCTCTCTTCCTTCAGTCTTGTCTCCAGTGTTTCCGGGCCTCCTTTCATACAATGACAACTGGGAAAGCACCCAACTGGGACACCTCCTAGCCCTCTTCCCTGATTTGTATTCCTCCCGACCACCCATCAGTGCTTGCAACATTACCTACTTCCCTTGCTTATTATCAGTCTTTGCCTCTACAAGGAGGCCTCCGTGAGGGATCCCATGTCTGTTTTGTTCATAGCTGTGTCTTGTGTCTAGCATGGTGCCTGACACTTGAGGCTCAGTTAATTCATAAGGAAACAAACTCAGAGTTTCCCTCATTCAAAGAGGCCTTAATAGGCCATGTTTCTTTGCAGTCTGAGCCTAAAGGTCTGTCTAAGATGGGGAAAGGGGAAAATGAGGCACTTTGGCTTTGATGCACTCTTTTCTGAAAACCCCTGAAGTGCTGTTCTGGCCGGGAAGCATGTGTGAGAACTCTTTGCGAGGAGGCCCCTGTGAGGGGCCCTGCCAGGCGCCCCACGTAACAAGCTGACATGGCTGACTCCTGGAGTTTTGTGGATAACCCAGATTCATAGCCCTTGACATTGCCTGTCAGCTTCCACTGCCTTTGCTTCTAAATTTGTATGATCTTAGCATAATTAGCCCAGTTTTTGTCATTCTGCAACTGCTAAGTATGCAGTGGCTGTGGCACGCTATGGCTTTTCTCTGAAACACATGACATGTCATGAAATATTTATTAAAAAAAAAAAAGTGCAGACTTTCTTAATTATTACCACTGACTGCTTCCCCTCAAAGTCCAGGAGAGGCAACTGTGTGCACTGCAGAACTGCTCAGATATGATAATTTCCTTTTGCTCTGTAATTTTCCCCTTATGCATTTGGGTACGTTTTATGGCTTCTTTGAAAAGCTCCACTCAGCTTCACTGGCTGCTTGTTTGTTTTCCCCAATCTGCGCTGCCTTTTGTTTTTATCATTTACATTTCTTAGGCTGTTTCAGATGAATAAATATTGCCCCAATTGCTGTAGCTTAATAAAACGATTATTGCTCATTAAGTCTCTGAGCTAGAGTTAGCTGGAAAATATGCACTGGGATTGTTTCCTGTTTTTATGCATTAATATTTAAAAAATCATTTCTTTCTCTGGGACCCCTGAAGTACATCCTTGGGAATGGAAAGGCTTCGGGTCATTGCTACAGAGGACCTGCTTGTCACTCAGGATGGTTATCAGTTAATTCTCAGGTGGGCCAGGCGAATAAGGAAGTGAAATGTGATTTTCTCAGGCTCCCTGGAGCTCAAAGGAGGCAAACAGAGTCTTTAAAATCTGTTGGCTTTGCTCTTCTTCTCATCCTAATTCCTCTCTCCCTTGAGTTTTCTCAGTGTTTGTTTCCTTTTAGCCCTCTTATTCCAATCAAGAAACACATTCAGTGGCTCATCACATGCAACAAAGACCCGGGTGGTACATCTGTGCCAAATGGACCTCTAGGATGCATGGAAACCTTACACATGTGAGGACCATTCCCCAGACAGCTGCATTACAACAACAACACAATGGCTTGTCCTTCTCCACAGACCTAAGCCTGCCTCTTTTTGGAGAAGCAAAGGAAATTGGAATGGAAGGAAATGTTTTGCACTATGATATCAAGATATTCATTTTCTCTTATACAGGGGATAGTAAAAATAGTAAAGTTTATAGAACATGAAACTGAAGGATACATTTATTTTAATTCAAATGCTAGTCAAACCAAAGCATTGTTGTCAATATGCGCTTTCATGAACTTTTTGAAGACCCATCACCTGGACTGCAAAATCTTTTGCACCAAAATAAACCTCTCTTTGAACTTCCTTTTCCATAAAACCATGGAAGTATTCTTGTGCTTTCCTAATGACAGAAGTAAAAGCTAGTCTTTTTTTTTTTCCCCTCACTTTATTTGAAAGGGAGAGAGGAGGAGAGGCAAAGAGAGAGATATCTTCCATCTATTGGTTTATGCCCCAAATGCCAGCAACAGCCAAGGCTGAGCCAGGCTGAAGCTGAAATTCCAAACTCAATCTGAATCTCCCATATGGGTGGCAGAGACCCAAGTATTCAAGTATCACCTGCTGCCTCCCAGAGTAAGCGTTAGGAGATGCTGGATCAGAAGCTAGTCTTATAATGCCCACTTCATAGGTAGAAAATCTAATACATTGAGAAGTTAATATTCAAGTAAGACTGGTGTTTGGTGCAGCAGCCATTTGGGGAGTGAGCTAACGGAAAAGGAAAACCTTTCTCTTTGTCTCTCGCTCTCTCACTGTCTAACTCTGTCAAAAATAAATTAATAAACTTCAAGTGGAAACTGTAGTAATTAACAGGAGTATTTAATATATACAGGAGAATAAGTATGCCAGAGTGAGTTATAAAATACAACAATCAAATGAATATTGAGAACACAGTATCCAATTCAAGAACTAGAGTCATCTTAATACTACCGAATTAACTACTGTGTCAAATGTGGTGTTTGTTATTCCCCTGCATTTTACCAAATAATATTATCCCATTTGTATACGTTTCTGAACAATGTACTATTTCACTTTGGTTGTTTTTAAGCTCTATTTGATATCAACACACTGTAATTTTGTGACTTTTTTTCACAAATGCAACACAACCCCATATAATCAATACACATGGTATGGAAGAGTCAAGCCCATACAATACAAGCTAACACTATTTCCAGGTGAATGTAATCAGACACACAGTTCAAATCTACCTGACTACTCATGGTTGCCATTGTCTTCTCCTGTGGATGTTAGCAGAGATAATCTGTAATCTGTGTCAACATATGGAGAGTCGCCAAGTAGAGCTAGGTGACCTGCACTTGGATTGTGTTCGGAATATTTTTAGGCCCTTGATAATTTTTTTTTTTACTTTATTTGACAGGTAGAGTTATAGACAGCAAGAGAGAGACAGAAAGAAAGGTCTTCCTTCCGTTGGTTCACTCCCGTAATGGCCGCCATGGCCGGTGCACTGCGCCAATCCGAAACTGTTTGTTTTTTTTAAACATTTTATTGAAACACAGTATACATACCAGGAAATGCTCATAAATAAGTGTACAGATAAATGAGTTTTTAATCCTCTGATCACAATCATAACCAACACCCAAATTAAGAATACAGCATTACTAGTACCCCAAGAGTTCTCAGTATTTCCCTGTCCCCATTTTTTATTGTTTTTTTTAACATGGGGGAAAAGAATATATTGTCATTTACATGGTAGGATTCAGTCAAGCAATATTTATAACTATATACCAAATGATATGACACCCGGACAATTTTTATACTCTCTCTATATGTATAATACCACAAATAAGAGAATACATGTGATTTTTATCTTTTTAGATCTGTCTTATTTCACTTCATATAGTGATCTCCAGTTGCATCCATTTTGCTGTAAATGTCAATATTTCATTCTTTTTTATGTCTGAGAAGTGTTCCTTTATGTATGCCTCATTTTTTTTATCTAAGCATCCATTGATGGGCATCTAGGTTGATATTTTTAATGTTCATTTATTTTATTTATTCAAAAGGCAGAAAAAAGAGAGATCTTCCAATATCTTCAATTCAGTGGTTCACTTCCCAGATGCAGCTGGTCTGCTGACCCCCAGAGTGCACATTGAAAGGAAACGGGAGGGCCAGCATTGTGGCGCAGTAGGCTAAGTCTCAGCTTGCAGCGCCGGCATCCCATATGGTTGATGGTTCATGTTCCGGCTGCTCCAGGTCTAATCCAGCTCTTTGCTATGGTCTAGGAAAGCAGTAGAAGATGGCCCAAGTGCCTGGGCTTCTGTACCTGCGTGGGGGACCTGGCTCCTGGCTTCTGATCGGCTTAGCTCGGCCATTACGGCCATTTGGGGAGTGAACAATTGCATGGAAGACCTCTCTATGTCTCTTCCTCTCTTTCTCTCTCTTTAACTCTCAAATAAAGAAATGATTTTTGAAAAAATGAGGAAACTGGATTTGAAGCAGATCAGGACTTCAACCCAGGCTGTCTGATCAGGATACATCCCAAGCAGCAGTTTAATGTGCTGCACCACTAGCCCACCTGGTTTTTGTTTTTCTAATCAATGCAGCCCTGCAGACCTGTGTCAGGAGAGATTTGCTGATTTTACTACTCATCTTAAACAACAGACTTTCAACTTCATGGATCATAGATATTTACATTTTGTGTTTTTCATTTCACATTTAAAAAACTTTCTTTCTAGTTTTGCTGAGTTTTTGTGGCTATTCTTTCCCTAATTGTGTTAACCAAATGCTTAGAACGTTAATTTTCAGCCTTCCTGCTTTTCTTAAGTAAACACCTGGAGCTATAATTTTTCTTGAAGCCTGGGTTCAGACCCATATCACCAGTGTTGATTTGTAGTTCTATCAATGAGGATAGTGTGAGTTTGCCATGGTCATAAACAACTCCAAATTCTCTTGGTTAAAACAACAAAAGATTTCTTTTTAAAAAAGTTATTTATTTGAGAGGTAGAGTTATAGACAGAGGGAGAGAGAGTGACAGAGAGAACATTGATCCATCTGTTGGTGCATTCCCCAATTGGCCTCAACAGCCTGAGCTGGGCCCATCTGAATTCAGGTGCAGGAGCTTCTTCTGGGTCTCCCACGTAGGTGCAGGGGTGCAAGACTTGGGCCATCTTCCACTGCTTTCCCAGGCCACAGCAGAGAGCTGGATCAGCAGCTGGGACTTGAACTGGCAGCCATGTGGGATGTTTGCACTGCAGGTGGAGGCTTAGCCTGCTATACCACAGGGCCAATCCTCAAACAAAAGTTATTTCTAATAAGTTCTCAGTTGATAGCAATGATGCTGGTTCATAGACCACAACTGGAGTTGCATTGCTTTAAATTTAATTTTTCTTCCTTACTGGAACCCTAAGCTAGCAAAAGCTATAAAATAAACTATGTATCTTCAGCTAGGAAGTAAATAAGTACTATCTGTCCCTGAAGTCACATATTGCTTTATGTCATATTTTGAGACATGTTCTGAGGATGTCACCTTGATGTGAATCCTTCTTTCAGGTTGGGCACTTGAGCTGGCACTGATATCACTTGGCACTGATAGGTTTCCTACCAAGGTGGCATCGGATGTTTGGCCCTGGATATTGACCTCACATAGTGTTCTGTAAGTGTCTGAGCCACATGGGTGGGCATGTTGACAGTTCATGCAGTGTGCCACTCCAGCGTACTCATCACTTTCTCCTGACAAGCCCATCTTGAAAGGCACCCAGTCAATTAGAATTCTGTAGGCAAGGCTAAATATCAAACCATAACTGTCATATCTACAGTCCACTTATATGAGGTTCCTTCCACATAAAACAACATCGGGATATCTCACAATTCTGTCCCACCACTTCTTAGATAAGAGGTATGTATCCAAGTGGGAAAGTTCTGGTCAACAAGAATAATGAGGATTCATTTGACCCCAAGATTCTATCCCCATAAATCTAGATATATTGTAGTTCCTGATCTTCCTGTGCCACAAGATTGTAAAGGTCTTCAAGTACAAAAGTTGAAAATTCTATTATAGCAGGAAAGAGTTACAAGAGCTTATTTTCCAAGTATGGATACATAAGGACATAACATTTGACTGTTCAAAAGGAATGGTATTCCAAGGATGAGAAGGGGTTGGCAATGCAGCCTTTACCCAGGCTAGGGACTGCAGTGACACTCTGGCTTTAAGTCACCATCAGGTTATTGCTGGGCTCTCCAAATTCTTTTTCTTTTTTTTTAAGATTTATTTATTTAGTTAGTTAAAGTCAGAATGACAAAGAGAAGGAGGGAGAGACACCAAGGGAGAGAGACCTTCCACCTACTGGTTCACTCCTCAGATGATCACAATGGCCAGCACAGGCCAGGCTGAGGCCAGGAGCTTCATGCAAGTCTCCCACGTGAATGCAGAGGCCCAAACACTTGGGACATCTTCCGCTGCTTTCCTAGGAACATTAGCAGGAAGCTGGATCAGAGATGGAGCAGCCGGGACTTGAACTGGTGCTCATATGGAATGCTGGTGCTACAGGCAGTGACTTAACCCACTCCGCCACAATGCTGACCCTCATCTCTGAATTCTTTAAGACTAGTCTCATACCTTGCTCATATTGAGTGGATGGATTTTTCTTGTCATTGGAAGGAAAGTAAGAGAGTGGCTATTATGACTTCCGACTGATGGCAGAGTCCACTTAGATCTCTGCTGAGAAAGATTAAATTTTCACTCCCATGAGAAGATATTCTTCCTCATCCTGAGAATTAGGATTCGGACATAGTGACAAAATCAGCTGGGCAGAATCTTGGACAAGACTGAGAAGTAGTCTGTTTTCCAAAGTCACTCATTTTGGTGGCGGGAACCTTTCTCTGGTCCAAGTGCCCCTTGTTTCTTTGGGGGTAGTAAGAGAACTCTGGTCTCCATCCTAGCCTTCACCTCTTGGAAACTCTTCCTTCACCCAAAGGCCATCTTAAAATTATAATTAGCTTGGGTTGTCTCAGTGCTGGGACAAATTTAAGATCAGGTGTTAAAAGCAGCTTTATTGATTTATTATTGCATAAAATCAGCCCAAAATTTAGAGATTCAAAATAGCACTACTTAAATATCACTCTAGTTTCTGTTGGTTAGAAATTTGGGAGGGAATCCAATGGCAAGTTCTCACTCGAGTCTCTCAGGAAATTGCAGTCCTGTGTCAGTTGGGCTCCCAGAAACCCTTGCCAAATGAAGGCTTGCCTGTGGCAGAAGAAGATAATGGTGACCCACTCACATTTCCAGCAACATGTGATTGGCTGTTAGTTGGATGTTGAAACTGGGCTCTACAGTCCCTCTCAGTAAGCTCCTGGAATAGTCTAATTATATAAACGCTGATTTCTGTGATGTGAGTGATCCCAGAGAAAGGTGGAAGTTGTAACTTTTCTCTACTTACTGGTTGAAGAATGTCAATATCCTAGCATGTGTAGACTGGAATATATTTTATTACAGCCATTTCTGGAAAATTTAATCTGACATAATAGCTAGTAAAAATTTAATAAGTCTCTTGGGGTAATTATTAGAAATAGGAATTTCTTAGATTTCTGCAAGCACAAGATTCATCACAAAGCCCGAATATGTGCAGTTAGAAAGAATGGTTGTCCCTTGCTGTGTAACCTAGGACAGGAACAAGAGACAGCATATGAGATTTAGAAGGGATTTAGGACCTGAGGTGGTAGAGCGCAAGATCTCACAAGTGTGAGGAATGGCAAGATATTAGTGTTGACACTTTGGGAATGTTCAACTCTTCTCCCCACCTCTGCATAAAACAAACTGTGTTGAAATGTTTTTTTACTTAGAGAATTTCTGTTGTCATAAGACAGGCTCTTTGAGCTTTTGGGAGAATGGATTGGGAGGGTAAAGGGATAGTCAAGAGTACAATGGAAAGAAGGGAAGGACTTGGGCCTACAGGAATGGGCTGAGGTTGGAGAAGGAAAGGAGACACTTGGTCCTGGGATAAGGCAGTACTCAGGTGGGCATAGTCAAGTTCAACAGTCAACCATCCTTGCAGGGGATTCTCTGTGGGCAGTTGAGGAATGAGGATGTCACATGTGTGGACTGGGCATTTGATCTTCTCTAATATTCTTCATAGATTTGGGCAGAGAATGGAGTTTCCTTTAATTTAAATTTTCTGAATGAGCATACTGTTGGAATGGAATTCATTCCAAAGTCAAAACCACTTGGGTGTTGGGCTGTAAGAACCTAGAATGGAAAATAGAAAGGTATGGCTTTAAAATGTAAACTCTAAAGTCCCTCAAATCTTGGTGTAAATCCTCACCTATCACCTACTAGCTGTGGAGTTTGGGGTACATTGTCCACATTTCTATATATCTAAATGTGGTAATGGGTTTCTAATTCTTCTCTTTTAAAAGGCTAAGTCTTGGCTAGCATTTTAAATACAGAGGTCTGGTGCAGGAGATTTAGCCCCTAATCATATGACTTGCTATGTTTGGCACCCAGGCAAAATCAGAGCTTTGGAAGAGTCCATGAAACAGAGTAATAAGAGGAGCTGCTTAAAATAGAAGTTCTTCAGCAAATCCAGGGCAAGAGACTCTTTGCTTAGGACAATTAAAGTGTCCAGCCTTTGCTAGGAGACTGGAGCATGCTACCTGGCTCCTTGGCTTTCGTTTGGCATTTCATTCACATCAGGGAGAAAAGTAAGTTGTAGAAGAATCAAATGAAATTGTGCTACAATCCTAGTTCTTTTTTTTTTTTTTTTTTACAGGCAGAGTGGACAGTGAGAGAGAGAGACAGAGAGAAAGGTCTTCCTTTTGCCGTTGGTTCACCCTCCAATGGCCGCCGCGGCCGGCGCGCTGTGGCCGGCGCACCGCGCTCGTCCGATGGCAGGAGCCAGGAGCCAGGTGCTTTTCCTGGTCTCCCCATGGGGTGCAGGGCCCAAGCACCTGGGCCATCCTCCACTGCACTCCTGGGCCACAGCAGAGGGCTGGCCTGGAAGAGGGGCAACCGGAACAGAATCGGTGCCCCGACCGGGACTAGAACCCGGTGTGCTGGCGCCGCAAGGCGGAGGATTAGCCTGTTGAGCCACGGCGCCGGCCTACAATCCTAGTTCTTTAAAAAAGGCATTCATATCCTCACATGTCTGTACTGGATTTTAGCTTTTCATCAAAGCTATTTAAAGTGAAGGTGAAGGTAGAAACTGAGGCAGAATATCAGCTTTCATCTCAAACTTGTAGTTTTATTCTGGAAGTGTTCAAATATGCATACTTATCTGCTTTTAACTGCTGGCTTAGTTAGATGGAGTTTTACATCTCTGCTATAAAAAAAAAAAGAAATGTTTCAGTATGACTCATTAAAATGTGAAGTTTTTCTTAAAGATTCTACTTTTTTCTGATGTTTTTACAAATATGTGGAGTTATACTTGAATCTAGAGTCTCTAGTGGCTGAAGGCAATATTGAAAGCCATTGGCTATGAAAAATTAGCAATATCCTGAAATCTTTGCGTATCTTCAAACCTGTGATGTCTTCCTCTTTTTTCTCCTCTCATTCTACCTCTTTTGTCTCGAGACATCAACTACTACTAATCACAAGTCTTCCATTTTCTGGAGCCAGTCACAATACCTAGAACTCTTATCTAACTTTTTTGACTCTTTGAGTCTCGTCTTATTATTATCAGTTTACATGTGGAAGAGTATAGACCCAGCAAGGTTAGTCATCCTATCCAAGAGCCTGAGACCAGTAAGCTTGTGGAGGTAGGATTTCCTGATTCCAAAGGACTTTTCCATTAATATGCAAAACTTTTTTTTCCATGTCCATTACTAGCCATAGCAGTTAACTTTTGCCCCTACAGCACACGAAGTAACACTTTTTTAGCTGTGACTATATGAAAAATGACATTAGTTGTTGTTTCAAAAATTTAATATATTTTAATTCTTTATAGAATTTTAGTTTTTACAGAAAACTGAGCAAAAAGTACAGAGGATTTTGGTGTATCTCGCCACCCTTTCTATTCCTCACTGAAGAACTTCTTGGTTGCCTCCAGTGGTGGCAGTTAAAGCTGTTATAAACACTCATGTGCATGATTTTTTTTTTTGTCAAACTAAGTTCTCCACTCATTTGCATCAATATCTAGGAACGTAGTTGCTGATTCATATAGTAAGTCCATGTGTAGTTTTGGAAGAAACTGCTCAACCATCTTCCAGAATGGCTGTTCTCTTTTGCATTTCCAACAGCAATGAATTTGATTTCCCCTCCTTCTGCATCCTTGGTAGCATTTAGAATTGTTAGTTTTTCCTTAGCCATTATTGGTGTATTTTGATATCTGATTGTTGTTTTAACTTGCTATTCCCTCATAACATATGATGTTGGTCATCTTTTTGTAATCTTATGGATATCTTCTCTAGTGAGGTGTCTGTTCACATCCTTCACTCATTCTTTTAATTAAGTTGATTTCTTACTTAATTTTATGTGTTCTTTATATATTTTAGATTTATGTCTGTTATCAGGTATGTCTTATACAAGTATTTTCTCCACATCTATGACTTATGCTTTCATTCTTTTCTTAAGTCTCATTGCTTTCTTTTTAAAAAATTTATTTATTTATTTGAAAGTCAGAGTTACACAGAGAGAGAAGAGGTAGAGAGAGAGAGAGAGAGAGGTCTTCCATCCACTGGTTCACTCCCCAGATGGCTGCAATGGCCAGAGCTGCACCAATCCAAAGCTAGGAGCCAGGATCTTCTTCCCGGTCTCCCACGTGGGTGCAGGGGCCCAAGGACTTGGGCCATCTTCTACTGCTTTCCCAGGCCATAACAGAGAGCTGGATAGGAAGTGGAGCAACCCAGTCTCGAACAAGCCAGCACCCATATGGGATGCTGGTGCTTCAGGCCAGGGCATTAACTCGCTGCATCACAGCGCTGGCCCCATTTCATTGCTTTTTAAGAGGGTCTTTAAAATTATTTTGAGCTTGGAAATTATTCAGTTCTGTAACCTTGCCAATGGTTGACAGTTGAAGGCAACAAAACATGGAATCCTTAAGCAAGAAAAGTGTTGCTGTGGATTTATTCTGAGAGGAGAAGTGCAGTGGGGGCAAGAGGTGTGGAGTCACCACACACACCCCGGGAGTCAGGTGAAAGCAGGCCAGAGGCAAGCAGCCTGTGGACTTGTTTATTTCAGTTGGTACAGCAGCTTATATAGCCAAGGCAGCCAATCTGGTCAAGGGGCGGTTTATGCCTTAACCAATCACAGTCTGTTGCCAGGCAGTTTCCAAAGCCATCCAATCACTGCCTGTTGCCAGGCAGGCTCCATTGCCAGGTGGGTTTCTAAGCCATTCCTGAGTAACTGACACTTGCTTGCCAGTGACCATCTTGGCACAGCCTTCTCATTCCACCACATTTCCCCCTTTTCCTTTATTTTTGAGCAACAGGAGGCATGATCCTTGGCCATACCATTGTTGACTCTGTTTCCATGTGGTCTTGGCATGCGGCTGTGCCTGTCTTAGGTTGTCTGTCAGGGGATCTTACCCATCATTGACTAACCAGCCCTCAAAACAGGAGACCACAGGAGTGCTTGCTCAGATGGGGATAGGAATGAGGAACAATAGTACTCAGGAGTGGCATGACCGCACACAGGCTGTGGGCCATTTGAGTGGCTGACCAGAGCTAGTGGTGTATAAAGCAGTAGTGAATATGGCTATGGCCAGTTCCTCAGGGTAGGATGATAGGGCAGCAGATTGATAATTGATAGCAGGTGCATCCGCTAACAAGGCAGACTTTCAGTCTTGTTCAGCTGGTTCTGGTTGGCTGTCAGTTGCAGGCTTGATGTTTCTGGCTGGTACCCAAATGGGCTGTCCCGCTTTCTCTGGAAAGACACAAGCATATTCTCGGCATTTGGTTAGCAGAGGATATGGTCCCTTCCATTCTCCTGTCAGGGGGTCTTTCCACCTAACCATAGGGGCAGGGGGCTGGGATAGAAATGATCCCCAGTGTTTATTTGCTGGGCTGATCCTTTGGAAATCAAAACTAAGAAAATTGATAGTGAAAAGGACCTCAGTCAAAGCAAGCTGTGGGTCTGGGGGCATATGATTGTTTTTCTGTCTTTGTAAGAGATCTTTAATTCTCCTATAAGTTCTTTCAATGATTGCTTGTCCCTGTGGGTTGTATGGGATACCTGTTCCAGGACCTCAGGAAGGACTTAAATTCCTGTGATGTATACACTGGCCTGTTATCAGTCTTTATGGTCCAGGGGACACCGAGGACCAGCATGGCTAACTTAACCACCTTTATCACATTACTAGCCTTTTCTCTGGATTGGGCTGTTGCATATACAGCCTTTGAATAAGTATCTACCACCACATGGACAAACTTAAGTTTACCAAAGGAGTTAATGTGGGTGACGTCCACTTGCCAGAGCTTATTAGGAGCAAGGCCTCACAGGTTCACTGTCTTGTTGCAGTGGGCCTAACAGGGTGAGGGAGCACAATTCTTGCAAGAGCTTACTGGGTGTTTGCATTGGCTCATTGTTTGCTCTGGGAAAAGCAATTTTATGTTTCTTGCTGACATATGAAATTTTTGGTATAGAATATGGACTTGTTCTAGGTATCCGATGGAAGCGATGTTGCAGGAGATAAGACAATCAAGTTTTTCGTTGCCTTGGAAAATAAAGCCAGGTAACCCAGTATGTGATCTTATGTGTGAGATATACCATGGGTGTTTTCTATTCTCAGCTCTTTAAGTGTTGTGAACATCTGGTCAGTTGGCTTATTGGTCAGGTTAAAGACTGCAAAGGGGATCATCTTTGCTGCCTGTACTGAGTATTTGCTGTCCGAAAATATATTTACCAGCCCATTCTGGCTAAGGAGTAGTAATTTGACTCTTGCCCTTATTTCTCCCAACTGTACTGATCCCCTGTGGGATTCTACATGGAACTTTTCTTTTGCTGTTGAGGATTTGATCACTATTCCAAACAGTGACTTGTTGGCATCCGTAAACACACATGGTACCATGGGTATAGGTTGATTAGCAGGGAAAGCATGCTTTGGGTAGTCTATTTCTAAGGTGGCAGGGCTATTTTTCATACCTTGTGGGAGTACTGTCCACTGAAATCTTTTTGCAGGGAGCTGGTAATTGGCCTTCCATACTGTAAAGGCGAAGTAGGCCTTACTTCCTCCACAATGGGAATGGAAAAGAAGGAATCTTTGATATCAATGGTAACTATGTGGTATCCATTAGGAATGACCCCTGGATGAGGAATGCCAGCCTGCAATGTTCCCATCTCTTTTATAATTTTGTTGATGGCTCTCAAATCCTGAAGTAGCCTTTATTTTCCCTGTTTCTTTGGTATCACAAAAATGGGCATGTTGTGAGGGCTAGTGGAGGGCTCTATGTGTCCCTTTTCCAATTGTTCCTGTACCAGTTCTCTAAGGATGCCAAGTTTGGGTTGTAATATTGGTCGCTGCTCTACCCACATGTTTCCTGTTTTTTCACATTCAGTGGGGATTGGGCCTGGCTTTTGTATGAGGTGAAAAGTGGCCCCTAGAATTGGGGGTGATTCTTACTTGTAGGTTCTCCATCAAAGCTTTGGAGATTTGTGATCCACAGTAAGGACTGCTTTCATTTGTGAGAACGCATCTCTCCCCCATAAGGTCATGGAAACCTCAGTAATTAGTAGAAAGATTGTTCCCATATCTCCACTGTCATCTCACCACATTACAAGTGTGATGACCTGATCAGCCGATTTTAATCCTCCAATGCCTTAGAGGTCGGGCCCAGGAGCTGTCTTCAAATGTTGCATTTTCCTCGTGTCTTTAGGTTTCAAGACAGTGGCATCCGCCCCTGTATCAATTAAACCCACAAAGGCAATGTCATCTAGGTATAGGGTCAGTTCTGGCCTCAGATTGAAGATGGGCATTGACCAGTTAATGGTGGTGGGACTCCCTCTTACTTGCTGGGTTGAGGGCCACCCCACTGCGAGTCTAAAGGCTTGATCTTGCTATCTTTTGCCCAAAGAAAGCCTTTTTTACATCTAGGACATGGTGTTTTGGGCTTGCCCCGTCTGTCAGCATTTGGGCAGTTTCGCCATAGGTGTCCCATTTCCTGAAATCCCCAACAAACCAGAGGATCATTAGACTTCCTTGTGTTCAGTTTGTTAATGGCCGCAGTTAGGGCCTGTATGAGTGTATCAGCAGGGTTTACCTCCTTTGTAGCTACTATCCATTTAGAAAGGTCTTCATTATGGACTGGGGCGATCGCAGCTTTTGTCTCTTTGGTAGCAACTTCCCAAGCTAATTGTTTGACCAGATTGTCTTGATCAGGGCCAAGAAGTAATTTTCCTCTGCTGTCCCCCAGACTCTGGCGAGGAAATTGGGAAACCTTTCACCTGGTCCTTGAACTAGGTTTCTAAAGTATTGACTATAATTAGGAGGATTTATATTTTTTTTAAGGCTCTAAGTGCCAAATCTCTGACCTGATCAAAATAGGCAACTACTCCAATGTGGGCCTGTTCATGAGGGTATATGTAGGTGCTGTGGCCTGTAAGCATATCAGAGGTTACTGCATTTCCATAGGCAGCATTATTCCTGCCATGGTTCCAGCCTCTTCCTCATAGGAGGCTTTCCACTGTAAGAACTGTGGTCTCAACAAACATGCTTTGAGCAGTGTAACCCAGTCAAAATGAATTTGAAGGTTCGCTGCCCATTGTATGAGCACCTGTTCAAAGTAGGGAGAGTCAGGGCCTGACTCTTGAGAAACCTTTTTTAGCATAGTAGGGTCATTTATAGGCATTGGAATCCAGGGCCTGAATTGTGCATTCACTTCAAGACTAATGGCAAATATGCGGGTGGGATGGGGTCTAGCAGCTGCCCTGAGAGCCTGGGATGCCCGGGAACTGCCACAAATGTGGGGATCCTCACTGGGTGTGGATGGGATGACCTCACATGGGTTATTGCCTCGAGGTCGTCTAAATTCATCCCATGGGTATTTGGGGGGTGGCTGTCTAGGCATTAATGCATTGTCTGCTGTCATGTCATTTTCGCTGTTGGGAGCTCTCTCTCCCCAAGTCATCAACTGTTGTCTGTGAGGCAGACGCCTGGAGTGACAGGCTCCTATCACTCACAGATTCACTATGTTTGGTAATCTGTGTGGGCTTCTGAGAGGGGGGTATCTTTCCCATGTTTGAGCACTTAAGAGTGGCACGCCACACCAAATCTAGCCAAACGAAAGACATCCACAGCACTGCTGCCATAGCAAAACAAATTCCTAGCACCTCAACGGCTGATGGCACTCTGCAGGGGATTCCCTACGTTAGACGAACAGACAGTGGTGTATCAGATCGTACGTATGTCCTGTGCTTAGAGGGGGACTTCCTTGACTTGTTAGGTCAAGGCCGTATGCCCACATGGTGTCTCTGGAGCGTCACCTCTCGCGAGTGAGGGAAGATGACTTGGTTCCAAATTCTGGGATGATCAGTCCCTTATGTGAATTCTCCAGGCGAACCAAAAGTAAAAGGCGGAGCTGAGAAGCGTTGTTACGCTTCTGGGTAGTGTGTACCTAACCTGAGGTCACGTAGACCGAGGGCAAGGACAAGGAAAGGGGCGTAGGAGGGGGTACTGTGCTCACCCTGATAGAACCAAACAGCACACAAAATACCAAGGGTCCTACTTGCCAAAATCAAGGGGGGACCTCGCTGAGTCCGACACACTATCTCTCTCTCAGTCATGTTGGTTGCCAGATGTTGCTGTGGATTTGTTCTGAGAGGAGGAGCACAGTGGGGCAAGAAGCACGGAGTCACTACACAGACCCCAGGAGTCAGGTGAAAGTGGGCCAGAGGCAAGCAGCCAGCAGACTCGTTTATTTCAGTTGGTATAGCAGCTTATATAGCTGAGGCAGCCAATCCGGTCAAGGGGCGGTTTATGCTCTAACCAATCACAGCCTTTTGCCAAGTAGGCTCCATTGTGGGTTTCGAAGCCATTCCTGAGTAACTGACCCTCGCTTGCCAGCAGCCATCTTGGCATGGCCTTCTCACTCCACCATAGAAAACTATACATTTTCCATTATTCATATTCATATAAACTTATAATGACCTTCCAAACATGTGAGTCCTTTAAATAATGACCTTCCAAATATGTCCATCTCACTCCATGATCATCAGGCCATCCACAGGACCAGAGCACATGCAACAGTTTTACAAATTAATGGTAAGTTTTACCCCTACTAACAAAAACAGTCCCTGGGATTCTTCCTTTGCAGCCCAGTGTCCCGTGTTCTCTGCTCCCAGTTATTCCTAGATCTTCTAGGGAGAGGCATCTCAGTTCATTTCTAGAGACAGAGTGAGAGTGTGTTTTTAAAGTGGACTCAGAACTGAGGTGTGGAGAAAAGATGAGAGTTGGGGCCTCAGGTTTGTTGAAGACCGCCTAATCACAGAGGAAATGGGCCAGTCATAGGCATGTTGTTCAGTGCCAGCAGCAGGAAGATGCGGCAAATCGTTTGAGAACTGAGAAATGATGAACAACAGGTTGGGTGTGAGCCCTTCACCTGTTTGGTGTTCGGGGCCAACGAAAGCCCACAACAACTCTTTAGATCATGATGCAGATCAACTTTCATGAAATAATGAGTAGTCCCATCAGGTCACACAGGGGAGTTCACACAAGGATTTAGCCATTACTGTTCACCGCTATCATGGGCTGTGTTATAAGGACATTAAGAAAGGACATTAAAAAGTCTTTTCTCCTTCTTGTCCCAAGGCAGAGGGGCATGGGTTTGGGGATAGCTAATTCAGTACATATATACAATGTGCGGTGATCAAATCAGGTTAGTGAACATGACCATCTCTTTTTTTAAAAATATTTGTTTATTTACTTGAAAGGCAGAGTTACAGAGAGGCAGAGGGAGGGAGAGAGAGAGAGAGGGAGGGAGGGAGAGAGAGAGAGAAACCATACGCTGGTTTACTCCTCAAATGGCCACAATGGCCAGAGCTGGGTCGAACAGAAGCCAGGAGCCATGAGCTTCTTCTGGGTCTCCCTTGCAGGTGCAGGGACCTAAGGATTTGAGCTATTTTCTGTTGGTTTCCCAGGCCACAGCAGGGAGCTGTATCAGAAGTGGAGTAGTTGGGACATGAACCAGCACCCATGGGATGCTGGCACTGCAGGTGGTGGTTTAACCTGCTACACCACAGTGCCACACCATGCCCGTCTCTTTAAACACTTAAAAGCATTTTATTAGCATTTAATAATTGTACATATTTGTGGGGTACAGTGTGACATTTCAATAAATATATACAATATATTTTCCTCTTGTCATTACTTTATGTTTGGAGAATTTGAGCTCCTTTCTTCTAATTATTCATAAAATACACAAAAGGTTATCATAGTCTGTAGTCACCTCCACTGTGCCATGTAACACTAGAATTTATTCCTTCCATCTGACTGTTGGTTCCTCATTCAATCTACCACCACTCCCTTTACCTTCCTAGAATGGTGATTCTGAAATGCTTATCCAATTGTGTAATTCTTTGGTTAAAACCTCTAATTGTCCATTTTCCTATTGGCTAAAGTCAATTAAGACTTCCCATTGATTACAGAAAAAAAACCAATAAGCCCTTTAGCAAGACTTATGGCAACCTTCCCAGTCGGTCTCTACCCTAATTTTATAGCATCTGTCTTAGTTTTCTTATATTCAATCCTTGTTAAATCTAAGGAACAGAACCTTATTCCAATTGACTTCAAGTGTGGATACAACAAAAACTCTTCAGATGTCTGTTTTACCCTTTAATGCTGTTTGTCAAATATTGCTGGTTCTTTACCTTCCTGGCACATAGTGGAGTTGTGATGCTCTTGGTATTGATTGGTTAGAGCTGTGTAACAAGTTCTGGCCAGAGTGGTGGCTTCCAGACTGGAGCATTTAACTGCTGTTGCAAGACATTCTGGAGCTCTTTCCCTCTGCCACAGAGTGTGACAGCATTCAGCACAGTGGCTGCTCTAACAGCCTCCTCCCCAGAGTTCCAAGGACTTGGAACAAAGCCCCAGGATGACGGGCAGAGTGAGCGAAACATAAACCTTCCTTCTTACAAGCTACACCCTTCTAAGATTTGATGCTAGTTTTTTTGTTCTCCCAGCTTCAATGAGGTATGATTGACATCCTATATTTAGGATGCACAATGAGATGTTTTCATACATGTCTACGTTATGAAATGATTACCACAATCAAGTTAATTAGCATACTCATCAACTCACATAGTTAACATTTTCTCTATCCATTTGTCTGCCAACAAACATGAAGCTGTTTCCATATCTTGACTAGTGCTGCAAGAAACATGGGAGCACAGACATCTCTTTGAAAATAGTGACTGTTTCCCTTGGATATATAGCTGCAACTGACAGTGCTGAATTGTACGCTAGTTCTGTTTTCAGTATTTTCAGAAACTCAAATCAATTTTTTTTTTTGTCACGGCTATAACCAATTTACATTCCTACCAACAGTGTGCACCAACATCTGCACTAACATTTGTTTTCTTTTGACTTTTTAATAATAGCTGTCCTAAAATATATGAGAGAATATTTCATTGTAATCTTGATTTGTTTTTCCCTGATCATAGTGGTTTTGAGCACATTTTCATATACTGTTAGCCAGTATCCTGTATGGAAAAATGTCTGTTCAGATCATTTGCCCATTTTTAAACCAGGTAAATATTTGCTATTGAACTGTAAGAGTTCCTTATGTATTTTGGATATTAACCCCTTGTCAGATTTCTGTTTTACAAATATTCTCTCCCATTCCACAGATTGCCTTTTTTCTTTTGTTGATTGTTTGCTGTGGTGAAACTTTTAAGTTTGATACTCCAATTTTAAATTTTTGTTACCTGGGTTTTTGATATCAAGTTCCAAAAGAAATCTTCACAGAAATAAAAACACAATCCTAAAATTTTCTTTTTTTTTTCTGAAGTTTTCATATGGAACCATTAAAAGGCCCCAAGAGGCACAAAGCTGGAAGCCTCACACTTTTGGATTTCAAGCTATATTACAAAACTATAGCAATCAAATGGTGTGGTCCTGGCATTAAAACAGACACGTTGGCCAATGGAACAGAACAGATAGCCACAAGTAAACCCACATGTTTACAAACAGCTAATTTGCAACAAAATACACAGTGGGGGAAAGATAGATCTTTTAGTAAGTGATGTTGAGAAAACTGGATATTGTTATGCATACACACACACATACACACACAAGTGGACTCTTATGCCATCCACAAAAATGCATTCAAAATAGATTAGACTTAGAAGGAAAACCTGAAGCCATGAAACTCCTACAAGAAACTATAAGGTGACACACCACAACCACGTAAAATCACATAAGAATCATATGGTTATCTAAATAAATGAAGAGAAAGCATTTAAGAAAATAAACATCCTTTCATAATAATAACTTGAAACAAATTAGGTAAAGAAGGAACATTACTCTGCACAAGAAAGCCTATCTATGACAAGCCCATAGCCAACATCATTTTGAATGGGGAAGAGCTGAAAGGATTTGTACTAAGATTTGGAACCAGTCAAGGATGTCTACTCTTGGAACCAGATAAGGATGTCACTACTCTTATTAAATATGGTTCTAGAAGTTTTAGCCAGAGCCATTAGGTAAGAGAAAGAAGTAAAAGTCATACAAATCAAAGGAGGAAGTTAAATTATCCTTGTTTGTAGATGACATGATTCTATGCCTGGGCTCCATCAAAAGGCCATTAGATTTGATAATTAAGCAAAGGTAAAGGACAAAACATCAACTCAGAAAATCAGCAGCATTTTTAAAAAATTTATTTATTTATTTCAAAGACAGAGTTACAGAGAGGCAGAGGCAGAGAGGGTGGGAGAGAGAGAGAGAGAGATTGATCTTCTGCCCTCCAATTCACTCACCAAATGGCCTCAGTGGCTGGAGCTGGGCTGATCTAAAACCAAGAGCTTGGAACTCCATCTGGTTCTCCCACATAGGTGGCAGAGGCCATTTTCAGCTGCTTTACCAGGCACATTAGCAGGGATCTGAATCAGAAGTGGAGCAGCTGGGACTGGAACCGGTGCCTATATGGAATGCCAGCATCTCAAGCAGCAGATTTACCCACTGTGCCACAGCACCAGCCCCATTCAGCAGCATTTTTAAACACTAATAATGATTTTGTTGAGAATGAACTTATAAGATCTATCCCATTTGCAATAGTTATAAAAAATTTGGGGGGGATAGATTTAACCAAAAATACGAAAAACCTCTACAGTGGAAATTACAAACCACTAATAAAAAAACAGAAGGCACACAGAAAATGGAAAGACCTCCCATTTCATGGGTTAAGAGAATTAATATTATCAAAGTGCTTATACTATATAAAGCAATTTATAGATTCCCTGAAATCTTCATCCAAATACCAATGACATTCTTCACAGAATTAGAAAACTAAAGTATCGGGGGCTGGTGCCGTGGCTCACTTGGTTAATCCTCCGCCTGCAACACCGGCATCCCATATGGGTGCTAGGTTCTAGTCCCGGTTGCTCCTCTTCCAGTCCAGCTCTCCGCTGTGTCCCAGGAAGGGAGTGGAGGATGGCCCAAGTGCTTGGGCCCTGCACCCACATGGGAGATCAGGAGGAAGCACCTTGCTCCCAGCCTCAGATCGGCGTAGCTCTGGCTGTGGCGGCCATTTGGGGAGTGAACCAATGGAAGGAAGACCTTTCTCTCTGTCTCTCTCTCTCACTGTCTAACTCTATCTCTCAAATAAATAAATTAAAAAAGATTTTATTTAAAAAAAAGGAAACTAAAGTATGGAAACACAAAATATCCCAAATAACCAAAGTAATCTTGAACAAGAAAAATCAATAAACATTGCATTACTAGATTTCAAAACACACTGCAGGACTATTATAGCCAAAATAGCATAGTACTGGCACAAAACTAAGTAGATCAATGGAACAGAATAGAAACCTCAGAAATAAATCCATGCTTTTGCAATCAACTGATCTTTGACAAATTTGCTAAAACCATTCAGTGAAGAAAGGCTAGTCTCTTGGAAAAAAGGTGTTAAGAAATCTGGATTCTCACAAAAAATCAACTCGAAATGTATCAAGGATTTAAATGTAAGATCCAAAACTATGAAACATAGGGAAACACATCAATATATTGGCATACACAGTGATTTTTTTAGATGAGGACCCCAAAGCACAGGCAATTAAATCAAAAATAGATGAATGGGGTGATATCAAATTAAGGAGCTTCTGCACAGCAAAGGAAACAATCAACAGTAAAGAGACAACCAACACAATGCAGCAAATATTTGCAGACTATACATCTGATAAAGGATTACATAAAGAATACATAAGGAGCTCATGCAGCTCAACAGCAACCAAAACAATCTAGTTAAGAAATGGGCATGGGCCGGCGCTGTGGCTCAACAGGCTAATCCTCTGCCTTGCGGCGCCGGCACACCGGGTTCTAGTCCCAGTCAGGGTGCTGGATTCTGTTCCGGTTGCCCCTCTTCCAGGCCAGCCCTCTGCTGTGGCCCAAGAGTGCAGTGGAGGATGGCCCAAGTGCTTGGGCCCTGCACCCCATGGGAGACCAGGAAAAAGCACCTAGCACCTGGCTCCTGCCATCGGATGAGCGCGGTGCGCTGGCCGCAGCGCGCCGGCCGCGGCAGCCATTGGAGGGTGAACCAACGGCAAAGGAAGACCTTTCTCTCTGTCTCTCTCTCTCACTGTCCACTCTGCCTGTCAAAAAAAAAAAAAAAAAAAGGAAAAGAAATGGGCATGGAACTGGCACTGTGATGTAACAGGCTGAGCCTCTACCTGTGGCACTGGCATCTCATATGGGTGGCATTTTGAATCCTGGCTGCTCCACTTCCAATCCAGCTCTCTACTTAGGACCTGGAAAGTGGCAAAAGATGGCCCAAGTTCTTGGGCCCTTGCACCCACCTGGGAGACCCTGAAGAAGCTCCTGTCTCCTGGCCTCAGATTGGCACTGTTCAGTCGTTGCAACCATTTGGGGAGTGAATGAGAGTGAATGAGTGGACTGAAGACCTTTCTCTCTGTCTTTTCTCCTCTCTGTCTGTAACTCTGCCTTTCAAATAAATAAATTAATTTTTAAAAAAGAAATAGGCAAAGGTCTGAATAGAGATTTTTCAAAAGAAGAAATACAATGGTTAAAAAAAAAAAAAAGCATGAAAAATGCTCAGAATCTCTAGCTACCATGGAAATGCAAATCAAAACCCCAGTGAGGTATAATCTCATTCCAGTTATAATGGCTATTACCCAAAGTCAAGAGACAACAAATGCTGGCAAGGATGTGGAGAAAAAGGAACCCTAATACATTGTTGGTGAGAATGCAAATTAGTAGTCATTATGGAGACCAGCATGGAAATCCTCAAAAACATTAAAAATAGATCTACCATATTACCCAACGCTACCACTTCTGAGAATATAACCAAGAAAATGAAGTCAGCATATGATAGAGACCCTTGCATTCCCATGTTGACTGCAGACCAATTCCAATAGCAAAAAAAAAAAAAAAAAAAAGGAAACCAACTTAGATTGCCATCAAATTTTCTAGATAAAGAAAATGTATATATACACCATGGACTATTACTCGGCCATCTAAGATAGAAATTCTGTCATTTGCAGCAAAATGGATAGAACTGGAGATCATTTTGCTAAGTGAAATAAGACAGATTATATGTATATATGTAATATATATACATGATATAATATGTGTGCTCTATATATTAAAATGTATAGATATCACATTATTTGGTTCACATATATTTTATTAATGTTGTTTTTACTGGATTATTAACCCTTACATAATAACATATCCTTCTTTCCTCACTTTATGATCTTTATCCTGAATCAATGTTATATATTTATATATTATATATATAATATATAGTACTGAATCCCATGTTCTATATTAACATATCCATCTCTACTTTCCAGAAAAGTAGTATGCATATATAGATAATATTTACAGTGAAGTATATATACAAAAATGTTAAAAATTATTAAATCTCAAAAACAGTATCAAAGGATAAAATATATGCAAAACATATATGTTTTGTAAAAAAATAAAATAAAAGGAAGCCTATAGAATAAGCTTACCCAGCATCAAAGAACACACAAATTCTGCCTAGGGCCAACAACCCATTTTCCCGCAGTGAGAAGTCTTATGTGAGATACATGTCTAGGAACAGCAGTTGGTGACTGAGTATCATTGTGGTTGATCCTGCACATCCAGGGAGAGCTCTACTAAGAGGACATCTGTGGAAATACATTTCAGAGTTTGGTGGGTTGATGGAACTGCAGCCCTGGTGTCCCTGTTCCTCTTCTATCTGGCCCCTTACCTTCATGCTCTTCTTTCTGAATGCTGATTGGCTCTTTGCAGACAACCACCCTCCCCCCGACACCTATCCCCAATGGCTCCCAACCCTGGCTCCTCTCAGAGGAACCTCAGATCTTTTAACTCAAGACTCTGATTCTTTATTTTAAGAGAGTAAGCATTTGAGCAGTCAACATTTTCTGGTAGGAAAGACTTCTACCTTTTTTAACTTTTAAATAACAAAAGAACTATTTACAAGGGACCAATTTAGCAACACTCATTTCCAAAGTCATTTTCTTTTATAGGCTGTAAATAAATTTGCAAAATCATGTAACTTCATGGTAATAGCATGACCTGGAAATTACAAGGTAATTAAACTCAAAGCATCTAAGTATAGTACTCCAAGAACAATTTATTTCTCAGTGCCAGGAGTCAAGATTTTTTTGCTCCTAAGCACTAATGTAAAATGAATTAGTGCTGAGAGTTACAGACTACCACACTCAGGAATTATGGGGGCTGCTCTGAAGTTGCTGGGTGTAATTGATGATTACATGGAATGAATGCAGTGGAGTTTTATGAATTATTGGAGATGCCTTGTTAAAAACTTTCATTGTCGTTTTAAAGCAAGGTCTATGTTTCCAGTGGAAGGTGAATAAAGGCATCTAGGATGCCTGACTAAGTATCTACAACCCTGCAACTATGGGTTCAATGAAACCTAATGTATTCAAAGAAGAAAAAATGGAGATGGTAGTTTGATGGTGTAGCTTGAGTTTTAGTTGTGCTATAGGTAAAGCCTGTATGAGGTTTTTGCCATACTCTCAACTATTCAATCCCAGTAGGGAATTACCCAATGTGAGGCATTTTCCCAGAACCCAGAGGCTCACTCCCTGCCGCAAAGGCAGCTGGCCAAGAGAATTGTGACCACATGGAGAAAAGCACTGTTCTCTTGAGCCGTGCTTATCTGCCTCACCAGATGGCTGAAGGACCCATTTTTTCTGCTGAAAGGAGGAAGAGGGAATACTTAAGATCATCTTCACTTTGTCTGCTTGGACAACAAGGAGAGACCTTGCTTCCCAGCCTACAAAAGAATGAGCATTTCCCAGGGTCTATTTCAGTTCAATTGTTGAAGTGGTTGCAAGTGTTCTAGGCATAGAGTCAACATTATAGCCTCTTTGGAGCCTCAGGATGGCTTTGTTTCCTGTTGGGGTGCTGATACTCTCTTTAATGTTTTGGGAAATTTTTTACTTTAGTGTTGTCACTGGTATCAACTTTATGTTAAGAGTATATGCCCCAAGGAATATAACTTATTTATGATTTGTAACTTAGGATATGGTCCATTATTATTAATGATCCATGAATGCTGAAAAAGAAGTCATATTCTTTATGTGAGGTATAGGGTTCTACCTAGGTTCATTATATTAAACTTTAAAAAAAAATTCACCAAATCCACGAGATACATTTGAAAATATCCAAATTTTAAATTCTCTTAAAACATAAAATTTTTCCCATAAAATGCTTTCATCTATGGCTTAACATGTGTAAGTCAACCTTCCAGGACCCTAAAGAACAATTATAAACTCTGAAGAGTAGAAAATTAGGCCAGTGGACAGATGGGTGGTGGATGCTCGACAATCCATCAAGCTCACTTACTAGCTTGGTGACTGGTTCATCTGGATCTAACTTTTAGAACTTTAGGCTTCAGGAAAATAACACATAGAATCTTGGAGCATGCATGAATCATCAGACATGCAGTTGTCCATACCATAAATACGAGTGCCCCATGTCCCATGAGTCTAGTTGCCTGTGCCTAGAGCCCAGGCACACAACAGAGGGGATATAGGCGCAGTCACAGCTGCCCAAGGCAAGGTAGCACTGGTACAAATGCACATGAATAAAGCCTGGAGATGATGATAGTTTCTAGTGCACAGACTTCCAAGTGTATGTGTGCCATGGCTACAGCAGGCCTGTGAGAAAAGGACAGGTATGTTTATATACAACAGACAGAAGGGGAAAAGCAAACAATTCACAGATTTCTAAATATTTAGTTCTTTGGGTCTTTCCTTTTGAGGGCTGTTTCTGTAAGGCTAGTGCCTAGAGGATCAAGATTTTAATTTTGTTCAGATCTTTTATATATTTTTTATTTATTTTTAATAAGTTTGTCTACTAACTACTTATGGTTAGAAGAGATGTGATAAAAATTTCCCATTATGATCATGTGTGTTAAGTTCTATCTTAAGCCTATTTTTCTTCATCAGTATAACTTATCTGTCATTTATCCCATTTCCTGATCTTGCTTTTCCAAGGTGATAGCTAAATTCTCAGATCATTTGCCCTAAAACTTATTGATTTTGAATGAATTAATATTTTTGTCTGATTCCATAGGCTATATCTAGAGAGCCTCTTAACTTACAAATTGGTCCAATTCTGAAAGATTCTCTTCATAAGTTCAGGAGGCATTTTGTGGCTTATTTAATGTGCTTTTGGTCTGGTGTGTATCTTTGCTCATATTTATTGCAGTTTTCACCAATGAGCATTCCACTGTCAAGAGTGTGTGATAATAGGCTCTTCTGTATTAACTCAAGTTGCAAATCCACTCTACCGTAAGGAAAGGATTGAGGAATGGTGGAAGGCCCAGCAAAAAAGAATGATATCCTTGTGCAACTGCAAAATGTGTGGCTAGCTGAAGCCTCAAGTTGCCATTTCTTCCTAATTTATCTTAGCTTTGGAGCCAAGTTCATGTGCTTTCTGGGGTGGTACTAGCCAGTTAGTAAACAATAGAGTGATATGAAGGCGTAACCATTTCTGTCCAGTGCAGTACTCTTGAGTACCTTGTTGGGCCACAGACATTTGTGTGTGTAGTCTGAGGGCTTTGTCCTATCTGGTTCTCCTTCTGCATTTTTCCTTTCACCAATGTTGCTTTCCAACAAACCTTCTCCTCTTCTAACTCAGTCTTCCAGAAGACTCAGCTGACACCAGTTAACCAAAAATGTCCTCTAATTCTCTCACTTCCTCCCTCTCCACGTTGCTTCTGTTATTCTTCTACAAAGATTAAAGATTTTGTCTCAACGTTGGAATCAATTTTTATTTCCATCTTTGAAGGAATGTGTGCAACACACTCGAGAGTCAAGAGATCAGGGGTTCTGCTCTTCCTTGGGCCTGCCTCAGTGTTTTACCTTCGTAAACTCAATAGTGTTGAGGCACAAGTGCTATATTACAGAAGACATTGATCCCTCACAGGGTGCTATAGGGAATGATTGGCTGATTCTTTCCAGGAGAGTCCATCTGCATCCATATGAAGAAAAGCTATGGAGGAAAAAGCAGAAGCAGGTTTTAAGATGGTTTTGATGCCAACTGGGAAGTGTTTATTTGGGAGTTTGGAACCCATCTACTCCTTTACTATTTTTTTTAATATTTATTTATTTGAAAGTCAGAGTTACAGACAGAGGTCTTCCACCCTCTAGTTCACTCTCCAGATCACAGCAATGGCTGGAACTGTGCCAATCCAAAGCCAGGAGCCAGGAGCTTCTTCTGGTCTCCCCTGTGGTTGGGTGCCAGGGCCCAAGGACTTGGGCCATCTTCCACTGCTTTCCCAGGCCATAACAGAGAGCTAGATTGGAAGTGGAGCAGCCAGGACTTGAACTGGTGCCCATATGGGATGCCAGCACTGCAGGCAGCGGCTTTACCTGCTACACCACAGCGCCAGCCTCCCCTCCCCCAACTATTCTTAAAATTGTTCTGAGTCTGAGAGGCTGGTTACTAAAGTGTGATTGGGTAGGGACAGAATAGCAGAGTGAAGTGAGGTTAATTTCAAGGCAAGACTCTAGGTTGCTGAGAATATTGAGGGAAGATATGAAGATAAAATAACAGTGAAATTTGTCTTTCAATTATTTATATTATTCAACAGAATGACATGTGCATGGAAGCCAAATGCAAATAATGATGTTGCTATTGTCCATTTCATATACACTTCCAGACTTGAAATTCCAGGCCCACTTCAGCAATAATACTCTTTTTAAAAAATATTTTATTTATTTTATTTGAGAGGTAGAGTTACAGACCATGAGAGGGAGAGACAGAGAGAAAGGTCTTCTTTCCATTGGTTCACTCCCCAAATGGCCGCAACAGCCAGAGCTGCGCTGATCCAAAGCTAGGAGCCAGGTGCTTCTTCCTGGTCCCCCTTGTGGGTACAGAGGCCCAAGGACTTGGGTCATCCTCCACTGCTTTCCCAGGCCGTAGCAGAGAGCTGGATCAGAAGAGGAGCAACCAGGACTAGAAGTGGTGCCCATATGGGATGCTGGCGCCACAGGCAGAGCATTAACCCACTGCGCCACTGTGCTGACCCCAGCAATAATACTCTAATGTAACATAGGCCATGAGTAGGCACCCCTGAGGAGACAGAGTTGAGTAATGGTACCAGGCTCATGCTGATGTTTTGGTCGGCCACATCCGATGTGGTTTACAATGCTTCATGGAGTTTTTTTCTTTTTTTTTTTTTTTCCTTTTTTTTTGGACAGGCAGAGTTAGACAGTGAGAGTGAGAGAGGGAAAGGTCTTCCTTCCATTGGTTCACCCACATATGGCCGCCATGGCCGGCGCACTGCGCCGATCCGAAGCCAGGAGCCAGGTGCTTCCTCCTGGTCTCCCATGCAGGTGCAGGGCCCAAGCACTTGGGCCATTCTCCACTGCCTTCCTGGGCCACAACAGAGAGCTGGACTGGAAGAGGAGCAACCAGGACAGAATCCAGTGCCCTGACCGGGACTAGAATCCGGGGTGCCAGCGCCTCAGGTAGAAGATTAGCCTAGTGAGCCACGGCACCTGTATTTCATGGAGTTTCTAAAGAGGACATCACTTATGCTGTTCACCACAACTTTTTTCTTTGGTAATGCCAGGGGTAGTTGACCAGCTCCTTCTCTGTCTTAAGCTGGACTGTGAGACTTCTGTCATTGGGATAAGGGTGTATAGGGGAAGGGTGGTTGAGAGTCATATTAAACTCGTGTTAGTAACAGAAAGTGAGGAATCCAATAGACAACTTTACTTTGAGGTCTCTATTAAGGTGATCGTGGGCGCTGAGTGATTTGGAACCAGTCTCCTTCCTCCCTCTCTCCATATGTCTGGGAAGTAATTCCAGATGCCCAGGTAGAGAAGCGCCTGGGAGAGGTCAGCAAGTCATTGCACCGTCATTAATCACTTGAAGACAACTCATTCCTTGTGCTCTCTCAGTCCTGCCCTAGTGTGATCTGTGGTGTCTCAGGGCAGCGAGGTGTGTGAAGACACGGCTCCTACCCGTGAATCTTTCTTTCCCAAATGTCAGCCTCAGAGAATCAACCTGGGAAGAGAAAAAACAGTTTCTTACAGATCCTTTCATTTAAAGAAGTATCCTTTATACATACATTTTTTTAAAAGAAAAGTATAGTACTCGCCACTTTTTTTACTTTGGGTAATCCACTTAATGTGTTAGGTGGTATATTATATGGAGACCGTGTATAAAATGGAGGGAGTTGGTGTGTGTTTATATTTGTTTACATTATTCAAAAGGTTCTTTGCAGGCCCTTGAATGGTAAGTCACTACTGTTTGTTTGTGTGTTGTACATCAGCATTTGCCAAAATCTGTCCCGCTGTTCTGTTTGGTCTTGGGCTGTGCCGACCACCATGGCTTCTCTGTGCAGAATCACCATGTGTGCTGAAGGAAATGAATTCTGCAGTCAAAAGCTGTATTTAACTTTGTTGAACCTGATATTTCCTAAGTTTATTTGGTGATGGGATCCTGTTTCTGTATACATGTCATATTGATTAAAAACTCCAAAACAGAATACTTACTGCAGATGTGTCCTGAGAAAATACAGGATGGTGATAAAAGCCTGTGCACTTCACACTTTTGTTTGAATCCCAAGTATGCCATGTACTAGTTGTGTGATTTTGGATGACTGTATTATCCACTCTGTGCCTCTGTTTTGCCATTGGAATAATGAGAATAATAATACCGAATTAGGATTATTGTGAGGTTAGAGCAAGTTCCTATATTTAAAGTGTTTAGGAGAATGCCTTGCAATTATTACTATAGCTTTCTGTGCTTGTCCTCAGAAAACAACTTCAGCCTAATGTGAAAACTGTACACTTGTTAAACCCACATATCCCCAAGATATATATATTTTTAAAGATTTATTTTATTTATTTGAAAGGCAGAGTTACAGAGAGAGGTAGAGACAGAGAGAGAGATCTTCCATCTGCTGGTTCACTCCCCAGATGGCCACAATGGCCAGGGCTGCACTGATCCAAAGCCAAGAGCTAGGAGCTTCTTCCTCATGTCCCACGCATGTGCAGGGGCCCAAGTACTTGGTGCATCTTCTACTGCTATACCATGACATAGCAGAGAGCTGGATCAGAAGAGGAGCAGCCAGGACTAGAAGTGGTGCCCATATGGGATGCTGGCACTTCAGGCCAGGGCTTTAACCCACTGCATCACAGTGCTAGCCCCAAGAGATATGTAAGCTTATCACCAAGGATTCAGTGCAGAAGTTGGAAACTAAAAATATTACAGTGAATGATGTATAATAAAGACAAATGAGAATAGGACCCCATGCATCATGAAGCTGCTAATCAGCACTGTGAAAGTATGAGGAACACTTCCATGGACTGTAGATACATTCACCAAGGTATAAGCTCTAAATCAGTCTGTGCAATCTAACCAAGTATCATTATGCCATTCCATGTGTAAAGACTAGTCTGGATGCTGAAATATTGGATTTCTATCATAATTTGGAAAGTATTGGGTCACATAAACTTAATATTTGAAATATGGATGTAAGGTGAAAAGAACTAATTCTTGTTTTATTGTAATTTATGAATTCCTTTAGCCTCACAGAATCTGAAATTAGGAAAATCAAGCTTCTGGTACTTAAAGTTATGTAGACAATGCAAGGTTTTGTGTGTTAGTCCTGTGGGTCTTTAGACTAGTATGATACTTTCATATTTTGATCTTCTTTGGATCTCTGATTAATGTTGTAATAACTAAGTGTTCTTTAAAGCATCTTTTGGGGGATGGTTACAAGGATGCTATGCCATAGTAGCTAAGATGCTTGCTTAAATTTTTTTAAAAGCTCTTTTAATGTATTTTAAAGGCAGCAGGGTTTGGGGGAATGTGGCAGAGATAGAGAGAGATTGGTCATCCGTTGGTTCACATCACAAATGCCAACAACAGCCCAGGCTGGGAAAGGCTAAAGCTAGGAGCAAGGAACTCAGTCCAGGTATCACTCATGGGTAGCAAGGATCCAGCTACTTGAGCCACCACCCACAGCCTCCAAGGATGTGTGTTAACAGGAAGTTAGAATTAGGAGTGGAGCCAAGGATTGAACCCAGGCACTCCAGCATAGACTTGGGCATAGCAAGTGCAGTCTAACCACTATACCAAATGCCTATCCCAAATATGGTTTTGAAAAAGGTAAAAATAACACATGGAATTGCACCATAATCTCATTAATTTGTCATTGACCATCTTCATCACCAAGACAATCTAATCGTAGCTTAGATTTCTGGTTAAAAAAACAAACAAACAGGTAAAAAAATCAACTAAAATACCTAGGTAGATGATGGTAAAAGATTTCCTTCTGATTACATCACAGTATGACACCAACCTGACAAATAAAATGTTACATAAACCTTTCCTTTAACATACACTGTGGCAAAGCGGGTAAAGCCACTGCCTGCAGTGCCTGCATCCCATATGGGCACCGGTTCAAGTCCTGGCTGCTCCATTTCTGATCCAGCTCTCTGCTATAGCCTGGGAAAGCAGTGGGAGATGGCTCAAGTCCTTGGGCCCCTGCACGTGCATGGGAGAAACAGAAGAAGCTCCTGGCTCCTGGCTTTAGATTGGCAGAGCTCCAGCAGTTGTGGCCATCTAGGGAGTGAACCAATGGATGGAAGACCTCTCTCTCTCTCTCTCTCTCTCTCTCTCTCTCTCTGCCTTTCCTTCTCTCTCTGTGTAATTCTGACTTTCAAGTGAATAATAAGTAAATCTTTTAAAAAAATACTATTATTTGATGTTAGTGCCCTGTTCTCCGAAGTGTCTTCCTTGTGAACAACTTTACTTCTTCTGATTAGAAAATGGGATCTGTTTCTCGTTTTGCTTGGCCTGCTAGTTTTGCTCAACATTGCACATACCTGAGACTCCATGCTGCTCTGCAGCCATGAATACTTAGAAATACTTAGAAAAATTTCCCTCTATATACATTTTTAGAATGGTAGGTTGATCTTTGCGGGCATATTTTGTCCTTCTTTTTGAATTTTTTTATTTTTTTAAGATTTATTTATTTATTTGAAAATTAGAGTTACAGACAGAGAGTAGAGACAGAGAGAGATAGAGATCTTCCATCCACTGGTTCACTCCTCAAATTGCTGCAACATCCGGGGCTGGGCCAGGCCAAAACCAGAAGTCAGAAGCTTCTTCTGGGTCCCCTTTCTGGGTGCAGGGGTCCAAGGACTTGGGCTATCTTCTGCTGCTTTCCCAGGCACATTATCAGGGAGCTGAATCTGGAGCAGAGCAGCTGGGACTCCAGCACTGCAAATGGTGGCTTAACTTGCTGAGCCATAGCCCCCTCTTTTTGTCTTTAGAAATAGCAATGAGAGTAAAATGAAGCCAGAGAAGAAGGAAAAGATATATTTTAGAGAAAGACTATTCAGCAATAAGCATTGTAAAATTTGTAAGTTTCTTCTCTTTTTGAACATTCAATCAGAGCTGTCAATCCCCACCATTTTATTTAATGAGATTCTTACTACAGTAATTATGCTTAGGGATATGCATTGTGAGAGAACTAGAAATTATGTTCTGGTAATGGGAGAAGGAGGCTAGGAAGACTGAACCCAATTATTGCCCATCATTTTGATTTTTATTATTTTTAAAAGATTTATTTATTTGAAAGGCAAAGTGACAAGAGAGAAGGGAAAAGACAGAAGAAGAGATCTTCCATCTTCTAGTTCATTCCATACATGGCAACAACAGCTGAGGTTGGGCCAAGCAAAGCCAGGAGCTTGGAATTCCATCCAGGTCTCCCACATGGGGAGCAGGGGCCCACATACTTAGGCCATCTTCTCCTGCTTTCCCAGTGCATTAGCAGGGAGCTGGATCAGAAGTGGAGTAGCTGAGACTTGAACTGGCACTTAGAGATGAGATGTCAGTGTCGCAGGCACCAGTTTAACCTGCTGCACCACAGCGCCAGCTCCATCCCATGATTTTGATTAAAGAACCAAGGAAACAGTGAGCAAAATTAAGATATGGAGTTTACAGAATACAGATAGCCAAAGATAACTGAAAAATGACACCTACACCCGTATTACACAGGTTCACATGGAGGACAGTTTCCTGGTTATAGTTTTCTGAGCTATTTTACCCAACTTCAGATTTTTTTTATCTCCAATGTGTCTTTTTCTTTTTCTTTTTTTTAACGTTTCTATTTTCTCCTGGGCATCAACAAGGAAATCCCCGAGATACTTGGGGAGACATCTCAGAGCAGAAAGAGCATCCATTTCCTAGCAATTTGAAATGAAAGCAGGTCTGGCCTCATTTGTTATCTGAAGTCCCCTCATGAGTCAGGGTTTGCTGGTTGGAGCCTGGTAGCAACAGAAAGAGTAAGAGGGGAAAATGGGCAAGGTAGCTGGCACTTCATCTCTCATAGGAAATGCTGAAGCATTTGCTGCCAGCTCTTCTTCGGACTTCTAAAGCTGCAGTGTTCTGATGTTGCTATTTTGTTGTTTTATCTCAGTGCTCAGTTTGCAAATCTGCACCTTTTTGAAGACCAGTAACTATTTATATTAAGCTATTCACTTAATAAAGCTATTAAGTGAATGTGGGGAGGCAAGTAGAAATGCTGCTGAAGGCATAAATTGATTTGCACCTACAATTTGCATTTATTCTCCAGGTCTACTTGACACTAATGTTGTAACTGAACAGCCATGATAAAGATGAATTATGTAAACAGTTTTTTGCTGACTTTGTAAAAAGCTGAGTTAATTGTTTTACTTAATTTTCTAAGATTGTGCCTAGTGGTAGGATGGGAGACATGTGGTGGTTTTGCCTGGCACTGTCATAGATTAAATACCCCAGGCCCATCTTACTTAATAAACATTTTACACAGGGTTTTGCTGGCTTCAGATTTCTGGCTTACTTAATGGTGTAGAAAGGAGTAGAAGATGATGCAGTTCTTGGAACTTTGCAAACATCTAGACTGTGGCAGGGCTCCCTAGAATAAAATGGGGATTGTGCTTCTAAAGTGGTATTCAAAAGAAGTCCATGGAAAATGCGTATTTTGAAAAGAAATGCATGGATTTTCTTATTTTTTGCAACAATCTTATAGTATCTTATAGTTCCTTTTTCCAAGAACCCTCGTCAATGTGCTCCACATACACAAAACAGTGCTTGCTTCAATTTGTCTTTCTCAAGCAATATTGGCCTGGACTCCCAAGCACCTTGAGCTGGAGAGAGGTTCAGGTTCCCACAGGCTCTGTGTTTTCCTTTGTAAAATGTGGATAATTATAGCATCTGCCTCGCTGTACTCAAAGTACTCCCATTGGCCATGTCAAAAGTGCCGCATGCAGAGCCAACTTGAGTCAAACACAGTCAGAGTCACTGGAGTGTATTTGGGCATGGCTTAGGGGCCCCCTCTACTCTTCCCTAGATTTATAGAGAAATCCCAGGGGGCTTACGTACTGATTAGAAAGGCCCATTAAGGTCACTACAGAAGGATTCATTGTCCAAACCCACATGTGCCTTCAGAGAGAGGTTCAGATGCTTCTGCAACAGGCTCAGGGTGTAGACTCTGCGCCAAGGTTTCCAAATCCCTAGGGTCTTGTGTTCCAGGTCTCTGACATGCGCAGCTATTCCACTGGAAGTCTTGTTTATGGGGCGGGGGTGAGGTTTGAGCTCTGAAGCTCTCTTAAAATCTGCCATGAATACTATGTGCAAACCAGAGGGCAGCCAGCAGCAGCTGACCTCCCTGAGCATCGACTCCCAAATAAAGCCAGGTCTCTAGGTCAACTGGTAGCAGCTGTTTGCATTCTTGAAACAGAAACCCAGTCTTAATGAAGTCCAGGAGCAAGAAAGCCTACATCTAGCAAACAAACTTTATAACTTTTGTATGCAGGGACTAGTGACACATCTTCTTGATTTTTTCAAGTCTTCTATGTGAGCCAAAATGAAGCAGAATGTACTGTTTCCAGAATTGTTTCTGCCTTACTTGTGGTTGAATTCGCTTTGCTCATTTGTGGCTGGTGCATTTGTCAGAGTCCTGGAAACAGAAGACAGAAGTATGGCCACAGTGTGGAGTCTCTTGTGAAATAATCCAGAAGCAGTTGGCACCCACTGGCCTGACAGAGCATGGGGAAGGAGCTTTGATGGGGACTTGATGACACAGAGACTTATGGAAAGGCCTTCCATCTTCTTGAGGGGCCCTGCTTGGAAGAACTCGGGGTGGGGGGACACATACCCTGGCCTCACTTGCTCTGTTGCCTCTCATCTCACGTCAGAAGCCAGAAAAAGCAAGGGAGCCCGTGAACATGACCTTGTTGGTTAACCTCCAACAGGAAGCAGAGGAAAGAAGGATGGAGAAAGGGTGAAGAAGGGAAAAGCCTGAGACCAATTTTCTCATATAATATTGGCTGACATTCCTCAGGTACAAATCATGGTTATTAAATAATTCCAGACACTGTTCCAGACATTTTCTCTACATTACCTACATGAACCACCCCCCCCCCCCAAGAGAGCTTGGGGATAGACAGTTATTTTAGAGAAGAAACAGTGGAGCTCAGAGAAATTAAAGCATCCAGGTTAATTTGGCTTCCAGTTTGCTGGAAGGACACTAACTCTATCTATGGAGGTGACAGAGTGAAGAGCCTTATTTCCACTTGAGATTGCCGGTAGATAGGGTTGATCTTCCTAGTCTGTACTCAAAACCAGTAGAGGGATTTTGCATTGTTGTCATCTACTCTCAAGTCTAGCAGGCAGCAACGACCTGCTTTCTCTCATCTCCTCTGATTTTACTTATACATTTGTTTCTTAATTGGTCTACTTGTTTTCAGAATGCAACAGACATGCAGGAAATTATTCGAAGTGTGGTGTGCGTCCTGATGAACCCTCACAAACTAAATTCACCTTCGAACAAGCACCCACCCCAAGAAGTAGAGTACCTCCAGCTCACCAGCTCCATTCTGATTCCTAATCACCACTGATTATTAGCTTTTGTTGGAACGCAATGTAAAGATTAATAATACACTTAATAATACACTTATTGTGCCAGGTCAGAGGTTGATAAACTACAAGGCAGACCCAGCACATGGACTCTTGTTGTAAATAACGTTTTGTTAGAACGCAGCTGTGCCCATTTGTGTGTCTCTGGCTGCTTTCAGGCTACAACAGCAGAGTGAGGGTGGTCTGCAAGCCAACGATGTTTTCTAACAGACACTTTTAGGAAAACAGTTGCCACCCTTTGCACTGAAGAACGATGACAGGATGATGCAAGAGAACTCATTCTGGTGGAGGATACTGGTATGAGACAAGCAGATGTACAAATTAATAAAGAATTTGCATTGTGAACTGCTCTGAAAGAACAGCCACAGGACCTTGTGCGAAGCCAAGGACTCTGTTACGTCATCACGTTTTTCAGAAAACCCACCTGCCTTGGCAGCACACAAGTTTCATTTTACATGACCAGAAACAGCATGCATCCTTTAGAACTATAATGTATTAGCAGTCTTTAAAAATGAGTATTTAAAAAAAACAGGCAGGGAGTTTCAATGTTTTACCCCAAAATACAATGATCTTTTAATTACATGTCACCACTAACTTCTTGAAGTCCCCTGGTATGAATGGGCAGCATGCTGAGAGTCATTTTCCAATGCTCAGCCTCCGTGGGGGAAGGTGAGCTGGCACAGAAGACCACCCTGTTGGCCTTTGCACAGGTGCCTCACCAACATTATCGCCTGTGTCTGCTCAATAACAGGATGTCGCCTTGCCCTCTCACCTTTCAACTGGAGGTGGAGTAGGCTTCCCTTCTTTCATTACCCAGTGACCTCCCCATCAGCAGCCTGTGGCTGTGAATTCTTTATCCCTGTGAACTTGGCTGTCACAAGCCATTCTGATGGAAGACTGAACGAGGCCTCAGGCCAGGGCAGCAGGTGCAAGCTTCCAGGGAGTATGGCGAGTTTACATTTAATATTGTTGGGAAGAGTTTTATTTCATTTTTGCCCTGGAGGAGTTTGAAAAGAGCCATGATTTGGGTTTATCTGTGAAGGAGGAAACTTGCCTTGTCTTTGCAGCTTGTCTGGTTTAGAATTGTGTGAGAACGGAAGACATTTGGGAGAATAAAGGTGTGGAAATGGTGGAACAAAGACTGCTACAAAGAATTTGAGCCTCCAGGCCAGCTGGGGGCTAACCCTGGGGCTCAGGGCATGCTTGGGTACAAGGTTTTTTTTTCCTCTCCTGCTCTTTAGGTATTTTACTGAGTAACAAAGAAACCTAAGTAGGCAGGCATCTCCACCCCCTTGAGTTGGGTTTGCAGTTCTGAGGGTCATCTTTACAGCTGGTCATTGGCCCAGCCATCTTCAAACTCTCCCCAAAGATGGGAGCTTTGTGTGCTCAGCATATCAGCAGAGGCAGCTCATGACTTGGCCTTTCTCAGCTGCCTGCTAAAAGCAGAATCTTGGACAGAATGACTTTTTTTCCTCCCCCTGAACACAAAGTCTCGGGAAGATTGAAAACACTAACAAAAAGACATACATAATGCCTACTTTATAGAAACGAAGGCTCCTTTAAACCAAGATGGCAAAACCCACAGCCAAGTTTCCATGCACCTGACGCAAGCCCAGTTGGTATCAATTATCAATCACTGTGCTTTTTTCTGCTAAGCCCAGACAGGTCTCGGAATGATTCTTAAATTGTCTTTCTGGTAGCTACTGTGCAGAAATAAGACACAAATTTAAACAGATTTACCATTCCAAATTTCAATAATCACTTTAAAGAAGATGTGCTAGGTAAGAGACATTGAGGATTGATTGTGTGCTAGATATTATTCTGAATGCTTTATTCACTCATTTCATGTAAACCACACGAGTATGGACTTTGCATTATTGCTGCATCACTAGTGCCTAGAAGAGCCCCCGGTACATAGTGCGTGCTTCCAAAATATTAAACTAAATCAATTCCAAACACAGCTGTTATCATTCCCATACTCCAGATGACAAAACTGAGGCCCAGAGAGCTTAAGTGTCTCTGGCGTCAAGCTAGTAAGGGATGGAGCCCGTGATTTGATGCTTCTGTATCATTACACTTTGCATTTAATCTCTTTGCTCTACAGCTGCTCATAGAGCAGTGATATTTCTGTTCTTATTTCTTTTCTTTAAAGATGTATTTATTTATATGAAAGAGTTACACAGGGAGAAGGAGAGGGAGAGGGAGTAGAAGAGGAAGGGGGGGAGGGAGAGGGAGAGGGATCGGCCAGAGCTGTGCCGATCCACGGCCAGGAGCCAGGTACTTCTAGGTCTCCCACGTGGATGCAGGGGCCCAAGGGCTTGGGCCATCTTCTACTGCTTTCCCAGGCCATAGCAGAGAGCTGGATCGAAAGTGGAGCAGCCAGGACTTGAACCGGCGCTCATATGGGATGCTGGCACTGCAGGTGGCAGCTTTACCCACTATGCCACAGCGCCAGCCCTTCCTTTCTTTCTTCCTTTCTTCCTTTCTCTCTTTCTCCTTCCCTCCCTCCCTCCCTTTTTTGACAGAGTTATAGACAGTGAGAAAGAGACACAGAGAATAAGGTCTTCCTTCCATTGGTTCATTCCTCAAATGGCCGCTATGGCCGGCACTCTGCCAATCTGAAGCCAGGAGCTAGGTGCTTTTTCCTAGTCTTCCATGCAGGTACAGGGGCCCAAGCACTTGGGCCATCCTCCACTGCCCTCCAGGGCCACAGCAGAGAGCTGGACTGGAAGAGGAGCAACCGGGACTAGAACCCAGCGCCCATATGGGATGCTGGCACTGCAGGTGGAGGATTAACCAAGTGAGCCATGGCTCCAGCCCCTCTTACTTCTTAATGCCCAGTATGTTGGCTATTCAGTGACCTGGCTTCTCTTTGTTGCTCTGGCTCTCATCCTTTTCGATGTTTTAAGAGATTTTTTTCTTCTGAAATGAGGAAAGGATGAGCAAGAGTTAAAATCTAAATGCCAATGGAGTTTAGCAGGAAATATAAATGAGGCAGGCTATGCGGGCACCATGGGGGTTGGGGTTGTGGCGAGAACATACCCTGTGGGTCCCTGCTACTCAGCTTCAGCTATCACAGCTGTGGGGAATCCCAGCCAGTATTGCCAGATCCTCTCATTTTTCAAAAGTAGGATAGTTGAATTTTGATATGAAAATGCCAAACGGAAGTATCTATAGGAAATACCTCATGTATAAAGTATCAACATGCTAAAAGTCAGGCAGTTTAGAAAAGAAAAGCAAAACATTGCAAATCAAATAAAATATCTCTGTGGGCTCAGGATAGTCCCTTGATCTGTAGTTAGAAACTGTGGGAGAGAGCAAAGATACTGTCATAGAAGTGGCTCTGGATAACTGATCCTGTAGTTGTGGTACAAGGAGAACCTGATGAGAGACAGGTGCTAGCTATCTGTTAAGATGTTTCGGGGAAACAGCATGACAATAATGATAGTGTCTCGATACTTTTTACATAGTGCTTTGTACTTTCAACTCACTTCTCTGTATGCATTTGAATCTCCCTGCCAATCATCTGACTGGTTCCATTCCTTGGTCAATATTAAGCAGTAGGATTCAGAAGCGGACTCTGATCTCCCAATTCTGAGTCTGGTTTCTTTTTAGTTACACCAAGCCTGGACAGCGATGACAGACCATCAGTATTTGCAATTCTTAGGGGCCTGTGTGTTGTCCAGTCATACAGTCAGCAAGGAAAACAGAAGGATTCGAGGCAGAGCTCAAGCCCAATTTCTAATGACTGTTCACCTAGGAGAGAAACAGGACAATCATTTGATGATCCTTGTGTGATTGCTATAGCTTGTGATTCTTGGCAGATTGAGGTTGTTGATTTCCACTTGGTTCTCCCCAAATCATCTCTAATTATAAAAGTACGCGTCTAGCGAAGGCTGGATAAATAATGTAATTGTGGCCTAATCATTGTGTACATTCCTAAACACTCACCTAATGACTAATAGTTTGGGGGTTTTGCTACTCCAAGTGCAGCTTACTGCCAGCCAGAGCCGAAATGTGGCATGTTTTGCATGCTCCACAGAAACCATTTTAAATTAAATGGGTTTGAAAAATCATTACATGAGGGGAGATTTTATTCTGCTTGCTGGGTCTGTGTGGACCTCTTGAATGTCAGTTCTGTGTAGGAAAGGCTCTTGGCATTCGATGCCTTTCTGCCAGGTTGTGTATCTGACAGCTGTTCTGGGGTGTCTTTTCCCAGCCACTGGCCTGGCTACTGTCATAAAGCCAATTAGCGTCACAGGCAATTAATGTTATTTTCCTCAAGTGCTCCTCGAAAGGCTTACATCATGTCGCACTTCGGCATGAAATCTGTGACCTTTGGAAATACATGCCCAGGAAAAGCAAATAAGTTTGGCTATGCATGTCTTGTCTTCCTTTAAATAATGAAGAGTCTGAAAAGAAATTGTAGTTGATGGGTGCGGAGTTTTCCGTGGAGCGTTTCATATCTTAGGATTCTTAGAAGTGAAGATACGTGTCCATACCGAAATCCATGAGAGAAACCATGAAAGGGTGGTAGGGACACCAAACAGCCATGTATTTGCATATGTTCAACAAATATTTTACAAAATTTATGCATTGAAACCCATTCAGAATGGGACTTCATAACTACTAGTTTACACTTGCTTTACCAGGCTTTAAGAAGGAAATAAAAAGAGAAACTTGACCTTTTAGCAAGGGTTGGATAGAGTGGGGTTGTTTAGCCTAAAAAGAGAAGACTTTGCCATAAGGACAGGCAAGTTATCCTCCAGTAGGTAAAATGAACTCTATGAGCAACCTTGCCTTCCTCCCTGGATTACCCCAAGGAATTCCTTGTAACCCTTGGTAGAGAAGAACACCATGCGTGTGGTAGGTGTTTAATAAAAACTGATTGAATAACAAAAAATGTCAAAGATATAGTGCAAGATGCTTGAAAAGAGATCAGTACATGAAAGAAGCTGTTATATGCTGTGTTCTTTGTGGGGTGGGTTCACTGTCAAGTGTGAAAGTCAGAGCTACAAACTGGTAGCCTGTGGACCATCACCTACATACAGATGAATTTATACGTCCATTCAATATTTTCTTAAATGTGGGTGTTTTTCATGTAATTGAAATTATTGTGCATGCATGCATTTTCTTTTTTTCGCGCTCTCTCTCTCCCTGCCCTCCTCTCATTTTGCATCTCAACAATTTACTGAGTTACAAAGCTGGAGCATTTGCTTGTTGGTCTTCCTCAGACTTCCTTCCTACGATTTTAGACCTAGCTTCATTTCAGTCATTGTTCTTACCTTCCTTGCTCCTAAAAGTAGTGGAGCTTCCCACCCTTGGTTTAAGCAGAGGCAGTAGCCAATCACCGGTCATGAGAGTGCTAGGAGAGGCTCCTATGCTGAGAAGGAGAAAGGAGTAGATGAATTCCCCAGCTTTTCACTCTAAGATGACTTGACTAGGTGAAAAGTAACCATGCTTTGTTCACCAGAGTTAAAACAGCACTGGTTCCTAGATTCAACTTCTGTAATCCACCAGGAGCCTGCCTCCAACCCAAGATTCCCAGGCCACACAGTCCCAGACGGCACTAAGTATCCCCACAGTTCCATTTCGTGCTCTTAGCTGAGTAACTGAGGCTACAACTTCATTCCCCTGTTTGCCTCTCACCTCTTTTTCCGAGTGTGTTGATTGATATCCCTTCAGCTGCACACAGAGATACAAACTCCAGTACTGATTCCTTTCAAGAGCTTGCGGTATGTGGGGGCAGAGGGACCCATGCAAATGAGTTGTGTCACCAATTAGTGACATCAGTGTCAAGGAGAGCTGCAAGTGAGCCGGTTTACTGGGAGCTGGGGTCAGCGGCTTGTTTGAATTGAAAGGTTGCCATGGTTTTGCTAAATGCTAATCACTTTTCATCACATTGGCTAATGGATGCAGACTGTTTTGGCTCAAGGCCTTTTCAGTTATTACCAGCCAGTTCCTGAAAGAGGGCTGGGTTCTGGTTCCAGCTGAGCCCCTTCCTCATCGCACTTCTTAAAGAACATGAATTTTTCTTGGACATGGGTCCCTAAAATTTAGACAACGACTCACAGGAGAGCTGGGGAGGAGGCGGAGAGATAAAAACAAACCACCTGCTTCTGTCCAAGGCCCAATTATTGACAACATACCTAATCAGGTCGAATTGGTACTAAAATTCTGTGTATAAGTGCCTTTGATATCTTACAGATGCCACATAACCGTTTTGGAAAAGGCCAAATTGTCAGATTAGTCATTAGAGAATAGGAGACAGTGAAATTTCTTAGATGAATCTAATGTGCATTCACCTAGCAAGTGCTGAGTAAATGCCAGCAATGCCAGAGGGACATTTGTATGAGCTGAGAGTGTTTGGTTCATCTGGATTGAGACCTCTGTGTTTTCCCCATCCCTCCGGCGCTGTAAGCCAGGGGCAGGAGGGTGTCCTTGGGCCACACGTTTTGGTCCCAGAGTCAGTGTCCAATATGTCAGGCCATCAAGGCAGATGGTGTACAGGACAATGTTTCTGAACTTTGGAAAATATACCACTTGAGAGTCCCAGCTGGGGAAATGCTTGAAATTGGAAAATAATGTAATAGAATATTTGATTTGCCACCGAAGACCTTAGCTGGGAAGATTGCCACACTGAAATGAGAGGACAGCTTGGCTGGCTTCGATATTTCAGCTCTGCTTAGTAACTGTCTACTGACAGTTACTGGATTTCCAGTGGGTCCCCGAAGTGCCTGCTCTACTTCGCTTCTCCGCAACACTCAACATCTACAAACATATACTCCAAAGAAGACTTGAGGTTGCATCTACACCATGGTAACATTAGTCTAAAAGCCAAGGTCTGGGCCAAGGGTCTGTTGGATGCTTCCTCAGAGGGCTGGTAGGTGGCCACCAGAGTAAACAGCAAGGTAAATGAAATGTCATTCTTGTTTAATTCAATTTGCTCTTGTACCATGCTGCTAGCTACTGACCTGGCCTCTTGGAAGCAAGGTTGCTTTTCTGTGATTCACTGGGAACTTTCTGGACCAGAATACTTCAGCCTTGCAAGGTTAGCCTCACTGAGCCACCTTGTCCATTCAGTGTAAAATATCTATCATGTTTTCTCCCAGTATTTGCCTAAATTTCACAAAGAAATGTTTCTTTGGCAAGCAGCCTATGGAAGGCTGCTTATTGTAAACACCTGCAATTCTCTTTCTCTGTTCCTCTCCCCAGCCAAGGGTTTGCTCTTGGCAAATCTACAGTGGTGGGAAGTTAATGATTCCAGCAGCAATCTCCAGCCAATAACAGATGGGAAGCCCATAGAAAATACATTGGATTCTTTGACCCACAATTGGGATAGTTCCCACAGTTCCCAATAGGGATAAGCTGCACGTGTCCACAGTGGTATCTGACTGGAGAACAGTTTTAGAAAAAATTTATTGCTTTTCTTTCTTACTTACCTATGCTAATCTTGGTGAATCCAGATATATTCCAGATAAATTAGTTACACTAGAATATCCCTCTTTGTATCTGCTTTGGAGAAAACTAGGAGAGTCAGCCTCTATGCAGTAAGAAAGGTCTACAAATGAGAGTGTGAGATTGTGCATCTGGGGGTCTGCATGTGGCCAAAGGTCATTTATTACCAGGAAGCATAAAATAAGCAAAGAAAGCTGCACAAAGACTAGGTGGGTGAACATTAGACAGGAGAGGTTGGCATGTGTTAACATGCAGAGATAGCCAACACCAAGTTCTAAGTCCCAAAGAAGATGGGGGTCCATTATGGCTTTTATTTATCAACATGTCTCTATAAAGTAGACACACTGCAATGTCAAGCAGATCGTTCATACCACTACTACTAGCACAAATTGAATGCTAGCTGGCTGATTTGTGCAGAAATGCTCCATTCTTTGGATGGCACAGCTCCATGGGTTGATGGTGCCTTTCCAATGGGAAGAGAGGTGTGTTAACAGGTCAGCAGGTGACCAGCAGGGTCACAGGGAAGAGGAACCTGTCTGTGTCCTGCCTGCCAGGAAAGGGAGCTTTTCACCCAACAGAGGTGGGCATCGTCCAGCAAGTGGACTGAATGAGGCCTGAAAAATCACTTGGTCAGACCTTGCCAAGGCAACTGCAGGTGGGATTTGAAATTCAATGAATCTATAGCAGGCTCATTTTTAAGTTGATAATGAATGATCGATGATATAAATATCGCTTGGCAGAAAAAAGGTTTCTCATCCTTGATGTGGTCTTCACTAACAGTAGGAGGCCAACAGAAAGGGGGAATGGGGTGAGAGTGATGGTTGTTCATTCATTTGATGAACATGCAATTTAGGGCCAGCTCTGTGGCAGGAATTCTGCTGGGCACACGGAAGTGGTAGTGCTCAGGGATGCTGCCTTCTCAGAGTTGTGATTGAAGACGTAGTCACATGGCATTTTATGTGAACTTGTGTTCCATTATCCTGGAGGTAGGTGCAAAGAAGTAAAGACATGCATACAAATTCATAATTAAAGGTTGTGATAGCTGCCATGTCACAGAGCAGTGATTCTCAAACTTCAGTGGGCAGCAGCATCACAGGGGAGACCTTACTCAAATGCATATGCTGACTCAGGCTGGGACCTGGAGTCTGCCAGGGCTCCTGGCTCAGGATCCCACTTTGAGTAGCCCAGTTCTTAATCCCATCTGCACATTCAAGAACTTGCAAAGTTTCAAAATTAGTGAAAGCTGACCTCACTCCAGCAATTTTAATTTAATTAGAGTAGATGGGACCTTGATATTGGGGTTTAAAAAAATACAAACTGCCTTATTGTGTTTAATTTATGTAAAAAATCCATCCATTTTATTCTACATTTTAAGTGTATGATTAAGTGACTTTTAGTGTATCTACATTTTTCAAACATCACCAGAATCCAGGGCTAGAATACTTTTCCCATCATCCCCAAATTCCTTTGCAGCTAGTTCCTGTTCCCAATCTCAGCAAGGTATCCAATAATTTATTCCTCTATAGTTTTTTGCTTTCTGGACATTTCATATAAATGAAAATCACATAATATGTAGGCTTTCTATCTGACTTTCTTCGCTTAGCATGTTTACGAGGTCTATCCATAATGTAGAGTGTGTTAGTACTTAATTGCTCAGTTGGTTCTATTGATGGATATACAGTCACCTCTCCATGTCTATGGGTTCCACAGTCATGGATTCAACCAACTATAGATTGAAAATATTCAGGAGAAAAACACTGTGTCTGTACTGAACAGTACAGACTTTTTCCCCTTTATCATTTTTCCCTAAACAATGCTGTTTATATAGTATTTTTTTATTGTAGTAGGTATCATAAGTAATTTAGTAATGATGTTGAGTGTATGTGAGGATGTGCAAAGATTTTATTCAAAGCCTAAGCCATTTATGTAAGGGACTTGAGCAAACAGATTTCGGTACCCAGGAGAATTCTGAAACCTGTCCTCCATGGATGCCAGGGGACAGTTATACTATGCCTGTCTATCCATTCACCAGTCGACTGATACCACAGTTGTCTCCACTTTTTGGTAAATAATGTTTCTTTGAGCATCCAAATCTTTACATGGTGGATTTGCTTGGTCGTGTGGTAACTCTCTGTTTAGCTTTTTAAGAAACTGCCAGTCTGTTCTCCAAAGTGGCTATGTGATTTATATTCTCATTAGCAGTGTGTGAGGAGTTCGTCTACATCCCCACCAAAACACATTATTTTTATGACTGTGGTCATCCTTGTGAGTGAGAAATGGCATCTCAGTGGTGTTTAGATTGGTACTTCCTTAATGCCTAATGATGTTTAGCATTTTTTTCCTGTACTTTTTAGCCATTCTTATATCTTGGTGAAATATATATTCATGCATTTTGCTTATTTTTTAAATTGGGTTTTGTGTCTTTCTGAGTTGTAGTTTTCTTTATATATTCTGGCTAAGTCTTTTATCAGTTTTATGGTTTTGAGATATTTGTCTTTTCATTTTCTGAATAATACATTTTGAAGTACAAAAACTTTTAATTTTGATGAAAGCCTTTTTATTAATTTCTTCCTTAATAGTTTATGCTTTTGGTATCATATTTAAAAGCCATTGCCTGACTCCAAGATTTTTATTCTGTTTTCCTCTAAAAATTCTGTGGTTTCACCTCTTGTATTTAAGTCTGTGATCCATATGAGTTCATTTTTATGTATAATGTGAGTTAAGGATCTAAATATATCTCTTTGCAAATGGATATCAATTGTTGCAGCAGCATTTGTTTAAAAGAATTTCCTCCTCCATGGACTGACCTTGCTGCCTTTGTCCAAAATGAATTGATTATAAAGGGATTTTTCCTGGACTCGCACTCTGTGTCCTGCAACTCTGTGTATAGTTTTATGCCATTATTACACTGTCTTGATTATTTTAATTGGGATTTTTAAGTCTCCCAAGTAATTGTCGTGGGCATCAGAGTATGAGAGTCACCATGATCCAGGATAATTTGAGAGGTTGGTTGCAGTCAGGAGGCCACTTTTTATTTCAAAGATTAATTTATTTGAAAGGCAGAGTTACAGAGAGGCAAAGAGAGTGAGAAAGAGGGATAAGTTTTCCATCTACTGGTTCACTCTCCAGATGGCCACAATGGCCAGAGCTGGGCCTATCCAAAGCCAGGAGCCAGGAGCTTCTTCTGGGTCTCCCACATGGGTGCAGGGGCCCAAGGACTTCAGCCATCTTCTACTGCTTTCCCAGGCCATAGCAGAGAGCTGGATCGGAAGTGGAGCAGACAGGACTTAAATGGGTACCCAAATGGGATGATGGCACAGCAGAGGGCAGCTTTAATTGCTACACAGCAGTGCCGGCTCCAAGAGGCCACTGATTGGTTAGGGATAGATTTTCTTGGGCTAAAAGTGTTTCAGTTTATGCCTACCAGGAGAAGAGCTCAGGATATTGTATCCAGGAGCCAGGCTCTAGGAGGTACTTTGAAGTCAAGGGAGAGATGACAGCTGTCTAACTGAGGAAATTAGTTGATTCTCATAAGAATTCAAGATCCTAGCCCATGAAGCCTGGCTCTGCCCCATTAACCTATACTTCCTCCATTGGTTTGCAAACCAGGCTAGGTATATCCTCCTGAGTTAGTAGTAAAGCATAGGCTATGCCAGAGGGAAAGCCAGGCAGGGTCACTGATTCATTCATTCATTCAAGAAACATTTATGAGTGTTTCACGTATGAAAAGCATTGTAATAAGAATTAAGGATATAATAATGAATGAAATAAAGTCCTTGTTTGGTGAAGCTTACAGGACATCTTTCTAGAACAACAATTGTATCAGGTGTGCTGGAAAAATTCATAGGATATTTGAATTAAAAGATAAGCTTATTTTGGTGGACAGAATACTTTTAAATCCATGCATAATATGCATATTCCACAAACTTTTGAAAGCTCCTCATATACAAACTCACACACCTGATTGTAAAATGTAATGTGATAATGCCAGATGAAGAAGTTAGTGCACACACAATCTACATGATTGTAGGCTCCTTCATTACTCGTGAAGAAACTAAGAAAGACAGTTACCCTGCAGAGAATTAACAGTAACGGAAATGCTATAGACGGTATTATCCATGGCCTGGCACCTTGCCATATGCCCATGAGATTACTCTGAGCTGGTTGTTTCTCAGCTCCAGATCCTCTATTCTTCGCCCTGCTTTATGCTGGACCTTGTACATGCTTCCCTTTGCCAGCTAGCAAAACGGCAGACTTTGTCAAGAGAGGGATGGAATGATCTCGTAAGGCTGTAGGGCAGGAGGACACTTCCCAACCTGGGTTTTGGTCATCTGTTAGTGATTATCCAGTGAAGGAACAAGGGAGCCTGTGTGGACCAGCACCAGTGGAGTGCTGAGGGTCAGGCTCCCTCCACCACAACTGCTTCTCAGCACCTCCCACCAGCTTGACATGACAACAGCAAGAGGCTTCCAGAGCTCCTGGAGTGCCGTGACCTCAGGCAAGTTTTTCCTCCTTTAACAAACCCCAAGTTCTGTAGCAGCTCCACCTTCTTCAAAGGGTCCTAGCCTTGTTGGGAAGGGACTATTTGGTCTCTGGTGTCTACTCTTTCTTAGTCCACAGGGAGTAGCTACTCTTCTGCTCCTGTTTTATGGGTCTTCTGTGCCCTTTTTCATAGCTAACCCCCTTCCACTAATTGACAGTTCTCCCTCTTTTCCTGTCCACTTAGCGAGTGGGGTTTCTTCTAAGCAGGATCTGACTACAGTTGAGAATAATGAAAACAATTCCACTTAATCTGGGGTCCAGCAGCAGTGGGCACAGGATGGCTCCTTTAAAATGCAGAAAGAAAACAAAGGAAAGATGGGCTCTCATTCTGCAACTCTGGACTGATCTCACAGCCCTTTGTCATACAAGTAGCCCTTGGCTGGTCAATAGTCAATATATCCCAAGGCTTTGCCACTCAAACACTCCGTGAGAGTGATAGTTAAAAATTGATGCTGCCATCCCAAAGAGCTGATTTCATTTTTCACCCAGTTCAGGTTTTCTTGAAGATCAAGGAGATTGTGGGGATGGATGGAAAAAGATCCCAAGTGAGAACTGAGGGCCTGTGGGACTTACACGTGGAGAAGAGTATGCACAGCAAAATCAGTAACGTGGCACTTCCTGACCCTGGCCTGTGTCTTGGTGCTGAGGGGAGGCAGAAGAGACACTTCATGGTATGGGTATTCTTTCCTCCTACATATTTATAAAGGAAGCAACACTGAAGGGTGGTTAAGCACGCAGAACCTAGAGCCTGGCTTCGTGGTTCAAAGTGGTTTAGCTATTTTCTCACTGTAGGATCCTGACCCAATCCCTTAACTGGCCTCAGTTTCTGCATATGAAAAATGAGCATGCTACCCATGTCCTAAAGTTGTTGTGAGGATCCAGTCAGTTAATACATGAGGTACTTAGATGAGTACCTGACCCATGTGGCCTGTAAGTGTTTGGTACTGTGATGATGAAAATAATGACAGTGAATGAATCATTAGTACAGGAGAAGAAGAAGTGCAGCGTAAACTCATAAAGCATCATGCTTCATGTATGTATGTGCCAAATCTCATACAATCTTCTAATATTAGTATATCCATTTTATAGTTACAAAAACTGAGGCTGAGACAGGTTAATCCCCAAATCATTGCTAGCCAGTGGCTGAGCCAAGTTTTGTGTTTGTGCTGGCATGTATATTTTGTACCAGGTACTTTCACGAATGTTCTATGTCTCAAGTCAATATTGTGGCACTACTGCTTCATTCAAAGCCCTACTGCTGCCTATCTCACCAACTTTACACCACGCCAGGCTGCCAGGCCCATCTAAGTTCTCTGCACGTAAGCAACAATGGGCTCTTTTTCCTTTCCGATTCTCAGCATTATCACTGCCACTTCGAGACCTTAGTGGATACTGAGTCCTTGGCCTGGCAACTTCCTTCTGCATCCCTTTATTGAATTAGCTTCTGATCAAATCCTTGGCCAGATGAGACTGATGCTTAAGATGACGTAGGTAGTTGTCAAATTATGGTACCCTTTCCCAGTACATGAGTGCGGGTGTGGAGCTGTGTCTGCTGGCAGAAGGCATGCCCTTTATTTCTTAGTCCTGCAAGTTGACTTCTGAAGCTGGGAGTCCACAGGGTTGCCATTCATGGAACCAGAGCCTTTCGCTAATTCACATTCAAGTTCCAAATGACCCAGTAGTTGATACAACTTCCTTGCCTTTGTGACATTCCTCTGTAATGAGGTTCATAGCAACATGGGCCTTGCTTTTAGAGCATATACTGCCGTTACAATTTTCTTGACTTCTTGCTATTGAAGTTTTCAAACATGTAGAAAAGTTGAGAGACCTGTGTCAGGCATATACTTACATTCACTATCCAGTTTCAACAATCATTGACATTTACAAATTGCTTTGTTTTCTCTGCATCTGTCTTTCACCTAAACTTCATCAGAGTATAACACGCAGGGAACAAGAGTGACTGCTCCTGTTTGGAGCACATCACTTGGCCTTCTTTTGGCTGCACCCTCGGCTCAGGAAGGAAATATTCAGAGCAAAAGGATGTGTGTTTCTACTACTCGTGCCACCTGTGAGTACCCCAAATTCCAGCTTTTCTACCCAAGTGGCTTTAAGCTCTCTTGTAGGCCCTGCCTGGTCCTCTTGTGTGGGTCTTTTTCCCACCTAACCCTTGGCCTCGTTGGTGGCCTAGTGGTTGTGCTTCCCTGGGTATGAGAACAGAGCTCAGACACACAGGCTGGTATGTCCATGCATATTTATGTAATACCTCCTTAAAAGCAGTTTAGAAGGAGCCATAGGGGGCATCTCTACTTGTACTGCTGATCCAGGCCCCACAGCTGTCAGAAGTAGTCTTGCTCCTTAAACTCCTAGCCATTAGGAGATATTATATTCTGCTTCATTCATTCAGCAAATATTTATTGAACACAAACTAAGCCAGACTCTGAGACCCAGGTGAGTAAATCAACAAACTACGTGTGGAGCTATACGCAGCACAGACAACTGGGATCCAAATCCATACTGGCTCCCAAGCCATGAATTACAGTCAAGCTATCTTGCAGAATATCAAACCACAGCCAGTGAAAATAATGGAAAAAATATTCCATTGTCTTATTCTCTTCTTGACCCTTCTACCCTTCCATCCTACTTCATAGTAACTTAAATAGTAGTGTTTAGTCATACTCACAGGAAATTCTATGTGCAGAATAGCATTTAGGTTAGATGCCATGGATGCACATGCAAGGAACCGCTAGACACCAGAAGTAGGTAGAAAGGATGAAGGTGGAGCAGAAGGAATGGGAATTCCTGGAGTTCAAAAGGAGTGACACAGACCAGCAGAGAAAAGCAAGAGTCAGCCAGTTAACAGAGAGGCAGCAACTCCTTCTGCAGCCTGCCAATACCCAGGACTATTGGTCCTTGTTAAGTCTGACCCATCTCGGTACAACAGAATCCACGTCAGCCTCCACACCCTTTCTCAGGGATTATTTCAGTGCCCTGCCTTCCTTCCCTTCTTATTTAGTCTCTGTAAGTAGCAAGTAAAGGATTGTTTCCAAGGTTTCCTTAAGGGGGTAGTTAGAAAGAAAAATCACCTTTCCCTGGGCTTTCAAACACTGGCTTCTATCATGAGACTCTTAAACCCTCTGCTACTCAGTATATGCACAAAGCATATCAAGATTTGCAGCCTTGTCTGTGGACCCTTTAAAGAAATACTTCACCACTCTGTGGGGGGTGATTCTTCAACTGGTCCTGTTCCTGCAGCTAGGAGGCCTGAAAGAGGAGGTGGACACAGGGGGACATTAAGAATTACTTCCTCCAGCTCTAGCTGTGTAAGTCCAAAATTTATTAGGCAGGGTACATTTAAATGGGGTGGCAAGCCCCACAGCCCAAATTTCTTGCTCAATCTCACTTTTTAAAAAAGTTTCATTTATTTATTTGTTAGGCTGAAAGTTACAGAGAGACAAAGGCAGAAAGAGAGAGAGAGAGACAGAGAGAGAAATAGAAAGTCTTCCATCTGCTGGTTCACTCCCCCAAATGGCTGCAACTGCCGGAACTGGGCTGAATTGAAGCCAGGAGCCTGGAGCTTCTTCTAGGTCTCCCACATGGGTGCAGGAGCCCAAGGACCTGGGCCGTCTTCTACTGCTTTCTCAGGCCATAGCCGCCCCAAAGAGGAGTAGCCAGGACACCAACTGGAGCCCATATGGGATGCTAGCACTTCAGGCAGCAGTTTCACTCTCTGCGCCACAGTCCAGGCCCCTCAATCTCAAAAATTTTTAATTAAAGTATTTTATTTATTTTAATTAAGCTATTTTATTTTGTTTTTTGTTTCTTTTAAAGGCAGAGGGATCTTCCATCTGCTCATTCACTCACTAAATGCCAGCAACAGCCAGGGTTAGGCTAGACTGAAACCAAAAACTCAGTCCTGTTCACCCACATGGGTGGCAGGGACCCAAATCCTTGAACCATCACCTGCTGTCTTCCAGAATGTGCATTAGCAGGAAGGGAGATTGAAAGCAAACTAGCTTGGGCTCAAATGATTATGGGAATATGTATGCCAAGATTTACTCCAACTTCTTAGCATCACAGAGATAAGAATTCTAAGCAGACACATAAATAAGGTGCACAGTGACAGTATGATTTATTTAAAAGTAATAGAGTGATTATGATACTGAAGAACTAGGCTGGAAGTTTAGGTAGGAATAGGTGAACCTTAAGCTTTTCCTATTAATTTCTATGTAGCTCTGCATTGTAACTCCAACCCTTACATGTCAATCCAGCACGCCTACTCTCCCATGATGCACCTACGTCTCATCAGGGACCAGGAAGGAGGAGGTGCCATCATGACCTCATGGAAGTTCCAGTGGAGGCAACGAGAAACTCTCAGAAAGCCCCTCCCCCCCACTGAACCCTGCTCGTACTCTACTACGTTTGCCTATCCAATTAGGGGACCACTCCATACTCCATAAAGGTGATGGTCACTTGTGAAGATGTCCTTTCTTTTTTATTTTGCTTCTTAGCTTCCGGACCTGACGTATGGCTTCTTCCCACTTTCTTTCCTCATAGGCAGCTCTCTGGCTCACTCATGATGGCTCTCTCTCTCTCTGTGGTGCTGCTTACACCCTTGCACAGATGTATATTCTCTCTCTCTCTTTCAAATAAATCCTGCTCTCATCTGTGTGCTGTGTTTATGCCTGTGCTTTCAATCTTTTTTCTTTTGGGCAAGAATTTGGAACAAAAATTGGCATTTGTAGGCCTGTAACAAATGTACATTCCTGCAAGAGTGTGTGCAACTTGGAGAGATACCCATTAGGAGAGGGTCAAAGAGTTGCCTATGAGGAGAGAGCATGGGAGGAGGCCAGAGAAGGACCAACAAAGGCCAGAAGCCAAAAAACAAAAGCTGCTACCACATTTAACAGTCTCCTTTATGGGGTAGTGGGTGGTCCCCTAATTGGATACATATAGGGTTTGAGCAGAATTTAGTGTGCAAGAGGCTTTCCAGGAGTTTCATGGCACTACCATATGGAGTTTAATTATTTAACTCCCATGTGTCCATTTATTATAGTGTTTCCTTCTTCCTGGCCCTGGATGAGACACAGGTGCATCATGGGAAAGTAGCCATACTGGATTGACATGTAAAGTGTGGAGTTACAATGCAAGGCTAGAGGCAGAAATTGGGAGGAAACTCTTCCAGCTCATCTATTTCTACTTCATCTTACTATTTTCCCCCATATCAGAACCAGGCACTCTGATATGGGATGTGGTTCTCTCAAGAGCTAACTGAACCATTGAACCAAATGCCTGGCCTAGAACAAACTTTAAAGGTTTTCCTATCTGTAATTTTTTCCATCTCCATGATGGAACATCCATTTTACCACTTCACTGTAGACCTCCTGGACTTCGAATGTCCTGCACCTGTATTTCTTTCCTTGCATGGTCTGGCTGTTGGAGCAGAACTGACCATTCTCCCTCCTGTTAGCCCTCAACCAGTTTCTGATATGACTTGGTATATAAATACCCCAGATTCTGCCCAGTGCATGTGATGACTTTGAGGAAAATGGTCTGTGATGCCTGTGAGGGGTGCCTGAAGAGATTTAAGTTCCCAGTTGATGGTAACTGGTTCTTTATTGGATTCCTTCTCTCTGTGTTCTCTTTTCTCCTCCTGTACTGGTATTTTCTATAATAATCTCAAATACAGTCACTCAGATCCTTGTCCCAGGGCCTGGTTCTGAAGAACTCAATCACAAAATCTTTGTTCACCTTTTTACATTAAAGAACAAGGCAATCAAAATCCCAGAGGGTTCTTTGGAAACCTTCAGTAGGAGACAGAACAACGCAACTGTTTTCCCTTGAGCAGATTTTGGGGAATTTGACTTACTTTAATTTAGAGTTAATTGCCCATGAATTTGTTTAGATTGTATCCCAGTCAAGGCTCTTTTAGTTTTAAGTAATAAAAACCCACTTAAGCTAATTTAAGTCTTTGGAAGGAGGGATGAGAGGTTAGTAAGTACATCGAAGTGTCTCTCAAGGCAGAAGAATAACCCTTAGGCAGAGTAAGGAATTAGAACCAAAAAGAGGACAGTTAGCTCTTTCTTCTTCTGAAGCAGCAAGTTCTCTTATTTTTACTTCTCTCTCTCTCTGTAGACTGACTTTCCCTACCTGTTTGTTTAAACAGACAAACATGGTCCTTTGATAATCTCTGAATTTTCCCATTTTCTGTTCTACAAGACAGTGGGTATAAAAGCCCAGGAAGAGAGCCCTGATTGGCCCACCTTGAGTCAGCTCTCTTGTCTGACGTAATCAGCTGTATTGATTTTGTGTGTGGAAGGAGCTGTTTGCTAATGTGGATGTCTCCGAAAGGAAGGCTGATGCCAGGGCATACCCCCTCTCAGCCTATAGTATTCCTCCAGTACACCCCGAAAACTGGTTAGCAGAATCTCTGTAGAACCCCGAAACTTGTGTCCACTTGTCCAGTGTATATCAGGTCAATTATACTGGACTGGTAGAAGAAAGTTAGTGTATTTACTGTGTGCAGAGCAGGGAGTCAGACAGCTATCAGTCATTTCCTGGACCCCCTGAAGGGTTAAAGGCAGTGACCCTTGCAGGTTAAAGTGGAGGTTGAGCAGTTCATGATTTGTTCATCTGTGGGCCCCTGGTTGGTCCACAGTGCATGTTGCCTTCCTTTGATTGGGCAATAATAGAAGCCCGTGTGTTTCTTTAGTAATGGCAGAGGCGGGCTCTATTCTGTCCAGGGTCTAAGGATTGGTTGGGTACTACTTAGTTTGTTCAGGACCTTTGAGTTCCTGAAAAGATCTCAGAATAGAAGGTAGCATGGAGATGTTAACTGTAGAGGCAAGTTGAGTCTCTCTGATTCAGGGTGTTGGCTCTGGCTTTTGCATCATTCCCCTAAATTAAGGAATTATTCTTTACATGTGGGGGAAGCTGAATCCAGAGAGGCCTAGAGGAAACTTCCTGAGCCAGCCTGGAAACTGAAAACCTGTCTGTAAGTTTCAAATCCCTGGTGGCAAACACCCTGCCCCAGGGCGCTTCTGCCTAAGGTACATTAAGGTGGTATAATAGGAGTGGCTAGGACCCTTTTGCATCACAACACCCCACCCCTTGCCCACATCCATGCATCTGCTCTGTACCATCTGCTCTGTACCTCAGCTATACATACACCTCCCTTTTACAATACAGTGAGACCCTGCTTCCACTGGGCTCCACACCACGCCTGATTGTCCCCCGGGTTTGGGGGAGGCTGAGTGGTGGGTGGTGCACTTTCCCCTCCTCGGTCAAGGCAAGCTGCGGGCAGCCTGCCTAATTCTTTGGCGGTGGCGAGGAACAGTCACCGCACTTTACAGAGGAACTGCAGGTTGAGGAACATACACTCAGGCCTAATGAAGTCTAAATCAAAAGCATTACGAGTAGAAACTTTACTACAGTATTTGAACAGTTGAAAAATGCTGCCTACTTCTAAGAAAATGGGTGTCTGCCTATCATTTACAATGCAAAGATGTCTCTACTCTTTAATACCCCGTCAAAGGGTGTTCAACTAACCAGTGTTCTTTAGAACCTTAAAGCTGAAAAGTATGTGAAGTCCTTTAACTCAGAGAAGGGCACAAATGTGAGTTTTATCCATTTCCACCGTTGGCGCTCCCATGCTGTTTCATTTCCCGCGAACAATGCCCCTAAAGAGAAGTCAGGTGTGCCCCTCCACTTTGGATGACTTTGGGAGTTAAACTTGTTGCTGTTTTTTGTTTGTTTGTTTGTTTGTTTGTTTTTTAATCTCAAGCAGACCTGGGGTAGAGTGCCAGCTCCATCACTTTCTAGTTGTTTAACCTCTAATGACCTTGGATTCTTCATCCATTAAATGGGGATATGAATTGATAAAATATTAATTGAGAAACTGCCTGACACATTGGGAGGAGGTATATAAGGGTGCAATAAATGTTAACAATTATTTTTATTAGTATCATTAATTCACTATCTACCCATGAAGATAAAATCAAGAAGGCAATGCAAACACAGATGGGAGTCAGTTAAAATTATGACTGCCAAAGTCATTTAGCCTCTGGGCCAAATTCTAGTTGCAGTGTTTATTGGCTCAGCGTCCACTCCTTGCTTCCATCTTATGATCTGTAAAATGAGGACCACTCGTCACAATAACCGCCTTCTTAGGGTTAGAGGTTCGAGTAGGTGAGATGTAAAGAGCTATAGACAATGCCTGGTGCAGACCAGGTCCCCAGTATGTGAGGGCCAGGGTGAAGGTTGGTGTGCTTCATGTTCACATTCTGGTTGGAAATCCATTCTCTACGCTGAAGGGGAGTTGAGTGGATGGTCTTTCTACAAATGCTCATAAATAGAAGAGGACTTCAAAACATTGGTGAAAATAGAATGAAAAAATTTATTTTGCTGTAAAAATTTTTGAAATCCATCCCTAATTTTTTCATAGTACGCATTATCTGTTAACTTTTGGAAAATACCTTGGATGTGTGGATTTCCATTGTTTTGCACCAAAATAAAGTTATAATCCCCAATTTTCCGTGGAGTTTTTAAATTACCTTTCTGCTCACTATTCACGAGTCATGTCTGTTTGGCTTTCGTAGTTGAGAGGATGTCCTGGAGGAACTAATAGTCCAGTTATTAGTGTAAAGTTTAGTGCCAAAAAGCATATTGCTTCCTCAAGATAAAATACAAACCTCCTGTGGATATGAGGCCACGGGACATAGGCCAAATTTTCCGTTCACTATCGAATACTTCAGACCAATAGATTCCAGAGCATGTATTTCAAAGATGACTGATACCCTGTTGCTCATTTAGGTCTATTTTCATGAACTGGGAAAGCCATAACTTTAAACACCAGGCTGTCTACCTGTTAGTTGAATTCCTGTTTACTTGTGTGGTTCTGATCAACTGCTGTCTTCAGTTGGAAGCTCTTAGCTTTATTGCCTTCATTACATATGCAGCCATGACCTTGAGTCGGGTCAGTGCACTGACTGGGACTGACATACCAGCCTTCCACGTGATTCTGATGGAACACATTCCAGTTGGAGGATCCCAGGATTAATGGGCACGAGGGTGAACTTTGCGTTTAGTTCACTTGCTAGGTTACCAGTGCTTCCTTTCTTGGTAGTGAGTGAGCCTAGCTTGTACATTTCAAATTGTCAAAGCTCTCTTTCTTCACTTATAAAACAAGGGCAATGAGGTTTCCTTTCGCAGATTGTTGTACCATTTAAGGCAATAAATGTAAAGCCCTTGGCATAGACACAAAATGAATGCTGAAAAACTATCTGTTATAAGGGCTACAATAATCCATTTCACAGATGAGAAAACTGAAGATAAGATGATGAGTGAGGTTTGCAGGGTCTGCTAACTGCAATCACATTTAACTTACATCTTATGACCCGAGATTCCCCCACAGCATTCTGGCAATGAGGTTGGCTGAATGAAGAAGAGTTGAGACTGGGGACACAACCCCAACAGAACTGACTAAATTCAGTTTTAAAGCATTGTCTAAGTGATTTGATTCAGTGAAAGCAACTGTCAGTTTGAGTAGCAGCCAAGAGATGCTTCTGGCTGAAAAGCATTGGTTCTTACTGTTTATTCTTGGTTAACAGCCTGCACTCCCTCAGTAACCTCTTTTCCAGAGCCCAGCCTACCTGGGAGACAGAGTACAATAAAGGGTCCAAGAGTCCAGATCACATAAGCAGTATGAGGGTTTCCTCTGCCAGCCTTGAAGGATTTTAGAAAAGTAGGTGAGGGGCCCAAAAGACAGGTCAACAGGGGAATAAGAAGACAATCTGGGCCTGCGCCGCGGCTCACTAGGCTAATCCTCCGCTTTGCGGCGCCGGCACACCAGGTTTTAGTCCCGGTCGGGGCGCCGGATTCTGTCCCGGTTGCCCCTCTTCCAGGCCAGCCCTCTGCTGTGGCCCGGGAGTGCAGTGGATGATGGCCCAAGTGCTTGGGCCCTGCACCCCATGGGAGACCAGGAGAAGCACCTGGCTCCTGCCATTGGATGAACGCGGTGCGCCCGCCGCAGCGCGCCGGCCGCGGCAGCCATCGGAGGGTGAACCAACAGCAAAGGAAGACCTTTCTCTCTGTCTCTCTCTCTCTCTATCCACTCTGCCTGTCATAAATAAATAAATAAATAAATAAAAGGCAATCTGTCTCCCAGCACCGTCTTGAAGATTAAATAAGACAATATGTAAGGAGTATTTCTAAGCGCAGAGGCTACCAATTAGTAAGTAGTCAACAAGTGGCAGCTGTACACAAAGACAAGCAATTCAAATCAGCTGGGGGAGAACTGCCTTCTGAAACTACTGGAAGCAATATATGCAGACTCAAATGGAACTGATAGAATTCCTTCAAAGACACAGCATTGGCTCCCCTTGTGTGCCCTTTTAAGATAGGGCCCCACACAGGTGGCAACCCTCACCTTTGGCAAAGGTCAGAGTGCTGCTGTTAACTCAGGTGTCCAGAGGTAGCAAAACTGTGAAGCTACTCTTGCAGGTGGTAGGATTCCTGATTGTGGTGGATTTAATCAGAGCACGTGGCCAAAGGAATTGCATGCGACTCAGTAGCTTCTGTCTTCTACAGTAGCTGAAATCCGCGTTTGAGGTGGAGTCTCCTTTGGTGTGGTTTCTTGCTGTTCATACTTTGGTGAGTAGTTTTTCTTCGAAAATGGTGCTAGGCAAGCAAACGTGCAGTTTGAGAGATGGGTTCTCCCAGATGGGTGTGCAAGTCCTCTCTGCCATCTGCTAGCTGTGTGTTTTCCAGAAAGTGGCTTCCCCTCTCTGCCCTCATTTTCTTGTCGGAAAAATGTAATGATACCCATGTCACAGAGCTGCCAGGGTTAAAGGAATAATGAAAACAAGAAAATCTTCACAGTGCCTAGCTCATAGCAAACTGTTAGTAAAAGGCAACTGTTGCTATTTTAATCGCTGTTATTTCTGCTGCTGATGCTGTTATAAATTAGATTTTGTTAGTCTGAGTAAACTTGGTATGAAATGCAGATGACAGGAGAATCTGCTGTTTAAGGTTGTTATAAGGAATGATATAGATGATACTGTGTTGGTCTCATTAAATGGACAGACTCGTAGTAAATGATCATAAACCATGGCTAACATCACCTTCTCATTGTTACCACTTGATTTGTATGTGTTTGACCAGGAATAAGGCCTGGTCCTGCTTCTGGGTTAAAGCAGTGATCAGCTGGGAAATTGTCACAGTCAGGGTAGTTAGTCACCATCCTATTGGCTGAACCAGAGCGTAGAGTTTTTGGGAAATGAGGTTGTGCTGATCATTGCCTGAGCTTGATGGATTGTTTTAAAAGGGTGTCATTGTCATGCTGAAAAAAAAAATCGTCAAAGTGCACTAAGAACAAGGTATTTGGAGCAGGTTGTAGCACTAGCAATACCTCCCCGAAATAACTCCTATTGTGCAGCTGCCCTGCCTCAGTCCTGCAAGGAGCACCATAAATCACCTCTAAATTGACTGTTATGTCATCACTGGACATAGGAATGACAAACAATCTGGGTCAACTGCATGGATTCTAAGGAGATAGTTTTCTTGCTTGTGTCAACTCAAACAGATGTACTTAGCAGCAGAACTGGATTTATGCCTTACCATTTCAACCTACCCTCTCTCCTCCACAATAAAAGGAGAGTCAGAGGAAGTTAGTTTCTACTTCCTGACTTAGTGGTGGTTGATGAAAACGTGGTTGATTCTGAATTGTTGTCATGGTTTTACACTATGGAACTCTGCGTGGGGAGGAAAGAACTGTATTTGGCAGGGAATGTGTACTTTTGCAGGTATCTTTTGGGGACAGTCCTGGGGTCAAGAGAACAAGATGTGTAGCTGGTGACAATTCCCAGGCCATACAGTGTGATAATACCAGTTCTCATGAGTGATCGTGTGACATCGATTAAGTCCAGCTAACCCATCTGAGCAAGGGCAAAGTGAGAAGATATTCAAGGGTAGTGCTATGTACCCTTTATGAATTATGCATCTTAAACAAACTTGCACTAACCAGAGCACTCAGGTGGAAGCCTTTTAGCTCAAAGGAGGTCAGTGATTAGCCCGCTGTAGATCTGTGCAGTGGTTTCTGATGTCGTGACTCATCCCTAGCTACCTGGCCGCAGACTCTCCAGTGCTGACTCTGAGTCATTGGTTCATTGCGATCCACTCCCCTTCCCACATGGATGGCCATCTTACAGCTTTTTCCATCTTGGAGCTTTCAAAATGTTGCCCTCTTTAAAATGAGTATTTGCAGGGTCATTGAATGCTTGTTTTAGGGACTGAGAGCAGAGCTGTGTGGGTTCCTGTGGAGCCCAGAAGGCCAGCGATGCTGTATTCCAAAGGTAAGAGAAAGGAGAAAGGGGGAGTGCAGCCTCGCTCAGGAGAGGACGACAGTGTAGAGAAAACAGCAGAAAGGAAGGACGTGTATTTGGAGAAAAAATGCCACCCAGGGATAGTCATGATGGCAGTGTTATGAGCTTCCCACCCAATGCAACACTAGGTTTTAGTGATAGGTGAATTAGAGTGTGGTAACTAACACACAAGACTGAGAGTTAAGGCATAAGAGATCTTCAAGAAGTTCATGGAAATGCATATTAGGAGAAACCTATGCATGGATTTCAAGATTTTCTTAAATAAACACCTTTTAATGCGAAGGTTCCGTGAACTTTTTTGAAGTCCTCTCACATGTTCACAGGTCGGATGTGGCAGATGGTGTGGGTTTGTGTGTGTACTGTTCCATGTCATCCCCTCAGCCACTCCATGAGGTAGGTGCTATAATCTGAGATTCATATGATGCTAAGCAAGTTTTTAAAGATTATACAGCCAGGAAGCAACACAACTGGGAGGTGTGCACAGAAAATTCTGTTATTTTCCTAGCCCTTATTTTGTTAAAAAAAATTAAGTCAAATTATCTGATACCTTTTGACAACTTAAGAAATTTATGACATCTCACAAGGCTACTTCAGGGTTTGGGTGGAGGGGAGACTAAGGTTCAAGGAGATCTGCCAGTGTGGTCAAAATGAAGCGCATTGTCATTAACTGCTCACACCAGGCTCCAATCACGGTTAAAGGGGTAGGCTTTCATGACCCCCAGCTGGACATAGAGTTAACTATTAATTCCGCCCTTTCCTAGCCATGAGGCTCAGGGCAAATTAGTTAAGTTCTCTGAGTCTCATTTACTCCATTTGCTAACTGAAAATAGTCATGTTCCCTCTGTCGTAGAGGATTTTTTTGTGACTCCAGTGACATAATAGCTGTGAAAAGCTCAGCACAGTGCCTTGGGCAGGCCAAGCATTCAGGAAAAAGCGACTTGACTTAACACGGGTTTCTGTCCTTAAGACTTCATTCCTTCCAAGTAGCCGTGAGGCTTGGACTTGAAAAAAACATTAGCTTGAGATTCCCACATGTGTCTCGGAGCAACTGTTGGTTCCCAATCACTCTGATGGCCCATCTCGAGCAGTGGGAAGAGCTGCCCGAGAATTAGTGCCCGCGATTTCCTCCACCACCCTGATGGCTCCGTTCACAGACACAGTGATTGCTCATCTCCTGATGATCACAAGCGCCAAGCCGCCTCCTCACCCAAACCATCTCACCGATGGTCGCTGTTCTCTTAACAAAACTGGTTGCCTCTTTGCTTGCTGGTAGAAATCCGATGCCTCCTGTCATACTGCACTTTGAGGGAGTCACTAACAGCCAGCCTTCATGAGAAAAGCCAATACACCTTTTGTTGTCACTCTTGCTGCTGCTCTTTGTCTTATAATGAATGGAAATCTAGTTTCTAGTTCACAAGAGGGTACTGAAATGGCTCAACCTAATTATACAAGTGTTCCTTCTAGAGAGTGCAGTGCTGTCCTCCTTGTTTATGAAACAGTGCAGTGAGCACCTACTCGGAGCTAAATACTCGGTAGATTGAGTCAAGCATGATAGATGCCCTGGTTTCAAATTGCTTCTGGTCTTCTTGTTGGAGAGGCAGATCTTTGCAGCTTTTCTTGGCTTCATAATTGTCCACTAAAAAGAAGATTCTGGGATTCTGTGGTAGGCCGCATGAGATCCTGCACCATCTGGTCTTCCTCCTTGACCACTCCTGCTTCTCGTCCCATCCTCTCCTGAGATCTCTCCTGGCCAGCATGAACCGCGGGCAGTTCCCACCAAGACAGGCTGCACCGGTCATGCTCACCGGGCCTGTGTGGCAGGGATGCTTTGGAGCACCATACCCTTCCTGTACCTGAATAATTAATTGGTCTCATTGGCAGTCCTCACTCTCTGCTTATCTTCCCATGAGTCCTTCATGCTGTAAATCCTGTCTTGTCTTTGATCCCTCACTGGACTGGGAAGTCTGGTCTCACTCGATAATGACTTTGTCTCTCAAATTGGAATGCATATCTGCCTTCCCCACTGCATCCAATGCTAGGTACACAATAGATGAATGAATAAAATAAAATATAAAGCTCAAAATCTAACATCATACACATGGGCTTCTGGTACTCTGATAGTGATGGCAATGATACTAGAATCTAATTTTTTCCCTGATACTTCAAGTGTGCTGATACTGAAATGGTCTGATTTATGTCAGGTGGTGAGAGTGGTGTAGGTAGGACTTAAGATTCAAGAATCTGTACTCTGAGCTATGTGCAGAGAGTTTTACCTTCACTCTCTGACGATGATTTTGGAGAGTTAGGAGGAGATAGGATACCAGAACCCAATGAGTGATTTTATCAGAGAAATTAGGCATTTGCTATATAGAGTGACAGTTTGAGATCTTCATCACTGTGAGGTAGAAAATACAAGAGCACTAATGTTAGAATTAGAAACCCTGACATCAAATTATATTTTTTAAAAATCCATATGCTTAATATTGTACAAGTTTTTGTGCAAGTGTGTGTCTAGTATTTCTAGCTTTCTATTTTCTATTCTGTAAAAAATGAGTAGACCAAATTATTTCTATAAAATGCCCCCTCCAGCCTTCTAGCTTATTTTTTAAAGGTTTACTTATTTTTGAAAGGCAGAGTTAGAGAGAGAGAAGTCTTCTACCCACTGGTTCACTACCCAGATGGCCACAACGGCCGTGGCTACACCGATCTGAAGCCAGGAGCCAGGAGCTTCTTCCAGATCTTCCACATGGGTGCAGGGGTCCAAGGACTTGGGCCATCTTCTACTGCTTTTCCAGGCCACAACAGAGAGCTGGATCAGAAGTAGAGCAGCTGGGACTAGAACTGGCACCCTTATGGGATGCCGGCACTAGCAGGCAGCAACTTTACCAGCTGTGCCACAGTGCTGGCCCCTACCTTCCAGCTTCTTGATGAACAGGATGGTTTGAAAGCACATGTGAGTATAGGAACGTATCTATTCAGTCGGAGTGTTTCTAACTCAAAGCCCGTTCTAGCCACCGGGGAGGGTGTGATGATGTGAGAAGTCATATGACACTTGTTTCGAACTTAGACTTAATTTTAGCAACATCCTCTGATTTCTTTTTTTTTTTTTTTGGACAGGCAGAGTGGACAGTCAGAGAGAGAGAAGAGAGAGAGAGAAAGGTCTTCCTTTGCCATTGGTTCACCCTCCAATGGCCGCTGCGGCTGGCGCGCTGCGGCCAGCGCACTGGGCCAATCCTAAGGCAGGAGCCAGGTGCTTCTCCTGGTTTCCCATGGGGTGCAGGGCCCAAGCACTTGGGCCATCCTCCACTGCACTCCCGGGCCACAGCAGAGAGCTGGCCTGGAAGAGTAGCAACTGGGACAGAATCCAGCGCCCCAACTAGGACTAGAACCCGGTGTGCCGGTGCCGCAAGGCAGAGGATTAGCCTAGTGAGCTGCGGCGCCAGCCAACATCCTCTGATTTCAACCTGGTCTGAAAGTGGAGTTTAGAAGGTTAAGAGAGAATTACCTTTTCAGCTCAGCTAGGCAAATACATATTTAATTGCTGCTGTACACTCCAACAAAAATGTCCAAATCAGATGTGTGTGTGTGTGTGTTAAGTAAAAGGAACAAAGGACTTCAGTTTGACCTTTGGAAGTTCCCCTTAATCATTCCTTTGATCAGAGTTTTCTCACAGGGTCTCTGTCAACTTCCTGGAATGTCTTCGTTGGCACAGCAGCCTGTTAGGCGCTCAGCTTTGGACAGCGTGTTTAAATTTTTTAATTATTAATTATTACTGTGCCAGTCTGCCCTTCCCGAACTCACTGCATAATCTTTAAGACAGGAGCTTTCTCTCCTTTCAGTTCTTTGGGAAAAAGGATGTTAAGTTAGAAAAAGACAAAGGGTCTTCAGTCAGTCCGTGGAAATGCATATCATGAAAAAACTGCATGAATTTCAAAAAAAATTTTGCACAAAAATAAACTTAGCTTCTAATTCTGTTTCTTGATAAGCTTTTTTGAAGTTACTTTCCTGTTTCTCAAAGTAGAGCTTGCCAAGTGCAGACAAACTAAATAGCTTCTAGTGGTGTTTGGGCCTTCCTGGGTTTTAGTGGAGGAAGGATGACATTAAGAAACTGCCTTCCTGTCTTGATAGAGGGTGGCAGTCAACTTCAGTACATGCTTCCCACCCTAGACTGTGTTCCTCTGTAGGACGTTAAAGATTTGATTGTATGCCAGGAACAAAGGCTTGAGCAGCATAACAGGTGTTTCCATGGTTAAGGTAATTTTGACTGTTTTTAAAGACTGTAAACTTTACATTCGTGTTAATGATGTAATTACCTGCCTTTGTATGTGTGGGTTTGTGCAGCACAGGAGAATGCTGTGCGAATGAATGAATGTGGGTGGGGATGATAGGCACAGAGCAGCTGAGGCATAAGGTACACCACGAGATGACCGTGGTTCTTCCAAAGGCTCAGCAAAAGGGCAAAATGAAATCATGGTGTGTTGTTTCAATATGGAAGTAAACTTCTTGTTGTCCAAATCTAATCAGTTTTGATAAGGTTCAGAAATGTAAGCATGCTCAGAAACTCCCTATTCAGTTATATCACTAAACAACCTCAAAATGGAATTAATCTCATCTGGTTAAACAATTAACTTCTTAGGAGAAGCAAAATCCTGCATCAAAATGTTATTTATAAACACAGCATTTCTCCAACAAATTCATCTAACTGATAAGCAAAGTTTTGAAACTGTGATGGGGAGAGGGGTAGAGAAGAATGGGATCACTGTTCTGTGAGAAGCACTGGTTATGGTACGCTGTCATTACCTTTCCCACCATTTCCTCTTTACTGTTCAGAGACTTGTCTTGCATAAATGATCTGGGAAGGTGCTTACCTACTCCACTTGGGTGTCATTTGTATACTTGAGCTCTTTCTTTTAAAGAATTAGAATTATACAATCAGACTTTGTGTAGTATAATTTTCTTAATGATTTCCATATTTTAGAAAAGATTATTTGAAGAGCAGAGTTACAGAGAGATTTCGTGCGAGAGAGAGCTTCCATCTGCTGGCTCATTCCCCGAAAGACCCCAAGGGCTGGAGCTGGGCCAATGTGAAGCCAGGAGCCTTTTCCAGGTCTCTATGTGGGTGCAGAGGCCCGGGCACCTGGACCATCTTCTACTGCTTTCCCAGGTTATCACCAGGGAGCTGAATCAGAAGAGGAGCAGCCAGGACTCGAACTGGAGCCCATGTGGGATTCTGGTGCCGTAGATAGAGGCTTAACCTACTAAACTACAGTGCCAGCACCATGGTCATCTTAAAAATTTTTATTTTATATCACCAGTTTTTAATATATAGGTAGATGATCTACATCTTGATTTATTTGGAATCCTCATTTCATAGAGAATCCATGTTTTAAACTGATTTCTAGAACTTAAAACCATGAGATGGGGGCTAGACTGTGGCACAACAGGCTAAGCCACAGCTTGCAGTACCAGCATCCTATCTGAGCACTGGTTCGAGTCCTGGCTGCTCCACTTCAGTCCACTTCGAGGCCTGGCTGCCCCCTGCTAATGCACCTGGGAAAGCAGTGGAAGATGGCCCAAGTGCCTGGGCCACTGCACCTATGTAGGAGACCTGGAAAAAGCTTAGGTTTTGGCCTGGCCCATTCCTGGTTGTTGGAGCCATTTGGGGAGTAAATGAGCTGATAGAAGATCTCTTTGTCTGTTTTTCTCTCTCTCTCTCTCTCTCTCTCTCTCTCTCTAACTCTGCATTTCAAATAAATCTTTTTTAAAAATGACATGGAGCTTTCATATAGTAAGTGTAAAATAAAATTAAATCATGTTTCTTGTCTGTTATGCCCTGCTTCCCAACACTACTGCATTGAGGGACTAAGCATCAAGTTGGGTTTGGATGGCGACAAACCATAATAAAGCCATGGCATGCATCAACTGGTCATATCTCGAAAAGACAAAATCAAGTGCAATCCCAGGAAGAGCAGTGCAGTGGTTGCAACAGAAAGAATTCCATTTTAAAGACAGATTTAAAAGCTGTGAACCTCCACTGAAGTTTTTGTAAGGGTCTCACAGTGCTGGAACTACTGAAGTGATCTAACTTCTTGACTAATTTGCTTAAATGGCTGATATTCAAATAATTCAGTCTGACAGTTAAAATATTGTTAGATGTCATTGTTAGACTAAAGAGCTCCTTGAAAACTGCCTTTTTTTTTAAACTCTAGGATTTTATTTCTTTAAATTAATTGAGATAGCAAGTTTTATGTATCTTTCCCTTCACAAGTGATAAGTAGTGATGTTAAAAATAAACACACTTAGAGAGAGCTGTCCTCCTCCAAATTACTCACATGAATTTTCAACCGTTCCTAGTTGTAATCAGAACACTCTAATTTGGTTTCATTGAGTCTAAATGAGTGTACACATGCCCTTGTCCCTCATCCCTATCGGGCGTTTCTGCCTCCTATGCTGCTGCTCTTGGAGGGGTGCCGGTGCAGTTTTACTCCCCAGATAATACAGTAGGCTGGATTAAGCAACCTCACTTGCTCTATGGGAAGACAAAAACGTGCAGGGCCCATCAATCCCAGGTCAAAGCCAAGTTCCTGGAGTCGGAGTAGATGACATGGGGCTGTTTAAACTCGTTGCTGGGACACACCAAAGGTACCAAGGGATTTTGTGAATAAAACACAACCACAGTCATGGCTTTACTTGCTGTGATTGTACAAGCTGCTTTCAGTGCCAATGGCAGACTGGAATGGTTGTGACAGACTGAAATGCTGATGATCTGGGTCTCAGAAAAGCATTGTTGTCCTTAGACTAGGTGGTGGTGTATCAGCAGTGTGGTCACTGTTAGGAAATCATTTTTGTTTGACGGTGTTCACATGAAACTTCAAAGCACTTTCAGGAGGATTTCCTTAAAATATTTCCTGGGACAGCAAATGCAGAAAAGCTGCTTAAGAAATTGACAGGATTCACACAAGCGGAAGTTGTTCTCTGCTTTCTGTTCACAGGGGAAGTTGGGTTAGATTGTGGGTGCACATTTGCTGCAGTAGTTAAGAGGCTGCTTAGGAAGCCTGTTATCGTCTGTATGAGTGCCTGGGTTTGAGTCTGGACCCACTTCCAACCCAGCTTCCTGCTAATGAACACCCTGGGAGGCAGCAGATGATGGCTGAAGTGCTAGGATCTCTGTCACCCACGTGAGACCCATATTGAAGTCCTGAGTGAACCAACAGATGGAAGATTATCCATCTCTATCTTTTCCCCTCCCCTATCTTTCCCCTTTGCTCTCATGCCCGTTGCCCTTTAACACTCCCTCTCCCTTTTTTTCTCCATCCCTCTGTCTCTGCTTTTCAAATGAAAGTAAATAAATACATATATTTTCAAGAACTTCTGCATTCATTTTTTAAAGATTTAATTATTTATTTGAAAAGCAGAATTACAGAGGGGCAGAGGCAAAGAGAGAAGAGAGAGAGAAAGATGTTTGATCTACTGGTTCACTACCTAGATGGCCGCAATGGCTGGAGCAGCGCTGATCCGAAGCCAGGAGCTTCCTCCAGGTCTCCCACGCAGGTGCAGGGGCCCAAGGACTTGGGCCATCTTCTACTGCTTTCCCAGGCCACAGCAGAGAGCTGGATTGGAAGTGGAGCAGTCGGGACATGAACTGGCACCCATATGGGATGCTGGCACTGCGGGCGGCAGCTTTACCTGCTACACCATAGCGCCGGCCCTGCTATTGCATTCATTTTACAGATAGAGGAGACTGGGTGAGAAAACTGTGCTACCACACATTACAATATTATGATTAAATAGAGCTGGGATTTCATTATTGACATCCCCATCATCTTTTCATGGTGTTAGAAATCCCAAGTTATGCATCAGTCATTAATGGTTGTAAGAAGGGAGAGAGAGAAACAGAAGAGGGTTCCATAGTCAAAAAGTGTTTCTTCTTCTTGAGATTTACTATGGACATTAGTATATTCAAGATTCTGGAAAATTCTGGAACAAGAAACCCATTTAAACTATTTTTGTTGGGGTTTTCAATGTTACTGTAACACAGTAAAAACCCATTCCTCAGTGCATACCAACCCCTCCCCACCAAAAATAAATTAATTCTGTCTTAACTTCCATGGAACAATGTGCCCTAAGATACCAGCTTGGGAAATCTTGAATATACATCCTGATGCCTCAGGAAAGACTTGGGTATAGGAACCCATTTTTCCTTTATTTCCCAGAACATGATTTGATTCTTGTCCACTCCCATGCACTGTTTGTTCTTACTGTCACAATAGGCAAATGTGTATTTAAGGAATATATTACAGAAAATTAGAAACTTGATTAAATGAAGGAGAATACAAAGCACAAGAAATACTATCCCTTGACAATACCTATTGCCTTTTTGTGTAAACACTTTCAGGATTTTCCATTTTGTAATGTACCATTCTATATAAAAGACAGGATGTCCATATGTACATGACTGGCTAACCTGTTTATTATACTTAGATGTATAACAGACATTTAAAAATCAGTAAACATATATTTAAGTGTCTGCACATAATCTATTTACAGATTTAATGCCATTTTAAAGCAAATCCCCTGCTCTTTAAAAAGTATTTATTTATTTGAAAGGCAGAATGACAGAAAGAGGAAGAGACTGTGAGAGATAGTGAAAGAGGTCTTCCATCTACTGATTCACCCCCTCAATGGCTGCAACAGCCATGGCTTATCGAAGCCAAAACCAGGAGCTTAGAACACCATCTGGGTCTCTTGTGGGTGGTAAGGGCCCAAGTTACATGGGCCAGCTTGCATTGCTTTTCCTGGTGTGTTAGCTTGGAGCTGGTTCTGAAGTGCAATAGTCAGGAATGGAACCTAGTGCTTCAGTATGGGATACTGGCATTGCAGACAGCAGATTAACCTGCCGGACCTAACATAAGTCCTCTATTGAGGGTTACTTGGACTGTTTCTACATTGATTGGGTAGGAACACATCCCTAAGCGGTAGCATTGCACGCTGTGCATGTTTGTAGCTAGTATTATTAAACATGAATATTCATCTTCCACCTTCAGGATTTGCAAGGGGGTGAGCACCGTGGTGCAGTGAGTAAGCTACAGCTTGGGACGCATCCATGCCATACCGAGTAAATGGCAATAAGTTCCATTTCTGCTTCCCATGCAGTTTCCAGCTGAAGTGGTTGGGAGGCAGCAGATGATGGCCCAAGGACTTGGGTTGCTACCACGCAGGTCTTAAGTAAAGGACATAGTTAAGTGCAAAGGTGAGCGAGAGAATGTACGAACTTTTGCCCTTGGTTAGATGAAGGCATCAGTGAGGAGTTGGTGGGGGGTGGTGCCATTTAATACAGGAAGGATCCTCAGAAGATCTTGACAGGGGTGAGAGGGTGAGAGTGAACTCAGTTTGGGATATTTCAAATTCGGGGTTCCCTGAGATACCTTGTCAAATGCATGGATTTGAAAGATCCACGTAAACTGACAATTGAGACTAGGCAAACAGCATCACACAGACTGTAAAAGCATGGAAGTGAGTGAGGCAAATTCAGAGGGGATCTCAGAGTTTACAGCCACTTCGGTTTGTTTGGATCCTGGTGGAAGTTTATGGGGTAGGCAAAGGTAGGTCTTGTTCTTAACTGCTTCTCTGGGCAGGAAGGTTGAGTGTCAGTATGATATCAAAGATGTTCTTGTCTGGTCCCTGCAGCCCGCGGCTGAACCCTGTGTCCCCTCCTCCGCTGCTACCATATTGTGTGTATGAGGAGAGGGGAGAGCAGCCGCCACCAGTGTCACTTCCACCACCGGTTTATTTGAAAAGCAGAGCAACAGAGTAATGAAGACAGACACCCGGAGATCTGGTTCACCGCCAAATTGGCCACCACAGCCAGAGCTGGGCCGGTCCAAAGCTGAGAGTCAGGAACTCCATCCAGATCTCCCATGTGGATGGCGGGGGCTCAAGTACCTGGACCATCATTTGCTGATTTCCCCAGTGCATTAGCCGGAAGCTGGATCAGAAGCGGAGTGTCCAGGGCTCCAACTGGCACTCAGGTACGGGATGCTTGCATTTTGGAAGAAGATAGGTTTGAAACGAGGTCTTAGCCCTCAGCTGCCTCCAAATACGGTGACCGCCAGACCTTCAAATATCAAGGCCAGCTGTCTGACATGTCAGGACCCGTGCCAAGCAGGGCCAGCATGTACACAGAGGTGAATGCACACAGACCCCAAGAGTATTGGGGTTATGAGTCATGTGTGGTGGAGTGGGGATGTCAAGATGACTAACAGCTGATTCAAAAATTAGGCCGGGGTAAATATAGCAAAGTCTTTGAAACTATCAATGCTACAAATAATAAAAAAGTTGTCGATAAAATTCTCAAGCCAGTTAAAATGAAGAAAATTAAGCATGAAATAAAGACTTTGGAGAATTTGAGAGGCGGAGCCAACATTATCACACTGGTAGACATTATCCAAAACCCTGTGTCAGGAACCCCTGCCTTGGTTTTTGAACATGTAAGCAACACAGACTTCAAGCAAGTGTACCAGACATTAACAGATTGTGGTAGTCGATTTTACATGGATGAGGTCCTGAAGGCCCTGGATTATTGCCATCGCATGGGAATTATGCACAGAGATGTGAAGCCTCATCATGTCATGATGGATCATGGACACAGAAAGCTACGACTGGGAAACTGGGGCTTGGCTGAATTTTACCTTCCTGGCTGAAAGCATAATGTCCGAGTTGCTGCTTAATACTTCAAAGGTCCTGAGCTACTGTAGACTGTCTGATGTATGGTTATAGCATGGGTATGTGGAGCTTGGGTTGCATGTTGGCAAATAAGATCATCTGGAAGGAGCTATTTTTCCATGGGCATGATAATTACGATCAGTTGGTGAGGATAGCCAAGGTTCTGGGGACAGAAGACTTGTATGACTATATTGACAGATACAACATCGAGTTTGATCCACATTTCAATGATTTCCTGGGCAGACACTCTAGTGAGAGATGGGAACGTTTTGTCCACAGTGAAAACCAGCATCTTGTCAGCCCTGAAGCCTTGGATTTCCTGGACAAGCTGCTATGTGACCACCAGTCATGACTCAGTGCAAAAGAGGCCATGGAACACACCCGTATTTCTATGCAGTTGTAAAGGACCAGGCTCAAATGGGGCAGCACACCTGTCAGCAGCGCCACTATGATATCAGGGATTTCTTCAGTGCCAAGCCCCTCAGCTCTGGGACCTCTGGCAGGCTCACCAATGACTGCTGCCGCCAACCCCCTGGGGATGCCTGTTCCAGCTGCCACTGGCACTCGGCAGTAATGGCCCCATCTGTCTCCTGATGCCTGAGCAGAGGTGGGGAAGTCCACCCTCTCCCTGATACAACTTGCCCCTGGCGGGGAGGGGTGAAACACTTTCAGAAGCACTGTGTCTGAACCATTGCTTGTGGATTTATACTAGTTCAGTCATTTAAAAAAAAAAAGAAAAGAAAATAGAACAGGCTGATTTTCTTTTTTTTTAACTCAAACTTTTCATAACTCAGGAGATTCCCTGAAAAAGTACTTGCAGGTGGGATATTTCACCAATTTTTTTTCCCATTCCAAATACAGTTCCTCATCACCAGAGAACAAAGATGGACCAGCCTCAATCCCAGCCGCTGTGTTTGGGGGGAGGTTTCTTCCAATCCCCCTAGTACTCCCCACCACTGTTCCATGCTTTGGGGGTCATATCTCATGCTCTTCTCCAGAGATTACACACATGTAGCTTCTTGAGGGAGGCAGGAAGGAGGGAGGCCGAGAGGACCCAATCTCTAGGGGCAGTGCCCTGCTAGACACTTACATCGCTTTACTGCACAAGAGCTTCTGCAGAGTTAGCCGCCTGACTCTGGTGGGGGCTGTACTAATTACTGGAAATCTACCCAAAGTGCAGACAGATGCCACACACTTCTGTTCAGTATGAATCACGTCTTACTGACCTAACCCTGAATCCAACTCAGTTAGCATTTTCGTTTGGGTTTAGTTCAAAATTGTGGTCCTTCCCTCCCAGGCTCCTTACCTTAGTCTTTTCTCTCCTCATCTCCAACGTGTTGTGCTCCACTAGCTAGTAGGAGGGGGAAGGCAAATAGATCTGTTTGTCAGTTTTCTTTGACTTGGCCATTTTGAATTCTATTCGTTCCTGGGCGTAACTTAATGCTTTTTCAAAAGAGACAAACATTCTCTGTATAGGTTTCACGCCAGCAGCTCTGAGAGCTGATGGGAGATGTGGCCACATGGAGCTTGACTTTAGTTTTCTACCTTCCCTCTCTCCTACCTGTCCCTTCCCTCCCAGGCCATCTAGTGAGAAGACTGCTCCTCAGTCCTGCAGATGTATCTGGGAGGTGGGAGCAGAGCCACTATCTCCAACGAAACAGAAATGGTAGGCCTGTAATTGTGGGAAAACTAAACTCTGGTTACAGCCCTACCACCCCTTGCCGTGTGTGGATATAATCCCTTGTCCGTCACACATGACAGATCCAGTGTTGGAACTCTTTGGTGTAATAAGTGTTTGGTTTTATTTATCAAAAGGAAAAAAAAATGTTCTCGTTGCAAGTTAATGGCAGAGAAAACTGTTACTCGTTTTTTTTTTTTCCTCTCTTCCATTCCAACCTTGGTAAGATAAGACTAAGGAAACTAGAAGAAATATGTTTCTTTTTAAAAAAAAAAATATTTATGTATTCATTTGACATTTGAGTTACAGACAGTGAGAGAGAGACAGAGAGAAAGGTCTTCCTTCGGTTGGTTCACTCCCCAAATGGACACAATGGCCGGAGCTGCGCCGATCTGAGGCCAGGAGCCAGGTGCTTCCTCCTGGTCTCCCATGGGGTGCAGGACCCAAACACTTGGGCTATCCTCCACTGCACTCCCGGGCCACAGCAGAGAGCTGGACTGGAAGAGCAGCAACCAGGGCTAGAACCCTGTGCCCATATGGGATGCTGACGCTGCAGGCAGAGGATTAACCAAGTGAGCCATGGTGCCAGCCCCAAGAAATATGTTTCTGACTTTCTGCTCTTGTTCATTCTAATGCCCCTTACCATGTTTAAACATTATGGTAAAAGTAGATACCACAAACAACTTGCCATCTTCACCATATTATATATATATATATATATATATATATATATATATATATATACACACACATATATATGTGTGTGTGTGTGTGTGTGTGTGTGTTGTAGTATTGCTAGATGTATGCACCCTGTTCGGCAGCCAGTGTACAGAATCTTCATCTTGCATGCTGAAACTATACCCATTCTGCAACTCTCCACTCAGCCTCTCCCCAGTCCCTGTTCATCACCATTATACTTTCTGTTTCTTTGAATGTGACTTCTCTCGCATACAGCGTTTGCCTATTTGTAACTGGTTTATTTCACTGAGCACAATGCCCGCAAGCTTCCTTCATATTGTACCATGTTTCAGAATATTCTTCCTTATTAAGGCTGAATCATATTCCATTAAATGGATAGATCACATTTTTTTTTTCATTGATTGATTTGTTAATGCCTCCACCATTTTGGTTAAGATGAATAATGCTGCTATGAACATGGAGGTAGTAGTGTCTCCAAGTCTCTGGTTTCAGTTCTTTTGGCTACATACCCTGAAGTGGAACAGCTAGATTTATGGCAATTCTAGTTTAAATATTGGTGGGGGCAGGGAACCACCACATTGTTTTCCCATTGCAGCTACACTATTTCGCATTCTCTTCAACAGTATGCAAGGGTTCCAGATTCTCAACATTCCTGCTAACACTCTGGTTTATGGTAGCAGCCATCCTGGTGGGTGTGAGCCAGAATCTCTTTGTGGTTGTTTATCCTCTTACTTTGCTTTAATATGTTTCCTTGAAAATATAATTTATTTTTAAAAATTTATTTTCTTATATTTGGTGGAGAGACTTACACAGAGACAAAGAAACAGAAAGAGATCTTCTCTCTGCGGATTCACTCTGTAATTGCCTTGCTCGAGGCTGAAGCCAGGAGCCAGGAATTCGATTCAGAATTCCTACATGAGTAAACCATTATTTGCTCCATTCCCAGGGTGTGCATTAGCAGGAAGCTAGACTGGAAGCAGAGGAGCCAGGAATGGAAATAGGCACCCTGATACGGGATACAGGGCTCCCAACCAGTGCCTTAACCACTGTGCCAAACACCCATACCAACATAATGATTTCAGAATTTGTCTCCTGTTTGAACATGAAGATATTAAACAGTATTCCAATTTTTCAAAACTTACTCATCTTTTTAAAGAGTATATCCTTCCCCAAACCGCAGCTAAAACTTAGTTGCAGAATTATTACTAATTTCTAATGGCTCAGTCAAAAATTGTGTGCCCAAGTCATGCCACTCTTACTTATTACCTATGTGACTTCAAACAACTACTCAGTCTCCATTTCCTCATATTAAAGAAAGATGGGATGATGTAATAATACTTGCGTATTGATTTCAGGAGGTTGTTGAATTAAATGAACTAACATGGGAAAGTACTTCGTAAACTATAAATTTATGCTCATGTACCCTATTGTAATGCCTCTGTCTAGTTTCTGAATCTGGCTCCTGACTCCAGCTTCTCACCCATGCAGACCCTAGGAGGCATCCATGAAGGCAAGTGATTGTGTCCTGCCACATAGATGGGGGACCCAGATGGACTTCCTGGCTCCTGGCTCCAGCATCAGACCTTCCACATTCCAAGTGGTTGTATGCATTTGGGAGTGAACCCCTGGATGGGAGCTCTCTCATTCTCATTCTCTTTCTCTCTTTCTCTCCTCTCTCTCTCCTTCTCTCCTCTCTCTCTTTCTCTTTCTCTTTCTCTCTCTTTCTATCTCTATCTACTTTTCAAGTAAAATTTTTTGAAACTCATGAAACATGAAATCAGAAGATGTTATAGTGCAAAAATATTTAAATCTATGCTTCCTGAGTGAGAAAATGCCATTGTGAGAGGTCCCTCCTTATATTAATGAGTGTCTGTCATTGAACTATGAAGAAACACATGGATTTGGTGTTCTTGCAAGAGAATGAAAAGTACCCAGTGGTCCAGCTGACAAATGGTACCAGGTTTGATTTCTGTGTTTTGTGCCTTTGGGAACTGGGAGAAGGACAGGGCATGTGTGTGTGTTGAGTAACGATAGCCTGGCAGAAGGTGCTCAGAGCCCTTGGCGTATATTCATCGTCATGGGGAGAGGCAGTGCATAGTCACAGTTACCTGTCTGCTGCTTCTGCAAAACTGAACACAGGATTGCGCTTTTGGCTTATTGGTTAAGATACCAACATCCCACATTAGAGCAGCTGGGGTTCCCACCTTCAGATCGCAAATCTACCTTACTGTTAATGTGGACTCTGGGAGGCAGTAATGATGGTGCAAGTAATTGGGTTCCTGTCACCCACATTTGAGGCTTGTATTGAATTCCCAGATACAGCTGCAGCAGTTCCACCATAGCAATTGCAGGCATTTGAGGGGATGAACCAATGGATGGGAGCACTGTCTGCCTGTCTCTGTCATGAATATATATGTATAAATTGTAAAAATACTAATTTATTGTTTAAATTAACATCAAATATCATCACTGTAAAAATGGAAATGATGTGCAAAATAGAATGAAAACTCCCTTTACCCTGACTCCCACAGTCATATTTTTCTCCAAATAGGTTACCACAAAGAAGGTTGCATCTTTCTCCACTAAGTCTTTGCATTGAATCAAATAAATGTCGCTTTTAATACATTAAAGAAACCATACCATACATAATACTCTTCAGTGTACTTCCTTTCAGTTAACAGGTTTTGTGGAAATCTTTCCATCTTTGTACTTAAAAATGCTAGTACAAGCCAGCATATAACACTCACTATGTACTAAAACATTCAAAGAATTGTACATGAGCTAACTTATTTGATGCTCAAAATAACTCTTTGAAGTAGGGTTATAGATGACAAACAGGCTGTCTAGAAGTTTAACAAGTTAACCAAAATCCAAAGCTGTAAAGTTACAGCATTTGCCTTTGAACTCATCAGGAAAATCTTTAGAACTCAAATTCTTTCCCACTCCATGGACCTGCTCTCCAACCACTTGGTTCCTACCTTGACTATGTAATTCATTTTAAGCTTTTTTTTAGCTCCCATTATTTTCTGTCCCCTTGACCACAAATGAATGCCCAGGCCATTCTAATGCATTTTGAAAACGTTCTACTTTGAAGTAGGGCCCACTCAGTTTGACAGGTAGTATCTGGATGATTATCATCAGAGAAGCTTGGGGAAAATTCAGGAAGACTAAAAAAAATTATATGTGTAGAGTTCCAGAGCCATGGAACTCAATGATATATAAGGTACAGTTGGTCCTCAAATATCCACAGATCCTGCAGCTCTGCATTCAATCAACTATGGATTGATCATGCTTATTAAAGTTTTTGCTGAGCACATACAGAATTTTTCTTGAAGTTGTGCTCTACATCAGGGGTGGGGAACTACTCTTCCCCAGGCCATACAAAGCCTGCAAAGTAATTTGCTCTGGCCCTGCGTAGGTAATGCAGATGGGACTTGAAATTCAATAAATCTATTGCAGGCTAATATTTAAGTTGATAATTTCATATGGCCCATGAATGGTGTTACGAGTACCCAAATGGCCCTTCGCAGATAAAGGTTCCCTACCCCTACTCTAAATGATAGAGTATAACAACTATTGATTTAGCATTTATGTTATAATAGCTATCATAAGCCATCAGAGATGATTTAAAGTATATGGGAGGATGTGCATTGGTTAGTTGAAAATACTATACCATTGTATAGAAGGTATTTAAGCATCTTCAGATTTTGGTATTCAGAGGAGTCCTGGAACCAATCCCCAAAATATCCTGAGAGCTGTCTGTACCTCCTGAATCAAGGTTGAGAGCCCAATATCAAGTAAGCATGGTCCATCTCCCTAAATGTGACATTAACCTTGGGCAGCTGCCTTGTCTAGAAGGGTTCCCTAACAACAGTGGCTTGATGCATCCCAGGTACAAGCCTTGGCCGCAGCAGAAGAAATCAAAAGGGAAGGAAGTCTCCTGGTGTGGAGAGGGAGCCAGACAGTAAGTCAGCATCAAATGCAGAAATATTACAAGTGAGACTGTTTAGAACATGCAGGTGGAGACATCAAGGGACCATACAGTTTCACAAGCAAATCAGCCTTGCTGGTAAGAGCACCCATGTAATGCACAGTAGCATTATCTCTGGGTGCAGCCTTGGGACATTGGATGAGTTACTTTACATCATATGTAAATAGTTTCTTCTCATAGGCTTCCCAAGATGAAATGAGGTATTTATACAGTTTTCTGATACATGAGAAGTGCTCAACAAAGAATAATTATTAGAACCAGTGCTATGGGGCAGCTGTTAAGCTACCACATGCAACTCTGGCATCCCATATAGAGGTGGGTTCAATTCCCAGTTCCTCCACTTCCAATCCAGCTCCCTCATAATGCAGCTGGGAAAGCAGCAGAAGATAAGTGCTTGGGCTCCTGCACCCACATGGGAGACCTGGATGAAGCTCTTGGCTCTTAGCTTCAGTCTGGTCCTGTCGTGGCTGTTGTGCCCATTTGGGGATTGAACAAGAGGATGGAAGATCTAGCTCGCTTGCTCTCTCTCTCTCTCTCTCTCTCTCTGTCTCAACTCTGCCTTTCAAATGAAATAAATTTTTAGAAGACAAATTTAAAAAACAACTATCAATAATTAGTAGGATTTTTGTACATCCTTGCTGTCTTTTTTTTTGTTGTTGTTACTGAATGGTTAGTTCTTTGAAAACCATAAAGGTGGTTTGGAATGACCTTGTTCTTGGTAAAGGCATACCAGGCATACCAGTCCCTCATGATCACTACATTTTCCTGTTAGATGGCTTATTTAATAATGTATACCTGCACTTTGTTTTCCCTTCCAAAATTAGACATTTACACATCTCTAATCTTCAGACACATCTTTCATGGTTGGTACATTCACCAAGTGTTTGCATTTCTGATCCAGTCTTCCAGGGCCATCCTCAGTTGCCTCCTTCTGCAACTTCAAGCACAAATAAATAAGTGACACTCTTGGGTCACTTTGTTTCTTTTGAAGCCATTCCATTGAACCCTTGTCAGCTGAGATACAACATCACTGTCCTAAAAGATGCTTAAGACCTCAAATTCTAACTGAACTCTTCTCTTCATATGCAAAAAACAGTGAACTCGTGGGTTCAAAAAAGACAAAAATCAATGAGGAAGATTTAAGGGAGCAATTAATGAGATAACGTCTAGAAGACATTTTGAGCTCCTGGGAAGAAAGGTTTTTATATCCACAGAGCGTTTTTACCGTTATGTTTGTTCATGAGCCATAAATACAAATGCAGTCTCCTGTGAAATCAGTGTCTGGAGGGAGGGAAAAGGGAAGAATCAATATTTTGTCTTTATGTGTCATACGGTTGTTTGTTCCTGTCCATTTGAATATTTATAATTACTGAGAAAGCACAAAACCTTTTTAAGAAGCCATTTGCCTCATCTCAGGTTCGAGAAATGTGGCTTCTAGCCAGGACCTTCTTTGTAACTTTTTTTTTAAGATTATTTAATTAATTTACTTGAAAGGCAGAGTTACAGAGAGGTGGAGAAAGAGGGTGGAGAGAGAGAGAGAGAGAGGGGTCTTCGATCTACTGGTTCACTCCCCAAATGCTACAGTGGCCAGAGCCAGGCTGATCTGAAGCTAGGAGCTTCTTGCAGGTCTCTGATGTGAGTGCAGGGGCCCAAGGACTTGGGCCATCTTCTACTGCTTTCCCAGGCCATAGCAGAGAGCTGGATCAGAAGTAGAGCAGCCGGGACTCAAACCAGCATCCATATGGAATGCTGGCACTGCAGGCGGCAGTTTAACTTGCTATGCCACAGCACCATTCCCCTTTGTTGCTATTTTGAAACTCAGATCTTGGCTATTGTTTTAAAATCAGGCTGTCATATTTAGGTTGACTGTAAGTTATATCAGAAAAAGTTCTTTATTTGTACCTTCACCTGTTTCTTTTATCAGCAATGTGATTTATTTAACAGGCATTGGATGGCTTCACACCATCTAGTCTGTTATCTTGGACACTGTCTCCAAGTTACAGACAAATCCAGCGAAATGGCACAAGAGGTGGTTCTTAAATTCAAAACGACTACTTGGTTGTCATTATTCTCCATTTGCCTAAAAACAAAGCAAAGATTATAAAGAATTTTACGACAGCACTGATTCTAGTCATGGAAAATTCTCATCTTTTCATCTCTTCAAACAAATACAAGTGATGAAAAGGTTGAACAAGACACTTAATCGTGAGAATCCATATTCCAGAACAGTGCTTTTCAAATTTTAACAAGCACACCAATCATCTGGAGATCTTATTAAAAATCAAGTTGTGATTCAGTTGGTCAGGATGGGGCTTGACATTCTCAGGTGATGACAAAGCTTGGGATTTCACAGACCAAACTTTGAAATGCAAACATTGAGAATTTTCAACAATTATGATATGAAAGACACCATTATTAGAATTGAGCTGCACACTTGGAAAATACAAAAGTGTGCATATTATAAACAGGTTTTTTGTCAGAAGTTAAAGGTTTTCTAAAGCCAGTTTTTGAGATGTGGAGAATATATCAAATTATTTATCACATAGTACTTTAGAAAATGCAGTCCATCAGTGGTGTTGATGTAGATGGCGGAAAGAGAACTTGATGCTGCTGAAACTCAACAGATTTTCGTGGGCCCCTCAGCTACCTAATTTTTTACGCATACAGTGTACTTACTTTGGAATAAGAAATAGTTACTGATTATGCAAATATTTTAGAGAATTTCTACCACTGATAATTGAGTTTGTTTCCTTTTGAGGGTATGAATTCCCTTCTGAAATGACTTTTTTTTCCTCATTTAACTTGTCTTCCTGCTGGTTTAGCATCTTGCAGTATTAAGTTCCCAGGCTGTGCAAAGTAAAAAGCCAAGAAATTTCATTTTGACTAGCAATTATTGAATGACTACATAATGTCAAAGAGGTTGGAGTTAGGTAAATAATTCTATAACCTATGCTTAATAGGCAAATGAGCTAATAGAACAGAAAAAATAGTTAGGCTAATTATAATTTCTTTGGTTTTACAGTAGGAAGGTTTACTAGTTTGCTAGGGCTACCTTAACACAATTCCACAGCCTGGGTGTATTTTCTCAGAGGCCGGAGACTAAGGGTTCAACATCCATGTGTTGGTGGGATTGGTTTCTCCTGAGACTGCTCTCTGATCATTGAGTCCTCACATAGTCTTGGTGTGTGTGTGTGTGTGTGTGTGTGTGTGTGTGTGTGTATGTGTCCCTGCTAGTTCTCCACGTGTCCAAATCTTCTCCTCTTAGGAGGACACCAGTCAGCCTGGATTGCCCCCACTTCCAGGGTAACTTTGTCATTCTGTTGAAAGCCTGTCTCTAAATACAGTGACATCCCGAGGTACTGGGAGTTAAGACTTCAGCATATAAGTTTGTTGGGACACAGTTCAGCCTATGACAGGAAGATAAAATGTTTGAGAAGCTGTGGACAAAAATCAATGAATTCTGACTTGGGCAAGGGCAGACAAGTATGGCTGCTTGGATGTTGCATTCAAATGAAACCTCAGAAAAGGAATCGGGGATGGGCATTTGGCACACTGGTTAACATACCACTTAGGACATCTGCATCCGGCACGAGAGTGCCTGGGTTTGCATCTTGGCTCTGCTCTTGTTAGTGTACCTGGGAGGCAGCAATGATGGCTCAAGTGCGCAGATCCCTGGCACTCCCATGGCAGACCTGGATTGAGTTCCAGGCCCCTGGCTGCAGGCTGGCCCAACCCCACCTGTTGTGAGCACTTGGTGACTGAACCAGTATACGGGAGATTTCTTTTTGTCTCTTTAATAAATACAATTTTTAAAAGGGTATATTTTTAATAAAAGGAAATCAGATTTGGATTGCATAGCGACACATAGCTGACAGTGTAAGTAAAGGTTGTTTAAAAGTCTGGAACATTGTTTTAATAATGTGTTTAAATATGAATCAGAAAACCTGGAAAACAGGAAAAAAGGGAAAATCTTAGTGAAAGGCAACTACTGCATCTTATTATTTGATTGAAATTTGTCTCATTGTTTCTTGTACATCAAATCCTATATGCAATCAGTATGCACATGTATCACCTTTTATTTTTCTTTGGGTTACACCTTACACTTTCTACACATTATATGACATTTTTACATTATCTTGAGAATTCACCACAATTTAGTTGATAGATCAGAATTTATCTAACTGATCTCTTTTGTTGACAATGGTTATATTTGTAGAATAGTTACAGTTGTAGCAAATATTGTGAAGTATTTGTAGTAAGGGAATATTCTATAGTATTTTAGAAATTTCTTTGGTGTACTGTCCCAGCAGTGATATTAACAGGGCATATTTTTAGAAATGTCTCCTATTTGTTAATGATTGGATAAAATGAACATTATTATAACCCCTGACATTTATTGATGAATTACTTTCCTAGAAGACTGAACCAATTTTCATGTCACCAGCAGTGTGTGACAGCACCAGTTTTTTGCTTTAAATGTCACTTCTACTCTGTCCTTTTGGAATGCCCCAATGTATTCCACTGCTGCTCTGTATTCTGCACCCCACCTCACCCCTTTCATTTCTTTAATGGCACTATAAACGACCTCAAATTATCTTACTTGACGTGTAAGCTCACCTAGGGACTGTCTTTCCCTTCTAGAATATGAGTTTCATAATGGCACTGATTACCGTCTGTGTGGCTAACTGCCTTTCTATGGGAGATTCAATGGGTGAATCATTTTTGCTAATTTGGGAGAGGAATAAACTGTGCTTCATTGTTTTAATTTGATTTCTGAAAAATGACTGCTGCTCGTCTCTTACTTCCCTCTCTCCTTTCCTCCCTCTCTCCTCTGTCTCTTCTCTTTCTTACTCCTCTCTCCTCTCTCTAGTCTCACTTTCTCTCACTGCTCTTTCCTCTCCTCTCTGCTCTCCCTCCATCTCCCGATCTCTTTCTCTCTCTCTCTTGATTTCTCTTACACTCACCTCCTCCCTCAGCCCTTCCTCTGGTCTGCTGGGATTCCTCCAATAAACCCTTTCCCTTAAAAAAATCAATAAAAAATTTTTTAAAAGGCCAGCACCGCAGCTCACTTGGCTAATCCTCCACCTGCAGCGCTGGCACACCGGGTTCTAGTCCCGGTTGGGGCGCCGGATTCTGTCGCGGTTGCTCCTCTTCCAATCCAGCTCCCTGCTGTGGCCTGGGAGTGCAGTGGAGGATGACACAACTGCTTGGGCCCTGCACCCCATGGGAGACCAGGAGAAGCACCTGGCTCCTGGCTTCAGATCGATGCAGTGCGCCGGCCGCAGCGGCCATTTGGGGGATGAACCAACGGAAAAGGAAGACCTTGCTCTCTGTTTCTCTCTCACTGTCTAACTCTGCCTGTCAAAAAAATATAAAAATAAAAAAAAAAATTAAAAAGATCCCAGTCTCTAGATCTCATCTCTAAAACATAGATAAAAATAAAAATAAAAAGTGACTGCCTTCATTAGTATTTTAAAATTAGTTGCCCGATCCTTTTGTGAACAATTTCTCTATGTAAATAGAGAAATACCTGGCCAATGAATGTGTAGTTTCACATATACAGGCCAGCTGGACTCTTCTTAGTATGTAGATTAGGTATTTCCTGAAACACATTATTTCCATGTATATTACAGATGAATATCTCAACCAAGGCGACCAGAAATAGAAAGGGCATGGTGATTGTGACAGAGATGTAAGAAGGAATGAGTGTGAAGATGAGTTTGGAAACTTGAAATAACTAGGCATCCTCACCAGGCCCAAGCTGGAGGGGAAATTTTTGAAATGTCTGGAAACACTTCTTTCTTAGGAGAGTCAGATACTAGGCCATCTGTTGGGTAGGGGTCTAGGACAGCTCCCTCCAACACAGAAGCCTTGATCTGGAGGGAGAACCAAGCATCTGTAGCCTTTAGGAGCTTCACAGATGAGTCCAGTACTGTGAACTCATGATTGAAACCATCGGGATTTTGGAGAAATGGTTCCCAAAACAATGTTAGCTGAAGGATCCTATGAAAATCCCTGGGAAGCATTCAAAAAAGTACAGATTCTCATTCTCTGATTAACCCCCGACCTCCTTGTCAGTAGGTCTGAAGTGGATCAGAGCAATCTATCATGCCCAGAGCTTTTCCTTGGACTCGACTGAACTTCTGGAGTTCGAAGTACAGGTGGGGGCTGGCGCCGTGGCTCACTTGGTTAATCCTCCACCTGCAGTGCCAGCATCCCATATGGGCACCAGGTTCTAGTCCCAGTTGCTCCTCTTCCAGTCCAGCTCTCTGCTGTGGCCCAGGAGGGCAGTGGAGAATGGCCCAAGTGCTTGGGCGCCTGCACCCGCATGGGAGACTGGGAGGAAGCACCTGGCACCTGGCTCCTGGCTGCGGACCGGTGTAGCTCCGGCCGTAGCGGCCATTTGGGGGGTGAACCAACGGAAGGAAAACCTTTCTGTCTCTCTCTCTCTCGCTAACTGTGTCCAAAAAAAAAAAAAAAAAAAAGGAAGTACAGGTGGGAGGGGAGGTGACTGGCTTTGACAGAAGTGCTGTCAGGACAGACTCTGTGAACCTTCACCTGTCAAGGTTAAGACTTGTTGCTTTGCTTTCGCTGTGGAGAGACCATATAAATGGTGGAAGTGCGAAGGGAGCCTTAGGCTGTGTGTTTGGAGTGCAGGAGGCCTGCTTGACTGAGTGGCATGGGAACCTAGAGGTGGCAGAAAACGGGTCAGCACTCATCTTGGTGAGACAACCTGTGTACAGAGCCCAGTTGGCTTTGCCATCAAGTGTTAGTCGGTGTGTTAGTCTGTTTTACTGCCTGTGTCGGGCACACTGCAATGTGAGTTTTCTAAAAGTAGATGAAAGGTGAGACTGCCAGGGAAATGGCTTGTTCTAATTTACCTGTGATCCCTTGACATAGAATAACAACAAAGGAGCCAGCCTTTTGGTGATCCTTGCCCCTGGCTGCCTCACTCACATATTCTGGCTTTAGTATGGACTGTATTAAAAGCTTTCAAAACTGATTTTAGGTTTCCAGGCTCCCCTCAATGGCACTGTGCTTGCTCAGTTATCTGGGTCAAAGTGCTTGAGTTCGCTCATAATTTATAAGCAAAGATACCTTGGTCCCACCTCCCAGGTCACTGCATCTGGGCACACTTGAGCGGCACTGGCTGCCAGCAGAGCCTCCTGCCCCAGGTTCTGGTGGAGAAATGACACTTTGATACATGCTCGTCGTGGTTTATCGATCCTATTAGCATTATCTCTTAGGAAGATCGATGCCTCTGTCTTGCAGGTGATGTATAAATAAAGTGATAAAAAATAAATCAAGGCCAGTTGTTTCCTGATGGAAAAGTGAGAGGTGAATTGAAACAATTTGTGGTTTCTCTAAGCTCCAGAAAACCTAGGAGGAATGAAAACAAGGGCTCTGCCTGGTAGTTCAGTGGTGCCAGCAGTACAGGCTGCCTGGAGGTTGGTCTCACATCACATGTTCAGGCTCAGGGTTGTTAATGGTGTTGCATAGACTTTGTGTTTTGATCATATGGAAATCAACTTTCTTTATTTAGTTTTATTTCATGTTTAAAAGGATTCTATGTATTTATTTGATAGGAAGAGAGAGAGAGGGAGGGAAACCTTCCATCTGCTGGTTGATTTTGCAAATGGCTGTAATGGCCTGGACTGGACCAAGCTGAAGACAGGGAACCTGGAACTCAAGCTGGGTCTCCCTGAGTAGCAAGGACACAAGCATTTGAGTCATTTTCTTCTGTTTTCCTAGGCAAAGTAGTAGGGAGCTAGATGAGAATAAGAGCAGCCAGGACTTCAGCTGGTGCTCTGATGTGGGCTACCAGCGTCATAAATGGCTTAACCTGGTGTACCTCAATGCAGCACCTCAATTTTATGTTTATTAAATAAAATCTCATCTCCACTGATGTACCTAAATGATAAAAAGAGACACTACTAATCATGAACTAAGGATACCATTAAACTACCAGTGGACTCTCCTACACGTGTGTTGACTCATTCAGCAGCGCTGTTTTTGAGTACCTCCCATGTACAGGTACTGGTACAAGGCCTGGTCACCCAGCACCATCCTCATCTTTGTAGAACTTACCACTTAGGAGGGGTACAGACAGTAAGTGTAACAGGGTATCTGATAACCGTGAATGCTGTGAAAAACAATAAGGCATGGGGAGCTGTTAGTGAATGGCAGCACAGTTTCCGTGTGCTAACCTTCCAAGAGTCACCTAGATCATCTGGGACAGGGAACAAGCAGAGGCCTGGGTCAAGGGAAGGAAAGAGCCACTTCTGTGACAAAACGCGGCCCCAGGAATGATCTTATTTGGGAGGATATACAATGTGGGGTATCCTGGAAAGGGCCTGAGGTTCACAGCAGTCCTGGGGGTCTGACCTTGCCTGCGCTTCTGATCAGCTGGGTGACTCAGTAGGAACATAGAAACTACAGCAGGGCTATGTGGGAACAAATCCCAGTCCTTCCACTTAGTAGCAGTTTGACCTTGGCAAGTAGCTTCTTTATACATGATTTCCTCATCTGTAAAATGAGATAACATTAACTACTTGACAAGGTTGTTAAGATAATAAAACGAGTTACTATTTGAAAAACATTTAGAACAGAATATTATACTTGATAAGAACTAGAAAAATGCTTCAAGATTGAAAATAAGTGGAATTCCTGTGTCTATAGAGGAAGTATGCTTGTTTCCCATTTGTGCCAGACACACTTGGGTGCCCACCCTTATCATGTCATTTAATCATCTCCACACTTGTTTGACAAAACATGCTCCCCACGAGTGTCATCTGGGAGGATGTCGGGTATAATAGATGGAGAAACTGAAACTAAGAAATCTAATACCTTTTGCCTCCTAATAGCAGACATGGTTAGTGAAGGAGCTGAGAGTTTGGACTAATTTTCATCCTGAAGAATCCAGGAAATGTCACTGAAGCTATGGAGATGAACAAGCTGGGATTCCTAGCCTGCAAAGGTTCCCAGTGGGGAGACAGAGCTACTACAGGGTTAAATGACTTGTATGAAATGTCACAGCTCATAATGAATCCAAATCCGAAGATTTGCAACTCCAAGTCCGGAATATCTTTGCCATGCTGTTTGTGGAATTGAATTCAGTAAACACATATTAAGTGCTTCTATATATACATAGCAAAGTAATCTCTGTTGTGGTAGAGTAATCAGAACACATGGTTTTGTCCAGGGAATACTAAGGGTATATTCTTAGACTGGTGAGCTGGAGAGAAAACTTTGCTTTACATAAACTTGGAGGGCCACTGAAGTTTAAATCACTCCTGCAGCACCATCATACCATATGGACACCAGTGAGTCCCACCTGCTCCACTTCTGATGGACTACCTGACAAGGCAGTGGGAGATGGCCCAAGTCCTTAGGGTTCCTGCACACACCTGAGAGACCGAGATGGAGTTCCAGGCTTCAAGCTTCAGCCTGGTCCAACTCTGACCATTACAGCTATTTAGGAAGTGAATCAGACCTCTCTCTCTGTCTCTACTTTTCAAATAAATCATTTGAAATAATTTTCTGGGTCAGCGCTGTGTGTGGTAGACTGAGCCTCCACCTAGGGCATTGGCATCTCATATGGGCACCAGTTCATATCCTGGCTGTTCCTCTTCAGAGCCAGCTCTCTGCATATGGCCTGGGAAAGCAGTGGAAGATGGCCGAAATGCTTGGGCTCCTGTACCCGTCTTGGAGATCCAGAGGAAGCTGCTGGCTCCTGGCTTCAGATTGGCTCAGCACCAGCTGTTTCAGCCATTTGGGGAGTGAACCAACTGATAAAAGACTTACCTCTCTGCCTCGTCCTCGCCTCTCTCTGCCTCGTCCTCGCCTCTCTCTGCCTCGTCCTCGCCTCTCTCTGCCTCGTCCTCGCCTCTCTCTGCCTCGTCCTCGCCTCTCTCTGCCTCGTCCTCGCCTCTCTCTGCCTCGTCCTCGCCTCTCTCTGCCTCGTCCTCGCCTCTCTCTGCCTCGTCCTCGCCTCTCTCTGCCTCGTCCTCGCCTCTCTCTGCCTCGTCCTCGCCTCTCTCTGCCTCGTCCTCCCCTCTCTCTGCCTCGTCCTCCCCTCTCTCTGCCTCGTCCTCCCCTCTCTCTGTCTATAACTCTACCTCTCAAATACATAAATAAAATCTTTAAAAAACAAGAAATATTAACTTTCAAATTAATAAAATCAATCTCTAAAAATAAGTTTAGTACTTTGGAATAATTTTAGATAGATAGAAAAAGGTGTGAGAAAAAATATAGTTCTCACATCCTTTTGTAATTACCCTATAATGACAGCATGATATATAACCAGAGTGCATGTATCAAAAATAATAATAATGGATCACCATGAATGTCTTAACTAAAAGTTCTTCCAGTAATGTCCTTTTATCTGGGACCCATTCTGGGATACCAAATTTAATGCAGGGAATCCTCATTTAAACTAGAGAAAGTTTAACTTATGCCCCTATTTACAAGACTTGGATTTGGGTTTAGGGATAAAAAGATACCACATTCCATTGAAGTTTCCCTTGTCCATTCAGAAAGGAGGCCCTGGGTGACTCCGAGCTTTGAATGGTGGGATCTGTTCACAGATTTGTTTCCCTGAATGAAAAAAAAAAAAAGATCAATTGATCATGTTGGAAAATCTGCACTTCTTTGTAACAATAAAATAGTCAATAACTTGAGTGGAAAAATTCTTCAGGATTTCTTTTAATTTATTGATCTAGCATTGGGAAAACAAAAATGAATTTATCTATCTGCTATGGTTAATTCATTGGCCACCAAGACAAATTTCACTTTATTTTTAATGCACATCTCTCTTTTCCTTTATTTTTTAAAAAGATTTATTTATTTGAAAGTCAGAGTTACACACAGAGAGAAGGAGAGACAGAGGAAAGAGGTCTTCCATCTGCTGGTTCACTCCACAATTGGCCACAACATCCGGAGCTGCACCGATTGGAAGTCAGGAGCCAGGAAATTGTTCCAGATTTCCCACATGGGTGCATGGCCCCAAGGACTTGGACCATCTTCTATTGCTTTCCCAGGCCATCACAGAGGGCTGGATAGGAAGAGTAGCAGCCAGGACTTGAACGAGTGCCCATATGGAATGCTGGCACTACAGGCGATGGCTTTACCCACTACGCCACAGCGCTGGCCCCTTTGTCTTTTCTTTATTTGAAAGGCAGAGTTACAGAGAGTCATCTTCCATCCACTGCTTCATTCCTCAAATGGGTGCAAAGCCAGAGCTGGGCTGGTCTGAAGCCGGGAGGTAGGACTTCTTGCAAGTCTGCTATGTAGTAGCGGAGGCCCAAGCATCTTCTGCTGCTTTCCCAGGCATGTACAGGGAGCTGGATTGGAAGTGGAATGGCCAGAACTTGAACCTGTGCCCATATGGGATGCCAACCTCACAGGCAGAGACCATATCCCTTACACCACAATGCCCCTAATGGCTATCTTTAAAAATTATCCGGTCCTGTGTATTTGTGTTGTGTGTGGCTGTGTTTCTGAAGTGGGAGTTACTCCAAGGAGGGTGAAGTCATACTGGATAGAAGAAATGCATGAGATCTTTGTGAACTTGACATTTATTTTGACTCCATAATTTCAGCTTGAAATACTGCTTACACTAGGTCCATAATGTGACCTAATGTATTTGCATTCGTGTAGTAACTTTTTAGTTTGTTTTTAACCAGAGGTCTTCCTGACCTTGGAGGCACTAGAAAGATGGCATTCACATGGGTGAATGGTCCAGGCGTATTTCTCCAGTGTATTGGGCAAGAACAGGTTTGTCTTCTCTCCAGCGTAGTGCCCTTCCTCCAGAACCTCTCGTGGATTTGTGTCAACAAAATTAATTATAAACACTTTGGAAGAAGAGAAAAAACACAAAGGAACTTTTATTTATGCCTAAGCTTCTAGGTATTTTCCTTGCAGTAAGCAGCTCAGGGGAGAGTTACCAACTGATAATTCATACTGTCTCTTCCTGACTCAATCATTTATTACTATGCTATTAGGTCCTCGGGTGCTGCTTCTGTAGCTATCCAGTGATTGTGTTTGTACGAGTTAGATTGTTCTCGTGCAGTAAGACTTTCAAGAAATTCTTACTTGAACTAGTAAAGATCATTTAGATAGGCTCCTGTATTATAACTTGAAAGCAGTTTTGTTGTCTGTCTTTAATTTTTATTTTCATTTTATTTGGAAGGCAGAGAGACTGAAAGAAAGAGAATGAGGAGACAGAGAAAGGTTTCAATTTAATGGTTCACTCTCCAAGAGCCCCCAAAACAATGGCTGTGCTAGGCCAAACCCAGGGCCTAGAAATCAACCTGGGTCTCCCAAATGGGTGGCAGAGATCCAAACAGCTGAGCCATCATGGCCGGCTCCCAGAGTGTGTATGAACAGGAAGCAGGGATCAGAAACAGAGCTGGGATTTGAACCCAAACACCCCAATATGGGATGCTAGTACCCCAAGCAGCGTTTGAGTCACTATGCCAGATATTTCCTCTAGAAGCAGTTGTTTTGAGAAGCAGAAATACAAAGGTGAAAAACAGATTGGAAATTATTGTTTGATTCTACTTCCTTTTATTGAATTTATCATTTGTCACAGTTTGGCATTGAGATCCCTGAGTGAAAAATCTGAGGATACATGTTTGAGGATTTATTTCTCTCAACTACCCATGTAAACCTCTGACTTGCTCTAAGTCGCTCACTTCTTCATCCCCTGACACACTCCTAAGACTTGTCTATCTCTTCAGTTCTTTTTGAAGATAGGTACATAGACAAATCTATTTATTTAATTTTTTGAAAGGCAGAGTGACAGAGCAAGAGAGTGAGATCTTCATCCACTGGTTCACTCTCCAGATGGCCACAAAAGCCAGGGCTGGGCCAGGCTGAAAGCAGTTACCCAGAGCATGGCACCCCTTCTGGGTCTCCCATGTAGGTTGCAGGAGCCCAAGCACTTGGGCCATCATCCACTGCCGTCCTAGGTGAGTTAGCAGGAAACTTAGATCAGAATCAGAGTCGCCAGCTCCCTGTGTCTTCCGTTTTACTCCTACAGTCCCAGAGCATCTAATACTTCTCCTTCTCCATATGTAAAGTTCTTTTCATTCTTGAAGGTCACTTTGTACGCTCTCCTTAATTCCCTCTATCCATCCGTCCTTAGGAGGAAGTGCTCACGACAGACCATGTGAGACAGGAGGAATATTATCCCCAAGGGAGGAAAAATTGGTTTGGGAGTCAGGACAGGTGCATCATATTCTTTTCATCTACAAATTTCAGATATTGAGTGTATCTCATGAAATTTTATGGGAGAGGAGGTTAGAAAGGAAGTACCAAAAAAGGTTTCTTAGGGGCTTGTGATGGACACACTTGAGAAATACTGATGTGGGCTCCTCAAGGGCATGTAATGGTTCCAGCACAAGGACTTGTCTCTCCAGCATCTCTACTGTCTCAGTGTCCTGCAATGCATAGAACAAGAGAAACTGATGAAAGCTGACATTGGCCCATCCTGTTCCCCATTCGCAGTCTTCCACTTGCCATGAAAGAAAGAAATGTTTTTGATGTTATCATGCCCAGAGGTTTTAGCTGCACTTTTGCACTTTTGGATTTACAAAACCATCAGTGAGTTTGTTGTTGTGTTTTAATATTCCAAGGTATTACATTCTCTGTGTTTGGTATGCTTGCATGTATCAGATAAAATAGAAAATTGGGGCCATCCCGTAACAGTCAACAAAAGAACTAGGAATGATTAAAAAAAAAAAAAAAAGAGTCCTGGAAATGTCGAAGCCACAGAAGTGGAAAGAGACACCTGGTCAGCTTCCCAGAGTCATTTCTAACCCCACAGTCTCTGCCTCTCCTGCCTAAAAAGATGGATCAAAAGAAATACTTTGCCAGCCAGTCTTTTAGTGAGGCATGTCTGTGTGAAAAAATTGAGAAAGTTGTGGGTGCTAAGACTGGTAGTTCTGGGGAAGCGTTTACTACAAAAAGGCAACCACACTTGTCTCTTGGTCTTTTGATCCTGCCTTTGAATGCTAGTGTAATGCCAGTATCTAGCAGCCGCTTTTGGAATTATAAGGTGGTAAAACTCAAGTACCTAGCATTCGATGAATGAAAAAGTGGAAAGAAAAGAAGGAAGTGGGTCTGATGACCTCAGTGAGTCGCTGAAGCTGTTCTGTGGCACAGTGCATGTCTGTATGGTCTGAGCAGCTCTCAGGTGGGGTTGCTATTACTTGACGCTAAACACATTCCTAACTGAGGATAAGATAAGGTTGGCCGATGTGGAAGAAGGGAGACTCAGATATTTATTGGTCCTGCTCTCTAAATGTAGACCCTGCAAGTGATTTCTGTAACATGAAGGTTCTGCAGCCTTAGCTCATTAGTGTTCCTCGACACATCTACTTTGTTTGTAGGTATCTTCTGTCAGATTTCAGGATAGTTTGGAAACTCTTGGAAGGTAGAAAATCAAGGACAGACAGAGGAAGATTTTGCTCATCAGTCTCCCTAATAATGTCCTTGCTTATGTTCTGCGTGGAGGAAACCTGGGTGTCCCCCAGTCCCTGAGACAAATACCCTACCTGCCCTGGTCAGGCCCAGTAGGAGAAAGGAGCAAGCTTAACTCACTCATGCCCCTCCTCCACGCTCTGTGCTTAGCTCAGATGGTCGCAGAATCAAGACAAACTTCTGCGCTATCACTCAGCACAGTTCAGCTCCTTCTAAGTAAGCGCAGTTCAACTCCTGGTCACTGCAGGGAGGTTTGCTCTCCGCATAATTAAGTCTCACGGAAGACCTGATTTTCTGGCCCTAGGAAAGAGCAATATGTTTACTGCCACTAACAGAAAAAATGCTGGTCACATTTTGTCCCCACGCATATAAATATTTCAGAATTATACATGCTTTAATATATATTAAATAAGCATATCTTTATTGATAGTATATTAAGAAATTTCATGAGTGTTTTTGGTTTATCTTTTTTGTCACAATAAATTTAGAGACTAAGGAAAATAAAAAGCTAGAAAGTAAAAATTATGACACAATTACCTAGAAATAATGTTTAAGTGCATGATTTTGTTTTAATATCTATATGTATACACACTCCTGCACAAAATGAATAAAGGAAAGAGCTTCAAAAAGTTTGTGGAAAATAGAATGAAAAGATAAGTTTATTTTGGCATGAAAAAAATTTAAAATCATGCATGTTGTTTTCATAATATGTTTTCCATGAATTTTTAAGCCATTTAGATGTGGGTTTTAATCCAATAACTACATTTTTATTTAGCATAGATTATTTGCATTTTACTATTTTATTAACTATTTTGTGATATTTTTAGTGATAGTATAAGACTTCATTATATAGAAACATCATTTATGTAAAAAGCTCAATTGTTGGAACCTAAATTTTCTCCTGTTTTCCTTAATATAAATAAATACTACAAGGAATCTTTTGTAGACCAATCTTTGAATATGCTGCTGAGTCATTTTAAATAAATTTTCTAGAACTTCAGAGTGCATCAGAAGCTGGAACTAATGAGAGCAAAGTGTTTTACTCTAGATTCAAGTCTCGAATCAATAAAATGTTACTCAACCCAGGTTATGTCACTCCATAATGAGGCCGTCAATCTGATTTATTTCACATGTCAATATTTCTATGATCTAGAGTTTTTGAACTGTCAAACCCATTAGGTAAAAGTATCTCTGTTCAGTTAGCTTTACTGATAGTTTAGTGCTTGACCAACCAAGAGTTCTCAGATCCGTATGACAAAGTGGTTTGCTTTCTGGTGAGATTTCCTGCATTTAAACTCTAGGAACTTCATTTTCCAATCAAGATTGTCAGTGAATTTGTGCATTAGTATGAGTTTGTGTCTATTAGGCAGTAGTGATATAATTTGTAAATAATTTCATATTCTTCAGGTTATTCCTGAGAGAGAGGATTTTGGTTTGGCAGCAAAACAATGAAAATGTTACATGTAGTAGATGCAAAGGGTAAAATTCCTGGTTAAGTCCATTTTTGTAAGTAATGCTACTTCTGGTTTTGCTCAATCCGAACCCAGAGCAGTATTTATGTTTTTTAATATTTTTTACAATAAAAATCCAGTGCAATTTTGGAAAAACTAAAAATTCAGGAACATAGAAGACATAAAATAAAATGTAACTGCAATCCTACCTGCCATGGAGGTAATAAGCAATGTGGTACATTTTCTTCAAGTTGTTTTTCTCTGTCTACCTAAAATTAAAGAACATGTGTGGGGCCGACGTCCTCTGCCTGGGGCACTGACATTTCAAATGGGCGCCGGTTCTAGTCCTGGCTGCTCCCCTTCCAGCCCATCTCTGCTATGGCCTGGGAAAGCAGTGGAAGATGGTCCAAGTCCTTGGGCCCCTGCACCCATGTGGGAGACCGGGAAGAAGCACCTGGCTCCTGGCTTCAGATAGGCACAGCTCTGGCCGTTGCCAGAGTGAACCAACAGAGGGAGGACCTTTCTCTCTCTCTCCCTCTCATTGTCTATAACTCTCTCTCTCTCAAATACATCTTAAAAAAAGAATATTTGCTACTTTTGTTCATAATTACATTATAATCACTGATCTATTTTGTAAAAAATAATTCAAAAATGTCATTGTAGTAGCAATGTAATATCTCAGTGTTAAATGTGCCATAATTTAATCGTGTTTTTCTGTTGAGAGATGGTTCTGCTTTTTTAAAAAAAAATTACTATCAAAAATAATTCTAAAAAGAACATTTGAATTTTTCTGTCAAAATATTAAACTAATTATGTAGAGGAAATTTCATGCAGTGGAGTTATTAGATCAAAGACTGTGAATTCTTACAAGATTCTTGTTTACAGCCAATTTGCTTTCTAGAGATAATTCACACTCATACCATTAGGAAAAGAGTACCTGTCCCAGAATACTGAAGTTAGCTTGGTTTTGTTCTGTTTTTAATTTTATTTTGACTAATTTAATAAGTGCTATTATTGGCAATGCTAATAAGCAGTTTTATGGGTTTACTGGTATTCCTGTTTTTTTCTGCGAAGTAGAAAAAATTGTGTGCTATTGGCTGTAATTGTCATGGGAGGACGAAAGGGCTACTGGATGAAATGCTTACTTGAGGATCACTAGAATTAATCTCAGTATAAATTACATTCATAGACTACTAAATAAGCAATTCCAATACTATTTTTTCAGATGGATAAAAATTAGATATTTTTAAAAGAAAACTAAGCAGATCTAAATGAAATATGGATATTTTTTAAATACTTCATGTAAAGCAGAAGGCTTTAGCAATTAAAAGTCAAAATCCATAAAGAAAGAAGCATGGAAACTTGGCTACAGATTTGAGATTGCATTACATATGCTGATGGTGCAGACTGTGGATCTCATAATTTTTTCACAATCCAAATGCCTATTTTTTGTTGTCCTGGTGTACCATAAACTTGTTCACTTTGCACACAACCTACAGTGGTAGTCAGGGCTCCCCAGAACCTCCACCCTTGCTCCATGATGTTCTCATGGGCTGGATTGTTACAATCTTGATGCTCTGCTGTGTGGCCTCTGCTATGGTCTTCTTGTTGCTGTCCCTCTAAAATTTATATGCTGAAATCCCAACCCCATCAGGGTATCGGTGTTGAGAGGTAGAGTCCTTTGGAAAGTGATTAAATCATGGGAGTGAAACCCTGGTGAATAGGATTGGTGCCCTTGCAAAATAGACCTGAAGGAACTCATTTGTCCCTTCCACAAGTTGAAGGCACTTAGATGACATTATCAATTAGGAATAGTCTCTGGACACTGGATCTGCCAGTGTCTTGGTGAACTTGCCAACCTCCAGAACTGTGAGAAATAATGATTTGTTTCAACCACCTTGTATATGGTATTTTGGTGTAGCAGTCTGAATGGACTAGGCTTCCTTTTCCAAGACCAATCAATGAATGGTCAAGGTGGTTCTTTCTGCCACAGCCAGTTGCTTCCTGTAGAAGCAGAAAGGAAGAGGCACCAGCAAGAAAGGGCAAAGGGCACATTCTGGCTGCTTTTAAGGAAGATTCTATGAAGGTGCCCAAGATATCTCAGTGGCAGGCCACAGTCAGCTATGAAATTGTCTAAAGTTCACCAATGGTCTCAGCTGGGGAGAACAAGAGTACAGTTGTTGACAGGGTGGTTGGCAGTCCTGTCACCCTCCTGTGTGTGATCAGCAGTACTTTTGTCAGCGTCTAGGTCTTTGTATTTCCTGGAAGGGACGACTAAGGCATCTCATGATCTCTCAATCACATTGATAGGATAGCTAACTCCATCAATGGCAAGCAGAATTATTAATAACATTATTCTATGTAGTATTTTAGCACTGCATGTCACAGCAGTGTGTCTCCCAAACACATGCAGGTGGATGCCCCTGCTGCAAAAGCCATCCATTCCCCTCCACCCCAGTAGAGTTCTTTTTGGGCAAGTTGAGAGAATTAAGAAACCACAAATCCATTCAGTAACTTTTCTTGGAAAATTAATCATCAATTATATACAAATTCTTTATTTTTATTTTTTCTTACTATTTGTTGTCTGTTTGAATTACAAAGAGAACTCCCATTCACAGGTTCACTCTCCATAGGTTCACAACATTTAGGATTTAGCCAGGCCAGGACTGGAGGCAGGAGTTGGACACAATCCAGTTCTCCTACAAGGGGCAGGGATCCAAACCTGAGCCATCACCAGAGCCTCTCTGCAGGAAGTTGGAATCAGAAGCTGAAGCTGGGAAGTGAACCCAGCTACTACAGTGTAGGACTTGAGTGTCTTAAGCACTTGGTAATCACCTGTGCCTCTCAATTTTTTTTAACATTTATTTTATTTATATGAAAGGCAAAGTTAGAGAGAGAAAAAGATATATAGAGAGATCTCCTATCTGCTGGTTCACTCGCCAAATGGCTGCAATGGCCAGGTCTGTGCCAGGCTGAAGCCAAGAACTTCTTCCAAGTCTCCCATGTGGGTGCAGGGTCCCAATCACTTGGACCATCTTCTGCTGCTTGTGGAGCAGCCGGGACCCAGCAGCGCCTAACCTGCTATGCTGCAGTGCAGGCCCCTCTCCAAATTCTTGAAAGGCTCCTGAAGGAACTTCTCATGAGGTCAGGGAACAACTGTTTCAGCCATCTGTTCACAGACTTGTGTGGTTGTTGCTGTCTCTCCCAAGTGTCTTAATTTTCATGATCATTCCTTATCACTCATCAAACTCGGCTTATGAGAACTGAAGTCTATCAAATGACCCAACAAAAACTTGTGTTAAGGGACCAGCATTGTGGTGCAGTGGGTTAAGCTGCCTCTTGGGGTTACAGCATTCCATGTCAGAATATCAGTTCAAGTCCTGGCTTCTCTGTTTCCAACCCAATTGCCTGCTAATTTGCCTGGGAAAGCAGTGGGAAGTGCTGGGGTTCTGGGCTCCTGGCTTCAGTCTGGCCCAGACCCTGCTAATGCAGGCCATTTGGGAAGTAAAGCAATGGATATACGATCTGTCTCTTTCTTGCTCTTGCTCTTACTCTGCCCTTCAAACAAATAATTTTTTAATTTTTTTATAAAGCTTTTATTTAAAGAATATAAATTTCCAAAGTACAGCTTATGGATTACAATGGCTTCCCCCCCATAACTTCCCTCCCACCCGCTACCCTCCCCTTTCCCACTCCGTCTCCCCTTGCATTCACATCAAGATTCATTTTCAATTCTCTTTATACACAGAAGATCAGTTTAGTACATATTACGTAAAGATTTCAACAGTTTGCCCTCACATAGAGACACAAAGTGAAAATACTGTTGGAGTACTAGTTATAGTATTAATTCACAATATACAGCACATTAAGAACAGAGATCCTACATGATTTTTTTAAAAAAATTGATTATCTACACAATTTCCAATTTAACACCAAGATTTTTAAATCATTTTCAATTATCTTTATATACAGAAGATCGATTCAGTATATACTAAGTAAAGATTTCATCAGTTTGTACCCACACAGAAACACAAAGCGTAAAAGTACTGTTTCAGTACTAGTTATAGCATTACTTCACATTGGACAACATATTAAGGACAGATCCCTCATGAGATGTAAGTACACAGTGACTCCTGTTGTTGATTTAACAATTTGACACTCTTGTTTATGGGGTCAGTAATCTCCCTAGGCTCTAGTCATGAGTTGCCAAGGCTATGGAAGCCTTTGGGGTTCGCCGACTTCGATCTTATTCCGACAGGGTCATAGTCAAAGTGGAGGTTCTCTCCTCCCTTCAGAGAAAGGTACCTCCTTCTTTGATGGCCCCGTTCTTTCCACTGGGATCAAACAAATAATTTTTAAAAATCGTAAAAAGAAGAACTTGTGTTAATACTTCTTCCCTGATGGGCTCCAGAAGAGGAAGCACTAACAGGTACCCAAATCCACTGCTGTGATTACACATTGCTTTGTTCAGCCCCACAGACAAATTTTTCCAGGGAAATTATATGGTATGGCTTTGGCCTTTGGCTTATCAGCTTCCAAATTATTAGAGAGGGACAATGTAATTAAAATTTCAATTACCAAATATTTTTCTTCCTCCTAATGGCTTTTTATAACCATATCAGCTTTCCTCCTTTGACAAAAACAAAATTGTGAGTTTTTTTTTTATTTATTATTTTTCAAAATGTATTTATTTGAAAGGCAAAGTTAGAGAAGGAGGCACAACGTCAAAGACCTTCCATTTGCTGGTTCTCTCCCCAAATGGCTGCAATGGCTGGGCCAGACCAAAGCCAGGAGCCAGAAGCTTTTTCTGGGTCTCCCAGGTGGGTGCAGGGGCCAGAGCACTTGGGCCATCCTCCACTGCTTTCCTATGCACATCCACAGGAAGCTGGATCAGAAGTGGATCAGACTGAAAAAATGGCGGCATCACAGGCAGCGGCTTAACCTGCTACATAACAACACTGGCCTCAGCAAAATTGTTCTCGATCTTGACTTTTTTATTTGTTTGGTTTGGTTTGGTTATGCTCTTTCCCACACCTTCGCATAATATTATAGGAAATGATAGAAAATATCTTGTTTGGAAAATCCTTCTTGGGATGTTGTCATGATTCAATGTTAAGGTCACTCCCTGGTCTTGGTGTCTCATAGATAACAAGTTGCCTGAATCACAGCTCAAATGTGTGCATGAGACTTAATTGGGGAACTTAATTATAACTTAAAAACATTTTTAGGCTTTTAATTTTCAAAGAAAGTGTTAAGCCATTTGTGTGTTAATACTGGGAAGACGGCTGTGTTTTAGTTCCTTTTATAGATGATATAAATCTGTTTTCACTCACTCACATATTGATATTTTTTTGGATCTTCATTGAAATGAAACAGATACAAATACCCAGTGATGAATAAGACTTTTCCCTTTTAAGTGAAGTTCCACTAGGGTATAAATAGCTAATGACTCTCCAAACTCCTTGGCTTTACAGGAGAAATAATTTAATGAAGCTGCAGATTGCTCGGTATGCTTTGTTAATGTAAATGAGTAATGTGTATTGATTTTTCACAGCTTAAAAATCTTTTTATTCATCTTGTGCAAGAACGTCTGTTAAAAAATTATTAACAACGCGATAATTGCTTTAAGATGTATGCCCTAATTAAAACAGTAAATTCTTTATTACATCTTTATTTTAATTAGATGTTCAGAAAGACAATCATTTTTACAAGAAACCCGGTATAAAATAAAACTACCTCATACGGAAAGAAATGCTTCAGAGAACCTAGAATGGCGTTACTCCGAAAGACTGCTGAGAACCGAAACAGAGTTAACTCCAGTTGGAGTCAAAATTGAGATGGTGTCTGGGCTGAAGTTAATGAGATTAACTAGACCGTATTACACTTTTTGCTAGATACAATTCACCTGTACCAGTAAGGGTCTGCTTCTGTGTTACTGTAAAAAAAAAAAATTAAAAGTAAGGATTTTTTAAAAATTGTGAAACCCCAGTTAAAAACAAGGAAAATGAGCTTAGCATTATGGAAATTAACCTGTTCCACTTGAGTTAATTTCTTTTTGCAGTTTTTCATTGTTTTTTTCAGTTTGCAAGATGATGCTTTCTAATGATTTGTCCTGAGTTGTGTGAATTGAAGAATGACAACCACAATCAATAACAACCTTGCTCCCAGCCTGTCTTTCTTTCCCACCTGCCTTGCTGTCGTGAGCACGTGTGGTTGGCTGAGGCAGTGAGTGTTCCGTGGGGATTGTGATCACTGACTTGAAGGGTGGTGGGTGAGTTAGCATCGGACCTTGTGCTAGGCACTGTGTTGGGACCACTCACAGCTGTTGTTTCATCCTCAGAACAACTGAAACCAAGAAAGGAACTGCCCATCAGTCAACTGCCATTATCGGACCATCTAGGCCAGGGGTCAGAAAACTGAGGCCTGTAGAACAGATCAATGTGTCACCAGACTTTATGGACAAAGTTTTAGGGGAACTTAGTGCCTAATCCTATTTGAGTTTTGTCTATGGTTGCTTTCCCATTACAGCGGAAGAGTTGAGTGAAGGGTTAAACAGTGCAGTGAGCAAGACCGTGTGACCTGCAAGATCCCAAACATTGACTACTTAGCCCTTTACAGAAAAAGTGTGGGGATCCCTGGTGTAAACCGAGAAATAGGGAGCTGCTGCTCTCCTCATGTATTTCTAGTCCCAAATGGAGCATGTTCAGTTTAAAATTACCCATTCCTCTTTTCTAGCTTATTCTTCAGACTTTTTTGTTCCTTTTTCCTTCCTTGATCTTGATGCCTCTCAATATAAGGACATTTTTCTGTGTTGCAACAGCTCATCTCTTCCCTAAATAGGCAGAAACAGTGCCTCTCTGGCTTATTTCTCCTTGTTCTGTCATTATTTATACAACTCTAATCGTGCATTTTCATTCAGTACAGTGTTTTGGACTTCAGGTGGTAAGAAGATTATCACAGAGAAGTGTTACTTCATGTTGTTCTTTGTTATCTGAGTTTCTTTCCTTCGGTTTTCCTGCAGAACATTGGTTGGCTGACTGTTGGGGGAAGAGTCACAGGCATTTATAGTTAAGAAAGTCCACAACCGTCACAGGATTAAAGGCAAATCGGAGGAGCACCACATCCAACTGTAGATCGTGCATTTTCATGCATGTAGAGAAGGATAGTAATGGGGTAGAGACGTATCCCCACCCTGAAGCATGTTAGCTGGTGGAGATTTTAATACCAAATAGACAGCCTTCTCTCATAGACACTGCTTGTTATGCAACTAATGTTGCCCAGCTCCCAACTTCTCTGCAGAAAGTTGAGTTGTTTGGACTAATTTATTAGTTCACCAGAAGAAGGAGTGAAAGCTGCCTTATATGAGTAGACACTGAAAGTTTTGTGCATAAAAAGAGAAAAGCCAGAGAAATCCTACTTAATAAAAAAAAAACTGAAGATAGTGAAAATCAGTCTAAATGTCCAAGATGAGGACATTAAAAATAGAATATCTCTACTGTGGAATAATATGCACTATCATTGAAGAAAATTTGACATATCAGGTTCCTAAGTGGATGTGTATAATTTTGTTAATTAAAATTATATTTAATATACATCAGATATGCATAGGAAAGATAATACATAACAGTACTCATATTGTTATCTTTGGGTGATGGAGTTTTATCTTTGGGTTATGGAGTTATTTTCTTTATGATTTTCTGTATTTTTCCTATAACTGGGTTTTCTAAATCACAAAATGTTTATTTTCATGGGATTACAAAGGTCACAACTAGGAAGGTTATGGGGTAATCAGGAGGGAAAACAGAATATTTCTGCCTTTAAATGAGTTTGAAGAGTTTAGACAATGTGTGGTTTCCACCCTGACGTTAGGAGACAGTCATAAAAGCAGGTTACCCTCACAGATAGGTGAAGAGAATAGGTTGTGACTGTTTTCTCCTGCTATAAAGGAAGCATGGGAGTAAACACAGACTCTTACTTGTCACTGGAGTACTCGATTGGAAGGCCTTTGTGGCTCTCAAGACTGTCTGTAGACCACATTCTTTGTTCTATGCAGGAGTTGGCTTAAGCTGTTCTCTCAGCCAAGGAAAGGCTCCTTGTCTTCTTGGACCAACTGAGAAGTTGCATCTTCATTGCCCAAAATCCTTCCCGAACCTTCCACCCCCACAAGTCCGTTCTCCCTTCCTGGTCCCATAACATTTCTATGACCCTTGTTGGATTGGTCTGTCTGTCTGTCTCTGTCTCTGTCTCTGTCTCTCTCTCTCTCTCTCCTCCCTTCCTCCCTCCCTCCCTCCCTCCCTCCCTTCTCTTGCTCCTTTCTCTCTCTATTTTACTGAAATACCAGATAAAAATCGTATTTCCAGGATTTAGAGTATTTGAATTGCCAGTACAACCAAATAGCTTCATTCAATAAAATTTGATTTTCTTAGGAAATGCAACCCACTTCAGAGATATGCCTTACCCTACCTGCATCCCATTCTTCCAGATCTTAATCCTTAGTAGTGACTCAGTTAGTGGCTGAAAATGGAAGGGATGGTGAGCCAAGAGCTCTACTAGAGTGCATTTCTTCTAGACTGTTACACTTTAACAGTTTTAAAGTAATGTATGGATGCAGCCTTTTTGAGGACTTAGATGAGAAGTTGCTAGATGCACACAACAGGAGCTAAGCAGTCGAAGTGTTCTTTGTGGACCAATGATCGTGCTGTTTCCCTACTGTCTTCCTCCACAAACGTTCCCTCAGTCATGTCCCAGCCCATACCCAGTCTTACTCTTGGGCCTATGTGGAGGGGCTTCCCCACCTTATATGTTTGGGTCCTCTCAGAATCTACCCAGCCTGGCTCACTTCCCTATTTTGATTTCTGTTCATTGAATAGGCATATACAATGTCTAATTTGAGGCTTTCTCACTAGGGAGTAAATTTTAATGCATGGTTATGAAACTGAAATCATCTATTATATTTCTCCTCTGTTCTATATCCTTATTTTTTTATTTGCTTAATCTGCTAAAGATTGAACAAAAGTAGGTTAAAAGCTCTGTTAACAGGTTTTTATGGTAAATGAAGTATTTTAAGCTAAAGAAGTCTTTCATTCAATGAGAAGTTAGAGAAAAAGAGTAAGAGGAAGCCCTTGACCATTTCATTAAATACTGTAACAGAGAAAGCTAGCTGCATTTTCTGTTAACACATAATCTCCTCTCCGGTATGCTTAGATGGAGAAAGGGGAGAAAGAAGAGTGGTAGGAGAGGAGAGAAACACCTGCTGAAGAAGTCAGTGTTGATTTTTGGTGGAACACCGGCTATCCCTAGGCATTGGAAAGCAGGACTAGTATCTTATTCCCAATCAGCATGAAAATAAATGGTAATTTACAGACTATTCATCAGGCAGTCTGAGGTCTTAATACACTGTTGTGATTTTCTGCTATCTGATGAGATAGTGTTGTCCACTGGGTTTGTTTTTCAATCCTTGACCATACACAGGATACCCCTGGGTCTTGTATCCCAAATAGGAGTGAAATCAGAAGAGAAGTCCAGGGATGGGTATTGTGATGCAACGTGTTTAGCCATTTACTGGGATGCCTGCATTCCATATTGAAGAGGCTGGAATCAAGTTCTTCTCCTGCTTCCAATCCAGCTTCCTGCTGTTGAACCCAGGAGACAGCAGATGATGGTTCAGGTATTTGGGTTGCTACTGCCTATAAAAGAGACCAGGATGGAGTTCCTGGCTCCTGGCTTTAGCATGGCCCAGTCCCAACTGTTAGAGGCATTGGGGGAACAAACCAGCAAATGGAACATGTCTCTTTTTGTCTCTTCCTCTCTCACTGTCACTCTGGAAACCCAACCTCCACCAAAATATAAACCAGCAATCTTGAAAGGTACTACCTTCCTTCCCTTCCCTCTTGTTTTCCATGAGTCCTGTCAAATTTGCTTGAGTATTTTAGTGGGATGGACATAGCAGATTATATTTTCATAATGAATCCACATAATTTTACTATTCAAAAAGAGAGAAGGATTATTTATAAATTTATGATCTCCTGCAAATATCTTTTATGAGGCATGCATACTTTTTAACTATTTCCCATTGCTTTGGAAACTCAAATTTAATTTTTGAAGGCATGTTTCTGTAACTATATAACAGTAGTCATAAATAAAAATTACTATTAAAGTGTAAAGCAGTGGCTACTTTCTGAGCCATTTTACATATATTCATATTGTTCTATTATTAGCATTTTACTAATCAGGAAACTGAGCCACAGAAAGAATTGTCCAAATTTAAATAGCTAGTAAGAGGCAGATCCAAGATTTGAACCCAGAAAGGTTACAGGTGACCAGTAGGCTGTATCATTTCTTAACTCTGAGGAGAAAAAGCATTTTCTATGACTGTAAAGTGTATTCACATCTGTATGATATGCAGACAAAATTCAACTTAAAGTCATTATTGAGACCCATTCATATTTGGAGCATGAGCTCAGTGCTGTGGCACTGTTTTTTCCAAGGCTGGGGGAACCCATCCCTTATTTCGGATTGCTTAGAGTTTAGTGGAGAGGTTAAGACAAGCAAACAAGTAAAACCTACGAAGCAGAGAGAAATTGCATAGTAGAAAAAAAAAAAACACACAGAACGCCGTGATGGTTCATCTCTAGTAAAATTCAGTGTGACTGTGTTTTGGCTCTTCTGACAAGGTATAGATCCTGTCTACTGTGTTTTCCAGTGTTTGATGTAAGGAAATCAGGATGTTACTGTCAATTGCTGTACCACAGAGCTGAGCTTAATCCATCTGAAGTATGTGACCCTTAATCCCAAGGCTTGTGTTGACTCCAAGGTTTGTCAGACATGCCTTAGTACTTGCATGAAGGCATAAAAGAAGGCTAAAGGAGGAGATAGTAAGACCTCATAACTTGTATCTTCTTTATTTATTTAAGGTAAATGATCTGTTTAGTTCTTTTACTTATATTAGTATTTCTCTTTTTCTGTCTTGCCCTGAGTCCTGAATTGTCCAAAATATACTGTATATTCTTGTGTTTGAGATGTAGGCTCAACTTATGTCTCGTCTGCAAGGCCTTCCATACTGGTGACAGTTTGCAAACCTCAACACAATGCCAAGCATGAGAAGATAACACAGGGAAAGCAGGTGTATAATGTTAGTTGTCACAGAGGAGGGAACAGTTATGACCAGCGATTATTACTGCAAGATTTTTTTTTTGTCATTTCTAGCAAGCTTCAAATCCCAGAAGTCATTTGAACCACACCTTCCTGATTTGAATAATGTTGCAAGGGCAGAGAAAGTTTTTATGGCCAAGACAACAGAAGAGTGCCAAGATGGGAACCTACAGGTTTAGGTTATTTGATGAAGTAGCTAAGTGGCTGCTTGAGATGCCTGAATCCCAAAACTGAGCACTTGGTTGGAACCCTGCCTTCTCTGTTTCCCATCCAGATTCCTATTAATGCAGGGATTACATTACAACCTGGGATGCAGCAGGTGATAGCTCGAGTGCTTGACTCCCTGCCACTCATTTGGGAGACCCAGGAGTTCTGGGGTCCTGGCTTTGGCATGGCCCAGCCCTGGCTGTTGTGGGCATTGGGCATTTGGGAGATGAACTAGTGAATGAAAGGTCTCCCTCTCCCTCTCCCCCTCCCACTCCCCCTCTCCCTCTCCGATAAAACTGAAAGGACATAAATATTAAAAAGTACAAATTACCAAGTTTTATTGAAATATTGAACAAATTGATGCTCTGATTGTGGATATGGACTAATGAGGTAAAATCTAATATTTAGCTGTATTTTGTGAGGTTTAACATTTATTTTTTAAAGATATATTTATTTATTTGAAAGAGTTACACAGAGAGAAAAGGAGAGGCAGAGAGAGAGAGGTCTTCCATCGACTGGTTCACTCTCCAATTGGCCACAATGGCCAGGGCTGCACCAGGTTTCCCATGCAGATGTAGTGGCCCCAAGGACTTGGGCCATCTTCTACTGCTTTCCCCATGCCACAGCAGAGAGCTGGATCGAAAGCGGAGCAGCCAGGACTCGAACCAGTGCCCATATGGGATGCCAGCATGGAGGCAGCAGCTTTACTCACTAAGCCACAGCACTGGCCCTGATTTTTTTTTTTAAAACATTTATTGTATTTACTTGAAAGACAGAGTTACAGAGAGTGTTAGAGACACAGAGAGAGATTTTCCATCCACTGGTTCATTCCCCAATTGGCCACAATGACCGGAGGTGTGCCGATCCAAAGCCAGGATCCAGGAGGTTTTTCCAGGTCCCCCACATGGGTGCAGAGGCCTAAGGACCTGGGCCATCTTCTACTGCTATCCCAGGCCATACCAGAGAGCTGGATCAGAAGAAGAACAGCTGGGACTAGAACTGGTGCCTATATGGGATGCCAGCACTTCAAGCAAGGGGTTTAACCCGCTGCACCAGAGCACCAGCCCCTGGCTCTAACTTTTAATGTTTATGAGTTGCTTTCATCAGGAAAAAATAAGATGTTCTCTGAGAACAATGTACAATTAATGTGATTCTATAATACAAGGGTACTTCCAAGTGTTGATAGAAAGTGGAATTAAAAGATAAGTTTATTTTGGTACAAACTTTTTAAAATCCATGTGTAGTTTCTCACAATATACATCATTCATCAATGTTGGGAGCACCTCTTGTATTTATGAATTTCACAATTTTGAACCAAAATATATCTATGTTTTAAATAAATTCCCCACAAATTTTCTGAAATACACTCATATAATATTCCATGGTAAATTTTAATTTCTTTTAGAATGATGGTTTGGATTATTTACTTCTCTGCTTTCAGTTATTGCAAAAAAATTTTAAAAAATTTGTTTTATACGAATTCTGTTTGTCTTCAAGGTGTTTATTCCCCCAAATACACACGCAGCATGAATAATCCAATGCATTTGTTAATCTTCGCACTGTATTCCAGGATACAGGCATTCAGAATAAACTGAGTTAGGATTCTGTTTACCCAGCCTCAGAGAACTATTTTCTTCACAGTGTAGAAACATATAGGTATATATAAACATTGGATGATGAGAATAAAATTTCTTTGTCAATTATTTTGTTTAAAAACAGGACTAAAAGTTTCTCACTGTTTGTCTTTTTAAGTCCTAGTCTATTTTAAAACTACAACGATGTATCTAGAATAGAAGCTCTTCTAATGTTTAATTAATTATGAACATGTTTAAATATGTACACAGTTGAGTAAAATACAGGTACCAGTCTTGTTGCTTTACAGTACAACACTTAAGAAGTATAAATGATCAAAGAAAATTTTTGAGGGCCAAAAAGAGACTGAAATAGACAGAAACATACAAATAGATAAAACTTGGATTCACTGGATCACTCCCTCAATACCCACAGTAGCCCAGGCTGAGGCTGTAGCTAGCAGCTGGGAATTTATTTCAGGTCTCCCATGTAAGTGTCAGAAATGAAATTACGTGACCCAAAAATGATCATACTTTTGAGAGAACAGTGCATAGTTGTTCATGAGTAAATTCATACTTCACAAGGTGCAAGTATATTGAGGTTATCACTATGCAAATAAGCAGAATCTGTGGCTGTGACATCAACCAGGCAAAACATGCAGAGAAGCATTTTGTGAATATGAGAGGCGTATCTGGATCGGAAGGGAAGAGTATCTAAATTCACTGCCAGGTTCACAGCTATGATGTCCATTTCTAGTCTCCTTTGCTGAGTTTAATCACATCAGATAAACACTGTGGGAAGGAGACAGTGGAGAGTGAGAGCCAGTATATACCTCATCAGACACCAGTGTGCAATGGCCATCGACCTGCAGAGCTGCGGACAACTGCCTGGAGGCCAGTGAGGAGCCAGGGAGGCACAGGAACCGGAAGCCTTTTGGACATCCTTCCCTGGATATTGTGAGGGCAGTTGGCCTGATCTGCAAAAACAGAGATGGGAGAATCCAGAATCAACCAGGCTGAAATACCAAGAGACAGTGTCAACATGGGGTTGGGTTGGTATGAAAGGCCATCCTTTACACTGAGAATGATGACAAACACTTCGTTTTGAGATAACAGTATGCTTTATGCCCTCCTGCCAGTGTGGGTAGGCTTTGCCCCAGGTCTGTAGTACTGTGAGAGGGAGTGGAGTATCAAACGCAGACTGCAGGAGTGGAGGGAGTGGTGAGGTCACGGGAGGTGTCTCCAGGGAGGAGTTGCTGCTGCCCTGGCTCAGCGCCTTGATCCTGAGTGATGACAGTGAGCCCCAGAGCACAATGGTCTCTGTGTCACTCAGTGTCCTGTGCACCATGCCATCTGCCCGACAGCCACTTGGACCCAACCTCTTCACTGCCTGGCACCATCTTAAAGAGCGAATATAGGCAGGATTGTTTCTATGATGAAAACACACCTGACCAATTATCGATTTTACTTGATTATCTGATAGCAAAACACAAATCACAGAGTGGCTCAGCATTCCAGGGAAGGGTAGGCCCCACATCACCACATGGAGCCATGTCAAGCCCTGGACTCTGGGGAACATGTTTGGTTTATGTTGTAAACAAATAAATACAGTAAAACATAGCATGGGCATTTGGCGTAGTGGTTAAGATGCTAAGGATCTTGTGAGTGAGATCCCGGTAGAAAGAAGAAGCCATCAAATAAGGACGTACTTTTCTCTGAATGGCAGAGAGAGCTTCCACTTTGCTTATGGCCCTGTCTAAATACTGATGGAGTTTGTGTACTCAAAATACTTCCATAGCCTTGGCAGCTCATGGCAAGAGCCTCGAGTGATTACTGATGTCATAAATGATTGTCAGTTGTTAAATCAACAACAGAAGTCATTGTGCACTTGATTCCCATGTAGGACCTCTGTCCTGAATGAATTATAATAGAATTAACTTCAAAACTTGTTCTCAAGTAGTACTTTATATGTTGTGTCTGGCAGGGGTGTGTGTGTGTGTGTGTGTGTGTGTGTGCAAATTGTTGAAATCTTTATTTAGTATAGAGTTGGTCTTCTATATATAAAGTTAATTAAAAGGAAATCTTAGACCTATCATGATGAATTGTGAACTGAAATTGATCACTTGGACACTTAGACTAGTGAGATGGCATTGGTACATGCCACCTTGATGGGATTGAATTGGAATCCCCAGGCACGTTTCAAACTCTACCATTTGGGGCAAGTCAGCTTGAGCTTGACCTAAATTATACATCTCTCTCTCTTACTCACATTCTTATATTTAACAGAGATCACTTTTCAGTTAAATTTAAACACCTAAGAATAATTGTGTGTTAATTACAGAGTTCAACCAATAGTATTAAGTAAAACAAAAAAATACTTAAAGGGATAAAGTATTAAGTTGTACATCAACAGTCAGGACAAGGGCTGATCAAGTCTCTGTTTCTCATAGTGTCCATTTCACTTTAACAGGTTTCCTTTTTGGTGCTCAGTTGTCACAGATCTGGGAGAACATATGATATTTGTCCCTTTGGGACTGGCTTATTTCACTCAGCATGAAGTTTTCCAGATGCCTCCATTTTGTTGCAAATGCCCGGATTTCACTGGTTTTTACTGCTGTATAGGTCTAAGAGTCAAAGGGATCACATAACCAAACTAGTGTCTGCTAATACTAACTGATAGAATTAAAAAGGGAGAGAACAATCCAACATGGGAAGCAGGATACACAGCAGACTCATAGAAGGGCAGATGTCCTAAACAGCACTCTGGCCTCAGAATCAGCCCTTAAGGCATTCGAATCTGGCTCGAGCCCATGAGAGTATTTTAGGCATGGAAAGCCAAGACACTAAGGCAAAAAAAGAAGACTAAATGAAAGATCTCTGTGAGTGAGATCCTAGTGGAAACAACGGGGCCATCAAAGAAGGAGGTACCTTTCTCTGAAGGGAGGAGATAACTTCCACTTTGACTAGGGCTTTGTCTAAATATGATCAGAGTCCGTTAACTCAAGAGGCTTCCATAGCCTTGGCAACTAATGACAAGAGCCCAGGGAGATTACTGATGCCATAAACAAGAGTGTCAATTTGTTAAGTCAACAACAGGAGTCACTGTGCACTTATTCCTCATGTAGGATCTCTGTCCTTAATGTGTTGTTCAATGTGAATTAATGCTATAACTAGTATTCAAACAGTATTTTACACTTTATGTTTCTGTGTGGGTGCAAACTGTTGAAATCTTTACTTAATATATACTAAATTGATCTCCTGTATATAAAGAGAATTGAAAATGAATCATCATGTGAATAGAATGGGAGAAGGAGCAGGAGATGGAATGGGTGCATGTGGGAGGGAAGTTATGGGGGGGTGGGGAGCCATTGTAATTCATAAGCTGTACTTTGGAGATTTATATTTATTAAATAAAAGTTGGAAAAAAAAGGAAATCTTAAGAATGGGATGGGAGAGGGAGTAGGAGGTGGGACTGGAGTAGGGGTGGGAATAGGGAAAAACACTATATTCCTTTAGTTGTACCTATGACATTTGCATTCATTAAGAAAAACTTTAAAAGATGCTGTCTAGGTTGCTTACATTGCACAGATTCAGATTCTAGCACCCGTCTGGATTCCAGGTCCCTGCTAGTGCACACTGTGGGAAGCAGCAGCTGATGGGTGAGGGAGTGAGGTCCCTGTTAACCCATCGAGTACCTGGACTGAATTTTGTGCTCCTAGCAGCAGCCTGACCCATCCATGGTTGTTACAGGTTTTTGGGAGTGAACCAACAAATGGAAAATCTCTCTCTTCCCTTCCTCCTCTGCTTTAAAAAGAAAAACTTGTAAAACTGACATGGAACTTGGGAAACACAAATAACTGCTTAATGAGTGGAACAACTGTACCTGAGCACAGCCAACCCTCTGACAGATCTGGAAAGCTGCTGAGCTCGGTAGACTGTCTCAAAAAGCTGAAAGCTTTGTTCCCGCATTAGCAGGGGTGAAATGCAAAAGTTACAGCCATGGTACTTAAGTGCCAAGTTCGGTGCCTTCAGGGTTTCAGGGGTCCACTGGGGGTCTTGGGGCATAGCCTCTGCAGATAAGAAAGGACTACTGTTCCCTGAGCTCCTGTTGCAGGTTCCATTTTCCCACGCCAGCCAGTAAGTAGGCACAGTCAGGGGCGTGCTGCAGCTATGGCGCTTGTAGGTCAGGACTAGGGCAGAGAGCAGGGAACAGGAGCAGGAGTGGAAGTGGAAGGGTAAACAGAAACCATCCCATGCACTTTAGGGATGTGTCCCTGCATTGTGTGCAGTTCTCTACGCTTCGAGAGATGAAGGGCTCTTTGCTGGAGCGTCTATGTAATGTCATGCTCTGTTTGTCAACTTAATAGATCTGCAATCACCAAGGATATTGCAGAGCCACTCTGCTACCTTGGCAGAAACCACCTAGAAAAGCTAATTAATAGTGCACCCTTGTTAACACATGCAGATTTAGCATTATTAGTCTAATTAAAAGGATTTTAACAGTCTCACCCCCTCCCCTTACTGATTCCTACATATCCCGGTCAAAGTAAATTAAACCCATTAATCAAAGTGGTAAAAATGATAGAAGGTACAGGATATGGGCAGAACTGAGAAGAGACTAACAGCCCTCATTATGTTTAATTTTGTTCCCTAGCAAAGGATAATAAATTCCGATTGTAACATCACAATAAAACATTTAATTATTCAAGAGCAGGGCAGGACATGTTATAATTAGCTCCCTGTTATGTGTCTTCATTTAAGGTGGCAGTAGATGCAATTTTGTAGCTTAAGATTTTAAAGTGAGATCTCATACAGTCTGTCACCAGGGAACGGTCCTCACCAAATAGAGCATCTCTTGGGATGTGAATGGGTGGAACTTAAGCTATGGAGCCGATTCATTCACTGTCTATGCAGCAGGTCTCTGCTGAGTGCCATCTGTATGTTAAACACAGCTCTGGGCACTGCAGCTCTGACAAGTGATCAGAGTAAGTGCCTGCTCTCAGAGCTCACAGGAAGGCTGGAACAAAATCCATGCTCCTTACCTTAATCGTGAAACTCTGCACGATCTGTCCCACATCTGTGTCTCAGACTTGATTCTGGCCTGCGTTCTGACATGTTGACTGCCATCATGCTAACCTGCTTCCTACCTCATGTGCTCTGCATCTGCTTTTTTTTTTTTTTTAAGATTTTATTTATTTGAAAGTCGGAGTTACACAGAGAGGCAGAGAGAGATCTCCCATCCGCTGGTTCACTCCTCAATTGGCTGCAATGGCCAGAGCTGGAGCAATCTGAAGCTAGGAGCTTCTTCCGGGTATCCCAGGTGGGTGCAGGGACCCAAGGACTTCGGCCATCTTAGACTGCTTTCCCAGGCCACAGCAGAGAGCTGGATCAGAAGTGCATCAAGGCATGAAGCGGCACCCACATGGGTTGCCGGCACTGCAGGCAGGGGCTTTACCCACTACGCCACAGCGCCAGACCCTACATCTGCTCTTGCCTCATCCTTCTCATCAAGTTCTCAGACTGAAAGAGACCCTTCCTGACCATGACCTTTTTTTTTTTTTTTTTTTTTTTACAGGCAAAGTAGACAGAAAGGTCTTCCTTTTGCTGTTGGTTCACCCTCCAATGGCTGCCACGGCCAGCACGCTGCGGCTGGCGCACCGCGCTGATCCGATGGCAGGAGCCAGGTGCTTCTCCTGGTCTCCCATGGGGTGCAGGGCCCAAGCACGTGGGCCATCCTCCACTGCACTCCCTGGCCTCAGCAGAGAGCTGGCCTGGAAGAGGGGCAACCGGGACAGAATCTGGCGCCCCGACCGGGACTAGAACCCAGTGTGCTGATGCCACAAGATGGAGGATTAGCCTGTTGAGCCACGGCGCTGGCTCTGACCACCTTTATTTAAGGAAGTTCCCCAAACATTAATTGCTCTACTTTGTAAAATTTTCTTCATGGTACCTGTCCCTCTCCAACATTATCTTGCTTGCTTGTTTATTTATTTATTGTTTATCTCTTTGAACATCCTCAGTAGAATATAATTTTCATAGAAAAAAATGATCTCTTTTCACTGTATTCTTAGTGTGTACGTAGAACATAGTAGGTTCTCAATAAATGTTTGTGATGGTAAATGATCAGGTTTTCCAAACAACAGCAAGGACAATATTTCTCATCCCATATTTTTTTTGTAAACATAGTCACATCCCCATTAAAAGATGGAGTCTAATTCTCCACCCTTTCACCCTGGGAGAGTGGACTTGGGACTTTGAGATCAATAATATGTGGTAGAAGTAAGGCTGGGTTGTATAAGGTTGTACATCTTGCGTTTGGAGTCCAAATTAACACACGTGAGGGAGGCACTAAAACTCTCAACAGAGTGAGATACCCACTGAGTATCAATGGGTATCACTGCTTCAGACCCCTCCACCCTGCCCTATCATTTTTTGTCTTACTTGGAACCACCTGAGAGACTCTGAACTGGAATTGCCCATCTGAACCCTTCCAAAATTGCCAACCCACAGAACTGAGAGGGAGAAAACTATTTATTATAGTTTCAGTACACCCAGTTTTGAAGGGATATGTTACACAGCACTGGATAACCAAGTCAGTAGCTGACTAAATGACTAAATGAGAGGTGGTTACTTCCAATCTGATTCGTGATGGAATCTGTAATCAAGATGGCAGACTATGTTTTGGAAATCTATGTGTCTTAGTAGAAATCGAAGATTTTGGCAAACTTCTATTATCAGGTGCCCCCAGATTTGATTATACTATTGATTAGGTGATATCCCCCTCCAGGATAGATAAGAGCTGTTTTTTTTCTGTATAGAAACTGTATGATACTATCACAAGCTAACACTTTTTAAAGGTGGTTATTATTCATTAGTTATGGCATTCTTTCTTGCTAACTCTGTCCTCACAATCCGGGTAAGAGATCCATTAACAGTTGATTAGAGTTGGCATTCAGTATGTTTGCCAGTCATAAAGAGACCCCAAAGCAGCCCAAAAAAGCATTGCAGATCATTTTCATTCGTTATCTCTTCTTATCCTTTTCTCTAGAATTTCTGCAGTGATGCCAGAACTAGAGAGAGCATGGGACTTTTGAAAGTTGAAAATATTGTGCCTATATGTCAACATTTCTAGAATCCTAAGAGTATGGGAATTTCATATCTGGGAGGCAGTAATTAACAGCTACTGCCACTTCCCACTTGGTAGTAAAGCTGTGATGGACATCTTTTTTTTGTTGTTGTTTTGTTTTGTTTTAAAGATTTATTTATTTATTTGAAAGTCAGAGTTACACAGAGAGAGGAGAGGCAGAGAGAGAGCATGGTCTCCCTTCCGATGGTTCACTCCCTACACGGTCGCAATGGCTGGAGCTGCGCCAATCCGGAGCCAGGAGCTTCTTCCTGCTCTCCCACGCCCAAGCACTTGGGTCACCTTCTACTGCTTTCCCAGGCCACAGCAGACAGCTGGATTGGAAGAGGAGCAGCCAGGACTAGAACTGGCACCCATGTGGGATGCCAGCGCCTCAGGCCAGGGAGTTAACCCACTGCGCCGGTCCCTGTGATGGACATCTTTAGAGATAAGAATTTTCCCAGAAGAACTGGAATGTTAGGGTGGTATTTGTATTTGTCAGTTGGTCTGTCCTGGGCAACACTGGATCATTAGTTCCACAAGGATTTCTTCAACTCACAATCACTTTGTGTCTTTATTGTATATTTCTCTCTACCATTCGCATGTATATGTGCTGCTCATACATAGAAACAGGCATAATGCCATTATTCACTTTCTTTTTGTTTTTAAGATTTATTTTATTTTATTTATTTGAAAGACAGAGTTACAGAGAGGTAGAGACAGAGAGAGAGGTCTTCCATCCACTGGTTTACTCCCCAGGTGGCCACAACAGCCGGAGCTGTGCCGATCTGAAGGCAGGAGCCAGGAGCTTCCTCCAAGTCTCCCCATGGGTGCAGGGGCCCAAGGACTTGGGCCATCTTCTACTGCTTTCCCAGGCCACAGCAGAGAGCTGGATCGGAAGTGGAGCAGCTGGGACAAGAACCGGTGCCCATAAGGGATGCTGGCGCTGCAGGCCGGGGCTTTAACTGCTATGCCACAGCACCAGCCCTGTCATTATTCTCTTTCAATGACAGAAGAAATAGCAATTCTTTTCTCCATAGACAGTAAATTGCCTTAATCATGCAATCTTTTCTAGCTTCCTACATGGTTAGTGTTCAGTCTTATGAACTCCAGTCTCTGTTGGGATCTCTTAGAGATGTCAGTTATCTCATGCGACATTATTCTTTTTGCAATGACTTGAACTTATCCAAATACACTGTGTCTCCTTGACAGGAGAACCATTTGACTCATCTTTGTATTTTCTATAGAGCCTGACAAAATGACCCTCCTTATAAGTTTTAGGAGATCCACAGTATTCTGTGTCTACAGATTTATTCTGTTCACATCCTCTGTCTCCCTTTGTCAGAAATCAGTTTTTCACTGGAACAAGGAAATCTGTTGTGAGACATGGTTCTAAAAGATTTATTTATTTATTTGAAAGTCAGAGTTAAAATGACAGAGGAGAGGGGAGGGAGGGAGGGAGAGAGAGAGAGAGAGAGAGGTCTTCCATCTGATGGTTCACTCCCCAATTGGCCACAACGACCAGAGCTGTGCTGATCCGAAGCCAGGAGCCAAGAGCTTCTTTCGGGTCTCCCACATGGGTGCAGGGGCCCAAGGACTTGGGCCATCTTCTGCTTTCCCAGGCCATAGCAGAGAGCTGGATGGGAAGTGGAGCAGCCGGGTCTCGAACCAATGCCCATATGGGATGCTGGCATTTCAGGCCAGGACATTAACCCACTGTGCCATAGCGCCAGCCCCAAGTGACATGGTTCTAAATTCAAGGCACTACTTAAGTTTTTGGCTATGCATGGAAGGCATGTTTTCTCCTTCACAAAATATGAAGTAATTGCCACTGACTGGTAGTGCTCAGGGTCCAAGGATGTTCCACATACGAAAATATAGGGATTAGTGCTGTATAGCAAGAAATTATCCTGTTAGCATGCCTGTAATATCCCCCAGTGAGAATAACACTGGACTGTTTACCTGGTTGTGTTACAGTAACTACATTATGTTCACTTACTGGATGCCAGACAGTGCAAGAAGAGTTACCTGCTACTGAGTCTCCCAAGATTCTGTGCATCAGAATCACCTGGAGGATGGACTGAAATTCAAGTTGCTGGACTCCATCCATAGGTTTTTGATTCAGTAACTGAGTGGTGGGTGGGGAGACTAAAAATGGCATTTCCTTTTTCACAACTTTCCAAGTAAAACCAGCAGGTCTAGGGACCGCACTTGGAGAAACCCTGCCCCACTCTAATTTAACTTCATGATTATTGTCCAAGTTGTGTTCTACGTTAACTTTGTGTCCTATGAGAAAATCCTGTCAGAGAGGTTAGGTTCACTTCCAGAGTGACACAACTAGGATTTGAAGCCAGGTGCCCCGAGTATTGTTTCCTACTTGAGTGAACAGAAAAATTTAGCTCTCTGGGCAGTGTACAGATAGGTCCGACTGAGGCTACGCGGGTCCATAATTCACAGCTGCATGATCTTAAGCAAATTACTTAACTCTTGCAGCATCAGCTTCCATGATTTGACACAGTGGTCCTTACTCACAGAGGTGTTGTGCATATGGAATGAAAAAAATGCATGACCAGCTATTAGAAAATTCTAGGAGGTATGGAAGAATCTCATAAAGAGTTCTCAAGGGGTTCGCAATCCAGTGGAAGGTAACAAACCTACAGAAACATAAATAATTCCAAACCCTGGAAGTGCAATGAGCAGGTAGAACAGAAGACAGGACGCAGGGAGAGTTAAGTCTGAGATGTGAATGACAGGAAGGAGCCACGTAAAACTGGAAAATGAGTTGGAAAAAGCAGAGAAAAGAAAGAGTGCTAAAGACTGATGGCAAGGCAGTAATTTTCTTTCTATTTTTATAGATGGGTAGCGGTCCAGTCTGGTGCAATAGGCATAGCTAAGGTAGAGCCATGTTTAGAGCTTGTAATAAAAGCTGTGCTTTGAGTGTCTGAGATAGATTATAGCAGTCCACAAGGAAACGTTTGGGAGTTATAAGTATGTTTATTAACTTGCTTATAGTGTTAGTTTCACAAATATACATTCAGGCTACAATTCATCACCTTGCCCACTTTAACTATGTGTACCAGGTCAATTTCAGTAAACTTGATTTTCAAAGATCTATAATGAACAACAACAAATGAGATATTCACCAGATGAAATGTCAGGTAGACCATTGGATATACGAGTCTGGAACTTAGGAATTTCTCATGAGATTTTTCCTGGTGACTCCGGAAACTCACAGATTAACTTTTCAATCCATTTTTCCCAGAGCTCAGCTTGACTGAAGAAACTGAGAAGCTAGAACATTTGGTTTCTGGTTCCTGTTAGATACTGGATAGCTACAGAACCCTGAATACACTGCTCAATCCCTGTCTAATCATTTTGCATTATTAAAGTAAGCAAAATCACATTTGACTCTCAGGATTATTAAATAGGGGTTATTGGAGCAGTTTTAGGAAAGCTAGAAATACTCCACAAATCTCACTTGCCCTGAGTAGTATTCACTAGAATATTTCAAAGAAGTGGTTGTTTGGAAAAAGTCTTTTGCCAAAACTGTGAATGAGAAGAAGAAACACAAACAAGACCAACAGTGTGGCAAGAACAGAGAACAGGGACCAGTGTCTTGGAACAGCAGGTTAAGTCCAAATCTGTGACACTGGCATCCCATATTATAGCCCCAGTTCAAGTTCCAACTGCTGCACTTCCAATCCAGCTCCCTGCTAATGAGCCTGGGAAAGCAGTGGAAGATGGTCTGAGAACTTAAGGCCCTGCCATCCATTTGGGAGACCAGGATGGAGTTCAGGCTACTGGTTTCAGTGTGGCCCAGACCAAGCTATTGTAGCCATTTGGGGAACAAACCAAGGGATGGAATATTCTCCCTCTCCCTCTCTGTTTATCTCTATAACTCTGCCTTTCAAATAAATAAATAAATCTTTACAAAAAATAAAGAATTAAAAAATGTCATTAAATTACTGTGATGAGAACACTGGGCTGAGAATGGGTACTGTGTACTCTAAATGTTCCTCAGTTTGACTTGCCCCTTTATAAAGCCTTCTCTTTAAGACTTATTGTCTTGTTGAGTTGTGCTTAAAAATAATAAAATAGGACTGTTCTTGGAAGTCACACATGAGCCACCCGTCATTTACAGACTCGTTAATCAGTACCTTAGATTCTCAGCTCCAAATTTATGCTGAGATCATGACTTGAGCCACTATATGCACTATTGAGTAACCCATCCCAGACTTTCCCTAACAAGTAATCTTAACCAATACCATCAAACAAAAATTAACATTTCAAGTAAGAATTATATTACATAAAAAGAATCCAGTATGAACAAAGAACTGAATTTATCTCACTCATTATTAAATAGTACTATATGTTTTTAAAGACATTGTCATTTTTATATTTCACTTACACACCCATGGCCCTGCAACTCTCCTACTTCCTTGTTTAAGTGAAGAAGAATCGATTCTAAGGCTGCAACCTCAACTCTGTTGACTTATTAAGAGATGGTCACTGGGTAAAAGTATTACCTGTATTGAAAGAGATTTCAAGAAATTCCTAGATTATTTTACATGCAATTCTTGACTTAAATGCAACTGTTAGCAACTGAGGACCTACAAGGCTGGTACTGCCATAAAAGGTTAATCCACTTGGTTTGTACCTGTACTTAGAAAACTTGGAATATGGTAAGTGCTCAAGAAATGATAGTGGGGACGGCGCCATGGATCACTAGGTTAATCCTCCACCTGTGACACCTGCATCCCATATGGGTGCCGGTTCTAGTCCCGGTTGCTCCTCTTCCAGTCCAGCTCTCTGCTGTGGCCCGGGAGTGCAGTGGAGGATGGCCCATGTACCTGGGCTCCTGCACCCGCATGGGAGACCAGGAGGATGCACCTGGCTCCTGGCTTTGGATCGGCACAGCACTGGCTATAGTGGCCACTTGTGGGGTGAACCAACAGAAAAGGAAGACCTTTATCTCTCTCTCTCTCTCACTAACTTTGTCAAAAAAAAGAAAAGAAATGATAGCTATGACATTTAGTAGTAGCAGCCAGAGCAGTCATGGAATTAATGTAGCAATCATAGTAGCAGACTACACAGGCGAAGAAAGATCTCTTTGAACAAATATTAGGGTTACTCTGAGGCAAAACAGAGCTCATTTTAGTGGTTTAAGATTTCTTGGCACCCTAATTAAAGAATTGTCCTGAATAATTAAGCCACTTTACGCTTTGTTGTTCATTCCTTTAGGAAATTATTTCTATGCAGATAAGTGGTCATTTATAAAGACAGTGTTCTTTGTTCTGGCTGTAATCTCATTGTACTGACATCCTTATTTGTGATTTTTTTCAAGTAGAGCCATTCATTTATCTTATGGGTTCTTTAATTAATTTTTCTAGCATGCTTTAAGCTAAAGAAACAGTAGAAATACTAGATGCTAAGAAATCTGTAGCTGCTGTAAAGTGTTGGGCTGAATCTACTCAAATGAGGTTTGCTAAATTTAAACAGGTACATTGGTGGTTGCAGATACTATGTTGTAGTTTCTGTATTATGCTTTATAGGTTACAAAATGCATTCATATCCAACATCTCAATCTATTGACATTCTAATAATAACTGAAAAGTAGAAAGAGGGCAAAGATAAACTACTGTTAAGAAAAATTTGAGGGACTGCCACTGTGGTGTAGCAGGTAAATCCTCTGCCTGCAGTGCCAGCATCCCATATGGGCGCTAGCTCCAGTCCCAGCTGTTCCACTTCCAATCCATCTCTCTGCTATGGCCTGGGAAAGCAGTAGAAGATGACCCATGTCCTTGAGCCCCTGCACCTGCGTGGGAGACCCAGAAGAAGCTCCTGGCTCCTGGCTTCAGATCGGCACAGCTCTGGCCGTTGTGACCATCTGGAGAGTGAATCAGCGGATGGAAGACTTTCTCTCTCTCTCTCTCTCTCTCTCTCTCTCTCTGCTCTCTGTAACTCTGCCTTTCAAATAAATAATAAATAAAAGAAAAATTTGATGTAGTAGGTCATTTATTATCATAGTATAAGTTATTTGAGACAGTAGAATAAGTTGAAAATCTGGACCATGAAACAAATTGAATCCCAAAGTTTCTTTTCCCTTTCCCTCATCATGTCCTCTATTTTTTTTCCCATTCTTTCTTGATACAAGAACTTAGGAAGGTGCTTTTATTTTTTTCTAGAACTGACATAGACGGAAGCTGCTACTTCTGGGATTCCCTGAGATTTTTTCTTTCATCTCACAATTTGACGTAGAAGGTAAGAATGATGGTGTAAATGAGACCTTCTGTTTTGCAGGTTGGTTGGGGCAGGACTTGGGTATAAACCCTGTGAAGTCCATTATCACCATGAAAGAATAATAATCAAATATGAACTTTGGAGTTCAAAGGATAGTCTCTGAGACCCCTTGTTCTAATATTCCAGTTGGAAGTTTACATAGCCAAGAGGCCCAGAGTAATAAATTCGTTAACATTGATTTTCTAAAAGAGTAGTAAGGATGGAAACTTTAATGTAGCTACTGCATAGTTGACAAAAAAGGATTGTATGTGCCCCATACCTGGTGGGACTGTCTCCCGGAGCTTTCTACTATCCTCACTTTTTTGGTATTTATTATCTCATTTTTATTTGTAGTTTTACTACCTAAGTATGCACCCTAATCCTTAGAGTGTAGGTTTGTCTCATTTTTGAGGCTTCATATAAATGAAATTTTAAGTTTGGGTTCACCTTCCCTCATCCGAAATCTGAAAAGCTGTAAATTCGGAATGCTTTTGAGAGCAGACAGGATACCACACGTAGAAAATTCCACACCAAACCTCTTTGTGAGAAACTTTGCTTCATGCACCATTATGTAATACATTGTATAAAATTACCTTTAGGCTGCCTGTATATGGGGTATATTAAGCAAATGAATTCATGTTTAGACTTGGGTCCTATCCTCAAGATATCTCATATATATGCAAATACTCCAGAAAAAACAAAAAGCAAAAAAAAAAAGAAAAAGTTCTGAAATCTGAAACACTTTAGTCCCAAATATCTCAGATAAAGGAAACCCTGGTATGTCTTCTTTTGTGTCTGAATTTAAATGTTCATGTTGTGGTTGTATTTCATTCATTTTCATTGAATAGTGCGCCATCATGTGAATATTTAATCCTTTTACTAATTCATTCTACTGTTGAGAAGCTTTTGGGCTTTTCCATGTTTGGCTTTTAGAAACAATATTTATTTGAAGGGTCTTACATGTGGCTTCTATTATGTATGTGTAAGAGTTTCATAGGGCGTATACGTTGGAATGGAGTTTCTAAATGTGATGATTTTAATGTCTTCTTCCAAAATATTGAGATCCTAACCCACAAGGCTGTGGTATTAGGAGATGGGGCTTTTGTGGAGGTGACTGGGTCATGAAGGCAAAGCCTGTGTGAATGAGATTTGAGCCCTTATAAAATAGGACTAAGGAGCTCTGTCCCGTTCTGCCATGTGAAGACACAGCTAGAAGGAGTCATGTATGGAACAGGAAACGAGCCCTCAACAGACACCAAATCTGCCTTCATCTTGGGTTTCCTACTCTTTAGAATCTCAAGAAAAACATTTCTCTTATCCTAGGCTACTGAGCCTCTTGTGTTTTGCTATAGCAGCCCCAATGAAGTAAAACCCTAGGGTATATATTGCTTTACTTGCTAATATTCAACTACTTTTGTTTTTTTCTTATTTTTAGAATATCTTTTAAAAATACAAAATTTTGACTCATAATTATAAAATCAAAACACTGACAGTTTTATTAATATTCATAAAGCAATGAAAGAAACTTATAAGCAATTCAAAAGAAAAAGACAAAGGCATCAAGGATGATGAAAAGAATTTATGTAACTACACTGGGCAACAGTCAGCCCCATTCCACTGGATGCAATTAGCATTTCTAAGTACAAGAAATAACCAGATAGCTATTTGAATACCATCTTTTTCTTTTAAAAAATATTTATTTTTTTATTTATTTGAAAGTCAGGGTTACACAGAGACAGAAAGGCAGAGAGAGAGAGAGAAACAGAGAGAGAGAGAAAGAGAGAGACTTTCATCTGCTGGTTCACTCCCCAGATAACCACAGTGGCTGAAGCTATGCCTATCCCAAGCCAGGAGACAGGAGCCTCCTCTCGATCTCCCATGTGGGTGCAGGGGCCCAAGGACTTGGACCATCTTCTGCTTTCCCGGGCCATAGCAGAGAGCTGGATCGGAAGTGGAGCAGGCGAGACATTAACTAGCGCTCATATGGGATGTCGGCACTGCAGGCCTGTTAAGCTTTGGCCAGTTTTTCTCTTACTTAAATTGACTTTTTTGGAGCTCGGGGAACTTCAGAGTTTAATAGTGCAGAATGTCCCCATCATCTATCATTCTTGTGCCACCTTTGTAGGACTAGGCTAATCTGTATACCTGCTCAATTGTTACTTCTTTGATTTTTTTTCATCCTATTGGCCTGTTTCATTTATTACAAACTGATTTTAAAACTAAAATTTACATGAACACCATAATGGAAGGCCAGTATCAGTTTGCCATAAACAGAAGATAGAAGTTTAAACAAATGTAATACAAGCAATACTACATTGTTACATTTAACTAGGTAGACTTCCTCCCAACTTTGGGCCTGAACCCTGTTCTGAATCCATTTTCTTTTGCTTCCCAACCTCTCTCCCAATGCAAAAAGAAATGGGCAAGTATTAGAATGATCTAGAAGTACTAGCACCTGGCAGAGTTTTCCCCTGTGTTCACATAAAAAGATGAAGGAGGCCAATATGGGAACAATGCCATTGTGTGATTTAGTATCATTTCATCTCTGCACATCCAGGTCCCACTAAACTTAGATTGCAGTCTTCCAGAGGGATGCATTTGTACACTTTGGGGAACCCTGATTTCATTCAATACCCTTATTTTAGAGGTGGACAAGCTGAGGCAGCCCAGAGAAGGTGTGATGAATATTCTAATGGTGCCAAAAAGATACCTACCCTTGAATCTCCAAAATCTGTGAATAAGTTACCTTATGTGATAAAATGGAACCTACAGGTGTCACTAAGGTCAAACCTTGAGATGAAGACTTGTCCATCCTATCCACATTGTCTGGGTGGCCCCAATCTAGTCATTGGGCCCTTAAAAATAAAACATTTCCTCTGGCTGAAGTCAGAGATGCAATGGCAGAAGAGGTAGGAGAGGCCGGAATCCTGAGAGAGACTGGACCCAGTGCTGTGGCTTTGAAGGGGAAGGGAGCTTAGAAGAGCCGGTGAGTGTAAGTGACCTCTGGAATCTTAGAAGAGCACCCACTAACTGCCAGTAAGAGAGTGCGGACCCTAGTCCCACCACTACAGAGAACCAAATGCTGCCAACAGCCTGCAAACAGTGAGTGAGCTTGAAGTAGGTTCTCTCCTAGGGACCCCAGATATGGTTGACTGATACTTGGATCTGAGCATTGTGGAATCCAGAGCAGAGCAAACAGTCCTACTAGATTTACAACCTACAGAATTGTGAGATAAGTTGGCATTGTTTTAACAGTTAAGTTTGTAATTTATTATGAAAGCAATAGAAAACTAACACAATTATTTAACCTTCAAAAAAAGAAACTCCTGTCATTTGCCACAACATAGATGAATCTTGAGGACATGATGCTGAGTAATATAAGCCAGATGCAGAAGGAGAAATGCAGTGTGATTCCTTATATCTAAAAAATGTATAATCAAAATCATAGAAGCAGAGATTACGTTGATGGTTGCCAGGGCCTGGGTGGAGGAGAGGCAAAACAGAGAGGTCATGGTCAAAGGGTATGACATTCAATTTTTAGAAGAGACACAGTGTGGATTTGATTCCTGGCTCTAGCTCTGATTTCCACTTCCTGCCAGTAGAAACCCTAGGAAGCACCAGGCTTGGCCCAGGATAGCACTGAGCACTGAGACATTTGGGGAGCTTTCAAAGGCACACAGCTGTTTAGAGTCAGAGCCAAAGCTAGAACATTGGTCTTTTGTCTTCTATTCCAGGGCTCTTTATAATACGTAGCATAATTATACTGGTTTAAAAGATTCGGTTGGCATATCATGCAGCATATGGGGAAGACTGTTGGTAACCTGCACTTTGCCTCCTGTTTTGTCCATCATGGGTGTCAGTGTCCTTAGATACATGACAGCCATGCATTTTCAAAGTCACTAGATGTCCTGAAGTGTTTAAATTCTTCATCACAGAGTAGTAGCATTCAAACCATGTTTTCACTCCAGTAATTTTGCCCTGGAATATTTTGTGCAAAGTAGATAATGTCCTGTAATGTAAAGCTCAGAATGCATGAGTCAACCCGCTGAGGAGACAACTCGCTCAGTAGAAGGTTAAAGAAAGGAAAAAAGGAAAGAAAAACAAACCTGATACAACAAAGTTCAGGGCTCCAGTTACTTCTTGGAATCAGTTAACAGTTCCCACCACTTTTCTACAGAAGGGATCTGCTAAACCATCATCTATCGAATACGCCACCTACTGTGGAGAAAATTAAATGTCTCCTGTCAAACACCTCCTGGGTTGACTCTGATTTGACTAATAAATACAGCCCTCCTCTCTCTGAATAATGGTTTTGCAGGCAGGAAGCTTTTGGCAAGAATGGAAACCAGGTGGAGAAGAATGGTCCTTTTCCCCCTGATTCCATGCAGATAACGCCACTGATGTCCAGTGCTGCTGAAGTTGTGGCAAAGGGAAAGTGGCTTTTGTGTTTCTGCTGTTTCTTCAATCAAGAGGCGCGAGGCTGAATGACTTTCAATTCTTGGCTAAGGCCAGATAACAGAACCTGCTGCTACTGGGGGTTATCATAACTGACAGCCATTTCTTGGTGAACCACTGAAATGGGAAACTGGGCAAAAATTGCAAGAATCCTGCTGCATTTCAAATTGAAAATTTGCTGTTATTTGATAATCATGCAGCTTCAACAGTCCACTTTTCTCCCCATTTTTGGCTACCCTGTTATTGCAATATCACAAAAATCAACCCCAGAAACCAGTGTTGCGCTTGCAACTGGAATCTGAGCATTTTTGCCACGTTAGAAAACAATGTTTCAAATTTTGTATTATCCGGAGTTCTTTTTTACTGACATTATTTTATGCTATGAACTGACGGGAGGGGGCAGATAACAAATGAATCTAGGGCATCTTGTTAACTTCACCTATCAAAATAGACTTTATTATATGAAATAAGGATAAACAATGTGTGTGCTTTCAGGGCAAATGTTTCCATTAATGAACACTGAAACTTGGCCAATACATCCCCAGTCAAAGGAAATCTTACATGAACAATTTCTATCAACTCCTTTGCTGTCTGACAAGATGGTCCTGATCAATGTAAATTGGAGGCTGGCATAATTGATGCAGAGGGAAAAATTGAACTGCCTGTGTTCCCACTGCGAAATTTTCTACTGCAGCTCAACAGTGGAATGAGATTACCCTCAGACTCCTCCACATCGATATCAACCAATTACATCCATCACTGCATTAATTGAACACCTGCTGGAGAGTTAAAGTGAGAGTGAAGACTGAGTCGGAAATCTGAGTCCTGAATAACTCATTTTCCCGTCTTGGTCTTAGTTTGCCCTTCTGTAAAATGGGAGAGTTTCTTGGGCTAGAAAACAGTTTGTGAATTCTAATCTTCCATCAGCTCCTATTATCTGGAATTCTGTCCATTGATTGTAAGGAAAGAGGGACAGAAGAGAGAAGCCAGGATACAAATTCACATTCAAGAATGAATTTATTCCAAGAGGATAAGTATGCAGAGGTAGCTAACTGCTGGTGTGCACACAGAGCGAGCACATGGTAGAGAGCCAGAATTTAGTTACATGTTGGGTTTGTACAGCATAAGCTGGATAAGGACCATGATGGGGAGCAGGGCTGAGCTAGCTTTTTGCAAGCTTTTCAAACTCACTGGGCCTTCCTTTCTGTTAGTTGGGAAAAAATGCAGAAGGGCGGGATGGAGAATACAGGGTGTTGGGATTGAGCTGGTTTAGGAACATGGACTTGGGAGTCCCTTGGGTGACTGGATCTGCTTTCAGGCAGGGAGCTGCAATGGCTCTGAGGCTTATGCTTGTGCTCTGTCATGGATTGTGTGCCTTTTAATCTTTTTTATTTTTAAAAATTGATGTGTGCTTATTATTTTTAAAAGATTTATGTGTTTATTGGAAGGGAAGTGACTGAAACAAAGGGAGACAGAGAGAGGTCTTCCATCTACTGGTTTACTCCCCAAATGTCCTCAAAAGCCAAGGATGGGCCAGGCCAAAGCCAGGAGCCTGTAAGTTCATCCTGATCTCTCACATGCATGACAGGAACCATCTTATGCTCTCCCAGGCACATTAGCGTGTGGCTGGGTCAGAAGCACAGTAGCTGAGACTTAAACCAGCCACTCAAGTATGGGATCCCAAAACTGCATATAACCACTTAACACACTGTCCTACAACACTGGTCCCTAATTTTTTTTAAGATTTATTTTATTTATTTGAAAGACAGAGTTACAGAGAGAGGTAGAAACATACACAGAGAAACAGGGGTCTTCCATCTGCTGGTTCACTCCCCAAATGGCTGCGATGGCCAGAACTGAGCCAGCCAGGAGCCAGGAGCTTCCTTCCAGCCTCCCATTTGGGTGTAAGGATCTGGGCCATCTTCCTCTGCCTTCCCAGGTGAATTAGCAGGGAGCTGGATCAGAAGTGGCGCAACCAGGACTGGAACCGGCACCCGTATGAGATGCTGGGACTGCAGGCTAAGGCTTTAACCTACTGCGCCACAGTGCTGGCCTCCTATTTTAAAATACATACAAGTTACAAAAAAAAAAAGGAAAAGATAAAGTTTAGAAAATGCATAATTTATACATTTGGAAATCTAACATTCAAAGCAATGTCATCTCATTTTCTTTTGTGTTTATATGTAAATACTTATTCATCTCTATACATAAATATATGCACATATACATTTACTTATACACATATTTTTAATAGGAGGCTTTATTGCATGTAAAAAATTAATATCCATTTTATATAATAAATCAGAGACATCTCTCTAGGTTAGAAAGCATAGAGCTATATAATTTTGAACCACTATAAAGAATTCCAGTATCCTTTGTTCCGTATTGTATTTAGCCAGCTCTCCATTGGTGAACATTTCAGTTGTTTCCATTTTATTTTATTTACTTATTTATGTGCTGTTAAGTTAATGCAAGAATGAGCATTCATGTGAATATATCTTTGCTGATATGGGAGAGAAATCCACAAATAGAATTAGTAAATCAAAGCATATGCACAATTTTACGTATTATATAGTATGTCTATTGTGTGGGTTGTGGGTACAATGTCAGGGGTATGACAAAATCCATGTAGTTCTCCAAGGGCTTATTGCCATGCCTTGGGGGAAATAATCTCATTTCATGTTTGCTATTTTTTTTAAGATTCATTTATTTACTTGAAAAGCAGAGTTATAGAGAGGCAGAGGCAGAGAGAGAAGCTTCCATCTGCTAGTTCACTCCCCAAATGGTCACAATGACTGGAGCTGGGCCAATCCAAAGCCAGGAGCCAGAAGTTTCCAGGTGGGTGCAGGGGCCCAAGGACTTGGGCCATCTTCCACTGCTTTTCCAGGCCATAGCAGAGAGCAGGATTGGAAGTGGAATGGCCAGGACTAGAACCAGTGCCCATATGGGATACTGGCACTGCAGGCTTCCCCCACCACGCTGCAGTGCTGGCCCCTTAATTTCGTGTTTAAAAAGGAGATTTTTCAATAAGCATTTGCTTTGATTTTTGGCTCTAAATGTGAAGATTTTCCCAGCAAAGCCCATCCATGTAATTTTAAGAAGTGTCAGAAACACTTAAGATTTCCAACTTGGCAATATTGCTTTGCTTACCTTTTGTGTGATGCCACAAAGTATAGACAGGCAGTATCTTTTAAATCTCATTGATACTTAATGTTCAGTAGATCAAACAGATCATTTATTCAAGCAGTCCATTAAAGAGTCTTAAGTTGGTTGGACAAATTAGTTATGATAAATTAAGAACACGATTTAGTGTTTCCTTTATCTTTTTTTTAACTTGGCTTTATTTCTGCCCTTTCTGTTTTAAACGCTTTTAATTCATGATAAGCATTAGGAAGTAAATAACAGGGTAAAAAATGGAGAATGGAGGAATGAGGAGTGCTCCTGTAGGTATTATGGTTAGGAGAAGCTTCTGGGAGGGTGTGGTGTCAAAGCAGAGATGTACTTAAACGGAAGAAGCGAGCCATGTGAATATCTCGGGTAAGGGTGCTCAGGTTAGTATGAACAAATGCAAAACTTCAAGTTCAGTGCATATCTGTCATTTTATGGAGAAGCAAAAAGCCAACACGGCTGAAGTAGAGCAACCAAGGGAAGTTATAGTTGAACGTGAGATATTACAAGTGGATACATTAAAAGTGTCAGTTAAATGATTAAATAGAGGCCATTAGATTTCATAATGAGCTGGGAATGTGAGATAGTAAATTTGGAATTCATATGTTAATAGATGTACCTCACTAAAAATTGGCTGTAGGGGAGGCCAGCATTGTGGAATAGCAGATTTGCAACACTGGCATACAATATCCCAGCTGCTCCACTTCTAATCCAGCTTCCTACTAATATACCTAGGAATGCATAAGATGATGGCCCAAGTGCTTGGCCGGTGCTTCCCATATGGGAGACCTGGATGTAATTGCTGGCTCCTGACTTCAGCCTGGCCCAGATCTGGCTGTTATAGCCATTTGGGGAGTAAGCAATCGATGAAGGATCTTTCTCTCTGTCATTCTTTCCTCTTGCTCTGATGTTCTGCTTTTCAGGTAAATGATAAGCCTTTAAAAATGTTGCAGGGTACAATTTGAAAATGGGCCATCCATCCATGCATGTACATATATGTGATGTGGATAAATACGAGGAGTTTGTGTTGGTTTCCATTCAAGTCCTCCTAGGATCAGGTAGGTATCAAAGTGAGATGACACATGAGAGATTTGTTGGGAGAAACCCCAGTAAAGGATAGAGCAGGAACAGGTAAGGGGTGCTTCAGACCTCAACACGAGTCTGACACCTTTGAATGGAGAGGGAAAAGAAAGGGGTGCTGGGCAGGAAGAGCTTTTGACCATAACTCTGAGAAAGTCTCAACCAGATGGTGTGGAGTCCCCTGGTGAAGGTTGACCCCTGGAACATCAGCAAGCTCGTGTTTGACGTCATGCGGAAATGGCTCAGCTCTAGACCCCCTGCCATGCTCTGCACGTTGTCTATGAGTAGGTTTGAGGAAACATGACCTTGGCATGAATGTCACGGTGGGCCTGGGTATAGAAGCTAGAGTCTAGCGGCCGACTACATTCTTATCAGCTCTTCCCCAAGAGAAAAGAGATCTGAACAGTGCCCTCTATGTCCACCCTTGTGGTAAAATTCTTTATTACTGGGCACAAACTTTTGGCCATGGAAAACCAACAAGCAAATTGTTGCATTTACTCCCACCTAAATGGGTAATGAGTAAAGCTCTATTTTGTTTAGGGATTTTTAAAATGAATGCTCAATTGTATAATGAGAGTGAATAAGAACATAATTCCTGTGGTGTCACTTTAACCATGGATGGCTAGATGGATGTGTAGATGGATAGACAGACAAATGGAAGGAAGCTAAAGTATTAAAAAAAAAAAATCTTTTGCCTTCTAAGAGGAGCAGAAAGTATCGTGTCTGGGCCAGCCGGAGAGTAGGCAAATAAAGCATGATGTTAGGGAGGATACAAGAATTAAGAAATTCTGAAGGAGAAACTGGATGAAACAGCAACACCTATCTCCCAATCCTGTCCTTGATTCTTCTCACTCAGATCAAAGCCATTTGAGGAGCTGAAGTCATTTGTCTTTCTGTCCAGTTTTAGCTGTTGTTCCAGTAGCTTCTAAAGTAGTTGGCCTGGTCTTTCTGTGGCTTAAGTTGGGCCTGTGTGCCTAGAGCTGCTGATCTGAAAGCAGTTAGTACAAGAAGATGGGGATCAAAGGTACAAGTATCATTAAGCACCAGGATTGGTTTCAACACATAGTTGCAATCAAGTAGACCAAAGCATTTCTGTTACACAGTGTTGACATGACACTTTAAGGTCCAACTTTGTGACATTTGAGTATTTCATGATTAATTTTCTTTTCTACCAATAATTTCAGTCTAGATTTATTTTAAAAATTTTCTCAATTTTCTCCAGACCAGAAAAGAAAAAGAGAAGTATGAATAGTAAGCACTTGTATGCAAGCATCAGGTTTCCTGCATCTGAATTCTGACTTTATCACTTGATAACTGTGACTCGGGATGAGTGATTTGACCTTTCTACTCCTTGATTGTTTTGTCTATAAAATAAGCATAATATAGGATGTCCCTAACTGATTGCTGAAAGGATTCAAAATAATGCATGTAAAGCCCTTTAGTGTTGAAATTGGCCCCTCGTAAATATTTTGCAAAGTTGGTTATAAGTATTATATACCTTCAATTGAAAAATGAACATTTTAGGACTAAGTATTCGGCACCATAGTTATGATGCCATTTGAGATGTCCACATAATGTATTGAACTGCCTGTGTTCAAGTCCCAGCTCTGCTGATTCTAGCTTCCTATTAATGTGCACCCTAGGAGGCAACAGGTGTTGGCTTAAGTAGCTGGGACCCTGCCAACCATCAGCGACATAGATTGGGTTCCTAGCTCCTGACTGTAACCTGACCCAGCCCCAGCTGTTGGGGGCATTTGGGGAATGAACCAGCAGTGGGTGACAGATCTCTGCTGTCTCTATTGGTGTCTCTCTCTCTCTCTCTCTCTCTTGCATAAATAAAATAAAAGAATAAAAATACAAAATAAAAAGCTGACATTGTATCTCATAATCTGTTCGCTTTACAACTTCCTTTGATCCGTTTGCCATCTTGCCTTTCTTGAACAACATATCAATATTTAATAAAAAAGAGAAACTTGAGACAACCGACTTTGATCCTGGCACTGCTTCCTTTTCTGACTTGCAGGGAGCAGTCCTGAAAACCTCCCTAGAGGCAGCATTAGTGAGGGGGAAAACAGCAATCCCAGTGGATGGGAATTTTGTCTTCAGGGAAATCGTTTTATTGCACAGCTGGTGGAGCATAGAGGTTACATTTTAGCTCCAGTTTACCGAGCTTGATGCAAGTGCCACCCGGGCCACCCATACCTTGTACCTGAGCGTGGACAGATATTTCCTTCTACTTCTTTGAAGAATAAAATTAAACATGTATTTTCATTTTATCCTTGTATCAGTGCTCAAACTAAACCGTACCCGACAGGCTCATTAGTATAAGTGGACCTCATTAGCATGGGATTTGCATTTGTGGAAAAGAGAGACTGATTCATTTTCTGTAATCAGCCTGTAGTTAAGCATTCATTCATTGGTGCAGTTATATCCTGTTTAGTCTTAAGATTTATTCTCTACATGGCTCTGCATGGACTCACATGGACCTGACTCCCACCCATGGCCGTGAACTTGCATTTTTATATCCATGGAGTATTTTAACCATTGCACAATCACTTACGTGTTTTCTTCCTCTAAAATATTATTTTACTACTCTTTGTGAGTGAAAAGATAAACAACTGGAATGATATTAATGGCAGAGCCTACCCTGTAACCTGAGCAGATATCCTTGGTGGAATAAAGGATAGAGTTGTGAATAATTTCTTTTTTGATGAAGCAAACAAAAGATGGCCCACTCGCTCTTAAACTGGGCAATAGTACACTGAATTACTGCTTTGGGGAAAATGCCGAACCACGGGTACCTTCCCAGTTGCATTAACAGAAAGCTGGATTGGAAGTGGAGTAGCCAGGACTGAAACCTACACTCTGAAAGGGGATGACAGTATCACAGGCAGTGACTTAACTCACTGTTCCCCAGTGCTGGTCCCTGTCTATTTCTTTAGGCTTTTCAACTTCTTGGCATATCATTGTTCATGATAACCCCCAGTGGTCCTTTGCATTTCTATGGTATCAGTTGTAGTTTATCATTTTTTATCTTTGTTTTATTTATATTAGTTTTCTTTCTTTTTTATTGGTTATTCTAGTTTTAAAAATTTTTGATTTTGTTTATCTTTCAAGAAATCAATGTGTGTTTCAGAAGCATGTTGTTAAATCTCCATATAGTTGTATAATTCCTAGTTGATTCATTTTCCCCTATAGTTTATTTTGTTGTTGATTTCTGGTTGCATTGCATTGTGATCAGAAAAGATACTTGATATGACACCACTTTGTTTCAATTTGTTGAGACTTGATATGACATGAGATACGTGATATGATACCACTTTGTTTCAATTTGTTTTTTGGTCTAACATATAGTTTATAGTGTCCCATGTGTTGGTCTAACATATAGTTTATAGTGTCCCATGTGTTGATGAAAAGCACATGTATTCTGTAGCTGTTGGATGAACTGTTCTACAAATGTCCATTAAGTTTATAGTGTAGATTAACTCTGATGTCTCTTTGTTGATTTTTGAGTCTGGTTATTTGTGCGTTAACAAAAGTGGGGCATTAAAATTCCCCACTATTGTATCACATCCTATCTCTGTTTTTAGATCTAATAATGTTTGCTTTATAAAATTGTGTGATCCAGCATTGGGTGCATATGCATTTAGAATCGTTATACCTTCTAGTTGGATTGATTGCTTGATCATTATGTAGTGAACTTCTTTGTCTCCCTTACGCTTTTTGTCTTAATGTCATTTTATCTTGGCTGGTGCTATCACAGATTTCTATGTAATGTCTTGACACCCACCTGCCTTTACACACACGTATACATACACACACAATTTACTCTTCAAGTTGTGCTGCCTGGCATTCAGCAACGAATGAAGTGGGAAGCCCCATGGCCATCAACCCTGCAATGCTAGATCAACCTGTTGCCCACAGCATGCTCACAGTATGGTGGTGGGGTCAAGGTCCATGCTGCTGTGGTGGTCCAACAGCTTGAGACCTCTGCAACTATCTACAGCAATGTTGACCAAAATATAAGTCCAGGAAACTGGGGCCACAAGTTTCCAGTTGACACTAGCACAGGTCTTGAGCTTCCATCTGTAGACACTGGCCTGGACCCAGGGACTCTTAAGATCTTCCCAGTGTTGGTTTCAGCGTCCCAGCTCTGAATTGCAAAATGCAATTCTCTGTCCAATTTCATGCTCTGCTCCCAATGGCTGGAGACTTGCTGTTGCTCTCTGCCCAATATTGGGGAGAGGTGGTGAAGGCTGTCCTTTAGCCACCCAACACTTGAGTCTCACAGCCACAGATTCCTGTGCTGTCTAGTGGATATGTATCAGGCCTGTTTAAAGCTAGGGGGTGATATATGTTACAACACAAGTTCAAGGGCTGTTGTAGTGATATAGCAGGTTAAGCCACTGCCTGAAATGCTAGAATCCTGTATGGGTACTGCTTTAAGTCCAGCTGCTCCACTTCTGATCCAGCTCCCTGCTAATGTGCCTGGGAAATCAGCAGAAGAAGGTCCAAGTGCCTGGGCCCCTTTGACCCACATGGAATACCCAGATGAAACTGTGGGCTCCTGGCTTCAGTCTGGTTCAGCCCTGGCTGTTGCTGCCATTTGAGGAGTGAACCAGTGGTTGGAAGATCTCTCCCCATGCCTCGCCCCCTCTCTCTGTAATTCGTTCAAATAAAATCAGTAAATCTTTAAAAAAAGAAAATACAAGTCCTTCCTACCAGGCACAGGTCTCCATGTGATGCTGGAACAAGCCTAGAGGCTCTGTGAGTACTGCCTGGTGATAAGTGCCTCTTGGCTCTGACACTGAGCTCACATTTCTGCTCCACTCCCCTATGGTTGAAGTCTTAGTCTTCACTGTCTGCCTGAGCTCCAGGTAAAGGTGGTAGATGCAGTCTCTTGGCCTCCCATACTGACACTAAGCTGAGTTGTACATGGGTCTCAGAGTCAGCCAGCCCTGTACAGAATGGAGTGTGCACATCAGGCCTATACAAGGCTCACGGTGAGATAGGTTGAAAAGAGTCCTCCCTACCAGGGTGCAGGTCTCTGCCCAATGCCTGGCAAGATCTAGCTGCACCTGCAGGCACTGTCCTGAGGATAGAGGGCTTTAGGCTTTACCTGCTTCCTGATCTCCTCAATAGTCCAAGCATTAATAAGCTCCATGGCAAAGTCTTTTTTTTTTTTTTTTTTTTGACAGGCAGAGTGGACAGTGAGAGAGAGACAGAGAGAAAGGTCTTCCTTTTGCCGTTGGTTCACCCTCCAATGGCTGCCGCGGTCAGCGCGCTGCGGCCGGCGCACTGCGCTCATCCGATGGTAAGAGCCAGGTGCTAGGTGCTTTTTCCTGGTCTCCCATGGGGTGCAGGGCCCAAGCACTTGGGCCATCCTCCATTGCACTCCAGGGCCACAGCAGAGGGCTGGCCTGGAAGAGGGGCAACCGGGACAGAATCCGGCGCCCCAACCGGGACTAGAACCCGGTGTGCCGGCGCCGCAAGGCGGAGGATTAGCCTGTTGAGCCATGGCGCCGGCCAATGGCAAAGTCTTAAGCTCCCTTTCTGGCTCCACTCCCCAGTACCTGGGGTCTTGGACTACTTTGTTCTGCAGGTTGGGAGAGGGGTGGTAAAGTGGGTCCCCTGGCTACCTGGTTAAGGAGGCTCTTGAGGCTCACTCTGCAAGTACTAGCCTTGGCCAAGGGGCTGTGGGGTCCCTTCGGTCACTGTGTTTCACAACAGGGAGCCTGAGATTGGGATTTAATTCTCCTTTCCTCCTCCAAGCAGGAGGGAGATGTTTGTCTCTCAAGTTACCTGGAGCTGGGATACAGTGACACATGGAATTCTTTCCTTCCTGCCTTTTATAATGCATTTTTTTCTTACTGAAATACCAAAAGCAGGCACTGTGGTCTCTTTACCTGGCTCATGGTTCATGTTGGTGTTTCTGTGAGCAGATGATGGCTGAAGTGCCTTACTTCAGTACCATCTTGGTTTGCCTTCCTCACCAGTAGAAAATTTCTACTTAAAATAATAAAGCCAACACTTCCTGTTAAAGTCCCGAGATTTCTGTGCATTCGGAAAAGTAGTGTGTCGACATCTAGGAGCTCTGTGAGAAGCATGAGGGTTTGTGATGGAGAAAGGTGGCATGGTGTCCTGATGGAACAGGATGGAACATGGTGTCCTGATGTGTTTCTGTTTCTGAGAGCTGCTCAACCCTGAGACTGCTCACTGCTCTGGTCAGACATTCAGCTTCTCTGAGGCGCAGTTAACCATTCCCTGGAAGAAATCATCCATCAAATCAATACCCATGGCTTAGTATTCCCAGTAAGGCTACAAGAAGCATTTTAATTGATGCCTGCATGATGACCTAGATGATTGTTTTTTTTTTTTAATAATCTTAGTATTATCTCTGTCATGATTCTTATGAATTTTAAATACATTATACACTATTAAAACATAGTCTAGGTATATTATTACAAACAAGTTGCTATATCCCAGAAGTTGCTATGCTATGAGAGAATTTTTTTTTTTTTGACAGGCAGAGTTAGTGAGAGAGATAGAGAGAGAGTTATAGACAGAGAGAGACAGAGAGAAAGGTCTTCCTTTCGTTGGTTCACTCCCCTAATGGCCACTAAGGCCGGCACTGCACCAATCTGAAGCCAGGAGCCAGGTGCTTCTTCCCGGTCTCCCATGTGGGTGCAGGAGCCCAAGCACTTGGGCCATCCTCCACTGCCCTCCCGGGCCACAGCAGAGAGCTGGACTGGAAGAGGAGCAACCGGGACTGGAACCTGGGGTGCCAACGCCACAGGTGGAGGATTAGCCAAGTAAGCCATGGTGCCAGCCGAGAATGTGGTTTTGGGCCCTTGATACATGGTATGTTTTGAGTTTAGGCACTTTAAAATTTTTTTTCTGAAGATTCCAACAAAGTGGATTTTATTTGGCCAAAAGAACCAGGAATTGTACAGAAGGCAAGGAAGTTGATTTTAACTGGATTTCAACAGGCTTCCTCAAATAGTTAAGAAATCCTTGTTTAAACAGTCCCGAAATCTCAGTGGAACACATGAAAGGATCTGCTTGGAGCTTTGATGAAAATGTTTACCGACCTAGAAGAAATTCAAGAGCTATTCAGTGCTTCTTCAGCTGTGATGAGTGGAATTATGATTCTCTTATGCAGCCACAGTCTAAATTTCTTTTGTATGAATGTATAAATAGCAATGAATCTTAATCTACAAATTTTATGCAATTTAATGTACAAATTGCCAGTGCAAGACTGTGATGTAATGCAATGAGAAGAGCACCTCGCTTCTATGATGTTTCTTCCAGAAACCCATACTCTCTTTTTAATCCTAAGAAAACCATCAGTCATAGTAGGGATTTTCTATAAATTCCTGGGCAGGACTCATCAAGACTGTCAGGGTCAGGCAAAACAAAGAGACAGAGAAACTGCCTCAGAGCAGAGGAGACTAGGGAAAGGCAGCAAATAAATGCAGTGTGCACATGGGGTTGGATCTGAAACAGAAAGAAGACATCAGTGGAGAAACGAGAGAAATGTGCGCAGAATCTAGAGTTTAGTTAACTGTCATGTACCAATGTCAGTTTTGTAGTTCTGACAAATGTTCATGGTATGGTAAAACGATGGCCATAGGAAAGTATGGGATACAGGTGAACTCTCTATACTAATTTGTTTATAAATTTAAAATCACTCCAAAGTTAAATTTTTTTAATTAAATCCAATCATGATCCCTCATTGTTGGGCATTGGTTGGAAATTCAAACCCAATCATCCCTGGAGCTCCCTGTGCCTTTATCTTGTGTCAAGGGACCTGATTTCCTGTCTACAAAGTTGTTACTAATGCGCTGATTATCCACACCCACAGGTTGCCTACAAACAATTGCTGGAATGAGTGTTTGGTCTAGCAGTTATGATGCCAAGTGGGGTGCCTAGGTTTGAGTCCCAGCTCTTCTCAAGACTGCTGCTTCCTACAAATGTATACTCTGGGAGACAGCAGTGATGACCCAAGTGGATGGGTTCTGGCCACCCATGTAGGAGACCTGGGTTCGGTTCACAGGTTCTGATTTCAGAGTGGTCCAGCCCTGACTGTTTGGGGCATTTAGGGAGTAAACCAGCAAATGTGAGTATGGTATGTGTGTGTGTGTGTGTGTGTGTGTTTCCCTCTCAAATAAATTAAGTCAAAAAGAAAACCAACAATTACCATACTTGAGAGGCCTAAACACAGCTACAGTTTCAGTTTTCTTAAGTACATGAAAATCACGTCATTAAGACTTTGGGTTTACCTATAAGAAATCACTGGCCAGGGCATAGTCTCCAGTGCTCATGGAGACGTCTGACTCTCATCTGCTTCCCAGTCTAGGGGTACAAAGGAAAAAAAAAGAAACAAACAAAAAAACCTTTTCTTTTTGTGCCATCCTCAGATACAGCAACCATTCCCACTCCTTCCTTGGAAATACGTGACCTCATCTTTCCTGAGAACTTAAGCTTTCACAAAGGACTGAGAGTTGCCTGTTTTCCTGCCTTTTCTTAGGGGTCCCTACAGAATTCCCCAAAACAAGGAATATCCTGGGAATGGGTAAAATTAACACAAATCAATATATAAATAATTCTGTCCCTCGTGTAATTGCAAGCTGCTTTATTATGGCAACCTCGGTAACTTATCTGAAGGACATGTCCATTGTTGAGATTTTCTACCGCGCTGCTGTCCACTCTCATCTCGAAGCAGGAGACTTGTGGATCGTTCGCTCGCCTCGGGGTGTGCACTTCCCCCAATCTGGCATCACTGTCATCTTTCTGTTCTAAGCAGAGCTCCAAGCCTCCCTGCTGCTCTCACCTTGCTCCTCTCTGAGGCAAGAGATTTAATGAGATCACTCAGGGCCTGGGAAACCTTCATGCCAGGTAGGGAGCAGACCCAGAAGGACTGGGAAACAGAGCAGGAGAATTTTAATGCTGCAGGTGAGGCTAAAGTAGAGATAGGTCCAGAGCAGAAAATGGAGGAGAGGGAGGCTATTAGGGATTGAACAGGACTTGGTTCCCCAAACTCAAAGAAACATTTAAACCCCAAAGTGTTATGGTAATGGTTGGTGGATTCAGGGTAGAAACTTAATCTAATTATGGCATCTGAGAAGCGGGCCTGGTGAGAGATCTTTGGAGGCTTGTAGTTCCCGTGAGATTGTTGGTTCTGTAAGCCAGGTGTCCTTCTTCTGTCTCTCTCTGCTTCCTGGCTCACCATATCAACCTTCCTGTGCATCTGTTCTGCCATAGGCAGTCTCCACCAGATGTCAGATTAAAGGAACCACCTGGGTTTTGAACAGGGAATCTCCAAACTCTAAGCTGAAATAAACGTTTTCCTTCCCAAGGAGTTCTTCTTGGGTATTTTAGCTCAAACATTGAAAAACTGACAAATACAAGGATTCTGAAAAGGAAGAGAAACCCAGTTTGGTCTTGGGAAGACAACAATGGAACATCCTCCCAAGGCTCTGCAAGATCTGCAGCAGACATGTGAGCTAGATTCTTGGGTAAATTTGCAGAAATGAACTCCAAGTTCTTCTAACGCCTACCCCCAAGTTCTTTAAGTTTGTCAAAAATCAACATCCATGGGGCTGGCATTGCTTAACAGGTAAAGCTGCCACCCCATAGGGGTGCCTGTCCTGGCTGCTCCACTTCCGATCCAGCTCCCTACCAGTGGCCTGGGAAAAGCAGCAGAAGATGGCCAGTGTTTCAGCCCCTGCCAGCCACCTAGGAGACCCAGGTGAATCTCCTGGCTTTTGTCTGGCCCAGTGCTGTCTGTTGCAGCCATCTGGGGTGTGAACTAGTGGATGGAAGATCTTTCTCTCCCTCCCCCTCCCCCTTCCCCTCTCCCTTTCTTTCTCCCTCTCCCTCTCTCTCTCTCTCTCTCTCTCTCTCTATATATATATATATATATATATGTATTTCTCTGTCTCTCCCTCTCTCTGTATAATTCTGACTTTCAAATAAATAAGTAAACCTTTAAAAATCAATATCCATGAATTTTTTAGCTATAAAAATTGAATTGCCTATCCAATGGGAATTTTTTGCTGAGCATATATCTAGGAGACAATACAACAAATAGTTCCTTTAGAGGGTGGTTATGGTCACTTCTCAAGAGTCATATGTTGTAAATTGTGACTTTGCAACGAATTCTTATTTCCCCTAGTTGTATCGCTGACATTTTTGGAGCCTAGGGCAAGAGAATAAATGGAATCCCATATACAGTAGGTCTAAACACTTAAATGTTATAAATTCATTTAAAGAAATATTAAATAAAGCTAATTATATCCCCCTTCCTTGGCAAATATATCTTCATTATGCAAAATCAAAAATATGCATAAAAGTATTTTTCTTACTTGACTGGTAGTTTGCCAAATATGAAAGATATTTGAATGTAATTATTATTCAGTCCTAATTTAGATGTTCTATTAAGATATATTTGGATAAGCAATAAAATAAAAACATAATTCATATATTTATTGTAAAATTATTTTCCTGGCCTTCATTTCAATGAAATTACTAATAATATCACTATAATCATGATTTTTACTTATCTTGTATTCTATTAATAACAACATAGCAGATTAAGAAATTTAATAATATTCAGTGCATTTATGTTTTTAATCTATTTCATCAAAAATGCAAATTAAATTAGATAGTAAAAGTTGAAATTAAAACCATTAAGTGCTTTCTAAAAAGTTAGTATTTTAATTATCCAGAAGAATTTGCTGTAAGCCATAATGCTAATTATAGCTCAGCATTATTTTTAAAACTAAAATCTTATGTTTTCTTGAAATTATCTTGTCCACATTTATAAAAGCAATACTATTTGCAAAGCCAGACTTCAGTGTCCAGATACTAAATGTTGGTGACACAGTTCATGTAAAATATGTCCATTATTGACAGACATATTTACACATTTAGGAGCAATATGGATGACTTAGTATTGGAAGTCACAGGTAACTGCTGTGAATCCATGATAATCTGCAAAACCATAAATCGGGAAACCAAGAATTTTGGAAAATGGACATTGGACGTAAATGAAAAATAATCCTGCGTTAGTAAAACCACAACCCACACATCTTCGTGAAAGCAATCTCTTTCTGTTTGAATACAAGGGAGATTGTAAGAAGCCTTTGTCTGCATCTGAACCGAATGGAGGATTAATGTTATGAACTGTGCTACAATGACACGGAGGACTGTGTTCCAAAGTAACAAAAGACTCACATGTTCTTTAATAAGTTCTGCTTATTATTATTATTATATTATTATTATTTTGATGCATGATGCCTCTGAGACTCTCAAGGCTGGAACACTTCTTTATTTTTTAAAATATTTTCCAAGATTATATACCATTACTGCTAATTTGTGGATCAGGGAATTTTAAGTATGATGCCCATTTTTTTTTTCAAGATTTATTTATTTGTTTGAAAAGAGCAATTAGAGACAGAGAGAGACAGAGATCAGTATCTTCAGTGAGCTGGTTCACTCCCCAAATGGCCACAATGGCAGGAGCTGGGCTGATCCAAAGCTAGGAGCCAGAGCTTCTTCTGGGTTTCCCACATAGGTGCAGGGGCCCAAGCACTTGGGCCATCTTCCACTGCTTTCCAAGGCACGTTAGCATGGAGCTGGGTTGGAAGTGGAACATCTGGGACTCAGACTGGCACCCATATGGGATGCTTGCACTGCAGGCAGTGGCTTCACCTGCTATGCACAGTGCCAACCCCTGGGACACTTCTTACTGGTTTCTCTTGATGTTCTTTGTTGCCAATCATGATTAATCAAACCTGCATTGTGTATCATGCATTTTTAAAATTACCTTTTCATTTTATTTGAAAGGCAGAGAGTCAGAAGCAGACAGAAATCTATCTGCTACTTTACTCTCCAAATGCCCACAAGAGCTGGGGCCAATCCAGACCAAAGCCAGGAGCAGGCAACTTGATCTTGGTTTCCCATGTGGATGGCAGTGACACAAGTACTTGAGCCATTGTCTGTTGCTTCTCAGGGTGTGTATTATCAGGAATCTAGCACTGAAAGCAGAACCAGGACTTGAGCCTAGGCACTCCAATATGGGATGTGGCTCCTTAACTGCTGCTGCAATTGCTCACCCAAACCTAAGTCTTCCTCAAAGGCAGCTTGAGGTGAGTTGCAGCTGAAGGCTTCCTATCTTCAAGATCCTGCATCTCTATTCTATTTTCCTGAAGGTACTCAGCATCCCAGATACTTCAGTTTATGCTCCTGTATGTCATGGCTCAAGGGCCGCCAGGAGCACCAAGATGCTAAGATACAATCGCCTCCCCTTTAAGAATGGTACCCCTGACCCCTCCTCCAAAAGAACGTGATGTCAGTGAAAATTATGACCTGCTCAACGTCGGTATGCAAATCCAAATGGGCCATGTCATTTTGTGCCTTATGCTTTTTATAGAAACTCAAGCCTGTGAGTTGTGCCTGCTGTGATGAACTCAATTAAGCAAGTATCACTTACTGTGAAGACCAAGTTCTCCAGGAGGCTGAGATGATAGAGCCCTGAAGGTTGAGCTAGGCCAGAATTTTCAGTCTGCAGATCCATGACATGGATGCTAGGTAAACACAAGAAACATGAATTCCACATTCACCCCTCACACATTGGTTATACACCCTCTATACATACTCAGGGAAAGAGTTCTGGAAAGTCTTGGCTGACATGCAGAACTCAAAACTGACACCTTGAAGCACTGAGACTTAGTAGGCCTCCTTTTCCTGTGACTGAATGAGAACCCTCCAAACCAGATGAAACCCAGTGGACACTCACTCTTTAGAGTCAGTAAAGAGAGAAAGCCAAGATGCTGAAGTTTTTAAGAGGAAATGAAGATAGCTTTGAGCAAAGTGGGAAGCTCCGTCTTGCTTAGATGCATCCCAACATAATGTTTAAGCACTGTGAGGTCAAATTTTAATATTAAAATCCTCAGTTCGTGGGATTGCTATTGTTGCACAGTGGCCTAACCAGCACTTGCAATGCCAGCATCTCATATCAGAGTGTCAGTTACAGACCTGGCTTCCCTGCTAATGTGCCCAGGCTCCTGCCTCCACCTGGATAAATCCCAGCCATTTGGAGAGTGAACCAGGGGGTGAAAGATTTCTTTGTCTTTCTGTCTTTCTCTGTTACTCTGTCTTCCGATAAATAAATCTTAAAAAAAAATCCCAGTTCTATCTTTTCATAACTGTATGACCCTAAATAAAGTAATTAAATTCTCTGTACCACAACAATGGAAACAGCTAATACATAACAGGAACTACTTTTAGGGTTATCAGGATTAAATGAATCAGTGACCATAAAGATTTTGGAATAGTGCTTGTCCTTTACACAATTTCTTGAGTAGTGTTACTTACCATCATCATCATAGTTACCATTAGTCATCATAATCATCACTAGCTCTTGAAGCTGGCCTGTGATATTGCCTGGTTCTCAATTGTGCTTCCATGAGAATGGCCACCACTGGACTGACTTCCTAAGGCTTCCTGGCTACTGGTGCTTGCAGGACTAATAGGCAGTTCCTGTTTAGAAAACACACCCATTCATAGAGTCCATAGCTGATATAAAGACTCAGTTGGGGTAGAGTCTTCCACTGTTAAGTCATCTTCTTCTGAACGGAAATAAGATATAGGTAAGGTAGAAAGGGATCCTGGAAATGCAGAATTGTGTCTGTATGGAGACCTCATCTTCAGGACTCCATCCCAGGTTTTGTCCAAAGTTCTCAGCTTGTGGGTGTGCCTGAGCATTGCTGTAGCCATGACTGAACTGCCTGCTTCAGCATGGCCCACCACTCCCATGGTGGACAACACACTGGAATGCCCAATGTTGATGCTGGGACTCAGTTTCTCCATTGCAGTGGACAGAAGCCAACTGTGAGCCTCACTACTTGTGGCAACATTTAAGTACTCCTACCAGATAGAAGGATAATTGGTGCCAAGTATAAATGTGGAATAACACACAAACAAAATGAAGAACACCCAAAAAATGTGGATAAATATAAAAGATATTTTCCTCATGTTAAACTGTCTTTAAATGGTATTTGGCTATTTAAATATTAAAAAGGTTTAATTAAATATTTAATTAATTTAATTTAAATATTAAAAACATTTTAATTAAAATTAAAATATTTAAAATAGTATGGGACTCATAAAGAAATAAAATGCATAATACCAATGGTTATTGGAAGTTTAATAGAATTTTTCATTCTAATACAGAAGCCTATATATTACCATTTAAAGGTAAACTGTGATAAGAATGTGTTATGAATTGTGGAGAAACCACTAAAAAATTTAAAAGTCAGTAAGTCAATAGTACAGATAAAATGAAATAGCAATGAATAATCAATTTAAAAGAAAGCAAGAAAATCATAAAATAAGAACAAAGAGCAGATTAAATATTATTAAGACAATAGATTGCAACCTAAACATATTGATAATCACGTTAGATGTAAATGATCTAAATAGTCTCATTAAAATTCAGAGATTGTTAAGCCGGATAAATTGAGACTCAACCCATAAACTCCTTACAAGAAGGACACTTTAAATATAAAAATACGGACTGCTTAAAACTAAAAGGATTACAAAAGATGTAACATGCTGACCAAGAAGTAGTAGTACAGAGCATAGTCTGAGATTCAAAGATTAATTTTATTTGTGTTGTCTACTCAGTGGTAAATATTACTTGTCTGTACTGAATTTTCTACCATCTGTCTAAGGATAAGATACCTATCTCATAGTGTTGTGGTAAAATTTAAATGGGTTAATGTAATGTTTGTGACCTAGTTCCTGGTGTATATCAAAGTTCAATAAATATTTGTGTTGTTGAATTGTTGATCATAGAAACTCTAGATGGGACCCTCTGAAATCACTTGCCAAATGATTGTGGGGTCCAGAAAGTTTTTATTTCAGTCTGGGTAAGGGGAACCAGCCCAGGTGTAGAGGACATTAGTATATTGTTGACTGATAAGCAAAATTCCATCTACATTATAGTTTGCTTAGGTAGTCAGGAATGCTAAGCTATGGAGTTCTTGGAAAAGACCTATTGGCCTTAACTGTAAGTGTCACTTCCTAGCTGACTGGAGGCTGGCTTCACTCAATGCCCCAAGGAGAAGGGATGTGCCCCTGTTGACAGAGAGACAGCCTCAAGAGTGAGTGAAGAGAGGCAGAAAGACACCTGGAAGCAGCAGGGTGCATTCTCTGTCAGTGGGTGCATGAGAAAGGAGCAACCATTCCCCCCCACCCTGTTTCCGTTGTGACATTACGTAAAGCTAATGTAACACAGATGCTCAGGATAAATAATTCAGAAGAAAACAAGATACATAAAACCCGAGTGCCCTGAACAGCAGCCAAGATAGCTGTGGAGGCAGCTCTTGTGCATCCTTGTTCTGACAAAGTCTGCATTTGAACTTTATATCCAGATGTGAGTCCTTAATAAGAAAGGGAAGACATAATAACTCCATGTGGCTGGGAGCTGTGTGGTGGGTTTGGTTCAAACTGCTTCCTTGTGCACCTGTTTCCAAATACTGTGCCTTTTTCGTTTTTCCTGTGCAATAAACTGCCCTCTCTCTGGGTTTCCTCTCAACAACTGTTACTCAGCAAGTCCTAAATGATTAGATGTCGTTGTGTCTCCAAGTGTCACATCCTTGTTCTCTTGAATAATAATGCCTGATAATTAATGATACTATTATAATAATAGTACTGTAATATTTATGAAGCACTCACTACATGGCACTGAACTAAGTCCCCGGGCTGTTTTACCATGTCTCATTCATCAAAGGACCCTTGGAAAAATGCTCTACAGGTTTTTCCCATTTTGAAACAGAAGAAAACTAAATTCAGGAAGTTAAGTGGCTTGCCCAAGACATCATGTACAATAAGTACTGAATAGGAATTAAAAATTTCAGGTACATGACCTAGTGATTAAGATACCTGTTTTGACACCAGTGTCCCCCATTAGAGTGCCTAGATTGGATTCTTGGATCTGGCTTCTTTTTATTTTTTTGTTTTTTTAAAGATCATTTATTTATATGAAAGGCAAACATACAGAGATCTTCCATCTGCTTGTTTATTCCTCAAATGCCCACATTGGCAGAGACTGAGCCAGGCTAAAACCAGGATCCTAGAACTCCAGCGAGGTCTCCCACATGGGTGGCAGGGGTCCAAGTACATGATCCAGCTTCTGCTGGTTTCCCAGGTGCTGTAGCTGGGAGCTGGATCAGAAGTGCAGCAGCCACAACTTGAAGTGGTGCCCAATTGTCACAAGTAGCAGTTTAACCCTCCATGCCACAATGCCAGCCCCAAGGCTCCAGCTTCCTGCTAATGCTGACCCTGGAAGACAGTGGTAAGGCCTGAAGTAACTGGGTCCCTGACACCTGTGTAGGAGACCTGAATTGAATTCTTGGTCTAGCTCAGTTCCAGCAATTACAAGCATTTAGGGAATGCATGAGTGAATTGGGGTATATTCTCTCTCTATTTCTACCCCTTTCTCTCTCTCTGCTTCCTAAATAAGTTATTAATTAAAAACAATCATGGAGAGACTAACTCTAGAGCCTGTTCTTTTCATCTCTTTGCAATGGTTAGGAAAATCCTTTTTTTTTTTTTTTTTTTGACAGGCAAAGTGGACAGTAAGAGAGAGAGAGACAGAGAGAAAGGTCTTCCTTTTGCCGTTGGTTCATCCTCCAATGGCCGCTATGGCCGGCGCACCGCGCTGATCTGAAGCCAGGAACCAGGTGCTTCTCCTGGTCTCCCATGCGGGTACAGGGCCCAAGCACTTGGGCCATCCTCCACTGCACTCCCGGGCCACAGCAGAGAGCTGGACTGGAAGGGGAACACCAGGACAGAATCTGGCGCCCCAACTGGGACTAGAACCCGGTGTGCCAGTGCCGCAGGCGGAGGATTAACCTATTGAGCTATGGTGGCGCCAGCCCAGAAAATCATTTTATTATAAGATGATCATGCAGCATTTAACTGCTTGTTTGATGTAAGTTAGCAAACTCAAGAATTACAGTTAACAGCGTGGCTTCAATGCCAAAACTACTTGGTTTTTGTTGCTGTTGTTGTTGTTCCACTTTCCTCAGTTCCCAAATGGCCATGGCACTTACATCTTTGAGCCTCATTCATCAGCCATTAGAATCATAGAGGCCAAGAACATACCCACCTCACAGATCCTTACAAGGATTAGATAAATAATCCCTGTAAAAAAAAAACAAACACAAAACAATGCCTGGAATGTATGAGGGAGTCTTGGAAAATGTGTGTTATAAAAAACTTTGCATGGATTCCAACATTTTTCACCAACATAAACTTATCCTTTAATTTCATTTTCCACGAACTTTTTGCTCCTACTTAAGTACCCACAGAGAGTAGTGATTAGTGAACAGCTGACAGTTGGGTAGACTTGGATAACTAGCCTCTCGCTGATAACAGCAATAGCCAGAGCTCAGCTCCTGTCTGTCCCACTACATGTGGGAATCAACTTTGTAGTTATCTGAAGAAGGCTACACTGGGAGGTGATACGAAGAAATTAAAAGAAGAAATCTATTCTGAACAATAATCAATAATTGGATATTTTTAATTATTGGTGAGGGTTTGGGGAACAATGGTAGAGGCCATGAGCAGCTTTGCCCCTTCAAAGTGATGTAGTCTCATCTCCAAAGGACAGCAGACAAAATCGTATGGTAAAATGGGTCTGACATGTGACTTCTGTGATTCCTGGGAAATCAGAGATAAATGTCTTTTGAGGTAGTGACCTGGGAACTTGCCTATCAATAGCTTGTGAAAAGGTGAATAAGAATTAAGATACTAATTGGGGTGGATTTTTGGCCCAGTGAATAAGATACTTATAAAGACACAAGCATCCTGTATCAAAGTGCTTGGGTTTAACTCTCACCTCTACTCCTGACTTATTTCTCGCCAGTGCAGAACCTGGGAGACAGCAGTGATGGCTCAAGTCATTGACTTCCTGTTCCTAGATTGGACACTTAGATTGAGTTCCTGGCTCCCAGGTTCAGTCCTAGGCAGAGCCATTGTTGGCATTTAAGGAATGAGTGGGCATACGGGAGTTCTCTCTCTCTGTCTCCCTGTAGGTGTCTCTGTCTCTTTACCTGTCAAGTAAATAAAAAGGTGCAAAAGAAGGACTTAAGACAGCCATAAGATTTTGGGAAGGGACTTATGTGCAGGCTGGCAGTGGCCTTCCTGGGGTCTGCTGGCTTCCCTGACTGACAGCCGTGAGCTGTGTTTGTTAGCGGTACCTATGGGAGAACTGGGTCACCACAATGGCTGTGTATGAGCCATTTATGCAGTTTATGGTGGAATCAAATCCACATGTTCCCTTGTATCATTCAAATGTTAAGGGAAATAGAAAAGATGATGAAATGGGCCAATTTTTATAACCAAGACCACTGATTCAGGAGGAAATGAGACCAGCTTCACATTTTCAAACAATAGCAAACACCTCTGCTACACTTGGAGACCAGCACACATGGGGGAGATGCTTTTTTATTATTAACCAGTAAATGATACCACAAACAGACCAATCTTATTTATCAAAAGTCTCAAAAACTGTAGATTTTACAAGTGGTGTCACATACAAAGAGTCATAACAGGTTTTAACATTTATGTTCTATCATTTCCTAGGACAATGCACTATATGAAGAAAGACTTATACTCTGTACACACATGCACACACCAAAGGGCTCCTTTAATTACACATCAGAGGACTATTTCAACAGCCAGGCTGTCTCCTAAAGGTGCTTTTCAATACCTCTATGATTAACTAATCATTTTTAGACAAAGTCTAAATTTAATCTGATTTCTACTCTTCTAAATTCAGTAAACTAGTAGTAAGGTGTGAGTGTTTTAGTATGTACCCCCATAGTACTTGCTGTTTTCCAATTTCATGTCTGACTATCTTTCCTTATGCTCCTATTTTGTGAATAGTTATCTTTCCCACCCCCAATCATGTTTTGAGGAGTGGCACTATATTGTACTTCTATCTTTACTGTAATAGCACTAGCTGAGTGTTATGTTTAAATCAAATCCTCTGTAGGACTTGATTGTCCATCCATGCATAGGTTTATATACAACACATACACACCCCCTCAAGAGTATCAACTGATAAAAAGAAAAGACTGGGACTGGTGTTGCGGTATAGCAAGTAGTCCTGCTGCCTGAGATGCCAACATCCCAAAGAGGTGCCGCTTTGAGTCCCGGCTACTCCACTTCCAATCCAGCTCCCTGCTAATGCACCCAGGGAAGCAGCAGAGGATCACCCAAGTGCTTGGGCCCCTGGACCCAAAAGGGAAACCAGGAGGAAGCTCCTGGCTCCTGGCTTCAGTCTGTCCCAACTCTGGGCCATTTGGAGAGACAGAAGCAGATGGAATATTTCTCTCTCTCTCTCTCTCTCTCTCTCTTTCTCTCTTTCTCTCTTTCTCTCTTTCTCTCTCTCCTTCTCTGTAACTCTGCCTTTCAAATAAATAAAATATCTTTAAAAAAAAAAAGTCAAAGAAAAGGCAAGTGAAAATTCTGAGTGTCTTTATATGGCTACCCATTTCGTGAAAAAGTATGTGAACATTCATTTACCTTAACTGATATACAAAAAAAAAAAAAAAAGAAAGAAAGAAAAAAAAAGCTCAGGGGTAGGTGTTTAGCCAAGCCTAGTAGTAAAGACACACACATCCCACATTGGAGTATCTGGATTCAGTACCTGGCTCAGCATCCTGCTAATGCCAACCCTGGAAAGCAGTAATGATGGCTCAAATAGTTGGGTCCCTGCCACCTTGTGGGAGATCTCAATTGTGTTCCCAAATCCTGGCTTCCTGTGTGGCCCCACCCAAACTTTGATGGACATTTGGGGAGGCAGGACTTAGTTTTTTAAAAAGGAAATCCATTATATAAATTCTCTGAGACACTAAAACAAAAACAAGAATGAACAGCTTCTTGCTAGGCACTGTGATAAGGACTTTTTTACTTTATTTAATTTCTTCTTTAAAACAACCCTAGGAAACGTGTACTGTAATCATCTCCATTTTACAGATGAAGAAACTGAGGTTGGAGGGGCCAAGTAACTCTCGTTAAGTCACTCAGCTATTAAAAAGGGACAGAAATGATGCAAATTGTAATCTGTTCCTCTGCAAAGTCTGTCAGTCGTTTCATTAACCTGTGTTTCTTAGGGGTGATTTAAATCATTGATCCACCAAGGAATGAGGCCCGCAGTTCAGAACAAATTCTTGCCAAGGCAAGAACACATAACTCCTGTTCTCAGTCCAGTATGTTCTTTGCAGTTGTTGAAATTGCTTTTTCTTTTTTCCTAAAATTCACACATCTTTTGTCATAGCGGCAAGGGCTTCAGAAATCATTTCTGTTTCTTCCCCTCTCCAAGAAAATGAGCAGCGTGCGATGGGCACCAGGACACAGCACTGACTTTGATGAAAAGTCGGCTTGAGATGAGGCCTCGGAGAGAAAGCAGTATCTCAGGGAGGGTTTTGAAGGCACAGGAAACCCCCGGAGGGCGCAGGCTGCAGGAGTATGGGTTGCTAGTGCTGTCCTCACACTCCCAGGGACCCTGCAAGATGGCTCAGGACGCCTTGGAGAGCCCGGGCCTGCTCGTGCATGTGCTGTTTCCCAAGTAGTACACCAGATGCCTTTAATTTTGCAGTCGACATCTGGTGTTGTCAGGGTACTTAACAGTTTCTGATTGGTAATGTGAACAGAATACGCTGATCACTTTTCACCACGCTTTTTATAGAAGAAAGAGGAGGAGGAGAAAAAGAGAAAATAGATATCTGTCATATTATTTAAATTTGTTTATCCGTTATCTCCTGTCTCCCCATTAAATGCATCACAATACAGCTAAATTGTTTGTGCAACTGTCTGCTTAACTCTTGTTCGTTTGTTTTTCCATGGTGCAAATTCCATGAGGACAGCGACTACTTCTGTTTGTTCATGGATGCATTTTCATTACTTGATTTGGTTTTTATTGAAGTTTACTTATTTATTTGCAAAGGCAGAGTGACAGAGAAAGGGACTGAAAGAGAGAGAGAGAGCTTTGATTTGCTGATCTGCTTCCTCTCAAAGCCCACAATAGCCAGGGCTATAAGGAACTCCATCCAGATCTCCTGCACAGGGGACAGCAACTTAAGTACTTGGGCCATCATCTGCTGACTCATGAGTGCATTTGCAGGAAACTGGATTGGAAGCATGGATTAGCTTGGACTAGGACCAGGCACGCTGACTTGGGATGCACGCTTCTGGAGAGGCAACTTAAGCCCTGAGCCACTAAACACCTACTTCGTGAATCAGTCTGAGCAATAAACAGTTTGCCTTAAAAGGACAAGGCTGGAGGATGACCAAGAAAACAACACAACATTGTGAATACATTTTCTGAAGCCACAAAATATTGCACACACAAAATGTTAGCACCTCCTGGTGGAAAATTTGAAGAGTGAGTTCTCTCCGTAATAGGGAGGAAAGAGAATGAAGCATAAGCATAATAAAATACCAGACTGCAGAAAAGCTAATACCAAATGTAGAAGGATAATAAATTAGGAACAACTGATTTTCATGTCTCATAGCACGGAGCGGGACCCTGCAACTTTGGTGTAACTTAGGTTCTTACACCAAAGCCTGTTTCATCATCATATTGGAATGGATGCATGTCGTGGGTGGCCTGTAGAACTCAGATCTGCTGAGAAATGGACAGATGTATGTACTTAATCCACCTAGCAGCCAGCACACAGAAATGCTGACTGTCCCAGACCATTTCAGGCAAGCTACAGGGAATGTTATCTTTGTTCAAATTTTCGTGGAAGCTCTCAGTCACTAAAGTCACTTGAATTCTCATCAATTTAAGAAACAGAAATTCTACAGTCATATGCAAAAGTTCTAGAATGAGGTCCTGATTGTTTCCTCACTGGCAGGATGGGTTTTGTTTTGCTAGGAATGGAAATAATGATGGATGGCTCACTTTCTTTCTTAGTACCTTCTTTAAGTGTGCGGTTAGGAGAAAAAGATCTCTCTTCTGAAAAACAATAGCAATAAAAAATGTTGTAAAGGAAGATACAATAGTCACCTCTCTTTCTAAAAGGTTTTATGAGTTTCCTTTCCTGGATAAAGCTATAGGTTTTTATTCCCATGTAATAAGAGGGCATTTGATGGTTGTGTGTGTGTGTGTGTGTGTGTATGTGTGTGTGTGTGTGATCTTTTTATTCAAGGCATTGTCTTCTAACAGTAAGTTGAGAAAATCATGTCTTCAAAGCCTGGAATTCCCTCCCCCACCCCTATAATTTGTCCTCATTTTAGTAGAAAATTTGAAAGAAAGAATTATGTTCCTGACCTTTTATTCTGGTTAATGGGATTTTGTTGTTTTAGTCTAAATGATGTTGGCAAAAGAATTCTACATTTGGATTCCAGGGTGCACACACATAGAGTATGACACAGATGTGACATTTAATGTCCTGTGCTTTGTGTGTTAATAGAGAGAGCAGTTAGAAAGATGTCCCGAGGGCCAAATGAGACTTCTGTTTTTCTTCAAATGCTCCTTGCTTTTCTGCTCTCCTCTCGGAGGGGATGCTAATGCCCAAACAGCTGCACGCACACATCCTTTGCAGCCCAGCTGCAGCTGCAAGAAGGAGTTTAAATAATATTTTCTACAGAATCCTCATACTTCCCATTAGTCTTTCACATCATTTCAACAAAAATTTAACCATGAACTTTTTTTCCCCTGTATGTTGCCATAACAACTAGAATCAGATTATGCTCACAAGTAATTCAGCAGAATGGCATGAAACACCTTACCAGTGAGAAATCACTTATAACCTCATCCTTCCATCCAAAATATTTTAGTCACTCACTTCTTCCCTTTTCCATCCTTAGCTGAGTATGTTTCTTAAGTGTTTTGTTTTAAATTTTTTTTTGGTGGTCATAGAAGTATTTGAGGAGATAACCAGACAGATAACTAGTACCTCTGTAATGAACTAGGGAGCTAGTCAAGAGGGAGTTGATTGGAGAGAAGATGGGCAGGGATGGGAGGGAAATTAATAAATTGGATAGAGATCAAGTTCGTGACTCTGATTTTCTTAGAATCATACTGTCATTAACAGAACTGACTCCCGTGTTAAGTAAATAAATTTATCCTTTTCAGATTTTGTGCATTTGGGTTCTACCTTGAAGCTGTATGTTGTAAAGGGAAGAGAAGTGGATTGATTGAAAATAAAATATCCCTGTATTAAAGTTCTTCTTTCTAAGAAGGCTTCTTTTCATTCATCTGAAGGGAATCTGTGTCCAGTTGTTGATTGACCACAGCAGTGACTACAGTTAGTCTGAAATCTCACTTTTACCTACTAGGAAAGAATTATCCTCAGAGAGGGCATAGCCACCAAGGCACTTGGCCTGTTTGATCTCTAACCTGTTACTACTCTATCATCAGGTTTTATCTAGCCCAGTATTATTATACATAGAAATATAGACAACCTACTCACAGTTTAAATGTCTTCACTTGAAGATTTGAAATGCTGAGACACAAAGTCACATATAAAAAGCTTCTGGGAGGGAGCCAGCCCTTGTGGCATAGCAGATAAAGCCACTGCCTGCAACATCAGCATACCATATGGGTGCCAGTTTGTGTCCTGGCTACTCCACTTCTTATCCAGCTCCTTGCTGTTGGTCTGAGAAAGCAGTGGAAGATGGTCCAAGTATTTGGGCACCTGCCACCCATATGGGAGACCCAGATGAAGCTCCTGATTCCTTGCTTTGGCTTGGCCCATGAATGGCCATTGTGGCCACCTGGGGAATGAACCAATGGATATAAGATCACTCTCACTCTCTCTGTATCTCACTCTCTATCTGTAACTCTGACTTTAAATAAATAAATAAATAATGGCTCAACAGGCTAATCCTCCACCTTGCGGCGCCGGCACACCGGGTTCTAGTCCCGGTCGGGGCGCCGGATTCTGTCCCGGTTGCCCCTCTTCCAGGCCAGCCCTCTGCTGTGGCCCAGGAGTGCAGTGGAGGATGGCCCAGGTGCTTGGACCCTGCACCCCATGGGGAGACCAGGAAAAAGCACCTGGCTCCTGGCTCCTGCCAACGGACGAGCGCAGTGCGCCGGCCGCAGCGCGCCGTCTGCGGCGGCCATTGGAGGGTGAACCAACGGCAAAAAGGAAGACCTTTCTCTCTGTCTCTCTCTCTCACTGTCCACTCTGCCTGTAAAAAAAAAATTAAATAAATAAATAAATAAATATTTTTAAAAAGGCTCCTGGGAGAGGCATTTGGCCTTGTGATTAAGACTCTGGCTAAGGTCTCCATATTCCATATCAGAGCACCTGGGTTCAAGTCTTGACCCTGGCTCCTGATTCCAGCTTCCTGCTAATACAGATGCCAGCAGAAAGTACTAACGGCTCAAGAAAGTTCCTGCCATCCATGTGAGAAATCCAGAATGAACTCCCAAGTCTTAACTTCAGCCCTACTCAGCAGTGGCCTTTGCAGGCATCTGGGAAATGAACCAAAGTTTAGGAGTTCTTTCTCTGTGTATCTGCCTCTTTCTCTAAACATTTTAGAAAAATAAGTATAAAAGGCTTCTACTCTACCTATCTTAAGAGTAAACGATGCTTCTTTTCCCTTTCCCTTTTTTCTATTCCTGCAAGCTCCTAGGTCCATGAAGTTCTTCCAAATTTACAAGCAGCAGATTGAGTTATTTCAGCAACAATAACAACCACACACACACACACACACACACACACACACAGAGTCACTGATGGCTTTATTTTTCTTTTTGGAGGACTATAGACTATCAGGGAGGAATAAAGCATCTTATTTCTCTTCTTCAGGAACTAGGGCTTTTAGAATTCACTTGTCCTCTTTCTCAGTCACTATGTCTTATATGTCTCTCTCCCTCTCCTCCTTTCCCCTCACCTTCTTTCTCATGCATGCACATGTGCAAGCACATACACATGTACACACACTACAAACTCATTTATTCAGGCATGGAGGGATTGGGTTTCATGCATGAGAAGGATTCCTTCAATCAGAGGAGATGGATACAAGCACTGGAAATTCAAAGTGTGCAAGGTAAATTGCCCTGTGCCAGAATAGGGCTTCTCCAAAAGAAAGGAAGAATGGGTCTCTACAGTGCCCACACATCTTTGACAGGAACTATCCATCCAATTCTGTACATTTGTCAACAACTACAAAATCTCCATGTCTTGTTCAGCACTAGGGGGATGGAGTTGCTCAGCTTTGAACTTTTTTGATGATTTAGAGAATGAGCATGTAAGGACCCCCCATCATGGCTGAGACCAGAGGTCCTGTTCCAAGTTGTCTAGATTGTGTCAACCATGTGGCATAAAAGAAGGAACAAAGACACTCAAGCATTACCAAGGGTTCACAGCCAGATTTAATTCATTACCATTTGTTTTTCTACCCAACTATGGAATGTAAACTTACTCCCATTACACAAAATGATTGATAGAAGCATGTAGCTGTGCACTCACCCATAACTTAGGGTTCACTAGAAGCAGGTCTTGAGACACAGATTAAAGTGTAGGTGCTTATTGGAGACGTAAATCCAGAAAATCCTAGTAAATGAATGGCAAATACTGATGGGGAGGCAGCCAAGAAAATGGACATTATCATAAAAGTTATCACTGTGAATAATGGGAGTTAATTACTGTGGAGAACTCTTGAGGGCCTCATTATTATCCTGCCTTTGGAGAAGAGAGCTTGGGCATTAGGGTAACAGTTTATAGCAATCATTGTCAGTGGCTGTTTTCAAGTAGCATCACTTCTCTAAATTTCCAGCCTACCCAGTGGGCAGAGGAGACAGGCAACCAGAGAAAGCCTCTGGGATCTGAGAGTGCACTCAGTGGCAGTGTCCAGGAGTTGTAGTGAGGCCCCAGCACAATCCACTGCAGATTATGATCCTATTCGGGCTGGTTTTAGTGACAGCAAATCCAATTACAGTTGTGCCAACAGCCTGATTTTTCTGAGAGATGGAATCTCCCCAAGCAGACGCTAAGTTCTTGTGCTTTAGAAACATAATCTCAGAGTTGGAATGGACCAGAAGTGATTCAGGTCTTTTCAACTCATTTTGTGTGTGAGGTAAGGGGAGCCTAGGAATATAAGGGATGTGTCTATGTTTCCTTTCATGATGGCCAGGCCCTTTTTACATGATTGGCACACCCTGTGTCAGTAGCCAGAGGTTCTGAGTTCCAGTCCAATAATGTGTTGACCAGATGATGTGGGCTCTTATTACCTATTATCTGTGGTATTGATCAAAAGTAGAAATCAAGCAAAACATTACACAATATACCACCAGACTTGGCATGCTAATAAGGCTGATATTTTTACTGTGTTATGAAAGTGTTCTCTCACCCCTCTACCTCTTTCTCAATATTCCTTCCAGTGCACAGTGAAGTGTTAGAAGGCATTCCCTTCCCCATCCTGTGTCTCCTCATTGGGGTCTCCTTTGCTTGGAATGGAGTTCCCCATTATATCCTCATTTGGTCTTTCTCTACCAGATAGACTTAACATTTACTCTGACAAATCCAATAAAACTTCACTTTCTCAATGGAACACTCACTCCCACCACATTCCCAACTTTGTGTCTTGGTTTCTTCTCTATGACACCACACCCTTGTGATATCTCATAGCATTTACACCAGTTCCCATGGTTGTTTAGCTGTTGTTTCCTTTCCTGTCTAGATCCCATCATTATAGTTGTTTTGAGAGCAGCATATCTCTATCTTTTAGGATAGACCAGGTTTTGAGGCAGTAATAAATAACCTTGAACAAGAATGAATTTAAAAATAAACAATCAGGGCTGGATTGTGGTTAAGCTGGTTAAGCCTCTGCCTGTGACACCAACATCCCGTATGAACATCAGTTCAAGTTCCAGCAGCTCCACTTCTGATCCAGCTCCCTGCTAATCTGTCTGAGAAAGAAGCAGAATGTGGGCCAAGTACTTGGGCCCCTGCCACCCACATGGGAGATCTGGATGGATTTCCTCACTTTTGGCTTTGGCCTGTCACAGTCCCTACCATTGTGGGCATTTGGGGAGTGAAGTAACAATGAAAGAGATCTCTCTCTATCTCTATCTCTCCTTGCCTCTCTCCCTCTTTCTGCCTCTCCCACCTCTATCTTGCTCTGCCTTTTGAATAAAAAGAAATCTTTGGAAAATAAATAAACAACCATTGATATCTTGTGCTAGAAGTCTGCTAGGGTCTTTCCACCTTGTCATCATTTTAATTCAGGGTTCCAGACTGGCAGATCAGATGTGATCTGAAACATTGTTTTGTGGAAAAAAGGAAAGCACAGCAAAGCATACACTAGCTTTTGAAGTTTTTATATAGCAACAATACCTGTCACTGAACTTGTTTCAGAGGCTGAAGCAGTCCTTACTATATGCCAACATATTTCTGAGTTGCCTTAATGACTACCTTTGTATTCATCTGGCATACTACAGTTGCTAAATAAATGTTTGGTGAATAAATGAATGAGCAAATGAATCAGTGAGGTATATATATATATATATACACACACACATATATATATATATGGCATTTATTTGAGATGTGTTAACTAGTTTGAGGAGTGTAAGATGAAGTATATTGAGGTTACTTTCTGTTTCTCCACCATCTTCATGGTGGTCATCCCCTGTTGAGCATTGTGTATAGGATTCAGGTCAACAGCTTAGAGATCCAATGCTTTAACCATCAGAACAATCTGGTAAGATAGATATTAGTATTAGTCCCATTTTATAATTGAAGAAATGGAAGTAGAGAAAGATTAGTGTCACAGTAGCAAAGTGGTAGAATCAGAAGTCCAAGTCCGTCTAGTCCCAGAGCCCATATTTTTAACCATTTTTGTTACATTAGCCTCCCAGAATTTCCCTTCCTGATCTTTTATTAGCCAAAGTAAAGACAGTTTCATAAATGCCTGGAGAGGCCATTTATTGCTCTCAGTCCATAAGTAAATGTGAAATCAACCAGCATTAATATGGGGCAAGGAGAGGTCATTTCAGGCTGCTATTATCCAAAAGCTTTTTTAGTATTTAGTATTTTGGCACTTTGTCTACCTCTTGACATTGTGGTTATCAAGTGCAAAACCTGAGATGTTCACTGTGCGCTTATGCAAATCCTTAAAGAGGTTTAAAATTCTCCTCTAGGGCAAACATGGACTCCTGGGATCCCTGCCTGCCCATTCTTAGGCTTTGAAAATTGAGCTGATTTTCTGCCCCACTGGAGACCAGGTTTGGTTTGTAAGTGATCATAAAGTAATGACTGTCCTGCCCCCTAGTGGGAAGGATGCATAGCGCTGTCCTTGGTTCTGAAATAGCTGTCCACTCAATCGCAGGTGTTGTCTCTCCTAGGGCTTAAAGGTGTTAGCGTGTTCTGATTTATGCCAATGCTCAGAATTGCTCTTTACTTCCTTTGTCTATCATGGTAACAGTTGAGCTGATTTCATGTAATTTTAATGGTCTGTCTCTTCTTAAACTTATTATTTTTTGGAAGTTGGGAAAATATTCCTTTTTCTCTATGCCTTCTGATCCTAATGTTTATGTCATTTCAGATTTTCCTGTAAGCTATTGCAATTATCCCAGTAAAAATGTGGGACAAATATGCTAGAAACAATAGAGTAACCGCAGAGCAGTAACAAGAAACAGAAGCTTTGGAATCAGTCTGACCGTGTTTGAATATGACTTCTTACATTTAAAATCTAGGCAACTTGGGGGAATTCATTTAACTTCTCTGAGCATCAGCTTTCTCTTGTTTAAAATGGAACCTCAATAATGTCAAACTCAGAGAGTCATGGGAAACCTTAAATTAAATGCTTGTAAAATGTTCAACACAGATCTTGGCTCTGGATAAGTATGCAATAGTTATTATCTACTGTGGTCATTTTGTGGCAGCTGTTATTTTCTAGTATTGTTATAATTTTTACCAGTGATTATGATATGAAAACTCATTATGATATATCACCTGCCAAAGGTGGGCTTCTTGTAATTAATATTTTGGGGAAGAATTCATGGAAATGTTAACTATCCACTTCCTCATTCATTACCCTGTATAAAATAAGGTATGCAGGACACAGAAAACCTAGATCATATCAACTCAGCTGCTTCTTCCTGGAAATGTCAACTTATGCTCTCATTTATTATAGAAGGTTGGTAGAAATTATTCTGGTAGAGGCTTTATCTCCTGAAAAGTTGAAGGAATTCTTCACTGTTAGCCCGTGTCCCTTTGAAAGGGATTTCATTTTAAGAAAGTTTCTTCCAGGGAAACTTTTTTTGCTCCTTGTGTCCAAAAAGTAAAAAATGAAAAAGCAAGTGAATATTTTGTAACTAGTATAGTTTTCACTCTGCTTAGCTGCTAGGAAATGTATAGTCAAGCTCAGTTTACAACAATTGGGATGAGTTCATTTCAAATGCTTAGTATTACCTATGCTCACTGCCCATTGCCCCTTTAGATTATCATTATTCTAGATTTATCACTAAGTGATTTATTTTGTTGTCTTTGCTCATACAGCCTACCAAAAATTCATTTATAATTTATAAATCTTACAGATAGTCAATCTGGTATCCACTAAATTTTGTCAGCATCCATAATTGTGTTATGAGTAGGGAAGTATATATTCTTAATATATGAAGAAACCATAATTCCAATTAACCTATCCCATCCAACAGGTGTATGTGAGGAGTTGTTACTGGCAAATAAGCAGTTATTCTTTATACTGGCTGTATTAAAGAAACCAAGGCTAGAAAATTAGCTTCATGTGGATCTTTCTGTGCTGTGTCTTATATAAGTAATTACAGTGTTTAGCAGGGCTACCAGAAGAGACACAGGGAAGGTTAAAATCCTGGACACTGACTCAAACTTAGACTCTTATTAGTTGTGTGATTTGGACAAATTGTGTGATTTTTCTGGGTCTTTTTCCTCTTATGTGTGAATTAAGTGGTCATGAGGATTAAATGTAAGATCAATTAGAGATTAGTACACAGAAAGTACTTAATAAATGTTAGCTGCTACTAGTAACAAGAACACAATATTACCGACTACCTTACACTCTTGCTACTGCTATTTGACTATCTTGTTTAAAATTGGAAAACAAGCAAATGAACAAATCACTGCCCACTTTTGTTTACCTCCCTATAACAGTTATCACTGCCACAATATTGTGTGGCTTATTCATTTGTCCATTTTCTATCTATTCTACCAGAATGTAGAATGTCAACAGAGATTCTTTTTTTTTCATGTGCTCAGCACCTTGTATAATGCCTGGCATATAGTAGGTGCTTAATATATATTTGTTGATGCCTCCATTTGAGGCACCAGCATCCCGTGTGGGTACTGGTTAATTTCCTGGCTGCTCCTTTTATAATCCAGCTCTCTGCGTATGAACTAAGAGAGAGAGAGAGGTGGCCCAAGTGCTTGGGCCCTTGCACTCATGTTGGGGAGCCAGCGGAGGCCCCTGGCTCCTGGCTTAGGAACAGCCCATTTCTGGCCATTGCAGCCATTCGGGGAGTGGACCAGTGGATGGAAAACCTTTCTTTCTGTCTCTCCCTATCTCTGTCTATAACTCCGCCCCTCAAATGAATAAATAAAATATTTAAAATGAATAGGTGAATTAATATTTGTTGAGTAAGTGAGTAAATGAGTGAATCATCAGTAACTAATTCCACCAGTATCTGCTGGGAAGTAGGATTTATTGACCTGGAATGCAGTAATGATAACAAAACAGCTTAGGTGATTCTCTCTGAATCTTAGATAATTCATCATAGAACCAACCTGAGCATAATTTTTTTTTCTTTTTCTTTTTTTTTTTTTTTGACAGGCAGAGTGGACAGTGAGAGAGAGAGACAGAGAGAAAGGTCTTCCTTTGCCGTTGGTTCACCCTCCAATGGCTGCCGCGGTTGGCGCGCTGCGGCCGGCGCACCACGCTCATCCGATGGCAGGAGCCAGGTGCTAGGTGCTTTTCCTGGTCTCCCATGGGGTGCAGGGCCCAAGCACCTGAGCCATCCTCCACTGCACTCCTGGGCCACAGCAGAGGGCTGGCCTGGAAGAGGGGCAACCGGGACAGAATCCGGCGCCCCGACCTGGACTAGAACCCGGTGTGCCGGCGCCGCAAGGCAGAGGATTAGCCTGTTGAGCCACGGCGCCGGCCCATAATTATTTTTTTTAGCTACAAATACCATACAGTGGATTTTGAAGATCACTTTCAAGATCCTGCTCTGAAAAGAACTGGTGACAATGTTAACCCCTGTGACTAAGAGAAGTCCTATGCATCATGTGTTGATTCTATTCTCTCCATTGTCAGAGATGTGGAACCTATGTTCATCAGCCATTTGAGCAAGATGTCTGTGTCTCTTGCAAAACCCCACTTGAAGATGATGTTCACTCTTAACTCCATTTTACCATCTGATTCCTGCTAATTTGCTCTTACAGATATCTTTCTGTTCTACCCAGGAGTAGCTCTTACATCAGGGTTGTTCTCATCTCTTGATGTATACCTTCAAAAAGTAGTTGAGACCACTTGAATATGCAACTTTTACTGACCCCAGTCTTCAGATGGCACTTGCATTTGACTCCCAGCTACACCATTTATAACTTGGGAGCTCTCACTCAAATTACCTGCATTAGTCTGTTTCCTTCTCTGTAAAATGGAACCAACAACTTTTCCAGTCTCAGTGAGGCCCTTGTAAAGATGATGTGAAATAAACCACATAAAGTGACAAGCACATTGTTCATACTCAGTAAATAGTAGCTAGTATTACATGTCCCTGGCTTGATATCTAGCATCATTTTTGAGCTCCTGAGAGTTTTTGCTGGACCATAAGCAAAACTGTAACAAAAGTGTGCCTTTGGTGCCTGTCTGATCAGTATTCTTTTTCTTTCCACTGAAACTATTTCTCCAACTTCCTCTCATACCCAAGAGAAAGCAATCAGGAAATGTACCTTATATATGTTTGTATCTTAATTTGGGAAATGGAGCTAGATCATTTGTGAAACAAATTCTGAGATATAAAATTGAATTCTCCATTTTTTTTGGTCTCTGCCTTTTGCCCAACAATGAATATTTGGTAAGTTAATGTGATTTTTCTCTCTATCTCACCTGAACCCAACTTCTGGGAAGATGGCAAAGATGGAGTCACCCCAACATCTTCGAGTACTATCTGACACATAAGAAACACTTAAGGAGCTAAGAATCCAAGAAGCTAGAATGATGATAAATACATGACCACATTCCTTAATTCTTTTGCTTGAGATGCTTCAGGCCTGCATGACATGATTTGATGTCATGGTTTTCACAGAGAACAATGTTTGAGATTTTTGCCCTGTATGCCTGACTGATACTGTCAGAAAACTTTCTAAAGACATTGTGTACAAAGGAAGAAAAGGAAGAGACCGGTTTTGAATTTTTAAATCATGAACTCATGGAGAAACCCATACTTTAAAAAATTATTTAAAAATGAAGGATTGGGGCTGGTGCTGCAGCATAGCCGGTTAAAGCCCTGGCCTACAGCGCTGGCATCACATATGGGTGCCGGTTCGATCCCTGGCTGCTCCACTTCCAATCCAGCTCCCTACTCATAGCCTGGGAAAGCAGCAGAGGATGGCCCAAGTCCTTGGACCCCTGAACCCGTGTGGGAGACTTGGAATAAGCTCCTGGTTCCCTCTAATTGCAGCTAAAGATTTTGCTCAGAAATAAACAAACTGAATCTAAGAAAAAAAATATTTATCAAACATTGACAAATTACTTGGGTTGTTTAAAAAATATTTTTAAAATGTATTTGAAAGGCAGAGTTCTAGAGAGAGGAGGGGATTTAGAGAGAGATCTTCCATCCACTGGTTCACTCCCCAAGTGGCTGCAATGACCAGGGCTGGGCCAAGCCAAAGCTAGGAGCCCTGAACTTCTTCTGGATCTTCCATGGGAGTGCAGAGCCCAGGCACTTGGGCCATCTTCTGCTTTCCCAGGCACGTTAGCAGGGAGCTGGATGGGAAGTGGAACAGCTGACTCTCGTACTGGTGCCTGGATGGGATGCCGGCATCGCAAGCAGAGGCTTATCCTGCTATGCCACAACACAGTCCCTGACAAATTACTTGTAACTAAGTAGAGATGTTCAAGAACTTGTTACTTGATGATAATACCAGCCAGGACATCTTAAGTATGTCAGAAAGAAAAGACACATTAATAAATTCAGTGTGTGATACTTGAATTAGAGAAAGTATTTTGGGAATTTTCTTGGGGAGAATGCTATTTTGTTTTAGTCTTCTTCTGTAAAATCATCTAGATAAGAGCAAGATTGAACTCTAGTGGTGAACAGTCCGAACTACAAGATGCTTCAACAGCCCTGTACAAATGAAATAATAGCTGTGAAATGCTGTACCTAAATAAAGAGGCTCAGGGGCTGCGAGCCTGAGCAACAGCAGCAGACTTGATCCTAAAAGAGGAGTCTGTTTGAAAGTACCCAGGTTTCCTCCCATATGGTGTGACTGTTATGGCTGCATCAAGGCAGCACACTGTTCTAGGGCGGATGCCAAGGGACGATATTTTTAGATTTCTCAAAAGCAACCAGTGAATATATATGAATCTACAAGGACAGCATTCATGAAGTAATGAGCCAAAAATAAATTTTATTAAGAATTCCTTAAGTCAACCTTGACTATAACCATGTTAACAAGAAACAGGACCAGCCTGAGTTTCATTCATTCCACAAATGTGAATTAAACACCTTCTTTATGTGAGACACTGTTGGAGAACATAAAGAAGCATTGGGCAAGTGTCTTGCTTTCCCGAGTGAAAGATAATTTCCCCTTAATGCAGACACTTAGGCATAGAGAATTCGCATAGCCAGATTTGCCAGACTGCAAAGAGTGTGCTGTGAACAGCGCCCGCCTCCTTCCTTGAAATTGCATACTACAAAGAGTATACCTGCTCTCTCTGGTCTTGGCACTGCATCACACTAGGTCTTAGTACCTTGCTTTTATTGGACGCTAAGCATCTATGTAGATTTCATCCAGGAAGGCGTATATGTTTATAACATCTATGTATCTTTCAGAGTCAAGGGTACCATTCACTTTTTGTTTGTTGATTAACTGAATATTTTTCATCCTCCAAAATTTGAGTGGATTTCTTAAATACTTGGGCTTGTTGCTAAAGCTGTCATAGGACATTCTTTACCAAGGATAAAATATAAAAATGGTATTGGGCGTTGTATTACTCAGCTTTTTGTTATTTTACTAAACTACCTGAGAGGAGCAGCTGAGGAAGAAGTAGGTTTGTTGTGGCAATTTTGGATGTTCATGGACAAAGATTTGGTGACCACACTGATCTGGCATCTGAAGAAGGTGGTGAATGATGGAATGTTTTGCAGAGAGAGGATTGCATGGTGAGACAGGAAGCAGAGAGAAAAAACTGCAAGCCCAAGTCAGCTTTTATTACAACCCGCTCATGAGAACCATCTTCCAAGGGCATAGTCCAATGACCTAAAGACCTTCTGCTGTGCCCAGCTCCTAGATGCAATAAATAGGTCAGCTCTACCCTTCATTCATTAGCTATTAGCATTAATTCATCAACCATTAAAGTAAGACTTTGAGGATCAAGCCAAAACTGTTACCCAAATGTGTATTAATGACCCAGTTTGTAAAAAGGGGCAGGGGAATTTATTTTCTTATGTACTTAAAGGTCAGGGAATAGGTGGGTCTGACTTCAGGGAGGACTTAAATGTCCTGCAGTTAGTGTTTCTGCCATTATCCTAAGTTATTCATATTCTCTTTCTCTCTCTCTCCATCTTTAATCAAATTCTCTCCCTGGATATTGCCTCTCTTCTGCCACAAAGAGATTTTGTCCATGCAGCTTGGAGTAGAAGTCAGGCCACTTTGAAGTGACAGCCCTAGACCCATGGCCTGAGAGGAAAAGGAAGTTGGCTCCTAGTTCCATCCTCTAGTTCTCAGGGGTTTGTAGTGATTGGCAGGGTTTGGTTCGTGTGCTCACCCTTTAGACTAACAATGAGGCACTATGATTGGCTGTCCCTGTACTAGAATGTGCAATGTCTGTGTCAGAAGATGGAGTAGAATTATTACATGTCAACAAATCACCGATTTTGAATCTACTCTAGGAGACTCTATGGAGAAAGGATTCTATGCTGATACACATGTAAGAAATTTTAACATAAAATAATCCTGGGGCTGGCATGTTGGCTTAGCTGATTAAGCTGCTACCTCTGATGCTGTCATCTGATTTGGGCACTGATTTGTGCCCAGCTGCACCACTTCCAGTCTAGCTCCCTGCTAATATGCCTGGGAAAGCGGCAGAAGATGGCCCAAGTACTTGGGCTGCTGCACCCACATGGGATACATGGATAAAACTTCCAGCTTTGGTCTGGTCCAGCCCTGGCCATTGCAACTGTTTGGGAAGTAAACTAGTGAATGGAAGATCTGTGTGTCTTTCCTTCTCTTTCTCTAACTCTATGTCCAACAAGATAAATTTTAAAACTCCTTTAAAAATTTAAATTAATCTTTTCTTAAAAATCAGGACTGTTCAAAACCTTTAAAATGGTAATACAAGTTATGAATCTTCAAGCAGTAGATAGGAATGCAGCATGTGTTATTCACCCTTTTTGTCTACATGATGCTTTGTTGACATGAATTGTGCAGGTCAGGCATTCAACAGTGGACAGCTGGGCGAAGTACAACTCTAGATAAAATGATTTGATGCTATCATTATTCTGTAAAATGTACAGTTGTTCCCCTTCCAAGTGTTACATATTGCCATCCTAACTTTCTGTCCCTGGTAACCTGTCTGTTCAGTAGAGCAGATTCCTTCTTTACATTTTATCATTCATTTAGCAAACTCTTATTGTGTGCCTAGGTGTGGTTCTTAGGTGCTGGGGACAGCAGTAAATGAAACAGATGAAAAGGAATCCATTGTAGAACAACATTCTAGTAGGGAGGCTAACAAAAAGAAATAAACAATAGATATGTAATGTTAAGTAATGATCCATGCTCCATAGGAAAATAAAACAGAATAAGGGAGAAGAGAATAAGGGGGGGAGGGGCACTAGATTATGTAGCCAGGTCATGAGAGGTCCCTCTGCGAGGGTGAAGCATTAACACTGTCCTGAAAGCTATGTAGCAACCAGCCACATGAGCATCCCAGGCAGATGGGGCCAGCATGTGAACTTCGTCTGGGTCAGTCATTTCTTGCCGGCTTCTCTGTGTATAAGGTATCACACCAATAAAATCCTGACAATAATGATGGTGCTTAGATACCGGACTTTGGAGAATTAAATAAAAGAATCCATATAGAATGCTACAGCAGCGTCTGGCATTCTACAACAGTTTGGTAAACGTTTTATGTTTTTGGTTGTATTAATTTATTTGAAAGTCAGAGTTACAAAAACCAAGGGAGAGACAGAGAAAAGTCTTCCTTTCACTGATTCACTTCCCAGATGGTTGCAATGGCCAAGATAGGGCTAGGCTGAAGCCAGCAGCTTCATGTAGTTCTCCCATGCGGGCGGTGGGGGCCCAACCATTTGGGCTATCTCCCACTGCCTTTTCCAGGCCTCTAGCAGGGAGCTGGACTAGAAGTAGAGCAGCCAGGACACAAACCAGCAAACATGCAGGATGCCGGCTTTGCAGACAAGGGACTTAACCCACTGTGCCACGCTGTCCCCTATTATGTAAAGAAAAAGACAGGAAGACAAGACCATTGGCTTTGGGGTTAGAGAAAATTGCAGGGAATGTGGAGCAGAATTTAATGTTTTATAGCTGGACTGCCCAAGATGGCAGCCACTGGTCACAGGTGGATATTTACATTAGAATTAATTTAATTGAAAATTTAGTTCCTCGATCATGCTGTCTATTTTCCGTTGAGCATATGGCTTGTAGGTTGCATATTGAACAGCCCAACTCCAAAGCATCAAATTCTACCTCCTGCACAGTTGTCTCCAATCCTCTCTAGTAGTTTGATAGCTCCTTCAACTTTACTGAATAGTATCCTACTATCTGGGCATACAGCAGTTTGTTTATTCACCCACTGAAGAACATCATTGTGGTGGTGATTTTAAATGAGGCAATTCTAGACATTCCCAAGCTGGGCTCTGTGTGGATGTGAATTTTCATATTGTTTGGGTGAATACCTAGAAATGTGATTCTTGGAATATATGGGGAGTCTGTTTTGGTTTGTAAGAAACTGGAAAAGTCTTTCAAAGTGACTATATTACGTTGCATTCACCATGGCTATGAATGAAACTTCCAGTTGCTCTGTATGCTTGAGTGATTAATGTCAGTTTTTTGTTTTGTTTTGATTTCTTGTTTATTGGAGAAGTGAATTGACAAACAGTGAAAGAGACAGAGAGAGAGTTCCCATGGCCTGGTGTTCACTTTCCAAATGCCCACCATTGCCTGGGCTGGGTCAGGCCAAAACCAGGAGTCGAGAACTAGTCCATGTGTCCCATATAGGTGGCAAAGATCCCAGTCACTTGGGACATCACTGATGTTTTCCAGGGTCTATGTTAGCAGCAAGCAGGAGTCAGGATCCAGTGCTAAATACCAAATGCTGCCATTCCATTGGGATATAGGCATCTTAGCTACTATGCTAAATACCTATCTCTGATCTTAGTGTTTCGGGTTTTGGTTATTCTAGCACATAGCAGGTATGCAGAGGTATTTCATTGTTACTTTAATATGTACTTCCTTAATGACAAATGTTGCTTAGCTTCTTTTCATATGTCCTCTTTCCATCTTTATGTCTTTCTTGGTGAAGTATCTGTTCAGATCTTTTGCCATTTTTTCATTGGCAAGTGTGTTTTCTTATTAAGTTTTAAGAATTCTTGGATATTGTAGATACAATTACTTTATTAGATATGTTTTATAAGTACTGTCTTCCAGTTTGTGGTTTTTTTTATTTTTTAAGTATTTCTTGAAGATCAAAATTTTTCAGTTTTACTGAAGTCCATTAATCAATTTTTTCTTCCACCTTTACAATTTTGTTGTTGTATTTAAAGACTAACAACCTAATCCAAGGTTGTGGAGATTTTCACCTTTGCTTTCTCCTGAAAGATTATAGTTTTGCCTTTAACCTATGATTCATCTTGAGATAATGTTTAGGAAATATGTAAAATCTGCATTTGGGTTAATTTTCTTATGGAGGTACTTCTAATGGTTCCCATACAAATTGTTGAGAAGATAATTTTTTTCTCCATTAAATTACCCTTGTAACTTTGTCAAAGAATAATTAACTATGATTGTGTTGTCTTTCTCTATTTCACTGATCTTTGTACTTGTTCTCTTACCTATATTGTACTTTTTTTCTTTTTAAATTTATTTGACAGGTAGAGTTATAGACAGAGAGAGAGATGGAGAGAAATGTCTTCCTTCCATTGGTTCACTCCCCAAATGGCCGCTACGGCTGGCACTGCACCGATCCAAAGCCAGGTCTCCCATGCTGGTGCAGGGCCCAAATATTTTGGCCATCTGCCACTGCCCTCCTGGGCCACAGCAGAGAGCTGGACTGGAAGAGGAGCAACCGGGACTAGAACCTAGCACCCTATATTATATATACTGTCTTGACTTTGTTTCTGTAGCTATAAGTCTTGAAATAGGATATGATGAGTCCTCCCTCTATGTTCTTCAGTTTCATGTTGGCTGTTCTAGGTATTTCTCTTTTCCATATAAACTTTTGAATCAGTTTATAAATATCTGCAGAATTTATTTCTGGGATTTTACATAAAATTACTTCACATCGGGGGCTGGTGCCGTGGCTCACTTGGCTAATCCTCCACCTGCAGCACCGGCATCCTATATGGGCTCCGGGTTCTAGCCTCAGTTGCTCCTCTTCCAGTCCAGCTCTCTGCTGTGGCCCGGGAGGGCAGTGGAGGATGGCCCAAGTGCTTGGGCCCCTGCACCCACATGGGAGACCAGGAAGAAGCACCTGGCTCCTGGCTTCAGATCGGTGCAGCACCGGCCATGGCAGCCATTTGGGTAGTTAACCAATGGAAGGAAGACCTTTCTTTCCATCTCTCTCTCACTGTCTATAGCTCTAAGAAAAAAAAATTACTTCACATCTATAGATCAAATTGGAGAGAATTATCATATTAATATGATAAGAATTATCATATTCCCATACAGAAACATAGAGAATCTCTCTGTATCTTCTGTCATCAGGATTTTGTGATCTTTACATATAGACCTTGCAAATGTGTAATATAGCTAAGTATTTCATTTTTCTGAAATTGTAAATTTTTTTTTAAATTTCAAGATCCATTTCTTCATTGAAGATATATCAAGACAGCAATTGACTTTGATGCCTGGCCTTTTATGTTGCATCCTTACTATGCTTGCTTATTAGTTCCATTAGTCTTTTAATGATTCTTTAAGATTTTCTTAACAGATAATCATTTTATCTGCAAAAATTTGTTTCTACAGTTTTATTTTTTGCTATCTAAGCTTTTTGCATTTCATTTCTCTTGCACGTCCTATTGAACTAGCCAGGACTTCCAGTATTTTTCAGAATAGAGGTGTTGAGAAGAAGTGCCTACCTTGCTATCCATATTAGGAGGAAAGTGTCCCATCTCTCACCATTAACTATGACTTTCTGTAGGTGTTCTTGGTTATGTTGAGGAAGTTTCTGTCTATTCTTAGTTTGCAGAGAGTTGACTTTTTAATGATGATCAATGTTTGATTTTTGTCAGACACCTTTTCAGCATCAGTTTATCTTTGTTCTTGTGGGTCACATTGATTGACTTGGAATGCTGACCAGCTTTGCATAGTTGTAATAAAGCCAACTTGATTGAGATCTGTAATTCTCGTACATTGATGTATTTTATTTGGTAATATTTTGTTGAAGATTTTTATATTTATTTTTGAGAAATATCCATCTATGGTTTTCCTTTTTTGCAATGATTTTCGTATTAATATTTTAGAAGTACTCTCTCTGCTTTATTTTCTGGAAGAGATTGTAGAGGATTGCTATCATTTCTACTGTTAAATGTTTGGTAGAATTCGTCAGGGAACCTGTTTCTGGTTTTCTTTCTTTCTTTTAAAGGCTATTAATTATTGATTCAAGTTATTTAATAGCACAGGGATATTCTGATTATTTATCCATGTACCTTTTGGAAGTTTATGTCTTTCAAAAAATTGGTCTGTTTAATCTCATTTGTCAAATTTGTGGGCACAGAGCTATGTGTTAGTAATATATATTTTTATTATCCCATAAATGTCCAAAGGATCAATAGTGATGAACATTTTTTATTTCTGATGTTGTAACTTGTGTCTTCTGTTTGTGTGTGTGGTTAGCCAAGCAAGAAATTTATCAATTTTATTGGTCTTTTCAAAGAACCAGCTTTTGATTTAATTGATTTTTCTCTATTATATTATATTTTTCATTTTCATTGATTTTTCTTTAATTTTTATCATTCTTCTTCTGCTTGCTTTAGGTTAAAATTGCAGTCTTTTCTCTAGTTTTCAATAACAGAACTTAGGAATACAGACTTTATATTCTTCTTCTTTCCTAATTTACACATTTAATACCATAAATTCCTCCCAAAATAACTGCTTTCTTTGTATCCCACATGTTCTCTAAGTTGTACTTTCCTTTTAATTTGGCTCAAAATATTTTTAAATTTTCCTGTGACCTCTTTGACCCTTGGTTTATTTAAAAGCAAATTGTTTAATTTGAGGATTTTTCATTTATTTTTCTTTATTGATTTATATTTGGTGCTTTTTTCTTTCAATGCTGTATTAGTCTGCTCAGGGTGCCATAACAAAGCACCAGGGACCTCGTGGTTTAAACAAGATGAGTTTATTTTCTTGTAATTCTATGGGCTACAAATCCAAACTCAAGGCTGTGCTTGATTTTGTTTCTGGTGAGGACCTTCTTCCTGGATTGTAGGTGGTTTTTTTCTCAGTCGTCTCCATGTGACCTTTCCTTGGTGCATACCTGTGGAAATAGAGTGAGCTCTCTCTGTTTTTCTTCCTTCCTTCAATTAAGATATATTTATTTATTTATTTATTTGAAATGCAGAGTTACAGAGAGAGAGAAAGAGAGAGATCTTCTATCTGCTAGTTTACTTCCCAGTTGGCCTCAATGGACAGGGCTGGGCCAGGCCAATGCCAAGAGTCAGGAGCTTCATCCAGGTCTCCCACATTGGTGCTGCATCCCCAAGTACTTGGGCTGTCTTCTACTGCTTCCTCAGGTGCATTAGCAGGGAGATAGATTGGAAGTGGAGCAGCCTGGACTTGATCCTGGGCCCATATGGGATGCTGGCTCTACAGGCCAGGGCTTAACTCATTGCGCCACAGCACCAGTCCCTGATGTCTTTTCTTACAAGGATACCAACCCTACACAATCAGTGCCCCACCCTTATGACCTCATTTAACATGACATGCTCACAGACCCCATCTCTAAATGCAACCCAGACCAAACTTCAACAGAAACATTCAGTGCATAACAAATACTTCAAGTATTTCACTCAGCTCTCTTCTTTGTGTGGTTCTTTTTCTTTCTCTATAAGCAATGTTTCCCCCTCTTCTTTCAAAGCTTTCTCTTGGCTGACGCTGTGGTGCAGTGGGTTAATACCCTGGCCTGAAGCACCGGCATCCCAAATGGACGCTAGTTTGAGACCCAGCTGTTCCAATTCCTATCCTGCCCTCTCCTATGGCCTAGGAAAACAGTAGAAGATGACCCAAGTACTTAGGGACCCTGCACCAATGTGGGAGACCCGGAAGAAGCTCCTAGCTCCTGGCTTTTGATCAGCACAGCTATGGCCCTTGCAGCCAACTGGGGAGTGAACCATCGGATGGAAGACCTCTATCTCTCTCTTTGCCTCTCCTTTCTCTGTATAACTTTGACTTTCAAATAAATAAATAGATCTTTAAAAAAAAGTCTTCTCTCGTCTTTAACTTTCTATAGTTTGAACACTATATGCCCAGTTGTGGATTTGGTATGGGGACTTTGCTTTTGTCTAGTTCACAGGACATGCTTGGGGTCCTCTAAATTTCCCAGTTCTGTGGTTTTCCATCATCAACAATTTTGGAAAGTTCACAGCCATTATTACTTCACTCATTGCTTCTTCTCCATTGTTCCTTATATTGCTATTATGTACTTGTTAACACTTATTGCAGTTGTCCCATGCTTCACACATGTTCTGTTTTGCTTGTTTTGTGTGTTCATTTATTTATTTATTTTTGCATTGCATTTCGGGACATTTCTACTGACGTCCACTGAGCATGTCTTCACCCCAGGGGTGGCACTCTTCATTTCTGTTAATCCTGCTTTTTATTTCTGCCATTTCCTTTTGTTCCTCTCACTTTTCTTATACTACCCACATGCTCTTTCATGTTGTCTAACTTTGAATTAGGACTGTTAACATATTAATGTCACAGGAAGTGACTGTACTGTCACAGGTGGTGAAAGAATTCACCAGATCAGTCAGATGGAGTGAACAGAGTGAGAGTGATTGATCACACCCCACGGGAGCAGCCCAGCAGGCAGAGCAGAAGTTGAGGGTTGCAACACACTGTAATCCAATGATCATACTTATAACTACAGCATCTTCATGGTTAGGGTGAGTTTTCTTGTGGTTCACATAGATAATTTGCCTTTCTGGGTGGAGCTGGGGAGTTTGCATCACCCTTAGCTAGGGATTTTCCCAGTCCATCCAGTGTCCCAGGGTGACCATCACAATTAATAATGTTTTAAATGTCATGTCCTGTTTGATAATTACAACATCTATGTCGTATCTGAGTCTGGTTCTGGTGCTTCCTTTATATCCTTGGATGGTAGTTCATGGGTTTGCTTGTGTTTTCCTTTTGCATTTTGGAATGCCTCATATTTTGTTGTGTTGTTGTTGTTTGTTGTTGTTGAAACCTGGACATTTTGTACAAGGTAACAGGAACTGCATTAAATAGTGGTATGAGTATTTATGTTTATCTGTCCAGGAATTAGTCTCTGTTTAAAGATTGCTAAACCTGTGGGTGTCAGAGGCTCCGAATTCTTCTAGCATCCTTGTTGGTGTCTTCCTGCTTTGCTTTGGCCTTCTGCAAGTTCTCCTTCTCAGATGGAGTCTGTGTCTTGCAATTCAGCCATAATCCACTGTAATTTTACCAAAGCTCTGTTAGTGTGGTGATACAGTATAGGTAAGGGTGAATGATCCCTTTTAGTCCAATTAAATCTCCATGTTTTAGTGGGCTTCTGACCTTAGCTGTGAATGCCACAAGTGTTTGTTCTTCCTTCCCCCTGGTGAACAGATTTTGTTTTGTAGAAGCCTCCGGGTGCATTTCACAATGACTGCTCTTTTCCTGCCCCTTCCAGAGACACAAGGGTAGATACAAAAACCACTAAGGCCTGGGACCCTCTAGGAAGCAGCTCCAAGGAGTTTCTTACTATTACAGTGATAAACATCCAACCTCCCAACCCCTCAACCTACTCCCCCAACCTATAGGTTCCGACTTCCCAATTAAATGTTCCTAAACCTATGGACCCGTCTATTCTGTTTCAGATAAGGTAATCTCAGCTTTGTCTCCCTGGACAATGCCGTCTCTCAATATTTTTGAGTACTGGGTTGCCTGGCAACTTTGGAACTCTGATAGGTCCAAGAAAAATGGCTGATGTTCAACATGTCTCTATTTTACTTATAAAAATAAGAATGTTGACTCTAAACATTTTTTTAACATGTTTAAGCTGAAACTAGAAGTGATGGTGCAGATTTAAATAAAAGTCCTGTAGCTGTTTAAAAACTGGGGTGCATTTCATAGCACTGAGGAGCTCTCCTGGAGTGAGAAAGCCCGGGATCTTCATCTCATCTGTGGCCTCTCTGCAGTTTAAAATAAATACCTGAAAGCTGAAACACAGAACTAGTTCATCCATCCTTTGGGGCTCCTGTAAGTGATAATCTATTCAGGAAAGGAATCATATTTCCTTTCCCTTCCTCCATGAAGGTTGCAACCCTGAGGGTACACAGATGGTTGTTTACCTGGGTCCCCAGTAAATGGCTTCTGTGACCCATTTTCTGCTAGCTGTACTTCCCTACACAACAGATTGAGTGAATTTATGTTTCTGGGTTGTTCTGAGGCTCTTCTGCTGTTTAACAGCGTAGGTCGTTAGCTCCAAGCAGTGTTTTCTTTTTGTCCAAATGATTACACAAGAAACCTCAGCTGAGGCTCTGGCAGTTTTGTATTCCTAATTCAAGACTCTCCTGGATTTTCCTTGTGCTCTGTGGCCATTTCTATGGAGCAGAAATTCATTTTGGAGGCTACCTCTCATTGGCATGTAATTCACATATTCAAAAGTTCCAAGGTCATTACCATAACCGGTAAAATCCCATGCAGTAACCTCATCTATCAAAGCAGTCTGCACGGAACACAAGCACACGTGGTTCACTATGAGTATCAGCTGAGGACAGGCATTTGTACTCCGAGAAGCTGTGGGGACCTCAGACCAGAGCACAGCCATGAGGGACAGACTCTGTGCTCTATGTGAGATGGAAGGGAAGCCATGGGAGGAAAAACAGGACCCATCCCTTACACTGCACTCAGTACTATCTGAGTGGTTTATGATCATTCATCATTTATTCTTCATAGTATAGTTTTCAGAAAGAGGATTCAGTACATTAAGAGGAAGGAGGATGAACTTTGAATTCAGCATTGTAGCTATTTTGCTCTTTTTCCATTTTACCCGGTAAGAATCCCTCCATGGGTATTGATTTCAAATGATGGAGAGCTCAGATTAAAAGAAAGGTAAGGGGGTTGGCATTATGGTACAATGGGTTATGCTACCATGAGAGATGCCAACAGCCCACATTGGTGTGTTGGTTCAAGCCCCAGCTACTCTGTCTCCAATGCAGTTCCCTGCTAATGCACCTGGGAAAACAGTTTAAGATGGCCCAGTCCTTGGGACTCGACACCCACAAGGGAAACCTGGATGGAGTTCCAGGCTCCTGGCTTTGGCCTGACCCAGCCCCAGTCATTGGAACCATTTGGGGAGTGAGCCGGTGGATGGAAGATCGATCGATCTCTCTCTCTCTCTCTCTCTCTCTCTCTCTCTCTTTCTCTCTGTGTGTGTGTGTGTGTGTGTGTGTGTGTGTGTCTATTACTCTGCCTTTCGAGTAAATGTCTTTTAAAAATGAAATCTGCATGTTCCACTCACCACTTACATCTGGTAACAGGACTTCTCCTTCAGAGAAATGAAGAGTGCACATCTGATTGTGGTCTGTTGGCATTGAGAAGGCTTTTGTTTGCATCTCTAACAGTTTTGCTTCTGGATCTGGGAACTGACAAATTTCCTTCCAGAACCATACTGCCGATGGGATGTTCCCAGGTGTTCCCAGTGGGCTAAGCTGTCTCTGTGCATGCAACTTAAGAATCTGTCAAGATGAAAAAGAGTCAAGAGTGGAACGATGACTTAGCTAATGAGACCAATGCAGGCCACTAGGGTCTAGCTTTGGCCTAGGCAGTTTTAGAAAGTGCTTCAACGACTCATGTTACTATTCCTGATAAAAGACCATCCAAGTCTACAAAGCAGGGCTTGTGCTGTGTGAGTGACTCTGAGTGGTGCAAATGTGCTCCTTACTGAAGGCTGAGGCCATGAGTGGCCGTTCCAGGGAACTGTGCTGCCTGTTTCCAAACACAGCCTGATCTGCAGAACCAGGAAATAACAAACTCTTGGAAGAGGGCCAGAGACAGAGAAAATTCTATGAGCTCTGGTTTGAATCAAGGGCTTTATGAGTCGTTTCAATTTTTTTAGACATGCAGAGGGCTGTCCATCCCAGAGGCTACCCTCCCTCCTATCTTGATGTGTATTCTAACTCAAGGGCCCATAAATTCCTGTTTACTTAATATTTTCTCTTTGAAAATTTTCTCTTAACTCACCTGGGCCAGTGAACCCCTGCTACCTAGACAGGATGCTCAGTCCATGAGCAGAATCACCTAATTGTCCATTCAAGACACCAAGGCTTCTACTTTTATTCTGTATTATATGAGATAGAGTAAGTTTTATGTTGCTTCTAAACCTTACCTTCTTCATCTCTTCCGTGGGATAATGAGGATATTCTTTTGGAAAGTGTTACCAGTCATGGAGTGGAGAGTGGTTGCAGGAGTGGGTTTTGTGGGTTCTTTTCCTTAGCTTAGTATAGAAATAAAAAGCGGGGGAATAATTTACAAAGAGGCAAAAACTTCTATTAGAAAGAAAAAAAACTTTTATTTAATTGGCAAGCAACAGAAAAAGCAGCCGGCCCAAGAGGAAGCCAGGTGGAGTGCCTGGGCAGAACACTGGCTTGAGAAAGTGTCCCAGGTTTTTAAGGCATTCCTGCATTTTTGCATTGGGTCATTTTGTGGAGGTGCCCTTTGGATGGGGGTATCGCATAGGTATGTTGATTGGCTTGGGGCTCATGGAGATTGAGGGGGGGCGTATCTCCTAGAGACGGTCCATCTCCTTAGGGGCTCAGCCCCCTCCTCTGCTATCTGTGGGTAGAAGATTGCAACTAACTCGAAGGCAGGATTTAAAACTGCAAGGGTCACACAAGACAGCCAGGATCTCCTGGAGCCAGTCTGACTCTCCCAGGGACTCAGGGCCCTCCTCTGCCAGCTCTCAGTGAAAAATCGCACCCGCCCTGAAGGTGTGATTTAAAGTGACAAGATCACACATGCAGCACAAGAAGCTGTTAGTGAGGAAGATGTGGGTGGTTCTGGAGACACTTTCCAGCCACAGCCGACAGTCTGTTTGTGAAGAACATTCTAGCTACATCTGAAGGGCCCACAGATCCCCAGCCCCACTGGACGGCCTCAGAAAATCGTGAAATTTCAGTGAGACAGCGGACCAGTATTGCCTAGCACCTGTCTAGCACTCAGTAAGGAAAAGTATTCCTATGGGTCCAGCAGCAGAGGCAGTGTCACTGTTGTCCTGTCTTCCTTGAGTGCATTGCCTTATGGTTGGATGTGTCAAGTTAGTTCAGACCCAGAACAAAATTAAGAGGTGGGCATTTTGATCACCTTCCTCCCTCCTTTCCTGGAATTCTTTCTCTTCATCATTCAGTCTGTTTCTTGCAGTGGAGAGCAACTCTTAAGTTGCCCACACCATGGTAAATAACTTCAAGTGAAAATCTTCCTAGGCAAATTTGCATTTGCAAAGAATGGTTTAATTTTAGGAGACTCTTTCCCTACCATTTACCAACAGGCATGGCAGAAGTTTTTTTCAGTTTATCCAAAAGGAGAAAGAAAGTGCTTTTACAGTCCCTGAAATGCCACCAGGCAGGCACACATAAATGACACATACCTGTAGCTTTAATTTTGCACAATGTTACATTTGCAGTCTGTTTCTATATGGCTCATTTCTGGGAGATAAGATTAAAGTTAAAATTTTGCTGAAGTCCCTTGGACTCATTAACTTCTATATCCTTGAAGTAGGTTTAAATAAAACCCTACTCTCACTAAAAATATTTTTTATCAAAAATATGCTCATTAAAAATACCCCCAAGTAAGGAAAAAAGTTAGCTAAAGACTATAATGCCATAAGCACAGTTTGGGAATTTAGCTCTTCTGTGGAAATTGATTTACTTTTGCACCTGTGTACCTCTTTGGTATTATATAAAGTCTTCAATGTTAGACCCATTCAAAGGCAACTAGATGTTAACCTAACTGAAAAACACAACAGTGATGGAAATAAAGTTATCTCACAATTGAATTAATTTGGATGATGAAACAATACATATACTAGAAGATGCATGTGTTCTATTGCGATTTTTTAAAATATTGTTTTGATGTTTGCAAAAGAAAAGAATGCTTTGGAATTTGTCCCTAATTGGACGGACAATCTTTGTCTAATTTAGTGCATAGCTGAATGATTTTAAAAGGCCTTAAATGCTTCTTCAAATTGGAGAGAGTCTTGATGTGGAGCTGAGATGTATAAATCTTCACAAAGCCATGTGCTAAATCAAGTCCAGTCTCTCTGGAAGGATTTCATTGTGGTCGTTGAGATTCAGAGTATATTTTTGGATACTTTTCAATGTGAATGCATCTACCTTTTTAGTTTAAAACTGAATATATTTAGAAACAACTCCCCATGTGTTGGTTATTATATAGACATCACCTATATTGAATTACAGGTTAATTGAAATCATTTATTGCTCCATGAAGCTGAGATTCTTATAACAAGAAACTGAGACTTCTCTTGAGCTGTGGTCCCAATCCATTGACCTTTTTGGACATTGGGAACCTATTGCCGACTCCTGCCTTGGCCTCTGGTTGTCAGTGTGATCAACTCCTAGCTTCGTTGATGAGTACAATGCCTCCTTTTAGAGATTTTGCACAGAGTCCCCTCTGGGTGCTGAAAATGATGACAAACCTGCACTCGTTTTTTGGAAACACAAAAGGAACCTATTAGATTAAACATAAAAGGATGCAATGATGCAGTGTCATGTGCCATAAAAGCGATGTGTGACCATCTGTTCTGATGGTCTGTTTCTTCACTGTCCTTTGACTAAATTAGCCAGAAAGATACCTCAAGACCCACAGTGTCAGTTTTCCAGAACGAAGTTGAAACAGAGATCTAGTCCATAGGTTGCCTTCAGTTTTACGATTTATCTGCACAGGGAATTTTGAAGTTATTTATTTTAAACAATATCTGAACTATGGAGAGACCCTTTATTGGTTATATGTAAAGGTTGAATACCCCTAAGCTGAAAATCCTAAATCCAAAGTGCTCCGAAAGGCAAAACTTTCTGAGTGCTGACATGATGCCACAAGTGGAAAATTCTGTACAATGAAATTTTGTTTTGTGTACATTCTTTTAAAATAGTATATAAAAGTTACCTTAGGCTATGTGTACAAGGTATTTATGAAACATAAAAATGTTGTTGAGGTTCTGGCACTGTGGCATAGTGGATAAAGTTAGGCAGTGCCAGCATCCCATATGAGCACTGATTCAGGTCCTGGCTGTTCCACTTCCAATCCAGCTCTCTGGATGTGAGGGCGATCTGGCTGCGACATCTGTCACCCCATTGATCGCCAGGGTTGATTCGGCTGATCTGGCTGGCTAGGCGGGTGTCCCCTTCCTCCCTCACCGCTCCATGTGCGTCCCTCCCGAAGCTGCGCGCTCGGTCGAAGAGGACGACCATCCCCGCTAGAGGAGGACCGGTCTTCGGTCAAGGGTATACGAGTAGCTGCGCTCCCCTGCTAGAACCTCCAAACAAGCTCTCAAGGTCCAATCCAGCTCTCTGCTATTGCCTGGGAAAGCAGCAGAAGATGGCCCAAGTCCTTGGGTTCCTGCACCTACTTGGGAGACCTGAAAGAAGCTCCTGGCTGCTGGCTTCAGATAGGCACAGCCAATCTGTTGCAGCCATCTAGAGAGTGAGGCAGTGGATGCAAGACCTCTCCCTCTCTCTCATTTTCACTGCCTCTCTGTAACTTTGCCTTTTATATAAATTAAATTTAAATTAATTAATTAAAAAAAAAGAATGTTGTTGAGATTTGGGTCCCAATCCCAAGATACATCATTAGGTATATGCAAATATTTCTAAATTCAAAAATGTCTGATATCTGTAACACCTTGGATCACAAGCATTTGAGATAAAAGGTACTCACCTGTAGTATGTCGGCTGATATCATACATGGGTAAGACTGGCAGGCTGCGAAGAAAGTATGTATAACCATCTATTCCCTTCTTAGCTAGTGTGCAGAAATGTGTGTCCTGAATGGGTTGGAGGCATGTTGAGAAAGTGACACTGTCCCTTTGCTACAGACACAAGTAGCCTTATACACTTTGCCATGTTCTATATTAAAAATTAGCTTAATTGTGCCAGGGGATTCCAATACAATCCTATCAAGGTGGCATGTACCAAGGCCATCTCACTAGTCTAAGTGATCAATTTCAGCTCACAGTTGATCACACTGATAGGTCTAAGAGTCAAAGGGATCACACAAACAAGACCAGTGTCTGCTAATACTAACTGATAGAATGAAAAAGGGAGAGAATGATCCAACATGGGAAGTGGGATACACAGCAGACTCATAGAATGGCAGATGTCCTAAATAGCACTCTGGCCTCAGAATCAGCCCTTAAGGCATTCAGATCTGGCTCAAGAGCCCATGAGAATATTCTAGGCATGGAAAGCTAAGACACTCTGAAAAACAAAAAAAAAGAAGACCTAAATGAAAGATCTCTGCGAGTGAGATCCCAGTGGAAAGAACGGGGCCATCAAAGAAGGAGGTACCTTTCTCTGAAGGGAGGAGAGAACTTCCACTTTGTCTATGACCCTGTCAGAATAAGATCGAAGTCGGCGAACCCTAAAGACTTCCATAGCCTCAGCAACTCATGACTAGAGCCTAGGGAGATTACTGACGCCATAAACAAGAGTGTCAAATTGTTAAATCAACAACAGGAGTCACTGTGTACTTACGTCTCATGAGGGATCTGTCCTTAATGTGTTGTCCAATGTGAAATAATGCTATTACTAGTACTGAAACAGTATTTTTACACTTTGTGTTTCTGTGTAGGTGCAAACTGATGAAATCTTTACATAGTATATACTGAATCGATCTTCTGTATATAAAGATAATTGCAAATGATTAAAAAATCTTGGTGTTAAATTGGAAATTGCATAGAAAATTAATCAATTTAAAAATATATATATCATGTAGGATCTCTGTCCTTAACGTGCTATACATTGTGAATTAATACTATAACTGGTACTCCAACAGTATTTTTCACTTTGTGTTGCTATGTGAGGGTAAATTGTTGAAATCTTTACTTAATATATACTAAACTGACCTTCTGTATATAAAGAGAATTGAAAATGAATCTTGATGTGAACGGAAGGGGAGAAGAAGTTGGAAAGGGGAGGGTTGCGGGTGGGAGGGAAGTTATGGGGGGGAAGCCATTGTAATCTATAAGCTGTATTTTAGAAATTTATATTCTTTAAATAAAAGCGTTATTAAAAAAAGAGTAAAAAAAATAAAATATATATTCTGATGTGAAAAAAGTAGGAAGAGTTACTCTTCAGAATCCTAGTTTATGCACTCACTCAGTGTGCAACCTTTGGCAGACTTGATAAAGCACTGTTTTCTGCTCTTTCACTCTGAGTTTCAGGTTTAGTAATCCTGAGAATTTGTGTTTGAAATGGCCAAGGGATGCTGTTGCTGCTGACCTAGGCAACACACTTAGAAAATCACTGCTGTAAGCATTCTTAGAAGCAAACCCAAATAGTAGTGTAGAAGAAGCAGGCAGGGGTTATGTCTTACCTAATCTTAGGTTATTACCCGGATTTTAAATGAGAGGTAACTCTTCCATAATCCTTTGAATCTCTAATTCTGGGAATTTTAGATGGTTTGTGAACACTTTCATTCCTGTATTTTTCCTGTCAATTTTTTCTTATGTCAAATTTTAAAAATCTGTCTTCATTCCTTAAGGATACAGCTTAAGGCTTGTCCTTACTCAGTTCTATTTGTCTTTTTTTTTTTTCAAAAATTAATCCTTTTAAACTTAAAACTTATAAAATCCTAGAAGGGTCTGCAGGGGCATCTTGGTTGGAACACATGACTCTCAGTGTTAAAACCTGCAAAGTCACAGGAAAACCATGATCAGTTGGTCACCTTTCTTGCCAATCTGCCTAAATTTGGGTCACCTCTTAACTTAATGAGGGTGCACTTTTGTCATCTGTATCACTTACAAAATATGAAGTGATACCCATATCAGGAATGAACAATATGCTCTTTATACCCAAGAACAATTGAAAAAGTAAACACAGTCTTTTTTTAACACCTCACCTTTGTGTAATCTTCCTGTTAGGAAAAAAAAAAAACTTAACTAGTACCTATAGCAGATCATAGGAACCACATGAGAAAGAAAATGCCTTTTATGCTATAGATCTCCTCTGTATCTGGTGGGAAGAAGAAGGTCTTTTACTTTCTACAGCTCTCTCAAAGAAATTTGAAACATTAAATTAACCCTGACCTATAGCCAAAATTGGATCTTAAAGCTCACATTCTTGGGAGTAAACAAAACCATTTGTTTCTGAAGGTTTCCATCTCGTCTCTCTTCTGGGAGATTAATTCTATGAACTTTTCTAAAACAGTATGATTTGCCAACAGTGGGAAAAGTGTAACAAATTAATTATAGATGTATGTTAAATTCCTTTCATTATCATCTCTGGTTTAGGGATAGGCTCGCATGAGTGGAGTGACTGATCAAAGCATCTTGTGATTCATCGCATGGCAATAGTTACTCGTATTCTGTTTGTGTTGCTGTTCTCAGAGAAAGGAGGAAGCCAAACCCTGATTTGAAGGACTTTCTGCAGATTCCTTAGAAGGGAACACGGCTGGTCATTGTGAGGTAGCCCAGGATAAATGCAGATGCAGCCTTTATTGCCTTGGGTTTTACAAGCCTAGGGGTTTCCGAGGTCACATAAATGCCATGACTTTTGCCAGCTTCAGGCCTCATCGCCCCTTTTGAAGTCTCAGTTCCCCTGTGCAAAGCCCTAAGCCTGTCATCTGGGTTTGAAGGCTGCCTTCCCTGCTGCTTCTGCTATGCCCTCCTACTTGTTGGCTGTCAGTCTCAAGTCTGGACACTTCTAGAATTCGTTTTACTTCCTAACCAAAGGAACTTGAACTCTTAAGAGTGAAGCTGCAGCTGGAGTCCACAGGAGACATTGGAATCTTACTTAGCCACCAAGTGTAGGACTTCCCACAACTCAGTGTCCTTCAGCCTCCACTGGGGAAGGCTGAAATGCAGAGGGACAATGGTCAGACAGTAGGCAGCAATAGAATAGACCCACCATCTGCAACAGGGACACAGACTACCTGTCCAAAGCAGTCTGTAATTTTGGCCCCACTCTCTGTCTCACTTTCAACTTGCAACCACACAGGAAAAAGTCAACTATGTTCCCCCAAACAAATCATGTAGGAAGTCCTACTTCTAGTCAATGCCTCTTCAGGTTCCCCATGCTAGTAGCCTTCAATCAGGGCAACCCTAGAAACCTCCCTTGTCCCCCTTACAGTAGTCCCCACATCCACAATTTCAGTTACTTTTGATCAACTGTGGTCCAAAATATATAGTGCAGTAAGATGTTTTGAGAGGAAGGGACCACATCCATACAACTTTTCCTATGGTATGTTATAGCTGTTCTCTATTTTATTGTTAGTTATCATTAATCCCTTATTAGGCCTAACTCACAAATTAAACTTTATCATGGGCATGTATTCATAAGAAAAAAATATAGTATCTATGTTTGGTATTCTCTGTAATTTTGGGCACCCCCTGGGGGTCTTGGAGCATATCTCCTGTAGATAAAGGAGGATGATTGTGTAGAGCTTCCCATTCCACTGCCTGCCTCTCAGTCGTTGCAGAACACAGTGACGGGAGCTGACTCCCTTGGGCAGCAAACCCAGACTAAATAAACTGGAGATCATGAAAGAAAAATACCTGAAACTCTCAGCTCCAGAGGACTGGAGGGCTCCCTAAGCATCTGTGAGAGGCTTGGAGGTGGGCGTGGGTGGGCATGGACTGTGCTTCAGCACCCCACAGCACACTTGCACACGCGCGCGTGCACACACACACACACACACACACATATGCATCTGTCCATGTAGAGTCTATGGAAGTTCTAAAACAAGATGGTAACACTGAGAATGTATGGTTTTCAACAAAGCAGAAGCTGTAATTCCCAGGTAACTGTAAAATGAATATATATTGAATATTTTATTTCAATCCATGTGTTAATGAAAGAGCCATTGAGATATCAAAACCAGTTCAAAGGGATTTAATAAGCCAGATGTTTATAGACAATTCTAGGATAAGATTTCTAGGTAGGATATAAAATGGGATGACGTTCAAAGGAGCCTTAGCTGTTACCTTTGGGGTGCTCAGTTTTGTAGGCAGAAATCATTTGCATCTCTGAGACAAATCCACATGTTTACCTTTGCCCCTATGGAGATAGAAAATGGCTCAGTCAGTGGAAAATCTAGTCCAGCACAGCACTGAAAGAACATCTGGTAATCCTGTTCCTAAGTTTCAGGCACTTGTTCTGACAAAGCACTAATCTGGATGAGAAAACAGAGGTTCAGTGTGATTCTGCAAAGCTCCTTTGTACTGAGACTGACGTCAGAACCAGAGGCTGTGTGAAAGCAAAGAAGCCGACGGATTGCTTCTCCTGATCACATCTTGCAGTGTGTCATGGGAAGGTCATGGCCTTCCCTCATACCCCGTGGCTTCCTATAGACAGCTCCACCCACAGAATGTCTTCTTCCTTTCTCTACCCATGAGCGTGAGCGGCCTGCTCCAGGGGATAGCCCTGGCACAGCGGTAGGGAAATATTGGTGGATAATCAGATTCTTACCCTAGCTCCCCTCTTCTGGCCTGGAGCATTTCTGAGACTTGTTCCTGTAGTTTCTCACATGTTCTCCAGCAAGAATTAGTTCCAGGCCCTCCAGGAAACACCTGCTTCAAGCCTTCCTCTCTTCCCCCTTATTGCTCTCCATTGTGTCAACCTGCCTCTTGGGGTTGCTTCCTGGCCCCAGAAAGTGACTGGCCTCCAAATCATTGGCTCAGGATTTGCTTTATGAGGACCCCAAACCAAGATAGAGAGGAAAGTTGGTTTTAGAGGTTGTTCTGCATCCAGTGTGACTGATCCAAACACCCATTGTCTATCGTGATTTGAATGAGATGCAAATATAATCAGATAGGAAAATGACAGATGTTGCAGAGAACACAACTTGTTAGGAACGATTCTTTTCAATAAGTCAATTGTCACCAAGTCCTACAGCCTTAAGTCTCTGTGTATGTGGATGTGTATGTCAGTGTGTGTGTGTCTATATGTATATGTGTGTCCCCAAACCCTTTAATTCTGTGTAAATATTCAGAACATTCATCTTTCCAGATTGGAGAAATTTAATTAACCTCTGAGGGTTGCATACTTTACTCACATTTTGAAAGTAAATACTGTAAAATTTAAGATCTGAAAGTCAGTAAAATGGAAATTCCATAGGAAATATAGAGTATCTTATGAATGTCTTGAAACACTAAGCTCCAGAAATAAACATAAGTTACCCAGAGATCATAAGGGAAGGAAATAGAAGGCAGATATGAAAAAAACCTCAACTACTGACGTGAAACATTATACTTTCAGAAACATCTTTAAACAAAATATTGATAATGGTGAATAGCACTGGGAAAATACCAGCTAAGACTTCGTAAGTTCCTCAAAGGTCTCCAATGAGAACTGACCCCCTCAGGATGAAAAATACACTTTATTTTCATTTAGATGCTTGATATATTATGTCTAACCTGAAGTCCTTCTCCCAAAGGCAATTATTACCCAATGATCAAATAATGAAACAGATTAAGAAGTGTGGGTTCATTTGCAAGTGTATGCAAGTGTGTGTATACACCTTGTTGGGTATATGCTGTAACTGGAACACACACACACACTTGCATACATCTTACAAAGCATATAAAAAGAACAGTGACCTCCAAGATTAAATTCTTTCAAAGTTATTAATATGTTAACACTTATTTCCAACTTTATTATATTTTAGGATGTTACATATTTTATGTAAATGCACATATATTAATAGAACTTAGATCAAATGTATTAAATGTTAGATATCCTGAATTTTTAATGTATGACATGGTGCTTTTCATTTCATTATTTATTAAAAGCAATCTATAGTTGCCTTCTTAATATCTTATTGTGTTTATATACCATGGTTTACTTAATCATCACTATCATTGAAAACGTAGAGCATTTTTCAAGTATTTGCCATTATAAATAATACTGCAGTTAGTACCTTATTATCTTTTTTCTCTTGGTTGATTTCTAGTGATAAGATATCATGGGTGGAATTTCCTGAAATGTGGTAAAACTTTTAAAAATTCTTGACACACGTTCATGAACTGTTCATGTGTATAATATATATTCTTGTGAACAGTGTAAAATAGTTACCACTTAACCACATCCTTACCTTTATTTGTTAACATATTTTAACTTTTGTCACTTTGATATGTGAAAAAAATCTCTTCATTTTTCAATTGAGAAATATTTTCGTTACTGAATATTGATTTATTTAACTCATTTGCCCATTTTTAAAATAGATTCAGGGTTCCATTTATTTTCACAATATTAACCCTCTGTGTTCACAAGCACTTATTGAACATCGATTTTATGCCAAACTTTATGCTAGGCACAGGAGACACAATACTGAGTAAAAGACACATTGTTTCTTTTCTCACACAGCTCATAGTCTGTATTTCTCACAGTTTACAGTCTGTTGGGGGTAGGAAGTTAAGCAGTGGATTTATAGAAGAAGTACAAGGTGCAGTGGAAACATAAGTGATTGGTACAATGCAAAAGGATTAATAGAATAATTGCAAGTGTTCATCCTTACAAAGGCCCTTGGGTTTCATAAGCATTCCAACCATACTCTGATAAGAATGGTTCATTATACCTAAACTCTCTGCAAAATTAATATTGTTTATTATTGCACAGTTGCCTTCCTTCTTGGAGTCTGGGTTTTTGATAGATGCCAGACAGAGGTTGCCAACATGAGCAGCCCCCAGTAAAAACCCTGGCCACTTAATCCTCTCCAGAAGACAGCATTTCATACATGTGTCACAAGCAGTTGCTCAAAAGAATTAAACATTTCCTGTGTGATTCTGGAGAAAAGAATCTTGGAGGTTTGTACTTGGATTCCTTCAGATTGCACACCAGGCACCTTTTCCCTATTGTTTGATTTCCCTATTGTTGCTATAATAAACCTTGGACATGAGTATAGCTTACCTGGGTCCTGTGGATTCTCCTGGTAAATCGTAGAAAGTTAGAGTGCTGTAGGCAGTGCTAGACACAGGTACCTAATCCAAACCTATTCCATCTGTTTTTGTGTTCGTTTGTTATTATTCATTTGAGAGACAGAGAGCTACACCGACAAAAAGAGAGAACTCCCCTCTGATATCTCCCATGTGATGGCAGAAACCCAATCATGAGCCATCACAGCTGCCCCATGGGTTCCCATTAACAGAAAGTTAGAGTCACAGATCAAACCAGGTATCAAACATAGGCTCTCCAATGTGGGATGTAAGCACTGGACCAAATATCCACCCCAACTGCATCTACATCTTTTGTTGAGGGTTTGTAAGGATATATAAGAAACTAACTCAGTAGGGGGTAGTGGGGAAACCAACATGCTTTTTTTGGTAAATATTTATTTATTTGAAAGGCAGAGTTACAGAGAGAGGTAGAGATTGACAGAGAGACAGAGGTCTTCCATTCTACTAGTTCATTCCTCAGATGGCTGCAATGAGTGGAGCTGAGTGGAGTCAAAGCCAGGAGCCAGGAGCTTCTTCCGGGTCTCTCATGTGGATGCAGGGGCCCAAGGACTTACACCATGCTCCGCTGTTTTCCCAGGCACATTAATAGGAAGCTGGATCTGAAATGGAGCAGCTGGGACTCAAACCAGCATCCATATGGGATGGTGGTGCTCTAGGCCGGGGCTTTAACCTGCCACAGCACCAGCACTGGAAAATCAGCCTTTGATCGAACTCTGCTCTGGTCCTTCCTAATAGAGATTAAAAGCACAATCTGAAAGGCTCAGGCTTTTCAAAGCAACTTAACCATATCACAACAAACCTGGAGAATAGTTTTAGGGAAAAAATTAAAAACTACACAGTGCCTGACATCTAATAAGAAATTAAAGCATTTGTAAATAGCAGGAAAATGTACTCTTAGTGAAAGAGAGTAAAAATTCAAAGCTCAACTAGAAAGAATAAAATTACTAGGCAAGGACCTTGAAACAGTTACTTATTTAATATTGGTTGAACTCTGTAATTAACACACAATTATTCTTAGGTGTTTAAATTTTAACTGAAAAGTGATCCCTGTTAAATATAAGAGTGGGAATAAAAGAGGGAGGAGATGTACAATTTGGGACATGCTCAATCGGACTTGCCCCAAATGGTGGAGTTAGAAACGTGCCAGGGGATTCCAATACAATCCCATCAAGGTGGCATGTACCAAGGCCATCTCACTAGTCCAAGTGATCGATTTCAGTTCACAGTTGATCACACTGATAGGTTTAAAAGTCAAAGAGATCACACAAACAAGACTAGTGTCTGCTAATACTAACTGATAGAATCAAAAAGGGAGAGAACAATCCATCATGAGAAGTAGGATACACAGCAGACTCATAGAATGGCAGATGTCCTAAATAGCACTCTGGCCTCAGAATCAGCCCTTAAGGCATTCAGATCTGGCTCAAGAGCCCATGAGAGTATTTTAGGCATGGAAAGCCAAGACACTCTGGAAAAAAAAAAAAAAAAGAAGAAGAAGGAGAAGGAGAAGGAGAAGAAGAAGACCTAAATGAAAGATCTCTGTGAGTGAGATCCCAGTGGAAAGAACAGGTCATCAAAGAAGAAGGTACCTTTCTCTGAAGGGAGGAAAGAACTTCCACTTTGACTATGACCCTGTCAGAATAAGATCGAAGTCGGCGAACTCAAAAGGCTTCCATAGCCTCGGCAACTCATGACTAGAACCTAGGGAGATTACTGACGCCATAAACTAGAGTGTCAAATTGTTAAGTCAACAACAGGAGTCACTGTGTACTTATTTCTCATGTGGGGTCTGTCCTTAATGTGTTGTCCAATGTGAAGTAATGCTATAACTAGTACTTAAACAGTATTTTACACTTTGTGCTTCTGTGTGGGTGCAAACTGATGAAATCTTTACTTAATATATACTAAATCGATCTTCTGTATATAAAGATAATTAAAAATGAATCTTGATGTGAACAGAATGGGAAAGGGAGCAGAAGATGGGAGGGGTGCAAGTGGGAGGGAAGTTATGGGGGGAAAAGCCATTGTAATCTATAAACTGTACTTTGGAAATTTATATTTACTAAATAAAAGTTAGAAAAAGAAATTTTTAAAAATGAGTATGTTAAGTAGAGACATGAAAAAATCAAAAGGTCCCAATCAGACATCTGGACATGAAAGTTAAATTGTCCAAGATGGAAAATATACTGGACAGGAAAATAATTAGAGATTAGACATTACAGAAAGGAAGATAGTAAACTTGAAGACACAGGAGATAGAAGCTAGCCAAAGTAAAGCACAGAGAAAGAAACATAGACAAAGTTTAAAAAGGATATCGGTGATCTGCAGGAAAATTCAGGTAGCCAAATAGGAGTAGAGATCCCAAAAAGGAGAAAATAGAAAAAATACAGAAGAAAATTTTTGAAAATACATCAAATGTCACCAGAGAGAAACGTAGGGGAGATAACTAACTCTAAGGAAAAGCGTGGCCAGTGGAAGATAAAAGGTGAAAAGGAACCTTTGCACACTGATCTTCGCATTCTTCATTCCATTGAACTTTTCTAGAGTACAGGTACTCACTGATTTATAATGTGTTGTGTCCTGATAATCCCATCTTAAGTCAAAAATATCTTAAGTCCAAAAGATACTTATCACTCTTAGTCCACCCCTCATCACGCTTTAGCAACACAGCATACTGCAGAGAGTCAATTATGTCCCCTCTGACTGCAAGGCTGCGTGTGAGCTGCACTGACTCCTGCCATTCTACCATCAAGAGACAAGATCTTACCACGTGTTGCTTGCCTAGGAAAACATCAGAATTCAAAGTATGGTTTCTGCTACAATGCATGTTGCTTTCAAACCATCATAAAGTCAAAAAATTGTAAGCTGAACCATCATCTCTCACGAGCTATCTATACCTGTATACTGGACGGAATTTTAAGAGAGAAACCACTAGGGCAAGGGAGTAACTATGTCTTCGCATCTTGTGAAGCAGTGGATAGCTTAGAAAAACTGGACCCTCAAATTTGTCCAAATGTGGATGGAGTGTCAGTCAAAATGTAAGAATGCCAATGAAGGGGTTAAGAATATTTGCAAGACCTTAACTGAGAGAGACAAATTCCAAGAGAGACAGTGACTGATGAATGAAGTTAATACAGAAGAAAGGCCGGTGCTGTGGCTCACTAGGCTAATCCTCCACCTGCGGCGCCAGCACCCCCGGTTCTAGTCCTGGTTGGAGCGTCGGATTCTGTCCTCGCTCCTCTTCCAGTCCAGCTCTCTGCTGTGGCCCGGGAAGGCAGTGGAGGATGGCCCAAGTCCTTGGGCCCTGCACCCGAATGGGAGACCAGGAGGAAGCACCTGGCTCCTGGCTTCAGATCAGTGCAGCGTGCTCGGTGCTGCGTGCCCGCCACAGCGGCCATTTGAGGGGTGAACCAACAGAAAAGGAAGACCTTTCTCTCTGTCTCTCTCAATAACTCTGCCTGTCACAAAAAAGAAGAAAGCCAAGAGAACCTTTCTCTGAAGGGAGGAGAGAACTTCGACTTTACTTATGGCCCTGTCTAACTGATGGAGTTTGTGGACTCAAAAGGCTGCCAAAGCCTTGACAGCTCATGACAAGAACCTCAGGTGATCATTGACATCATAAATAACAGTGTCAATTGTTAAATCAACAACGGGAGGCCGGCACCATGCCTCACTTGGTTAATTCTCCTGTGGCACCAGTATCGCATATGGGCGCCGGGTTCTAGTCCCAGTTGCTCCTCTTCCAGTCCAGCTCTGTGCCGTGGCCTGGGAGGGAGGGAGGCAGGATGGCCCAAGTGCTTGAGCCCCTGCGCCCGCATGGGAGACCAGGAAGAAGCACCTGGCCCCTGGCTTCAGATCTGCACAGCGCCAGCTGTAGCAGCCATTTGGAGAGTGAACCAACAGAAGGAAGACCTTTTTCTCTGTCTGTATGTCTCTCTCTCTCTCTCTCTCTCTCTCTCCCTCTCTCTCACTCTCACTGTCTATAACTCTACCTGTTAAAAAAAAAAAAAAAAAAAAAAACAGGAGTCACTGTGCACTTGTTCCCCATGTAGGACCTCTGTCCTTAATGAGTTGTACTATGAGAATTAATGATAAAGCTTATCTTTAAACAGTACTTTGCTTTGTGTGTCTGTGCGGGTGCAAACTGTTGAAACCTTTACTTAATATAGAGTTGGTCTCATGTATATAAATATAATTAAAAATGAATCTTAATGAAGAATGGGATGGGAGAGGTAGTAGGAGTAGGAGGTGGAATGGGAGTGGGGGTGGGAGGGTGGGTTTGGGGGGAAGAACTGCTGTATTCCAAAAGCTGTACCTATGAAATTTATATTTATTAAATAAAAGCTTTCAAAAAAAAGAAAAAAAGCAGCAACTCCTGGCTCCTGGCTTCAGATCCACCCAGCTCTGGCCGTTGCGGCCGTTTAGGGAGTGAACTAGCAGATGGAAGACCTTTCTCTCTGTCTCTCCCTCTCTTTATAACTCTACCTACCAAATAAATGACTAAATCTTAAAAAAAAAAAAAAGCAAAACTTAGGAAAATTAGAATCAACTCTTTAGAACATGTTATTGATAGCATCATCTCCTTTTATGTTTTATACCTGAGTTGCATGTTCGTTGTTCTGTTAACTGCCTTTCTTCACTGACCTACCTCCCCTATATTATAAATATTTGCACTAGCTTGTATTCAGAAGGCTAAGTGTATGAGAGTAAACAGAAGGTGAACTGTGTGGGAAAGGGGCCAGGAGAAGGAACACTTGTTGGCAGGGTAGGTTGGAGCAGGTAGAGAAAGCCAAGTCTTAAATGAGCCTCTCAGCCTGTGGGAGTTTTTAAAGGTTTTCCTTTCCTCATATGTAAAATTAAAACAATACTACTTATCTCATTCAGTCATTTTGACAACTAAATTAAGTGAATGAAATTAACTTTGTAATGCTTGAAAGAACTTACATTAACCCACATATATACAAACTTTTACCCCAACTTCTATTAAGAATATCTTTTTTTAAGGATTTATTTATTTATTTGAAAGGCATAGTTACAGAGAGGCAGAGAGAGAGAGAGAGGTCTTCCATCTGCTGGTTCACTCTCTGTTGACCACAACAGCTGGAGCTGCACCGATCTGAAGCCAAGAGCCAGGAATTTTGTCCAGGGCTCCCACATGGGTGCAGGGGCCCAAACACTTGGGCCATCTTCTACTGTTTTCCCAGGCCACAGCAGAGAGCTGGATTGGAAGTGGAGCAGCCAGGAATCAAACTGGTGCCCTTATGGAGTGCCGGCACTGCAGGCAGTGGGTTTACCTGCTGACGACTCAGCACCAGCCCCTTAATAATAGCTTATGTGAATTTTTTTTTGGACAGGCAGAGTTAGACAGTGAGAGAGAGAGAGAAAGTCTTCCTTTTCCGTTGGTTCACCTCCAAATGGCCGCTACTGCTGGCACACTGCAGCCAGCGTGCTGTGCTGATCAGAAGCCAGGAGCCAGGTGCCTCTCCTGGTCTCCCATGCGGGTACAGGGCCCGAGCACTTGGGCCATCCCCTGCTGCCTTCCTGGGCCACAGCAGAGAGCTGGACTGGAAGAGAAGCAACCAGGACAGAATCTGGCGCCCCAACTGGGACTAGAACCCAGGGTGCCGGCACCACAGGTGGATGATTAGCCAAGTGAGCCATGGCACTGGCCAATGTGAATGTTTTAAATCATGATTTGTAAATGGTCATAAGCTATTATTATATTCCTGAGATAGAAGAATAACTTTTGAGAATAAAATAAGGGAACTATACTTTCTGGTAGACTATCAAAAGACATGTGTGACTTGAGTTGGAATAAGCTTTGTCATATTTAGCTGTTAAATATTTGAAACTGTTTTATTTGGCAACCCCTTTCTGCAAGTAACAAAACCAGTTGGAGCTTCTCTGCAGAGTTTGGTGTGATAGGTAATTAATTCCTGGAGACTTCCTTCCTGAAGACCTGTGAAAAGGAAAACACTAAAATGTAAATGATGGAATGTAAAGTAAAAGGCTGTAGGTTACAGCGTTTGTCCCTAGAGAAGATAGAATGAATGACCAGCAGACCCGAGAATGAACACTACCAAAGCAAAGTGAATGGCAATGGATGGTGGCAGAGGTCTGAGCAGGGAGAAGGGAAATACTCATCCTTGAATATTATCTGGGCATTTAGTGTCTCCTCCCATTGGATACCAAATCCACAAAGCTGAAGTCCCTACCACCTATACAGTATACCTGTATACTTTAAATTATCTCTAGATTGCTTATAATACGTAAATACATTATAAATATTACATAAATCCTGTTACTTTGTATATGTAGAGAATAATGACAAGAAAAAATTCTGTATATGTTTAATATGGATGCATTTTTTGGAAATATTTGCTATCCTTGTTGGGTTAAATTCACAGATGCAGAACTTCTGGGCACAGACAGCCATCTATATATTGAATGCTATTTCTGACATTTATTTCCACCTGCTTGGGAGGTTTTGAGTGGAGCACTGAGCCTCAATTTACACCTGCTTGGAAGATCTTAATGGGGATGCTGAGCCCTCAATTTCTCCATCCTAGAAAATGAACTCCTATTTGCTACCTACCTCTAAGGCTTGTAGAACTGTAGTGAAATAAATAAGTTCAGTCGGAACTTTAAATATTCTCTATAAAAAGGAGGATATTGTTTGTTGCGGACGATTTGGCCAGCTGGCCTGTGTTTTTCTGTTACATTTCCTTGGCAGGAGCTACCTTCCATACCTTTTTTGTTTTTTTAATCACTCTGTAAAACATTCTAGTTAACCAGATGGTTTTCTTTACATTGTAAAGTCCATTGTTTGCTCTTAACTAGAGTCATCCCCCCTGCCAAAGGGAATAAAAACTATGAAATACAAAAGGGGAGCCTCTTTCTCAGGATAGGAAGTCAATTTAACATGAAGTGATCGTCTAACCTGGCACATTTAATTGCAATACTGAAGACACAGAGATTTGCTTGAAAATAAGCCAAGTACATTTAAAATTCTCATTACCCAGCAATGGGCAGTTCTGGGTTGCATGCATATTAATCAACAGGGACTGCTGGGGATCCAGATGTGCAGGTGTTTTTCCTACATAAATGTGCATGTAAAAATGATTTGCATATTCAATTTCTCATAGCAACTCATTGAATCAGCAACTCGTCAGGTAATTTCCTAGAAATCTCAGCTGAGAATTTCATTTCTGTAGGTCCATAGAAAACACAAAAACAGGAAAGCAGCTTCAATGACCAAAGCAATCCTCAGCTTCTTTGAAAGATGCTACAGTCTGTGATTCTTCAAAAATACTTGTGCCACACAGAATAATAAAATCATCATAATGCTATGAATATAAATTGTTTCTTTTATTAAAGATTTATTCACTTATTTATTTGAAAGGCAGAGTAACAGGAAGGGAGAAACAGAGAGAGAGACAGATTTTCTGTCTGCTAGTTCACTTTCCAAATGGCCGCAGTGGCCAGGGCTGGGCCATACCAAAGCCAGGACCCCAGAGCCTGGGATTCCTTTCTGGACTCCCACATGAGTGGCAAAGGGCCTAACTACTTGGGCTTTCTTTTGTTGCCTTCCTAGCTGTGTCAGCAGAGACCTGGATCTGAAGCAGAGTAGCCAGGGCTCAAACCAGTTCTCTGATTTGGGATGCCAGTATTACAAGTGGTAGGTTATTTTGTAGTACAACACCTGCCACAGAGAATACAAATTTAAGGAAAAACTAAACAAATGAGTGTGATGAACTGTGGATAAAATATGAATGTAAACCAGAGGTAAAAATTGTAGCAATGATTCTTGACTGAAACAGTTTCAATGAGATACTCTTATTGAAAATGGATAAGCTGAGCAAATGTGCACAAAATTCCTGTTGAAGACCATTTATACTGTATGCCAAGTGTCATTGCATTCAAAAGATGTCAGATTGACCCAGTAGCCTAAGATAGGATAGGTAATGGATTCTTAATCCACTTATTGATTGTTCAGGGCTCTAGAAAATGCTCAGCATTCTCTGTTAAGTGTGTGTGTGTGTGCTATTTTTTAATTTTCATTTATTTTGCTGATTTCATTTTTTTCTTTTTTTTTTTTTTAATTTTTGACAGGCAGAGTGGACAGTGTGAGAGAGAGACAGAGAGAAAGGTCTTCCTTTGCCATTGGTTCACCCTCCAATGGCCACCTCGGCCAGCGCGCTGCAGCCGGCGCACCGCACTGATCTGATGGCAGGAGCCAGGTGCTTCTCCTGGTCTCCCATGTGGGTGCAGGGCCCAAGCACTTGGGCCATCCTCCACTGCACTCCCGGGCCACAGCAGAGAGCTGGCCTGGAAGAGGGGCAACCGGGACAGAATCCGGCACCCTGACCAGGACTAGAACCCGGGGTGCCGGCACTTCGAGGCAGAAGATTAGCCTGTTGAGCCACGGCGCCAGCTCTGATTTCAAAGATAGAGAAACAGAGAGAGATATCTTCTATTCTTAATTTTATTCCCCAAATGCTGGAAATATCCATGGCTGAGCCAGGCTGAAGCCAAGAGCTCCCATCTTTTTTTTTTTTTTAAAGATTTATTATATTTATTTGAAAGACAGACTTACACAGAGAGAGGTAGAAACAGAGAGAGAGGTCTTCCATCCACTGGCTCACTCCCCAGATGGCTGCAATGACTAGAGCTGCGCTGATCCGAAGCCAGGAGCCAGAAGCTTCTTTCGAGTCTCCCATGTGAGTGCAGGGGCCCAAGGACTTGGGCCATCTTCTGCTGCTTTTCCAGGCCATAGCAGAGAGCTGGATGGGAAGTGGAGCAGCCAGGACTAGAACCTGCAGCCATATGGGATGCCGGTGCTTCAGGCCAGGGAGTTAACCCGCTGCACCACATTGCCGGCCCCAAGAGCTCCCATCTTAATCTGGGTTTCTGATGTGGGTGGTAGGAACCCAACCACTTGAGTTGTCAACTACTGCCTTCCAGGGTTGACATTAGCAGGAAATCGGAATTGAGGGTGGAGCCAGCATTCAAACCCAGATACTTCAATATAGCGTGTGTGCATCCCAAGCAGTGTCTTAACCACTAGAGCAAATTCTTGCTCCAAAATCTAAAACTTTTTGAGTGCTGACCTCATGCTCAAAAAGTTTCAGATCTTAAGTTTGAAATTGCTGGATTAGGGATGCCAATCTATCGAGTACATGCAAAAATTTTCAAATCTGAAAAACATCAAATTCTCAAGTTTTCTGATCCCAAGCATTTTGGGTAAGCATTACTGAAACTGTACAGGTGTTGTGCTATTGTCCAACTCTGTCATGAAGCAATCTGCCAAGACTTTTCTTGTCCCTTACACTAGATATAGTATGTCACCTATGTTGTATTTACGTGAAGAACAGAGTACTGTTTTCACCAATTTCTCACGGCAAGGAAAGCAGCAATACTCCTATGATCTCGAAGTTTCATGCAAGGCAGTATGGTGAAGACTGAGATAATACTTAGAGCTTTTCACTTCATATCACACTCTTTCAGCTGCCTGAGGAAAAAATCATCATATTAAAGATGCACTTGTTTCTACACAATCAGGTTAAAATCCTACATTTGTCCTAAAGTGCTATTCAATACACTCATGGGGTTAATCCTGAAAGAGCATTTGTGTCGCTTTGCATTGGCACTCTTTTGTGTCAGTGAGCCCCTTATAATGTCTTGAATTGTCTTTTTAAATTGTGATTATGATATGGTATCATTGCAGCAAATAAATATGCAAAATTAACAAATTTGAATGCTAAGAAATAAATGAGATGAAAATGTGTTAGTGAAGCGAACTGCACCCTGTTAACTAATGTCAGCCTCAGGTGCCCAGGTTTCATAGCACCTGTGCAGTGAGGTTTAGTCACAGTCCTGTAGTATCCACATCCTACATTTCAAAGCAATCAAATGTATTTAAGCATGATACATGTTTGCTTATTATTTTATTATTTGTGCTGTTATTTTTGTTCATGAAATAACTAAACTGCCAACAAGACCCACACTAAACCACCTAGATAGACCCCACAAACATCTCTTGGAGAAACTTTACTCCAAGCAACTTAGACACTTTTCCCTTTGGAGTGAAGGGGAAAGATCCAGTCAATAGACCAGGTTACTTCCCCAAGTCCTGCCATCTCATTGGTTGCTATGGGCAGTAGATAGCTCCAGCACTCTCCTCTCCAGATTGCTACGGCAGTCACTGTACCCCAATGACAGCCCCTTGATTGAGCTGTAAGGTTCACCCAGGTTAGTAGTTCTCTGCCGAGAGCACACATCAGTGTCACCATAGAAAGATGGCTGGGAACAGATTCCTGTGCCCCAGGTCTGAGTGCCTGCTTCAGTAATTCTGCAGTAAGGTCAAGAGTGTGCAGTTCTAGCAAGTTCCCAAATGATCCTGATGCTTCTGGTCCAAGGACCACAGTTTGAGAAACACTGTTTTCTTTGTGTTTGATGGAAGTCCTCTAAAACAGCATTTCCCAATTTCTTTTTTTTTTTTAAGATGCATTTAAGATGCATCAAGGGGCCAGAGCTGTGGCACAGTGGGTTAAAGCCTTAACCTGTAGCACTTGAATCTCCTATGAGCGCCAGTTTGAGTCTCGGCTGGTCCACCTCTATCCAGCTCTGTGCTAATGTGCCTGGGAAAGCAGCAGAGGATGGCCCAGGTCCTTGGGCCCCTGCACCTATGAGGGAGACTGGGAAGAAGCTCATGGCTCCTAGCTTCGGATTAGCTCAGCTCTGGCTGTTGCAGCCATTTGGAGAGTGAACCAGCAGATGGAAGACTTCTCTCTCTGTCTCTATTTATCCCTGTAACTCTTTCAAATAAATAAAAAGAATCTTTAAAAAAGTTAAGTAAGAAAAAAGAGACATCAAATTGCTGTGATTATCAATATTTTCCTTTTTATCCCTGAGTAGTATTCCGTTATATGAATGAAACTTGGGTCATCTATTCACCCCCTGAAGACATTTGAATTCTTTCCAATTTTTGATGATTATGAATAGAGCTACTATGAGTGTCCCTGAACAGGTTTTTGTATGAATGTGTTTATACTTCTCCTGGGTAAACAGCTAAGGAGCAGAATCATTGGTTGTTTGGTAGAAGTGAACATTTAACTGTTAAGAAACTCTCAGTCTGCTTTTCAAAGTGGGCTATTTTACAATTCCAGAAATAGGTGAGTTTTAATCGCCCTATACCCTGGCCTGCATTTAATGTTCTCGATTTTGGTGTTGTTTTTGGTGCTGTTTTGTTGTTGTTGTTACTTTGGCCATTCTAATAGATGAGTAGAGGTATCTCATTGAGGTTTTAGTTTGCATTTCCTTGAGGACAAATGCTATTAAGCATCCTTTCAGGTTCTGTTTGCCATCTTTTATCTTCAATGGTGAAGTGTCTGTTCAAATCTTTTGCTCATTTTTAAGCTTGTTTTCTTATTGTTGAGTTTTGAAAGTTCTTTATTTGAGATACAAGCCCTTTATTGGATACATGATTTGCAAATATTTTCTCTCAGTCTGTGGCTTGCTTTGTACTTTCTTAACAGTGTCTTTCCCAGAGTACTTTTTTATTTTGGCAAAAGCTGTTGAAATGCCTTTACAGTTTTTTCAAAAAGTGCCTCAGCAATCCACGTGGGTCTGTTTCTGGACTCTCCATTCTGCTCCATTGATTTAGGCTGCTGGAGATCTTAATTGGACTTTGAAAATTGCAATTACCATCTTTCATTTATTAACTCAGAATTTTATATTTTGCAAAATAGATTAAATTTCTTTCATTCAAAGGTGATCCACATGGGTAAATTATTGTATTTTTGGAGAATTGAAACTCATCCAATATCATTTAACTTGCCTAAGATTTAAATGAAACCTCAATAAATGTACCCTTTAATGAAGTTGATGACATTCACATATACCACAGCATTTCCCAAAATTTTTTACAGATCCTCATTGAGGTGCATTACTGAAAAACTAGAAAAAACATTTGCATCATCAAAACTATTTTAGAAACCCTGCTTGGCCCTGTCTGTCTTCCTGGTAATTAATCATGTGTTAACAAAGATGGCTGCTCACAGGTTTTGGCTTCACACAGGAAAGAATTCAGGGGACAGACAGGCAATGATGGTAAAAAGGTGGCAAAGCTTAATGAAGAGAAATACACGTTAAAACCACATGGGTTTCTCAGGGAAGAACTGAGCACCCAGTCCATTTCGGACAGGAGTTTTTATGGGCATGAGCGTGGTCCTCCATTTCTCTTCCCCCATCTCCCTCTTTTGGGAAATTGTCGGTGGGGGTGATGTAGATGTAGAGCTCCAGAAAGTCCTCTCCGGCTGTTTGTCAGTGCGGTGTTCTCAGACTCAGTAGCCCTCTAGGTGCAGGACAGGGGGATTTGCCTGAGCTGCCCCTAGGGCGAGGCTGAACCCATCCACCAGGCTATAGAGTAAGAGCACTGACTTCAGGTGGACTTGCTGCTCTGCTTCCAGGGCTTGTTTCCTTGTTCCATTGCACAAAAATTCAGTTTTCTTTAAAAAAAATCCCCATTTTTATTAAAAATCCCTATGTGCCTCAGCCCCTCTTACACACATAGGCTGATGTCTGCGTAGCTAACTAATACTTGTACATGTCACAGGATCTTTGCAGTCTTCAGTGAAGGGAAATTTTAACTTTGTTTAGCCCAGAATGTCCCAAATATTAATTTTATTTTCCGTCAGCTCATATTAACATTGTCTAGAAGACTGCTTTGGTACTATTCACATATTAGTGGTGTGTGTCCTCTCAAAGGAGGATCCTCATTCTATTTTAACACTTTTCTTTTTTAATAGTTTATGAGTTCTCTCTGTAGTTGCTTCTTTTCTACTGACTTAACACCATTTTATACTTCTTTACAGTTAAAGCTTAAAATTATTGATCACATAGAAGGTTGGAAAAGTTACAGTCAAAAGATTTTAGCAAAGATTTGAAGACTATTTACCAACTGAAAATTACAATGAATGATTTAGAGCTCTCGGCTTATTTATTGGGAATCCTTTCAGCTGAAATACTATCATTTCAATTCCAAGGCAACTCTGATATGTCAGGTATACCTGTTGGCTCACTTAAAGGTCCAGTGAAATGTTATCTGCTCCAAATAATTTCAGAACTAATCTCAATACAATTTTAGGTGCATAGTATGCTTGTATTGCACTTCTGAATTCAACATAGTTTTAGAAATATATTTGCAATTTAATACTTCGATATTTAACAATGGGAAGCTATGAAATTATTGTGAAATACTTAATATATGGTGATTTCCCTATATCAATGCATCTCTATTACCTGAAAATGTCATCATGTTCATGTAAATGTCAATGCTTTGAATATGTGAACACATTTTAGAAGCTGTTAATAGTGTAGACATATTTAACTGACCTAACTCTGTATACAAGTAGGTAAGATTTTAAAGCATTCTGAAGTTTTCTTTGGATTTAGAGTATTCAGAAACAGGTTTTATTTTTATGCCAACACAATGATAGACATAAAATGAAGTAATTAAAATACTAAAATACATTTAAGTTTGTTTTAAATAGCTTGCTTTTTTCATCATTCTCAACTATTCCCGTTTATGTTTTGTATTCTTTGTCCTTTCTACTTTCATTTCTTTTTTTTTATTTATTTATTTTTTGACAGAGTTAGAGAGACAGAGAGAAATGTCTTCCTTCCACTGGTTCACCCCCAATTTGGCCGATACGGCCAACGCGCTGAAGCCAGGAGCCAGGTGCTTCCTCCTGGTCTCCCATGGGGTGCAGGGCCCAAGGACTTAGGCCATCCTCCACTGCCTTCCTGGGTCACAGCAGAGAGCTGGACTGGAAGAGGAACAACCGGGACAGAATCCGGCGCCCCGACCAGGACTAGAACCCCAGGGTGCCGGCACAGCAGGTGGAGGATTAGCCAAGTGACCACTGTGCTTCTTAAATGCTAGGTCAAATGTCTACCTCTCCTGGTCTTTTTTGGATCTCATTCTCTTTTGGTTCCTTCGTATCACCTATTTAAATTTACATCCACCTAATTTCTGTTGACTTCAGGAAGGATGAAGTGGCAAAGAGATCTGGGAATGGAAATGAGAGCCATATCTGTCTTTTTGTTGTTATATTGCCAGTATCTAGTACAAGGTTTGGCATTAAATAAATGTTTAGTGAGTAGATGAATAACCAAATAGATATCTTGATATGTACTCATTATTAAAATGTTTCTAAATAGGGAATTGTTCTGATCTGTTTTAATGGGTAAATAATAATAATTTAATTAGTATGTTAATTATTTATGTGTGCTTATACTTTACATTTATCCCTGAGAAATTACTTACTCAATTCATTTACTCTGCAAACTTTTTTAATATAAAAGCGTAATAAACTCCCACTCATTCTTGTGAGAATAATTACATTCTAAAATTGTTATGATCTGAATTTAGTTTTTCTGTAGAATCAACTTAGAAACTTGATTACGTCATTACTCTTTTCTGAGCTTCTTAATAGGAAATGTCTTATGTAATAGGAGCCATGGTATCTGAATCTCCACAATCTCCAAACTTTATGGCAAAATTGGTGATCTTACATTACAGGAAATACTCATAATGCTCAATAATTGCCTTTCTGTTGAAACACTGCTATAATTAATTTCCTTAAATTCAGCCTGAACTTCAAAGAAATCATTTAACTATGTTATTTAGCCATAATTAATAAAAGTCAAAATCTCATGTCCACATCTTGCTACTTTAAGAGCAAGTTCTTGGGGCCAGCACCGTGGCTCACTTGGTTGATCCTCCGCCTGCGGCACCGGCATCCCATATGGGCACTGGTTCTAGTCCTGGTTGCTCCTCTTCCAGTCCAGCTCTCTGCTGTGGCCTAGGAGAGCCGTGGAGGATGGCCCAGGTGCTTGGGCTCCTGCACCCATGTGGGAGACCAGGAGGAGGCACCTGGCCCCTGGCTTCGGATCAGCATAGCTCCTGCCATGGCAGCCATTTCGGGGGTGAACAATGGAAGGACGACCTTTCTCTCTGTCTCTCTCTCTCTCTGTCTCACTGTCTAACTCTATCTGTCAAATAAAAAATTCTCAACTCTTGAATGTTATAAAATGAGGAAGAAGGGGCAGGCATTTGGCATAGTGGTTAAGATGTGCTTAGAATGTGGCAGATCCTATCAGAGTGACCTTATTTAAGTCTTGGCTCTATTTCTGGTTCCAGCTTCCTGCTAATGCACACTCTGGGAGACAGTAGGTGATAGCTCAAGTGATTAAGTTCCTGCCGTCCCCATGGGAAACCCAGATGGAGTTCTTGGTTCTTGGCTTCAGCCTGGCCTAGTCCAGTCTCTTGCAGGTAGTTGGGGAGTGAACTAATGGATGACAACTTGGCCTCCCTGTGCTTTTTCAAAAAAAAAAATTATTTAAAATAAAGAAATAAGGAAGAAGCAAAAGCAATTTCCTTACCATCATTCTGACATAAGTGATCCTTGCAATGACTTTTATTTGAAAAATAACATAGTATTTTCACCTGAAATGCTTTAGAATAGAAAACTGCATGAATCTGAAAGTGGTAATTGAACTTTTTCAGTTTGTTGGACCCAGAGGGCTGAAGAGCTTTAGAAGTTGCTGATTCACTGGCAAGCTCTTGTATCCTAACAGTGCTGCTTTCATGTATTCTCTGTGTGTGGAGACCCCAGCAAGGATGGCAACATGTTCCCAATGCGACAAGTCCCATCAGTGCTTAGAGCAATAGGACTTCTCACCGTGACCAGGACCGCTTCAAGGGGTGGTGAATCGATCACAGCAAACAGATGGCATTAACACTGCAGAGCACTTCTGGAAGGGTGGATTATGGACCTCCAAAAGTCAGCCCCTGCATAAAGGCAAAGAGGATCCCGGCAGAAATCATGAAAATCAGGTTTTTATTTTTTTAAAATTATTTTATTTATTTGAAAGAGCTGCAGAGAGACATATAGACAGAGAGAACAGTCTTCCATCTGCTGGTTCATTCCCCAAATGGCCACAATGGCTGATCTGAAGCCAGGAGCTTCTTCTTCTGGATCTCCCACATGGGTGCAGGGGCCCAAGGATTTGGGCCATCCTCCGCTGCTTTCCCAGGCATGTTAGTAGGGAGCTGGATCAAAAGTGGAGCAGCCAGCTTGAACCAGCTGCCCATATGGGATGCCAGCACTGCAGGCTGGGGCTTGAACCTTCTATGCCACAGCACCAGCCCGAAAATAAGATTTTCAGAACACTGGATTTTAACCAAAGGCTTGCAAAAGTCTTTAGGCTATTTATGCATTTATGCATGAAAAATAGTTGAGTGTGTAAGTACTGGTAGCTTCAGGGCACTTACCTCTCTCTGTTCCCACTCCAATACCAGCAGTTCTGCTGTTGTCTTGAGAAGCAACTTCATAGTGTTGAAAATCACCAGGTAGCCAGCAGTCAGTGGAGGAGGCAGAATGGATTTGCAATCCCCCAGAAAGCACCATCCCCAGAGAACTGTCATTATTAGACTGGTTTGAAAGCTTCCTGGAGAAGATCTGCTTTCAGGGCATGTCTTTATTTGGCCTTATTCAGAGCTCATTCTTTGAGAACAGCCCTATCACTAGTGCACTGGTTAAAAAACAAAAGCAGCAGTGATTGCTTGACATCAGACTTGCCTTGAGGAGGTGATAACATCTGAGGCTCAAAGGAGCTGGACAAAAACCTTACAGGGAAAAATTGGGGCATTAGGTGTCCACAGGAAGCTTGGGACATCTCAGCATATTCCTGGGAGTCTAGAAAAGCAGAAGCATGTGCAGGGCTATGCGTGTTCTAAGGAAAGACTTGAGAAGCCCTTCTCTCCCATCTTTGGCTGACCATGAGGCTCTATGCAAGCAGAAAGTGGAAGCTAAGGCGGAGTTTTAGCCTGCCGGCCTGAGAGCAGAAGGTGTGTTCCAGCACAATGCCTTGGCAAAAGCTAGGAGAGCTATTACTTCAAAACATTTGTGGACGTCTCTATCATTCATGAACCAGTGAACTAACCAAATACCAGCGATAGTGGCTTCACATGATAAAACATTCAGACCTTTACATAATTTGACCACAGAAGTAAAAAAAAAAAAAAAAAAAAAAACACTAATAAGCAGCAGGCTCTAAAATGGAAACTCTGATTTCCAGAGATCTCAAGTTATATTACTTCATAGACCTTATTGTTAAAATCTGGAAGTAACACACCAGGTAAAAAGAACTGAGACAAGGGCACGCTCGCTTGCTCTCTCTCTCTCTCTCTCTCTCTTTTAAAGATTTATTTATTTATTTGAAAGGCAGAGTTACAGAGGCAGAGAGAGAGAAGGCTTCCATCCTCTGGTTCACACCCCAAATGGACACAAAGTCAAGAGCTGGGCCGATCTGGAGCCAGGGGCCAGGAGTTTGTTCTGTGTCTCCCACATGGGTGCAGGGGCCTAAGTATTTGGGCCATCTTCTGCTTTCCTAGGCCATGGCAGAGAGCTGGGACTCAAACCAGCATAGGGGGCTGTCATTGTGTGGCTTTGGGGCTGGCATTGCGGTGCAATGGGATAAATTGCATTTATGATGCCAGCATCCCGTATCAGAGTGCCAGTTTGCCTTCTGGCTGCTCCACTTCTGATCCAGCTCCCTGCTTATGGGCCTGGGAAAGCAGCGAAAGATGGTCCAAGTACTTGGGTCCCTACCACCCATATGGGAGACCTGGATGTAGTTTCTGGCTCCTGGCTTCAGTTTGGCGCAGCCCTGTGTGTTGCAGCCACTTTGAGTGGAACATCACTCTGATGTTCTGCCTTTCAAATAAATAAGTAAACCTTTAAAAAGCCAAAAAAAAAAAAAAAAAAGGTCAAAGAGCGTAGTGATTAATATTCATCTCCTATGGCTCTTGACTCTGATCTGGCCCTGCCCTGGCTGTTGGAGCATTTAGGAAATAAGCCAGGGGATGTGCCTTTCAAATAAATGCATCAGTCTTTAAAAAAACATGTGTAAGTTTATGATAGCCTGACCGTGAGCCAGGCTGTCTTCACTGTTGGCAGTAACTGTAGGTATCAGAAGGTATCAGAATTCTCTAGTGAATTCCAATTTCTGTTCTGGCATGTAAAGAACTTGGAAATTGTGACTATCTTAACCATTAGCAAAAATCTGAACAAACTGAAAATCAGCAGCTCTTCTCACATCTACCAGATAATTGAATTCACAGGAGAAACTACTGTCTCCAAAATGGGAGAGGAGCAGGCATTCAGCCTAGCAGTTATGATGTTTGCATCTGACATTGGAGTGCCTGGGTCTCATGCCCGTCTCTGACTCCTAACTCCAGCTTCCTGCTAATGTAGACCCTGAGAGCCAGCAGTGATGGCTCAGGTAACTAAATCTGAGTCACCCATGTGATTGAGTTCCTGGCCCCCAACTTTGACTTTCGCCCAGCGCTGGCTGTTAGACATGTGAGGAGTTAACCAGTGGATAGGAGCTTTCTCTCTCTGTGTCTTTCAAAAAGTTTTTATTAAGCTTTGTTTTATTTATTTGAAAGGCCAAGTTACAGAGAGAGAAAGAGTGCTTCCACCTACTGGTTCACTCCCCAAGTATCTGTAACATCATGGCCTATGTCAGACTGAAGCCAGAGCCTGGAACTCCATCTGTGTCTCCCACATGAGTGGTAGGGGCCCAAATAGTTGCGTCATCTGGATAGGAAATGGTGCAGCCCAGACTTGACCCAGCGCTCATAGGGGACACTGGCATTGAAGGCTGTGGCTTAACTCACTGCACCACAGCAAAGGCCTCCTCAAGTGAAAAAGTTTTAAAATGTTTAAAAGTGGCAGGCACAGGCAGTGAATACAGAGAATCAGTCACGACTTCCTGAGGCAGATAGCCACAAGCAGAAACTCCCATAAGAATCTGGATCAGACCAGGAAACTTGAACTATAACTGAAAGATTGATGGAGGCTCAGTGTAGACAAGAGTGTGAGGGACTCTGGGCATGCCCCGTTTTAGGAGGACCTGTACTTCTGTGACTTTTGCCTCCAAGAGCTTTCCCAGCTTCTCCCAGTGAAGATCAGCAGGAGGAAGGACAAAGTAGGTGTAAGGAAATCAGCCAGGGTGTTCTGCTTTTCTTAACAAACTTTCGCATAGAGCAGCACTCTCACCAGAACCTAACTTAATGAGGATTTATCAGAGCGTAACTGAGCTGGGTGAAGGAAAATAGCCAACCTCAGCCCCCTGTAACCATGGTGTAGCACCAGAGAAGGAAAACAAACCTTAGAATCCCTATGGAGTTCACAACCGAGAGGTGCAGGTTCACTAAGAGAATGAGGCCTCCCCATAGGACTATGAACGTTTCCTCGCCCTCCACATCTTACCACCATGTAAGACCTACTTACTGCAGTTTCTTTTACCTAGGACATCATGTCTAGCCTCTAAAAAACTAAATACAAAACACCCCTTCAAAAGACAGAGCAAACATCAAAACCAGAATGAGATATGGCAAGGACACTAGAATTCTCATATTTTGAATTTAAAACAACTGTGTTGGGAGTGGGCATTTGGCAGAGCAGTCAAGTCACCACTTGGGATGTGGTGACTGTTCCTCGCCACTGCCAGAGAATTAGGCAGGCTGCCCGCAGCTTGCCTTGACTGAGGAGGGGAAAGTGCACCACCCACCACTCAGCCTTCCCCAAACCCTGGGGACAATCAGGCGTGGTGTGGAGCCCAGTCGAAGCAGGTCTCACTGTATTGTAAAAGGGAGGTGTATGTATAGCTGAGGTACAGAGCAGATGGTACAGAGCAGATGTGGGCAAGGGGTGGGGTGTTGTGATGCAAAAGGGTTTCAGCCACTCCTGTTATACCACCTTAATGATCCTTAGGCAGATGTGCCCTGGGGCAGGGTGTTTCCTCTAGGCCTCTCCGGATTCAGCCTCCCCCACATTGGGATACCTACATTCCACCTTGGAGTGGCTGGTCAGGTCCTGGCTCCAGTTCTATTTCCGTCTTCCTGCTGATGCACACCCTAGGAGGCAGTGGTGCTGCTTTATGTAAATGGATCCCTTCCACCCACATGAAAGACCTGGATTGAATTCTAGGCTGCTGGCTTCCTCTTGCTAGGCCCTGGATATTATAGTTATTTGGAAAGTGAATCAGTGGCTGTAAGATCTCTGTTTCTCTCAAAAAAAATACATAAAAATTTGTAAAAACTACTATGATTAATATGCCAAAGGTGAAAGTAGAGCACACATGAGGACATGGGTAATGAAAGCAGAGAGATGGGAAAAAGAATCGAGAAGAAATGCTAGTTTGATAGCTCCTTAGTAGATTGCTCATGGCTGAGTGAAGAATCTCTGAGAGTGAAGACATGTCAATAAGAACTTTCAAACCTGAAAAGGAAAGAGTAAAGAAGACTGAAAAATGGAACAGAATATCCAAGAAATGTGAGACACCTACAAAATGTATAACATGTGCATAAAGGGAATACTAGAAGGAAGAAAGAGAAAGGGACAGAAGAAATATTTGAACCAGTATTAACCAAGAATTTCCCCCGGGGTTAATGTCAGTTACCAAGTCACAGATTTAGGAAGCTAACAGAACATCAAAAAGGGTAAATAGGAAAAACAACAACAACAACAACAAATATTTAGGCATATTTAAGCTATAAATATCAAAAGTGAACGAATCTATTTTGAAATAAGGCAAGGGAAAATACCTTGTCTATAGACAGAAATTACATCCAACTTTTCCTCAAAACCCATACAAGAAAGAAGAGAATGGAGTAGAAGGTTAAGTGTTGAGAGAAAAGAATCCATCAACCTAGAATTCAGTACCCTGTGAATTATCCTTTAAGAGCAAAGGAGAAACACTTCCTAGGATAAGCGTAAACTGAGAGAATTTGTTGCCAGCAGACTTACCTTGCAAGAAATGTTAAAAGAAGTTCTTCTGAACAAAGGAAAATGTAGAAGTCAGAAATGTAGATCTCCAGGCCGGCGCTGCCACTCACCAAGCTAATCCTCTGCCTGTGGTGCCGGCACCCTGGGTTCTAGTCCCGGTAGGGGCACCGGTTCTGTCCTGGTTGCTCCTCTTTAAGTCCAGCTCTCTACTGTGGCCCGGGAAGGCAGTGGAGGATGGCCCAGGTGCTTGGGCCTTGCACCTGCATGGAAGACCAGGAGGAAGCACCTGGCTCCTGGCTTCGGACTGGCGCAGCGCGCCAGCCATAACAGCCATTTGGGGGGTGAACCAACGGCAAAGGAAGACCTTTCTCTCTGGCTCTCTCTCTCACTGTCTAACTCTGTCAAAAAAAAAAAAAAAGAAAGAAATGTAGATCTCCAGAGAGAAAGGAAGAACAAAAGAGGAGACTTAAGTCAAGCTAAAATCAAGCCCTTATGTTTTTCTGGCACTTAATTGATATATCTGATAACAGTTTCTTCAAAATAATTGCAATGACAGAGCATTCAATGATTGTAGCTTATGTGTGAGATGAAAACAGCCGATACAAGGACAGGAGGGAGGAATTAGGAACAATCATGCAGCGCTGAACAATAGGGACATGTTCTGAGGAATGCTTCATTGAGTCATTTCTTTTTTCATTCCATTAATATAATGTATTAGTTGATTTTCCAGGGTTAGTCTTGCATTCCTGAGATTATCTCATTTGGTCACTGTGTATATTTTTGCATTTTAGTAGATTTGTTTTGCTAGCACTTTTTTAAAAGTCAGAGAAAGAGACAGACAGATATCCCATCTGCTGACTGACCCCAAATGCCCACAATAGCAGGGATTGGGCCTGGCTGAAGCCAGAAGCCAGGAATTTAATCTAAGTCTCCCATGTGAGTGGCAGGAACTCGATTACTCGAGCCATCCCTTGCTATTTCCCTGCATTAGCAGGGAGCTACAATCAAGCGTGGAGCTAGGGCTCAAACCCAGGCACTCTAGTACGGAATGAGTGCTTCCCCAGCAGTGTGTTTACTGATACCCACTCCCAGGCAATTTCTTTTTTGTGTGAATATCATGGATTATATTTCTATAAACATAGGTAGTGTATGTGCCATGATAACACTCAAAGTAACAAACTGATTTTGGAAAGAGCAGACTTCAAAAGAAAGGAAAGTTATCAGGCATAAAGAGTCATTATATAGTGGGAGAGACCAGTTCTGCAAAAAGACATAACAATCCATGATGCATATGTGCCTACCAACAAAGCATCAAAATATGTGAGAAAAAACTGATACAACTGCAAGAATAACTCAATGAATCCACTTTTATAGTTGGAAATTTCAATACCCCTCAGTCATATATGGACAGACCCAGCAGACAGAAATTTAGTAAAGATGTAGTAGAACTCAAAAACATCATCCATCAATTGGATATAATTGACATATATAGGCTGCTTCATGCAACAACAGAATATGCATTTTTTTCACACTCACATGGAACATTCACCTAGATGGACTACATTTTTTTGCCACAGAACATACTGTAGCAATTTTAAAATAGAAATCATACAATGTATGCTCTCAGACACATAGTATGTCTAAAATATAAAAGATGGGCTGTAATGAGTGTTGACAAGAATGTGGAAATGTTGGAACCCTCACAGTTTGCTGGAAGGAGTGTAAAATGGTGTAGTTGCTTTAAAAAACAGCTCTGCAGTTCCTCAAAATGTTAATCATGGAGTTACCTTAAAACCTGTAATTCAACCCTTGTTGTGTGCTCAAGCTAATGAAAAACATATGTCTACACAAAAAAGTGTGCATAAATATTTATAGCAGAATTATTTATAACAGCCCAGTAGTGGAAACATTGCAAATATCCTACATCTCATGAATGGATAAACAAAAGTGATATATCCAAACAAAATGTCATCTATCCATATAATAGAATCGTATTTGGCAATAAAAAAGAATGAAGTAGTGATCCATGCTATAATACAAATGAACCTTGAAAACATGATGCTAAGTGAAAGAAGCCAGTCACAAAAGGACAAATATTGCATGATTCCATTTATATAAAATTTCCAGAATAGGAAAATCAACAGAGACAGAAAGGAGATTAGTGATGACTAGAGTTGGTGGCAGGGGAAAAGAAGTAACATGTTAATGAATATAGTTTGGGGTAGTAGATAATGAAAACATTTGGAAATTAGATTAGCAGTGACACAACAAGAGTATACTGAAAATCACCAGAATATATACTTTAAATGGTAAATTTTACATGATAGAGCAATTATATTTCAGTGAAGCAATTATAACAAAAACACAATGTCTACTGAATATGTTTATGCTCCAAAGTAATCACTCTAATCTGCATGGCTCCTGTGTACAGAATTATTGCACTGTGATCATGTAGAATTAAAGGCTGAAACATTTTTAGGCATTGTCTATATTCCAGTAGAAGGGCGAGAAGCCACATCCACCAGAACACAGGTGCTATGAATGGTTTATTCCAGTGACCAAGCAAATTATCAGAAAGAGGATTGAAAGGTGTTATGGGCTGAACTTTGCCTGCCTGAAATCCATAGGTTAGATTTTAATGCCCAGTGTCTCAGAATGGGACTGTTTTGGCAAACAGGATCTATAAAGAGGTAATCAAGTTAAATGAGGTCATTAGAACGGGCCTTAATCTATGACTGGTCCTTGAATAAGAGGCGGTTAGGAGCCTGACATACACTGAAAATGATCATATGATGACATAAGTAGAAGTCAGCCATCTGCAAGCCAAGGAGAGAATTTCAGAAGAAGCCCATGGTGCCGACACCTTGATGTTGGACTTCTGTTGTTTAAAACCACCTGCTGTGGAGAATTTGTTATTGTAGCCCTAGAAGATCAACACCCATTAGACAAAGAAATGTCTTTACATCTCTAGCTAGGAACACTAGCAAAGTTATCTGTTTAAGAAGATAAAGTGTAAATAATTGCTTATATTAGAGGAGCTGCTTTTTTTTTTTTTTTAACTGATGCAATTTGGTGTTACCTACTGCATTGTCCTCAAGATTTAGATTTACTTGCTTGGAGTAAAGGGATCCTTAAATGAATCCTTGCTACTTAACCATGAAAAAAAATTCCACCTAGGATGATAAATCTCTCCCTGCAACCAGAGCTATGACATTCATTAAAGGGAAGAAAAAGGCCAGTGTCACCATTTTTTAAGATTTATTTTATTTGTTTGAAAGGCAGAGTCTCAGAGAAAGCAAGAGGTAGGGAAGGAGGGAGAGAGAAAGAGATAGAGATCTTCCATCCAGTGGTTCATTCCCCAAACAGCCACAACAGCCAGGGCTGAACCAGAATGAAGACAGAAGCTTCTTCTATGTCTCCCATGTGGGTGCAGGGGTCCAAGGACTTGGACCATCTTCCACTGCTTTCCGAGGAGCATTAGCAGTAAGCTGGATCAGAAGTGGCACATCCAGGACCAGAACCAATGTCCATATGGGATGCGGGCATCACAGACAGCAGCTTTACCAGCTACGCCATGATGCCAGCCCCATCAGACTTCTTATATTGTCCTGCCCATAATAGATGACCTTTGAAAAGTGTTTTGAAAGAATTCTCAGTGAAGGTCGTCACTGAAGCTAGTACTTCCACTTGCTCATACCCTGTACCCTCTTCATACAACTCTTGCCTTCTCTAAAAGAGAAATGTGTTAGTGTAGACATGACCATCCTGTGCTTTAGTCATGAAGCCCTTTTACCAATGAATGCAGTGAAGCAAAATCAGAAATAAAGTTGTTGGGTTGTTGTTGGCAGAGTAGACAAAGGGGCCCAGGTCATGCAGGGCTTTAGAGATCATGTTAAAGAAGTAGTAAAAACTTCTTTTTGGGAATTGGCATTGTGGTGCATCAGACTAAGACACTTTCTGTGATATCAGCATCCTTATAGCAACTATATGATCCACTCATCCTATATAAGCTAGTCCCGGTTGCCCTGCTCCCTGCTAATGCATCTGGGTAAGCAGCAGAATATGACCCATGTACTTGGGCCCCTGCACCCCATGGGAAACTTGGGTGGTGTTCCAGGCTCCTGGCTTTGACCTGGCCCAGTCTTGGCCATTGCTGCCTTTTGGGAAGTGAACCAGTGGATAGATGATCTGTCTACCTGTCTCTCTGTATGTAACTATGACTTTCAAATAATAAATATTTTTAAAATAAATAAAAAGAATGTTTAAGTTCAAAAGTTGTGATGTAGCCATGCCTGTTAATCAACACGCTGTTAAAAGTAATGTAAAGAGAACTTTACATAAGGAAAGGTAGAGTAGATACACTTTTCCATATTTCTCCTGCTAAGCACATCAAAAAGCCCCCAGGTATTATAAATGAAACAGGCTGAAGGAGAGTCTGATAGGTGGAGAGATCAAGTAGATGACTACAGACTTCATACCTAAGCAATGACATGATAGCTTCCACCAAAAACCACTCATAACAAGAACCAAACAGATTTCAAGTGTAACAGAAAGGCAATCAACATATGCCAATACCAAGGTGACTGAGATGCTAGAATGCATGGATGAGAATTTTAAAACAGGCATAATAAAAATGTTTCTGACCAGTTGGGAACACACTTGAAACAGGTGTAATAACAGAAAATCTCAGGAAAGAAATGAAAGTTTTAGCTAATGAACCATGATCTAGACCTTACCCCTTACACAAAAAGTACATCAAGGTGGATTATCAACTTAAATGTACAACATAAAACTATTGAAGTTTAAAAAAAAATAAAAATCTTCATGATCTACAGCTCTGCAAAGACTTCTTGGAGTTGACAGCCAAAGCAAAGAATACATAAAGGAAAATAAATCAATAGATTGGACTGTATCAAAATTGAGTTTAAAATTGCTCTCTGGAATACCCTTTAAGAAGATGAAAAGACAAGCTATAGACTCAGAAAACATTTGCAAACCACACATCTGCCAAGGCCTTTTCATCTAGGCCTATAAAGAACTCATGTAACTCATCAGTAGAAACAAATAATCGAATTAGACAATGGCTAAGACATCACCAGAGAGGATGGATGGATGGCAAATAAACATGGGAAAATGCTCCACATCATTAGCTGTGATTGACAGAATAATGCTCCCCCTGAAAACAAAAATCTACCATTCCAGATGCCAGACCTGTTACAATGTTCCTTAAAGGAGCTTTGCAGATGTGATTTGCAGGAATTAGTTACAGGTTCTTAATTGCATTGCTTTTTCTGTTAAAATATTACAAATATCTTATTCCCTTGTATTATGATAAATATATATATTTATTTATTTCATTTGAAAGGCAGAGTGACAGAGAGGAAGGGAGAGATAGCACAAGAGAATCTTTCATTCAGCTGCTTCACTTTCCAAATGGCTGCAACAGCCAGGGCGTGGTTAGGCCAAAGCCAGGTGTCGAGAACTCCATCTGGATCTCTCACAGGGTTGGGCAGGGACTCATGTACTTGAGCCATCATTGGCTGCTTGTCAGTAGCATTAGCAGGGAGCTGGATTCAAAGCTGAGTAGCTAGAGCTTTAACCAGCATTCTGATATTGGTACAGCTGTCCAAAGTGGGGTTTAACTCACTGCACCACAACACCTGGCTCCCTCCAAGATACTAAGAGTTTTTTTTTGTTGGGGGGCGCTGTGGTATAGTGGGTAAAGTGACCGCCTGCAGTGCTGGCTTCCCATATGGGCGCTGGTTTGTGTCCCAGCCGCTCCACTTCCAATCCAGCTTTCTGCTATGGCCTGGGAAAGCAGTAGAAGATGGCCCAAGTCCTTGGGCCCCTGCACCTGTGTGGGAGACCTGGAAAAAACTCCTGGCTTCAGATTGGTGCAGGTGGCCGGTGCCGTGGCTCACTAGGCTAATCCTCCGCCTGCCTGTGGTGCCGGCACCCCGGGTTCTAGTCCCGGTTGGGGCACCGGATTCCGTCTCAGTTGCTTCTCTTCCAGTCCAGCTCTCTGCTGTGGCCCGAGAAGGCAATGGAGGATGGCCCAGATGCTTGGGCCCTGCACCCACATGGGAGACCAGGAGGAAGCACCTGGCTCCTGCCTTCGGATTGGCGCAGCGCACCAGCCATAACAGCCATTTGGGGGGTGAACCAATGGAAAAGGAAGACCTTTCTCTCTGTCTCTCTCTCTCTCCCATTGTCTAACTCTGCCTGTAAAAAAGAAAAGAAAAAAAAAAAAACAGATTGGTGCAGCTCCAGCCATTGCAGCCAATTGGGAGTGAATCAGTGGATGGAAGACCTTTCTGTCTTTCTATGCCTCTCCTTCTCTCTCTGTGTAACTCTGACTTTCAAATAAATAAATCTTTAGAAAAAAAGAAATATGCCTTGTTTCTGGGTTCTCCATGGAAAACAGACTGGTTTTCTGATTTTCTCATCTGATACTTTATAAAATCTAAACCAGTAAAGAATGGCTTCCAGGTAACCAGATTTGAACTTCTTAACATCATCAATGTCTTCAAACTTTGAGGCTTCTCGATCATTTACGTTGATAGCAATTAATTTCTTTTTTTTTTTTTTTTTTTGACAGGCAGAGTGGACAGTGAGAGAGAGAGAGACAGAGAGAAAGGTCTTCCTTTGCCGTTGGTTCACCCTCCAATGGCTGCCGCAGCCGGCGCGCTGCGGCCGGCGCATTGCGCTCATCCGAAGGCAGGAGCCAGGTGCTAGGTGCTTTTTCCTGGTCTCCCATGGGGTTCAGGGCCCAAGCACTTGGGCCATCCTCCACTGCACTCCCGGGCCACAGCAGAGGGCTGGCCTGGAAGAGGGGCAACCGGGACAGAATCTGGCGCCCCGACCGGGACTAGAACCCGGTGTGCTGGCACCGCAAGGCGGAGGATTAGCCTGTTGAGCCACGGCGCCGGCCAGCAATTAATTTCTAAGCCATTTCACCCTCATCAATCAGAGCCAAAATTGCAAGAATCTTCACATGAAAAACTTTGAGCCTATTTCACAAACATCAATAGGATCATTATCTCCACAGCAGTTTGTGCTCTTCTCTGTTAGATGGGGATCTTCCCAAGTCTGAGAGACAGCATCAGAATTCCGTATGTAACCCTTGTGAGGCAAGATATTCGCCACATAGCACACATGCTTTACATCTTGTTTAATGGGATCCAATGGCTCCTTGGTAGGAATGCCATTTCCTTCTGTAGAGTCCACTTTCAGAGGAATATCATTAAAAGGGGAAATGTAATGACCAGCTACATTCTTGAAGGAGAGGCAGTAATTCTCAGAATGTGGCTGGCCCTACTCTTCAATGTGGTACAGGGCTATGGTGCGCAGGGTCCTGCTCCTTGTTGTTACTCCTGCCGGCAGGCGGGCAGTGACAGTATTATTGTCGTTTAACTTCATTTATAGTATCTTTTCTCAAACACAAGTTTGAGAATTTTAATTTTATGTGGTCCAATTTATTAATTTTTTATTATGTGTTCATTTCTGGTTCCGTACTCTAAAAATATTCTCCTAGCTCATAAAAAAAAAACAAATTCATAAATTTTATTTTCACATGTAGTTCTTTGAACTACCCAAATCGTATTTTGTATGTTGCATAAAGTCAGATGAGGAAGATAAAATGGGTAAAAATCATTAGTCCTCTGTAGTACTTGTCAAAGACGGGATAGAAGAGGTACAGGCTACACACCTTACCTTTGGATGGAATGTTTGATTAACCTTGCTAAGTTATGCCTTCAAATTGTGTTGACAGTATCACCTGCTCATCTTATTCGAGGGCTTCCTGTGTGTATTTAAAAGGTTTTTTTTTTTTTCCTGAAAGCTAGAGTATATGGCAGAGTATTTCATTTTTCCTACTTGGTAGATAATATGGCGATTTAGTAATTGGAAAAAAGAATGCAAGTCTTTCAAGGCTGCTGCCTTGTTTCAGCCGCTGTGACACTGTATTGTAACTGGAAGAACTGGTCAACAAAGATATAACAGGAAACAGAGATAAACTTGTCATCTACTGAGTTAGGTAATCCTAGTTTCAATATTGTAAGTACTTAACTTGCTTCATGTACTTTCTTACATCTTTGAACAAGTGAAATTCTGGATAAAAAATGTCAAGTATGTGTGTGTAAATATATTCCAAAATCAAAAAGAAACAATAGTTTAGGTTTTTCCTACTTGGATGAATAGACCATCTTCTAATCCCTTACTAGGGTAACACTAGTAAGAATTAGCTATATGGTAGAAGGTTTTTATTGCTTTTTTGAAAAATAGCATTTTACCTGCTAACATAGTTGTCTCCCATATCTGGGTGTGTAGATAAACTTAATAGATATCTCAAAAGCTTGTCTATCTAGCTAAAATGTTTCTGAAGAGGAAACCTACACTTAGCTGAGAGAATCTAGCTGTCTGGAAAACCCTCTTGTTTACTGAAACTGAGCACAGCAGATCACCATCCCAGCATCTCAGCGGTGAGTCCAATGAGCTGCCTCCCGCTGATGTCCCTTTCGCCCTCTCTAGTGACAGTGCCACGTCCCTTCAGCAGCCTCCATTGGCTTCTAGAAGACAGAAACAAAGAGAATACAAAACTGTCCCTACCATGGACAGTTTTGTACACTTAAAAGTGTATTGAGAGGGTCTACTTTATACTAAGCATTCTTATCACAATAAAGCAATTAAAAAAAAACAGAACTTATTTTCCTTTCACCCTCTCATAGACCAAAATGAGGCTAATACAGAAAGAAGATGGGGTTGCAAATGTGTGTAGCGTTCCTTCAACAGATCTGTAAAATTAGGGGAGGTCAGAGTTGTGACATAAGCTCTCATTACTTGAAAGATGATCATCACTGGGAAATGTGATTAAAGCTGAAGACTCAAGCGTGGGTAAGATCATTAGTATGAATGCTTTTGAAGAATCAGATTAGTTTTATGTTGCATGCATACAGAAAGTTCTTGTTAACTAGAGGTCATTACTCTTCTAGTGTAGAATAACAGGAAGGAAAAAAATTGAGATATGAAGATGATATATTATTAAAGATTTATTTATTTATTTGAAAGGCAAAGTTACAGAGAGAGGGGGAGGGACAGATCTTCCATCCTCTGGGCTGGAGCTGGGCCAGTCTGAAGCCAGGAGCCAGGAGCTTCTTCCAGGTTCCCCATGTTTGTGCAGGGGCCCAAGTACTTGAGCCATCTTCCATTGCTTTCCCAGGCACATTAGCAGAGAGCTGGATCAGAAGTGCCACAGCCAGGACTCAAACTAGTGTCCATATGGGATGCTGCTACTGCAGGTAGAGACTTAACTCATTAAGCCACAGCACTGGCCCCCAAAGATATATATTCTTAATGGACACTATTTTTATGAAATTGACACAGAAAGTGAAAGTTATAATCAAGCTGTAGTGATAGACACTTGTATTCACTCCTCAATCATAATGGATATGTGTGTTAATGCTGTTATGCTTCTAACACTGGATTACCAGCCTACCTAGATAAGTTAATGTATTACATCTTCATCAGTAGTTATGACAGCTCATGACATCTCAAATAAAATGCTTTTAGTAGATACAGACAAAAGGTAAAATTAGCTAAACCTAAAACAGTAAAATCTGCTGAGACAGTCTTATAGAATGTTCTCTACTATTTATTTACAGAATTTTTAACTTTACATTTTTTAGAGAGCAAATCTAGCCTTTGTGATAACAAATATGAAGACATAATGTCGTAGCACAACATTCTGAAGAAAGGAATTGAACACAATTATGATATTAAATAAGCTTGGGATACATATTGATTTATTAGCAGTCTATGAAACTTACCCTCCAAAGAGCCCTAACTTGCCCTAGTTCAACTCCAAGAAGTGCTTTGATAACGCTCTCTTGGGAAAATTAGATGAAAGCGTGCTCTAGGAGTGATTAAGAGATTTAGGGGATTTATATACCAACATGAAAGCTCAGGATTTTAGGCTTCTACTAATTGTTTCCAACCCTAAATCCCCAAACTCTGACTCCAATATTGAGATGTCTTAAAAGATAATTCAGAATGGGCTTCAGGAGCCCCATAGTTGTGTAATTTAAACATTACTTCATATATTTTTATATATAATTTAAACTGAAACAGGCACACAACCCAGCTTGTTCCAAAGTGGTGAGTCCTAACTTTTAACACTGTTCAAGAAAACTAATTCCTGTCTTGTGCTGTCAGAGGAAATTGTTTAGGTACAAATTCCAAAAATTGTATTTACTCGACATCTCTCTCCATATCATTGGGTCTTTTAAGAGTGCAATATTAATTTTTAAGTGTACATGGCTTTGCATTTATCTTTGCAGTAGATTATTCAGAACTGCTGATGTCTATCACATTACATTGGATGCTTTCATTTCTTGCCAATGCTTTTTACAATGTGAATGAGAGTCACTAAGCTATTCAGGTTGCAGTCAGACCATCCTTTGCAATGAATCCAGATTTTGGGCTTAACAGGCCAAACAAAACCCATTTTACTATTTTGAAACTTCGTATGTCTCTCTGATAGACAGCACTGAAGTATACAACAGATTTTCAAAATAATGAACACCATGCATAATATTATGTTACAAGATGAAGTTTTAAACCATCTCACCTCCAAATTAATTAAATCTTTTTATCAATTTCTCTGAAATATAAACAGTTACTCAATTGTGTGGACAGCAGTTAGAAATATTAATGAATAGATACAGGAAAACAATCTTCTATACCTCTGATGTTTCAGGATCAGCTTAATTGCCCAGTATTCAGATGAGTGATTTAGAAAAGAAACAATTTGCTTCTACTTAGTCAGTTAAGATTTTCTGCCTATTCTGAAAAGAAAACACAATATGAAAAATAGCTGAGGGTTGAAGCTAACAAGAGACTACAAACTATCATAACATCTATGATAATAAATCAATTTTAAATTCTAAGTTTGTCAACTATTCTTTTTTCTAAGATTTTATAAATAAGTAAAAAAAAGTCAACTTATGAGATAGGTTAAAACTGGCTTCTATTTTTTCTTTATTTCTGTATATTTAGATTATGTAGAAGATAATATTTGAAAAATGATATCCAGTGTTGTTAAAACTTTTTTAAATGAGTGTGTTAGAATAATAACAGAGATAAAAGTCACTGGCTTTTAAGTTGCACTTGCAAACCTTAAATATATTTCCCCAATCATCTCTTAAGTTTTATTGGCTTTTCTTGTTTCTTAAGCGCTGAAGACCCAGGATCTAATTCTTGCTCTAAAAACGGCTTCTGCCTAAAGGGTGAATTGTCCTCTAAGTAACACATATAAAAAGATAGGATATTTACCAAGGTTATTTTGTAGACTTGTGTGCTCCCACTAGCACTTCACTGACCTCCAAATTCCTCCTCGTTACTCTGCCCACTGTTTGAATTCTGTGTTCAGGGACAGATGCTGGTGTCTGTTTCTTAGTGGTATCAAAGTTACAGCTTCAAGGTCGGAATAGCTACCCTTCCCACAGGCATGCCTCAACCAGTCACAGAGTTGAACAATTTTTCAACTCAGGCTTTCTTTAAAGCAGAGTTCTTCACTATACAAGAAAGCAGAAATGCAAGCAAATATTCCCTTTAAACGAGATGCACAGACGTAAAGAAAAACTTAGCAAAGATGCCAGGTCTTCTTAGAAATTTTTCTAACTCATCTCTCGCTCATAATGTTCCTTGTTTGTTTCAACCTTGGGTTTCAAAGCTTGAGTGAGTCTCTTTCAATATGATTTTTTTTTTTTTTTGCCTTCAGTTTTTCTAGGGTCTCTTTAGGAATTAAAATCTTATCCACCATGGTCAGTTATCAAAATCACTGCAGGCTTTGTTCTTCTCAGACCCTTTATATCGTAATCTCGATTTCAGCGAGCTTCTTTATGCTTAAAAATTATGAAGAAAAAATGCTGCATTTGGTTTCTCAAGTTACTGGCCTTATTTAACTGCTGCTTTTTATGCCTCTCAACCAGTAGAAAAAAAAGATGAAAACATCACCAGGCATCAGTAATTCTAGCTTCACTGAGGTGCTTCCATGGACTCTTGTTTAATTATAATGGAATTCCATTCATTCGGGACTTGCCTGCTCCCTTGTGTCATTTGCCCTCTCTTTGTACCACCTTTACTCTTTAGGACAGTTTGAAAGGATCCAAAATGCGACCTCCCTTCACCCCCTCAAAATTTAACTTTTTAAAGAAAGACACACCTAAATACAACGTGTATAAAAATAGTTTTAAATAAAGGTGATTTATCTCAAATATCTCATTAAGCAAAAACAGCACGCATGTAATATGACATCTGCAAATGATAAGATTCTCACTCTTTACCAGTTTCCTCCCTGCTTCACTCTTTCAAACCTGTACAATGTTGGCGCTCACGGGGCTCTGGGGGAGCAACAGGTTCCGGGGTAGATTCATTGAGACCAAGGAGTGCTCGCTTCAGCAGCACATGCACTAAAGTTGGAGACCAGGCCGGCGCCGTGGCTCAGTAGGCTAATCCTCCACCTTGCGGCTCAGTCACACAGGGTTCTAGTCCCGGTCTGGGCACCGGATTCTGTCCCGGTTGCCCCTCTTCCAAGCCAGCTCTCTGCTGTGGCCCAGGAGCGCACCGGCTGGCGGCCATTGGAGGATGAACCAATAGCAAATGGAAGACCTTTGTCTCTCTCACTGTCCACTCTGTCAAAAATAAATAAATAAAGTTGGAGACCAAGTAAAGAGGGAGAGAAATTCAGAGTCCTGACCAACATTGAGGCATGAGCCCCTTGACTTTGCTAACTCTGTATCCCAGCCATAGAGTGGCTTACTCAGTTGCTGGCCCCCAAAGCCAAGAATCTGTCTCACTAGATTTTGGGATTTTTATTTTAGTAGCCCAGTGAAAAAATTCAGAGGGCAACAAGAGGGTGAGAAGCAGCTAATAGAGCCACTGAAGGCCAAACCCCAAAAAGACTGAGCCCTCTTCAAGATAAGTACTGTTTAACCCCTTTGTGTCTGGCATCTTGTGGAGCCACATTCTGTGCCCATCACTTTTAAGTTGGTGTCACAGAATTCTGAGACCTCGAAAGCATTTTATGTTGGCATATGCAAACTATGATGACTTAATAACACAAGAATAGTATGAATTAGGGCTGTCTAGAAAAGGTGAGGTATTACTACATCTCTTTTTAGTTTAAAAATTTTTAAATATTTAATTATTTGAAAGTCTGAGTTACACATAGAGAAGAGAGGTGGGGGTGAGGAACGGGGAGAGAAAGATTTTCTATCTGCTGGTTCACTCCCCAAATGGTTGCAATGGCCAGAGCTGTGCTGATCCGAAGCCAAGAGCCAGGATCCAGGAGCTTCTTCCGGGTCTCCTATGCAGGTGTAGGGGCCCAAGCACTTGGGCCATCTTCTACTGCTTTCCCAGGCCATAGCAGAGAGCTGGATCAGAAGAGGAGCAGCCAGGACTCAAACCGGCACCCATATGGGATGCCAACACTTCAGGCCAGGGTGTTAACCCGCTGTGCCACAGTGCCAGCCCCCTAATTTAAATTTTTGACTCAGCAATACAAAAATCATATACAAAATGCAGAGATAAATATTACTCTCATCTCTGGCCACCTCTGCCAGCTTTTCCAATTTCCAAGCAGAGACATACTATTACTGGCTTTTATAAAATATTTATTGAGACAGAGAGAAACAGAAATCTTCCACCCAGTTGGTTCATTTCCCAAGTGCTCTCAATAGCTGGGACTGGGCCAGCCCAAAGCAAGAAGCTCACAACTCAATTCAGGTCTCTGCCATAGGTGATAAGAACCCAAGAACTTAAGCCATCCAGGAGCAGTACTGTTGTGTAGCAGGTAGAGCCGCTGCCTGCATCACCAGCATCCAATTTGGGTATCAGTCCAAGTCCTGGCTAATCCATTTCTGATCCAGCTCATTGCTAATAAGCCTAAGAAGGCAGAATTAGATGGCCCAAGTATTTGGGCCCCTGCCACCCACAAAGGAGACCCAGAAGAAGCTTCTGGCTCTGGCTTCAGCATGAGCCAGCCCTGGCCATTGCAGCCATTTGGAAGATCTCTCTTTCTCTCTCTCTCTCTCTCTCTCTCAAACTCAGACTTCCAAATAAATAAATCTTAAAAAAAGGAAGGAAGGAGGAACTTAGGCAATCACCGCAGCCATCCAGTATGTAAGTTACAAGGAAGCTAGAATTGGAAGTGGAGCTTATACTTGAACCCAGGCACTAAAATATATGACGTTGGCATTTCAACAGTATCTCACCTGCTGCACCAGGTATCTTCCCTTACCACCGGCTTTTTATGCACATTTCCACACTTTCTTCATTCATATATAAGCAGATATAAATATATCACAAAAGTATCATTAAAATAATATTTTATACTTTCCTTTTTTCATCACATCACATATCTTGGCATTCTTTCATATCAATATGTACAGAATGTCTTTTTTTAAATTTATAATACCTTTTTAATCCCAAAAAACATTTTATTAAAGGAATACAAAAGTCATGCTTTTCATAAATATAACTAGAAATATAGTGATTCTTCACACCATCATCGCCCTCCCATCTACACTCCCACCCCTCTTCCTCCTCCCTCTACTATTCCCATTCTTTTTTACTAAAATCTATTTTTCAATTAGCTTTATATACATGCATTAACTCTATACTAAGAGTTCAACAAGCTGTGTGAAAAAAAAAAAGCTGTTCTCAACATTTGAGACAAGAGCTGTTAAATTCATTGCATCTCAAAGTGTTAATTTCACTTTTATAGACTACCTTTTAGGTGTTCTATTAGTTGTCACAGTTCAGGGAGAACATATGGTATTTGTCCTTTTAAGACTGGCTTATTTCATTAAGTATGGTGTTTTACACATTTATCCATTTTGTTGTAAATGACAGGATATTTTTTTTTACTGCTGTGTAATATTCCATGGTAAATACATTCCATAATTTCTTTATCCAGTCTTCATTTGATGAACATTTGGGTTGATTCCATGTCTTAGCTATTGTGAATTGAGCTGCAGTAAGCATAGGGGTACAGATAACTCTTTCATATGCTGATTTTATTTCCCTTGGGTAAATTTCCAGGATGGGATGGCTGGGTCATATGGTAGGTCTATATTCAGATTTCTGATATATTTCCATACTGTCTTCCACAGTGGCTGAACCAGTTCACATTTCCATCAACAATGGATTAGGGTACCTTGTTGCCAACATCTTCAACATTTGTTGTTTATTGATTTCTATATGAAAGCCATTCTAATGGGGGTGAGATGGAACTCATTGTGATTTTGATTGCATTTCCCTGACAGTGAGTGATCCTGAGCATTTTTTCATGTGTCTGTAAAATCTCTGGTTAACTCATTTGCCCATGTCTTATCTGGGTTATTTGTTTTGTTGTTGTTGAGTTTCTTGAGCTCTTTTATACAATCAGGTCATTAATCCTTTATCAGTTGCATACTTTGTAAATTATTTCTCCATCAATGGCCTTTTCAGTTTCCTGTTTCTTTTTCTTTTTCTTTTTTAAAGATTTATTTATTTATTTGAAAGAGTTACACAGAGAGGAGAGGCAGAGAGAGAGAGAGAGAGAGAGAGAGAGACAGGTCTTCCATCCGATGGTTCACTCCCCAATTGGACGCAATGGCCAGAGCTGCACCAATCAGAAGCCAGGAGCCAGGAACCAGGAGGTTCTATGAAGTCTCCCACGTGAGTGCAGGGGCCCAAGGACTTGGGCCATCTCTTTCTGCTTCCCCAGCCATAGAAGAGAGCTGGAGTGGAAGTGGAGCAGCCGGGTCTCGAACCGGTACCCATAGGGGATGCTGGCGCTTCAGGCCAGAGCATTAGCCCTCTGCACCACAGCGCCGGCCACCTGAGTGCTTCTTTTGTGCAGAAGCTTCTCAATTTGATGTAATCACATTTGTCAATTTTGGCTTTGATTGCCTGTTCCTCTGGAGTCTTTTCCAAGAACTCTTTGCCTATACCAGTGTCTCGTAGGGTTTCCCCAATGTTCTCTAATAATTTGATGGTATTAGGTCAGAGATTTAGGTCTTTAATCTATTTTGAGTGGATTTTTGTGTAAAGTGTAAGGTAAGGGCTTTGCTTCATACTTCTGCAGGTGGAGATTTAATTTTCCTAGCACCATTTGCTGAAGAGACTGTCCTTGCTCCTGGATTTATTTTAGCTTCTTTGTCAAAAATAACTTGATTATAGATGTGTTGGTTGATTTCTAGCATTTCTATTCTGTTCCATTTGTCTATCCATCTGTTTTTTGTACTAGTATCAAGCTATTTGATTATAACTTCCCTGTAGTATGTCTCAAAATCTGGCATTCTGATGCCTCCAGCTTTGTTTTTGTTGTATAAGATTGCTGGTCGGCGCCGTGGCTCAACAGGCTAATCCTCCGCCTTGCGGCGCCGGCACACTGGGTTCTAGTCCCGGTCGGGGCGCTGGATTCTGTCCCGGTTGCCCCTCTTCCAGGCCAGCCCTCTGCTGTGGCCCGGGAGTGCAGTGGAGGATGGCCCAGGTGCTTGGGCCCTGCACCCCATGGGGAGACCAGGAAAAGCACCTGGCTCCTGGCTCCTGCCATCGGACGAAGCGCGCCGTCTGCGGCGGCCATTGGAGGGTGAACCAACGGCAAAGGAAGACCTTTCTCTCTGTCTCTCTCTCTCTCTCTCACTATCCACTCTGCCTGTCAAAAAAAAAAAAAAAAAAAGATTGTTGAGCTATTTGGGGTCTTCTGTGTTTATATAAGAATTTTAGCATCATTTTTTTCTGTATCTGAGAAGAATGTCCTTGGTATTTTGATTAGTATTGCATTGAATCTGCGAATTACTTTTGGTAGTATGGACATTTTGATGATATTAATTCTTCCAACCAATGAACATGGAAAATTTTTCCATTTTTTTCTATCTTCTGGAATGGAAGAGGAGCAACTGGGACAGAATCTGCCACCCCAACTGGGACTAGAATCCAGGGTGCCGGCGCTGCAGGCAGAGGACTAACCTAGTGAGCTGTGGCGCCAGCCCCCCCCCCCCCACTACTATTGTATTGGCATTTATGTCTCCCTTTAGATCCTTAACATTTCTTTTAAAAAGCCAGGGACCCTGTAATTAGGTGCATATACCTTTATAATAGTTACATCTTCCTGTTGAACTTTTCCCTTAATCACATACACTTTAATAGCTTCTCATCTTCTAAGATCATAAAAGAATATCCTTCTAGTGCTTTTATAATTTCACTTTTTACATTTACATTTTTAATCCACTTGGAGCTTGTCCTATAGACCAGCGTGAGGTATATATACTTTTGTCTAGGTAGCCAACAGATTAGTCTAATACCATTTATTGAGTAATTCATATCGTGTGCATAAACATGAGAGCTTCTGTGTCACATGGCATATGTTTGTTGCCTATTTATGGATTTCTATCCTAATCCATTGATTTCTATCTCTGATAGAAATTGATTTCTGTTAGACTGTACGATGGTTTAAAAATGACTTGCCTTATGAACTCACGTAAGGATTTAAACACCAAAGTCCTAAGTTAGTGATACTCTGAGTAGAAACTTAATGCATTTATGGTGTGTGAGGCAGAGCCTTTGGGAAGTGATTAGATGAGGTTAGTTCATTAAATTGAAGCCCTCATGACTGAATCCTGGTGGCTTCATGAGACCGTACAGACATAAATGGACACATGTCCCCTGTCTCTTGCCGTGTGGTCTCCTCTACCACCTTGAGACTACCAGCAAGAACTCTATCACCAAAGGCTGGACCACTGGGCACACCTGCTCACTGACTGTGAATCTCCAAATCATGAGCCAAAATAAATGGTTTACCTTTATACAGTTAGGCTGCCTCTGGTATTTATTATAGTGACAAGAATACTGACTAACAAAACTGCTACCATTATGGTTTAAATGACTGAAATAGTACAGTATGATTTACTCTCTCATAGAGGTAGCCCCACCTTTCTGTTTTTAATTTTCAGAGTTTGTACTTTTGGGATATTCTTCGATTTGTTCCATATGAATTTTATATTCAGTTGGTCCAATGCTTAAAAAGTGATGAGAAAATTGTTGTTAGTTTTATCGGTATCATAACATTGAGTTTTAAATTAGCATAAGAACAACTGATTTCTTTATAATATTGAATTTTTTATCTCGAACATAATATATGTTTCCATTAGTTCTTTTTTGGGTTCTTTGATAGTATTTTAAAGTTTTATTCAATCATGTGAGTTTTACATAATTCTTGTTTGTTTATTCTCTTTTTTCAGTTGTGACTCTAAAGGAGATCTTATCCTTATTTTATCTTTTGTATTTTTTTAAATCTGGACCTCAAATCAAAATATGCTTGATTTTTATGAATGAAGGAGGAAAAGGGACAAACTGCAAGAGCTAGTCACACATGCAGTAGAGGCAGGCATTTATAATGACACTTGAATAGGAATGTCAGTAAATTTAGATCCCTCATTTCACAGGAAGTAACAAAGCCTTGATGTGAGGTCTTCACGTAGGAATCATTCAGGTCACCATTTACAGTTTTGACTTTGTCTTTCTCAGACCTTTCCTACAACCAATCATGCTAATAACTTTGTGTTTTCTGCTAATAGGTTTAGCCAGCCATTCAAAATTGTGCTTTTGGCCAGCGCCATGGTTCACTAGGCTAATCCTGTGCCTGTGGTGCCAAGCACCCCAGGTTCCAGTCCCAGGTGCAGTGCTGGGTTCTGTCCCTGCTGCTCCTCTTCCAGTCCAGCTCTCTGCTGTGGCCCAGGAAGGCAGTGGAGGATGGCCCAAGTGCTTGGGCCCTGCATCCACATGGGAGACCAGGAGGAAGCACCTGGCTCCTGGCTTTGGATAGGCGCAGCACGCCAGCTATAGTGACCACCTGGGAGGTGAACCAACAGAAGGAAGACCTTTCTCTCTGTCTCTCTCTCTCACTGTCTGTCTAACTCTGCCTATCAAAAAAAAAAAAAAAAAAAAAGAAGAAGAAGAAAAAGAAGAACAAAATTGTGCTTTCTTCTGAATGCGTTTGTAGCAGTTGAGAATTTTTTCTTTTATTTTTTAATTTTACCATTTATTTTTATTTAATATCTTTTCTAAGATTTATTTATTTATTTGAAAGGCAGAGTTACAGGCAAGCACAGTGGTCACTTGGCTAATCCTCCACCTGCTGTGCCGGCACCCTGGGGTTCTAGTCCTGGTTGGGGTGCTGGGTATTAGTCCCGGTTGCTCCTCTTCCAGTCCAGCTCTCTACTGTGGCCCAGGAGGGCAGTGGAGGAAGTCCCAAGAGCTTGGGTCCCTGCACCTGCATGGGAGATGGGGAGGAAGTACCCAGCTCCTGGCTTCAGATCAGAGCAGCATACCAGCCATAGTGGCCATTAGGGGAGTGAACCAACGGAAGGAAGACCTTTCTCTCTGTCTCTCTCTCTCTGTCTGTCTGTCTAACTCTGCCTGGCAATAAATAAATAAATAAATAAATAAATAAATAAATAAAAATAAAAAAGAAAGGCAGAGTTACAGGGAGGCAGATACAGAGAGAGAGAGAGGGCTTCCATCCGCTGGTTTACTCCCCAGATGGCTGCAATGGCTGAAGCTGTGCTGATCTGAAGCCAGGAGCCAGGAGCTTCTTCTGGGTCTCCCCCATGTATGCAGGAGCCCAAGGACTCGAGCCATCTTCTACTGCTTTCCCAGGCCAAAGCAGAGAGCTGGATCAGAGGTGGAACAGTCAGGACTTGAACCAGTGCCAATATGGGATGCTGGTACTGCAGGCAGCAGCTTTATCCACTACGCCACAGCACTGGCCCCTTATTTAACATCTTTACCTAAGATACAGGCTATATTCTTAGTTAAGTGTTGAACCTTAATTGAAGGTCCGCTCCTCCCTGGCTTTAACCTACTTTTTAATTCTTCATATCTCAAATTTGACTACTCATCATTGCTTCTGAGATTTCATACTGTCCCATTTTGAATCCCTCTCTCTTTTCAAAAACTGTTATGTATTTGAGAGGCAGAGACAGAGAGAGAAATAGAGTGTTCTAATCCACTGGTTTGCCCCCCAGATACCCAAAATGGCTCAGGTCAGGGCCAAAGCCAGGAGTCTGGAACTCATTCCAAGTCTCCTACATGAGTGGCAGGAACCAAATTACTTAAATCATCACCATGGCATCCCATGGTCAGCATTAACAGGAAGCCAAAGACAGGAGCTAAAGCCATATATTGAATCGAGGAACTCTATTATGGAATGTACTCAAATCTAGGTCAAATGCCTCCTCCATCCTTGATCTCTAAATACACTACTATCATCAAAAATGACCCCCAATTCATCTCCAGAAGTTAAAAGTCTACCCATACTTCTAGTAGTTCTAATTAGATGGTTCTTTCACCATCCTTCTTTTTGGCCTGTGACACTTTCTTATTGGTCTCTATGGTAGGTAGAGTGGCCCCCACCAAATACTTCCACATTAGAACCTATGAAATGGGGCCAGCGCCATGGTGCAGTAGATTAATCCTCCACCTGTGGTGCCTGCATCCCATGTGGGCACTGGTTCTAGTCCAGGCTGCCCCTCTTCCCATCCAGCTCTCTGGTGTAGCCTGGGAAAGCAGTAGAAGATGGCTCAAGTGCTTGGGCCTCTGCACCTGCATGGGAGACCAGGAAGAAGCATATGGCTCCTGGCTTTGGATCAGCGCAGCTCCGGCTGTTGCAGCCTTCTGGGGAGTGAACCAGCGGATGGAAGACCTTTCTCTCTCTCTCTCTCTTTCTCTCTCTCTCTCTCTCTCTCTCTGTAACTCTACTTCTCAAATAAATAAAAAAAAAATCTTGAAAAAAAATAGAACCTATGAGAATGTATATAGCAAGGGGACTTTACTAAAGTAATAGGTGAAAGATCTTAAGACAGAGTATCCTGTATTGTCCAAGTGGGCCCAGCTTAATTACGTGAGCCCTTAAAAGCAGAGAATGTTCTCCAGTTGGAGAACTTGAAATCAGAGAGATAGAAAGCACAAAAGACCCTCCTGCTACTTATTGTTGGCTTGAAGATGGAGTGGGCCTCATGAAAAGCGTGAGAAAGAAATGAGTTTTATTAAAAAAAAAAAAAACAAACAAACAATGAGCTTGTAAGAGGACCATGGGTCCTCAATGAAATTGCAGCCCCAGCTAATACCTTGGTTCTGAAGAGATATTAACTTCTGCCTAATATTAACAGAGTACAGAAAATCCCTAAGAGTACATAAAGGAGTGGAGATTTGGAGCAGTGGTTAAGACACCACTTAGGATACCTGCATTCTATATTGGAGTGCTTGGGTTTGAGTCCTGGCACCTCTTTGGATTCCATTTTCCTGCTAATATGCATGGTGGGAAGCAGCAGATAATGGCTCAAGCACTTGGGTCCCCACCACTCACATGGGAGACCCAGGTTGAGTTCCTGGATCCTGACTTCAGCCCTGCCCTAGCCCCAGATTGCAGGTAGTAGGGAAGTGAACTAGCAGACAGCAGCTCTCTTTGGCTGTTCTCTCTCTCTCTCTCTCTCTCTCTCTCTCTCTCTCTCTCTTGTGTTTCTGTATCTCTGCTTTTCAGATAAATTAAAACTATCTATAAATATAAGAACATCAAGGAGATTTACATTATTATATAGGAATCTGATTCACATGTTTCAAATTAATAGAAATCACAGAATAGCAGATAAAGATGACACATTCTCTATTTAGAGCTAGCAAGTGAGAAAAATGGTGAGGCATATTGACAAGTCAAGATGTAGAAAAAGTGTTGAGTTAATACCAATGATGGCATCAGTAGAGATAGTACCTTAAAATAAGCAGGGATTACCTCTTCCAGAAAATGAAGAGGTTTATGTCTGTTTGCAAGATGCTGAAGATGTTTTAAGGTGTTCTGGTGTGGCTAAGATAGTTGGTACCTCTGGTGAAAGAGGATAAAGAGAATGGAAAATCCGATACCTAGTTGTAGAAGAAAAGAACTCTGGTGAACTCAGGCTCAAATCAGTTCACCCTTTCCATTTATAAGACAATGAGCCTATAATCAAATCAATCATTATTTTTAGAGAAAGTAATGATTAAATGGAAATAGATCAGCAGAAAGCACATGGTTTATAGACTCGTTCATCACAGAGGTTATTGCATCCAGAGCAACATGTTGTTTTCATTATGGATCATAAGAAAAATTACTCGTTTCCATAGACATTTTTGCTATGATGCTACATTACTTGTGTTTTACAGGATGACACAAATGCTATCTTGGTTAGCATCTTTGGAAAGAGATCATTGTTGATTAAAAATGCTAAGCTTTCTCTGGATGAACCTGAATTATGTCATATGTCCTTTGACAAATGTTGCTATAAATCTGTGGGAACATCAGCATTGTGTGAGAAATCCCTGTAGCTCAGTGGGGTCTGTGGGCCTCTGAAATTAGATGTTTGGGATGGGGAGAGTGTATTTCTGAAAAGAGAGGCTGTATCATCAGATGTTTAAAAGAGTCTTGAACTAACTTTTTTTTAATTAAACTCTTTTCTCTGAATGTGAAAGCTTTTTACATCTGGTTATAACTATACTTTGGCCCAGTATGTTTTTTACTGACCCATGCTTTAGGTTCAACCTAAAGCACTAAACCCATGCTTTACTCTGTGTAGCAGGAGGGCATCCTATAAACAAACAGACAAACAAAAACAGTAAACACAGTTTTTTAAAAAAAATGAAGTCTTTTTTTATTTCATTTTTGAATGTACAGCATAGTTTCCACAACTAGGCTTTTTCACCTAGTAAACCAAGGAGATAGAATTTGTAGTAGGTGCAATGATGGGATCATGTGAATGAAACTGAGTAGAAATTGTAAAATACCTAGTTTTAGCCATAATGATAGAGTAGGTCTCTGAGTCACAAATAACACATGCCTACCATACTTTAGTGGTGCCCCAAAACTACGAGAGGAAGTCCGCAGTTCCTTTGACTAATTTTGTGATCCAACATGAATTTCTGATGGCTACAGGTTTACCTGTAACAGAGTTTCTTAGCCTAGGCACAATTGATGCTGAGAAGTGGATAATTCTTTGTTGTGGTGGGTTGTGCTGTGTACTGTAGCGTGTTTAGCAGACTGTGTAATGCATTGACAGATTTCCCCTGGAGACCAAAATCCCCTACAGTTTATAGTCTTTTACTCTCTCCACCTTGATTTTCCCTACCTAACGAACTTTCCATTTCAGAACGCACACTTTTGTTTTTCCTTTGTAATTATGCACCTTCTATGCAACTCAAGTATGCAACACTCTTCCCACCCTCAATCCTGACCGACAGCCTCTTATCCTCTGGACTCAGCTTAGCAGTCTAAGTTCCTATAGCCTTCAGCTCCATTTCTGCCTTCATAGCCTGAACCTCATATATGGAGGATTTGAAGAATTATCTGTATCTCCTATGAAACCACAAGTTTGCAAGAAACCAGGTCCTCACTGCTGTATCTCTACTGCCTGTCATAAATTAAAGAACAATAAGGGCCAGCTCTGTGGCACAGCGGGTTAACGCCCTGGCCTGAAGCAATGGCATCCCATATGGGTGCCAGTTCAAGACCCAGCTGCTCCACTTCTGATCCAGCTCTCTGCTGTGCCCTGGGAAAGCAGTAGAAGATGGCTCAAGTGCTTGGGCCCCTGCACTCACATGGGAGATCTGGAAGAAACTCCTGGCTCCTGGCTTTGGATCGGCACAGCTCCGGCCATTGCGGCCAGTTGGGGAGTGAACCATTGAGGGAAGACCGCTTCTCTCTCTGTGTAACTCTGACTTTCAAATAAATAAATAAATCTTTAAGAAAAAAGAAAAATAAAGAGTTGTTGAAAAAACGAACATTGGATCCTAAATGAACATTATCGGACACTAGAGTGCTACTTTAAGAAAACAAAGTTGTTCAGCATAAAAGTTCAAAAAATTGCCTTGGGAAAATCCTGGTACAACAGGTGTCAAACACAAATCATTGTTTCAACTTAATTCTCTCCATGCTTTTGACCTTTATAAGTCTTCTTAGCTTAATTCATTTTATATTTAAAACCTATATTTTATCACAGTTTGGCAGATTTTTGTTTGCTGTTTATTAGCACAGTAAAGGTCACATCAGTAGAGGAAACCTGGTGGCAGAAAACACACAGTAATTTGCCAATGGGAAACACATGGAAAATGACTTCATTTTTTATATTGTCCTACAGCTTTTACCTTGAGGTTAGTTTTAAATGCTATTATTCAAAATTGAAAATTATGTCTGAAATGAGTTTCATAAAGGACACAAAGGAGAAAAATTACTCAGAAGTCAAAATCTAAAACCATGGTTATTTTACTCAATTAAATACGATAAAGGTGCTTAAAGTATCTTGGTTAATAAAGGGATTTAAAAAGCTACTAAATAACATTAGTGAGGTATACAGACACTCCAGGCCATGTGTTCCTCTTTGGTTTTTGTCATCACCCTTTTTTCTAATGATAAAAGAGACTAATTTCTAGTGGTACTTACATGTGAGACATTATTATTTGACATATGCTCAGTTGGATACAGACTACAGCCCCTTCTTGCCAGTGGTGTGTGGGGCTCAGGGCAATGTTCACAGTAATTATCTCTGCACTGTTTCTCATTTCAAGGACTTTTCAACAGAATACAAAGCAAGGTAACTTGTCAACATGATTTACTAAATGACCACTCTATGCAAGCACTCGCGTTGATAACAGCAGAGAACTAAGATGCAGGACTTCCCTGGAAAAACTAGTGGTCTGGCACAGGATAAGAGTTACACAAAGGACTGTGCTTTAGCGAAGAAAGCCCCACACATTAAAACAAGCAGAATGCCATATGAATTCAAAGACAGGAGAGAGAAATGTGTGTATGTGCAGAATTCTTTGTAATTTTCTGTTGCCTTGGCATTCTTTTTGACTACTGTGTCATCTGGACTTTCTTCAAAGCAGAGTGCAGGCATCCTTGATGGAGTTTCGAGTTCCACTCTTCCTCCCAGTTCCTCAGTGGTAGATGCAGGGATCTGCACCCAAGGCCAGGAACTCCATCCAAGTCATCCATGTAGTTAGCAGGGCTCAAGTACTTGGGCTATCATCCACTGGCTCCCCAGGCACATTAGCAGGAAGCTGGATTGGAAGAGGGACAGCTGCGACTTGAACCAGTGCTATAATATGAGATTTGGGCATTCCAAGCAGCAGTTTATCTGGGCATACCACAACATCCACTCCTAAAAGCAGTGTTTCTATTAGACATATTTTGATAATAGCCAGCAGAGGATGGAAGTATTTAGAGGTAAAAGGCCTTATGTACCACTGTGAGAAAAGTATCATCACCTTGGTTGAAAGGAGTCACATTTTAACAGTCTATGTCTCTACACCACTAATATTGAGTAAAATGCTTGCCACTTACTAACTGATACTATTGGTTGGGGTGGGGGGAGGTGGAGGAGAAATATGCTAATAGGAAAGTTATTGAGTTTTGCCTCAGAGAAGTGTAGCTACAATGAATGGATCATCACAGAGTTCACGTAGAACAGACTGTGAAGAAAGAGGAATGTGACAACACAGCTGAAACTACTACCTAGATTGAGGGGAAATGAGGCCCTGACTCAGCTTATGACCACGGTGATTTAAAAAAAAAAAAGATTGATAAGAGTATAATTATATATGGAGGACTTTAGGGACATAATAAGTTCCTGAATTTGGTGCAAACAAAAAAGACTTCATACCACTCAGATTTCAAGACTGGCCAATGTAGCAATTGGAACAGCTATCAGTGAAAATGAAGGAGTGGGGGAAAGGAAGGGTTTGGTTTTTGGGAAGTTGAACTGTCAAAGGCTTACAGGATTGGGTGCAGAGATTGCCAGGTTTGGGGCTCAGGAGAGAGGTCAGGGTTAAGGTTACAGCTTTGGAAGCCTCTGGCATGGAAGAGAAGGCAAAGAAGCCTTTGGAATGGATGTGATGGATTTTAGTGAGGGGGGCAAGGGAGAAACATCCAAGGTAGGATATTTAGTTAGATCAGTATTACAAATACCAAAGTGATAAAGAGAAAATGAGCCTAGGTCATGCTATGTGAGAAAAAATGAAGGCATGAGATTTCAAAGAAGATATTGGGGAACCATAGCTCCCCCTCCCTTTAACTGTGGCCTGCAGAGAGGGATTTGATGTCCGTGAGTGCAGTATGAAAGGGGTGAAAAGAAAACTTCACAGGAAAGACACCTGGCAAACACTACTTGGGCCAGGTGAGCAAGGTCAACGTCAACAGTCATACATTCATTTTAATGTCATGTGATGAAAATAACACTTAACTTTTGTGATCTTCTTCCCCTAAACTTGAAACCCAGTCTAATCATGTAAGAAGTATTAACCAAATCCAAATTGCAGGGCATTGCCCAAAATACTTAACTAGTACTCATAAAAATTAACAGGGTTATCAAGAAACAAAGAAAGTAAGCAAAAATGTTGGAATGATTGAATGTCCACTTTTATACAAGCAATAAGTTTGATAACAAAAGATTATTAACAAAAATGAGTATAAAAAGACATGATTGTGGATCCTGGAAGAGAAAAAATTAGTAGGACTGCATAACATACGCAGTTAATTGTAACATACCAATATTGATTCATAAATAACATACCATACTAATATTAATAGTAGGAGAAACTGGTTAAGGGGTATACAGGGACTCTAGTCACTATATTCTCAATTCTTTCTGTGAATCTAAAACTGGTCTGAAAAATCAAGTCTATTGTTAAATGAGAGAAGGGTTGTAGTTGGGCAGTCCATTTTATCAAATGCTTCAGGGATACTGAAAAGGAAATTGAAGGAAAGACTTATTGTTTGTAAGTTTATTAGTTTGATCTGAAAGAGAAATTTGAGTGAGGATTTGAGTGGGGTCTCAAAAAATGGAAAACAAAGTATTGAGTGGGTATTATTGGCCCAAAAGCACTAAGAAGGATAATGCTGATATAGGACTACCTTAAGGAATATAGGACTTTTGGCCCAGGATGCTTAGGAGTATTGAGAGGTAGAAGGAAGGGTCTAAGGAAATAAAGAGATGGAAAGAGCAGATGGAAGTGAGGATAATGGTATATATTAGTTTCTTATTTTTGTTGAAACAAATTACTAAAAACTTAGTGGCTAGAAACAACATGAAGGGTGAGTGTTTGATGCTGTGGTTAATACAGCACTTGGGATACCTATGTCCTGTACTGTAGTGCCCCAATTCAAATTGCAGATCTACTCTCAATTCTAGCTTCCTGTAAATGCAGACCTTTGGAGGCAGGTGGTGATGGCTCAAATGATTGGGTTCCTGCACTCATGTGGTAGACCCAGCTTGAATTTCCAGCTCCTTGCTTGATGTGGCATGGTTGGTCCTAGCTGTTGTGGGCATTTAGGGAATGAACCAGTAGATGGGAGCTCACTCTCTGTCTTCTCTCTCTCCCTCCCCCTTTCAAATAAATTTTTAGTGAGAATTTATTATCTCTCATGTTTGGAGGACAGAATTCTAAACATCAGTTTAAATGTCCTAAAATTAACATATAGATGGCCTGTGTTCCTTCTGGAAGCTCTAATTAAGAACATGTTTCATTGACTCTGCCAGCTTCAAGAGGCTACATATTCCTTGGCTGGTGGCCCCTTCCTTCACCCTCTCTGATTGTGGTTCCATCTTCTGACTTGCATTCTGAGCCTCTAGACTCCCTCTTTTAAAGACCCCTGTGATTATAGTGCGCCCATAATCCAGGATACTTTTGATCTCAAGATCTCTAATTGAATCATACCAGCACAGCCCCCCTTTATCATGCAAGGTAACATAGTCACAGGTTCTGAGAATTAGGATTTAGCTGTCTTTGGGGGACTGTTGTTGAGTTCATCACAGGTATAGCTGGGCCGTGAAGGAGCCACAGGAGATGAGCTAAGAAGCAAAGGCCAGAGGGTCTGTGTCAAGCAAGAGAAGCTAAAGATGATAGAACTCGTGGGAACATGTGGGAAGATGAAATAACTGAGAAATTAGAAAAGTCTCAAGATGAAAAGCATAACATAGAGAAGTCCCCAAAGGTAGAGATTCTAGAAATCCTATGGGGGTCTCCTTGAGTCTTTGGCTGAACACTAATTTGTCTATGTGTAGAGAAATTCAAGAGAATGGACATATTTTTTTTTTTTTGACAGGCAGAGTGGACAGTGAGAGAGAGAGACAGAGGGAAAGGTCTTCCTTTTGCCGGTCCGTGGCCGGCGCTCATCCGATGGCAGGAGCCAGGTGCCAGGTGCTTTTCCTGGTCTCCCATGGGGTGCAGGGCCCAAGCACTTGGGCCATCCTCCATTGCACTCCCGGTCCACAGCAGAGAGCTGGCCTGGAAGAGGGGCAACCAGGACAGAATCCAGCGCCCCAACCAGGACTAGAACCCGGTGTGCCGGCGCCGCAAGGCGGAGGATTAGCCTGTTGAGCGACAGCGCCGGCCAAGAGAATGGACATATGTTACTGGAAGCTATATAATGAAGAATTCTTGAAGCTCACACGAGGCTGCAAATGATTTGAGTCCCTTCCAGGGGTAGTGGAGAAAATTAACTGAACATTCAATCTGTATACATGCCCAAACAGCCACATTAAGAAGTGGGACAAGGGACAGGTGTCGTGGCATAGCTAGAAAAGCCAGCTGCAATGCCAGCATCCCATGTGGCCACTGGTTCGTGTCTCGGTTGCTCCACTTCCAATCCAGCTCCCTACTAATGACCTGGGAAAAGCAGCAGAGGATAGCCCAAGTGCTTGGGCCCCTGCCACCCACATGGGAGAGCTGGAAGAAGCTCCTGGCTCCTGGCTCCTGGCATCGGCCTGGCCCAGACCCTGCTGTGGTAGCCATCTGAGGAGTGAACCAGCTAATGGAATCTCTCTCTCTCTCTCTCTCTCTCTCTCTGTGTGTGTGTGTGTGTGTGTGTGTCTCCTTGTAACTCTGCCTTTCAAATAAATAATCTTGTAAAAAACAAGTGGAACTGAAGTTATAAAAAAATCCCCATGAAAACATTAATATACACATATCAGCATGGCCAAAATGAAAACACCTAACACTAGATGTGAGGATGCACAGAAAGTGGATCTCAAACACTGCTGGTTCCCTAGGGAGAGGCCCAGCTAGCAAGGAAGTGAGGGAAACCTCTAGTAAGTAACCTGTGGGAAGGAACCGAGGCTGTTTGTCCAGCAACTCATGAGAAATTGCACCCCAACTACATCCACAGGTCCTTCCCCACCTGAGCCTTCAGAGATGCATGTAGAGCTGGCCAGTGACTTGCTTGTACTTCTGCGACAGCTTGAGGCAGAGGCATCCAGCTAAGCCAGACCCACCTTGTAGACCTGCAAGAACTGTAAGGTAATGAATGGTTTTTGTTTTAAACTGGTGAATTTGCAGGATCATTTGTGATGAGCAGTAGTTGACAATATGCTCTTATTCCTGCTCTGGTATATGAATTTATTTTGCACTACTGACATAGTGTTTTCAGTATTGTGCAATCAGCTCCCCTTCAACATTTTTCATTTCTTCAGACAGGAGATACTGTGTGTCTTAGCTTAAAATAGTGCTGCACATCAATGTTCAAAAGACATGGATTTCAGAACTGAATGGTTATCAAATGATCCTGGACACCTAGGAGAGGGAATGTGGTCTAAAGTAGAGACAAACTTGGTTGTGTTCCTGCCACTTTATTCACCAAATGTATGATATTTGGCAAGTTTCTTAATTTTCCTACAATTCCTATCTGGTGAGAATAATGACTGTCCCTAACCTTTAAGGTTGATGCATATTATATGGTCTTTGAACACTATCTGCCATATAGTGTTCAATAAATGCCAGATATTATTTAATATAATGTTTTTAGATCATTTAATGAAGCAATTCAGGATGTGTAATTTAAAAATGACATCAAATTCATAAGGATGGCAGTGCTTTGAACAACAGTAATACATTTTGAAATTCTCTTAATCCCCTTCTACATTTTTTGAACCATCAACTGTGTAATCAGGTACTGCACTAGGAGCTGGGAATAGAGAGAGGTGTTGGTCACAGTCACTTCCCACGAAGAGATCTTCATTGCTGTCATCAGAGGTCACACAGATGACCAGTGATATGATAGTGCGTTCGTATGGTGCTCTCTGGGGACACAAAGGGGTGGCACTTAACTCAGGCTGGAAATGGTATGGAGAAGTTTTCCTCAATATGGTGACCCCTGAGGCTTAGCTTAACTGACAAGCAAAAGCACCTACGTAGAAAAAAAGAAAGATGTACCAATGTTCTGGTGTTAAGGCATGAAAAGGCATTGCAGGCTCACAGGATGTGAGTCATTTCTTTGTTGTTGGAGCTTAGAGGGCTTGGGTGGAACATTGTGGGCTATGGCAGAAGAAAATATTAAAGGACAAGATTGTCTATGCAAAGAAAATGGAGTTCAATAAAAACAAGCATAAAGTGGTACATTTGGGAAAAAGTATAGGAAGAAGAAGTAGTAGGTAGTAGAGACAGAAAAGTATCATACAAAGGTACTTCAAAAAGTTTGTGGAGGGGCAGACGCTCTGGTGCAGAGGTTTAAAGTCCCAGCATCCTGTTTGGGCACTGGTTCCAGTCCCAGCTGTTGCACTTCCAATCCAGCTCTCTGCTAATGCATCTGGGAAAGCAATGAAGGATGGCTCAAAGTCCTCAGGCCCCTGCACCCATGTGGGAGACCTGGAAGAAGCTCCTTACTCCTGGCTTTGGATCAGCTCAGCTCCAGCTGTTGCAGCCAGTTGGGGAGTGAACAGAGATCTCTTTCTCTCTCTACCTCTCTCTGTAACTCTTTCAAATAAATAAATCTTTTTTTTAAAAAGTTTGTGGAACAGGAGGATTAAGAGATAAGTTTATCTTGGTGCAAAAACATTTTGAAATCCATGCATACTTTTTTTCATAATCTGTATTTCCCATGAACTTTTGAAATATCCTTGTATACATGGATTTCATAATTTTATTGTACCAAGATAGATTTCTTTTTTTTTTTAAGATTTATTTATTTAATTGAGAGGCAGAATTACAGACAGAGGAAGAGACAGAGAGAGAGGTCTTCCATCTGCTGGTTCACTTCTCAAATGACTGCAGTGGCTGGAGCTGGGCCTATCTGAAGCCAGGAGGCAGGAGCTTCTTCAGGTCTCCCACATGGAGTCAGGGGCTCAAGAACTTGGGCCATCTTCCACTGCTTTCCCAGGCCACTAGCAGGGAGCTGGATTGGAAGTGTAGCAGCCAGGACTCAAATCACACCCATATGAGATTCCAAAGCCACAACTGGAGGCCTAACCAGTGCTGATCCCTAAATTTATCTTTTAACTCCACTTCCCCATGAAATTTTTGAAGTACTTCATAGAAGAGAATATGAAGTGATTATCTCGTTCTGTGATATTTGGCACTTGTCAAGCACCCATTTAGAGAAATTTAGAAAGGGTCCGGAACAAGGCAACCCATCATTTAAAGCGACCAAATACAGGCAAATAATAAAGAAATAAAATGGTTATACTTTACAGTTAATCAAAAGGTTCACAAAAGAGATAAGGAGGGTTAAATATTACCCATGCCTATGACGTTTTTAATAGGGAGAAAGGAGCTGCTTGTCAAAGAGATGAGAATGCCATGCTTATAAGGGAGTACATGAGTTATGGGTGACAGAGGCTCTGGGATGGACCACTAAGTCATCCTCCATACAAGCCAGTGACCCTCTAGGCTAAATAGACATTGATGCACATGAAAACTTGAAGCACCTCGCTCAAGGATCTGCAGCAAAGAGCCGTGATTTCGTGATCGAAGACCAAAATGCACTTTCAAAATCATGCCTTTGTTGCTAGTGTAAAATGTAGTAAAATATGGGAAGAGCAGTTGAAACTTGATTGTCCAATTTCAAATCTATATTGAATAACTGCTATGTAATTACAAAGATGTTTGAAATGAATCTCTGAAACAAAGGACACAGCAGGAAAAGGGAGAAACCATGGATAGAGTTCTTCATATATTGGACTCCACTTTTCTCCCTTTTCCAACTCTAAAGAGTTCCAATGAACATAGGCTTGGTTCCGCACTCAGCGTTTCTGAAATCAAGTTAATTAACAAAACTGCATTTGTATTTCTGCAACTAGAATGACTTTGCTTAGACTAATCTCCTGACACTAAAAAAAAATTGATTATGTATTTTTTTAAATGTTTATTTATTTGAAAGTCAGAGTTAAAGGAAAAAGGGGAGAAATCCCCCATGTGCTGATTGACTCCCCAGATGGCCACAACAGCAATGGCTGGGCCTGGCCAAATACAGGAGCCTGGAACTTCATCAAGGTCTCCCACATGGGTAGTGGGGACCCAAGCTCTCAGGCTGTTTTCTGCTTCCTTCCCACGCACATTAGCAGGGAGCTGGGTCAGAAGTGGAGCAGCCAGGACACAAACCTGCAATCATATGGGATGCTGACATCACAAGTGGCTGTTTCGCCTGCTGCACCACAACGCCAGCCCTATATATGTTTTTTTAAGTTAGGAAAGATTTTTTTCAAAGTCCTCTTCAGGATAAATTGTGTATCTGTGTGTGTATGCACATGCGTGGCATGGAGCTGGTGTAGGGGGAGGGAGAGAGAGAGAACATTTTGGAAAATATTAGATGTCTACTTGCCAAAGAGAATTTTATCTTCCACTGAAGTAGTTATTGAATTATACTGTAAATGTTACATCCAGCTCTACCAAAAAGGTAATTTTAGAATTTTAATTTGATCAACCCATGACAGTGGAGAGCAATAGCTTAGATGATCTAAAATTACCAGGATGGAATAAATATCACAGAACTTTTGATGAAGTTTTGATTCTTAATCAAATACACATCAAATCCTCTTGAGATTTACAATATAGTTCTTCAAACAAAAGACTGAAAGTGATACTATGAGACTTAACTTGAAACAAGCTGCTAGATTATTCATTCTCAAAAACCTGCCACCTATGCAGAACTGTCACACCAAATATAATGAAAACATTTAAAAAAATTTTTTCAACTCAACAGAAAGCACCATATTGGAAAAATCCAAGTTTAACTTGCCCAATTCCAGGTTCATTCCATCCTGCAGACGGAAGAGAAACTGACTTTTAATGCTACTAATTGATGACAAAAATATAACCCATGGACAGGTGTTTAGCCTGATAGCTAAGTCTCCTGCATCCCATAGTGGAATAGCTGTGTTTGACATCCAGCTGTGGCTCCTGTCTCAAACTTCTTGCTAATGCACATCCACGGAGGCAACCATGAGAGTTCAGATGATTGGATTCCTGATTCCCACGCGGGAAAGCTGGACTGAGACCCCAGCTTCCAGCACTGGAATTCCAGTAGCTCTGTCTGTCGCAGGTGCTTGGAGAGTGAACCAGCAAGTGGGATTTATATATCTCTCACCAAAATAAACCATTTAATATGCATATATAAATATATAATATATAAAATATATATATACATATATAGACTTAACCACAATATATTTATTACTTTCTTCAAAGATAAAAAGTACATCTTTTATAACAAAAGACAAAAGTATTCTTTTCTTACAATGGACTCCACAAATAACTTGTATAAGTCTCTGCAGCCCTCTGTTAGTAAGAGACACTGCTTAAAATGGAAGAGTTTAAAATTGAAATCTTTTGCTGGCGCCACGGCTCACTAGGCTAATCTCCACCTGCAGTGCCAGCACCCTGGGTTCTAGTCCTGGTCGGGGCGCCGGATTCTGTCCCGGTCACTCCTCTTCCAGTCCAGCTCTCTGCTGTGGCCCAGGAAGGCAGTGGAGAATGGCCCAGGTCCTTGGGCCCTGCACCCGCATGGGAGGCCAGGAGGAAGCACCTGGCTCCTGGCTTCAGATTGGTGCAGAGCGCCAGCTGCAACCCGCCGGCCATAGCGGCCACTTGGGGGGTGAACCAACAGAAAAAGAAAGACCTTTCTCTCTGTCTCTCTCTCTCTCACTAACTCTGCCTAACAGTCACCTACCATATCCCCTAATTCACTGAACTATACAGTTAGTTCTACCCTTGGCAATTTGATTCTTAGAGGTTCATAGGTAGGCAAACCAACCATTCGTGGATAATCTTGTCTTTTTTGTCAACAAAATTCATTATGCTGCTGCTCCCTTATTTAATTTTGCAATGATTCCAGAGAAGCAATTAAATAACATCATCCCTTTTTCTGACTTACAAAGACAACCTGTATGATTACTTTCATTACACGAATGACTGGACTGAGTTTCCACTAAGGTATTTGTCAATGTAAACAGAGTTATTGCCCTTCCTGGTTTGCAGGCTATTTTTATTCACTTTAGCTGTTGAATTTTCCATCTGTCAGAGTGAGATTATAGCTTTTTTTCCTAACGTGACTTTTCTCCAAGACCCTAACTCTGTTATCAGCCAGCTTTCATACTTCTATTTCTACTATCTAATGCTGCCTTCTGCAATTATTTTATTAACTTTCATCTTAAAAACAAAGTTTTCCAGGCATCTCTTTTGTCTTCCTTCTACTCTTTTTATCATTTTTTAAAATCTATATAGTGTATGAAAATATTACAACCTGGCTGAAATTTTCTTTTGTTTTCTGGAGAAATTTTCTTTGTTTTTTCATTGTCTACATGTTGCTTGAGGCTTGTTGCTTTCTTCTCTCTCTCTCTGCAAGTATATTGATGTTTAATTCTTTAACATTTGTTTATTCTTTTTTTTTTTTAATGAATCTTTTTTTTTTTTTTTTGACAGGCAGAGTGGACAGTGAGAGAGAGAGACAGACAGAAAGGTCTTCCTTTTGCCGTTGGTTCACCCTCCAATGGCCGCCGCAGACGGCGCGCTGCGGCCGGCGCACCGCGCTCATCCGATGGCAGGAGCCAGGAGCCTTTTCCTGGTCTCCCCATGGGGTGCAGGGCCCAAGCACCTGGGCCATCCTCCACTGCACTCCCGGACCACAGCAGAGGGCTGGCCTGGAAGAGGGGCAACCGGGACAGAATCCGGCGCCCCGACCGGGACTAGAACCCGGTGTGCCGGCGCCGCAAGGCGGAGGATTAGCCTGTTGAGCCACGGCGCCGGCCAACATTTGTTTATTCTTAAAATTTTTCATGAAAAATGGTAAAAAATTCTCAGATAATTACAAGCAAATATGTTATTCATAATAAAATAGTATTTGTTAGTTGCTATAAAAATCATAAAACGACTTCTTTGAAATTTAAAAAAATATATATAACTATATAACTGGATTATTTAGAAAGATTGAAGGTTCCAGTCCAGAAAATCTTGCAGGAAGAAGAAAGAGACAGAGTCAGAGAAATATGAGAACAAACATGTAAGAAATTCAATATCTGGCTAATAAGAATTTCAGACGCAAGTAAGTTAAGAACACAGAGGAATAAATCATCAAATAAATGACACAGGAGAATTTCCCAGAGTGCTATGAAAAAAATGCACACACTTAGGCATATGTTGTGAAATTTCAGAATACAAAGGATAACAGAAGCATCTAAAAACTTCCAGAAAAAAAAGTGGGAGGAGAGGGAGTTTACAAAGATCAGGAAACAGGAGAGACCTACGACTCATCAATAGAGGATGCCAGAAAGTAGTGGAGCAGCAGCTTCTAGAGAAACTAACAGTGAGGTGAGAAGGGAATATATTTTCTAGTCACATGTGGGACTCAATCTGGGACTGTAAAGGATCTATGTAGAGCACAAGGCAGGTCACAGAACTTCAGTACTATAGCTCAGTTGTCCGGGGAAAAATCATGTCATTATTTCCTTTCTTTTTTTTCTTTAATAGTTTTTATGCTTTTTTGTTTTTTAAAAAATTTGTTTATTTATTTAAAACACAGTGTTACAGAGAGGCAGAGAGAGAGAAGTCTTCCATCTGCTGGTTCGCTAAAGAGAGAGGTCTTCTATCCATTGGTTCCCTCCCCAGATGGCCACAACGGTTGGAGTTGCACTGATTCAAAACCAGGAGCCAGGAGTTTCTTCCAGGTCTCCCACGCAGGTACAGGGGCCCAAGGACCTGGGCCATCTTCTACTGTTCTCCCAAGCCATCGCAGAGAGCTGGATTGGAAGTAGAGCAGCCAGGACTTGAACTGGCGCCCATATGGGAAGTTGGCACTGCAGGTGGCGGCTTTACCTGTTACACCACAGCACCGGCCCCCATTATTTCCAATATAACCTATCAGGACAGTCCTCTAAGTTCCCCACAGTAGGAGAGTAAGAGAAAATTGATAACAGGTCCACTTTGATTAAAACTAAGTTTGAACCAATTAAACAATTCCCTTTTGGGAGACCAGTTTTCCTTGTCCCATCATCTTTATCATACATACAGTGTGATAAAATAGTAACAGTGCAACAGAAGCATTGTTTGAATGAAGCTGAAATCTCAGTTCTCCAGAGAGAGTGGATAAGCCTTTGGGAAAAGTGTGTGAAAACTCAAGCCCGATAAATATCGCCCATCTACACCCAGCTGCTTTCTCAGTCAGGAGGTGCTACTTCCACCTGATTGTTCATACTCTGAAACAAAAGCCAATGCTCCCCCTAAAATCTGGTAAAAACAGAATTCAAGTGCAGAATGATAAGCAATAAGCTAATGATGTATACAGCACATGTGCAGAAAAGCACCAGATATTTCCATCTGTCCATCTTTATCTGCAGCAAATTGATTTCACAATTCTTCCGGATGTTAAATGCCAAGCCCCATGCAAAAATGTTTGCCAATCACTGCTAATCCTATGAAAGCATCTTTTGAAACAATGGGAAATGCAAAGTCAGAGAGTTCCAGAGAAGGCAGATAAGCCTATGATGAATTCAAGAGGGAAACTCCTGTCCTTGTTCCTCAAAGAGCTGAGGTGCACCCTTTTTGTGCCCAGTAGACACTCCAAGGTCAAGGGTCCCTGGCCTGGAGGAAATCAAGCAGACATAGGAGAACCAGTGTGTAGAGGTGTGAGAGGAAAAGAAGGTAACAGTCATGAAAAAAATCGAGGTCCTATGAGTCATTGCTTAGGGAACGTGATATTCCAGTCCATTAAATCATCCCGTCATTCCCTAGCAGTCAATAGTGTCGCAGCATCAGAACTGACAACCTGCACTGAGCCAAGGTTTCTTGTGTGGAAGCTTTAACTGAGTTTTCAGGAGTTGCTGTCATTCTCAACACCCCATTTGTGCTTGACCGTGGGCCTCTTTGCTCCGTTCTGGTTTGTCTCTGGCCCTCTCTTGTCCTTGGCTCCTTCGAAAGGTTCTTTTCCCTTTGCCGTGGCCTCACGTGGGCCCTCCCAGGCTTGGCTTGCACCCGGGCCCTTCTCTGCTTGCTGCCTCCCTCTGCGAGCCCCTGGAGCTCTGACCAGTGTTTGGACGGCTGCCAGCTCCACATCTTCGCCTGACCTATCACCTTCCTGCAGTTTCCTGTCTCCACACCCAGCCTGGCTGCAGCACAGCAACCTATACATAGCGATCCTCTGTCACTTGAAACTCTGCTCTTCCAAAAGTGAGCTCACTCACTTTACATCCCACACTGGCTCCCCTTGCCAATTCTCCGCAATCCCAGTACCTCCACATTCGGGTTTTGAATAGAACTATTCAGCTATCCCTCTGGTTCACACTCACTTGAGACAGGGAAGAAATTAATCATGTGTCCTCTTCTGGTGTCTGTGTACCGAACAGTCGAAGGGCAGCAGTGACAGATGACTGGGGCATCAGTAGTAGTAGCATCCAAAAAGAACTTAGACGAAAGCTTTTCAAAAAGTAGAAAGTGTCATGCAAGAGGAAGATACTAGCTAGCAGCGCACAGACATTTAAGTCTTTTTCACCTGGAAGGTTATTGTCATATGCAAGCATGATAATAGAGTTTGTCATGCTGAACAGCAAATCAGACTTGTGCTGCCCTGTTCCCAGGAAGGTACGGATGGTATTTTAGCTTTTGGAACTGTGAAATACATGTTTAAGAGGAAATTATGACCATCTCTTAGAAACCTCCAAAATAGACACACAGAAACCAATGCACGTTTTGCTATATATTACATTTGTGTTTGAATATAAAAGCATAGATACACGTTCTAGAATTACTCTCCTCTTTCTTCTGCCTCCAAGCCTGTGGTTTTACAAACTGTGGATCGAGATCGTCCCAGGATAGACTGCACAACTTGGAGCTGAGATCACAGAGACCACTGCAGCCTTCCCTAGGTGTTCCATCTCCCTGGCCTCTCTGGCTACACAGACTCTACACATGAGGACTCTGTGTCCTCCCCACCTTCATGTATGCACGTTCTGATTAGCTCATCCATTCTTAATGCCTGTGACTCCTGCCATTACCACGCCCACCACATACTTTAGAAAACACAGGATATTCGAATACTTATCACAAACCAGATGTTTTGGGTCAGGAGTGGGAACCAAACTTGGTTCTGGGGCAAAGTAGCAATAAGTTGCAAAAACTGTTAACATTTGCATTCTCATGCAGAAATGTAAGAGGCCACAGAAAGTATGTTTCTCTCCGGGTCAGGATTTTCTTTATTCACTCTGCTTCTACTTCCAGGGCGTTGTCTTTAATTAGTAATGCCTCATCGCCTGTAAGTCTTCGTGTGCCCTTATCTGTGTAGGTTTCACTTTTGGGGGTACAGAGGTATCGCAGAATTCAGAACTGCGAATACTCTAGAAATGGAATAGGTTATGAGTTTGCGTACGTATTTCTCATTTCCCATTTTTATTGCAAAGGCATGAGTGCTCTGATTTTTCCCTTTAACACTGTTTCTCCAGCACCTCTGTGTCTGGAGTCTCTTCGCCTCAGGCTTCATGGTACAACAGCTGCACCCTCACCCACTCACACACCTTCCACCTGCATTTACAACAATTGAGTTCCCTGACTAGTGCTGTGCTGAAACGATGTATTCATTACGGATCTTTAAATTGCCAGACCCAGGAACATTTTTAGTAGGCATTTCATTTACGCTCTGTGGATTTCATTCTTCAAATTCTACAGCTACTGCTCTTTTGTGGTTACTTTTCTTCTCTGATAACTTATCTGGTGTCTTTCTTCTGCCCTTTTAACTGAATTTCTCGTATTTTGTACTTACCAATTTTCTCTCCTTGTATGCTGTATCTTAGAGCTAATTCATCCATTCACTCAAATTCCAATGACTAGAAGCAGGACTATCAATTCCATCAATAACCTCGATCTACCTCTTGAGCTTTTTAAACCAACTCTTAGAGGGACCCCATGGATTTCTTATAATTTCAGGTTCTCACTGATTGTAAGCAAATACTCCCCTGTATTGTGTAGGTTCCTCTTTGTATATACTCCTTAAAACTGTGGCCACATGACTTGTGGATAAGTCTCAGGCATTCTAATCTAAGTCCTGGTAAAGTGTTTTGACTTCTTCTGTTTCACCCTTAAGGAATCTTTGCAATCAGGTTTCAAGAGCTGAACAGTGTGACCTGAACACAATTAGATACTGCTACACCCCACCACCCAATTCACGACTCGTCAGAATCCTAACCCCCAATGTGTATGAAGAGACAGGACCTTTGGGGTGATTAGGTCATAAAGGCTGACCCCAGATGGATGACATTAATGCCCTATCAGAAAAACACAGAGCAGGCCGGCGCCGTGGCTCAACAGGCTAATCCTCCACCTTGCGGCGCCGGCACACCGGGTTCTAGTCCTGGTCGGGGCGCCGGATTCTGTCCCGGTTGCCCCTCTTCCGGGCCAGCCCTCTGCTGTGGCCCAGGAGTGCAGTGGAGGATGGACCAAGTGCTTGGGCCCTGCACCCCATGGGAGACCAGGAAAAAGCACTTAGCACCTGGCTCCTGCCATAGGATGGGCGCGGTGTGCTGGCCGCAGGGGGAAGACCTTTCTCTCTGTCTCTCTCTCTCACTGTCCACTCTGCCTGTCAAAAAAAAAAAAAAGAAAAGAAAAACACAGAGCAATTTGTCCCCTTGCCAGACAAGCAATCTGACAGCACCTTGATCTTGGACTTGCAGCCAGCAGGACTCTGAGATATGTTTGTTGAAGCCACTCAGTCTATGATCATTTGTTATGGCAAGCTGAACTAAGATTGTTATCTCTGAGCCATAACACAGGACAAAATAAACTCTAAGGACAGGCCCTGTTCAGTTTGCAAACTCCAACAGGAAAGTTATTTCTGTTTTGCAGGCACAGGTTACAAGCCTGTATAAACTGTTTTTAAATGCCATTTGTTTAATTGCAGTCCTTTAGAAATAAATGTACCATCCAGGAGTGAAAGTGAGAACTGTGTGACTGTAAAACTGTGAAAATTGTTTTCATGCATGCCTTATAGGCAGAGTTCAAATGGCTACATTTCTCTTTAATATATACTTCATATTAGCTATTAAGGAATATGGTTCTACAAAGGTCTGTTTTAAGTATATCTAAAAGACAGCAGTATAGCTAAGGATACTAGCAATAACAGATAATTTACAAAGTGTTCATTATGCGGGAGGCACCATGGTGTGGTTTATGTACTTATTTGATCCTCACAAAAACTCTGTAAGATAAAGTTATTAGCCTATTTTATGCATGAGAAAACTGAATCTCAGAAGTGCTAAGTAATCTGCCTATAATCACCAAAAAGACTGTAATTCATGTTCATAATATAAAATGCTTAGGAAGTACTTTACACACTTCTTGTTTGTTGTTATTATAGTGTTTTGTTCACTACATACAGTTTTACATATATTTGTGGAAGAAGGAAGAAAAAAGACTTGTTAAATCTCTTTTCTAAAAAACTAACCAAGAGAAAATCATTTAATTGCGATAAGGACAATTTAAAATTGTTAGATTTTAACTTTCAATTTAGTTTTAATAGTCTGACAAAAGAAATATCTTAACATAATTGACTTTAAATAAAATTTTATGACATCATTTCAACTTGGTCCTACAAAGCTGGGTTATTAGGTACTCCAGCATCAACATTTAATGAACTGTAAGTCAAATAATTCCACGCCATATACATTACAAGTAAAAGAAACTTAAATATGATTAACTGTATTAACATGTTTTACAAAGTGAGACTTTATTTTAAAATATGTCATACATACAAAAGAGGGGTAATATATGTATGAAACTATAAAATCATTGATTCATTCAGTCAGTGAACATATTAGAAGCTTATTATAGGGACTTCCAGATTAAGCTCTGAAAATTTTAACATCTTGAATGTCATCACTCCCAACTTTGCAAGAAAAAGCTATTCAAATTAAAAATCAGTGACTTAGAAAGTAGGTTGCAGGACACACAATCACCCTAAAATGTGGAGTTCAAGAGAACCCAGAAAGTCAGTCAGGATCTGCTTCCCTGGACCAGAAGTAGCTAGGTCCTAAACTAATAAGAATATTTTGATCACTGCTGAGAGCCGAGTGTGGACTCCTAAGAAAATGCAACCATGAAACAAAATACCAGCATGGACTACTTCTATCAGTTTTACTTGGAACTCAAGTAGCACAGAGAAGTGGGTGGAAGTGCAACCCCAGATTCTAATCCCAGGTGAACCCTTCATTAGTTAGATGATCTTCAGCAATTCAGTTGGTCTTTGTGTTTCCTATCTGATAGAACAGAGATGATGGTACCAGTCTTACCACTTTTCTGGCCTCAGTGAAAATTCCTTTCTTCCTACAAACATTTACCAAGTGCCAGGTATATTGATCTGAAGTTCAGTGGTGAGTAAAACAAATTCCTTGACTTCATGGAGCTTACATTTCATTAGGGGAAGAAATATAAAAGGACTTCAAAAAGTTCATGGAAAATGGAATTAAAGAAATTTATTTTGGTGCCAAGATATTTGAAATCTGTGCAGAGGTTTTTTTGTTGTTGTTTAAACAATACACATTTTCCATGAACTTTTTGAAGACTCCTTGTATATAAAAAAGTAGAAAATGATAGATGGTAAGGGTAAGGGAGAGGATCAGATTCTTTTACATAAAGTGATCTGGGAAGGCTCTCTAGTAAGATGACTTTTTAAGAAAGACTTAAATAAAGTGGGTCACTAGGACTTCTCTGGCCAAAGACATACAAAGAGCAAAGACCCTGATGCTGGAAACACACTTGGTATGACTGAGGGACACGATCAGTGTGGCTGTTGTTGGCATGTGGGGACTGAACCAGTCGATAGCTCTGTCTCTAAGATGAGTAAACTTTTTTAAAGATTTATTTGAAAGTTAAAGTTAAAGTGAGAGAGAGAGAGAGACAGACAGAAATCTTCCATTCACTGGCTCATTTCCTAAATGGCCAGAGAGGGGCCAATTTGAAGTCAAGAGCCAGGAGTTTCTTCCAGGCCTTCCATATGGGTGGCAGAGGCCCCAGAACTTGAACCATCCTCTGCTGCTTTCCCAGGCACATTAGCAGGGAGCAGGATTGGCAGTTGAGCAGCCGAGACTTGAACCAGTTCCTTATGGGATGCTAGCACTGCAGGTGGTGGTTTCACCCACTATGCCATAGCACTAGCCCCAGTAAATAAATTTCTTTAAAAAATATAGACTAACTTAGACCACAGTGACAGTGCAAGTAGTACATGGTCCAAGTGTGGGCATATTTTGAAGGAAGAAGCAAAAGGATTTTCTGAAGGGAAATGAAGTGTGTAAGTCATGGTAACATGACGTTAGGCCAGAACGGACAGAACAAAAGAGTCACCAGTGTTAAGTAAGCTGTCGAATTTAAAGAGTATTAATACCTGACAGTATCAAGCAGTTCATTTTCTGTTGGAGGCCAGATACTCCGATCCATCAAAAACCTCATTCCATTCTACTACAATATGAGGTATTTCACAATTTTTACCCAAGTTTAATTCTTCAAAATTTACTACAGGTCAGTTTACAACACTGCAAGTTTTCAATCAGAAAGGTTTTATTATAAGAAACAATGACATCAGGTAAAAATGCAAAAAATTGTGCAATTATGGCAAAATGTTTAAAAATATCTACACATTTGCCCCCATAGGACTACAGTACTTACTACATACCTGAGCACTGAACAATGAATGCCATGTTAAACTGTTTTCTATAGGGAATTTCTTTCCTTGCAGATCACACCCACCACTTTTTTTCTCTCATGCACCAATGAAATCAGCTTGATACTTGAGCATCAACTTTGTGGGAAAACAGAAAACAAGGATAGAAAATAAAAGAATACAATTTCTCCTTTCCTATAACATACTTATACCACGTCCAGTTTTCAGTGTGTAAAAACATATAGGAAAGTGCTACATACATTCTTCAAATGCAAAAACAAAGTTAAGGTGGGACTGGCATATGTTAGATCTATATTTTAATTCTGCAGTACCCATTGTGCCTTTTACTTATATTATTGTCATACTATGAAAATGGACCTTAAACATCTAATCATAAACTCACACATATTACTAATATTAATCTTCTAGGACCTCTTCTGAAACCATTTAAAAAGTGGCAAAATATCCCAGCTAAAGAATGTAAACCAAATCCTCATACAAAATTCAATATAATTCTACTCCTGTAGTAAATCCTAAGCCTTGGCTTTAACACACTATACTTAGGTTATACCCTCAATATAAATTGTTATAGCAAAGGGATCAACTATTGTGCAGATCAACAGAATAAATCAACTGCAGAATTAACCACAGCATGTTGTTCTTATATATCATACAGCACACGTACATTACTAACTCAAAGTTCTATGTCCTGTTTTCAAGTAATACATTTTTCTAAATACAGAAGATTGTCAAAAAGCGGCAGGAAATTTGATATTCAACAAAGCTTTCAAAAATAAATTACATGAACATCTCTTGCAAAAATTGGTTGTGTTTTTTTCTCCCCTCAACAATGTAAAACTATAAAGAATGATTCAGAAACTCACACAAATAACCCCAAACAACATGAAGATACAAAGAACAGGAGACAATAAAGAAAAATTGCCAAGGTAACAATATTGGTTAACAAACTTTATACAGAGAGTACAAGACACACTATCCAGGCCAGTAAGAAGAAATCACATATCTAAGCATTCTAAGACTAGATTTTAAAATGTTAATTCTAGAAATGCTGTCCACGTTAACTTCTGCTTCAGAAAACATTTCCTACTTGTAGAGGTCTATGTAAAATAGTTTGGAAAGTTTCTGAAAAATGAGGTATGTGATGTAAAGAGGCAATGTTTCAAATTTGTTTCACAGTATCACATTACAGTTTGTGCAAGATCTTTTCTTAATATAAACCACCCCAGTATGCTTTCTTAGAAAAGTGTCCCAATTGAGGACAGATTCTGGGTTATACTTAAATCCTTTACTGATTCTAGGCATTATAAAAAAAAATAAGTTACTGATCCAAATATATAGATACACAAATGAGTTGGTTTGTCCTTCAGGTTAATATCCCTAATTGACTTAGAAATTCATCTATTACTTTTCATTCACTCTTTTCCTTCTCAGTCACTTTCTGCTAGAATAAGGATTTCAACATAAAAGTAATCATCACTGTTTAGTACAAAAATGAAAAAAAAAAAAAAAAAACCCACGAGGTTTTAACTAGAATACCAAACTCACAAACCATTAAATTAGACCACTGTTGGAGTTTTATGTTTCTGGAAAACAGACCATCAAAGTAGGTGTAAAACTTCACATTATGCTCTCTGCAGAAGAGAAGTTAAGTTACCTTTCATTGTACCAATAATGATTGGACAGGTAGACGATGGAAAGGGAAGTTGGGCATGGCCCATGTTAGTGCAAACTGTATATAATGTTCTTACTATTCTAATATTAAGTCCAGTTAGACCAATAGTTGGCCATATCTTACTATCACATTAAGTAGAGAATCCTGTGAAATCACAAGAGTTCAACGGCTAAATCACTACATCCAAGGAACTAACATACCAATTTGAAAGATAATCTAGGCTCAGACCATTTGAATCTATCCAGCTATACACATGAGTTATCTATACTAGCACCAGCCACCTGTGAATTCAAGCCCTTTTCGGGATTTTAAAAAATGAGACAGTGTTAGCACTTGAAAAAGTTATCGACAGAAAACTGCCATTCTAAAACTTCAGCTTAACTTAAAATTACATGGGAAATATGAAACAATCAGACTAAAAACTTTCTCAGACTGATTTGTTTTTCCATCTACACTATTAACAGAACACATTTAAATCTCAGGACATCTGAAAACAGTACACAAAAATATATATATGTAAATATATATAAATATTATGAATGAGGATCTAAATTAGTGCTTCTCTTTGTTAGAGAGATCACAGCTAAAGTAAAGTCCTAGTGATATTGCCTCAGATTGTTACCCGTATTTAAAATAAAAAGTCATGTCAAACTAGTTTGGATGTCTCTACTCAATAATACCCCAACTACTCTTATAAGAGTGCATAGTTGTCATAATTCATCTGGTATCTCAAATTACTGTTTCCCACAAAAGTCAAAAATGATGTGATTACTTTCATGCCAGGAAAAAAAAAAATGCTGATAATTGCACTTTGTTACCTTTTTCTTACTGAAATGAAAACCTCACAAGGATAAAAGCAAATCTCTACTACACTGTAATCTTAAAGAGCACCCATTTCTTTCTTAATTATTGACAGCACTTCCTAAGACAATGTTCCTAAGTATGAGATGCCAGTGATGCACTAAGGCCTGCTACTCATTAAAGTACTTTCTGAAGACACTGAGGATAGAGTTTAGCAACTGCACATTCAAAATGCCGGCCAAGGTCCCAGAGCCGATCTGGGGTCTCATAGACTTTCATCCATTGGTCAGCAATGTCATCATATTGATACAGCGAATTTTTTCTGCTGGTTCTGAAGACATGTTCTTCAACGGTCACTTGAGTAGCTCGAACAAATAAATGGAGTTTATTCTGGAAAAGTACCAGCTTAAGGTATGGATTTATAGACTGATCACATGGAAAGTCTTTCTTACGAGTCCATTTATTTAGCTCAATATCGTAGGCTTCTACAGTAAACATACGTTGATGATTTCCACAGGTTCCAGCTATGTAGTAGATAGAGTCCTTGTATACAGCTGCTAAGCCCTGGATTCTAGGCACAGTCATGGGTGTTAAAAAACCCCAGTAGTCTTTTTGAGGCTCATAGAAGAGGAAAAATTCTCCTAAAAAAAAAAACAACAAGAATATATACATTTACTTTTTTTGCTGAATGTTGATAATTCCAATACAAAAGAGTATAATTCTTCAAATAGTTCACTTCTAAAATAAACACTACACAAGTTTAAATTGGGGAGGTATATCTAAGAAGTTAAGAGCTTGGTTCCATTTGTTCTATCCAATTGTGTGTCACGGAAAATTTATTTTAAGCCAGCTCTAAAAAAGCATTATTACCACTGGTCAGTCAGTAGGAAAGTTCATACATAAAACTTCATCATGAATAAGCCACTATACATTTGTGTGCTAATTATTAGAAGTCAGCACATAAAACTGTTCATTCAAATCATGTACTTATGGATCATAGATGTGTTTACCTAAGTGTGGCTATAATGCAAAGATTCCATAGGATAAACATGGCTTTAATAAAATAGCAAACACTCAGAGTTTATGAAATGGGCTTCAGTAAGTTTCTATTCTAAGCTAACAATAAAAGGTTATGTTGAGTCACATTATCAATACAAGGGTACTTCAAAAGCCTAAATAAAAATGTAATTAAAAGGTTATTTGGGGGCAAAAAGTTTTTGAAAAGCATACACAATTTTTTCATAATATGCATTTTATATGGATTTTGATGCATGGATTTCAAACATTTTTTATACCAAAATGATTGCTTATCTTTAATTCCATTTCCCCTTATATGAAAAAGTAGCTAAAAGGATTAAAGCAGTGATAGTTTACAAGTTTTGCTAGTTGTAACATTTATATAAAAGCTTTGTAATAAAAATCTGAACCTTTTATGAATGATTAAATTATATTTCTATTGTCAAAGATAAAACATAAAATTCCATCTACATGTGCCATGTTTATTTATGTAAAGAAGTTTTGTTTAGATTAGAAATACCTGATTCTTAATTGAGCTTCCCCTTGAAGAGCTCTAAACCAGGGTTACTCTTATTTACAAATTCAACTGTGTATTTAATAATTGTAACAGTTCAGAGTTGGGTGTGGTGGCATAGGGGGTTAAACCACTGCTTGAGATGCTGGCATCCCACTTAGGGGTGCCACTTTGAGCCTGGGCTACTCAGCTTGGGAGACACTGGATAATGGCCCAAGCACTTGGGTTCCCACCACCTATGCAGGAGACCGTGATGAACTCTCCTGACTGCTGGATATGACCCGGCCCAGCCTTAGCTGTTGCAGAGATGTGGGGAGTAAACCAGCAAATGGAAACTCCATCAATCTCCCTGTTTCTCTCTCACTGTGCTTTTCAATAAATAAGTAAATAAATAAACCTTTAAAAAATAATAGTGATTATATTCACTTCAACTTTACTTAAAATAGTTTAAGCCCCAGCTTTTGCTTGTACATCACTGGCCCTTAGTAACTTATAAAGGGTTTCTTCATAAAGAAGATAGCAATTAATACCTTATAATGTGTGCCACTTCTCTACCAATTTTTTTTTAAAAGATTTATCTATTATTTGAAATTCAGAGAGACACAGAGATCTTGTGTCCACTGGTTCACTCCCCAGATGGCAGCAATGGCCAGGACTGGGCCAGGCCAAAGCCAGAAGCTTCATTTGGGTTTCCTACATGGGTGGCAGTGGCCTAAACACTTGGACCATCTTTTACTGCTTTTCCTAGGCCATTAGCAGGAAGCTGGATGGGAAGTGGAGCAGCCAGGACAAAAATGTGGTACCCATAAAGGATGCTATAGTCACAGGTGGCATCTTTACTGCTATGCTACAACACCGGCCCTCCTCTATGAATTTTTTTTTGGAAAACAAAGATGATATACACACAAAAAAGCTGATTTTAAAATGTAAAGTCCTTTTTTAAAAAACTAAAGCTACTGATATGCAATTAAGAAAACTCTTAGGGCTTCAGATTCCTTTTACATAAAACGTAAGCTCAGATTAAATGATGCTCATCCTGGTTCAGAAACTTCTATTAAGTCATTGCTATTTTGTTTTAGTATCCTTATTAACACTCAACTTTTACATTTTAAGTAAGAGTCTTAAAAAATTAAGTCTGTCTATCAACTAACTGGTTAGCCAGTGAGACAGGCATATATACAGAGTGTCACTATACTGAAGGGTATAATCTATCCAATCATACTGAATGGATTATATATTCATTCTTATATCCCATTTTTGGGTAAGCCCAACAAACCCAAATCATTTCATGTTTCTATTTAACTAAAATAGAAAAGACTACTCCTTTTGGAGAATTAATTTGATGCTGAACTCAAAACAGATGGGCTCAGGCATTTATAAGAAATATCACAGGATGAAAGAAAAGTGTCATTTTAAAAGCAAAACAATGGTAAAGAGCTTTAACAGCATGTGTATCTTCATAGAAGCTTCCTTTTCCCCTTGTTTTATTAAAGTAGTACTGCAAAGAAAACATATGTAAGAAAAATAAGGGGAAAATGTGCATATTATCTACATTGCATTCAGCATTTAAATAATTAAATTTTATAAAATATCAAAATGAAAATATTATTTATCACAAATCAGAATCTTGGATCAAATGTCTTATTTATCGTCATCCAGTCACTCTAGTCTACTGTTTCTTTCCAATAGTATTGGTCCTCTAAAGTTTAAAAAAAAAAAAAAAGCTAGGGATATGAAATAGTTCCTTCTTTATAAAATGGTAAAAGTAAGAAAAAGACATCAAGTTGATTATTCTAGTTAGTTATGTAGAAAGAAGCAATGTAAACCATAGTGAAATTAAAATCTAAAGACTAATTTCAAATTCTTCATAATGAAGTTTCCTAATATGCAGTCAAAAGGCTTACACAAAACCACTTGGAAACTGATAGTATAACTTTAGCTAATATGCTGTTCTTTTCTTCTCAAAATAATTTAGTGAGCACTGTAAAAAAGCAGTTGCTACATCTCCTCTTGATTATACGTATACTGTGGAAGAGCACAAATAGTCATGTCAACTGTGTTTTACTGGTTGGTCTTGAAAAACTACTCTGAGATAGTTTTTGCCAAAATGCCAAACTAGTACTTATTAAAGAGTGTTTTCAAAAAATATTTATCCTGCAAATCAAAACAAGAACATAAAAATCTTATAGGATCATTTTATTAACTTAAAATTACCTGCCCTTTTTAATTCCCAAGTTTATTTTCTTTAGAGGTCCCTTATAGAATAAGCTGTTTCAACAAGTGGTTCGTGGTAAGAAAGGCAGATGTATTCCTCAATTAACAGGAACTAATATTTGCTTCATTCAGTACAACTCACCAGACCACACCGAGTTGCTTCACCCTCCTCAACTCACCCCCACTCCCCGAATAACTAAATCATTTAGGTACCTACCCTGTAAAACATAGATCTTCTCTTTGTACTCCACAGCGTTATGGAATTCCATAGCAACTGGCATTGCACACACAGTTGTCCAACAATTCTCTCTGCTGTCGTAGCACTCCACAGATTTCAGCGAGTTTCTCCCGTCACCCTCATAAACACGACCTCCAATCGCGTACATTTTACCACAGCAGTACACTAGTTTGCAGCCTATTCTGGCTCGAAGCAAGGATGGTTTGGATAGCCATCTGTTGGTGGAATGGTCATACATCCAGAAATCGTTTTCTGCCTTATGGTCAATAGAGACCTCACTGCTACTTGGCCTATACCCTCCTGCAATGTAAATGTCATTATCTGGTGATACAAGGATCCCCACTTCTCTCAGGTCATTTGGTGGTTTGCATAGTTTAAACACCCTTCCTGTGAATATATCTAGACAAGGCACTGTTTGCTTCTTTCCTGAGTGTTTGTGGGCAGCATCAAAACAGATGATCATCTCAGAAGCAGTCATTCCAAGCCTCTGTGCACAGCCATTGGTGCTGGCCGGTCCCTTTTCTACACAGCTTTTGGCGATAGCCTGTGCAAACTGAGGTGGAATTTTCTCTATAAAGGTATCTTCCATTAGAGGAAAACGTATGCATTTGGCAAAAATTTCTGGAAGGTGCACTTCTCTCTCATTCTGTTCATGTTCAAACCACCGTATAATGCTCTCATAAACATGCTCTTCACGGTCTACATTTAAGTCATCACTGTCTAGTATACTTATCAGTTGGTCTTTTGTCAACTGGAGAAACTCTTGTTCCTTGGTGACACACAGAAACTTCTTACGAATGTATTCTTTAGAGCGATCACCAAGTTCCTGATGTCCATAATGATCAGCAAAGATAAAGACCCCAATAGAATTTTGTGGGTCCAAATGACTGATCATATACTTCGCACACTGGTCTTGGATGGAAGGGATCTGGAAGATGCTCGCTGCAGTGAACAAGGCTTGAACATTGGCCTCTGTCAGCATAATTCTGGAGGTGTAGGCATAGTTCAACACTAAATCCATCGATTCAGCTTCAACACCAACTATTCGAACTTCTTTTTGAGTAGTTTCTGTAAGGCCGCTAGTGAACATGGATCTAAGGAGAAAAGAGGGCCCAGTATTTTAGGTTTGCTACAAGTAATTATTATGACAAAATTTTAAAAGTATAAAGTTACCACAAAGACAAGCTTCATGGACTAAATTCCCTGATACTCTTAACAGAGATAACAACTTGATAATCTAGCAGAAAGATTTAGTCTTGCTCATCTAAAAAACCCTATTCTGAGGACTAGCCCACTTTGTGGCAACTAGGAAGAAAAGAAGAGTATACCTAAATAAAGCAAGCCAAAAGGTGACAGGGCATATTCCAGGTCACTTAATTGCCCTTAGAGTCTCCATCCAGGCTTCTTGTCAAGTTGTCCTGGGGACATGAGGATCTTAAATCACTATGCTAGCCAGAAAGTTTAAGAATACCTAAAAGGGTGTGGGGTGGCAGTATGATACCTTAATTAGCATATAAAGAGACAGTGTAATACAATTTTCTCATGTCCCAGTGGAAATGACAAGGCAACCTGTGCCCAAAACATAACTCCAAAAATTTCTTCTTAGAAAAACAAGATGTTCTTCAAAAGTACATATTCTCTACCTACTCATTTTTGAAAAATGTTTGAATTCTTCCTTAATTACTACAAAGATTATAATCGTCACCCATCAACATTTTAAAAACCTTTATTTGAAAAGATATATTTCAATTTCTAAGATAACTGTATTTTACCTATTAATATTGACATTAATACATGAAGTCTTCAAAAAGTTCATGAAAAATAGGCATTATGAAAACTATGCAGGGATTTAAAAATATTACACCAGAATAAGCTTTTCAATTCTATTTTTCCACAAATTCTATGAAGTACCTCATAAAGATTACAAGAGAGTTAATATACCTTCTACAGAAAGCCTAACTGATTATTTAGAGGTAACAGTTTCTTAAAATTCCAAACTTTTGCCTTTGAACAAACTTTTTATTAAAATATTGATGTATTTATGGGACTTTCTTGACTAAAATACTACACAGCCAAAAATATGGCTTTTATTTAAGTATTAGTCATTTACAAACAAGATTTACCATTGTTTCCCTCCTTTAAGATTTCCTTTTAGGCTACCCTTTTTTTTTTTTTTTTTTGAAGATTTAATTTATTTGATAGGTAGAGTTAGGGACAGAAAGAGGGAGAGACAGAGAGAAAGGTATTCCATCTGCTGGTTCACTCCCCAAATGGCCACAACAGCAGGAGCTGGGCCAATCTAAAACCAGGAGCTTCTTCCAGGTCTCCCATGTGGGTGCAGAGGCCCAAGCACTTGGATCATCTTCTACTGCTCTCCTATGCCAAAGCAGACAGATCGATGGAAAAAAAGAGCAACCTGGAACACGAACTGGCCTCCATAGAGTTTGCCGGCACCTCAAGCAGAGGCTTAACCTACCTCAACACAGGACTGGCACCTTAAAAAAACTTTTGATTGGATTTTTATGTTTGAGTAGCCAAGGGGCCAGGGCTGTGGAATAGTAGGCTAAGTCTTCACCTGCTGCACCAGCATCCCATATGGCCTCCAGGTCTTATCCCCTCTGCTCCTCTTCCTATCCAGATGGCCCGAGTGCTTGGGTCCCCTTGCCCGCATCGGAAACCTGGAAGAAGCTCCTGGCTCCTGGCTCAAATCGACTCAGTTGTAGCCACTGCAGATGGAAGATATCTCGCTCTGTCTCTCCCTCCGTCTGTTGGTAACTCTACCTCTCAAATAAATAAATAAATCCTTTAAAAGAAAAAAAAATATATAGCCTCTTGAAGAAAGGGCTATGTGCTTTGTATTTTTATTTTCAAGGTCTAGAATGTTTAGTAACTATTTGTTGAAGAAACTAACCAACATTGGAAATAGAATTGATTATTGAAGTCCAGGCTCCTCCCACTTTAAATGATATTATGAAATTTATCCTTAAATGGGGAGAGTTCCAGTCACTTTTAAAGTCTTTATTGAATATGTAAAATTAATCTTAAAATGTAGTAAAATAAACAGTGGAGGTCCAAGGAGCCAGTTTGCTGTGCAGGTTAGTCATCTGTGAGTCCGATTTTTACTTGTACAATGTAAATTTTAGAATCACACAGACTTCCTTTGATGACAGAAAACTAGGTCTTCCTAGCTGGTTTTCCATTCAGTTGCTGAAAGGCTCACCTACACAGCTACCAATTAAATAGAAAAATAAGCCCTTCATTCCACAGAGTATTAACTCCCAAAGGAGAACATAGCGCGTATTCCTTTATCATAGCAACTCCTGAAAGCCCAGCAGGAGGGCTGACGCTTGGTGAGTTGTGCAGTTCTCAAAGGTTCTTTATGTGAATTCTATGCAAAATAGAGCATCTCCTCACAGGACATGCTAAGAGGCAAAACAATCATAGGGGACCACAAAACACTCCTGCCCGATTTCTAGCTATTCTAACGTTTCTACCAGTGATGCAAGACCTAGAAATTATTAAGCATGGGGCCTGCACCGTGGCTCACTAGGTTAATCCTCCGCCTGTGGTGCCTGCACCCTATATGGGCACCAGGTTCTAGTCCCGGTTGCTCCTCTTCCAGTCCAGCTCTCTGCTGGGGCCTGAGAGGGCAGTGGAGGATGGCCCAAGTGCTTGGGCCCTGCACCTGCATGGGAGACCAGGAGGAAGCACCTGGCTCCTGGCTTTGGATCAGCGCAGCGCCGGCCACAGCGGCCATTTGGGGTTGAACCAATGGAAGGAAGATCTTTCTCTCTGTCTCTCTCTCTCACTGTCTATAACTCTTTCAAATAAAAAAAAAAATTTTAAATGAAAAAATAAAATAAAATAATGTATAACTTTCTAGATCCCACATAAGGAGAAACAGTGGTGGCAAAAAACTTCTGTACAGTAATCTCTAGCAAAAGCTAAGAACTTAATCCTCACTCTTTCTAGCCAATATCTTCATTTGAATGTATATATCTTACAATTAAAGTTTTCTAACTATTTTTCTAACTTCTTGGAAATTAGGAAAATCTATTGCAGCATATTTCTTTTAAAGTACTTTGTCTTCAAAACTAATTTTAATTCAATTTATTTAAATGATGCAATCTAGAGTATAAAATTTCAGTAAGATACTTTCTTACTGCTTTCTATTCTAATACATAAATAACATTTCTTGAAACGCAACTATAAAGAGTACCCATTCTACCCACTCAAGTTCCTCAGGAGTCCCACAGTGACTAACAAGCCTGATTCTAGAATCAAATCCAGCCTCTGCCATTCAACAGTCAAATGATTCAGAGAGGTCAGGGAACCTCATTGGCCCTCAGTTTACTGATCTGTAAAATGGGACTAACAATTGTACAGAGCTGAGATTATAAAAATTACCGAAGGCACACATGTAAAGAAAAGCTTGGTAAGTAGTAACTGCGACCCACGTAACCCCTACTCTCAAGTAAGGTGTTCAAAAAGATCATGGAAAATGCACAGTAGTTAACAAGTGCATTTCAAAATCACTAAAATAAAGTTACCTTTTAATTGCATTTTCCCATGAACTTTTTGAAGTATATACATATTTAAAACATAAATGACTTAACTCTATCTAATACATAGCCAGGGTAACTGAACGTTACCAGTAGTCTCCATTACCGGGATAAACTTTGTAGCTTGTGTATACGTAAGTTTTACTTTTTTTCCTCTGGCTCACTGCCTTGTAATGATAAATACTTAGTAGTCCAGCGGCCTACTGCTGGCAAGTCTAAATGGTTATATCAGAAGTATCAGTCGGAAGTAACTATATTTAACCCAGTATTCTGAGAAAGAGGAACCAGAAACTACAACCTGGAACATTACAGTATGTGCCCTATAAAAAGGTAAGTACCTTCAAAAGGAAAAAGCACATTCAGAGTGGCTGAGAAGATGATTTTACTGTTATTAAGGTACCACTTTTGAAAACTAAAAGGCCTAAAAAAGTGAGCACTTGAAACAAAAGGAGTAAAACTCAGGTAGGAAACTGCTTTTTTCACTGTTTTTATCTTAAAGTGTGAAATTAGTTTTCAAACCTAAAAGTTTTAAATTTTACTTTTCAAAGATTAACATAAATGAAAACCCAGTATAAAAACACATCTGGAAATATTTCATTCATTGTTATTCCATTCCATTTAGCCCCATAGTATTAAAACAATCTGTTCAACAGGAGTTGGTTTTCAAACAAACAGGCTACCGTGTTTTAAACTCTAATATGCATCATGATTAACTTTTTGGAACAAATTTCTACATCAGCGCTGTCCAATAAAACGTTTAACAAAACTGTCCCATAATACTTTAAGTGGAACTGTTGTCTATTCCTCTTTCCAGTATAGCATCTACTAACTCCATGGGGCTACCCAGTATTTGAAATGTGTTTACCGCCCACAGGGAATTAATTTTTTTAATTTAATTTAAAATAATTTAAGTGTAAATGGTTCTGTGAGGCCAGGGGCTGCCACAGACTTTCTGCTCATTTACATCAACACAGGTTCGGTAACTTACAAACCAACTGGTTGAACTCTAGAAGAATCCTTCAAGCCAAAAACACGGGTTTGCAAGGCCTGCTGCCTGTTCTCGTTGGCTGCTTTCCAAGGGGACGGCACGGAGGGGCACGGGGGCCTGGGGCCGAAGTCAGGGAAGTTTCTACCGTCATCATACCTGAAGTAAGGACTGATCGCCGCAAGGACGTTTCTATGACAGGAAAATGTTTTCCCGTGATCCACTTCCACTATAATGTCTGTCAACTGTCCTTCATCGTACATGGTTTTGAGTTGCTTAAGAATACTGCACGCATGGAAGGGGTCCATGGCATCGCTGGCTGTGTCTGAAGACGGAATCCCATTCGGTGTAGGGGAAGGCTTACTTAAATCTAGGAGAGAAATCATACAACCAAAAGAAGTTCGAGCCAATGACGGCGTCGGCGTGCGCTGCCTTGGCTGCTTGCGCCCCCTCCTACAAAAATTCGCCCACGGATACCCACTCCCCGCCGCAGGAGACCGCGAGGGAGGGATCCGGGAGCGAGAGCGCAGACGGCGAGCCGCCCAGCGGAGTTCAAAGGCCCGCCGGCTCCGGCCGCAGCCCGGCGAGCCCGCTGCCCCGTGCTCGCGAAGGGAACGCGCCGGCACCAGCAGCAGCAGCAGCAGCAGCAGCGAGGCGCCTGCGGAGACGCCGCCGACAGCCGGCGGCAGGAGCCTCACGAGCGAATTTCGAAGGATGGCGGCCGCCGGTGCCCCCCCTCCCCCCGGCCGCCTCCCGAACAGGTCTGAGCAACGGCGGGTACCCAGCCTCCCCATCCCGGTCCGCTCGGACCGCCCACTGCCCACCACGCCATTCATCCTCCCCTCCCGAGAGCCCCCGCCACTTCTCCATCCTCCTCTCCGGCTCCTCGTTGTTACCACCTCAGCTCGTACCTTGTGCCTAGCTTCGGCTCGCCTCCCCCCCTAAACACCCTCTTCACACCGCGCTAGCCACACGCGACCCACCTGCCGACGCGGCCATTTCTCGATGGGGCCCTGGCTCTAGCTATTTAAAGAGGAAATGTCATTTCGCTTCTCGGGCTCCCGGGTTCCGGCTCTTCTAAGCTTCGCCTAGCCAATGGGGTGGCCTAAGCCTCAGGCTCCGCCCCCCAGACTACTAATTCCTGGCGTGGATTGGCCACGTTGCGGACGCTTGCACGTCGGGAAATGTAGTTTTATTGCCCTCGCTCCCGCGTGGTGCGGGTCGGGCGGAGGCCCAAGTCGAGGATTTCTATTGGCTGGCTCGGGCGGAGGTGGGGAGCTGGGAGCCCGCCAGCCTGTGGCTATGGGACGCGCAGTGTCTGCCGGGAGAGGTAGTCTTCTGACTGGGGAGAGCTGTCATTCTGAGGGGCTGAGGTAGGGAAAGATTTTCGAGTGCGAATTTTCCCATTTTAGGCCTATCTCCTGCCTTTCCTCCTCCCCTCCCCACCTTTTAAGCCTTTATCTTCATTCCTTAAACTTCCGCCGAGGACAGGTTTCCGCTTTAGAGGTGAGCTCTACGTGAGGGCTGTGAAACCAGAAAAAAGTGGAAATGGTCAGGAGGGCTATGGTCCAAAAATGCGAAGGAAATCTGCCACCTGACACCTCACCCTGAAGAAAAACATCCGGCGGCCCGAAGGCAGGCCGCCTGGAAGGAGTCACCTGTGACACCCAGTTGAAATAGCATCGCCTTGGCCCTGTGCTCCGTGGCCAGATTAGCCTGGTGTGGCTGCAAGGGCTGCTCACGATCTTGATTTGGCGCGTGCCTCGCTTCTCGTGCACCCCGGGCATCACCTGTTCCGCTTTTAGGAGCACCTAAACACGACAGAGGGATACAGGAGGTCTTCCTGGGTTTGCTCCTGGGGAGAAGGTGAGGGTAGGATACTACGCCGCCTGGAATTTCCTGGGAAGGAATATTGGAGACCATGCTGAGCCTGGACCCCGGGGACCCTCACTGATACCCTGGCTCTTTATTTACTCTTGTGCGACCTTAGATAAGACTCTAACTCGTGAGCACTTAAATCCTTTATCTGTGACGTGTGAATCGTAATCTGTATTGGACCGTACACTACAAGTTTTTAGAAAGCAGATATTCTTTTGTGGGCATGTTTTGGTTTATTCAAATATTGTGTGTTTCTGGCATCTCACAGGGTGCTTGGCACATTATAGATGCTTAATGTTTTTAAAGATAAGTGTCAGGTGCAAAGGAGCTAACTGCGGGAATGCTAAACCTTGGAGGTGCAAGGAAGTCTTATCAGGGAATGGGATGGGCTTAATAGAGATAGAGTTAGTGCAGGTGCATGACTTTCCAACAATGAAAAGATCAAACAGTTGAACCTCTTGATAAACGATCTTGGAATTTAAGTTGTTTGAGATAAAGAAAATGATGAAAAACAATTCAGTCTGTTCCCTGAGTATACTGAGAAAGTTAGAGTTCAAAGAAGTATGATCCCATGCAAATTAACAAAAAGCTCAGTGGTTCCCTGAGACGGGTTTATGGACATCCGAATGAGTTAGTATTTCCTGCACAGTTCTGCGTAGAAAAAAATTGATTTAAATTTTGTTATTCAGAACCTTAAAGTTCTATTTTTTATGAGCTTAATTTATTAAAATAGGGCTGTTTTTGTTCACAACACCTTTGGTGGCATAAAGAAAATAATGGCATCAACCCTTAGGATTGTCAGATTTAGCAAATAAATACAGAGTATGAATTACTTGGGGCATATTTAAATTAAAATATCAATTATTGGTTATATGGAATTCAAATTTAATTGAGTGTTCTGTATTTTATCTGGCAACCTTTGCAAACCTGCTTAAATGGGGGGGGGGGTGTTAGCCGTAAAATCTGGTAATTTTCTCCCACAATAATCATACTCAGTATTACATTTGCGTTTACTATTATTGGGGAGAAAAAAGTAAAATAATAGCAACAGAAGGTAGAATAACAATGTAGGAAGAATCTAGGTGAAACATACATGAAAATTCATTTCATTATTATTTCAACTGTCCTGTTCATATAAATACCTTTCAAACTTAGGTTGGACTAAAATAACAAAAGCATAAGAGAACAATAAAAATTAGTAAGAGATACTATAGAAAAGACAAACTGGATACAGATATATATTTGAGAATTTTGCCAGTAGAATCCTGGATATATTCTAGAATTATAAAATATAACATTCTTACTAAAAAGTTTAACAAATATTATGAATAACAACCATACATTTATTTCCTGTAATTAATAAATCTATAACTTTTAATTATGTGGTAAGATTAAAATTCAGAACAATTTGAAAAATTGGCCAATATTCTTTTTTCATAATTCTCACCTAATTAACCATCAGATTTGGCAGTATACTTTGATTAATTAAAATAAAGATTTCTGATTCTGGGAGTAGGTCAGAATACAAAGAACAAAAGCCAATTTAAATAGAAATAGAAAGAAATGAAGATTTATAATGACAAGATTGCCATTTATTTGACACTCAGTAGACTCCATTTTACTGCACAGCTGGCGTGATACAGTAAACATACCATCATCATTAAAATGTATTTTTAAATATAGAGTAAGTGGGAAGATTTTTAAATTGAACCAATAGTCCCACAAATATTCCTTCTCCATGATCTTTAAGAATACAGAGGAGGTTCTGTGTTGAGTTGATACTAAATAGCCAGAGGCTACAGCTTTGTTTTCAAATAGCTCTAATTTGAAATTTAATAAGATCAAACTAAATCTACTGCCAATCTGGAAAGGCAACAGCAAAAGTAAATCAGTTTTCTTCTCAGTGCTGTAAGCACTGTCTTGTACTCTGAAGCAACTTTCTCATATATTCACAGTTTAAAGTAAAAATCTAAAGATAAAAATTGAAAAAACAAACCAGAATATTGGAAGAAACTATACTTAGTTCAAATTAGGCATTAGAGCTTTACTCTTTTAGTATTTATTATGGAGTGCCAAAAGCAAAGAAAATTGCTATAATTACAGTTGCTTAACATTTAAATTCTTTAATTCTATAATTATGGTTGCTTTACATTTAAATTCTAGCAAAGCTGATGGATTATGAAAGCAGTACATTTGGAAAATGAAAAAATTGCACAGGAGTCTTGTTTCGTTCTGCTTCCACTTTAAGAGAATGACTTTCAGCAATTATCAGCTGTGCCCAAGCTGCTGTCAATAATAATACCACACAGTACTAAAATGATAGCACTCTAATAAAGAAGGTGTAAAAGAAAATAGAACTTCACTTCTGCAAATCGATTCTGCAGTTTTCCAATTTCCCTGCTCAGTACTGATGGAGGCTGTGAAATTGACCAGAGAGATATTAAATGAAAGGAGGGAGAGAGAGAATTTGAGACTCTTACTTTTTAACAAATGACATTCATATTATATTTATGCTTCTCAGCCTACAGCTCCAACCTGCTTGATACCTTCAATGTGACATTTTTTTCCTCACTTTAGACTTTTGTGTTAGTGTCTGGAATGAAGTAACAAAAGCATTATTTCAATATAAATTTAATATAAGACACTGAAAGTATTTTAACTTCTAAAACGTTCTGCATTGTGTATGATTTGGTTTCTTTTAAATGCAGAACTCTAAATAGATAATAATGTTAAGTTTACTGATTGGACATTCCTGGACTTTGTTGCATTTTTAATTCCCTTCCAGGTGATGTGAGGATTCAACATGGTAATAACTAAAATTTCATTTTGGGAATCATTGAATTAGATCATACAGAGAGATGTTGTGAACACACTATTTGGTCTTTTAGGTACATGTGAAAAAGAAGAGAGACTGTGAACCTAGTAATATTGAGGTCTTCAAAAATATTTCTTGCCTACCTCCAGCCTGCATTCTGGGCTGTCACTATATGAAGCAATGCTCATTATACCAAAAAAGAGAAAGATAGATACATACATACATACATGCATATGCACATATGTACATATGAGATTCCTAACTTAAAAAGCTGTATAGATTAATCTATAGAAATAAAACATATTCATATAAAAATAAATGGGAGCTCAAAGAGACTCTAGTTAACATAAAGTAAATGTTTCATGCAATGCTAAAAATTTCAGAAGAGAGAAGAGATTCTGTTTACTGGTGTGGGATTTAACCTGGTCATCAAAGGAAGATATACCATTGAAATATTTGCAAAAACAATGGACTTCTTTCTTAAATATTTGCTTTATCTCAGTTTTACTTAGAAGGTAAAGCATTAATTCCTCCATATTTTAATATCTGTGAGACTTAATTCAGGAATTAAACATGGAAAGAGAATTAGTGTTTATGTGTTATCTACTTTATTTCACTTAATTTCATGTTCTAATTAAATTTTATAAGAGCAATCTTATATATGAAGAGATGGAGGACTGCAGAATTTCAAGTTGCCCATAGTCATATATTTGTCTTTGGCTGCAAAGCCAACTCTCTTTTGATTACAATATATAAAAGTCCCTGGGAATAAAACAGAGTTTTGAAAATAAGGTACTGTAGGGTTTTCTCCCCATTAGATCAATTAATACCTGTCATGAACGGACAGTACTATTGCTATTGGTTTGAGATACTTTTATGCCCTAAGAAATGGGAAAACAAGGAAAGACTATAGGGTATGACTCATGCCATTAAAATATTTTACTTTGTAGCATTAACCACTAATATTTATTAAGTTGACTATGCTTCACTATTCTGCAAACTGAATTGTTGTATAAGACATTGAAGAGAATTACTCAACTGGAACCTCAGTTTACTTTATTTAAAAAAAAATCAAATTTAAAATGCTTGTTAAATCTAAAGCCTTTGTCAAAACATGACACTAACACTCTTCTGTTTGAGGATTGGCTTAAAATTCAAAGGAACTAATGGAATCAAGCCATTATTGTTGGTCTTTCTAACCCTAGTCATAATTAAAGCTCATGGAGTCACTAAAAAACCTAAATGCATGGACAATCAGTAGGCAGCAGTTATCAGAGTGCAGAAACAAGAAGGGAAATTCATAGAGAATAAGTATCAGGTATTTGGAAAGGAGTATCTCAAATGCAATTGAAAGAAAACAGAGGATAAGTAGATTGTACTTTAAAACTCAAAATAATCAAATATTATAAGGCAAATCTATTGGTGTACCACAGTAATTTTAAGCATATGTGATTTTTTTTCGTTGTCCTACAGGTCTAATTATGCTTTTTATTCTCAGAAATGCTTACAATTTTGACCAGATAATTCCTTGTTGTGTATGGAGCAGGGAGGGGACTGCCCTGTGTTTTGTCAGATGCTTAGGAGGATGCTTGACCCACTAGATGCCAGTAGCACTTGACCCCAGAAGTGAAATTAAACACGTCCCCAGACATTATCAAATGTCCCCTAAGGAGAAGGTCATCACATTAGAGAACTACTCTTCTACAACATGTTCTGTCTGCTGTGTGCTCCTCTGGGCTATTGGTTCTCCTGCTTTGTTAACAGCTCTATTATACTTTACATAAAATATTGTGTTTATTTAAAACTAGTTTGTTTATCTTCCTTTTAAGTAGCCATTGTCCGGAGTTGAGTTAGCCAAACTGCATGATACATAACATATCTTTGGTCCATAGCCCCATCTTTTTTGTTATGTATGTAGCAAACTCTTTAATCCCTTTTCTCTACTCTCATCTTCTTACGATTTTAAATGATACATTATAATGAATTTGTTGTGGATCCCCATATATAATGTATCTTCAGAAAGTCTATGGAAATATGTGTTATGAAAAGACTACATAGGACAGGTGTTGGGGCACAGCAGGTTGAGCCACTACTTGGACACCTATGCCTGAGATTGAGTGCTGTCTCTGCATCCAGTCCAGCTTTCTGTTAATGTACCTGGAAGGCAGCAGGTGATGGCTCAAGTAGTATGATTTCTGCTACTGTTGTGGGAGACATGGATGGAATTTCTGGTTCCTAGATTCCACCTGGCCCAGCATCAGCTATTGTAGGCCTTTGCAGAATGAACCAGAAGATAGATGATCTCTCTATATATATCTTTATCACTATTTCTTCCTTCCTCTCTCTCTGTTGCTCTGCCTTTCAAATTAATAAACATAAATAAACTTTTATAAACTGCATGAATTTCAAATTTTACATGGAAATGAACTTATCTTTTAAATTTAATTTTAATTTTATTTAATTTTAATACCATGAACTTTTTGAAGCCCTATTGTCTGTATCTGTTCATGTTAAAAAATTGTTGTTTCGGCCGGCGCCGTGGCTCAACAGGCTAATCCTCCGCCTTGCGGCGCCGGCACACCGGGTTCTTGTCCCGGTCGGGGCTCCGGATTCTGTCCCGGTTGCCCCTCTTCCAGGCCAGCCCTCTGCTGTGGCCCGGGAGTGCAGTGGAGGATGGCCCAAGTGCTTGGGCCCTGCACCCCATGGGAGACCAGGGAAAAGCACCTAGCACCTGGCTCCTGCCATCGGATGAGTGCGGTGCGCCGGCCACAGCGCGCCATCCGCGGCAGCCATTGGAGGGTGAACCAACGGCAAAAGGAAGACCTTTCTCTCTGTCTCTCTCTCTCTCACTGTCCACTCTGCCTGTCACAAAAAAAAAAAAAAAAAAAAAAAATTGTTGTTTCAAATGCCCTCATGATTTATACAATGGCATTAGGCTATGGATATCATTCTGTTTCTTACTTTATCATTCAGTATTGTGTTTTTAAAATCTGTGTCAATTTGTGTATAGTCAGTTCTTTTTCATTTTAACATTCCTATCACCTATTCACTGTTTGATATACTAGGGTAATTCAAAATGTTAGTGAAAATAAAATTAAAAGATATTATGGTACAAAAGATTTTAAAATCCTTGCATAAGACGGTTCTTTAAAAAGGTCATGGAAAACATATTGTGAAAAAACTGTGCATGTATTTCAAAACTCTTTTGTATCAAAGTAAACTTATTTTTTTAAAAAAGGTTAATTTATTTATTTAAAAAGTAGAGTTACAGAGAAAGGGATAGATAAGAGAAGTCTTCCGTCTTCTGGTTCATTCCTCAAGTGACTGTAATGGCTGGGGCTGGGGCAGTGCAAAGCCAGGAACTGGTGCTCCATCTGCGTCTCCCACATGGGAGCAGGGGCCCAATCACTTGGGCCATCTTCCACTGCTTTCCCAGGTGCATTAGCAGGGAACTGGATCAGAAGTAGAGCAGCCTGCTGCAAACTGACATACATATGGAATACCGGCTTTACAGGTGGCAGTTTAACCCACTGTGTCACAGTGTCACCTCCATAAACTTATCTTTTAATTCCATTTTCCATGAACTTTTTGAAGCCCCCTCATGTATTAGGCTCTCAATACATGTTCACATAATTAACTACATAACATATTGAATGGCAAATGGATATATTAAAATGTAATATTATCATTAATATAAAGATTATATATGATAGTAGACAAAACAATGTCTTCTCAAATATGTCTATGTCTTAATCCCTGAAGTCTGTGATTATGATACTTCTCATGGTAATCAGACTTTGCAGATGGAATTAAATTAAGGTTTTTTTAAGGTTTATCCTAGGTTATACATAAGAGCAAAAATGTGAAAGTCAGGAAAAGGAGATGTGATGAGAGAGAAGAAATTGAGTGATGTTTTTTGAGGACAGAATACAGAAATATGAGCTTAAGAATATAGTCAGGGGGCTGGCGCTGTGGTGTAGCAGTAAAGTCGCCGCCTGCAGTGCCAGCATTCCATATGGGCACCAGTTCTAGTCCAGGCTGCTCCACTTCCCATCCAGCTCTCTGCTATGCCCTGGGAAAGCAGTAAAAGATGACCCAAGTCCTTGGGCCCCTGTACCTGCATGAGAGACCCAGAAGAAACTCCTGGCTCCTGGCTTCAGATCAGCGCAGCTCTGGCTGGCCAATGCAGCCATCTGGGGAGTGAACTAGCGGATGGAAGACCTCTCTCTCTGCCTCTCCTCCTCTCTCTGTGTAACTCTGACTTTCAAGTAAATAAATAAGGCTTCAAAAAAATAATATAGTCAGGCTCCAGAAGCTGGAGAAGATGAGGTAATAACTTCTTCCTTAGAACATGTAGTTCTGGCATAGATACTTGGTATAGTGGTTGGCACCAGTTGGCAAATGCATATGCCAAATCAGAGTGTCTGGGTTCACACCCCAACTCTGCTGCCAATTCCAGCTTCCTGCAACTGTGCATCATGGGAGGCAGCAAGTGATGGCTCAAGTGGTTGTGTTCCTACCATTCATGTAGGAGACTTGGATAGAATTCCTGCTCCTGGCTTCAGTCCAGCCAAGACCTGGCTATTCTGGGCATTGGGAGGAGTAAATGAGTGGATGGAAGCTCTTTCTGTCTGTCCATCTCTCTACCTCTCAAACAAACATTCCTTAATTAGTTAAAAAGAAAGGCAGTCCTGCTAGCATTAGGTTTTAAAACATTTCACATCTGATACTTTACTATAATTTATATTGGTTTAAGTCATTAATTCCTGCAGCAATAGGAAAGGCACACAATGGATGAATTTCTAGATGAAAAGTTTGCAAAACTTTTCAATAATTGAGCTATATGTTTAATGATCTCACTTTTACTTTTGTCTCCTCTCTCCTCCCTTTACTTCTATCAAGTTTTAATGTTAATAAAAGTAGACTCAACATTTAAAAGAACTCAAGTAATTTAAAGGGAAAAATTTTAAAGGGAAATTGGCAAGATAAACAATTGTCCCAAATCTCTCTGTAACTACATAATTAGCTTGACTGCACACTGGATCTTCTTGTGAGGAAACTCAACAATGAAGAGAACTGTACAAGAACCAGAATACCAAGGGTATACTTTCTTAGGGGCCATCTTTGAAGATGAGCTGCTTTACTGGATTTAAATATTAAATATAGGAAAGTAATATTATAGGGACTTCCAGACTTATTCATAGTTGTGGGTGAATGCTTTCTGTGTGTCTGGAACCAAAATTACAACACTCACTAAATGAAGTGTGACACAGGGCCAAAGAAATATCTTAAGGAACAGATGTTTTACAGTCTGCTTAACTCTATACCCAGTTCAATCCTAAGAATGAAATTTATTCACTTAATAACAGAAGGCTTGAGGAAGTCAGTTTACCATAATCCATGGAAAAGTACCAGGCTTTAAATAATCTTACACATTCAAATATATGGATGTTTTTCCCTACCATTTCTCAAGGCCTCCTTGTTAGACCATAAACAGCCCTGACTTGTGTGTGAGCCTGCACAACATATAGGTACCTGGTATTCTGTCAAATCAGAGTGGGAATTGGTCTTTAGGTTGAAGATTCTCATACTTGTGAACAGGTACATGCTCTGGAATCAAACTATCCATGTTCATATTTTCATTGGACCGCTCATTAACTGTGACCTACAGCTAGCTGGTAACTTATTCATGCCTCAGTTTCCTTAGCTCTAAAATTAGGCTAATAGGAGCATTCACTTCTGAAAATTGTTCTGAAGGGAAAAGGAGGAAATTTGTGTAAATTTATATAGCATATTCAGCCCAGTCACTGGCACAGAGAAAGTACTCAATGAATATTAGTTATCAATCGTTGTTATATAATAGAATGAAAATTTCATTTAACTTTCCAGATAATTGCAGCAGTTAATTTGTTGTTCTTCATGGTAAATTTATCACTTTACATATTCATCATAGTTAAGCTGCAGTGAGAACCTGAGATGCTGCTGTCTTCCCAACTCAGTATCTTGGCAGAGGGTCAGCATTATCCTCAGTGATTTCTAACCTTTTTAAGGCTGTCAGAACTAACCCACTCATAGGTTCTTTGGATCAAAATGTCTGTGATGGTAAAATCAGCTCATATGTAGCCATGAAATGCTATAATGAACAGCTCCACATTGTCAGAAGCTTAAATCATCAAAACTGTATTTTTCACCCATGCTTATATCCAAGTACAGTCAGGAGGGGGGGTGTTCTCATTGTCACTACCCAGAGGCTTAGACTTGTGGAGCAGCCACCATTACAAATATTCGTGTACACTGTTCCAGAAAAAAAGAAAGCACACAGTAAATTGTGTACCGGTTCTTAAAGTTTCTACCTGGAAGTTACACACACTGCAATCATATTTCATTGACCAAAATAAGCCATATGGCTACCCCTAACTGCAAGTAAAACAATAAATCCCATTATACCTTTCTCAGAAGGAAGAAGGTCCAGAATATTTGGGAATTAGCACCAATGACAAAGTTGCTACATGAGGATTAAACACTCTTAATGAGTGTTTATCCTCAATGTTTATATTCAATGACCTTTTAGGTAGGTAGACAATCTGGTAGATACATATACAAACATGCCTTTAAAATAAACCAGCTGTTGCCAAGGTTGATTTGCTGCAATCATATGGGAAATACAAACCAAAACCATTTATTGTAGGGGTTAGCGTTAGCCACCAGCATTATTTTGTTTCCCGGTGATTACTAAAGAATATCTAGAGGAAATTTTGGTTTTCAAATTTTGGGGTAAGCATATCGCTACTGGCATCTGCTGGTTGGAGGCCAGAGATGTTGCTAAATATCCTGTAATTCACACTTGACTTCCCACAATTAAGAATTGTCTGTCTCCAAATGTCAATAGTGCTGAGGTTGAGAAATTGGTCTGTTGTAATTTTCACACTTTTTTTAAAAAAGATTTACTTTATTTATTTGAAAAGCAGAGTTATAGAGAGACGGGAGAAAGATAGAGAGGTCTTCCATTTGCTGATTCACTCCCCAAATGGCTGTAATGACCAGGGCTGGGCCAGACAGAAGTCCAGAGCCAGGAGCTTCATCTGAGTTTCCTACGTAAGTTCAGGGGCTCAAGGACCTAGGCCATCCTCTGCTGCTTTCACAGGCATGTTAGCAGGGAGCTAGATCATAAGTGGAGCAGCCAGAACTCGAACCAGTTCCCATAAGAGATGCCATATAAAGCCAGCCCCTGCACTTTTCTTATAATACTCCTAAATCTCTTAAAATGAAAATAAGCTTTTGAAATGTCTACACGTGAAATGATCTCTTTTTTCAATTTTTAAACATTTATGTTACTTATTTGAAAAGCAAAGCAACAGAGTTAGAGTGAGAGAGTAAACCTCCCATCCACTGGTTTACTCTTCAAATGCCTACAACAGCTGAGTCTGGGCCAGACCAAAGCCAGGAGCCAGGAACTCAATGCAGGTCTCCCTTGTGAGTGGTAGGGACCTAAGCACTTAAGCCATCACCTGCTGCCTGCCTCGCAGGGTACACTTAAGCAGGAAGTTGGGATCTGGGGCAGAGCTGGGACTCTAGCCCAGACACTACAGTATTGGATACACCAGACACCCACCCCAGCAGGTGAGAGTATCTGTACCAATGCTCACAAAAGGAAGTCCAAGTGAACTTTACTACCTCACATTTTGTGTTGATGCATATGGGACTTTTATTCAGAAGTGCAGATCTGTACATTAACTCATTGTGAACTCCATATAAGAGAGCTGATTACATCTCCGTTGTTTTCCAAAAAGGTTTGAAATTCAAATAGAAAACACTGTTCATCAAAACAGACAGTATCACAGATAGATCTGCCAACTTGATTAAGCAAGGTTTAGTTCCAATGGGGAAAAAATGTGGCATGGCATCATTAGATACAGACCATGGATAATAAACTTCATGTGTGAATTTTTGGGAGACCTTGACAGTAGCACATTCTTTTTTTATTTTTTCTTAAAAAGGATTTATTTATTTGAAAGGCAGAGTTACGGAGAGAGGAAAAGAAAGAAAGAGATTTTCTATCTGCTAGTTCACATCCTAAATGGCTACAACAGTGGGATCTGGGCCAGAATGAAGCCAGGAGCCTAGAACTCCATCCAGGTCTTCCACGTGGGAGACAGAGGCCCAGGTCATCTTCTGCTGCCTTCCTAGGAGTACTAGCAGAGAGCTGGATTAGAAGCAAAGCATCCAGGACTGAAATGGGCACTCGTATAGGATGCTGGCATCGAAGGTCGTATGACTTAACCTGCTGCCCCAGGAGCATATTTTTCTAAGAACAGTCTACCCTGATAAGGACAATTAAGAAAGGATTGACTGTAAGTGACCAAAGAAAGGCGGTGCTTTAAAACTCAACCATCCTAATTTCGTTTATGAGACATATTTTATAAACACAAATAAACGCAGAGACAAAAGCCATGTGGAAGGAGATTTTATACTTAAAGGCAGAAAACTGAGCTTACTACCAATTTTTTACCTTTTAGCATCAGTTTGTGCTAGCATTTAGATGACAAGTTTTGTTTCAAAGTGTAAGCTTTGAGGCTTGCTTGCAGAGTGACTGTTCCAGAATGGAAGAAAAGAGACCTAGTGAAAGGGTATTTGTGGACTATTAACTTGTGAATCACAAGGCAAACCCTGGCACAGCAGTTTGTTAATCCTGATGGCTGAGGGAGAGTAAATTTGATCACACAAAAGCATGTACACAGCTTGGGGTCTCATAAACAGCTTAAGAAAGTTTCAACTATGTTTGGAATGTACTGAATCAATAAATTGTTAATTTTTACACCTGTGTTAGCCCACGGACTCCTCCTCAGGGAGTTGAAGCTTGTAGTGCAAATACAATCCAAACACTTATATTAATTACTCTGGCTAACACAGGTCATGGAGCAAGCCTCAGCCCGGTTTCAAAATCTTTTATTTACTAGGTTCCTGCAGTCACAGGGGAAATTTAATTGCTATGCAAATTCTTCATTAAAAAATTGGCCTTTTTCCGCATCTGCCCTTGGTGAATACCAATGCTTTCTTCCTTTCACTCTGTGGCCTGTATTTGTTAGGTAAATGTCTTTGTTCTACTGGAACACAAGCTTATGTTTTTAGGAGTGAAGGCCTACTGCAACTTACTGTCAAGTGATTTGGCACAACTAATAGATCTAAAAGTACCTACACACAGAGGCCTAAAGAAAACACAGCAAGATGTTAAACTTTTCTTCATTTGAAAGGTTTATGGAAATTCATTGTACTACTCTTGCAGGTTTAAATGATTTCAAATGAAAAAGTAAACAAAGAGAAAAAACTTCAGATACATGAGATTGTAGAAAGAAAGGAGTTGTATTTAACTGTTTTAACTGTTGAACTGAGATCACAATATATTTTAGTTTTTTCATTAAAGCCAATGCTCTATAAGTATAATAGTATTTTAATTATTGATAAGTGCTACTTAGATTTTTGTAAAATGAATGCAGATTGATAGATTGATGCTGCTTCTCTCCCTAGGGTGTTTTTCTAGAAATATGGATGGATGACTGCAGATTTAGCCACATAATGTCAAGTGGTTCCTCACGTTACCAAGGAAAGGGCATATGGAGGAAGGTGAAAATAAAGGTATATATTTTTTATGATGATTTAGTCAGAGTTGACTTTGATTCATCAGCATTGGGCACTAAATTATTTGGCTAGCTGGCCTGAGATTGTGCTGAGAGGGAAAAGTATTTGGTGAAAAAGGGCTTAGTGCATATGAGACCTAATTTTTCATCATCATGGATTGCACCTTAGAGACCCCCTTATTGATTGCTACTGTGGAATGAAATTGCCTCCTCCCCAAATTCCTATGTTGAAGCCCTAACTGCCAATGTGATGATTTATGGAGATGAGGCCATCAGGAGATAACTAGGTTTGAATGAGGTCAGTGAAGGTGGGACCCTCATGATGGGATTAGTGCCCTTAAAAGAAGAGACATCAGACAGCTTTCTTGCCCCTTGTACTCCCCACTTTTCTCATTCCTTTTCCTCTTCCACTCATTTTCTCTCTTTTATCCTACTACCTTCTCTCTCCCACATGTGACAGCGTAGCAAGAAAGTGGACCAGCCATCTACAAACCCTCAGCAGAACCTTATCATATTAGCACCTGTTCTGGGACTTCCAGCCTCCAGAACTGTGGGAAAAAATACATTTCTGTTGTTTGAGTCACCCAGTCTATAGCATTCTGTCATGGCCGCCCAGGCTATCTGAGATGATTGCTAAACATTTTGTTAGGAGATCTGATAGGAACTGCAGAAGAGATAGGAGATGGTGTAAATTATGAAGTTAATACTTTATAAATACCAAAGCTAGACTGTGTAGGATTTCTACGTGGTAACTAGCTCTATTTTAATTTTTAAAAAACGTCTGAACACAAAGAGACATATTAACATGAACTGATGACAGACTATTTTTTATTACCTTTGCTTAGCTCTTTTATGCCTTCACATGTCCATTTACATTAAACAAACGATTCTAGCCATTGTTTTGCACATCTTTGTATGGCAAACACTTGAGGATTCTGACATCTCTGCATCTAGAACACTAACGCAATTGTATTATAAAATTCAGGGAGAGCTGATGTTCAAACCAAGGCCCAGAGAGAGGAATCAGTGTTGGGGTATTGTTCCACTTCTTTTAAGGCTTTTCTGCCATCTGATTTCAGTCTGTTTTCACAAAAAAGAGAGCTAAATATAGAAGCTGTCTTACTTGAATAGAATATCATTAAAATATGGAATAATAAAAAATAGTTTAAACTTTGAATTCAGAGCATGGCTGTTCACTTTCACCAGTCTTTTGGTGGCAAAGCAAGGATTCATTTTGGATTGCACCTGCTCACTGGAACCTTGCACTATTTTTCCTTCTTACACAGTTGCTGTGATTGCAGACTTATGATTTCCTTTTTCTAAGAAATTTACTCCTCAAATGTCTACAGTATCTGGGTCTAGGTCAGTCTAAAGCCAGGAGCTAAAAACTCCATCCAGGTCTCTCATGTGTGCGGCAGGGACCCAATTACTTGAGCCGTTACCCGCTGCTTCACAGGCTGCTCATTACCAGGAAGCTATAATAAGGAGCAGAGATGGCAATCAAACCTAGGCTCTCCAATATGAGATGGTGGATGTTAACCACTGTGCCAAATGAATGTCCTGACTTCCACTTTTAGTATCTTTGAAGTAAAATGAGAATTTAAAGAGAAATGGTTCTATATTCATTTTCATTCTAGATTTTTACAATGCCTTATAATATTTCAGTTATTTTATTTATGTCTAAGTTGGCAGGGAATTTTTAAGTGACTTTTAGAAGACGGGTTGGCACCATCATACCTATTAAGATGGCAGGGGTTGGCAAACTATGCACATGGGTCAGATTAGCTCGAGGTGTATTTCTTACAGTCCACAAGCTAAGAATATTGTTTACCTTTTTAAAAGATTGCTTAAAAAAAAGAACAGAACTGAAAATGTTTACTATATGGCAGGACAGGCCTGCCAACCCCTGCTTTAGTCTCTCCGAGACCTCTTCTGGACTCATTGCAAGTGCAGCAATGGAGAAGTAGAGGAGTTTAAAGAATGGTATTGCTCATTTTTGCTCACACAGTTGCCCAGAATCCATCACATGCGGAGGCTGGGAATTGTTGCTTAGTTGTATATCTGAGAGAAGAAAGACAAGGTGAAGAAATAATCTGTCTCAGCCATATGAAGTCTTTTTCCGATCTTTGGACTTCTAATAGAAACAAAATTCTTATTTTGCTCTCATATGAGTTTTGCTGGATTATATAATACTTAGGTAAACTATGCTGTTATGATAAGTTTAATTCACATAAATAACTTTGAAATCTATAATTGATACTTGATAAACTAGAGGTCAATTAATAGAATCTCAAGGGTATAGGTATCTTGGAGGGTAAACAGACCTGGAGAGCTCAGCTGGCCATGATCACCAATCAGACCAAGTAGTCCTGATGGATAAGAGCAGTGGGTCTCCTTCAGGGCAGATTTTGACTTCCAGAGAACAATTAGCAAAGTCTGGAGAGATCTTGGTTGTCACTGATGGGGAAATGCTTCTTGTATTTTGTATGTAGAGGTCAGAGATTCTGCTAAACTTCCTACATTACACAGGACAGCTACTCCCCCACAAAAAAGAATTATCCAGCCCCAAATATCAAAGTGCTGTGATTGAGAAAACCTGGATTAGAGAATGTTCGTTGATTTGGCAAGTTGTTAAGTGGAGGTTTGTAAAAGAAGTGTCTAGTATAGGTAAGAATTAAGATAAGTCGTGGAAATTTTTGAGGTTTATAAGAAAGCCAATTTATTTATTTATTCATTGCCACTCCCACCCCATCCTAAACCAACTGAGAATTAGGTATAGAAAAGTGGGAAGGAATCAATATAATAACTTTGTATTTGGGCAAGATTGATTAGAAAATAAGACATGGAGAGATGAAAGGAGAATTCTGAATGTTGCTTTGCGAATCTGGGTGTGGGAAGAACTATGTCTTCCCACCACCATCAGAGCAGTCCAGGGAGATGGAGAAAGCAAAGCCACAGGAATGGAGCAATGTTGAATTCATCAGTGTCTCCTACTGGAGAAATGTAGATCATAGATGTCAGAAACTTTGTCATCTCATACCCACAAAATTCTTTTCTCTTTGCATGAGAAGGGTTGAAGAAGTGACCATCTGAACTTTTACAATAGGGTGAACTCCTATTTTATTGTCTTGAAGTTTGGTGGAAAATAAAAAATGTTGATTCTCCTTCAATTATTGTGGGAAAAGCATCTCACCTGTAGGAGTTTCACTCATTCCCTTCATCTATCGTTACTGAATGTGGGAGCTTGAACAAGTCACAACATGTATAGCCTTCAGTTCCCTCATATGGATAAGAATCCAGATTTGTCAAAAGGTTGAAAACTGACTCAAATAATCTATGGAGGTCTCTTAAGATCTTAACATTAAAGATAGCACAAATGTGCTCTCTTAATTGTGAGGCCAAGTATGTGTATAACATTGGCTATAGGGGAGGCTGTTACCTGTGAATCAAAAAGGTAATGCCATGGGGGCCTGTCTCATGGCACAGCAGATTAAGCCATGGCCTGCAGTATGGGCATCCCATATGGGTGCCAGTTTGTGCCCTGGCTGTTCTACTTCCAATTCACCTCCCTGCTAATGTACCTTGGAAAGCAGTGGAAGATGGTCCAAGTTATTGGGCACTGCCACCCATACGGGGGGGCCCAGATAGATTTCCAGGCTCCTGGCTTTGGCATGGCCCAGCCCAGGCTGTTGCAGCTATTTGGTGAGTGAACCAGCACATTAAAGACTTCTCTCTCTCTCTCTCTGTAACTTTGCCTTCCCAATAGATAAAATGAATCTTTTTAAAAAAGGGTATGGGTATTTCAGAGTATGAATCCAAGATTTTCTATGAGTATGCATTCCCTGGCTTCAGTAGTAACTGTATAGTGATTGGGAATTTGGTTTTCTGTCCCTTATATCCACAGTTTTGTCTGTTGCCTTGAACTCTATGACAGTTCAGATACAAGTCTTCATTTCTTTGCATCTTTCATCGGTTGGAAATCTCATGTTCAGAGATGCTTTGAAATGGCTTAGGAATCTTTTTTTTTTTCTTTTTTACAGGCAGAGTGGACAGTGAGAGAGAGAGAGACAGAGAGAAAGGTCTTCCTTTGCCGTTGGTTCACCCTCCAGTGGCCGCCGCGGTCGTCCGATGGCAGGAGCCAGGAGCCAGGTGCTTTTCCTGGTCTCCCCATGGGGTGCAGGGCCCAAGCACCTGGGCCATCCTCCACAGCACTCCTGGGCCACAGCAGAGGGCTGGCCTGGAAGAGGGGCAACCGGGACAGAATCCGGTGCCCCGACCGGGACTAGAACCCGGTGTGCCGGCGCCGCAAGGCGGAGGATTAGCCTGTTGAGCCACGGCGCCGGCCTTGGTTTAGGAATCTTTAACCATCACCTAATACCTCTCTTTGATTAGTGCTTTGTGATGATGAGGATACTAATCATACAGAATTTGAGACTGAAGAACAAGGATTTTAGTCCTGATTCACTCTCTTGCTGGCCTAGTGATTGAAGGAAAATCACCTGATGCTTCTGAGCCTTCATTTTTTCATATGTAAAATGAGAATTAAAATAGTGCTTAACTCCCAAGACTCTTGTAAAGTTAAGGTGTGTGAAAGCACTTGTAAAACTCTGAAGCAGGAAGTGTTATTAATTTTTCATCCACTTACATTCACTCTCTGGGACATCATAAAGTTTTATCTGGTTTGAGGAACAAACATCAAGTGCCTGTTTACCTAATAGTTTGGTTGCATGGTAAGGAACAGATAAAAGTCCCTTTCTACTGATTGAAGCTTCTAGAAGTGTTTGCTTGACTTTTTTGCATGTGTTCTTATGGAGGGTTACAACTCTGTCACCACGTGACTATAGAGGAAAAACCCTCAATCCCAATTTTATGTGCACTCAGTGGTAAACCTGAGCCCCTGAGGGGGCTATTTGATAATAAGCCACATTGGCTTTTGACAGTGAAACTTAATATTGCAGATGTGTTCAATGCCTTAATACTCCATTTGTTTAAGTTTCAATTTCCGAGTATGTTGACTTCATTAGAAAGAATGGCATGAAACTGTGTTTACCCAAAAATTTTTCTTTTTCCTGCTTCAAAATTAGAGAACTGTCCCAGATAAAAGACAAGAGTAAGAAAAATCAACACTTGATTTTAGCTAGAGTTTCTAATGCAGATTTCTAAGAAATAACTTTCTTATATAGCAGGATTCTAATGGGTCTCCATAAGTTGAGCCGAAAAGGTGGACCCTAGCTCAGAACAATAGCTCTGGCAATATTGATCACAGGAAATTCCAATTATTACTTCTTCAATTTAATTAAACTCAGAATTTTATCCTCAGACCAGAAATTGGGCAACGTGTATTTGAAGAGCCATAAAAATGTCCATTCTCTTTGACTCAGAAGTTCTACTTTAAAAATTTATCCTAAACAAACATCTCAAAATATGAAAAAAATAGTATATGATACAAAATTTTGATCAGTGATGATTTAAAATATCAAATGAATAGGGACAGGCATTTGACATACCAGTTATAAAGATGCTTGGGATGCCAGCAACCATATTAGAATTCCTGGGTTCAAGTCCCAGCTTTACTCCCGATCATGTGCACTGTGGGAGGCAGCAGATAATGGCTCCAGTGGTTGTGTTCCTGCCGCAGACATGGGAGATAAGATTGTAATCCTGATCTTGGCTTCCGCCTGGCCCCACCCAGCAGTTGAGACACTTGGAGGAGTGAACCAGTAGATAAAAAACAAATTTCTCTCCCTCTCTCCCCTCCCTATTCATACCGATAAAAGTAAAAATAAAGCTTAAAAATTTTCAAATGATGGGGCCAGCGCTGTGGCACAGTGGGTTAAAGCCCAAGCCTGCAACACAGACATCCAATATGGACGCTGGTTTGAGTCCTAGCTGCTCCACTTCCCATCCAGCTCTCTGCTATGGCCTGGGAAAGCAGTAGAAGATGGCCCAAGTGCTTGGGCCCCTGCACCCACATGGGAGACCCAGAAGAAGCTCCTTGCTCCTATCTTTGGATCGGCCCAGCTCTAGCCATTGCAGCCATCTGTGGAGTGAACCAGTAGATGGAAGATCTCTCTCTGCCTCTGCCTCTCTGTAACTCTGCCTTTCAAATAAACTAAAAAAAAATTTTTAAATGAATGGAAAATCCTCCCACTTTTAAAGAAATGGTTAAATCAGTTGGGGTATATGAAGTTAGTAGAATATTGTACAAACAATGAACATTATAGTTACAAAGTCTATGCTGAAGCCCAGAAATACTTATTATACAGTGAAAAATAGGATTCATAGATGTTGATAAATTTTGGTTATAATTATGGGAAATTATAACTATGAAAAAGACTAGGAGGAATTTACCAGATTACTATTATCATGTTAGGGTTATGAGTTCACAGAGAATTCTTAAAAAATATTTTTCTCTTTCAAATTATAAAGAATATGTACATATTATAAATAATGTAATAATAAATATATATTATATAATAATATATAAATAATATAATATGAATATTATAAATAATATTTATAGCAAACTTTTAAAAAGATTTTTGTTTCTCAAACTTGCTCATATTTCCATTTCTCAAATTCAGGATTTAAACATATTCCACATATGTGGGATCAATGGATAACTCAGAGGAACCTCAGCACTATGAAGAATGATGAAAGAAGTGTCTCACACATCCTACAAATAAAATTAAGTTCACAAAGATATGAAAGGAAGAAACTGGGAAGATGGGTAGGCCATGTTAACATTGTTGTATGGGTTGTAAATGCTGTTTTACTCCTAGCTTTGCAGAAGCAAATATCTCTACAAAAATGAACACTCTGATAGAAATGACAGACAGCAGTTCTTGGACCAGATTTACTTGGGTCCTTAGAAGACAAAGGTAGAAGTTGTCTATGGTGGAAAGAAAACCTGCAGGAAGGTTCTAACTCAAACAGCTCTGCATTATTCTGCACATGCCTCAGGATCTCTGAACATTGCTCTAAAATGAGGACTATATTATTGCTAATATCCTTCTAGCTCTGAAATTGACTCATTCATTCAAATTTTCATTGAGTACCACTGCATTCCAGTCACTGTTCTAGGGCTTGATGGAGGTGAAAAGAAAACAAAGTCAGAATAGGATATAGTTTCTGATCTCAAAGTAAGCTTTTGAATCCTACTGGGGAAGGAGAAACTGCAGTAGGGCAACAGTAAGAAGCCTTTGTTTTTAATCTACCTTTACAAATAGGTACATAAAATGTGTGTGTATAAAACCATTCCAGTTACTAAGGCAAACAAAAGAAACATTACTGCTGTGTTCATTAGTGTTGATTCTATGTTCCTTAAGTTAAAAACAGTTTATAGGGATGGGTGTCTGGCCTAATGGTTAAAACATTGATTGAGATGCCTGCATTCCACTCTGGGGTGCCTTGGTTTGATTCTCAGCCTTGGCCCCTTCTTCCAGCTTCCTGCTAGAACAGACCTTGGGAGTCAGCACGAAATGACTGAGTTGGCTGGGCCTTTGCCACAACAAAGTAGACCATAGGAGTTCGCAGCTCTCTGCTTTGCCCTGGCCCAGTCCTGTCCGTTGCAGGTGCTTGGTGGATAAACAACAACTGGCTTGGAGCTCGCTCTCTCTCTATCTCTTGAATTAAAAGATAAAATAAAACAAAACACAACTTATAAAAGATGCTTTTAAAAAAGCAGTTAGTGAGATTTGGTATCTACCTATACCAACTCATGTTTTAAAGATTTGAATAGAAAAAAGTATTTAAAAATTGGTAGATATAAGGACCTACCTCTGAGATAAATACTCCGTATCTCCAGAATGGATCATTTATTAGATCTTGGTCTCTGTCCCTTTGTTGTTCCCATTGTTTACATTTTTATCTTTCAAATGGACAGAATGTAATTCTAGTATTCTCAGATTTCATTCTAATGAGAGAGAGAGAGAGAGAGAAAGAGAAAGAGAGAGAGAGAGAAGAATGGTCACAGTGTAGCTAAGGCTTCCCACCAGGTGCCAAAACCCAAACCTTCATTTCATGTTGACATAAAACTAGACGGAGACACCCACTAGTCAAATACCATAATGTAAACTTTGCCAGTGACACGCTCAGTGCTTTAAGTCAGTCTGTAAGTTTTAAAATCTTAGCACAGTTTCCTTCTTTCCGTGTATTAATGAGTCTTGTATTTCTAGACTTTCTCTTAACAAAAATAGCTAACATATACCAGACATTTGAGTATGCCAGGAACTTTGCAAAGTATCTTCCATATATTATACGATTTTTAATCCTCACCAAAACACTTTGAGATAGGCACCATTAAATAAAAGAGAATTAAGAAAGGTCTAAAGATAAAGATACTAACAATAGTAATAGGGAGCATATACAATAAAAGCCTATCATTTTTAAATTGTCACTTAAAAATATAAAGTTTCACTTTATATATATGTGAAAGTATTGCAGCCACATTTGTGGGGGACAGGAAGGGCCAAGAGTCCTTCCTAGGACTTACCAGCTTGCATGGAATGAAATGGGCTGATGAATCTCAGGCCAGCTTCTCTGTGGGTTTTCTCTCAGCTCAAGAGAGATGCCCAGCTCAGGACAATACCCTGTTCCCTTTAAAATGAGTATGAAACCCCAATACTTTTGCCCTAATATTGGAAATCCTAAAGCAGCCCTGTCCATCCATAGCATCTTGTGGAGATAACTGGGGCCTTCATCATAATGGCATCTTTTCCTTCTCTAATAGATATTAATCCTAATACCATTTCTTAATATGCCTGAGGAATGCTCATCTCCTTCACCACTCAGGAACCCACCCCAACCCAAGAAACTTAAGTTTGTTAAGAATTATGAAATTTACAAACTTGCTTAGCCAAGTAATTATAAACTGTGAGCCTAAGTGGGTGAATGAATGAATGAGCTGTCGACAAGGAAGCCTGTCTTTAGCTAGCAACTGAGACATGTTTCATTATCCAAGGACTTCAGAAACATTTTTTTCATAAAATGTGTTTTTAACGCTATATGCTTTACATCTGTTATTTCATTTTCTTCTTCCTTTTTTAGTAGATTTATTTATTTATTTGAAAGTCAGAGTTACAGAGAGAGAGGAGGAGACACAGGACAGAGAGATAGTCCATCTTCTGGTTGACTCCCCAGATGGCTGCAATGGCCAGGACTGATCCAGGCCTAATCCAGGAGCCAGGAGTTTCTCCTAGGTTTCCCACATGGGTGGCAGGGGCCCAAGCACGTGAGTCTTTGCTGCTTTTCCCATGCCATTAGCAGGGAACTGGATAGAAAGTAGAGTAGCTGGATCACAAACCAGAGCCCATATGGGATGCTGGCATTGCAAGTTGTGGCTTTACCCCTAAGCCACAACACTGGCCCCTTCTTTTACTCTTATAACAGTGAGGTACTGTTTCTTCCTCCCCATTTTTTGCATAAAGAATCTGAGAATCAGAGAAGTTAATACCTTATCAAAGGTAAGTGAATTAAATGCAGAGCTGAGATTTGAATCCGTGTCATTCTGGCCCTAGAACCTTGGCTTTGAAATCACCGTGCTGTATTATTTCACTGGGTAATATATCATAATTTTCTTCAGAGACCTGTACACATAGAAATATACAAATGCCATTTGCTTAATTCATTGCTTTGATGGCACCTGAAACAAACTTTCCAGTAGAGTAGTTAAGTTCTAATATCATTTGAAAATAAGCTAAAGCCAGTTTGAACCTGGCATGGGAACTCTACTCATTGCTTTCCTTATGGGGATTGACTGGGGAATCTCGACTTTTCACCTGTATCTCAGATCCACATCAGGGACTGGGATGCAACAGTACTAAGCATTTGTTAGTCAAATGAATGTGTAAGAAAAATTTCCTCAACTAAAAATATTAATGGAGAAGGAAATAATCCTTCCTTATGTTTTATAGAAAAATATTTCATGTGTAAATTTTAATTGTTTGTCTTTATATGGAAACGGAAGAATAATTACCAGGCACGCAGAAACCCAGTGTTCAATTCTAAACTGAGATCAGTAAGCATCAATTGATATTGTGTTGTACTGAATCATAGGTTTTCAGTTTGATTCAATGTGTGTTGCTCTTATGTATATGACCTGTGGAGATACAATGGTGCATTCTCAATCCTGACATCAAAGATTGTAAGACTATTGTAAGACTATGAGAACATACACACAAATCTTGGACACAGATACAGTGAGATATACACTAAATGAAGAACTGTGCGTGGAGCAATGAGGAAGAGACTTTCTTGACAAGGACAAGAAGCAACACCTTTATTTTGTGGACCAGTTGCCTGAAACACACTTCTAGATGATTTTCTCAAGAACTTCTCACTGTCTAAAAATACAGCCTAAACTCTTGTCTTCAAGGCCCCCATTTGCTAGGGCAAAATTGTGTAATCATAGGGAGATCAACTTATGCTGGTTTTCTTAGAAACTACCCAAAGTCCTGCTTCCCTGAAAAAATTCTTCAGTTCCAAGCAAACTAAGACAGGCAATGACTCATTTAAGACTTATTTATTTATTTGAAAAGTAGAGTATCAGAGAAGAAAACAGAGAGAGAGAGAGAGAGAGAGAGAGAGAGAGAAAGAGAGAAAGTCTTTCATCTGCTGGTTCATTTCCCAAATGGCCTTAATGGCTGGGGGTGGGCCAGGCTGAAGCCAGGAGCCTGGAGCTTCTTCCAAGTCTTCCACATGGGTGCAGGGGCACAAGCGCTTGTGCCATTTTCCACTGCTTTCCAAAGTGCATTAACAGGGAGCCGGAGTGGAAGTAGAGCAGCCAGGACTCAAACCATCAACCATATGGGATTCTAGAGTCATAGGCAAAGGCTTAACCTACAATGCCGCAGTACCGGCCCCAGGTAATGACTCATTTTAATGTTTGATGCCCTATCTTCTGGTTCCTACTAATACTATCTTTTTTCTCACTTCTGAGTTATTCTTTTAAAGATTTATTTATTTTTATTTGAAAGAGTTACACAGGGAGGAGAGACAGAGAAAGAGAGACAGAGAGAGAGAGAGAGAGAGAGAGAGAGAGGAGAGACAGAGACAGAAAGAGAGAATCTTCCATCTGATGGTTCACTCTCCAGTTGGCCGCAACGGCTGCAGCTGCAGCGATCCGAAACCAGGAGCCAGGAGCGTCTTCCGAATCTCCAACGTGCATGCAGGGGCCCAAGCTCTTGGGCCATCTTCTACTGCTTCCCCAGGATATAGCAGAGAGCTGGATGGGAAGAGGAGCAGCTGGGACTTTAACAGGCACCCATTTGGGATGCTGACACTGTGTCAGCTTTACCCACTAGGCCACAGCACCAGCCCCTATAGTGCCTTTCCAATGTAATCTTCACTGTCACTCATCTAGGTTCTCCAATATCCCTATTGTGCATATTTAGAAACTGAGGCACAGGAGAGACTATTACCCAAAATTATCTAGCAAAGAAGTGGCAAAGCTGAGATTTAACTCCAGATCTTTTTTTTTTTTTTTTTTTTTTTTTTTTTTCATTTCAGTTTTTAATGAAAGTTGCATATATAAGATGATTTTATTCTTGCATCTTCTCAATCGTTTCCTCCTTGTATTTGCCCTTCTCCTTTCCTACTTGACGAGACTTGGCTTTCCGTTCCAGGATCTTTTTGCGGTCTTTGTCCAGCTTTAGCCTAGTGATAACCACCTTGCTGGGGTGAATGCCCACATGGACAGTTGTGCCATTGGCCTTTTCTCGCTGCACCCGCTCAATGTAGATGACGTATTTCTTCCTGTAAACCTGGACTACTTTGCCAATTTGCTGACCCTTGTAGTGTCCTCGCACAACTTGCACTTCATCATCCTTTCGGATAGGCATGGATCGCACGTTATACTTCTGTCTCAGCTCTTTGGAAAGGGGAGAAGACATAATCTTCCGGCGAATGTGGGAAGGGGCATTGAAATGCCTTTTCCGGTTCTTGCTCCGATCAGAAGTCACAAAGGGATTGAACTTCATTTTGGCAGCTGCCGCTCCGGCGATGGCCACCAAAGGGCTAACTCCAGATCTTTTTAACACCAAAGTCCATGCTCCTGACCATAACAGCACATGGTACACATTGTCTCCTGTCCTACATCTTTTCCAGGTTAAATTAATACCACCATTAAATTACACAAGTCTCTGGTCATTTGGCACTCTTCATTGCTTTAAGAACTTTCTACACCTGACATCTTTCCACTCCCAGACAAGGAGCTCCTTAATTCCAAGAGCTACTTCCAATTTCTTTCTTGATTCCCAGAGTCTGAAGGAGACCTGAGAACATACATGTGGATACATGGAGGACATTTTTAAACTGAAATGTAAAGAGAGCAGGTATTTAGATGGCAAGGTTATGCCAAGCAAAGTGAATGCTAATACTAACAGTGCCAATAGCAGCCGCTAAGTCCAGTGAATTCGTACTCTGTCCTGGATGCTATGCCATCTCATCCTCATAAATAACCTATGGAGCAAAGTCTCATTAAATGCTCATTTTCAAAGGAGAAAACCGAGGCTCAGGGAGTGAGACAAATCACCCAAGCTTCAATAGCTGCTGAGTCGCAAGGCAGATCTCAGACTCAGCTTTCCGTGATCCCCCAGCATGAGCTGTGGCCACTGTGGCCTCAAAACTGAAGGGAGAGGGGAAAATTCCAGGGTGTGCCCGTGAAAACAGCGAGTCAACTGGTTGAACGTGATGAGAATGACAATCACCATGGTTGCTCTTTGTTTTAAAATGTCTGCTAACCTTTTCTCATTTAGTGGTGGTAGTAACACAATAGCTTACATTCATTGAATGCTTTATTGAGGCGCCATACAAAACTCTTTTCCAGGATCAACCATCTCATTTGCTCCCCACAACAACCCTTTAAATAGTGCTATTTAAATAGTACAAATGAGGTTTAGATGGGTCGAAACCATAGTGAAGCTTGATTTCTTAAAAACCTCTTCTTCAAGGATTGTGAGTAGTGAAGTGATCACAGCCACCGCACCCACAGACCACGTTGCTGAGCGGTTCTGCACGTGGACCTCCAATCAAGTTTTAGGCAGTTTCAGCTGAAATCTCTTCAAGTGCGCAGGTGCGTCAGCGAGACAGGCGTCCTCTCTGGCTTTCTCCGGAGGCTCAGCTTCTTCGGTAAGTCAGCACTTGGGGGGTTCTCATAGCCCCCACCCAGTGTGTTTGTTTCTTATTGATTTGGGGATGTATTTTGATATGGGATCTGCGAGACTGAAAATCAGGAATGTGCAGCTAGACCCTAAATCTCTTCCTTGTGAGCCTAATTCCGCCAGTCAAGTGATCTGCAATTAAAGGCTGGATGAGGGTTGTATTTCGCTCACAGCAGCTTTCCCTGCAATGAAGAGGCCACTGTTGGCACTCATGTCGGCCTAAAAGCTTCTCTTTGACACTAAAGAGAAGGTGAAGGTGATAGCAATGCAGTAGGCATCAGCTAGAGCTTTGTGGAGAGCGTGTAGGTATAAGGACTCTCCCCTGCCACCTAGCGCTGCTACTCGGATCGAAAGGTCGTGCTCTTTCTGATGCTCCCAACTGTGTCCCCTCTGTGGCTGAGAAGCCTAGTTACCTTTTGCAAGGTGAATTCTTTGTGTTATAGGAAAGGTTAGTCATTCCCTGCTGATTTTCTCTTCTTTTGAAATTTGGCAACTTCTTGATCTTTTGGAAAATGAGTTTTGATACTCAGATGCACTGGGAGATTAAACTGAGGTAGATCTCAGATGAATTTACATGAATATGAACTTTTTAGAAGCAGTTTCAATTTCACAGTCAGCCTTTTGACCATTCAACACAGGCTTCTTTAGTAAATTCTCACCGGTGCTCTGTTCTCATCTGACTTCTCAGAAATTGTTCCTTTAATTACAACAGGCATTAGGATGGGCAGAAATGAAGTCTGAAGGTGCTATCTGTGTTTAATGAATATTTTGGAGGAAAATAATGATAATCTGTATTTGGTACTTCCTTGGGTAAAATAAGTAGAATACAGCTGTTGTTCCTTGGAACAGATGCAGAGAAGTTTCCATCTTCCCTTTTCCTCTTCTTGCGATGTCCTTGAGCTTCTGAGACCTGTGCTAGTCTCTAGAGTCATGTTTGCTTGTCCTCTGAGTTTGGTAAATGAAAGAGTTCATCTCTCTGTATGAATAAAAACGACTAGTGGTATTTATACTTAACTTGAGAAGCATACCTAAAAATGTTATAAATCTGTTGAGAACTTATAAAAAGAGCAAAGATACTATATAAATGCATTCCTTTTGAATCTATTTTCCAGAGAGCCATTTTAAACTACTACAGTTGAATTTTTCTCTATTGTTTATGTACAAGCTTAATCTTTTTAAAGAAGTTATTTTGGGAACTCTAAACTCATATTCCTTTGTTGATTTGAAACTCAGTGAAATGTGGTATCCTCTTTTCTGATCATCCCATACATTTTGGTAGATTACATGTGACAAAGAAAAGCCAGTTGCAACAAAAAATGTGGATTGGTTGTGGAATGCCGAATGTTAACAAAACATTGTCAAACAATTTTGTTGAATCTCATGGCTTTCTGTTGCTTGGCTGTGGGGGGGGGGAGTGTGGAGAGGAGGGAAGAAAATCTTCGGAAATTATTAAACCCTGATGTTGGAGAAAATCTAAAAATTACAAATTTCCCTAGAAGAATTCATCAAAAACAGATAGCCATTACAAGTTCTTGAAGGGCCAGCAGCAGTCATAGTTTCAAAATGAATTTAGATAAGTGATGCTAATTGCTATATTAATGGTTTAAAACTAAAAAATGACATTTATTCCATGTCAAAGGAAATCTCATCCTATAATTTCACTTCCTGTAGACATATTGTTATGTGCATTTTATATTTAGAAATGATAAGCTCTAACTTAAGTATGTTTAAAGGATTAATTTTTGTGACTATTCAGTACATTTGTGTTAAAAGAGAAAACGGGATATGAATTTGAGATTTTTGTATGTGTGTTTCATGTGGAATGTGTTCATGTGTTTACCATATGGGGTTATAGTGCATTGACTTAATTTTCAGTGCAGCTGTAATAAAACAGTCCCAAAATGAGCCAGGATGATGATAATGGTGATAAGTTTACTGGATGCATGGCACCTTGCCATGACATATGCATGTCTTATCTCACATCACTTGCATTCAATCCCATGAGGGAATACCAATGTTCTCTGCTTGACAGATGAGCACCGAGTCTTCTTTGAGGTAAGTACTTGGATGTACTCATGAAGCTGTGAAATGATGGAGTTGCGCTCAGACCCAGGACTTGATGGTTCGTAAAGCTTTGCTACTCCACTTTTTATTTGACTTACCTGCTTATATTTTATGGTGACTCAACACCGTTGACTAAAGCAAGTGATAATGAAGCCAGTCATTTCTTAAATCCATAACATTATTTTTGTTGTGTTGTTTCTGTCATGACTACACTCATATCTATACCAGTTGACTGAAGGGAAAATATGGTGGCAAAGGTCTGCAACGTGCTAAAATTTGGTGTAACACATCTGGTTGTTTGTTATTGTTTTTGTTTTTTTGTTTGTTATTGTTATTGTTTTTGTTTGTTATTGTTATTGTTTTTTTAAAAAGAGGTAACATAATGAAAAATTTTAGATTTTCCTACAATGCCGGAAACACAAGTGGGAACCCTAAAAGGCAGATCCAGACCTCTGAGATAAGTAGTAAACTTGTCCCTCCACTGCTCAGTGAACCAGGCATTCCCAGGTGTTTTATTTGCACCCTGCAACCAGAAAAAAAACAGGGAAATAAAAGATGATACACACCTGCAGACCCCCATCCTCCCATATATACCCATACCATGTGCTCAGAGCCAACCTGCCAGGTTTCAAGTACAGGCTGCACCTAGGTCTTTGACTCTGATACTGACTTAAAATACGACCTTAAACTTTATGAATGTAATTACCTCCCAGAATACAATAAGGAAATTATCTAAGTTTTTTTTTAATTTCCTTTCTGCCTTAAAGTACTATTAATCTGGTTATCAGGCTTTCTTTTTTTTTAATATTTCAAGAAGAAAATGTTTTCACATTCTTACCTTCAGTGGAATTTTAGATTATAAGCCAGTGCTAAACTTTGTTCCCAGGAAGGTCATGTTAACATGAACTGTAATAAATTAAAATGCCCGAGGTCTATATGGTTTATTTAATTTATTTATTTTTGGCCAGGCAAAGTTAGACAGTGAGAGAGAGAGACAGAGAGAGTTATAGACAGTGAGAGAGAGAGAGAGAGAGAGAGAGGGAGGAAGGTCTTCCTTTTCCATTGGTTCACCCCCCAAATGGCCGCTACGGCCGGTGCACTGCGCTTATCCGAAGCCAGGAGCCAGGTGCTTCCTCCTGGTCTCCCATGTGGGTGCAGGAGCCCAAGCACTTGGGCCATCCTCCACTGCCTTCCCAGGCCACAGCAGAGAGCTGGACTAGAAGATAAGCAACCGGGAGAATATCTGGCGCCCTGACCAGGACTAGAACCCAGTGTGCCAGCGCCGCAGGCAGAGGATTAGCCTAGTGAGCCACGCCGCCGGCCCAAAGTCTATATGGTTTAAATAACTATTATCACTACCTGAAGAGATACAGAAAGTATGGTCATTGTTGATAACATCACCTGTAAGATTAAGTCTTCTACTTAATGTCTTAAAAATATAATTAAAATTAAACCCTAAAGGAATTTTAATATGTATGAAAGCTTCTAATGAAGATTAATATTTTCTTTTATCCAAAACCCTAGTAAGTAAAAAGTTCCCTGGGTTTTTTTTTTTTTAAGATTTTATTTATTTATTTTAGTGGTAGAGTTAGGGATGGAGAGAGGGAGAGACAGAGTTCACTCCCCAAATGGCTGTAACTGCTGGAGCTGGGTTGATCTGAAGCCAGAAGCCAGGAGCTTCTTCAGGGTGTCCCATGGGGATGCAGGGGCCCATGCACTTGGAGCATCTTCTGCTTTCCCAGGCCATAGCAGAGAGCTGGATGGGAAGCAGAACAGCCAGGACTAGAACTGACGCCTGTATGGGATGCTGGCACCATAGGCAGAGGCTTAGCCCACTATGCCATAGGACTGGCCCCAAGTTTGCTGTTAATTAAAACTACAGATAATTCCCTTAACTGTATTACCTTTATTCAAATGTCTGTTGGTTATATAGACCTAAATAGTTTTAATTCCATAAACTTGATTGTCTTATAGCTGAGAGAAAATAGCTCAGAATGTATGTACTTTATTCTTTGCTTTCTGTGCATTTTGTTTTGAATAGAAAAACCTAGTTGTCCCTAAGGCAGTGAAAACATTATTTCTCTTTTTCTACTTTTTCTATTGTAAGAAAATTGGATGAACATTGAAATAATAACAAAATTCAGTATACACTATTTTCAATGATGATAACGTCTTCATTAATTAAGAAATTTATTTTAGCCTTAGTTTTCAAGTAAATCTTTATTGAATAACATCTTAAATTTAATAGAGGAAAATAACTTTTTACTGCCAAATTTATGTTACCTAGTTTTATATTAATGGAAAATAAGTGAGGCAAAGGGAATGATTTGAATACCTATTAATTGCCAGGCCTTTCCCAGATATTATCCCAGTTAATCTTGAGAAGAATTCTCTTCAGGAGGTATTGCAATTCCTATTTTTTTTTCTAAAAGACTTATTTGTTTAATTGAGAATTCCATCTACTAGTTCACCTTCTAAATGGCTACAACAGCCAGGGCTAGGCTAGGCTGAAGTCAAAAGCCAGGAACTCCATTCTGATCTCATAGATGGGTGACAGGGGCACAAGTTCTTGGGCCACTTTGTGCTGCCTGCATCAGCACATTAACAGGAAGTGGAATGCAAAGTAGAGCAGCCAGGGTTCAAGCCAGCACTCTGCTGTAGGGTGCAGGAGTTCAGGAAGTAGCTTAGTCTGCCATATCGCAAAGCTTGTTCCTGCCACCCCTATTTTTTGAGGAGGATAAAACATGAAAACTGGCTCTCCCTGAGGCAGGATTGGGTTTCAGGTTGGCCTGACTCCAAAGACTGAAAGCTTTCTATTTCACCATTCTGCATACAAGAAATGTATTTTCATGCAAATATTTTTCTAGCTGATTGTCATATAAACTGTATATGGACTATAAACTTCATGAGAACAGAGATGGAATTGCTGTTGTTTATTTCTGTGTTGAGTACATTTCTCCAATCCAGTAAGTGCTCAAAAAAAAATTTATCGAATGAATAATCAGTGAAACAAAGAACTAGAAACGTAAATTATCATTATAACTTTTTGTCCTATTTACATTTTCTAACTTATTTTTAGGCTACTACAGAGGATGACTGTAGAAGTTGAGTGTTAGTTCAGGGCTAAGTTTAGTGAATACCCTGACAAGAATATGTGGCTAATTACCTTTATGATCCATTATTCTAAAAGCTGAAAAAATGAAGTATGTTATATCTCCTATTAAATTGAGTTATAAATAAGATGTTTTGAGCCATATTCTGTTCCAATTGAATTTCATCAATGGAATTCCTAGTAATTTACAATAGAATGTCTTCCCAAAATGGAGCATTAACTACCAGTGACAGTTTTATTTGCACTACTCTAAGAACCAAGTATCTAATTTAGTTTTGGTGGACAAAATCAGCAAGTACAGGAAGTTTTTCCCTGTCCTAAATATATTTGTTTTAAAATCATTGCACATATGTCAATGCCTGGGAATCAGAAAATGTTTCTTATGCGAAGGTTCTTGAACTCTCTTTGGATAAAACACTTTCACATCTTCTATCATATATTCCAGGATCATTGATCAGATGGTGATTAGCTTGGGGATTTAGTCTCTCAGTTAAAATATGTCTGTTTTGCGCTTGGTTACTGCTAAAAAGAGAAGTCTTAAAATGAACTGATTAAATATATGATTAAAATGACCCTCCTGGACCCTGATTAATGAAGTATAAAATAACTTTACAAATGATCACTTCAAAGTTCTTTAATAAACAGATCTAGTTTTGAACAGGATTTCGTTTTTCTGATGACTAGACCAATAAACTTCTGAAATTGATAACTGCCTTTTCTGAGATTTTTTGTCTTTTACTGCATGCTAAGTGTAATATATATAATAATGCCAAGAGTACTGAATTTTGAGTATTACATCCTTGTAATAGTTACCATTGTAGTGTCTTAATTTGTCATCAATAAATTAGCCTTTCAGTGCCATAGTATTTCATACACATGTTCACAGAGTGAACTGACGATTTTTGTTAAAGCCATGACTCAGGGTGGGCATTTGATCAACAGTTAGAATGCTGTTTGGGACGGACTGGAGTGCCTGGGTTAAAGTCCCAGCTCCACTCCCACGTCCACCTTCTTGCCAGTGTGCACTCTCGGAGACAGCAGATGGTGCTTCAAATGCTTGGGTCCCTGACATGTGGTGCATGGCAGACCTTTGCTGAGCTCCTGGCTCCCAGTTTCAGTCTGACTCAACTACAGCTGTTGTAGACATTTGGGGATAGTTGGGAGCTATCTCTATGTATCTCTTTTTCTGTCTCTGTCTGCCTCTCAAATAAAAATTAAATTTTTAAAACTGTGGCTCATGTTCTGCTAAAGAGAGTAAGTAGATTTTATCTTATGCTTCATGAGATCCTACTCAGACACTTCATTTTTCTAATACACAGCTGCTAAAATGCTTCATTTCATTTTCCTTTTAAATTCTAGATTAGAACACTGAAAAACATTTTTAATTATAATTTTAATTGGTTAATAGATTCAGTGTGATTTGTCATACATTTCTAAGAACATGATATTCCCTTCCTTCTTCCTTCTCTTCCTACTTCCCCCCCTCCTTCCCACCCTCTTTCCTTCTCCCCTTCTTTCTTTTAAGTTTTTGAGAAAATAAATTTTAAAATTAAATTATAATAAAAAGACTTAATATTTCACCACTAAGAAGTTTAACAAGTAAAAAGCGAAAAGACCCTAGTTTAGTGGGAATATAGACAACTGCTATAAATGATAATTGAATGGGAAAATGACTTTCATCCATATACAGTACATTTTAAAGTAATCGGCTGGCACCGTGGCTCAATAGGCTAATCCTCCACCTTGCGGCACCGGCACACCAGGTTCTAGTCCCCGTCAGGGCACCGGATTCTAACCTGGTTGCCCCTCTTCCAGGCCAGCTCTCTGCTGTGACCAGGGAGTGCAGTGGAGGATGGCCTAAGTGCTTGGGCCCTGCACCTGCATGGGAGACCAGGAGAAGCACCTGGCTCCTGCCAACGGATCGCTCCGGCCACAGCGGCCATTAGAGGGTGAACCAATGGCAAAAGGCAGACCTTTCTCTCTGTCTCTCTCTCTCTCTCTCTGTCCACTCTGCCTGTCAAAAATAAAAAATAAAAAAAATTTTAAAGTAATTACATATCATTAAAACTATAGTAGTATGACATTTTTAGGTATTGATTTTGCAAAGTTATAAGTTATCCATTCATCTGTTATAAAAGTTCGATAAAGCTGTATTTGCAGCAATACTGATAGGCACATTTTTTTATTTTGCTTTTTCTCTTTTTGTTCTTTAAATTTTAGCTTAATGCTAAAAATATTAATTTTATTAATTTTTATTAATTTCATTAATTTTATTAATTTTAGTATTAATTATTTAAATAAATTAATTTCTTTTTTTTATAATGCTTTTATTTAACGAATATAAATTTCCAAAATACAGCTTATAGATTACAATGGCTTCCCCCTCATAACTTCCCTCCCACCCGCAACCCTCCCCTTTCCCACTCCCTCTCCCCTTGCTTCACATCAAGATTCATTTTCAATTCTCTTTATATACAGAAGATCAGTTTACTATATATTAAGTAAAGATTTCAACAGTTTGCCCTCACATAGCAACACAAAGTGAAAAATACTGTTGGAGTACTAGTTATAGTATTAATTCACAATGTATAGCACATTAAGGACAGAGATCCTACATGACATATTTTTTTAATTGATTAATTTTCTATGCAATTTCCAATTTAACACCAAGATTTTTTTTTCATTTTTAATTATCTATATACAGAAGATTGATTCAGTATATACTAAGTAAAGATTTCATCAGTTTGCACCCACACAGAAACACAAAGTGTAAAATACTGTTTCAGTGCTAGTTATAGCATTACTTCACATTGGACAACACATTAAGGACAGATCCCACATGAGACGTAAGTACACAGTGACTCCTGAAGTTGATTTAACAATTTGACACTCTTGTTTATGGCGTCAGTAATCTCCCTAGGCTCTAGTCATGAGTTGCCGAGGCTATGGAAGCCTTTAGGGTTCGCTGACTTCAATCTTATTCCGACAGGGTCATAGTCAAAGTGGAGGTTCTCTCCTCCCTTCAGAGAAAGGTACCTTCTTCTTTGATGGCCCCATTCGTTCCACTGGGATCTCACTCACAGAGATCTTTCATTTAGGTCTTCTTTTTTTTCCAGAGTGTCTTGGCTTTCCATGCCTAGAATATTCTCATGGGCTCTTGAGCCAGATCTGAATGCCGTAAGGGCTGATTCTGAGGCCAGAGTGCTATTTAGGACATCTGTCATTCTGTGAGTCTGCTGTGTATCTCGCTTCCCATGTTGGATCATTCTCTCCCTTTTTGATTCTATCAGTTAGTATTAGCAGACACTAGTCTTGTTTGTGTCATCCCTTTGACTCTTAGACCTATCAGTGTGATCAATTGTGAACTGAAATTGATCACTTGGACTAGTGAGATGGCCTTGGTACATGCCACCTTGATGGGCTTGTATTGGAATCCCCTGGCACGATTCTAACTCCATCATTTGGGGCACGACTGATTGAGCATGTCCCAAATTGTACATCTCCTCCCTCTCTTATTCCCACTCTTATATTTCACAGGGATCACTTTTCAGTTAAAATTTAAACACCTAAGAATAATTGTTTGTTAATTACAGAGTTCAACCACTAGTACTAGAATAAAAAAATACTAAAATGGATAAAGTATTACATTGTACAACAACAGTCAGCACAAGAGCTGATCAAGTTAATTAATAAATTAATTTCTATATCCCACATATAAATGAGTATACATGGTATTTGTCTTTCTGGGTCCAGCTTAATTCACTCATTGTGATGTCCTCCAGTTGCATGCATTTTGCTGCTAATGATAGAATTTTATTCTTTTTTATAGTTGAATAATATTCCATTGTGTGTATATACTACATTTTCTTTATCCATTCATCTGACAATGAAAACCTTGGTTGGTTCCAAATTTTGGCTATTGTAAACAGTGCAGCTGTAAATATCATGGTGCATATTTCTCTTTGATACAGTGTGTTCATGTCTTTTGGCTATATAACCTGTAGTGAGATTCCTGGGTCATAGGGCGAGTCTATTTCCAGTTTTTTAACAAATTTCCATATTGTTTTCTGTAGTGGCTAAACTAATCTACATTCCCACTGACAGTGTGTAAATGTTCTCCTTTTTCCACATCCTTGCCAGCATTTGTTAATCTCTGTATTTTGGATTTTAGCCACTCTGACAGAAGTGAAGTGATATCTCATTGTGATTTTGATTTGCATTTCCCTGAGGGCTAGTGATATTGAGCATTTTTTCATCTATTTGTTGGTCATTTGTATTTATTTTGAAAACTGTCTACTGAAATCCTTTTCCCATTTCTCAACTGGATTGGTTGGTTTTTTTGGTTGTTGTTCAGTTTTTTAAGATGCTGATATATTCAGGATATTAATCTTTTGTCAGATAGGTGGTTTGCAAATATTTTTTCCCCATTCTGTTGGTTCTCTCTTCACTCAATTGATCATTTCCGTTGCTGTACAAAAGCTTCTGAGTTTGATATAGTACCATTTATTTAGTTTTGATTTTGTTGCCTGTGCTTCAAGGGTCTTGTCCAAGAAGTCATCCTGGACACTGATGTCTTGGAGTGTTTCCTCTACATTTTATTACAGCAACCTCATAATATCAGGCCTTAAATTTAGGTCTTTGATCCACTTTAAGTTGATTTTTGTGTGTGGTGAGAGGTATGTATCTAATTTCATTCTTCTATATATATATATACACCTAGTTTTGCCAGCACCATTTGTTAAAGAGATTCTCCTTAGTCCACTTTATGGTGTGAGTGCTTTTGTCAAAAATCAGTTGGCTGTATGTATGTGGATTAATTTCTGGGCTCTCTTTTCTGTTCTATTGATCCATGTTTCAGTTGAAAACCGTTTTAAACTCTGTGTTCATTTCTGCTGATTTTTATCGTTATTGATCACCATTAAGATATTGTATAACCTCTAGAAATCATTGAAAGCATTCCTCGTGGAGCTTAAAGTCTTCATGAAGTCACCTTTGATCTTAAATGATTATGTTTTCTTTCAGTCTTTTGTTTTCATAAGTCTGTCATGTTTATCTTCCTTTCCTTAGATAAAAATAATTCATTGCTGCTTTTTTTTACCTTCATTCAAGGAATTCTGTGTTTTGAGTTAATTTTGTAAAATTAAGCTTGTATCTCATGGACAGCCATGAGGAATCATGTTTCTTTTTCACTTTAATAGTTCTCATCTTTGGCTTTGTAGCAAATTTTTTATTGCCAGTGTGATGTACAAGTGGCATATCCCATTATTTGGCATGCTTGGGTAGTATATGGTTAGAAACTTTCTTACCAGGCAAAGCCTACATTATTTTTCATTCCAGGTATATTCATAGATGGTGATAGGTGGTGCTGATGCTGTGGCACAGCAGTTTAAGCTGTGGCCTTCAGTGCCAGCATTGCATATGGGTGCCAGTTCCTGTTGCAGCTTCTCTACTTCTGATCTGGCTTCCTGCTAATGCACCTGGGAAAACAGTGGAGGATGGGACAAATACTTGTACCCCCGCACCCATACGGGAGACCCCAATGAAGCTCCCAGCTCCGGGCTTTGGCCTGTCCCAGCCCTGACCATTGCAGCCATTTGAGGAGTGAACCATCTGATGGAAGACTTTCTTTTTGCCTCTCCCTCTTTGTAACTCTGCGTTTCAAATAAATAAATAAATCTTGAAAAGGTGGCAATGGGACAGTCTATAGTTTCCAGATTAATTTGTTTCCTTATCAGATATTAGTAGAGGATCTTACACTAGGTTCTGTACAGGAGTGTAATATCAAAGATGAATAGTATACCTTTAGTCCTGGTTCTCAAAAATCCAATGTAGCTAGTGATTCTACACAAACACAAATACAGATAACAAGAAGGTCATAGGATAAGAGCTGTGATGGGAATGTTAAAGTGCTGTGAAGGAAAGAAATGAACATCCATCTTTAGCAATGGAAGAGTTCAGAGGAGATGAAAATCCAGGCTTTGCTTTAAGGCATCAGGAGTTTCTACCAGGTGGAGAAAGTGAGAAAGAGCATTGAAGTTGGGAGATTTTGAGTAGTAGCAGCCCTGTAGTAGTGGCCCAGTTGGCCCCTTGTCCATGACTCATTGGCTCTTATTGGTGAGTTCCTTAATGTGCTTGAGCATCAGTATCCTTATCAGTTGTGTGGCTTAAATAAGACATACGGTGACTCCTGGGATTAGTAGATGACACATAATAATTGCTCAAGAATATTAGTTTCTTCTGTTACTTGGGTGTTCAGAGATGATCAGTAGCCCCATGAAGTTGGAATATAGACAGATTATTAGTGGGGAAGGACACCAAGTAACCAAAGGTAAAATAGGAAAGATGAGCTGGAGAAAGGATTGTGAAGGGTGTTCTAGTTCATGTTTGTGTTTTATCTCCAAATCAGTAGAAAATAAGTAGCATAAGAATGATTTTAAAAGACCTATGGATAGAATTGAATTTTGAGGAAGACCAGAAGATAGACTATAAGAAAATACTACATCTTCTTCTAATCCATCTGGAATCTATTGAAAATTGATTTGGATATGTGGACCAGAGATGAAAATAAGTAATTCCATCTACTGGGAAGGAGAATAAGGCCTTAGGGTCTGTGTGTGGTGGTGGCGCAAGGCACATTGTATCCCGGGTGGTGCAAATAGATGTGGGATGGTTGCTGAGGCCTTAGGAATCTCAGCAAAGTTCCTCTTGGCTAAGCTAAGATACAGCAATTGCTATTTCCAAAAGGTCCGTAATACTCTGAAGAAGGAACAACTGTTCTGGTAGCAGCGACTGAAGATCAAGGTCTATCCCATTCTCCTGAATCTTGTGAGACCGTAGTGGTTATAGGGTAACCCCAACAAGCAGTTAGAGCCAAATATTGCAATAATTTTTTTTTGAAATGAGGTTTCATTATTGATACTCTGACATGGTATGATATGTACATGTTCTAACAGATTGAAAGGATAAAAAAGATGGCTTTACCCTGTCCCTTTCTCTGCTTATGCCTAACACTGTGTATCTCTTTATGGCTAAATTCCCTGCAAGACCATTCCACATTCACTCTCCATATAAGCAAATTCTCCAGCAAACAATAGATGGCACTCTGGATCATTCAAAGTTGATTTAGTAAAGGAATATTTATAAGCATGACACACAAGGAGTAGTGTTTTCTTTTGGGACTGCTGTCACCTAAAGCATCATCAGAAAGAGCCAGTGTTGTAGCATAGCAGGTTAAGTCTGTGTTGTTGACATCTCATTTCAAAGTGCTGTTCCACTTCTTATGCAGCTCCCTGCTAATGCACCTGGGAAATCAGTGGAAGATGACACAAGTCTTTGAGCCCTTGCCACCTGTGGAAGATGTACACGGAGTTCCAGGCTCCTGGCTTTAGCCTGGCCCAATCCCAGCTGTTGCAGCCATTTTGGGAATGAACCAGTGGATAGAAGATCTTTCTCTCTCTCTCTGTGTGTCTGTCTGTCTGTCTGTCTCTCTCTCTCTCTCTCTCTCTCTCTCTGTCATTCTGCCTTTCAAATAAATAAAATAAATCAGAAAAAAATTCTTGAGAATCTTATTTTAGGATTTAAAATTTTTTAGGATTCTTAGGAATTTTAGGATTGTAAAAAATTTACTTACAAATTCCACCAGGTTACTAATCCTGTGGATATAATACAGAAATAATGTGTATTAAAGATCTTCAGATATGTATTAAAGACTAAAAAATTGTCATGTCTCTATTTATTTATTTATTTTAAAGGCAGAGTTACAGAGGGACAGAGAGAGAGAAAGAGAGCTCTTCCATCTGGTGGGTCACTCCCCAAATGGCTGCAACAGCTGGGCCTGGGCCAGGCTGACGCCAAGAGCCAAGAGCTTTGTCCAGATCTCCTACATGAGTGCAGGTGCCAATGGACTTGGGCCATCCTCTACTGCTTTCCCAGGTGCACTAGCAGGGAGCTGGATCAGAAGTGTAGCATCCTGGGACTTGAACTGGTGCCCTTATAGATGTCGGTACTGCAGACGACGGCTTAACCTGCTACACTACAGCACCAGCCCCCAAATCTCCTTTTTCAAGTCAAGGACCATATAAATCTAATTTAATTGATTAAATAGTTTCATTGTAATAGGGTTCTTCCTCAAGAGAATTTGTCTTGTGTTTTATTCTAACAATATTTTTCCATTGTATTTAGTTGGGACATGTACATGATGAGTAATAATTTAAAACAATGGTTAATTAATGCAATCCAAATATAATGCTTAGTTGAAGTTTTAGTAGTAAATAACTTGAAGCCTTGTTGAAATATTTAAGGTAGTGGAAGAAAATGAGTTAATGGTTTTGCTTTTTCCTTTTTCCCTGAGATAGCCAGTATTTTCTTATTCTAAATCTTATCTGTAATATGTATGTACCACTCCAGCCACTAATTTATCTTTTTTTTTAAAGATTTATTTGGAATTTAGAGTTACACACAGAGAGAAGGAGAGGCAGAGAGAGAGAAAGAGAAAGAGAGAGAAACAGGTTTTCCATCCGCTGGTTCACTCCCCAGATGGCCTCAATAGCCGTTACTGTGCCGATCGAAAGCCAGGAGCCTCCTCTGTGTCTCACACACAGGTGCAGAGGCCCAAGGACTTGGGCCACCCTCTACTGATTTCCCAGGCCATAGCAGAGAACGGGATCGGAAGTGGAGCAGCCGGGACCCGAACCAGCACCTATATGGAATGCCGGCACTGCAGGCGGCCGCCTTACCCACTATGCCACAGCGCCAGCCCCATGATTTATCTTTTTTTAAAAAAAGACTTATTTATTTGAAAGGCAGAAATATATATAAATAGAAAGAGAAAGAAAGAAAACTTCGATCTTTTGGTTCACTCCCCAAATGGCCACAATGGCCGGCACACAGGCCAGGTTGAAGCCAGAAGCCAGGAGCTTCTTTTGGGTCCCCCACATGGCTTCAGGGGTCCAAGGACCTGGATCATCTTCTGTTGCCTTCCCAGATGCATAGGCAGGGAGCAGATTAGATATAGAACAGCTGGGATTTGAACCATTGCCCATAAGGTATGCTGGCACTGTAGGCAGTGGCTTAACCATCCATGCCACAGTGCCAGCCCCACCTAATTTATCTTTTAAAAATAATTATGTATTTGAAACTGTTAAAATCTTTACTTAATATATAGTAAACTGATCTTCTGTATATAAAGAGAATTGAAAATGAATCTTGATGTGAAGCAAGGGGAGAGGGAGTGGGAAAGGGGAGGGTTGCGGGTGGGGGGGAAGTTATGGGGGGGAAGCCATTGTAATCTATAAGCTGTATTTTGGAAATTTATATTCTTTAAATAAAAGCGTTATAAAAAAATAAACCATTGCCATACCACAGGAAAAAAAATAATAATTATGTATTTGGAAGGCACAATTAGAGAGAGAGAGTGAGCGAGCAAGCACTCTTCTGTCTGGTGGTTCACTCCTCAAATGGTCACAATAGCTGAAGTTAGACCAGGTGGAAGCCAGGAGCCAGGAACTTCATCCAGGTTTCCCACATGGATGACAGGGGCCTAAACACTTGGGTTATTATCTGCTGTTTTTCCAGAAACTTGAGCAGAGAGCTGGATGGGAAAGCAGAGCAGCTAGGACTGAAACCAGCCCTCGGATATGGGATGCTGGCATTGTAAGCAGTGGGTGCACTGTTGTACCACAAAGACAGTCTCCACTAATTTTTGTTTGAAATCTCCTTTTTTCTCAGTTCTGCTAAGGTAATTTACCCTTGTGAACCCCTGTACCTTGCTTTATTGCCCTGTCCACTTCCCTGGGTGGCTTCATCTTTAAGATGCCATTTTCAGTTTTGTTGTTATTGATCATCCTATATATTGATCTTGTCTTTCACTAAATGTGATGTATATGAGAATGATAGATTATGAGTTTAAAACAAAGTGATTGATTTAGTGCTGCAAGACAAATAGAACCCAGTAAAAAGTTTAACTTGAGCTGGCGCTGTGGTGAAGCAGGTTAATGCCGTGGCCTGAAGTGCTGGCATCCTATATGGGCACCGGTTTGAGTCCCAGCTGCTCCACTTCCGATCCAGCTCTCTCCTATGGCCTGGGAAAACAGTAGAAGATGGTCCAAGTCCTTGGGACCCTGCACCCACATGGGAGACCAGGAAGAAGCTCCTGGCTCCTGGCTTCAGATCGGCGCAGCTCTGGCTGCTGCGGCCAATTGGGGAGTGAACCAGAGGATGGAAGACCTTTCTCTCTGTCTCTACCCCTCTCTTAACTCTGACTTTCAAATAAATAAAATAATCTTTTTTTAAAAAAAGAAACGGGCTAATGAACAGCAAGACAGTTCTCAAAAGACACACAAATGACCAAAAGATAATATGATAAAATGCTCAACAATAGTGATTATTAGGAAAATGTATATCTAAACCACAATGAAATATGTCTCATCAGTTTAGAGTGACTGTTAGCAAAAACAAAAAAGGTAAATCTTGATCTGAAGCCAGGAGCTTCTTCCTGGTCTCCCATGTGGGTGCAGGGGCCCAAGGTCTTGGGCCATCTTTTACTGCTTTCCCAGGCCATAGCAGAGAGCTGGATAGGAAGTGGAGCAGCTAGGTCTCTTCCCCTCTCTTATGGTATGCCGGTGCTTCAGGCCAGGGCATTAACCCACTGTGCAATGGTGCCGGCCCCTAAATAGATTTTTTTAAAGGAAAATGTTTATTTTCAGGTAGGGGAAGCCTAATGGGTCAGAGGGGAGAGGGTCAGAGGGAGAGGGGGTGAGAGTAAGAAAGATGGGGTTGAAAGAGAGAGATTAAGAGGGAGGCAGGTGCTATTATACTTGCCCCTGGAGCAGGGAAGTAAGAGCAGCAAATCCCATTAGGATGGGGGTAGAGCTGACACCTGTGGTTGGGCCTGTTCACCTAACTTCCAACAATGGTGGTGGGGGCTGGAGCCTAGGATGGTGTCCGGGACTTAAGTCATGCCACAGACTAGACCATGCCATTTTACTAACATTCCCCTCTTTAGTTAATTATAAAGCAGGTGTTGTATGGGATTACATAAGCCTCAAAAGTCCAAGATGGATGGAGGGGCATTGGTCTATCTTATATAGCTACTTCTTGGTCACCTGGGGTGACAAGTCTCAAGCCACTGTCTCCTGGGTGAGGAGTCGAGTATATCCCTGTAGCAGCATTTGGTGGACCACCTGGCTGTTGAAGGATTTGGTTTATTCCATTATCACCTCCTGTAAACACTTAAACAGGCATGGTAGCATAAAAGCCAGGGTAAGAATAGCAGCCAATAGTCCTAGGAGTGGCATTAACCAAGTAATGAGAGAATTTCATAGAAAGAGGAAATGGGGGGGGGGGGCCGTCCTCTGGACCCTAGTGAAGACTATTAGATGGATGTGATGAAGACATTAGATGGATTTTACCTGGCCTGATTGGCTAACATAATAACAACACTGTTAAGGTCAGTCTGTCCTGTAGTACGACACCTGTTAGTGCGGTGATATGCCTTTGGAGACCTGAGATGATGTCAGCTGAGGCCTCAGTGGATCTAGTGACCTCCTTTTGTAACTGTTGGAGTTGTTTTGAAGTCAGTTGGTTGAGATAATGTTGTGCCCAAAGCTATTACTGAGATCACTACTGAGAGGGCTGCTGCAAAGCTGATCCCAACCAGGATTGGGAGAAAGGCCATTCATTCTTGCAGATAGAAGAGTTTGTCTTCAGAGAAAATTCTGATCATACGACATTAAGTGGGGGAGAGGACCATCAATACAAGTCAGGAGGAGAGCCACTGATGTTAGAGTAGAGGCTATGATTCTGAAGGAATGAGGTCCCAAGTGGGCTAGACAGGGTCTAAATTGATTTTTATATGTGAAAAACTACTAGGATGTCTCTGCAAGGACATACATTGTAGCATTTACTATAGGAAGAAAAAAATCAGAAATAGCCTAAATGTTCATCAATAGAAGACTATTATCCACTTACAATTCAAACAAAAATGCTTTCTTATTTATTTAATAAATGTGTTACGATGCCATATTAATGCCTCCAAGATATATTTGGTGGAAAAAGGTAGCAGAACAGTTATTATAATCCCATTAGGTTCAAAGAGAAAAAAAAAAGCTTGTCTTACATGCATTTGTACCTGCAAGCAAGTGGAAATAGGGGTACACTGGAGACACTGAGCTCTTTGGAACTGTCTGAATTTTCATTAGTTGTACGTGTTACTTTGTTCACAAAATTATAATAAAGACTTCTTTGATTTTTTTTCCTTGATTATAGGAGAAATTTTTATTTTTTTAATTCTTCAAAACTAATCTAATAATTATTCTCTTTTCTTCCCTTTCCATTACCTGCTCTTCCCAATCTTGAGCAAGAAATTAGTAGAGGCAGAACGTGGTAAGCATTACATTGAGGAGTGACCTGGTGTAGGGTGTTGGCGACCAAGAAGGGCGATGAGTTCACCAGTTGGGTGTGGGAAGGTATGGGGACTCAGAGCTGTCATTGAAGAGGAACAACCCAGTTTCACAGCCCTTGCAGAAGAGGGGATTGTCCCTGTGTGGAGAGAGAGCTCAAGAGGAGTGGATTAACATGGGATATTAGAGCCCAAGCTGAGTGAATAGGGCTCCTACACAAGAGGGAGGCCCAAGAAGGAGAGTCAGAGCCCAATGAAGTTGAGAAGTGCAAGGAAGGGAAGGAATGAGATGAGAATGGGAAGTTATATTGATTAAGACTCACTAAAGAGTAAATATATTGTATTATGAGAGCCTAGCTTCTCACTGTCTGAAAAGGAAACAAAACATGAAGAGAGAAGACTGGAATTACTCTTGTGATGTTGAATAAAAATTGGGTATATTGGTATGAATTTGTGGAAAATCCATATCATGAAACTAATCTGTATGAATTTCAAAATATTTTGGTACCAAAATAAACTAATCTTTAAAATCAATTTTTAAAATATTTATTTAACAAGCAGAAAAAGAGATTATGAGTGATGGCCCAGGGGCCAGCACTGTGGTACAGTGGGTTAAAGGCCTGGCCTGAGGCGTCAGCATCCCATATGGGTACCGGTTCTAGTCCCGGCTGCTCCTCTTCTGATCCAGCTCTCTGCTATGGCCTGGGAAAGCAGTAGAAGATAGCCCAAGTCCTGTGGGAGACCCAATAGAAGCTCCTGGATCCTGGCTTTGGATTGGCACAGCTCCGGCCATCGAGGCCATCTGGGGAGTGAACAAGCGGATGGAAGACCTCTCTTTCTGTCTCTAGTGCTCTCTGTAACTCTTTCAAATAAATAAATAAAAGAAAAATGAGTGATGGCCCAAAATAAGCAGGGCTGGCTCAGGCTGAAGCCAGGAGCCAAGAATTCAATTCAGGTCTCCCACATGGGTGGCAGGAACCTTACTTGAGCCACCTCTGTTGCCTCTCAGGATCTTTATTAGCAGGAAGCTGGAGTTAGGAGCAAGAGGAAGGAGTCAAACCCAAGCACCATATTGTGGAACATGAGTTTCTTAACTACTAGACTAAATGCTTACTTCAATACCTTACTATCAAATATATATATATATATATATATATATATATATATATATATATATTTATTTAATACTAACCAGGGGTTTAATATAAATACAGCCAGCATAGAAAACATCAAACGGGCCGGCGCCGTGGCTCAATAAGCTAATCCTCCACCTTGCGGCGCCAGCACACCAGGTTCTAGTCCCGGTCGGGGTACCAGATTCTGTCCCAGTTACCCCTCTTCCAGGCCAGCTCTCTGCTGTGGCCCGGGAGTGCAGTGGAGGATGGCCCAACTGCTTGGGCCCTGCACCCCATGAGAGACCAGGAGAAGCACCTGGCTCCCAGCTTTGGATCAGCGCGGTACGCCGACCACAGCGCGCTAGCCGCGGTGGCCACTAGAGGATGAACCAGCAGCAAAAGGAAGACCTTTCTCTCTGTCTCTCTCTCTCACTGTCCACTCTGCCTGTCCAAAAAAAACAAAACAAAACAAAAAAAACATCAAAATGATAAATAAACCAAAACCATAGTGTCAAGACAAAGGGCAGAATTTCTTTTTTTTCTTTCTTTCTTTCTTTTTATTTATTTATTTATTTTTTTTTTTTTACAGGCAGAGTGGACAGTGAGAGAGAGAAAGAGAGAAAGGTCTTCCTTTTGCTGTTGGTTCACCCTCTAATGGCCACTGCGGCTGGTGCATCGCGCTGATCCGAAGCCAGGAGCCAGGTGCTTCTCCTGGTCTCCCATGGTGTGCAGGGCCCAAGCACCTGGGCCATCCTCCACTACACTCCCGGGCCACAGCAGAGAGCTGGCCTGGAAGAGGGGCAACCAGGACAGACCCAGGCGCCCCAACTGGGAATAGAACCCGGTGTGACAGTGCTGCAGGCGGAGGATTAGCCTATTGAGCCGCAGCACCGGCCAAAGGGCAGATTTTCTGATCCTTTGGCTCAGCTGGTCCCCCAAATTAAAAAAAAAAAAATCAAGAAAATCTAATGGATTCATGTAAAGCTGAGGGCAGGAAGGAATAGCAGGGAAGGGCAGGGTGGGTGTGTCCCAGAGGGAACGGCTAAGGAAGACCATGGATTTTTTATAAAATTCCAAGGCTCCTACCTGATATTTCTCCATTTTTGTCTAATACCCTGCATCTTATATCCTAAAGCAAGGCCAGGTTAAAAATAGTCAAGATAAATGATGGTTGTTGTTTCTTCTACCTGTGATGAGGAAATAATTATCCTTGTATTGAATTTAACTACATTATTGAGCAACTTGAGAATAAAAATGAATGAGATATAATCTCTGTCCTGGCCAATGTCAGCTAGAGGTTCACTTCTGTTTTCCATAATCAAATGGAAGTCACCTCTGATCCTTAGGTGGTGTGTGCCCTTACTCAGTGTCAAGGTCTTTTTAAATTAGCGAGTGATCATCCAGAGTGGAAATTGAAATAGAATATGTTAAATTGTAGCATATTCTTCCCTGCTTGCCTCTGAACAATTTCTAATTAATCTTCAGTATATTATTTTGGACCTTTTGTCAGTGCAGTTTTTAACATAACTGAAATCAGAGCTTGTAGAGATCTTTATATAATCATAAGCTAATTATTTACATTTAACAAATTATTATATTTATCATTTTAACTATTCCAAATGCATAAACAAGAAAGTAAATCAAAAGGAAAAAGTAATTACTATGTTGGTCTTGCTTACATCTTAAACTCTTATAACACTTAAGTTTTGACTTATAGAAATTAGAATAGCTGCTTAACATAAAATGCTCTCTAGAATAATAGATTGCTATAAAATAAACCCCTACTGAAATCTAGGCAGGGCTAACCTGACCTTCTGTGTTACATTAAACCCTAACCAAAGGATCTGACTCTTGCATGTGACATAGGGCACAGAAACCCTCTTTGAGTACCAGGCACAGGTATGTAGCCATCTTAACACTAGTCTCAACTGAATGAGAGCTCAGATTGACTACATGAGAGCCAGCTTCACTTGAGGCTATTTATATCATTTAGAATTATCTGCAACATCAGTGAAAAGGTGACTCATTTTAAAATAAGTACATGGGAGAAGATAAATTAGACTGAAAACATGCTTGAGTGCTTAAATATGTATTTTATACCTTTTGTAGGAATTCATAGAAAACAGAATTTGATAAATAGGTACATCACTTAATTTATTGACATACACAGAGAGTGATTTCATATACATCCACCCATATAATGGATGATTCTTGAATAAACCAAACTAGAATAATTTCATTATTCTTATATTCTTATATATAAGAATATATTCTTATATATAAAGTATATATAAGACTTATATATTCTTATATATACTTTATATAAGTCATATATACTTTATATATTTATATATATTATATATAAATATATAATATATATAAATATATATATTTTATTTATTGTATTTATTAATATAAAGTATATATAAGAACATATTCTTATATTCTAATCTCTTTAAAGCCCTTTTTAGCAGCTTAATACCCTAAATGGATTTTGAGAGCCCCAAGCAGTCATTTTAGATTTTTACTATCATAATATCTGTCATCAAGCATTCCTACACATTTTAATTTTTAAAAATACAATAACTGTGTTTTTATTAACTTTATTAATCTTTGCTTCTGCTGCAGGGAAAGGGAGTATTATGACACATAAATGTCATTTTGTTGTGGTAATCTTTAAAATTATTATTTCCTGTCAGTGTTTGGGATTGGAGAGTCTCTGACAAATATGCTTTTACAGGCTCTCCCTTCATCAGTGTTTGTCAGCTGCATAGTAATAAGTCAATTTCTATGTAAATATAATCAGTACTCAATAGTAGTGAAGAAACCTCCTAGATTAAATGATTTTTTGTGGTTTCTTGATTAACACACTTTATGAAACCATTACCATATGCACTATTATTGCACATTTGGAAATAGCTCAGATCCAAGTCCAAGGTCTTTCTAAACAAGTGTGACCCCTTTTCTATGGAAAAACTGTGTGTGTATTCCTGTGCCCAGAAACTCAAGACTTTGTATTTTGATATCCAAGTATTCACCCACTTCATACTTAAACTTTGTTGAGTATCAGTAAAATTTGTTGAGTATGCATGTTTGAGCATCTGGATTGGAAGAGAAAGACAACCATGCAAAAAATATTATTTTCAATAGTGACAGAAGATGGGAACATGTAGGGTTTCTTTTACGGGAGTCATCAGAAACTATCTTTCTGAGCTGAAGCCCGGTGAGACCTGGTTGCTCCGATGTTGGGTGGATGAAGAAGAGAAGATGAATGATCCGGTGAGATCAAAGAGCACTGTGAGGACACAAAGAAGGGAACGAGTGGAAATGCTCCATGATGGAGCAAGGACCAAGTCCCTGTGCTCTTAGACCAGCTGGGTCTCTGTATTTTTCTCCACTCCACCTTCTGCATTCTTTTCCAACTAACCAACCACAGAGAGGAAGGCCCACAGAGTTTGTAGCATAGCTCCACTCCTGCTCATGGCCCTTAACTTTCTTAGGCTATATTAAAAACAGCCCATAACTAAATTCTTGCTTTCTGCCATGTGTTCGCTCCATGTGCACTGCAGCAGTTAGCCACCTCTGCAAATTTACTCTCTGTTCTGCCACTCTACTGTTTATATTCAGGGCAAGTGAAGGACATTGGGGCTAGAGTAGGAGGGTGTAGGGGGAATGGCAATAGCATAATATGCAAGAGCATAACTCTTAAGGCTATTCATGTAGAGTTGATAGGGTTGCCATATATAGCAAATAAAAAGACACCCTGTTAAAATTGTATTTCAGATAAACAACACAAATAATTTTAGAAGTATGTCTCGTGAAATATTTGGTATTCCATGTTTTATCTGACAGTTCTGTTCTTTTCCTTATACAAATTGGAACATTTTGAGTGAAGGAATCTTACTGACAGCGAATCCACAGCAGCAGGATAAAACTGAGTCTGATTCAGGCAAACCAAGGTGTATGGTCATAGCAGACCATGTGTATAGAATTTGGATAGTTTTTTCTTTAAATTTTAGCAGGCCATTTAGAGGATTTTAATGGGTGGTTCATCTTACTTAATCAGTGTGACTATTTTGTCAAGAGTAGATCCTAAAAAGAATAACCATTTCAATAAGCTGGCAACAGTTGAGTGCAGGCTATTAATGAATGATGGTGAGAAGAAGGTGACATGAGACTCTCCTTTGGTCATTCATTATTGTTTGACAGAGTTGAGATTGGTATGTAAAACTGTTGACTGGGGGAGGTCTTTGGGCTAGTGTTAAGATGCCATTTAATATACCTGATTCCCTTATTGAAGTACCTGGGTTTGATACCCAGGTCCAGCACCTGACTCCATGTTCCTGTTAGTATAGATCCTGGGAGGCAGCAGTGCTATCTAAAGTAAACCTTGCCACCCACACAGCAGACGTGGATTGAGTTCTCAGCTCTTGTCTTAAGCCCCAGCTGAGCATTGGGAAGTAAACCAGTTTTTCTTTATCTCTGTCACTCTGCCTCTCAAACAAACAAACAAATAATTTTTAAAAATGCTATTGACCTACCAAAAAAGAGAAATTCCCCTTCTTACTTAGACCCCATCCTACAATATAGCAAATAGATCTATTTGCACATCTTGAAACATGTATATAATTAAAAACCAACCTTTTTTAAATAATACAGAATTTTTTAAAACAACCTTTTCTATTTTTTTAAAGATTTGTTTATTAATTTGAAAGTCAATGTTACACAGAGAGAAGAGAGGCAGAGAGAGAGAGAGAGAAGTCTTCCATCTGATGGTTCACTCCCCAGTTGGCTGCAATGGCCGGAGCTGCACTGATCCGAAGCCAGGAACCAGGAGCTTCTTCCAAGTCTCCCGTGTGGGTACAGGGGCCCAAGGACTTGGGCCATCTCCTACTGCTTTCCCAGGCCATAGCAGAGAGCTGGATGGGAAGTGGAGCAGCCAGGACTGGAACTGGCACCCATATGGGATGCCGGCACTTCCGGCCAGGGCGTTAACCCACTGTGCCACAGCGCCGGCCCCACAACCTTCTTTTTTAAATATATTTTGATTTATTTATTTGAGAGGTAGAACTACAGACAAAGAAAGGGAAAGACAGAGAGAAAGATCTTCCATCTATTGGTTTACTCCCCAAATGGCTGCAATGGCGAGAGCTGGGCCAGTTGGAAGCCAGAAGCCAGGAGCTTCTTCTGGGTCTCCCATGTGGTTGCAGGGGCCCAAGGACTTGGGCCATCTTTCACTGTTTTCCCAGGCCATGGCAGAGAGCTGGATTGGAAGTGGAGCAGCCAGGACCCGAACTGGTGCTCATATGGGATGCTAGCACTGTAGGTGGCAGCTTTACCCACTACACCACAGTGCCGGTTCCTTATGTTATCTTTTTGTAGCTATGTAAAACTATGTGCTGTTAGCAGACCATAATTATTTTAACACAGCTGTTATAATTTTCATTTTACATGACTATGTAAAATATTGGCAGCCAACTTGTTCATATAAATAGCTTTTTTCCACTTTTCAACCACTCTTTAGATTACAGTTATTAAGGCAAAGATTATGACCATTTTCTGTCATCTTCCTTTTTAAATAAAATTTCATTCTAAAAACATGTGTTAATATTGCCATTCCCACAATATGAGATTTTCTAGAATCCAGCCTACTGAATACTTTTCAAATGAATAATTTAAATGATGATTTCATAACTTTAAAGTGATAGTATATTTCAGTTTGCATATTACCATTAAAAGTAGCACTTTGAAGTATATGTTTTCCCTGCATGATTTCTTTTTGTGTCCTCCATCCACTTACCGCTTAGTAGTTTTGTATTAAAAATTGAGCATTTGGGGGCCAGAGTTTGACGTAGGGAATAAAGCCACTGCTGTGACACCAGCATCCCACATGGATGCTGGTTCATGTTCCAGCCACTCTACTTCTGATCCAGCTTCCTGTTAATGGCCTATGAAAAAGCAGTGGAAAATGGCCCAAGTGTTTGGGTTCCTGTCACCCACATGGGAAACCCAGATGAAACTCTGGTTTCAGCCAGGCCCAGTCCTGGCTATTGAAACCATCTGGTGAGTGAACCAGAGGTTAGAAACTCTGTCTCTAGTTCTCTCTTTACAACTCTGAATTTGAAATAAATAAATAAAATAGTTTTTTAAAAATTGAGGATATTACATGTCTATATATAAATATATATAATATATACATGTGTCTATATATCCACACATATTGTTTCTGATTTATTTTTATTCTTAAATGTATGTATATTTGTGTGAATTTTATATCAAACTAACAAAATTCTTTTAATAATACAGTACATTTTTAAAACTTTTTTAAGATTTTATTTATTTGAGAGGTAGAGTTACAGACAGTGAGAGGGAGAGACAGAGAGAAAGGTCTTCCATCCACTGGTTCACTCCCCAGATGGCTGCAATGGCTGGAGCTGTGCCATTCCAAAGCCAGGATCCAGGAACCTCTTCCAGGTCTCCCACACGGGTGCAGGGGCCCAAGCACTTGATCCATCGTCTACTGCTTTCCCAGGACGTATCAGAGAGCTGCATCAGAAGAGGAGCAGCCAGGACTCGAATCAGCACCCATATGGGATGCCAGTTCTGCATGTGGAGGATTAACTTACTGTGCCACAGTGCCAGCCCCTACAGTACATTTTATATAAAAAGTACAGTTTTAGTTTTAAAAGGTAGAGAATAGCTTCTGTTAAGTCTTTGAAATATAGCTCTTATGCCTCCGAAATCATCAGGTTGGGCTAAAATCATCTTTAGAAACAAATTTTACCAGCCGCTGAGTAGCTTTGACACAATAAGCATTTACAAGATTAGCATAGGTAGACAACGTAGCTCCCCTCTGCTTAGCTTTCATAGAACAGACTTATGGAAGCTCTGCTCTCGTACCATCAGAACATAAGACCCCTATGGTGGGTGTAATAGAATGTAGAGGTAATACAAAAGATTCTTGCATGTCTTGGCCCATCATTTCTGTTTACAATAGGCCCAATGGCCATAATTACTCAAATGGCTTCAAAGATTACAGGAGACAATGGGAAACATAACTTAGAAGTATGTGGTCAGCAACAAATATCTGTGTCTTAATTGCTTTCATATTGTAATGAATAATCAAGAATAATGATGTAAGATATGTTCTTGACATTCATTCATTCATTTATTTATTGTATTAAGCTAGTGTCAGGAAAAGAGATGCCACTCTGTATTTGAGGAGTGACAAATTTAAGATATGAACTGAGAATTTATACAAACGTTAGAAATTCTAGGGAAGTAGAGATGGAGATGGCGTATTGAGATTACAGTCTAAAGCTATGAAGCAGTTGAGTGTGTGTATTCACCAGTAGCCTATGGTATTTCTTAAGAGTCTTTGGAAATTGACACCAACACTCTTGGCATGCAGTCATGATGCATGTTTTTGGTGAGCTCACTAGGATGCTGCTCTGAAATATCTCCAGCCATATGTCTGGCTACAACTACCTCAAGGCAATAAAGACTTCTCCTTCACCTTCAAAAATCTTACACATAGGCTTCATGTTGATCAATTCATACCAAAACTATATTTGCTAAGGGATTCTGGGATATAGTCCTTGACATCCCCTCTGCAAAACACACCTTTAAAGGGCAGTGTAAGTTGATGTGGTTAACTCATTTGCAGGTGGCAGATAGAATAAACTCACAGTACTGAGGGTCATGTGTATGTCTGTCTGTTGCAATCCTCTTTGAGCTCAGAAAGTAAACATTTGATATCACTAACTTGAATGACAAAAATATTTTCTTCTCCTTTTGAAATAAATTGTCCCTTTTCAATTGGCTGTTTGTAAATTTTGAAAACTTTAAGATCAGAAGGAAAATAAGAATACTTTCTTATTTTTATTTTGATTCTCCAAGATTCAAACACCTTGAGGACACAGTTTAACAAAAATGATACAAATAGTATTTAGTGTAACATTATATATAACTGTCATGAGATCTCTCACAGAAATAAACTTGGATAAACAGCTACTGTATTTAGGGCTCAAAATACTGGAAAAACGTTTTAAGAAGATAAAATGTAGTGTCTCTTGTTTGCCTGCAGTTCTGACAGGGAAGCAGAAGCTATTCTTTGTATATCATGTATTACAGATTTAGGGGAGGAACTAGAGGTTCAAACCACATTTAGAAGCTCTAGAGGTTGGGGCCAGTGCTGTGGAATAACGGGTAAAGCTGCTACCTCTAGTGCCAGCATCCTATATGGACGCTGGTTCGAGTCTCAGCTGCTCCACTTCTGATCCAGCTCTCTGATACGTCCTGGGAAAGCAGTAAAAGATGGCCCAAGTCCTTGGACCCCTGCACCCACGTGGAAGACCTAGAAGAAGCTCCTGGTTCCTGGCTTCAGATCGGCACAGCTCTGGCCATTGCGGTCATATGTGGAGTGAACCAGTGGTTGGAAGACCTCTCTCTCTGTCTCTCTGCCTCTACATCTCTAACTCTGCCTTTCATATAAAGAAATAAATAAATTAAAAAAAAAAAAGAGAGATCTGTCTAAAGTTTCAAGGTGGGGCCGGCATTGTAGTGAGATCAGTAAAGCCACCATGTGTGATATCAGCATCCTGTATGGGGGATGGTTCAAGTTTCTACTGCTCCACTTCAAATCATTCTCCTTGCTGATGGCCCGGAAAGGCAGTGGAGGATGACCCAATGTTTGGACCCCTACACTCATGTGGGAGGTCCAGAGGAAGCTCCTAGCTCCAGATTGGCCCAGTTCTGGCCATTGTGGCCAATTGAGGAGTGAACTCTGCCCTTCAAATAAATAAATAAATAAATCTTTTTTTTTTTTTTTTAAATTGACTATGGGGTCGGCACTGTGGCACAGCAAGTTAACGCCCTGACCTGAAGCACTGGCATCCCATATGGGCGCCGGTTTGAGACCTGGCTGCTCCATTTCCAATCCATCTCTCCGCTGTGGCCTGGAAAAGCAGTGGAGGATGGCCCAGGCCCTTGGGCACCTGCATCTGTGTGAGAGGCCTGGGAGAAGCTCCTGGCTCCCAGCTTTGGATCGACGCAGCTACAGCCATTGCAGCCAATTAGGGAGTGAACCATTGGATGGAAGACCCCCCCACCCCGCCCCATCCTGTGTAACTCTGACTTTCAAATAGATAAATAAGTCTTTAAAAAAAATTGACTGTGACTTCCTGATAGACTGTGTTGAAAAGGATTCTGAGCTCATTCTGAAGGCATGCTTGCTTTGATGTGTAATGGTTACTATACTTTAGAAAAGGCTATTGTGACTTACCTTCCACATGATTGCCCTCTGTGACTTCTTCATGCTTTAGTCCATTTACCTTCCAAGGCGGAATGACTTTTTCCTGCTGGGCCCTGTATGACATATTAATTTAACATCTTTGTTCTATATCTTTTTTTTTTTTTTTTTTTGACAGGCAGAGTGGACAGTGAGAGAGAGAGACAGAGAGAAAGGTCTTCCGTTGCCGTTGGTTCACCCTCCAATGGCCGCCGCGGTCGGCGCGCTGCGGCCGGCGCACCGCGCTCGTCCGATGGCAGGAGCCAGGAGCCAGGTGCTTTTCCTGGTCTCCCCATGGGGTGCAGGGCCCAAGCACCTGGGCCATCCTCCACTGCACTCCCGGGCCACAGCAGAGGGCTGGCCTGGAAGAGGGGCAACCGGGACAGAATCCGGTGCCCCGACCGGGACTAGAACCCGGTGTGCCGGCGCCGCAAGGCGGAGGATTAGCCTGTTGAGCCACGGCGCCGGCCTGTTCTATATCTTTGACAAATTGCACATTAATATGCCCACTGTGCCTATAAAACACAAAGTATAATGTGATTTTTAAGATAAATAATAGATGTTGTTTCTCAGATGTTTCTTGCACACGTAAGAATGTTCTAGGGAAACCAACAAGGAGCCCAAGGATCTTATCACAATGGCTGAGCAAAGGTCTCGGCCCCAGTGAAACTCAGTGTGATGAAAAAGGAGCCAATTCAAACAAACAACGTTATTGAATTTGAGGTTCCTCTCTTTTACCCTCCCTATACTAACATTTATTATCTGCCAGAATCACTGTAAGCTACAATACCTAAGCAGCTGATTGGAGTTATTCAGTAAATAACATCTGATGAAAAGAAAATTAGGTGTTAAAAAGACCCTTGAGAAATTAGAAAATGGCTTGCTAGATTTTGAACCTATTCATCATTTACTAAGGCATTGAAAAATATTGCAGACTTAAGAACCAGCAGCAACCTACTTCCAAATCCTGACAATACTGAATCAAGTTGAAAGGTACAGGTTGAGAAATTGTTCAAAGTTGACTCAAAATAACCTTTGATTAAGGAAGAATAAAAGAAAAAGCTAATTTTCAAGTTTAACAGGAAGGCTTAAAAGAGCCATATCAAACAACATGAATTATTCAAGGCAGGGATATTGTGACTTGGCTCAAATTTGAATTTCAAACCCCGTACAAATAAATTGATTTATATCAGTTGAACAATATTTGGGTAAAGATAAAAATTTGAGCCTATCCTCTCTAATGCCCTGGCTTTGTTTTCTGTTTAAAAAAAATGTTGAACTTTCAGCCCCAAGCATTTTGTTACTGTGTTAGGAGAGAAGAGGAACCAGGCAAGAATGTTATTGGGGCAAATAAACTCTTCTGGAAATGTCATCCCTAAATCACTTCTGTGTACAACCACAGGTATCCAATAGCACACAGCAATAAAATTACACGTCTGTGCTGTTTGAACGCATACCAGAATTGGTGCAAAATAAGGCATCATCACTAACTCTAGGTATCAAAAAATTTTTCATTAGATCAAGTAGTATGTAACAGCCATCCTGCTGTTCTGCTATAAAAATCCCATCTCATCCAAGAAGATTTCTCCAACTCTCTTAGTTAATTATTTATAAACACTCCTAATACGTTCTATATCCTTCTATTTACACTTTAAGAAAGGCATTGCACATTAAGGAAAACATAAGCTTTGATACCAAACATGACTCCAACTGGGCAAGTCACCAATCTTCCTCTGATTCTGTTTCTTTGTATACAAGGTTAATATGAGTTTCCTTGAGGTTATGGTAGTAGCTGAATAAGTGTTTTACTATCCATTAGAGTAAGGAACAGGGATCATGACTAAACATATATCCCACACAGGATGCCTCTAGCTCCTTACACATAGGAAGCATCTTTTTTTTGACAGATAGAGTTAGATAGTGAGAGAGACAGAGAGAAATGTCTTCCTTCCGTTGGTTCACTGCCCAAATGGCTGCTATGGCGGCGTGCTGCACCGATCTGAAGCCAGGAGCCAAGTGCTTCCTCCTGGTCTCCCACGAGGGAGGAAGCATCTTAACTAAGTGGTCTGTGTGGTTCACATGTCATTGCAGGTAGCTTCTTAAGCACATTTCTGTGTAACTGTAGACATCCTTACCTTGAAGCATCCTTTGCATCATATTTTAGAATTTATTTACATTTCGTTCTAATTTCCATGGGTAGCCTCTTTGAGGAATTACTCTTTTATATACATGGTGTCCGGCATGCAGGACTGACTTGAGTATGATAAGGAGACTCTGCAAGCAAAGGGTTGGATGCTTAGATGGGAAGCTTAAATGTGTAAGCAGTTCAAGTATTAAATGGAGCATGTATTTTTTTAGTTTTTATTCATATAAAGAGAATAGATTTCATATGTATATGTCATATATTTCACCTGAGTGTCACCATTGAAATACAACCTTAAATCCATGTGATAAAAGAACAAATATTTATTGGAATGATCTCTAATAGTTGCTATTTTAGAATTCTGTGTTATAAATCAATATTTCTTTTCTTTTTTTAAAGATTTATTTACTTATTTTGGAAGTTGGAGTTAGAGAGGAGAGACAGAAGGAGTTACAGAGAGAGATCCTTCATCCGCTGGTGCACTCCTCAAATGGCCACAATAGCCAGCACTGAAGCCAGGCTGGAGCCAGGAGCCCAGGACTTCTTCCAGGTCATCCACATGGGTGGCAGAGGCCCAGGTGCTTGGGCCACCATCCGCTGCTTTCCCAGGCCATTAACAGGAAATTGAATCAGAAGTGGAGCAGCCAGGATATAAACCTGTGCCTATATGAGATGCTGGTGTTGCAGGCAATGGCTTTACCTGCTATGCTACAATGCTGGCCCCGTAAGTTAATATTTCTTAAAGTATTTTGGAGTTTCTTAAAGAAAATCATCAATGCTAAATTGAAAAAAATTAACATAGAACTGTGAAAGTCCTTTATTAATTTTTATACAATCTAGATATATAGTGAACACAAATTAATGTGTTCTAAATTCTTCTGAAGAGAACTTAACTAGGGTGGGTACTATTTGATGCACTGGTTAAGTTGCTACTTGGGATACCCACATTTCATAACAGAATCCCTGGATTTGAGTCCTGGCTCTGCTTTCCACTCCACCTTCCTGTTAATGCACAGCCTGAAATATTTCAAGCAGTTGTGTCCCTGCTACCCACATAGGAGAACTCTCTAGCTCCTGACTTTGCCTGGCCCAGCCCTGGACATTTGTTGTGGACATATGGGGGACAAACCAATGTATAGGCACTTGATTGATCTCTGTCTCTCTCTCCCCCTCTCTTTCTTTTTCTCATTCTCGTTCTCTCCCCCCACTTTTTTCCCCCTCTCAATCCCTCTCCATCTCATCTTCCTATTCCTCTCCCTATTTCTACCTTCATCTCTGCCTTTTAAATAAACTTAAAAATCTTAAACCAGGACTTTGTTAACTAATATGGATTGTACATAAAGTTAGAGACTCCAAGTACGTCTTCAAAGTTGAGATCAAAAATTGTAAAAACAAACAGAAATGGGGAAAGGGTGGGTGGGTGGAGGAACCTTTGTTTTGAAGTTAAACAGCTAATTGACAATGTTACATAGCAGTTACAGAAGTGGGTTAAATGAATAAGGAATTTACCCAGAAAGCTTCTGGAAGTCTTATTGATAGGCATCTTAAGTTGAACACTTACTTACTCTTGTAGTGCTGTGAGATAATAGCCTTTAGAAGCCTAAAGAATAATGACAATCAGGCAGTCATTTGGCCTAGTGATTGAAATGACACCTGTGTCACACATCATAGTGCCTGGGTTCAATTGCCAAGTCTGGCCCCTGACAGCAACCCTTGTTAAGGCAGACCCTGGGAAGCAATGATAATGGCTCAAGTACTTGGGTTCTGTAACCCATGTGGGAGGTCTGGATTGAGTTTGAATTCCTGGCTTCATCCAGCCCAACTCGAGCATTTGGTGAATGAATCAGCAGGAGGGAGTACATTTCTCTGCCACTCAAATAAATGTATTTTCCACAAAAATAAGAAAAAATAGCCTTCTCCTTCACTAACCAACATAAGTTCACTGAAAAAGACCAAGATAGGGATACAAAGTCCCAAGAGGTGCATAGAGAGTTAGAAAATTATATGACACTGTATTAAGAAAAAAAAACAATGCATATGCTAAAACCTGTGATGATATATGTGGAAAGATGCTAGGCAACATGTTCATCTGGAAAATGCAGATTAACCCTACAGTGAGATATCCCTTCATACCCGTTAGGATGGCTAGTATGGAAAAAGCAGAAAATAATTGTTGATACTAACATTGTGGCACAGTGGGTGAAGCCACTGTTTGTGGCACTGTCATCTAATACTGGAGTGCTGGGTCAAGTCCTGACTGCCCTACTTCCAATGGAGCTCCATGCTAATGTGTCTGGGAAAGCAGTGGATAATGGCCCAAGAACTTGGATCCCTGCCACTCATGTGGAAGTCACTGATGGAGTTCCTGGTTCCTGGCTCTTGGCTACTGACTTTGGCCTGGCTCAGACCCAGCTGTTGAAGCTATTTGGGAAGTGAACAAGCAGGTGGAAATCTCTTTCTTTGTTGCTCTGCCTTTCAAATAAATAAATAAATCTTAAAAAAGCAAATAATGAAATAACAAATGTTGACAAGGATATGGAAAAGCTGAATTCTTGTGCATGCTTGGTAGGAATATAAAATGGATGGTGTAGCTCCTATGGAAAATAATATGGCTTTCCCTCAAAATATTCAAAATAAATTTACCAGATGATCCAACAATTCCAATTCTGTCCATTGGCAGATGAATGGATAAACAAAATGTGGTGTATAGCAGTGAAACAATATTCAACATTAAAAAAGAAGGAAATTGGAGCTGACACTGTGGCATAGCAGGTTAAACTGCCGCCTGCAGTGCCAACATATCATATGAGTGTTGACTTGAGTCCTGGCTACTCTACTTCCTCTCTAGCTTCCTGCTAATGCATTTGGGACAGCAGAAGATTGCCCAAGTGCTTTGGCCCCTGTACCCACCTGGGAGACCAGGAAAAAGTTCCTGTCTTCTGGTTTTAATCTGGCCAAGCCGTGGCCATTGTGGCCATTTGGGGAGTGAATTAACAAGTGAAAACCTCTCTCTTTCTCTCTGCTTCTTCCTCTCTCTGTCTCTCTGTATCTTCACCTTTCAAATAAATAAATAAATAAATCTTTTTTTTTTTTTAAAAAGGAGATTGTAGCACATGGCACAGTATAGATGAACCTAGAGGACATACTACTAAATGAAAAAACTTATAAAAAAACACATAGTATAGAATATCATTTATATGAGATACCTAGAATGGTCAGATCCATGTAGACAAAGTAGAGTGGTGGTAGTAAGGGAGAGTGCAAAAAATAATCATATCAGGAGTAAGTTAACATGGTATGTTGTTGGATTAGGTGGAAAGGTGTACAGAACAGAGGAGTAAAGAATGAGTCTGGGACAAGAATGACCCCCTCCCCCACATAGCCCCTGCAGGGAGCACACGTCAGTTTCAGGAGATAGTTTGGAGAGGGCAGTTTGCTACTGGCATCTAGTAGGTAGATGCCCAGGATGCTGGAAAAGATAATATACAACTCAGGACACTTCCTACAACAGACAGCTATCTGGTCCAAGTGCTTGTTGATGTGGAATTAAGAGAGCCCACTCAGATATTTGTCCTAAATAATTAAAAGATTAAACAATAGAGAAATGTAGACTAAGGGATTAATTTGAGGTCAAGCTCAAGACTGAGAAACAAGGGAGAACAGCAGGGTCTGGTGCTGTGACATAGCAGGTAAAGCTGCTGCCTGAGGAGCCATATCCCATATGGGCACCGGTCTGAGTCCCCAGTGCTCCACTTCTGATCTAGCTCTCTGCTAATGCTCCAGGGAAAGCAGCAGAAGGTGATCCAAGTGCTTGGGCCTCTGCACCCTCGTTGGAGATCCAGAAGAAGCTACTGGCTTCTGACTTCATCCTGGCCCAGCCCTAGCCATTGCAGCCATTTGGGGAGTGAACCAGTAGATGGAAGACCTTTCTATCTTACCCTCTGTCTGTAAGTCTACCTCTCAAATAAATAAATAAATAATTTTTAAACAAATGGAATTGAAAGATATGTTTATTTTGGTCTAAAAATTTGAAATAGGGTTTTTTTCAGAATACATATTTTGCAAAGACTTTTTGAAGACCCATGGTTTATGTGTATCAATTTGGGTTATCTGCACACACACACACACACACACACACATGCACATGCACATTTACATATGGTTGTTTACTCTTAATTTTTTCCCCCAAATAATGTGAAACTGAATTGCTGCAACCAAATAACACTACTAAGTCCCTGGAGCAGTAAGAATGGTAAGATATTCTTACCACCAAAGACATGAAATCTTATAAATGGTTTTCCTACTTAGGGGAGGAAGTGGTAGACGGATTTCAGAACTCCTCCTGGTATTTTCGTGTTTCTGATCTCTCAATTATCTCCTAGGTCATCAAAGGCCATTGTCATTGGGAGTACTATTTTGATTTTCAAAAGAAATGATTAAGAAACAACTGCATTTGATTTTCTTGGAACACGGATACATACCCGATGTGCATGCTCCGGCTGTGCTGTTTGTTGACTTTGGGTAGGGGCTGGAAATAGGTTTGAGAGAGGGGGTGTGGCAAGGCTGCACATTAGGAAAACAACGCAGTACAGACTACTGTGCCTAATGCTCCTTCAGCCTGCAGGCTGGAAAACAAAGAAGGAACCCCTTCTGCAGCCCAGGGACAAAGAGGGCAGCATTTCTGTCCCTCTGAAATTTTACTCCTTCCCAGGACTCTGGAACGATGTTTAGAAAGAAATGAAAGGTGCTTATAAAGAAAAGTGAAAGTGTGTCATTGTAAAGATGAAAACAATAAGAAAAGAAGGAAGGAGGGTGAGAATGAGTGAGGGATGGCAGATAGGGTAGGAAGTGTCATGCTTTTAAAATTGTATATTTGAAATACATGAAGTTTGTCCTTTTTTTATAAATAAAAAATTAAGATAAATTTAATAGCAAAAAAATGAAATGACAGGCAAGAAAAAGAGACTGTATACACTTTTTTAAAAGTACCATACTATTTATTTTCAGACTAGTGACTATTTCATAATTGTGTTGTTGGAGTTTTGCTTCTCTGTATGTATTTTGAATTATAGGAGATAGTGGGAAGACAGAGGGCTGACAATTTAACTCTCTGTCAAATTCTCAGGATCATCTTACAATAGTAATTAAGGCACCAGTATAGGATTATCAAAATTCTGTGTAGTTTAATACTCAACACTAATTTCACATCCTCCATGATGCCTTTGAGGACTACTCCTTCCTTACAGCTCTTTCTATCTAATACCTGTTGCCTGTGTTGCTCATTCATTCAGAAAAAAATTTCATTGATCACTAACCATCACTAACAAAACAGATAAAACTACCTGCCCTTCAACAAAGGATATTCCCGTATAGTATTAGTACTTACTAAATATGCCACCAAACACTGACTAAACTTTCATTATAATCATTTATCTCTGCAAGTGGATTGTAGTTTATTTTTTAAAAAGGGACACTTACTATTATTTTTAGTACCCTATACTTTGAATAATATGCCTTTAGAATTGTAGGAGCTCGTTAAATGTTTCAGAATTCAGCAACAGCAGCTTTTTAAATTCCGCAAATGATAAACTCACAGGAGTTCATCGTTAGAGATGCCTGCTCTGGACAGATAATGATTTCTACTGTAGTAAGCAAATTAATACACTCAGAAAATGTGGGGTCATGAAATAAACAACATCTTCTAAAGCTTTAGGAAACACGATGCCTAATGGGGAAGTGTTCCAAGTCATTACTGAATGCTGATCTAAGCTTGGACTCATCATCTGTATTTTCGTCTCTTGTAACTTCTACAAGCCAGTTCTAATTTTTTAATTGCCAGATATAAAAATTGGCAATAGGCAAAGTAGGCAGTGGCTTAACACACTATGCCACAATGCCAGCACCAGATTTTATTGGGGAGAAGGTATTTTCTCTTCTTTACCTATCCCTGGGTTCATGGCTAAGATGTCTGTAGCAAAAGACATTTTGAGAAAAGCATATATATTTATTTAATGCAAGTTGTACATGACATGGGAACCTTCAGAAATGGAGACCCAAAGAAACAGGGAAACCTGTGTGTGTTCGTCCTTAGGTTTGTTGAAAAACAGTTGGGGCAGGCATTTGGTACAGCAGTTAACATACCACTTGGAACACCTGCATCCCACACCAGAGTGCCTGGGTTTGAGTCACAACTTGTCTTCCGATCCCAGCCTCCTGCTGATGTGTACCTGGGAAGACAGGGAATGGTTTTTCAAGTACTAAGGCTCCTGATTCAAGTGGGAGAACTGGATTGAGTTCCAGGCTTCTGGCTTCCGCCTGGATCAGCTTGTGGGCATTTGAGGCGTGAGTCAGCGGATGGTTTCTCTCATTTGCTCTCACTCCCTGCCTGCCTGCTTTTCAAACATGAAAAAGATAGGATAGTGGAAAGTCCTGGAAAATATGATTGGATGAAAGGGGGTGGTCTCTGATGGGCTAGGAGGATGATGCATCCTCTGTACCTTCCCAGGCCTCGTATGTGAATCCTTCATAATAAAACCATGATTCTAAGTATTAAAAAAGGTGAGCTCTAATGACAATAAAATTGTGGAAACTTAGCAGGGCTTATGGGTAAGACTTTTCTTGGTGTCGCTATGCTTCATTTCTTTCCTCCCAGTACAAGGAGGAACCCTTTGGAATAAGTGTATTGTGACCTACTTTAAAGGAATGTTAGAGAATTCATTTATGATTAGTTTCTGGGGAAACAGCATGAGGAGGTCAGAGAGACATTTCTGCTTTTGCTGCTTTCTGAAAAGCCAGGGTGCCCTATTTTGGGGTAGCATAGCCTAAACTCAGTCAGTACTCATAACGTCTGGTCCCACACCTGGGATAAAGGAAGGTTCATTGAATTTTTATTGAAAACATACTTCATATGTCCGGTGTAGTTCCTGGGTTCATATCATTGACAGTTTATTTCATAATTCAGCATTTTTTTTCACTACAAGGACGGATTCAGAAGGCAAAAATCTTTTCCCCACTTCTTAAATCTGGATTAGACTCTTGAATAAATATTTATTGGCCTATTTGTGTTGCATGGAGTTATATTAAGGGAAAATGGAGTTTTCCCTCAGAATATCTTCATTATTCAAAAAAGAAATGCCTGTCCCACATCCACTTGATGTTCTCTGTGTAGTCTTTTTTCTCATTTCTTTCTCAGACCTATATGTCTAATATTAGAAATCTTTTCTTATTCTCCTTCCTATGGCTGCCTTAAACTGCTTTCAGGAATACATTTGTATTCAGGGGCTCAACTGATAAAACATTTCAACAGGATGAAACTCTTTAATCCTATTTTATATCTAAAATGCATGCTCAACACTATCTTCAACTATCTCTTGAGAATCCAATTTCTTAAGGTTATATGCCCAAGAATGAGTGGAAATTTTCAAAACCTACAGTTCAAAGTTAAGCACCAAATTCAAACAAAACCCAGACAATCCAGCCTGAGACTGATTTGTGTGGCCATAAACAGCAATGAAATCATCCAGTGGCTACCAGTACAGTAACTATGATTATGGCTTAGCAAAATCATGTCTCTCTGCTCTGGCCCTTAAGCATCTGGGGACTGTTTCTCTAAACAGACTTTTTGGAGCCTAACAGTCCTCACAATAAAGATAACCAGAGCATGATAGCGGATATTCATGTAAGTAAAAGGTATCAAAACAGTGACACAAGTTTGATGAGCAATTCAGTGATGATTCAAAACTATTGCCGAGACATGATAGACAGACACCTTGGTGAAATCCTACTGAGCAGAGAATGAAGGAAGCTTACAGTAACTGCTTGCTACCTTATTTGACCAACAAGCCAAGGTCAAAATTTTTCTTCCTAAACATTCTATTCTCCATGAAGTATGAAGATGAACAAATGACTGTGATTCTTTTTGTAAAAAGTATTGAGTGCTCTTTAAAAACTGGTAAGTGAAACATTTTTCTAGAATCAGCTTATTTAAATTTCTAGCTAAAAGTTCAATCTGAAAATCACTAATTGATGAAGGCACTTTTTAATTCCTTACAAACACCCTCACTAGCTGTTGGATTTTAAAAATGCTTTTTGGGAAATTGGATTTTTTTTTTTGAGTTTTTTTTTTAATAGTTCTTTTTTTTTATTTTTTTATAACGCTTTTATTTAAAGAATATAAATTTCCAAAATACAGCTTATAGATTACAATGGCTTCCCCCCCATAACTTCCCCCCCACCCACAACCCTCCCCTTTCCCACTCCCTCTCCTCTTGCTTCACATCAAGATTCATTTTCAATTCTCTTTATATACAGAAGATCAGTTTACTATATATTAAGTAAAGATTTCAACAGTTTGCCCTCACATAGCAACACAAAGTGAAAAATACTGTTGGAGTACTAGTTATAGTATTAATTCACAATGTATAGCACATTAAGGACAGAGATCCTACATGATATATTTTTTTAAAAAATTGATTAATTTTCTAGGCAATTTCCAATTTAACACCAAGATTTTTTTTTTCATTTTTAATTATCTATATACAGAAGATAGATTCAGTATATACTAAGTAAGATTTCATCAGTTTGCACCCACACAGAAACACAAAGTGTAATATACTGTTTCAGTGCTAGTTATAGCATTACTTCACATTGGACAACACATTAAGGACAGATCCCACATGAGACGTAAGTACACAGTGACTCTGAAGTTGATTTAACAATTTGACACTCTTGTTTATGGCATCAGTAATCTCCCTAGGCTCTAGTCAAGAGTTGCCAAGGCAATGGAAGCCTTTAGGGTTCGCTGACTTCAATCTTATTCCGACAGGGTCATAGTCAAAGTGGAGGTTCTCTCCTCCCTTCAGAGAAAGGTACCTCCTTCTTTGATGGCCCCATTCGTTCCACTGGGATCTCACTCACAGAGGTCTTTCATTTAGGTCTTCTTTTTTTCCCAGAGTGTCTTGGCTTTCCATGCCTATAATATTCTCATGGGCTCTTGAGCCAGATCTGAATGCCGTAAGGGCTGATTCTGAGGCCAGAGTGCTATTTAGGACATCTGCCATTCTATGAGTCTGCTGTGTATCTCGCTTCCCATGTTGGATCATTCTCTCCCTTTTTGATTCTATCAGTTAGTATTAGCAGACACTAGTCTTGTTTGTGTCATCCCTTTGACTCTTAGACTTATCAGTGTGATCAATTGTGAACTGAAATTGATCACTTGGACTAGTGAGATGGCCATGGTACATGCCACCTTGATGGGATTGTATTGGAATTCCCTGGCACAATTCTAACTCCATCATTTGGGGCAGTTCCGATTGAGCATGTCCCAAATTGTACATCTCCTCCCTCTCTTATTCCCACTCTTATATTTAACAGGGATCACTTTTCAGTTAAAATTTAAACACCTAAGAATAATTGTGTGTTAATTACAGAGTTCAACCAATAGTACTAGAATAAAAAAATTACTAAAATGGATAAAGTATTACATTGTACAACAACAGTCAGCACAAGAGCTGATCAAGTTACTGTTTCTCATAGTGTCCATTTCACTTCAATAGGTTTCACCTTTGGTGCTCAATTAGTTGTCACCGATCAGGAGAACATATGATATTTGTCCCTTTGGGACTGGCTTAATTCACTCAGAATGATGTTTTCCAGATTCCTCCATCTTATTGCAAATGACCGGATTTCATTGTTTTTGACTGCTGTATAGTATTCTATAGAGTACATGTCCCATCATTTCTTTATCCAAATGTATGCTTTGAATTCCCTGTGATCTTTTGCTGTGAGGTTCCCTTCGTTTACCTTCTTTCATGTTGATGGCCGTGTTTCTGTGTTTCTGTGTGTAACACATCTTTAAGTATCTTTTGCAGGGCTGGACGAGTGGCAACAAATTCTTTCAATTTTTGTTTGTTATGAAAGGTCTTTATTTCACCTTCATTCACAAATGAGAGCTTTGCAGGATATAATATTCTGGGCTGGCAGTTTTTCTGTCTAAGTACCTGGGCTATGTCTCGCCATTCCCTTCTAGCTTGTAGGGTTTCTGATGAGAAGTCTGCCGTGAGTCTAATTGGAGATCCTCTGAGTGTAATTTGACGTTTCTCTCTTGCGCATTTTAGGATCTTTTCTTTCTGTTTCACTGTGGTGAGTTTAATTACAACGTGTCGTGGTGAGGACCTCTTTGGTCATGTTTACTAGGGGTTCTATGAGCTTCCTGTACTAGGATGTCTCTGTCCTTCTCCAAAACTGGGAAATTTTCTGCTATTATCTCACTAAAAAGGCCTTCTAATCCTTTCTCCCTCTCCATGCCTTCAGGAACTCCTAGAACTCGAATGTTGGGTTTTTTAATAGTATCCTGTAGATTCCCAACAATATTTTTTAGATTTCTAATTTCCTCTTCTTTCCTTTGGTTTGACTGTATAGTTTCCTGTGCTCTGTCTTCTAAGTCCGATATTCTCTCTTCTGCCTCACCCATTCTGGTTGTAAGGCTCTCTAATGTGTTTTTCATTTGATCTATTGAATTCTTCACTTCATTATGATTTCTCGTCACTATCACAGTTTCATGTTCTACTAGTTGTTTCATTTCAGCTTGATTTCTCCTTAATATTTCATTTTCATGAGAGAGATTTTCTACCTTGTCCATTAAGGATTTCTGTAGTTCAAGAATTTGTTTTTGAGTACTTCTTAGTGTTCTTATCAATTTTTTGAGATCTGCTTCTTGCATCTCTTCTATCTCATCATCTTCGTAATCTTGAATTGGGGTGTCTTTTTCATTTGGGGATGCCATAGTGTCTTCCTTGTTCTTGTTACCTCGGTTTTTGCGTTTGTTGTTTGGCATATTGGTTTCTTCACTGTGGTGTTTTTTTCTTGTTATACTATGACTCTAGATTAAGTGGACTGTCTGCTTTTGATGGAGCCTTAGAGGCTTGAGATGGGTGTGGCCTGAGAGCTCTGTTTGGTTCCTCAGGGTTGGGGGTGTGTCAAAGGAGACACTCCCAGGTTAGGCGTGGTAAATCTCTCTCTGTTACTTTTTTTTTTTTTTTTTTGGTTCAAAAGGGAAGTAATTCCACACAGCTGAATGGAATTGGGGGTGGTTAGCAGGCGAATGATATACCCACAGGAGCCAGAGATCGGAAGCTCTTTCCCAAGGACCAGAGAAGGAATCTTTGCGGCCCTTAGTGTGGGCTCAGATTCTCCTGTAGTCTCCCACTGGGCTGCCAAGGCTACTGAACTGTAGCGTCTCTGGAGAGTACTCACATGAATTCGTGATTTTCGTGAGTTCTCTCCCCCACCGTCTCTTTTTTCACAGTCTCAGTTCATTAGCACCACACATTCATTAGGTTCTAATCTCCTGTTATTTCACCCCTCCCACCCAGAGTCAGGTTTTTCTGCTAGGCTTGGGGCCGGTGCCGACCCGAGGTCGCCCTGCTTATGACGTATTCCAAAATGGCACCTGCTCTTTGTCTTGCTCACCTTTGAGAGGTGAGCGGAGAGAGAGAAGCTCGTGTCCGTATGGGTCACTTTTTTTTTTTCCCTCTCTCTCTCTCTCTTCTAGTTAGCCTGGTGAACTTTTCCCTGCAGGGTTTCAAGCCTTGTTCGCTCTAGGCTCCCTTTTCAGCTTCCCTGCTGGTAATTCGGGCTATTGATGTTCTGCTCACCTCGCGTTCCAGCGCTGGTGTGTTGAATCTGCTGCTGGTGTCCCAAACTGCAGGCTCCCACGCTCTCCACGCAGGTCCACTGTGAATCTCCAGTTCCAGAAGGGTTTTCTCTGCTGTATCTTCCCCTACTCTTCCTTGAACCTGCAGTATCTCCACTTTTATTAAACTGTCTCTCCCCAGACTATCGGTGTGCTCCCTTCCTATTCCGCCATCTTGCCGCTCTCCCGGAAATTGGATGTTTTTAAGATGTATTTAATTCTCTGATAGCAGAGAGAGGTAATGGGGAGAGAATGTCTTTTATCTGCTGTTTCACTCCCCAAACACTTGCAACAGAAAGAGCTGGGCCAGGCCAAAGCCAGGAACTCAACCTTGGTCTCCCATGAGTATAGCAGGGACCCAAGCAGTCGATCCAGTTCCTTCTCATCCTTTTCAGCATTCGGTGTTCTCACTGTTTTCTTTTAGCTATTCTGATAGGTGTCTAGTGTTAGCTTAGTGTGGTTTTACTTTGCATTTCATTCATGGCTGATGGTGCTGCACATTTTCTCATGTGTTTACTTGCTGAAAAATATGTCTTCCTCAGGGAAATGTCTTTTGGCTATTTGCTCATTTCCTTGTTTGTTGTTTTACTGTTAAGTTTTGATTTTAAGTTTTAATTATTTAATAGTCCAGATACAGGTCCTTCTCTGGAAACATTTTTGCAAATATTTTCTCTCAGTAGCCATCACCTGCTACCTCCCAGGGTACACATTAGCAGGAAGCTGGAATTAGAAGCAGAATGGGAACTCGAACCTAGGCACTCAGAAATCTTAGCCACTGTGCCAAACACTCACTTCTGAAACTTTTTTCTTAGATTCTTAAGAAACATATCCACGTGACTAGATGGCATGACTGAAAGAACTGAGCATTTTATCTGCCTCACTTCCAGGGATTATTAATTCTATATATCTGTTTTTACTGAAACTTCTCAGCCTTATGGTAATGGGTTAATAATGTACAGAATCATTTTTGCGTCTTACATAAAGTTAGAGTTAGGACCATCTGCCTTTAAGAGTAGTCTTTATAGATAAATAAAGGACTTGTGAACCACAAAAGCCAGTTTCAACTAATGAAAGTTCAGGCAGAGGAGTAGAACAAAAAATTATCAGTCCATTGATGTCATATTAAGCCAGACCTAAGATATTAGCCACTTCTTAAACAGAAATAAAATGAAGGGAGAAAATAGAAAAAGAAGGGTAGATGAGGATGGGAACATAAAATAAAAAGTAAGACTTTTTCAAACATGATTGTTATAATGCTCTAACTTCCAAATATACAAATTCCATTTCTTCAGAAGTTTGAGTCTTCTAAATAATTAGAAATGGAAGGAAATGTCATTGTCAGATGCCCCATCCTGGGCATAATGGGACACATTAGCTATTACTCCCTGAGCAAGGTTTGACTATAACTGCACAGCCAAAATCTTCATTAGCAGTGTTTATTGCAAATGCTCTAGTGGAAAGGGCTCTGCTGCCCTCTACTGGTACTAACAAATAAGGACCCAGACTGCAGGAAGCAATTTCACCATCTGTGAATGAGTGGATAGGACTCTGTTCTTGTCGGAAAGCCAGACAAGTCAACAGCACCCGGCTAAAGACTCTTTTAATGATAATTAAGCTATGAGCCAGTCCTTCGACTTCACTGAAAGATGTGGAACATCCTTTAGTGGAGCGAAGGCAGGTTTGAAATGCAAAGCCAAAAAAGTAGGAAAACGTTTTTCTTTTTAATTTATAGGCATTGAAAAAACAGCAGCAACAGTAACAGAAAGCCCCCATGTTAGGAATGTATCAGGGGTGTTTGAGAAAGAGCAAGAGTGATCACTGTAGTGTAATGACTGGGAAAGTTTGGACAGGAGTGGGGAAGACAGCAGAAACCAGATTTGTCCAATAGGTGTATGATGTGAGCTACATGCACCATCTAAAATGTTCGAGCAACCACATTTCAAAAATGCTGGTGACATTTTAATAATGCATTTTGTTTAACCCAGTATAACCAAAAGGAAATCATTTGAATATGTAATCATTGTAAGAACTATTAATGCTAATGAAGTGTTTTCCCATATGGGATGTCAGCACTGCAGACAGTGACTTTACCTGCTTTGCCACAGCACCAGTCTCTATATTTGACTATTGAGTCCTGGACAAGTGGTGAATTCAAACTGAGGTGTGCTGGAACATAAATACCTAATTTTGAAGAGTTAGTCAATTATAACTATGACTACCTTTTTAAAAATTTGATGCTAGGTGTAGTTAAAATCTTTTTGAGTTTAAGTCAACCTTATTGAGCATACCATAGAAGTGAATCTTAGTGGTGATCACTAAATTATTTCAATAGAATAAGTGAGACCTAGCAACTCCAAGAGACACCAAGTTTATGTTAAGTTAGCCAGCTGGCTCTTTTTGGGGCTCTGTTTCACTTTAAACAAGAAGGTGGATAAAATTAAGTCAAACACAACTTCCAAAGTCCTTGAATGTTCTATCTAAGCCTGAATGGAAGTTGTTTATGGCCTTTGAGGCAGAAGGAAACAGAGGGAAATGTAAATGAGTGGGCACTGTCCAACACGCATACAATCCCCTGCCCCTGCTTCAGCCACACGAGTTTTATCAGAGGCTGTGTAGTACAGTGCAGTGATTGGGAGCTTGTGTGCTGAATCTCGGCTGACTCTTTGTTGCTTAACAACTGTGCAATCTCAAGTAGGTTACTCGAAGTTCTGTGCCTCAGTTTTCTCACTTGGCGTGCAAGGTGGTTGTAATGCTTAAATGAGTTAAATCTGTGTGCTTAAAATGGGGCCTCGTGTCTAAAAAAGCCCGGTAGTGATGGCTTTTCATGTGGGACGTCTTGTCTATTACTGTAAAATTTTCTCAGCTCCACTTGTCAACCAAGGCACTACTTGGTGATAGTTCAATGCAGATTTCAGGCTTTACTTGGATATAATTGCACAGACTTCCACATAGGCAAGAGCCCTGCAGATTTTATTTTCCATCATGGGGCTTTTTAAAAGGCACAGCATGGATTATCCTTAGAAATCTACTCTCAAAATTTTTCATATCAGAAATGCAAAGGATTTATCTCAAGAGACCATTTTGGCTTAGGGGAAAGGGCGAAAGAAGATTAATATTAGCCCTTTTGTCCCTTAGCTAGGCAATTCTGAAATGTGTTTCTTGAGGTTCTGGGAGGTCCATTAGTGTTAAGCACCTGTTGATTATAGACAGGCCAAGAACTCGTAGAAACTTTCCTTCCTTCCTTGTCATTTCTCTCCTGTTATCCTATACTTCTACTATCTGAGGTCAGATTCTGAAATAACAATGTAGCATGGAGATATTAGTCTCAGGTTCTACTTTCAAGGAAATCTTTGAAAAAGGCTTATATAATAAATTTATTCACATTGCACTTACTTTCAGGATAATCATGTCTGTTTACCTATGCTTAAGTCCTTCATCCACTTTTCTCTGGCATCTCTAATCTGGCTCCTTATTTTTTGTTCTTTCCCCAGTGGTCAGCAAACATCTGTAAACCCACTGTGTCCTACAGAGACTTTGTCTCTGAAATCACTGCCCGATTTTTCTTTATTTTAAAAAAGATTTATTTATTTTATTTGAAAACCAGAGTTACTGAAAAAGAGAAAAGGAGAGACACAGAGGTCTTCCATCTGCTGGTTAACTCCCTAAATGGCTATGATGGCCAAGGCTGAGCTATTCTGAAGCCAGAAGCCAGGAGCTTCTTCTGGGTCTCCCACATAGGTGTGGGGGCTGGTTTGGAAGTGCAGCAGCTGGGACCTGAACTTTAACTTGCTGCACCACAGTGCCAATCCCTTCTTTATTCTATGTATGTATGTATTTGAAAGCCAGAGTGACAGAGAGAGAGAGGGAGAGACCAAAAGAGATCTTCCATCCACTGGTTCATTCTCCAAATGGATGAACAACCAGGGACTATGCTAGGTGAAATCTTGGAGCCTGGAATTCCATCCATGTTTCACATGTGAATGGCAGGGGCCCAAGCACTTGGGCCATCTTCTACTGCTTTCCCAGGTATGTTAGCAGGGACATGGATTGGAACCAGAGCAGCTGGGACTCAAACATGGATATGAGCCTAACAAGTTGTGGTTTAACCCACTACCCAGTTTCTTGAGAGAGGTGTTTCTTTATTCTTTTTCTTTTTTTGACAGGCAGTGTTAGACAGTGAGAGAGAGAGAGGTCTTCCATTGGTTCACCCCTCAATGCAGCCGGTGCACTGTGCTGATCTGAAGCCAGGAGCCAGGTGCTTCCTCCTGGTCTCCCATGCAGGTGCAGGGCCCAGGCACTTGGGCCATCCTCCACTGCCTTCCCGGGCCACAGCAGAGAGCTGGACTGGAAGAGGAGCAACCGGGAGACAATCTGGCGCCCCGACCGGGACTAGAACCCAGGGTCCTGGCGCCACAGGCGGATTAGCCTAGTAAGCCGCAGAGCCGGCCAAGAGAGGTGTTTCTACTTACTGCCTTCACTTACTCAACTCTACATCACCTGTTGAACTACTGTTGTCTGGGATCCTTCTCCAGAAATCATCCTCACAATTGACCTGTTGGCACCTTCTCGCCTTAGAAGAAGTAGAACTGTCAGGTTATAGCAGAATAGGTTGTCTGATGGATTAGAATCCATTCTGCAGAGTTTTTGTGAATGACTAGAATTAATATAATAATATTAATTAACATGTAATGAGTGCTTATGGTATTCCAGGAATGCTGCTAAGTGCTTTACATGTGATCTTATTTAATATTTAAAACAAATGTAAAAAGTAGACATTATTATCCCCATTTTGTAGTTAAGTTCTTTGAATTTATTTCTCATCTAAAAATACAAAGCTTACTAGTATAGAGCCAGGCCTTAAATCCAGGTCAGTTTTCCTAGCTCTTGCCCATCTCACTAAAACCATCGAAAGCTGTGACTCTGTGTGTTTTACCCCAATCTTAGCACTGTCTATACTGCTCAGTACTGTGAGATACAGGTTTTTTCCTACTGGTTTAAAAACAGGCTTAAAAAGAGTCCCACTATACTGTGGCAAAGGTAAATTAGAGGGTTAGGGGAGCTCAGAGGGTTAGGGGAGAATAGAAAGTGACATTCAGTGGGTAAAGGGTTTCATTTTGGAGTGAGAAAAATATCCTAAAATTGATTATGGTAAATTCTCTATGAATATATTAAAAACCATTGAATTCTACACTTTAAGTGGGTGAATTGTGTCATATGTTAATCATATTACCTTCAGGCTGTTACTGAAAAAAAGAAAAATACCATTGGAGGTATTTAGCTTGCATATTTGACAACAAAATATTCATATAGCATATATAGAAAGCAGTAGACAAGCCACTGTTATTTATCATATTTACCACTTTTACTTGTTTGTATCCACACTATACAGAATTCAGGGTTCCAAGAGGTGCTCCCTTTAATTTTTTTGAGAGACAAGGGTTCTCTGTCTGCTGCTTTACTCCCCCAAATTCCTGCAAATGCTAGGGCTCTGCCAGGCCAAAGCCAGGAGCTAGGAACCCCATCCAGGTCTCCCATGTGGGTTGCAGGAATCCAGTCACTTGTACTATGACTGCTGCCTCCCAGGATTTGAGTTAGCAGAAAGCTGGGGTCAGGACCTGGAGCCAGAATTTAACTAGATACTCCAGTGAGGGATGTGGGTATCCCCATAGGCGTCTTCCCTGTCGGGTCAAATGCCCACCCCTGTTTTTTGTTTTTATTTTTTAATTAATTTATTTGAGAGGCAAAGGGACAGAGAGAGGGGCCAACAGACAGAAAGGAGGTGTTCCTTTTCAGGTCTTGGATAATTAGGCACAGGGTTACTGAGAGTCACTGCCTGGAAAGTCTACAGTCTATACAGCAAGCCTCTTCTGTTCCTTTAAAAGAAAAGGGGAGAAAGATCTTGAGCACCTGAGAACAGCACTAGATCATTTGAATGCCTACCAGTGACAGTAATAGTGTTAATTAGGGGCCCACATCCAGACATCTTGGGCAATCTGGATGATCACAGCACCTCCCAGTAAAACATCATTTGTCCTTAATCCCCCAACAACGGTGAAGAGAAAGAGAAGTGCAGGGTGATTTAGTTTCAGCCCCAGAGTCGGTGCACAGTGGCTGTTGTGAAGCTACTTGGTGGGGAGGACTGCTTTCAGCTTTGAAAAATGTGGACCCAAAATGCACCTCTGCTCACCGCAGGTGGAGCATCAAACAAAAGAAAGACGACTTGCTTGGCAAGACCATTAACTATCTGCTTCCACTGGCCTGATTACTTCAGGACCTTGATTAATTTCTCCCTAAATATCAGACAGGAGATGACTGCCTGCTTCTCCCTACCTGTGACCTGATTAACTAATGGTTGCTCAGGGGTGCTTCCCTCTCCTAAACAACCCCCATTCTTAACATTTTTCCTTTTTCTGCATAAAACCAGAGCTGAAGCAGTCACAGCACAGAGGGGGCTCATATCAATCTTGTATGTAGGAATTTCCCCCCACTGCTCTGGCTCACTGAGGACACTTGCAAGAGTGATAGGTTTTTTTCTCCCTTCTTACCACTGGGAGGAAAAAGTCTCTCTAAGATAGGAAAGAAAGCCTTGTAAATCTACATGACAATGGAATAGGGAAGATTTGGGGAGAAAAAACCTGGGTATTCTGAGGTTGAGGAAGGGTGGGCCCATTGGCCTGCAGAATGGACAAGAAAAGTAAGGGAGTGTGTACTTTACAGAGGCTCTTCTATTCCTGAGCCTTTTTTGTGAAAGAGTCACACAGAGATTGGTTCAGTTCCCAAAGAACAGCAACAGCCAGGACTGGGCCAGTCTAAAGCTAGCAGCCAAGAACTCCAATTCCGGTCTCCCACATGTATGGTAAGGACTCAAGTACTTGAGCCATGTCCTGCTGGTTTCCAGGTAAGTCAGCAGGGAGATGAATCCCAGGCACAATAGCCTGAACTCAAATTGACACTCTGATATGTGATACAGATGTTCCAAGATGAAGCTTAAGTTGCTGTGCCATAGTGCCCACCCCTGTTTCTAGGTATTAAAAGATTTAAGCAATGAGTTTGAATTCTCCACAATTCCCTAGGTTGTAGGTCTGTTGTGTCTTTCCCTGACACACTGCCTTGGGACTGACCACGTAGATCAAAGATAAATTTCACTTTTAAGTTTTCCCCTAGATACCCACTGAAAAGGCCCTTAGGTCTGTGTAAAGAAACAATTTGGGGGCCCAGCGCAGTGGTGTAGCAGGTAAAGCCTCCGCTGCAGTGCTGGCATCCGATATGAGTGTCGGTTCAAGTCCGGGCTGCTCCACTTCTGATCCAGCTCTCTGCTGTGTCCTGAGAAAGCAATGGAAGATGGCCCAAGTCCTTGGGCTGCTGCACGCATGTGGGAGACCTGGAAGAAGCTCCAGGCTCCTGGGTTCACATTGGTGCAGCTCCAGCCATTGCAGCCAATTGGGTAGTAAACCAGCGAATGGAAGATCTCTCTCTGCCTCTGCTTCTGCCTCTCCATAACTCTGTCTTTCAAATAAATAAATCTTAAAAAAAAAAAAAATGTGAAGTGGACATTTAGCCTCATGGTAAAGACACCCACATTTCACAATCAAGTATGTTATTCAGTTCCAGCTCTGGCTCCTGACTCTAGCATTCTGCTGATGCAGACTTTGGGAAGCAGTAATGATGGACTCAAGTAATTGGGTTCCTGCCTTGAAGTGTGAGACCCAGATTGTGTTCCTGGCTCCCAACTTCTGCCTTGTTCAAGCCCCATCTAATTGGTTTTTTTTTTTTTGTCTGATGACTTCCACCTGTATCTTTTTTTTTTTTTATTTATTTAGAATATAAATTTCCAAGGTACAACTTGTGGATTGCAATGGCTTCCCCACCCATACCTCCCCTCCCCCCCGCGACCCTCCCCCCTTACCCACTCCCTCTCCCCTTTCATTCACATCCAGATTCATTTTCAATTCTCTTTGTATACAGGAGCTCAGTTTAGTATGTGTTAAGAAAAGATTTTAAACCATTTGCTCTCCCATAGCATTACAGAGTGAAATATACTCTTTGAGTACTAGTTATAGCATTAAATCACCTTGTACAGCACATTAAGGGCAGAGATCCTACATGATATTTTTTTAAATTGATTGATTTTTATGTAACTTCCAATTTTTTAAATCATTTCCAATTATCTTTATATACAGAAGATCGATTCAGTATATACTAAGCAAAGATTTTGTCAGTTTGCACCTGCACAGAGACACAAGGTGTAAAAATACTGTTTCAGTATTAGTTATTGCATTACTTCACCTTGGACAACACATTAAGGACAGATCATACATGGGCCATAAGTACACAGTGACTACTGTTGTTGATTTAACAATTTGCCACTCTTGTTTATGGTGTCAGTAATCTCCCTAGGCTATAGTCATGAGTTGCTGAGGCTATGGAAGCCTTTAGGGTTCGCCGACTTGGATCTTGTTCTGACAGGGTCATAGTCAAAGTGGAGGTTCTCTCCTCCCTTCGGAGAAAGGTACCTCCTACTCTGGTGGCCCTGTTCCTTCCGTTGGGATCTTACTCGCAGAGATCTTTCATTTATGTCTTCTTCTTCTTCTTCTTCTTTTTTTTTTTTCCAGGGTGTCTTGGCTTTCCATGCCTAAAATACTCTCATGGGTTCTTGAGCCAGATCCTAATGCCTTAAGGGCTGATTCTGAGGCCAGAGTGATTTATTAGGATATCTGCCATTCTATGAGTCTGCTGTGTATCCTGCTTCCCATGTTGGATCAGTCTCTCCCTTTTTTAGTTCTATCTGTTAGTATTAGCAGTCACTAGTCTTGCTTGTGTGATCCCTTTGACTCCTAGACCTATCAGTGTGATCAATTGTGAACTGGAATTGATCACTTGAAGCCCCATCTAATTGTGGATAGTAGATGAACTAGCAGATGGAAGCATATTTGCATGCTCTCGCTCTCTCTCTCTCTCTCTCTCGCTCTCTCTCTCACATAAATAAATAAATAAAGTTGATCATATGTTTAAATAGTAAGCAGTGTTTTTAGAATCCTTGGGAAAACATGTAAGCATTGAATCAGGCAAAGAGAAACCCCAAAGAGACATTCAACTTGACCTGAGGGAGAGCAAACTGTTGGTGATGCACAAGGATCAGACTTTCTAAATAAGATTAGACAGGACTAAATGGCTGCTTGCTCTATGAAGAGCCAATTAAATTAATACAACTTTTAGCATGGGGGTGGGATAAGTAAAAGAAGAAAGTTATTTTGTCTGGAAAGCATTTTGGATTCCTCAGCACAAAGGAATTCTAACTTTTTCTGTTCCAGTTCCTATTAGGAAAATAGAGGAAAGAGCTCATGACTTTGGGAGAGAGACTATCAGAACACAAAACCATGATCTACTTCTTAACTGTGGAACCTCTAATGCAAAGGCTCCACCTGCCTTTTCCACAACACTATTACTAGATTTATTATATGTTTTTATAGAATTGCATTATTATAAGTTGTAAAGAAAGGAAATGTAGCATCTACTGAGTATTTCTCTACTGGAGCTCTAATTATCCTCATTTTATAGATATGCAAGCTGGGTGTCAGTAACTTACACAAGGTCAAATACCTAGGAAGTAGCAAGGCTTGGGTTCAAACCCTGTCTGTATGCTCTCAAAGTCTCTTTCTTCTAGTGGTCACTGTCCCTTTTATTAAACAGTGAAGTATTCTATATGGCAAATGTTATTTAGTTCACCAAGTTTTTACTTGACAATATCTTCTTTGTCTGATGGAATTTTTGTGTTATAATCAGGGGTATTGTCTCTTTAAACCTAATTGTTACAGTGTTGATTTTGCAATATAATTTTTCAATATCTGGGCTTTAATATCAGACTGAAGTTTTCAAGGTTCTCTACCATATACAAAAAGATAATCTTGATAAAAAATCAAATGGATATTTGCCCATCTTAGAGCACCTCAGAATTTACTTTCCCTTCAGTACCTGCACATGTACCAAGCTGAATGAATGACTTTTTTTATTCAACCTGGGTTTTCTGTGAGCCAACTGACTGCAGAAGTTGGTTATATTTATATTTATATAAATTAAGAATGTAGTTGTTCTTCATTTTCTTATTTTTAGCAAGACAAAAGGCTGTCAAGAAAGAGCAAAATGCATTACTTGGCCCTTACTAATAACTTCTTAGACTCATCTTTACATAAGTCCTGCAAGATATGTCTGAAGTACTTTAAAAAACTCATATGAGATAAACATGCTGATTTAAAAAAAAAAAAGGTGACCATTATTGCTAGGGTACTATCTACTAGTAATTCAACCACAGTTAACAACAAAGTTCAGTCTCCTTCGATGGCCAACTGAATTATCCCATTAAAAAGTGAAAACATATACCAGTCAAAACACCAGTAAGATTTAAAAGAAGAACAAGGAAGGAGATGGGCGAACCCTAAAGAGGGCTAGGAAGGCCTCGGTGGGTAGTGTCTCTGTCAGACAGCACTTTCCCAAATTGGCCTCTGAGCCAAAGATGAAATAGAAATTACTTTATCAAATCAGAATACAAAAGGAGGCTGCTGACCTTTGATCAAATGTTCCTTTGTAGTTTTGACAAGGAAATTTGCATGAAAAAAAAATGCCGGACACCACCTACTACATGAAAAGTTAAGTTCAGGGATGTAAAGAAAGCCAGAGGTCAAACCTCTTAAACAGCCTGTCAGATAAAAGCTGGCTTCTTTCTGTCTTGCACTAAGGAGGGTTTTCAGGCTGCAGAGGGTTTGAAAGAGGACAAATGAAGTGTTCTGTGCTTCAGCACATATTGCCTTTCACCCATTCAGGCCTGAGTTTGGGCTAATAATTTTCATCTTAGGCATATTAGTGGTTGGGTGGAGAAAAGCAAATAGGTAAGACACATGGTTAGCCATCTAATTTGTGTCTGTAGTTATCCCGAGAGAACTGGTTATAACCTATCCATCCCTTTTAACTTTTTCCCTTCAAAATGCTATCAAAGGGGACAGGCGTTGTGGTGCAGCAGATTAAGCAGATATGTTGCCAGCATCCCATACCAGAGTGCCAGTTCTAGTCCTGCCTGCTCTGCTTCCGGTCTGACTTCCTGCTTATGTGCCTGGGGAAAGCAGCAGATGATGACCCAAGAACTTGGACTTCTGACACCCATCTGAGAGACCAAGATGGAGTTCTCGGCTTCTGGCTTAGCCTGGCCCAGCCCTAGGCATTGTGCTCATTTGGGAAGTCAAGCAGGCAGGTAGAAGGATGATCTCTCTGTCTCTCTCTGCCTTTGCCTCTGCCTCTCCCTCTCTTTTTGATGCTGGGCCTTTCAAATAAATATACACATACATCTCTTTGAAAAACGCTGTCAGAAGACCAGTAGCTATCTTTGAAGTATTAACAAAAAGAGATTTGTAGATTATAGAGTAATGCAAGTGAGTATAACATTTATATGTGAGATCATAATAGTACAGAAATATAATTATTTTTCTTCTTATTCATTTTAGTTGTCTGACAATTTGTAATAAAACTGAAGCCCAGATAATGTCTGACTCAGAATAGTTAAAATGATACAGTGCAGTTCTCCCCCTTAGTCTCACCTTCGTCATTTTTCATTCAATCAAAGTATGTGGTATTTTTATTTTTTTGGAAAGCTTTTATTTAATAAATATGAATTTCATAGGTACAGCTTTTGGAATGTAGCAGTTCTTCCCCCCATACCCTACCTCCCACCTCCAAACCGTTCCATCTCCTACTCCCTCTCATCCCATTCTTCATTAAAGTTACATGGTATTCTAAAGATGTGTTTCAAGCACTTAGCAGGCACTAAACACATTTCAGGAATGAAAGAAATGCATACAGTGTTGAGTTATTTGGAAGGGAAAACAAAGAATGTCTTTGTAGGATCTTCAGAATCTCACGGCTTTGTGAAAGTCCCAAATAAACCTTATTGGTTTTATTGGGTCGTTAATAAATCTGCCTAAACTTCATTCTCTGACTCTTTAAAACAGAGGTAGTGGCATCTACTACATAAATAGAAAGAATTGGAACATGGGAAGCATTCAGTAAATGGCAGCTACATAGTTTTTCAGTTTTATGGATGATTCATTTTAAGTTCTTCACATATTAAGTTCGTCCTTAGCTTCACCATCTTCTGGAGCGTGACTTTAATTATTTGCATTTGTTTGAATGTGTTCCATCAATCTTAACACAAGGGAGTCTTCTTTAGTTAACATGGCTTCTCAGTCCTCATTTTTTAGTGTTATGAGGACCACAGTGCTGACCTTATCTGACATAATAGCTGCTCCTGACGGATGATTTTATGTCTCATGAATAGATTTCTTCCTAAGAGACTCTGATCCTCATGCCAATTATCCAGGAGAAAATTGGCGTATCAAGTCTGATACCATCTTTTCTAATAATCAAGAGCTAAATTAACTCCTAGTTCCTGATTATTCATTTATCTCTGCCTCAAACTATTGTATGTGAAGCCCTTTTCCTTTAGCATTATTTCCAAAAGACATAAGACACCTTAAGAATCTTTAAGTGTGTGATAACTGACTTTTTCAAATAGCCTTAGGCTCTTTTTTCTTCTCTGTGTCTGCTAAATCTAAGAAGTCAAATGGGAAGAAAGTGAGGAAATGGAATCTGAAATTAGAGTCAGAGATCTAGGCCTGCAGCTCTCCATGAAATATTTATTCCATTACTTATCCTCGGAAGCTTGTTAGCCTGGTGTTTTGAAAGTCAGCAATCCATAATTTAGGAGTCCAGATGAACTGATCTTGCAAAGACCAACATCTGGCCTAAAGGAAAGGGGAGGATGTTTGAATGTGCTTCCTTGATTTTAAACCAAGAGGGTGAAAAACCTTGACATCTGGCCTGCTTCCAATATTGAAGACTTTGCAAAAATCAGAACCCCTCTTTAAAAAAATCTATTTTTAAAATTTATTTAAAAGGCATAGAAACATAAAGAGAGACAGAGATCTCTCCAGATCCTGGTCTCTGCCACAGGTGGGGTAGGCCAAAGCCAGGAGCCTGGAACTCAGTCCTGGTTTCCCAGTTGGCAGTAGTTGGCAGGGGCCCAATTACTTGAGCTATCACCTTCTGCCTCCCAAGGTGCCCATTACAAGGAAACTGGAATTCAAAATGTCATAAAGATTCTGAAAAGCATTGTTTCACTGTCAAATATTTACTAAACTAGAACTGATCATACCTGAAAAATTTTTGGAAGCATCCATTTATTCCTTCCTTCCTTCCTTCCTTCCTTCCTTCCTTTCATCTTTCTTGCAGAGTGGACAGTGAGAGAGAGAGACAGACAGAGAGAAAGGTCTTCTTTTGCTATTGGTTCACCCTCCAACGGCTGCCGCCCCGCGCACCGCGTTCATCCTGGTCTCCCATGGGGTGCAGGGTCCAAGCACTTGGGCCATCCTCCACTGCATTCCCTGGCCACAGCAGAGAGCTGGCCTGGAAGAGGGGCAACTGGCACAGAATCTGGCACCCCCACTGGGACTAGAACCTGGTGTGCTGGTGCCACAAGGCAGAGGATTAGCCTATTGAGCCAAGGCGCCGGCCGGAACCATCCATTTCTTCAGTGACTAAATGCTTTGAACTTAGACTTGGAATACTCTAGAAAATAATTCTTCATCCCATGATTTTTTTTTTTTAATTTAATTTGTTTATTTGAAAGTCAAAGTGACAGAAACAGGAAGAGATAGAGACAGCAAAAGATTTTCCATCTGCTGATTGGCCACAAATGGCCACAATGGCCAAGACTAGACCAGGCCAAAACTAGGAGCCTGACATTCCATCCAGGTCTCCCATGCGAGTGATAAGGGCCCAAACACTTGGGCCATCTTTTGCTGCTTTCCCAGGTTCATTGTCAGGGAAGTGGATCAGAAACAGAGCAGCCAGGACACAAACCAGAGCTCCACTGTAGGATGTTGGCCTCGAAAGCAGTGGCTCACTCTACTATACCGCATCACCAGCCCCTGGATCAATAATTCTAAATAAAAAATAAATGCTCTAATATTTCTTACTGTGTGGAAGGAACAGGATAGGAAGACTAAACAGTACACTGTAAATACATTTCTCCTGACAAATCTGCCACAGTTTTTGGCTTTTATTTTTAATCAGCTTTGTTCTGATGTAATTCATATACCAAACAGATCATGCTTTAAATCATGTACAATTCAATGATTCTAGTATATCCATATCAATCCTATCCAATTTCAGAACATTTTTTTCACTTCAAAGAGAACCTTGTTTCAAGATTATTTTGACTGTCCTGGGTACCTTGCATTTTCCTATGAATTTTAGGAGCACTCTGTCCATTTCTGCTAAAGTAGCAGTGGGGATTCTAACTAGGTTGAATTTACAGGCCAATTTGGGGAGTAATTCCTTAACATTTTTAAGCCTGGGGATCCAGGGACATGAATCAAGTCTTTTCATTTATTTAGATAGTCCTTAGTTGCTTATAAAAATATTTCACAGTTTTCAGTGCTTTATTTTCCCTAAGCATTTTATTCTTTTATATACTTTTTTAAAGCTTTTATTTAATGAATATAAATTTCCAAAGTACTAATATAATTTTAATAAATGTAGTTTAATTTTATTTTTGAAAGTGCTCATTGCTAGTATAAAGAAATGTGATTGATTAAAAAAATTTTTTTATTTATTCATTTGAGGGGCAGAGTTATGGATAGAGAGATGGAAGGACAGAGAGAGAGAGAGGTCTTCCATCTACTGATTCACTTCCCACATGGCTGCAGTGGCCAAAGCTGGGCCAATCTGAAGCCAAGAGCCAAGAGCTTCCTCTGGGTTTCCCACGTGAGTGCTGGGGTCCAACCACTTGGGCTATTATCTACTGCTTTCCCAGGCCATGAGCAGAGAGCTGAATTAGAAATGGAGCAGCCAGGACTCCAACCAGCACGCATATGGGATGCCAGTGCGACAGGCAGAGGCTTAGCCTAGTACTCCACAACACCAGACCTGATTTTTTTTTTAATTAATCAAATGTTCTACAAACTTTATCACTTATATTGTTAGATCTAACAGTGTTTTCAGTGAATCCCTTATGGTTTTCTATATATAAGCTCAGGTGATTTGTGAATGTAAATATGCTTTTCCATTTTCTTTACCAATTCTGGTAACTTTTATTTCTTTTTAAATAATTTCCCTATCATCCTGGTTCACTGTTGAGTAAAAACGTCAAGAGCAACAACCTTATCTTGTCCCTGATCTTAGAAGAAAATTGTTTTGTCTTTTTTTGTCTTTTACCATTAAGGATGATGTTAGCTATGGATCTTCCTCTGATAGTATGGGTCAGTGCTGTGATTTGGCTAAGCATTGAGTGTGTCCTCTGAAGTTTTGTGTGCTAGAGGCTTAGTCTCAGGTGTGGTGGTATTGAGGTGGTGAAATCTTTAAGAGGTGGTGCCTATGAGCTGGTATTTGTCCCAGCATTTAAGATGCCACTTAGTGTGCTCCTGTCCCAAATCACAATGCCTGATTTGATTCCTGGGTACACACAATCTAGCTTTCTACTAATATGTACCTTGGAAGGCTGTAGGTCACGGCGCAAAAATTTGAGTCCCTTCCACCTACCTAGGAGACTCAGACTCAGTTCAAGTCTCTTCCCTTCAGCCTGGCCCAGGCTTGACTACTGCAAGTCTTTGGAGAATGAACCAGCAAATGGAAGATGTCTCTGTCTTTGTCTTTCAAACAAAATGAAAATATTTGAATGTTTTAAAGAGAGGAGAGGAGAGAGGGAGGGAGAGAAGGAGAAAGAGAGAAAGTGTGAGAGAGAAAGGGTGCCTAGTGGCAGATAATTAGGTAAGGACACAACATTTGGAAGGGATTAACGGGTTAGATCCCATGAGAATGGGTTGTTATAAAAAGAATGAACCTGGCCCCTCTTGCTCCCTGCCTCTTCCTCCCTATACATTCCTACCATGAAGCCCTCACCAGGGCCAGCCACCTGTCAGCGCCATACTCTTAAATATCCAGAACTGTGAAGTAAATAAACCTCTTTTCTTTAAAAAATACCCAACTTAGGTATTTTATTAGAACATCACAAAATTAAATAAGCAAATAGGTTGGTAAAATTTCTTTAATTCCAGTTTGTGGAATATTTTACTATGGTAGGTTATCAGATTTTGTCAGATGCTTTTCCTAGTCCCTTAGGAAGATTGTATGTATTTTATCTTTTATTCTATTAACATAGCATACTATGTTAATTTTCACATGTTAAATCAACCTTCCATCCCTGGGAGAAATTGGACTTGGTTATGGTATATAATCCTTTCTTTATGTTTCTAGATTTGGTTTGTTAGTATTTTACTGAGGATGTTAACAGATATGATCATGAAGGATATTAGCTTGTCATTTTCTTTTGTTGTCATATCTTTGGTTTAGGTGTCAAATTAATACCTAGCACATGAAATGAATTGGGTAGTGTTCTCTCCTCTCCTATTGTTTGAAATTTTTTGTGAAAGAGAGAAAGGTCTTCTGTCCACTGGTTCACTCCTCAAATAGCCGCCACAGCCAGAGCTGCGCCAGTCTGAAGCCAGGAGCCAGGAGCTTCCTCTGGTCTCCCATACGGTTGCAGGGCCCAATGACTTGGGCCATCTCCTACTGCTTTCCCAGGTCATAGCAGAGAGCTGGATTGGAAGAAGAGCAGCTGGGACTAGAACCGGTGCCCATATGGGAGGATTAACCTACTGCACCACAGCACCAGCCCCACAATTTTTAATAAGGTATTATCTTAATTTCTTTTTCATTTCTGAAGGTAAATTTTGGCAGATAGAATTTTTGATCAATAGTCTCTCTTTTTTTAAAGATTTACTTTTATTTGAAAGACCAGTTACACACACACACAGAGAAATCTTCCATCCACTGGTTCACTCCCCCAAATGGCTACTACGACCAAGGCCAGGCCAGACTGAAGCCAAGAACCAAGAGCTTCTTCTGGGTCTCTCATGTGGGCACAGGAGCCCAAGGATTTGGGCCATCTTCCATTGCTTTTCCAGGCACAGCAGCAGGGAGCTGGATCAGAAGTGAAGAAGCTGGGACTCGAACGTTTGTGCATATAGGATGCTGGCATTACAAGTGGTGGCCTTACCTACTGTTCCACAATACTAGCCCTGCTCAACATCTTTTCAGTACTTTGAAAATGTCACTCTGCTACCTTCTTGCCTCCATAGAGTCTGATAAAAAATAACTTACTAATCTTGCAGAGGATTGTTGTACATACTGATTCACTTCTATCTTTACTTTCAAGATTCTTATTGTGGCTTTGGCTTTTGACAGTTTGTGATATACTGAGAGTTTCTTTGAGTTTGTTGTATTAAGATTTTATGGTGTTTCTAGGAATATATGTTAATCTTAATCAACTTTGGAAATTTGCATCTTTAAATTTTTTTTTTTATTTGAAAGAGTGAGAGAGAGAGAGAGAGAGAAAAGAGACAGAAGGAGAAATCTTCCATTTTCTCTTTCACTCCCTAAATGGCCACTCAATGGCTAGGGCTTTTAGGCCAAAACCAACAATCAGGAGATTCTGCCAGGTCTCCCATGTGGGTACAGGGACCCAAGGAATTGGGCCATCCTCTGCTGCTTTCCCAGACACATTAACAGAGAGCTGGCTGGGAAATGGAGCAGCTGGGACTTGAAACATTGCCCACATGGGATGCCAGCATTGTGGATGGTGGCTTAACTCACTGCACCGTGGCACTGGCCCAGGTCATTATTTCTTCAATTATTCTTTCTTCAACTTTGTTTCTCTTTTCTCAGGAACTTCCATTATGCATATATTGATAGGCATGCTGATGTGCTACAGGTCTCTGAATCTCTGTTCATTTCGTTTCATTCTTTTTTTGCTTCTCTTCCTTAACTGAGTAGTCTCAATTGACATGTCTCAAGTTTGATTCTTTATTCTGCCAGGTTATATCTGTTGCTGGGCCCTTCTAGTGAATTTTTTCATTTCAGTTACTATGATTTTTAACTCCACAGTTTGTACTTGTTTCTCCTTTATAATTTCTGACCTCCTTACTGATAATCTGTATTCATTAGACATTGTATACCTATATTACTTTAGTTATTTAGTTACTGTATTCTTTAGTTCTTCAGATTAGCTGCTTTAAAGTTTTTATTTGGTAAATCCAAATCTCCTCAGAAACATTTTCTGTTGATTTTTTTTCCTCTTGCATGTGGGTTGTGCTTTTCTGTATTTTTATATGTGTCATGATTTTTTTTTGTTAAAAACTGGATATTTTAAATAACATGCTGGCAACTCTTGGCAGTCAGATTCACCTTTTTCAGGATTTCTTTCTTTGTCATTTGTTGCTGTTCTCACTGTTGTTGCTGTTTGATTGTTTTGTGACATTTCAGAACCGATACTGTGAAGTTTGTAAATGTAGGACCACTGAAGTTTCAGTTTGGATAGCCTAGTAGTTATTTAATTATTGCATGGAGATTTCTTTAAATACTTGAGCAAATAAATCTCCTCTCCTTTGTTGAGTAGCTCTCTGTGCCTACTGGGACCTGCCTTCAATGCTCTGGGACAGTTTATATCCCTGATTTTGCATTCTCCTCCTGTTTTCTTAGAGCCTCAAGGTCAAATAAGGGTGAGAGTGTGGTCTTCTCAAGTTTATTCTGGGCATGTGCAAAGCCTGTGTATGCATGTGGCCTTCAAGACCTATTAGGATGTATAGGAGTGTTTCAAAAACTCCCTATGGGCCTCCGTTTTCCTGCTTTTCCTTTTAAGTTTTGCTGTTGTTGTTCAGCCTTTTGTGTGCCCTGTGTCCTCACCTCAGACACCTGTGATGTTGAACAGTTAACACTTTGTTTTCAACAAATGTCCTAGGAAAAAGGCTCTTTGCACTAAGCAAATTCTTAGGCCAGATAAATACCAACTCTGTAAAGGGATTTCCAGGGAGCTGCCAGACAAGTCTAGTTGGAAAATGTTCTGGGAATGGGACTCTTGTGGAGCTCTAAATCCATTCTGTCCCCTCCAGTGGCTATTCCCCTAGTCATGAGATTGTTAGTATTCAATGCTACCATAGAACTGGGACAAAGGAATGGGCTTGGAGCAAGTTAAAATGCCACAAAGCTCACTGTTATTGAATGTCAGCCACTCTTATTGAAAAAATGCTCCTTGGATTGTTGTAAGCCATTAGTTAATTTTCAGGATTCTGAAAAAGTTGATGTTGACAACTTTCTGCCAGTGTTCAAATTGCTTTTATGATATAATGAGTAAATTTTCAGAGATTGTTATATTCACTCTTCTGGAAGCTCATGTGGATTTTAGCATGCCATGCAGGTACCTCTGTTTTAGGCCCAAGTCACTTGGCCCAACAGATACATTCATAGCCCCAACAAAGGAAGTGATTCATGGAGACTTGCTCCTTTTCTGACAGAATAAGACCACTTCTTTTTGGGTTAAAAAGAGGACTCAGTTGTGAATAGAAAGCTTAGTGATTTCTAATGATTTTATAGCAGGGGAGTTGCCAAATGCTTTGCACTCCCAACATGCCTGCCCTTGTAGGCAAAAGTGTTTGTCAGCAAATGTAGGTGCAGATAGGAAGATTTGCAGCACTGTTTAAGTGTTCAGTCACTGCCACACAATTGGTTTCTGTACCTATGTTTCTTTCTTTCTTTTTCTTTTTTTTTGACAGGCAGAGTTAGACAGTGAGAAAGAGAGCGAGAAAGGTCTTCCTTTTTCCATTGGTTCACCCCCAAAATGGCCACTACGGCTGACGTGCCACAGCCGCACTGCGCCAGTCCGAAGCCAGGAGCCAGGTGCTTCTCCTGGTCTCCCATGCGAGTGCAGGGCTCAAAGACCTGGGCCATCCTCCACTGCACTCCCCGGCCACAGCAGAGAGCTGGACTGGAAGAAGAGCAACTGGGACAGAATCCGGTGCCCCAACCAGGACAAGAACCCGGGGTGCTGGTTCCACAGGCGGAGAATTAGCCAAGTGAGCCAAGGCGCCGGCCTGTGCTTGTCTTTCTAATAACAAAGTCATCAAGTTTGAGAGTCTGGGAAAAAGGGATGGATTGTAACTCTTAGCGACCATAGCATGAAAATAGAGTGTATATTTTGTCCTCAGCTGAAGTATTAAAACAGTGACTCTGAGGAGCTATTAATTTAAATGGTTCTGGAGACATTTCTGAAGAACATAAAATAAGATTGTGAATACTGAGAATCCTCTTTATGAATCAATTTGAAAGTTTTCCAGTAATTAACATTTGGAAGTTTTAAGTTTTCCCTAAAGTAAAAGTATATTGGATGCATCGACAAGAAACTATAAGTTTCTTAAACAACAGCTTGTATTTTTTATTTTTATTTTTTTGCAGAGAAGGAAGTAAATGACAAGAGTGACTTTGTGAGGAAAGACAGAGTAAGAAACAAAGTAGTAACATTCACAGTACCAAAAAAAAAAAAAAAAAAAGTAAAATAGAGCTATTTTAATGTGTGACAAAGACAATAGCCAGAAAGTTTTTTTTTTTTTTTTACAGGCAGAGTGGACAGTGAGAGAGAGAGACAGAGAGAAAGGTCTTCCTTTTGCCGTTGGTTCACCCTCCAATGGCCGCCGCGGATGGCGCGCTGCGGCCGGCGCACCGCAGTCATCCGATGGCAGGAGCCAGGAGCCAGGTGCTTTTCCTGGTCTCCCCATGGGGTGCAGGGCCCAAGCACCTGGGCCATCCTCCACTGCACTCCTGGGCCACAGCAGAGGGCTGGCCTGGAAGAGGGGCAACCGGGACAGAATCCGGTGCCCCGACTGGGACTAGAACCCGGTGTGCCGGCGCCGCAAGGCGGAGGATTAGCCTGTTGAGCCACGGCGCCGGCCGAAAGTTTTTATCAATCACTACGCTCAGATCACTGTCATTGAAGAATTCATTGATTGCAAGAATATGAAAATTTCTTAAATAGAAACCTATATAATATAATTCAAAGATGGGAAAATTTGTCCCCACTTCTGAAAGAGGAAAGCATTGCAAAATAAAGAGCCATCAGTGCCTTATTTAACAAAAGAAAAATAAAAAATAGTAAAAAAAAGAATAGATTTAAATTCACCAATGGTATTCAGATTTAAGATAAAGTGGCCCTATGCTGAAGGCAAAGGGACACCATCAGAGTATGTGGTGCCCAAAGCATCAGAGTCTAAGTGGCTAGGACACCTGGTTACCCGTTACTGATGTCTGATCTAAGCTCTATTATAGCATTCTAATTATAGAACTGATTGCTAAAGATTGAAGAAATACAGCTGTTTGAGTTCTTTGGAATAAGAGAATCGTATTTAAGTACAATGCCATTTAGCAGGAAGAGTATTGTGTTTCTTGATGCCTTGAATCTAAAAGATGAACTGCTGAGAAACAGATATAATTTTGTAAGCCCAGATGGCTTTTTCCTCTCCTTCCACCCACCACTCTCTCCAGATTGCCAGGAATCTGCTTTTTTGTCTTTATACTGGGTTATTTTTAGAATAAACTTATTGTGTGTTTGTGCACTGTATGCTTTCCTTTTGGTTTATATTCTTTTTACCCTTTTAATAATTTTGAATGTAACTGATCTATTATCTCTGTCATATAACTTTATCAGAAGTCCTTAAGGTTCTTCTTCTTGTTTTGTTTTCTTGCTGATTCTTGCTCATGGCAGATCATTTTCTCTTGTTTCCTGTTATACTGTGTATTAATTTTGTTTTATTATTTGTTATTTATTTGAAAAGCAGAGAGAGAAAGAGAGAGAGAGAGAGAGAGGAAGAGAGTGAGAGAGAGACGATGAATGAATGGATATCTTTAATTGCTGGTTTACTCCCTAAAAGCTTGTAATATCTAAAGCCAAGACAGGCTGAAGCCTGGGAGCAGGAACTAAATCCAAAATTGCCACATGGGTTTCAGTGACCCAGATACTTGCATTAGCAGGAAGCTGAATCAGAAGCAGAGCTGAGACTCAGACCCAGGAACTCACATATGACAGCAGGCATGCCAAGCCTCACCTTAACTGCTATGCCATACACCTGTGTATTCATTTTAAAGCATGTTGGTTGTGTGTGTGTATGTGTGAGTCCTGTGTTTCCTGTCTAACAGGTAAGTTTTATATTCCCTTCTCAGACAATCCAGGGGTCTTACCAGTTCTGTTACTGGTAAAATATCATTGAAGGTGGCGCATTCCTGTTCTACTTGACTCACATACAATTTGACTCTAAAGCCATAGAGTAACATAGCATGTTCAGAGATACAATTTATTCCAGAGCATTTAAATTCTTTCCTACACAAAGCCAAGACCCAGATGTTAGCTCTGTTATCACCACTGTAGTCAGTTGGGTAGAATTTGTGTGTCCTCTTTGCACTAAAAAAAAACAGGTTTTGATTCACTCTTCACAGCTTCTCAGGCTCTGGGACCTATTTGTTATACTGTTGCAGTAACAGCCAAACAGAGCTGCTGCCAGTCTAGGAATCTCCAGGGCTGGTGGATGGTCAGCTCATGTGCCTGGTGCTTTGATTCTCTAAAATCTGTTAATATAGTTTTTTCTGTCACTTGAGTATTTGACTATTTCCGTCTTTTCTTTTTTCTTTCATTCTTTCTTCTTTCTTTCCTCCCTCCCTCCCTCTCCCCCTCGCTCCCTTCCTTCCTTCTTTCCTTCCTTTATTTCTTTCCTTCAGTTCTCAACCACACACTAAGAAATTGCCTTAATTTACACTGCTGTAACAAAAATACTATTGACTGAGAGGCTTAAACAAACAGCATTTGTTTCTTAAAAGTTTTAGAGGCTGATTCCAAGATCAAGTTGCTGGTATATTGTCAAGTAAGGGCCTTCTTCGTGCTTTACAGAGGGCTACTTTTTCACTGTATCCTAAGATGGTAAAAGTGCTTTGTCTTTTTTTTATTATTATAAGGATATAATCCCATCATGAAAGTTTACTCCTAGGACTTCCTATCAACTTAATTATCTTTCAAAAGCTTCACTATAAATATCACTACATCAGAGATTAGGGCTTCAACATCAGGGCCACAGCTTCAACCCTAACTACATGGGAATGTTAAATGCTCAGTCCCAGAGGGATGATATAATTTTCCCATAGCAAAAGTACATTTTATCTACTATCTCTAGACATACAAGTTGAGTGGAGTAGTCTACCAGAACCACAATTTCCTATTTTCTTCTTTATTCTTCTCACAACAGTAGGTAGGATATTTGTAGATGTTTTTAGACCTTTCTGGAGGTCCCCAGACTATCTGCATGTTTTGTGTCAGACACTCCTCTTCCTCCATATAAGATTGTTCATTCTTGTTGTAAAATCACACACTCAAGGAATTCAGCAGGCTTACAGATTACAAAGGCTACATAGAGAAATGAATTGGATTTCTATGTTGTAGCAATCAATAAACCAAAAGCTGAATTTTTTAAAACTTTACCAAAAAGAACAAAAATGCCTAGGAATACCAAAAGAAATATGAAAACTTAAGCACTGAAAGCTATGAAATACCATGAAAAGAAAAATCTAGAGAAATATAAAGAAAAGCAAGGCTCATGAATCAATAGATGTGATAATATTTATTAAGATGATAATAATCCCCCAAAGTGACCTATGTATTCAGAAGATTTCCTATCAAAATCTGTACCATATCAAATCCCTGTCAAAAAATATATTGTTTTTGCAGAAATTGGCAGACTTATCCTAAAATTCATGTAGAAATAAAGGACTTAGAGTAACAAAAACAGTTTTTGAAACGGAAAAACAAAGTTACAAAACTCATTTCCCAATTTTAAAACTTACTATAAAGTTACCATATTCTAGACATTGTCCTACCTCGTAAGGACAGACATATAGATATCAGTGGAATGGAACTGAAAATCTAAACATAAACCCTTATGTTTGTGGTCAGGTGATTTTTTTGACAAGAAAGTTAAAAAAAAAAGACCAATGAAATGGATAAAATAGTTTAATATCATAGGAGACTTCTATCAAGAACATAAAAAGAGCTCTTAAAATTGATAAAACTTTGAGTAGCCCCATTTTTTTATTCCAAAATGAGTAAATGATATGAATAGACATTTCTATAAAGCCATATGGTCAGAAAATAAACAGGTGAAAAAATGTTCAACAATATGAATCATTAGAAAAATGCACACCACGAACACAATGAGATACACCTCAGACTCTCAAGCATGTCCAAAATAAAAAATACAGCAACAAATGTTGACAAAGATATGGGGAAATTCAAAACCTCACACATTGCTGGCAGGATCTTAAAAGGTGCCACCATTTTGGAAAAGAGCATGGGGATTCATTCAAAAGTTGAACATAGAGTTTTCTTATGACACAGCAATTCTACTCCTAAGTATGTAACTATGGTACAAGCCACAAGCTAAGTGTTCACAGGAACATTATTTGTAATAGTCAAAAAGTGAAAGAACAGAAATGTCCATGAAATGATAAAAAGATAAATGAAAAGGTGGTATATTCATAAAATGAAATAATATTTTACCATAAAAGGAATTAAGTGTTGGTATATTCTTCGACCTGGATCAATCTGGAAATCCTTATATTAAATTAGAGAAGTCAGACACAAAAGTGAATTGTATGATTCAATTTATAGAATGTCCCCAACTTAAAATGGTTAGATATATGATTTTTCAACATTGCAATAGGTATTCAGTAGTAACTACTTCCAATTTTTATTTTTTATTTCGATGTTATGTCATACAATACTCTGTTGTGTGGCTGGGTAGAAGCAGTGTGACAGCTCCCCATCAGCCGCCATCAGCCGTTTCATCAAGAATGGAAACAACCAACACTTAGAGTGTACTGTGTTGCCCACCTGTTTGGGATACTTTGTTTTATGTTTTTGTATCCTGTCATGTCTACAAAATGCCCATCTGTGCATATACATGAGATAGTCAATACTTCATTATAAAATAGGCTTTGTATTAGATGCTTTTGCCCAAATTGTGGGTTAATGTAAGTGTTCTGAGCATGTTTTAGGTAGACTAGGTTAAGCTATGATGTTCAGTAAGTTAGACATATTAGTTCCATTTTCAAATTCAATTTTTTTTAACCTAACAGTAGATTTGTCAGGATTTAATCCCCTCATACATCAAGGAGCATTCTTATAAGGAGTTCCATAGTAGACAAATCCAAAGAGACTAAAAGTAGGCTAAGAATTGCTGTGAGTTAGGGAGAGGGCAAAACAGGGAGTGACCCATACAGTGTACCAAGTTTCTTTCAAGGGTGATAAAAATATTATATTTTTATCCTTTTGTTGAACAATTCCTTTACTCACTATGCAGTTTTCTCCATTTCTTTATTACTATAAAAATGCATCAATAAGTATATTTTTATGTGTAGTTTTTTCAACATATGGATTATTAGTCATTTTTAAAAAGCAGAGTATTAATAATTGTCAAAAATAATGACTGTTTCCTAAATGCTTCCTGACTATTGCCCAATTTCCTTCCAAAACAGGTTTTCTGTTTTACATTTTAGGATGAAACACATTCCATTGAGTATTGTGTGGCCGAGTAGCTCTCCATTACTATTCCATTGTGCGCAGGGGATTTTTTTACAGACCCCACATGTGCAAATTTACCCCAGGCCTTTAAGAAATTGGCTGCATGCCATTGAGAGAGTGAAAGCAAGCATGAAATTGGTTATGAACAGGTGAATTGCACAATTGATTGTCCAAGCCTCTTTCCCTTCTTTAATTAATCATAGGCTCTTTATAAGAACCATTTTTGCAGAGGAGCCCACCTCTTGCAGGGTAAGGAAGGCACCTGGTACCAGAGATGAGGAAAGAAGGAGGAAAGGATTAATGTATGCAGGAAAAAAGTAGCAGACTGTCATTTCAGAGTAAGAGTCTATTCCCTGGCCTGGCTTCTTATGATGGCAATCCTTTGTGCTGTGTCCTGAGTGTTTAAATCATTAGAGGACAAGCGCATTTCCTGAGGCCTTTTCTTTTAAGGGGTTCTGTAATTGCTAAGGAAACCAGGCTCCATTGTGCCAGGTCCCCATAGACTTAGGAAGTCACTTACAGAAAATACATATGCTACCCTTAGCCAAGAGTTTCCTAGAGGTTTCCATAATGGAGAGTATTTCTGTTTATCTAAATATTCCACCTGATCACAATAAGGTGGCCCATACACTTCAATGAACCTAAGAAAAAAATCTACTTTCTAACTTAAGTCAATGTAGAACTGACTATAATACCCAATTCTTGGTGGTCCACTGAAAACAAATGTTGATGTCAAGCTGAACAACTGGCATCTTTTGCAACATGAGCTCTCTGAAGAGAAACTTAAAGCACGTCACCAACTGGCATGCCATTCTAATTTCTGACAGATGTATTAATGACAATATTTCGTTTCCACACACCCACTTCCTCACTTCATTCCTGCATATGTAATGGATGTGCTTAGGTCAGAGTTCATATTGGTGAAATGTCCTGTGGATTCAGTTGGATTTTGATAGATGGGCTTCTGACGTGGTTATTTTCTCATATGTCTTTTAGCCTCGGTCCAAGAGGATTCTACATTTCTACCATAAATGTCACAATGTTTGTGTTAGTGCTTCCTTTTCCTTGGACTCTGAAAGTTCTATGGGCCATATTTTTCTTCCATCACAGTTTCTTTTTATAATGTGTTTATTGATTGTTTTTGAATATAAGGTATATATTTTAAAAAGATTTATGTATTTGAAAGGTAGAGTGAGTGAGAGAGAGAAGAGGAAGAGAAAGAGAGAGAAAGAGCTGGATCTTCCTTATCATGGTTTATTCCTCAGATGGCCACGACAGCCAGGGCTGGGCCGTCTTCTACTGCTATCCCAGGCCATAGCAGAGAGCTGGACAGGAAGTGGAGCAGCCGGGTCTCGAACCAGTGCCCATATGGGATGCTGGTGCTTCAGGCCAGGGCTTTAACCCACTGTGCCACAGCGCTGGCCCCTCAGCAACTTTTTTTTAATTGAGTATCTTCTATATTCCTTATACAGTTCTGAACCAATGATGAGCAGAAATTATACCCCCACTTTCATGTAATTTAAAGTCTAGTGTTCCTTCCAGAAAAGCAAATAAGACCAAGATTATTATTTTTTAAACATTTATTTGAAAGGCCGAATTACAGAGAGGCAGAGGCAGAAAGAGAGAGAAAGGACTTCCATCTGCTGATTTACTCCCCAGATGGCCCCAATGGCCAGAGCTGCACTGATCTGAAGCCAAGAGCCAGGAGCTTCTTCCAGGTCTCCCACGTGAGTGCAGGGGCCCAAGGACTTGGGCCATCTTCCACTGCTTTCCCAGGCCATAGCAAAGAGCTGGATCGTAAATGGAGCAGCTGGGTCTCGAACTGGTGCCCATATGGGATGCCAGCACTGCAGGCAGTGGCTTTACCCACTACACCACAGCGCCAGCACCAAGATTATTTTAAGAAGCAAACCTGTGGCCGGCGCCGTGGCTCAACAGGCTAATCCTCCGCCTTGCGGCGCCGGCACACCGGGTTCTAGTCCCGGTCGGGGCGCCGGATTCTGTCCCGGTTGCCCCTCTTCCAGGCCAGCCCTCTGCTGTGGCCCAGGAGTGCAGTGGAGGATGGCCCAGGTGCTTGGGCCCTGCACCCCATGGGGAGACCAGGAAAAGCACCTGGCTCCTGGCTCCTGCCATCGGACGAGCGCGGTGCGCCGGCCGCAGCGCGCCGGCCGCAGCGGCCATTGGAGGGTGAACCAACGGCAAAGGAAGACCTTTCTCTCTGTCTCTCTCTCTCACTGTCCACTCTGCCTGTAAAAAAAAAAAAAAAAAAAAAAAAAAGCAAACCTGTAACTGCTGTAAGTGCTTCGAGGGGGAATCTCTGGTTCTGTGAGAGGGTATAAAAAGAAGAAAAAGCTAGCTAGGGACGTCAAGGAACGTTTTTCTGAAGAAATGACTCTGTATTGGGTCATGAAGGATCAATCAGGGTTAGTCATGTGAATGGGGGGAAGGTAGATGAAATTTTCCAAGAAAAGGGAGCAGAATATGCAAGCTTTATCTAGGAACAGAAAGTGCCCAAGACTCTGAATCAAGACCCTGCAGCTTACATGAAGGAGGGCAGAAGTTGGCAGGAGATGAGTTTGGTGAAGAAACAGAGACCGATCAATATTTGTCTCCTTCCTAGGAGCAGATAAATTAATTTCAATTATTATGTCAAAGAGCTGTACATGTTGATAATATACAACCATTAGAATCATTACCTAACCTATTGATTTGACAGTGTCCAACAGAAAGTTTGAATAAAAACAGAATTCATATGGGGCTGGTGTTGTGGTATAGCAGGCAAAAAGGCTGTCTGCAATGCCAGTGCCACATATGGGTGCAGGTTCATGCCCTAGCTGCTCCACTTCTGATCCAGCTTCCTGCTAATGGACTTGGAAAGGCAGAAGAAAGTGGCCAAGATGTTTGGGTACTTGCAATCCATATGGGAGACATGGATGAAGTGCCCAGCCCTGGCCATTGCAGCCATCTGGGGAGTGAACCAGAGGATGGAGGTTCTCTCTCTCTCTCTCTCTCTCTGTAAGTCTACCTTTCAAATAAATAAATCTTAAAAAAAAAAAAAAAACCCATGTGATGTAAAGCATTTACAGGGATTATGCTTGCTGTTTGTATATGATTTTTCTTGAATTTTATATGGAAAATATTTTATGTGAATTTTATTTAGATTTTCTCATAATGTACCTATTGGAGGGTACAGTATGATGCTTCATTACATGTTTGTATTGTATAATGTTCAAATAAGAGTAATTAGTATATCACCTCAAATATTTATCGTATTGTTTATTTCTGCTAAGAACATTAAAAATCTTGTAACTATTTTCCAATGTACTTTCCAATGTACCAATTGCAAGTAAATTATTTTTACTATAGTTATTGTACCATGCTATAGAACACTAGACTGTGATCTTCCTCTCTAACTGTAATTTTGTAGTTGTGTAGTCTCTATCTTTCTTTTCCACTATCATTCCCCACCTCTGGTAAGCACTGTTGTACTCTCTACTTGTGTAAGATCAACTTTTTTAATAGAAAACTTTTATTTAATAAATATAAAATTTTAAAGTACAACTTTTGGATTAAAGCAGTCCTTCCCCCATAACCACCCTCCCACCCACAAACCATCCCATCTCGTACTCCCTCTCCCATCCCATTCTTCATTAAGATTCATTTTTAATTTTTTTTTTAATTTGACAGGTAGTGTTATAAACAGTGAGAGAGAGAGAGACAGAAAGGTCTTTCTTCCGTTGGTTCTCTCCCCTAATGGCTGCTATGGCCAGTGCTGCACTGATCTGAAGCCAGCAGCCAAGTGCTTCTTCCTGGTCTCCCATGTAGGTGCAGGGGCCCATGCACTTGGGCCATCCTCCACTGCCCTCCCGGGCCACAGCAGAGAGCTGGACTGGAAGAGGAGCAACCGGGACTAGAACCTGGTGCCCATATGGGATGACGGCACCACAGGCAGAGAATTAACCAAGTGAGCCATGGCGCAGGCCCCTTTAATTATTTTTATATACAGAAAATCAACTCTATACTAAGTAAAGATTTCAACAGTTTGCACCCACACAGGCACACAAAGTATAAAGTACTGCTTGAAGACTAGTTTTACCGTTAATTCTTATAGTACAGTACATTAAGGACAGAGGTCCTACATGGGGAGCAAGTGCACAGTGACTCCTGTTGTTGATTTAGTAATTGACACTCTTATTTATGACGTCAGTAATCACCCGAGGCTCATGTCATGAGCTGCCAAGGCTATGGAAGCCTCTTGAATTCACAAACTCCGACCTTATTTATACAAGGCCATAATCAAAGTGGAAGTTCTCTCCTCCCTTCAGAGAAAGGTACCCCCTTCTTTGATGGCCCATATTTTCCGCTGGGATCTCATTCACAGAGATCTTTCATTTAGGTCATTTTTTGCCACAGTGTCTTGGCTTTTAGTGCCTGAGGTACTCTCATGGGCTTTTTAGCCAGATCCAAATGCCTTAAGGGCTAATTCTAAGGGCAGAGTGCTGTTGAGAGCATTTGTAAGATCAACCTTTTTTAGGTTTTGTGTGTTAGTGAGAACTTGTGATACTTGTCTTTATGTACCTGGCTTATTTTACTAAACATGTCTTCCAGTCTCAGGATCTGATTTTTTTATGGACCACATTTTCCTAATATTCACCCACTGATGGGCATTTTGATTGGTTCTGTTTCTTGGCTATTGTAAATACTGCTATAAAAAACATGAAAATTCAGATTTCTCTTCAACACACTGATTGCGTTTCCTTTATATTCCAGTATTGGAATTTCTGGACACTATGGTAATTCTGTTTTTAGAATTTAAGGGCCCTCCCTCGTGCTTTCTATAATTGCTGTACTAATTTGCAATCCCACCAACAATGTATCAAAGTTCTTATTTCCCCACATCCTCACCAGCTTTTGTTATTCTTTGTCTTTTTGATGACAGACATTCTAACTGCGTGAGATGATAATCTCATTGTAGTTTTGATTTGCATATCCCTGAGGATTGCTGATGTTGAACATTTTTTCCATATTCCTATTGGTCTTTGTTATGTCTTCTTTCATAAAACATTTATATAGATCATTTATTCATTTTTAAGTTGGATTATTTGCTTCTTGTTGAATTAGTGAGCTGGCTGAGTTGGAACTATTCTTTTACAGTACCAAATAATGTTTTTATCTTAAATTTGCTGTGCCAAATTTGCCACCTTAGTAGCACACAGTCTCTCCCATGTAGCTGATGCTTAGTAATGGCTTGTAGAGTAGCAAGTTAGAAGGAGTAAGTTTGAAGCTTCCATGTGAAGAACTCAGTAAAAAAAAAGTCATCCTCTGATATTTACCCATTAATTCATTTATGATACAACAAAAGAAGAATTGGGGCTGTGAACACTGTTTCAAATTAAAATATGTTTCCCACTATGAATCATTATTACTTCCTCAATTGACTCCTGCATTCTAAAATTACTCCTTTGTTTTCTTATTCACTGCATTATTCTTATTTGAGTAAGGTATTGACTGATGTAATCAAAATAGACAGTACATCCATCTGTTTCAAAGATATCCCTTGCTGTTGGAAAGTGAGAACGTGAAACATCAAACAACATTACGATAGATCCCTCAGTTTTATGTTGGAAATACTTGTTTCCCTAGAGGAATGGGGATCTGTAGAATAATGTGGCTAAGACCCATGAATATAGTTAAGGTCGTATGAGTTCTTAAAACCGTCTTTATGAAATAGTTTGTATGTGCAGGACACTATCCTTTGTGAGAGAGTCAAAGATGAATGTGCTATAACTGCAGCCCTCTTGAACTCACAATTCCATGTACAGATAATTAATTCAAAGTATATGTGACATTTGCTATAGAAATTGAACATATGGAGAGCTTTGGAAATGAATGCCAAAGAGCTCTGGTTGTAGATAAAGTCAATCCAGTGTCTTAGTGACCAACCCACCTATATTATGACTAAATTTGTTTATTCAACAATGTCCATTGAGTTCAAAGTTTTGTCCTTGATCCTGGAAATAATGAGACATTTCTGGCCCTAGGATTCCACAGACTAGTGATGAAAACATATACATATATTACTGTGATAAAATGTGGCAACTTTGATTTCAGAGGTATGTATATAACTCTAGGAAGAAGCCTAGAGCCAAGGCAGAGCCAAGATCTTTTTTTAGTAGAGTTGGTAGGAGTTGGGTCATGAAAGATGACTAAGTCAAAGGGGGAGATCAGTAAAAGAATGAAGGACATCAAGGACAATGTGCAAAGACACAAAGAAGTAAAATCTTGCCTTGTTTGGGGAGTGAGCAGACATTGTACAGGAATGTTGTGTAAAGAAGATGCAAGAATGAGATTCTTGCCAGTCTGCCTGGAGGAAGATTATAAACTGCCTTAGGGAGTTTGAACATTGTCTTCCAGGGAAGCTGTGAGTCATGGATCATTTTAGGCAGTTGCACTTACTAACCCACATTTTAGAGGCTATATTGCCAAGAAGGGCCTGGAGAAAGGAGACTGAGATGGAGGCAAACAGGATGACCACAAAACAAGTGAGGGCAGGACAAGAGTAGCAACATGAGTCTTAATGCCCCATTTCACTTTGCCATCTAGGCACAGGAAGAAATGGTGTTCTGTTGTTTCTCTTTTTCTGAATTGGTTGCCGTAATGTGCACAAATAAAAGGAAGCATATGTTAGGTTCCCCAGAGATTTGGCTAGTGTAGGTAAATTAGATCGAGTTAATTTTCTAAGGGAGCCAGCAACAAATCTAAGTAATCATGAAAACATACATGTTTTTTCTCTCATATGCAAAATAGGAATAATTTGATAAGAAATTATTGCACTACCTACCATGGACTCTAGGGATTGAATATATGATAAAATCTCGGTATGACTGGTCTATGATTATATTAAATTTATATTAAATTTATATTTTATATCGTATAAATATAATTATATATTATATATAACATAACTTATATACATTTACTAAATGGCTCACTGATAGTTGGTTTATAAAACTGAGGTTACTTTTTCTGATATTCCTTGAAGTAAGTTATAAATTACATAGTTTATGTCTTACTGCTGCTGTTTATTATAAATAAATATTCTGGATTGGAAAAAAGGAAAGGATATATTCACTTCATAACTAGAGGGGAAAAAAGACTGGAATTGGAGGAAGGGCCATTTGAGTTTAATCAAAGAAGAGTTGGGAAGAACATTCCAAATAGTTGTGTATACTTCCCACTCAAAGTATCTTCAGTGACCCAGCAGTGTCAGCCATGTATAATTTGTATGAAATGCACAATCTCAGGGCTCACACCAGACCACACACCAGCACACATCAGCAGAGTCCCCAGGTGAATTGTTTGCATATTAAGGCTTGAGTAGCAAAAGCAAAAATGTAGAATTGAAAATTGATGTGATGAGTAATATAGTGTGTGTTTATTTGCTAGCTCCAAATGACAGATTTTAAAAAAACAAAGCAACAGGGGCCAGCATTGTGGCCTACGTGGTTAAGCATCCACCTGCAGGATCAAGCTCCCTGCTAATGCACCTGAGAAAGCAGGGGAGGATAGCCGAAGTGCCAGGCTGATGGAACGCAGCTAAAGCAGTCCTTAGAGGAGAAATTATGGCCTTGAAAGCCTATATCAAAAGAAAAGATCTAATGCCAATCTTCCATGTTAAGTCTCTAGAAAAGGAACAACAAAGCTTAGAGCAAGCAAAAGAAAGGAAATAATAAACATTAGAGCAGAAATAAATGAAAGGGAGAATAGAGAAAGAATACCAAACTAAGAGTTGATGCTTTTAAATGGTTGATAAAATTGTCAAACCTTTAACTAGACTGACTAGGCACAAAAGATAAAGAGATCCAGAGAAACTAAAATCAGGAATATCCAACAAAGTACAGGGGATGTAGCAGTCACTCAATTAAAATATTTTAAGTAAAAGAATTAAAAATAAATTGAGGTATCATGAAAAATAATTTTGCTATATTTGGTGTTGTTATGATGCTAGAGTTTGAAAATGATTCTGTGGTAGCAGATGGGTGTGGGAAAGTGTGAAGTAAATGAAAGAATAAAGCTGTAGAACAGGATTGCTGGAAAAAGAATTTCAAATGAATATGTTCAAGGGTGCAGACCCATGTACATGGATCAGCAGACTTATTATTGTTAAGATGAAGGGTGGGTGTTTGACACAGTGGTTAAACAACCACTTGGGCTACCCACATCCTATACTGGAGTGCCTAGGTTCTACTCCCAACTCCCTGCTCCATACCAGCCTCCTGCCAGTGCCCACCCTGGGAGACAGGAGGTACCTACCAACCACATGAGAAACTCAGATTGGATTCTTGGCTTCTCACTTTAGTCTGACCCAGTCCTGCCTATTATGGACAGTTTGGGTATGAACCACTGAATGGGAGATTGGTCTCTATCTCTCTTCCTCCCTCCCTCTCTCTCTCTCTCTGCCTCTTTCAAATAAGGTAAATTAATTTAAAAAATTTAAAAATGGTAGTATTGTTGTGTCTGAATTTCCCAATCAATGCACAAGGCACAGTCTCAGATGCACAAGCAGAGGTTTATTTGTTACCAGCCAGCTGGGACCCCCTGCCTGCACACAGCCCTTTAGCAGTGCGCAGGCAAAAGGCCCCTTCATTTGCATAAGAGAGATTTTTCTAGCCTCACACTTGCAAGGGTGCAGGTCATCTCCTACACAGGTTACCTTCTTACTCTCTATATGGCAAGGTATGGGGACCTAACATGTTCACTGGTTCGTTTAAATGTATAGGCTATATGCGTTATGTGACGGGAAGGCCACACAAAGGGGATGGCTTGGGGAGGCACTGGCAGGAAGCATTGGGCCATAAATTCCAGGGGAGCTGGTGGGGAGCAGAAGGTCACAGATTCCAGGAGAGCTTACTTTCTTTGTTCTCAAGGACCCAGCCTGCCTCCTTCCCGGTCCAGAATGAGGCCTGTCATGGCCTTACCACTGGCAAACAAGCAAGCCAGAGTAAGAAACCAACATTTAGCAAGCCATGGACTCCAATCCCTACAGTATATCCCAAATTTTTTTAAATATTAATTTATCTATTTGAAAGTGAAAGTTACACAGAGAGAGAGGAGAGGCAGAGAGAGAGAGAGAGAAAGAGAGAGAGAGAGAGAGAGAGAGAAGTCTTCCATCTACTGGTTCACTCCCCAGTTGGCTGCAATGGCCGGAGCTGTGGCGATCCAGAGCCAGGAGCCAGGAGCTTCTTCTGGGTCTCCCATGTGGGTGCAAGGCCTCAAGGACTTGGGCCATATACTGTTTTCCCAGGCCATAGCAGAGAGCTGGATTGAAGTGGAGCAGCTGGCACTGAACCAGCACCCATATGGGAAAAGGTGGTGGCTTTTCCCACTACACCACAGCGCCGGCCCCAGTATATCCCAAACTGATCTTCTAACATAATCTATCAAAATCTCAGCTAGGTTTTTTAAGTAGAAACTGACATACTCGTCAGAAAATTCATATGGAAATGAAAAGGAACCCAGAATACAATTCTGAAAAAGAACAAAACTATAGACACGTTTCTAAATTACAAAAACAGTGATCAAGACAGTCTGTTACTTAGTTAAGGACAGACATGAAATGGTCAAGTAGAACTGAGAGTCCAGAACTAAACCATTACATTTATGGTTAATTGATTTTTGACAAAGGTGCCAAGACAACTGAACAGCAAAAATAGTCTTTCCAAGAAGAGTGCTTCACAATTGGATATCCACATGCAAAAGAATGAAGCTGGGCTCCTTCTACATACCATATGTAAAAAACTCAAGATTTATTGTAGATTAAAATGCAAGAAGTAAATCTATAAAACTTAGAAAACATAGAGGTAAATCTTAATGGGCTTGGATCAGATAATGATTTACAAAAATAAACTAGACTTCATTCAAATTAAACCCTTTTTGTTTTAAAGTGCACCCTTAAGAAAATATGAAGATGATTCAGAGAATGAAAGTATATATTTGCAAGTATTTTATATATATATTTAATATACATATGGGATAAAGGAGTTTTCCAGAATATATAGAGGGGTGGCTCTTCGGCACAGTGGTTAACAGACACCACTTAAGATGCTACATCCCATGTGCCTGGGTTTGAGTCCCTGCTCTACTCACGATTCCAGCTTACTTTTAATGTGCACCCTGGGAAGCAGCACTGACAGTTAAAGTATGTGAGATCCTGCCACTCACATGAGAGATTCAGTTTGAGTTCCAGTCTCCTGGCTTCTGCTTGGCCTAGCCTTGGCTGTTGCCATCATTTGGGGAGTGACCCATTGTGTAGAAGGTCTCTCTCCGTCTCTCTACCTTTCAAATAAGTAAACAGTAAACAACTCTTACAATGCTACAAAAGACAACACAATAAAAATTGACAAAAGATTTATCTATTTATTTATTTGAAAGGCAGAGTTACAAAAAGGTTCAGGCAGAGAGAGAGGTCTTCCATCTGCTGGTTCACTCCCTGAAATGGCCTCAATGGCTAGAGCTGGGCTGATCCGAAGCTAGGAGCCAGGAGCGTCTTCTGGGTCCCCTACATGGGTGCAGGGACCTAAGCACTTGGACCATCTTCCACTGCTTTCTCAGGTGCATTAGCAGGGAGCTGGATTGGAGGTGGAGCAGCTAGCACCCAAACCAGTGCCCATATGGAATGCCGGCACTGCAGACAGCGCATTACTGGTACACCACAGAATCAGCCCCAACAAAGAATTTAAACAGCCAGTTTTCCAAAGAAGATAGACAAATAGCCAATAAACACATGAAAAGATTCTCAGCATTAGCCATTAAGGAAATACATGCCCAAGTCACATAAGGTAACACTTTACCCTCCACTAAGACATTTAAAATACAAACATATGTAATAACAATACTGGTAAGGATGTGGAGAAATTGGAACCCCTATGCCTTAATGGTGGGAAAATAAAATCCTGTATCCATTTAGAAAAACAATTTGGCTGTTCCTCAAAATGTTACAGATAGGTTACCAAATGACCAAGCATTTCCATTCTTAGATACATGTCAAGGAAAATTTGAAACATACAGCCATACAAATATTTGTCCATGAATATTCAAAGCATCATTATTAATTATAGCCAAAAAGTAGAAACTCCAGTGTCCATCAGCTGGACAAACTAGTATATTCTTGTAATGGAAAACTATTCAATAATGTGAAGATTCAAGTACTGCTATATCATGATCAGTATCATTGATATTACCTCATAGATAAACCTTTAAAACTTCAAAGATGATGTGAAGAAACCAGTCACAAAGAACCACATAATTCCATTTACACTGAATGTTCAAAGTAGATAAATCCATAGAGAACAAAGCAGATTTTTTATTGTGGGCTACAAGATACCAAGAAGAAATGAGGAATGACTGTTACATTTTGGGAAATAAAAATGTTGTAAGATTGATTATGTTGATGGTTGTGTAACTGTTAACAATGAAGTTCAAACTTTTCCTCTGAACTTTCAGTCATTTCCGTCTACAAGATAACATTGACAGCGTGCAGGCTAACAGGAAATGAGCACAGAAAAAAAAAAATTTACTAAGATGCAGAAACATGGGAACCATACACAAAGTATGAAACTCAAAAAGAAAGACAATTGAATTTTAGGTAGCCTCTTCATAAGGGAGAAGAGGGAATGTAGGCAGTTTCAGAGGGACAGGAGATATTTTTGGGGTAGATGTCTAGGCCTAGAATAATAGGTAGTGCCTTGGGACAAAGTTCCTTTCTGCTCTACTGGTATTGTTTCCTTCCTGTTATACAAGTTTAATCTTCTCCAGTCAATGGGATTTTGTAAGAAGTCTGTGTCCCTCTTTTGGCAGATCTGGTTGGGTAGACAAGGGAACTTTGCAGATAGTGCCTCATGCCCCAGGAGTGAGAAACAAAGAAAGGTCAGAGGGACCTTGATCTGAGGCAGCTTCTAAGGCCTCTCAGTGTACCAGTCTTTGTGTATCATTTTCTGAGACCCAACACTGGGAATGTACTTAACATAATTAAATTATACACTTTCAATGGGCAAGTTGTATAGTATATGAATTACATATCAAGTTGTGTCTTTAAAATGAAACTTTATCCATTTTAGTCTTTTTTCTCTGTTCTATTACTATTGGTTGAACTCTGTAATTAACACACAATTATTCTTAGGTGTTTAAATTTTAATTGAAAAGTGATCCCTGTTAAATATAAGAGTGAGAAAGAGAGGGAGGAGATGTGCAATTTGGGACATGCTCAATCAGACTTGCCCCAAATGGTGGAGTTAGAATCATGCCAGGGGATTCCAATACAATCCCATCAGGGTGGCATGTACCAATGCCATCTCACTAGTCCAAGTGATCAATTTCAGTTCACAATTGATCACACTGATAGGTCTAAGAGTCAAAGGGGTCACACAAACAAGACTAGTGTCTGCTAATACTAACTGATAGAATCAAAAAGGGAGAGAACGATCCATCATGGGAAACGGGATACACAGCAGACTCATAGAATGACAGATGTCCTAAATAGCACTCTGGCCTCAAAATCAGCCCTTAAGGCATTTGGATCTGACTGAAGAGCCCATGAGAGTATTTTAGGCATGGAAAGCCAAGACACTGTGGGAAAAAAAAAAAAAAAGAAGAAGAAGAAGACCTAAATGAAAGATCTCTGTGAATGAGATCCCAGCGGAAAGAACGGGCCATCAAAGAAGGAGGTACCTTTCTCTGAAGGGAGGAGAGAACTTCCACTTTACTATGACCCTGTTGGAGTAAGATCGAAGTCGGCAAACTCAAAAGGCTTCCATAGCCTTAGCATCTCATGACTAGAGCCTAGGGAGATTACTGACGCCATAAACAAGAGTGTCAAATTATTAAGTCAGCAACAGGAGTCACTGTGTACTTATGTCTCATGTGGGCTCTGTCCTTAATGTGTTGTCCAATGTGAAGTAATGCTATAACTAGTACTGAAACAGTATTTTACACTTTGTGTTTCTGTGTGGGTGCAAACTGATGAAATCTTTACTTAATATATACTAAATCGATCTTCTGTATATAAAGAGAATTGAAAATGAATCTTGATGTCAATGGAATGGGAGAGGGAGCGGGAGATGGGAGGGGTGTGAGTGGGAGGGAAATTATGGGGGGGAAAGCCATTGTAATCCATAAACTGTACTTTGGAAATTTATATTTACTACATAAAAAATAAAAAAATGAAACAGTGAAATGAGTTCTTAATTTGATGTCTGTCAACACCTAATCCAAAGCTAGCTTTTGAGAATATAGTGAGTTTCAACCACATGTGACTCTAAATTTAAATTAAATTAAAATTCAGTTCCTCATTTGCACCTCCCATATTGTAAATGTTTCATAGCTAATGACTACCGCATTGGATAGTGCAGATATGAACTCTTAATCATAGAAGGTTCTCTGAGTGCTGATCTAGAGCATATGCGGCAAAGCTTTTGCTGGGTCCATGAAAACCTGAAAATATATTTAAAAATTTGAGTGTATTTGCCCTTTTATTGTGGGAAAAGGTGCAAGGCCTTCCTGAGATTCTCAAAGAAGTTAAGTACCAGTGTAGATACAGCATTTACCAAAATTACTACCCTGAGTTATTCCAATATCAAAGTAATTCCTCACTAATCCTGTACTGAACTGAATTTTACTTCATATGAGGGTTACTACCTTTCAAAGAATCTGGATGACTGATTTTCATTAGCACAGCCTGCTTTTACCCAAGAAGCAGATTCCCTAGAAATCTCATTCAACTATTTCTCCCTTTATTAAATCAGAGTCTACAAAGGATGATTACCTGAAGCAGTAATAAGTATGCCATAACCAGTGCTTGTGAGGCTAGAAAAAATGCAGACCCACTAGGAAAAGTGAAAGTAAATACACGTTGAATTTGACTTGACATGAAACTAGATGTACTGATGAATGATAGTGATGAGAACAGACGCAATGGTTGAGAAGCTTGTGTGGAAAGCACAGGAAATTCTCAAGGATCTTTTGACAGTATTCTGGATATGAAGTGCCTCCTCAGCACAGTCATCTTTGAAACTCTTTGCCTCAGAACGAAGGTAAATGCCAGGAGGAGCTCTCCAAGGAAGTCATCACAAATCACACGTTACTGTAGAGATGCACAGAGTTACTATCTGAAACTCTAATTTCCTCTGGCATGGTCTACTGTCACCAACTTGGCTGGAAAACATTGAAATCTGCCACCCCAGCTGTCCCTACTGCTGTTTGTTTCTAAAATATCAACACCTGGCACCCCACAGTTGCACTCTTAAAACGAGGAATTACTATTTTGACTAAAAGGATAAAGCTTGGTAATAGCAAGCACGTGTGACCATGGCTGACAAATGGCTTGTGTCAAATGCTCTGGAGATAAATATGTGAACCCTCCCAAGGAAGCTGCACAGATGGATCCTTTTATGGATGCAATTTCTGATCAAAGCCAAAGGCAGGTGTTGTCCAGGGAGGTATTTTCCTTGGTCACCTGTCTAGATTTTGCTTCTAAATAATGAGAAACCAACATTAGGGATGATGACCTCCCACCACGCCACTAAAGCATATCTCCAGGAAGACCCAGACTATTGAATCAAGTGAACAGTCATGCAAGTGGCTCATGACAAGACATCAGATGTCTCAGACCAAAATTTGTAGCAGTGCCGATTAAAAGAGGGAAAAACTTTTTTCCTCTTCGGTATTATATGCAGTTAATATTTCAGTGCCTTCAAGAAACCACAACCCATTTTCTTTTTCCTTAAGATTTACCTTGTAGTTATTAATATGCAAAGTAGTTAAAAATAGTGAACCTTAAGTAGGAGGCCTAGAAGAGACTCTAAGCGCTGCTACTCTCTGGCTGTGTGTCCTTGGGCACAGTACTCTATACCTTTAGCTGCAATTTTCTTATGGGGAAATGGCAATAATAATCATCTCTTTTAATGGATAGTGTGAATTAAATATGTGATTTAAATAGAACTTATAACAGTGCCTTGTTCAGTATCAGAGCCAAAGAGATATTATCAAGTCCCAAAGTTGTGCTTCTGGCTTTTATCTATTTCATTTCACCTTATTATTAACTGATAAAGTCAGAAAAATTAAAGATTGGGGAAAGATGTGTTCTGAAGAAATTTTTGAAAGAAATACTATGTTGCTGTAGGAATGTGTACTTTAGTATTTCTCATCTCTTACAAGCATATGTGTGTATGTTTTCATGAGACTTCGAAGAAATAGACTTTTTCTATCACTTTGGTACCTTCACTCCTTCTAATTAACTTAGCTCTGGAGGGAATTGATCAGGATCCTTTCACATTTCAGCCTTTTACTATATGCATTGACCCCTTTGCTCAGCCCAGGGCTTCTGACCACAGGGCTGGAAAATGATGTCATTAAACTGTAAAAGAAGAGACTAAGCAGAAGTAGAAAAGTAGTTTTAGGAAACTTTAGATTTTGGTGAATTTTGGAGGTTAGAGAAGTACAGTGTGAGGAAATAAGATGAAAAGATAAATGCATTTCACAACACAAATTGTTTTATGTGACAGATGCATTTTTGTTTGTTCCTAGTTTGTGATATATCTGAGAGCTGAAACTACACAACTTGAATAGTTGCCAAAAAAATAATGCAGTAAGCTCTGTGAGAAATTTTACTTCAACATAAATTTCCTTTGAAAGTCTCAGCTGATCTAAAACTTAGGTAAGAATTAAATTACATTTATTGCTGACCTCTTTGGGGTTGGTTCATAACTAAGTTTTGGTCAACTGACAGAATCCTGACCTTTGAAGCTTTTCTCTTAAATAGTAAGATCATTCCAGGCATGAGAGGAGTTCTGGATCCTCTGTAACTTGCTCAGTGTAGGATTGCTACTTCAAGGCATTAGGCAGAACTCATCTGCAATTACCAATCCGTACAAGAAAAATGTCTTTGTTTCTAGGAGAAAGAGGTCTCAAAATAAGTCTCTCCAATTCCTCAGTATTTCCAAAACGTATCTTCTCTATTTCAACTCTCAGAAACTCAATGAGCAAAAGTTTCAAAGATACTTCCTCCTTTCGTTTTTCATATATGAAGTATGCTCAGAGACAAGAGGTAACTTCTCCCACATCACACTTTCTTTATGATCTTGAGCTAAATCTAGCAATAAGGTCTTCTGATTCTTGATCCAATGCTCACTTCTATTAATGAAATTTGTACAGAGGTTTGGAGACATTTTCAGCGTACTGTCTTTTTTTTTTTTTAAATGGTCATGTAGTCATTCGTTGTCAAGTTTCTTTGAACCCTTCCTTTTTTTTTAAGATTTTATTTATTTATTTGAAAGGTAGAGTTAAAGACAGAAAGAGGAAGAGACAGGGGGAAAGGTATTCCATCTGCGGGTTCACTCCCCAGATGGTCACAATGGTTGAAGCTGGGCTTGTTTGAAGGGAGGAACCAGGAGATTCTTCCAGGTCTCCCACACAGGTGCCCAGGCCCAGGCACTTGGACCATCTTTCACTGCTTTCCCAGGCCATAAGCAGAGATCCAGATTGGAAGAGGAGAAGCGGGAACACGAACCAACGTCCATATGGCATACCAACGCTGCAGGTGGAGGCTTAGCCGACTACACCACAGTGCCAGCCCCTGTTTGAATCCTTTCTAATCACTCTCTTTTGTGACCAACAGAAGACTGTACTTGTGACTTGAGGTGTATGAAGTTCAGTATTAACTTCCTCACATTATACTTCTCTATAGAATAATTGAATATGTCATTTTGATGTACTAGCTAGTGTTGTAAGCTTGCAAGCAACAGAAACTGGGCAGTACAATCCCAAAATGAGTTTATTGAGAGATAATGAAGTTCACACAGAATCAAAGTAACACTTGATGAACAAGATTGAGAAGGGTACAACCCAGGTTAGTTCTAGGATCTGGAAATCCAGATAGCAGAATTGAGTCAGTGACATCTCCAAATCAGTATGCAGTTTTCATTGATGCCAAGTTTATATTTTTTATCCTTCTTTGACTCTGTTTTAAGATTTGAACTCCCAAGAGAATGACTCTGAGTTTGGTAACTCAGGCCACTTGGCCACTCCTTTATCTCAAAACAAGACTATGCATTTTGGAACAGGATATTAGATACTTCAAAACAAGTTGAGCATACAGTTATTAATGGAAGGGAAAGAATGGTGAGCGCCAAAATCCACCACCACTATACAGGACTTCCCTTTATGGTAATAGCACTCATACAGTTCTCTTTTGTGTGTCCTCTCTGGGTCAAGCATCCTTTTGTTCAGATTTTATTTTTCAGAATATATGACATAAGGACCAGGACTACATTCTGTACGTCCCAATAGTCTCCCTCATTCCTTGTGCACAAGAAAGTTCTTGTTGCACCACTTTATTTATAATAAACTACACCACTTAAGTTCCCTATTAAGCAAGACGTATGGACTATGAGAGCCAGGAGAGATACTTCATAAATAGAATATTATGTAATCTGTGATGCATGTAAGCACATCATTTAGTGTATTATCAGTGTCAATGCTCAGAAGAATTAAAAGCATATGTACTAGAACCAGATTACCCACTATGAGTAAATTATGCCACTTATCACTTGTGTAATTTTAGGGATGTTATTTAAGCTTTGTGTCTCACACTCTTCAACTGTAAAAATGGGGTTAGTTGGCCAGCACGGCGGCTCAATAGGCTAATCCTCCACCTGCGGCGCTGGCATACCAGGTTCTAGTCCCAGTCGGGGCACCGGATTCTGTCCCGGTTGCCCCTCTTCTGGTCCAGCTCTCTGCTGTGGCCCAGGAGTGCAGTGGAGGATGGCCCAAGTGCTTGGGCCCTGCACCCGCATGGGAGACCAGGAGAGGCACCTGGCTCCAGGCTTCGGATCAGGGCGGTGCGCCGGCTGCAGCGCACCAGCCGCAGCAGCCATTGGAGGGTGAACCAATGGTAAAGGAAGACCTTTCTCTCTGTCTCTTTCTCTCTCACTGTCCACTCTGCCTTTCAAAAAAAAATGGGGTTAGTAATCATTTGTTTTATAGTAGTCTCTCAAATTTCTCATGCAACTTTAGTTATGCAGTCACACTCAGCCCAAGAATATTAAAATGGAAAACTCCAGAAAAAAATAATTCATAAATTTAAAATTGTGCAACATTCTAAGTGTCATCATGACACTTCATGCCCAACTAACTGCTCAATCTCACCTGGGCTTATGAATCATCTATTTGTCCAGTGTATCTGCATTGCATGCGTTACAAGTTAGTCACTCAGTAGTCTTCTTGGTTGTCTAATCAGCTCTTGGGGTACTTCCAGAACTTGTGTTCAAATAATCCCTTGATATTTAACTTTTAATTGACACATAAGAATTATACGTATTTCTGAAGTATAGTGTGATAATTGGCTACATGTGTAATGCTGAAATCAGGGTAATTAACATATCCATCACTTCAAACATTTATCATGTCTTTATATCAGGGACCTTTGTACTCCTCTCCTATAGTTCTTGTGGCTTATAGGCTGTGCAGTAAAACACTAAAACTTCTTCCTCCTGTTGAACTATATTTTAGTAGCCATTATCCAATCTCCATCTGTTTTACCTTTCTCTATCCTTTCAAGCTTTTAGTGACGGCTATTCTACTCTCTTTAATTATTTTTTAAAGACTTATTTATTTATCTATTTGAAAGCCAGGGTTACAGAGAGTCAGAGGCAGAGAGAGAAGGGTCTTCCATCTGCTGGTTTACTCCCCAAATGACCACAATGGCCAGAGCTGGGCCAATCCAAAGCCAGAAGCCAGGAGCTTTTTCAATTCCTGGTCTCCCTCGCAGGTGCAGGAGTCCAAGCACTTGGACCATCTTCTACTGCTTTCCCAGGCCATAGCAGAGGGGTAGATGGAAGTGGAGCAGCTAAGACTTGAACCAGTGCCCATATGGGATGCTGCCAACACAGGTGGCAGCTTTACCTGCTGGGCTACAGCACCGGCCCCTATTCTACACTCTGCTTCTATAAAACCAACTTTTTTTTTTAATCTTGTACATATGAGAGAGGACATATAATATATGCCTTTCTGTGCCTGGACTATTTTACTTCATGTAATATCCTCTGGTCCTATCCATGTTAACACAAATGACAATATTTCATCCTTTGCTTCATGGCTGACAAGCATTCCATTGTACATAAAAACTACATTTTTCTTATTTGTCCATTGATGGACACTTACATTGTTTCATTTCTTGACTATGTGAATACTGTTACGATAAACATGGGAGTACAGACACTCTTCAACATACTGATTTTTACTCTTTTGAATATATACCGATTAATGGGTTTGCTGGATTAATTGGTAGGTCTAATTTTAGATTTTGAGGAACTCCCCCTAGTGTTTTCTGTTATTGCTATACTAATTTGGATTTTCACTAACAATGTATAAAAGTTTCAGTTATTTTCACATTGTCTCCAACATTTGTTATTTTTATTTTAAAGTCATTCTGACTGGAGTGAGAGGATATCTCACTGTGGTTTTGAATTGCATTTCCCTGATGATTAGTTACATGAAGCATTTTCTTGTATACTTCTTGGCCATTTGTATCTGTTATTTTGAGAAATAGCATTGCAAATCATTTGCCCATTTTTAAATTGGTTTTTTGTTTGTTTGTTTTCCTGCAGCTTAACAGTTGTTTTCCTTAATAATGTTCCCAAAGCACAAAAGTAGTCATTCCAACAATTTGGATCTGCCAAAGAGAAACCATAAACTGCTTCTTTTAAGTGGAAAGATGAAATTTCATCATTATTTTTGTGTAAATATAGGGAATAATAGTATATAGAGAGCTAGGTGTTAAATGAGGGTCTTAGAATTTATCCCCTACAGAGAAGTGGGAGTTATTGACTATTCCTTTGAGGAGTAAGCAACTTAATGTGTGAAGAATGCCTAGAATACCCAGTAACTTAGTTGTCATTGTTGTCAGCCTTACTGTTATCATCCGGGAAACTTTGAGGCAATTACATTGCAGTGAGAATTGGTTGCTTTTTCCAGCATTTGTACCTTTTTGGGGACAGTAGCAAAAGATGAGTTGTACTGTCAACTTTATTTAATAAGCTAGCTGCATTCAGAATTTATGCTAAGGATTTGCTTGCCCTATGTGTCTCTTAAACACTTCAAAAATTGCCTTTGCAATTTTACTTTCTTAGTGAACAGAAATTTACCAGCAGATTTGTCTGAACTCAAGAAGGGCCTGAATTTCTTTCTTTCTAAGCGGTTGGATCTACATTACAAAAGCTACCCATTTAATCAGTGAATTGTGATTATTCACTACCTATTAATCTGTTTGCCCCCTTAAAAGGTGACAAATGGTGGTTCCTTTTAAGTTTCAAAGAGGCCAGTTTAATCTGGGCCTTCTGTTGCTTTGTTAGGGAAATTGAACGCCCAGAATTGTTCTTCGGTTTTCCCTTGTTGCTCAGAGGTCATGGGAAAGTAAATGTGAGAGCTGCAGTGTGATTCATCATTGCCTAACAAAATAATGTGACACCTAGACACAGTGCTCTGACCGATGGCATTCACATTCTCTGCCCCTCTGTGAAATCAGCCTCTCACAAGTCAGTGCCTTGGAGATTCTGAGTGGGATAGGTAATATGGGATCACTCTTGGGGTTACAGCTGTTTCCAACTGGCAAGATGTAAGTGACAGTCCAAGACTTGACTTTTCAACCCTATTTTGTGTCTCTCTCTGAACATTTTCAGGGCCTTCCTATTGCATGCATTAGCAGCAAAAGCTAAAATAATTTTAAGTAAAATGTGACAGACTGTGTCAAAGAATAGCCTCTCCCAAAAGAAAGTATGTGACATGGTCAGTGAGAATCTGTCTACAACCGGTAGATTTTCATGCTCAGGGTATGTTTTGCAGTGAATTTCTTTGCAAGGTAAATGTTCTTATTCTCTCAAAATTAAAGAATTCTCTCTCAGAAACAAACTTGAATATCTGGATTAGTGGTCAGCTTGGCAACTTCTATTTCCTGCCCTTTTTCTGGCACACAAAGAGAACCTTCCTTGAGTCCCAGAGAGGACATTGATCCTAGAAGCAGAAATGTATTTGGAAAAACAGATTCAGTTTTTACAACTACATCCTGTCTGCCTCCAATGAACAACCACCTTTTTCCTCAGCTTACATTTCTATTGTTTCTTTTCTTTTTATTTTGTTCCATCCATCCTTCTTGGCAGTCTCCTTTGAGGAGAGGAGCGCAGCTGAATCTATGCCAACGACAAGAAGAAACCTCCCCTCTGATTTTTTTTTAACAAGAGATTACCATGACATACCTGGGTGTGTCACCTCAGACATGCCCTCCATCCTGGAGCACTGAACAGAGCTCCCTGGCCACACCTACCACTCACCTCTAGATAGTCACTGAAAGCAACACTCCGCTAATCCACTCAGACATAGTCCAAAGATAAAAGCTGCCACAGCAGAAAATACAAGAAGCCGATGAGTGTCTCCACAAATGCCAAATAACAAATGCACAAATTCAAGAAACAAGCATAAGGAAGACAACATGACATACCCAAAAGAACATAATACTTCACTACTAGATTGAGAAGATGATGAGGTTGAAGAAATGCCAGAAATGGAATTCAAATATTGATCATAGGATTACTTAGAAGTAATCAGAAGCAAATGTACAAACTAATGAAATCCATATATAACACAAAAGAAAATTTCTCCCACAAAATTGAGATCTTAAAGAGAAATCAAAATGAAATCTTGGAAATAAAGAATTCAGTAGAACATATAAAAAATACAGTGGGAAGCCTTAACAACAGAATCGATGAAGCAGAAGACAGAATATCCAACTTAGAAGGCAAAGCTCAGGAAATTACACAAACACAGGAAGAATTAGAAAGCTAAAAAACACTGTTGGGAAACTACAAGATACTATCAAACAACCCAACATATAGATACTAGGAGTTCCTGAAGGCATGGAAAGAGAGAAAGGATTAGAAGTCCTTTTTAGTGAAACAATAAAAAATTTTCCCCAATTTTGGAGAAAGAAAGGGACACCCAAGTCCAGGAAGCACATAGAACTCCTAATAGACATGACCAGAAAAGACCTTCACTATGACACATTGTAATCAAATTCTCCACAGAAAAATCAAGAAAACATTCTAAAGTGCACAAGAAGACACAAGATTACTTTTAGAGGATCTCTAATTAGACTCACAGCGGATTTCTCATCTCTCCTGCAGGCTAGGAGAGAATGGCAAGATATATTCCAAGTATTAAGAGCAACCCAGAATACTGTACCCTACAAAGCTCTCACTTATGAACAAAAGTGAAATAAAAACCTTCAATGACAAATAGAAACTGAATTTGTCACCATCAGAAGGTGCTTAATGATGTGCTACACACAGAACACAGAAACATGGTCATCACTACAGAAGAAGGTAAAGGAAGGAAATCTCCTAGTAAAAGTACAAAGGAGACTGAAAGTAAAAAATAGGAATATTTATGGAAAAATGGCAGGGCAAAATCATTACTTATCAATAGTCACCTTAAATGTAAATGGCCTGAACTCTCCAGTGAAAAGAGGCAGTCTGGCTGAATGGATTAAAAAATAAACCCAATCTATTTGCTGCCTACAAGAAACACATCTCACTAACAAAGATGCACACAGACTGAAAGTGAAAGGGTGGAAAAAGATATTCCATGCCTACAGAAATCAAAATTGAGCTAGTGTAGCCATCCTAGTATAAGACAAAATAGACTTTAACAGAAAAGCTGTTAAAAGAGACAAAGAAGGACACTTTATAATGATTAAGGGATTAATTCAATGGGAACATGTGACTATTATAAACGTATGTGCACCTAATTACAGGGCACCTCACTATTTAAAAGAAATGTTAGGAGATCTAAAGGGAGACATAGACTCAAATACAATATTAATGGGGGACTTTCAGTAGTGGACAGATTAACCAAACAGAAAATGAGCAAGCAAATAGCAGAGTTAATCAACACTATAGACCAAATGGACCTAACAGATAGCTGCAGAACTTTTCACCCTACAGTTGTAGAATACACATTCGTCTCAGCAGTGCATAGAACTTTCTTAAGGATTGACCACATGCTAGGCCATAAAACAAGTCTCAGCAAATGTCTGCTCTCGCCATTGCTATTCAATATAGTCCTGGAGGTTTAGGCCAGAGTCATAAGGCAAGAAAAAGAAATGAAAGGGATTCAAATTGAGAAAGGTGAAGTCAAACTATCCCTATTTGCAGATGACATGATTCCATATGTAGGGGATCCAAAAGATTCCACCAAGAGACTATAGGAACTCATAGAAGAGTTGGTAAAGTAGCAGGATATAAAATCAATACACAAAAATCAACAGCCTTTGCATACACAGACAGTGCCACACCTTAGAAAGATTATTAAGATCAATCTCATTCAAAATACCTCCAGAAAAATCAAATACCTTGTAATAAACTTAACCAAGGATGTCAAAGATTTCTACGATGAGAATTATAAAACATTAAAGAAAGAAATAGAAGAAGAGGGCCCGGCTCTGTGGCGCACTAGGATAATCCTCCGCCTGTGGCACTGGCATCCCATATGGGTGCTGGGTTCTAGTCCCTGTTGTTCCTCTTCCAATCTGGCTCTCTGCTGTGGCCTGGGATAGCGGTGGAGGATGGCCCAAGTGCTTGGGCCCCTGCACCCGCACAGGGGACCTAGAGGAGGCTCCTGGCTCCTGGGTTTGAATTGGCACAGCTCCAGCTGTTGCAGCCATTTGGAGAGTGAACCAACAGAAGGAAGACCTTTCTCTCTGTCTCTCTCTCTCTCTGTAACTCTGTCAAATAAATTTTAAAAAAGAAGAAATAAAAACATACAAAAAATGGAAAAATCTTCCATGTTCATAGATTGGAAGAATCATTATCATCAAAATGTCCATTCTTCCAAAATCAATTACTAATTCAATACAATACCAATCAAAATACCATAGAAATGCTTCCCAGAGCTAGAAAAAATGATGCTGAAATTCATATGGGAATACAGGAGACCTCGAATAGCTAAATAAATCTTATACAACAACAACAACAAAAATCAGGAGGCATCACAATACCAAATTTCAAGACATACTACAAGGCAGTTACAATCAAAACAGCCTGGTACCAGTACAAAAATAGATGGATAGACCAATGGAATAGAAATTCCAGAAATCAATCGAAGCATCTACAACCAACTTATATTTGACCAAGGAGCTAAAACCACTCCCTGGAGCTAGGACAGTCTATTCAACAATTGGTTCTGGGAAAACTGGATGTCCACATGCAGAAGTATGAAGCAGGACCCCTACCTTACACCTTACACAAAAATCCCTTCAAAGTGGATCAAAGACCTAAATCTATGACCTGATACCATTGAATTATTAGAGAACATTGGAGAAACCCTGCGAGACATTGACACAGGTAAAGACTTCTTGGAAAAGACCCCAGAGGCACAGGCAATCAAAGCCAAAATTCACAAATGGGACTACATCAAATTGAGAAGCTTCTGTACTGCAAAAGCGATACTCAGAAAAGTGAAGAGGCAACCAACAGCATAGAAGAAATTTTTTGCAAACTATGCAACTGACAAAGGATTAATAACCAGAATAAATAAAAAGATCAAGAAACTCCACAACAACAAAACAAACAACCCAGTGAAGAAAAGGGCAAAGGACTTAAAGAGACATTTTTAAAAGAAGAAATCCAAATGGCCAACAGACACATGAACAAATGTTCAGGATCACTAGCCATCAGGGAAATGCAAATCAAAACCACAATGTTGTTCTACCTCACCCCAGTTAAAATGGCTTTTATACAGAAATCAACAAACAAAACATGCTGGCGAGCATATGGGGAAAAAGGCAAACTCATCCACTGTTGGTGGGAATGTAAACTGGTAAAACCACTAGGGTTAGCAGTTTGGAGATACCTTAAAAGTCTGAATATAGATCTACCATATGACCCAGCCATCCCATTCCTGGGCATTTACCCACAGGAAATGAAATCAGCAAATAAAAGAGTTATCTGTATCCCCATGTTTATTACTGCTCAATTCATAATAGCTAAGACATGGAATCAACCTAAATGCATGTCAGCTGAAGACTGGATAAAGAAATTATGGGATATATACTCTATGGAATGTTACATAGGGTTAAAAAAAATGAAATTCAGTTATTTGCCGCAAAATGGATGTATCTGGAAAACATCATACTTAGTGAAATAAGCCAGTCCCAAAGGGACAAATACCGTATTTTCTCCCAGTGATAACTAATAGAGCGCCTAAAAGGAAATCTGTGGAAGTGAAATTGACACTTTTAGAAGCAATGACTTGAACAGCTCTTTTCTTGATTGTTGAGGAGCTGTTTTTTTGTTTTTGTTTGTTTGTTTGTTTTTTGTCCTTAATGGAGAATGGGACTGGGAATGGGAGAGGGAGGAGGAGAGAGGAGGTTGGGAGGGAGGGCAGGTATGATAGGAAGAATCACTATATTCCTGAAGTTGTGCTTTGCTTATGAAATTTGTACTGATTACATAAATGGTTTCTTTGGGGAAAAATGAATAAATAAAAATTTAGGGCCCAAATATGGCAAGATAACTATGTGGGTGCCCACGTCAGTGCTGTTCACATGTCTGGGTACCATTTGTCCCACTGACTTGTCGCAGAAGCAATTTTTAAAAAGCTTGTAACTGAAGATGATGTTTCAGATAATTAGAAGATAGATAGTGCAGTGACATCCATGTATGAAATAGGAAACTTGCCTGGTTATTTAGGGCAAAATGGCCTGTAGAAGCATAACATTCCCTTGAATATTGCCTGGCAGATTACCAAAGAAGACTTTGTGGCATTTGATTATATACTATGTATGGATGACAGCAATCTGAGAGATCTGAATAGAGAAAATAATCAAATTTAAAACTGCCAGGCTAAAATCAAACGACTTGGAAGTTGTGATCACAGAAGTGATTTCTTATTGGAGAGCTCCTGTGATGGAATGACTCCAACTTTGAAACTGTGTGCCAGCAATACACCAGCAGAGTTCTTGAAGAAAGCCCACTAAGGCTGGATTGACATCTTGCTGCATGTCCACAGCAAACAGTCCCCACCCTTAGGCTCTGCATTTCTCAGCGTGTTCCAGTGTAACGTTCCTAAGCACACAGCCCCACCTATATCTTGAAGTGAATTACTGTTTCTTATTTTAAAAGATAATTGGAGATGGAAATCAGTTGTGTTTGGCAGAAGTTAAGTAGAGTCTTTGATCAGACTGTTTATAGGTATGTTATGCATTCTTAGACAACTTGCACCTCCCAGTTTGCTCCAGCTACCAAAACACTGGAAGAAATAACATATAGCATAACAAAATAGAACATAATGCAGTAAAATATGATTTTAAGGCCCAAGGGAATATCTGAGCGTAGTGGGTATTGGTCATCTAGTCTACCTTGGCAAGAAGTTTTTGTGAATATCTGAGACACAAGTGCTTTTGATTCAACTGTGCTACCTTTTTGGACCCAGAGCCTTTTACTCAATTAGTATAGTCCTGTCTAGGAGCTCACATTTTTGATTAGAAGTATTTTAACTCAAGTACACTCATAGTGCTGAATTTTATAAAGGAAGAAAGGGAGGGAGGGAGGGAATCATGGAATAATTTTTTATTTTTGTCTAGTTAATTTCATGAGGAGGTCAGTTTATGTACTTCCATTTGAAGTACTTTGCCTATGAAAACTTAATTATGTCAGAAAAGAAGGATGCTTACTTGCATGCTGGTTTATCTTTTGGTCACTTAAATAATGTATGTATTTTTTAAAATTATCTCCTTTCTTATGCTGACATTTTTAAAGATTTATTTATTTATTATTTGATAGGCAGAGTTACAGAGAGGTAGAGGCAGAGAGAGAGAGGTCTTCCATCTGCTGTTTCACTCCTCAAATGGCTGCAATGACCGGGGCTGGGCCAGTCCAAAGCCAGGAGCCAGGAACTTTCTCCAGGTCTCCCACATGGGTGCCCAAGCACTCGAACTGGCACCCATAGGGAATGCTGGCACTGTAGGTGGGAGCTTCATCTGCTTTGCCACAATACTGGCAGTATATGTATTTTTATACTCCCATATAATTCAAGTGTTAAATATAAATTGACAGGTGGGAAAATAATTTTAAAAGCTGGGAAAATTTTGTTGGTGTGCTCAAGTATTGCTATGTTAATAAGTATTCCTTCATCAGTGCTTTATAAATTTAAAGGCAAATATAGATAATTTCTGTGCATTTCCTGATAACTCATCTTAAAATCATATGGATTTAGGTAAGAAAATAGTTCTTTTAAAATAAATTGAGGATTTATAAAAGTACTTGTAAAACTAAGATAAGATTGAAGAGAAAAACCAAGATTATGAAGGAAAATAGTAGGAAGTTGCATTTATCCTAAAACTTGAAGGATGAATATAAATCATAGGTAAGGACTCCTAGAATGGGCTTTTGACCTAAAGTAGACCACTGCTTGGGGTACCTGTATACTCTATCAAGGCTGGTTTTCATGTTCCCCTTCATTCTAGCTTCCTGCTCATGTGCACCCTAGGAGTCAGCAATAACGGCCCAAGTAGTTGGGTTCCTGCCACCCATGAAGGAGACCGGGATGACCCCATCTATTGCAGAATTTGGGAAGTATACCCATGGAGGTGTGCTGTCTCTCTCTCTTCCAAATTAAAAATAAGGAGGGGGCAACATTATGGCATAACAGGATAAGCCACTGCCTGCAGTGTCCCATCCCATATGGGTACCAGTTAGATACCAGCTGCTCCACTTTGAATTCTGCTTCCTGCCTATTCACCTGGGAAAGCAGCAAAAGATGGCCCTAGTGATTGAGCCCCTGCACCCACATGGGAGACCCCAATGAAACTCCTGGCTCCTGGCTTCCACTCAGGAGTTGCAGCAATTTGAGGAGTAGACCAGTGGATAGAAGACATCTACCCACCACCCTCAGAGTTAGACTTTCAAATAAATACATTATTTAAACAAACAAACAAAAAGCAAAGAAGGATAAGAAAATTTAGGATCTGCTGCCATATGCTCATGCCTCTCATGATATTTCTTTGAGTTTCTTCTTCCCAAGGAAGCTGTTATCACTCATTTTTGCCTCCGTTAAGTATTTCACCTCACATTTATTATTCTTTTAACCACTTCCTTTGTGAATGTGTTAATTTGATTCTCATACATTTGGGTGATAGAAATTATTTCATTTATACACTTCAGGCTTTCCAATTTGAAGTGGAGCATATTCTATGTAAAATGCACCAAATATTTGAGTCTCAGAAGTAAACGTTTCCAGAGTCATATCTAGCAGCTCTCACCACATGTTTGGAGCCAGCTGCCTAGATTCAAATGCTGTTCTGCTGTCTTCCTTGCCTTGTGACTTTGAGGAAGTTACCAAACTTCCTTCTGCCTCTCTCTCTTCATATATACAATGAGTATAAATTCTGTTAGTGTTGCTATCAGAATGAAGCAGAACAAAACAAGGCAGTACATGGCAAGTGCTCAGATTAGTTCTCAGTGAATAATAATTCCTCTGTGAGCTGGTGTCACTATCTTTTTCTGATTTATTCATGAGTAATTAGTACCTGAGAAGTTGGTGAACTCATCTGAGAATTGAATCATATTTGTTCATACAGACTAAAAAAATGTTCTGTTTGTCAATACCAGCCCTTAATTTTGGGAAATTTAGGATCCTTATTTGTGATTACTAATGAAAATAAATAAATAAATGAGTTTTTTAAGCTAATAATAGATAATGAAACACTAATTCATAAGCCTTTATTCTGTATACATTTTATTGTATTGATTTTTTCCCTTTTTCCTCCTCATTCTCACTCCCAGCAACATCTCTTTAGGGTAGTATGTGGAGATCAAATATGATGTTTTTAATAAGGACATAATGTTTTGTTGTATAGAAAAACCAATTCCTTAATTTTTTATATTTGGTGAATTACAATGATTTTTTTTTCTAAATTTGAAGCAAAGGGCTCCCATCTATTGGTTCAATCCCCAAATGCCAGGAGCCAGGAATATAACCTAGCTTTCCCACATAATGGCAGAAATCTGATTAATTTATTTTATTGGTGTTAAGCCAACCTTGCCTTCCTGGAAGGTAAGATCATTACATTATCTAGAAGTATGTGTTTAATTTTTGAGTATTTGGAATTTAAAAAGGTTTTGTTAAAATGATTACTATTGGAGCTGGAGTTGTGTTATAGTTGGTAAAGCTGCCTCTGTGACACTAGAATTCCCTAAGGGTGCCCTTTCCTGTCCTGCCTGCTCCACTTCCGATCTAGCTCTCTGTTATGGCCTGGGAAAGCAGTGGAAGATGGCCCAAGTCCAGAAGAAGCTCTTGGCTCCTGGCTTCAGATCCGATCAGCCCAGCTTCTATTGTTGCAGCCATTTGGGGCATGAACCAGCGGATGAAAGACTTTTGTCTCTCTCTCTGCTTCTGCCTCTGTATAACTTTGCCTTTCAAATAAATAAAATATCTTTTAAAAAAAAAAAAAGAACTTCCTTTTAGTTCCTAGGTATGATGGTATCAAAGTCTCTGGTTATTTCTTTGGGAATTTATTTATTTGGTTTGTATATATTTTACCATTAGTCTTGACAAGTGCTTTTTGTTAGATTAAGAATTCCAGATTCTAAATTTTTGTCTATTTTTACCATTCTGCTCTTTAAATGTATTTTCTTAAATCTTCCATTGTTTCTAATGAGAAGTCAGCAAGAAATCAAATTGTTGTGGGTATTGTATGATCTTGCTGTGGCTTCTTTTTGGTTTTTGCTAGTTTGTCTATGATACATGTAGGTGTAGTTTCATTTGCATTTATACTGCTTTTGGTTTCCTAGCATTTTTGAATATATAAATTTGCCTTTTTCCAAATTTGGACATAATTCAGTAATTATTTTTCTTAAAAATGTGTATTCTATTTTCTCTCACTTCTCATTGAGGGACTCAAATTATTCATATGTTAGATAGCTTTATTTATTTATTTATTGACAGGCAAAGTTAGTGAGGCAAAGACACAGAGAGAAAGGTCTTCCTTCCATTGGTTCACCCCGAAATGGCCGCTATGGCCAGCACTGCACCAATGTGAAGCCAGGAGCCAGGCGCTTCCTCCTGGTCTCCCATGTGGGTGCCGGGCCCAAGCACTTGAGCCATCTTCCACTGCACTCCCAGGCCACAGCAGAGAGCTAGACTGGAAGAGGAGCAACCAGGACTAGAACCCGGAGTGCTAGCACCACACGCAGAGGATTAGCCTAGTGAGCTGTGGCGCCAGCCTAGATAGCTTTATACTATCCCACCTATCCTATAACTATTTCTAGTTATTTTTTTCTGTTTTTTAGTTTGGAAAATGTCTGTTGAACATGTGTCATGTTCATTATGCTGCCAGGCTGTAACAGGGTATTCTTATTTCAGATTTTCTTTTTAACTGTGAGGGTTATACTTTGTTTATTTTTTATTTTTAAAAATATTGATTTACTTATTTGAAAATCAGTTACAAAGAGGCAGAGGTTCACTCCACAGATGGCCACAATGGCCAGAGCTGCACAGATCAAAGCCAGGAGCCAGGAGCTTCTTCCAGATCTCCCATACAGGTGCAGGGGCCCAATGACTTGGGCCATCTTCTGCTGCTTTCCCAGGCCATGGCAGAGAGCTGGATTGGAAGTGGAGCAGCCGGGACTCGAACTGGCACCCATATGGGATACTTGCACTGTAGGTGGCAGCTTTACCCGCTACTCCATAGCGTCGGCCCCTGTTTATTTTTATTTATAAATAAACATTTAGTATTAGGATACCAGGTGCAAAAACTTTCATTTTATTTGAAAGGCAGAGAGATGGAGACAAATAGAGATATTCAATCTACTGGCTCACTCCTCAAATAGCTGCTATAGCTGTGGCTTGGTCAAGTCAAATCCAAGGGTTGGAAAGTCAGTCTAGAGATACGTTAGTAGGAAGCTGAATTGGAAGCAGAGAATCTGGGACTTGAACCAAGTGCTTCAGTATATGATATAGATTTATTTATTTGAAGGCAGAGTTACAGAGAAGCAGAAGTAGAGAGAGAGAGAGAGAAGTCTTCCATCTGCTGGTTCACTCCCCAGTTGGCTGCAGTGGCTGGAGCTGAGCTGATCTGAAGCCAGGAGCCAGGAGCTTATTCAAGGTCTCCCATGCGGATGCAGGGGCCCAAGGACTTGGGCCATCTTCCAGTGCTTTCCCAGGCCACAGCAGAGAGCTGGATGAGAAGTGGAGCAGCCAGGACTTGAACTGATGCTCCTATGGGATGCCAGCATTGCAGGCGGTGGCTTTACCCACTACACCACAACACTGACCTCACCACATGACATTTTAACCAATGTGTCAAACCTCATTCTTGATTTATTTTTATAGGGATTTTTCTCTGCTGAAACTGTCTTTGTTTTTATTCATTATGAATACTTTTTATATAAATTTCAATTTAAAAATCCAACATCTGAATCACCTTGAAGTTGGTTTCCATAGATTGTTTTTTCCTCAGAATGAGTCACATTTTCTCTTTATATTTTGGTAACATGAATAGAATAAGAAAGTGTTGTAAACACTGTGAATTATATCCTTAGAAACTCTGCAATGTGTTATATTCCTCTGAAGATTATTGATCTTTTTTAAAAGCATTGTGTAACTTGAATGAATTCAAATGTTACTATGGCTCCTTTGCAGTCATCTGCAGCTGAAATGTTAATTCACTCTAGTTTTTAACTTTGTGAGCTACTTGGAGTCTACTCCACACATTTATAATTTAGGGATCAGAATAGGTAGAACTTGGATGTTATTATTTCTTTCATCATTTCTAGTACCTGTAATTGCTGTAATCTGTGTCAATTGGTTCTTCAACCAGTAAAACTACAGGTATGCTGTCTACTTTTGAGCTGCCCAACAAGGTGTATACCAAAATTTGCTCTCAGGCTGAAAGTTATAAAAGATCAGCAAATTCATCCAGTCTCATTTCCTCCTTGATTCTCTTTCAGTATGTGCCTCCTTTTCATCACTTTCCAGTGCACCCAGATATTTGTTTTTCATATGACTTTATTTAAGAGGATTGGTCTTTGAGGAGCTCCAAGCTCATTACTAGAATCAGAATTTATTCTTGGTGCCTCTTTAAAAATGTCTCTTCTCTTACATATCCACTTGCCATTGTGCAGAGAATCTATATGGTGTACTCATGTTTTCTTCTTGTGGAATATCCTTTAGTATTATCTTTCTGACCATTTCAATATCCCGTGGAATAATTGCCAGATTCTCAATAGTCCGGTGAAATATTGATATTCTTGCCATATGAAACTTAGAGGTGGATTTTCAGATTTTTTTTTTTAAATCAGATAATTTATACAGTGCATGTATCTTTGCTCTGTTGTCAAGATGGAGAATGTAATCATCTTATTTTCTTCTTTTTTAAATTTTTTAAAAGATTTATTATTTATTTGAAAGTCATAGTTACACATTGAGAAGGTAAGGCAGAGAAAGAGAGAGAGAGGGAGAGAGGGAAAGTTTTCCATCCACTGGTTCACTCCCCAATTGGCCGTAATGGACTGAGCTGTGCCTATCCAAAGCCAGGAGTTAGGAGCTTCTTCTGGGTCTTCCACATGGATGCAGGGGCCCAAGGACTAGGGCCATCTTCTACTGCTTTCCCAGGCCATAGCAGAGAGCTGGATCAGAAGTGGAGCACTCAGGAATAGAACTGGTGCCCATATGGGATGCCAGCACTTCAGGCCAGGGTGTTAACCTGCACACCACAGTGCCAGCTCCCCTTATTTTCTTCTAATAAAAATATATCTTTTCATATCAGGCAGTCAGACTCCCAGAACCAGTATAAAGACTGTATAAAACCCAAATGATGGTTAAGAAAAAAAATGGAAGGGCTGGCATTGTGGCACAGCAGGTTAAGCTGCCCCTTGGGCACCCACATCTCATATTGGAGAATTGGTTTGAGTCCCAGCTGCTCTGTTTCCTGTCCTTCTCTCTGCTGATGTGCCTAGGAAGCAGCAGATGATGTCTCAAGTACTCGAGTCCCTGACACCTACATGGGAGACCCAGATAGAGTTCCTAGCTCCTGACTTTGGTCTAGCCTAACCCCAGCTTTTGCAGCCATTTGGGGAGTGAACAGTGGATGGTAGATATCTCTCTTTGTCATTCAGCCTTTCTAATAATTAAATGTTTTCTTTAAATAAAAGGAAGATGAAGATCTCTTCATTACTCTAACAAAAAAATCTTAGGAACACAATGGATCTTCTGCCAAACCATACATAAAAATCTAACTTCTATTATAAAATAATTTTGAAATGGTTAATATAGTAATTACATGCTTTGTATTTATTAAACAGTCACTGATGTTACATTTTTCTTACTACATATTACTTCCTTAATGATCACTAATAATCTCATATTTTGTTTTTCAAAGTAGTTTCTTAAGTTAATTCCTTGCAATAACCTTGCAAGGTATATAGGATGGGTATTATTAGGACAAGAAACTGGCATATGGGGAGACAGATTTTTTTCCTCATCCGTAGAAAGGACTTAATGCTGATTTGGGTCTAGAACACTGTCTCCTTCCATTTAGGTAGAGATACATTGTGCTGTCTTTTGAAGGGGTCATTGTCATCTATGTAATTATTGATTCATATGATTTATGGGATAGTATTTATTTTTTCTTATAAGAATGTTCACAGATGCTCTGTGAAAAATATAAAAACACAAGAAAAGAATATACTGTTATCCAGGATAATTTTAATTCTTTAGTGTTTTTCCCTGTGTGTATGTGTGTGTACACACATGTACATATATATGTACTTATTTTACTAAATTGGTATATTTTATAATATCATTTTTACTTACTATATTGGAAAGACTAATAAATAAGGTAAACACTTTAAAAGAGAGGGCTGGTCGTTTGGCATGGCAGTTAAGGTGTTACTTGAATACCATATGGGGGTACCTGGATTTGAGTTGTAGCTCTCTTCCTAATCCCAGCTTCCTGCCAGTATGTTCCCTGGGATGCAGCAGGTAATGGCTCAAGTAGTTGAGTCTCCATCACCCACATGGGAGACCCATATTGAGTTCCTGGCTACTGGCTTTGGCCAGGTCCAAATCTGGCTGCTGCAGGAATTTGAAGAATAAACCAGTATATGGATGATCAATCTTTCTCTCTGTCTCTCTCTCTGATTTTCAAATAAATAATAAATAAATTTTGAAAAAGAAAATTTTTCCATATGGTATAATTCTTAATAGCTTTCTTATGTTGCAAATGAATGGATCAAAATTAATGGATGTAAATCCTATTATAGTTTTAGGCTCTCTCTACTTTTATGATATTACTATTAATGTAGTAATATCTGCAATGTACAGCTCTAATCATGTCCTTAGGATAAGTCTATGCAGATAAGATTATCATAAAAGATAGCCTGTACAATTTTCAACACTATTCTATATGTTTTGGTTAATAGATGGGATTCAGAGAAATCATTTGCTGTGGAAACCTGGCTTTTGTGAATTTTTATAAAATCGCTACGTGAGAATGCTGTCATTTTGATTATATAACTCCTATGGCAAAGAGGAGGGATGTATATAATGTATTTTCCAAAGTATTATTTACAAGTGTATATTAAAATGATTAGATTTAACCTAGGTAGGGTATGTGAAAACCTTATAATATCCTTGAAATAATTGGTGACAAACTCATGTCAAAACCAGGCTTGAGAATTATTGGTCTAGATCTCAAATAACACCAAAAAGATTTAGGCATGTGACTTTGCTTAAAGAGTCCTAAAATAACATCACTTTATAATGCTAATTTCTAACAATCATCACATTTTATTGAACTATCTGTCCAACAGAGGAGAGCATTAAACCCTTTACTCACTTATATAAATCTCAGGGCAGTTTTCATAGCTTTGGCACTTCTGTTATAATTTGAACTGTTTAATATTATAATAGTGCCAAAAAGCTTTATGTAGCTGTGTAATTTGACAGGACAGATGATGATCATTAAAATATTATGTTATTTCATTTGAGATAAAAATGAGTGATTAACTAAGAGCCACAGCATAGAAATGACATTGAAGTGACCCATTTCTTCTGTCACAACAATAGTAGGCTCTGTTTTCTGCATGCCAACAGTGTTAGTTTATACTTTGAGTTGAGCCTTTTAGAAATCTAGTGGGGGTAACTCAAGCAAAAGAAAAGATTGCTATAAAAGGTAAAGATGGAGCTGACCTAAAAATGTAGCTAATCAGAGCCTCAAGAACCAGGAGAAATCTTGAAGTCTTCCTCTCTCATTTCTATTTCTGCCTTGTAATTTAAGACTGTATTGTGAGTATTTATATTCTGACCACAAAGCATAAAATGGCCACTGACATTAGTAGATTTGTATTTCTGCAATTTAAGTCATTAAGCTAACTGAAGCTGAGATTGTTTAGTCCTTCCTATAAATTCCCAAGATGCAATTTACAAAAGCATAAAAACACTTAGGAACAAATTTAACAAAAATGTACAGACTTGTGTTCTGAGAACTGCAAAATAATGTTGAAAGGGATTAAAGCATTTTTAATGTAAAGATACCTAATATTTCAAGTCTTCATGACTTCAAAGAGATGCTGTTTGTTACTAAAATTGCGATACTTCAGAAGTGAAACTACAGATTCAACACAATCCCTATCAAAATTCCAGATGCCAGTTTTGCAGAAATTGACAAGCTTGTTCTCAAATTCATATGGAAATGCAACAGCTCCATTAGGGCCAAAACAGAATGACAAAGTTGAAGGATTCACATCCCTAATTTTAAAATTTATTATAAAGCTACAGTTATCAAGACAGTGGTAACAAAGATTAATGGAATAGAACTGAGAATCAAGTAATAAACTGATACATTTATGACCGTTTGACTTTGTATAAGAAGGTCAAAACAACTCAATGTGGAGAAAATAGTATTTTCAACAAGTTATGTTGGAGCAACTGGATATCTACATACAAAAGCTAGAAATTAGATCTCTATATCACATCAAAAGTAAAGTTAACTTGAAAAGGATCACAGACCTAAATATAATATCTAAAACTGTGAAATTCTTAAAGGAAAATATATGATGTTGAGTTAAGCAGTGGTTTCCTCTTGAAAAGCAAACAACACAAGTGACACACGCAAAAAATAAGTACTTTGAGCCACATCGAAACTTTAATAAGCTTTCCTATTGCAAGAAAATGAAAAGATAACCCATTAAATGAAATAAAATATTTAAGATTATATATAATAAGAAACTTACATCAAGAATATATACATAACTTTTACATCTCAATAATTGAAGACCCAATCAAAAATGGGCAAAGAATTTGAGTAGAAATTTATCTATTTCAGTGACCAAAAATCACCTGAAAGATTCTAAACCAAAACTACAATAATATATCACTTCACACCTACTAGGATGAATAAAATAAAAAAGTTTTAGTGAGGAGCCAGTGTTGGAGCATAGCAGGTAAAGCTGCTGCCTGCAATGCCGACATCCCATATGGGCGCCAGTTCGAGTCTCAGCTGCCCCATTTCCATTCCAGTTCTCTGCTATGGCCTGGGAAAGCAGTAGATGTTCCAAGTCCTTGGTCCCCTGTACCCGCATGGGAGTCCCAGAGAAGGCTCCTCACTCTGGCTTCGGATTGGCGCAGCTCTAGCCATTGTGGCTAGTTGGGGAGTGAACCAGAAGATGGATCTCGATCTCTCTCTCTCTCTCTCTCTCTCTCTCTCTCTGCCTCTCCTCACTGTGTGGCTCTAACTTTCAAGTAAATAAATCTTTAAAAAGTATTAGTGAGGATAAGGAAAAGTTAGAATCATCATTCATTGAAGATGGGGATATAAGATTATATACCACTTTGTAAAACAGCTCCTCAAAATGTAGACATAGAGTGACCGTATAATCTAACAGTTCTATTCATTAAGTATATACTCAAGACAAATAAAAGCATACATCTACAGAAAAACTTACACATCGATATTTGTATAAAATATTATTCATAATAGCCAAAAGTGGAAACAACCAAAATGTCCATCAGCTGATGAATGCGTAAATAACATGATATATCCATATAAAAGGGTATAACCCAGCAACTTAAAGAAAATGAAATATAGTACAGATACAAGGGTACTTTACAAAGTTTGTGAGGGACAGGCACTTGGCATAGAGGTAAAGTTGCTACTTAGGATGCCTCCATCTGACACCAGATTCCTTAGTTTGAGTCCTGGCTCTGCTTCTGCATCAACTTCCTGCAAATGCACCCCTTGTGATACAGCAGGTGATGGCTCAAGTACTTCGATCTCTGCCACCCACATGGGAGAACTGCAATGAATTCTAGGCTCCTAGATGCAGCCTGGCACAACCCCAGGTGTTGCAGGTATTTGTGGGAGTGAATCAGTGAATGGAAAACCTCTTTCTGCCTCTCTTATTCTGAAATGAGAATTAAAAAAATTATTTTCATAGAAAAATGGAATTAAGAGATAATTTTATTTTGGTGCAAAATTTTTTTAAATCTGTGCATAATTTTTTCATAATATGCATTTTTCATTAACCTCAAAAACATGCTACGTGAAAGAAGATAGTCACGAAAGACCACATATTATATTACATATTCATTAAATGTATACAATACACAAGTCAGTAGAGACAAAGTAGAATAGTGATTTTGTAGGCTTAGAGTAGCAGTGGAGTGGGAGAAAGAGTGAGATTCTAGTCAGCAGGGGATTTCTTTAGGGGTGATAAAAATGTCTAAAATTATGTGGGAGTAGGGTGATACAAATGCTCTAAAACTGATCATAGTGCTGGTTGCACAGTTCTAGGAAAATACATTTCATGGGGAGAAATACGCTCTGGCAATACATTCTCAAAGACCTTATTTAGGCTACATATCTACCTCCGGACCTATCAACTCAGCCCAGAGGAGATATTTAGTGAATGTGTCTGCTTCCATAAACATGTGGACAGAAGCAAGGCGAAGAAGGGATAGTTTTCAAAAAGAAGCTATCTAGATAGATGGAGAAAATGGCAGAAGATATAATTATTACTTGAAACAGAGCACACTAGTATTTTAGTACAGTGGGTGTGAACATCTTCTGTTAAGCTTACTCTTCTTCTTTTATAGGTAGTCTGTTGGATGTTAGCCGGAACTTGCTTGTTTAAAACATTATTGGATATTATTAGTGATATTTTCACTTGTAGACAGGTTTTGACTCGGTATTATTTTTTCTTTCTGATGAGACACTTTAACCAAAGACTGTTATTATTAAAGAGTCAGCCAGTGTTTGCTTTTTGAGCTGTCTTCTAAGAACACAAATATTCCCGTGTGAAATGCCACCTGGAGACAGCTGCTATGGCTCATAAATTTAATTACTGACCTGTAATTCATAGCTGGCAAAATCAGTTCTGTAAGCATCTAAGCTAATCAGGTTTTTCTGACGATGCAAATCAATTGTTGAGCAGTCTACCTTTGGTTTAATTACTCTTGCACTACGTTACATTTTCAAAATGTCAAGAATCCTCTTTTGGAAATGTAATAAATCATCTCTACATGGTGTTGGTAGAAAACCTATTATTCCCTCACACCTGACCTTGGCAGCATGAAGTTGAAATTGATCATTTACTGCAGTGGTATAATGTTATAGAGAAAGGAGCTTCAGTAAGAATCAGAGCATACCCAGTCACAAAAATAATATAATTATTATTTAATAATAAAAATATAATAATTTCAAAAGGAGGTTTTTCAGCACCTCCTCTCTTCACCTGAAGTGAACCAGTTACTGTCAGATGTTGCTGTTAAAGGTTTGTTTGTCCAAGATAAGTTTTATCTGAGACAGATGAGCTCTGAGGATTTTTATACTGCCAATATCCTGTGATCTAAGTAGCATAAAACTACTATCTCATCTCTAATCTTATTAATCACTTTCTGTAAATTTGAATCCAAAGTGACTGCTTCTTTTCTACAGATTAAAAAGGCATCTATAAACTTTTCAGAAAAAAATGTAAGGCGGTGGAGTGAGTAAAGAAGGAGAAGCAGCTTAATACTGAGTTTAAGCAGGAGGTTTATAGTGGGGCTTGAGTTTGAGTCCTGATTGCAGCAGTCAATATCTAATGAAGCTGGGCAAGGAATTTACTCTGTAAAATTCATTTTCCTCATCTGTGCACAGCCATGGGCTACTCCCTTCAAAGTCGTCTGTCTCAACCAGGGTGGGGGAAGGGAGACATTTTATAGTGGAGACATTTTTGACGGTCATAACTGGAGATATCATACACCAAGTATCTACAGACCAAGGATGATGCTAAACATTTTGATGTACACACAAAAAGCCCTTGTTACAAAGAATTACATGGTGTAGGCTTTGAAAAACTCTGCTGTAAAACATTTAGCACAGCTCTTGTTACACAGGAAACAAATCATTATTGTTATTTTGGTATGTTTGATTTAAATAAAACCATCCACACCATAAATAAAATTACCTCTTTGCTCTCGTTAGCAAATTGTAATTTTTAAAATATATACATTCATTAATGTGAGAGGCAAAGTGACAGGAGAGAAGGAGAGACAGAGAAAGAGAGAGAGAAAATATCTATTCCCTGGTTCACTCCCCACATGGCTGCAAGAGCCGCGTCTCCACCAGGCCAAAGCTGGGAGCCAGGAACTCCATAATGGCCTCCCACTTGGGTGGCAGGGACTCAAGTACTTGGGGCATCTTCATCTGACTTCTCAGGCAAATTAGTAGGAAGCTAGATCTGAAGTGGAGCAGCTGGGACACAAATCAGCAATCCAATATGGGATGCCAGTGTTCCAAATAGTGGCTTAGCCGACAGCACCACAACGCTGGCCCCTAACACAGTGTTAAAAGCAAAAAGTATTTAACCTACAGATAACAATGACATTTTTCTTAATAATAAGCATAGTAGGGCTTTTTCTTGCTACTGCTATTCATTTTCTTTAAAGGATCTCTTTTCAAAATAGTGACTGCATTACAGTTATAAAATTGTTTAGCATAGTTGAACGTGGGGATCATATGTTAAAATCTCGTTTAGTCTCTGAATAGCAAATCTTTTTTTCACTCATGGAATCTTGGAAGTAAATCAAAGACAATAACAACCTTAAATGTCATTAGATCTTTTCTTATAGTGCAGAACTCCATTGGCTTTAAAAAAAAAAAAAACCAAAAAACTATGCTGTCATGATAATTGAACAATAGCTCTGTTAAGCAACATTTTGACTAGTGGTTCTTAGACTCAGGTTGAAAGTCCAGTAGCCCTCAGTCCCAGCTCCTGCCAGTGATTGCTAGTAAACTTAGCTGGGGCACCGTACAAGCACCCGTTCCCTACCTTCCTCTGCCTGCTCTGCTTGGCTTTGTGTTTCTGTATAATGTATTCTTCAGGCTTCCTCGCCTGAGGACTTCTGGCTGCATTTGCCCATGATAAACACTAGTGAGAAGCACAGGAGGACCAAGTGAGAAGTCAAGGTGCTTCTTCCTGTCTTTTCTTGCAAAGTCATTTCCTTCATTACCCCATCTTCAGCTGAGTGGTTCTGATTCCTGGATTTTGAAAATAAGCATCTTCTCACCTTGTTCCTCAGTGCTACATGTGAGTGATGCTTCCACTTTTATTAGTCTCTGGGTGGTCTCAACAACCCCCTTTCAGATTTTCCAACGTTCTTTTTTTTCCCCCTCTTTGGCCAACATTTCTCTTATAAACTATTTTTTCCATGTTAAATGCCCTTCATTGTGCTTGTATTATGTAAGATTATTCAGTTCTGCTATAATATGCAAAACAAAAAGCAAGTGAAAAACAATGGATGGAATTCCATATAGAAGCCAGTAGGACATGTGTTGAGCATAGAAAATATAACTAGAGCACATGTGTGCTGAACATAGGAAGGGACGGAAGGGCCGAGAAAAAGTTAAATACGCATGAACCACCAAATATTCACAGTACACTAAATAAACATGAGGCTCCAGGGGTTCTCAATATCCATGAAGTTTTTAGTTGTCCATCCATGAGTGACACCCATTCTGCCTGAAGAACACTGGCTTATTAATGAGCCATGTCTGTTACCAGATGTGCTGGCCTCTGCATACTCTCCCACTAAAGCAAATATGCTCTGGCTCTGAGCACCTCCCACTTGCCAGACACCTTTGTTCCAACGAAACTCTGATCCTCAGGACCAGTGGTCCTGATGCAACCTGATGCAACCCAGAAAGAAGCAGGACCTCAAAAACATCACACTTCCCAGACTTCCACTGTCCTGATAATCTGTGCTAAGTATGTTAGCCCTACCTCTTTCTCCTTGATTCTTGATATTTGCTGTAAATTAAACCAGGTGCATCAAGCATATTAACTAGGTCTTTGATCTTTCTTTTTGGTGGTTTCTGAGAGAACTATCCTTAGTATTTTTGGAGGTTACTATACCATCTAGGCAGTTTGCACATGTCATTTTGAATTAGACTTTGTTCCATCTAGAAGACCTTCTGTGTCTAAAGACATGGCCTGCATATTGCACCTCAGAAATCTCTACTGTCTAAGAGACATTGTCTACCAGCTTTCTTTTGATTAAGAATTTTTAAGTAATTTTAATTTTACATATTTACAGAGATTGCATTCAATATGTGTATTCAGTGGGTAGTGATCAAATCAGATTACTGAGCGTTTCTATTTTTCCTTAAACATATTTTAAAAAATTTTGATTACTCTCAAAAATTACACATATCTATGGGGTACAATGTAACTTTTCAACAAAAGCATGTAATGCTTAATGATCAAAGCAATCAATATTTTCCTGTCCCTGTGGTTCCATACTTAGAGAGTTTGATCTCCTTTTTCATATCAATTCATACAATATATAATAGATTACCATGAACTATAGTCACCCTACTCTACTGTAGAACACTAGAACATTTTCTTTCAGTCTAACATGGTTTTGTACTCACTATTCAGCTTCCTCCTGTTCGTTCCCCCTCGCCCTGCTATCTGTCAGCCTTCTGAAGAATGGAACCTCCGCAGGCCTGAGCTTGACTAGAGTTTGTTTATCTTCCCTAGTGAAGTACTGGGAGCCTCATCTGGTAAACTTCCAACAAGTATCGTTGAAAAGTTTAACCTCTTTAAAAATAAACAGGCCTGGCCTGAAACCAGAGGCTTATCACCAAACATATATGCCACACCCGTCTGGTCAATAGTCTTTAAAATACGTTGTATGTCTTGGTTGGCAGATATGAGATAGACTTCCCAGGTGAGTACCAAAGAAGTGAGTTTAATAAGGTCAACAAGGTACCAAAAATGTGCCCAGCTCTATACTGGGTACTGTATATAATCCTTTCATTTAGTACTTGAATAATTTCAGAGGTAGATAATAGAATCCCTGCTTTGTAGATAAGGTGTTGTCAGAAAAAGTGCAGCCTGCAATCACAAAAGCAGGAAGTGAGCATTTAGAGGGTGGAATAGACTGTGGAACCTGTCTGTCTGGGTTCAGTTCCCAGCTCTGCCACTTTCTGAGTAGATGACCTTGTATGCTTTGATCATGTGGCTTCTTTGCTTGTAAAATGTGGCTAATTGCTGCTCCTATTGCAGAGTTCTCATGAAGATTCAGTAAGTTGATATTTCCAAACAGCTCCCAGCCTAAAGTAAAATTTAAAATTGTTTCAATTTTTTAAATTTTATTTTATCTTTAAATTTATTTTGACAAGTAGAGTTATAGACAGTGAGAGAGAGAGAGAGACAGAGAGAAAGGTCTTCCTTCCATTGGTTCACTCCCCAATGGCTGCCATAGCCAGCGCTGTGCCAATCCAAAGCCAGGAGCCAGGTGCTTCCTGGTCTCCCATGCGGGTTTAGGAGCCCAAGCACTTGAGCCATCCTCCACTGCCCTCCCAGGCCACAGCAGAGAACAGGACTGGAAGAGGAGCAACTGGGACTAGAACCTGGTGCCCATATGGGGTGCTGGCACCACAGGCAGAGGATTAACCAAGTGAGCCACGGCGCCAGCCTCAGTTCAATTTTTTAAAACCCAATCTCTTTAACCCCAAGTCCATTATACACCAGTTTAGCTCATTCTACAGCTTTCTGGTCTTGCTTATCTCAGTGTGGCCTGTAGATGTCCTAAGTAAGTTTTCTGTAAGTGTTGTTTAAAACAGGGTTTCCTGTGGAAGCACCAGGCAGTGCTCTGTGGAAATCTTTAATCTTTAAGGAAGAGAGGGAAGTAAGCTAGAATAAGGATGTGGTTTCAGGTGAAGTCTCCTGCCAGTCTCATCCCACAGTGCACCCAGAGTTTATCTCATCTTGTGGCATGAAGGCTGGGCTTTTGTATCTGTTTGTGAGTCACTGGATACCAGCTGCAAAGGATGAAGTGGGATAATAGCAAGACATAGTAACTTTCAAAAGTTGTCTTGCAGAAAGTTTAACAGTTTAACAGTTTAAAACAGGTGATCACTGGGGAATGGATATGGTGAATCTGGAAAATGAAACCCTCAGGGACCTATGTGGAATACCAAGAGCTGGATTCATCCCCTGGAGGAATTAGTAACATTGGCATCACCTTCTGGTTTGTTGGAAACATACAGTTGCAAGACCTATCCCGTACACTCTGGGTCAGAATATTCCTTTAGTTAAGATGCCCAGGAGTTTGTACATTAAAGATTGAGAAACTTCATTCTAAAGATTACATAATATGGGGGTGGGGGGCTTGTACATACCTACACAAGTGAAAGTTAGCAGTATCACAACCAACTCAAAAACCCTTTCTTTTTTCTTTTAAATACTTCTCTTTTTAAAATTTACTTATTTATTTTGAGAGGTAGAGTTACAGATAGAGAGAGGATGAGACAGAGAGAAAGGTCTTCCATCCAATGGTTCATTCCCCAAGTGGCCATAACTGCCTGTGCTGAAACCAGGATCCAGGAGCTTCTTCCAGGTCTCCCACACAGGTGCAGGGGCCCAAGAACTTGGACCATCTTCTACTGCTTTCCCAGGCCATAATCAGAGAGCTGGATTCTAAAAGTAGTAGCCAGGCACAAACTGGCACCCATATAGGATGCTGGCACCACAGGCAGAGTCAGCCTACTATGCCACAGTACGGTCCCTCTTTTATTTTTTTCTTTAAGATGTATTTGAAATACGTAGTTACAGAGAGAGAGAGGGAGAGAGGTCTTCAGGCCTCTGGTTCACTCACCAAAAGGCCACAATAGCTGGGACTGAGTCAGGCTGAATCCAGGATCCAGGAGGTTCTTCTGAGTCTCCCACATGGGTGTAGGGGCCCAAGGACTTGGGCCATCTTCCACTACTTTCCCAGGTGCATTAGCAGGGTGCGGGGTCACAGGTAGAAGAGCAGGGACTTGAACCAACACCCATATTGGATGCTAGCTTTGCAGGCAGCAGTTTAACCCTTTGGGCCATAACCCTGGCCCTTCAAATATTATTTCTATAGCAGAATTTAAATGCTTCTTATTTCAATATTTGGTAAATCACAACTGTAGTATTTCCTTCAACAACATGGATAAGGAGACAATAACTATTATGTCTTTAAAACAATAGATAGGAACAGGTGTTTACCTAGTAGTTAAGATGCCCGCTGGCTACTTGCATTCCCTATCAGAGTACTTGGGTTCCAGTCCCAACTCTGTTCCCAATTCCAACTCCTGCTAATGCACACCTTCAGAAGTAGCCAGTTATGGCTCACACAGTTGGGTCTCTGCCACCCACATGGCAGACCTGGATTGAGTTCCCAGATCCTAGCTTTGGCCTGACCTATCCCCAGCATTTGGGGAGTCAATCAGGGGGTGGGAGTTCTGTCTCTCTGTCTCTCTCTGCCACTCAAATAAATAAAACTAAATAAATAATACATAATAAAATAGCAAAGAAGCAGTTGAGGAACCTCAGCAGAGACCCACGGCAAAACGTTGCTGGGTTTTTCTGGTTGTAAAGTCCCCAGTGGCTCACTGGGCCATGTCAGTTAGCCATGTCATGCACCAGCAGAGCATATGTTCTCCAAGGACCTATCTCTGACCTGGCCTTGGAACTGCAGTCACTGAGCTTCACAAATATTTTTATTCATTTTATTGAAGGCACAGCTCCCCCTGACTTGGGGCCAGCCAAGAGCTGCAAAATGGCCTGGAAAGAAAGATCCAGTATATAGCTCTGATTAGTGGAATTTTTAGATAAAGCAGGTGGCTAATACTTTAGACCATAATGTTTGTGAGGTCTAGTTTCTCTCTTCTCTCTCTTTGCTTCTCTCTCTCTCTCTCTAACTCTACTATTAATTAATAGTACAGTATTAATAGTACAAAATTTTGAGAAGCAAATTCTGCAGCCATACAAGCTCTGTGTGTAGGGCGGTGCCTTATATTTGCCTGACTTATCTGCCAGATTCACAACCAGACAGTTTTGAAGAAACCATCATTGTTACAACAAAGTGCGTGATCCAAAAATCAGTCACATGATGTAGAACTCTTTGTCGGCCACTAAATGCGTATTTCCACATGGATTAAATTGCAGTCCAATCTCTCACTTGAAAACTGGAGACATTGGTAAATTAAAGTTGATAAATTTATTTGCTCTCAAATTTTAGGAACTATATTGAGACCCTTTGGGGCTTCAGTGTGCCACTTAGTAAATTATTTGTGTGTAGGTGGATTTGGGGGCCTTGAAATTTCTGCATATCCTCCTTTTTGTTTCTCAAGCCCAGTACTATTGCTGTGACATTGAGTCTTTCCTGCAAGTTCGACACATGCATTTACTGCCTTTTCTTTCTTCCCTTGCCTTTGATATGTCAGATTTTATGCTGCAGAGCTTGGACTGTGGCAGACAGAAGTATTTTCTGACCTCCTTTGAAAAAAAAGACATAAGCTCTCCACATTTAAAGGAAGAAACCAGTTTATTGTAGATTTTTTGAAATGCTGAACTCTGAATATTTATCTGAGAGAAAAAACATCAGGGGACTGGAATGAGACAGAGAAGAATTGGGGTGAGAAAGGACATGTGAGGAATAAGTACACTGATTGTTTCAGATGCGACATTGTTCCTAAAATGAGTATGTCCTCCCTGCCTGACCCATCTTTTCAGAATCCTTCTGAAAACAAAATACGTTTTCTTTTTCAATGTGTATGAGTTTACGATTTGTTCTGTCTGGGGCTTCTAGCCACCTCTGCTTCCCCTGATTAGTTAGTTGTATGGGGCCTTCTGATTGTATTAGCCACCATTTCAGAGAGAAAACCCATTTATCACAAGTTTCTCAGGCTTCATTGGTTCAAATGCATATTCAGGAGTCCCAGGGAAAAACAAACAAACACACAAACACACAAACTCCACTTCTACCCCCAAAGAACTGCTTTCTTGCTACAGGGCAGACAGAAAACAGATTTTTCTCATTCTTTCAGAGTGGATGAAAGTCTGTGAAGACAGACTTTATAGTTGCAGGCAGCATTAAATATTGGTGGATTCTGTTTTTTGTTTGTTTGCTTGCTTTTGGATGTTTGTTTTTATATTTGCGCTCTAGGTTGGAAACTTAGATACTTCTAAGTGGTTCTTTAAATTTAGATAAATAATAATAACTAGTATTTTAAATCTGAATCTTTCTCCTGATAAGTCATACTAAAAGGAGCATTGCTCAAATTTTAGTTGTGTGTTTTCCAGCAATTTATCCCTTTATGTCTGGTGAAGTTTTTGTAATCTTCAGAGCTGAAGTTCAACCATATTTTTATTCTTTAGCTTCAAGCACACATTTCTTGTTACCTGATTTCTTGCACCCTGATTTCATCTTTCCTGTATTCAACTGACTGTGAAGTTATTTTTTTTTTCTGTGTGTACTGACTTCTATTGCTGTTTATCACCTAATATGAGCTTGCTGTCCTTCTTCCCTTTCTAGGGACATCTTAATTTCTTTCATCTTGAAATACCTTGTTTTATGCTGCCCTCCATTTGTATGTCACTTCATTTCCAAGTTCCTAATTTTTCTTTACATTTTTCTTCTTTCATAATCCAAATCAATTCCACTTTTTTTTATCCCACTGAAAGTTGTCAAGAATTATGTTAGCGTCTAGGAAAACAAAGTTGATTTGTTTACTAGGAAATCCAGATGTGATTCCTAAAAGGGTAACATTTCTCCTGAGCCATTACAGCACAAGGAAGATAAAATCCCATGAAACTTCATTTATTATAGTCTTTTTTTAAAGATTCATTTATTTATTTGAAAGAGTGACAAAGAGAGAGGGAGAGACAGAGATATCTTCCGTCCACTGGTACACTCCCCAGATGGCTGCAGTGGCCAGACTTGTGGCAGGCCAAAGCCAGGAGCCAAGAGCTTCTTTCAGGTCTCCCATATGGTGATGGCACCCAAGTACTTGAGCCATCTTCCACTGTTTTTCCCAGGCCATTAGCAGGGTGCTGGATTGGAAGTGGAGCAGCCAGTACTCATCCCAGTGTCCATATGGGATGCTGGCATTGTAGGCGGCGGCTTTACCCACTATGCCACAGTGCTGGCCCCCTCAATGTAGTGTTATTCTTGGTAAAATATTGTTAATCTCTCTTGATGGCAGATTGGACATAGCCAAAAATATTTGGTACTCCCATTATAGGTGAGATCTCATCTGTTTGAACCTAGGTAGGCTCTGTGTTTTGACCAATAAAATCTGGTAGAAATTTGGCTGTGTCAGTTTGAGGACCCAGGTCTTAAGAGAACTTTAGCTTTATTTTCTCCCTCTTGGAGCCCTCACTCTTAGGATCCTAAGTCACCACAAAGAAGTCTAGCTACACTTAACCATGCTGGAGGAACCACGTATCTATGTTCTCCTCAGGATCCCCAGCTGAGTGCATTTTAGGCAAGGATTCAGGTACACAAATGAAGCCATCATGGAGTTCTAGACCAGGCCATCTGTCAGCTGAATACCAACACCAAGTAACCTCAGTTAGTGTCACAGAGAGTAAAAGAATCACTTGATCAAGGCAAAACCAAATTTGTGATCTACAGAATTCTGGAATATAACAAAATGTTTTTTGATACATATTTTAGAGTCATTTATTATACAATATTTAATCACTAAAATACCCTCAGTGCTGCCAGGTTTCAGCATGGACTAGTGGATCTACAGGAACTCTCTGAGGAGTTGGACTTTGAGCCAATGATGTTGTCTCTTAGCCTGAAGTCAGTCTAGCCGATTTGAGCCTTAATCCAGAAATTCAATCTGTAAGAAATTTTAAATTTATTTTTCCCTAACAACTTCTTTAAATTTCTATTCCATTTACATCTGGGAGTCCTTCCTCTTTTTAAGGGTAAGCAGCTATGGTTCATGAGATGCCTATTGTAATCTGTACTCCAAATATAGAATTTTCTTTTTTAAAAAGATTTATTTATTTGTTTGAAAGATTTACACAGAGAGAGGAGAGGCAGAGAGAGAGAGGTCTTCCATCCGATGGTTCACTCCCCAGTTGGCCGCAATAGCCGGAGCTGCACCGATCTGAAACCAGGAACCAGGAGCTTCTTCCAGGTCTCCCATGCGGGTGCAGGGGCCCAAGCACTTGGGTCATCTTCTACTGCTATCCCAGACCATAGCAGAGAGCTGGATCAGAAGTGGAGCAGCCGGGTCTCAAACCAGCACCCATAGAGTGTCGGCACTTCAGGCCAGGTGTTAACAGCTGGGCCACAGCACTGGCCCCTAGAATTTTCTTTTTTAAAAAAACATGTTTAGGCCGGCGCCGTGGCTCAACAGGCTAATCCTCTGCCTTGCGGCGCCGGCACACCGGGTTCTAGTCCCGGTCGGGGCGCCGGATTCTGTCCCGGTTGCCCCTCTTCCAGGCCAGCCCTCTGCTGTGGCCCGGGAGTGCAGTGGAGGATGGCCCAGGTGCTTGGGCCCTGCACCCCATGGGGAGACCAGGAAAAGCACCTGGCTCCTGGCTCCTGCCATCGGACAAGCGCGGTGTGCCGGCCGCAGCGCGCCATCCGCGGCGGCCATTGGAGGGTGAACCAACGGCAAAAGGAAGACCTTTCTCTCTGTCTCTCTCTCTCACTGTCCACTCTGCCTGTAAAAAAAAAAAAAAAAAAAAAAACATGTTTAAACAGGTTTTTTTTTTTTAATCTGTTCTATTTATTTGAAAGGAAGAATTAGAGAGAGAGAGAGAGAGAGAGACAGAGAGAGACAGAGAGAGATGGAGAAACACACACACACACAGAGAGAGAGAGATCTATCTGTTCACTTTCAAATTACCACAATGACTAGGGCTGGGCCAGACTGAAGCCAGAAGCCAGGAGCTTTGTCCAGATTTCCCATGTTGGTGCAGGGACCTAAGTTCTTGGACCATCTTCACTGATTTCCCAGGCGCCTTAACAGGGAGCTGAATTGGAAGTGGAGCAACTAGGACCCAAAGCAACACTCATATAGGATGCTGGCATTATAGAGTGTGGCTTAACCCCTTACACCATGACACTGGCCCCAAGAATTTTTTTTTAATTAAAGAGAGAATATACATCAGAGACAACGTGGGATCTGCAGAGTCTAAAACTTTGCTATCTGACCTTTTATAGAAAAGTTTACCAGGGTCCATAATTTTTTTATCAGTTTTGTTTGGTAATATCTGGGACATTGAGAATGATACATGAACAGGATCTGGATTCTGTTACATTCCTTTGAGAACTAATTAATTATTTTTGTAGGCAGAAAGTTAGCTTTGATGAACTTAAATGACACCTTTTTTAGCTTCTGCTCTGGGCAGCAACAGAAATCTTCCTTCACTTCTTTTAGCTGTAGCTGGATTTATGACATTCTGCCCCCATGCTGATATTACTTGGGGACCAGCTACGGTTTGAGACAGGATTTAGACACAATATATGGTGCTCAAGCTCTATGACTCTTTCCTTTATATTATATTCCCTCTCATTTTCCAGGGTTATAGTCACCCTGAATTCTTATTTGTTAAGCTAGTATGACTGTAAGTTTTTTCTCTGTGGTTGTTGCCACAAATGTTAGAGTAGGGAATTGGCTCAGTCTAAAAACATCCCCCCAAAAAGAAACCTCAAGTGCCATTTTTCTCAAGTGTCAACTCCACTACAGTGACTGCTTTCTTGAGTTTCTTATCCCATGCCAGGCTGGCACTTCATCCTAGTCTCTCACATGGAAAACTGGGGCCCAAGTATTTGAGCCATCATTTGCTGCCTATCAGGTACATTAACAGGAAGCAAGATCAGAAGCAAGCAGCCCGGACTCACACTGGGACTCTGATAGTCATAAGCAGTGGCTTAACCTATTGTGCCACAAACTGGCTCTGTCTCTGTTTCTTATAATAAGAACCTTGCTACTCAGTATGTTTTAGACTAGAAACCCCGACCTCACCTAGGAGCTTGTCTTGTAGAATCTGAGGCCCCAGCCAAGACCTACTGGACCAGAATCTGCACTCTAATAATATCTCAGGTAATTCTTTTGCATAAGTACAGGCACAGAACACACCTAGGTCATATCATGTGTACTTGGCAAATGCTTATTGAAATGATTAATAAATAAATTCTTCAGTTGAACATTTACTACTAAGTAAAATATATTTGCATTGAGAAATAATTTTCCTTTCAAGTTTTAAGGTCAACATCTGATTCCAATATATTTTCCTCCTAAGAAAACTTTGTAAAGTGGTATGAAATCTAATTGATAAATATGAGTATGAATTTTAAACCAGAGGTGTAGGTTGAGCATCCCTAATGTGAAAATCTAAAATACTCTGAAAATGGAAATATTTTGAGCAGTGATATGACACTCAATAAGGCTTGGATTTTGGGTTTCATATTTTTGAATTACAGAACCTCAATTGATGAAGTCTATAAAAATATTCCAAAGTACACCAGACTCTGAAATCTGAAATGCTTCCTATTCCAGACACTTCAGATAAAGAATACTCAACATGTATTTTAAAGTTCCATCAAAAAATGGAGGAAAAAAATGACCATTGCCAGCTACTCCATTTGCAGAGTGGCAAGCATCATCTATGGTTATAATTCAAATGAGAGATTTTATGAATCAAATCTTCCATCTACTTTTTAAAAAAGCTTTCTACCCTCCAGCCTCTAGGCTGTAGATGAAAATCTTATCAAAAAAGAATCTCCCACCCCCACCCCCTGCATAAATTTATTCAGATAAAAGCATTCTTCTACATTGGCAAGGAAAGCTGATGATAATTATGAGCCCTGGCAATGCAAATCCTGTCATGAAAGTATTTCTGATAAATGTTTTTAGTTTAGAAAACTACAAGATAATTTTCAAATATAGAACACAGAAAAAACTTGATGCAAATCAAGTGACTGTGTCCTCTTTACATTTAAAAGTAATCTTTCCCAATTAAAGGCATCGTTCTCCTTCACCTAATGGTAACTTGAATTTTGTATTGCATTCTTTAAAGCAAAATCATAAATTAGAAGCATGCAAATGGAAAATAATGCTGGTGAACAAAAAGAATCATCAAGTAGTAAAAATGTGCAAGGAGACCATGAACAGGGAAACCATCAAGAAGAATTTGTAACCTACGTATAGAGAAGCAACAGGAACACATTTATAACCTGCTTTGATAATTATTTTGCCTATAGACAAGGAAATACTATCAATATTCTTAACCATAATGAAATTAATTAGAGTAACATCTTCCCTCTTTCCAAGTGAACTATGATTCCTTTTAACACATGGTCAGCCAAAGCTGAAATATTTATCCTTTTAAGCCATATAATGTTATGAATAAGTACGACCTGTGAAAATGCTGGTGAACCCAAGTCACCAAATTCCTTTCCTCTTGGCTTTTCAGTGGGCTCACTGCTAGTAGAAACTGTGGACCTATATCTGTGGGCTCTCCATTATTCAGTGGTCATGAGTTCGGAGTGTGAGTCCTTGGAACACACAGGCTGTCCTTAAAAGACACAGAAAAGGCCAGTGCCGTGGCTCACTAGGCTAATCCTCCGCCTGCAGCGCTGGTGCCCTACGTTCTAGTCCCATTCAGGGTGCCAACTTTTGTCCCGGTTGCTCCTCTACCAGTCCAGCTCTCTGCTGTGGCCCGGGGAGGCAGTGGAGGATGGCCCAAGTGCTTGCGCCCTGCACCCGCATGGGAGACCAGGAGGAAGCACCTGGCTCCTCTCTTCGGATCAGTGCAGCGTGCCAGCCGTAGTGGCCATTTTGGGGGTGAAGCAATGGAAGGAAGACCTTTCTGTCTCTCTCTCTCTCACTGTATATAACTCTGCCTGCCCCCTCCCCCCCAAAAAAAAAAGACACAGAAAAGAAGACACAGAGACATATGAAAGAGAAGTCCTGGTGAAAACAGGGGCAGACAACCACCAGAAGCTGGGAAAAAGTCAAGGTATTTTATTATAGTCACCCAAGAAACATAGTACATCTGGAAATGACTGTTTTTTCTCTCTACTATTTAAAGGACAATTGTGGAGCATATAGCTTTCTTAGCTGGCACTTAATTTGGGCTCCTATACCTGGACTTATCAACCTCACTACCTTCTGGTTCTCCAGGGTTTCTGATGAGTAATCGGATTGTGGTCTTAGGGGAAATGATGATAAAAGATACCTTCCTCTCATCTGTGTAGATAAGAAAAATGTACCTGATGGTGTCTTAGGCAACAAGACATTTTATCAAAGTATAATGAAGCCAGAGAAGTTGTACCATCATTTTTAGACCCATCATTCAGAGGTTAAAAGAAAACGAGTGGATATTTTAAGTGTAGACAGTAGCAGGTATTCAGAAGGCAAAAATTGCTATGACTTTTTAAAACAATTTGTATTTTTGAGCTTTAGGTTCCTTCCTTCCCTCCTTCCCTCTTTTCCTCCTTCCCTCTTTCCCTTCCTCCCTCTCTCCCTCCCTTCCTCCCTTCCTTGTTAAAGATTTACTTATTTATTTGAAAGTCAAAGCTTTCTGAGAGAGAGTAAGAGATCCTCCATATGCTGGTTCTCTACCTAAATGGCTGCAACAGCCGGAGCAGGGCCAATCCAGAAGCAGGAGCCAAGAGGTTCTTCTGGGTCTCCCATGTGGGTGCATGGGCCAAGTACATGAGCCATGTTCTCCTTCTACAGACACACTAGCAAGGAGCTAGATCAGAAGTGGAGCAGCCGGAACTTGAACCAGGGCCCATATGAGATGCCAGCATTGCAGGCAGTGGCTTTTATCTGCTACACCACAGTGTTGGCCCCTGTTAAAACTTTTTAAACTGGAAATCATAGGGCCATATCCTATAGGTTTTAATTTCTCAAAAAATAAACATTGATCTCTATTACCAATCTACACAAAAAGCTTTTGGGGTCCTCATTTTTTTTTGTTGTTATTTTTACAATTTATTTGAAAGAGTTACAGAGAGGTAGAGACAGACACAGAGTGAACCATTTAGGTTCACTCCCTAAGTGGCCGCAACAGCCAGAGCTGATCTGATCTGAACCCAGGAGTCAGGTGCTTTTTCTGGGTCTCCCAAGGACTTGAGCAATTCTCCACTGCTTTCCCAGGCACATTAGCAGGAAGCTGGATTGGAAGTGAAGCAACCAGACTCAAACCAGTGCCCAGAGGGGATGCTGGTACTGCAAGCGGGGACTTTAACCTGCTGCCCCATAGTGCTGGCCCTGAGGTTCACATTTTTATTTAACTGGAAGGTCCTTTTTTTTTTTTTAACAGGCAGAGTGGACAGTGAGAGAGATAGAGACAGAGAGAAAGGTCTTCCTTTTCTGTTGGTTCACCCCCCAGTGGCCGCTGCGGCTGGCACGCTGCGGCTGGCATACCGTGCTGATCCGAAGGCAGGAGCCAGGTGCTTCTCCTGGTCTCCCATGCGGGTGCAGGGCCAAGGACTTGGGCCATCCTCCACTACCTTCCCGGGCCACAGCAGAGAGCTGGCCTGGAAGAGGGGCAACCGGGACAGAATCCGGCGCCCTGACCGGGACTAGAACCTGGTGTGCCGGTGCCGCTAGGCAGAGGGTTAGCCTATTGAGCCGCAGTGCCAGCCTTAACTGGAAGGTTCTTAAGAAAACTCTTGGGCTTTATCTGCAGCTATGGTTGATCTATTTCCTGCTCTGACTTCTTAAAGACCCACTGTTTTGAATTACAAGTGCATACAAGTCTCTGACTGGGTTGTGATTGGTCTGTGTCTTGCTCTGACTTCATAAGAAGCCCTACTGTTAATGAAGTCCAGAAGCCTATATAAGGTGTTGGTTGGGCATAGATTTTCATCCATCTTATCCAGGGAGCTGTTTTTGGTCACCTGTGTGGTTTGGAACCATAAAGGCTAGCATTTCTGCTTCTCAGTGTTTTTTTGTTTGTTTATTTGTCTATTTTGGTTTTTAGTTTTCTCATTTATAGTTTGTTTCATCTATGTATTAGCCCATTTTGTCTTTTTTTGTGGGATTTTTTTCATTTTTACTTGCTCCCATTTTTAGTTAGCTAGCCCTATTATATTTATTAGTATTAGCATAGGTATATACTTGGGTATGGTTTTGTTTGGCAATTTTCCTCAGTTTCACTTTCAGTTTTATTTATGTAGCACTTAGTCTTGTTGCCTAGTACCTTTATGGTAGTTACTATAGCTAGTGTTGTATGTTAGTCATATTAGCAGTTAGTACCCTTGTTATCCATTTTATTGTGTATCATAGTTAGGGTGGCTGATGGGTTAGTGTTTGCTGATAGAGTAGATTTGAGAGAGTAGTTAAGTGGAGATCCAGGATGAGTACCGATCCCTGCACATTCATGGCCAGGGCAGTTTTGGCTTGGTGATGCTTGCCTACCATGTGGAGGCTGGGAAGCACATGGCTGTGAAACTGTTCCCACAAAACCACAGTAAGTCCTCCAGGTGGCAGCAGCTGAGAGAGAAGTGGCCATCCTGATTACCCGGCTCCTAGAGGTGAGGCTTGTGGCCACATGTACCTGGTAGTACCTGGAACTTGTGAGCAGGGACAACCCCTGGAGCTGTGTGATGCTACAGGAGGACAAGTCCATCCCTGTTCATCTGACTCTGTCAGCCATGGACTACTGCCATGCAAACTATGTGGTGCACAGGGGCCTGAAGATGGGTAACTGGCTGTTGGACTCTCAAGTGAGCCAGCCCTTCTCACCTCTCAACCTCTGCCATCTCAGGGTCACCAGGAGCCAGAGCCCAAGGTCCCCAAGGGAACCACCCACTTGACTCCCAGACCTGGCCAGCTGCAGGAGTGGGGAAGCCCGAGTCCCAGCCCAGCCTCTGAGCCACACCAGCACTAGTAGTGGTGGGGAAGCACATGTAGCCAGAAGCTGTCCCAGCAGGTGAGCCTGAGGATGCTGGAACCTCAACCACTGCCTCCATAGAGAGCCAGGGCCAGCAGGGAGTTGGCATTGGCACGAGGATTGTGAGGTTCCTCCTGCAGGTGTCCTACATCCTGATGGCCCCAGTGACCAGCCCTGGCATCTGCTGGCGAAAAGTGACCTCTCTACAGCCTAACTCAGGGCAAGTCAAGAGGAGTGGTTTACAAGCTGAGTAGCCTGAGGGTTTTCATTTTCTTGTGCATTTTGTGAATGCTCAGAAATAAAAATCAAAAATCATAACTGCACACATAGAGGCCAGTGCCGCGCCTCACTTGGCTAATCCTCTGCCTGCAGCGCCAGCACCCCGGATTCTAGTGCTGGTCAGGGCGCCGGATTCTGTCCCGGTTGCTGCTCTTCCAGTCCAGCTCTCTGCTGTGGCCCGGGAGTACAGTGGAGGATGGCCAAGTGCTTGGGCCCTGCACCCCATGGGGGACCAGGAGAAGTACCTGGCTCCTGGCTTTGGATTAGCACAGTGCGCCAGCCACAGCGCTCCAGCCATACCAGCCATTTGGGGGGTGAACCAATGGAAAAGGAAGACCTTTCTCTCTGTCCCTCTCTAACTCTGCCTGTCAAAAAAAATTAAATAAATAGATGAATCCTGTCTCTACTATATACTAATCGTGATATTCTATGATTTATTGGCTTATTTTTATTCAAAAGGTGAGGGTTGGTGGTAAAGTGGGAGGGCAGGAGGGAGTCAGGGAGGGAGGGAGAGAGAGAGGGAGACAGAGAGAGAGAGAAAGAGTATTCCCTCTGCTTCTTCACAAATGCCTGCAACAGCTACAGCTATGCCAGGCTAAGCCAGGAGCTGGAAACCAAAACCAGGTCTCTCACATGAATGCCAGGGACCCAATTATTTGAGCTATCACTTACTGTCTCCCTGGGTACACACTAGCAGGAACCTGGGTAGAAGATGAAGCTGAAACTCAAAACCTAGGATTTTTGGTATGAGATGCAGGAATCCCAAGCAGCATCTCAACTGCTATACCATAAGGTTGCTCCTTAGATAACTTTTAAACTTCTGTTTCTTTGTCTTTAGAATAAGATATTATAATGTCCTTTATCTCATAGGACTATTACCAGAATTGAATGAGACAATTCATGGGGTGTCCTTATAGTGTTTGACCTAGAGAAAGCAGTCTCTAAATGATTCCTTCTCCTTTTTGTTTGTTCTTCTGCCCTTGCCATAATAGGATTTTCAGGGTTAAGAAAAAAAAAATCTGTGGGTGGGAAGTGCTTTGGAAGTAGGGAGAATTTCATACTAGGCACCAGCCATGATTGTGAAACCAGCAGCGATTAGACTGGCTTTTCTAGTAGACTCCCTGTTAGGATGGAAGTATCCTAACCGGTGCTGGCCAGTTCAGTAGCCCCTCACCATACATGGTTACTAAGTAGCATTTAAAGTGTGGCTAGTGCAACTGAGGAGTTTGATTTTGAATTCTTCTTGAATTTGACTAATTTTAATAAAAACATCACTAGCCACATGTGGCCATGGGCTTCTGTGTTGGAGAATGTAAATCTAGAACAGGGATTATCAGTTCCAGTGCACAGAGGTAGCAGACAGGTAACATAAATGGATGGAGTTGGTTATATAATAGTATAAACAGGACTCCTCTGAAGGAGTTAGCCAGTAGTATCCTCAGCCATTGCTGCCAGGTAGGTGTATGTCCAGCTTTTCCAGCATTGTAAGAGAAGCTGGAAATACAAGTTTTCATGCAAAGTCTCCCTGTTCTTTAAATCAACCAACTACAAAAAAAAATTGGAACTCAGTTCAGGCCAAATAAAACATGTTTATTAGCAACATGGGGGCTGAGGAACATCAGTGTCCAACCTGTAGTTTGCAGCATACTCCTGAAATCTTGAAAATGTCTCCAAATTTTATGATCCAGGGGCAAAGGTGGGAGCATCAGTCTTATTGCATGTTGAGTCAGATTTGCAAGAAGCAGGATCTTTTGGGAACTCCATTAAAGATGGCCTCCTTGCCTAGAACATTCTATCAGAAGCTGTCTGAGTCCTGGGTGTTCCATTCCACATGATTTATCACTTTAATAAGCTTATCTGAGATGAATCTCTTAAAATAGCAATGGTCCAGCTCATCCCCTACAAGTGTCCACTGGTTTAAGCTTCTCTCAAAAAGAGGAGAGTGCCTGGGACAATAGCCAAGTCAATCTTTCCTATTCTAAATCCTTGGGATTGAAGGCACTCCCACTTCTAGAAAAGTAAAGAAAGATTCTTCCCTGCCTGCACATGAAACTCTCTGGAAGCTAATAAGCTGCCAGCACATTCCCCTCAGTGTATTCATTTGTTCTTTTTCTTACTAAACACATTTTTTAAGCAACGCTTACATCAGAGTCACTGGTGCCACCTGCATGCACACCATGTAGGTGTGGCTTGTTTCAAAGTCAGCATTTAGGCTAATCATCATATAGGAACTAGATGCAAAGGCAACATAGTACTGAGATTAAGAGCATTATTTCTGTCCAACGGGCCAGGGATTCAGTTTACCCACATACTCATACTATCTGTGTGGTCTTCGGCAAGATATATCTTTACTTCTTCATAAAGACAAGTTCATCTCTAACTACAGAATAAGTAAAGTAAGAGTACTCTCCTTGGGCCCTGACATTGTGGTGCAGAGGGTTAACCCACTGCCTGCGACACTGGCATTCCATATGAGCACTTGTTTGAGTCCTGGTTACTCCACTTTCTATCAGGCTCCCTGCTAATGCACCTGGAAAAGCAGAGGAAGATGGCTCAAGTACTTGGGCCTCTACCATCCATGTGGCAGACCTTGATGGAGCTGTGGGGCTCAGCTTGGCATAGCCCCAGCCTTTGTGGCCATCTGGAAACTGAAGCAGCAGGTGGAAGAACTCTCCCCTCCCCCCCCATCTGTAACTCTACATTTCAAATAAATCAATCTTTGAGGGAAAAAAAAAGAGTTTTTAAGAGGTTTAAAAGAGAAACGTCATGTAAAGGGCTTAGAAAAGCCATCACAAGTCTTTAGTTTAAAAACATTCCCAGATACTGGACCATACCTCTGTTCCATTCAGTAGCACACCCAGATGTACGTGCAGTGGAGGTTTTCTGCACAACGTGGGAGAAGTATTTTATCAGGGGCTTGATTTCAGATTGCTAGTGCAGGCTGATAATTACAGGCAGGTAAGTTTTAGTCAGTTTTATTAGTGTTTTAAAAATCTCTACAGACATTGTACAGCCTCATTGTGTGCCTCTGTGGAAACTGATGTGACTACTCCACGTCTTGATACACTGTTGACTTCCTCTGTACCCTTTCTGTAGTCTTGCTTTGTAAATTTATTCAGTATTTATTTTAGTCTTTTTTTGATTCCTTAGTTGTATTTGAACTGATGAGTTGAAAATACTATCTAAACATAGACTGAGCAGTTATAATGGTGTAAGGAGACCAGCTTGTACCAATTTGCCCAAAACTTCCCCACTCTGAGCACTGAAACATCCATGTTCCCTCTGTCCTATGCATGAGGACAGTTGATTATGCTAGATGGGCCAGGCATTAAGTCAATATAGTAGGGAAGGTAGGAAGCTAGGACTTAGTACCAACAGTTTGCTTATCATTTAGTGTAACGTCAGAGCAGAAAGAACTAAACACACACACACACAAACATATCTGAAGGCACCTTAAAAAATTCATGGCAGGGGCAGTGTTCTGGCAGGCCCTGGTTCATGTCCCACCTGCTCCACTTCTGATCTAGCTCCCTGCTAATGGCCTGGGAAAGCAGTGGAAGATAGTACAATGCTTGGGTCACTGTACCCTTGTGGGAGGCCTGGAAGAAGTTCTTGGATCCTGGCTTCAGCCTGGCCCAGCTCCAGCCATTGCAGCCATCTGGGGAGTGAATGAAACAGCAAATGGAAGATTCTCTCTCTCTCTCTCTCTCTCTCTCTCTCTGTGTGTGTGTGTGTGTGTGTGTGTGTCTGTCTCTCGCTCTGTAACTTTACCTTTCAATTAAATAAACACTTCTTTTTAAAAAACATGGCAAAATGGAATTAAAAGTTTATTTTGGTGCACAAAATGAAAATATATGCAGTTTTGTTATAATATGATTTTTCTGTGAACTTTTGAAGACCCTGCATATGCACGGATTTCAAACATTTTTACCCACAATAAATTTATTTTATTTGCATTTTACCCACACTGTTTGAAGTACCCTTGCATGTATTTCACAGCTTGGCTAACACAGGTCTTGTCCAGACACCATGTTTTTAGTTTCACACAAACATCTGTCCCCACCCACCATTAGCTCCATATGCCCAGACTCATTTGACTGAACCTGAAGTACTGAGCTAGCAGTCATCTTGTCATGCCCTTTCTTGTCTCGTGTGTTTTGATGTGCCTGCCGAGGGAATGTTCAACACGTTCGTTCTAAAAGAGGCCACACAGACATGCAGCCTGAGCCAAACTGATCATTGCATAATTGATAATAGGCCTTTTGTATTCACATTCTGTTTAGATTATTATATGGAGCAGGTGACAGGTGTTCAGTGAACATTACCCAAGTGCCTGTTGCTGAGAACATCCTGAGAGCAGCTGGGGCAAGGAGCCCAGAGGAAATCCCCATAGTAATTGAATAGTTTACAGGGCTTTGGGTTTGTGAGGATTACAAGGAAGAATTAAAATGACATTGACCACCCACTGGAGAAGGGCATTTGTGATTTTCCCCTGATATTGCTACCCTGACAATTTTTTTTCCCCAAAGAAATCACTGCAGGGTGACCAAGAGGGGAAAAAAGATTTTTAAAAAAATTTTTCTCTCACTTTTTTTTTTTATAAATGCTTTGTATTACCATTTAACGTGAGAAGCAGTTAAACAGAAAATATAGAGAGGGAGAAGACATCGAGTGTTCCGAAACACTCAACTTAGGGAATGCTAGTTTTGAGATGGTTGCAGATTGCTAACTTATCTTTTCAGAGAACTTGTATCAGAGCCAAATGTTTATGGAAAATAATTTTGCAGTCACAACACGCAGGGTTACTGAAACAGTACTGAAACAGAATGAGGTAGAACGTTTCATTTGATTTCTCAGAAGTCACACAATGGGTTTGTGGATGGATTTTTCAAAATTGATAGAGCCAGTACCTTGCTCTTTGTTCTAAAATTTAGTTTCCATCGATCTACCTTTTGAGTATGTCTTACCTGCTTTCCTAGACAGTTTGGTTAGTGAGAAGAAGTTTGGATCAGAATCCAACATTGATCATTGAACAAATATGTATTAAATGTGTCAGCTATATAGAATGCTCTGTGTGAGATATAAGTCATTCAATATCCATTCCACAGATACTTGTGAAATATCTTGTACAGGACAAGCTCCACAGACCGAGCGATGGAGAAGCATTCCATATACATAGTTTATGTTGTAGTGGTAGCTAAGAGCTTTTGGTGATGCTTGCTTTGGAAAAAATAAAATAAGGTAAAGCAAGGGTGAGGAGTGCCAGAAGAGCTAAGTGAAAAATAACATTTGAGCAAAATATTGAAAAAAGTGAAGGAATTCATTAAGTAGGTATCGGGGATAAGCATATTCCTGGCAGGAGCATGACTTTATAAAGGCCCCAGGACACAGAATCCCTGAGAGATTTTGAGAGCATTATAAGGACTACAACTTTACTCAGTGAGAAAGCCTTTATAGGATTTGGATAAAAAAGTAATGTGATCTAGGTCAAGTTTTTTTTTTAAGATTTATTTATTTTATTTGAAAGAGTTAGGAGAGGTAGGGGTAGGGGTAGAGGTAGAGAGAGGAGGGGGGAGGGAAGGAGGCAGGAAGGGAGAGAGAGAGGTGGGGAGAGAGGGGTCTTCCATCCACTGGCTCATTCCCCAGTTGGCTGCAATGGCCAGAGCTGTGCCAATCTGAAGCCAGGAACCAGGAGCTTCTTCCAGGTCTCCCACACAGGTGCAGGGGCCCAAGTGCTTGAGCCATCTTCTACTGCTTTCCCAGGCCATAGCAGAGAGTAGGATCAGAAGTGGAGCAGCCAGGACTCAACACTAGTGCTCATATGGGATGTCAGCACTGCTAAAAGCCACAGTCCCAACCCCCCAAGTCAGGTTTTAACAGGGTCACCATGCCTGCTGAGTGAATAGTAACAATACAAAGAGAATATATATTCCAGTCCTTGATACAAGTGTAACTACTGGGGAAAATAGACACTTGCAACATTTTGTTTAAGATGAGGCTGAATTAAATAAATAAAATAATAAAAAGCAAGCTGAGGAGAATGGCTAATTCTAGCCATGAAGGAAATTTTCTTGGAGGAGTTAGCTCTAAGGAAGGCTTTTTTTCTTTTTCTTTTCATTTTTAAGTCACTCCCTTAATCTCTTTCCCCATCCCATTTTCTTTCTTTCTTTCTTCCCTCCCTCCCTCCCTCTCTGCCTGCCTGCCTTCTTCCTTCCTCCCTCTCTTCCTTCCTCCCTCCCCCTTCCTTCCTTCCTTCCTTCCTTCCTTCCTTCCTTCCTTCCTTCCTTCCTTCCTTCCTTCCTTCCTTCCTTCCTTCCTTTTGATGACATAGCACTAGTTAATAGTTATCCCAGGGCTAACTTTTGCTTGAAGTTTATAGTACTTTTCTTTTACTGCTCCAAAGTCTGCTGGAACTTTCCTTTTTCCCCCTCTGGTCAGTAGAGATCACTTTACTAGCTACTATTTTAAAGCACATTTTAAGCACTGAAATCATGCATTTTGGTGTTCAAAATATGACAGGCTGATGAAAATATTATTTTAAATGAAGGGCTTGGGGTTGAGGAGGGATGTACAGATGAAATTAGATTAGCAGACTGTTGATGGTGGCTAAAGCTGAGTGATGAACACATACAGTGATGATGTGCCCTTCATTCTCTATACTGTTGTGAGGGTCTGACTTTCTCTTTGCTAATACCTTTAAAAAGCTCCTTAGGTCATTGCTGTGATTTGAATATGATTTGTAATATTCTCCCTAACATCACCCCCCAACCTGGGGTTGATGTATGGTTTGTCTCTCCAGGGTTCAGGTCGGTCCCCAGTGTGGCCATGTGAGAATGGGTGGGACCTTTAAGAGGTGGAGCCTGGGGGAATTTGATTAGGTCACATTGGCACTGCTCTCAGAAGAGGTTAAAGAAGTTTTCATAGGACTCTGAGTTAATGCTCCCAACAGTTACTATTAAAAAAAAAAAGAAAAGAAAAGAAAAAAAAGACTGGTACTTCCCCAGCTGCTCTGTCTTCCTGTCTGCTCATGTGATCTCTCTCTCTTGCATGCACTGTGACCCTTGTGGCACCATCTACTGTGAGATCCTTATCAAATCCATGCCCTTGAACTTTCAGAATTAGGAGCTAAATAAACTTCTTTTCTTTATTAAGTCACCCAGCCTCAGATATTTCAGTATAGTTATGAAAAAATGAACTACTATAGTCATTCTCTTGAACTACAGTTATCCATGACATTAGAAGTTTCACATCTTTTAGAAAGTATACCTTGGCAAGTCTTTTTGTTGGCAGCTGGTGTCAATACAATTGTTCATAAGAAAAAAACACTTAAGGAAAAAATTATTTCAAATATATCAACAGAATAGTACAGATTTCAGTCCATATCTTGCTTTGACTTAGTGAGGGTAAGCCTGTATTTTATACTCTTAGTTCCACAGTATTATCATTTGGTCATATAATATGTACTGAACAGAGGTCACTCAGAAAAATGGTATGGTATGAAGCAGTTAAAGAATAAGGCAGTTTGAATCACCAGGGTTCACTCTTGGTAGATATGTAACAAATATTTGTGGAATTGACTTCTGAAGTAATTTGTCTCCAAATGTCTCTTCACCACTGTACTTAGCCTATTAATTCTTAAAAGAATGAAACACTAGAGGTCAGTCTTCACATTGAGAAAAAATGAAAAGGTATAGAAAGTGACTAGAAGATACACTAATACAATATGTACTTTAGTGTTTAAAATATGACAGTTAAGCTCATGAAAATATTATTATTAATTATAAAGTAACCCTGTATGATTCTAGCTTTATTTATTTGTTTGAAAGACAAAGTTACAGAGATGCAGAGGCAGAGAGAAGCCTTCCATCCGCTGGTTTACTCCCTAAATGGCTGCAACGGCCAGAGCTAGGCTGATCTGAAGCCTGGAGCCAGGAGCTTCTTCAAGATCTCCCATGCGAGTGCAGGGACCCAAGGACTTGGGCCATCTTCCACTGCTTTCTCAGGCCATAGCAGAGAGCTGGATCAGAAGTAGAGCAACCAGAACTCGAACCAGCATCCATTTGGGATGCTGGCACTACAGGCAGTGATTTTACCCACTATGCTGCAGTGCCAGTCCCAAAAATATTATTTTAAATGAAGGGGCTTGGGGCTTAGGAGGGATGTACAGATGAAATTAGATTGCAGAATGTTCATGGAGGCTGAAGCTGAGTGGTAGGCACACAGAGGTTTGTTGTGCACTTCATTCTCTATACTTGAGTGAATGTTTGACATTCTGTCTGATAAAACTCCTTAGGTCATTGCTGTGGTTTGGATAGTTTGTCATATCCTGCCACCACCCAACCTGGCTTTCATGTATAGTTTGTTTCTCTAGGCTTCAGGTTCATGCTCAGTGTGGCCCTATAAGAGACACACTAATATAATCTCTTCTAATCTCTTGAATAGGGAGAAAATTTTATTAGAATAACATTCATATATTTTGTACAACTTCCATTATTATTTTCTTAAAAACTTTTATTTCTTTATTTTTTGAAAGTCAAGGTTACAGAGAGAGGGAAAGATAGATCTTCCACCTGCTGGTTCACTCCCCAAATGGCCACAAAAGCCAGGGCTGGACCAGGCCAAAGCCAAGAGCCAGAAGCTGCATCCTACTCTCCCACATGGGTGCAGGGACTCAAGCATTTGGGCTATCTTCTGCTGCTTTCCCAGGTGCATTAGCAGGGAGCAGGATCAGAAGTGGAGCAGCCGGGATTCATTCGGCACCCATAATGGATATCAGCTTCACAGGCAGCGGCTTAGCCTGTTGCACAATTCTGGCCCCACAACTTCCATTGTTAGTGCAACTGAGACATGTTAAAGTCATCTGTCTACACAGTATATAAATATATACAGTTAATCTTCCATATTTTCAAGTTTCAAATAGATGGAATCAACTAACTGCGGATTGAAAACATTTGGGGGTAAATGCCTCTACATGGAACATGTACAGACTATTTTATCTTATCATTATTCCCTAAACAGTACATTACAACAACTGTCAGTATTTACATTATGTTTGGTATTGCATTACTTTGTGTTAGCTATTAAAGGTAACACGGAGATGATCTAAAGTAGAAGGGAGAATTGCATTGGTTATATGCAAATTTCGTAGTGTTTTATATAAGGAAGTTGAGCAATTAGGAATCCTGGTATTCACAGGATCCTGGAACCAATCCTCCATGAATGCAGACTGCTGTCCGTGTTTATGTGTTCACTGAGTATATGGGAAGGGTCATTTTATCTTACAAATTCTTTTCAGCCTAAGGTCTCATGAGATATCTTTAAGAATCTTACATTCATGTTAGAAGACAGAAAGTTGAAATCCAAAACTGAATGGGTTAGCTAAATTTTGCGAACTTAGCCTGTAAAACATATCCTCTAAAATCTTGAGCAGTTTTCATGCTTTGGCAGAGATTGGCTTCTGTTCTGCTTCATTCATTGTTCCGCCTCCAGATAACTTAGCTCTTTGCCAGCTGTTTCAGGCCCCCAGATTCTGTCTTCCCCTCAGATGCCCCATTTAGGCTTAGATCATTCCCATGATACATTTTCTCCCCTTGATGTAGACTCCATCTACCAGAGTCTCATAGTCTCAGACACTAGTATGTTCTCTCTGCTGACATTTTGTCTGTTTTGTTTCTCTCTCTCTCTCTGCTTTTTTTTTTTCTACAAAGGTCTTCAATGTGAGCTCATCCAAAGCTGAGACAGATGTTAAATTCACCCAGAGTAATTCCTCATTTTCTTCTGAAACCATTTCCCCAATAATCCCCCATTAGGGAAAAAATCTCTTTATTCTATACTTACAGGTCAGAAAAAAAAACAGAGAGCACACAAAAACAGTAATAAATGTTAAATTACTGGGAGAAAAATTACTATTAAGACAGTTATTTTAATTCCTCATAAAGACATCATTAAATTCTAAGGCAAGCTTTTACTCTAAGAGAGTCCATGGAGAGAGAGAGAGAGAGAGCGAGAGCGAGAAAGCGCTGATGAGAAGACAGGCCACAGACTGGGAGACAGAAGCCTCGTGTCTCAAATATATGAAGATCTTTCAAAACTCAACAGGAAAAAAAATAAGCAATGCCATCAGGAAATAGATAAAAGATAGGACTAGACATCTCGCTGCAGATGAAATACAGGCAGCACATGAAATGATAATCAATATCATTAACTGTTAGAGAAAGGACAATCAAAAATCAGAATGAGATATCACATCACCTGTCAGAATGTCAACAATCAAAAACAATGACAGCACCAAATGCTGGGGAACATAGAGGAAACTGGATCACTCATTTATTCCTAGTGGTAATGTGAAGTGATATACTCACTCTGGTGAACAATTTGGCAGCTTTCTATATAACTAAACCTGTAGTTGCCACACAGCCCAACAACCATACTCTTCAGCATTTGTCTCAGAGAAATAAAAACACATACACAAAAATCAATGGCTGAATTTTCATTGTCATTTTCTTCATAATAGTCTTAAGGTGGAAACAATCCAGATGTCCTGGGGAAGTAGGTACATGCCAAGGAATACTACTCAGCAATAAAAAGGCACAAACTATTGATTCAGCAACAACCTGAATGAGTCTCCAAAGAGTTGTACTAAGTTCCCCCTAAATTATACACTAGTAATTAAATTTAGATAACATTTCTAAAATGACAAAGTTGGTAGCATCTGAGAATAGACTAAAGGGATTAGGAACTGTGTGGAGGAGAAGATAGGAGGGCATTGGATGTGATTATTAGAAGGACCCTTGTGGTGATGAAGCTGTTCTCTGTCTTGATTGTGTTGGTGAACATATGAGCTTGCCCATGTGGTAAACTACACACAGACCAAAACAAGTCCAAGTAAAAGTGGTAAAAATCTAAATTCACATGGTGGCTTGTGTTTGTGTCAGTTTCTTTGTTGTGATATCATTCTATAGTTTTGCAAAAATATTGAGGGGGAAAAATTGGGTGTACAGTACACAGAATCCATCTGTCTTTTTCTTTCAATTAAATGTGAATTTTCAATTAAACCTATAACAAGTTTCAAGCAAAAGAATGTAAAAGCCACTGGTTAAAGAATTCAAACAAGGCAGCACTTCAGTCAGTGGAGATTAAATTATGGATTTGGACTCTTAATTGATTTTTTTCTTCCTACTTATACTTAAATGTTGTATGACAATATCTGAAAAGTGGCTATTTCTCTATCCTGAGATTAGTGCTGAAGTGTTGATAAGAATAATCTGACATAACAGTTCCCTAGGTAAAAAGGGGGGGGGGGAGTAATTCCCAAAGTAGATTGGGAACTTGAAGAATTACCACAACAGAGTGCCAAAACAGAGTGCTAGTTGGAGTCCCAGCTGCTTCACTTTCCTTCCTGCCTTCTCCAAATGCACCTAAGAAGGCAGAAGATGATGGCTTAAGTACTCAGTTCTTGCCACTCATGTGGGAGACCAAGATGGAGTTCCTGGCTCCTGGCTTCTGCCTGGCCCAGACCTGGCTGTTATGGCCATTTGGCGAGTAGACCAGCAGATGGAAGATACATCATCTGTATCTCTCTCTCCCTCTGCCTCTCTTCCTCTTTCCCTCCCTTCCATCCTCTCTCTTTTTCTATCTTTCAAATGAATACATGAAAAATTTTTGTAAAAATTACAGTATCAGAGAAGGAAAATATTAACACTGAGAAAGCACAAATCTTTGTTCACTTTCAGGCTTTGGGAGTATTTTCTCAGGCTGTGTGGATGAGGACATGGAGTCCCTGATCAGCATATTCATTCATTTCACATCGGGAATGTTGATATTTTTTCCCACCTTTTATATAATAAGTTCTTGAGTGTCCTGCTACCACGTTTCTTTTCTTTATTATCTGGTCTGATAAATGCCATATTTCCTTGGCATTCACTTCTCAGGAGGTCTGACTTATGAAACCTGATTCCTGTTACATAAATGATTTTCTAAATACATAAAAGCACAGAAAAATGTATAAATGTTTCCCTCCCACCACAATCACCTCCTCCCCAGAACTCCTCTGATCTCCAAATGTGCAGAGGAAACAGTTTCATCCATGACCATATGAAAAGGGATTATTTTCTAGGAATCATTTAGGTTTTGAGTGTGAACCTAAGTGTGGAAACTGGACAGATCAGTCAGGGTGGAGTCAGCTCTGCTGTGAAAAATTATTAAAATCTTCAAATGACAGTTATACACAGGATTGAATTACATAGAATAGTGCTCTCTCTCACATACACACACACACACACACACACACACACACATGAATGAGTGCTTGTAACAACTGGGGGAAGCTGCATTAAGTCTATACTCAGCAGTGTTGTATGAACGTCATTTTCCTAGGTTGATTGTACTACACCTATGCTCACATTGGGCATCACCATTGGAGGGAGCTGAATGAAGGGTTCCTGGGACATGATATATTATTTTTGCTCTTTCTGGAAATCCACAAGGATCTCATATTGAAACACACCAGGAGTCCTTTCAGATCCACACCGCTTTGCTCTGTGAGTCAGCTGGAGACTGTTCTCTGGGTCTTGGAATTGCTTCTTCCCCTTCATGGCCAGACCTAGAAGTTGTGAAGGTGAGCTGAAGGACAGGGCAGTGGGAGTTAGTGCAAGGTTTCTGTGTGCTCAGAAAGTAGAAACCTGGGACTATCTGGTGAACAGTACGGATATCTACCACACTGAAGCCAGCACCAAGCTGCAACACAAACCCTCTGTGTTCTAGATATCTGTTCTCAGCCTCAAGATGAGAGACTCAGAAGGGACCTACTCACCTCGTTAGAAAATCACCATGTTTTGTTCCTAGACAACTTCAGGCTCTGCTGCTCATTAGTTGTGTGACTTTGAGCACATTATATCAGCTGTGTTTAAGCTTTAGTTTCTTCATCTGTGAAATGGGTTTGTTTGAGAAGATTAAAGGAGATGAAAGACTCAAATGTTTTATGTGAAGCCTGTTCAGAGGCATTCAGATAGTAACGCACAGTACTTGTTAGCAATTAGTAGTATCATTACTATTTCCTCAACTGTTCGTTTGTTATTTATTGTCTCCATTATCTCTTCCCCTTCCAAGAGTGATTAGGACTCAGTCCATCAGGCTTTTATATTGAAGGAGAAAGAAAAGCTAGACACTCCAGATGTTTGCAGGACATTTATTAATTAATAATTTTAAGGAACCCTATTCACTCACTCGATTCCTACTCTAACCCATGCAGTCCAATCCCTAAGAACCCATTATAACCTCAGGGCAAGGGGATTTCAGAAAGGTCATGGACCATGGAATTGGAAGATAAGTTTAAAGGCACGTTTTTGGTCTAGCAGTTAGGAACTCTATTCGTGTGCCTGGGTTCGCCTCCGTACTCCACTCCCAATTCTAGCTTTTACCGATGGAGACCCTGGGAGGCAGTGGTGAAGGCTCAAGTAATGGAATTCCTGCTACTCATAAGGGAAACCTGCATTGAATTTCCACCCTGAGACTTCAGTCCTAGTCATTGTGCATTGTGGACATTGGGGGAATGAACCAGCAGACCAGACTTCTCTTTTTCTTTCTTCCTCTCCCTCTCTCTCTGCAAGCTCACTTGCTCGCTCTCTCTCCCTCCTTCCTCACTGTCTTCCCTCTCCTTTCCCTCTCCATCTCCTACTACATACTTCTGCCTCACAAATAATTTTTCAAAAATGAAATACAAATTTATTTTGGTGCAAAACATTTTGAAACGCATGCCTAGTTTTTTCATGATACACATTTTCCATTGATGGTTTGAAGGCCCTGATATGTTAATAATATTATAGGAAGGAGTATAGAATAGCGGTTCAGAAGATAGGCACTGGCTTCTAACTACCTGGGTTTGAATTCACTTCCATTATTTACTAGCTGTGTGACTTTGGGCAGGTTACTTAACCACCTCTCTGTGCCTCGATTCCCTTATTCGGAGAGCTTGTGAAGATTCATTTGAATTTATCTGCGTGTTTTCCCAAGGAAAAGGCATCAGTCACAGAAGATAAGATGTTCACTTCTCTTATTAATCCAGTAGGCAAATAAAAAGCATTACAAACCCACTCAGACACAATGGTAATATTGGATCTGCAGCCTTAAAAATGTAAGAACCCCAGTCTGTTGAACATTTATTTATTTATTTGCAAGGCAGAGAGATGTCTTCCACTCACTTGAGTGGCAGGGTCCCCAGTGCTGGAGCCATCATCTGCTGCCTTCCTGGGAGCATTAACCAGAAACTGCACTGGAAACAGCAGCAGGAACTCAGAGTGACGCTCCCCATGGAACGCAGGTCTTGTAAGCGGTGGCTCCATACTGCCAGGCCCAGCTCGCTCTCTTTTTTGGTTAATGACCTGGTATCTTTGCACAAGGTGACTGTCTTTATTCTGGAACTGCGGTTTGCTGGTTCCCTGTGTGGTGCAGCAGAGTATGAGCCTTCCACAGCTGGGAGTGCCCTGCGACTCATGCACTTCCTCGGGGCTGCTGGGACAGTCAGGGGCTAATCCCAGACCCTTTTTATCAGACAACATTTAAAAAACCTCCTGCCTGTGCTCTTGCTGCTTTTCATCAAAGGCTAAGAGGAAACCTATCTAATCTGTCAGAAGGGCCAATCTAATCTGCCCTATTAACTGTGTTTATGGAGGAAAATGCTTTGTAACGTTATATATGATAAAACTCAACACACGAAGCAGATGCAAAATGTTCCTGCAGTTGCAAGCATTGACCAGTGTTTTTTTTTCTCCCCAAGCAGAAAAACTTGGGAAATGAGAAGTACATCGTCATTCATCAAAGGTGAATAATAGAGAAAGACATAGCCAGATTCTTCCATTGACCATAGCCCCTTATTCTGTAAAGTAAAATCCACGCTGCATGGAAACATGTTATAATGAAGTGCACTTTTGGAAAGCTTTTGCAAAATTATATTGGCCACTTTAAATTCATCTATAGTTCAGTTAATCGTATATAAAGTCTAATTAGGTATTTCCTATAACTCACTTATTTCTTAACCTCCAACTTAGCTTTCTCAAATAAATGGGGAGTTTTTAAAGATGCAGATTCCCAGACCCATTGAACCCCAGAATATAGGGCTTGGGCCCAGGAAATGACACTTACCTGCAATCTACCCTTCTGGATAATTTAGGAATTGTTATGGGCCTACCAAATCTTTAATAATAAAATAATTATAGTTTAAATATAATTGTAAGTATTTTAGATCAATCAGCTTGTACTTTATTTCTTCCTTTTTAGAGATTATCATTAATTATTATTATTTTGTCATTTCAAGTGTGTGTGTCTCCACAAAGATTGTATTTTGATTAATTCTCTTAAGGTTATACATGGTTCCTTATGGACTGGATAGACAATGGATAGATAAATAGGGCAATAAATAGCTATAAATGTAAGTAGATATATACAGAGATTTTTTATATATAGCTAACTTTTTTTGAAAAATCCCTACAGTGCAAATGGTAACTGCTTTTGAAAAAAATGAAAATATAATCCAAAATTGAGTTTTTTGGTAACTTTTATTAAGCCCAGTAAAAACATGTATTTTTGAAACACAAGTAACTAAGAGGGTTATTGCTGTTGTTTTCATTTATTTGTTATTTGGTTTTCCTTGACTTAAGATATTTTCTCTAATGGATAACATGCATTGTGAAAAATGTTAAGTTGCTGAAGAAAATTAGTGTCTACAAATTAAAATAGGAGTCTTAGTTAAAAAATAAAAAATAGAAGCAGCATCCTCATCCTCAGTTGTGCTCATTGACAGCTCCAAGTTTGACTTTGTCATTCTGAGCCAGTGTTTCCCAAAATGGTTTCCCCTCTGAAAGGGGTCCTATGCTCCCAAATATGTTTGCACATTATTGTAGGTGCTTCCTGTCTCCTGCCCTGATCCCAGAGCCTCACAAAGTACACATTCACATCAAAGACCTGCAGTAATGCAACTTGGTAAATTTTGATCAGCAAAATATTTTTCTTTTATACTTTCAGCTTCATTGATAAATAATTAACATATTTTATTAAATTCATTCATTTTTTAAGTTTCTGTTAATATAAAGAGAATATATTTCATGTATTTCATAAGTTCAATTCTAAGACAATAACCATACTTCCCTCCCTTTCCTTTTATTTGTCTCCAAGCCTCTGGGGCCACCTTATTTTGAGTCACCTGTGTCATTTCTTGAACAGTTCTTCAGATCAAGTGCACTTTGAGGCTGCAACAAGCAATCCTGAATGTAGTTGTTGAGTTAGAGCTATGGGGTTAAATTTAACTTTTGTACCTGTCAGATAAATCCTGTTGTGCAGACAGATTCTACCCTTCTCCCTCATCTTTTCTTTTCTTTTTTTTTTTGAAAAGATTTATTTATTTATTTGAAAGTCAAAGTTACAAAGAGAGAGGAGAAGCAGAGAGAGAAAGTGGTCTTCCATCTGCTGGTTCACTCCCCAGTTGGCCGCAGTGGCTGGAGCTGTGCCAATCCGAAGCCAGGAGCCAGGAGCTTCTTCCAGGTCTCCCACATGGGTGCAGGGGCCCAAGGACTTGGGCCATCTACTACTGCTTTGCCACGCCATAGCAGAGAGCTGGATGGGAAGTGAAGCAGCCAGGACTAGAACCGGCGCCCACATGGGATACGGGCACTTCAGGCCAGGGTGTTAAGTCACTGCACCACAGCGCCGGCCCCACTTTTTTATTTATTTTTTTAAGATTTATTTATTTATTTGAGAGGCAGAGTTATGGACAGAGGGAGAGGAGTCTTCTATCCATTGGTTCACTCCCCAAATGGCCACAATGGCCAGAGCTGGCCCCTACCAACTCCTTCTTTAAGAATTCTCAGCAAAAGTGATGTTCCAGTCTCCCTTCAGAAAAGATATTATCTCATCTCCCTCATTAATCAGAGACTTCCATGTGATGTGCTGTTACATATGGTTGCCCAGGGCAATCTCTTCCAAGGTCCAGTAGTTACAATTCAAGAATGACCAAGTTGTGAAATAGTGTGCATTTGTAGTCTTTCAGGGTTATGGTGTAAGATAACATCTTTTCCTCAATGATTTGGCTGGCTGTGTGGTCTAACAGCAAGACCTTTCCGCAACCAAAGCTTGCTGGACTTCTAGTTTGTGTCAGCACATCTTCTTCTCTATTATCCGTGGTGCCTAGAACATTTGTATGGTCCACAATTGAAACAGAGCAGGCACTTGATAAATGCGTTGGGAAAGAGTGAATGAGGCAGAAAGCTCAACAGTGGTAATACTTCAAGGCTCCTGACTCCAGAGCATCTCAGTGACCAGCTTGTTGAAATCATACTTACCCCTCTCTTCCTTCTCTTGTTCTAGGGCTGGAAAGCCTCAGACTTGTGGATGTCTTCCATCTGCTCATTTACCTCCTGTTTTTCTCAGATGGGGTTAGATGTTTTTAAGACCTCCCACGGATCTAGGGTGTGGACACCTCTCTTAGTCCATATTCTGTTGCTATAACAAAATACCTGAGGCTTGGTACTTGATAAAGTAAAGAAGTTTATTTCCCTCATGTTCTGGAGGTTCAGGTATGTGACACCAACATCTTCTTGGCTCTGGTGAGGGCCTTCTGGTTACATCACAGCTTGATAGACACTATCCTAAAGGGAGAGATCACATAACAAGACAGGAAGGCGGAGATTTTTCAGGGACCAAGCTTGCTCTTTTGAGGCCTGCAGTCAAATGAATGAAACTGGCTCTTGGTCCATCTGTTGCCAATGGAAAATAACTATGCAGAGTAAGTGGTTTGTTAGAAGAATAGGAAAAAATCCAGAGTACAGAAATGAACTTGAACTACCAAGACTGTAGAAGTCTTTGTGCAGCTGGGCTGTTTCTCAAACCCACATCATGTTCATGTCCACTCTTGGAACAAATATTGCAGGGAGTGTCTGACAAACTGATAAGGGAGCTCCACATTTTCTGTGACTCTGGACTTTTAGCTTCTTCCCAGAGGACTCAACTCCACATAAAAAGGAGAGTGGCACAATAAACTGAATAACAAAACCAATCAATCAGGTCTGGAAAAGGCATTTTGGTGGCTATTGAAAGCCCTAAATTTTGTATCAAGGTAAGAGTTGAGAACCCTTCCTTGGAGTCTCCCTAACAGAGTATCACAAAGGAGAAAAAAAATTTTTTTTCTTACCGTAGGTTCATTAGTGTGGTTCTCAGTAGGGAACTGCTGTTTTGGGCAGAACCAGATGAGAGCCTAGTTCCCTGAGAGGCAGATCAGAATCATAATGCCTGGAGACAGAGGATCCACAACCTGCAAAAAGCTCTCAGCTCAGCCGAGCAAAGACTGTGCTTGAAGCTACTCGGTTACCATGGGGGTGAAACCATTTCCTCAAATATTTGTGGGCAGGACTTTAAAGAAAACTGCATGTCCTGTGTGCACATAAATGGGGTTTGGGTGTTTGAACTAGGAAATAAGAATTTGGCTAAATAGTCCACAGCTTCTGTAGTAAGCCTGGGTTTTCAGGACCTGCTCTTTTAGAACATCTTGGGCTTCTCCACAAAGGCCGGGAAATGCATTTTACAGGGAAAATTTCTAGAGAAGAACTAGGAGCTCATAAAATCAAAGGATTTTAGATGTAAGATAGATAGACTTTGAAAGTGATTTCATCCAGATGTGTCCCTTTACAGATGAGGAAACTGATGGAAGATGGGAATCCTGGAGAGTCTGTCACTTAATTAGGGGCAGGAACACCTGCTTTTTTCCCCCCAAATGAGAGCAGTAAGTGACAGCCCTATATCAGCAAATCCTACCCTATGGCTGCATTTCAAGCTGTGCCCAGGTCTTTTAGGAGGACCACTTTGGCGTTCAGAATAGCTAGTGCGAAAATGTCGTCATTGCTACAGGATCTTCATTGCTCTGGAAATATCAAGCCTGTAGTCACTTATGTCCAGAACAAGGCAACTAGTCCAGGCACAGCAGGAAGCACCCACTCTCCGATTGCAAGTCCAGAATTCTACCAGAAATGCTGCGACTGTAGTGCCAGCCAGCTGGCTCTCAGTGGCATTCTGGGAAGTCACAGCCTTTGTTAGGACTCTAAGCTGCCCAACTAGGGGCTCCCAGGTTATGTTAGCACAAGGATATTCTCTGTCCTTGTCCATGAGAGCTGTTCCATGCAAGTGCTGGAACAAGAACTTGTCCTCAGGGAGTTTGAAACAGAGGAAAATAGGTAGATGGCACACCTGCAGATGAAAGACCCAACTGTCATCCCAGAGGAACTTTTGAGAAAACCCTCGATGGTCCTCTTCTAGGAAGAGTTTCCCGGCAGATCTGTAAATAAATTGTGCATGGAGTTCTCTTAAGCATTTCTTTACTAAATTACTCATTGGTTTTATTACAAACCTCAATAGAAACTCAGTAATTAGACTATGAAGAAGAGACATGTTAAGGTTCAAAGGAGAGTAACCACACAGAAAGCCTTATTTGGGAGTATACACCTCACTATTCCCTTTTCTTCTTGTTCTCCACCTGTGTGAGCTAAATTCTCATCCATCACTAGCACTCTTCCGTCATCCCTCACAACACTGCTAGTCCATTCATTATCCTTTCAGTGAGTTCCAGAGACAGCAGGGATGCAACCATGGTATGGCATAGGTACCTGTTCTCACGGAGCCTATCATGTGGAGGAGATTTTAATGACTACACCACAAGGCGAGGAATACTGGGACTGATATCAGTACAGAGTGATAGGAGAACACATTGGAAGGGCATCCGAGAAGAAGCTGTGTTTTCATAAAGCTCTTAAAAGTCAGTCAGTCCCTTGTCAAAAGTAAAAGTCCAAGGGTCATATAGGGAGATGGTGAAATTGCACATAGAGGAATCACTTTATATGCAAAAGGTTAGAGGTGAGAAAGGACACAGTTCATCCAGATATCTGATAGATTGAGATGATTTAGATTAATGAAATAAGAATATAGCAATGGAAATCCCAGGACCTGCGTTCCAGCACTGGCACAGCAACAGTTAGGAGTGTGGCCTTGTACAGATCCTTCTCCTGGGGCCTCAGTTTCCTCAACTCAAATACCAAGGATTTGGCCTAGAAGACAATGAGGAGTGCATGGCCATAAAGCACCCCCCTCTCCCTCACCATGTCCCTGGCAAAGAGTCTCTCCAAGGACTCAAGATAGAAGGCCAAGGACAGTTCACCTTGGTCTCCATCTCTGGAGCTACTTCATGTTCCTGCAGTCATGTGTGGAGGAGGGCACCAGGGAGGCAGTGGAAACTTCAAAGATGTGGAGCCAGTAAAGTCGCCACCAAGTCATATTATCAGAAGGAGACATTTGTATAGCCCTCATTCTCTGATAGTCTATGTCTGAAACATTTTGTTAAGCCTGGAAAAGGGCAAATACTTAGATGTGATTACGTGGCATGCCGAAAGAACTTTCAATGTTTAATGAATGGAAAACAAATACTGATTGGAACTTATTAAAATTATCATGTGTAGAATAAAGAAACAATGTTGACCAAGGCTGTTAGACTTGTCCTATACATAGTAGGTGCTTAGTAATGACATTGCCCTGATTTATATACATATATCAGTATAGTAGCCTGATACTACCTGTTTGTTACATGGGACTTGTCACTATTTTATTTTCAAAAATAGAACTAGGTCTAGACTAAGTTCCTAATGCGTTGACATAAACTCATAGGCTGGTTTTCCCCAGGTGAATAGTTTTCTTCTGGTCTGAAGCAGCACTCATAGCAATACTCAAATAAATGTCATCAAGATAAATTCATATCATCACATCAAAACAGGTTGTAATCAAGGTCATAGACTAAATGTGTGCTTTATCTCTCATTTGTTAATGTCTTTGGCGCTGCTTAGAACATTATGAATACTGGAAGACTTAGCTTAAGGGAAAGCAGAATGAGTATTTGGAGGAATTGGTCCATACATGACATATTTAATAATTTATTCCATTTTTAAAGGAAGATGCCATTGTTAAATGAACATGAAATAGGTGCTCTCTGTATAACTATAATCCATGGTCTTAAACTATATACAGAACCATTTAAAATACATTGGGATTTTACTTGATCTCTTTATTTAGCAGAGCATTAAGCCTTTGGTTTTTTTTAACTTTTATTTAATAAATATAAATTTCCAAAGTACAGCATATGGATTACAATGGCTTTCCCTCCCCTATAACTTCCCTCCTACCCGCAACCTTCCATCTCCCACTCCCTCTCCCATTCCATTGACATCAAGATTCATTTTCAATTACTTTATATATAGAAGATCAATTTAGTATATATTAAGTAGAGATTTCAACAGTTTGCACCCACACAGAAACACAAAGTGTAAAATATTGTTAGAGTACTAATTATAGCATTAATTCACATTGAACAACACATTAAGGACAGGCATGAGAAGTAAGTACACAGTGACTCCTGTTGTTGACTTAACAATTTGACACTCTTGTTTATGGCGTCAGTAATCTCCCTAGGCTCTTGTGATGAGTTGTCAAGGCTATGGAAGCCTCTTGAGTTCTCCGACTCCAATCTTATTTAGACAAGGCCATAGGCAAAGTGGAAGTTCTCTCCTCCCTTCAGAGAAAAGCACCTCCTTCTTTGATGGCCCGTTCTTTCCACTGGGATCTCACTCGCAGAGATCTTTCATCTAGGTTTTTTGTTTTGTTTTGTTTTGTTTTTTTGCCAGAGTGTCTTGGCTTTCCATGCGTGTACTACTCTCATGGGCTCTTGAGCCATATTCGAATGCCTTAAGGGCTGATTCTGCGCCTTTGTAATATTAATTTAAAATATGTTATCTTATAAACTAAGAAAGAAAGACAGGAAGGAAGGAAGAAAGGAAGGGTGGGATGGAGGAATGAAATGTCGTTATTTTCTAAGAATTGTATCTGTGAACTACATTGAATCTATTCTCTTTGTATGAATGTTACATTAACATGAAAAAATGTTAAATACATTAATAGGATAAAAAAAGAATTAACTTTGGGAAGGTTATAGTTTGATTTCACAAAAGCACATGTCAAACTGCTCAATGCATCACTTCTTTTCCACTCACCCCAACCAGAGATGTGAGCACTAAAAGATAATTGCAAGGAAGGATAAATTCAGATACAAATTTCAAAGGCGAAAGAATTTAACAGCAGTCAATATGAAAGTTGTCTCAACAAAACTAAACATTAGAGAAGGCCATATGTCCTATTTAGTGCAGATATGTAACTGAAATAGCAACACTCATTTTTTCACTTTGGGAGGCATTAATAAACTTCCCCAAGCCATGTGTTTTCAAGCACCCACACTTTCTGTCGGAGAACAACCACTGTTAGCTGATAACAGCTCCACAAATCACAAGGGAGAGCATTGATCTGGTAGGTCAAAATCTAGTACATGGCTTCAGGTGGGTCCTATAGTTGAGATATCGTACAGTTTGTCATAAAGCTCACCATCCCCAGCGCAACTTTTACCATTAGCATGCTCCACCATTATCCAAGTTGGCCACTAGCCCTACAACACTCAATCTCTGTGGGCCAAACCCCTACCACATTTAAAATCCCAACCAAACTCTCATCCAACACGTCGTTCCTGGGGGGCTGAAAGCTCCTCAGAGAGAATGTTTACTTATATTATTTTTCTTGCACATTAGAGTATGCTGCATGACCACCCATTAGAACCTCCCCCAAATGCCTGCAGACCTTCTGAGAGAGGGGAGGCCTGCCTTTCAGTCTGCAGAGGAATTATTCTTCACAAATGCGGACCAAGATGTCTTCACATTATCATTTCTACAAGAACAAGGATATGGGAAAACTTGTTTAACTTCTCCCATTCTAGAAATCCTAAGAAAAAAAGCCTTGCTTTTCCTGGTTATTGTCTATGTATGGATGGAGCATCTTGTACCAAAAATAAGTTTGGAGTCTGGTGTGATGTTTCCACTTGATTCTTAGGGAAAACTGGCCAAAAAAAAAAAAAAACAAGCAAAGGAAAGAAAAAAATAATTCAAGAAAACTGATAAATAACTGTTGATCCCCTCTCCCAAATCTGTAAATGTGAATTAACACATCAGTGAAATTTGCAGCTACATTTAGTGTGCAATTTGGTGGTTGTACGACTGTCCATTTGTATTCTGACAACTAAAGAAAACTGTTTTTTAAATGTTATGATGCCATTTTTCTTCCAGCCATAGAATTTTATTTTTTGCAGCTAGGAAGTTAGGTTCTATATACTAAGACCAGTGAAGGTCTTTTTTACGTCGAAAGTTACACAAAACCTGACAATTCACTTTGACTAAATCAGCAAAAAGGGAAGGGAGAAGGAAGCAAAATAACACTTTGGAAAATAAGGATACTTTAAGTATCTGGTCAGAGAATACGGTACCCCTTCCCAAGGTTTGCTATTATTCCTATTAATGTAGCCACTTGGGGCAAATAATTGGACCAAATGATCAGGAAGCTGAAGTCATTCAGAAGTGTAAGAAGGGGATGACTCAAGGGACAAAGGTCCTAACTTACCCCTTGAACTACTGCGCTTCAGATTCTTCTAAGTGGGAAAAATGTCCATATAAGAATATTACTGACAAGGAGTATTTGTATTTCTTGAACTCTCTGGAATAAACCACTTTTGCATACATTATTATTGCTTTTGATTTTCACATCAACTCTGAGAAACAGGCTCGGAAACTGTTACAGTTCCTTACAAATGAGCAAAGTGTGGGAGTTAGGTTTAAGGTCACATAGATAACCGGCAGAATCAGCACTCAAATCTGGACATTGGATTCCTGCTACTACTTTCTAAGAAGGAGAAAATAGGCTCAGTAAGTTTGAAAGCTGATCAGGAATAACTGTACTTGCAGACAAATAGCACCTTCCACATAAGGCTGCCTACTTCACTGTGAGAATTCATAAAATGGACCTTTGCTGCTCACTTTTACTATCAACAGTGAGACATAAAACTTGGAAATGTCTTAAAGGACTAAGTCAGAATTTTGCTGCAATGAGCCTTTTAAATACCCCATTGTCTATGAAGAGAAGGACAATCCAAGCTTTGTACTGCTTGGGCATTTTTCATCATTCCCGGATCCCTGGAAGGCCCCATTCCTCACAAGGGCTGTTGTCTTTTTCCTGCCACAACATCAGTGCAACATGTTTCACACTTAAGACAGCAGCCTACTCAGTCCCCATTCATAGATTCCTCTGGATGCTGATGTCTGCTTACTACCACCCCCTTCCAAAAAAAAAAAGGCTCTGGCTTTGTCAAAAGAGTTATTGGAAATGGAACTTGTGAAAAACCCTTACTATGCAATGTGAACCCAGACAATAATGTTTTGTAACAGGTCTGTTTGATGTGTACTGATGGGAATTAATCATTTTAGTTAACAGAATTGCTCTTTGTTATGTAAACTTTGCAAAGTCTGCCTCATCTGACCTCTTGCATTTGGGAAATCCAATGTTCAAAACTGCCATATTTCTGTGGGCAACACTACTCCTATAGCAACTTCTGGAACCAAATTACCACTTGACCCCAAAGTTCATACTGCCACCGGGTTGGATGCCAAACCAAGCGAGTACTAAAATACTGTAAAAAAAATGTACACACACAGTCTCGTTCCCCAAGAATTGATTAACTAGAATGGGTATTTGTTTTCCCATTTCTCCTTTTCATTTGCTAGTGTCTTAGATAGCCAGCTTCTATCTAAAATGACCACAAGCTTAAAAATATACATTTTGAGATTAATACATCTTTATTCACTTTAGATATCTTTCGCTTGTATAGATATAAATTGAGTCCCTTGGAGAAGATAGATAATGTGATCTAGAATTGTATGCTTTTAGAGTGGGTTTTAAAGAATCAAATAAGGTAGTTTTCCACAATCCTCACCACCTCTCCAACCTTCGTCAAAATGGAATTTCCTCAGCACGTGGCTTTCCAAGCATCTCTTACATGCTTGTACCAACTTTTGATCTTAGACAATGAATATATTTTCTGTATAATCATCCTACCTCCATCACCACAGAGACCACTAGAGTAGTAGAATCTATTTGCCAATCTCTTTTGGCCCATGAGAATCTAGAATAGCTTAATTACCTGAAAGTCACAAGATTCCTTAAATTAGACTGAAAAGACTTTGTCTCCTAAAATTGTTATTGTCCTAATGTTGGTTGTGATGTGATCAGTTCCTATGCTCCCACAAATGAGTCCCTAATAACTCAATTGTTAGCCCCAAATTGTTTAGCTGTAAATCCTTTAAGAGGGACAAGGGCCATAACCATATCAGGGGGTCTTTAAAAAGTATTTGGAAAATGCATATCATCTTTTAAGTCCATTTTTCTGTGAACAGTTTGAAAACCCTCATATATCACTATAAGATATGGAGAGAGAAAGAAGATGTCTTCTCTTGAATAGTACGAGTGACATGTTGAAATTGAACAAATTAATGCATACTGGAGCAGAACTCCAACACATGCAGCAGAGTAGGAATTAAATAAATGATAGCTGCTGTATCGTCATAGCCACTATTGTGACTCCTTTTCACTATTAAAATAAAGCCCATTTCCAACATGGTTTCAAGAGAAAATTAGGAAATCATGCTTGAAAGTACATCATTATTCTTCTTCAATGCTATAAATTTTTTCCTTTTCTGTTCCTGGTTCTAAAGTGTCTATATCTTAGCCATTGCCATCCATGAGAATGCATTTGACTGCCTAACCAGATTCTTTCTTTATATTTATGTATTTATTTCTACAATTTATTCATTTGAAAGGCTGTGTTATAGAGAGAGGGAGAGAAAGAGGAAAATACAGAGACAGAGAGGAGGAGGAGGAGAGAGAGATCTTTTATCCACTCTCTCACTCTCCTCCTAGATGGCCACAGTTGCCAGAGCTGGGTCAGACTGAAACCAAGAGCCTGGAACTCCATCCATGTCTTACACGTAGGTGTCAGGGGCCCAAGCACTTGGGCCATCTTCACTGCTTTCCCAGGTGCATTGGCAGGGAGCTGGATGGGAAGTGGAGCAGCTGGGACTTGAACTGGTGGCCACATGGCTTGCCGGTATTGCAGGAGGCACACCGGCTCCTAACCAGTTTCTTTTAAAAGGAAGGATAACACAGTGGAAAATTACAAAAGCAAAGCATTTAGTCTCAAATACTCCTTTCTTTGGGGTGATAGAAAACGCCCGTACTGGTTTTACACAAACTTTATCTGTCATCTGAGTGGAACAAGATTAAGGTTCTAACCTGTACATTTAGCACAGTTGATAATGTCATGAAGGCAAAAAACTGGTGGCAGCGTGATGTTTGTCAAGCATGTGATTGCCGTGTAACCCTACCTGGTTTTCCAGTGTCCTCACCCTTATCAGAAGCTGATAGGAAATAGAGTGCATTTGTTCGCCAGCTGTGGGGATATACTGTGGCTCTGCCAAATAAAGGACGCAGCAGGCACAGTCATTTGAAAACTTATCTGCCCAGGTATCTGCCAGCCCATCAAATGTTCCCTGGTAAGCAGGTAATCTGAACTGGTAGATTCCTGCAGTCTGGGAGCCGTGGAGATCCCCTTGCCAGGGAGGCAGGGAAGCACGTGCCTGATTCAGGGTGTAGTTTCTGGGCCTGCTGACTGCTGATCAGCCTCCAGTGAAAGAACACAGATGCTTTTGCAATGGTTATTGAAAGCTGGGGCATTTGGACCCTGGGCCCTGGGCCCTGTGAAGACATCTGAGATCTGGCTGAGCCAGCAAAGCAGAATCCCAGACTGCCCCAGAAGACAGCTTCTTCTGCTCTTACAAAGAAACCTTTTCACACAGATGTAATTTAGTTTTTCTAACTCTGCTGACTGCAATAATACATAAACAGATGTATTTTAAACATACATTTTAGAGAAGAAAATTCAATTGAATATATTTTAATTTCATAAAATTTATTAGTTTAATGTATGAAAATAGCAAGAAAACAAATGATCTGTAACTTTACTGCCCAAAAATTCTTCTTGGCATCATGTGTGAAACTTTTGTTCCAGCTTAACACACGTCCAGGAAAGTGTACAAGTCAGAAGTGCACAGCTTAATGAATTTTCACAAGCTGAACACATTTTTGTTACTGGTACCAGTCCTGGATCAAGAGAAAACATAATTAGCCCTCAGAAGTCTCCTTGGCTCTTTCTAGGCACTACCTACTTCCAAAGGCAATCTCAAACTGGACTTCGCACAGCACAAATGAGTTTTGCCTTGGTATTTTTTCTTTAAGTTACAGAAATGGTACAGATACCAGAAAAGTTTAAAAGTACAGAAACATTGAGATAGCTGATTGATACAGGTTTTAAGAGCCAGATTGGGACACCCATGTCCTCTATCGGAATCGCTGGATTCAAGTCCTGGCTCTCTTGATTCTAGCTGCCTACTGATGTGTACCTTGGGAAGCAGCAGGTGGTGGCTCAAGTTGTTGGGTCTCTGACACTCATGTGAGAGACCTGGATTCAGTTCCCAGCTTCTGGAGTTTGGGGGAATGAACTAGCATAAATTTTTCTAAAATGCATAGAAAAACATTTTCAAGTACAGAAACATAAACTAAAATGTAAAACCATTCCTCTCTACCTCTGAACTCCTAAATGTAACTTCCATTAATTTTTGTTTTTGTTTTTGTTTTATTTTTTAGTCTACTCCAGAAGATGTTTATATTTTTTCCCCACACTCTTAATCTCTTCCTTTATTTTCCTCCTCCTTCTCTACCTTCCTCCTCCTCTTTTTTTAAAAAGATTTATTTATTTATTTGAAAGTCAAAGTTACACAGAGAGAGGAGAGGCAGAGAGAAAGAGAGAGAGAGAGAGAGAGAGAGAGAGAAAGAGAATGAGAATCTTCCATCCAATGGTTCACTTCCCAATTGGCTGCAACTGCCAGAGCTGCGCCCATCCGAAGCCAGGAGCTTCTTCCAGGTATCCCACATGGGTGCAGGGGTCCAAGGACTTGGGCCATCTTCTACTGCTTTCCCAGACCATAGCAGAGAGCTGGATGGGAGGTGGAGCATGCCCAGATGGGATGCCAGGTGTTTAGCCGCCACGCCACAGCGCCGACCCCTGCTCCTCCTTTTAATATATATACGGCACACCCTATGTATGTATTGTCCTATTAGTTGATTTTCTTCTTTGCATGATTTTCTCCTCCTAAAGGATGTTTGTACAGATTTCATACTACTCTATTAAAAGTGCTTTAGATACAAACAAATAAATTATGTTCTTGATTGGTGAGAGAGAAGGCAGAAAAAAGAACCCTTTTTCCTTTCTGTTGAAAGAGAAATGAAGTCTTCTGTGTCATTCCTGCCTTTTCTCCAGATGTCTGAGTCCTTCTTTAGCAGAACTCATAAAAGAAAACTACTCCCAGCCCCTGAAGGAGACCCCCTGTGCTTACCCCCTAGGAACCTTGGCTTCCATCAGGGTGGCCATACAGTAAGTTGTGGAAAAATCCATTCTTGAATGATGGTATTTATTGGTCTAGTATTTCATTATTATTTAATATTTTCTTTGCTGTCAAGTTGAGAAATGAAAGCCCTTTTTTCCAAAACAAAATACCTAGAGAACACCTAAGTTTCCTTCAGTGAGCTGGTTTGACTTTGTTTTTCTTTGGCAGGGGAAATTGCCATCCAGAGAGACATTTTCCAAAATTGCAACTCTAAGCCCGCAATTTTATTTTTATTAGAATGTGTCTTTCCGATAGGTGGCACTAGTGTGTTTAGCTAGAGTTAAGATGTCCCTGTGGGGGAAGTTTGTATAGTTCAAAATAACTGCACTTACCACTTATCAACAAGTCTCCCTCATGCTCTTAGAGGCCGCCTTGACTTCTCAGCACCTCAAACAGAGCTGAAACTCTTGTTTCAGAAACTGGCCCTTGCCTCATGGATAAGGGAGAAAAGATTACAGACAGAAAGAGAATAGATCGTGTGTGAAGAGCATTTCCTTTGTCCTTTAGTCTGAAGGCAGTATTAATATTTGGAATGTAAAGTCTGAGATGGAAATTTTTCTTATAAATACAAACACCAAGGAAGCAGCACGCATCTAACTGGCCCCCAAGTCACCTGTTTGATGTACAGAGTTGACATGAACGTCCAGAGAGAGCTTGGTGCTTCGCTTCTATTTCAGGTTTTCTTTTCATGAGTTAGAGGTGACAGTGCCTCTCCCCAAATAATCATTATATGGGAGGACGTCTCAAGAGAACAGTTTTGTCTCCATTCAAGGGTCACCTTATATGATGCCCTCACGAAGACTTTACTCTCCACTCCTGTCAGCCATAGTGTAAAAGGAAACTTAGAGCAGCTGTTTGTGCCTTACTGAGTCTGAGAAAACATAAGATGATAAGCCTGAGGGTGGCTTGACCTGAAATGAATATAAGCCAGATTCCTTCCACTTCCTGCCTCAGTGGAAGACTCAGATAAACCTTCTTCACTTATTAACCCAGCTATTAAATAGGGTTGAATGTAACAACTTTCTGCTCCTTGCGTTATTACTTCAGGATAGACAAAAAGGTAGACATTTTCAGAGCTCAGAGCTTGAATTGCAGAGGCAAGCTCCTTTTTCACACTATGTCTTAATGTTTGAATTATTTCATAATTAAATATTAAATAATTATTTTCATAAGCATCATTGTATTTTAAGAAAAGCCATTAGGTAAATTCAAGCTAACTTTATGAAATGTTCATTTATCATGAAAGTGACACCTGGTAATTATATAAAATTGGGAAACTATGACAAGTGGAGTACAGTAGAGATAGAAACAGTAACTAGATGTCCTAACACTTTGAAGGATTGTGAGTAGCAATGTTAGGATGTAACAAATAAATAAAACAGGGCTGCTTTAGATTGGTAAGGCAAGAGGACAAGCCCACACCTTGTAAATAAACTTAAATTTAGGAGACTATTTCATGGGGCAGATTCGACTGGATGTCTTCTAAGGTCCTTTCCAAAACTAAAATTCTTTCATTCAATACATATTTTTATTGAGTACCTGCTACATCATGTTAGTTACTAGGCTATACACCGGCAAGAAAAAGTGGCAGGATGACAGGCATTAAACACTGAATTAGATAATTCGTTACTTATTATGAGTATGAGTGAGGTTACTGTGAGATTGTTATGAGAGAACAGACAGTGCATCTGACCAAGCATAAGGATCCAGGAAGCTGAGCTTTGAACACTGAAAGAGAATCAACTAGACAAATTGATAGAAGGAGAATGGAAAAGTACAGTGATTTGTGCAGAGGTCCTGTGGCAGGAAAGAACCCCATATTGGCTAAAATAAGAGCATAATAAAAAGTTTGAGCATAAAGAATGTCACAGATGAGAGCAGAGCTTTATCTAGATCTCTAGATTATATAGGAGCGGTCCCTGCAGATGACTACTTTGGCTTTCATTCAAAATAGAGATTCCAATGAGAAATTTTAAGCCAGGGGTACCTGCTATTTGGCTTAAGCTTTTACATTGAGCCTGATTTAGATGGTGGCTGAATTGGTTATGGATGGAGAATGAGAGTCTGTTAGAATGATTCAGGGAAGAAATGATGGTGGTGGCAGTCATGTAGAGAATGGTGCTTTATAAGTCTTATCGACAGGATTTGATGCAATTGAATAAGAGGAGGGGGGAAAGATATTACATAATTTCCAGGTCAAATGTACTAAATCATTTTGTTGATGAATATGTTAAGTTTCAAAGAAGGTGACTTTCTTTGGTCAACAAATGTACTTACATACTGCTATGACTGCTTTCCCTTCAATGTCAAGCTTCAGTAGTCAACAGAGACTAAATGGCCCACAAGGATGAGAGCATTTTCTCTCTGGCCCTTCAGAGAATGTTTATAAGCCCCTAATCTAGAAACCCTGTGTGTTAATTTGACCTTTCTTTCTTCATTCCTGTGTTACCTTGGGAAAGCTACTTAACCTCTCTGACTCATTCTCCCAGCCATGGAGCAGAGGTAATAATGGCTATGATTCTCCTATGGACAAATAGAGAAAGTATCAGGGAGAGTCTGGGATTATATAAAATACCATGCTAATGTATGATGTCAAGAGACACTATAAGTGTGTGCTACTCTAATTCTGATCATCCTTTCCCTGTCATTTGAGATCCTCAACCCATTTCTCAAACCTAATGTTGTTCTACCTTCTAAAAGCATTTAGCAGCCAAACTAAGAACCATCTTAAGTCTAGGTCCTCATTTATGTTGTTTCTTTTCCCCTTCCTTACCCTTCCTTAAGTTTTCTGAAATCCTGCTCTGCCCAGGTCTTTTATAAGGGTCACAAGTGATGAAATCTTTCCAAATTGACTCATCCAGATGCCTCTCCTTTGTTCAGATACTCTTCATTCTGGATGTGTCCCTGTCTTAGTCACTTATTCCCAATATGCCATAATGTTGCACTTGCTTGTCCTCTTATGAATTGTGACATAGGAGAGGAAACAAAGTGCAGGGTGGGAAGTGGGGGTGGGGCACGGTGTGGCCTCTGCATTACAAAATAAAGCCCTGGATATCCCTGTCTAAAAAAAAAAAAAAAGGAGAGGAGACAGATGTTGTAACTTTTTCATATAATCAGTCCTCTAATGCTTAGCACAGTGCCATGTCCTAGCAGATTCTCCGTAACTAACCACTGACTGAAATCAAGTGTACATCCAATAATGATTTCGTTTTCAGTTGCAGTCCTAGAACTGGCTCCTCCATAGGAAGGAAGTTCTGTAGAAGTCGAGTTTTCCAGCAACCTAGAGACAAATGCAACAGTGCCTCAGGAAGATTCTGCTTGTGAATGCAGAATGTCACCATTGAGTGTCCCACAGGTTGATTTCGGTCTCCAGGGTTGTTTTTATTTTGAACTGTGTGTGTGTGTCCTTGCAAGGTTTTAATTTTTAATTGAGTTATTAGCATCTTAAAATAGTAAAATTCATACAGAAAATGAATTTCTGACTTTTAGTACAAGCTTGGATCCCCACATGGCAACAAGCTACAATAGCTTAGTGTGGTGATTGCTCTTTTTATACGGAACATATGGTTTGCAACTTACCCACTACTCCTGTTGTACAAGGAGACCTCAAAATGTTCATGGAAAATGGAATTAAAAGATATTTATTTGGTGCAAAAAATAACAATCCACGCATTTTCTCATTATATATGTTTACATGAAAATTCCTCATATGCATAATTTTAAAATCTTTTTATGTTATGATAAATCTTTTCTCTGTTAACTTTTTTTGATATACCCTCATCTGTTTGATATGACTTCAACACAATGACCATTTATCATTGTGCTTATGCTGTTTGCTTTCAAAAATGAGATTTAGAAAAAATAAAACACTTTAAAATAAAATATTTTAAAATAAAATAAATGTTAACAAATATTCTTAATAAAAGTGTAAAACTGAAAATAGTATTTAAAGTAGCTTGTAACATATGTTTAAGCTTGTGGATTCTGGAGTCAAATTGTCAGGGTCCAATTCTAGTAGCATAGGTATGCCAGATAAAATATAAGAAACCCATTTAAATTTGAATTTCACATAAATAGTGACTTTTTTATGACTATTATATCCTTGTATTTTTGCCACCATATCTGAGAATCCTCTATTTCTTGAGTGACTTCAGACAAATGTTTTAGCTTCTCTCTTAGTTTCTTCTAAACTGGAAATAATAAAGATATATTGTGGGGCTAAAATAAATGTTAGCCACTGTCATTATTCATTTTTTAAGAAATATAGAAGATGACATACTTTTTGTGACAGTGAAAAACATGTTTATGTTTAGTAAATAGGGTGTGTCTTGTATTGGAATATATAGCTTATGATACTGCATTTGAGTAATAGATATTCGTGGTCACTCTGGATCAGCCTTGAAAAATCTCAGTGATCTAATAGTAAAGATTTTTTTCTACCCCACATAATGTGGAATGTAGATCAAGGGCCACCTCCTTCCTATATAAAATACATGACTTCCTAAGTCACCACATCAGAGGAAAGACAAGATAGAAAAGACACAGTAGCTGTTAACAACCAAGACCCAGAAGTGACATAAGCAGCTTCCACTAGCAGCCCATTGGCCACAACTGATGACATGATCCAAACCTAACTGCAAGAGAGATGGAGAAATAAATGAGGAGCATACACCTTGGTCACAGGTGCCACTATAAAACATATATGGCCTGATTCAGTTTCATTATTTGTGTATCTATTCAAGAGACAGAGACACAGAGAAAGGGAGAGGAAGAGAGCTCCTAGCCACTGACTCAACCCCTAAATATCCCCAGAGACAAGGGCTGAGCTAGGTCAAAGCCAGGAGTCAGGAACTTAATCTAGTCTCCCAGCTGGGTGGCAAGGACCCAATTACTTGTGCCATTAACCCTCACTCCCAGGGTCTACATTAGCTGGCAGCTGGAGTAAGGAGCCAGAGCTGAGAATGGAAGCCAGGTACTTCTATGAGAGATGTAGGCATCTTATTGACATCTTAACCACTAGGTGAAATACTTGCCCCTGCTTCAATTTTTGTATTACCTGCCTGGCTACTGTAGGCAGTTGAATTTGCATCTCTAGCATAGACAATGAATTCAAAGTCAGAAGGCCTATGTTCTAGTAATGCCCTTTTTTGGTCCAGCAAATTGTAGCCAGAGGATTTTCTTTTCCCAAGAAATTCATTTCCTTTCCCATCTCTGGAGGGACAGGAATTTTTAGAAATCTCTTCCTATTAAGAAAATAAAGTTGTTCTAAGTTGAGATGGTTATAGTATTAACTTGGAAACTTTTAAACAGAATCCCAAGTCAAGTGGAAAAGAAAAGCAAACAGGAAATTCAAGTACTGAGATTAGAGGCTCACAGGTATGAGAAGTCATTAGACCTTTTCTGTTTGTAGCATACAAATGATCTCATTTATCATTTTGGCTTTGAAGCTACATCATCCCTCATATCTCCTAGCACCTGAGGCATGCTTTTCAGAAGGTAGACAAATACCTACAGAATTCCCATCAGAAAGGTGAATCCAGATGTTGGCCTGAAGTGGAATTTCACCAACAGAAATTCAGGCTGCAGCCTTGCATTCAAGAGAACATCACATCCATCCACCCACCAGCAGCAGGGCTCCTGGCTGGTCTCGGGGTTCAAAGACCAGTGCTAGCTTCCAGGCTGCCACGGTTAATGAGGTTACATTGGCCTAGTCACATCTTAAATGGTTTTCCCGAGCTATGCAGAGCGAGAGACGGCAAGCTAGAGAGAAATAAGTCCATGATGAGTGATGAGGCTTTGTCAGTGAAATCCAGTGTGTACAAATTATAAATCGGGGAGTGTTTCCTGATCTGAAAGTCTGGATTTGCAGCTTTAGTGATTATTTTTAGCTCAGTCTGAGCAGTTGCAAGTAGGGACTTGGAAACACATCTGAAACCCTAGGGCTGATAAGCTACCTGTTTGTGCTCAAAGAAGGAGAAGTTCATTTCATCCTGATGTTTTTTGACAGAGAAGAAGATGTTGGCAGGTCCAAAAATACATATGATGGCCAGGGTGTCAGCAACTGAAAGTCAGCAAGAAAATCGTTTCCCCGGCATTATTGTTCTGCTTCAGTCATCTACAGTTTCATGTGCATTACTCCTACATGTGAAACAGTTTCTGAAAAGGAAAAACAAAGCCCGAGAAGATCATTAATTTGTTCTTTGACTTATTATTATCATAGTTGCAAGGCATTTGTTAGATGTTCAGTGAATTGAGGGAGACTTATAGGCACTTAAGTTCTTCTTACAAATATTCTTACAAATATTTATTATTATTGGTTTTCTCCCCAAGTTTCCACAGTGGTGGTGGTGCCAAAGGTCAGAGCTGGGAACTCATTCCAGGTCTTCCATATGGGTGGGAGGAAGGCACTTGAGCCATCACCACTGTCTCCCAGTTTCTGCGATAGCAGGAAAGTAGAGTTAGGAATCAAATCCAGGCACTCCAAAATGGGACATGGGAACCTTAGCCAATAGGTAAAACACTCACCTTAGACACTTAAGATCTTTGGGATACTATGCTGATCCTTTTTGCCTATATTTTGATTTGCTTGTGTCCAAAACCCAGAAAATTCTGACAGCTCCATTCCAATAAAACATTCTAAGCTCATAGCATACGCAATTGAAAATCAACCATAGCCCAGAACTACTTTTTTTGTTCTTTCTTACCAGGCAGTTAAGAAATGTTAAAACCATACTCAGAGAGGTTGACATGGATATTTTGTGTTTAACAAAGTAAGGAAACCTTTCCTTGAATTGCCAACTTTTGTCTTTCAGTATTAAGTGTAGCTATTATCTGATGAGCATCTCATTTTCCAGCGAGTCTCTCCTTGTTTGTGCCCATTTTCACGTGCTATTTTTCAGTCTTCACACTGATTATTTGACCTCACCTATCAGACTTACAATAACTATCTTTACTGCTTAAAGTAGTTTCTGTTGCTTAACACCAGAATTTCTGCTGGTTGTGATATCTATTCTACCTGGTATTGGGGTTGTTTCTAGCTATCGTACCATACCCCACCCCCACCCCACCCTCACACACAGCCAAATACTCTGTAACTAGTAGCATCTTTGGGGATGGACTGGCTTGATTTCCACCATGTGTTGCAATGCTCAGTGCAGAACTTTACACATTGGGGCAGTTAAGACCAAGCTCTAGAGTGTTAACATCTTGGTTAAAATTCCAGCTTTTCTCTTTACTACTAGACCGCCATAGACAATGTGTATACCAGACTACTTAAGTTTTGATTTGTTTGTATAAACCTAAGAGTGCCTACCTGTTTGACTACAGAGAACAATGCAGAGAAAACACTTATATATTAGCTATTACTATATAACAGTATTAAAATTATTTTGGCTCTCATTTTTGTTGCAATATGTCATATATATTTCATCTATGATATAGCCATTATTATATAGTATGTACATATGTTCAACTGTGTGTATATGTTATGTTTATCATTATATAATAGTTAGAAACACTCAAAAGTTTAATTGAATTTAGTTTTTTCTCAAACTATAGGTTTAATTCCAGTTGGTACTTTAAGTTTTTTTTAAAAAGATTTATATATTTGTTTATTTGAAAGGCAGAGTTAGAAGAGAGAAGGAGATCTTCTGTTCTTTGATTCACTTGTCAAATAGCCATAGCAACCAGTGCTGAGCCAAGCTAAAGCCAGGATTCTAGAACTCAGTCTAGGTCTCCCATGTGGGTGACAGTGGCCCAAGTACTTGGCCCATCTTCTGCTGTTTTTCCCAGGTGCATTTGCAGGGAGCTGAGTAGGAACTGGAGTGGCCAGAACTCTTAACTGATACTCATATGAGATGCTGATGCTGCAGGCAGCAGCTTAACTTGCTGTGCTACAACACCAGTCCTTCATGAATTTGTTTTTTAAGAAGAATTTACCTATTCTTGTTTTTTAAATCTGTGCTACATTGAGGAAATACTTTTTAATATGAAGGATATTGAAATGCCACCAAGGGTTTATTTCCCATAGTGTGGTAGTATTTTCTCTTTCTGTTTCTCTTTGAGCAATCTCGATTGGCAATGGTAAGGATCTTTTTAAAATATCATTATTCTCATGAAGAACCTGTGTAATCCATATACTTAAGTGCAATGTTTCTTCAGGCTTTTGTATTGTTTGCAGAGTAGGAAGAGCTGTGTAAATGTATTTTTATCCAAATGTCTTGTAATTGATCTTAGTGTGGCACTGGACACTGAAATTTTTCTGTTCTCATATTTTAATGGACTTGGTTCACTTTTCTTCAGCCAGACCCATGATCACTTTGATTCCTGAATTTTAACAAATGGCAGTATTTTTACAGTTCTTAGCTTCTCATTGGCTTCGCACAGGATTTTTTTCCACACTCAACTGTTTTTTTGTAGTTTCTTTTGTTTTGGCGAGAAGTTTCCATGCCTAGGTTGAAGTGATTAACACCTCCATTGTCAGATTTCCAAAATGGCAAGTAAGGATTGATTTTTGGTTTTTTAGAAACCACTGAGTATTGTAAAGTTCTCACTCTGGAACTGTTGTAGTTCAAGTTGAAACAATTCATCTGTCCAATAGTGATCAAGTAAGGACTTGGAATGGGGAAGATAGAACCAGAATGTTAGCCTGATTTAGCTATGAATGTGGTTTATCCATCCCATTAGAAGTAAACCATCTTAGAGAATGAAATTTTCTTTAGAAGATTGATGATACTTTTATTTCAACTCATTTTACCGGTTTATATTTTGAGTATAAATATAATACATTTCTCAAGACCTACAAGAACAAAAAGATGACAGGAAAAGGTGAAGGAGGAGAGACAAAAGAGAGAAGATAGTCGAGTAAAGAGGTTGTTTTAGCTTTATCTCAGTCACCTCAATACCATGGAAGTCTTCACGCCCCATTTTAAAAATTTTAGGAACCAAGAACTAAAAGAAATCTTATGGCATTTCCTTGACCACACAGTAAGAATTTTCTATAGCTGTTTGGGAGTCTGCAAAGTCTATGCTCTTCCTTCTGACTTACCGAACTACCCTACAGATGAGAAATGGAGGATGGAAGTAATGAGAAGTAAACCCTGGTGACATGCTCGTCTGACCAATTGAAAAGCTCCTTATTCCACTTGTTTCAGTATCTCAGAAGTGGAAGTTGAAGAAAGAGCAGCTTTCTTTGGAGCAGTCAATCGGAGGGCATTTGATATGATCTGTTAAATTTCCAAGTGTTTCTATTTATCTGCTGGTCTTTCCATATCTCAGTTTATGCCCCAGAAAAATACTTGTGCATTGGTAGGAGAAAATACGTATATTGACTATGAAATTTTATATAATGTGGGGGCCAGTGCTGAGGCGCAGCGGGTTAACGCCCTGGCCTGAAGTGCCAGCATCCCATATGGGCGCCAATTCTAGTCCTGGCAGCTCCTCTTCCAATCCAGCTCTCTGCTATGACCTGGGAAAGCAGTAGCAAATGGTCCAAGTCCTTGGGCCCCTGCACCCGCATGGGAGACCCAGAAGAAGCTCCTGGCTTCGGATCGGCGCAGCTCCGGCCCTTGAGGGCATCTGGGGAGTCAACCATCGGATGGAAGACCTCTCTTTCTCTCTCTGCCTTTCCTCTCTCTGTGTAACTCTGAATTTCAAATAAATAAATAAATCTCAAAAAAAGAATTTTTATATAATGTGAAGAAATTGAAAGCAATACAATTGTCCATTAATAATGGAATAACTAAACAGATTTTGATTAATATATACCAGTAAATGCTATGCAGATAAGTTCACTCTTACATGGTGCACCAAAATATATCTTCAGGATGTATTATGTGGAACAAAAGTCAAATAACAGAAAAGTGCACAATAGATCAATCAGGCTTATATTAAAAAATTTTGAAGTATTTCAGGAAAAGAGTGATAAGAAGAAGAAAATAATATTTTCAAATATGGGAGGTGAAGAGCCCATGTAGTCTTATGTGGGAAAAAATACTTGAATTTGGCATTGCAGAGTGGTAAAATGTCAAGATTAACAAAAGTTATCCAAGGTCACCTAGCTAATAGGAGATTGAAACAAGACGTGAACTCAATTGTCTCTAAATCCGGAGCTGGTATTTTTTTCTATGTTTCCTCTCATGATATAAATTATAAGCTGTGAATATGAGATACAGCTATAACTCATATATAGATAGAGCATATGCGTATGCATTTTTTAAAGACTTACTGTGTAGGGTAATTTTCTTGAAACTGTGTGGAATAGCCATAAAGCTGAATTAGAATCTCCACCTTGAGTTCTTTGAGGTCTAATGAGGGAAACAAGATGGATTTATAGATTTTTCTAATATACAAAAAATGCTAACCAAGCTCTCATGAGAAATTATTGGGAAATTCAGAAAAAAACTGATGAGCTGGAGGCAGCAGATAACTTGCTGTTCTACACCACCAGTCCTCTATGAAAGAAAGACAGCATTTTAGTATTTCTTGACGTTGTTTGTTTTTGTTCTAATACTATTGGTTGAACTCTGCAATTAACACACAATTATTCCTAGGTGTTTAAATTTCAACTGAAAAGTAATCCCTGTTAATTATGAGAGAGGGAAAAAGAAAGGGAGGATATGTACAATTTGGGCAAGCTCAATCGGATTTGCCCCAAGTGATGGAGTTAGAAATGTGCTAGAGGACCCCAATACAATCCCAGCAAGGTGGTATGTACCAAGCCATCTCACTGGCCTGAGTGATCAATTTCAGTTCACAATTAATCACACTGATAGGTCTAAGAGTCAAAGGGATCACACAAACAAGACTAGTGACTGCTAATACTAACAGAACTAAAAAAGGGAGAGACTGATCCAACATGGGAAGTAGGATACACAGTAGACTCATAGAATGGCAGATATCCTAATAAGTCACTCTGGCCTCAGAATCAGCCCTTAAGGCATTAGGATCTGGCTCAAGAATCCATGAGAGCATTTTAGGCATGGAAAGCCAAGACACCCTGGGGAAAAAAAAAAAAAAAAAGAAGAAGAAGAAGAAGACATAAATGAAAGATCTCTGCGAGTGAGATACCAGTGGAAGGAACAGGGCCACCAACGAAGGAGGTACCTTTCTCCGAAGGGAGGAGAGAACCTCCACTTTGACTATGACCCTGTCAGAACAAGATCGAAGTTGGCAAACCCTAAAGGCTTCCATAGCCTCAGCAACTCATGACTATAGCCTAGGGAGATTACTGACACCATAAACAAGAGTGTCAAATTGTTAAATCAACAACAGTAGTCACTGTGTACTTACGGCCCATGCGGGATCTGTCCTTAATATGTTGTCCAATATGAAGTAATGCAATAACTAGTACTAAAACAGTATTTTTACACATTGTGTCTCTGTGCGAGTGCAAACTGACAAAATCTTTACTTAGTATATACTGAATCAATCTTCTGTATATAAAGATAATTGAAAATGATTAAAAAAATTGGAAGTTGCATAAAAAATCAATCAATTTAAAAAAAATCATGTAGGATCTCTGTCCTTAATATGCTGTACAATGTGATTTAATGCTATAACTAGTACTCAAAGAGTATATTTCACTCTGTGATGCTATGTGAGGGCAAATGGTTTAAAATCTTAACACAAACTAAACTGAGATCCTGTATACAAAGAGAATTGAAAATGAATCTGGATGTGAATGAAAGGGGAGAGGGAGTGGGTAAGGGGGAAGGGTAGTGGGGGGGGGGGAGGGAAGGTATGGGTGGGGAAGCCATTGTAATCCACAAGTTGTACCTTGGAAATTTATATTCTAAATAAAAGTTAAAAAAAAAATCTTAAAAAATAAAAAATAATAATTAAATTAAAAAAAAAGAAAGAAAGATAGCTGCAGCTGAAGGGTTGGTATGTGTACCAGGGAAATGCAATCAGTGGCTTAAACTATAGGCTTAATCTCTGAGCAAGAAAAATGAAAGCTAGCTCTTTCTAAACTGATTAGGCATCACAACAGTGTCATAGACATAGGTTCTGTGATACTTAATTTTATGGGTCATCATAAATAAGCATCTAAGGATGCTTAGGTATCTGATGAAACATTTCTTGGCACGTCTGTGATGATGTATCTTGGAGAGCTGATGTTTGAATTGTTGGGCTGGGTGAAACATGGCCATCCCCGATGTATGTGGGTATCATCTAGTCCATTGAGGGCCTGAAGAGACCAAAAAGCAGACACTGTTGTGTTTACCCTCCCTCTGCCTTACTGTTTGAGGTGAAATTGATCTTTTCTGCCCTGGGCTTCAGACATAAAGTAGAATTCATGCCATTGACCCTTCAACTCTTACTACTTATGCCTTCAAAAACAATCAGCTTTCCTGGGACTTTAGCTTACAGATAGCAGATGGGTAGGATGTCTCACCTGCATCATTTTGTGAACCAATACGTTAAAATCAATCGGTCTGTCTTCCTACTACCTGCCTGGTATTGGTTCTCTCTCTGGAAACCCGTCACTAATATAAATTCTTCCACATTCAAGGCAGGAAACAGGAATTAGGACAGCAAAAAACAGAAAGTAGCACTTTTAATAAGGGATATTCTGTTTGCCTCCCTGAAAAGCATTTTTCTCAGATGTCTTCTCCAGAAATTTCTTCTTATATTTCATTGGCCAAACATGGGTTGTAAGTTCCCCCTGCCTTCACCCAACAAGGAATGCTGTGAGAGTATGAATCTAGCTTTTCCGCTGTCTATCATGGAAAACTGGCTAGGAAGAAGGCGCTCTGTGGTACTGGGGAACATCCAAAAGTTTCTGCCATAGCAGGTTACATGGAGGAAATGATACTTGGGTTGGATCTGAAACAATGATGAGGAGGACATTTATTGAGTTGTCTATCCAACATCCCTTTTCTAAGAACTGTCCCTTTCCAGCTCCAAGTGGGAGCTGCCAAAATCATACAATATGTTCCTGTTCTCTGGGGATACACAGTAATTGATTTTAACAAATGCTGCCAAATTGCCCTTTTTTGTTTGTTTGTTCCTCTCCAGGGGCATTTCTAACTTTCTTTCTTTTATTGAAAATAATTGTATAAGCATCTTACTCCTGCTTAGCTGTCAGTTTGATATTTTTAATTCTCTGTGCTCAGTTTGCTGTATAGTCAGGATTCCAATTATTTTATTAGAAAGAATTGAACATAAAATATTACTATTTCTTGGAAAACTGAAAAGGCAAAAAAGGATTCTACAGTATCACAAAAGTGTCAGCTGCAGGAAGCAGCTAACACTCCAGGTGTTGGGGGAGCTAAGAGGTTGGGATTGATAAATCTTAATAGAAACTTCTAAAAGAGAGAGGCAGAGGAGAAGGCAGGGGCTGAATCCAATGGGAACCCAATCTTTTGGAGGGTGTACCTACTGGTTCTTGTATGTCTGAGACAGCTGAGCACCTGGTTCTGATGATAAAGAAGACCACAACCTGAAATCAAATCCTGCTACTGGAACCAACAGACATGCCCACTGCTGGAGAGATCCTGACACTGGCAGCAAATAAAAGCAAGAAGAACAGGTCCCTACTCCTTTCTCTATCCTGCCAGACCCTCTAGTACCCTTCTAAGTAAACCCAGCAGAGTTGTCTGTAAAACAGAAATGCAGTTTGCAGAGTCTCACTCCTTCAGAACATAGTAGAGTGTGGCAGATTTGGAGCTAAGAGACAACAGCTTATAACCACCGCATCCTATATTGCTTTTAATATTATGGTTGTGTCCTTATTAAATGGAGGTAAAAATGGAAGCCTACCTCCTAATATTATTTTGAGGTTCAAATGATATAAATGATGTGGAGTATTTAACAGCATGCCTGGAATCCAGTAATCATTTGGGAAGTGGTAGTGGATGTTATGACTATTTATTCAACAAATATTTGTTTTCTAACTGCCATTATTGTGCCAGGCACGAATCTAAGTCCTGAGAATACAGTGGTGACCCAGATAGACAATGTGCCTGTCCTTGTGAACTTGAATTATAATAAAAAGTGGGCCATAGTAAACAAGATCATTTCAGAAAGATAATAGAACAGTTCTTCAGTTGAAGAGGCACAGAGAAGAAGTGAGCTAAGATTGGCTGAAAAATGAGAGACAAGTTTTGGGCTTGAAGAAGCTGTTTATAAAAGACACATCTGATAAAGGATTTGTATTCAGAATATATGTAGAAATCCAAAAACTCAATCATAGGAAAACAATATACTTTAACAATGGGCAAAATACTTGAAAAGATACTTGTATCAGAAGAGATTATAGATGGTAAAAAAAAATTTTTATTTACACTGTAAATAATTTTAACAAATACTGCCAAATTGCCTGCTCAACACTATCATTAGGAAAATGAAAGTTAAAAGTGTAATGAGATTCTATCACACAGGTATTTAAATGCCTTTTTCAAAACTTAGAGAGAGGCCAACCCTATGGTGTAGTGGGTTAAGCCACCATCTGCATTGCTGGCATCCCATATAAGTGCCAGTTCGAGTCCCAGCTGCTCTGCTTCTGATCCAACTCCCTGATAATGCACCTGGGGAAGCAACAGAAAATGGCCCAAATGCTTGGGCCCCTACACCCATGGAGACCTGGGAGAAGCTCCTGGCTCCTGGCTTTGGATTGGCGTAGCTCCAGTCATTGTGGCCATTTGGGGAGTGAACCAGTGGATGGAAGTCTTCTCCCTCTCTGCCTTTGCCTTTCCTCTCTGTAACTCTACTTTATAAATAAGTAAATCTTTAAAAAAAAAAAAAACTTAGAGAATGATAGAGTGACCAGAGCTGTAATATATTGCTGAACTGAATGTAAAAATAGCACAACCTCAGTAGTTTTCTATAAAGATAATTGTGCACCAACCATATGACACAGCCATCCTGCTCCTAGGTGTTTGTCTTAGAGAGATGAAAACTTAGACTCACATAAAAACCTATATTCACATAAACATTTGTTTTATTAATTTGCTTTGTTTATAATAGTTTTATTCACAAATTGGGAAAGATCCCAGATTTTTTCTACTGGTGAACTGATAAATAAGTATGGTATATCCATTCAGTGGAATACTACCCAACAATAAAAGAAACTACCCAACAACAAAAAACTACTGGAAAGTTCAGCATCCTAAATGAATTTAAATGTGTTATATGAAGCCAGACTTAAGAAGTTACAACCTGTATAGTTTCATTGTGAAAACTTTCTGGAGGGATAGTCAAATTATCAGTGATTGCCAGCCATTGAGAATGGGAGGAATGGTTGACTACAAAGGGCCATAAGAAATTTTATGTAGGGTGAAGTGAAAGAAATGTTTTTGTTTACTTTTTTTTTTAAAAAAAGATTTTATTTATTTTAAAATTTTATTTAAGGTGTATAGATTTTGTGTATTTCATATATACAGATTTAGGAACATAGTGATACTTCTCACCCTACCCTCCCTCCTGCCCATGCTCCCACCCTGCTTTGTCCTCCCTCTCCTATTCCCACTCTTAATTTTTACAAAGTCTTATTTTCAGATTACTTTATATTCATCATATTAACCATGCATTAAGTAAAGTGTTCAAAAAATAGTATGAAGAAAAAAACACTGTTCCTCAACAGTAAAGACAAGGGCTATAAATGATCATTGAACCTCAAAATGGCAATTTCACTCCAATGCATTGCATTTTAGGTACTCTATTTTATCACAGATCAGGGGAAAACATATGGTATTGTCTTTTTGGGACTGGTTTATTTTACTGGTTTATTTCCAGTTGCACTCATTTTATTACAAAAAAACAGGATTTCATCTTTTTTACCAATGAGTAGTATTCTATAGTATATATATACCATAATTTCTTTATCTAGTCATCAGTTTAATAGACATCAGTTGATTCCACATCTTAACAATTGTGAATTGAGCTGCAGTGAATGTGTAGGTAGATAATTCTTTTATATGCTGATTTCATTTCCTTGGGTAAATTCCCAAGAGCGGGATGGCTGGATCATATGGTGGATCTATTTTCAGCTTTCTAAGGTATTTCCGTACTGTCATCACTATGGCCACACCAGTTTACATTCTCATCAACAGTAGATTAGGGTACCATTTTCCCCACATCCTCGCCAGTATTTGTTGTTTGTTGATTTCTTATGAGAGCCATTCTAACTAGGCTAAGGTGAAACCTCATTATGATTTTGATCTGCTTTTCCCTGATAGCTAATGATCCTGTGCATTTTTTCATATGTCTGTTGGCCATTTGAATTTCCTCTTTTGAAAAATACTTGTTGAAGTCTTTTGTCCATTTCTTAACTGGTTTGTTTGTTTTGTTGTTGTTGAGACTGACCTTGCTTCAGAGACTGATTTTAGCTTCTTTGTCAAAGTTAAGTTGGTTGTAGATGCATGGATTGATATCTGGAGTTTCTATTCTGTTCCATTGGTCTACACATCTATTTTCTTGTCAGTATCAGGCTGTTTTGATCATAACTACCCTGTTGTATGTCTTGAAAACTGGCATTGTGATGCCTCTGGCTTTGTTTTTGTTGTATAAGAATTTTTTAGCTATTCAGGGTCTCTTGTGTTTTCATATAAATTTTAGCACCATCTTTTCTAGATCTGAGAAAAAGGACATTGGTATTTTGATTGGGATCACATTGCATCTGTAAATTTCTTTTGGTAATATGGACATTTGATGATATTAGTTCTTCCAATCCATGAACATGGAAGATTTTTGTGTCCTGTTCTATTTCATTCTTCAATGTTTTATAATTTTTATTGTTGAAATCTGTGACTTCCTTGGTTAAATTTATTACAAGATTTTTTGTTTGCTTGTTTGTTTTTTGTAGCTATTGTGAATGGGATTGATCTTGGAAGTTCTTTTTCAGCCATGGTATTGTCTGTGTATACAAAAGCCATTTGTTTTTGTGTGTTAATTTTATAACCTGTCACTTTACCAAACATTTTTATGAGTTCCAATAGGGTCTCAGAGGAGTCTTTTGGTTCCCCTATATATGGAATCATGTCACCTGCAAATAGGGATAATTTGACTTCTTCATTTCCAACTTGTATCCATTTGGTTTCTTTTTCTTGCCTAATGGCTCTGGCTGAAACTTCCAGGACTATACTAAAGACCAATGGTGATAGTGGACATCCTTGTCTGGGTCCAGATCTTAGTGGGAAGGCTTCCACCTGGCCATACGTTTGTCATAAATTGCCTTGATTGTGTTGAGGAATGTTCATTCCATATCCAATTTGCTTAAGGTTTCTATCATGAAAGAATGTTGTATTTTATCAAATACTTTCTCTGCAACTATTTAGATAATTATATGGTTTTTGTTATTCAGTTTGTTAATTTGAAGCATCAGTTTTATTGGTTTGTGAATGTTGAACCATCCCTGCATATCAGTGATAAATCCTGCTTGGTCCAGGTGATTGGTCTTTCTGATGTATTGTTGGATTTGATTAGCCAGTATTTCACTGAGGATTTTTGCATATATGTTCATCAGAGGTATTAGTCTATAGTTCCCTTTCTCTGTTATTTCTTTTTCTGGTTTAGGAATTGAGTGATGCTGGTTTCATAGAAAGAGTTTGGGAGGATTCCCTCTCTTTCAGTTGTTTTGAATAGCTTGGGAAGAATTGGAATTAGTTCTTTAAATATCTGGAAGGATTTAGCTGTGAAGCCATCTGGTGCTGGGCTTTTCTTTGTTGGAAGAGTCTTTATTACTGATTCATTCTATGTCTTGGTTATTAGACTATTTAGGTTTTCTAAGTCTTCATGACTAAATTCTGGTAGATTGTATGTGTCCAGGAATCTGTCCATTTCTTCTAGATTTTCCGATGTGTTGGTAAATAGCTCTTAATAGAAATAGCTGATGATTATTTTTATTTCTGTGTTAACTGCCATAATATTTCCTTTTTCATCTCTGATTCTATTGATTTTAATCTTCTCCCTCTTTTTTTTTGTTAGTTGGGCTAATGATGTATCAATTTTGATTTTTTTTCCAAAAAACCAGCACTTAATTTCATTGATCTTTTGTATTTTTTAATTCAACTTTGTTTATTCTCTAATTTTAATTATTTCTTTGCTCATATTAGTTTTGGGTTTGGTTCTTGTTTTTCTTTGTCCTTGAAATGTATTGACAGCTCATTTATTTGGTACCTTTTCAATTCTTGATGTAGGCACTAATTGCTATAAACTTCCCTCTTAGCACTGCTTATGCTGTATCTCATTAGTTTTGATACGTTGTATTGTCATCTTAATTCATTTTTAGAGATTCTTATTTCTTTTTGATTTCTCCTATGATCCACTGTTCATTCAGGAGCATGTTCAGTCTCCATGTGTTTGCATATGTACTTGAGATTCTTGAGTTGTTTTCAGTTTCATTCCATTGTAGCCAGAAAAGATGCATGGTATGATTTCAGGTTTTTTTTAATTTGGTCTCTCTTAGAGAAAGTTCCATGCACTAGTGAAAACAATGTGTATTCTGCAACTGTGGGATTAAAGGTTCTGTAGATATCTGTTTGGTCCATTTTATGTGTAGTGGTGATTAACTCTGTTGTTTCCATGCTGATTTTCTGTCTGGTTGGTCTCTCTATTGCCGAAAGTGAGTATTGAGGTCTCCCATCACTATTTTATTGGGGTCTATGTCTCCCTTTAGATACATTAACATTTGTTTTAAATAGCCAGATGTAGTCACATCTTCCTGTTGACTTGATCCCTTAAACATTACATAGTACCCTTCTTTGTCTCTCTGAACAGTTTTTGTGTTAAAGTCTATTTTGTCTGATATTAGGATGGCTACATCTGCTTGTTTCTGCTTTCCATTAGCATGGAATATCTTTTCCATCCTTTCAGTTTCAGTGCATGTGTATCTTCATTGGTGAGGTTTGTTTCGTGTAGTAGGCAGCAACTATGGATCTTGTTGTTTAATCCATTCAGATAGTCTGTATCTTTTAATTGGAGAGTTTAGGCCATTTATGTCCAAGGTTACTATTGATAAGTAACAACTTCGCCCTGCCATTTTTCTGTAAAAACTTGCCTAGTCTTATAAAAGATGTACAGCCCTCAGTGTGAGCACAGATCCCATTAGAGTGACCCACCCCTAGCAATCAGGGAGCTCTGAGTGTGTGGAACCACTCACATTGGTTGCCCAGAGACCCAGCTGTACCCTGCATCCTCTCATGTAGTCACAGAGCTCCCACAATCTCAGCACACAAGGCTCCCACAGTTATAGAGTGTAGAGGATCTGCTTCACTCCACTAGCCTGTACTGTCCACACAGAAGCAGAGACGTTCCCAGAGCCAGCTCCATGTGAGTGCTCTGTCTAGGCAGTTTGAGCCCTGGAGCCTGTGGTATGTTGAGAGGCTGGGGACATCTCACAGTGCTATGTGGGTGCCCAGCCTCCCGTCAAACCTCCCAGCCTGACTCAAAATCAGTGGGGAACACAAATGTTTCCCTCTGGTAGGATCTCTGGATCTCACACATGTACAAGAGCTGCTGGCCCCAGCTCCTACTCATTTCACAGTGTTGTCTTCTCTCTGACAGTTGTCGGGTGCATGCACCCAAGCTGCTGATGCCTCTACTGTTGACAAGATGGCGTGCTGTCCTTGCCAGTTGCTGGGTGCATTCACAAGAGCTTCTGCAGCCACTGCTTATGTTCAAAATGGCGCCGCTTTCTCTCAGCTGATTCTCAGGTGCTGTTGTTGGGGAGAGAGTATTGGGAGAGGGAAACATGCCCCTTTTTTCACTAGGTTAGTGGGTGCCCTATCCCCCTTAAGATTCCAGTCCATTCTTATGCCAAGCTCTCCCTCAGGCTATATCACCAGTGGTGATGTCTGCTGCTGTCTGACCTCACTTCACTCTCCCAAAGCTGGTGCTTTCTACAGCTCTCAGCTGCTGGGGTCGTGTGTTGTGTCCATGCTCACGCTGCAGATCTGCACCTTCCACACCATCCACAGTGTTCCTCTTCGCTTGGTAGAATTTCTACTGAGGTTTTCCTTCTAACTCTCCCCTGAGAATGTACTCCCTCCACTTTTTTTTTTTTAATATTTATCGTTGCTTAGAGCCTTTCCCTAATCCACTATCTTGAAATCAGCCTCTATGTGCTGTTTGTTTGTGAGAGTTACCCAGCTTTGTACATTTGAAAAACTCATGAAACTCTGTGGTTAAAATGATACATTTAACCTTATGTTACTCCCCAGAAACCTGACTGGTAGAGAAATGAGGGCTGCTCCTAAAAGTTCACCTCAGCAAAGCAAATAGCAGCAGCATATTCTTTAATACATACTAATAGGAAGGACTTAGCCGGTGTTCATAATAGGCCATTGTCATTTCTAAGTACTTCACATATATTAACTCATTTAATATTAACACATTTAATCTGCACATTGATGAAGGCAGCTGAGAGTAATAGAGAGAATTAGCCCCCATTTTACCAATGATAAAACTGAAGTTTCAGGATTAGGTTTCTAGCCAGTCTGTGCTCTGCCTTACTGTCTCTTGTGAGCACACGACAGAGACTCAAAAAAGAGCTACTGATCTGAATGAATGAATGGAAAGATGAGCCTCCTACATGTCTGTGTTTATTTTATATAGTGTGGCCACAGTGTCTGCAGGCATGCTAAGAAGACATTCTCTGTGTGCTTTGATCCATTCTCCACACAGATTTTAATTTTCACTCTATTGTTTGGGCCATCATTTCATATGTTGATGTTGGAAGTTATTAAAGGAATTCTTGGGAGGTGTTTTTTAGGACTTAAAATGTTAAGTGGAGAAATTGTCTTTCTCAATGCCCCAAGCAAATTGATACTTATAGGAAAGTCAGAGGCCACATAGTGTTAAGATCATATCGAGTCTCATCAACTGAATTTGTCATTCAAATAATCTGTAACCTGAAATGAGTAATGTATAGGCGCACCCTCTGTTGTTGAAGGATTCAGTATAGCAAACAGATGGTTATCTAGCTTGGTTATGGCGTTAGGGTTCTCCAGAGAAACAGCATCAATAGTAGATTGCAGGGTCTGAGTCCACCCGTACAAGGATGGACTGGGTCCAAGGAAAGGTGAGTGCGCCGCTCGTCCGTTCCCCAGCCTCCCGATCCCGGAGACAATCAGATGCAGCGGGGAGCCAAGTCTAGCAAGGACTCATTTATTCCATGCATAACAGAACCTTTTATAGCACAAAACTGCAGAGTCATTGGGGCAGGGCTAAGGACCAACCAATCGCTTAAATGGTCACTTTACGGGGGGGATTTCTATAGGACTAGCCTTATGTCTATACACTTGTTGCTATTCTTGTTACCTCCCCTGATATTGCGTAACCAATTAGCTTTTGAGTTCTGTCCATCTTACTTCCTCTGGGCGCCATCTTCTTTGCCCCTCCTTGGCGCCGCCCAGTCCGTGGGCCATATGCGCGTGCGCCGGGTCCCTCCCTGCGCTGCCATCCCCAGGACACCCGCTGGCTGGCTCTGCAGGCCCTGGCTTGGGTTAGTTCGCGGGCCCGGCTGCGCGTGGCTCCGTTCCGCGCAGCTTGGGTGGGGGCACCCGGGGGCAGCTGCGCATGTGGAGCCCCCGGGTCTGGCCTGGCCTGGCTGTGCCATGGCCATGCTCATGCCCTACAGTAGATTATTTATCAATCAGCTGATCAGTCTGTAAATCTATCTATCTAAATTTAGACATTTTAGTACATGATAGTGGTGGCTAAGATGTTCCCCACTATTTGTTATCTATAACCTGGCGATCCAAGAGAGCTGGTGCTATAATTCCAGCCCAAGTTTCTGAGGACCAGAAACATCAATTGTGTGAGTCCCATTTTGAGGACAGAAGACCAATGCCCCAGTTCAGGAAGAAAAAGACAATTCTTTCTTCCTCCACTTTTTTGTTCTACTCAGGCCCTCGATGGATTGGATGATGTTCACCCATGTTGATATTACTTGGTCTTCTGATCCAGATGCAGAACTCTTCCTAAAACACCCTCATAGACACACCTAGAAATAGTGTATACCCAAGTGCCTGGGCACCCTGTAATCAGTCAAGTTGACACAAAAAAATTAACCATCATAGTAGTTAAATGCACAGATGACAAACATTGTACTGAAGTAATCACTGAGCCTGTGTAGAAGGTGGCATTGTTAAAATTTGGTGATTGGCTGTGTGATCTTGAATGAAATCACTTTGTGTCTCTGAGTCTCAATTTTTAGAGTATGTGGTAGAAGTGGGGGTGAACCATAGCCAGAGCTACCATAAATGGTTGGCAGAACCTTGCTGAAGAATGTTCAGCCAAGGGAGTGGGTACAGAGCTAAGTCCAACCACAGCCTTCACTCATCAGCCTGAGATCTGGGACGTGGTTGTGCACACCTTTTCTCACCCACAGAGTAGATAGTGTCCGCTACCTGTGGCCTTCACTGTAAGCCATGTAGTCCAACTCAATATTCTGCCATTCCAATTTGCTCAGTGTTTTCTTTAAAATAACTTGCTTCTAGCAGTTTCCCTGAAAAAAAAAATCTTTCATAAATGTCTTTTTACACACATACACACATGCACACTTCATTCTAGGAGAGTTATTATGTCAGATAGACACAACCTCAGCATACCCCAAAGAGAGCTTTTTTCTTACTCTAATTAATTGAAAAGACAGATGAACAGAGAGGCTTGTCTAGCAAATAGCAAATGAAAATGAATAGTAATCCAACATCCAGAAGGGGTTTAGAAAAATTGGGACCGCAGGAGAATTTCAGAACCATCCATCAGTTCTCCAGGAACACCCCTTGAGTTCTGTTGGGGGAAACCAGGCCAACAGTCTCAAGCTGCAGGAAGGGGGTGGGGGGGCGGGGAACAGTTGTTGTCTCCCTCCCAGAGGCCTGGTCCCTCATTTAGGGTTGTAGAACTCAGCCCAGCTGGAGTTCTCAGAAGTCCTGCATTCACCCATGACCAATGGTTACAGAGCTCTCTGTGGGAAAGCCAGGCAGCGGACACATCCTGGGGAAATCATTGTCTTGTCCTTTGCCTGGCCAGGGAAGGCGGACACTAGGTTTCAATGATGTCTTTGTTATCAGATCAAGTAGCCTCTCTGATTTACCATTTTAATGAAAATGGGACACCTGGGAAGCGGCACACAGGGCTCCCGGGTCAACAGCAGGGAGAGAACGGCCAGGATCTGGGACCCACAGTCTCAGGGATCCCTTTACAAAAGGCAGTCAGGCATTCCAGAGGGGGCTGGGCTGAAACTTTATCCACACTGGGACAGGTCCCTCCCCAGGGGACCACCCACTCCTAGTCTGAGCAGCCCAGACCAGCCGGGATTCCTGGCAAGTCGCCTACCCCTGCTGGGTCAGTCAGTACCCACCTGCTGTCCTCATTCCCCTTGCCCCAGGCTCCCTGATGTGGGCTCTTAGAAACAGCCCAGCTGTAAGGAGGTATTTTTTCTGTTTTCTGGCTGGAACTGTACGAGGCAGTTGTATTAAAGTCATTATTGTAATTTAATTTCTCCAAACTCAGAGCTATTTTCTTTCCAAATATATCAGGGGCCAGGAAATTGTTGAAAGAATTGCAGAAACCAGTCCAAATCCAGAAAGGTTACAGAGAAAGAGGAGTCATAGGGTGAATACTCCTTCTTATGTTATATTTCATAATAATTGTAATATGTAACATACAGTTTAACATATAGCATACCTTAATATATAACATTAATATGTAACATTACAAATGACAAGTGTAGCAATAACCCTATATCTGAGGCATATTGTATTTATAATAATGTATTGTTTTATATATACATGTTTATATATAGCATAACATTCAAAATATTCAAAATTAGCTTTAATAATGTTAAAATATTTGAGGGCCATTTTCAAACCAGGAATGTTCTTTTTTTCAAAGATTTATTTATTTACCTGAGAGGCAGAGTTTTAGACAGAGAGAGGGAGAGACAGAAATAAAGCTCTTTCATCTGTTGGTTCATTCCCCAAGTGGCCACGATGGCCTAAAATGGGCCAATCCAAAGCCAGGTGCCAGGAGCTTCTCCATATCTTCCACGCAGGTGCAGGGGCCCAAGGACTTGGGCCATCTTCTACTACTTTCCCAGGTGATCTGCAGGGAGCTGGATCAGAAGTAGAGCAGCTGGGACACGAACCCAGGGCCCATATGGGATGCCAGTGCTGCAGGTATATGCTTAGCCTATTGCATCAGAGTGCCAACCCCCAAATCAGGAAGTTTTAAGAGGAGGAAGCCACAGAAGGTGAAAATAATTACAGTTTTTGTAATAATTATTTTAAAACAATGCTATAGAACCCCATTACTGACTGGAAGACTTGTTGTAGAACCCCCCAAAACTGTCTGCTCACCCAGTGCATAGAAAGCAAATCCTAACGGTGGCATGGTAGAAGAAAGGAGTATATAGTATGGTGCAGAGCAAGCAGCTGGCAGCCAAAGATTAATACCCAGGCAGTAAGAGGGCGCATATTCAGTGTATGTCCAGGTTCCTTGTTGGTCATCAGTGTTCATAGCCATCCTTTGATTATTAGACAATACCATGCAATACCATGTTCTTCAGAGAGAGGTGTTTTGTTTTTTTTTTTTTTTTTTTTTTTTTTATGGCCAAATGGACTTCAGTTAGGGGCTATATGCAGGTGGTAGTTACTTTCTGCCTGGACCTGGAATCTTCCCCCACCCCCTTAAAAAGAAACCCCTGGAAATGATGCTTATCATCAAGGTGTTATGTATTGGAGAAGAGATTAGAATCTTATAGGTCCAGCTGTACCACTCCCTCAATGCAAGAGTTAATTCTAATAGGTGGTGGATTTGCTATAAAAAAAAAATGCAAGGCAAGTACACTTAAGATAAGAGAGGGAAGCTGGGGGACTGGGACCTAATGGAATCTGGCATCTGCATTCAAGGCCTCTAAGGGGAACCTGGTTTCACTAACATATTTAACATATGGTTACATATCATATTCTGTATCATATGACTATTATTCTATATGATACTATAATATATATCTATATACATATTATTCTTGCTAGCCTGGCTGTTAAGGATAACATTTATTGATTGCTTACCAGGCACTGCACTAATACTTTAGAGGTATTATTTTATTTAATTTTCATAATAGCTCCTATGATAAAAGATATTGTGGGTTTTTTTTCTTTTTTAGAAAAAATGTTTTGCTGAAATAAAATTCACATACTTGACAATTCATCCATTTAAAGTATACATTTTAATGGGTTTTAGGATTTTCACAAAATCTGTAGCAATCACTACAACCAATCCTGGAACATTTTCATCACCCCAGAAAGCAATCTGAGTTGTTTTTTTTTTTTGTTTTGTTTTGTTTTTTTTTTTTTGACAGGCAGAGTGGACAGTGAGAGAGAGAGAAATACAGAAAGGTCTTCCTTTTTTCTGTTGGTTCACCCCTCAGTGGCCGCTGCAGGATCCAGAGGGAGGGGCAGGTGAGGGACTGGGATGAACTGGGAGGAGAACTAGGAGGTCTTGCTGGGCAGGGTGGGGCTACTAGAAACCACAGCCTGGCCTCTCTCACACCATTTGGACACCACATGCAGAAGGATGCCTTTGGATCACACTGCGCTGATCCGAAGCCAGGAGCCAGGTGCGTCTCCTGGTCTCCCATGTGGGTACAGGGCCCAAGGACCTGGGCCATCCTCCACTGCACCCCCAGGCCACAGCAGAGAGCTGGACTGGAAGAGGGGCAACTGGGACAGAATCCGGTGCCCCAACCAGGACTAGAACCCGGTATGCCGGCGCCGCAGGTGGAGGATTAGCCTGTTGAGCTGCAGCAACGGCCAGCAATCTGAACCCAGTCATTCTCTCTTTTCCCCTCCCATCGGCCCTAAACAACTGTAACCTGCTATCTGGCTCTATAGATGGGCCTGTTTTGAAGACACTTGAGTTATGTCCACTTTGGGACTGCTATGACTAATGTTGCCATGGGTATTCACATGCAAGTTTTTGTATGGATATCTATTTCCACTTTTCTTGGAGGTATTGTTTTATCCCATTTTACAGATTAAGAAATTGAGGTACAGAAGTGTTATGGAACTTGCCCAAGGCCGTGCAAGGGTTAATGCTGTGGGTCTCAAAATTCAGTTCTATCCGACACTCTTCATTATTCCGTTCTGTTGCCCTTTGATTCTGTCAAGGTAACATGTAGAGGCAGTGACTTGAATTCCTCCTGGGTTTCTGGAGAGACACTGACAAGAAACACAGCAGAAGAGCTTCTGTAATAGCCAGGGATGCACTTTCTCCCATTCAGGGTTGTTAGTGAATCTGGAGATGGTTGCTAGGGGAGAGCAGAATTCCCACTTTGAGGTGAAGGAACTTTTGTGAGCTCTTTAAGACAAACCCTGGAATGGGGTTTGGCTCAAGGTGACCCAAATGGCAGGCGTCCTTCTGCATCTGGTGTCCAAATGGTGTGAGAGAGGCCAGGCTGTGGTTTCTAGTGGCCCCACCCTGCCCAGCAAGACCTCCTAGTTCTCCTCCCAGTTCATCCCAGTCCCTGACCTGCCCCTCCCTCTGGATCTCACTGTAGTGGCTGTAGAGGGAGCCAGCCAAGGCTCAGCTGAAACAAGGGTGGGGAGAAAGGTGATGGAGTTCAAGGAGAGATGGAGAGAGGAGGCCAGAGGGGCTGTTTGAGAACACCCAGGGCAAGGCAGGGCAGGGCAGGGAGGCCTCTCCAGGGAGCAGGATGTTAATCAGAGGACGTAGTTATTAAAATGAGACCTCTTTGCCTGTGGGGTTATGAAATCAATGCCATTGGATATTTCTGCAGAATACGTGGTGTTTTTTAAATAATCCTACAAAGAACAAATACTGCATCCTAAAATTATTATTATTATTGTACGAGGCACAGAAATATAAAAATCCATTAGCTCTTTCAGGGTAGGAGAAGGATGAGGAACCTTTGGTTATAAAATGCAGTAAAAACCGTTTCAACTTTATAGTGAACTTCTCACCTTATCTTGAAAAACCTTAAGACTGGGCCAAACTGGGTTCTCCTTTTCACATGCTGACACTGGGCCAGAGTAGCTGCCTCCCTCCCTCCCTGAGGAATCCAGTTTGCCATACCTGAGAGCCTAGTGCTGCTCAGATACTTAGAAATATAAAATGGTGAGTTTTGTCCACAGTCCCCTTTGTTTACAAATCGTTGAGCATCTGCTTATTAATTATAGTCCTATGTCACTGAATGATGGACTGTGTACATTATAAAGTGTAATGGGCAAGATACTACTTTTAAAAATAGAAATGAGGACTTTTGCTCTTCACACTTCACGTTTTGGAGACCACACAAAGTTGGTACCAAAATGGGGCTATTAAGTGGTTCATTTATTGGTTATTGGGACCAGATAATGTCTACATTCCTCATTAAAGACAAACTGATCATAGAAACTCCCATTCTGTCACCAACACCTTACTTACTGTCTAGCATATCTGAGCTCATCAATCCTTCTAAGGAGATTTTTTAATTCAGGTCTGTTTTGCTTCTAGTTTGCCCTTAAGTATACTTTTTGTTTCTTTCAGCTTTGCCCAGTAGCATAAACAGCCTGGGTCTTTTGAACCCAGGCTATGCCTGAAATATTAATTTTGGTAGATGTCAATGTAAACACAAGATAAATAAGAGAAAATGGTTCGCAACTTTTTTTTTTTTCAAATATTAGAGAAGTGCTCACTTTGTCCAGAAAGAACTGGGAGAAAACTGTGGGATTTAAATGGACTCTCCAAATCTTGAAGCAACCACACTCCACTGTAGTCCCCAAGGGAGTGATAGAATAGTGAATAATAACTGCTTGTGAAGTCGCTTGAGATTTTTGGATGAAAGACCAATGCAAAAACTTAAAAAGTGTTATTAATTTTGCGACTTTCAGGGTTAAATTTTGCATGTTTTAGCTTCATCCAAATTTTCACAATAACAAGAAGCAATGTGCTAATTAGGTTTTCCTCCATTTAAAATCTAGTAATGAAGCTGAGAGAAGCAATTATGTCTGGGCAGGGAAGTCCTCTCTACCCTAACTGCCCCCCACAAGAACATTGTAAATGCAGTTACCCAGGTCCATTAAAGACCTAAAGATTCCAAGTTTGCCATAACACTGCTGCTGTTGCCAGTCAGTGCTAAGACTCTGGGCTCAACAGATCTGGGCAATGGAGAAGGCATTTATTTCCGTGTTTCTTTGTGATGTGGAATCAGTAGGATGGCATCATGGTCAAGACTCTGGCCTTAGGAATAACCCTTGATTTAATTCTCACCCTACCATTTACTACCTGGATGACTCAGTTTCTCCAGGCCTCAATTTTCTGAGCTGAAGCATGAGATCAATAATAGCAGCTTCCTTATAAAGTTAAGAAGAGAGGATCTAAGATAAGCACCTGGTGCCATGCTTAGGCACATGGAAAGTGCCCAACTTATATCCTTATTGTATTATAAAGCAGCTAGTTCACTTGCTTTTCTCAGGATCAGAAATTTCCTTGTCCTCCCTTAACTCTTTGAAACTCCTGTTGTTTTCAGCTCCTCTGACCCATGTCTTCTTTACTGAAGCCAGGGTTGGCAAACTTTTTCTGTAAAGGGCCAGATAGAAACTGCTTTTGCCTCTGCAGGCTGTTGGGTCTCTGTTGCAACCACACAGCTCCGCCTTTGCAGCTAAATAGCAACACAGACAACATGTAAATAAATGGGTGGCTGTGCGCCCATAAAACTTTCTTAACTAAAATAGGCAGCAGTAGGATCTGGCCCACAGGCCAAAGTTTGCTGCCCCCTGATTTAGGTTCTATTTTTCCCGCAATGTGCAAAAAGCAGGCAGGAGGCCACTTGGGAGAACCAAGTGTTTAGCACATGTTCTTCAGAAGGAGCCAGGGAAATGAGCCTGGCTTGTGTTGGATTTAAAGGAAATGGGAAAAATTGAGCCCCGTCTCTCCTGAAAAAGTTGCCTAGACTCTCTCTGCAGACCAGGACAGCCACAAAATAGAAGGAAAATGGCTGCTGGAGAGGGGAGAGGGAAGAGGCGCTGGGATTTGTTGCAGCTCAGATGCCTACAAGAGGACCCTGCACCCATGGCTCCATGCTCCTCCCATGTGGTGCTGCATTCCCCAGTGTTCACAATCCCTGGCAGCTGGAGAAGTCTGCAAATGTCTGCGTCAACAAGAGCTTTGAAATAGTTCCAGAAGCATTCCCTCAAAATACTCTGGGTTTTGCCCTATGGAGATGGCGCCAAACATTTGCAGAAACCTTATGAAAATCTTCAAGACATGGGTATTTGAGAAAAAATACTCTACCGATCATCTCATATCATCAGTACCCCCTGATGAAGATCACTTATGCCTATTCTGTCTCCATTTTTCTTTGAAGAAAAATCTCTCTCCCTTTTTTTTTTAAATAAAAAGATGTATTACTTATTTCTTTGAAAAGCAGAATGACATAGAGATGGGGGAGAGGTAAAGGAAAAAGAAGAGGGAAGGGGTGGGAGAGATCACCATCCACTGGGTCACTTCCCAAAGACTGCAACAGCCAAGCCTGGCCCAGGTCAGAGTCAGGAGCGTGGAACTCCATCCTGGCCTCCCATGTGGATAGCAGGAGTCCAAGGCACAGTATCAGGAAGGTGGATCAGAACAGAGCAGCGAGAACTTCAGATGACACCAATATGAGATGCCAACATTGCAAGGAATGGGATTGTACCACAACATCATCTCCTAGAAAAATCTTTTCTTTTCCCCTTATCAAGCTGCTCACTAGGAAATACTTTGGAAGAATGAGTGAGGCAGTTCTTCCTTACTAATTACACCACCTTCAATGTTCTTTTTATTTCACCTGCCCACCAGGTTTCAGGGTCAGAAGCCATTAGGAGGCTCTGAGTTTCTGATATATAACAGAACTCCCTGAACTGGGCTCTTTGTGTTTAGGAAATCAAAAATGATTTTTTGTGGTATGATCTACCTCCCTTCCACTCTTAGACCCTTTGCTTTTCTCCAACCAGCGCTCAACATCTGGCATGTCCTATACTTAAAGTGTCATTGTACAGACAATCCAAAATGCATCTGTGTGGTGAGATGCTGGGAACAGATGCTGGGAAACTGGTGATTTGCCTGCTTTTGTGTGAGGCCTTCTCCCTTTTATCCTTATAAGGACTCCTGACTAGTCAGCTTTTCACTGTGACAATGAAATAACTGAGAGAAACAGATTTTATAAAGAGAAAGGGTTTATTCAGATCACGGTTTTGAAGGTTCAACTCCAAGAATGGGCAGCCCCGTTGGTTTGGTGTTTGCTGAGTGTTGCAAGTGGCAATGGTGGAGCCTGTGTAGGGAAAGGCTACACGGTGAGCAGAAAGCAGAGAGAGGGGCTGGACCATGCCCAGGCTTTTATAATCACCACTTTCAAGAGAATTACCTTCCAAGGCATGCCTTCAGTGCCCTAAGGACTTCCCGCTAGACCTCACATCCTAAACGTCGTAATTGGATCAAGTTTCCAACCTCTGAGTGCCATTAACTTATGACTTAGGGGTATATAGGTGTGTGTAAGTTAGGAAGCCAAATCATGTTCAGATCATAGCAATCCTGGAGTTGTCGAGCTAACAGTAGACCCAGGAGTCTACCTTGAGGTGAGATGTTTGTTTCTAATTGTCTTCACTGGACTAAATGTTTGAACATAAGATTTAGGGACCCTGTTGGAGCATGGATTCTAGTCTAATGTGGGCTCAGGTAATAATCAAGCCAAAAAAATTATTGAAGAAAATCATCTGTCGATCCTCTGGGCTGCCCAAACAATGGCTCTGCTTCTTTGAAGAGGAGTGATAATAATAGATGCAATTTCTCTCATTGAAGAGGTTCTCAAACTTGACTGCATTAGAATCACTCAGAATGCATCTTAAAAAAAAAAAAAAAAAAGGAAGATTGTGTGGGTCCGTCACTGATTCCCTAGGTCTAGAGAAGAACCTGAGAATTGCTGTCTTTGACATACACAAACCCCCTGCCCCCAACCTAGGTCGTTCTAGTAGGGATGAGTTGGGAAACACAGCTAGAGACATGCTCACTTCACCTGACAATAAGGAACGTAGTGGACAAACTCTGAGACATGATTCCTCAAGCATCAAGTGGGTATTAATCACCTGTGTTGTAAGGATGCTTCTTGTCCAGCCCTAACAACCTCCAAACAATTCTCCAAAGGAAACCAACCTGAAAGAAGTCCAAAGATTCAGAGCAATCTGAAACTGATGCTCTTTTTGGATTCTTTCTCCATCTTGCTAACACATCTAACCACAGTTCATAAAGCATCTTCACATATATTATCTCATTTATTTCTGTCAGAATTTCTTGATCCCTGGGGCCTATGAACCCCTAAGAATATATGGATATATTTTAGGGAGATTGTATACTTAGAAAATAATTTTCAATAAATTCTAACATTTAGCATTTTCTTTGATTATGAATATAAGCAATAAACCACAGTCCTTGCTGTACCTGTGACTTTGTCAAAAAAAGATATCAAATATTTTTACATAATATCATTGCTGTTATAGGCATCACAAAATATTGTTTAGTCTTTTCACAGGAGTCTCTAGTCCCATTGCTAAATCTTGTAATTTAATGCAATAATATAAATATACATTTATTATTGTATTATTTTTTCATAGTTTGGTCATCATATTTCACTTTGATTGACTTTGCAATCCTCTCAATGAAGATGCTTTATGAACTGTGTGGTTAGATGTGTTTGAAAGATGGAGATTTATTTTATTTATTTGAAAGGCAGAGTCAGAGAGAGAGGGAGAGATGTTTAAAGACAAATCTTCAATTCACTGATTCACTCCCCAGATGGCCACAACAGCTGAGTTTGAGCCAGACCGAAGCCAGGAACTTCTTCCAAGTCTCCCACATGGGCACAGGGGCCCAAGGACTTGGGGCATCTTCTGCTGCTTTTCCAGGCAGTTACCATGGAGCTGGATAGGAAGTGGAGCAGCTAAGACACAAACCAGCACCTGTAGGGGATGCTGGCTTTGCATGCAGCAGCTTGATCTGTTATGCCACAATTCTGACCCTTATGTGTTTTGTTTTATGCATTAAAAACACAATTCTGGGCCAGCATAGTGGGTAAAGCTATGACCTGTGATGCTGGCATCCCATAGGGTGCCAATTCGTGTCCTGGCTGCTCCACTTCCGCTCCCGCTCCCGCTAGTGGTCTAGGAAAAGCAACACCAGATGGCCCAAGTGTTTGGGCACCTGCTACCCATGTGGGAAAACTGGATGAAGCTCCTGGCTCTTGTCTTTGGCCTGGCCTAGCGCTAGCCATTATGGCCATTTGGGGAGTGAACCAGAAGATGGAAGACCTCTCTCTGTGTGTGTCTCCCTCTCCCTCTCTGTAACTCTGATGTTTAAAATAAATAAATCTTTTTTTAAAATCCCACACAATTCTGAGAGAGGCTCCATAGTTTTCTCAGATGACCAAATGAATCCTCGGGGAGAAAAAGTGCTAAGAATCCCTCATCAAATGATCACAATTACTCCATGAATCCAGCAAGGTAGTTATATTATCCTCTTGGCAAGGTTGGGAAACTTCAGGGAGGTCATGTGGCATGTCCAGTGCGGCAATACTAGTGAGTAATAGAGCCTGGACTTAGCTGATCTTCAGGGTCTCTTACTGACCATTGCTCTGTAAGGAAACATGACCCCTCTTCATGCAGTAGTCTGCACATGGTTGGAGCATTGGGGAAGAAAAAGATGCTGAGAAATTCTTGCATCTGGGGAAGGCTTTAGAGTAATCACCGGAACAGCCGCAGGATGAGCTGCAGCAAAGAGCAAGGCCTGTCAGCCTGGGGTACGGTGATTAATTGTGCAAGGGAACACAGCCAAGAGCAGAAAAGCCACACCAGGCCTCCATCCATTTGTCCATGCCCTGAGGTCAGAAATGGAGCAAATGGAATCTTTTATAAGAGAGGAAAGGGTGGAATGTGGCCATCGGGGGAGTTCTGTAAGGAATTCACAGGTGTTTTCTTATTGTACTTCTGCCTCCCTAAGGACCCCTGAACGTGCTGTTAGCAACAGAGGCAGGGGTGGGGGTGGGAGGCTGGGCTCTGTAATCTTTCATGTGCCCCTCCCCAAATCCTCTCATTGTGAGCTATAGTGGTTTGCCTTAAAAGAGTAGAAACAATATTCAAGTCCGAGAAAGCTAGGTCACTGGTAAACTCATTGGATTGTTCAGTTAACTTTAGCAAGTGAATGTGCAGAGGCCTTGTGTTTGGGGGGTAGGGGGGTACTTAGGTAGAAGGGCCTTTCCAACCTGGGCCATAAGCAGACCTTGTCACCAGCCCATCTAGGTGACTCTGCAGATATAGGACCCAGAGAAAGTCAGCCAACCATCATCTCTCTTGAAGGAAGACAGCTCTGGAGGGTTTTTTGGCTCATTTCTTCCCACTGAAATTCTGGCTTGAGTGTGTTGGACAGTTGAGATTCAGAAGCATTATTAATGTGAAAGCACAGCTGCTGTGGATCAGGAGTTCCTTTTCCCCTAACATTTATTTGAATTGTGAAATGATACAAGATTTGGAAAAGTTTAAAGGAAAAAAACACACACAAACCCAAAAATAATTTTTGATCCTATCTCCCACAAAACTCAGTATTCTTATTTTAATGCATTTTCCTTCAGGCAGGCAAGTAAACAGACAGGTAACATCTCTGTGTCCATCATGACTAAAAAGCAGGCAAGGTGGGCCCATGAAAAACCAATTTCTTTAGTGGGATGTTATGAATGCAGAGTCCTCTTGTGTTGCCTTTTAGGCCAGAAAGTCAGATTCAGAAATGCTGTGAGAAGTCTCCCTACCCTCCCTTTTCTCGCTTGCTTTGCCCTCTCCTTCATAGGATTTCAGCTCCATCTTCGATCTTGCAAAATGCTCTCGTCTGAGATTTAATTAGTGGTAGGGCAGGAATTCTAACCCAATCATTTAAGCTGGAAGCCTTTATTTGTGGCAGATTGTATTTGCTTTATAGTCAGCAGTTTCCTGCAGATCTCTAAGGGACTAGGAGCAGGCTAAGGGTTTCAGATTATTTAGAAGAAAAATGTCCGAGACTAGCAACTCTGTCTCCCTTTAGCAAATATCATTTATTTTTCACAGTGTAACTTAACTTGTTTTTATGCTGAAAGAACCTCCCTTCCTACTACAGAATGGAAAACTTGACAGTGGGTGGCTAGGACATAGCACCTCTCTTACTATTTTACATAATAGAAGACCTAACCTTTTAAAAACATTTAGTGTGTGCCAAGTACTATTCAAATTGCTTGATCTGTAATTCACCAAATCTTCACATCAACTTCAATGGGAAATAGATGCAGAGAAGTTATCTAATTTACTAGACCTCTGTAAGGCTGTACACTTAGAAAATAACTCAGCATAAATTCTAACCTGGGCCATTTAACCCTGGGAGGCCCCACCTTGGAGAGTTGTGTTTTTCAAAGATGACAGCACCAGAATATATGTCTCATCCTAAACAGATTCTTAGAATGCATGCTGTCACTCCAGCATCCAGCAATGCAGATCTACGATCCTTCTTGAATCTGGAGAGACCCTTTTATTTCTTGATCAAGAGAATGTGAACCAAGTGTCAGTGTGTACTTGCAAGACCCTATTATGAATGGCCATACAACTTCTGACCAGCTCCCTTTCTGTTTTGGGATACTTTCCCTTAAAATCAGTCACCATGGGGTAGGGAAGCACAGGCACATGGAAAGGTCTTTTAAAGTGTTCAAGCTGACAGCCGAGTGAGACTCCCAGTCAGTAGCCAGCATTGACAACCAGAAATGTGAGGAAAAGGGGCCTTTCCCTGATTCTGTCAGTGTTCCCTCTGAAGCTATAGACATCAGAGAGCAGAGATGGGCTGTACTTAATGTGCCCCATTGCAATTCCTGGCCCATAAAAATTGTGAGAGACAACAAGCGATTACCACTACATTACCACAGCATTGCTTTTAAGCACTGTAGTAGAGCCAGGATATACTCTCAATAGCTCCCTGTCTGCACCCTCGTCCTGGCCTACTCTGGTACATCACCATGCTTGAGTGCCATGAGGGAATTTTTGCGTGGATTTATTTTATGGTCCAGATCCATGTGGGGAATTATTAACATTAGGCTTTCTATTGTTTCAGTCTGCATTTTCCTCACTTTTCATGGGTTTTTTTGGAGGAAGTGGAGGAGACTGCCTCAGAACCTGCAGTCAAAGTGCCATATTTAGCCAGATGTTAAATTAATCTCATTTAGGAATGATGTAACCATCCTTTCGATACCTGTTGATGAAGGAGTTAATCAGACAAGCCCTAGGCTTTGTCCAAGTGAGTTTGGTCATTTAAGAGAAACCGTGCGATAATTTTCTGAAAAGAAAAGTAGAAATGTGCTGTGTGGGTGAAATCTTGACTATTAACTCTTCTGTATCATGCCCTTCTCTGGAAAGGCAAATAAAAGGAGAAGAAAGGGAGTTTAAAAAATGGAAAAAAATATATAAGGGTCCAAAGACCAAGTGCAAAAAAAATCTACTAATGTTAAATTTGATTGCAGGAGTGAGTCACTTGTTTAAGATTTGCAAAGCAATGAAAGCTAAGCTGGTTCTACCTCAGAGCTTTTGTATGTTTTAAGAAATGTATCCTCAGAGGTAAGGATTGATCACTTCTTTCAGCTTTCTGTTCACATTTCTCTATAGAATTTTGTCAATGATAGTAGACTTCTAGTGATTTGGTGGAAAGAATGGGGAGTAGGAAGAATAGCAGGTAAGGGGTCAGCACTCTCCCATTAACATAAGGGAAATCTGTGTGCCAGTTTTAATATGGATTTTAATGCACAAATATGTACCTATAGGTGTATATGGATTTGTTTATTTTATATTCAAGTTTGGACAGTTGCACAGTTTCAACTTTTCTTATTTTCCAGAGTATATAAAAGTCCTGTTTACCTTGAACTGTAGTCTCTTAATGTGAAATAGCAGTATGTCCGAAAATCAATGTACATACCTTAATTTAAAAATACTTACTTGCTATAATATGCTAGTGATCCTATGAGTTGTCAGCGGTCATCATCATCTTTTTGCTGGTGGAAGGCCTGATGGCTGTGACTGATTAGGGTGGCATTGCTGCAGGTTGCTCTGGCAATTTATTTTAATAATAAGACAATGATGCATTTGCTGCATCAAATTGACTCTTCCTTTTCTGGAAGATTCTCTTTAGCATGTGATGTAGGTTGATAGGATTTTACCCTCAGAAGTTCTTTCAAATATGAGGACACTCCTCTCTAACTCTGCTACTGCTTTCTCAATAAATATATGTAATCTAAATACTTTGTTGTCTTTTCAATAGTGACCATAACATCTGCACCCAGAGTAGATTCCATCTTAAGAAATCACTCTCTTTGCTCATCTCTAAGCAGTAACTCCTCACCTGTTACACTTTCATCATTAGATCACAGCAGTTGGGTCACAGCTTTAGGCTCATTTTTCATTCTAGTTCTCTTGGTGTTCCCAACACATCAACAGTTATTTCATACTCTGAAGTCTTGAACTTTCCTCCCCCATGGTCATCTGTGAGGGTTGGAATCCACTTTTTCCAGAGTCCTGTTAAAATTGACATTTTGACTTCTTCTCATGAATCACAGATGTTCTGAATGACTGCTAGAATGGTGAATCCTTTCTGGAAGATTTTTAATTCACTTGCCCAGATGCATCAGAGGAATCACTTTCTATAGCAGCTATTGCTTATGAATTTCATTTCTTAAATAATAAGACTTGAAAATCAAAATTACTCCTTGATCCATAAGCTGTAGAATGGAAGTTGTATTAGCAGACATGAAAACAAACAATTGTTCTTGTTGTACGTTCCTATCAGAGCCCTTGGGTGACCAGGTACATTGTCAATGAATGTAACATTTTGAAAATAATCTCTTTTTCATAGCAATGGGTCTCACAGTGGACTTAAAAGATGTGTGTACAACCATGTTGTACACAGATGTGCTGTCATCTGTGCTTTGTTCTTCCATTTATAGAGCACAGATGGAGTAGATTTAGTATAATTCTTAAGGGTCCTGGAATTTTCAGAATAGTAAATGAGAAATGGCTTCAATTTAAAGTCACCAGTTGCATTAGTCCCTAAGAAGCATCATTCTGATCTTTGAAGTCTTGAAATGAGGCATTGACTTCTCCTCTCAAGCTATGGAAGTCCTAGATGGTGTCTACTTTCAGTCGAAGACTGTTTGGTCTACATTGAAAATCTGTAGTTTAGTGGAGCATCCTTCATCAATTATCTCAGCTGGATATTCTGGATAACTTAATACAGCTTCCACATGAGCACTTGCTGCTTCATCTTGTACTTCTTTCTTTCCTTAAACCTGAAGAATACCCTCTGCTAGCTTCAAACTTTCATGTCACTTCCTCACCTCTCTTAGTCTTCACTGAATTGAAGATACTTAGGGCATTGCTTTGGATTAGGCTTTTGTTTAAGGGAACATTATAGCTGGTTTGATCTTATATGCAAATCATGAAAACTTTGTCCATACCAGCAATAAGGCTATTTCACTTTCTTATCATTTGTGTGTTCACTGGAATAGCACTTGTGTTTTCATTCAAGAACTTTTCCTTTGCATTCACAAGTTGGTGAACTGTTTGATGCAAGAGGCCTAGCTTTGGCCCTGTCTCCACATTTTTTTTTATTATAAAGATTTTATTTATTTATTTGAGAGGTAAAGTTACAGACAGTGAGAGGAAGAGACAGGGAGAAAGGTCTTCCTTCCGTTGGTTCACTCCCCAAGTGGCCACAACTGCCGGAGCTGCGCCGATTCAAAGCCAGGAGCCAGGTGCTTCATCCTGGTCTTCCACGCGGGTGCAGGGGCCCAAGCACTTGGGCCATCTTCCACTGCTTTCCCAGGCCACAGCAGAGAGCTGGATTGTAAGAGGAGCAGCCGCGAGTAGAACCAGCACCCATATGGGATGCTGGTACCGCAGGTGGAGGGTGAACCTATTGCGCCATGGCACCGGCCCCACTGTCTCCATTTTTGACATGCCTTCCTCACTAATGTTAATCATTTCTAGTGACTGATATGAAAAGAGAAACATGTTACTCTTCCTTTCACTGAAACACTTAGAGTCCATTGTAAGGTTAGTAACTGACCCAATTTCAATATTATTGTGATTTCTTAGGGACCTGGGAGGCCAAAGAAAGGAAAAGAGATGGAGGAGCATCTTGCCAGGGGGGCAGTACGAACACACATCTCAATCCTTTAAGTTCTTCATTTTATTATGTGAACACAGTTTGTGGTGTTCAAAAACAATGACAATAGTAACACAAAAATGGCTGATCACCAGACACCTTAACAGATCCAATCATAATGAAAAGTTTGAAATATTATGAAAACTACCTAAATGTGGTACAGAAACATGAAGCAGGCATCTGCTTTTGTAAAAAAAAAAAATGCATTGATGGACTTGCTTTATGCATGATTGCCACAAACCTAGAATTTGTAAAAACTACATTGTCTGTGAGTGGCTATGAAGTGAAGCACAATAAAACAAGATATGCATGTGCATTTCTATACTCATTGCTACACTTTCCTAAACCATAGGGCTGAGGAGGAAGAAAAGAGGACAAATAGAAAAGGGAAATAAACCAAACTGAAAGCATAAAAACCGGGGTAGAGATTTGAAATCATTAGCATTGCTCTACTGCTTGGGTTCCCAACAAGGAAATATAGCAAATGCAAAACAAGGTTATATGAGGACGTTTTATTTACATTGGGTCTTTTTATAATTGTGTGGGCACTGGACACCATAAGGAATAGTACATAAACTGAGGACTAGCAGTAGTCACATTGTCACCATCCATAGGCTTAAAAGACAGAGAAAGGCTACTAGAAATGAAAGGAGAGAGCGTCACACAGAATGGGCTTCTTTGCAAGAAGTCCTGACCTTCCCTTAAGACATAGTTGAAAAAAGAGGAGCTCTGGGGAATTAACACCCTGGTCTTATTCTTGTCCTTGCCTTTCATGGCTGGAGCTTTTCACTGGGTACACCTTCCTGGGAGCCAGAGGGCCAGGAGACTGTCGAACTCACCCACAGAGATAGCTCGTAGTCCAGACAGTAGGGTGGGGGTGGGTAATGAATCTGAAGGTCACAAGGGAGAGGCCCAGCATGACTGCCACTCACAAGTGTACAAGTTTTCATGAGTGAGAAATGCTTGGTTAGAGATGATGCTAAATATTATTAGTAATACCTAAAAAGTACAAATGCTACTTTAAACCAAACATAGATTTAGAAAGACATTTACAAGAGCCTGGGGTTCACTCATCTTCTTGGATCAAATACAGTGAGTTCTCTGGATGTTAAGTAATAAATCCCATTCCTGTTTTATCTCCATGAGGTAGATCTTGTAGTGACAGTACCTACACCAAAGATTCCTGAGCATTGTGCCTCAACAAGTCATCATTTTTTAAGATGTAAGTCCAGTGAAGTCTCTCTTCTCTCAACCACTCCTCCCTCATGGGTGTAAGCAGCATGACTCTGTGGGGGCTGGTTCCTCTCCCACCTGTTCCCTTTCCAATCCAGCTCTCTGCTGAGGGCCTGGGGTAGGGGCATTGGAGAATGGCCCAAGTGCTTGGGCCCCTGCACCCAAGTGGGAGATGCAAAGGAGCCTCCTGGCTCCTGGCTTCTGGCTCCTGGCTCTGGATTGGCCCTGCTCTGACCATTGTGGCCATTTGGGGAGTGAGCCGGCGGATGGAATACCTCTCTGTGTCTCTCCCTCTTTGTCTGTAATTCTGTCTCTCAGGTAAATAAATAAATTAAAAAAAAAAAAAAGAAGTAAAAGTCTGATGGGCCAGCGCCACGGCTCACTAGGCTAATCCTCTGCCTGCAGCGCCGGCACCCTGGGTTCAAGTCCCGGTTAGGGAACCAGATTTTGTCCTGGTTGCTCCTCTCTGCTGTGGCCCGGGAAGGCACTGGAGGATGGCCCATTTGCTTGGGCCCTGCACCCCCATGGGAGACCAGGAGGAAACACATGGGCTCCTGAATTTGGAGTGGCGCAGCACTCTGGCTGAAGCAGCCATTTGGGGAGTGAACCAATGGAAGGAAGACCTTTCTCTCTGTCTCTCTCTCTCTCTCTCATTGTCTAATTCTGCCTGTCAAAAGAATAAATAAATACATAAATAAAAAGTCTGTTTGAAAGTCTCACATAAAATAGTAATTATACCAAATATGTTTCCAAAAAATGACTATGCCAGTATTTCCAGTCACAGTTGATTTTTCAGTAACTGACACTTTTCATCAACAGGAGGAATCTGTTTATCCTCCCCTTGGGTGGGATTTGAGACCACCTCAACCAATACAATGCAGTAGCAATAATGCTGTGGACTTCTAACATGAAGTCATTAAAATTTCCTTCTAATGCCGTTTCTTTTAAAGACATTGCCCTTGGAGTTTGGCCATCATTTTGTAAGGAAGCAAAAGCTGCATGAATCAACCACGTATAGATGTCTCATTCAGGAACCCTAGCTGAGATTGCAGCCAGTAGCCAGCATCAGCTATCAGTTATGAAACAGAGTGAGTTATCAGGTGATTCTAGTCCACAGCCTTCAAGCCACTCCAGTCAATTACAAGGGTAGTAGACAGAAATAGTTCCCTTATAAGACCTGCTTATATTGCAGAATCATGACCAAATAGATGGCTGTTTATGCCACTATTTGGGGTGGTAATTTAATATACAGTCATAAGATTAGAGCATATTTTTATGTCAAAAGTGAGATATGGGGCTGGCATCATGGCGTAGCATAGCAGGTTAAGCTGTTGCCTTTGATGCCAGCATTCCAATATTGGCATCAATTCTCAGTACCTGAAAAAGTGGTGAAAGATCGGCCAAGTACTTGTGCATCTGCCACCCACATGGGAGACCTACATAGAATTCCAGGCTTCTTTCTTGGCCTGATCCAGCCCCAGCTGTTGCAGCCATTTGGGGAGTGAACCAGCAGATGAAAGTTCTCTGTGTCTCTCTCTGTCTCTGTCATTCTGCCTTTTAAATAAGCAAATAAGGGGTCGGCACTCTGACACAGTGGTATAAAGCCCTGGCCTGAAGCGCCGGAATCCCATATGGGCGCTAGTTCTAGTCCCAGCTGCTCCTCTTCTGATCCAGCTCTCTGCTATGGCCTGGGAAAGCAGTGGAAGATGGCCCAAGTCCTTGGGCCCCTGCACCTGTGTGGGAGACCCGGAAGAAGCTCCTGGCTCCAGATCAGCACAGACCCTGAGTCTGCGTTAGGGGGAAACTGGAGTCAAGAACCAGTGTTAGGAACCATACTCAGACATTCCAATGTGTGATGTGGGCGTTTAACTGGTATCTCAACTAATAGGTCAAATGGCTGCTCCTGGGCTGCTTTCTGTGAACAAGAAAGGGTACTTGGGACACATACCCAAGAGTGTAGCAAATCATTACCAGCCAGTAGAACCAATCAAGTGACCGCCAACATGTACCCTGCTGGATTTCAAAATTATTACAGATTCTTGTCTGGCTCTTGTTTCCCCCTTTTTGCAGAGGACTTACCCTGTGCCTGTCCCACCATTACGTATCACATGTGTGGGGAGCAAATTGTTTCTTGAGTCAACAAGTCTTATGACAAATAAGCACTGTCTCCAACAGCTTGAGGAGCCAAACCTCAAGTAACTTCTTCAAGTGGCTTGAGGAACCACACCCAAAATGCTTCAACAGCATGTAAGCATGACCTAGAGAACAAGATCATAGACTGAGCCTGAGCTTTGCAGACTCAGGGGACAGAGTAGGTTTTTGTGTGTATAAGAGAGCTGTGAGTTATTGTGGCCAAAGGATAGAACATAACAACATGTATTTTCCAAAAGTATTTCTGGTCACAAATAATCTTCCAGAACTTTGCCACTTCCCATCAAAAGGTGAAATCTGTTTCTACTCTCATTGGGCAGAGTTGGAGAAATATTATACTTACTCATAGCAATGATAAACTGTTGTTGGAATACTTAAAACTGAAATAAATATGGTTATGCTAATGAATAGGATACCTCAATGTCATACAAATTTTAATATCCCTAAAATAATCTATAGATTTCAAAAGATTCTAATTATGATTTTGTCAGACAAGATTTTTCATTGAACTAGCCAAGTAGATGCTAAAATTCATGTGAAAGAGGAAACAGTGATGACAAACTCAGGCAGTTTTGAATGAAGTGGGATGTAGAAGATACTTACACTGATATATATTAATATTATAAAACTATAGTAATTAAAATGTTATGAAATTGGTCCATGGGTAGATGGGGATAGACCCAAAAAAGACAAGAATGCAGAATATGTACATGCACATATGCATGATTTATGATAAAGATGTCTATCCAGAGCAGTGAAGAAATGATTATCCTTTTAATAAATGGTGCTACAGGCATGAACATTTGGCCTAGCAGTAAAGGTACTGGTTAGGACACCACAGCGCCACGTTGGAGTACCTGGGTTCAATTTGCAACTCTTGCTCCTGGGTCTATCTTCCTGCTACTGTAGACCCTGGGAAGTGATGGCTCAGGTAACTGGGTTTCTATGAACTACAAGGGAGACCTGGATTGCATTCCCTGCTCCTGCCTTTGGCCCCAGTGTATTGTTGTAGATATTTGCAGAGTGAACTATAGGATGGGAGTTTCCCTTCCCTTCCCTCCCCTCCCCTCCCCTCCCCTCCCCTCCCCTCCCTTTCCCTCCCCTCCCCTCCCCTTCCCTTCCCCTCCCCTCCCTTCCCTTCCCTTCCCTCCCCTCCCCTCCCCTCCCCTCCCCTTCCCTTCCCCTCCCCTCCCCTCCCCTCCCTTTCCCTCCCCTCCCCTCCCCTTCCCTTCCCCTCCCCTCCCTTCCCTTCCCTTCCCTCCCCTCCCCTCCCCTCCCCTCCCCTTCCCTTCCCCTCCCCTCCCTCCCCTCCCCTCCCCTCCCCTCCCCTCCCCTCCCCTCCCCTCCCCTCCCTTCCCTTCCCTTCCCTCCCCTCCCCTCCCCTCCCCTCCCCTTCCCTTCCCCTCCCCTCCCTCCCCTCCCCTCCCCTCCCCTCCCCTCCCCTCCCCTCCCCTCCCCTCCCCTTCCCTTCCCCTCCCCTCCCTTCCCTCCCCTCCCCTCCCCTCCCCTCCCCTCCCCTCCCCTCCCCTCCCCTTCCCCTCCCCTCCCTTCCCTTCCCTTCCCTCCCCTCCCCTCCCCTCCCCTCCCCTTCCCTTCCCCTCCCCTCCCTCCCCTCCCCTCCCCTCCCCTCCCCTCCCCTTCCCTTCCCCTCCCCTCCCTTCCCTCCCCTCCCCTCCCCTCCCCTCCCCTCCCCTCCCCTCCCCTCCCCTCCCCTCCCCTCCCCTCCCCTCTCCTCTCCTCTCCTCTCCTCTCCTCTCCTCTCCTCTCCTCTCCTCTCCTCTCCTCTCCTCTCCTCTCCTCTCCTCTCCTCTTCTCCCCTCTCATTCACGCTCTCTTCTCTACCATTACTTCTTCCTCTCCCTTTCAAGTAAATACAATTAGAAAAAAAGTAAGTAATTACAAAAATAATTTTTAAATGGTGCTAGGACATTTGCGAAGCAGGAGAAAAATCATAGCTCTTATCTTTCCCATTTCACATAAATTTTAGATCTAACTATGTAGGTAAGCCTATAAAACTTGCAGAAAATGTAAGAGGATTTCGGAATGATTTCAAAGTAGAGATTTTCTAAACAACATATAAAATGCATCTGTGAAGAAAGAGATTGATAAATTGACTACACTAAGGGCAAAACTGCAAAGAAACTCACTGACTAGGGAGAAGTAATTGCAATACATATAAACCCACAAAGGATTAGCATTCAAAGTGTATAAATAACCCCTTTACATCACTGTAGTAATTAGAAAAATGCAAATTAGAACCAGAATGAAATACTATTCACAGCCTTCAGGTTGGCAAAAAAAGTTTTTTAGTCTGTCCATACCAATTGTGGTCAAAAATGGGGGAGGGGAAGAAATTTCAAACATGCTGATGGAATTATAAATAGGTCTTTACAGAGAAACTTGGCAGTCTCTAATAAAGTTAAAGCCACATGCAGCATATAACCCAGCACATCTACTTCTAGACATGTCTCATACAAGAGTTTTTTGCATGTATGCACAGAGAACCACATCCAGAAATCTTTGTAGAAGCATTGTTTGCTACAGGAATACATTGGAGACAAACTAAGTGTTCATCAGCTGAAAAATGGAAAAATAAATCGTATTTTCTTGATGTTGGAATGTTTTTACAACAGTTAAAATGAGAGTTAAACTATTCATATATACAAGAATAAGTCTCTAAATTATAATACTGAGTAATGCAAATAGAATAATAATAAAAAACTTACATGAATTTTGAAAACATGCCAAACAGCACTATAGAATACTACATGTGTAGTAAAAATGAAATCATCCTTGGGAATAATAAAAATAAAATCTAACATAAAAACGAAATCTGTCTACAGAAGGAGAGGAATAAGAACAGAGAGAGGTAATAGGGAATTTCAAGCATATGTGTGATGTTTAATTTCTTTTTTACTTTTATTGTTTACTTGAGCGGTAAAGAGAGAGAGACAGATAGAGAGCTCCCATCTAACAGTTCGTTCTCCAAATGCCTGCAATGGCTGGGAATGGAAAAGGCTGAAGCCAGGAGCTGTGAACTCAATCCAGGTCTCCCACCTGGGTGGCAAGAACACGACCCCTTGAGTGATCCACACTGCCTCCCCGGATCTACATTCACAGAAAGTCAGAATCAGGAGCCAGAGCCGGGAGCCTGGCATTAAGACATAGCAAGTTAAACTGCCACCATGAGACTGCCTTCCTGTATGGGTGCTTGTTTGAGTCTCAGCTGCTCCACTTCTGATCAAGCTCCCTGCCAACAAGTCTGGGAAAATACTGCAAGGTGGCCCAAGTCCTTAGGCCCCTGAATCCATGTGGGAGATCAGGATGGAGTTCCAGGCTCACTCCTGGCTTTGGCCTGGACTACCCCAGTCTTTGTGGCCCTTTGGGGAGTGAACTAGTGAAAGGAAAACCTCTCTCACTCTCGCTCTCTGTAACTCTGCCTTTAAAATAAACCAATTTTTTTTAAAAAGCCAGAGCGGTGGAGGATGGCCAGGGTGTTTGGGCTCCTGCGCCCCTTTGGGGGACCCGGAGGAGGCTCCTGACTTCTACTGGGCTCAGCCCTGGCTATTGTGGCCATCTAAGGAGGCTAGCCAGCAGATGGAAGATCTTTCTCTCTGTCTCTCCCTCCCTCTCTCTCTGTACTACCTCTCAAATAAAATATTTAAAATAAAATATTTTAAAATATAAAATATTTTTTAAAAAGCCAGAGCCAGTATTGAACTCAAACACTATGATGTGGAACATGGGCATCCTAACATCTTAATCACTATCCCAAACACCTTTCTCTTTTATTTCATTAGAATAAAAAGGGGACCATGGCAAAATGTTAAGATTTCATAAAGTTTTGCTGTGCCTAAGTATTCACTTTATGTATAATTTTCTATCCTTTGCTGTTGACATACATTTTTTAAAAACAGCTTGATGAGAATGAAAAGCCTCAGTTCGTATAGTTTGTTCCTTCTTTGTGGATCTACTAATGCATTTGTTACATAATTTGTGCAGAGAGTTTTCTGAAGGTATGCATGGAATTCTGTTCATATTTTTCTCTGAAGTCAAGCCTACACATCATCAGGAAACTCTACCATTTTAAACAAAAATGAGTGGTCCCATTCCTGGCAGAAGGATTTGTTCTAATATTTTCATGAAAAATCCACTCATAACCAATCTAGTCTACAAAGGAAAGACAAGATGTAATCAAATTATCCCCCATTTTATCTAAAGACCAGAAAAAAGAGAACCTCAGCATATGCACTGTGGTTACTAGGTCCTATTAACTATCTAATTTAAACTTTCAAGAAGAAGAAGGTAAATTGATCATCAAAGTTGATAATCAAAACTTGTGTTAGGAGTCTACAAACTCTCGGTCAGCGTATTTCCATACCTGCTTCTGTATCTGGGTTCACATACTTGTGCTGAGAATAAGAGTGATACAGGGTTGAACTTGATTTTCAGGAAATGACAGCAAGCAGATAGCTTCGTTTTATTAGATTTGTTTTTCTCACTTTTAGTTGCAAAACCTTAAGATGAACTCTTTGGCTATGTTCCATAACAGCATACCCTTAGGAAAGGACTTAGGTGAAACAGTTTCTTTGGGGGTGAAATCCCAGGCAGACCAGTGACTGAGGGGATGAAGGAAACTGGGAAAGTAGGAAAGTTAATAAAGCATATGCATGTTAGCACATTGCTGTTGGGGGCAGCTGATACTCAGTTTTGTTGGAGCTGTGTAGAACAGTGCTTGAAACTGACCCCACAAAGCATGAGGAAGCAGGAGTTACTAATCCATCAACTCTTGATATAATAATCATTCTTGGAAGAGTTAACTCTTTGCACTTGAGGCCTGGTCCTTAGGCATGCTAGACAAAGGGGCTCCTGGGGACCACACAAAGCTCTCTGAGTTCAGAAGCCAGCTTCTTGTAAGGGAACCATACAGAAATTTCAGCTGATGTCCAGCATGGACCAAGGAGATCTCCCAACATCTTCTGCCAGACATGCCTACATAAAGGACACAGGTTCATGTTTTCTGAAGCACAGGACAAGTACCACCAGTGGTCTGGGAAATATTTTAAATGATTCTGAGTCATGACATTAAATAACGTAGTGGAGAATTCTTTTCTTGGCAATCATTCCAGATTATTCAAGGAAAACATTTTATTTTGGTACCAATTGTGGCTTTACTACACCTCCAATCCTTGTTAGCTCCCAATTTAACAGAAATGGTTCATCTCAGCCTTAGAATATTTACTGACAACCCCATTTGGCTGAAATGTGCTGACATAGTCTTGCAGTCATTGGGCTTATTTCTATCATTGCTTTCACCCAATTGCATATGCTACTATTTATTCATTATCATCAACAATGCAAACATCTTCTTTTTAAATAAATTTATTTAATATTTTGAGTAAGTTTATTAAAAGAACATTGAGAAAATAATAGAGCCATAAAAATGTTATGAAATGACTAAAGACTGGGAAATTCTGTGAGGTCAAGAGCACAATGTTCTGTTGGAAAGAACGTGACTGTGGGCAAATCACTGAATCCCTCCAGTTCTCAGTCCCCTAACAGCAGCCTCAGACTGTTGTTAGTTGGGAGAATTCAAATGGGATATTTGTCAAACTACCATCAGTCTGACTGGAAATGATAAAAATAAATAAGTAAATGTTATTTCTCACCTCTTAAAATATTCATAAGGAAATACAAACATTTGAAAAATAGACCTTTGGAAGCTCTTAATTAGATAGCAGAATACTATTAATTCAGATATTAATCAGATTTAATGTAATTTTTTAAAGAAAAGCCCCTTTCCCAACATTTTGTGCCATCATAAGAAACTGTAGTACTGGCTGGTACTGCGGCTCACTAGGCTAATCCTCCACCTGCGGCGCTGCACCCCAGGTTCTAGTCCCAGTTGGGGCACCGGATTCTGTCCTGGTTGCTCCTCTTCCAGTCCACCTCTCTGCTGTGGCCTGGGAAGGCAGTGGAGGATGGCCCAGGTCCTTGGGCCCTGCACCTGCATGGGAGACCAGGAGGAAGCACCTGGCTCCTGGCTTCAGATCGTTGCAGCACGACGGCCGTAGAGTCCATTTGGGGGGTGAACCAACAGAAGGAAGACCTTTCTCTCTGTCTGTCTCTCTCACTGTCTAACTCTGCTTGTCAAAAAAGAAAAGAAAAGAAACTGTAGTACTGCAGTAATTTGGTCCATTTGATCCATTTGGAACTGCTCAGCCCATATTTTTAAATGTGCATTTAAAAGTATCCAAATAGATAGAGCAGTGCTGGGCTTACTACTTATCTCCTCCTGTAATTGAGTTAATGGATTTGTGTCTCTTAATTGTAATCCCTGAAAAGAACCACAGTGCTTTAAACTCTGTTTTTCTTATGACTTTTTCTTCTGAATTTGCAAAGTGTTCATATGTTTCTTTTTTTTAATTTATTTGAAAGGCAGAGAGACAGAGACAGATCTTCCATCTATCCACTTGTTTGCTTTCCAAATGCTTGCAACAGCCGGGGCTGGGTCAGGCCAAAGCCGGGAGCCTGGAACTCAGTCCAGGTCTCCCACATGCGTGGCAGGGACCCAAGTACTTACTCCATCCTTGTGTAAGTTGCTTATCCAAGTAGCAGAGTAACAGAGACTTTGAGAACTTTCCTCTGGCATCGGGGTTTTTAGTAGAGAAAAATCAGCTGGGAGAATTTTCCAGTAGAAAAAATTCTGTTGTCTCAAAATTTTGAGACCTGTTGAAAGAAGGTCATTTGATTCTCTGTTATTAAAACAGCAAACATGTCAATTCAGAATACAATGAGATGTTTCTTTCATGGGTGGGACAGATTTGCAGGGGAAAGGATGCAAAGTAGAAATCTCTGAAGTATGACTTCTTACTGGTTTCTTTCTTTCTGGGATGTTTCAATTTGAGGGTTTTCTGTTTGTTTTTGTTTTTAGCACCATGCCTCCTAACAAATATTGATTGGAGTTTCGGCATCCTGTCCAAGAAAGCCTTACCTGTTAGCAGGCTTTTCAGGAATGTTGTCTGTAGTCATTTCGAAGGGATGGAATTTCTTTAATGAATGTGCCATCTGTGGTGAATAAAGGGAAGGGCAGCCCTCTGGGAAAGTGGGGGCCAGAGTGAGGACAGGATATAAACAGCAAAGTCTCATCTCACCTTCTGCAATTCTTGAATTAAATAAATCCCAGTAAGTGAGAGATTCCTGGGCAGAAGAGATAGATAATTACAAAGAAAAAGAGAAAGCCCATAGCCTCATAGAGCTTGCATTGCATTCTAATATAGGTTTTGAACATCATCTTGTGCTCTGGTTCCCAGGGAAATTTTGTTAAGTCTGTGAATACATTCTCAAAATAGTGTTTACCGACTTATCAAATAAAATGTATAAAATTGAAAGAAAATCAATTGTATTCAAATCCAGTAACTTGTACTGCACAGTCATGTTAGCAGTATGAAAGACCACACATAAGTAATTATCTCAACCACTGAATGCACTTTAATTTGTCTGGTCTTCTTTCCCAGCCTGCATGCCTACCCTTGTTGCAAAAGGCCTTGCAGGCTTACTGAAAAATATGAATGCTGGTTGGAACTGTGCAGTTCAAGCAGAAAACAGAAGAAACTCATTGCTACAATGTATTGATAGACAATGTAAGTAGGAAATACTAGTCACCCTATGGGAGACCTAGATCAAGTTTAGGCTCCTGGCTTCAGTCTGGCTCTCCTGAGTTGTTGTAGGCATTTAGGCAGTGAACAAATGGATGGAAGATCTTTCTTGCTCTCTGTTGCTCTGTGTTTCAAGTATAAATGAAAAAAAATTTTTAATATTTATTTACTTGTTTTTATTTGAAAGTTAGAGAGAGAGAGATCCTCCATCTGCTTCGTCCCTCCTCAAGTGGCTACAATGGCCAGGGATGGGTCAGGCTGAAGCCAGGAGCCAGGATCCATGAGCTTCTTCCAGGTCTCCTACATGTGTGGCAGGGGCCCAAGCACTTTGGCCATATTTGTCTGCTTTCCCAGGCATGTTAGCAGGGAGCTGGATAGGATGTAGAACAGCCGGACTCCAGCTGGCATCCATTTGGGATGCCAGTGTCATAGGCGGAGACTTAACCCACTACACAATTCCAGCCTCATAAAAATAAGAATATATTTAAAAAAAAAAAAACCTTTGTGGAAATGAAAGTAATAAGTAAATAAACAACATGGCAGGTAGTGATAAGTGTATCAAAAAAAGAAAAAAAAAACACTAAGCAGGATAGAGGGAACTAACCATAGAAATGGAAAAGAGCTATTTTATGTAAATATCAGGAATGCCATTTTTGGCAAATACTTAAACAGTGGTCTGAAGGAAGAAAGGAAGTAATCCCTCCAACTATCTGCAGGATTAACATTCTAGGCAGAGGAAGCATCAAACATAGCCCCAGCTTTTTGGGTGGGAGCCTACTTGACATGGGAGGAACAGCAAGGAAGGCATTTACTGGGACAAGTGACCTAATGGGAACATGGTAAGAGATGATTTCAAAGAGGCAAGAATCTTATAGATTGGATAAGTCAAGGTTCTATCAGGGAAGCAGAAGCAACATGAGTATTGTGAAGTAAGTGCTTTACTATAAGAACTGGACCTTCCGTAGTTGTAGGCAGAGGTAGAGAAGCAACGCTCTGAAAGGTGTTATTGAGTGTCAGAAAAGAGTCTCTCATCAGCCCTGGTGTAGGTGGATTTTCTGCAAGGCAGATTTAAGAGCTAGGCATGTCCAGTTGCTGGAATTGGGCTACGAAGAAGAGCTATGCAAAGGAGTCTGCTAAAAGTTACTCCCTGTGCATTGCTATTATCTCTTTGACAAGCATCTGTTGAAGGGCCTGGGTACCTGTTGGTTGGCAGGCAAGAACTAGACATGGAGCAAAGGACAGTGAGGAATACTTCATTCATGTTCTTCACCACATTTGACCCCCAAAGACCTCCAAAGAGTAATGTCTGCATTTTGGCATTCCAAATTCCTCCTTGGATGAGCTTTGTCTGAGAACCATCTAAGGAAGAGGATTATAGAAGTAGCTCCAGCTGAACCAAGTTGATAGACTACAGACTACTACAAATGTCAGTTTGAGAAGTTTGTTTTTTTTTTTTTAATGGTGAGATGGAAAGCTACTCAGTAGTTTTGAATAGATAAATGCATGATTTGAGTCATTAAAATCTCTGTAGTTCTAGTGTTGGGCATAGACTCCAGGAGGACAAGTATGAAAGCAGGACACCAGTTTGGAGGTTACTGTGGTAAATCAGAGTGGGAAGGAATGATAAGTGGAATCAGGGCTGCAGTGGCAAGAGGAATGCCAAATGCTAGAATTCTGGATGTATTCTGAGCATTCAACCACCAGACTTTGCTGCTATAGTGAGAAGGAAGAGTCCAGGTTAATGCCAAGGTTTTATGCCTAAAGCAATGAAAAGAATGGAGTTTCTATTCACTAAGATGAAAAAGACTGCAAGAAGAAAAGATTGGAGGGTGGGAATCAAGTCAGACATATCACATTTGAAAAGCTTGTTAGACACTCAAGATGACACGGTTGGCGGTCAGAATAATTGGAAACATGAATCCAGTAGCTTAGGACTGAATTCACTCTGATGTTATAAATTTGATGAATGGACAGGATTAACTGGGAATTGAATGTAGGTAAAAAAGAAGACTGAGCCCAGGGGCATTCTAGAAGGTAAGGGAGGTGGGTAGTATCCTGGAAAAAAAATGAAAAGAAATCTGTCCATAATGTAGGAAGACAAGCACAATTATTTTGTGGAGATAGTGAGTGTGCAAAGAACTTTGGAAGTCAAGAAAGATGAGGAGTGAGATTTGACTGTTATAAAAATATAAGTGGCCAGATTCGATCAAAATCGAATGTTGGTGCAGAAATGCTATGGAAATCTGCTTGAAGGGGTGGAGAATGAAAGGAGAAAAAGTGGAGACAATGAGTAACGCCACTGAGCACCAATTTTCTGTAAAGGAGACAGGAAAAAATGGCCAGTGTATGAAGAAGCATGTGGCAGTAAGGCAAAGTTGTTTTGTTTTGTTTTGTTTTATGAGAGATATTTCACATAGTTGTTACATGTTGATGTGCTAAGGGGAATAATCCAGAAGGAAAAATAAAAAACACTCTGATGCTGCAAGAGAGGAAAGGGAGCAATTTCTTGCATAATGTTTTTGAAAGACGAGAGTAGATGACATCCAGTACAGAGTGGAGAAATTGATTTTAGGAAGAAGCAGAAAGGAATTATCCATGGAAACAGGACAGAAGTAACTAGCACAGAGCACAAAGGCAGATGAGTAGATGTTTCATCAGTCAAATTGGAAGAAAAGTCTTCAGCAAACCCTGGCAAGCAATAGAAGGTATTTTGATGAGAGAAGGGGGTGTTAACTAGTTGTTTAGGTTTATCTTCTTGGAGGGTAAAAAGCCTGGTCTGGTCTCTTATAGCATGAACTGCAAAGGTTGTGGAGAGAAGAAAGATCAGGAAGAGGTGTTAGGAACAAGGAGGAGACCTCCCCACTCCAGGCTCAGCAGCTATGAAAAAAACAGCCATATCTGGGAGGACTGCAAAAGAAGCAGCATCCTAGGGGAAGATTTAATTTGAAGCAAGAATGTGAAAGGAACATTGAGAGAAGATGTTAAAGTTGTGGGTGACTTTTGCTGACAATACATGAGTCCAAAGGGAAAGTGGACGGGACTGGTTGTGGACGAGGGGTAGACAATGAATGGGGCTGTGTGAGCGTCCTGGTAATGAGATATTCTGGAGAGAATGAGCTTCATATACTGTGTCTGAACAAAATGGAGGTAAAAGACAGGATGCAATTCATCCTGGTGGTGTTTCTTCAGGCTGGAACAATCATGAAGTTGTTAACATTGTTGGGAGCAGTAGGCGCTTAGGAGGGTCACCTATAGCTCTTTGATGAGACTTTCATTTTCACTCTTGTCAGTGGCTGCATGAAGCCTGGTCTCCCCCTCAGTTTCCTGGTTACATGAACTGGTGACTTGGACTTTATCTTTTTCCCAACATTATGAGTCATTTCAACATATAACCGTGTTGACTTTTTCAGGGAATGCTTAAAGGATATCCTTAATGTTTTTGCTTTATCATCTATCTAGTAGCCATCCTTCTATCGATCCATCAGTCCATCTTATTTTTTTATGTATTTCAGAGTAAATTCAGACATCTGTAATGTAAATTAATCATGTAGTAGAATACCACTCACCAATAAAAAGGAATGAGCTCCATATGACAATACTGATGAGTCTAAAAACTCATGTTTTTAGATATTCTCTCACATCATATAACATGTCTACCAGAAATACATCAGCATCCATATTATTAACTGGAGATGAATATTTGCTTATAATTTTTCTTTTTGCATGAAATTGATACGCAATGAGCTGTACATCAAGTTTTTTTAAAGATTTATTTATTTATTTATAAGGCAGAGTTACCGAGAGAGAGAGAGAGGCAGAGAGATAGAGGGAGAGAAAGGTTTTTCATCTGCTGGTTCACTCCCCAATTGGCTGCAAAGGCCAGAGCTGCACTGATCCAAAGCCAGGAGCCAGGAGCTTCTTCTAGGTTTCCCTCTCAGGTGCAGGGGTCCAAGCACTTGGGCTATCTTCTACTGCTTTCCTAGGCCACAGCAGAGAGCTGGATCAGAAGTGGAGCAGCCGGGACTCAAACCAGCAACCACATGGGATGCCGGCACTGCAGGTGGCAGCTTTACCTGCTATGCTACAGCACCAGACCCCACATCAAGTTTTAAAAGACACATATATCTAACTCAAACTCCTTTAGAGATATAAATCATTAGAAGAACCTTGGAATGTTTCCTAATACGAATTCCCTGTTAGTCCCCACTCCAAACCTCAAGAGAGAACTATGGGTCTGATATTATCCACAGATCTTTGCTTGATATAAAATTTCCAAAGTTGAATCATAGAATATGTCCTTTTGTTATAAAGCTTCTGTTAGTATGATAGCTTTTGAGATTAACCCACATTGTTAATAATGTAGCTCCTTCCTTTTTCATTGTAAAGCAGTGTTCCATTGTGGAAATGTAGCATAGTTCATCTGTTCTTTAACTGAGGGATGACTGGAGTATTTCCAGTTTTTACTTACTATGAAGAAAAGTGCTATGAACAATATTGTGCAAGGGTTTTTTTGGTTTTTTTACATATGCTTTCATTCCCTTGGGGAGATGCCTAGAGATGAAGTGGGCCAAGGGTGGACATGTTCTTTTATTTCTAAAACCAGTGTGAGTTGACTTTTCTACTGTTTGCAATCACATATACATCTCCTCCATGAATTAATTTAACGAAACAGATTCCTAAAAGGGAGTAGGTCTTCACTGGGCCCCTAACACCAAACCTAGTATTAAAAACAGTATTACTGTATATCTTAGAACTAGTCATTATTGTCTTGACAAATATAGTAGGTTTTTCTTTTCTTTTCTTTTTTAAAAACCAAGTTAGTCCCAATCTGAACCAAGCAACTGTTTCATTACAAAATCCCTAGAGTTCTGAATTTTTGTGTCTCTGTAGTGGTTTCTTTGAGGGAAATAGTCTATAACTCGAAGAGACTGAATCCTTAAGAAATACACAAAGTACTTGTACTATAAAAATACAAATCATATTTATGTGTATACCTACATACATTATCTCCAAGCATTTATAAAAAAAAATACATACAAAGTCCATTGAGTACCTTCTGTGTACTGTGTACTAGGGCACTGTTCTAAGAATGTGGGATTTATCAGTGAACAAATCATACAAACAAAAAGTGTTTCTCTAGTGGAGTTCACATCATGGTGGGGGAAAACAAACAATAACATGAAAATAATTAAGCAACATAACATTTCTCAGTGCTTGGGAAAAATAAGCAAAGCATAGCAGCATAGTTAAGAGTGCTGGGAAAGTCAGAGAGACAGGTTATGGTATTAAACCAAGCAGTGAGAATGTGAGCTGTTAGAAAAGCCTTAGGAGTGATGAGGGAGTGAGTCATGTGGATATTTGGGTGCAGTGGGAACAGATAAAGCAGAGACTCTAGGGCAGGCACACAGTTGGGATGTTCAAGAAATAGCAAAGAAGGGAAGCATTTAATGCAATGACGTAGGTCACCACTTGGGACACCCACATCCCTAGGAGGGAGGCTGGGTTTGAGGCCCAGCTACCTATTTCCAATATAGATTCCTGCTAATGTACATTTTGGGAGGCAGCAGATGATGGCTCAAGTACTTATGTTCCTATCAGCCACTTGAAAGACCCAGATGGGGTTCCTAGCTCCTGGCTTCCACCTGGTCCAGCCCTGGTTGTTACAGGCATTTAGAGAATAAATCAGCAAATGGAAGATCTTTCTCTTTCTGCCTCACTGTTTCTGTGTGGGTGTGTATATCTGCTTTTCAAATAAAGTAAAAATCAATTAATAAAAATTTTTAAAAAGAAACCGCAAGGAGCAAATAAGGTGGGAAAGCCATATGAGACAAAGTCAGAAAGTACAGTAGGGTCAGGAATGTTGGATTTTGATGCCCTAGCTTTTACCCTGAGTGAAATAGGGAGCCATCAAAGGATTGAGAGCAGAGAAAGAAGAGTCCAACTACCCACTGATATGTGCTAGAAATATTTACCCTGTGAATTCTTTGTTGAATATAGTTATTTTGGAACAAAAATGCAGAGGTCACTGGATGTCATCAGTTTCCTAAATCATATGAGAAAATTGTAATGTCTCTTCAAGAAATAATAAAAATAATAGAAAAGAAAACCATGATTTGTGTACTAAGTCAGCAATATCAACTTTAATGACTGCCCTGGACTCAACAAATTGGGACTGGACTCACCTAAGGACATTCTTGATGTTCCCAGAAATAATTTCAAATGAGCTGAAGAAGCCTTGCTGTAGGATCCCTTGGGGTTTAGAATTAGTCCAGACTTGATTTTTGTGGGCCCAAAAATACTCACTGGGACTTTCCAACGTAGACTTGCTGTTGATTAATGATGAACGTCCTCCCAATTCTGTTCTTTTGCATGTAGGAAAACCCCTTTCTCCAGATGATCTGACTGCTGGCTTGAAAAATTGTCCTTTATAATGCTAGAAAATCTCAAAAGGTAGGAGATACTAGTTCTCATAAAGACTTGGATTGGATAGATGTAACCCAAGAACCAGCCAATGGCATTCACTCCACCAAATCTATGATGTTTAGGTTAGTTGTTAAATGACAGTGGTTCCTTCTGAAGTTGGTCACAGCACTACGTTCTTTATGATGACACCAACCCAAAGGATATCCTGAAGAAAGAAGAAGTAAATGTCCCCAGAAACTCACTGCCCAGCCTCAAACCACATCATTCCTAAGTCAAGGCTAAAAAACCCAACAACAACTTCTTTTATAGACAAAGGAGTTGAAACTTGACATTGAAAAAAAAAAATAGAATAAAAGTACCATTTTGGAAGGAGGTTGAAGAGAGATTGCCTAATACTTGGACTAGACTTTGAGATTGAGTCCCATCATATATACAGAAAATTGTAAGCAGTCCATTCCCAGAGGCACTGTGACGAAATCCCCTGTGGAGTAAACAAAAAGAGAATCAGCATCAAGACCCAACAGGACTGACTCGACCGGAATCAGAAGAAGACTGGCAAGCTCACAACAAAATCATAATATTGGTCGCAAAATCCTCCTTAAGGCTGCCAGTTTCCAAAAGTGTAGCCAGAGCAAATCAGCATGCTGAAAGACAAGTATGAAAGACTCAAACAATGAGGCTTTTTTCTTTATGGTACACTCTATAGATCACCCAGAGAGGTACCCCAGATGGTGAGAAAAGTGAAGGTCATCTGCAGAGATAATAAGAAATCAAAAAGCTTACTAACCACAGGATAGTTTAAAATAATACTTGCTGATATGATTTTTTAAAGTGGCATTGAGCTAGGCCCCTGTTAGCTAAAGATTCTCAAACCTAGACCAAATTTCAACAACCTCAGCTCCTTCCAGCCAGCTCTAAGAAGTTGCTGTACAAATTTTTGAGAAAGAAGCCTGAAGAGCTGGAACCACCTGGTTGCAGGGTTACTTAGGGGCATAAAGTTTGCTTGACCTGGTTCCTTAAGTACCATAAAAGAAGAACTGGCATTTAGAAACCTGGATCTGATTGATGGATTTTTAAATTTTTTTTTTTATTTGAGATGTAGAGTTAAAAACAGAGAGAAGGAGAGACAGAAGGGTCTTCCATCTGCTGGTTCACTCCCCAAATGGTCACAACAGCCACAGCTGAGCTTATCTGAAGCCAGGAGCCAGGAGCTTCATCTGAGTCTTCCATGCAGGTGCAGGGATCCATACACTTAGGCCACCTTCCACTGGCTTCCCAGGCCATAGCAGAAAGCTGGATTGGAAAAGGAACAGTGGGACATGAACTGATTCCCATATGGGATGCCAGCACTGCAGGCAGAGGCTTAGCCTGCTATGCTACAGCACCAACACCATTGCAAGATCTTCAGTTGCCTGTTTTATTCCTGTCCCAGGTAAGGAAAGCTTCATTTTCCTTGACAACCTCTAAAATGAGAATGGCTTCCTTAATGATTTTGATTTGAGACAAGTAGAAACATTTTGAAAAACTGAACTTTGTTCTGCTGAGGAAATTTTTCTGGAGAACTTCCCAGACCACAATGTGACATAAAAACTAAGGTTCTGGAACCCAGTTTGGGAGCAATAACCCCAAAGCTTGCCTTCTTCTCTCTAGTTGGTGGGTGAGTGTCAGGACCAGGGGGAAGTTATGGCAAAACACATTGCCCACAACCCAAGAAGGGTCCTGCCATCATCATCAGCAGCAGCAGCAGCAGCAAAATAACAGTGAACAGATAGTGCCTCTCTTATTAGGCTTGTTATTAGGAAGTTATTTTCTGGAATCCCCCTAAAATTTAGAATGAATTAGAGAACTCAGTGTCTCTGGGAGAGCCTTGGAGATTAAAAGACTAAGAACAAAAGTTGCTGCTTTTGAATTGAGGTCCATGCCAAACACATCCTAGACTGATAGGACAACTCAGTCCTAAGCAGGAACACAGCCATTCCAGAGAAAAATAGAGGAGCTGATGCTGCAGCGTAGCTGGTAAAGCTACCACCTGTGGTGCAGGCATCCTATATGGGTGCCAGTTGAAGTTCTGACTGCTCCATTTCTTACCCACCTTTCTGCTATGGCCTGGGAAAGCAGTAGAAGATGATCTAAGTCCTTGCGCCCCTGCACTCACGTGGGAGACCCAGAAAAAGCTCCTGGCTCCTGTCTTTGGATTGGCCCAGCCCCAGCCTTGTGGCTGTTTGGGGAGTGAACCAGAGGATGGAAGACCACTCCCACTTCTCACTGCTTCTGCCTCTCTGTAATTCTGCCTTTCAAATAAATAAATCTTTTTTTAAAAGAGAGAGAACAATAGATAGTCTTGATAGAACCTGAGTACATCCACTGCAATTAACTGCAATCTTGACCATCTTTGCAGAGCTGAGCAAGTTGGATAGGGCTTCAGATGACTCCCTGGTGAGCAGAAGAGGACTGCACTGAGCCATCTAATAATTTTAGTAGTTCTCACTTGCAACAAAGGGCAATCTTGACCATGAGTAGAGTAAATCAGGTAGAGGCATAACTTCTGGAATTGGTCTTGAACCCCCAGCTTTTGTGTTTATATGTTTTTGTTATTAATTTAGACTTTTAGCACTTGATTCAGATAACAATTCAGGAGACTGACTTTTTCAAAAGCAAATAGCATCTTGTTAATTTTACTAAAAAATTCATCTTCAAAATCGAGCCAGGGAGCGGTGCTGGCACTATGGCATAATAGGTTATGCGTCTGCCTGCGGTGCTGGCATCCTATATGGGTACCAGTTCAAATCCTGGCTGCTCCACTTTCAATCCAGCTCCTCACTAATGGCAGCTTGGGCCCCTGCACCCATATGGGAGACCCAGAGGAAACTCTTGGCTCCTGGCTTTGTATCAGCCCAGCTCCAGCGGTTGCAGCCATCTGGGAAGTGAATCAGCAGATAGAAGACCCCTCTCTGTCTATAATTCTGCCTCTCCAATAAATAAATAAATAAACATTCAAAAAAATCAAACATGGGGATAGGCATTTGGCCTACTGCTTAACATACCATTTGGGGGCTGGCATTGTGGCATAGTGGGTAAAGCTGCTACCTGCAATGCCAACATCCATATGGGCACTGCTGCTCCACTTCCTTTCCAGCTTCCCTGCTGGGAAAAGCAACTGAAGATGACCTAAGTGCTTGGACACCTGCCACCCATGTGGGAGACCCAGACAGAGCTCCTGACACCGGGATTCCATCACTTGGGGAATGAATCAGGTGATGGAAGATCACTCTCTCTGTGTGTCTTCCTCTGTCTCTAACTCTGATTTTTAAATAAATAAATAATTTCTTTTTGAATTATCCCAGTTGTGATTCCTCCATCCAATGTCAGAGTGCCAGATTCCAGTCCTAGGTCTGCTCCTGATTCTAACTTACTGCTAATGTGCTCCAGAAGAGGCAGTTAGGATGACTCAAGTAGTTGGACGCTTGCCACCCATGTGAGAGATGTAGATTGAGTTTCTTGCTCCTGACTTCAGCCAGGTCCAAACCCAGTGATTGGGGTATATGGAGAGTGAACCAGGAGGTGGGCACTCATTCTGTCTCTCTCTGCCTTTCAATTAAATAAAATCAAAGGTGTTTTGAAAATCAAGCAGAAGAAACAGAGAGCACCTAAGAGCAGGAAGGGTCATTTTAAACAGTTCTTAATCACAATGAACATAATTTATTCTGTCGACAAGTGATTCATAGGATCTTTCTTTTTTTAAAAAATTATTTATTTATTTGAAAGGTAGAGTTACAGACAGTGAGAGGAAGAAACAGAGAGAAAGGTCTTCCATCCACTGGTTCACTCCCCAAATGGCCTCAAAGGCTGGCACTGAGCCAATCCAAAGCCAGGAGCCAGGAGCTTCTTCCAGGTCTCCCACACAGGTGCAGGGGCCCAAGTGCTTGGGCCATCTTCTACTTCTTTCCTAGGCCATAGAAAAGAGCTTGATTGGAAGAGGAGCAGCCAGTCTAGAACCCCAGCACCCATATGGAATGCCTGTGCCACAGGCAGAGAATTAATCTGTGCCACAGCGCTGGCCCCCATAGGATTTCATAAAGCACTTAATTGACCTTTCTTATTTCACATGGGAGGATATTGAAGGTCAATGAGGAGAATAACTTGTCCAGGATCATGTATGTTTACACATGTAAACATAATGTAAATCTTATCCCCAGAAACTGATTAGCATTTTGTTATTCAATTTCCTGTTCATTCTTTTTGTGAGAGACTTGATTCGCATCCCCAAATTTGTGTTAAAGACAAAGCCAGGCATGTTATGGTCAAAATGAAAGGAAGCCTAATTGGACCAGCCATTATGACCCAAGAACAATGCCACCTCTAGTAAACAGAAAGCTCTGGAGGTCTCACTTGCAAGGCTTGGAACAATAACTTCATTTCCAGTTTACTCTTTTTGTTTGGTAAGCAAAACCCTAGAGTCAGGTATTTTCCTGCCTTGCTGAGACATCATTTTTTCACCTACATAAGAGTCTTTTGCAGACACTATACATTTACATTAAAAAGTCAGTTCCTAAGGTGCTGGCATTGTGATGTAGTGGGCAAAGCTGCCGCCTATGACACTGACACTAGCATCTCATATGGGTGCTGGTTTGAGTCCTGGCTGCTCCAGTTCCAATCCAGATCCCAAATCCTTGGGCCCCTGCCACCCATGGGGGAGACCCTAGAAGAAGCTCCTGGCTCCCAGCTTGGGCCAGGCCCAGTCCCAGACATTGTGGCTATTTTGGGGAGGGAATCAGCAGATGGAAGATCTCTCTCTAAGTCTTTCCCTGACTCTCTGTCTCTCTCTGTGTAATTCTTTCAAGTAAAATAAATAAACATTTTTTAAAAAGTCAGTTTCCAAAATAGACAGTAATGGTGTTCCAATGTCATGCCAAGAGCAGGTCTTTTTAATTATGTAAATATGTGATTCTCATTTTCCCTGGTTGGTTTATTGGGCATTTCACAGGTATAGGAACATGGAAACTTTTCTCACCTGTAGCACATTGTAATTATTACAGCGGTTTGTCAGCGTCTTAGCCCATTTTTTGTTGTTATAACAGAACATCTGAGACTGAGTAATTTATAAAGAAAGAAGTGTATTAGCTTATGGTTCTGGAGGCTGGAAGTTCGGGATTATGTGGCTGAATTTGTTGAGGCCCATGCTGTATACCACATGGCAGAAAAGTGGATGGATAAGTAGACATATGCAGGAGAGACAGCATATAAGAGACAGACTTGCTGTTTAACAGTTGCTTTTGCAGCAAGGAATCCGGTCCCACGAGGGCTAGAACTCAATCCAGTGAGCATTGTCTCAGTTCTGTAAGTGTGGCCAAACTCCTCTTAAAGATTCCACTTGTCCTCAATACCTCTACATTGGGAGTCATCTTTCAATATGAGTTTCAGAGGAGACTAACCATAGTCACACCATAGCAGCCACTATTGTATGTCACTGGACAAAATCTCCCACATTGTCTGAACTCATTTTTTTAAAGAACTGTTTATTTATTTGAAAGGCAGAGAACGAAGAGGGAAGCAGAGGAAGAGAGAGATCGTCCATCCACTGTTTCATGTCCTAAGTAGCTGCAGCAGCCGGGTCTGGGCCAGAATGCAGCCAGGAGCTAGGAATTTCATCCTGGGTTCCCATGTGTATAGAAGGGGTACAAATGCTTCCGTCATCTTCTGCTGCCTTCTCGGGTGCATTAGTGGGAAGCTGGATCAGAGGCAGAGCATCTAGGACTCGAAACACCACTCTGATGTGGTCTGCTGGCTTCGTAAATGGTGGCTTAACCCACTATACCATAATGCTGACCCTTGAGCTCGTATTTTTAGCACTATTCTTTGGAGGAAACCTCTTCAACTTTTTATTCTCATTCACTAAACAGTTTCTACATTCTAGAACCGGCATCATGTAGATTTGGCTCTCCTGATTTAAAATGAATTTTAAATTCTATTCTTCATAGATAGGTAGATAGAAGATAATACTCCTCCTCAGCACTATTGAATTTTGGGTTGGATAAGTGTGCATGGAAGGCTATTGCCCTGTGGATTGAAGTTAAGTGGCATCCTAGACCTCCTCCTACTTCATCCTAATTGTACTTCCGCTTCCAATTGGTATAACCAAAATGCCTCCAGACCTTCCATATGTCTTCTGTAGGGTCAAGACCCACTGATGAGGGGCCGGCACCATGGCTCACTTGGTTAATCCTCTGCCTGCGGCGCCAGCATCCCATATGGGCACCGGGTTCTAGTCCCGGTTGCTCCTCTTCCGGTCCAGCTCTCTGCTGTGGCCCAGGAAGGCAGTGGAGGATGGCCTAAGATCTTGGGTCCCTGCACCCACATGGGAGACCAGGAGGAGGCACCTGGCTCCTGGCTTAGGATCAGCGCAGCACCAGTCATAACAGCTATTTGGGGAGTGAACCAAGGGAAGGAAGACCTTTCTCTGTCTCTCTCTCACTACCTCTATCTGTCAAATAAATTAAAAAAAAAAAAAAAGACCCACTGATGTAACATTTCAGAAAGAGAGAGTAGGAGGATGCAAATTCCACTAAAAGCTAGAAATGTTCACCATTGTTCACCACTGTATTAAACAGACATTGAATGGTTTTTAAAAGCAACTTTCTGTCATTTGAAAAACACATTGTAGTGTCACAGAAAAAGCATTGGATGTGAAACATCCATATTTTTCAAACTGCCTGGCCATACCATTTGTCTGAACCACTTTATCACTTTGAATCTTAGTGTAGTAATATTTTTTAGAGGGAATCATCTTTTCCTTGACTTCATTGTCTTGTGAATTCCAAACTCAAATTTGTGTGGACATGTTTGTAACCTGTGAAATGGTATTCAGATCTTACAGACAAAGGAGGAAAAATGCATTGAAGAACGTGCTGACCACCTGCATAAGACCTGGGTCAACCTAAGTAAGGATGGAGCTCTAATCCAGATGGCATTTAGTCAAGTAAATATTGAGGGAGATGGAGCTGGATCTAACAGCTCCAGAGACACAGGGATGTGTCGTACTGACTGACTCGTAGGGCAGTGGGGTTTCTGTATGACGTAGGTTGTTCTACACGTACGAGGCGCAAAACGAAAACAGGATGTTCCTAGGTGGTCAGCCTAGTGGCAGGTGAGATTTAAGACTGTCATAAGTCTTCAACACTGAAAGACTGTGTTTCTCCATTTCTGCTACCTTGAAAGCAAAACAATAGAAAAAGTTTCTGTGTGTGTTTGTATGTAAACACAAAACTTTCTAGTCTTTTCATTCTCCTCCTTAAGCAGTCAGCTTAACCAAGAGACTAAGCATGTTACCCATGTCCCTGTTGGAGAGTCCATAGTGACTCAGCAGATAGTGGATAAAGAACCTCCAGGGGGCAGGTTCTGTGAGAAGGAGAGGAGATGCTCTGGTGATGCCTGTGTGTTAGTAGCTGGGTGATCTCAGCGGTGTGAGAGGAAGCCTTCTGAGTGAGTCCTGTCATAACCCATGGCACATACATATGCCTCCAGAGCTATCCAGTGTTAGGTGCTAATAAGCAAGAGATGACTGTGTCTGTGGCACCATGTCACAGGATCTGCGGAAGCAGAAATCACCTGCATAGAGGGAACTCACCCCAACTGTGCTTTGAATGTCTTTGGCTACACGTGAGACACTTGACTTTTGTAGGCCTCATGTTTCTTACTCAACATGGGGCAATAAACTTGCTGATCCTGCCTAATTTGGAAGGCTGTAGTGAAGGGCAAATACAATAAGGAATTCAGCATTTGTTTTGTGAGGTCTTTATTTTTAACATTTATTGGACTCCCCAGAGAAATAGAATCAATAGAATATTGTGTGTGTGTACATGTGTGTGAGAGAGACAGAGAGCAAGGGTAGGAGTAGGGAAAGAGAGAGAATGGATATCTAGGAGAGTTTTTAAAACAATGTAAAAGTGAAATTAAGGGGCCAATGCTGTTGTGTAGTGAGTAATGCCACTGTCTGCAGTGCCAGCATCTCATATGGGTGCTGGTTTGAGTCCTAGCTTCTCCACTTCCAATCCAGCTCCCCACCATAGCCTGAGAAAGCAGTAGAGGATGGCCTAAGTCCTTGGGCCCCTGCACCCATGTGGGAGACTTGGAGGAAGCTCCAGGCTCCTGGCTTCAGATCGGTTCAGCTCTGGCCATTGTAGCCATTTGGAAAGTGAATCAGTGGATGGAAGACTTCTCTGTCTCTCTCTGCTTCTACCTCTGTAACTTTGCCTTTCAAATAAATAAATAAATCTTTTTAAAAAGTGAAGCTAAACTATATTTTTATTTTGTTTCAAAAAATTGAAATCCGTACATAGCATTTTCTTTTTTTTATAGAAAGCTTTTTATTTAAGAAATATAAATTTTGTAAGTACAACTTTTGGATTATAGCGGTTCTTCCCCCCATACTCGCCCTCCCACCACCAATCCATCCCACCTCCTATTCCCTCTCCCATCACATTCTTCATTAAGATTCATTTTTAAATATCTTTATATACAGAAAATCAACTCTATATAAGTAAAGATTTCAACAGTTTGCACCCTCACAGACACAAAGTATAAAGTACTGCTTGAAGACTAGTTTTACCATTAATTTTCATAGTACAACACATTAAGGACAGAGGTCCTACATAGGGAACAAGTGTACAGTGACTCCTGTTGTTGATTTAGCAATTGACACTCTTATTTATGTACATAGTGTTTTCATAATGTGCATTCCTATGCAATTTTGAGGACCCCTTATGCTTTGATTTTAAAATGTTTTTGTGGGTCTGGAATCGTGGCATAATTACTTAAGTTTCTGCCTTCAATGCCAGCATCCCAAATGGGTGCCAGTTCAAGTCCTGGCTACTCCACTTTAGATCTAGTTCTCTGTGATTCACCTGGGAAAGCAGTGAAAGACGGTCCAAGTGCTTGGGCACCTGTGCCCATGTGAGAATCTCAGATGAAGCTCCTGGCCCAGCCCCAGCCATTGTAGCCTTTTGGAGAGTGAACCAACAGTTGGAAAATCTGTGTGTGTGTGTGTGTGTGTGTGTGTGTGCATGTGTGTGTCTTTCTCTCTCTGTATCTATGTCTACTAAATAAATAAATAAATCTTTTTGAATTTTTGAAAAATATAGGAATAGGAATAACGGCAGGGATAAAATGGAGATAGAGATATAGAGATTGTTTGGCAGATAAAGAGATTCTAGACAGACAGAAATTTATTTATCTGAAGGAACTGGTTCATGGACTGTGCAGTCTGGCAACTCTGAAATCTGCAGGACAAGCTGGAAATTCCAGAAGAGTTGATGCTTAAGCTTTGTACTTGAAGGTCTTCTGTAGGCAGAATTCCTTCTACCTCAAGGACCTCACTCTTTTCTCTTAAGAACTTCAACTGATTGGTAAAGGCCTTGAATTGATTGGCTAAGGCCCACCCACATTTTGGAGAGTCCTATGCTTACTTGAAGTTTGTTGATTTCTATATTAATCACATCTAAAATATATCTTCGCAGCAACAGCTAATCATTGGACACCACAGCTAATCATTGGAATTGTGGAAATATTTTTAACTGCAGAAACTATCTTTTTCAATTGACCATTAGTCAATTTCATTAGTTTTCTAACTTGTGAAAGTAATACACTTATACTCAAAAGTCAAGCATTACTGAAATATTTAAATATTATTATTTTTTGTGAATAATAGTGACTATAGCCATCATTTATAAAATAGTTTAAGTAATAATTTGTTAATTTAACAATAATTTAATAGTGGCCTCTGTATATTGGATCCTTCCTGTATTACGGCTAGGCTGAATGACTGCTGTGGAATGTCTTATTCAATCCATACACAAATTCTGTGAAGTGGAGCCTACTAACCCTATTTCAGAGACAAAAAAAGCTGATTCTTAGAGATAGGTTAATTAAGTGATCCAGGATCAACCAATTAGTAATTAGCTATCATTCTTTCCCAGACGAATCAGTCTTAGAGCTTTCTGTCTTCCTAACCCTAAAAAAATTATGTTCTTAATTTTTCTATCTAGATATGAAAAGCATGCTCACTATAAAAATTCAAATATTAGGAAGTGACTGTCCCACCTCTTCCCACCCCAAGGGTAATTGCTGTGAAGAGTTTTGTGCACATACATGCAGATTTATTTCTGTGCTTAGGTTACCATAAATATGAAAAGCATGAATCACCATCCAAGTCTAGCTTAGCAGTTGTATCCAGGATAAGATTGCCTAAGAGTAGTGACGAAGGCAAAATTTAGCCTTCTTGTCTACAAACCGTCCTAGACAGCAGCATGGTCATGCCCGCGTGTCACCGGAGCCTGCTAGCTGACTTCGGGCTCAGCACTTCTCCACATCTTCTTCTGCCCTTGTAGCCAAGATCTGCCATGTTAATTATTATTCAAGCTTTCCAAGTGAAACATAGCACCCCTAGCTAAGCCTGTCTAATATTCCACAATCTCTTTTTTAATCCTTTATGCTATTTCAGCTTCCTTTGGATTTTATTATGAGCCACATTTAGTAGTACATGTATTTCTTCCATGGTTAGTAATGATTTGTGTACCAGGAGTGGCCCTCCTGTGTCATGAACAAAAACAGCTAGCTCCAGGCATGAATAACAAAGTCATTTTATCTTTCTTTGTCTCTTAGAGTATTTCTCAAACTTCCATCATTCATCTATCATTTACAATATATTATCCATGTTTTCATACCATCACTACTATTATTTACTCAATATTTTAAAAAAGTGATTCCTTGTATTAACTTAAAATACTTTAAAATTTCTATTATTGGCATAAATTAAAAGCCAATATTCTTACCATAAGTGAAGTATAACTGCAAAATAAATATTAATTATTCAAGTGTATTCATAAAACATCTTTCCTCTAGTTTGGGAAATACTGCTTTTGATTGTCTAGTTAGAGAGTCTATGGTGTTCAGTTATTGTTGGAACCTCTGGCTTCTGGTGATCTTCATAAGGAAGATAGACTTCAAACAAAGACATCTAAAATGCAGGATTTGCTAGACTCCCTGAACTAGATATTGGTGGAACAGAAAAATTGACCTAAAGTGTTGACAGTACTCTATAGTCTGTAGATTTAGGTGTGTGCACGTTTAGAATCAGAGAATCTTGGAACTGCAAGCAGAGCTTTAATCCGTTCAACCTGGAGACTTTAAGGCCTGGAGAGGCAGTGAGTCCTGTTGTCCTCATAGGTTGACAGCTGTAGAACAAAATCAGTTCTCCTGACTTCTGCACTGTAGTGTTCATGTAACTCAACAGGGATTTTGGAGTTAAGTAGATCACATGGTTGGTTTACATATCTAATGCTGTGTACAAACTACACCAGGACTGAGAGTCTCAAAACAGCAACCATTTTATGTCCTCACCTTTCTGTGGGTGAAGAATCGGGGTAGGGCTAGGCAGGATGGGATTACTACTGCACGTGCTGTCAGCTGGGGTCATTAATTCAGCTGGGTTGGGCTGAAATGTCCAAGCCATTCTCATTCTTGTTTGTGGCACCTTGCTGCTTCTCCACTTTCATATTCTCTCTCTCTCTCCATTCCCCCCCCCCCAACCCGCTTCTGGCTAGCATAGGCTTCCTTCACATTAGGGAACCCTCAGAATAATCACATTTCTTACATGGCATCTGACTGCCATGAATGTGAAGGAATATCTAAGATAAGCACAAGTGTAGATTGCATATATCTCATCCCTGCCACATTTTTTTTTTTTTTGGCCAAAATTAGTCACAGAGCCAATAAATGTTCAAGGTTAGTGGAAATCAGTCCTACCTCTCAAAGGGTGGAGTGGCAAATATTCAAGCCCTCTTTAATCCACCACATTCAGGTTTAAACCACAGCTCTACCATATATACTAGCTATTTTTCTTAGATAAATTGTTCTCAAGCTCAGTATTCTCATTAGTAAGATGCAAGTAATAATATTTACCCTGTTCTATGGTTGTGAGGATTAAATAAGATAAGCAAGTAAAATGATTAGCACTGTGCAGGAAGATAGTAATTGTTCACCAAATTGTAGCTATTTCCTTCCCGATTTATGAAGAGCTGATATTTTTCCTTCAGTGTTGTGAGGCTCAGTAACCTCAACCTTGGGAACCATGACCCTGGGATGGAATACTGAAGCATAATGGAAACACTATCTACCAAAATGTTAAGCAAAGGGGAAATGCCCTCAGATACAAGTCTTCCAGCCGTCACAGACTAAACCTGTGTCTAAGCCAAAACGGAGGCTATGAATTGAAAGGTTTATCTTCCAAAGCTAACCTTTAAACATTCTGAAGGCCTGTGTTAGAAAACAGAACCAAGAAGCTGGATCATAGCTGTTTTCAGTATGATCTTCAAATGATAATTTCATTGATTTGTATGTTTATTCCATTTCCTAAATCTGCTTTGTGTGTTAAACAGAGGGAATACCAAAGATAAAATCTGCCTGCATTCAAAGATCAACAATTTAATTAAATTGGGTATTTGTTAATAGAAGAATACTGGAAATTTTTGTTTGTAAAAGAAATATGTCTAATTCACTAGTAGTTCTTGACTGGGGAGGATTTTGTTACTTAGTACCATACAATGCGCAGACAGCCTGTCCACAGAGAAGTCAAACGTCCAGAGTGTCAATAGTGCCAAGGTTGAGAAGCCATGGTGTAAGATATCACTGTGATGTAATTTACTTTAGAAATCTGGGTACAAGGTTTGGATGGAGACAGACCAACTTGGAATCCCTCTAGCCATTTAGTGAGTGAAAAAACAAGATGAACTTGATTAGTTTGCCTATCAGTTCAAATCCATTGTGTAGACTCAGAAGCTTGGGGCCAGGGATAGGAGATCTATCTGTGAGGCAACTGCTTCTCCCTGGGTACATATTCCAAAAGTGCTCTTTTCAACACTTATACTTTGATGATAGTGCAAAAAGATGAAGAGGAACTAGGGTAAAAACCAATCCAGACAACAAGATGACAGCTAAAGGCAGCTTCCTTGCTAGGTACGTTGCCCACCCCTGCCCTGCTCTGCTCTGCTTCCAAGTGTGACCACCCCACCTAGCTAGAACGTAAGTGACTTTCATAAATACCCACAGAAAAGTGCCAGAACATAAGTTCCTTGTTTGTCTCCATCTTCCAATATCTACAGGAGCCTGGCAGGAAAGTGGATGTTTATTGTCTATTGAATGGATGAAACAACAACAACAGAGGAACATGTGAACCAATCACTCAGCCAGACAACCTAGCAAGTAAGATTTTTTTTTATAATAAACCAATATTTCAGTGTTTTTACGTTGCATAAAGCAAAGACATAGAATTAAGATGTGAAATTTTGAAGAAGACCAAGTGAATTTTGATAAATATCTTCAAGTATAATACTGGGGTCAGAGGGGAATGCAACTTTTAAAAAGTGATTATGGGGGCAAGCATTTGGCTTAGCAGTTACAATGCAGGTTTTGACATTTCAGAATACTTGGATTTAGTTTAGTTCTTGCCACCAGCTCCTGGCTCCAATTTCCTGCTAATGCACACCCTGCAAGGCGCTGGTCATGACTCATGTAGTTGTGTTCCTGCCACCCATAGGGGTTGGCTGAGCTCCATCTCTCGACTTCAGCCTCAGCCCAGCCTCAGCCATTGTGGGCATTTCAGGAGTAAATCTACAGGTGGGCTCATTTTCTCTCTCTCTCTCTCTCTCACACTCTCACTCTCTTTCTCTCTCTCTCAAATCAATCAGTAAATATTTTTAATGGTTGAGGAAATATTTTGCAACAGTGAGAATTACTGTACTAATAGTATGTTGAACAACATAAATGAATTTCATAGATATCATGCTGCCCAAATGAGGATAGACACCAGAAATTTCTGTGTGATAATCACATGCCTAAGGCTTCTATTCCTTGCATAGCTCAGCAGAAAGTATATTTCCATTTATATAAAGCAGGGTGTCTTGACCTTGGCATTAGTGACATTTAGGGCTGTGCTGTACATTATAAGATATTAATCAGCATCCCTAGCCTCAACTGATACCAACAGCATCCATTGCTCAGTTGTGACAGCCAATACTTTTTCCAGACATTGCCAACTGCTTTTGAATACCCTCCACATAAAGTCATCTATGGTATAAGCAAGCATGGGTGGTAGCAGGAAGGCACCCTTGGGAAATTTCTGGGGTTGCTAGTGATACTTTTTAATCCTAGAGCTACCTAATTTTGTGGTTTTGCCTTGTTAAGAATTCATCAGTGGGTCCAGTATTTGGCCTAGTGGTTAAGTTGCCTGCATTCTATGTCTGAGTTCTTGGTTCCAGTTCCTAACCAACTTCCTGCTAATGCAGACCCTCAGATGCAGCAGGTGATGGCTCAAGTGATTGGATTCCTGACACCCACATTGGAGACCTAGATTGAGTATCTGGCTCCCAGCTTCAGCCCCAATGGCAGGGGAGGGAAAAGAATATTATAGTCATTTGGGAAGTGAACCAGTGGATGGGTACTCTCCCTCCACCTCAACTTTTCAGATACATTTTTTATGAAAAAAATTCATTCTGTCCAATATTTATGTTTGTACAATTATTTGCGTAAAGTTTGCTTGGAAGAAAAAGAATGAGGATATAAGAATAGAGAAAAGGTATATCAAACAGTTGATGAGGCAAAGGGTGTGTGCTGGTGAAAGAATTTGTACAATATTCCAACATTTTCCAGTGGTAGAGAATCATTTCTCAGCATTTGTTGTTATTTCCAAAGTTTAGGTAAGAATTTATGAAATGTTTTGTGAACAAGGACTTTCCTACCTCGTTGCAGTCAGAAAAATCATGGAAAAATAAAACGTGTGACCTACAGAGTTCTGGGGTAGTCTGTCCTCTAGCATATGGCCTGTAAGGCGGAGTTTCACACACATTTACAGATTACATTGTTAAGATTATCATAAAAGAGTTCCGTTTGTCGAATTTCCCTTCCTTGCTATGGTAACCGTCAGGTTCTTGGACTGCTGTTGTCCCACTTGTTCTCAGTGAGTCATTGCTGTGACTGAAAAAGGATCCTTTGAATGTTTCTCCACCTATACTGGGACTCTTGAAACTTGTCTGGGCCCAAAAATTCTATTGAAATGACTTCTGGTGGCCTTGTCAGTTCCTTTTGTTATGTTCGAATTTTTCTTTATCTTAGAATGTTTTAAATAAATACAGCTGGGAGACAACTTTGCACTTTCAGGAGTATCTTGGCAATGTGGTGATTTTAATTGAAGCTCTCTGACATGAAACTCATTGTTTTAATATCTCTGCTAAGAGAAAAACAAAGACCAGATTCGTGGTGCCTAAGGGACTGGAATATGCTCAGGACATTATTTTTCAGGCATTCCCTAAAGGGAAATTCTCTCAACTTCCCCACCCATTGTTTATCCATTTTCAAATCAAGTTCTATAACGTGGTGCCTGACCTGGAGGACATATGTGTCATAAACATGTGAAGCTAATGTCCATTGAAGTCGGAGGTTTCTAGGGAGCTAACGAGAAGTCACCTTGTGACTTCAGGGACGGAAACTGGACTGTAAGTGCTCAGGGCCCATGTTATCTAATTTCTCCCCAGCTTTGGAGCTGGGCATAGCCAGAGTCCTTGCTCTGGGTTTCCAGGAGATGGCACATAATCCACTGGTCTTTTGTTCTCTTAAGGTGCAATGTTGTCTCCTTTTTGGAAAGCAAATTAAATCCAAATTCATGGAGTCGGTGAGATGCTGGGGGAAAGAAACATGCCCCAGAGTTTCCTCTGTCAAAAAGAAAAGATGGGGGTCAGTGTTGTGGTTCGGTGGGTAAAGCTGTGGCTTGCAGTACCAGCATCCTATATAGGAGCTCTGGTTCGAGTCCCAGCTTCTCCACTTCTGATCCAGTTCCCTACTAATGCACCTGGGGAAAGCAACAGAAAATAGCCCAACTGCTTGGTCCCCTACCACCCAAGTGAGAGACCTGGATAGTTTTCCAGGCTCCTGGCTTTAGCTGTTGCAGTCAATTGGAGAGTGAGCCAGTGGATGGAAGATGTCTCTCTCTTTCTCTCTCTCTCTCTCTCTATCTGCCTCCCTCCCTCTCTCTGTAACTCTGCCTTTCAAATAAATAAAATCAACCTTTTTTTCTTGTAAGAAAAGATGGAATTTCTTGACTTCACACAAAACTGCGGCCTATGAATATTAGAAGGGTGATGGGAAATGTGTCCCAAGACATCGTCTTTCCTTTAGGTAAAAAAAAATGTATTAAACCAGTGAAACAGCAGCAACTATTTTATCTTCTGGTGCCAAATTTGGCCAAGCTCATTTAATTATCTGTTGTCTATGGCTGCTCTGGGATGGGGTGTCACAGTTGAGTAGTTACTGTCTGGTGTTTTACTGAAAAGGTTTGCCAATCCTATGCCATTACTTAAAAAGTTTCATTGTACATACTAGTTGTATTGGTTTTCAGAATTGTATTGTTATTTTTAGCTTTTACGCTTAGGAGTAAAACTTCCTGATATATACCTGCTTATTAGTTTCCCCATTTGATATATTTGTTGTGACAGGGAATTTTTTCTCCTTCTCATCACCTTCAATCAGTCAATCTCTTTCCACCTCCTTCTCTCTCTCCTTCACCCAAATTTTCTTGTCTCTCTTCACTCTTTCTTTCCAGTGTCCCATCCCCTTCATTCCCACTTCTCTGTACCCCCAGGAAACAGAAAGGGTATTTGTTTGTTTATATTTGAGAATCAGAGAGAGAGAAAGAGAGAGAGCAAGAGAGGAAGGAATCCATCTGCTGGTTCACTCCCCATATTCTCACAATGGCTGGGATTGGCCCAGATCAAACCCAAAAGCCAGTCCCAAAGGGACAAATATCATATGGTCTCCCTGATCGGTGACAACTAACTGAGCACCAAAGGGGAAACCTGTTGAAGTGAAATGGACACTATGAGAAACAGTGACTTGAACAGCCCTTGTCCTGACTGTTGATGTACAATGTAATACTTTATCCCTTTTAGTTTTTTGTTGTTGCTGTTCTAGTACTATTGGTTGAATTCTGTAATTAACATACAGTTATTCTTAGGTATTTAAATTTTAACTGAAAAGTGATCCCTGTTAAATATAAGAGTGCGAATAAGAGAGGGAGGAGATGTACAATTTGGGACATGCTCAATCAGACTTGCCTCAAATGGTGGAATTAGAAACGTGCCAGGGGATTCCAATACAATCCCATCAAGGTGGCATGTACCAATGCCATCTCACTAGTCCAAGTGATCAATTTCAGTACACAATTGATCACACTGGTAGGTCTAAGAGTCAAAGGGATCACACAAACACGACTAGTGTCTGCTAATACTAACTGATAGAATCAAAAGGGGAGACAACGATCCAACATGGGAAGCGAGATACACAGCAGACTTATAGAATGACAGATGTCCTAAACAGCACTCTGGCCTCAGAATCAGCCCTTAAGGCATTCGGATCTGGCTGAAGAGCCCATGAGAGTATTTTAGGCATGGAAAGCCAAGACACTCTGGAAAAAAAAATACCTAAATGAAAGATCTCTGCGAGTGAGATCCCAGTGGAAACAATGGGGCCATCAAAGAAGGAGGTACCTTCTCTGAAGGGAGGAGAGAACTTCCACTTTACTATGACCCTGTCGGAATAAGATCGAAGTCGGCGAACTCAAAAGGCTTCCATAGCCTTGGCAACTCATGGCTGGAGCCTAGGGAAATTACTGACGCCATAAACAAGAGTGTCAAATTGTTAAGTCAACAACAGGAGTCACTATGTACTTATTTCTCATGTGGGCTCTGTCCTTAATGTGTTGTCCAATGTGAAGTAATGCTATAACTAGTACTGAAATAGTATTTTACACTTTGTGTTTCTGTGTGGGTGCAAACTGATGAAATCTTTACTTAGTATATACTAAATTGATCTTCTGTATATATAAAAAATATTTTTGAATGATTTGTAAATATGTGGTTTCCACTCTGATACCTAGCTCCATTTTAGAATTTATAGTTGGTTCTAGACTCCTACAGTGTCCCCCAGTGGGCAAAAGGCTTTCTCCTTACCAGTTTGCCAATAAAGTTAAACACAGTTACCTTTTTTTGTACCCCTGTTGCTTAGTATTTGGGAATATTTTTCACTGGGGGCTTTATCACCAATGTATTACAGTTGCCTGTGTATAATCCTTGTCACCAGAAAGAATGGGAGATCTTTGAGGACAACGACTTCTTTGACTTTGTGTCACCTCATCTCATTTCTGATACTCACCATGGTTGATATCAAATGGATGCATCACTTAGTTCACTAATCAAAAGAAAAAAAGCAAAAGCTGTCCTTTGTCTTGTGAGGCCCATATGAAACAATAGCCAGCCAACTTGGAGAATTTGCTTGCATTCAGGCAATAGAGAGGGAGACCATTCTCTCAGTCTAGGGGGCTGTCAGCAGTGGTTGGTGGAGGGGTGGTATGCACAGCTGCTTGAAATTTTGCTTGTGTGGCAATGGCTTTGAGCCAAGATACTGTACATTTTGCAAATTCAGCCCCATAAACAACATTTTCTAGACCAAAGCTCTCTGCTCACCCAGATCCTGCCCGCCATTCTGACTACATGTGTCTTGGTCACGTCACTCTCTGGATTGAAAAAAATGCAAGATCTTGGGCAAGATGAAAGGACATCTTTAAGCAAGATGGCTTCACATCTCAGCTTCACAATGGTCATGAGAGTTACATGGAAATCATTTTAGGTCCTTTATTTCCCCTTTGAGCACCAAAACTCATATGAAGTCATGCAGGTTTAGTGGTGATATTAAAAGAGCAGTGTATTTTCAAATGAACACGTGGAAGAAAACATTCTCTTCTTTCTGGAACCTGGCTCCTTTTCCCCAGTCCAGTGGCTGCGTGACTGAGCCACACTCATTCCCATCTGTTTTGCAGCTGCTGAGCCAAAGAGGGAGGCTGGGATATTTTCTAACACTGGGGCTGCACCAGGCCTGTGTGGCTTACACATTGCTTTTGGCTCATTTCTGTAAGCATTCAGCCTATTTTCAAGTAAGCCCCTGAGATTTCTTTTTTCAAAGAAAAACATTCTCTACATTCCCATCTTCATTTGGGCATAAAGATGGGATAGTTCCCTTTGTCTCTAAGCCTAGTGTTTTTGTTCAGGTTGACAAATGTCTATTGAGCACCTACCACATGGCCAGACACTGCATTATGGGACGTCGAATGCCTGATGCTGATCAGAGCATAATCCTTGCGTTCAGTGAGCTCGTGACCTATCAGAGTGGATATACCACGAACAATTCATCATAAACCAGTAAAATAAATACCTGTAATTTACAAATTCAGAAGTATAGTAGGTGGAGGTGCAAGGAAGTTTCTTTTTGAAGATGAATTCAAATTGAGGTTTTAGAGGATGAATACAAATTTTATTAGGTAACATAACAATAACAACAGTGTATATTTAGATATTTTATTATGCGACATGATAGTTTATATCCCTATCTAATTCCATTTATTGAGCATGTATTAGGAGGTAAGCATTCTGTGGTAAGCATATATCAGCTCATTCATTTCTGACTATAATGGCCATACTAATAACAATAACACTTCTTTTTTTAACAATAACATTTCTAATACATGGTACATAGTGGTATAAGTTATTCATATATGGACACAGAAGGAATGAGATAGAATCTCTGAACTGTTTTTTTTTTTTTTTTGCAATTCTGGTGATCACTGCTCTGAAAACAACCAAGAGAAAAAATATTAGACATTTTCCATGAGTTCTAGATTTCTACTGTGTGTGAACTATGCTTAGTAAATTGAAAAGAGGCCGGCGCTATGGCTCACTAGGCTAATCCTCCACCTGCGGCACCAGCATACCGGGTTCTAGTCCCGGTTGGGGCGCCACATTCTGTCCCAGTCGCTCCTCTTCCAGTCCAGCTCTCTGCTGTGGCCTGGAAGTGCAGTGGAGGATGGCCCAAGTGCTTGGGCCCTGCACCCGCATGGGAGACCAGGAGGAAGCACCTGGCTCCTGGCTTTGGATCAGCACAGTGCGCTGGCCATAGCGCGCCAGGTGCAGCGGCCATTGGGGGGTGAACCAATGGAAAAGGAAAACCTTTCTCTGTCTCTGTCACTGTCCACTCTGCCTGTCAAAAAAAAAAAAAAATAGAAAAGAAAAAAAGATCTCTAATGATATCTAGATTTATTTTCAAATGTATAGGATTTATGATGATGGGCTTAGACAGAAGATAAAGCTACTGCTTGGGATGCCCTCAACCCATATCTTTTCCACTTCTGTCACTTTGTCTTTCAGATAAGTAAACACATCTATATAAAAACAGAAACAAAAAACTATATCCTTTTGGTTTTCTCTTTTCTTAATTTGACTTTAGAGAAGAAAAACAAAATGAGGATTGTCTTCAGAGTACAGGGATAGGACAATTCCATGAAAGACAATAGTCATTTCAGCTTGTAGGTTGATGGCATTATAAATGAAGAGGAAGTTCCATAGCTTCAGTAACCTCAAGAATAGGATTTGCCTGGGAAATCCTGAGTCCAGAACTCCTAAACAGAGCCCCAGTCAAGCTTTGGAATGAATTGAAGTGTTTTTGTGAGATTGCTTAGGAAATATCAGTCTGCAGGTATAACCCTCTTCTGTTTCACCGAACAGTATCCCCAGATCCCTACATAAAGAAGGAAAAAAGAGAGTGGGAGAAATAGATTTTCAGAAAGGAAAGCAAACATTTTTAAAACATCATTTCTCAGTTTGAGCTTTTTCTCCCCATTTTGGGTTCCATAATAGTCCTTCATTCATCACTTTTGCTTGCTATTCTTCAGAATTACCCTGTACATCTAAATCTCAGGGTCATTTACCATCCCAAGAATTTGTGAGGACATTTCGTAGTGTGTGGTCAATATACAGGTTAGGTGCATCCTTGGCCTCTTCATGACTCGCAGTTCTGTGGTTCCCCAGGAAGTGCATTGTTGAAAGAAAAAGGCAGTAGCTTTGGGAGTTAATGCTCTAGGTATTAATTGAGGTTCTTAAATGTGAGCTCTCATAGCAGGCTCCAGACTCCCCCTGGAATGAAATTATATTGAACATTTAACATTTTTCAGAGTTCACCTTCCACTTTAAAGAAGAGGGAGAAAATTGTTTTGGCAATGCAGATGTCTATTAGTATTTAAATCAAGAATAATAAAACCATATCTTTATAAAAAAAAAAAAGAGCTTTTAAAAAAAAGGCAAAGAAAACAGCTCCCAGAGAAGTAATTTTTCAATCTTCTTGATTTGTTTAGTGGGAAATTGCTTTCCAATTTATTATAATTTGTAAAGACAATGAATTCTTCATTCAGAATTAATATAAAAATGACAAAATGCATCTTGCTTGTCTCAGAATTTACAACCTGTTTGGATAAAGCATTTTGAGCCATGGATCACCGCTAAAACCCAAGACTTAGTGAGGACTGGTAATGCGTTCCATATGGTTTTCCTAAATGATAATTATAGCTTATTTTGAACGACAAATTATATACACGAAAAATGTTAATTTAATTTAGGGTTACCAACTGGATGTTTTTTTCTAAAAGCAGGTGTAATAGGAATTACATCTTCTGAATATTGTCAGTAATGGTAGACATGATGAATTGGTATAACCAAATTATTTCTAAATTTGACTTTATTTTGCGGATTCTCCTTGCAAATGTTCAGTCTGGTATGCATTCTCTGCGATTTATCCTGAACAGCTCAAACATTAATGAAGAAAATCAGAATAAATGCCTCTCCTGGACTCTCCAGTATGGCTGTTGACATAGACTACTTAGGAGAGGATAGTATAAAACAGTCTGCATGTCTCTTCATTCAAGTTCACAATCAATCAGTGTTATATCAATAACATTGATATTTATTGAAGTTGAAATTAACTGCAACTTCTGCCTGAAAAGTATTTACTTACGGGCTTTCAGTTAGTTTCTATAATGAAATATGGCAATGAATTAGCCATGATAGTCTGGAGAAATATGCTTAATAAGCTCATTTCTAGAAGCCAAGTTCTTCTCGGATTTATTTCAGTGTATCTGGCTCTTTCCCACCTCATCCTCCAAAGCTGCCTTTTTTGGAAGCCCATTGCTGTTTTCAGTTAGAAAGGAAAATAGTTTGGACAATTTTTAATTAGCCTTCAGATTTTCAAGGTGTCAGGAACTATTCGAATTCCGATGTTCTCAATGGTGAGTCTTTAGAAAGGTGGAAAAGTATACCATGGTTAGGGACTGAAACTGGAGCCAGACAGCTTGAGTGGAACCTGGCTTCTCAGACTTACTCTGCCTAAGAAAGCCACTCAGCGTTAGCCTCCACCTCTTTGTCAAATGTGTGTAATAATAATAACACTTCTGCCATTGATATGGACGCACCATTGTGTCTGGGACCTAGAAATAATCTTTAAGTGTTTATTGTACCATTGTAACAGCAACAGCAAAAAAAAAAAATCTCAAAAAATAAACAAAAAAACTCTTATTTTTAAAATATAGTTCTCTAGGCCCACACCTTGAGAGATTGCAGTTTATTAAATGTTGATCAGGGTACACATATCAGCAGTTTGACAAACATCCCAGTTGGACTTGGATCACACTTCAAGAAAAACCAGTGTGTTCCAAGCTGCTTATTTGGAAAATGATAAAAATTAGTCCAAGAGTATACAAAAAGCCTTTCTCAAAGTCACACAGCTAGTTAGGGACCCACCTGATAGAGACCTTAGCTCTCTCAACTCCCAGTCCAGTGGGCTCTCCACCATGGCAAGCTCCACATTCTAAGCACTGCACGGGTGGAGAACCTTTTTTTCTGACAAGGGCCATTTGGATATTTATCATATCATTCGTGAGCCATACCAAATTATCAACTTAAAAATTAATTTGCTATAGATTTATCATTGCATTTTGAGTCCTGCCTGCAGTTGCTTTGAAAGGGCTAGATTAAATGATTTCATGGATCTTATTCAACCTGTGGGCCAGCCATTCCCACTGCTGTGAGGTCCTGCACCAGAAGGATACATCAGAAACATCTGGAAAGCCTTTTCAACTCACACCCATGCCCCGATCCAGACTTGTGGCCACAAGTGGCAGATCTCAGCCCTGAGCCCAGCTTCCCTGATTGTCCCCCAGCACAGGCAGGCGCGCCTGTGAGCTTCCCATGCTCCTCTCAGGCTGGAACACAGAGCACACGACGTAACTCATGCTGGAGTCATTGTTCTCTCTTAACCATCCTTCCACATCATGACAGTAGCATAGGGATACAAGTTATTAATATAAGTACCTTTTTTTTTTTTGCCTTATTTCTTCTAAAACTAGCATTAGGCACTAATTCAGCAAAGCATTTGGCTACACTTCCTTGTTCTCCAGGAACCTTTAATACACAGTTTGGGCTAATCCAGTGATTCTCAACTATGGATGCTTTTGCCATCCAAGGAATATTTGGCAACATCTGCACACACTTTTGGTTGCCACAGCTGTGAAGCGGTGCTCCTGGCATCCATTGAGTAGAGGCCAGAGCTACTGTGGAACATTGTACCATCCACAGGAAGGCCTTATAACAAAGGATTATTTGGTGTAAAGCGTCATTACTACCAAGGTGAAGAAACTGGAGGCTAATCAGTGGGAAAGAGAACTCAGAAAAGGGGCTTGTTTCAGAGAGGTGGGGGACACTTGTAGAGGGGAAAATTCATGAGGGAAGGGAATGAGTAAGCAGCTATGTGAGTGGTCCTAGACAAGACCAGCAGAACCTCTCCTACCCAGACTGAAAACCTACCACACTGGGGAAATGAAAAGTCACTGCTCTTTGAGGGTGGTTTGTTTTTCAGCACTTGGTATCTGAAAATTTCCCCTGTACCTCCAAGATACATGTCTTTTTTTTTTTAAAGACTTTTCTTTATTTCGCAGTTAGAAAGACACACACACATACACACACACACACACACACAGAGAGAGAGAGAGAGAGAGATCTTCCTTCTGCTGGTTCAGTCCCAAGATGGCTGCAATGACCAGGGCTGCAATGACCAGGAACCACAAGCTTTATCCAGGTCTCCCACATGGATAGCAGGGGCCCAAGCACTTGAACCATCCTCCACGGCTTTCCCAGGCCCATTAGCAGGGAACTGGATCATAAGTGGAGTAGCTGAGACATGAATCAGTGCCTGTATGGGATGTTGGCACCACAGGCGGCAGCTTTACCCACTAAGCCATAATGCCCCCACTAAGCCACAATGAACCCCAGGATCAAGTGTCTTTAGCCAAGAGTGGTTTACGTAAGAGGCCAAGGTAGCTGTACCCTCCGCCTTCTCCTGGGCCCACAGCCCAATCTGGGGCCTAGTTAGCCAAAATTGTGATGTCAATGAAATGTGTTTGCCCCTTTATTCATTCTCATTAAGCATTGTTCTTTCCCCTTCCAGGGGCTCTCTCCTCCCCTACAGACACTTAAAAGATACCCCAACTTCAGCTCATGCCTACCAGCCTTCCACCAGGCAAGTTCCATACTTCAAGAGGGCTGCCTCCTCCTTCCAGCCCCTCAAAACTTCTCTGTCCTAAATGCCATGCTCCCACCTTGCTGTGATGGGGAAACTATCCAGCTCTTTTAATTTACTAAGGTTGTCATTGCTGGTGAAATACTTCTACAATGTTTATTAATAATGTTGTTAGAATCCTGTATACTTTGGGCATATATCACTCTAACTTTATATAGATGAAGGTGGGGCAACACAGGAGGAACAAGAATTTGAAGGTGAAATGATTCACCCATAGTCACAGAGCTGCAAAACCAGAGCTCAAAATTTTCAAACTCTAAGCATGGTGTTTTTTTTTTTTCGGTATTTAACATTACTTGATTTATAGGTGTGACCTATGTAATTTCAGAAACTGTGCCAGGTAAAGGAGAAAAATAGTGGGAACATGTTTTCATCCAATAGATATCTATTGAGTTCTTACTGCTGTAAGGCATTGTCCTAGCCAAAGAGAACTACACATAAGAATCAGTGTGGAGGCAGGCCTTGTGGCACCAGTAGATTACATCACCACTTGTGATGCCCACATGCAATATCAGACTGATAGGTTGAGTCCTGGGCTACCCTGCACACTTCAGATCCAACTTCCGATAATGCACCTGAGAGGCAGTTGATGATGGCCCAAGTATTGGAGTTCTTGCCCTCCGTGTGGAAGACCAAGATGGAGTTCCTGTCTCCTGGCCTCAGCCTGGCCTGGCCTTGGCTGTCATGGGCCTTTGCGGAGTCAACCAGCTGATGGAAGATTCTCTCTCACTCTCGCTCTCTGTCATTTTGACTTTCAAATACATAGATCTTTTTAAAAAATCATTCAGGGTTTTTAAGCAAGTGAGCATACATCCCACCCACTCCCCATCTCCCCGAAAGATCACTCCCCCAGTAGCCTAGGAGAAGAAATTTGAAGGTATGCAGCTGGGAGGCTACTTAAGCTCCAGAACTAAGTAAGGCAGGTTGCAGATTGAGAACACATAAAATTCGCAGAATGGTGGGAAATGGGGTTTAAAACTTCTTGTCTCTGATAACAAAGGATAAGCACCCTTCATTATGTTTCAGCAGAGTAAGTCTGGCCCTGGAATCAAAAAGAAGTGGATTTGGATCCCAGTTCTATCCTTTAATGGCCATACAACTTTGGGAAAAATACTGTACCTTCTAAGTCTCGATTTCCTCAAATATATGGAAATCATGACAATACTACCCTCGGGAAGCTGTTGTGTTGCAGATCATCACATAGGCAGTGCACTAATCCTTCTGCTTGGGATATCTGAAGCATCCTATAACAGGCACTTACCACTACATGCTGTTGATCTGCTTGCACTCTTGAATATTCTCCCCACTGGCAAGCTTTGCCTGTGTGCCCCTGTTTCTCTTTTCCTTTGCCTCCATTTGTACAGTGACACTGAAGTGTGTTTAAACAATGGATCACTGGGGGAGGAGAGGTTTGAGAAAACTTTATAAATATGGTCATGGATGTTCTCAACATGCAAGCATTTTATTTAATAGTTTGGCTATTATTTTAAGATGTCTTACTGAGTGGTCCACATTACCCTTGAGACTGGGTGACACATATTTTGATTTAAGGAATTCAATTATCTAAGAAATTTGGGACATCTCAGGTTCCAGAAATTTGCCTCAAGGTATTAGCCTGTTAAAGAGGGAAGGTAGCAAGCATATCCCCTCCCACTGCAAAGTCCTCTGAAATATCAAAGTTTTTCCCAAAGTTTGAATTGAGTCATACGTCAAGAAAAACACATTGCACTCCTTTGACATAAGACAAATGCCATATGTTAAGTTTATTTTTAAATAGTGGATAAGAACAGGGAGACCATGTTCTAGTCTGAGAAAATATTGATGCCATGGTGTTGATGAGGCAGGTTATGGTTTAATTCATACCTGCGGATTAGAGAATGAAAAATGAGCCCACATCCTCGGCCTGACATCTGTGTAAATGGTGCATAGGGATGGAGGCCTGTCTGCCTGCTTTAACGTTCTTGGGATAAAGTAAATACTGAAGGGCTTGACGCCTTGCCTAAGCCTAACAAAGCTGGCCCAGCTGGTGCCCAGATGCATGCATTGAAGGTCCTAGAGGCTGGGAGACAGGGAAGAAGCCAGGAGATGCCTTGGAATTAGCGGAGTTGGGAGAAATAATGCGAAATGCCTGCTCTTACACAGAATTGTCTTTATGTGCAGTTCAAAGTGAATCAAATGGGAGTTTGGGAGTGTCCCTCCACCTAGCCTCACTGGCCATCCTGCCAATCCGCTCTTCATTCTGTACCCCTTCCTCCTCTCAGTGTTCACAAGGATAAGATCACAAGGGCAGTCTGGAAGTTTCTTTTAAACCTAAAAATGCACACACTCTGTTCCTCAGCTGCTCCCCCTTTGGTACTCTGTCCCACCTAAACTTGGGCAAGGAGATTTGATAGCACATTCCTTAGAGCAAGCAATTGGAAACAAGCTGAATGCTCAGCCACAAATGAAAAAAGGCAGGATAGTTTTGTATTGGCTCTGAGATTTCTCTTTGTAAAATAGATTCAGTGTTGGCTACTTATTTCCTAGAGCTCCTGGAGGACTAAGTAAGAAGACTTCACCATCAGCAGTTTTTACATCACAGCAGCTATTATTATTGTTATCACTAGTACTACTCTTACATGGAATACTATGCAATCATTAAGAGGAATGACTTATGTCCTATAGTAACAATGATTTTAAAGGCAAAACAATTTTTTTTTTTTGACAGGCAGAGTGGACAGTGAGAGAGAGAGACAGAGAGAAAGGTCTTCTGTTGCCGTTGGTTCACCCTCCAATGGCCGCCGCGGCCGGCGCGCTGCGGCCGGCGCACCGCGCTCGTCCGATGGCAGGAGCCAGGAGCCAGGTGCTTTTCCTGGTCTCCCCATGGGGTGCAGGGCCCAAGCACCTGGGCCATCCTCCACTGCACTCCCGGGCCACAGCAGAGGGCTGGCCTGGAAGAGGGGCAACCGGGACAGAATCCGGTGCCCCGACCGGGACTAGAACCCGATGTGCCGGCGCCGCAAGGTGGAGGATTAGCCTGTTGAGCCACGGCGCCGGCCAAAGGCAAAACAATTTCAAGTGTAAAATCGTGAGTTGCATGTACCATATGTAATAGTATTTTTATACTCACAAAGGCACCAATCGCCTACCAAGAACACACTTGCCCAACTTATCTCATTTTGACAAGGCTCTCAGACATTCATGTGGAGCTGGAAAATAAAAATGTGCAGAAATAGCATTTATAGTACCAGAAAATCTTTATGAAGTAATATATTGGCCTTTGGATATACATGTATGTATAAAATCTTTGGAAACAGCAAGCAAAAGCACAGATCAAACTCTGCAAGAAGTAAAATGGATAAAATTTGGGTTTTTCTTGTTTCTTTACTGTCTTGAAAAATCAGGAGGTAGAAGTTGGAGATGTAGAAAAAACAAACTGAACCTTATCTCAGATGCATTCATTTAAGAATAAAAACACGTGAGTTGCACTACTAAAATAAAGAGCAGGAGAAGGGAAGGCTAAAGTGTTCATTTTTGCCAAATCAGGAATGTTTGTTCTTTAGTGAGCATAACCTGAATCTTGCAACCTCAGAAGAAAAGAGCCCTTCAGGAACCTTCTAGAACAGGCCCCACATCTGCTTGTGAGGGAACTGAGGTTCACAGAAGAGAGGTTTTCAGCTCAAAGTTCTGTCACAGAGGTGGTAGGGACAGAGGGGAAAAACAGGTAGCCAGCCCTGGGCCGGGAATGAGTAGTCGGAACCTTAGAAATGTGGCTGATCAGCTAGCCAAGGGGGCATGAAGGCCGGGAACAGGGGAGGTGAGTTAGAAGGCAGTCAAGTGGTTTTGTAGCAGAGATTTACCGACATAAAGCTTCAGCAGGAAAGTTTCTTGGGCTTTCCCTTTTCCCCTTGCTTCCAAAGGGGTTTCTGGGTTTCCCTGCTTACCCTGAAGGACCATGGGCTGGAGTCTCAGAAACAGAATTGAAAGGTTGTCAAGTCTACGGCCATACCACCCTGAATGCATCCGATCTCGTCTGAAAGGTAGTAAAAAAAAATCTAGAAATCTTTCATTAGAAAAGATTAAGACTCTCATAAAAATAATAATAGATCTAGAACATTTGGGGGCAAGAGTCAGCAAAAAGCAATGCTAGAGGGAGTTTGGAAAGTGGGTTTTAGGGGTAGAGCAGGAGTTGGTTGCAATTCAGACAATGGAACAGAAAGAAGAGACTTTCTAATGTTTCTGTGGGTTAGGAATGTAATCCCCTCTGCAGGATGTCACGAGACTTCAGTAAACATGTAACTTGGTCTTCAGTATTTCTCGGGATCTGAGTTAGTGTTGTGTGGAATGGGACAGTAGCCCAGGTTCCTAAAGTCTGCACCAAAAAATACCATTGCTGATGAAAATTGAAAGAGCTCCACGGCATTTGAAATGCCACATTAATCCTCGTGTTAGGATCAGGACCTGAAGGCCTCTCCAAATTCTCCCCCGCAGCTGTCTTGACTCCTTGCTCTCGTGCTTCTGTTTCTCAGGCAAAGAGAGAAATGAGGTGGTGTTCGTCTATAGCTCAAACAGAAACCACTTCCTTTCCCAGGGTAACGACAAAAGGACTTTCTGACAGCACCAACTGTCCACCAAGAACTCGCTTGCCTGGCTTTTGGCACTCAGCTCAGTGAGGCCCTCTGGCTTGCAGTGGGCTTAGCAAACAGAAATGTGGAGAAACAGCACGTATGTCAAGTCATCATCACTTAAGAATAAAATACACACACGCATCCCCAAGAGCATGGGGAAAAACCAACACATGTGCTTCATCCGTGCTGGCAGAGTGCCAGATGGGGGGCTGAGACACTTACTGCATTCGGTGCCCTGTGGAAAGTAAATTTAAGGATTTTCTATTTGCTCTGAGCATTGGCTTTTCTGCCCTTGGTTACCTCAGTTTGGTGAGATGGGTTTTAGATGCTGAATTTTCCAGACAGATCAGAGTATGCATTGATGTTCATTTGCCAAAGATTACCTGGGTGGCACCTCTTGTAAGAATGGAAATGAGTCTCCTAAATCCCGCACACGTTGAATGAAGCATAAACAACTTTGTTGAAATAGTCTATGACCTGGAATGCTAACAGCCTTTGGTTTGCTTGTCGTAATGCAAAAATATGAGAAATATTTAGTCTTTGAAAATATACAGTGGTATCATAATTTTGCTACAGGTTTGAAGCAAACACAATGTAACTTAGTGTATTAAAAGCATAATGTCATTGTATATTTTCAAAATGCAAACAGCAAAGAGTTTGATGAATAGCTAAAGAGCACCAGACCATATCTTATCCTTATAAAAGTGTCTCCCATGAATGTTAACTGTATGTCACAGAACATTCTTAGTAGGCTTGGTAGTAGAATGTGTAGACAACAACTCTATAGAAATATATATGTATACGCCCACCTGGTGTGCGGTCTGTGTCAACTCAAAGGGAAGATTATATAAACCTTGGAGGACGGCCTTTTGCTTCTGAACAAAGAAACACATCTAAGTGTTTATGATTTTCCAGATCCCTTATACACCTAGGGTTTTAAAAATTCTATTTTTTGACTCACATATCCCTCTTTTTAGATAACCAAACCAGATTATTTATAATACATCATCATCTGTTTTAATCTATGTTTGATGTTCAATTTTGTGTTTAAAAATATATTAGTTTTATACATAAAATTGATAGATGTTCATTGTAAAAAGGAATTTGGATGGGGTGAGTTTAATTCAGTTACAAGTAACAAAGACATAAATATGTAGGGATTTATTTTGTCTTGTCAAGTCCAGGAGCAAGTAGTAGAGCCTCCTACCCAGTTGAACATTCTATGGGGCTGGAAATGCTGTTAACTGTGTTTGTCCAGTTCAATAGCCACTAGCCATATGCAGCTACTGAATTTTTGAAAAATGGCTAAGGGGAATGTGGAATTAATTTTTTTATTTTATGTAATTTTAATTTAAATTAAAAAATATCAGCATGTGACTAGAGCTGGTACCATAGTAGACAGAGTGGTAATGGGTTGAAGGGAATGAGACTTATGTTCCTAGAGCCTAGCCTTCTCCTGTTTATGATTTCTATCCTCAAGATACCCTCATAGTCCAAGTAGACTGCTGGAACCACACCGTGAATCCACATACCAAGTAGTGGGAAGGAACATGAGCAAAGATATTCAATGGAACTTTCTGGCATGATCCATAAGCTCTGTTGTCTGTATTGCCTTTTAAGGCACTGTGCTGTACATCACTTCTACTTACAGCTTGCCCAAAACTTAGTCACATCACTCCACTGGTCCACCACGAGTCTGAGAAAGAGTTGATATTTGTTTTTGTTGTTTGTTTGTTTTACTGAAGGATTTGAGAGCAAGTAGTTAGCACTCCCTAGTGCAAATATATGTCAAATCTATTATTCCATTCCATTCCATTCTCTTCATCCCCAGAGCAAATTCATTACTAATCTTCAGAGATAACTAGCATGAGTAACATTGGGTATAACCATCTGGCAAATTCATCTATATACAAATGTTTACTCTTTTTATTATTTTTCTCCTTGTACATAGTCTTTCCCAGATTATATTTTGCATTTTTACAATATGTCTTAGATGCATTTCAATAATATATACAGATTGACACATAGTACACAGAAGTATATCATTTCACAATAGTATATAGAGATTTATGTTGTTCTTTTTCATTCAGTATACAGTAAATTCTCTAAAGGCAGGAACTGTGTCTATTGTGTTCATATTTGTGCCCTACATGTAGAAGTTGAAAAAAATCAGCATTCTATCTCATTTTATGGATGAACCATAATTATTTAACCTATTCTTTCCTCTTAACCCTCACAAAACCCTCTCCTAAGAAAATAAACAATGGCCTTGTTCTAGAGAACTCTGAAGCACTAACTAAATTAGCCATGGCCCTGACAATGGATTTTCTTAATTGTCTTCCCAATCAACTAAAAAACTGATTGTCTTCACTCTGTTGTGATTTGATTATGTTGTTGTAACATCTCAAAAATGTGTCTGTGTCTGTTACTCCCTCCATGAAGATATGTGTAGGCTTAGAAGCAAAACCAGTTAGTGAAAAGGTAAACTAGTTAAAACTTTTCTTAGGAAGGACAAAAAGTCATTGCTTTGGATTTTCCAGACATTGCCTTCCTACAGATCTGGTCTGCAGCCTGGAGAAAAATGGGTGGATAGGGCTTAACACTGGAGTGCCGTGAAGGGACTTTTGGGAAACTCAAAGTCATCCCCTGCTGTGCTAATCCCTGTGGCAGCTTGTGTGGAAAATGAATGGAAAGTGCTGGTACAGAAACAGAGATGCTTTACGAACAGTGCGGAGGCAATAGCTTTGGGATCAGACAAACCATGGTTTGACCCCTGGCTCAGCCACTTCTTCCCACCATGACCCTCAGTACATTATATCATGCCTGTGAGACTCTGTCCCCTTTTCATTAAAGGGGGATAATGTCCCTGCCCTCCCAGCATTGTGGTGTGAATTAAAGCAAATAGCTGTGTATCCATGTATCATGTATTATCTGGCATAGCAGCACCCCCAAAGTTGTCAGTGTGGAAAATATTCAAATGTTTCCACGATGTTGAAATGGGTCCTAAGAGTGGATCGATTTGATAGTAGAATTGTCTATCCAGATTGAATTGCTCAAACTGTTTTGGTTTGAAAGGGGTCCCATTTTCATTTCTCTGGAAAGGCAGCCGAAGTGGTGTATGGTTCAAACATAAGAGAATACCTAGGAAAGATAGTGGAAAATGAAATTTAAGGATAAATTTAAGAGTGGGTGTTTAGCCTACCAAGTAAAGGTGGCTGTCTACTGTATCAGCATGCCTGGGTTCAATTTTTGACTCCAGCTTCCTGCTAGTGTGGACTCTGGGAGGCAGTAGGTGATGGCTCAGACAATTGGATTCCTGCTGGTCACATAGGATACCTGAACTGAGTTCCCAGCTGCTGGCTCCAGCCTTAGCCAATCTCCAGCCATTGTAGAGATTTGGGGAGTGTGGTAGTAGATGGGGGAGCTCCCTCTCCCTCTCCCTCTCCCTCTCCCTCTCTCTCTCCCTCTCCCTCTCCCTCTCCCTCTCCCTCTCCCTCTCCCTCTCCCTCTCCCTCTCCCCCTTTATAAAAAGAGAGAAAAGTCTATTTTGCTGTGAAAATCTTTAGAAATCTATGCAGTTTTTTTTTTCATAATACGTATTTTCCAATATCTTTTTTGAAGGCTCCATGTATTTGGGTGTCTCTCTTATGGACCAGTGAAGGCACTCTTGGGACGTAGATACCAACACAATAAACAGGATCATAGCAGCCAATTAGACCAGAACTCAACACACAGCAGGAAGTTTTCTAAGCCAGAGTTTTCCACTGATCATCATACTTTAGGAGTACTTAGAGGTGCTGGGTAGAAGTGCAAATTCCTGGGACCCAACTCAACACAGAACTGGGATTTTTGTGGGTAGAGTCCTCAGGCCTCCAGTTTTGCAAGCTTATCAGGTGATCTTTATTCACAGGAAAACTTTAAAAATGCTGTCTTAGGGGGATTTCTATTTAATAACAATAACTAAATTGAAAAATTCCACACTTTTTAGAAACCATCTACTGAAGTGAGACACTAGAGTAGAAAGAGAAACCTGAACACAGGATAGGGGCAAATAGAAACTCCAGAGAAACAGCAAAGAGGAGGGAGTGATACGCTCTGTCAAGCATTGCTAGGGGAAGTTTAATGGGAAGATGATAGGGGCTGACACTGTGGCACAGTGGGTTAAGCCACCACTTACGACACCAGGACTCACATCCCCATATCAGAGTGCCAATTGGAGTCCTGGTAATGTGCCTTGGAGAGCTGCAGAAGATGTCCCAAGTACTTCAGTTTCTGCCACCCATGAGGGAGTCAAGGATGGAGCTCCAGGCTCCTGGCTTTAGTTGCAACTGGCTCAGCTCTGACTATTGTGGCCATTGGGGAAGTGCATCAGCAGATGGAAGATCTCTCTCTCTCTCCCCCCTCTCTCTCTTTTTGCCTTCTTTCTCTTTGACTCTTCCTTTTAAATAAATAATAACAATAAATAAAATAAAAGATGAGAGCTGAGCTGGCTTTGGAGGCTGAATAGGGGTTTACCAAGTTGCCAAGAGAGTGTCATATATATTCCAGAGCAGTTCTCAGGAATTACTGCATATATGAATCATCTGGGGATCCTGTCGAACTACAAGTTCTGTTTCAGTAAAGCTGGGATGCGCTCCCAGGTGACACTGAAGGTCCGTGGGCCAGGCTTTGAGTAGCAAAACTCTAAGGGTAGATATGGTATTGGTCATAACATATCAGACAAGATGTCTGATCTACATACATATCTACATATATATCTACATGTAGGGAGGCAGTAATTCTTCATTGTGCTGTGATCTGTTTTGATTCCTCTTTTCTGGACAATCTGCAGACCATTGCCCTTCTACTTAGGAGTATCAATAAGGCTCGTCACATTCCTGTATCCCTTGAGCGTCCTACCCTAGACCCTGCAACATGGAATTGCCCAAGTGAAAAGCAACCCAATGTAAAACTCAACATCAGCAATTCTAAGCATGTGATAAACTGGCCAGGAAATTGTAGTGGTTTTTGCCTGTTTTCCTAAAATTTTGTTCTTCTTTCTTTACTTCAGCTGCGAACTTCCTTTCTTTGTTGTTGTTGTTTAAATTAAGGACCAATAGAGCATACTTTCTCCAGTACTGAATCTCAGTGTCGCTGTGCTCTTCCCTCTCCGTTACACCTTCAGGAAGCTGCCAGAGATGACTCTGTGTGTGTTATTGTCTAAGGAATTCCCCTCTGTAATTATAGCTCTGAACTTAACCTTTTCCCTGAGCTTCAGACTGGAGGCACAGCATGGAAGCATGGGTATGAGCACCAACTCTGGAAGTAGACAGTCCTAGATTAACATCCCACCTGTGGCTCTGTGTGACCTCAGACAAATTGCTTAGCTTTTCTGATCCTCAGTGTCTTCACATGTACCATGGGGATAAAAGGAGCACTTATCTCATACTTTTATTGAAAGGGTAAAATAAGGCAACCTAGGTAGAGGGCACAGTATCTGGTTCGTCATAGTGATTACCAAATATGTGTATATATATATATATATATATATATTTATTCAGCTCTCTTAGTCATCAGATTCACCTACCCTATTACAATAACCTCCACTCCTATCTCCATTTCAGCTCCAACCCCTGTACTGACTCACATGCCCGGCTCACGTACCTGAGTGCCCTACACCCCCAACTACCCTCACCATTGCTTCTCTTACCCACGTGTACTACCCTGGTTTTTCCCCTGAAGCCAGCTCCCACTCGTGTGTTTCTTCTAAGGGACTCCGTCCTGTTTGCACAGAGTAATAGATCCTCCCACACAAACCACATGTTTGCTGTCTCACCAAGCTTTGTTATAAGCTTTGCAGACAATCACAACAGGCGCAAGGAGAGGCAGCCTAGGGAGAAAATGTACTTGTATACCCTTGCCAAGTAAAAGTGTGGCCATGACAACCTGTGTACACAATGGGTAAAACTGAGATTTTTCTGTTTAGGGTTTGGCTTTCTTAGCTGCTGATTATATCTCGTCGACCTCATATATTTGAAGTAACTAACGTCTCTTTCTTCTGTGTCCTGTGATGCAGTTGCATATTGCTACAACTGCAAGCATTCTAACCTTTTGAAAGGCTTGCCGCTTATTTCAAGATGATCTGAAGACACTTGAGATCTGTCTTGAAACACTGAAGAAATGAACCCTTTTATTCGGAAATCACTTCATTCCTTCAACACTACCTCTGCTAGCTCTTGACTCATCACACTCAGAGATGCACCGTAGCCCACATGTTGTTGTATTTTTAATAAATTTATTTTATTTTATTTTTATTTTTGACAGGCAGAGTAGACAGTGAGAGAGAGAAAGACAGAGAGAAAGGTCTTCCTTTACCGTTGGTTCACCCTCCAATGGCCGCCGCGGCCAGCATGCTGCAGCCTGCGCACTGCGCTGATCCGAAGACAGGAGCCAGGTGCTTCTCCTGGTCTCCCACGCGGATGCAGGGCCCAAGCACTTGGGCCATCCTCCACTGCACTCCCAGGCCACAGCAGAGAGCTAGCCTGGAAGAGGGGCAACCGGGACAGAATCCGGCACCCCGACCGGGACTAGAACCCGGTGTGCCGGCGCCACAAGGCGGAGGATTAGCCTAGTGAGCCGCGGCGCGGACCAATAAATTTTTTTAAGATTTATTTACTTTATTTAGAAAGATAGAATTACAGAAAGAGAAAGAGAGAGAGAGAGAGGTCTTTCACCTGCTGGTTTACTCCCCAGATGGCCACAACAGCCAGGACTGAGCCAGGCGGAAGCCGGGAGCCAAGAACTTCCTGCAGGTCTCCTATGGCCCACACGTTGTTTTGTGTTGTATTGTCCTTTGTCCTGCAATCGATTACTATGAGTATGTAATGGATTATTAGGAGGGAAGAGGAGAGTGACCACCAACAAATTTTCTTCCCAGTATTGATTTGGGAGAGGTGAACTTTACTTCCTAAGCTTTTGCCTTTCAAACTTTCAAAGACTGAATCATTCAAAAAGTATTTCCAGGGGCAGGCTTTGGTGTAGTTGTTAAGAAGCTGCTTGGGGCCGCCGCCGTGGCTCACTAGGCTAGTCCTCTGCCTGCAGCGCCAGCACTCGGGGTTCTAGTCCTGGTTGGGGCACCGGATTCTGTCCTAGTTGCTCCTCTTCCAGTCCAGCTCTCTTCTGTGGCCCAGTAAGGCAGTGGAGGATGGCCCAAGTCCTTGGGCCCTGCGCCCATATGGGAGACCAGGAGGAAGCACCTGGCCCTGGCTTCAGATCGGCGCAGCGCACCGGCTGTAGTGGCCATTTTGGGGTGAACCAACGGAAGGTAGACCTTTCTCTCTGTCTCTCTCTCTCTCTCTCACTAACTCTGCCTGTCAAAAAAAAACAAAAAAACAAAAAAACCAGCTGCTTGGGACACCTTCACCCCACATTAGATCATGTTGGGTGAAGTCCCAGCTCTGCTTCCCATTCCAGCTTCCTGCTTATATGTACTCTGGGAGACAACAGGTAATGGCTCAAGTACTTGGATCCCCACCACCCATGTGGGAAGCTTTGATTGAGTACTGAGCTTCTGGTTTCAGCCTGACCCAAGTTGTCCCTGTCTTTTGTAGGCATTTGGGGAGTGAACCAACAGACAAATTTTCTTGCCTTCTCTTTTTTTATTTTCTTCTTTTCTTGCCTTTTCTCTTCTTTCTTTGTTTCTGTCTCTGTCTGCCCTTCAAAAAATAATTTTTTTTATTTTTTAAAAGATTTATTTATTTGAAAGGCAGAGTTACAGAGTCAGAGAGAGAGAGAGAGAAAGAGAGAGAGATACATCCACTTGTTCACTCCCCAAATGGCCACAATAGCTGGAGTTGGGCTGATCCAAAGCCAAGAGCCAGAAGCTTCTTCTAGGTCTTCCACATGGGTGCAGGGATCCAAGGACTTAGGGACCATCTTCCACTGATTTCCCAGGTGCATTAGCAGGGATCTGGATTGGAAGTGGAGCAGTTGGGACTCGAACCAGTGTCTATATGAGATGCCAGCAGTGCAGGCAGAAGCTTTACCTGCTATATCACAGTGCTGGCTCCTTGCTTTATATTTTTAGTATACACACACACATACACACATATACACATATATACATATATATTTTTTCATTGTCTTTAAGCTTTATATTATCTATTCTGTAACATAGATATAATATATACTATGTATTTTTCTATAGATTTTATCATTCAACATTAAATTGTGAGCTTCATCAAAGTTATAACAGTGTATGTGTGTATGTATATACAGAGAGGGAGATCAAGTTCACTGCTACATAGTTTGTCATTGTATGAGTATCCTCATAATACCATATATTTCTTCTTCTTCCTCTTATAGAACATTAAGTCATTTCTAAATGTTCTCATTTCAAACATTGCTCTAGTGAACATTTTACACCTGCCTTCTTGTGCTTTCTGATGAGAATGTGGGAGTTGCTCCAGACTCCTTGGCAGTGAAACACATGGGTCATGGTCTAAGGGTTTCTTTGAGGTGACCAGGTACTGCCAAGCTGCTCTTTGATGTGGTCGTAAGTATTCATATTCTCTCCCAGAGTCTGTGGTTCCATGACTTGGTATTATCATTCCTATTTGGTTTTGGACAACGTCTTAATTGTAAATGAAATGAAATTTGCTATGGTTTTTGGCATTTATTTCCATAATTACCAGTGTGGTTGAGCATCTTTTCATACTTTTGTAGAATGTGTTTGTGTTTGTGTGTGTGTTGTGTGTTGTGTGGGATGTTCTGTGTGTAATTTTTTAGTGTTTTTTTTTTCTAGAAATGTAATGATTATTCATTGTTTTGTTTCATGACCATCACAGGTTGTGAAATAGATTGCATCTAAATGGCATAGTAAGATAAAATTTCACTTTAGAAATAAGCAATGACTTTTAAGCCCCAGGCTTTACAGCAAGGACAGAAACTCAAGTCCTCCTTGAGAGTTAGTCATTGATCAGCTCTATAACCTGGGAGCAAAGCCATTTTGCTTCACTGGATCTCCCTTTCCTCATCTGTAATAAAAGGGAAATCATGTGAATACTTTTAAAAAGAGACAGTCTGATTTTCCTTTCATCTGGTTATTTTTAGCTCCCTTCAATGGAAATTTCTATAGAGGAGCTCTGAGCACCCATGTGCTCAGCAAATGCTGAGGCCCCTTAGTCTGTGGATCTGGGAAACCAGAGAAAAAAGAAACCATCTCTGGAAGGAACAATGGAAAGAGTCTGGCTTGAACAAGGCTGCTAGAGACCTGTTGCTTTACAGACACTGTAAAGACCATTCGGGCTTATCCTGACAAGTATTGTCCAAAAGGACTCCTAGGATCTCCTGACAAATTACAGTGGAATTTTGTAATTCATTAATTATTGTGCTGAATGGACTCAGTGGACTAACTGACTCTTTTGCTTTGCTGACTTATTTATTTTCTTTCTGTGTTATAAATGAGAGGTACCTTTTTTACTTGTATGATATTTATCACTCTAGGCATGAATTCTTGTTTATTGGATACATCCTTTATTGGTTTTTCCCCCCTACTTTTTTCTTTTCTTTTAAATAGTCTTTAGTTATTTTTTATCATGCTAGTAGTAAATCAAAAAATTTACATGCTATCCTCAAATTCAGTTACTAGATATTTGTAACACGAAACCATGGAGTCAGGACATTTGTTAACACCAAACCCATGGAGTCAGGACAGGAGCTTTTTCCTGTTTGTCATTGATTCTTTTGCAAAAAAGAAAACCAAAGCAAGCCCTTGGAAGACACCAAACCTCAGAGCATGGAAAGGTTTGTTGACTTGAAAGAATTTGAGTTGTCTCAAAGACAGCCTGCCACTTGGATTCCACTGGGAGGTGAAGATGGAGTTTAAATAAGGAAGGTGGTTCTCCCCCACCCACCCCCCATTCTTGATGCCAGTGAGATTTCAGAATTGCTCTATGCTACGGGCAAGAAGACAAGGGGGCAAATTCCCTGTACAATGGCCACCAGTGTTAAAATGCTGAGCTGTAATTACAGCACAAGGAGATGCCCAGCTGGAAATATTTGGAAGGATTTTGATACCCAGTGGAAAACTCCGGAAAGGGTTCTGGGGTTAGAGGTCACGTGCGTAGCCTTAAAGGCTGCATATGACAGTTGTTTTTCTATCAGCACTTGACAGGTGAGTCGCGGACATCACGTCTGCCTCCTCAAGGGATCTGACAAAATGTCAGGGCTCCTGGCCCAGCTAAGTTTCACCCCCACTCACTGCAGGCCCTTATACAAACAGCTCTAAGTTTTCAGGCCCTTCCTTTCCATTCAGGCTTTTTTTAAGTTAAACAAAGTCACTGACCATCACAAAGAAAATATTCAGAGCATTGTATGGGGAAAAGGAGGTACAAAATGGGACTGTTTGCTTTGCAATGTTTGGATTATAAACAAATATTCACACCTGTGTCAGGCCTCTGGTTGCTGGAGAACATGGCCAACTATTTGAAACAAACACATTTTCATACTTTTCATAACTGCAAGTCATTTTAGCATCTATTGCCAAGACCGAAAATTAAAACACAAAGAAGAAAAAGGACAAAGTGTTCCATGGGTGATTAGCCAAAGGAAGAAAATTCCTAAATTGAATGAATTTCACCACCATTATGTGAACTATTTCATTTCTGTATCAAAGAGTCTTTCTGGAGGTGAACTATGTGTAAAGTTGCATTTAAAGACATGGTGGTGCTGATAGATTGCTCTAATACATAAAGTGAAAAGGTAGCAAATACATTTCACCACAGTATTCATGCCAAGGGTTACCATTGGAACAACAGTGAAAATCAGGAAAACTAGCAGGATCATTTAGTAAAAAATGTGGTCAGGTCAGCCTCCACCAAGGGCAGTTTCTTGTTTTTAACCATGGTCAACTCAGTAGCGTGGTAACTGTGAGGTGCCCAAATACTGGTAGAGTTTCCAACACTCTGAAATCTGCTGACTACATAGAGACAGCACCTATCAACAAACAAATGAGTCCTGTGATGCTTTGTGCTGTGTGGTTAAGTGCATCTTCTTAAGAGATCTTCAAAAATAATTAGCTGGCTATTTTTAGAGCCACTGAGGGCACTGTTTCCTTGGGCATTTCCCTTGCAGATCTGTGTAGCTTTGTACTAGACTTTGACCTCATGGAATTCAGAGTTGGCGTAAGGACCAAGTTCATTGCTCACAGTTGCCAAGTGGTAGCCAGACAGTGCTGTAGACAGAGCCAGCAAGCTTCCTCATGTGATGGCTGAACTCCTTGGGTGGTCTTTGCAGTCACATGGCTGACTCACCCACAGAGGCCCCAAGTAGAACTGCAAGCAACTAGTAGGTCAGGGGACTTCAGAAAGTTGGTAGGAAAATGAAATTAAAATGTAAGTTTACTGTGGTACAAAAAATTTTGAAGTGTACAGTTTTTTTCATAATATACATTTTCCATGAACTTTTTTATGATCTCTACTATTTAATGAATGTTGAAAATATATATGTATGGAGAGCCATTTTCTATTCCTGTCTTTTTTTTAAGATTTATTTTATTTTTTTTTTTAAAGGCAGAGTTACAGATAGAGAGAGGACAAGACGGAGAGAGATCTTCCATCTCTTGGTTCACTCCCCAAATGGCCACAGCAGCCAGGGACTGGGCCAGGCCAAAGCCAGGAACTTCGTCTGGATCTCCCACATGGGTGCCAGGGCCCAAGCATTTGGGCCATCCTCTGATGCTTTCCCAGGTGCATTAGTAAGCAACTGGGTTGTAAATGGAGCAGCTAAGAATTGAACCAGTGCCCATATAAGGATGCTGGTATCACAGGCAGTAGTTTTACCCCCTATACCACAATGCCTGCCCCAAGTGCCATTTTCTTAAATAAAACCTGATGGATTTATATTAAATGTTTGGTCTGAAAATTGTACTCCCAGGTTTTCTTTTTTCCCTATAGATATTGGATTACCTGTCACAAAACCATTTTGTGTTTAGTCCCAAAAGTATTTTAATTTTGTATGAAAAGATTTATTAATTTGAAAGGCAGAATTACCAAGAAAGAAGAACACACACATACACACACAGAGCCATCTTACATCTGCTGGTTCACTCCCCAGTTAGCTGGGCCTGAACAAAACCAGGGACCAAGAACTCTATCTGGGTCTGCTGCTTCCCCAGGCACATTAGCAAAGAGCTGGATCAGAAGTGGAACAGCTGGAACTCAAACCAGCATCCATATGGGATATCAGCATTGCAGATGGTAACCTAACCTGCTGTGCCACAACCCCAGACCCATCAAAAAACATTTTAATTTTGTTCAAAATGGCATCAATATTTTTGAAGCAAGAACAGCTTGTATGTGGAAGGAGGCATGAGACCAGTCTCAGAAGTGAATGAAGCAGAGCCAGCATTGTGGCACAGTGGGTTCAGAGTTGAAGTCCTGGCTGCTCCACTTCCAACCCAGCTCTCTGTTTATGTGCCTGGGAATGCAGCAGAGGATGGCCCAAATCCTTGGGCCCCTGCCACCCAAGTAGATGACCTAGATAAATCTTCTGGCTTTGGTCTGGCCCAGCCCTGGCTATTGTGGGTATTTGGAGAGTAAGACAGCAGACAAATGATTTATGTCTCTCTCTTTCTGTAACCCTGCCTTTCAAAGAAAGAAATAAATCTTGCAAAGAAGGAGGGTGGGCCAGCGCCACGGCTCACTTGGCTAATCCTCTGCTTGCGGCGCCAGCACCCTGCATTCTAGTCCCGGTTGGGGTACTGGTTCTGTCCTGGTTGCTCCTCTTCCAGGCCAGCTCTCTGCTGTGGCCCGGGAAGGCAGTGGAGGATGGCCCAAGTGCTTGGGCCCTGCACCCACATGGGAAACCAGTAGGAAGCACCTGGCTCCTGGCTTCAGATTGGTGCAGTGCACCAGCTGCAGCGGCCATTGGGGGGTGAACCAACGGAAGGAAGAGCTTTCTGTCTGTCTGTCTTTCTCTCACTGTCTAACTCTGCCTGTCAAAAAAAAAAAAAAAAGAAGAAGAAGAAGACGAAGAAGGAGGGTGGTTTTTAACAGCAGAAAGATAGTTCAAGTTCTAAAAAGGATGATGGTACATTTTCTTTGGGGGCTAGCATAGAAAGAAGTTGACTTAGAAGAGATGTTAAGTTAAAACGGGTGTTGCCAACCTTAGTGCTATTGATATTTTGGTCTGGATAATTATCTGGGGACTGTCTTCTTTATGGTAAGGTGTTGAAAAGCTTCCCCAGCCTCTGCTTACCAGGTTCCTGTAGCACACAGACACAAACATCCTAACTGTGACCATCAAAAAATGTCTCCAGATATTGTCAGATATCTCTCAAAAGGGAAAAGTCGTGCCCAGCTGAGCAGCACTGGTCTGAGCTGTTTTTCCTTAGATTTAGACTAGTGGTAAATTACATTAGAACCCCTTAGTGTTTAAAATACCTTTTCCTAGGTTTCTCCCTGGTCCTGTTGAATCAGTCAGTATCTGGAGAAGGTTCCAGAAGCCCGATTCTTACCTACTTGGTGAAAAATCGCATTTTTGATCAAGGGACAGAGAAAGGCTAATGTTATTGGGGAGGCTTTTGGGAGGTTGGAGTAATGCATTCCTTCACATCTGAGTTGTAGCTGCTTTGCCTACATTGAATATTGTCCTGTGTCAATTTATGTCAGGAGGAAGCTCTCCTTGAATACGTACTAGAATCACTTAAAGAAAAATACAATTACGAATTACAGATGCCTTAGCTCCACCTCCAGTCTACTTTCATGGACCAGGGTGAGGCCTAGCTGTCAGGATGTTTACAGTCTCACTGGCTGTTTCCAAGATTGAGAATCACTGTCCTAGACCAGGGGTTCTCAAACTTGAATGTGTGTAAGAATTACCAGCAGTGTTCATTATATTAAATATACATTCCTGGGCCCCACCCCAGAAACTCAGATTAAATAGTACTGAGATGGAATGATATCGTAACTTTTTAAAAAAATATTTGAGCCGGCGCCGCGGCTCACTAGGCTAATCCTCCGCCTATGGCACCGACACCCCGGGTTCTAGTCCTGGTTGGGACACTGGATTCTGTCCCAATTGTCCCTCTTCCAGTCCAGCTCTCTGCTGTGGCCCGGGAGTGCAGTGGATGATGGCCCAAGTCCTTGGGCCCTGCACCTACATGGGAGACCAGGAGAAGCACCTGGCTCCTGGTTTCGGATCAGTACAGCACGCTGGCCAGAACACTCTGGCAGTAGCGGCCACTTGGGGGGTGAACCAATGGAAAAAGGAAGACCTTTCTCTCTGTCTCTCTCTCGCTCATTGTCTAACTCTGCCTATCAAAAAAAAATTTTTTTTTTAATTAGAAAAAAGATTTGTTTATTTCTTTGAAAGAGAGAGAGAGAGGGAAAGGCAGAGGCAGAGAAAGAGAGGTCTTTCGTCTGCTGGTTCACTCTCAAAGTGGTGGCAACATCCAAAGCTAGGCCGGGCTGAAATGAGGAACCAGGAGCTTCATCCAGGCCTCCCAGGTGGGTGCAGGGGCCCAAGCACTTGAACCATCTTCCACAGTTTCCTAGGCACATTGGCAGGGATCTGAAGTGGAGCAGTCAGGAATAGAATAGGCACTCACATGGGATGCTGGTATTGCAGGCAGCAGCTTAATCCACTATTTCACAATGCTGGCCCTAATAGCTTCATTTTTAATAAACTCTTTCCATATGCCACACACACACACACACACACACACTTATACGTATACCTAGGCGATTCGCAGTGAATCATCCAGAGCCCACATTTGGAGGGCTGCTAGGTTTCAACACTTGGGTATTACCTGCTTCATAAGCAGGAGCTATCTACCTCTCATGAAAGCAGGTAGACTCTGTGGGAGGAAGTGGCAAATCCCTAGAGTCCATCATGGAGGATCTCAGACCTCCAACTCAAGAAATCAGTATCAGACAAAGACATGTAACCATAACCTAGGAAGGATACCCTGTGTTTTCACATGAATCAGTCACCCTCAGAATGCACCAGATTGTTGCCTTGGGAATTATGGCTTTCTCATGAGACATGGGTTCCAGACCGGCACATGGACATTGAAAGGGTACATGCCTTCCATTCCTGCTGGAACCTGGATACACTCTTCTGTCTATCCAGCATTTAGGAGGCAGCCATTCTTTATTCAACCCTCAGGTAGACGTGGATGATACAAAGATTCATAATGAAAAATAAACCCTGCTCTGTAGAAGTTGTCTAATTTTACCTAAGTCCCTTTGTCATAAGCTTGCCGAAAATGGGCACCCCAAAAAGAAGACAAAGATGGCCAGAGTCCAGAATATCTAAAACTATGAATCTAACAAACTTTGGCAATTTTTGTCATATTTTTTAAATTTGGAACAATCAGTTAATGAGCTAAAGTTATTAAATCGTAGGAATGGGCATTCGGCCTAGTGGTTAAGGTACCAGTTAGATGTCAGAGTGCCTGGACTGGATTCCCAGCTCCAGCTCTTGATTCCAGCTTCCTGAGATACAGACCCAGGGAGTTTACAGTGAGGGCTCAAGTGCTTAGGTTCCTCCCACTCATGTGGGTGACCTGGATTGCCTTCTCAGTTCGCAGTTTTGGTTCCTGCTGGGTTGTTGTGAGCTTTTGGGAAGGGAACCAGCAAATCAGAGTCTCTCTTTCTCCCTCCCTCTTTCTCTTTCTCTTTCTCTTTCTCTTTCTCTTTCTCTTTCTCTTTCTCTTTCTCTTTCTCTTTCTCTTTCTCTTTCTCTTTCTCTTTCTCTTTCTCTTTCTCTCTCTCTCTCTCTCTCTCTCTCTCTCTCTCTCTCTCCCTCCCTCCCTCCCTCCCTCCCTCCCTTCCTCTCCCTCTCCCTCTCCCTCTCTCCCTCTCCTTCTCCCCCCACTTCCTTTCCTCTCCCCTTCCCCCTACCAGTTAGAACACTGGTTGGGATGCTCTTGACCCATATTGGAGTGCCTGGGTTTCATTCCTGCCTCCAGCTTCTAACTCTAGTTTCTTTCTGATGCAGACCCTTGGAGAAAGCAGGTGGTAGCTCAATCAGCTGGGTTGATTTCTTATCTCCTGCCTTCAACTCTGGCACAGACCCAACCCTTGTTGACATTTTGGAGGTGAACAAGTGGAAGGGAACACTCTCTCTGCCTCTCAAAGATAGTTTTTAATTTATAATTTCAGCTTAACCCTCTTCAGAAAGATCTCTCTGGAAGCTCTGTCATATTATCCTGGCTGAATTCTCTGCATAGCATTTATTTCTTTTCTGTTCATTTTTTAATGAACTTAGTCATTTTCTTCTTTTCCTAGAATGGACACTGTCAGAAAGTAGGGACTCTGCAACTTGCCCCCAGCTCTTACTTTCATGCCTAGAAAAATGCCTGGCACATTATAGCTCTCGACAATTATCTATTAATTCAAATGTGCAAAGTACCTGGTACAAGGTCAGGAACTTAATAAATGACAGTCCTGGTTACTATTGATAATAATATTGATAAGGAAGGTCTTACTGTATGTACGAAGGTGGTGATAGAGGCTTCATGTGGACAGATGGCTGACCAGTGAGGCCAGCAACTGATTGGGGGTCAGGGAAGCAAAAGGAAAAGTTTGGTTGCTCTTATCTCTTATATTTCTAGTGTCAAGATTACTGCCTAACCTGTTTTCTCTAATGCTAATAGAAAATAATGACATAATTTTTTTTTTAGATTTTGTTTATTTATTTGAGAGGCAGAGCCACAGAGAGAGAGAAAAGAAGAAAGGTCTTCCATCTACTGGCTCACTCCCCAAATGGCCACATGATCAGAGCTGAGCCAATGCGAAGCCAGGAACCAGGAGCTTCTTATAGGTCTCCCACATGGGTGCAGGGGCCCAAGCACTTGAGCCATCCTCTACCACTTTTCCAGGCCAAAGCAGAGAGCTGAATTGGAAGAGGAGCATCTGGGACACGAACCAGTGCCCATATGGGATGTTGGCACCACAGGCAGATGCCTAGCTCACAACGCCATAGCACCAGCAATGATGATTTATAATTTTAAAATGAATTGGGTTATTGACACAAATGATGTGCCCAGAAACACAAGAATACCCACTTGCTTTCTCTCTCTTCCTCTAATTCTTTTCCTGATCAGAGGTCATGCAAATTGACTTGTGTGGCCTTCTTTTAGCAGCCCCAATACTAACCTCATGGATGTTGTTTTCATCTTGCTTTGGGTGAAAGAACAGAGCCATAAGGCAGAGCCTAACCCAGTAGCAAGGACTTTTCTTTTCCTGAAGATGACATTTAAGACCACATCATAATGAGGAGCTGCACGTGGTGCACACAGAGCACAGTAGCTTTGGGCAGGAATGACTTGGTATAAGGTATTTGCTTTGTGTTTTCTGAACAAACCATAAATAAAGGAGATAAAGTAGAAGTAATGGAAGGTGCTTGTTGAAAGCTCTGGGATTGGTTGGGTGCTGTCCTTGGGCTCCAACACAGAGGGAAAGCCTGCAGAATCTGACAGGGAATGCTCTGTGTAGAAGGCCATTGTGCCTTGTGATTTCCTTGGAATAAAAAAGGGCAGAGATAACAATGCACCGAAAGCCAGAAAAATGTTCGTCCTTAGTGACAAATAAGGAGCCCTGCAGGCACCGCTGCACGTGTGCTCTCTATACCTCTGTTTGTAGTAACTCCCCTGTGTCTGTAGGGGGTAATGGAGTGAACCGCACTGTCAGGGTGACCATTGGTTTCTAAAACTCACAATTTCAGCTCCATTCAGAAACTTACATGGGAAAGAAATGTGGTTCTCTTTACTTCTTCTGTTATTTAGGTCACTCTGTGCCATGCTCAGCTGTTTTTCAGGAAAAGGACTTGAAGTAAAACAAAAGAAACAACATCAGTAATCTTATTAGCAGCTCTTATTTACTGAGCACACACTATGTGCAAGGCCCTGAGCTGTGGGTATTACAGGTAAAATCTCACAGCCAAGATCTCTTCTTTTTGCCCTACTAGAAGTGTTAGAACTAAAATTCTTCAAGGTAGTCTGCCTGCTTGCATATTTGGCATAAAGAAAATCATCTTACGCAGTGTGTATTGAGCACACACACATATGTATATATATATATACATATTTTATATATACATATTTTATATATACATATTTTATATATATACACACACACACACACACGTATACCTGAGTCCTGCCACCTGTGTGGGAGACGTAGTTGACTTCTAGGCTTCTGGCCTCAGCCCTTTCTGTTGAGGACATTTGGGAAGTAAACCAGCAAATAGAGAATATCTCTCTCTCTCTCTCTCTCTCTCTCTCTCTGCACCTTTCAAATAAGCAACAAGTAAATTTTAGAAAAAATTGTAAAGTAAAGAAAGAAACTGGGTAAATTACGGTAGTTTTGTATCTATAATACTATACAAGCTGGATTAGAAGCCATGTGGGCACTCAAACCCAGGCACTCTGAAATGGGATGCAGATGTCCCATCAACATCTTAACCACTAGGCCAAATACCTGTCCCAAGAAAATATTTGTGTCCTTAAAGCTAACTTGACCACACCTTAACTTGTTGTCCAGTTTGACTTCTTTCTTTGCAGTGCTCCTCCAGTGAAAATTGAATCTAAGTTATTCTTTGTTTCATATTCTGCTTCTACCACCTTCCAGACGCTACTGTGTCCATTTTTATTTGAAATGACCAAAAAAGAAAAACCCAGTGTTTACTGTACACTGAGTAAGATTATGTAAGCTAACTTCAATAACAGAATTCACTACATTTCTGACTTAAACAAAATGTAGAGAATTCAACTATTTTCCTAGGTATTGATCCTAGAGAAAGCTGTGGTCCTCATCTCCATGCTTTTTCTGGAAAGTGGAATAGTAGAATAGAAAGAGTATAAATCTTAAGTCTGCCTTCTTTATCTTAATTTTTTTTCTGTTCTTAGTTACTGGAACTCTCTGAACATCAATTTGCTCATTTATAAAGGATGAAAATAACTGTTGGTTTCTGAGAAATATATTTAATGTGCATGCAGATACTGTTGTTTAAATTGTTATCTTTCTACTAAGGCTTTATCAGCAGAAAACAAACAAACAATCAAACAAAAACAAAGGCAGACTCTATTTTTCGGTTTCTACACTGCAAAGACAGAAGAGAAAAAGCTTTGCATCCTCTCTAAAACTATTGATTTTCAGGATAAGCATTTGGTCCAGCTCTTAAGAGGCTGGTTAGGATGCCCATGTGTCTCATTGGTGTGCCTGGGTTTGGGATTCGCCTCTGCTTCTGAGTCTAGCTTCCTGCTAATTCAGACCCTATGAGGCTCAAGTGATTGGGTTCCTGCCACCATATAGAAGACACAGTTTGAGTTCCCAGCTCCAGACTGCAGGCCCTGCTGTGCACACGTGTGGGCATTTGGGCAGTGACCCAACAAATGGGTTCGCTTTGTGTCTCTGCAGTAAATTTTTAAAAGAAGAAAATGTTCATTTTCCATTTTTTAAAATCAAGGCCATGTTTTAAGGAAGACCCAGGAGTCAGAATGCTTGGTTCTTTTGAACTTAGTGAGAGATACCTGGCTCCAGATTTTCACACAGGGAGGGAACTCAACACCAGAAGGCATGCCACCTGCTGATTTCTTCACTGAGAAACCATGCATTGTGTAACCTGAAATCACAAACATTCTGCCTGTGAAATGAGAAGGCATAGAAGGGACAAGTATAATCAAGTTTATGGGCATTTTGAGACTTGTAACCACAAAGCAAGCACAGGTGAAGAAATCTTCAGTTATCAGACTGCTGTATGCCAAGTCCAGCCTCAGGATAAACAGGAGCTGATATGGTTGTTTTATTCAGCTCTGGCATTAGAGGGTAAAAGGACTGTGAGCCAGGAAGCCTGGAGTGAACATACTTTGATCGTTCAGCAGTTTCGTTTATGAAAAATTGTCCCAGATCATTAACTTGGTGGCTATATCGCAGAAAGAGTTGCAGAGAACAATAACATCTTGGGGTTGATGATGTGATGATAGGAACTGTTGGCTGATTTTGTTGCTAGGGAAAGCAGGTGTATGAACATCAATGTACCAAACTGAACAAGAGAGTTTTCTTTTAAAGGGTCTCATTTGACATCAGAGTATCTTTCCTGTAGGGCAAGGGTCAGCAAACATTTTCTGTAAAGGGCCAGATAGTAAATGCTTCTGACTTTGTACACCATATTTTATCCGTCACAAATATTCAACTCTGCTGTTATGGTATGAAAGTATCCATAGGCAATTTATAAAGAAATGAGCATAACTGCCTTCCAATAAAACTTTATTTACAAAAACAGGTGTGAGTCGGACTTGGTCCATGGACCATAGTTAGATAAACCTAAACTACTTGTATTGCCAGCTGACATCATGTTCTACTTGTGTACAAAGATATTCATTTGTTTTTCCAATAGAATAGATGTCTGTTGTGTATTTTGGAGCTGTGACTTAGCCTAGGAAATGTTCCTACCATTAAGATATCACAGTAAGACTATCTTCCTTTCTAACCCAACATTTTTCCCTTGGATGACTTTCAGAATGTCGCTATAAACTGCCTAGTTCAACTGGTATCTCTAGTTTGAATCCCATCTTTCAACAAATTCTTCAACCACCAATAAACCTTTTTCCTTCACACCGTCAAGAGGTCCCTGGTCATTTTTTAAACACTCTGAAAAAGCAAAGAAAAATGTGTTTAAGGCTTTCTGTTATCAGTATGCACTACCAAGTGTCTTGCTACTTGTAGATGTTCAGTAAACATTAGATGAATGAAAAGGTTAGCATAGGAAGGAAGGAAAGGAGAGGAGGGGAAAACTGGTTGTTAAGCATCATTGAGTCAGTGCATTTGCTAGATCATTGCATCTGGTTCTTTTGGAAGATTTATAGCCATGGCCTTCTGAGTACATTATTTTGTTTAAAAGATTCATCAGTAAGGGAAGAGTAGTCTGTCATTCACTTATTGAACAGACATTTATTAAGGAATCTCTGTGTGCCGTGCTGTAGTACTACAGTGATGAACAAGTTTGCTTTCTATTGACAAGGGCAGATAGTAAATAAATAATCAATATGTAGGAAGATGCCCTGTGGTTGGCTTTTGGACACCTTCCACAGTCCTCAGCACTTACCATTGCCTTGTTGTCAGCAATTACCTGTTGAGGGAAAATCAAAGTCTGAGAGCCTGGCCCTCTCTGCCTCACTTTCCCACCTATAGAATGGATCAGGCTAAAGTTAGAACCAGAGGAGCAGTGAGACCTGGGGGAGATGTCAGGGTCTGTGAATAGCTCTCTTGCTCTGGCAGTGGCCTGGGACTTGGGAGAGTGATTCTTCTTTTGAGAAATCTGAAGTTGGTTTCCCTGGGCTGGTAGCTGGGAGGGAGCTGGAAATGTTGGTGGCAGCTTCAGTAACTAGAGCCAGTAGGCTGCCCTTGACAACTTGAAGCTTGTGCCATCTCAGGGCCATATCAATAACAACAAGAGACATGGTGGATGCCTGTGGCAATGACAGTCTTAGAACATCTGCTTTTTCTCTCTCTGAGCCCTATGTTACACTCCCAGATCCTCGGCTCCTGAAGGGATAAACAAAAAAGAGGATTGGCAGCCAACACTGCGAAAAACAATCAAGGGTGTTTGCCGCTGCAATAGCCAGACCAGCCACTGCTTGTCCAGACGAAGTCTGTCTCCACTGTGATGTTTCCAAGGAAAGCTAACCCAGTGTCAGGAAACAGGCGGAGGAGACTGAAAGAGCAAAGTTAGTCCTGACCCCTCTATGGAACAGGGAGGTGTGCCTGTCACTCCAGGGGATCCGAGCTACTTCTAGGAGTTCACCATCCTTTCAGGGATACATCTGAAGCATCAGATATTTGTGAGCTAATAAATGACCACCAGACACAGCTGCTCATAATTATATTTTGTCCTTAGAGCTCTGTGCTTTCCAAACACAGCTAAAGTGAAAAAAAGTTATCTTTTGTTGGCTTACTATGTGCCAAGTGATGTGCTAAACAGTTTGTATCTATCATCTTATTTAATCTGCTTCATTACCCTGTAAGGGATAGTTGTCATTAAGCCCATTTTTCAGACAAAGAATCTAAGATTCCAAGAGATTAAGTGAAGTTGCCAGACGTACAGAGATAGCAAGTAATAGGGATGGGATTTCAACTAGGCCAGTTGATTTCATCACTTGAGATATGTTGTCTGTCACCATTTCATTTTTTTCTCACCACCACACACTATGATATGAACAGATTGAGGATTACATTCTTAACTTTGTGGTCTAGAATGGTACTATCCAATACAGTAGCCACTAGCCATGTGAATCTATTCAAATTTGTTAAATTTGGATAAAATCTTAAAATAAATTTCTTAGCTGTAGTGACTTTTTATTTGTTTATTTATTTGACAGAGTTAGACAGTGAGAGGGAGAGAGAGACAGAGAGAAAGGTCTTCCTTCCATTGGCTCACCCCCAAAATGGCCGCTATGGCCTGAACTACGCCGATCCGAAGCCAGGAGCCAGGTGCTTCCTCTTGGTCTCCCATGCAAGTGCAGGGGCCCAAGCACTTGAGCCATCCTCCACTGCCCTCCCAGGCCATTGCAGAGAGCTGGACTGGAAGAGGAGCAACTGAGACTAGAACCCAGCACCCATATTGGATGCCAGCACCACAGGCCGAGGATTAACCAAGTGAGCCTTGGCACTGGCCCCAGCAATAACCACTTTTCAAGTGCACAATAGTTGCCTTCCACTGTTATCTTAGCACAAATAGGGTTTCCCTCAAGGCAGAAAGTTCTGGTGATTGGCATTGGCCCAGAACCCTGAGGTCCAGTCCAGTAGACTTTGAAAACTCCCAAGTCCATGCTAGAAGATGGAGTGGTAAAGAAGACCTTTTCATTTCCTTAAGTAATTTACAAATCTGGAGAGAAATAATTGATTAAACAATTTGCCATAGGTACAGACAGGTACCAGAGCCATACTGACCCCCATACCCTCCATCATATTGACACTCGGGCCTCTTTCGTAGAGTAGAAAAGAGGTGACTCTGGGTACCTCAACATTGAGTCTTTCTAGATGCGCTCTTGTACCACAGTTTCAGGTTTGTGGCCAGTGGGATGTTCTCTGTGAAAGTTTGTGTGAAAGATGGAAATAAAAAGCAACACAAGGAAGTTCAGGAAGAGCACACTGAGGTGGGCACATGGAGATAGTATACACCAACAGTTGATGAAGAGCATTCTTACATACCCAGCAAGTGCCAGGAGACATAAATCCAGCTTAGCTTTCCTTTTGTGGATCCAGGCTCTAAACAGGGCAAATACTCTTGAAAAATAAATCAGAGGCATGCAACCTTCCCTGAAAACAAACATTTATGAAACTAAGTGCAGTGCTACAGTAATAGCAGTACAGAGAGTACTGTTAACAGCATAAATCCTTCATTCACATTCTAGCTACACCTATTCCTAGCTGAGCAACCTTAGGCAAATTATTCAATTTCTCCATCCATAGAATGAAAATAACAATAGTTCTTGTGTTTTACGTTTCTTGTGAGAACTGAATATGGGATATATGTGAACATGGAGCTCCCACATGTCAGGTTCTTGGGAATCAGTCTGTGGTAGCTTTGGGTAGATTAAAAACTATTTTATCTATGTTTATCAATAGATTTGGTTTTCTAAGCCAATAAATGTTAAGTAAATTTTATATTACTTTCTATTTGCTATAGAACACTGTGACACCAAGTGGGTTGCAAATATAGTGGACTTTGGTTGACTATTGAGTTAATATGGCTTATTTATATATCTGAATGATAAAATTTGACGAAAATTCTAAAAAATAATGCTGGCAAGAAATAAGGTAAGAAATAATGTGGCAAATCATGGTAAATTGATTCAGTTTAAAGAGGCTCAGCCATGAAAGAGAACTCATTTACTCAGCCAATGTTATTTAGCATTCTCATATATATCAGGCAAAGATATATGTAAGATATAGCCCCAACTAGAAGAGCTTGAAGTCTGTTAAGAAGGGAAAGGCATGAACTCACACATGGAGGCGGGCATTTGGCATAACTCCCATGTGGAGTTCCAGATCCACTCCTGTTTCTAGCTTCCTGCTAATTCAGACCCTGGGAGCCAGTAGTTATAGCTTAAGTGTCTGGGTCCCTGCCACCCACATGTAAGAACAAGACTGAGTTCATATTTTCTGGCATCAGCCTGGCCCAACCTGGGCTATTTTAGGCATTTGGGGAGTGAACCAATGTACAGAAGCTCTCTCTCTTCTTTCTTTTTCTCTTCTTTCTCAAATAAATTTTTAAAAATTAAAAAAACCCCACATATCTACACAAGAAATATGCAGGCCACAAGCAAGGTTTAAAAGTCCTATGAAATCTCAAAGGAAACTCAACTCATATTGAGTTGTTTAGATTAAAAAGTTGCATGAAAGAGGAAAATTCCAAACTGGGCTATGACAGAGAACCAAACATGTGACCTTACTAGAGACAGAACTTACGCAAAGAGCCATGGGCCTGATTCAGTTCCTTATGTTACTGTCCATTTAGCCATCCAAGTCCGATGTCATCACAGATGTCTTCTATTTCCCTACTCCTTAACTATTTTATTAGTTAAAGCTTACCGCATAACAAATTATCCCAAACCTTGGCAGCACAAAACAATGGCCACTTATTATCTTGCAGAGTTTCTGCAGGGCAGGAATCCAATAGTGATTTAGCAGTGGTTCTGGCTCAGGGTCTGTCATGAGGTAACACCCAAGCTGTCAGCTGCAGGTGCAGTCATCTCAAGGCTCAACTAGAACTGGAGCATCCCCTTCCACACTCATACATGTTAATTGCAGGCTTTATTTCCCTGCTGGCTTTTGGCTGGAGGCTTCAGCTCCCTGCCATGTGGGCTTCTCCACAGGGCAGCTCACAGGTGGGTTTTTCCCAGAGAAAGGAGCTCAAGGTAGGGGCATAGTCTTTTGTAGCCTGATTTTGGAAGTGACCTATCCCACCTTATTTCACGTACATGTGTTCACAATGACAGCTCCTAGTACAGTGTGAAAGGAAATTACATATGGAGCAGGCATCATGCAGGGCCATCTTGAAAACTGCTGTTACAACTCCTAAGTCCTACGATGCACCGCCTGCCAATTGTGTACCTGTGTTCCACTCACCTTCACTGCCCTTGTGCAGTACATTTAGCTCCCATTCATTCTGTTGCAGTTTCAGTCTAACTGAGTAGGCCATTGTCAGCTTTTCTGCCCATAAGCTCATCCTTCTTACCCATGCAAATACAATCTCTCCAAACCACATGTGTTCACATTGCCTCTACACGTCTTCTGGACCTGAAGCTTGCAGCCGATTGCCAGATGACGTAGATCGAGCTCCTTAGCATGGGTACAGGTCTCTCTGTGTCCCTTTCCCTCCTTCTGTCCCAATCTGGTTCTCTGACATCCTCTACTTTGAACGTCACTCTCTAATATTAAAGCCAGAACTCTGTGTTTCTAACACTACTGTGCATTTCACCCATCCATGTGTTTGCTTTGCCCTTCATTCTGCCTGCCATACCCTTCCTCATTTCTCCCCTCCTTTCCCCTGGCAGGATTGTGACCTACCACATGAACTCTGACTTCTACCCCTCAACCACTGTATGACTTGCTCGATTCATTAAACTCTGTATCAGACATTGGTCAAAATTTTTATGTGTATATGCCAGCTTTTGTATACTCAGAAGACCTAAAGGTAAATGATGATTGCTGTCACCATTGTACAAATGAGGGAAGTAAGGTGCATAGTGGGAGAGCTATGAAGTGTTTACAGTTGTCATTATTCTTGGTTCAGAACTAACTTTGGATGCTGTCTCTTCTGCTGAACTTCATCCTTCTAAACTTCTAAGACACACAACCTCCTCTGTGCTTCCTGTAGCACCTTGGGTATAACCCTGACTTGGTAGTTACTGTAATGTTTTGAAGTGACCTGCTTTTGTGTGGGCCTTTTAAACAATAGGATCTTTGAGGGCGGGAGCCATGTCTCAATGTTCTGTGCCAGTTCAGTGCCCAGTAGAGTCTCCGTCAGTACATGTTGGCTGAGTTGGACTGAGTGAAGCTCTAGGCATTGCCAAATAAAGAAGGAAAAGAAAGAAGGGCAGCTGAGCAATTGAGTTCAGAAAGAAAAAGAAGCGGTCATAGAAATGACTGCTTTGTTTTAAGGCGAAATTTAACATTGTCCTTACTACAGCTAAAACAATAACTCTAAACTGCTTATCTGAAAAGCTTACCTGAAAGAGTCTCATCTAGGGGGTGGATTCAAATTGAGAAATTTTTTTTGACAGGCAGAGTTAGACAGTGAGAGAGAGAGAGACAGACAGAGAGAAAGGCCTTCCTTCCGTTGGTTCACCCCCCAAATGGCTGCTTCTGCTGGAGCGCTGTGCTGATCTGAAGCCAGGAGCCAGGTGCTTCTTCCTAGTCTCACATGTGGGTGCAGGGCCCTAGCACCTGGGCCATCCTCCACTGCCTTCCCAGGCCACAGCAGAGAGCCGGACTGGAAGAGCAGCACCCGGGACTAGAACCTGGGGTGCCGGTGCCGCAGGCGGAGGATTAGCCAGGTGAGCCACGGCACCAACCTCAAATTGAGAATTTGCATGCAGCTGTAAGTGAGATTCTTTGCCTGCTACTTTCCCCAGAGAAAAATGGACATATATATTTGCAGGACCCAGTACAGCACCCAGAACAATCCTGTCTCCGGTGCTCATGCCCCCAAAATTCCTAGTTCCACCCTCTTTTGAGTCTGTCTTGCTGTTGCCAGGAGGCATCCTGACTGTGGGACCAGGAAATGCTCATATTTAAACATGAAAGAAATGGAGGGGAATTTACTGAAAGTCATGTTTTTCATAGTTTTTTTTTTTTTCAAGTTGTCTGTAAAAGAGAATTACCAAAATGGACTCTTTCAACTATTGAGAACTTAACAAAAATGTCTTAGGATTCTTTACAATGACAGCTTTTGACCCGAAAGACCCATCAAGCCATAATCAGAAATAATATGTGAATTAAAGTCATTTAGCTTTAGTGAGCTAATCTCTGACCAGGCTTGCATCTCAGATGCACCTTGTACTTTATTGTGTGTTAAATCTGTGTTTTTTTGAAAAAAAATCAACCTCCCAAATTAGTTCTGCCAGGTGTTTCTTAAAAATAGTTTCCATATGACAGCAGCTCCTATCAATATCCTACTGAAGAATGAAACTTTTAAAGAAAAAAACGACTTTCTGCGGCTCTGACTTTGTCTAGGGACGCCTTCAGTTTCCTGTCTCCAGTGATATCATTTTAAACATTTGCTTTCTGCAAGGGGCTTATGTGTGCTCTACAACTCTGTGATGTGTCCTGGCATGTTGCTGTGGAAATATTAAATCATTCCATATGCATGTGTGTTTGCTTTCCCAGGTAGATTTTAGAATTTCCTGGAGAACTGAGATTGTGTCTCCTTCCCCTCCTCTGTCTCTTCCTCTCTTTTCCCCAGGAATTCTTCAAGGTAACATTCACCAAGCAAGTATTCCATCATTCTTGACTGGTTTCCTAATTTAGAAAACAAAGCCTGCAATTTATTGACTAGCAGGCATCATACATGAAATGAGGGACTTTCTATGTGTCCTCTTTAATCCTGACAATAGCCCTGTGACTGTTGTCTTGTTACCTATGGAAATGGAGGCTTACGAAGAAAAGCTGACGTTGTCAAGGTCACGGTTACTGAGGGTATGGCAGACTGGAAGTCAGACCTGTTCAGCGTCCAGAACACATGTCTGCTGCCTGTAGTAACACTTGCTGGCCATCTTTTTAACTTGCAACTCCTCTGGAGTCATTGCTTTGAGATTTAGAAAGGAAAATGTGTTCTTTGGACCTGTAAATATGACATTACTAAAAATAGACACTAGGTAAGATACTTGTTGGAAAGCCTAAGTGAATTCCTTCCTTGATCCTCATTTGTTAAGAAGGTTCTGGTTTCTGTCCCTTTAAAATAATGCAGATGCCTCCTCGTTGTGTATAGGCTATAGAGCAGTTTGTTAGTTATTCCACCATCCTCTGCCTACTCATTCACTACTCAAAGTGTGGCCCTTAGACTAGGAATATCAACATCACCAGGAATGTTAGAAAGATGGAATCCCACGTGCTGCCTCAGACTTCCTGAATCATAATCTACGTTTTGATAGTATCCGCACGCAGGTACTCTACGTGTGCATGGGGAGCATGGGGAGCAGTGACTTCTCTCCAGTTGTCGCCTAAAGTGGACCTTCTCTCTCCCACACCTGTTAGCCAAGAAGTCAAGAAGAGTCCGTAGATCCTGATTCAAGTGAGTCCAAGCATTCTGACTCCTTAAATCCAGAAGGTCGTGTTGCTTTCTCCCATGAATACATAATCACTGCCACCAGGTGTTCCAATCTGCTGTCTCAACATTATGTTTTCAAGGTAGTTGACAATGCTCCAGAAATGTAGCCAGGTATTAGGATTGAAATATAAAACCTTCACTATGGATAGTTTTAAAACCGCTGTGCTTTCTACAGCATGTCCCTAATACTCATCTTTATGATAGCCAAATTTCATCTGCTAAATTCATGTGACATTTTAATCTAACTTAATGTCAAAACACATCCTAACTTTGTAAAGGAGAAATGAGTTTAGGATTACAACCCTTTTAAGATCTGCATTAAGAAATGTTTATACCACCAATCTCTAACCTGTGCCAAATTGTGCTGTGGCTGTGGGCACTAGGATAGAATAACTTCGGTATTTCTCAAACTCCTTTACGTCTTTAAAGCCTAAGCAAGCTTTGTACTCATATTGGCTTGAATGCAATGTTCTCTTGAAAAGTAGGACTGGTGATTATTCTGCAAGGACTTAACATGTTTGCGTCACAACTTGGACCCTGCTTCTTTTCAAAGAATACATTTAAATTTATTGTATTTCCCCCATGCTTGCATTCAAGTACTCACTGTGCAATATGGTGGATACAAAACACATCAGACATGAATAATTACTCTCAAGCAGAGTGTATTCTGGCTAGAGGGACAAGATTGTACAAGGAAAAAATGGAACAGAGTATTAATCTGAACAATTCATCTATTTCTGAGTTATGATGATTTATCAAAATAGCCCTGTGTTCAGGGAAATAAGAGAGAATGACCATGCTCTGAGAAGGCCTCACAGCAGAGGAAAGTCTTGAAAATTAGGTAGGTAAAGAGCAAAGAATGATTGTGCTTGAAGGAAAATATTCTTAGCAAAGGGGTAAAGTCTAATGAGCATAGAAGCTTCTTCAGTGTACCTTGGCCTGGGCTAGTACATCCAGGACCACTATGTTTCTTCAACTCAAATGAACTAGATTCAAAGCTGCATTTAATCAGCACACTTCTCTAGAGCTTGAGTAATAATTTCAAATTATATAATATTATAATTATTTATAATTATCTATGAGTACTTCTAAAAGTTCATGGAAAATACAATTAAAAGATAAGTTTATTCCAAATCATTTTGAAATCCATGCACACAAGGGATTTTCAAAATATTATGGAATATGTGCACCATGAAAAAACTATTTGAGGGGCTGGCACTGTGGCATAGAGGGTAAAGCTTCCACATCCATTGCTGGCATCCCAAATGGGCAGCAGTAGGAGTCAGCTGCTCCACTTCCAATCCAGCATTCTGCTGTGGCCTGGGAAAGCAGCAGAGGATGGCCCAAGTCCCTAGGCCCCTGCATCCTTATGGGAGACCCGGATGAAGCTCCTGGCTCCTGGCTTCAAATTGGCTCAGCTCTGACTGTTGCAGCCATTTGGGGAGTGAAAGTGTGAATGGAAGATCTCTCTCTCTCTCTCTCTGTCTCTCCTCTCTGTAACTCTGCCTTTGAAATAAATAAATCATTTTTTAAAATCTATGTGCATTTCAAAATTTTTGCACTAAAACAGAGTTACCTTTAATTCCAATTTTGAGCTTTTTGAAGTACTCTTATACACTATCAAAGTATATTACTAGGATTAATTTGTATTTGTAATTCTTCAATTGATATAATTAATAATGGTTCTACTCTATAATTAATGTTATATTAATCTAATGTTAATGTAAAAATAGTCCCTGAGTTATGAGGATTCAGTTTAACTTTTTATACTATGCTGTGATGTGAAGCATAAGCTGCAACCATTGTTTTTCACTTTCAGTACAATATTCAATAAATTGCATGAAGTATTCAACACTTTATTATAGAATAGGCCTTTTGTTCTCTGATTTTGCCGAACTTCAGCCTAATGTAAGTGTTCTGGGCATGTTTCAGAGAGTTTAGGCTAGACTATGACGTTACACAGCTTAGTCATATTTAATGTAATTTTGACAGGGTATTTTCCACTTATGATGGGTTCATAGGGACGTAATACCATCATAAATTGAGGAGCATGTGTAATTAATTATATTAATAGTTTATATAATCACATGATGTAAATATGTACTTGTGTGTCTAGTTGTACATGTAATTAATTATATAACAATTGATAATTAGTATTTTGGGCCTCCCCATCTGTCACTGCTGAGTGCTATATATTTAATACACACAGCAACTTTATGGGAATATTTTTATCTCATTCGTTGGTAACGGAGATGGCTTAGTTTAAGAACTTCAGTAAAGTCGTGTAGCAAGTGGTCTTGCTTATACAGCAACCCCAAAGGTGAAGGCAAAACCCACATTCTCTCTCTCTCTCTTTTTTAAAGATTTATTTTTATTCGAAAGGCAGAGTTACAGAGAGGCAGAGGCAGAGAGAGAGAGGTCTTCTATCCACTCATTCACTCCCCAAATGGCCGCAGTGGCTGGAGCTACACTGACCAGAAGTCAGGAACCAAGAGCTTCTTTCAGGTCGCCCATGAGAGTGCAGGCACCCAAGGATTTGGTCATCTTCCGCTGCTTTCCCAGGCCATAGCAGAGAGCTGGATCAGAAGCAGAGCAGCTGGGATTCAAACCAGCACCCATATGGGATGCCGGCACTTGAGGCCAGGGCTTTAACCTACTGCGCCACAGTGCCAGTCCCCTAAAAACCCACATCCTTAACACTATGCCACATTGTCCAGATAATCTACATATGGCAGAGTTTTTTTTTTTATAATTAAATAAAAATATGGAACATTTCCCAGTTTTGAATATTTTATATGGGTCAACATAACATACATTAGGATTTTAGGAAAGGAAAAATTATTTATGCAATTTCAGTTCTTTCTGGAAAAAGAATTGTGATGTGTAGAGCTGAAACTCTTGAACAAGATCATGTGACAGAGGCCGGTGCTGTGACGCAGCAGGTTAACACCCTGGCCTGAAGCACCAGCATCCCATATGAACGCCAGTTCAAGACCCGGCTGTTCCACTTCTGATCCAGCTGTCTGCTATGGCCTGGGAAAGCAGTAGAAGATGGCCCAAGTGCTTGGGCCCCCGCCCCAACGTGGGAGACCCAGAAGAAGCTCCTGGCTCCTGGCTCGAATCTGCCCAGCTCTGGTCATTGTGGCCAATTGGGGAATGAACCATCAGATGGAAGACCTCTCTCTCTCTCTCTCTGCCTTTCATCTCTCTGTAACTCTGACTTTCAAATAAATAAATACATTTTTTTTAAATGTCATGTGACAAAATTCTCTTTCTTAAGTCCCAAAATCACATTAAAATGTCATACAAGTGAGATTAGTTTGGGTAACATTAAGATTGATAATTTTGAGATTAGCAGATCTATTATTCTAGGCCAAAGTTCCATATTAATTACTTCCATGGTTGTGTGACTATAAATTGTCCAATAATCACTTCCCAAGATGGGAATGAATGCAAGGCCTCAGTTGAGAAAGACTTGGAAATAGCATTCATTGAGTTCTTTAACATGATTTCTTGGATGTGTTTGCAATACCTTTCACTCACTTCTTTTTGGAGCTCATGATCAGTTTATGAAAGATAAAAGAATGGATAGTCACACTTTCAAATCTAAGTCTGAGAACCAATCTTGCCATAGCTAGTTTAGAGACCTAGTTGTTTATTTAAATAGGGGAGTTATGTACTGAAAGTATAGCCCTGGCCAAGAGAAGCAGCACAATCTTGGAAACTGTTAGAAATGCAGAATCCAGGGGCCAGCACCATGGCTCACTAGGTTAATCCTCCGCCTGTGGCACCGGCATCCCATATGGGTGCCGAGTTCTAGTCCTGGTTGCTCCTCTTCCAGTCCAGCTCTCTGCAATGGCCTGGGAGGGCAGTGGAGGATGGCCCAAGTCCTTGGGCCCCTGAACCTGCATGGGAGACCTGGAGAAGCACCTGGCTCCTGGCTTTGGATCGGCGCAGCGTCAGCTGTAGCAGCCATTTCGGGGGTGAACCAACGGAAGGAAGACCTTTCTCTCTGTCTCTCCCTCTCACTGTCTAAAACTCTACCTGTCAAATTAAAAAAAAAAAAAAAAAAAGGAAATGCAGAATCCAAGCCTCCCTACCCATCTTGATTTAGAGAGCTCTGGGTCAAGGAATCTATACTTTCACACACTTTCCAGGTTTATAAAACACTGTTGTTGGCCTCACCTTCCTCTTTCTAACAAGGAAGTAGCATAGTGATATTAACTTCTTTGCAGTGTAACTGTGAAGATTTAGTGCTCACTGCCTGTCTAAAACAAGAGTACTTAATAAATAATATCTCCATGACTTCATTTTTATTTTTTTCATTTTTGGTTAAGAAAGGCTAAGAAACAGGTGGGTATTTGGTGCGGTGGTTAAAACACCACTTGGAATACCTTCGTTCAATGTAAGAATGCTCGAGTTCAAGTCCCGTCTCTGCTTCCATTACCAGTTTCGTATTAATGTGCACCCTGGGAGGTAGCAGGTAATGGCTCAAGTACTTGGGTCCCTGCTACCCACATGGGAGACTGGATTGAGTTCTGGACTCCTGGGTTCAGCCTGACCTAGCCCCAGCTATTGTGGGCATTTAGGAAGATCTCTCTCTCTCTCTCTCTCTCTCTCTCTCTCTCTCTCTTTCTCTCTCTCTCTCTTTCTGTCTGTGTGTGTGTGTGTGTGTCTGCCCTTCAAATAAACAATATAATTTTTTTTTAAAAGAATGGTAAAAGAGCAAAATTCTAAATTTTGTCTGCCTTAGGATTCAGCAGAAATCAGTTCTTACAGCATGTGACTAAGATTTGTCGAACATACACCTTATGTTACTAAGAAAACCTGATTTGTATACACAGGTTTCTTTTGTGGTCTTTCTTGGGCTCCTGTTTGGAAACCAAGGAGGTCTGTGGCTGAATGTTTTATGGTCAACCCAGAGACTCTGCAGAGCAGCCCTAATGGATGCGTGTGTCAGATTGCAAAACACCCCCGACTGGTACAGTGAAAGTCCCAATTAGAAAACTGTCTCCAGATTTCACATTTGAGAACACAAACACTTGAGAACTGCTGTTTTTCCCCAGGGAGACATGACACTTGGTCAGCTCTCTGTGACATGCCCATATACATCAGGGGCATAGTGGAATCTAATTTTATTAAGGCCATCTTGACCCACTGTGGCCATCCCAGACCATCAAAACCCATTGTGCCTTCCCTGAACCTTTGGTTTAATGTTTGTTTCCATGAGTTTGGGCATCACACTTGCTTATAAACTACATGTTTCAGGCCGGCGCCGTGGCTCAACAGGCTAATCCTCCGCCTTGCGGCGCCGGCACACCGGGTTCTAGTCCCGGTCGGGGCACCGGATTCTGTCCCGGTTGCTCCTCTTCCAGGCCAGCCCTCTGCTGTGGCCCAGGAGTGCAGTGGAGGATGGCCCAGGTGCTTGGGCCCTGCACCCCATGGGGAGACCAGGAAAAGCACCTGGCTCCTGGCTCCTGCCATCGGACGAGCGCGGTGCGCCGGCCGCAGTGCGCCGACCGCGGCGGCCATTGGAGGGTGAACCAACGGCAAAGGAAGACCTTTCTCTCTGTCTCTCTCTCTCACTGTCCACTCTGCCTGTCAAAAAAATAAATAAATAAAAATAAATAAAAAAAATATAAACTACATGTTTCTCATCTGTTCTTTCCCTTTTGGATAGAGATCAGCAAACTTCTGTAAAGGGCCAAATAGTAAATATATTAGCCTTTGAGGGCAGCTCCTCAATTCTGCTATTGTGGCCCAAAAGCAGTCAGTGACAACATATAAAAAAAGGACAGTATTTTATCCCAGTAAAACTTTATTTACAAAAATAGGTGGTAGGCCAGACTTGGCCTGTAAGTTGTAATCTGCTGACCCCTGACTTAGAATCAAAACATCTAATAAAAAGGGTCTGGATGAGTAGGCAGTAGAATAATTCAGTGTCCATGCGTAAACTTCCAATTTAGAAGAGTTCTTGGCCTGCGCTGAGACATGCCTGGGTAACAGAGAGTAAACAACACTCCACTGTTGCTCCACACCAGCTCCATGAAGACCCATTCTGCAGCTGTGTTGCTTCCACCTGGAGGGAAAGCATATTCTCTAGGATAGTTTTCAATAAAGTTGCTGTCCCATAGCATGGGAGCAGGCAAAGCAAGTTGCAAACCTGTTGGAGTAAGGAGCTCTTCCTAAGTGATTAGAAAGGAAGAGGCTGCTCAGATTCCAATGAAGGCAGGAGCCAGGGCTCAGACCTAAACCCTAAATGTTCAGAGTGAATGTTAGTGTATGCCTTTCCTAGAACAGTTCTGGAAACATGACTCCTGAGGTTTAAAAACTGTTGAACTGGCCGCTGTGCAAAGAAGTAACCCAAGGGTGTAAATATAATAATAGATCCCTCTGTATCCATGTCCTATGAAGGCAGTGAAAAGGAGCTCTGTATAGGACTGCTGCAGAAGAAGCCAGTTGATACATACTCGAATTTAGGTTATATTTTCATTTGCAGGACTTGTGCACTGCCACGTGTGGTTTGCGACTCAGTCTAATAAGACTTAGCCATTCCAAAGTTAGAATTTGCTTGATTCCAACATATCCATTTGTAACACACATCACTGATAACCAAACAACCAGTCCAATTCTCCATGTTTTTCCTAGAAGAGCCTCTAATTTGGGGGGGATATCCGTGTGTCACGAGGAAAATCTTGCTTGGTTTCATTCAGTCAAGTGTATCTCATTATCCATACCACTGATTAGTTTACGTATGAGTATATAACCCAGCGCTGCCCAGTGAAAAATAGAGGCATCTGTTGGGAGGCATCTGGAAAATGTAGCTTTGAAAAAGAGGCATACAGGGAAATGCATCCTTTAGCATTGAACTTGGAACTCTGGTGGCCACCTTGCAACTTGCGGAATCAAGCCATGGATGACAAGGCAGGATTAACACTGAGCTGCCTTACCTTGAGACGTCTTGCTGTTAAAGAAAAGTAAATATTCCTTATTGAATAAGCTGACTTGGGCTTTCTATTTCTTGTAACCAAACGAATCCCACGTGATGTGCATTCTTCTTTGTGCTCCACCAGGCCAGTTCAATGCCCAAGTTTGGCTTCTACCAGGTCTCAAATTTACTGCTTCCACTGTACCCATCTCATTTTGCACCAGATAAAGGCTTGGGAATTATGCTTTGGTTTGTTGTTGGCAGCTCATAATCGATAGCACTTGAGGCTGAGGTCTTCCCTGTTAGGGTTTCACCTGGGAGCCACTATTAGTTGAAGAATTGCTCAAACAGCTGCTCACAGATTTAAGTGGTTTCTGAATGCACTTGGGGGTATTATGATTGTTAATGATAATGCTATGTATCTTTTTCATTTATATAATAGAGTCGTCCTTCTCTAACAATGTCCGTGAGCCAGTGGATACAGTCAAGTAAGCAGTTACATACACCATCATGATGGGCCACAGACGGAAGTAGGATTGTGGCCATTCAGGATAGGCTCTGATGTTGGTCTATTACCAGTCTGACTCCTCCCCTTCATCCCCATGTTTGCAGAGCCTATTTCCCAGGAGCCACCAGGCTCTCACTTTTCAACCTCCATTGCAGCCAGGACATGAATGTAGAAGTGCCCCAGAATATGTATGAGAAAGCCTTAGAAGGACTTCTGAGAGGACTTTTTTTGAAGCGTAAGATTATTACACAAAAGTGTGTTCCTCATTTCAAGTTGGTTGTTTTATGAGAAAGCATGAGTTTGAATCTCAGCAGCCATCTTGTGATCATGAGGCCAAAGCCCAAAGAGTTGCAGAAAAGATGAATTTGAGTCCTCATATTGTTAAGTATATCACAGTGTAGATCTCCAGACTTCTTGTTATAAGCTAATATCATTTTATTTCAGTATCTGTTACTTATAGCCAATAGCATGCTAATTGACAAAAAAGACTATCAAATCTGGACTAAGAGAATCGAGAAAGGATTTGTGAAGAAGGTGGCTCGTGAGCTAATGCCTCAAAGTTCTGAGTACCTTATATAATAGAAGTAATTGTGGTAAAGCAAAGTGGGGACTTGGAGGAGAAAATGTGGCAAATTTAAGAACTCAAGATAGGTGACTGTGGCTGAACATAAAAATATTGCTTCCAGAGTGGCCACAGATGAGGCCAAAGAAGCATTTGGGGTGAAGGTGGGGGGACAAATTATATGTATCCTTGTATATCATATTAGAAATTTTGCTTTTTTTTTAGGAATATCAGAAATACCATTAAAGCCTTCCTCATTCGCATGACCCAAATTAATCACTGATTTTATACATGCAGATCACATTGCTAATAGTTTCCTATTCATACTTTTAGGGGTTGTGGTTTGTCATTCAAGTATCAGTTTCCTTCAGTTGAGTGGAAGATCTTGTAGGACTGACTCTGTCTGATTTCAATCGTTCAAAACAATCTCCTCCAACACATCCTAATCAAGTTTGTTGAATTATCTATCCCATTACAATTTACATGATTTGAATCTTAATGTATTTTATCCTCTTTGATTGTCTCAAGGCCCTATAAAGGCCAGAAGGATGAAGAAAGAGGTCCAAATTTCACACAGCTGGTTAGGGCAGAATCATAAGGACTAGAACTAAGTTTTGTTTCTCTTTATCCAAAAATGCTTTCTACTACGTCCTATGGTTTGACTCCACAGCAAGTGTTTCCGTCATTAAAGGGTTTGTACATTTGTTCACTTGCAGTGTGGTGCCAATCAGATGAAGTTTAGTTACTTCTGGTAGTAAGTGCCAGAAGCTTTTATTTGTAGTGGTAAGAACATTGAGTGATGCTTCTTTTTCCTTGGGGAGAATTCAGAAGCATATGTAAGGCAAGTAAGACCTCTGTGTTGAAGCTTGAGAAAGCTACCATTTTTCCTTGTCTGCTTTTCTACAAATGTCATGGAACACATATGGAGTGAGGGACCATTGAGTGTAGAGCTAACTATTTGATGTGACAATAAATCTGAACATCTTAGCGGCTCAGCTAATAATTTTATTTTTCAACTTGTGTAAAGATTAATTTTCGGGATCACAACATCAGGGACCCCGGCTCATTCTGTCTTGGGTTCACCATGCCCTATGGCTCCTCCCGAATCATCTGAATCTAGTGGGCTCTGAGAAGGAGATTTTCCCAAAGACATCACTTCTGTCCACATTACAGTGAGCAGTACTGTCACCTCTCCATACTCACCTATACATGATGATGGGAAGCAGAGACCATCTGTGGGCCCAGAAAGACAACTAAGTGAACCTGGTAGGCAAGTGGTCATCTCTGACTTAGGGACCATGGGGAATCTTAAGAAAGAAGTGAAGATCTCCATTTCTGACAGACTATGGAAGATCAGAGGAGGCCAGGGGGTCCAGAGTAAAATTCACCCATAAGGAATGGGACAGACTTCTCTATTGACTTACTTCAAAGCTAGTATGTTTATTGTGGGAACATGAACCGTGATATGTGGCTACAAGTTAGAAATCTCACCTCCCCTAAACCTTGTCTTGCTGCAAAAATGGGTGGATGCTTACTTATTTAAAAATTGGTGTACTTGAGATCTGTATATGTTATTGGGAACCCTACCCCAATATAATACCAGAAAGTAATCCATCCTCTTTTTATTCATTTAGCAAACCGTGTTGTGTATTTAGCTTGTGTCCAGTATATCATAGGTGCTGAAATATTGTTGTCCATACACTCAGGGAGCTTAGTTTCCAGAGAAAGAAGGTAAAAAAATAAATCAACATGGCTTCAGGTATTCACAACTGCCTTCAAGAAAACAGAATTTGATTGCACAATTAGGGAAAAAGTGACCAGGGAGGAGGAGCCAGTGTTCTTCTAGACTGTATGGAACAGTCTCCCACGTGGGTCCAGGGGCCCAAGGACTTGGGCCATCTTCTACTGCTTTCCCAGGCCATAGCAGAGAGCTAGATCGGAAGTGGAGCAGCCGGGACTCGAACTGGCGCCCATTTGGGATGCCGGTGCTTCAGGGCAGAGCTTTAACCTGCTTCACCACAGTGCCAGTCCCCCAAAATTGTACAATTTAAACAATGAAAAGGAGGTAGCCTCATGGGTGAAGGAAGACACCTTCATTCCACCATTGTTTATTAAACACCTGCTGTGTGTCAGATGCTCCTTTAAGACTTCAAGATTAAAACAAAACAAAACAAAAAAAACCTTGAGCAAATGCAGTACAACTCCTAGCTTGACAGACATTTTAGGCTAGAGGAACAAAAACTGGGAGTTTGACAGAAAAATGAAAGCTACCTGTGCACAGTTTTTTGTGCTCCAACTACATACAAAACACTTTGCCTGATTCCATAAAGCAAAGTCTAAGCATGAAGCTTCATGTAGATCTTTGTGTGTCTTTCATTGAAGCCTGGAGGATAATTTCCTCCCCTTACCCTGTCCTCCTCGTGCTCCCTGATGGGGCATTGACTTTCTGGTCCTGTGAGCAGTTCCGCAGGTGCTCCTCCTTCTTGGGGGAATTCAGCCTTGTTCTGCTCTGTCATCAGGCAGCTGTGAGGTCCCACGGTATGATATCCTTTCTTCGTCCCGGGATCCAGCCCCAGTACGTGTCCCCTGATCCTGACCTTCCCAGATCACCCTGCGGCTGCCAGAAACCACCAGTCCCTGTTGCATGCTGTTCCTCCCAAGTTAATCTTGTCATTACAAAAACACTCTCAGAGGCATGTCTGAACATCCTGCCAAAAACTCTAGTCCAGAAGGAACATTTGGTCAACCTGATTTGTCAGAAAGCCAAAAACAAAGACATTTGTTTGATTGAATTCATCTAGGAGTTGATCTGTTGTCTCTGGAGCTGGTTTTGGTCTAGTTTTCGTCTCCTAGGGTTACAAACAGCCTATGTAGTCAATAGCCTCAACAACAAGAATGTATCCATTTTCCTCCAAGATCTTCATCTTATTTCTATAACTACCCTCGAAAGCACTTGAGGGCAAGAGTTACGCCATCTTCCCCACGTGTGTAGAGGGTGTTTAATCGTCCTGTCAGGTAAGGTCTTACCAGGAAGCCAATGGCCTTCTCAAACTAAAGAAGTTGAGGACAGTTTATCCCTAGGATTGCAGGGACATGAGCAAAGAGGGGGATGATGAGGAGGAGTTCAGCAAGCACTATCTCTTTGTTCAAAGAATACATCCATCATGTGTGAGGTCCATGGGGTGGGAGGAGCTGGGACTAAGACCGTGACCTCGCTCTCCTCTCTTACTCCCTGCAGCCACCGTCCTTGGCTTCCTAGTTGCTAAACTCACCTGGAAGCCAGAGGACACAAGAACCTATTGAGGTAATCTATAGGCATCAGCCTCTCAGGATGTAGAAGAATTTAGAATCTGGAATCTCAGACTCTTTAGCTTGGGGGAACTCTGACAGTCTCAACCCCTCTGGCATGTATGAAAGTTCTCTCAGGTATCCTCAGTGAGGAATCCTTCAACTGCCTCTTGAATGCCTCTGTGGATAGGAGCATCACTACCTTTCAAGGTGTTTGATAATTCTTCTAATAGAAGATGTCACAAACTAGCTCCTGTAAATTCCTAGTTTTGTTCTCAGAGATCACCAGAACAAGTCTACATCTCCAACTCGTTTTCTTTTTTTTTTTTTTTTTTTTAATTATTTGAAAGATAGTTAAAGACAAAGAGAGGGAGAGGCAGAGAGAGGTCTTCCATCTGCTGATTCATTCCCAGATGGCCACAGGGCCAGAGCTGGGCTAATCCAAAGGCAGGAGCCAGGAGCTTCTTCCAGGTTTCACATGCTGGTTCAGGGGCCTAAGCACTTGGGCCATCTTCTTCTGCTTTCCCAGACCATAGCAAAGAGCTGGACTGGAAGAGGAGCAGCTGGGACACGAACTGGTGCCCATATGGGATGCTGGTGCCGCAGGCAGTGGCTTAGCCCACAATACCACAGTGCTGCCCCTCCAACTAATTTTCACAAGCATGCCTGAGCCTTAGTATTCTATTTTGTGCGTGAATAATCACTTTCTTAAAGGGCAAGGGAAGAGGGAGGCTACAAAGAAAGAGCCAATTTCCCAGGCAAAGGTGGAAGAGATTCAAGCTGTGGGGAAAAAGAGGAAACTGCTTCTCTTCTTGGATCCCACCACAAAAGCATCTAAAACACAGAGCATCCTAAAAATGCAAATGTGACCAGGAAATCCCTGAGAACCGGAGCTGGGACACTTCAGGCTGATTTAATTATATTTCAAAGCCACATGCTTTGGATTCATGAGCCAACCCCAGCTCCCCTCGGCAAGACAGAAGAAACCAAGAGCCATGGCGAAGAGCAGCCAGTGTAATTAATGAAAACCTAGCAGCTAAAAATATTCTTCACTCATTCAAAGGACCACGCTGCTGCCAGTAAATATACTTCATCTTTTTTTACAATCCCAGCTTGCAGAAAGCATTCTGCGTGGAAAGGGCTGGGGCTTTTGCATGCATCAGTGTAAAACTTAGACAGTAGTTTATTTGTTAGGCCCATAACACATGAGAAATGGAGGAGAGATTTGTTTTCTGAAGCAGTAGGCAGATCAAGCCAGCTGGCAGAGTGCCTGAAATGAATAACCAAGAAACAACTAGATCTGTGTGAAACTTGGTGAGAAAGTTTAGAGTTGGTAGGGCAGGGCAGGGGGGCTCCAGTGGAAGACAAAACGGGCAAGCAAGGGAGGACAAAGATTTGCGAATTGGCTTATTGGTAAATTCCCATACAGACACATTGTCTACGTTAGTTTGCCAATTCCTACCTCCTGCCTCTTTCCAACTGTCACTGCGTCAGCTTCCCTTTAGAGACCCAGATTTTGTCCTAGTTCCTTTCTACCAGTTTTAAGGGTTGAAATTAAATTTGGTTGGTTCCATTTCTTAGACTTCTACTGCTCAGCTGAAGGCCTAGAAATAACTGACTGGGAATATAAAGAAGCAGGTTGCAGTGGTACTCTGCTGTAAAGTGAAATGCCATAGCATCCCTTCAAAAGAGACCGTGTTTTTTTAGCCTAATTTTTCTTATCCAAAGAATATTTTTAATTTTATAAACAGGGCAAGCATTTGATGTATCAATTAATACACTAGTTGGGATGCCTGTATCCCATATCCAAGTGCCTAGGATCAGGTCCTAGCTGCACTCCTTATTCTAGCTTCCTGCTAATGCTTACCTTGGGAGAAAACAGGTGCTCGCTCAAGTACTTGTGTCCCCTCCACCCACATGAGAGATCTAGATTGAGTTGCATGATCCTGGCTTTGGCCTGGCCCAGCCCCAGCTGTTGTGGGTATTTGGAGAATGAACTAACAGATGGTAGATCAGTCTATGTGTGTGTGTCTGTCTCTACCTTTCAAATAGATAAAATATTTAATTTACAATCAGTAAATTTCACTTTTCTTTATTCTTTTATTTATTTGTAGTTTTTGGCTATACAATTTGTTCTTAGTTTTCATAAACACCACAATGAAGGTGCATCTCTGTTACCCCAAAGCTTGTGATAAACCTGTGTAATCAGACCTTCCTTTTTCTAGCCCTAACCACAGAAACCACTGATAAAATTTTCCCTCTTCTACAACATCATATTGATGAAATCATAAGGCAAATTGTTTTCAAAGTCTGTATTAGCTGCATTTGACAAATAAATCCAAGCAAACTCCAAGAAAATTGGAAACTTTCCCAGGGTCACCCAGTTAGAAAAGTGGGGAAATTTTTAAGTGCAAACCTACTGATTTCAAATCTTATCCTTTGCCTCCAGCACTGAGCTGAAACTCTGCCTAGCCTTTGTTTCCTCATCTACTTGTTGAATTCTTCATTTAGTTGAGGGTTAAGCTGGTGATGGTAAAAATTAGAAGAAAAATAAGTAAAGGAGGAGGAGGGAGGGTAGGAGTAAGGGAGGGAGAGAGGGTCCAGTGGGAAGTATCACTATGCTCCTAAACCTGTATATATGAAATATCATATACATCAAAATGTGGGTAAGGGGCTGGTGGAATCATGGGTGCATAAGCGCCTTTGCGTGAGGCGCACATTGCTATTGTTTCTATGGGTCTTTGTCCCCATCCGGGTGTTTTGCTATAAGGCATTGAGCCCTTCAAATTGCCCTACTGAACTTGGTGGCACACTTTTGAACCTGGGCACAATGAATCTGTTTAAGGAAATGCCCACCCACACACCCCCCCACACACACACACAAAGACACACCCACACACATACACACACACAGACACACACTCAGAAACACACACCCACACACAGAGAGATACCCCCCCCCCCCACACACACACCTTCTGCTAATATAAGAAACATCTCTGGAGGTTAAAGGACCTGTCTTGACTAGGAAAATAAAGCACTGTTTTCTATAAAAGAGGCAAAGCCACAGATTTATTTAATGGGATTTGGGGTTGTGCTGGGGTGTTTGGTTATCTGAAGGGATTTTTCTTTTCTCAGGACATGAAAGTAATTGCTATGAAATAAAATTTGCCTTGACTATTATGTCACAAGAAGTAAACATCATCTGCTAGCCTGATGGCTTGGAAGCCTCTCTCCAAACTGCTTCTGCCAGAGGCTTTGAAATGTTTGGCTTTCAGGCTAGAGCCAACCATCAGGATATTTAGAGAAGCGCATGCCAGATCCCCGTGAGGCAGATCCCTCTCTTGGTGAAGATAAACCTGCAACACTGTGGCTTTCTTGGAAACCTGTGTCTAAGTATGGGTCTGTCCCTTCCTCCATCTCAGCACCTGTAAATGTTATCAAAAGCAAATGTCTCCCTTTCTTTGAAACTGCTGAACACTGTCTAGTTTTAGAATTAGGCCCAATAAAAGTTCATGAGATATTTCTGAGTTCTTTATTTTCTTTTTTACTTATTATTTATGTAGAGGGAACACATACCATGTATTTCATATATACAGGTTTAGGAGCATAGTGATACTTGCCACCTGACCCTCCCTCCCTCACTCCCTGCCTCCCTCCTCCTTTACTTATTTTTCTTCTAATTTTTACAATAACAGTCTTTCAGTTTATTTCACAATCATAAGCGTAACCCTCTACTAAATGAAGAATTCAACAAGTAGTAAGGAGGAAAGCCACTGTTCCTCAAGGTTATGTACAAGGGCTATAAATAATAGTCACATCTCAAAATGTCAGTTTCACTCATGTACATTTTATGTTTGTTGTTGTTGTTGTTTTAGTCCATCATGGTCCAGTGGAAATAGAAACCAAGCCAGATATATAGATATAGATATAGATATAGATTTAAAATTTTTATAGCCATGTTTTATTTTTTATTTTTATTTTTATTTATTTTTTATTTTATTTATTTATTTATTTATTCATTCATTCAAAAGGCAAAGTGACAGAAAGATACAGATCTTCCAACCACTGGTTTGCTCCCCAAATGCCCACAACAACTAGAGCTAGGACAGGTCTACACCAGGGACCAGTGACTCTATCCAGATCTCCCATGTTGTGAGGCAGGAATCCAAGTAGCTAGACCATCATCCACTAACTCACAGCACGTTTGCAGGAAGCTGGATCAGAAGCAAAGAATAGACCTTGATCCCAGACACTCCGAAATAGGATGAGGGCATCTCGAGCTACTGTTTAACCCACTTGCCACAACACCCACCCAGGAGCCATGTTTTTAAAAGAAAAGGAAACAGTTGAACTTCACTACAACAACATTTTATGTAAACCAGTATGCCAAAAATGTGTAATCTATATGTAACGATTGATGAGCTATTTTTATTCTTTTTTTTTCATAATAAGCCTTTTCAAAATCCAGGTTGTGTTTTACATCTACAACACATCTCACCTGGGGCCACATTTCAAGTGCTATTGACATATGACTAGGGAGTACTGTCTGTATTCAGCAGTGTAGCTCAAGGGGCGTATGTTAACTCAAATTTCAACTGGACCTTTAATAGTTATGTGACTTTAGACATGTTACTTAAGCTTCTGTCTTCTCGTCTAAGAAGTGACAGTGATGTCTGCTCGTGCAATGGGAATGGGTATGAGTATTAAATGAAATAAATTCCTGCTGCTGACATTGTGGCATAACCTTTCCGAGTCCTGGCTGCTCCACTTCTCATCCAGATCCCTGCTAATGTGCCTGGGAAAGCAGTAGAAGATGGCCCGAGTCCTTGAACCCCAGTACCCATATGGAAGACCCTAAAGAAGCTCCTAGCTTCAGCCTGGCCTAGCCCTGGCGATTGCAGTCATATGGGTAGTAAACCAGCAGATGGAGATCTTTCTTTCTGTGTCTATCCCTCTCTCTCTGTAACTCTGATTTTCAAAATAAATAAGTAAATCTCTTTTTAAAAATGAAATAAATCCCAATAAAATACCTGGCATGTGGTAAATGGTCAACAAATATGAGCTGTTCCTAGAAGCATAGTTATTATTTTTACAGGTATCGTTCTTATCATTACTATCACTGTTGAGAAAGCCAAACCTCATTGGGTATATTCTTGGGTTTCTCACAGAAATGGAAACTAGAAAGATATTCACTACCTCCAAGGTACAAGAAGAATTAGGAAAAGAACAGTCAAAACAATAAATTACATTTTTACTGATCTTAAGAGTTTAAGCATTGTTTTTTCCTCCATGTGATTCCTGTTAACCTAGAACATAACATTCGCTGAATGCACAGAGCCTCAGGCTTAGCTGGAGCACCACAGTCGTGGGCCTGAATGCTTATCCTGCTCATTGAGTGTATGAGGCAAGTAGCCTGACTGTTCTGGGCCTTTTTTTGTCAACTGTAAAGTGGGAATTCTGTTTGCTGCGTGGTGAGTGAGGGTGTAGGTAAATATGGTGGATTTGTGGAGTGAGTAACGAGGTACTTCACAAATAGTAAATATGTTCTGTGTGTTGGCTACTGAAACCAGAATACCTTGCTATCCTCTTAAGTTGGATGTTGAATTGGCTGGGTTGTTGATTTGAGCTTTGGATAGAAATAATCGATGACCAGTAGTTTTGAAGTTGTAATTACTTAGATCAGAAAATCACTGAAAGTTGGATGTGAACTCTAGTCTAATGCGTTTGATGCATGTTGACTGACTTCAGTATACACATCTGGTGTCACATGTTTTTCTTTAATTGTGAAGCATTCCTCATCCCACAAGATCACATAAAGAGGCCTCATCTTGAAACCATCACTACCATTCGGCCAGCAGACGTTGCACTTAGCTCTTTAGTAAAGGCAAAATAGGGAAAAAAAATTCTGCACATCAAGAGAAGTGTGGCTTAGGGTCTTGGCAGGACATATGTCTCCCTCCCATGGGACAGTTGAGGAGAATTTGTAAAAGTGTGGAGTTGTTTATAAAATGTGGGTTGGGTTGAGGGAAAACAGCATTGGGTGAGGCAGATGTACTTAGCTGCGGAGGGGCTGTATTGCCCCAAGCTTCAAGGGGGAAAGTCAAGGAATCAGGAAGTTGGAGATGGCTGCTCTAGCTGTAAGATCTTCTTCAAGTGACAATGGGGTTGTGTTCCAACAAGCCCATCATAATCTGAAAATATCCAAGTCAAAAATGCACTTAACTCACCTTCCCTTCCAAACATGGCAGCTTATCAACAGAGTCCACTATAGGATATGGCTTGTCACCCTCCTGACAGTGGGGTTGACTGGGAGTTGAGTTCGCTGCCATGGCCCAGCATCCCAAGCAAAGATACAACTGCCTGTTGGTAGCCTGGAAAAAGACTCAGATTCGAAACTGCAGTTGGCTTTAGCACTGTCATAACTCGGGATCCGTCTGTACTTTAGCCCTGCCTGATAGGTGGCATGGCCTTCGCTAGAAAGATACCACCAAACTGTAGAGGAAGGACCAAAGCAAATGGGCTCCATGACCTCACTGTCATATTTCTTAACAATGCCCTTGGTTGGTTGTGTTCAAGGGCAAATCAAAGGGCAAGGGAGCCCATGTATTTTAAAGAGCTTGGTAAAGAAGTGTGGAGATTGGACCCGGATTGGGAAATCAAAACAGCTCGTAGATTCAGTAATTTTAGTGGGCAAGTTTAGAAAAGGGGAAAGAGGTAGGAAACTGGCCGTTTGTCAAGTTGTGACCCCAAAGAGGTAGACTCTGCTTTTTACTTTTCATTAGTCTGCACCCAGGGCAGGTTTGGCTGTGATGGCAAGAACACTCTATGGAGCAGACCCTGAGATTCTTGATAATCTCCAGTTTAAAACACAGACCCTCTCTGCTTCAAAGGGAATTCTTTGCTGATTTGCTTACTGTGTTTCATACCATTTTTTGCAGATTATATACTAAGACACATTGTAGAAATTTTAAGTAACACATGCTAAATGAATAATGACACATCAGTTATCTCTTAACCTTTCTGATAAAGATCACTGTCAAAAACTTTTCATTAAACCTCTCCGTTTCTGTGTCTATTCCTTTTCTTTTGACACATTTAGAGTTATGTTGTACTCTTTTTTCTTTCATTTCCTATCTTCAAAACTACCCATAATCTAAAAGAGTCAGGGACATATGTTAAATCATTAAGTAAATCATTAATCTGGGGAATACAGTCAAATCAATTATAGATCTGTTTTTTAAGATTTATTTCTTTATTTAAAGGCAGGATGACAGAGAGGGTGAGAGAGAGAAATAGGGATCTTCCATGTGCTTGTTCACTCTCCAAATGGCCCCAACAGCTTGTGAAACCAGGAGCCTGAAATTCCATCCACGTTTCCCACAAGCACTTGGGTCATCTTCCACTGCTTTCCCAGGCACATTAGTAGGGAACAGGAACAGAGTGAAGCAGTTAAGGATTCAAACCAATGCTACAGTATAGAAGCTCCAATAGGGGTTTACCCTCACTGCACTGCAACACCAGCCCTCACAGGTTTTATTTTTTAAAAATTAACTTAAGAGACCAGCAGTGTGGCACAGTGGTTTAAACTGCTGCTTATAATGCTGGCATTCCATATGGGTACCAGTTTGTGTCCCAGCTGCTCAACTTCTAAGCCAGTATTCATTTGGTCAGTGAACCAGCAGATGGAAGATATCCTTCCTCAACCCCCACCAATGTCCTTCTCTCTCTCTAATTCTGCCTTTCAAATAAATAAATAAATTTTAAAAACTAGGGGATGGTGCTATGATTTCTTGGCTGTTTGTGTACTGGCTGCTCCACTTCCAATCCAGCTCCCTTTGGATGTGCCTGGGAAAGCAGTGGAAGATGGCCCAAGTGCTTGGGTCCCTGTACCCACATGGAAGACCCAGAAGAAGCTCCTGGCTCCTGTCTTTGGCCTGGCCCAGCCCTAGCCATTGAGGCCAACTGGGAAGTGAACCAGCAGATGGAATATCTGTCTCTCTGTCTCTGGAACTCTAGCTTTCTCCCTTCCTTCCTTTCTTTCTTTTTTAAAGATTTATTTAGTTATTTGAAAGGCAGAGCCAGAGAGAAAGAGAGAGAGAGAGAGTCAGTCTTCCATCTGCAGGTTCATTCCCCAGATGGTCACAGTGGCCAGAGCTGCAACAATCCCAAGCCAGGAGCCAGGAGCTTCTATTGGGTCTCCCATGCTGGTGCAGACACCCAAGGACTTGGGCCATCTTCTACTGCCTTTCCAGGGCATAGTAGAGAGCCAGATCAGAAGTGGAGCAGCCAGGGCTCAAACTGGCATCCATATGGGATACCAGCACTGCAGGCTTTACCATCTATGCCAGAGAGCCAGCCTCTGGCTTTCTTTCTTTAAAAAATTTTTTAAAATAAGTAAGTTTAAAATAAACCAAGATACTCCCTGGAAATGATGGCTCAGTAAATATGAGGTAGACTTTATTTTAATTTTTTCCTGATAATTCTGATACATATAACCAGGACCAATCTGTATATTCTGATTGAAAGAAAAAGTAGTGATGTGTTCCTTATAATATGTAGATACACATTCTTCTTCTCAGCATAGGATCTTTTTAAATCCTAAGTATTTTCCTATACCACAAAAAATTTTATTCTAGTAGAATATATGTAACATAAAAGTTTGCATGTTTAAGTATAAAATTAGTGACATAAAACACATTCACAGTGTTTAGTAACCATCACCATTTCCAATCTTTTTCATCCTCACAAACACAAATGCTATGCCCATTAAAAATAACCCCCAATCCTCCCATATTCCCAGCCTCTGGAGAAAAATAGTGCTTTATAATTTCAATTTTACTATAAAGTATTCCTTATATGGGTATACTAATATGTGTTAAACTTTTTATTGTAACTTTGGGCTATTATGTTGTTCCCAGATTTTTTTCTATGACTGCAATAGAAATCTATGTGTATATGTGTATGTGTGTGTGTTTTGGTTTGGTTCTTTATACTGTCTATCTCTATGCTAAGCTATTCTGTTTTCGTATTTCTTCCAATTATGTGTGCAGTTGCTCATTTGAGTGTTTTGTACTGATTGCTGTAAAGTCATTATCACATAATTCCATGTGAATATTTATATGCATAATTCATATATAACATAATGTATCTAATTCATATATGTATTGTTACATACTTGAGATGGATTTCTTGAGTGAATTTACTGGATCATATTCTCAGTATTTTAAACCTCTTAACAAAATAGCTTGATTAAATCTTTATTTTTATTATCTAAAAACCTGACTTTCTACATTCTCCCTAAAACTGGTTGCCGGATTTGATAGATAAGTAATAGCATCTAATAGTTAGGATTTCCTGGCAATAAGTTCTTAATGAAGGGTATATTTTACATGTTTATTAGCCATTTCTTATTTTGTAAATTATCAAGATGTTTGACCGCTGATCAGCCTGAGCCCTACTGTTCATTTTATGCATTTACATAAGTTTAATATAAATATAGAATACTTACTCTCTGCCAAATGATAATTGTTGCTAATATTCCTAGTTTGTTGTCACTATATTGGTAATTGAGTTTTTTATTTTCAACATACAAAGTATGAAGTGTTTATGTGACAAAATCATTGACCTTCAGCAATTTTTGCCTTTTTTAAATCTTAAAATGTTTTCCCCGAGATAGTCCATGTATAACTTATTTTTTACATATTTGTAGCTTGATTTTTCCCATTTAAACCAGCTGGGTCTGGAATTAACTTTGAGATTTTATATCCAACGAAAAATAAGCCTGTTCACAAACTGCTCACTCCTTATCAGATGTTTATTTGAACTCCTACAGATTTGTAATCGCATCTTCAATATACATGTCAGAACTTCATATGCTTCCTCTGTTTTAGAACTAGCCACTTTATTTCAGTGATTTCCTCTTTATTCTTATACCAGCAGTACAATGTATAATTTTTTTATTTTTTAAACTTTCAAATTTGTATTGTGTGGAATCGCAAGTGTTTCCAAATAGATAGCTATTATGATGTGAAATCCCATATACTCATCACTCAGGTTCACCATAATTACTCTATTCAACTTTTATGTCTTTCAAAAAGATTGTGAAAAAGAAACATAAAAGAAATGGCAAGTAGAAAGCAGAGAGATTAATAATCCTACCAGTGCATTTTATCCATTTATGGCTTAGTCTCTATCCATAGGATAAGTGTCAAATAGAGAGATCCATGTAAAATGGCAGAGGAAAAACAGCTGTTCCAGGACACCTAGAAGAGCCAACATAATTGAACAAGGAGTACAGGAGATTCTGAGGTTCCTGAAAGAGCCAGGACAGAAAGAAAACCTTAGTCATTTAAGAAGTGTGAGAGTTCATAACGAATGATGAACCTTTTCTTTACATGAAATTCAGAGAGGAATGTTTTATTTAAACAGTGTTGAGCAAAATGGACAATGTCTTCCAAAGAAGTGTTGCAAAAGATAACAAAGCAAACTCTAGATTACTTTTTCTTTTCTCAACGTTGAATAAAAACCAGAGTCTGCTTTAAATCACTGTCTTGAATACACTTCAAGCAAGAGCTAAAATAATATCCAGGTGTGTGTGTGTGTGTGTGTGTGTGTGTGGTGTAGCACTGTATTTTGCATATATATTTTTAAGATGCTTAAATATATGATATTAAGTCATAGATTCTTAATTAATGATATCAATATCACTAACAGGCTCATAAACATATAATTGTTCTTTTCTTAGAAGAAATGAGAGGTTGAACAACTCTACTTTTGACCACCAATTCTCAAAGTATGGCCTAAAGCTTTTATAGTAGGTGTTAAGTAGGTTTTTAAATGCCTATTTTGAGGGGGCTAGTGTTGTGACACAATAGGTTAAACTACCACCTGTGACAATGGCATCCCATTTTGGCATGTCACTTTGAAGCCCAGCTGTTCCACTTCCAATCCATTTCCTTGCTAAAATCATCAAAGCAGTAGCAAGTGACCCAAGTACTTGGGCCCCTCCTACCCACATGGGAGACCCGGATGAAGTTCCAGGCTCCTGACATCACTGGCCCAGCAGTGGTCATTGCAACCGTCTGGAGAATGAACCAGTGGATGGAAGATCTCTTCTCTGTGCATCTCTCCCTTTCTCTGTAACTCAGCCTTTCAAATAAATAAATCAATCTTCCTAAACAAATATTTTAAGGTTTCCAGGCCAGGTAAGATGTAAGAAGCATACCATACCCTAGATCTCCCACTAACTATAAAATCTGGACAGAATGTATACAGCATTTATTTAAAGATTATGAAAAGTGGATAAGTTGGGAAAGAAGATTAGAATTTGAAGTACCACAAAAATGGTGGGGAGTATATCACCTTTTTCCCCACTAATGTCCTCTGGTCAAAACACCACACAGCCTAAAATCTAAGCATAGCACTGGCTGTAGAAAACATTGCAGTAGAATTCTTCTGCTCCTGGTTGGCAGGGAGGGAAGGATATTGTTAATACTCTGAAACAGGATGGAAATCCCATCTCCCTTTCTTTTATTTATTTATTTATCTTCATTTTTATTTATTTGAAAGGCTGAGTTACAGAGAGAGACAGAGACAGAGAGATGAGAGAGATCTTCTATCCCTGTTGAACTCCCCAAATGGCCACAATGACCAGGGCTGTGCTAGACCAAAGGCACGAGCCCAGAGCTTCCTCTGGGTCTCCCAGGTGGGTGGTAGGGGCCCAAACACCTGGGCCATCTTCCACTGGGGACCTGGATCAGAAGCAGAGCAGCCAGACACCCACTGTGCAACAATGCCATCCATCCTTTTCTATTCTGAGTTTTCTCCCAAGCAGTGCAATGAGGGCAGGGACAGAGGTAGCAGCTGTAGCTAGCAGGAACCAAAGGTGCTTTGAAAGAAAATCATCTTCCTCACAGACAGGTGGAGATGTAATCCCAAGAGAATGGCCCTCCATGGCATTTTATTCTTTCTCTTTCCTCCATCCACTCAAGCCCAGACATGGGTACAGTGGCAGACATGCATGGCAGAAAAAGTAACTAAAGCCCTGGTTATCAGGGTAAAGGACCAAAAACAGGAGCACTAGGAAACTGAAAAGTTCCAGAGGGATTGCAGTTTACCTGGCCTAGCAACCTCAGGAAAGTAACCCACTGTTACTTATGAATACTTGGGTTCACTCCATGCTGTGCATGTGTGAGTCTGATCCTAATCACAAACCAAAGACTATGAGAGTTAAATGAACAGCTAGGCCATGGCCAAAGTCTCAAAGGAACCATGGAATGAAAAGCTTGTGCAACAGATCTGCATAGTGCCTCAAAGTGTTGGAAAACTGTAATGACATTGAAAACATTGTCCACAGGTGGCAGGTTGGAATTTGTGGTCTGAATCTAACCATTTTGATTGCCAACTAAGACAAAAATACCAGCAGTTTTCATCAGATTTAAGTAAAATACACAGTTCTATAATATAATATTTCAAATGACCAGAACAGACTCCAAATTACTGACTACGTAATAAAAATAAGAAAAAGTTCAAATTGCATGGAAAAGGTAGTCAGCAGACATCCACAGTATGATGATCTAGATATCCATACATCCAAAATGAAGTTTGAAGGAAAGGCACAAAATAATTTCAACTGAAATAAAATGGTAATAAAACATTTTAGGTTATGGGATATAGGTAAAGCGGTCCTTAGAGGGAAATCTGTAGCATTAAACACTTATATGAGGTGGGGCTGGCACTGTGGTATAGCAGGTAAAGCCACTGCCTGCAGTGACAGCATCCTGTATGGGTGCCAGTTCAAGTCCCAGCTGTTCTACTTCCACTCCAGCTCTCTGCTATGGCCTGGGAAAGCAGTAGAAGATGGTCCAAGTCCTTGGGCCACTGTACCCATGTGGGAGACCTGGAGGAAGCTCCTGGCTTGGGATCGGCACAGCTCTAGCCATTGCGGACAACTGGGGAGTGAACTAGTGGATGGAAGACCTGTCTGTCTGTCTGTCTCTCTCTCTCTCTCTCTCTCTCTCTCTCTCTCTCCCCCTCTCTCTCCCTGCCTTTCCTTCTCTCCCTGTGTAACTCTGACTTACAAGTAAATAAATAAATCTTAAAAATAAATAAATACTTATATGAGGAAACAGTGAAGACCTCAAATCAATGAACTAAGTTACCACCTTAATAAACTTTAAAAAAGAAGAAAACACAAAAAAGAAAAGAAATGATAAGCAGTGGAAATTAATAATTCTCTAATAAGACCTACAAAGAAAATTAGCATTGTTAAGAATGAGAGGGGGATATCATTACACACTCCACAGACATTGAAAAAATGGTAAGGGAATTCACCAAAAATTTCTACACACATAGTTTAAACAATTTAGAAGAAACTAGGGTCAGTGTTGTGATGCCGAAGTTAAGCCACTGCTTGGGAAGCCAAATCAGAGTGTCCAGGGTTCCAGTCTGCTTCTGAACCAGTTTCCTGCTAGTACATTTCCTGTGATGCAGCAGGCAATGACTCAAGTAGTTGGGTCCTTAAACTAATACCCATATGGGAGACCAAGATGCAGTTTCTGACTCCTGGCTTTAGCCTTGCATGACCCTTTCTCTCTCTATTTCTGTTTGTCACTCTGGCTTTCAAATAAATAAAAATTAAGAAGTAAACCTGAAAAGAAGAAATGGACCATTTCCTTGAAAACTACATACTACCAAAACTCACCCAAGTTAAATAGATAGTATGAATAGTCCTAAAACCATAGAGGACATTGAATTTCTAATTTTTTAAATCTTCCAAAAAACAAACTAATAGGCTATGATAATTCAACCATCATATTCCACCAAATATTTAAAGAAAATGAATTCTACTGAATCCTTTTCAGAAAATAAGAGAAAGTATTTACTCATTCATTTAAACAGACCAACATTAGACTCATAAGAAGACCAGACAATCAATTCCAAAAAAGAACTGCACACCAATATCAAGAACATAAATGTAAAAATCCCCAACACAACACTAGCATATAGAATCCAAAGCTGTATAAAATGGCATTAGGCAATAACCATGTAGAATTATCTGAAGAATACAATATTGATTCAATATGTGAAAATCAATATGTGACCCACCATATTGTTGTCTAAAGAAGAAAAACCACGTGGTCATTTTAATGGATTAAAAAATGTTCAACATTATAAAATAGTCAGAAATGTAGGAATAAAAAGAAACTGCCTGCCATCGGCACAAAAATGACAGCCAACCTTGTACTTAATGGTAAGAGGGTTTCTGCCATGGTCAGGAACAGAGCAAGGATGTCCATTGTTACCACTCTTAACTCTGTACTCAAAGTCCTCCCCAGTACGATAGGACAGTAAAAGGAGAGAAGGCAAAGCCAGCATTTGGCCTAGCAGTTAAGACACTGGTTTGTACACATACGTCCCATATTGGAGAACTTGGGGTTGAATTCCAGCCCCAGTCCTGATTTCAGGTTTCTGCTACTGTGCATCTGGGAGGCAGTAGGCTATAGGTCCCTGCCATCCACAATCGAGACCTGAACTGAGTTGCTGGCTCTTGGCTTTGGCCTAGCATGGTCCTGACTGCTGTTGTGGGCATTTTGGGGAGTAAACCAGTGAATAAGAACTCTCTCTGTGTCTCCTTTTCTCTCTCTCTCTTTCTCTGTCTGTCTGCCTTTCAAATAGACTTTTTTAAAAAGGGTTGGGGAGAGACACACATGGGAAAGGAAAAGATAAAACTGTCTCTGTCTCTGGTTGTAGATGATGTTATTCTCTGTGCATAAAATCCCAAGACACCTCTACAAAAACTCCTGGATGCCAGCCCTGTCTTCCCATTTGAAAAATATTAGATTTCCCTGCAATAGTTGTTAAAGTTTGTGGGATAGAAGAACTTCATAAAATCCTAAAATCAAACTGGCAGTATAATATTGTAAGCTGATATTTTAAAAAGCATTATCTTTTACAATAGTTCTAAATATAAATATTACATAACATGTAATAAAATGTGAATAGGATCTGTATGCTGAAAACTACAAATTGTTCATGAAAGAATCAGAGGAGATATAAATAAATGCAGAGACAAGTTCATGGATAAGAAGGATCAATATAGTAAAAGTATTGATTCTTGTGAAATTGGTCTGTAGAGTAATACAATTTCAGTAAAATCTCATAAGGCTTATTGTAGATAGTACAAACTGATTCAAAACTTTTTATATGTAAGGTAGTAAAACAATGATAGCTAAAAAATTTTTAACGGGAAAAAAGTTGGAGAAATCCCATGCCCAATGTAATAGTAGAAAACTATAGTGGTCGGCGCCGTGGCTCAATAGGCTAATCCTTCACCTGCAGTGCCAGCACACTGGGTTCTAACTGGTCAGGGTGCCAAATTCTGTCCTGGTTGCCTCTCTTCCAGGCCAGCTCTCTGCTGTGGCCCGGGAGTGCAGTGGAGGATGGCCCAAGTGCTTGAGCCCTGCACCCCATGGGAGACCAGGAGAAGCACCTGGCTCCTGCCTTCGGATCAGCGCAGTGCAGCCATTGGAGGGTGAACCAACGGCAAAAGGAAGACCTTTCTCTCTGTCTCTCTCTCTCACTGTCCACTCTGCCTGTCCAAAAAAAAAAAAAGAAGAAGAAGAAGAAGAAGAAGAAGAAGAAAACTATAGTAATCATCATAGTTTGGTCCTGATGAAAGCACAGACCATAGTTTCCCTCATTCTGGGCCAGGTATTTTTTTGTTGTGGTGGCTGTCCTGTGCATTGTGGGTTGTACAGCATCATTTCTCTCCTCCACATACTGGATGCCAGGAGCTTTGTCTTCCCATTTAAGAAAACACAAATATGTCCCAAATATTGCCAGACGTCCTAAGAGCGAGTAAAATCACCATGGTCAAGAACACAAGGACAGACATAGGTCACTGAGACAGAACAGTCCAGAAACTGCCAGCACGAGTATGTTCAATTGGTCTTTTAGAAGAGGACAAATAATTCAGTGAAGAAAGAATAGGCTTTTCAGCAAATGGCATAGAACAATTAGGCAGGCATATGCAAAAGAAAACAAAAACTAATGTAAATGTTGCATTTCATATATATGCATTAGCTTAGGATGCATAATAGATCTAAGTGGGAGGCTTAAGACCTCAAAATTTTCCCAAGAATGGGTAGGCTTTGTGGCACAGTGGGTTAAGTCACCACCTGGGACACTCACATTCCATATACTGCTCTTCTTCCATCCCAGTCTCCGGCTAATGCACCTGGGGAAGCTGTGGATGATGCCTCATGTGGGAGATCTGGATGGAACTTCTGGCTCTTGGCTTTGGCCTGGCCCAGCCCTGACTGTGGAGGCTATTTAGGAAGTGAACCAACAGATAAAAGATCTCTCTGTCTCTTTCCTTGTGTGTGCCTGCCTTTCTCTTGGTTATCAGCCTGCCTTTCAAACAAATCTTTTTAAAAAAATTTTTCGGGGACCTGCACTGTGGTGTAGCAAAGCAGGTAAAGCCATCGCCTGCAGTCCCAGCATCCCATATGAGCACCAGTTCGAGTCCTGGCTGCTCCACTTGCAATTCAGCTCCCTGCTAATGCACCTGGGGAAGCAGCAGAGGCTAGCCCAAGTCCTTGGGCCTTTGCATGAGGGAGAGCCGGATGAAGCTCCTGGCTCCTGGCTTCAGCGTGGCCTAAAATCATGGCCCATCAAGTAAAGAAAATGGATTATCTGAAGCTCATTGAAGCTTAAAGCTTCCTCTGCAAAATATCTTGTGAAGAAAGCTATAGGAAAAACTCAAATTAAGCTAAAATATTTGCAAGTCACTTGTAAATAACATAAGACTTGTAATGAGAATATATTTAAAATACTCTTTAAAACTAAATAGTAGAAAACCAATAATCTGGTATTTTAAGTAGAAAAAAGATTTGAGTAAACACTTCACCAAAAAGAATATCAAATATAAACATATGAAAAAATGTTTAGGTGTTGACATTGTGGTATAGCAGATAAAGCCACCACCTCAGATGCAGGCATCTCATATGGGTGCCGGTTCATGTCCTTGCTGCTCCACTTTGGATCCAGCTTCCTGATCATAGCCTGGGAAAAGTAGGCAAAGATGACACAAATGTTTGGGCCCCTTCCATCCATGTGGGAGACTAGGATGGAGCTCCTGGCTCCTGGCTTCCGGCTAGCCCAGCCCTGGCTATAGTGGCCATCGGAGGAGTATATCAATGATGGAAGATTTCTCTCTCTCTGTTTCTCCTTTTCTCTCTAACTCTGAGTTTCAAATAAATAAAACTTTAAAAAAGAAAAAATGCTTAATGTGATTTGGGTGACATAAATGAAAACTACACAGAGATATCACTAAATACCTATTAGAAAATTTTTATTTATTTTTTATAACGCTTTTAAAGAATATAAATTTCCAAAATACAGCTTATAGATTACAATGGCTTCCCCCCCACCCACAACCCTCCCCTTTCCCACTCCCTCTCCCCTTGCTTCACATCAAGATTCATTTTCAATTCTCTTTATATACAGAAGATCAGTTTACTATATATTAAGTAAAGATTTCAACAGTTTGCCCTCACATAGCAACACAAAGTGAAAAATACTGTTGGAGTACTAGTTATAGTATTAATTCACAATGTATAGCACATTAAGGACAGAGATCCTACATGATATATTTTTTTAAAAATTGATTAATTTTCTAGGCAATTTCCAATTTAACACCAAGATTTTTTTTTCATTTTTAATTATCTATATACAGAAGATTGATTCAGTATATACTAAGTAGAGATTTCATCAGTTTGCACCAGTAAATTTTTTTAAAATTTATAATTATTTTCATTTGTTTGAAAGACAGGGCAAAAAGAGTCTTTCATCTTCTGGTTCACTCGCTAAATGCCCAAGACAGGCAGGGTCGGGCCAGGTTGAAGCCAGGAACCAGGAACTCAATCTGGGTCTCCCATATGAATGACAGGGGCCTGAGTATTTAAGCCATCAACTAATGAGGGTGCTCATTGGCAGGAAACTTGATTGGAAGCAGAGGAGCTGGGACTTGAACCAGGCACTGTAGGCATCACAAGTGGTATCTTAACCACTATGCCAAGTGCCTGCCCCATAGAAAATTAATTTTTTTAAAGCTGGCACAATGACTGCTAGAGGATACAAAGCATTTGCAGTGCTCTTGGAGTTAATGAGACTGCACAATTATACAATGGCTATCTTAGTCACCTTGGGCTATCCCAAAATACCATAAACAGAATGGCTTCAATAATGAACTTTTTTTTCTCACTATTCTGGAGCCTCGGAGGTCCAAAATCAGTGCCAACCGGCCTCTCATCATATCCTCACATGGAGAGAGCTGAGGAAAGGGAGCTTGTATCTCTCCTTCTGGGAAGACCATTCATCCCATTCCTGAGGACTGCACCCTAATGACCCAATTACTTCTCAGAGGCCTCGATTCCACAGAGCATAACTGTGCAGATTAAGCTCCAACACATGAATTTTAGTAAAACACAACATTCAGTCCGTAACAATCTCACTGGTAAAACCATTCAGCATTGACTTATAAAGTTATACGTAGGTGTTCCATGTGACTTAGCAGTCTTACTCCTCTCAGTATAGAAGTAGCAAGTTACAGACACAATCTTTTCCCTATGCAATCTGCTAGCAAAGAATGATTTTTAACATTTTTAAAGGTTCTTCACTAAAAAGAATACACAACAGAGAGAGAAAGTATACCTTATCATTCTAGTTCCCAAAACCTAAAATATTTACTCTTTAGCCCTTTACAGGAAGTTTCCTAACTCCTGTCCTAGAGAGAATGAAAACTGTGTTCCCACAAAAACCTGAAAGTGAATGTTTACAGCAACTCTATTAGTCATCTCCAAAATCTTGAAACAACCATGTCCTTTGCGAGTGAATGGATAAACAAACTCTAGTATACCCATAGAGTGAACTATTACTCACTGGTGAAAAATGAATGAACTACTCATACACATAATAGCAGGGATTAAATCTCAAAGATGGGGGTCCAGCACTGTGGCATGATGGGTAAGCTGTCACTTGCAGTGCAGGTATCCCATATAGGTGCCGGGTTCTAGTCCTGGTTACTCCTCTTCCAGTCCAGCTCTCTGCTGTGGCCTGGGAGGGCAGTGGAGGATGGCCCAAGTCCTTGGGCCCCTGCACCCACATGGGAGACCTGGATGAAGCTCCTGGCTCCTGGATTGGGTGGGATTGGCGCAGCTCTGGCCGTTGTGGCCAACTGGGGAGTGAGTCAGCAGATGGAAGACCTCTCTCTCTCTCTCTCTGCCTCTCCTTCTCTCTCTGTGTAACTCTGACTTTCAAATAAATAAATAAAATCTTTTACAAAAATCTCAAAGACTGTATGTCAGGGAATATGGAAGTGCTATAGAATTGGAGGAAACCAGCTAGAACACAGAAAGTTTAAATAAGATCCAGAGTCTCATAATGTAATACCCACATATCCAGATGTAATCATAAACTACTCATCACCCCAGAAACCAGGCAGATTCCCAACACTGAAGAAAACACAACATGTATTACTTGAAGTTGGTGGTGGTGGTAGAATTGTCTGATTAAAGGTAAAAGCAGGGTCCAGCATTGTGCTGAAGCAGGTTAAACCACAGCTTGTGATGCTGGAATCCTATATGAGGAATGCCATTCAAGTCCCACCTGCTCCACGTCTGAGCCCCACTAATGTACCTGGAAATGTAGCAGAGAATGGCCTGGGAACTTGGATCCCTGATACCGTGTGGGAAACTCAGATGGAGTTCCTGCCTCTTGGCTTTGGCCTGGCCCACACCTGGCTGTTGTAGCCATCTTGGGACTGAACCAGCAGAAGGAAGATCTCTCTCTCTCTCTCTCTCTGTCTCTCTCTCTCTCTCTCTCCCCCTCTCCCCCCCCCCTCTCTGTGTGTGTGTGTGTGTGTGTCTCTGTGTCTCTCTCTCCCTCTCTCTCTTTCTGTTGTTACTCTGCCTTTCAAATAAATGAACAAATCTAAGAAGCTGTTCAAAGCAGTTATCATAAAAATGCTTCAATAAGCAATCATGAACACAGTTGAAACAAATTAAAGAATTAAGTCTCAGCAACGACAAAAACAGAAATAAAACAAATTTCAAAACTCAGTGATTGGATTTAACAACATTATGGAGGAAGGAATCAGAGAACTAAAAGAATAGAAATTACCCCACTGAGCAAAGAGAGAGAAAATGAACTAAAAGAAAAAGAAAAAGAAAGTGAACAGAGCCCTGGAGACCTCAGGGACCAAAGCGTTCATATTTGAAGTCCAAGAAGGAAAGGAGAAAAAACTCAATGGCTGAAACTTCTTAAATTGGTGAAACATGAATCTACACTCAAGAAGGGAAGACTCTAAATGTAATAAGCCTGAAATAATCTACAAGGTACATTATGATGAAACTTCTCAAAACTGAACATAAAGAAATAACCCTGAAAGTAGCAAGAGAGAAACAACATCTCACCTATAGGTGAAAGCATTTTGAATAACAGTGTATTTCTCCTCAGAAACCATGGAGGCAAGAAAGCTATGGAACAACATTTTAAAGTACTGAAAGGAAAGAATTATCAGCTCAGAATCCAATATCCGTTCAGTAATAAAGAGGGCTTCAAGACAACCCTTGTATATAAGCAGAATTTGGTACTAAAACAACAGCTAAAGTGAGTTCTCTCACCAGAAATAAAATGATAAATAAACTGGGAACATGAGGAAGCAAGAAAGAAAACTGTAATAAAAATAAATACAAGAGTTCCTTCTCTTTTGAGTGTCCTTAATCATATTTGATGATGGAAGTAAAAACTTATAACACTCTCTGTTGTACTTTTTAAAAATGTATAAAGAACTGTTTAAAGACAATTATAGGGACCAGCGCTGTGGTGTAGCAGGTAAAGCTGCCGCCTGTGGTGCCGGCATCCCATATGGGCGCCAGCTTGAGACCCGGCTGCTCCACTTCCGATCCAGCTCTCTGCTATGGCCTGGGAAAGCAGTGGAAGACAGCCCAACTGCTTGGGCCCCTGCACCCTTGTGGGAGACCCAGAAGAAGCTCCAGGCTCCTGGCTTCAGACGGACCCATCCCTGGCCTTTATAGCTATTTGGGAAATGAACCAGTGGATAGAAAACCTCTCTCTCTCTCTGCCTCAGCCTCTGCCTCTCTGTAACTCTGCCTTTCAAATAAATAAATAAAGCTTTAAAAAACATAAATAAATAAATAAATAAATAATAAAAACAATTATCAAAAGTGAACATTGGCCAGCGCTGTGGCTCACTAGGCTAATTCTCCGCCTGAGGCGCCGGTACTCCGGGGTTCTAGTCCCAGTCCGGGCACTGGATTCTGTCCCGGTTGCTCCTCTTCCAGTCCAGCTCTCTGCTGTGGCCCAGAAGCAGTGGAGGATGGCCCAGGTCCTTGGGCCCCGGCACCCACATGGGAGACCAGGAGGAAGCACCTGGCTCCTGGCTTCGGATCGGCGCAGTGCCCCAGCCGTGGAAGCCATTTAGGGGGTGAACCAACGGAAGGAAGACTTTTCTCTCTGTCTCTCTCTCTCACTGTCTACCTCTGCCTGTCAAAAAAAAAAGGGGGGGGGGATGTTAATGGAGCATAAAGGTGAATAAAATTTGTACACTTCACTTGAATTGATATAATGACAACACCAACTTCTCAAGACTGAGAAGTTTTGCTTAAAATGCAGTATCTGGAGCCACAGCTGAAATAGCTATTCAACTCAAAATGTAATTCTGATAAATATTAGAGTAATCCGTAAAAGCAGGAAAAATGGAGAAATAAAAAATAGAGAACAAAAAAAAGGCAGACTTAATCCTTAACATATAAATGGTTGCATTAAATGTAACTAGTTTATAGATAACAATTAAAAGACTGAGATCAGCAGCAAAGACTTCAAGAAAAGTCCCAATTATATACATCTATATAATGATATCCAGCTACATGCTAGCTATATAATGATTCAGGAGGTTTAAAGTAAAGGGAAGAAAAAATTAAGAACATTAATCAAAAATGCAGAAATGGCTATATTAATGTAACATAGACTTCATGTCAAAGAAAATTACAAAGAACATTATGCAATAATAAAAGGGTGAATCAATCAAGAAGACACTTTAATCCTAACTATGTATGTAACAAATAACAGAGATCAAAATCCAGGAAGCCCAAACTGATGGAGCTGATGAAGAAATGCACAAATCTAAAATTACATTTGGAAAGGCAGACACTTAGCAGAGTGGTTGAGATGCCACTGGGACATCTCTGTCAGAGAGGCTGCGTTTGGCAGCGCGCCAGCCGTGGCAGCCATTTAGGGGGTGAACCAACGGAAGGAAGACTTTCTCTCTGTCTCTCTCTCTCACTGTCTACCTCTGCCTGTCAAAAAAAGAAAAAGAAAAAGAAAAGAAAAGAAGCAAGGATACAAAAGAAACTCACCAATACCTTCAACTTGCATGTTCCTGTCTACATTATCAAACAGTCCATCCAGTAATAGCAGAATACACATTCTCTTCAAGTGACCACATTGTACACCAAGATGTAGTAAGCCCTCAGACACAAAACAGATTTTAAAGAATTGGAATCATACAAATTATGTTCTATAACCACAATTAAATCAATAAAAGAAAACCAATAAAAGAAAAGTAGCAGGAAAATCTCTAATAGTTGGAAACGAAAGAACAAACATTTTAATAATCCTGTGTCAAATTCGAAGTCTAAAGAGAAATTTTAAAATAGAACTGAGTGAAAATAAAAATACATAAAAAAATTTTAGACACAGATAAAGCAGTGCTGAGCAGTAAATTTTTAGTACAAAATGTTTATATATAAAAGAAAATTTTTGAAGCCAACATTGTGGCATAGTAGGTAAAGCCACTGCCTGCAACACAGGCATCCCTTGTGGGCACTGGTTTGAGTCCTGGCTGCTATAATCCTGATCCAGTTCTCTGCTAAGGAAAAGCAGTGGAGGATGGTCCAGGTGTTTGGGCCCCTGCTACCCACAAAGGAGACTTGGAAGAAGCTCCTGGCTCCTGGCTTCAGTCTGGCCCAGTCCTGACCATTGTAGCCATCTGGGGAGTAAACCAGTGGATTGAGATCAAACCCTCCCTCCCCCCACCTCCATCTCTCTCTGTAACTCTTTCAAATAAATAAATCTTAAAAAAAAAAAAAAAAAAGGAAAATTCTCAAATAAAGGATCTTAGTTCCCAACTAACAATGTAGAAAAAGACACCAAAATATACCCAAAGCAACTGGAATGAAGGAATTAACAATGGCAAGACCAGGATTCAGTAAAACTGAAACCAGGGGCCAGAGTTGTAGCATAGTGGGTAATGCCACTGCCTGTGATGCAGGCATCCCACATGGACTCTGGTTCATTTTCTGCTTGTTCTACTTGCAATCCAGCCCTTTGCTAATGGCCTGATAAAATCAGCAGAAGATGGCCCAAGTGTTTGGGCCTCTGCTACCCATGTGGTAGACCCAGATGAAGCTCCTGGCTCCTGGCTTTGGCCTGGCCCCACGCTGACAATGGCAGCCATCTGGGGGTGAACCACCAGATGGAATATCTCTCTCTATCATTCCCTCTCCCTCTGTAGTTCTGTAAATCTTTTAAAAAATAATTGAAAACAGAAAGATTCTGTGAGAAAAATCGATGAATAAGAGTAGGTTTTTAAAAATTGTCAATAAAATTGAGAAACCTTGAGCAAGACTTGAGAAAACACAAGTTATTAATATCAGGAATTAAATAGGGGCTATTACAACAGGTCCTGCAGACATCAAAACATTAATAAACACTACAATCAACTCTACGCAAATTAAAAAACTTAAATGAAAATACACCTACTCCTCAGAAATACAAACCATCACAACTCACTCTAATGCAGTAGATCATTTGCATAGCCCGAAATTTTAAGGAAAGTGAGCATCTAATTTTAAAAATTCTAAAAATATTCACCACAACATAGGATAAAAGATTGGCTAAATATTTAAAAATTAATCATTGTAATTAGAAATATTAACAGACTAAATTAGAAAAAAATGATCCTATCAGTGCAAAAAGGTAGTTGACAAAATTCAGCAGTATGGGGGAAAACTTTCAAAGAAAGAGAAATAGAATCAACAAAGAGCATGAACAAAAAACCTACAGCTGGCCTCGGACTGAATGGTGAAGGACTGAACCCTTTCTCCCAAAGACAAGACAATGAGACAAGCTCCCTTTCACGACACTATGCAGCACAGAGCTGTTGAGTTCCAGCCAGGACTACAGCAGAATAAAAGAATGTAGATCAGAAAGGAAGAAAGACAGATGTCTCTATTTGCAGAAGACATAGTTATCTAAGGAATCCACCAGAAAAATTTTTGAATTAACAAATGACTTTAGCAAGGTCACAGAATACAAAACATACAGAAAAAAAATAATTTTCTATAAACTAGCAATGAACATGTCTACACTGAAATTTAAAATTCTAGTGTATGGGGCTGGCACTGTGGCTTAGCAGGTAAAGCTGCTGCGTGCAGCATTGGCATCCCATATGGACACCAGTTAGAGTCCCAGCTGCTCCACTTCCCATCCAGCTCCCTGGTAATATGCCTGAGAAAGCAGCTGACGTGGGCCATCTTCTACTGCTTTCCCAGGCCATAGCAGAGAGCTAGATCGGAAGTAGAACAGCTGGGACTCAAATCAGTGCCCACATGGGATGCTGGTGCTGCAGGTGGTGGCTTTACCTGCTATGCCACAGCACCAGCCCCTGGAATATCTCTTATGTGTCTCTGTCTACCTTTCAAATAAAATTAATAAGATTTAAGGACACAAACATAATACCAATTATGATCACTAAAAACTACTTGTATCCTGACAAGTATAAAATGCTGATGAAAGCAATCAGAGATCCAAATCAACGGAGAGACATACTGCATTCTTAGGCAAAGATTCAACACAGTGAAGGTATCAGTTCTCACCAGATTTTACACAGGCTTACCACAGTTCCTATCAAAATCCCAACCCATGTTTTTCAGAGAGAGGCAAGAATATTCTAAAACTTATATGTAACATCAAAGGAATTAGAATAGCTAAAATAATTTTGAAGAAGACTAGATATAAGAAATTACTCTGCCCAATTAAAGAACTTATTATACAACTGCATTAATCAAGACTTGTGATATTGGCAGAAGAATAGAGGCATAAACCGAGGGAACAGAATATAGAACTGAGATAGGGACACAGATAATTCCAGTTTATTTTGACAGAGGTACAAAAACAATTCAATGAAGATATCATTTTGAACAAGTACTACTGGAGGAAGGAAACAAGTATAGGCAAAAAAGCTAAATCTCATACCTTGCACAGAAACTAACTTGAGGGATTGGTATTGTGGAGCAGTGGATTAAGCCACCACCAGATGTGATGCCCACATCCCCTGTTAGAATGCCAGTTCAAATCCTAGGCTCTCTGCTCCCAATCCAGCTCCCTATTAATGCACCTGGGAAAACAGCAGAAGATGGCACAAGTATTTGAGACCTTGGCTCCCACATGGGAGCCCCAGAAGGAGTTGAACTAGTTCCTGGCTTCAGCCTGGCCCTGCCTTGGCTTGCTGCAGCCATTTGGAAAGTGAACCAGCACATGGAAAAACAATCTCTCTGTGTGTGTCTATGTCTCTGTCTCTTTCTGTTTCTCTCTCTCTCACTCTGGCTTTCACTCTTGCTCTCACTCTGTCTATCAAATAAATAAAAATTTAAACATCTTTTTAAAATAAACTAACTTAAAAGGGATCATAGACTTGTAAAATGTAAAACAATACTTTAAAAAGAGAAGAAAATTTTTGGAATCTAGGACTAGACAAAAGATTCTTAGACTTGGCACCAAAACTATGTGCAATTGATGAAAAAAATGATAAATTAGACTACATCAAAATTAAAGAGTTTTGCTCTACAAACTACCCTGGAAGAGGGTGAAAAACAAGTGATAGACTGAGAGAAAATATTGCAAAAATGTTTCCAGAGAAGGACTAGTATCTAGACTGGAAAAGAATTCTCAAAATTCAACAGTAAAACAACAAACAAGCAAATGAGAAAATGGCCAAAAGTCATTCCCCTGAGGAAGACACACTTTGCAGCAAGTAAACACATGGGAAAATGTGCAGCGTCATCAACCAGGAAGGAAATGCAAGCTAAAACCACAATAAGCTATCACTAGACACCTATTGGAAGGGCTAAAAGAAAAAAACAGTGACAACACCAAATGCTGACGAGGATGTGAAAGACCTGGATGTCTCACACAGTGCTGATAAGGGTCCCAAATATATAGTCTCTCTGGAAAGCAATCTGGCACTTCTCCAAAAGGTTACATGCTGTATCATTCCATTTATGTCATGCCCTTGAGATGAGAATGTTATAGAAATGGAGACTGGATGGCTGGTTGCTCAGGATTAAGGGCAGGGAATGGAACGAAAGTTTACCTGTCAATGAAAAGCAACATGAGGGACTCTGCTTTGACTTGTATCGGTGTAGATGTTGTTGTGATGTTGCAGTATAATTTTGCAATATGTCACCACCAGGTGAATCTGGGTAATGGACCTCTTTGCGCTATTGCTTAGCAACTAACTGCATGTGAATCTACACTTATCTCAAAATAAAGACAGATCTCTTCAGATGCATGATTTTTCTTTTAGGTATTTTGTGTGAAATATGTGACTCCATGTGATTAAGCAACCTATTAAGTGAATTATCCTAACATTTGATATTCATTTATTGAAACAAAAAGATTACTTGGGTTTTTAATCCTGTATTCTAGGCACATTTTACAGAGCTCTGAAGTCCTTACTGTGTGTGTGTGCCTCATGTGATCATTGGGGTCTCTGATATGGGATTTGACTACCCTGTAATGTGCTGTCTTACTTGATTGTAGCTTTCAGTGTCTCCTAGTGGTGGTTTGTTTAATTTTGTTTTGTTTTTGTCTTAAATTACTCTTGATTTAGCCTCACAGTTATTGAATGAGTTTTTTAGGGTTATTTGCTTAACTTTATACTGTGTAGAAATTGCTATTTGTGTGAGTATTGTATCGGTATATAACTTTCCAATGACTAGATTTGTACATATCTCATGTATTGTGATTCAAAGTGAGTCATCTATGCCTGTATTGCTAAAGCAGATGTGTACATAATCCCAAAAGAATTTGCTTGAACACTCACTCCTTATTGTTATCACTGAATTTTTATTTATTTACTTATTTATTTATTTTGCACTGGAAGTTGAGAAAAGTTGGGTGGATGGGCTAGGAGATTTTTTGCTCCACTAACTGCCCATGACAAAGGAAATATATGAAGGTCTTGACCTGAGACTCTGTTGTTCTAATATTCATTTTCCTAGCTGAGTTTAATAGCAGTCAGATCAGGGTTACTAATAAGTGCAGGCATTCTGCACTTATGAATAATGAATTGAGTTCCAGATACATTGAATACCAGCTGTGTAGATGGCCATGTTTCTTGCTCTGAGTGTTAATGATTCTGAGTTGCATTAATGTCCAGGTGGAGAGTCTAAGGATGCACTGTTAAAAATAAAAATTTTCATTTTCCACAGAACAAAGTGAGCTTTGTACACTTGTTGGTGCCATTTGTAGCAGAGAAAGACTTTCTCAGATTGCTTTGGAACGATGAAGACTGTGTCTCTCATCCAAGAACTGAAATGATACCTTCAGGTGAGTCTAGAGTCCAAATCCTCAAAGGAGGGATTTAGGAAAGCATTTGAGAGGATCAGGTTTAAAACAAACAATCCCTCCAGAAGAAATTCCATTCAAGTTCTTTGTTTAAAACAGGAAATTAAACGGAGTCGTTATAAGGCAAGCTCAAGAGAATGATAGAGGCATCCTTCCTAACTGTTAATGGCATGGATTTCAATTTGGGTCTGCTGTGACTTTAAAATTCTATTTAAATGTGATCATGGTAACCACAGCTCCTTTAAAGTGCAACAATTAGAATTTTAAGCAAAATTTATCATTCTAGAAAAACATAATTTACCTGAAGTACAACTCCTTGCATAATTATCAAGAATACAGTCTCCTGGGGTATTATTTTAAGTACTTTATTAAATTAGTGGACCTGTTCCCAGAAGTGTTTTAGCAGTGGACAGTCCAGATTATAGAAAATGAATTATTTTCAGATCCTCATTGAGTTAACATACTTGTTAAAATCAGTTGAGGCAAGCCAGACAACTAACCTGGTAAAGTAGTCATTGCTTGGCACACTTTCCACATGTTTTTATTTCTGAGTTTTCATTGTATGAGTATCAGCAGAATAGCCAATGCTGTGTAAATGCAACAAGACTGAAACCCCACCCAGTAAATAACTCTTTCAGATGCTTTTCAACAAAGCCTTCCCTGCACAACTGAATTGCACATTGTTCTTTATGGACATAAGAAGAAAGACTTCATACACATCCTTGAAAATTCTTGCCAGGGCAGAATGTTAGTACAAACTCCTCCTGAAACATTTAATAGTGCATGCTTAAAGTTAATTTGACTTTATTAAAATATTTTTTCTGTGTGTTAAAATGAGAGCTCTGGAGAAAAACTTTTCAGCCGCGTCAATATCTTCCCTTATTTTATTCAGTGAGATGTTCCCTAACCAAGGATTAAAAAAGGCTGCAGGTGGCAGCCTGCTTGGCATATTTGAGGGAGAGCAAGGGAGTCAGTATAAAGGAACAAGTGAAAGGGTGGAGAAGCTGTGGGAGGTGAGGCCAGGCAGCTTAGGACCAGACTGGATTGAGCCTTGTAGCCCTGTGGAAACTTTGACGTCTCACTCTCCGTAGGAAAGAGGGCACTAGGAGGCTTTTCAGCAGAATGGTGACAAGATATGGAGTTGGGTGTGGAATCTGTGTCCTTGGAACCACAAATCTCAAAATGGAAATGGAAATCAGGGGTCACTGGGAAGAGAGGAAGGAAGCAGATGCCGGGGAGATAGCCAACAATGTGCACAACGTACTCTGTTTTCCCACAGTGGATGATAGAAAGAAAATAAAACAAAGTATGTTTTTGAAGCCAGGACTACTCACACATGTGTAACACACACATACACAGAGGGAAATTTTACATCCCAAATACCTTTGTAGCCATGACAAAGTGAACAAAGTACAGACACAAAAGAATTGAACATCACTGAAGTGCTTTGATCAAGACTAATTATTTTTTTTAATTAAGGTCACTTTGAGGAGTTCAGACTATTTGGAAGTATATCTTCATGGTTCCATCTGTCCAGTGTTTCAAGAAATAGTCTGTTTTGGCAGTTAACTGTGTCTACAACGCTTACATAAAATATGTTAAACATCTGTCCCTGATCAGCTTAAATATCACGGCCTTTATTGTGTCTAATATAGGCACATCACAATATAACTTACAGGGAAAGTTTTTTCCCCATCCAGTATTAAGAACTGTATCTTTGTAGCATTATCATTGTAGTAAGACTAAAAGGTAAATCTAAGTGTAACAGTTATTCAGTTTCTGCATAGACAGGTATTATTGATTTGAGGATCACATGGGATGAATTTGGCCCAAACCCTTTTAAGATAAATGTCTTCCCTTGTTTGCAGCTCACAGCTCAGAGATATCCTTTTCTGTCAGCTGGTACATCACTAGACCAATCTTACATGGAAGAATAAACTTCTGTCAGTACTAACATGCTAACCAATGTGGAATATCTAGCCAGCTGTCACTGACAATCCCAAGTCAGCCCCTTAGAAATGGTTTTCTCTGCACACAACACTATGAACATGTCCTGTTATTGAGATTCTAATGTGAACCAGGTACTGGAGCAAGGTCTGCACAAGTAATATCCCAACTATACCTGGCATATCATAACCACTAAATGTGTAGCCTATTAATCATATGATTTAATCATTCTCTCAACATAGTGATGAGATATTACCATCGTGTTCTCCATTTTATTTATTGAAGTAAGAAAAGGTAAGTGACAATAATAACAATCACAAATAAAACTAACAACTAGGCTAAGCAAGTCACACACATTATCACTCATGTTTACCACACTCTTACTTCCATTAGGAAACCAACCCTCAAAGATGTTACTGTCACTTGACTTGATTGATGGAACCAGAATTGAAACCAAGGTCTTCTTCTAGTAGGAAAATTTATATTCTCTGATACACGCTACCTCTGTCCTTAGGAGTTGTGTCTACATGGGAGAAATCAACTCTAAATTAAATCTTCACTGAATTGGCTTTGTCTTCTTCTAATGATTATATTAGTAGGTGGCATCTTAAGATTATGAATTTTTTAATGTTTCTCTAAAACTACACCTTTTTCATAAGTACTATGCTTTTTGCTATGCCTTTATTTGGTTAAAAAGTTATTAAACAATGGACTTAAGAAACACTTAAGAAACTTAAGAAACGCGTTTCCTGATATTAAAGTCTGTCTCAGGAAATGACTTGATCATGAAAGGATGTGTGGTGTGCTAATGCAGATTGAGTACAGGCAATCCCTGCATGCCAGAACCAATATTTTCTTATTAAGCCATAAGATTTCAAAGCAACAGAACACTGATGTGATCATAGGCTAGAACCATGTTTCTTAAAGTGAGGTCTAGGGATGATATTGTGTTGAATCACCTGGACTGGTACTTAGAAAAGGTTCAAATCACTGATTCAGACTCACTGAATCCAGAGGTGTGAGATCAAGAACCATGAGTATTTTTACATGTTCACCTTGTGATCTGTATGCACAGTGTAGTTTGGAGCTATCGATTTACATTTATCACTTTTTTTCTCATCATCTTTTAGTCTACATACAGATATTTTATTTTGTTTCAGACATAATTCTATTGGGCTTTTATAAAGAAGACTGATAACTATAAAAGTAATCTTCAAGGCAGAATTTGCAAATGAGCAACTTACTGATTTGATCATTTCAGCACCAATGTCCTATTCCAATCATCAGCTTGGTCAAGGAAATTCGCTTTAAAATAAGGACTCATGTCTTCTATAAATTTAGTGTGTTCTCAGTTATCTTTTCAACCTTCTTGATCAATCATTCTCTCTATCCTTCTAGAAACCTAAAACACCTAAAATGGACATTGTTATTCTTTTTTCTGTCTCTTAATCTCTTTCTGTTAATGTCCTCAGTCTACTTTCCAGTCCATCAATCTTCTCTTCAACTGTATCTCATCTACTGTTTAATCCATTAATAATAAAAATAATCCAGTTTTTAATGTGGTGACTTTTTTAGTCATCAAACACTGATTTACATGTTTCTATAAGCCTACAGGTCCTTTTTCCTATTTTCCCAATAATTTCTGATATTTTAAATCATTTAAATCCTACTTTTTAATATAGTTTCTCTAGGTTTTCTATAGTACCTAGGAATCTATATCTAACTGTACTTCACAGGGTTGTCTTCCACTTGGGGCTTATAAAGTCAGAAATGGAGCATATTTAGAGGGCTAATGGCAAGATCTTTAGCCAATGATGTGACAGCCTGGAATTCTATAGGTGGAGGTCTCAGACCCATACCCCAAGATTAGACACTGGATATCACTGATCAAAGAGAAGGAGAAGAATCTGAAAAACTGGGAAACTTGCTTCCTTATTAAAAAGAAGACCATGGAACCATATAGGCTGTTTGGGGAAAACCCTGCATAAAAGTCTTTTGTGTTTTTGGAAACCTATGAAGTATTTTCGCACAATGATCCCTTTGTAGAGCAGACAAGGATTTTCGAAGAAACAGCTTTAATAATGACTAGTACAAAAATTTTCAACTGAAACTGCAAATTTTTCTAACTACTAAGACATACATGAAGAATAGCACAGTAGTTAAAGGCATATATTTAAGAGTAAGGAAAATCTAGATTTGAGCTTTGACTCTAACCCTTCCTTGCCTGTGTTGGCCTTGAGTAAGTTTCTTACCCTCTCTGAGTCCTCCATTCCTTATTCATAAATGCTGAGAGTATTAATCATCCTCCTCATGTTATGTGTTTGTAACAACCTCAGTAGCTCAGTGACTTAGCAACAAAGTGGTTGATTTCTCACCTACACTTCCTGGCCATCACGCATCAGCAAGTGGTCTATACTACTTATTATTCTCAGTCAGGGACCCCAGTTTACAGAACCTCAATCTCTGTGCTTCCATAGTCAAGGGAGAAGAGAATGGAGAGCACTATGGTGTCTCATGTTTGCAATGAAGTGCTTCCCCCAGAAGTGACCCACACAACTCTCACTCCCATTTCATTGACCAAATCAAATCCCACATCCCCACCTAACTTCAAACAGGCCCAAAAGTGCTGAATTCCACACCTGAAGAGGGAGAACAGAAAAGTGTATGAACACCCTAATGACTATGACTTCTGAAAGTTAGCTGAGATAATGCTTGTCAAAGTCAATATAGCACATAATAAATGATAAAATATTTTTGTTTTTACCATCAATTGCAAAGCCATTGTCAAAAAGACCTGTTCTAATTTGAAGGTCTAGGACTGTATATTGCAGTATCTGAAGGAAATTTGAGAGGCTCAGTAAAAATTATCACTACATTTTCTAGAAGAATGAAACCTTTAAAATTCTATCCAAAGGGCAGAATATCAGCACAACAACTGAAAAACAATGGAAATATCTAACCTGTACAACTCTGAAAATTGCAGGTGATACTCTTGCTTAGAGTGAGCTGGTGGTGATGGCAGGAAAGACAGCAAGAATAGTAATGGTCCATCATTGTAGATATATGATGTACTTCGAGCATTCATGCTGGCATCTCGTCTTCTCCTCACAACTGCCCAAGAGGTAACTGCTCTTTTACCCTCATTTTGCAGATGGGGAAACAGCGGCACAGAGAGGTTGAGTAGTTTGCCCAAGGTGCTAGCACATGGCAGAGTATTCAGACAATGTGATGGAAACACAGAGCTCAATGCTCAATGCTCTGTCCTACAGCCTTAGTGCGTTTGGCCTGTTAATCAGAGGATGCTATATGGTAGTAGTCAAGTGACTGATTTATTCAGATGCCCATATTTGGAATACAAAGAAAAAAAGAAGTATGCTGTTACCTGCATGTTTTGGATGTTTAATTATGGCTGTAACTGGGTCTCAGATGAAACTGACCGGCAGCAAGTGTCTAGAGAACAAACAGATCATGATCTGGTGCACACTGATCAAGTTTTAATTTGTAGGGATTCTAGGGTTTTTCCTGAGTTGAGACAATCCCAGCAACACCACAGCCAACTGCAGGTCTCTGTTGTTAAAAGCAGCCAGCATTCCTTAGGTCATCACAGTGTGCCAAGCTCTGGGTGAGAACTTGACATACACTTTTCTCTTTTAAGCGTCAAGACATCCCAACACCATAGCAATTCCTGTGACCCCCATTCTCCATATGAGGCAAATGAGATTTTGAATGGAGCTAGACTTCATAGTGAGTTCTGTGTGGCTCCAGGGCCTGAGCTACCCTGCCTTTCCAGCATGGACTGTGTGGCAAACAGGCCAATGGGGAAAAATCAGGACACTGGAGTTCCAGTTCTAGCTTTTTCATTCCCATAACTGACAATTCTGTGAAAGCCCCTTTTCCACATCTGAACCTCATTCTCTCCCGTTCTTAAAGTGTGGGTATTGCCCCCATTATTTTAGAAACCAATCATCACTCTCAAAAGTCTACAACTTGTTGTGAGAAAAATCAAAATTCTACTTTTTTCTGAGAAATACAATATTGTAGACATTTTATTGTTGTAGTGTCCACATATGAAAAGTTTTCAGAACCAAAATCGTGGAAGTGTTACAAAAATGCATTGTATGGTAATATCCAATTTATCTTGTAATTAGAATAAAATTTACATGTTCCACCAAGAAATCTCCCTACTCCTGGAATGAGCATTGCTACATTAACAATCGTTATCGTTTCCCCCATTCTGATTCTAAAATTTAACTGGTCTGTGATCCTGTTTCTCACTTGAAAGAACAAAAGGAGAGGGTACATTCTGTAATTTGTACATCATGTTCCATGTAGCTATTGTTTTCTTCATACAAACAAGATCTTGGCCAGTCAGGAAACTCAGAAGATAGATAAAGCATTGTAAGATGTGTTAAAAAGGCTGAGAAACTAGAGTGCTAGTGCTAATTAATAAAGCATATCATTGAGTAAAACAGGTAATTAGCTATGATAATGGAAATATAAACAGGACCTAATTAACAGAATGCTTCATTAATATCTCTTGATACAGATAGTAAGCATTTGGTATTTGGCTATCACACCCATATGCATAAGTTCTTAGTTGATCTTGGACCAACTGAGTGGGTAGTATTCAAAATGTACGAAATAATTGAGGGCAGTCATAATACTAAAGTTTTTGTACTCACACTATTTCCAATGAGCCAAAGATAACACGATTGTGAATTGAAAGTGCTTTGTCAAACCACGTTCTTGCAATAATTGCCTTCATCTAATATCTGTGCTCCAGAAGTTCCTATAATCCAACTACCCCTGAAAAAGAACAACTTTGATGCTATGCCTTTCTTTACTCCAGGCTGAACAAGATGTTTAGTCCCTAAGTCAACTGTAATCTGCCTTCTGTGTCCTTTAGTCTACCAGATCTGTCCACAGTACACTTTCCAATGCTGCCATGTTGCCCAAGCCAATTAAAGACAATTGACATGTTTTTCTCTTTACCCTTCTTAATATCTTTCAAAGTTTTCACTCTGTGAACCTCTCTTTCTTTAAAAATGCATCCTGTACAGTGATGCTACTCTCTCTTGGTTTTCTTTCTACCTCTTTAAGGTAGAAAGCCTTGTCCCTCCTTTGCTTGCTCTTGTTCTGCCAATTTTAAATGGAAATTCTTTCACAACCATCCCCCTTTTACTCCTTCATGAATAATCACATGCTGCCACAATTGTAACTAAGCCATTCCTTCCCTTCCATCCCTATTCTCAATCCCTTAGCTCCAGTGCTTGACAGGAATCTGCCGGATTGTTGGAGTACCTTCCTAATTTTTCACACTGCTTTCAGTTTTCTACTCTCCCCTTCCTGTTCCACTCTGTTCCAGTATATCCAAATTGCAAATTTGATCCCATTGTTCTTTGTTCTCCATCTTCTGGGCTTCATTTTAAAAATTCATTTTGAGTGTGAGAATATTTGTGTGTTCTGTAACTTCTCAGGGCTGGGTTAGTGACAACAAGGGAAGAGGTGACACAGACAATAACTGCTGTCACAAACACATCCTTCCTTAAGTGAAAACCATATGAAGGTCAGACCAAGAGGCAGGTGGTCTCCCAGAAATTTCTAGGAACAGGGATGTTGCACTCTGATTATTAATAAATCCTTTTCTCTTGTCAAAGTTCATTCAGGTTTAAAAATAACACATACAAGGATGATCATTTTAAGTGGCGAGAATCAGTAGCTGCTTGACTCAAGGATATGAGGAAAATCCCCACCAACCTGTCTCCATGCCTGTTTCATTAGCATTAAATTAGGCTGCTGGTAACACAAAACTAAAAGCAATAGAATCCTAAATGGATTCTATCCTAAATGGAAGTTGGCCTCTCTCTTCTATACAGTCCCAAGGTAAACAGTCTAGAGTTGGTGAGGTGCTCCCTGATCATAAGACAGAAGCTCTTCCCACCTTCCTGTTCCAGTATCATCAATACACTACTTCCACCTCATGATCCAACCTGGTTGCTTAAGGCTAGCCTTTGTCCTGTGTTCCAGCCAACAGGAACCATATAAAAAGACATACCACCTTTGTTTAAAGACACACATGCAGGGCCAGCACTGTGGTGTAGCAAGAAAAGCTGCTGCCTGGGGTACCATCATCCCATATGGGCACCAGTTCGAGTCCCAAATTGTCCACTTCCAATCCAGCTCCCTACTAATGGCCTGGAAAGGCAACAGAGAATGGTCCAAGAGTTTGAACCCCTTAACTCAAGTGGGAGACACAGATGAAGCTCCTGGCTCCTGATTTTGTCCTGGCCCAACCTTGGTCATTGTGGCCATTTGGGGAGGGAACCGGAAGATGGAAGATTTGTCTCTCCCTCTATCACTATAACTCTGACTTCCAAATAAATTTAAAAAAAAAAAAAACAAATTTTTTTTTTGAAAAGACACACTTGCTGGAGGTTACACAACCACTTTTTTTGCATACCATTAGCCAAACTTTGATCACATGGTCACTTTAGCTGTGAAGGAAACTGGGAAATATAATCTTTTTTTGGTTGTGTTCTCAGCTATAGAATGGGTGTTCCATTGCTAAAGAAGAAGAGAGAAGTCCACTCATGGGAAAATTAGGTTTGCTCCAGCACCTGGAAGTCCTTTATTGGAATTGTAGACCCTTAGTTCTGAAAGACTTTGAGTGACAGACTTATCTCTCTCTCTTGGATACCATCATGGTTCCCCAGCAGGCACTGTTTTATGAGTTCTCTTTCAATGTGATACCAAGATCAAGGAGTTGTCAGTGTAAAAGAAAGATATTACATCCAAGAAACAATGGCATTCTAAAACCAGAAGGAGTCAGCCATCAGATATATATACTGCACTCAATTTCAAAAGGGAAGCCATAAGACAGATTAGGACCTGGTCTGCTGTATGGTCTTGAAGTCAGATTCCTTCCTCTGTAGACTGAGTATTGGATTATTATGAGTGTGAAATAATCAGCATGTTTTCAAAACCTTGAGCACCTTGCCTTAATGGCTGGTAGACATTGGTCAATTTTTCTGTTATAAGCTACAAATATCAAGTCAAACAAAAACCACCAGAAAGATACCAGGTTCCAAATGTAGTTGTGATGCCCTCTGCTAGCCCAGAAAATGACAATTTACCTGCTGTAAGTGTCTTCAATACAGGAACAGGAACTCTATTGCACACTACTGGATCCTGCATGATGTAGATTTTCAGAACCATTCATTGAATAAAATCAGTGAAGAGCCATCGGGATCAGATTCATTGTATAGCAAATGTTAAGAAAGAACATCACAGTGGGGGTCAGTGTTGTGGCAGGTTAAGGTGCCACCTGCAACACCAGCATCCCGCATGGGCACCAGTTCAAGTCCCTGTAGCCCTGCTTCCAATCCTGCTCCCTGTAATGTGTGTGCAAAAATAGCAGAAGATGGCCCAAATGCTTGGGCCCCTGCCACCTACATGGGAGTCCCAGATGGAGTTTGAGGCTCCTGGCTTAGGCCTAGCTCAGCCGTGGCTATTATGGCCATTTGGAGAGTGACTTCCTGTAACTCTGCCTTTCTAATAAATAAATAAATCTTTTTTTGAAAAAAAAAAAAGGAAAAGAACATCTTAGTAGAGACTATGTGAACATTCTAAATAAAATTAAGGGGAAAGTACCATAATGAGCAGGAGAAATTGAGGGAAATAGCAGAAAGAGTTCCTTTGCACATTTATACTGGAAAATAATGGACAAACTGGTGAATACATTTAATACAATCTCAGGAGTCTAACTTTCTCGTGGTTTTTTTGAGTTTTCAATTTTTTATTTTATATTTTATAAATTGGAATGAGAGAAAGATGTCAACTGGAATTAACTAAACAAATCACAGAAAACAACTTGGAAGTCTAACAGCTATTGGCAGCTTCCTGTACTCCAGGTTGTTTTTCTCTTGAATTAAACAAATCTAAATGTTTATAGAAATCTCTAGAAAATATGGTGACCACATGAATAAAGTCAGTAACAGCGTGCTTTTTGGTAGATTAGGGAGATCTGTTAACAAGCTCTTTATGGTGTCAGTATTGTCATTCCAGATTTGTCACAGTTCATTTAATGCCCACCTGGATATTGCATCACGTAACCACTGGAATGTGTAACTGTTTCTCACCAGCATTCCCAGTTGCCCATACTGGACCAATACCGTGTAAATCACTTTTTTTTTTCCTTTATGTGAAAGTCTCAGATATTTGTCATTGGACTTACTTTCTTCCCTCACTTACATCTTGTCTCACCTTTATGTTAGCTTGCTGTGCCATTGTCATCATTATCATGAAGCGTGAATCTCAGCCTATCATTCGGATATGCAAGAAGTATAATTTTATCTTTCTGTACCTTGCCTTACTTGTCATTTCAAGTCTGCTTTCAACAAGAGTTGAAGAAATTTAATCTCTACCAATTTAGGACCTTCCTTCTTCTCCAGAGCTGCTGCTAAGTGCTAAGGGTCAGAATCCACAGGGCCCAGGCCTTGAAAGGGGTGCATCTGCTCTGCTGTTAACTCCTCTCCATGTGGCACATTCAGGGGGTGCTCAGCACAAGTTCCTTGACCTGGGTCCTGTAGCTCCGTGGCTTCTGATGATCTGCACCTGCTTCTCCCAGAGCTGGAAGGCTATAAGGGAGCCCCCTCGGTGCCCCTCTATGGCCACTGACTACTGTAAAAAGCTCAGTTCCCACTTAAAGGCAGAGCAAATTCAATGATGCCATTCGTTCTCCAGAGCAGTCCATGGGTGAGGCAGGGCAGCCCTCTCTTGAAACCACATCTCTGCCTGGTTTCTTTCCCTTTCCTATCCTACCTGCTTCCGCCTCTCTTTTATTTTTACATTTATCTAGTTGAAATGCAGAGTTAGAGAGAGAGAAGAGAAAGAGAATTATTCACTGGTTAACTCCCCAAATGGCCACAACAGCCAAGACCAGGCCTGGCCTAAGTCAAGAGCCAAACACTTGGAACATCTCTCACGGTTTTCGCAGGTTCGTTAGCAAGTAGCCGGAAGTGGAGCAACCAGGACTCAAACTGGCACTTCAATACAGGACACTGGTGTTACTGGCGACTTAACTCAACAACACACAACACCAGCTACCCTGCTTCCCTCTCTTGCTTTTAGATTTTTCCTTAGAATAGTTCCTCAAGAAGTCACTTATGCAAGAATCCCCAACTCTGGCTCTGTGTCTAGGGAACTTGGCCTAAGACAACCCACAGAAAAACTCCCATCATCTGATTTGTTCCTTAACTGTCAGTCTGCACAGGTCACTATTCAGTCAGCCCGAGTCCTATCTGTGAAGTTCCTTCAGAACTAGCAAGTTCTTCACTGTGTCTGTACCCCTCTGGGGTGCTTGGGAGTTCTTCCACAGGAAGGCAGTAAATACACAGTGAGGCTGAGAAGACTCAGTTCGCTGCGACAACCTTACAGTCGTGTCTTTTCTGGAGCCTTGTGCCACCCAGAACTCGACCTCGGAGAGGAGGTACAAGCACCCCAGCCTCTTGATCACACAGTCTTATTTGGGGACAGTGTCATCTGCTGTCCAGGGAGCAGGATAGGCTCAGGGGTCAGCCAGGTCACGGGAGTGAACCTGCATCTTAGCTCTCATGGTGTTGCATTGCACCTTTCTCACCCAGTCCAGGAATTCTTTTCTAATATCAAGGGAAAAACAACTTTGTTTCAGTCTGAATACACTTGCTTCCAAGTCTACTGGCCTTACCATGAGTCATTGCTATTCCTTTGCTTCTGGCCAGTAGGGTTGAATAGAAATACAATGTGAGCCACCCATGTAATTTTCTAGTAGCTACCGCTTTTTAAAAAGGAAACAAGAGAAATTAGTTTTAATAATACATTTTACTTAACCCAATAAAATATTGCCATGTAAGTGTATAATCAATCAGTAATTTTTTAGTCTGCCCAGATTGCTACAGCAAAATATGTTAAAGGGAATGGTTTTGAAACAACAGGAAGTTATTTCTCACCCTGAGATCAAGGGGCTCATGATTGAGTCTGTGATGAAGGCCAGCTTCCTGGTTAACAGACAGAAGAAGGGGCGAAGAGACTCTGGGCCCTTTTTAATAAGGGCACTAACTGCATGGGTGAGGACACCACCCTCTTCACCCGTTGCCTCCCAAAGGCACCAGTTCCTGATATTATATAGGTTCCAACACATGAGTTTGGGATCAGTCTGTAGTCAAAATAAAGTACTTTTTTTTTAGTAAATCTTTGAAATCTAGCGTGTATTATATACTTCCAGCACCAGCCACTGAGTATCCACACATAGTTAGTGGCTACCACACTGAGCTATGCAGTCTATACCATGAGGCATCTTTTTCAGTCCTTTATTTTCTGATCTTAAAGCTCAAAATCCTGAAGAGCTTTTTTTTTTAATTTATGCCAGTCCAACTGTTCCCCAAGACAATGAACCCAGAATAGAAAACTTCCCAAATAGGGAACAAAGTTAGGAAATAAAAAGAAATCCTGAAAGAAGGATTGCGAAACAAGGAATGGGAGCCCACAAATTTTATTCTGCCATTTTCTGCCATTTTGTAACTGATATTTTTTTATAAATGCATCTTTGTTATTTATTACATCATAATATATTCTATTAAAATGTGCCATTATGTATTAAATAATGAATAATATTTATTATAAATGCCATGTTGATATTTATTGAGTGCCTACTATGTACACTTTATAAACCATATTTCTAGGATTTATAAATAACAAAGTCATATTCAACTTTGTCAACTAAAGACACAAGCCTCTAGGTAGAGATTAAATAGCTTACACATGATCTGGGATAACAGAGCCAGGATCCAGACCCAAATCTTTCTTGTGGCCCCCAAATCCTTTACATCTTCCACTGAGCCCTACCAGCTTATTTCTCTTCTTGCTTGAACCAGTAAGTTTAGCAGAGTATCTAGGAAAGATTGCCTGCTGCCCTTCATGACCTTAGTTAAATCAGCTCTCAGAGTCGACCAACAGGGGAACCCAGCAAGGCCGTGGAGCAGCTGTTGGCACGGCTGGTTCACTCATGATTGCCCTGGCCTTTGATGCCATCTCAGAGTTAAGGCCATTGTTGCTTCCCATGTCAAGAGAACCTTCATTTCTGATGAATGGCGGTGGCTGGGTTTGGAAAATTCATGTTCAACCTTTGGCAACAAACTACGTGTTAGCTCCCTCAAACTGACTGCTTGCAGGTCAGAGACACAATTGGATATGAGTACTGGGTTCTCTGCCATCGCTCAGGGTGCAATACAGACCTGACTTTGAGTTTTAATCCTAGCTTAATCTTTTCTATAATAATTTTTATTGTTTATCTGAAGACAACTATTTCTTTCTATTCTGCTCTGTGCTGTGCAGATCTAATTTTCTTGTTTCCTTTTGGAAAGAGGTCAGTCCACAAAGTTCAAAGGGCAACTTGAAGAACCTGGCTACATCTGTTTAACTCAATTTTTAAAAATAGTTTTTATTTATTGTACTTTTTGTAAACTTTTTAAAAATTGATAAACAATAATTGTGAATATTAATGGAGTACAGGGTGACAATTCAATACCTGTATACAATGTGTACTGATTGATTCTGGGTGATTGACATTTCTCCCTCTTTGTCGCTGTATGATTGAAGCCCAGGAGTGCCTCTCTTCTATTTGCTCCATACACAGATGACAGGTTATTGTGAACTGTCGTCACCCTACTCTGAGGTGTGACACTGGGAACTACTCCTCCTATCTGCCTGTGATTTGGTGCTTGTTATCTTACTGCCTTCTGGGGTTAGTTTTAATCATTTTGATTTACTTTTCTCTTTGTTATTTTACCTTGCACTATAAATAATTATTTACACACGTTATTCACTTCTAACATCTTGAAGGGACCATTCCTATCAACTTTAGTTTCCTCTTCTTTGATCCATTCAATCAACATGCATGTCCCAAGAATAGGGCCACCACAACAATTCCAAAACAAAAAAGGACACAACTCAGTCCCTGGCCCCAAGAAGCTTAGAGCAGTGTTTCCATAATGTTAATCAATTTTATAGGAAAAGAAAGTCCATGGGCAATTAACCTACCCTATCTACTCTTTACCAATGCATAATTTCTCAGAGCCTTTAAATTGCTAATGTACCTTGTGAATCCCCAAAAGGTAAGATAAAATATGGAGTATTTCCTGACCTGTTTTGACCACAAAACTGTGTATGCAATACCTCATGGGACAAGAGTTTTGTGAAATATGCTTTAGGAAAGGTTAACTTTGTCCAGGTGGAAGGCAGAGACATGCAAAAGTAATTGAAATAACATGAGTTAAGAATTACAACAGAGTTCAGTTCTGGCCCAGACTCTACATAAATGTTGAGAATAAGGAAGGGATCCTCTTAAGGAAAGTGGACAAGATATCATCAAGGAGGACATGGGAAGATTGGGCTGTGACTCTTCACTAATGTTTGATGTCAAAAGGAGTAAAAAAAAAAAAGAAAATATATATCTGCTTTCAATTTAGTATTCTCAGTTATATATTTTAATAATTTTGTTTATATATTAAGAGCCCAATTTGTAAACAACTCCAAATAGAATTATGGTAGGCTGAGAGGGCAAGTATTTGACTTGAGATGTCCATGTCTCATATCAGAGTGCCTGGGTTTGATACCCAGCTATAGCACCTGACTCTAACTTTCTGGTAATACAGACCGTTGAAGGCTTTAGCAGTGACCCAAGTGGTTGAGTTCTTGGCACCCATGTAGGAGACTTGGATTGAGTTCCAGCTCCCAAATTCAACCTGGCTCAGCCCTGGCTATTGAGAGCATTTGAAGAGTGAACTAGCATCTGGGAGGTATTGCTCTGTGTGTCACTCTATTTCTCACACATAAAATAAGTTAAAGTATTTAAATTAATTAATTAATTTTAAGAAAAAATAGTGATGGAACCAGGATGTAATGCACTGGGTTAAGCTGCTACTTGTGGTACAAGCATCCCATATCAAAGTGCCAATTCAAGTCCTGGCTACTCCAATTCCAGTCCAGTTTCCTGCTTATGTGCCTAAGAAAGCAGAATATGATCCAAGTACTTGGGCCCCTTCCACTCACGTGGGAGCCCCGAATGGAGTTCCTGTTCTTGACCCAGCCTTGACTATTTGCCATTTGGGGAGTGGACTAAGCTGGGGTAAGATCTCTTTGTCTCCCTCCCTCTCTCTATCGCTTAAACTTTCAAATAAAAAAAATAATTGTGGTAGGCTGAATAATAACTGCAAGTCATCATTCTCAGAACTTGTGAATTTGTCATCTAAAGTGGCAGGGGGGATTTTGCAAGTGTGATTAAGGTAAGAGTCTTAGGACAGGGCCTGTTACAGTTTGAATAGAATTTAGTCCCCTGACTCATGCAGAAGTTTAAACCTCAAACTCTTAAGTTAATGGCACCAAAGAGGGCAGAAGTTTAATCCAATTATGGTAGTAGAGATGTGGGCCTTGTGGAAGGTCCTTGGGTCACTGAGGGCCTGCCCTTGGAAGGCAGATCCCATGAGAGTGTTGATTATACAGTGTAGGTGATATATGTAAACAAGGTCAGGTTAGTCTCTCTCTGCTTCTGACTCTCTGTATAATCATTCCTCCATACATGCTCTACCATTGCCAGTCTCCTACCACATCAGACAGCAGACTAATGCACCCACTTGTTCCTGGGCTATGAACCTCCAAAACCATGAGCCAAAGTAGACCTTCTTCCTTCGTGAGGAGCTTCCAAGGTATTTTAGTTACACAGACAAAAAGCTGACTGAACAGCTGTTATCCAGATGGTCCCATGTCATCATCACAGGGATCCTTAAAAAAAGAGAGTGCTACAGGGTGGGCCAGCATTGTGGCACAGCAGGTTAAACCTCAGCCTGTGACACTGGCATCTCCTATGGGTGCTGGTTCAAGTTCCAGCTGTTCCACTTCCTATCCAGCTCCCTGCTAATGTGCCTGGGAAAGCAGTATAAGATGGCCCAAGTATTTGGGCTCCTGACACCCACATGGGAGACAGATGGAGTTCCTGGCTTTGACCTGGCTGAGCCCTGGCCAGAGGAGGAGCTGCATTGCCTGTGGTTACACAGCACAGCCAGCTGTTCACAGAGCCAGGGTAAGAATTCGGCTCTCCTTGATGTTCAATTGTGATTCTCTCATGATAGCACAGTAGGTTGGATTCCATAATTCAGACTGGAAGGTTTAAATATAATAGCAAAAGAGAAAGCGTCCTCACAGAGCATTTCCATTTTACCAGCTCTTCCTTGAAGTCTCTTCTCTAAAAGGCTGAGAAATGATTGAAAACGTGAAGGTTTGGAGGTTAGTGGGTGAGGGTGAGATTCTGGGTTCCTTGCAGGAATGATGCTGGACTCCATCACAATAGGAAGCTCACTTGCAATATTGGGAGGTACTTCCTAAGTATTTATTCACAGAATAAATGAACAAGTGACTCTAGCCTCTCACTCCAGCTCTGCATGGTCTTTAGAGTCCTCTCTGCAGAAATAGGGATGTTATTAGAACCACAAGCTTTAAGAACCACTGAGATTCCAAGTTGTCAAACAGTTTCATGTTTCACATTGTGTTTCCCTTTTATATTGCTGCCCATGACCATGGCCTCCACCCTCCCCACCAGAAAAGACAGAGGAAACTTTAAAAAAAAAAAAAAAAGGAAAAAGAAGATAAAGGGCTTTTGGAACAGTTCAGACTTTATCTACAGCTTCCTCTTGAAGCCACCCAGCCCTTCCCCTCTGATTGTAATAACCTTACCCTTTTTGCAGTGTTTCCTATCAAGGGGAAATATGACAGAATTGCCGTTTCAAATACTTTGTGAAGACATGAGATTGCATCTCTAGGAGGGGGCAAATGTTCAGATATTTGGGGATCAAGGCCAAAGTAGGGCCTCCTCCAAGTCAGGACACACCTGTTCTCCCAGGAAAGTTCTGGCTGCTGTATCTGCAGATGGGGGGTTTACCGAGCCCAGCAGTGCAGCTGTTTGCTTTAGCAAAACAGCTTTCACTGTAAATACTCCAAGGTATTGTGCCTGGTGTACAAATATCTTGGTTCCAGAGCAAATAGATAAATCTGACCCTGACGGAGGCAGCTTAACAGACCACATGTTAGGAAGAGCTTGGTGTTTTCCTTATGAGAGCAGATTGTCTTGCCCTGTGGACTTCGGGGATCCTATGTTCTTTTTTCATTTCAAAGCCTCAGGCTCTCAGAATAATTGAAAGCAAGCAGGTTACGCCAGGTGCTTTGAGAACAATGAAAAACTACTGCCGGACCTTAAAAACATTCGTCATTTGGGGAATTTTCCCCTCTTTTTTCCAATGAGACCTGCTGGAATTAACTGCTCTCAGCAGTTATTGCAATCTAGCTGGACCAGGTGGTTTCTTGGGCAATATCTGTAATGGGCCAAGTTCAGTGGGTGTTGCTGAGTATCTGGTTTATTTCATTAAAAGGAGATAGCCAAGTAGATAGCAGAGGTCTAAAATCAGAAGATAGAAAAAAAAAATCAGTTATGTTGTTGGATTGTCTTAACTTTGCTACACAGCTCCTGATTGCAATCTTCATTGGAGATGCAGATGAAAATAGAAGTCTCTTTGTCACAAGAAGTATTCCAAACCAAAACTGGAATTAAAGTCAGTCAACCCTAAAGCAAGGACCCAACAAATTACTCAAACATTTGCTCTCCTGACAGTTCTGTTCTTTATAGCCACTTGCCTTTGTTACTTTAATTTCTTCCCCCTCAAAAAAGAATGGCTGAAATTTATGGCTAGGAGGAATAACTGATGACTGCTAGCAAGTCAAGTGAAGGAGCCAATTGTTCCATAAGGCAAGAATCGGAAGGCTAGGGAGCCCTTCACCGGGAAAGACTGATGTGTGAAAGGGCAAAGCCATGTTGCCTCCATTGTGTGATAAAGAGTTTTCATGTTTGGTTCCAAATTCCTGAAGGTGGCCTGGTGTGCAACAGGCTGAGCCATAGGGAGAGCATGCAACAGCTCAAAGTAGATGTTTCACACACAAGATCAAGGTCAACTTCTAGGAGACAAAGTTTTCCTGTTCACTTTTGTTAGAGTGGCCAAGGTCTTTTCACAATTGTCAAGACAGGAGCTACCAGAAGGCTGTTTTGCTATTTTTACTTGTAACCTCGGTGGCCCCAGGCCTAATCAGATTCTGACTATGAGTGAGATCAGAGGCACCTGGGACCCTCCACCTACTATTCACACACACACATGTTCATGTATACACACACATGCAAACATACTCACATGCCAAAATGTTTCTAGGGACCCTGGGGTGGCTTAATGCACATAAGCCATTTTATTTTTTTGTTGTTGTTTTTTTTTACTTGTATTTAATAAATATAAATTTCCAAAGAACAACTTTTGGGTTATAGTGGCTTTTTCCCCCCATAACCTCTCTCCTCCCTACAACCATCCCATCTCCCACTCCCTCTCCCATCCCATTCTTCATCAAGATTCATTTTCCATTATCTTTATATACAGAAGATCTACTTAGTATTTACTAAGTAAAGATTTCAACAGTTTGCACCTACACAGACACACAAAGTATAGAGTACTGTTTTAGTAGTAGTTTCACCATTAATTCATATAGTATAACACATTAAGGACAGAGATCCTACACATGGAATAAGTGCACAGTGATTCCTGTTGTTGATTTAACAATTGACACTTACATAAGGCATTTTAACACATTGATGTTGCCAATACTCCTTTGCTGTCTCTTGCCAGGCTACAGGATCTTGGCCATCATGGTCCCATGCTCCCACCAAACAAAACCAGCAATGCATTCCCAGGAGATCAACACAGGACTGGGCTCTGCATAGAATTAGGAAATTGCTTTGCTTTACACCTTCCACGTGATTCTAAGCAACATTATATTTTTTTGTTCCTTTTGCCTTGCAATCATAAAATACTAAGACTAGTTACTTTAAGTTTTTTTTTAATTGAAAGTTACAGAGAGAAAGGGAGAGACAGAGAGAGAGAGAGAGACAGAGAGAGAGAGAGAGGTCCTCTATCCTCTGGTTCACTCCCAAAATGACCACAACAGCCAGGACTGGGCCAGGCTGAAGCCAGGAGCCAGGAGCTTCTTCCAGGTCTTCCAGGAGCTTCTTCTGGGTGACAGGGACCCGAGCACTTGGGCTATCCTCTGCTACTTTCCCAGGCGCATTGACAGAGAGCTGGATTCAAAGTGAAGCAGCTGGGACTTGAATTGGTGCCCGTATGGGTTGCCAGTGCTGTAGGTGGTGGCTTAACCTGCTATGCCACAGCACCAGGCCCCAAGAGTAGATACTTTAAACAGAAAAGAGGTTGTGTTCACTTACAGTTCTGCAGGTTCGAGAGTGTGGCACTGGATTCTGCTCATCTGGGAGACATGGTGCTATGATTTGGATATGATTTGGATATTGGTGACCAAGCTTCCAGCACATGAACCTCTAGGGGACGAACTGTGCCCAAACTGTATTCCCCCAGAACTCTAATGAAAATACCTGTATCTCTTCCTCATAGCTCTGCACAAGGCTCAGCATGCATCCTTGGGACTGGGAAAGAAATCTCTCTCACCTTCCCTGGTTCTCTGCCCCTGTCCTGCCCCAAGTGCCTGCTCATCAAGCTTCCTTCAGAGTGAATCATTGCTCTTTAAAAGTCTATCAATTCATGCCCATAGTCCACTGAAAAGTCCTATCCCCTAAGTCAATGAGCCAGCCAAACTCTAACCCCATTGAAGGGCACACACAGTAGGTACAAGTGAAACCTTTCCTAAAAGTAGTCCAAAGTGTAAAGTGGCTCTCTCTCTGACATACTCATTTATTTCTTGACCAACCAATTGACATATTTATGGCTTCTGTCACTAAGAATGAGCTGGTCACAGGATAGAAACTAGTGTAAATGAGAGGGAGCTACAAGATGATCTATTGCAGCCCATTGTGGGAAGAAGAAACCTCAAGCCTTGTGTTCTCTATGTGATTGAAGTCAAAACAACAATAGCAGCTCTAATCGCTGACAGGCAGCCGTTGCTTCAGAATGTATGAAGCATTTTACATACATGATTTCATTTAAATAATGAACTGAACCCAACCCTGTGGACCCCTGGTTGTTAAATAGCAATGAGATGGAACTTTCTGCTTCTAAGTAGAGAAGCTTAAAAAAAACACTTATTAAAAATAGCTCCAAAGGCAATTTGGACATCAAAGAGCTTTTTATGAAACATCATTTTGATGAGTTAAGTGTAAATAAATCAGGAACATATGGATTAAATTTTAGTAAAAATAAACAAGGCTTTAAAAATTAAGAGACAAAGTAGTTTGAAAACACATCATATTTATTCACAGTGTCTGAGGGAAAATGGAGGCTGAGAGTTTTGTAAACCAGGGAGGCAAAGAAATAGCAATCTTGTTACCTAGGGCTCCTGTTCTAGAGCCAGAGTGAAATTCTACAAACCTAAACCTCTAAACAAGTGGGGACCTAGAAGTTGCTTTGAAATTTCTCTTTAAATTATGAAATTATTATGTTGATCACAGGTGACCAGAATCATAAATTAAGCTGTCCACAGATCAATAACACTGTGAACTTTCTGGTTTTCTGTCATTTTAACTCCTCTGGGGGTTGACATTTAGGAGCAGTGTGCTCAGTTTTCAAAGGTATGTTCAAGGTCTCTTTCTCTGTCTCTCAACCATTATTTTAAAGATCATTTTATTTATTTCAAAGGCAGAATGAGAAAGTGGGAGAGACAGAGAGACATCTTCCATCCACTGATTTACTCCCCCAAATGGCCACAATGGCTGGGAGTGGGCTGGGCTGAGGCCAGGTGCCTGCTGCAGCTCCATCCAGGTCTCCCAAGTACTTGAGCCTTCCTCCACTGCTTTCCCAGGTCCATGAGCAGGGAGTTCATTAGGAAGCAAAACAGCCAGGGCTCAAACCTACACTCTGACATATGTTAGCACTGCAGCTACGCTACACCGCCAGCCCCTCAGATACTGATTTATGATTTCTCTTTTATCCAAAGATTAATAGATATCCACAGGCTATAAAATTTTAGTTGAGATTGTTGACTGTTAATTGAGCTAGCTATTTTGAGATGCACAACTTGGAAAATCTACCTGCTTTGGAGAAACAAGATGAGGAAAAATGGAATTAATGGTGCCAAAAATGTTAAATCCATACATATGACAACTTCAAAAATTCATGTACATTCTGAAAACACTGTACCTGGATTTCAGAAAAAAAGTTTTAAATGAAAACAAACCTTATTTAATTCCAGTTTTCCATTTAACAATTTGAAAGACCCTAATAGCTGTTTTTCAGAATTATGTCAGAATCTTAGATTCTACCAGTTACAAAAACTGACCAAGTTTCGGTTTGCATAAGCTGAATTCCTTTTGTCATTAGAAATTTTTGCTGGCTAAGTGTCCTTTACTTGTCCATGGTGGACATATCAGTTCATTCTGTGTCTCTTACATTCAGAGATAAATTTTTGCTCGTCCAGCAGCAAACCCCAATACTGACCTCAGTCTTCAGACATGGAAATTCCTCTTCCCTCTTCTCGTCATGAAGTCTCCAAAGCAATTGCCACTCTTAGTCCAGCCCCAGCTGCCACTAGTAAGTCTTGCCTGGTAGAGTCGTGATAATTAAGCGATTTCTAGGAAATGCTGCAGCCATGTGTGGGTGTTTGCAGTAGAGCTGGACTGCCCCGGGCAGCTTTGTACCGGTTAGCCTCAGCCCATCCATGTCATCCCATCCTTAACTGGGCTCTAGCAACCAGAGCGGCCTGAGGCACACTGTCACATTGTCAAAATTTATATTTAGCACTCTTCCAGCTTCCAGGAGGTTCTACAATGTCTGTGCCCCCACACAGACCCAGTGGCCTCATAGGGTAGTGTGGAAAGCACTGAGCTTACCATCACACCCACGTGGATCCAACTACTGCTTTCTGGTGGGTTCAGAAAGTGTGTTCCATAAAACAGAATCTCTTAGTTTTCCAAGTTAGTCCTCTCAGTTTGTGTCTGAGTGTCCTGGACTTAAAGTAAGAGGTGCTGTTGGATGCAGCCTTTGACACTGCCCAGTTAGAATGCCTCTTTCATTGCATTCAGAAGGCCTGATATTCTTGTCTTACGCTCCGACCTTCCTCTGAACACACATGCTCTACTCACCTCTTTCCTGTGTCTTTTTTTTTTTTTTGACAGCACATTCTAAATAATGCAAGACCAAGGGCTTCATCTTTATTTTTAATTTTATTTAAGGTATGCAGATGTCATGTGTTTCATGTATACAGATTTAGGAACTTAAAGATTCTTCACACCCTACCCTCCCTCCCGCCACTGCTCCCCTCCTCCTTCCTCTCCTAGTCCTCTTCTTCATTTTTACAATGATCTTTGTGCTCTGCCTATTCTAGAAATTCTGCCAACCATCACTGTAAACACGGGAGGTTCTCTCTGCATCCATTGGCTTCCTATTGCTCAGTGAGTCTATGCAAGTACCTGGTACAGAGCAGTAATGATAACATTGTGTCATTTTACGTGCTGTACACTATGCTAAGCCCTCTTTGAGGTAGGCATTGATAGGTCCATTTTACAAATGGAAAAATTAAGCAATTTGTCTGGTCCCTGCCACCAACACATGATGAAGCAGGATGTATATGCTAGCCTTTCTGACTACAGGGCCCTTGTGATTAAATACCATGCCCTGGCACTACTGACACTTGGGACCAGATATTTTTTGTAAGGGCTGTTGCACCCATTGTAGACATTGGGCAGCATCTCTGGCCTCTGGCCACCAGATGCCAGTAGTACCTCCTCCAAGTGTGACAATGGACAATGCCAGCACATGTTACCAAGTGTCCCTTGGCAGGCACCATCCTGCCCAGGTGAGAACCACTGGTTTAGATGACCAGTTGGAATTGTTCAGATGTACAAATGGCTATCCCAGGAAGTACTAACTTCTTGCTTTCAGCAAGTGAGAAGCAAGTTTACACCTACCCTTAAGGGAAACCAAAAAAAAAAAAAAAAAAAAGGAATCTTTCTTTTAATCCCCTGCAAAATCCTCCAGGCCAGCTCCGCATCTGGGAAGTGTTCCGTGGCCGCCTCCTTTCATGCTGGGCAGAGAGAGGCCTGGGTTGCTGACAGCCCAGATGTGCTGCAGCTCCACAGGCCTCACGCTGACACCCACGTGCCCGGCTCCCCAGGCCGGCCAGCCTGCCCCAAACCACCTGGTTTAGACAAACAGGCTCAGGCAGCAGCACCTCTTGAGGGGAAGCTTAGGGGTGGTTAATTGAAGAGATAAGGGAGAGAAGAGGAGAGAGCTAATATCCAGGCTGTTCATCCTGCCAACGAGGCTGACCTCAGAAGAGGGAAAGCTATTCTAAGCTATTAGAAAAGACCCAGGGCCTAGCAAATGGCTCTGAAACCACAATGGGCAAGAGAACAGGCCATCTGGGAATGATATTTCAGTCTTTATAAACAATCATAAGTTGAGGAAGGCAAGTAAGATGATCTTTTAAAAAGCTGTGGGATCTTCCTGCAGTCCCCGTTGTAGGTTCAGCCAGTCTCATTCTCAATTTCCCCTGTTATTCCTTTGCCAGGTAAGTTGGTGACTGCAAACACCCTACGGAGAACATTTCTTCTTTAAAGTAGGTTTCTTTTTGTTAAGGTTTATTATTCCTTTGTTTATGCATTTATTTGAAAAACAACAAAGAGAAGGAAGGAGAGACAGATTAAGAGACTGTCCACCTGCTTTTTTCACCTCCCAAATGGGCTGGGCCACACCAAAGCCAAGAGTTATGAACTCCACCCTGGTCTGCGTGTGCATGGCAGGGAGCAAAGTACTTGGGCCATCATCCACTGCTTTCCCAGGCTCATTAGCAGGAAGCTGGGTGGGAAGCAGAGTAGCTATGATTTGAACTGGCACTCTGATAAGGGATGCCAGTTGTCACAGTGGCATGTTAACCCACTACACCACAACACTGACCTGTAAAGTGTTTTTCTAAGGCTGCACTTCCTCACTAACCTTCTGAGAAATTCTATAGTTAAAAAAAAAAAATAGGTCATAGAAGTTTGATAAACTTGGCTACTGTGTTCCTTCTCTGAACTTCCTAGTGCACATTAGCTCATAAAGGCTCTGAGAAGTTCTGCAGCAAAGTAACGTAGATTGGAAGCAAAATAAACCATATGTGCCTAGTTCAATCAAAAGTTGACCCTACCTACCAAGCAAGCTCACTTGGCAGAAGTGAGATAATAGAGATAACAGGTTGGGGGCTGGCGCCGTGACTCACTTGGTTAATCCTCCACGTACAGCGCCAGCATCCCATATGGGTGCCAGGTTCTAGTCCCGTTTGCTCTTCTTCCAGTCCAGTTCTCTGCTGTGGCCTGAGAGGGCAGTGGAGGATGGCCTAAGTGCTTGGGCCCTGCACCCGCTTGGGAGACTAGGGAGAAGCACCTGGCTCCTGGCTTCGGATCAGCACAGCGCCGGCTGTGGCAGCCATCTGGGGAGTGAACCAATGGAAGGAAAACCTTTCTCTCTGTCTTTTTCTCTCTCACTGTCTATAACTCTACCTGTCAAATAAAAAAAATTAAAAATTTAAATAGAGATAACGGGTTGGAAAATATTTTTAAATGATGAGAGTATAAACACAAATATCTGGTACAACTCAGGAGGACTGCTTTGTGCAAGGAAGCAGAAAAACCTTCAATTATGGACTTGCTGCATTCTCAACAAACTGCACAAGCTCAAGATTCAAAACAAAAAAAATGGAGGCTTTTCCCCAAAGAATACATGATGATTTATTCTTACAAAAATAAGCTGTTTAAACAGTTTTATTTTAGGTTCAGAATTTCACATGGTCTCCATCTTTCTCTCTTACGCATCCAACTCCTGACTCTAATTAAGGATCTTCTACTCGACTCAATGAGCAACAAGCTCCAGAGGCCGAGCAGTTTTAGTTTAGGAGCAATGAGCATTGTCAGACTGCAGGGCTTAGTGGCAGATGGCACCCTGAAATAGCTCCCTCTGTTCCTCCTCCCGTCTTTGCTTCCATAGCTCCCCCATCAAGGTCTCCAGGAGAGGTGGCAGGAGGAGGGCACCATGATTCAGAGTCTGCCTGCTTGCTTAGATCACAGGGCTAGAAGGTGGCAAAGCCCCGGGGTAGTAGGGGATCTTCACTGTTATCCATGCTACCTCATAAAATAATGAACACAAGCTGGCATATGGAGCAGCAGTGAGCTGCTGCCTGCCACGCTGGTGCCCATCTGAACACACATTCAATTCCCAGCTGCTCCACTTCCAGTCTACCTCCCTGCTAATGCACCTGGGAAGGCAGTGGAAGATGGCCCCCCAAAAAGATGCTTCTTGGGACACCTGCACCCCATGTTGGGTTGCTGTCTGGAGTTCAGGCTCCTCTGCCTCCCTCCTCGCTTCCTGTTAGTGTGCATTCAGGGGGCACAAGATGATGCCTCCAGTGTTTGGGTCCATCCCTGTTCTAGCCAAAACACTTTCTAGAACACCTGGCACAAAGTCACTTTAGTTATTGTCATTGTCATGGTTATTGTCATTTTATTTTTATTGGAAAGGCAGAGAGACTGAGAAAGAGAGACAGAGAGCTTCCATCAGCTGGCTTTCTCTCCAAATGCCAACAGCTCTTGGGACTGGGCTGGACCAAAGCCAGGAGCCTGGAATTCCATCCAGGATTCCTGCATGGGTGACAGGGACTCAAGTACTGGAGATGTCACCTGCTTCCTCCCAGGGTGCATATTAGCAGAAAGCAGGGTAACCAGGACTTGAACCAGGCACTGTGATATGGGATGCAAGCATCCCAAGTGACAGCTTAACCACTGTACCAAATGCCCATCCTTTGTTTAAATATTTTGATAACTGTATTTCAATAGAGTTTGTTCCCTTTGGAATCCTCTGTATTTTATTTTATGCATTTAAAAATATTTTGTTGAAAAAGCATCCATTGGCTTCGACAGACTACCATGGTCCGGACTCATGGCATAAAAATGATTAAGAACTCCTAGGGGACTCTATTATTACCCACTTTACAGCTTGAGAGACTGAAGCCCAGAAAGCCTAAATCATTTTCCCAAGGTCACAGGGTTTATAAAGAGCGGAGCAGGGGCAAGAATCCAGGCAGTGTAGCTCTGGGGTTCACGCCCTTAACAAAGACCCTGCGACTGCTCTCAGATTCTGCTAGAGCTCCTGTCCTCAGTCACAGAGGTGCCAGGATGGCCCTGCTTGTAGTAGCAGCCTCTCAGACATGCTCCACATCACAGCGGATGTCCTGGGCCACAGCCTTTGCTGGTTTCTCACTGTACCGCTCTGTTCATTCTGGCCTTTGTTTCTCTGAGCCCATCTCCTCATTCCATCTCGTTTTCTGTTTTGCAGCCACAGTGGCCTCTGGCCTCCACCTCACAGCCCTTGAACTTCATCTTTCTTTGCTGTTCTGCTTGTACCTTTTTCTCTCCCTTCCTGTCCCCATGAGCTCTGCATTCATGTTGCAGAGTGGGCTTCTGTGTTTGACTTACCAACATAAGGTTCTTTGTTTTTATATATTTTGCATATTAATCCGTTCTTGGTTTTGAGCATTGCACATTTTCTCCACTTTTTTTTTTTTTACTTTTTTTGTACCTCTTTGTAGTATCATTGTGGTGAAAAAAATTCATTTTAAAGAGTCAGAGTGATAAATCTTTTCCTTTATATTTTGTGATTTTTTTTAAGAAATCAATCCTTACTTTCAAGGCCATAGAGATATCTTTTCCGGTAATTCATAAAATTATTAACATTTTGCCTTTCACATGTAAGTCCTTGGTGTATATGGAATTGACTTCGGTGAATGTTGTGACAAATAAGACAGTGTAGCCTGGCCTCTGGATTGGCCAGCAGACAACAAAAACAAAAGAGAGGACATCCAGGGGGTGCCAGTGGGGGAACAATAGACCACTCAATAGCTGATGTTAGGTACCTAGTAATCCACATGGAAAGAAACTAAACAAAGTGAATTTCTGGGGCCAGTGTTGTGGTGTAGCAGTAAAGCCATCCACCTGTGGCACCAGCATCCCATATAGGTGCCAGTTCACGTTCCAGCTACTTCACTTCCAATCTAGCTTTCTGCTAATATGCCTGAGAAAGCAGCAGAGTGTGGCCCAAGTGCTTGGGCCCCTGCACTCACATGGGAGATCTGGAAGAAGTTACTGGCTCCTGGCTCCTGGCTTCAGCCTGGCACAGCCTTGGCCATTGCAGCCATTTGGGGAGTGAACCAGCAGTTGGAAGATCGATCTCTCTGTCTGTCTCTCCCTCTCTCTCTCCGTAATATTACCTTTCAAATAAATACATAAATATTTTTTAAAAAGGAAAAAGAAGAAATATAAGTGGCCAACAAATATATGAAAAAAAAAAAATTCACCATCACTAGCCATCGGGGAAATGCAAGTCAAATCCACAATGAGAGATCACCTCACCCCTGTCAGAATGGCTTTTATCCAAAAGACAGTAACAAATGCTGGCTAGGATGTGGAGAAAGGGGCACTCTTATACACTGTTGGTGGAAATGTGATTCAATGCAGCAACTGTGGAAAACAATATGGAGATTTCTTTAAAAACTAGAAATAGATTTGCCATGTGATCCAACAGTCCCCTACTGGGTATATCCCCAAAAGATATGAACATGTTCTATCAAAGATACATCTGTACCATGGTGTTTATAGCAGCACTGTTCATAATAGCCAAAATATGAGATCAAAGTATCCATCATCAGATGAACAGATGAAGAAAATATTAATTGTGTGTGTGTATATACACACACATGAAATATTATTCAGCTACAAAAAGATTGAAATTCTATCATTTGCATCAAAATGGTTACAACATGTTGAGCAAAATGAGTCAGACACAGAAAGACAAACACCGCATGTTCTGTCTTATATGAATCTTTGTCAAACACATTATTAAGCATGATATACTACTGCGGTGTTAACTATCTGTGACTTTTTTTTTTTTTTTTTTTTTTTTTTTACAGGCAGAGTGGACAGTGAGAGAGAGAGACAGAGAGAAAGGTCTTCCTTTTGCCGTTGGTTCACCCTCCAATGGCCGCCGCGGTCGGCGCGCTGCGGCCGGCGCACCGCGCTTATCTGTGACTGTTTTAAAATTTACTATATGTTAGTGAAATTAGCATCTCTTCATCTGATTATTGTTTAAAAACCTTGCCTATATTCCTCCTAAACTCTATGGCCTTTTTATTTGTTTAACTCTGTTAGGTGGAGCATTGAGTTTTGACTAGAATGTAAATTAAAACTATGTCATCTAAAAAAATGTAAAAAAAATTTAACAAAAGAAATACTTTTACCATTTCAACATTAATTATGGTTGTCAGTCATAGGTTTTTGTAGATACTGCATTTTTATTTTTAACTTATTTATTTGGGCAGCAGCGAGAGACAGACAGAGCTCCTGTTCACTAGGTCACCCTCCAAATACCTACAATAGCCAGGAATGGGCCAGACCAAATAGACATCTTAACCAGTGTCTTAATTCCTAGACTAAATGCCCATTTCTGTATTGTTTGTGTATTTCTTTGTTCGTTTGAAGGAAGTTTCCTTCTGATCTTGATATTTGCCATGATTTTTTAACCATAAATACCATTTAATTCTATTTCTTGCCTTTTCTTTACTTAGGGGACTTCATTTAACTTATTTTCTGTATTTTGTTAAGGTAGTGAATTATAGATCTTTCCCTGGTTGAGCCAACCTTGCTTTCCTGAATTAACCCTGCTTAGTAATGACATTCCCTCTTTCCTTACACATGGACAGATTCAATATCCTTAAATTTAGCTTAGAATCTCTGTTGATGTTGTTTGCTGTGTTTGGACTGTTATTTTTTCCCCATACTGTTCATGTCTAATTATAGTATCTGGGTTTTACTGGCTTTGTAGAAATGAGGTATGGCCTGGTTCTTTTCCTGTTTTGGAAGATACCCTGTATGATTGAATTTGTCTGTTCCTTAAATATTTGATAAAGCTTGCCAGCAAAGTAAGCAGATTTCGTAAATGCTGAATCAACATCTTTTCGTGAATTTTAGGTTATAAATGTAGATGTTAAAAAGGGCCAGAATTCTCCATCTCACTAAACAGAATGTACATCTTCACCTTCTGAACCTGGGCTTGCCTTGTGAATTTCTTGGCCAATAGTTTACAGTTCTTCTATTTCCTTGGTATCTCAAGAGTCCCTTCATGCTCAGCCAACTGTCTTAGAATCCTGCCACCACCCCATGAACAAGTCCAGCCTAGCCTGTTTCAGGATGAGAGACCATGTTGCAATCAGTCTAGCAGTCTCAACTGAGGCCACACTATACCAGTCTGCATCCAGCTGCCCTTGAAACATGGGAGAGAGAGCCTGACTTCCCTCAGCAGAGCCTCCCAGCCAACCTGTCTTTGGCCAAAGGCACATGAGAAAGTGTAGCCAAGACCAAAGGAACAGTCCAGCTGGCCAGTGAACTTCTGAGCAAGAACAAATATTTATCATTTTGAGTCATTGACTGTTACAGTGGTTCGTTACCCAGCGATAGTTACTGCATAGCTTTGTATGTTGTGTTCCTTGAATCCATTGGGAATAATACTTTTCTAAAAATTCATCATTTCATCTAAGTTTTTTTAATATTTATGTATTTGATTGAAAGGTAGAGTTAAAAGAGGGAGATGCAGAGAGAGAAAGAGATATTTCATCCACGAGTTCACTCCCTAGATGGCTATAGAGGCCAGGCCAAAGCCAGGAGCCTGGAATTCCCTCTGGGTCTCTCATGTGGGTGTAGGGTCCCAAGCACTTGGATCATCTGCTGCTTTCCCTGGTACATCAACAGGGAGATGTGTTGGAAGTCAGCAGCCAAGAGTCAACCCAGCACTCACATGAGATGCCAGTGTTACAGATGGCAGCTTAACCTGCTATGTTGCAACTCAGCCCCTCACCTAAGTTTTTCAAAAGTATTGACTTAAAAAATAATCTTTCAGGGGGGGCTGGTGCCATGGCTCAATTGGTTAATCCTCCGCCTGTGGCGCTGGCATCCCATATGCGTGCCAGGTTCTAGTCTCGGTTCTCATCTTCCAGTCCACCTCTCTGCTGTGGCCTGGGAGGGCAGTGGAGGATGGCCCAAGTGCTTGGGCCCCTGCACCCACATGGGAGACCAGGAGGAGGCACCTGGCTCCTGGCTTTGGATCAGCGCAACGCCGGCCGTAGCGGCCATTTGGGGAGTGGACCAATGGAAGGAAGTCCTTTCTCTCTCTCTCTCTCTCTCACTGTCTGTCAAATAAAAAAAATAATAATCTTTCATTCTAGTCTTGTGTTTATATTATTAATTTCTCATGCATCTATATTGATGTCCCTTTTTAATTATTTGGTTTGATTTTTCTTTTTACATAATCAGTCTTGTAGAAAGGTCTTAAGTTGTATCACTCCAATAAACTAATCAGTATCTATTGTTGGGGAGCATAGTACTGTGTATTGTATTGTTTTCCATTAATGGCTGCCCTTGTGACTGTTCTGCTCCTTCCTTTGTTTAACTTCATTGGCTTTTTTCTGGGTTTTATCTATTTGTGTTGTTTTGATTAAGATGCATCTTAGCTAATTTGTTTTCAACTTTCCTATATTTAAGTACAATCATTTTTTGCATACCAATTTTCCTTGAATAACATTTGTATTGCATCTCACTACTTTTACTATATAATATTTTTATTATTGTTGAATACAAATGACCATTAAAATTTTCTTAGTAGTCTTGAGAAGTTTGTTTTTGCCTGTGCCGTGGCTCACTAGGCTAATCCTCCGCCTTGCGGCGCCAGCACACCGGGTTCTAGTCCCAGTCAGGGCACCGGATTCTGTCCCGGTTGCCCCTCTTCCAGGCCAGCCCTCTGCTGTGGCCCGGAGTGCAGTGGAGGATGGCCCAGGTACTTGGGCCCTGCACCCCATGGGGAGACCAGGAGAAGCACCTGGCTCCTGGCTTCGGATCAGGGTGATGCACCAGCCGCAGTGCACCTGCCGTGGCGGCCATTGGAGGGTGAACCAATGGCAATAGGAAGACCTTTCTCTCTGTCTCTCTCTCTCACTGTCCACTCTGTCTGTCAAAAAAAAAAGTTTGTTTTTAATATCCAAATGAGCAGGCAAGGGCTAGTTATAGTTTTTATTAATAGCTAACTTTGTTTTTGAAGTCAGAGAGTGCTACACCAACTTGTATTGACTCACAAAACATGACTTACAGATTCAGGAATTTTTCAAATCCTTTGTTAATTTATCAGTGTTTGAAAGCAGCTATGGCAGATGTCTTTATACCATGGAAATAAGGAAATGCTACAAATCTGGACCTTTGGCTTTCCCCATAGAGATACAGCATACCATTTGCCTATATGATACCAGTTGCTTGAAATGTGTTGATAATTGCTGTATGTGAGACTTCATATATGTTGAACACATGCATTAAAAAATGTTTATTCCAGGCCGGCGCCGTGGTTCAACAGGCTAATCCTCCGCCTTGCGGTGCCGGCACACCGGGTTCTAGTCCCGGTCGGGGCACCGGATTCTGTCCCGGTTGCCCCTCTTCCAGGCCAGCCCTCTGCTGTGGCCCGGGAGTGCAGTGGAGGATGGCCCAGGTGCTTGGGCCCTGCACCCCATGGGGAGACCAGGAAAAGCACCTGGCTCCTGGCTCCTGCCATCGGACGATCGCGGTGCGCCGGCTGCAGCGTGCCGTCCGCGGCGGCCATTAGAAGGTGAACCAATGGCAAAGGAAGACCTTTCTCTCTGTCTCTCTCTCTCTCACTGTCCACTCTGCCTGTCAAAAAAAAAAAATGTTTATTCCAGTTGTTAGGAATAACATTCAATATTTTTCCAGCAGATTATTCTCATCAATTATGTTGTTTAAACTACATATATACCATACATGTGTGTATATATATATATTATAAATTATGTTGCTGTTTAAACCATAGATATGTGTATATACATATATATACACATATATGTATATATATACATATATAATATATATACACACATATATGTGTATACATATATATATATATATATATTAATTTGAGAGAGACAAAGAGAGAGCTCCTATCCACTGATTCACTCTCCAAGTGCCCACAACAGCAAATTTAGAGCTAGGCTGAAGCTGGGAGCCAGGAATTCAATCCATGTCTCCTATGTGTTGCCAAGGACCCCAACTACTTAAACTATCACCTGCTGCCTCCCAGGATCTGTAGTGACAGGAGTTGGAACTGAGATCTGGAGCCAAGCGTTGAACTCAAGTGCTCTGGTTTCAGACATAGGTGTCTTTTTTTTTTTTTTGGACAGGCAGAGTTAGAGAACGAGAGAGAGAGAGAGAGAGAGAGAGAGAGAGAGAGAAAGGTCTTCCTTTTTCCATTGGTTCACCCCCCAAGTGGCCGCTACAGCTGGTGCGTTGAGGCCGGCACGTTGCACTGATGCGAAGCCAGGAGCCAGGTGCTTCCTCCTGGTCTCCTGTGTGGGTGCAGGGCCCAAGGACCTGAGCCATCCTCCACTGCCCTCCTGGGCCACTGCAGAGAGCTGGACTGGAAGAGGAGCAACCGGGACAGAATCCGGCAACCCAGCCGGGACTAGAACCTGGGGTGCCAGCGCTATAGGCAGAGGATTACTCTAGTGAGCTGCGTTGCTGGCCAAGACATAGGTGTCTTAACCAGTGTTTTAACTACCAGGCCAAAATGTTCACTCCCAAATCTTCTATATATTTATTATTTATTTCCTTTATTATCAATTATTGATAAAGTTTACAAATCTTTCCCTATGGTAGGGGACTTAATTTTTCCTTATGGTTCTGAAATTTTGTTTTAGATATTTTAAAGTTACATTATTGGAAACACAGTCTAGGATTATTCTATCTTTCTTATGAATTGAAACTTTTTCTAAGAAAATCTTTATTTATTTATTTAAAAGGCAAAATTACAGGTTGGTGGGGAGGAAGAGAAGCAAAGAGAGGTCTTCCATCTGCTGGTGCACTTCCCCAGTGGCTGCATCAGCTGGGGCTGGGCCAGGCTGAAGCCAGGAGCCAGGAGCTTCATTTGAATCCCCCATGTGGGTACAAGGGCACAAGGACTGGGCCATGTTCATCTTCTGCTGCTTTCCCAGGCATGTTAGCAGGGAGCTGGACTGGAAGTGAAGCAGCTGGGACTTGAACTGGGGCCCATATCGGATGTCGACACCACAGGCAGCAGCTTAACCTGCTGCTCCACAATGCTGGCCCTGAATTGAACATTTATCAAAATGTAATGATATCTTCTTTATCTCCAGAAGTATTGTTTCTACAAATGCAAGTACCTATCCTTTTTATAAAGATTTATTTATTGATTTGAAAGGCTGAGTGATAGAGAAAGAGAGAGAGAGAATCTTCTATCCACTGATTAGCTCCCCAAAAGTCCACGACAGCCAGGCTTGGACCAGGCCCAAACCAGCAGCCAGAAACATCATGTAGGTCTTGCACATGGGTCACAGGTCATCTGTTACTTCCTAGGCAGGTTACTGTGAAGCGGGATTGAAAGAAGGCGTTCTGAAATGCAGGTGTCCCAAGCTGTGGTATATTTCCAATCTTCCTATATCCTTGTTTTCTGTGTATTTCACAGAAACAGCATAGAATTACATTTTTTAATGTTACTTGATTACCTGATTTTTAACTTCTTATTGAAGTGCTTAGTTTATTTTCATCTGTTTGATTGTGACTGTTGATGTATTTGTATTTAATTTTCTGATCTGATTTAGCTTTATGTTGACTGCATTTTATTTCAGATTGAGTTAGACTCCTCCATTCCCAACCACCCCTGCTTCTTCCATTCCATTTTTTTTCCTCTCTACTAGTTCGGGAGTTTTATATATAGTCTTGTTTTCTACTTCCATTAGTGATTATTTTGTTTCCCAACATTTGTTTTGGTTGTGAATTTTTTTAATTTTATCTATGTATTTGAAAAGCGGAGTGACTCAGAGAAGGTTATAACACAGAAAGAGAAATTTTCCATCTGTTGGTTTGTTTCCCAAATGGCTGCAATAGCCGTGAGTGGACAAAGCTAAAACCAGGAGCCAGAAACTCCATCTGGGTCTCCTACATGGATGGCAAAGGTCCGAGCACTTGGGTCATCTTCCAAAGCATTACCAGGGCACTGGATCAGATATGGGATAGTTGGGACTCAAACAGGCACTTTGGTAAGGGATGCCAGCAGTACAGGTGGCTGCTTAACCCCTGTGCCACAATGCCAGACCCCCATGAATGATTTTTTTTTTCCTAAATGTCTTTAAGGACCTCAGTTCAACGTGTGTTTCTCCACAGAAAAGAAGAGTCAAAGTTTTCCTTCTTTCAACCACCTGAGAAACACCTAAAATTATGTTTTTGTTTTAAGGTGTTTTTCTGTTGTTGTTGTTGTTGATTGGCTGATTGATTCTGTGGATTCCAACCCCAAACCTGCAAATATGTTTATGATAAGGAGTTCTCAAGGGGTTCTGCTATCTTTGTTTATTCAAATTTGAGGCAGACACTAACCTCAGTGTCTCCCACTGAGGATTTGGGTTGGTTTTGCTTTTGCTTTTCTTTTAGTCTGCTTACTACGATTGTTACCCTTTGGTCTCCTGGCTGTGTGTACAAGTCCATCCATCCAACATCTGTTCCATCTCTCATCTGCTACTTGGGACCTGTTGAAACCTAGGATTTAGTCCACCGGAGATCAGTTTCCCCACTCACGGCAAACGCCAAATCCAGAGCCACCTCTCCCCTGACAGTGCTTGCTTTCTGGTCATTTCTGGCACCACAGAGTTCTTTTACTCTCCTGCCCTGTCAGCTATGCATTTTCAAATTTTGATTGATTGATTTAAGAGGCAGAGAAACAGAGCCAAATACAGAGATCTTTCCTCTGCTGATTCACTTCCCAGAAGCCCATATTGACCAGGTCTAAACCAAACTAAAGCTCGGAGCTGTGAACCCAATCAAGGACTCTCAGGTGACTGGTAGGGACTACTTGAGTTATCACATATGACCTCCAAGGGTGCACATAACTAGGAAGTTAGAATCAGTAGTGGAGCCAGGACTCAATACCCAGACTCAATATCCAGGACTCAACACATTCTGATATGGGACACAGTATCCCAACCAGTGACTTAACCACCAGATCAAAGGCCCAGCCCTATACAGCTGTTGTACAATATGGAGCAAGCATTTAACCTAGTGGTTGAGGTATCTGCATCCTACATCCAAAGCCCCCTGGCTTGGGTTCCTGACTCCAATTTCCCACCAACATAGACCTAGGAAGTTGCAGTGGTAGCTCAAGTAATTGAATTCCTGCCACTCACAAACAATATTTGCATTGCATTCCCAGCTCCTGGCCCAGCCCCCTGCCATTGTAGGCACTGGGGCTTAAACCAGCTGATGGGAATGTACATCTCTCTCTCGCTCTCGCTCTCGCTCTTGCTCTCTCTCTCTCTTTCTCTCTCTCAAATAAGCAAAATGTTTTAATATCCTGTTATTTTATTTAGTATATCAGGTATACTTTTTTAGAAAGGATTTCTGTAATCATCTAGTCAACCACATGGCCTGACACAGAAATTCTTCTCTCTTCTTCTCTTCCCTATTTATCTCCTCTTAACACACAATTTATTAGTTGTCTACATATCTGTTTTCTTTTTTCCACACTATGCTATATAATCCATGAGGACAGCCACCCTATCTCTCTTTACCACCATATTTCCATACTTACCTAGCATTTAATAGCTTTATTAAATTAATGTGTGAGCGAATGAATGAAAGTTCCAAATGCTGAGGGACTGAAGCATAGTGACACAGAAAAGACAGGTCCTTGGAGAAGCATTTATTCCACATCTGATCCCGGAAGGGAAGGAGTGGGGGTTTGTGCAACTGGTGTAAACTATGAAGCAGACAGAAATCCGGGCCGTGGAGCTGCCAAATGCAGGGACCTGTGGCCCTCGCTCTGAGGGTGTCAGGTCACCTGAAGGTTCAGAAAGGAGCAAGGAAAAGTTTGTTCAAGCTCAGATTGTCTAAAAATATACGCTGTCTTTATGCAATCCACATGTTACTTGCTTGAAATCCATGTTGTGAAGTGTTTCCTGCTCGTTTTGTCTCTTAATATAGTTTTTATATTTAAAAGACTTAGAGCACCAATTTAGATTATTGGAGGGCTAGATGCCTAAGGAAATCATGTGCAATGTTAAGAACAGAGTACTAGCAATGCTGTTTACCCTTTGACCACCCTAGTCCCAATTTCTGCTCCAACAGCTTTTATTTATCTTGAGATTAAAGCAAATCAGCAGTGGACATACAGTTATTGCTTTATGATGAAATGCAAACATGTAAGCCAGAGACATCAATAGATTGTATCATCTTTGAAATTTCAGTCTTTTTTTTTAGTGGGCTTTGTTTTTCACTGTTGGGAAACTGTAACATTTCAGAGCCTGAAATCCTTCCCTAAGCTAAAAAAAAAAAAAAAGAAAGAAAGAAAGAAAGAAAACAAAACTATTGAAAATAAGTGTAAACCAAGTATAGGCCAGCAGAGCAGAGATTTTAAATAAATAAAAAGTTCCTTGCATATACAAACATGTCCAATCATACTATTGCAAGAAGGAAAATAAATTATGATCAGATTTCACCGAATCAGTTTTCTGTGAATTTTATTGCATTGCATTAGAAAAATCCAAGATGCACAGATACACAGATTAATATAATCACCCTGGACTCTGTGCCATCATTAATCAGTCATTGTGAATCAAGGCATCACCACCATTTGCTATTTGGCAGGTGAAGCAAATACTCAACCCCTTGGTGTAGGTTCTAGATTTTGTGTCTGCTCACGTGTATGAGGCAGTTCAGTGGTTGCTCTCAGAAGTCTGGCGACATTCTGCTTTCCATGTGTCTTTATCACAGGTGATTTATCTTTTTTGCTTACTCTGCTTCCATCCTATTGTAACCTATTTCCTTCTCTTTCTCTCTAAGAGTTCAAAACAAAAATAATACTATTTAGAAGAAGAAAGAAGCACCTAGCGGAAAGAGAAACATGTAATCAGATGAAATGAAATTGCTGTATTTTCCTTACGATGTACTTAGTGGTTATAGGCCTTGCAGAACATGCTGGAAGGAAATAACCTCTATTCAGCAGCAGTGAAATTGTGATAACAATCAGCAAGTGAGTTTTTTTTTTTTTTTCTGCAGTGGAGAGATTTTCCATCAGATTTCATTTGACCTTGAACGCTGTGTTAGCAATGAATAATTGATGGTACTTATTACAGTAATGTTCCATTTAACTGACATTATCAGGGAATTAGATGCCCTAAATGGGAGAATTGGCCAGATATTAAGACATGCTCCCTGTAAGCACTAGAAGAATCTTTATCATAACAATTTTTATGCCTATTTTTCTAAATTTTATGGCATTATTTTGTGACTTATTGAGATGCACTGATATGTAAATATTTATTCATTCAAAAAATACCTATTGGATGCCTAGGATGTGCTAGGCACTGTGCCAGCTGCTGGCACTATAATAATGAATGGAAGAGACAAGTCCTTGTTCTTATTAAACCTGCGCTGCCATGAGAAGGGAGATAAAAAAAGGAATCCTGCTTAACTAATACAAATTGCTAGACGAGTGAAGGATAAACAGTTGGGAGCTATGTTGAACTGAGTGACGAAATAATTGAATTCCCAGTTGGCTGAATTCTCCAGACTGCTTGCCTGTCCACTGGCTGGTCTCTGACTGCAGTGTCTTGAGTTCTTATGGTCATGGTAACTTATTTACCTCTACCCTTCATGTCAGCCATATTGTCTTGATACTTGCCAAGTATATGACACTGCTGCTACTGTTTTTATGCTGCTCAATAACATCCAAAAAGTGATCAACCCAAGGATGGGAAATACATGGTATGTTAGTTATCCATTGTGGCATAACAAATTACTCTAAAACTCACCAGATTAAAACAACACACATTTATCATTGCACAGTTTCTGTAGATCAGGAATCCCCCCAGATCTGACATATCTATTTACTTCCTCCACCTTAAGGTCTCTGACATGGCTGCCTGCAATCAGATGCGGGAATCTCATCTGAAGGCAGATGCCTTCCCTCAAGGGCTGTGGCACTGAGAGCTTGCGTTCTTTGACGCCAGCTGCCTGGAGGCTGCCCTCAGTTCGTGCAGTTAGAATGTCTTCAGCATGAGGGACGTCAGTCTTTTGTGACATTTCATGACCTTTGCTATTTTACATTGATTCCAACCTGGTCACCAGGCCTGCCCACCCTCGAGGGAAGGAATCATGCAAGCCACTGAGGAGGCTGCTCATCCTACATACCAAGTGTATTAAGGTCTTTCTCCCAGAAGCCTTGCTCAATATCGTTTATCAGTCATGGCTTTCTCACCCAAAAAGGGCTTAAAAATCCTACCTACCGATGACTCCAAGAAACCTATTATCAATTAGCTGATGATATAAAATCAGTTTTCCTTGCTGCATAGATATAGTTACTACTGCAAATCATTGCTATAAGGAAAATATTTAGGTAGGGAATCTGAACAGACACGAGAGGGTGTAGTTGGAAATGGAGCTATCATGACACAGCAATTATAGCCATCATTTTCCAAGTCAAAGGGAATAAAATAAAGCCTTTAGCAGAAATCAGGTGACAAAGACTTAAAGACAAATATTTCTCCTTTTTTAAGATTTATTTATTTATTTGAAAGGCGCAGTTACAGACATAAAGAGGGAGAGACAGAAAAAGAATCTTCCATCCACTGGTTCACTTCCCAAATGGCCACAACCACCAGGGCTGGGAGCCAGGAGCCAGGAGCCAGGAGCCAGGAGCTTCTTCCAGACCTCCCACGTGGGTGCAGGGGCCTAAGCACTTGGGCCATCTTCTATTGCTTTCCCAAGCACATTAGCAGGAAGCTGGATCAGAAGAAGTTGAACAGCTGGAACTCAAACAGTGTCTATATGGGATACCCAGGCTACAGATGGTGGCTTCACCTGCTGTGCCATAGCACGGGCCCCTAAAGGCAAATATTTCACTGTAAGAGCCATGAGTCAGAAAATGTACATCAAAACATAAAGGAGCCCAAATCAGATATAAATATAGTGGGATATACACAGGAAAAACCCAGACTGACCAGAACAGATATTATTTCCTTGGGCACATGGAAATAATATGAGGCAAGAGTTATTTTTTCATTCAATGAAAAATACTAGAAATGGACATCAGACATCATGTCTTTTTTAAAAAGATTTATTTTGTTTATTTGAAAGGCAGAGTAACAGAGAAAGCGGGAGAGAGAGAAGGAGAGGGAGGGGGAGAGAGAGACACCTTCCATCTGCTGGTTCACTCCCCAGAAAGCTGCAACAGCTTCTTCCAGGTCTCCCACATGTGTGCAGGGGCTCAAGCCCTCGGGCTATCCTTCTCCTTTCTTCCCAGGCTAATTAGCAGGGAGATGGATCAGAAGTGGAGCATCTAGGACTGGAACAATTGCCCAAATCCGATGTAGATATAGTAGATGGTGTCTTTACCTGGTATACCACAATGCTAGCCCCAGATACCATGTCTTATGCCTGTCTTAGTTTGGAGGTTTTCATATATTTATATTTATATTTATATTTATATTTATATTTTATTACTTATCAGAGCCAGCACTGTGGCATAGACGATAAAGCCACCACCTATGGTGCTGGCATCCTATATGGGTGTGGGTTCCAGTCTCAGCAGCTCCATTTGTGATCCAGCTCTCTGCTATGGCCTGAGAAAGCAGTAGAAGATGTCCCAAGTCCTTGGGACCCTGCACCACGTGAGAGACCCAGAAGAAGCTCCTGGCTCCTGGCTTCAGATTGGCACAGCTCTGGCCATTGCAGCCAACTGGGGAGTGAATCAGCGGATGGAAGACACCTCTCTCAGCTGGCGCCGCGGCTCACTAGGCTAATACTCCGCCTGCGACGCCAGCACCTCCGGTTCTAGTCCCAGTTGGGGTGCTAGATTCTGTCCCTGTTGCTCCTCTTCCAGTCCAGCTCTCTGCTGTGGCTGGGAGTGCAGTGGAGGATGGCCCAGGTCCTTGGGCTCTGCACTCTCATGGGAGACCAGGAGGAAGCACCTGGCTCCTAGCTTTGGATCAGCGTGGTGTGCCAGCCACAGCGGCCATTGGGGGGTGAACCAACGGAAAAAGACCTCTCTCTCTCTCTCTCTCTCTCTCTCTCTGTCCACTCTGCCTGTCAAAAAAAAAAATTTTTTTTAAAAAGACACCCCTCTCTCTCCCTCTCCCTGTCTGTCTGTCTCTCCTTCTCTCTCTGTGTAACTCTGACTTTCAAATAAATAAATCTTTAAAAAAAATGTATTACTTATTAATTTGAGAGAGGCAGAAATCTTCCATCAACTGGTTCACTCCTCTAAATGGCCAGGCCAAAGCCAAGAGCCAGAAACTCCATCCTGGTCTTCCATGCGGGTGGCAGGGACCATCTTCCACTGTCTTGCCAGGTGCATTAATCAATGCAGAGCATTGGATCAATGTAGAGCAGCCATAACTCAAAGCAGCACTCTGATATGGATGTCAGTGTTGTGAGCTGTGGGTAATCCACTGCACCACAATATGTGTAGCACCCCTTCTGCTAGGCATCTATCAGTGCTTCTCAACTTTTCTTTACTCTCTCTCTCTCTCTCTCTCTCTCTCTGGGAAAAACCTTATGTGCAAGAACTGGTCGCGAAAGGCAGAAGATGCTATGGAACTGAAGCAAAAAGACAAATGCAAGATTACATGGAGTGTAATTTATCAGAAGTGCTTAGAGACAGAGGCATGGTCTCAGGTGGTCACAAGACAATAGATCCCCATGCCGTAAGGCAGGAGAAAAAGGCTTTATAGACAGAGGCGGTCCAAGGCTAATCAGCATGCACCTGGACTTTTCCCTGAAATATTAACATTCTCAACAAACATTCCCAGCATCAGATAAGACCTTCGGGTTATTGTATTGACTTTGTTTATTCCATAGCTTTGTTTTGAGTGTCAGGGTCACCTAAAGGGCATGATGGCACAGTGGCATCACACTGAAGCCCTATACCTTGCAGTGGCATAAGCATAGTGATCTTACCCGTCTCCCAATGGACTTCATGTGCTTCCTCCTTAAGACTCACTCACGTATCCCTGCATGCTTTATCCCTCTTAACAATGAAGACCATCTCTTGTAGTTCTTAGGGAATCCTTTTGTTTATCCTCATCTACTTGGACTTTTAAAGACATCATCTCTATCCATAGGACTTCTAAAAAATCAGTGATTTTCAGGCCGGCGCCATAGCTCAACAGAATAATCCTCTGCCTTGCAGCGCCAGCACACCGGGTTCTAGTCCCGGTCAGGAAGCCGGATACTGTCCCAGTTGCCCCTCCTCCAGGCCAGCTCTCTGCTGTGGCCAGGGAGTGCAGTGGAGGATGGCCCAAGTGCTTGTGCCCCTGCACCCCATGGGAGACCAGGAGAAGCACCTGGCTCCTGCCTTCGGATCAGTGTGGTGCGCCGGCCGCAGCGGCCATTGGAGGGTGAACCAATGGCAAAAGGAAGACCTTTCTCTCTGTCTTTCTCTCTCTCACTGTCCACTCTGCCTGTCAAAAAATAAAAAAATAAATCAGTGATTTTCAAGGTGAGGGGGGTATCACACTTCCCCCAGGAGAACAAGTTTTTTAATGCTTTATATTTTTTTGACAGGCAGAGTGGACAGTGAGAGAGAGAGAGAGAGAGACAGAGAGAAAGGTCTTCCTTTGCCATTGGTTCACCCTCCAGTGGCCGCTGCGGCCAGCGCACTGCAGCCGGCGCACGCGCCGATCCAAAGCCAGGAGCCAGGTGCTAGGTGCTTTTTCCTGGTCTCCCATGGGGTGCAGGGCCCAAGCACTTGGGCCATCCTCCACTGCACTCCCACACCACAGCAGAGAGCTGGCCTGGAAGAGGAGCAACCAGGACAGAATCCAGTGCCCCGACCAGGACTAGAACCTGGGGTGCCGGTGCCGCAGGCGGAATATTAGCCTATTGAGCAGCAGTGCCAGCCTAATGCTTTATTCTAAAGTAATTTGAAACTTTCAGAAAATCTTCAATAACAGTACGATGAGCTCCTGGATACTCGTCACCCAGATTCCTCATATTTCCCTGGTCACTCTCCCAGGATGCATATTTATATTTTTTCTTCAATCATTTAATAAGTAACCTGCAGACATAATACCTATTACGCTTTATTTTTTTTTTTTTTAATTTTTTGACAGGCAGAGTGGACAGTGAGAGAGAGAGACAGAGAGAAAGGTCTTCCTTTGCCGTTGGTTCACCCTCCAATGGCCGCCGCGGCCAGCGCGCTGCGGCCGGCGCACTGCCATCCGATGGCAGGAGCCAGGTGCTAGGTGCTTTTTCCTGGTCTCCCATGGGGTGCAGGGCCCAAGCACTTGGGCCATCCTCCACTGCACTCCCGGGCCACAGAAGAGGGCTGGCCTGGAAGAGGGGCAACCGGGACAGAATCCGGCGCCCCGACCGGGACTAGAACCCTGTGTGCCGGCGCTGCAAGGCAGAGGATTACGTTTATTTATTTTTTAAAGATTTTTATTTATTTATTTGACAGGTAGAATTACAGTGAGAGAGAGACAGGTCTTCCTTCTGTTGGTTCACTCCCCAATTGGCTGCAACAGCCGGAGCTGCACCAGTCCGAAGCCAGGAACAAGGAGCTTCTTCCTGATCTCCCACATGGGTACAGAGGCCCAAGCACCTGGGCCATCCTCCACTGCTTTCCCAGGCCACAGCAGAGAGCTGGATCAGAAGAGGAGCAGCCAGGACTAGAACCAGTGCCCATATGGGATGCCAGCGCTGCAAGTTGAGGATTTACCTAGTCCCCCTCAGCGCTGGCCCCACCTATTACCCTTTAATAACCCAGTGTATAACATGTGCCTAAACATGTTAACATGTGCCTATAACATGTATACTAAACAGAGTATACTGTGAAATATTATTTGTTTCATGCCTTGAACCCACAGATCTCTTTTGCATTTTACCGGTTAACCCACTAGTGTCTTGTTTTAGGTCCAGGAGCCGATCTCAACCAGATGCTGCATCTAGCTGTCAGTTCTCTTTAGCTTTCTCCCATCTGGAACAGTTCCTTGGTTTCCCCCTGCCTTTTGTGACCTGGACCTTTTTTAAGAGTACAAGCCAATTACTTGGCAGAATATCCCTCATTATGGATTTGTCTAATGTTTCCCCAAGATTGGATGCAGGTTAGCTTTTTTAGGTAAAAATATCAATGAAATGCTGTATTGTTTTTCTCACTGCCTCCCATCAGAAGGGACCATTGGCCAGTACCGTGGCTCACTTGGCTAATCAATCCTCCACCTGCAGCACCGGCATCCTGGGTTCTAGTCCCGATTGGGGCGCCGAATTCTGTCCTGGTTGCTCCTCTTCCAGTCCAGCTCTCTGCTGTGGCCCGGGAGGGCAGCAGAGAATGGCCCAAGTGCTTGGCTCCATGCACCCGCATGGGAGACCGGGAGGAAGCACCTAGCTCCTGGCTTTGGATCAGTGCAGCACAGGCTGTAGCGGCCATTAGGGGAGTGAACCAACGGAAGGAAGACCTTTTTCTCTGTCTCTTTCTCTCACTGCCTAACTCTGCCTGGCAAAATAATAATAATAATATAATAATAATAATAAAAAGGGACTATTGTGTGTGCATGGAGACTACTAGGTTTCTCCCCTATAAGTGGATCTGTAGGTGTTTTATGCACCATAATTTATGGCCAATTCACTGTTGTTTTGAGAGAGATCCTTTTAGACTCTATAGCTATCCTGCTCCTCATCAGACAGCACCCAGCAGTTCTAATTCTGTTGATGATCCTGGCTTCAATCTGTATTTCTTTGATGATTGCCACAGCGATTTTAAAGGGAGTCTGACATGAATGATCTTAAAAGAAAAATTTCTCGATTGTCAGCTTCTCTCTACAAGTCCCTAAAACTGCTGTGTCAAACAGCAAGCACAGGGTGTGCTGGTTCTCCCTGCGGAGCCTCAGAGTACCTGGGCACCTCTTTCAGGACACCAGAGGTGCGGGGAGCCCCCTGGGGTTGCACCACAGGCCTCAGCTGGTCCTCTCCGCCTTCTGCTTTCACGGCTGCTTTTCCGCTCTTCCAAGAGAGCAAGCCACCTCTGCTCCTCCCAAATCGTGCTGTGGTGCATTGCCCCAGGGTAAGAAAAGCCAGCCTCCAAACAAAGGGAGGATTCAAGATCGAGCTGTTTTCCTGTTGAGAAAGTGAATGATTCTAATGATTAGGTTACAAATCCTTTTGTAAGTCAACTCGTTTCCAATTCTTCTCTTTCAACAAAATTGAATGCAGATCTGATGGAGCTGTCAGCTGGTAGAGCACTAAAAATAATTTTTGATGATAGATCTCCATATGATTTTTGGCAAATAACTTAGAAGAGTTTAAGGAACTGAGTGATGTTGCTGTAATAAAATTCTTTCCATTCCCATCTACTTAGGTGAACAACATTTTTTTCAGTTCTTAAAGCTGGATTAAAAGTGAGAAAAAAGGGAGTATAAAAAAGGTTGATACTCAACCCTGTGTCATTTGGACAATTTGGACAATAAAATGTATTCAGTAGTTCATTGGAAAGAAAAAGCCCCTTTTACCTCCTTTAAGACACACATGTCCAATAAATTTTTACTTCTCGTGTTTCAAAATTATTTACCAAAATTGATGATACATTTGTTTCAAACAACTACATATAAATAATAATAATTGCAATGATACCACAAAAGCAATTGTTTTAAGAAATAGAGCATCGGCACACCAGGTTTTAGTCCCGGTTGGGGTGCCAGATTCTGTCCCGGTTGCCCCTCTTCCAGGCCAGCTCTCTGCTGTGGCCTGGGAGTGCAGTGGAGGATGGCCCAAGTGCTTGGGCCCTGCACCCCACGGGAGACCAGGAGAAGCACCTGGCTCCTGCCATCGGATCAGTGCGGTGCGCAGGCCGTAGCACGCTGGCCGCAGCGCACTGGCCGCGGCGGCCATTGGAGGGTGAACCAATGGCAAAGGAAGACCTTTCTGTCTGTCTCTCTCTCTCAGTGTCCACTCTGCCTGTTAAAAAAAAAAAAAAAAAAGAAGAAGAAGAAGAAGAAAAGAAAAGAAATAGAGCATCAAAATTCACAGAAAATGTTAGATTTAAATTCTGTCTTATTTTCAAAGATTTATTTTATTTGAATGGCAGAGAGGCAGGGAGAGAGAGAACTCTCCAAATGACTGCAACAGCCAGGGCTGAGCAAGGATGAAACCAGGGGCCTGGAACTCCCACGTGAGGGCAGAGGTCCAAGCACTTGGACTGTCTTACTGCTTTCCCAGGTGCATTAGCAGGGAGCTGGATCAGAAGTGGAGTAACTGGGACTTAAACCGATGCTCTCATATTGGATGTAGGCATTACGAGCAGCAGCTTAACCCATTGTACCACAACACCAGCCCCAAGATCTAAACTTTCACTGCAGGAACCTGATCCCAAAAAGAGAGTGAGAGTGATCAGTAAAAGACCTTTTTGGGGGTGGTCACTTTACCTAATAGTTAAGACACTGCTTGGAACACCAACATCCTGTGTCAGGCTGCCTGGGTTCAGTTCCTAGCTCCTCTCCTTCTCCTTCTCCTTCTTCTTTTTTACAGGCAGAGTGGACAGTGAGAGAGACAGAGAGAAAGGTCTTCCTTTGCCATTGCTTCACCCTCCAATGGCCGCCGCACCGCGCTGATCCGAAGGCAGGAGCCAGGTGCTCCTCCTGGTCTCCCATGGGGTGCAGGGCCCAAGCACCTGGGCCATCCTCCACTGCACTCCTGGGCCACAGCAGAGAGCTGGCCTGGAAGAGGGGCAACCAGGACAGTAATCCTGGTGCCCTGACTGGGACTAGAACCCCGTATGTCGGCGCCGCAAGGCAGAGGATTAGCCTATTGAGCCGCGGCACCAGCCTAGCTCCACTTCTAATCCCAGCTTCCTGGTATACCCTGGGTAGCAGCACATGATTGCTCAAGTGCTTGGGTCCCTGCCACCATGAGGGAAGCCCTCACTGAGCTCTAGGTGCCTTGCTTCAGCCTGGCTCAGCCCCTGCTGTTGCAGACATTTGGGGAATGAACCAACATCTCCTCTCTCGCTCCACTCCCCCCTCCACTTCCTACCTTTCAAATAAAATGAAAATAAATTTAAAAAAATTTTAAAGCCTTTGAACATTAAAATATAGTAAGGTCTGTGCAGCAAGCAGAATGGAAACAAGAAGAGTGATGTATGCAACCGGTGGGATGCTGTTGCCACTAGATAAATTGAAGAGTTAGCAAAACCATTTTTATTTCATAACATCAAAGTATGCTAGAGATTATCCAGTTTTTACACAACTTTTTAACTGTGATGAAATTTTGTAGCTCTCAACTTAAAAACATGGGAGGAGTAGATCATTTCTTAAACACATTTTATGGGCCATGTAGCAACATTTGAAAAACATTGCTAAAAAAAGACACTTTCCCTCTTTTGCTATGGTTGCACCTCTCTTTAGTGTGGCGAATCTTTTGCTTCCCACCCAAGGTCTGTCTCTGCCTTGCTTTCAGAGCCCCACTCGCCCATCACAGCCCACCCCCAGCCTCCACATTCTCAGTGCTCCAGCCTCCAAGTCAAAGACCAGCCTTGCCCATTTCGTGAAAGGTCTTCTTCATCAATTGTCAAATTAAAGCTCATCCTCCGCACATTGTGTTTATGAAACCTAGATTCCTAGAACGCATGGCCCTCATTGATTCTATCTAGATATCTCACTCAGAGAGGGGACGTTTGCCCCAGTGGCAAGTCCTCCTTTGCCAGGATTCTCTTTGCACCAGGGCCGTCTCCCTAGGGATATGCATCCCTTATTGAGGCCTGGTAGATTGTGGATAAAGCAAGAATAAATAAACTCAGCTGGAAGAAGAAAATAAGCAGGAACTCCTAAATTCCAGGAATCTTTAAAACTGCAGCATCCTGCACCTTGCCAACAACGTGCACTGATTCGGTGGGTGTGGAGGAACGCCAAACAGACAACAACAGAACAGCTCCGCCAGCTAATTGTGTTGCTTTTGACCTATTATCAGACCTTTAACTTATCTTGTTTCATACCTTCAGGTGGTCTATGACCCTGATTAGACCTCTCAAATCCATGCTTTTGTTTCCATCCAGGTACTCAATAGTCCAAAGAGTTAAGATGAATCAGTAGATCAGCTCAGGGTAAGTAGCTGTTCATATATAATATTTTTATTTTTGTAGTTTATTAGAGTTTCATTATTTAAACGAAACAACTATAATATACTAAAAATATCACTATTGCTAATTGGTTGTATATAATGAACCGCATAGAATATATTCATTATCAATTAAGTTTAATTGAATTTTAAAATATTTAAGCTCCCAAAGAAGAATATGGATAAGGAAAATAGACTGTAGCAAAAAAAGATGTAAGTGATTAACAATCTTTTTCACTGACTCTTTCTAATTAAAATTTTATAAGTATTACATGATACCAATGTTATAATATTGGTGTAAGTCCATTGTAAAATAGTCATAAAGTGGGGACCATGGAAGTAAGATTATAAAATTCTGTATTATTTTGGCTAATAATTCTCCATAAATCTAGAAATCCAGAAAAGCAAAGTTACTACATTTCTTCATTGTAAAGTTATATATTTAATGGTAATGATAGTAGAAATAAATACAAAATAACTTATATAGGGGACTGGGTAAATTCCCTGGAATATTGTGTAGTCCTTTAAAATGTTGGCAAAAACATATTTGATATTAACAGATAATGTTCAGGATACAATGTGAAGTGATTCCCAACTGTGGAAGAAAGAGAGGGATGGAAAGGATCTAAAATGCTCATAAGTAAGAGATATTAAGTCAACCATGATGGGGAACTAAGGGTTGTTTTTTTTTTTCTTATTTCCCTTTTCCCTAGTTGTTAAATTCTTTGCAATTCATGTGTGTAGGTTTTAATCCAAAACAGTATTGCTTTAAAAAATATAATGAATACTATAACTTCTGAACGGTTTGTTCTGAGGAAAAATCATACACTAGAGCATATTTGTACAGAATCCCATAGAAGTCATCCATTTTGCCATTTTCCCAGTCTATGGGAAGAAAGTTGACCTAGAGTTAGACCCCACAGGCTGAAGCATCACTCATTCTCTCCTCTTGCTCCACACACACACAGAAGGATATTCTTGCATGTCCCTTGAGAGCCTATTTCCTTTCCTTAATCCTGCATAATTTAAATAGAGCTGAAGGGAACACTTCTTTTCCATGATATTAAAGGGTTCAGAGAATGAGGCAATGAGTGACTTTGATTTATTAGTAATGTCATGATTAAGTGTCCCCCTTTTCCATTGTTCATTCATTCAACAAACAGTTGAGAGTGCCTGTTAGGCACTCAGCTAGTCATTCCGGTAGAGACAAGAATTCTGTCAGTCATGCCTCTGCTTAGTTGGTCAGTAAATATGTTTCCTACCATATTTACCCACTGGGTGGTGGATGATATTTGACACTGCCAATACAACAGGAAACTAGAGAGGTGTGGTCCCTGTCTTCAAGAAGTTCATGGTCTAGTAGGACAGAGAGACCCACATATAAATGCAAAGAATTAGGGCCATGTGAGAGGCACACAGGTGTTGGAACAAATACTAGCAACAGAGCCTACATAGATAGGGTAGTCAAGGAATGCTTCTCAAAGTAGGGTTGTGACTGGGAAAACAAGGACAACCCAGGTGCAGAGAACAAAGTTCCAGGCTGAGTGACAGGGGAAGGTGCAAGGGACTCTGGGAACAGGAAGATGCTCTGTGGGCCAGTTGGAGGGTTCTGAAGAAAGGTAGGCCACCTCATCTGCCAGGAAAAAGAGTTCTGCCGGATCCTCACAAGCAGAATAGTAAACAGGCATAATTATGATCTAAATTAGGAGTGAATGAGCATTTGCTGTAAAGGACTAACCAGTGAGCATGTTTGGCTTTGCAGGCCTTAGGTTCCCTCTTGTGAATACTCAGCTCTGGTGTTGTGAGGAGGAAAGCAGCCATAGATGACCTGGAAAATAAAGGGCAGCTTCACTTACAGAGAACAGCAAGGGCTCAGATTTGGCGCATGAACTGTAGTTTGCCAAGCACTGGTAGAAAGGATAAAGTAATTTAAAAAATCTTCAGAAGTAGTGGGAAATCAGAGAAAGGAAAGATGACTGCTTGGGATGAAAGCTGAGTTGATTCTCAACATATGAGGAGACTTCAAAAGTGAGATAATGGGGACAGGGAAATTCAGTGAGAGGGAATAGTAGAAGCCAAGGCCCAGAGGCAGAAAAGTCCCGCAGCCCTAGAGGGAGCTCCGGGTGGTGCAATGCAGCTTTTCTTATTCCTCAGATATTTTGAGGGCCTGTAAAGTAGCTGGCTCTGTGCTAGACAGTTGGGGACAGGAGTAAGAGGTGAATAAGAATGGTCCCTGAGCTCTAGAGCAAAAGAGACTAGAGGGGTTGACAGACACACAGGCAAGACATCCTACAGCCAACTCAGTATGAGAAAGTCAGAGAAGACTCCCCAGCAAGGGAGAATTGAGAAATTAACTCTCTTTGTTATTTATAATTATTTTATTTGCCATTTGAATAGGTAAATGTACTTGTATGGTACAAAATTACCAATGCACAAAAGAATTCCTAGTGAAAATTCTCTCTCCCAAACACCGTCCTCCCAGGCCTTTCCAATATCCACTCCAGGGAAAACCAGCAACAGTGGCTGCTGCTGCTGGATCCTTTCAGAGATAGTATTTTCAGATCCAAGCAGATGAGTATGTTTTGGGTTCTTGTTCCTCTTTATTACCCAGATGATCCAAGCTGACCTTCAAGTTTAAATTTTCCAGAGAAGGGGATTTGTGAGATGAAAGGGGCAGAGCAACAGTGGCGTCAAAGGGAAAGCAGGTGTCTTAAGACAGGGGTAGAGCAGTGCAGGCAATTCCTCACGTGTGGATCGGGGTGCAAACAACAAATTGTCCTGTGCTGTTGAAGCTAAGTGTGAAGCAGAAGGCTGGAGGAGCCAGATCATGGCAAGCCTTAGTTATCATGTCGTGGGAGGCAGACGTCATCTGGTTGGCAGCCGGAATCCAACAAAGGCTTTTGTAAGCACAAGGGTGATTTGTGCTAATTGGTGTTTGGGGATGATTGTTCCAGCAGCTGGTAGAGGACAGGTATCAAAATAAGCCTTGAATGCCAAATGGGAATGTTGAGCGCCCTTCCTTAAGTCCCGGAGTGCCAATGAGTGTGAGTGGTAGCACGGAGGCATGCTTTGGGCAGATGAATCTATTCGCAATATGCTGCCTGTAAATATGGCACAGTTAGATCAAATATGTGACAGTCTAGCTATTCACCAGTCCTCAGTGGAAATGTAGGTCTTGCACCCACTTTTTAATTAAAAAAAAAAAGAGACATCTATCTTGGCTACCTATGGCTTGCCTACCAGCTTACCCTAAAACTTAGTAGCTTTAAATAACACATTTCTTATCTCTTAGTTTCTGTGGGTCAGGGTCATAGGTGTGCCTTGCTTGGATTTGTTGGTTCAGTATTTCTCATGACCTCCAATGAAGAGGTCAGAGGACTGGGATTCTATCTGAAAGCTCTACCAGGAGGAAGCTGCAGCCTCACTCACTCACTTGGCGCCTGGCAGAATTCGGCTTATTGAGGTTGTTGGACTGCTGGCCTTAGTTCCTTGTTGGCTGTTGGCAAGAGGCCACTCTCACCATGGCAATTATTTCATGAAATATACAAGCTGAGAAATCAATCGAGGGAGTCTGTTAGCAAGGCGGAAGTTAAACACTTTTTATAACCTAATTATAACCTAATTACAGAAGGGACATCCTATCATGTTTGCCATTACTATTGGTTAGAAGCAATAGATCCTGCCTGCACTCAAGGGCAGGGCGAGGGATTACACAAAGGCATGAACGAAAGGGGACGGCATCATTGGGGGCCAATTTCAATGTTTAACAAGGATTGCTCCTGGGAAGGTTATGAAGCAGAACAGGGCCTGGAGGAATAAAGCCTGCATTGTTCCCCACACATGATCTAGCCAGGAAATCACCTTGCTCTCCCCTGGCCCGCTGATTACCACCCTTATTACAGTCACTGCCATCCTGGTGTCATTTCTGTCCACCTCTCCTAATGACAAAACACCGCTCTCTTGAAGTCAGAGCATCTGGGAATATTTATATGCAAGATGTGTCGGGCTGGAACTCCCCGTTGGAATTAGAGTGTTGTGAGGTCTCCTCCTTGCTGTGGCTGCTGTGTCTGACCTCCACTGACAAAAAGGAATATCATCAAAAGTGAAGAATTCTTAAGTGATCCCTTTTTCAATAGGGCGGACTATTTGATTTGGTGAAAGAGTTCTCTCTGCTGCTTTTAGAGCTTTTCCAAATCATGGAGCTAGGACAAAGCAGGTGACTCCAGGAATGCTTAGCAAAACCCAGAGGCCAGAGCACAGACTGCACAAACCGCTATTCCAAACCACATGTGGCCAACACAATGACAGCAGTTGCCACTGTGTGTGTACACCGTGTGCCGGGTAGTTGGGTAAGAGCCTGACCTTCATTATCTTGTTTAGTTCACTGATTACATGAGGTCAAGACTGTTCTCCCTATTGACAGAGGAGGAACCTGAGACCCAGAGAGGTTCAACAGCACGCCCAGATACTGTGCCTGTAGGTGGTACCAGGATCCAAACAGTGGATCCAAGGTTTTGAACTCTTACATTTATAAACAGCCATGTTTTATCCTCAAGTACAAGCAGACTTCATCAGATAAAGATAATTTGGGGAAAGATAAGGGATCTATATACTTAAATTAACTTAAAATGGAAATCAAGGAACAAGCATGTGTTATAGTAGTTAAGACACCACTTGTGACACTTGTATACCATTTCTGAGCGCTGGGGATTGAGTCCTGTCTGCACTTCCAGCTTCCTGCTAATTTACATTCTGGGAGCCAGAAGGTGATGGCTCAAATATCTGGTCCCAACCACCTTTGTAAGAGACCTAGATTGAGTTCCCAGCTCCCAAGTCCCGTATTTGACCTGGGCTCAGTCGCAGCCATTTGCAGGCTTTGCAGGTGTGAACCAGTGAATGGGAGCTTACTCTGTCTCTTTCTCTCCCTCCTCCCCCTCTTTAATTAATTAACTGATTTCTGCCATGCAAATCTAAATGCTAAAGAAAATGCAATTTGACCATAGTAATTCTGTTTATTATCAAAGTGGTTCTCAAACTGACCTGGAAACAGCAATATCTGCACCTGTCAGAAACTAGTTAGAAATGCAGCCCTGAAGCTTGAGTCCAGACCAACTTGATCAGAAACTCTGGGCATGAGCCCCATCAGTCTCTAGCATAAGAAGTCCTGATTCCAATGCACACTCATGGTTGAGAATCACCAAATAATAGGACAATGGTCTGGGTGATTCCTGCAATCATATGAGTGTCAAAAGTCCAGCTGTCTTCTTGTAAGAGTCCAGTTCATGTTCTTATCTTCCTTCCAATCATTCATTCATTCATCTGACAAATACGTACTGAGTCCCTACCCTGAGTCAGGCACTGGGCCAGGCACCAGGAACCATGTAAGGAAGATGACAAACACAACCCGCAACTTCCTTAGGTTCACAATGCAATGTGGGCAACACACCAGGTAATAGTCCATTCCAGTACAGCATAATCTGTGCACTGCAAGATACGTGTCGGGTGCTGGGGGCCAGGGGTTCACCTAATTCCACTCTGCAAGTCAGGAAAGATTTCCAGATCTCACAACTCAAGAGGGTAGGAGTCCAGAGTTTTCTGAGAAGGTCTAGTTCCTTGGGAGTTTGTTTTGTCTCCCCCTTAGATCCACAGCCTGCTTAGAGCAGCTTCAGATGGAATAAGGGGAGAGAAACTCAACCTGTTGCTCCCAACTTGTTGGAACACTTATCTCCGACACGCATTAAAAACATATGGAAGGTCAAAGTTCCATGTGCTCTCTTGGTAGGGGAGCAGAAAATTGGATAAGCAAATATGCATACCTCCCTGATCCCAACTGCTGGACTCTTATTGCCAATTTACGTAATTTCCTGTGCTTATTTCAAAATAGTCAGGAGGGCAGGAGACATTGTGAACACCATAACCAGGCCATTTAGGCAAGCAGCTGCAGGCACATTACTCTTTCATGATTAAAAAAAAAAAAAAAATTCCAGTGGAATTTGAGGGGAAAGCATCTTTTGGGAAAGGAATGAATAGTCCCTTAAGAGAAATCACTTTAGATTCAACAGGCCATGCACTAAGTAGCTCCCACTTAGTCATTTCTCAGTTCAACAGAAGTGCTTTGAGTACCTACTATGTGCTGTTGCTGAGTAGGTGCCGGAGCTAGGACACGTAAAGGAAGCCTCCTGACTTTGAGGAGATTAGAGGATAGACGTAGTTGCCACTATAAATGTAAAGCATGTTTTTTAAAAGATTTATTTACTTATTTGAAAGGCAGACGTACAGAGAGAGGAGGAAAAAGGGAAAGAGAGTTCTTCCATTTGTTGATTCACAAAAGGCCACAAAGGCCAGGGCTAGGCCAGGACGAAGCCATGCACCAGGAGCTTCATCCATGTCTCCCACATGGGTACAGGGTTCCAGGTACCTGTGCCATCCTCTGTTGCTTTCCCAGATGCATTAGCAGACTGCTGGAGCAGAAGTGGAGTAGCTGGGACTTGAACCAGTGCCCTCATGGAATGCTGGCACCGCAGGCAGTGACTACCCATTATGCCACAGAACCAGCCCCAATCTTGTGGTTTGATTAGGGTAGTGGATACACAAATCTCTCACGTGTAACATAATTGCATAGAACTACATCTGCATACAAAACACACAAATGTAAAAATGCATACAAAATTGACAAAACCCAAATAAGCTGTGTGAATTATACCAACATTGAGGTCCTGGTTTTGATACTGAACTATAGTTATGTACAATGTTTCCCTTGGAAACTAGGCAAAGGGTGAACAGAGGCCCTCTATATGATCTGCAACTTCCTGTCAATCTGTAATTACTTAAAAATAGACAGTGGAGGGACCTGGCATGGTGGCACAGCATGTTAAATTGCTACCTGCAGTGCCAGCATCCCTCATGAGCACTGGTTCAAGTCACAGCTGCTCCACTTCCAATCCAGCTCCCTGCTAATGTGCCTGGTAAAGCAATGGAAGATGGCTCAAGTGCTTGGTCCCCGGCCACCCATGTATGAAGTTCCTGGCTTCTGCCTGGCCCAGTCCTGCTATTGCAGCCATTTGGGTGGTGAACTGAGAGTAAAAATTTTCCCTCTCTCTCTCTCTCTCTCTCTCTCTCTGACTGTGCCTTTCAAATAAATCTTTAACATAAATAAATAAATATCTGAAAGATAAACAGCTAAAAATGTTATTTGGAAATTATGGGAATGATTAGAGGAAGAATTTATACAACCACAGCTCACTCAGGAAAATCTGCTCAACATTAAAAGGACATTATAGACTGAACTGAGTTCGCCTCAGATTTGTGTATGTTAACACCCAACTCCCAACCAATGTGCCAGTATTTGGAGGAGGGGCTTTTGAGAGGTCATTAGGGTTAGGTGAGGTTGTGGAGATGGAACCCTTGTGATAGGATTAGAATCCTTTTAGGAAGAGATACCTTATGTGTGCGTGCGGGCATGTGTGTGCTTGTGTGTGTCTGTCTCTTCCCCACTCTTCCTTGTGAGGACATCAGGAGAGAACCTAACCATGCTGTGACCCTCATCCTGGACTTCCAGCCTCCAGAACTGTGAGAAAATAAATGAACTGCCCGGTCTACAATACTGTGTTACGGCAGCCCGGGCTCACCACAACAAAGGGAGTCTCTGACTCGGTCACCCTTCCGTTTGCTCGCTCCCATTACTCAACAGGATTATGTATTTCAACTCTCGTGTGGTCCTGGAGCCCAAAACAAAGCCTTCCCTGGGCAGACCAGGTTCTGTGAGTGAAACCAGCAGGCACCGGCCAGGCGAGACGAATAAGGAAGAGAGCCAGGCATCTCTCCCTCTCTCCCCTTTGCTCTGCCTTTCAAATAAAATAATGAAATAACCAGGGTGTGCGAAGGCCCTAAAGTGGGTTAGATCCACAGAGCAGAAGGACTCCAGGATCTGTGGAGCAGAGCAAGCAGAGGGAAGAGGGAGATGATGGTAGGCGGCAAAGGTTGCTAGGTACCATCTCTCCCAGTCTCTCTGGGGCTGTGTCCCCCTGGTGTGATTCTGACTGCATCCACTGACACCTGCAGACGTGTCCCCTGGCGGATCAGGTCAGCAGTCGCCCTACGTTTGGGCCACAGTGAGGACCACAGGTCACCCTGAGGACAATGGTGGCATAGTAGGATTTTGGACTCAAGTGATAGTCAAGTACTCATGTTTGTTTTGAAAAGGCTTCTGTGGCTTTGGAGTTAGAGCTAGTGCTGAGAGGGGAAAGCTAAGCTGACCAACAGGTGTTTGCTTATGCTCCAAAAGAGGAAAAGGTTGGGGGGGGGGGGGGCGCAGGGTGGGAGTTGAGGGAGGCGTGGTAGTGGAAAGGAGCTTCCAGGGCTTTAAAACCTAAGGGAATCTTTGTGCCAACTCCAAGGCTATCACTGTAAGGTTTCAGTTTGCATGACTGGACAACAGTCTTTTATTTACCCACCTTGCCAGCTGCTCAGCCCTCCCAACCCCCATCTGTTAACCCCCAGCTTTGCCAACCCCTACCCTCCCACCAGCTGCCCCTACCCTTGGATAAAAATCAGCCTAACAAAGAGCATCTCTGGAAGGGAGGTGGAGTAGGACCCAAGAGAGGTCGGCCGCAGGCTCAGGCTCGGGCTCAGTATTCCAACCTGGAGACCTCGAGCTAATGAGCTTGTCAGTCTTCCATTCGGATTTCCTTGCTGCAGCGCAGTGACAGCTCTGCCCTCCCTGCACCTGAGTTTTTCCTTTTCAAGATGGCCAGAATCCTGGGATTTCTCTGCGATAAAGTTCATTGGCTTGAACTTAGCATTATGAGCAAAGATGTCCTGCAGGATTAGAAAATCAGACTTTCTTGTGCATTCTAAAGACTAAGTGCCCCATCTTCTACCACAAAGGGTACTTTGCTGCCTTTGTTTCAAAAACTCTCTGTGCATCCATGAAATGTCTCTATGATATTCTTGCATCCTCAAGCTAGCTGCAAAAGATGTTGTCTATTGGTGATTAAAAAAAATCTCCCAGTGCTAACAAACCACCACCAGGGAAGGCAATATTATTATTTCTCCTTCTTTAATCTAACTTTAACATTAAAATGGTTTTAGTGTAAAATCAAAACAGTCCCCTTTCCCTTTAAGTCAGGCCATCCCACATGTGGGTCTGCGTTTGTATTGGCCTGATCTTGAAAAAAGCAGTGGTTGCCCAACGTTGCTAGGGAAAGAAAGCTTTCTGGTTACTCATCTGAGAATGCAGTCTTGATGCAAATTGACATTTCTCAGATGCCCATCTTGGGAATATCCAATGTGAAACCCCAAATTTCTGGCAGCTGAAACCCCAGCCCAGCTGCCAGACCCTGGGCAGAGATAAAAGGAAGTGGAGGAACAGCAGGCAGATGGGATTACAACAAGAAGCCCTTTCTCTGCACCCAGTGAGATGAGCTGGGGAAAGGGTCAAGGGGGAAGGGGAGCGGGGCAAGAGCAGCGCCTCCCAGGGAGGCGACCAACAAAAAAGGCACTTTTGCAGCTTTTCATTGAGCCCCTCTATTTCCCCTGTTTGCCTGTCCGTTTTGAGCACCATTCATTGTGAGGCGCCTTTCTTCTCCACTCTTTCATCCCAGACCGAGGGCTGAACACACTCCCACGTCCTTAGTCCGAGGAGGATTCTCCCACACTCCAGACCTTGCAGGTCCTGCCCCTGGCCCTCCAAGGCTTGCTGCATCCTCTGCTTCCTGCTTGGCTGCATCTCTCCTCCTTTCCCCCTCCTCCCCTTCCTCCCCTTCCTCCCCCTCCTCCTCCTGCCCCTCCTTCTCTCTCTCCTTTCCCACCCACCCCTCCTCCTCCTCTTCCTCCTCCTCTTCCTCTTCCTCCTCCTCCTCTTCCTCTACCTCCTCTTCCTTCCCCTCCTCTCCCTCCCCCTCCTCCTCTTCCTCCTCTCCCTCCTCCTCCTCTTCCTCCTCCTCTTCCTCCCCCTCTTCCTCTTCCTCCCCCTCCTCCTCTTCCTCCTCTTCTTCCTCTACCTCCTTTTCCTCTTCTTCTTCCACCTCCTCCTCTTCCTCCTCCTCCTCCTCTTCCTCTACCTCCTCTTCCTTCCCCTCCTCTCCCTCCCCCTCCTCCTCTTCCTCCTCTCCCTCCTCCTCCTCTTCCACCTCCTCTTCTTCCTCCTCTTCCTCTACCTCCTCTTCCTCTTCCCCCTCCTCCTTCTCCTCCTCATCTTCCTCCTCCTCTTCCTCCACCTCCTCTTCCTCCACCTCCTCTTCCTTTTTCTTCCACCTCCTGCTCCTCCTCCTCCTCTTCCTCTACCTCCTCTTCCTCTTCCACCTCCTCCTCCTCCTCCTGCTGTTTTCTTCCTCCTTCCTCCCTCTTTGTCCTCCTCCTCCTCCTCCTTTTCTGAACACCATGCCTTTAAACGTTTGGGAAAGATCATCTTGAAAGCAGGATGAATCAAAGTGAGTTTTATACTTTTTTCCCCCAAAATACTGACAATTGAACATGAAGCCACTGAACACTTTCCTTCCGTTGCCATCAGGTTTTAGAATTTCTGAGATCTAAGCTGGATTTATTGACATCTGGGCTTGATGCCAGAGTGAGAAACATCAACATCTAGCAGTGCTTAGAGCCATCCCCTGTAGCTAGCTGCCCACAGACAAAGCCAGCTCCACGACTTCGAAGGGCTGTGACCTTGGGCAAGTTGCCTCACACAGACACACGCCCCATCAGTTTCCTCCATCAGTAACACTGGGAAAATAATAGCATTGTTGTGAAGATTAATTGGGGTATGGCCTAGTGAGTGTTCATGAAGTCTCACTTCCGTGTTTACTGTGGAACTATGCATTTACTATATATAAATATATGGGGATACTTCAGAAAGTTCTTGGAAAATGGAGATAAAATGTTTAGTTTAAAAACTTTTGGAAGTCATGCAAATGAGAGGTCAGGAAAAAGTTAATCAAAAATGCATATTGGGGTTGGCACTGTGGCATAGTGGATAAAGCCACCATCTGCAGTGCTGGCACCCCTTATGGGTGCCAGTTCAAGTCCCTGCTGCTCCACTTCCAATCCAGCTCTCTATTATGGCCTGGGAAAGCAGCAGAAGATGGCCCAAGTTCTTAGGCCCCTGCACCCATGTGGCAGACCTGAAGAAGCTCCTGGCTCCTGGCTTCAGATAGGCACAGCTCCAGCTATTTTGGACATCTGGGGAGTGAACCAGTGAATGGAAGATCTCTCTCTCTCTCTCTCTCTCTCTCTCTGCCTCTGTGCAGCTCAGCATTCCAAATAAATAAATAAACAAATCTTTTTTAATTGAAAATGAATATTGATGTAAATGGAATGGGAGAGGGAGCGGGAGATGGAAGGGTTTCGGGTGGGAGGGAAGTTATGGAGGGGGGAGCCACTATAATCCAAAAGCTGTACTTTGGAAATTTATATTTATTAAATAAAAGTTAAACAAAAAAATCTTTTAAAAATGCATATTATGGAAAAACTCTGCAAGGAAAGTTAGGTATATATTAATACATATTACTTTCTGGGCAATAAACGATTACCCTTTATTGTTCTAATAATTTTTCTACTAAACAGCCAAGTCCCCATGCACCTGAGACCAGTTCACCTCTTCCTTTTGGAGTTTGCTGTTTGCTTCCAACTGAGATGTCTTGCTAGAGATAGGCTCCAGACAGCATAACTCACGGGACAGAATTCCAAGACAGTGGGATTTGGTTGGGAGAATAAATAAACATGAGTCTCTGGATTAGTCTTCTTTTTTAAAAAAGATGATTGAATGCTTTGAAAGAGTGACAGAGGGAGAGACAGTGCAAGAGAAAGATCTTCCATCCATTACTTCATCCGCTAAATGCTTGCAATAGTTGAAACTAGACCAAGCAGAAACCAGGAGTCAGTAACTCCACCCGAGTTTCCCATATGAATGACAGAAGCCCAAACAGTGGGCTAGTGTTGCTGCCTCCCAAGTGCATTAGCAGGAAGCTGGATTGGAAGTGCAGAGTAACCAGAACTTGAGTAGGCATGCTGATAAGGGACATATGTATTCTAAGCAGGAGCTTAACCCACTGTGCCACAATTTCTAGCCCCCTGTGGATTATTTTGTCTTCCAAAGAAAGTTCCAGAGTAAAGACAGGACATCTGATCCAGAAGAAAGGTCTCAAAGCTCCTTCCATCATTGCATAGAAGAGCAATTGGGTACCCCTACACAATTTACCTACTCTGCTGCGCCCAAAGCCTTTCCACTTCCTTCAGGTCCCACAGTCATTCAAAGTCAAGTGAGCCCCCCAAAAACTCAAGGTCCCCTGCAACCAAATCCACACACTCATGCACAGGGGTAATGGATTTTCCGAAGCCCTGCCCATGGGTTTCCCGATGTCCCAATTTTATGCTTGTTATTATGACTTAGAAAATTTTGCTGGGTTTGTTTTGAAGACAAGGGAAAAAATAACATTACACTATTTTAAACGGCTGCAAATATTTCAAATATGACCCAAGGCAGTAAAAATTCTGTATTTCCCAAACCACAAACCCCACTGCTTGTTAAAATCCAATTGCCGTCTGAGTGAAGAACGGAGAGTCCACAAGCCAAGTCCTGAGCATCACACACTTTATCTTTCTTTGGGTGACTGCAAAGTATTGTTTACTCTGTCACTTCTGTTTCTGTATGGCACAGCCTAAGTTCATAGAACGACTGCAAACCCATATTCCAGATGTGATCTGGGTTTCCTGCTTGTGGTGTCTGAGATAATGCTGGTTTCAGATGTCACAACAGTTGATTTGAGAGGATGAGGCTTGATGGAAAGTGAAAATGGGATGCCAATCATTTCTGTTCTTTGTCTTGATTGCTGGAGCTGGGAAAGCAGCAGTCATCATAGGAGTGGCTCTCATCGTTTCTTAGCATTTCTCCGCAGTGCACAGAGCCCAAGGACTGATTCTGGTTCATTTTTGGTATATGGTGTGTCAAGTGCAATGTCTGACAGTGAGCATTCAACAGACACCGGTCAAATGAATTATCTATTTAAAGAATGAGGCCTAAAGGCAAAGCAAAATTGGCATAACTAGCTTTATTTTTACTATATTTAAGTAAGTGCACTGTTTTATGTTAACTGTATAGTTTAAAATTTAAACACAGTATTTGTGCCTACATAAATAGTTGGAAAAGGTAAAATGTCATAACATTGGGTGTTTGTTATTAAAGTTGGAGCTTGCCTTTGGATTATGACAACTTGATTTAAAACAAGGAATGGATTGTTCCTTGCTCCACTTACTCTAAGTTTCAGGGTTTTGCGACGGCAAATCTTTCTTTGGGATATAAACAGATGGTGACAAAGGGTGTGCGCCTTCTGGAGTCACTGTGTCTGTGCACCAGCCTTTCTGGGCGGGTGAAGGTGAGATGTAGAGAAGCTGATCCCAGCATCGTGCAACTCTGGTGAAAAGCAACCCAGCTTACAAGCATCCCAGACAGAAACCAGTTACTGCTTTCCAAGTCCCAAACGTAGTAGGCTTGATCTCAACTAGACAGTAACAGGGAACAAGAGACAACATTCCCCCCTTAACTTTGTGATTTAAAGTTCAAGCACATGTGTGCAAAAGTTGTATGACCTTTACTTTAATACAAGACAGTTGTGTCTTCTTACCTCAGCACCCCATCAACACACACACACACACACACACACACACACACAGGACTTATCTAGAATCAAGATCCCACCTTGTTTGTTTGACTATATCTACCGAATCCCATGCCACTCCTTTATAGGCTGCATGGTGCTCATGGATTACTGGCTGATGTGTCTATGATGTGCAATAGCTGTAAAATTAAGAAGCTTTCTCAAATAAGGGTGGTTGTTCAGTGCAGTGCTTAAGACACCACTTGGGACACCTGCATGCCATGGAGTACCTGGGTTCAAGTCCTGGCTCCACTCTCACTTCCTGTTAGTGCACACCCTGGGAGGCAGCAGATGGTGGCTTGGGTCCTTGGGTTCTTGCCACCCACGTGGGAGACCCAGATTGAGTTCCTGTCTCTTGGCTTCAGCCTGGGACCGCTCTAGCTGTTGCTAGCAATTGGGAAGTGAACCAATAGATGGAAAATCTCTGTCTCTGTCTTTGAAAAAAAAATAAGGAGGGATGGAAGGGAGGAAAAGAGGGAAGGAGGGAGGAAGGAAGGAAGGGAGGGAGGGAGGGAGAGCAGAAGTCAGTTCTGTCAAATAAAGAAAAGACAACAAACCAAAATTTCAAGGGGAAGAGGCTTTTGGAAATTGAGGTCCCAACCCACCCCTCACTGCCTATGTGGATTTAAGCAAGTTACTTGCTCTATTGAGCTTCCTCCTGTTGCTTCACATACAAAAATAGAAATAATGAGAGTCCCTTCCCCATGGGGTTGTGAGGCCTGAACCAGTGCGCGTAGAGCACTTAGTAAACTGCACGCAGGAAGTGCTCAATGAAAGCTAGGAACAAGTAAGTAAATGGACATTTTAGACTAAAGTTGAGGTGTACTCCAGGACCACCACAGTGGAATTTTCTACAAAGATACATTTCTACCTATTTCCATCCAGTTTGATGCCATTCTGATAACAGCAAGCCACAAGGAAGAAAAAAACAAAAAACAAAAAAACACAGGTCAATCTGTCTGGGCTTCCACTCCCAGCTCACCTGGTTCCTAATTAACACCTTATTAGGATGCACACCTGGGAGTGCCTTTGTCCTCTGCCAGCAAGTCTCTCACCCTGCCCTGGGCTTCTCTATCAGGTAGGCAGAGCTGAGTAAGTTGCCTTACTTGAGGGTTGGAACCAAGGGAGAGGCCCCAGTCATGAACCCCAGACACAATGAGGGGGTCTTCACCTTTTCTTACACACAATGTTTGTGCCTTTTGCAATCTGTTGAAGCCTGAGGACTGCTGCTCATTGTTAGGTTTTGAAATGTGTGAAATATATATATATATATATATATATATATATATTAAATATATATTAAGGTGGGCATTTGGCCTAGCAGCCAAGATGCCACGTGGGATGTCCATGTCTCATATTGGAGTGCTTGGAATAGGGTCCTAGCTGCACTCCAGTTCCAGCTTCCTGCTCATGCACACCCAGTAGCTGGGTCTCTGCCTCCCACATGAGAAATCTGAACTTAATTCCCAGCTCCTGCCTTTGACCTGGCCAAGCCCTCGCCGTTTGCAAGTTTGGGGAACTGAAGCAGCAGATGTGAGTTCTCTCTGTCTGGCTCTCAAATAAATAAATAAATAAAACATATATATATTTTTTAACTAAATGTAGGATTATGAAAGAAAACATTATATTAAGACATTGTATTTAAATTTTAATATTGTGATTATAATGAGTTTCTTTAGTAACAAATCATATGGCATGCTCTAGCAGTCATTCTAATAACTATCATGATTTTTTTTAAGAAATTATGAGGGAAAATGCTATTTCAAGACATCTACCACAACTGTAATGTGATATGAAAATACCTGTAACTTCCACTGGTTACAATGCAGCTGGTATTGCCAATTTTATTTAATTTAATATTTACTTCCTTGATCAACTTAGCCACGATTCAGATGCTCAGTAACCATGTGTAGCTAGTGGCTACCATACTAGGCAGCACAGACAAAAGACATTTCCCTCACTACAGAGTTTGGTGGGACAGGGCTGTTTGTTATAGAGCCCACCCTCATCTTAATACCTGAAAACAGACCCTACTCTGAACAGTCAATGGAAGACTTAGCTCCCCCTACTCTGTTATTCCAGTCTTTATGTAAGAGGTTCTTGCCCAAGCCCATGGATGGATGTCATGGGTTTTATGGATGGAGGAGTAAATAATACATGGTTAGCCACATTTCATTCATTCTTCTTTTTTTTTTTAAGATTTATTTACTTGTTTGAAAGGCAGAGTTACAGAGAGAGAGAGAAAGAGAGATCTTCCATCCACTGATTGACTCCCTAAATGGCTGCAACAGCTGGAGCAGAGCTGATCCCTAACCAGGAGCCAGGAGTTTCTTCCAGGTCTCCCATGCAGAGCCCAAGTGCAGGAGCCCAAGCACTTGGGCCATATTCCACTGCTTTCCCAGGCCATAGCAGAGAGCTGGATCAGGAATGGATCGGCCAGGACTCAAACCGGTACCCATATGGGATGCTGGCATGGCAGGCAATGGCTTTACCGGCTACACCACAGCACTGGTCCCCTCATACTTGAGACACAGGCAAACAACATACATTCCTGCCATCTTCCTTGCTTCACACAAGTCATAGCAATCATTCCTCCTTAGCAAAGAGCCCACCTGCAACCTCTAGTCCCAAGAAATTTCAAGCATGCCCCATGCATCTGTGTACCCACTTTGAAGTTTGGTGTTTAGATTCCTTGGTGCGTCCGCTGGGGTTTGATGTGAATTCTCTCCTCTGCACTGTCTTCCACCTGAGGGTCTGATCTGAAGCTGTGAGGACTTCAAGTCCAGGCCAGCTGTCTGGGAAAGACTCTTAATCATCCTGTCTCCTGTCTTGACCCTGGAAGGGCTGTTGCTAAGCTTCCCTTCCCTTCCTACCTCCCCTCTTTTCATCGTGTTTTCAATCTTTATTGTGTACTGGACATCGTGGATCACAAAATAAAACATCTTGGTCTGGACACTCAAAGAGCTTTGAGTCTAGGTGGGAAAAGCAGACAAAAACAATAATTATGATAATAACAATAAGTGTTTCCTTTTTGCAAGCTTATTATGCCAGAATGCGCTAAATACTTTATGTTTATTTACTTGTATGTTAATTTAACCTTCATAATAAGCCCGTCAAGTAGGCTCTGTTATTATCCTTATTCTACAGATGAGAACACTGAGGCAAAGAGAGGCTTAAGTAATGTGCCTAGCAGGGCCACATTGGGTGTAGCAGGTTAAGCCACCATCTGAGATGCCAGCATCCTATATGGGTGCTGGTTTGAGATCTGGCTGCCCTACTGCTGAGCCAGTTCCCTGCTAATGCACCTGGAAAAGCAGTGGAGGATGCCCCAAGTGCTTGGGCTCCTGGACCCCTGCACCCACGTGGGAGACCTAGATGAAACTCTTGATCAAGGCTGCTGGCTTCAGCCTGGCCCAGCCCTGGCCATTGCAGCCGTTTGGGGAGTAAACCAGTGGATGAAAGATCTCTTTTTCTGTCTCTCCCTCTCTCTCTCGGTAACTCTGACTTTTGAATAAATAAATAAATGGAGGGAAGGCAGGGAGGGAGAAAGAGAGAGAGAATAGGCTAGGGGCTGGCATCATAGTGCGGGTTAAGCCACCACTTGAAACACCGGCATCCCATATCAGAATGCTGGTCAGGTCCCAACTGCTCTGCCTCAGATCCAGCTCCCTGCTAATGCACCTGGGAAGGTAGAGGAAGTGCTTGGGCCCCTGCCACCCATGTGGGATACCCAGCTGGAATTCTTGGCTCCTGATTTTGACCTAGACTTGTGACCATTTGGGGAGTGAAACACAGCATGGGAGCTATCTCTCTCTCTCTCTGCCTCCCTCTCTATATTACTCTGCGAGTCAAATGAATAGATCTTAAAACAATGTGCCTAGGCTCACACAGCTAAAGTGGCAGAATCCGAATTTGGACAAGTCTGAAACCTGACATTGAACTCTTACATACTCTTACCCTTTAATAAAGATGAGTGGCTCCTGCCCATGACCATTTTGGTCCACCAAGAAACATTTGGCAGTGTCTGGAGATATTTTTTGGTTATCACAGTCAAGGGGAGAGATGCCATTGGCAGAGAGTGAGCAGAGGCCAGGGGTGCGTCTCTCCATCCTACAGCGTCCAGCACAGCTGCCTTGGACAGAGAATCATCCACCTAACCTGTCAACGGTGCTGGGGCTGAAAAATCCTGATAGTGACAAATTGTTGAATATAAAAGACTTGATGAAGGGCTCTATGTGTACATCCTTCAACCAGGAATTCAGAAATCGACATTCCCATTATTGTTCCTGTTTCCATGGGTTTCATTTTTAGAGAATGATGCAATTTTCAAGCATCTTTCTCAGATAAAAGTGTTACCCAATACCCTAAGTCAGTGAAGCCAAATGCTGTTTGTTCAGTGTAGGACTTTGAGGGGCAAAGGAAGATGGATTAGCTGCTGGTCACCCTCTCCACTTCCACAAGCCAGCCCCCACTGGGAGGCTACAAGCCCCAAACCCCACGCGTGCACGCACATCCTCCTGACCCTGCAGTCACTGGGTCTCCTGAGTGCCCTCTATACCACCATAGGAAGTAATCAGCCCCACTGGACCCAGGCCAATTAAATTCTCCCATGGTTGCTTGTTAGCAAGAGTGTGTGAGGAGGCCAGCTAGTTGGCAAACATTTCCCCTTCATCTCGTCTGGGCCCCTGCGTCATCAGAAAGCGGAGCTTTTTCTCAGGATGCCCGCAGCTGCGTTCCCAGCCCAGCCAGCCAAACATTCCTGGCCCCACCAGCAATCTGGCCCCACCAGCAGTCCGGCCATCCTGTTTCTGAGGGAAACAGGGAGAGAGATTTTCTGAGAAAAAAAAAAAAAAGTCTTTTGGAGAGGCCTCGTCTGAAGGCTCTGCTCCCTGGCACTGACAGGCATCCCCCTTCCAGAGTTCTCTGTGACTGTTGGCTTCTCACCAGGAAATGACAGCTGAGACCGCTGGATCCACCATCCATTGGCAGAATAAATATGAGGCAAAGGACCTTTGACCCTATACCAGTTGACATTTCTCAAATGGAACACTTACTACACAGAACCTGAAAAGATATTGGGCAGCGAGTTTTGTGGACAAATAAGTTTGGGGAAGTTAAAGAAAACTGAACTGAGTTAAGAAAGCCTGAACTGGGGCCATCACTGTGGCATAGCAGGTAAAACCACTGCCTGCAGCACCGGTGTCCCATACAGGCACCAGTTCAGATCCCAGCTGCTCCACTTCTGATCCAGCTCCCTGCTGATGGTGTGGGAAAGCAGGGAAAGATGGCCCAGGTGCTTGGGCTCCTGCACCTACGTGGGATACCCGGAGGATGCTCCTAGCTCCTGGCTTCAGATCAGCACAGTTCTGGCCAGTGTGACCATTAGGGGAGTGAACCAAAGGTTGGAAGATCTCTGTCTCTCTCTAACTCTGCCTTTAAAATAAACAAATAAATATTAAAAAAAAAAAAAAACAAGAAGAAAAAAGAAAGCCTGAGTTAAGGAAAACTGCTACTCTGTAGCAGGAGTTCACAGAGTCTGGAGTAGGTTATGTGTATTGTGAATGTCTGAGTGGAAACAAGTGTGCAGGGTTTGCCCAAATTATCTGACCCTAAGTCTTAATTTAGATTCTCCAGAAAGACAAAGGCCTGGCCTCAGATATGGTGTATTTGGGAATTGATTCTAGGAATTAAGAATGAGGAAGTTGGGGTCAGGCATTATTTGGAGTATCTGGGTTCAGTTCCTAGCTCTGGCTCCTGAGTCAAGCTTCCTGATAATTTACACCCTGAAAGGCAATGGTGATGGCGCAAGTAATTGGATTCCTGCCACCTATGGGAGGCTAGGATTGAGTTCCCAGCTCTAGGCTCTGGTCCTGGCCAGAGAGAGAGAAAAAAAAGAGAGAAGAGAGAAGAGAGACAGAGACAAAGAAATCTTCCATCCGATTATTCACACTCCCCAGACGGTTGCACTAGCCAGGTTTGAGCCAGGCTGAAGCCAAGGGCCAGGAATTCCATCCAGGTCTCCTAGGTGGCAGGGGCCCAGGTACTTGAGTCATCTTCTGCTGCCTAACCAGGCATATTAACAGGAAGCTGAATCAGAAGCAGAGCAGCCAGGACTCAAATTGGCACCCTGTTATGTGATGCTGGCATCACAAGTGGCGGCTTAAATCCCTGTGCCACGATGCTGCCCCTTAATTTTTTTTTTTAAATAAGGGAATGGGGAGAATGCAACAAGGAAACAACAAAAGGCATTAAAAATGCATTCGTGGATTGAGTACCACAGCACTGCGATCCATTGCAACTCAGTATCTCTGGGAAACAACTACCAGACCACATAAAGTAAGCCTCAAAGCTATCGCGCTGGAACATAGAGCAACTCCAATTCCAAGTTTCCATGGGATGAGATCAGCCCTAGGTAGTTGAACCCCTTGCACTTCAAAGTGACACCTGTGTGCTGGAGGAGTAGCTTGACATAGCTTTGGGGAAAGGAGTGAGGCAGCAAAGCAGAGAGACACTGAAATACCTGCCTCCACAGTGAGTCAGTGACTTGTATGCCCAGAATGGTGGCTGGCACATGCTAACAGCTCCATAAAAATGGTCATTTGCCCAAAGGTGTGGGTGATTGCATACATCTGGACTGCTACCTTAGTGCCAAGTTCACAGTCGTAGTCCCTCAGCTTCAAGAAGCTCATGGTCTTAAAATGCCCACGATCACAATTCATTCCCTCACCAGATGTATGGGGACACCTGCACTGGGCTACACGAGTAGGGTATGAAAGTGAATGAAACAGGAGTGACGCCTTTCTTCATGGAACTTGCAGCCTGATAGAGAAAAGAGGTGAACAGTCTACTAACTAGTTCATTACTGTGACAGTTGTTTGGAAGGAAAATGTTCTAAGCTATCTGGCTACCTTTCAGACTCCCAGGAATAAGACTCCCTCTTTGGCTCCACTCACACATGAAAGTATCAAGCTACTGGGGATTCCAGGGTGGCATAGAGAAAACCAGCACATGAGGAGGCTGGGGCTGTGTCTCCATCTGGCCCACAATCCCAAGCCAAGTTGGAAAGAAAAAGGAATTAAGCTTGTTGTATTAGTCAGTATTCTCCAGAGAAACAGAGCCAGTAGTTATATACAAAGGTACTTCTAAGAATGAGAGGAAATATGAAATTAAAAGAGAAACTTACTGGGGCTGGCGCTGCAATGCAGTGAGTTAATGCCCTGGCCTGAAGCGCCAACATCCCAAGTAGGTGCTGGTTCAAGACCCAGCTGCTCCACTTCCGATCCAGCTCTCTGATATAATCTGGGAAAGCAGTAGAAGATAGCCCAAGTCCTTGGGCCCTTGCGCTCATGTGGGAGACCAGGAAGAAGCTCCTGGCTCCTGGCTTCGGATTGGTGAAGCTCTGACTGTTGCAGCCATCTGGGAAGTGAACCAGTGGATAGAAGACCTTTCTCTCTCTCTCTCTCTCTCTCTCTCTCTCTCTCTCTCTCTTTCTCTGTCTCTCTGAATCTCCTCTCTTTGTGTAACTCTTTCAAATACATAAATAAATATTTTTTAAAAAGAGAGAAACTTACTCTAGAGCAAAAACAAATGTTATGACCAAACAAATGTTTGAAAGCTGTATGTACACAGATGCAAGAGATCTTTGAAAAATTCATGAAAAATGCATATTATGAAAAACCTATGCACATGGATTTCAAAAATTTTCTACAATACAATTAATTTATTTTAATTCCATTTTCCACAAACTTTTTGAAGTATCCTCTTGTTGACTCGCATGACCGTGGAAGCTATAAGGTTCCACATTAAGTTATCTGCAAGATGAAGAACTAGAGAACGGGTAGTCTGCCTCAGTCCAATAAACAGATGCCTCAGAGCCAGGGAGGCCAATAGTGCAGCCCCTAGCCCAAGAGGGTCCTTGCTACAGGCCCCCGAGTCCCAGGGTCAAAGACTCTGGAGTCTGAGGTCCAAGGATGGCAGTGGGAGGAACACGCCCTACTCCAGAGGGAAGGGCCAGAGAGAGTTTCCCCTTCTCTTTGTCCTGTTCCATCCAGATCCCAGCCATTGGATGGTGTCTACCCACACTGAGGATCTTCTTGGCTCAGTACAAAACCCCATAGCCAGTCTTCTCAGGAACAACCCTTGTAGACACATCTAGAAGTAACGCTTTACCAGTTCTCCAGGCATTCTTCAACCTGGTCAAGTTAACACCCAAATTAACCATCACACTTATTAGCTGACATTATGGCCAACCCATATCCACCATCATATTCCTAAGGGAGGGCCACTTGTTTTTGGTTGTTTTTTGGGTTTTTGTTGGTGATGGTGGTTTGTTTTGGTTTTTTTTTTTTTGCCCCTTTTATGAACAATATCAGTGGGAAACTGAAGACCATTAGGGGAAAATAGATGGATGCTGGCATAAGAATATCTAATCTTATCATGATAATAGCTACTGATGAATAATCCTCAAGTACCACTTAGTAGATCGTGTTATTCTAACATTCAAAAAAATATACATCAAGTACCCACTGTCTGCCAGGGTCGGTTCTAGACACTGGACACAGGTCTGAACAAAACAGACAGAGATCTCTACCCTCTGGGGCTGACAGTGTGGATCTGGAAGAGATCCATGTACCCATGACAAGTAAGTACCTTTCCAGCCGTGTTAGTGTATGGGGTAGCTTGTGGTTTAAAGCAGTAATCATTTACCTAGAGCCTGACTCTGTGGATCAATGATTTAGACTGAGGGGGGTTCTTGTAGTTTCAGCTGAACTTGCTCCCAGGTGCAGAGGCAGCTGGCTGATCTGCAGCTGTGTGCTCAGTCATCAAGGGCAGCAGGAGCAAACTAGCTCATTCTTATCCATGTGTCTCTCACATCCTTTCAACTGCTGCCCCAGGTGTGTTCCTGTGGCCAAGCCGAATTGCAACCGTGAACAGCCCCATCCTCCAAGAGGGTGAACAGAGATGGACACACACTTTTAAGTCTCTTCTTACATCACCATTGCTGACATCTCTTTGAGAAACTCACAGTTTACAACAAAATATGCAGGGTCAGGGACACATTCCTTGGGATGCTTAAATAAAGAAATAAGTGCTACGTAAATACAACAGACGTAGTGAGACAGTGAGTGCTGAGACCTTGAAGTCTTAAGTAGGAAGGTCAGGGGAGATTTCTCAGAAGGTGACATAGGAGGAAGATGAACTTCACCTGTCACCCACTAGTGTCATTTTTAATTCTTATGACAAAAACCACACGCAGCTTGAGCATCCCTAACCCAAAAATCCAAAAATCTGAAATCCAAAATGTTTTCATTGCTGAAGTGAGGTGACCAATGCAAAATGCTACACTTGACTTTCTATGACAGTCAGTGAAATCAGAGGTGCAAAACAGATGTTGTATGAAGTTATCTTCAGGTTGTACATATAGGGTATATGTGAAACATACATGAATTTTGTGTTTACGCTTCAGTCCCATCCCCAAAATATCTCATTCTGATTATGCACATATTCTGAAATCTACAATCCCAAACACTTCTGGCCCCAAGCATGTCTAACAGCGAATGCCCTAGCCTGTGTTAGAAGTGATCCTCTTTATACAGATGAGGAAATTGAAGTTCAGAGTGATTATGAGCTCATAATCAGTAAATAGATAAAAATATTAAATGGCATGGTGGTGTAGTGGGTAAAGCCACCACCTATAACACCTGCATCCCATACAGGCACTGGTTCAAGTCTTGGCTGAACCACTTCTGATCCAGCTCCCTGCTAATCTGCCTGGGAAGGCAGTGGAGGGTGATCCAAGTCCTTGGACCCCTGCACTCACATGGGAGATCCAGAGAAAGCTTGCGGCTCCTGGCTCCTGGCTCCTGGCTTTGGATTGGCCTAGCTCGGGCCATTGTGGCCATTTGGGAAGTGGTCCAGCAGTGAAAGATCTTGCTCTCTGTTTATTTCTCTGTCTCTATCTCTTTCTGCAACTCTGCCTTTCAAACAACTAAGTAACTCTTTAAAAATGTACTGGTTGGAACTCTATTGTAAGCCATAAAAATGCCAGCCCCAACCAGAATAGGCAAAAAAAAAAAGGGGGGGGGGACTGATTGCTTAACAAAATTGAAGTAGTTGTCAACAAATTGGTTTTCAGGCCACTTGGAGTCAGGCCTTGTATCCTGTCACTGGGACCTTGTTCTCTCCCTGTGTTCCTGAATCCAGTTTCCTCCCATTCTCAAGCAGTGTCACCTGGACAGGCAGGATGTCCTCCTGCAGCCACTGCTAATGTCATGTCCAGGGGAAATGGTGTATTGCTTTTCTGGTGGTTCCCATCTAAGTCTAGGGATTCACTCCAATCCGAGCAGTTTCAACCCTAAGCAGCCCTGACCATTCACAGTGGCCAACAAAATAGGATGTAAAAGCTGCTGTAGGCAGTCATGTGCCCGCCACCCAGGCAGGTGCCTGATGATTGTAAACTTCATAAATGAATGAATGAATGACCTCAGTGAGGGCTTAGCAACATGACAAACAGACTTAATATAGTCGACACAAGGCTGTCTTCTTACTAAATAATATCCAAATCTTCTCACTTCTTTATGAGTGATAGTAAAGTTTGTAGTATCTTTCACCCCCAATAAATACTGATTATCTTTAAGGATGGCTTGCAGCTTTAATAGAATTGTTTGTTTCACTCTACAGTGCACAGAGGTAGCTAATGGAGCACCTATGACACAGAGAAGGCAATTATTCTAGCTGAAGTCACACTGCAGGCCAGTCTTGAAACCAGAAAACAGACAAGTCTGGTTTGCAAAAGCTACTAAGCTATCGCAGAAACGCAATGGGTTTGTTTTTCTATGAAAGAAAATGCAAGTGAAATGTTGAATGCCTCTTTGGGAAGAATCAAGGGTGATTTTTCTCAAAACAAAATGGCCAGTATTAAAAAGTTTACACGGGCCAGCGCCGCAGCTCACTTGGCTAATCCTCCACCTGCGACACCGGCACCCCAGGTTCTAGTCCCAGTTGGGGCACTGGATTCTGTCCCAGTTGCTCCTCTTCCAGTCCAGCTCTCTGCTGTGGCCCGGGAGGGCAGTGGAGGATGGCCCAGGTCCTTGGGCCCTGCACCCACATGGGAAACCAGGAGGAAGCACCTGGCTCCTGGCTTTGGATCAGCACAACGCGCCAGCCATAGTGGCCATTTGGGGGGTGAACCAACGGAAGGAAGACCTCTCTCTCTCTCTCTCTCTCTCTCTCCATCTCCCTCTCCCTCTCCCTCTCCCTCTCCCTCCCCCTCTCTCTCCCTCATTGTCTAACTCTGCCTGTCAAAAAAAAAAAAGTTTACACAGTCATCTTCAAGAAGGCTTCTTAAAAAGATAATATCCATCCTCAATTGCTTTTCCAAATCACATTGCTAGCAGTTTTCAACATGTACTTTGACAAATTGTTTTACATTGGATTCCAAAATCCATGATGTAACTTTTATAGAAAGATTTATTTATTTGCTTGAAAGGAAGAGTGACAGAGAGCAAGACCAATAGTGAGAGAGATCTTCCATCTGCCAGTTCCTTCCCCACATGGCCCCAACAGCCAGCAGTGGTCAGAACAAAGCCAGGAGCCAGGAACTCCATCCAAGTCTCCTCCATGGATGGCAGGGACTCAAGTTCTTGATCCATGATCTGCTGCTTTCCCAGCCTCATTGGTAGGAAGCTGGATTGGAAGTGGAAGAGCTGGGACTAGAACAGGCATTCTGATATGGGATGTGAACATCCCAAGTGGTGGCTTAACCAACTGTGCAGCAACATCCACTCCAAAAAAGATGACACAACTTGTGACCCCAAAGGAGATGTATGATTCAGATGGATTCGGTTCACCCAGTATGCACTGAACTCCTGCATTGTTCCTGTGCTAATATCATGGGATGATACAAAGATACCTAAGGCTCTGGTCATCTGGGGAGTCAGGCATGTTGACCCTCTATATCAGCATCTTCGCAGCTGACACTGATTGAACTCTGTGTGCTGGATGCTGTCCTATGCATTTGCCTGCATTATCTCATGTATTCCCCACAGTAATCCTTCTGGTGGGTGCTGATATTATCCTCTTGTCTCACAGGAGAAAGCTTAGACACAGAGAGGTTAAGTAACTTGCCCAAGTTCATTCAGGCAGGAAAGGGCAGAGATGGAAATCAAACCCAGGCAGTCTGACCTCAGAGCCTGTCTTCTACTCCCATCTGTACACTGCTGCTTCCTACTCATCCAGACAATGGATGAGTACTCCATGGGATGTGCTTGTCCATGGGTCTTGCTCTCTGTCACTCTTCCTTTCAAGCAAATAAATAAATCTTTCTAGAAAAGTTACATCCAGGCAGTGGCATATGAGTCATAGGAGTCAAGTGCTTTAAGCTCTTATACTCTGTCGTTTCTTGAGTACCTCTTCTGGGATCAGCACAAGACACTATATCAGTTATGTATATTAGCCAGCATGGTCTATAAAGTAATTCTATATACAGATGGTGTCCTGTTTTTGGTTTTCTTTTTATTTATTCTCTTTTTATTTGAAAGGCAGAGAGACAGAAAGAGAGAGAGAGAGAAAGAGAAAATCTTCTCTTGGTTGGTTTATTTCTCAGTATCCAAACAACAAGGACTGCACTGGGCTGATGCCAGGAACCTGGTGTAACTTAATCCAGGCCTCCCATGTGAGTGACAAGGACCTAAGAGTTTGAGCCATCATCTGCTGCCTCCCAGGGGCCACAGTAGTGGGAAACTGGATTGGAAGCAGAGGAACTGGGACTCTGATATGGGATGTGGGAATCCCATAGGGTGACTTCACTACTCTGCCAAACACCTGTCCCAAAGCTTCTATTATTGCTCCCTACTTTTCAGTGAATGAAATTGAGGTTCTTACTGGTTAAGTAACAGGACTGAAAGACTAAATATTGGACAGGTAGTCAGAAAAAAGGAAATTTGAACAAGGCCTTTCTCGACTCCACCCTCAAAATGATTGGCACCGCTCCTGATGGCGCACTTATTATTTGCCAGGCCTTGTGCTTGATACTCTATGTAAATGATCCCCACTACCCTTCCTGAGGAATCCGAGTCACAGGGCATTTCGCTGACGTGCTGACAAGTCACACAGAGAACAGGTGCCGGGCCTAGAACTCAACCTCATGTCCAGATGACCCTGAACCTCTGCCCTTACTGTAAGAGTATTTTTTCTTGTGGGAAAACATGAGGACATATCCCTCAAATGGGGGAGTAGATAAACAATGTATGCTGCATCCATCCCATGGAGTACTCCACAGCAGTGAAAAGAACAGATCACTGATACACACAACAGAGAGGAATCTGAAGTGCATGATGCTAAGCTAAGAAGCAGACTCATAAGGCTTCATGTGGAGGTGTAGGAAGCAAATCAGTGGCTGCCAGGGGCAGAGGTTATGAGCAGAACAATTAACTATGAAGTAGTATCTGGCAGTATGGGCGGGGTGAGTCTATTCCATCTCTCGATTATTAGGAGTCAGGTGACAACTGAAATTTATTTTATTGTTATAAAATTATATAATTTATATCATATGCACTCATGACTATAAAATTATTTTATTTATATTTTATTTATGTAATTGTGTATGTATTTATATTATAAAACATTTTATAATTTATTTTATAATTAAACATTATAATTTATTATAATTATTACTTATCATAGTAAGTCAAGTGACAAGTATGCACTTGTCAGTTCTTGCAAAACTGTGCACCAAGAAGGATGCATTTTGCTGTTGGTAATTTATACCTTAATTTTACAAAGGGGACAAAAAGGAGGTGAGAGTGTAAGATTATTCTAGGGTGCTCACCTGGCATTGCGTCTTCGCCTAGAGTGTGCCAGGTACTATATTTGGCATAGAGAATACTACAGTGAAGAGGACAGAGGAACCCTTGAACTTCCTGCAGCTTATAATTTTTTTTGGACAGGCAGAGTTACACAGTGAGAGAGAGAGAGTCAAAGAGAAAGGTTTTCCTTCTATTGGTTCACCCCCCAAATGGCCACTACGATCCGTGCGCTACGCCGATCTGAAGCCAGGAGTCAGGTGCTTATCCTGGTCTCCCATGGGGTGCAGGGCCCAAGCACTTGGGGCCATCCTCCACTGCACTCCCGGGCCACAGCAGAGAGCTGGACTGGAAGAGGAGCAGCTGGGACAGAATCCAGAGCCCCAACTGGGACTAGAACCCGGGGTGCTGGCACCGCAGGCAGAGGATTAGCCACGTGAGCCGCAGTGCTGGCCTGTAGCTTAATTTTCTTATCAGAAAGAAAGAAATGAAGGAAGGAATAAAGGAAAAAACGAAGAAATTGGGGTAGTCATTGTGGTGCAGCAAGTTAAGCCACTGTGTATAATGCCAGCTTCCCATATTGAAGTGCCAATTTGAGTCCTGGCTGCTCCACTTCTGATTATCTCCCCTGCTAATGCACCTGGAAAATCAGCAGAAGATAGCCCAAGTACTTGGACCTCTGCTACCCAACCTCTTGGGAGACCCAGATGGAGTTCTTGGCTCCTGGCTTCAGCCTGACCCAACCCAGTCTTTGCTGCCATTTGGAGAATGAACCAGCAAATGGAAGATCAATCAATCTCTCTCTCTCTCTCTCTCTCTCTCTCTCTCTCTCTCCCTCCCCCACTCTACTTTCAAATAAATAAATACTTTTTGTATATTTATTAAGTTATATTTATTGGTAAAATGAAAAATGATTCATTTATATTTTAAGGGAAAGAAATCAATATATGTGTTAAAGATGACAAATTCTGCTAGTGTATTCCAATACTTGTAAGTATATATAGTACATGCTGAATACTATATAAATATATGTTTTTTAAAATTTATTTTTTTATTTGAAAAGCAGAGCTACAGAGAGACAGAGGCAGGTAGAGATAGAGATCTTCCATTCACTGGTTCATTCCCCAAATGGCTGCAACAGTCAGAGCTGAGCTGATCCAAAGCCAGGAGCCAGGAGCTTCTTCTGGGTTCCCCACGCAAATGCAGGGGCCCAAGGACTTGGGCCATCTTCCACTGCTTTCCCAGGCCACAGCAGAGAGCTGGATCAGAAGTGGAGCAGCCAGGTCTGGAACCAGCACCCATATAGGATTCTGGCACAGCAGGCAGTGGTTTTATCCATTACACCATAGCGCAGCCCCATCAATACATTTTAAATGATGAAATTAAAGGCAAGCTCATTTCAACCAGTGGCAATAAAATAATAAGACAGAATGATGAGAGACACTGAAAGTACTATAGGTCAGAGACAGTGACTTGAGGGGAGAATGGTGTGCAGAGCACTGGGATAACCACACAGAAAGTATCGATGGTGAGTGTGCTTAAGAGTTTTAACTCAAGTCCTAGAAGCTATCACATCCAGCCTACTCTCGGTGCCCCGTGTGCGAGGAGTTATCTGCAAGAACATTATGATCCCAGGAGGTTTCTTCACACCTCCCAACATACAGCTCACCTTTCCCCGTCCACTCAGAAAATGCCCATTCACTTTAACAATGAACTTCAGTAAACGAGAAAGAGAAACATGCGGGGGCCGGAGATTACATTATTCTTTCTTGGGAGCTGACACGGTGTTTTTTGGATTATTCACATGGCTGCTCCTGTACATGCGGAGTGGATTTATCATCTATTCTTTTGCACAATATGAAAACATTACCATTAATTTCCAACCTGCACTTTCCAAAGTGTTTGCTTAGCTTTATATTTTATGAACAAAACATTCCTCCCTCCCCCTGGACTCTTTCCTGTGCTTTGTGCCCAGGAAAGCCACATGATTGTAAATGCTGTGGGGTGGGTAGCTCCTTCGTGCATTGCAGCCCCTTATGTCCGGAGAGCGTGGTGCCAGAAGTCACCTCCCACATTTACAAGGTGTGTTCCTTGTTTGGCGAGAACACATGCTTTCTTCCTTTGTCCTTGGCTCACCTGGAGAATGCTTCAAGTGCAGACTGTCAACATAGAATGAAGACTTTGGCATTTTTATAAATGTACCATGTTGACCCCAACACCTTCGTTCCCTAGCCTCTGAAAGGTAACCCAATTTGGACTGGTTCCATGGCCATCTTTGGCAGATCAAAGATTGGCTGTAAGACCATTCCAGGAGTAAGATCATTATGTTACGATACCCAAACTCTTGCAAAGATTGCGAAAATCTGACGCAAGTTGTTTCTGAATTCCCAGCACTGAGAGAAGAAAATACCTTGTCTTTTGTCTCTGTAAGCTGTTTACTTAGGGCTTTGACTGGGTTCTCCACCTTTCACACACAGAAGGGATGACTCCCAGCCAGTTGGCATTCACTGTTTTAATTTGTCCACAAGCACATCTTTTTCTTCTTTAACTTTCTATGAATGTCAGTAACCTTCCCTGGGAACTCGAAAAGAAGCTGAGAATTTTGAGAAGCCTCTGGCAGAAGAGATTATAAAATTTCTCCCTGCCAAGGGCTGGCCTGCCCCAGCAGGTTGAGACAATGGGAAAACCGTGTCCCCAGTGTGAATTGGCTGTCCTGCCTTCTTGCTCTTGCAGCTTTAACTCCTCCTTCAGAGTTATTAGGAGGGAACAAACTCTTGCATCTTCCCAATAGAGATGTTTGTGGATTTTATGGGGCCATGTGATCTTTATTGAATTTTGGGACAGCAGGTGATTTACAAAGCAGTGAGGGCCAAATGAATTCTGAAGAAGTCATCAGGGATGTGTATATGTGTATAAAGCTTAAGCCAACAGGATGTTCGTGATGGTGGGGTTTATGATAGGAAGAATAAGAAGAAAACAAGAAGGAGGAGAAAAGTAAAGAGGGAAGGGAGGGAGGGAGGGAGGGAGGGAAGGAAGGAAGAGGGGGAGGGAGGAAAGCAGGTAAGCAAAGATCAGCAGGTGAATGGAGGAAGAGAGAAGAAAGGATAGGAGGGAAGGGATGGAAAGGGAAGGGGATGCAGGGATGGGGAAGAGAGAAGAAGAAATGCAAGGAGAAGGATGGGAACAATCTATAAGATAGTGGAATATTGATTGAATAAATTGTGGTATAGCCATTTGATATTAGTAACCTGCACTCATGAAAACTGAAGCTGCGTAGTTACATGATGGCTGAATGGTTTTATTCTCCTACAGGTACCAGCATACTAGAAAGAAAGTAGCAATATGGTAAATGATAAATAAAGAACATGAATGTCCAGGAACTACCCTTTTTTTTTTGACAGGCAGAGTGGATAGTGAGAGAGAGAGACAGAGAGAAGGGTCTTCCTTTGCCGTTGGTTCACCCTCCAATGGCCGCTGCGGCTGGCGCACCGCGCTGATCCGAAGGCAGGAGCCAGGTGCTTCTCCTGGTCTCCCATGTGGGTGCAGGGCCCAAGGACCTGGGCCATCCTCCACTGCACTCCCGGGCCACAGCAGAGAGCTGGCCTGGAAGAGGGGCAACTGGGACAGAATCCGGTGCCCTGACCAGGACTAGAACCCGGTGTGCCGGTGCCGCTAGGTGGAGGATTAGCCTAGTGAGCCGCGGCACCGGCCTTACTCTTAACCTTCAAAAAGCTTATATTTAGATGTACAGCAGGTTTCAGCATTAAAGAGCTCTGTCTCTATTCTTATCCTGGCTCCTCTAATTAGTAGTTGCTTAATACTGAGTAAGTTACTGTATTTCTCTGATTATCAGTTCCCCCAAGAGGAAAATGGGTATAATAATTCCAGCCTCACACTGGTCATTGGTAGAACTTGTGTCCTTGCAGGTGTAGGACTGGGTCCCTGTGTTTGAGCTAGCTATCAGCCAGGGAGCACCCTCAACTTCTCTAAGTTTCCTACAGTCCCATGTCACGTGGCCTCTACTGGCTTCTCACCAACATGGAAGCTTGCTTTCTTTCAGGCCGATGGAAATGTGGCCATTTGACTTTTGCTTCCACTACCCACTGCTTTCAAAGGGCCCATGTTAACTTCCCTAGTAGCCTAGTGGTTAGAATTTGGTGCTCTCAAAAGGCCCATGTGACCAGGCCAGGCCCAGCTGGATGGTCACTCAACAAAGTCAACTGACTTGGAAACCTAATGATCTGCCAGCTTCTTTCACCACAGTGTCTATAGTAGTATGTGATTTGAGGCACCAGAAGAAAGTATGTATATACCAGATGCCAGGAGCCTTCTACCTGTCACACCATATCTCTGCTTTTAAGCAGTTCCGGGGAGTTGTCTGTCCAGGCTGTGTCCAGGTCTAACACAGCACGTTGCAGTGGCTCCTCTCCTAACAGGTCTCCTTCCTCACCTTGCTGGGTATCCCATGCAGGCAATGGTTATTCACCAGAGGTTTCCTGGTGGGGAGACTGTGGTGTGCCCCTCAGTCGCTGCCACCATTGGTGCTGTGTGTGTCTCTCTGGATCTTCCCCCTTCCACTCCCTGTTAGGAAGGCAAAGTCATTCCCACTGTGAATTCTATGTTCTTAGAGAAGGGCGGGGGATCTCACTGGCAAGTGTAACTGGCACTGATTCCAATTCATCTATTCATCTGGATGGTGCCATTTGGTGGAATCCAAAACTTTTTCCTGACTTCTCAGCCACAATTTGCCACTCCCTGCCCATTCTCCTCTCTACTGTGTTCTCTGGTTTTCCCCATGAAAATTCCTGTGTTCTTATGAGCATGCCAAGAAAATTTGCATTCAAGCCATCTGGACAAGTAATCCCAGTGTGAAAGTGTCTTGGTTCTTGGGCTTCTCCAACTAAAAGCATTTTGATTTGAATCACTCACAGAGACCCACCCTCAAACGGCCTCATTTTTTTTCTGAAGGAAGGGAAGTGAAACCTTAATAGAATGGCAGTGTCCAGACTAGGAAATCTCACCCTTTTGTGGATTTCTTAACGTCTGATCTCTGTGGGAAAAGATCTGAAAGTTTTTCCAAAGTATTAAGAACAGAATGTAGAGGACGAAATATGGTGAATTAACTGCACCAGGTTGTTGCTGTGGATTCATTCTGAAAGGAGAAGTGCGGTGGTGGCAAGCGATACAGGGTCATGACACAGACACTGGGAGTCGGGTGAAAGCAGACTAGAGGCAAGCAGCTCGCAGACTCATTTATTTCAGTTGGTGCAGCAGCTTATATAGCCGAGGCAGCATATATAGCTAAGGCAGCCAATCCCGTCAAGGGGCAGTTTATGCCATAACAAATCACTATCTGTTGCCAGGCAGGCTCCTTGGCCAGGTGGGTTCCACCGCCATTTCCTAAGTAACTGAACACACATCTCACTTGCTCACCAGTGCCATCTTGGCATGGCCTTCTCATTCCACCACACCAGGTGTGTGGGACATTTGACAGGTGGAAAGGTAAAAGTCACTCCTGTGTGACTAGTCCAACCAAGTAATCTTTTTGTCCCAGTCATACTACATGGCATCTATTTATTTGGTTCTTGGCTGTTTCAAGGAGAATTTTGGAATTAGTGCATTTCAGAGTACCATAGAAGAGAATAATAAATCAGCCGAATGTTGAAAGTATGACTTAGGGGATGCACATTTGCCACAGCGGTTAATATGCACTTGGACACCCACACATGCCACATAAGAGTGCCTGTGCTCCAGTTCTAGCTATGCTTCCAATCCAGCTTCCTGGTTATGCTACTCTGGGAGGCAGTAGATGTTGGCTCAAGTAGTTGGGTCCCTGCCACTCACACTGGGGACCAGATACAGTTCTAGGCTCCTGGTTTCAGCCTGGCCCAGCCTCGCTGTTATGGACATTTGAGGAATGAATCAGTAGGTGGAAAACCTCTGTGTGACTATCTGTTTGTCTTTCTCTGTGTCTCTCTGCCTTTCAAGTAAATAAACATCAATAAAAAAATGTCTTTTTTTTAAAAAAAAAAAAGTATGAGTTAGGAATTTGATTGAAAATGGACCCTAATGCATTTTTTTAAGTGAGCAAATCTTTTGTGATTATATTCAGTGAGATTGATGGTCACAGAAACACTAGAAGTGTTCTTGAAAAGAAATGTGGCAGCTATGCAACCTTGTCTGATGAGTGCCCAGGCACCAAGTACAAAAGACTTTAACCAAGACAGCGTTCTGCAACCAGACTCATCAAAGCCAGCTGGGTCCCCATTTCCCACTGTGGGAAGGAGGAAAAGTCTTGTGGAAGCCAAATGTGGATAAGCTGGGGTGTGAACATCCCATCCATCATTGTTTGAGACATTAACTCTCTAGGATGCCCATATGCCTGCTTTGTGGGATGAAGAAGACTCTGGCAACCAGAGAAAACCCTCAGGCAAAGACCCACAGGCTCTGACCCTTGGATGTATGCTGTGGGGTGGGAAGTGCAAGGAGATACAAGCTCTTGGGACCTTGGGAGATTTAGGGAGATGCTTCATTTCTCCTTGGGAAGCTCTATTAAGTTCTTCTCTAATGTCCTCTTAAAACTTGGGGGTGTTGGGACAGGAAGAATCCTAATAGAGAGAAAATAAGCATGTGTCTTAACATCCAAAAGATGCTCAGAAACAGGACAAAGATCCATACCCTGAGTGCTTGGTTGCCCCGGTATTTCCTGGTCTCCTCCTTAGGTCCTTCATGGTCTCTGTGATCACCCCATGGCCCTCTTTGAGGGACTTGAACCACCACAGCCCCTTTGACCGCAGAGGTTTTGCCCCTGCTGTTCTCCACAATTCATCCTACCCCCACCCCAGTTTGGGGATCCTTCAGTTCTTACCTAAATCTTTCCTTGAACGGAGGTGCCTCCTGACCCCACTGCCACCCCAGATATGTGAGACCGCCAAAATATACCTGGCCTTTGATCAGATTACGCGGTCAGTAAGTTTCACGGGGTCAAAGGCCACTGCCGGCTCTGTTCTCTGCCCTACCCTAGGCCCTGGCCCTAGCACAATGCCTGACACACAAGAGTTTACTGAATATAAGGTGAATGGATATATGTTAAGAAAATTAATTCCTGGGCCAGTGCTGTGGTGCTGTAGGCTGGGTCTCTGTCTGTGGCACCAGCATTCCATATGGGCACAAGTTTATGCATTGACTACTCCATTTCTGATCCAGCTCCCTGCTATGGCCTGGGAAAGTAGTAGAAAATGACCGAAGTGCTTGGGCCTCAGCACTCACATGGGAGACCCAGAAGAAGATCCTGGCTTCTGGCTTTGGATTGGACTGCTCCGCCATTGTGGCCATTTGGGGAGTCAACCAACGAATGGAAGACTTCTCTCTTTGTCTCTACCTCTCTGTGTCTGTAACTCTGCCTCTCAAATAAATAAATAAGAAAATGAATTCCAAGAGTTAGCTATGCTAAGGGACTCGGTTGTGGATATGTGGGACAGCTCAAATGTATACAGTGTTCTTAATGCTTTTTATTTCCTTTAAATGGGTAATCCATTCACATACACAAAATCCAAGAACATAAAATTATCTCCCTTATTTCTTTCTTAGTTGATTTTCATTGTTATAAAATACCCAAGGTGAGCCTTGTGGCTCAGTGAGTTAAGCTGACATCACATGTTGCTTGCTTGAGTCCTGGATGCTCTACTTCTAATCCATCCCCTGATAATGTGCCTGGGAAGGCAACAGAGTATAGCCCAAGTACTTGGGTCCCTGCCACCCACATGGGAGACCCAGATGGAGTTCCAGGCTCCTGGCTTTGGCCCATCCCAGCCATGGCTAATGCTGCCATTTGGGGAGTGAACCAACAGAGGGAAGATCTATCTCTCTCCCTCCCCCATCTCTGTTGCTCTGCCATTCAAATAAACAAATAGGTAAGTCTTTTCTTAAAAAAAATACCTGAGACTGGGTAATTTATAAAGAACAGAGTTATTTGGTTCATGGTTCTGGAGGCTGGGAGGAGCTCTGAAGAGCATGGTGCTGACATCTGGTGAGGCCTTCAGGAATTGTCACATGGGAGAAGGCATCCCACAGCAAGGCAACAAGGGAAGTAGCTTGGGTGCTCTTTCCCTTAGAAAACCACTCGTGCCATGATGGAGGCCCCACCCTTACGGCCTCATCTAATCCTCATGACCACCCACAGGCCCCGCCTCCAAATACAATCAACATGTGAATTTGATGATTCTGTTTCTAACCCAAAATATGCCCTGCATCAGCAATCCATTTCTAGGGTCTCCTTCCAGAGACTTATGTTGCAGACATGTAAGTTCCTATCAGGATTTAAAATGGTCTTTTTATTCCCCAACATTTTATGAAAATATCAGGAGTAGGACAAGGTTTAAGTCACTTTACCAGGAATGCCTATGAACACTTGACAGCTGAGTTTTACTATCAACATCTTGCTGGGCTTGCTTACCTATCTGCCATGCTTCTATCCATCCACAGTATTTTTTTATCCAATTCAAAGCAATTGAAGATGTTAATACACTTTCACCCAAATACTTCAGCAGGCATAGCATTAGCTAAAGTGCAATGTTTGTTTATATATTTTTACTTTTTATGTAAACATACATATAACAAAATACACAAGTATTAAGTAAATATTTTCTAAATGTTGACAAATGCAGAAATCTCAGGTGCACATTTCACTGTGTTTTAACGAGACATTTGTGTAACCCAGACCTCTATCAAAATCTGGAATATTCACATCACCCCCAGAAACTTACCTCTAGCCTTTTACCAGTGAGTCACACCCATGTACACTCAGAGCCAACTATTGTTCTTTTTCTACCATAAAGTAGCCTTGTCTCTTCTTGAGTTTCCTAGAAATGGAATCATATATAATGCATTCCTTGTTTTTTGAGGTTCATCCAGACTGTTGCACGTGCTAATAGTTATTAATTTTTATTACTGTGTTGTAGTCTTTCATAGAATCCCAACATTTTGTTTAGCCTCCTTATTCTTTTTTACTCTTCTTTTTTCTTAATCTGAGAAGTAGAAAGACATACAGACTGACAGGCTAGGGGTCTTCTACTCATTGGTTTACTCCGCAAATGCCCACAAGGATCATGACTGGGCCAGGCCAAAGCCAGACATTCAGTCTTGGTCTCCTACATGGGTGCAGGGGAGCCAACTACTTGAGCCATCACTTACTCCCTCCCAGAGTGCACAGTAGGAAGAAACTGGAATTAGAAGTGGAGCCAAGGAGCTGGCACTACAGTTCAGTGGGTTAAGCTGGCATCTACAATGCCAACATCCCATATGGGCTCCAGTTCAAGTCCAGGCTGCTCCACTTCTGATCTAGCTCCCTGCTAAGTGCCTGGGAAAGCAGTGGAAGATGGCCCAAGTATTTGGTGTCCCTGCACCTACATGGGAGACCTAGAAGAAGCTCCTGGCTCCTGACCTAGTGCTGGCCTTTGCAGCCATTTGGGGAGTGAGCCAGCAGTTAGAAAATCTCTCTCTCTCTCTCTCTCTCTCTCTCTCTCTGTGTGTGTGTGTGTGTGTGTGTGTGTGTGTGTGTCTTTCTCTCACTCTGACTTTAAAATAAATAAATAAATCTTAAAAAACGGGGCCAGGACCCCAACCCATGTACTCTGATATAGAATGCAGGCACCCTGAGCATCCTCTTAACCTCCAGTCCAGATACCCACTCCATCCTTCTCATTAGTGTATCATTAATGGTGCACATTGGTGCAGTGTCTACCTTCTATTACAAAGAGATTTACCTTCTACATGAACTATGTCTAGGCTAAAGTCCCAGAAGTAGAATCACTGAGGCATATCCTTTGCTTTTTTATTTGCAAATCTGATAGCAAAATGAGTGCATGAAATTCAAAGCTAAGACACATTCGCATGGGTCATGTTTATATATTACAAAGCATCTAATGAAAATATAATCTGTGAATATACCAGATCAGTCATTTCCCAGTCTGCCAGGACGGGCTGTAAGGTCAAATGTTGGCTTCCCACCCCCAACACCTGTGTTCTCTTGCCCAGCTGGAATCTGGGAGACCAGTCACAAAGAGCAAATTTCCACAAATATTCATAGGTACGAAACTCCTCCAGAGTAGGGATCACTTTGTGCACATTCCTCTAGTTTCCTCTTAAACCTTTTGTTTCTGGCATGCTTTACCCATGAGATTTTATTGCAGACTGGCGGCTGGCCTTGCTCTCAGCTATACCCCTTTGTTCAGGAACTCCCATCCTAGGAAGGCTCTGGGTTTCATTAGATAAGCTTTCCCTCCACCCTTTTTTCACACTCATTATCCCAGGCCCTGGAAGGTGGTGATATGTTTTCCTTACTTTCCCCCCTTTCTCTTTTATTTCCCACTGATAAATGGCAAAAGCAGCTGTAGGGTTTGCTTTGAAGGCTCTGATGGACGAGCATGATGAATCGGTGATGGATTAGAGCAAATGAATCACACAATGCGGAAGGGGAACCGAGGCCGGAGCGGGAAGCCGGCTCCCAGCTTTACGTGTTTCAAACTTGTCTTAAAAGCCAGCATTTCTTTTAATCTGGTTCCAGTTTCTGCGGTGACTCCGCATATGTTTAAAAGAAGGAGAGCGAGAGAAGTCTTGTGGATATAAACAGGGAATTCCATTCTCCAGCCTGACTCTAAGGACGCATTGTCATTCAGGCCACTTAAATAGCTAGGAAACCACTTCAAGGCCCCTCAGATACAACCAGGCAGCTCCAGGAAGAGGAACAGTTGGCAAAGCAAGTGACAGAATTTAAAACTGTAAATCTTTAACATGAGGATTGACTAGCAAAATACAGCTGTTGCTGCTAGTAGCCATATCCTTGTTTGGAAGGAAAGTATATTCTAGAGCTGATTATCATAAACTGCTTGGTTACTATGAAATGGTAAGCATTAGCAGGTTGGAATCTGGTCTTGTTTTGAACCCAAGAAAAATACGAACAGTTATTTCATTGCCTGTAGTGTTTTCTGGTCTTAAAGGGACAAAGAAAATAAACTACTGATCTGGAGCTGCCTTTAAGATTGGGATTGAGAAATTCCAAGTCCTCCTTTGAAATTCAAGAGATACTTCATAGAGAAGAAAGCTCTTGGTAGATGGATGGTTCCTTTGTTTCTGAACAAGAGAGGCCCTCTTCCTTGCTAGATGGAAAGCCATTCAAAAGAAATCATTAAAGGATGTCCCTTTTTGCACAGTTCAGGCTCTGGCAGTACATGCAAAACCGAGTGTAGAATTGATGCAGTTACCCAAATAACCAGGGCTGGGATAGAAAGGAGAAGAAAATGTAGGCTTAGCTATTTGGCTAATTGCTGGGACTCTACACTTCACCCCATCTCTGTTAGTCATAGTCATCATGCAGTAGTTACTGATGACTTTCTCATTTCCCATTTTAGCAAAAGTAGAGGATATATTAAAGGGAAAAGAAGACTGTTGAGTGACGGGGTAGGGAATAGAGATTAGATCGATCAAAAGCTTTTTTACCACAGAGTTCTAAGATGATCAGTGTTGGTTCCAAGACTAGAGATGTGAAAAAGACTCTCATGGCCTTGCTGATACCAATAACCCTTGGTGACAGCGTGATTGACTGCCTGCCTTATGATAACCACTTTGCCAAATCCCTTCCGGGGTTATCTGACTTTATCTTGACCTCAGCCCTGTGGAGATCCTGGTGTTCCCATCTCCTGGAGAGCTTTGTGAATAAAGTGCATCTTTCTAAGCATCATCTTGCTGCCCCATGCAAGGTAGATCTCAAAGTATTAAATAATGGTTACTAGGGAAATGTATTATCTCCTTTTCGTCATTGCTACCCTTCTGTCCTTGGTTTCCCTGAGAATATGGGTCTACTGGGGACTCTGAGGATTCCATACCAATTGTTGCTCACGCCTTCAATTCATTTCTATACCTCCTGTTGCCAAAAGCTGCACTACTTCTTGGCCATGAGGAGTTGAGGAATAGTAAAAGCAGAAAGAGGGCCAATGATAGAATTGCTTTCGTGTGCATTCCAACTGTGCAAATTTTGTAAATCCATTTTTCAAGACAGGCATAGCTCCCCATCTGGGAAGTCCATATTAAATATAAATGCAGGCTACATGGTTCGCCAATTTTCCTCCCTTTATCATGAATTTAGAATTTAATAAGGTGTCTGAACACCAGTAAAGCTAACTCAGAATCCTGAAGAATGCATGTGGTCGGTTTATAAGAGATCTCCACCTACATCTTCTTTCTGACTGAGTAAGCATGTTATGATTTAATGTCTCATTCAGCAAGTATGTATTGAGCAACTGCTATGGACCAGATTACCTACTAGGTTCTGAAGATGCATTAATAAAGAAGATATGCATCACCCCTTATAACTATGCTTATAACCCACTTATGTATAGTCATTCAGATAAAAATACAGTTACCAGGAGCAGGCATTTGGCTCAGTGGTTAAGATATAACTTGGGATGCCTGCATGCCTTATTAGAGTGCCTTGGTTTCAGTCCTGGCTCAGTTCCCAATTCCAGCTTCCTAATGTGCACCCTGGGAGACACTGGTGATGGCTCAAGTAGTTGAGTTCCTGTCATCAATGTGGGGGACTTGGGTTGAGGTTTCAGCTCCTGGCTTTGGAATGGCCCAGCCCCAACTGTTGCAGGCATTTGGAGGGTGAACTGCCTGAGAAAAGATCTCTCTCTGCCCATCTATCTGTCTCCCTCTGCCTCTCCCTATCTCTCTGCCTTTCAAATGAATTAAATACACACACACACACACACACACACACCCCAAGTATAAGTGTGCTATAGAAGAAAGGGATCTGGGTGCAATAGTTAAGATGTCACTTGATATGCCCACATCCAGTATTGGAGTGTCCAGGTTCTAGTCTCAGCTGTGCTTCTAATTCCAGCTCCTGCTAATGTGCTACTCTGAGAGGCAACAGGTGACAGCTCAAGTGCTTGGGCCACTGTCACCCACATGGGAGGCTCAGATTGAGTTCCTGGCTCCTAGCTTCATCTTGGCCTAGACCCAGGTGTTACAGGCATTTATAGAGTGAATCAATGGCTGTAAGATCTCTCTTTTCTCTCACACACACATTCTCTCCCCCTCTCTCTCCTTCTCTCTTTCTTTTCTCTCTCTCTCTACCTTTCAAATGAATAAGGATAAATATTTTATTTTTTTAAATTTTATTATTTTATTTATTTGAAAGGCAGATTTACAAAGAGAAAGGGAGAGACAGAGTGGGAGAGTGGGAGGGATGGAGGGAGGAAGAGAGGGGAAGAGAAAGAGAGAGAGAGAGAGAGAGAGAGAACTTTCATTCACTGGTTCACTACCCAAATTGCTGTAACAGCCCAGGGTGGGCCATGCTGAAGCCAGGAGCTAGGGGCTCCATCCAAATTTCCCACGTGGGTGCAGGGGCCCAAGCATTTGGGCCATTCTCCACTGCTTCCCCATGCACATTAGCAGAGAGCTGGATTGGAAGTGGATCAGCTGGGACTTGAATTAGCACCCATGGGGGATGCTGGCACCACAGGCAGAAGTTTAACTCATTATGCCACAACACCATCCCCCTAAATAAGCATTTTAATTTTTTTTAATACTAGAAGAATCTGAGAGAAAGAAAAGGAGCACCCAATGTCCTAACTTTGATGAGATGTTGTTCCAGAATGTCCTCTCTGAAGAAGTGTCACATCGGTTGGGGCCTGAAGTAAGAGGCAGCCAAATCAAAAACAATAGCAAGATGGCAGAGTAGGGAGGGAGCTTGCTGCTCTAGTCTGTGAGAAGATAGTTTAAAAAAGTGGAAAGAGGCCGGCGCCGTGGCTCAACAGGCTAATCCTCCGCCTTGCGGCGCCGGCACACCGGGTTCTAGTCCCGGTTGCCCCTCTTCCAGGCCAGCCCTCTGCTGTGGCCCGGGAGTGCAGTGGAGGATGGCCCAGGTGCTTGGGCCCTGCACCCCATGGGGAGACCAGGAAAAGCACCTGGCTCCTGGCTCCTGCCATCGGATGAGCGCGGTGCGCCGGCCGCAGCGCGCCGTCTGCGGCGGCCATTGGAGGGTGAACCAACGGCAACGGAAGACCTTTCTCTCTGTCTCTCTCTCTCACTGTCCACTCTGCCTGTCAAAAAAAAAAAAAAATTAAAAAAAAAAAAGTGGAAAGAGTACAGTCTCAGGGAAAAGTTAAGGAGAAAATAGCAGAGGAAACTATATGCGAATTGGAGGGACACAGTGGAGGGACACATACATGGAGAGCTTGGATGTGTACAACTCAGGACCCCAGCAGCCTAGAGCCTCCATACAAGCATTGGAGAATGGGATTAGACCAGGCTGCAGGAGCCCAAGCCGCTGGTGAAAAAGCTGCAGGAAGAGCCTAGAGGGAATCTGGCTTGGAGCCCCCTGGGGGATAGTGTACCTGCCAAACTAGAGGAGAAAAAACAGGGGGAGGAACGTTTTCTGTCACCCTGATCACCTTGCAATGGCGTCCTGTAACAAGCTGACAAAGAGCAGGATCCATTTTAAATAGATGTAACAGTTGTACCAGCTCGTGTCCGTGCCCAGCAACCAGCTAAGCTGAGACTCCTGAGTTCGATGGGGAGAACAGGTAGGGATCTGGGTGCATATGACTGCGGGAGGCTTGTGTGCTAGGACTGTGAAAACACCGAGGCTGTATGGGAGGACTCAGGGTGTGGCTGGGACACTGGGCAGTCACTGTGGGAGGCTCCACATGATCAGGGATCCCTGGTTACCTGGAAAGGGACATTTGCTGAGGAATCTGAGCTTATATTGAGGACTGCACAGATCCTTTGTGTGGTCCTTGTGGCAGAATGGACAAATAATATACCCACTAGGGCTAGTGCCTAGGCACTGGTCTCCTTCGAGGAGAGGAGGAGCCCAGCTGAGCCTGTGCCAACAGACAAGAACAAATCAATCTCTCTGACTAAAAAAAAAGAGGCGATATACCACGCCACGCCAAACCTGGATGTGTCACCCCTGATACTCCCTTCACACTGTTCACACTGGAGCACTGAATAGAACTCCCTGGCCATACCAACCACACACCTCTAGGTATTGCTTGAAAGCAGACACTCCACTAATACACATAGACTTAGCCCAAAGATAAACTAAGTATGTCCACAAATGCTGAATGGCAAATGAAGCAATTCAAGAAACAAGAATAAAGAAGATAACATTATGCCTCCAAAAGAACACAACACTTCAATACTAGATTGTGAAGATGATGAGATTGAAGAAATGCCAGAAATGGAATTCAAAAAAATTGATCATAGGATTACTTAGAAGTAATCAGAAGCAAATACAAAAGCTAATGAAATTCAGACATAACATGAAAGAAAATTTCTCCCACAAAATTGAGATCTTAAAGAGAAGTCAAAATGAAATCTTGGAAATGAAGAATTCAATAGAACAAATAAAAAATGCAGTGGAAAGCCTAAATAACAGAATTGGTTAAGCAGAAGAAAGAATATCCAACTTAAAAGACAATACACAGGAAATTATAGAGTCAAACCAACACAACAAGAAGAAATTAGAAAACTAAAAAACACTGTTGCTAATCTACAGGATACCATCAAATGACCCAATGTACAGGGATATAGGAGTTCCTGAAGGTGAGGAAAGAGAGAAAGGATTAGAAGGCTGTTTTAGTGAAATAATAACAGAAAATTTCCCCAATTTAGAAAAACAAAGGGACATCCAAGTACAGAAAATATGTACAACTCCTAATAGGACCAGAAAAGATCTTCACCACAAAAAATTGTAATCAAACTCCACAGCAAAAGATAAAGAAAAGATTCTAAAATGTGCACAAGAGAAATGCCAGATTACTTTCAGAGGATCTCCAATTAGACCCACCATGGACTTCTCATCAGAAACCCTACAGGCTAGGAGAGAATGGCAAGATATATTCCAAGTCTTAACCGGTGTCATGGCTCAATAGGTTAATCCTCTGTCTGCAGTGCTGGCACCCTGGGTTCTAGTCCCGGTCGGGGTGCCGGATTCTGTCCCAGTTGCTCCTCTTCCAGTCCAGCTCTCTGCTGTGGCCCAGGAAGGCAGTGGAGGGTGGCCCAGGTCCTTGGGTCCATGTCAGAGACCAGGAGAAGCACCTGGCTCCTGGCTTTGGATCAGTGTGGTGTACCAGCTGCAGTGGCCATTGGGGGGTGAACCAATGGCAAAGGAAGACCTTTCTCTCTGTTTCTCTCTCTCACTATCCACTCTGCCAGTCAAAAAAAAAAAAAAAAAGATATATTCCAAGTCTTAAGAGAAAAGAACCGTCAACCCAGAATACTATACAAAGATCTTGTTAATGAACTAGGATGAAATAAAGACCTTCATGACAAACAAATGTAAAGACTTTGTCACCATCTGTCCAGCCCTACAGAAAATGCTTAAGGATGTGCTACACACAGAAACAGAGAAATGTGGTCATCACTACAGAATTGAAATGCCAAAAATAAATCCAAGCATCTACAACCAACTTATATTTGACCAAGAAGTTAAAACCAATCCCTGGAGCAAAGCTAGTCTCTTCCACAAATGGTGCTGGGAAAACTGGATGTCCACATGCAGAAGAATGAAGCAGGACCCCAAGCTTATACCTTACACAAAAATCCATTCAAAATGGAATAAAGACCTAATACTATGACCTGATACCATCAAATTATTAGAGAACATTGGGGGAAACCCTGCAAGACATTGGCACAGGCAAAGATTCCTTGGAAAAGACCCCAGAGGCACAGGCAATTAAAGGCAAAATAAGCAAGTGAGATTATATCAAAATGAGAAGCTTCTGTACTGCAAAAGAAATAGTTAGGAAAATGAAGAGGCAACCGACAGAATGGGAGAAAATATTTTCAAAATATGCAACTGATAAAGGATTAATAACCAGAATCTACAAAGAGATCAAGAAACTCCACCACAACAAAACAAACAACCCACTTAAGAGATTGGTCAAGGACCTAAACAGAAATTTTTAAAAAGAGGAAATCCAAACAGCCAACAGACAGATGAAAAAATGTTCAGTATCACTAGCCATTAAGAAAATGCAAATCAAAACCACATTGAGGTTTCACCATACCACAACTGGAATGGCTTTCATACAGAAATCAACACAAAACAAATGCTGTCAAGGATCTGAGGAAAGATACCCTATTCCATTGCTGGTTGGAAAGTAAACTGGTAAAGCCACTAAGGAAGACAGTATGAAGATACCTCAGAAATCTGAATATAGACCTACCATATGACCTAGCCATCCCACTCTTGGGAACTTACTCAAGGAAAATGAAATCATCAAATAAAAGAGTTATCTGCATCCCATGTTTATTGCAGCTCAATTCATAATAGCTAAGACATGGACTCAACTAAATGCCTGTCATGTAAAGACTGGATAAATAAATTATGGGATATGTACTCTATGGAAAATTACACAATGGTAAAAAGGAAAAATGAAATCCAGTCATTTCTTTTTTTTTTTTTTAATTTTTTTTTTGACAGGGAGAGTGGACAGTGAGAGAGAGAGACAAAGAGAAAGGTCTTCCTTTTGCCGTTGGTTCACCCTCCAATGGCCGCCGCGGTCGGCGTGCTGCGGCCGGCACACCGCGCTCATCTGATGGCAGGAGGCAGGAGCCAGGTGCTTTTCCTGGTCTCCCATGGGGTGCAGGGCCCAAGCACTTGGGCCATCCTCCACTGCACTCCCGGGCCACAGCAGAGGGCTGGCCTGGAAGAGGGGCAACCGGGACAGAATCTAGTCCCCAACCGGGACTAGAACCCGGTGTGCCGGCGCCGCAAGGCAGAGGATTAGCCTGTTGAGCCATGGCGCCGGCCGAAATCCAGTCATTTTCAATGAAGTAGATGAATCTGGAAAACATCCTACTTAGTGAAATAAGCCAGTCCTAAAGGACAAATACTGTATGCTCTTCCTGATCTGTGAGAACTAATAGAGCTCCTGAGAAGCAATAACTTGAACAGCCCTTGTCTTGATTGTCAAGGAACAGTTTTTTCTTTCATCTTCATACTATTTGTTGAGTTCTTTACTTAATAGAGTTAATCATATGTGTATAAAGTCCATTGAAAATAAATCTAAGTTAAAAATAAGAGAGGTAATAAGAGAAGGAGGAGGAAGTTTGTAAGTATAAAGCTGTATGGTTCTGCATACATTCCTGTGGACTTACTTCTAAGGGTACAATTTAAAAACTTGCCATGGAACCACAAATTCCATTAAGCTGGATAGTAAAAATGACATCTTAAGTGTTAAAGTGATCATATAGATAGGATTAGGTGTTAACAGGATCACATAAATAAGATCAAGTGTCTGCTATTAATAATAGAGTTAAAAAGGAGAGAATGTTCCAACATGGGAAGCAGTCTGCACAGCAGACTCATAGAATGACAATAGCTTTAAATAGCACTCTGACCTCAGAATCAGCCCTTAAAGCATTCTGGTCTGGCTGAAAAGCCCATGAGAGCATTTCAGGCATGGAAAGCCAAGACACAGTGCAAAAAAATGTCCTACATAAAGGATCTCTGTGAGTGAGACCCCAGTGGAAAGAAGTGCCCATCAAAGAAGGGTGTACTTTTCTCTGAATGGAGGAGAGAACTTCCACTTTGCTTTGGCCTTGTCTAAATAATGATAGATATTGTGGATTCAAAAGGCTTTCATAGCCTTTGCAGTTCATTTCAAGAGCCTCAGGTGATCACTGACATCATACATAAGAGTGTTAATTGTTACATTAACCACAGGAGTCACCGTGCACTTACTTCCCATGTAGGACCTCTGTCTTCAATTAATTGTATTATGTGAATTAACTATAAAACTTGTTCTCAGTTTTGTATGTGTGTGTGTGTGCGTAAATTGTTGATATTCTGTGTATAAAGTTAATTGAAAGTGAATCTTAATGGAGAATGGGATTGGAATGAGAGAGAGGAGGAGGTGGCAAGTATGGTGGGAAGAATCACTATATTCCTAAAGTTGTACTTATGTAATCTGTACTCATTAAATAAAAGGTTTCTTTGGAGGTAAAAAATAAACCAACGGCAAGGCTATTCTAAGCAGAGGGACTGGCACTGGCAACAGCCCTGTAGCTGGAATGCAGTGGATGAGTTCAGAGAACGGAGAGATGACTGATATGGCTGTTGCAAGACAGGTGGAGAATAAGGCACATGGTCAAAGGCGTGAGCAGGTATCAGAATGCAGGGAGAGACTAAAGCCAGCAAGGCCTAGCCAGCTGAAAGCTTTGTAAGAACACTTTGTAAGAACACAAATGGTATACCGTTTGAAGGTTTTAGCAAGGAGATGAAATGCAGAGATCTGCATTTTAAAGAGATCACTCAGGCTGAGAACAGAGACTGGATTGAAGCCTGAATTAGGGAGAAAAAGCTACTGCAGTAGCCCAGGTACAATGTGAGTATGACTTTGACTAGGTAGTGGCAATATAGATAACAACTGGCTGTTTGAGAAATGAGGGTTATTCCACTTTCCCTATATCATTGAACACAGGGATGGTAGACACAAGTTCAGAGCAAAAGTAACAGCTTTTGGGTTTTCTGTTTAGTCAACCAAATAAAGTAATTCACACTTACCTACACACAGGGCAGGATTTTTAAATTATCCTCATTGGCTGTTCTCATAAACACTGTTGATTGACAGATTATAGCCACCTAGATGTTGACATTAGCATTAAGAAGTCATAAACTGACTCAAATTGTTGAGAAGACTCTATAAGCATGCTTTATGAAAGGATAGAGATACTGTGAATTTATTTAACCACCATATGGTAAATACTATTTACTAGAATTCACCATAAGCTTTATTATCCCCAACATTAGTTCTTCCAGGATATAATTTTAATCATTCTCCATGCAATCATTCCCTTTATCAACCAGAGCCACTCCTTCATCCCTGAGTTATGAAGTCTGTCTCAGGAACATTGTGGCTTCTGACAAATTCAGTCGCCCGTGCACAGTAACATTCTGTTGCTTGATCCCTCTTAATTCTTTGGTGTACATATCTGGCTACACATGTAGAACTGAGCTCTTGTGAACTTTACTCATCCTCAGCAGAGTTGAACAACAAACTCTGCTTTATGTAATGTTTGTCTTTGCTCAAACCACAAGCCTTAGCTGGATACAGTCTACAAGTTGCTCTTTCAGTTGAATTGGCAAGGGTTCATCAATTTGGAGGTCAAGGTTGTATATTCTGTTTCTAATAACACGTGCCTATGATGAGCCAATAACTAGGGTGCCTGTATTTATGAATGGGCCATTCCAACACCCACAACACTGTGGGAACCCCCCACAAGAAGCAGAGGACTTTATTCTTCTTAATATTTGCTCAGGACTTGTTAGAAGTTTAATGTTTCTTAAATAGGTTTAGTGTTTTTTAACATTAATAACAGTTTTATTCTATATGGGAAGATAAACATTTGATAGATTTCAATGAAATTTCTCTAAAGTTATTCCATCTGTGTCTGGGTAACCATTGAAATGGGTAATAATGAAAACAACTATCTGGATAAAATGCCAAGAGCTGAGTTAAGAATCTGTATCAAGTCCAAAGTCACTTTGACTCACTGTCTCTTCTCTCTTGGCTGGCAGTCTTCCTTTTCCGTTTCTTTTTTTCTTGCTTTGTTTTTCTTTTTTTTATTTATTTATTGTTTCTCTTTTTTTAAAAAAATATTTTTTTATCTGAAAGCCAGAGTCACACAGAGAGAGAGAGAGTGACAGAGAGAGAGAGAGAGAGAGAGAGAGAGAGAGAGAGAGAGAGATTGTCTGCTGGTCCACTCCCCAAATGGCCACAATGGCTCAGACTGAAGCTAGGAGCCAGGAGCTTCTTCTGGGCCTCCCACATGAGTGCAGGGGCCCAGGCACTTGGGCCATCTTCCACTGCTTTCCCAGGCACATTAGCAGGGAGCTGAATGGGAAGTAGAGCAGTCGAAACTCAAACCAGTGGTTATATGGGAAGCCAGCATTGCGGGCAGTGGCTTAACCCATTGTGCCACAATACAAGCCCCATTTTAACCATTTTGAAGTGTCCAATTCAGTAAATACACTCACATTGTGCAATCATTACTTCCCTCTTTCTCTATTTCCAGAACTGCTCCATCATTCTATGTAGAAACTCTATGCCCTTTAAACCATGAATCCCCACTCCTTCCTCTTCTTAGCCCCTGGTAACCTGTAGCTTTCTTTATGCCTCCTTGCATTTGCCTATTCTAGGGATTTTCTGTAACTAGAATCATTCAACATGTGTCCTTCTAAGTCTTGCATACTTCATTTGACATCTTCATATTTTCAAGGTTCATCCATGTTGGAGCCTATGTCAGAATTTCATTCTTTTTTTGTGGCTGAATAACATTCGATTGTTTAGATAGACCATGCTTTGTTTATCCATTAATCAGTTGCTGGACACCTGGGTTGTTTCTACCTTTCTGCTCTTGTGAATAAGACTGCTATGTATGTGGGGACACAAGAATCTGTGAGAATCCATGCATTTAGCTCAGCCTATTTGGTATATGCCTAGGAATGGAATTGCTGGTTCATATGGTAATGCTTTGTTTAACTCGTTCAGGAACTGCCAAACTGTGTTCCACAGCAGCTGTGCCATTTTACAATCCCACCAGCAATGTACCACAATTCCAATGTATTTGCGTCTTTGCCAACACCTTTTATTTTCCATTTTTTCGGTAATAGTCATCCTAAAAGATGCAGAGATATAGTCATTTCTTTTTAATAGGTTCCATGTGTCTTTGCCTGGGCCTTTTGATAAAATCTACTGATCACTCTGTTCAATGTGGTTCAACTAGTTGAACAATAGATGCGAATTTTCACTCAGACAAATGTATAGGGTGGGAGGTAGGGGCAGAATCTGCCATTCAGATTAGAAGTAAGGAAAATAATAACCTAGGCAAGGCAGTGTAGCCAAGTGACTGAAAGACCAGACTCTGGCACCAGACTGACGAAGCTTGAACCCCAGCTCTGCTCTATCCAGCTGGGCCTGTATGACGTTATCACAGCGAGCTGTGTAACTCTTACTCAGTTTCTTCCCTAGAATTAAGATAATAAAAGTACATACCTTGTAGGGTTGCTGAAATTAAATAAATGAATACACCAAAGCTCTTGGAACAATGTACTCCAAATATTAGTTTAAGCAACACTAGCACAGTAAATGTCTGAGGCCCACATTCTTGAGTCTCTCAGGGCCTGTATTAGCATGAGCTAGACTTGGGTGTTGGAGCCATGTATCAAACCTGTCATTTTGGTGTGAGTCATTGGTGTCTTAAATAGCATCTGAACCAGTAGCTAAATGCCTCTCCAGGTATCTACATTTTTTTTTTTTACTTGACAGCTAGAATTATAGATAGTGAGAGAGAGATAGAGACAGAGAGAAAGGTCTTCCTTCCATTGGTTCACTCCCCAAATGGCCGCTACAGCCAGAGCTCCACGGATCTGAAGCCAGGAGCCAGGTGCCTCTTCCTAGTCTCCCATGTGGGTACAGGGGCCCAAGCACTTGGGCCATCCTCCACTGCCCTCCGCAGACCACAGCAGAGAGCTGGACTGGAAGAGGAGCAACCGGGACTAGCAATCTGGCACCCATATGGGATGCCGGCGCTGCAGGCAGAGGATTAACCAAGTGAACCACGGCACTGGCCCAGGTATCTACATTTTTAATGAGCATCAAGTACCCAGAAGATCCCCATGTGCAGCAGACTTGGACAGCCACTGCCCTAACCCATAGCCAGCCAGTCTCGTCTCTGTTTCATGTGACCTTGTATGTCTGAAGTTGCAAAACTGCAAATCAGGTTTTAATTATTAGAACTAATAGCTTCGGAGGGTTATAAGGTTACCTTCCATGAGGAAAGTTTTTTTAAGTTTTTTACTTTAGAGTTAAGGGGGAAGGATGAGTTCCAAATATCTGTTGTGCTGATTATGGCTGTAGTTAATGATAATATAGTGTATTCTTGGCACATACAAAAAGATTGAATTCAGTGTTTTCACCACAAAAATGATAGTGATGCATTTGTTAGGTAAATAGATTTAACCACTGCACAACATATATATACTTCAAAACATCACGTTTTTCATGTTACATGCAATGTTGTCTGTAAATTACAAAATAATTTTCAGTTCTTCACTCTGTTAATTTGATTATAACCCTTTCTTCTTCCTGAAGGAAAAGGGTGGATCCCCCCCCCAATGAAAAGAAAATTTTACATTTTAATAACCAACTCTGATATAAACCTTTCCTAAAAATTGCCCTTTATTTTTATAAAAGAACTATCCTAAAACTCGACAAAAATGCCAGTGCACCCCTGTGGCCAGTCACCTGGCCTTTTCCAAATATCCAGATGTGAGACATTAGATAGACAAAACATAGGAGCTAGAGACACAACTTCTATGTTGGCCTAAGAAGGCCGCAGAAACATTCTGTTTCCTGAAAGTATTTTCAATAATCCATGCATGGGAGCTCTTGTGGAAGACTTTTCATGTTGCACATTGCAGAATTGTTTCAGCATCCTGAGTTCTTCAGGACACTAAGGAGTTCAAGAATATGGAGACCTCACATGGGCCAGCCACACTTTTACAACCAGGCTGCCCTCTTCCAGTTCCCACTAGGAAAGCCATCAGAATTTCCACTTCATGGCAAAAGGAAGTGGAACTGAGAACAGTGTGAAGATTTCCTTCAAGAAAAACTGGTGTTACTGAAAAGCTTGTAAGAGAAGAGGAATAAGAATATTCCAATCACAGAGCCCCAGGACCATTTTTAAAGCAACATGTCTCCAAGTAATTGAAAATAATGAAAATATTTTGCACTGAAAACAATGACCAGCAGACATCCTACCAGTGGTTCTCCAAGATTTCCCAAAGGTCTCGTAATTCTAAGGAGTGGCTGTACTGATGAGGCTCACAGAGAAATTACCGTTTACCGGCTAGAGCTTTGGAAAAAGTCTGAGTTTCATAAACACACTCTCAGCCGCTCAACACTCCCCATCCCTACACCAGCATCATCAGAGTCTGCCTAGAATGTCAAAAGTAAAAACCATGACCAGCGCCGCAGCTCAATAGGCTAATCCTCTGCCTGCAGTGCTGGCACGCCGGGTTCTAGTCCCAGTCAGGGCACCGGATTCTGTCCCGGTTGCCCCTCTTCCAGGCCAGCTCTCTGCTGTGGCCCGGGAGTGCAGTGGAGGATGGCCCAAGTGCTTGGGCCCTGCACCCGCATGAGAGACCAGGAGAAGCACCTGGCTCCTGGCTTCGGATCAGCGCCATGCGCCAGCCGCGGCAGCCATTGGAGGGTGAACCAATGGCAAAGGAAGACATTTCTCTCTTTCTCTCTCTCTCTCTCTCTCTGTCCACTCTGCCTGTCAAAAAAAAAAGTAACAACCAGCGCTTGAGGAACAAGCAGCTGAAAGATCTCATTCATTCTCTCTCTCTGTCTCCACCCTCACCACCATCTCTCTTTCTACCCCTCTCTGTGTCACTGCCTTTCAAATAAAGAAATTTTTAAAAGAAAGAAAAAGGGAAACAAAGACAAAACAAGAGCTAGTATTAGGGAAGCCAACAAGGCCAATGACCTTGTCTGCCTAGACGGGGTGCTCAGGGAAAGCCCCTCCGAGGAGGTGGCATTGAAGGAGAGGCCCAAGGGGGCTGCCTCACTTGATGGAAGACGAGCATTGCAGAGAGGCAGCAGTGTGTACACAGACCCCGAGAAGGAAGGGAACTCCAGGGACAGAGGGCGGAGTCAGGATGTGACCCCCTGACCTCTTCATCTCTTGTTGAAATGTCCACTCTCTTGGATATCAAACCTCAATCTTTTTCAAATTCTCCCCGTAGCCCTTTCCCTATGGTGTGGCTGGATAGTGTCAACATTACTTAAAATGGGAACAAAGTGTTCCATCCTCAATGGCAAAGTATTTTGCCCCACTCTTGGATCAGCAAAGGGGAAAAAAAAAACCAAGATTTTGCTTTCCCAGCTATCTGTAAAATCCAGAGGGGGCATTTTGTCAGCTGGAAAAGAGGTCATCTAGTCTTCACTTTTCAAAAATTTCCAATGCACACTGTTCGGCTCTTATCAGGCCGTCTCTCGGTGCTCGGAGAGGAGTTCTTACGGACTTCATAAATATTTATGATACACGGCCGGGCGTGTTACACACACTGTGCTGTGCAAGTATTAGTCATGGCTTCAACTCCTTCTGAGCAGAGAGCATGAGGATCGTGGTTACAGGCCTCAGCATCTAGGCCAGTGCGCTGCCATTGTCCTGTGGGTCTGCCGAAAGAATTTGCACGCATCCCAATCAAAGTACGGGTATTCCATTTCCTGAAGAAGAAGAAGAAAAAGAAAAAAAAAAAAATCCAATCTGTTGGGGCCATGTGAGAAAGCATTTCAGAACCGAAAACATGGCGTGTAAAGAAGAAAGAGGTAAGTGTGTTATTTTCAATGGAAAAAACAGCTGCTTGGGTCAGATAGAAACCAGATGGGAGACAAAGCATCAGACGAGAGAAGCTGAAACGCAGTCAGGAAAAAGACATGAGAAGCGCGATGTGTTCGCAAGTCAAAGCAGCCGTAACTCCCAGACTTCTCTTCCTGTGGCGCTGGACCATGTGGCTCACAGGAACAGTCTTTTTCCAGGAACATGCAAGAAAAACAGAGATGAAGGCACCAAATTATCCAAGGAATCGGTCTCCAAAGCAATGCAGCCGCACTCCACGTGGCTAGGGGTCTTGGTGAGGGATGTTGAGAAGTTGACCTGGCTGCCTTTGGAGGAAGTGGAGAGCTGCCTGCGAAGCAGAGGAGGTGTCTGTGTGTCCTCATCCAGCCCCGGTTAGGAGAGAAATAAACCAGACCTGGAGACGTCAGGCGTTTCCAACATGTGTTTATAGGAGCTGTCCTTTGTCCACCTGTCTTTGAACGGGACTCCCCAGGGAGGCCGTGGCCCGTGGACGCAGAGGCACTGCCCACTCCCCAGCTGCGGCAGCCATCTTGCCTGGGGCTGGTGCTGAGGCTTTCCACACTGGTGGGGTGTATTATTGGAGTTGTCACGTGCTGACCACAGGCCTCCGGCTGCACCGCATGCTGACCGCAGGGGAGGCTCGCTCACATTTGAGCTTCATGCCAAGGCTTGCTGGGGTAGAGAGGCACATGGGGGAGTGCCGTGGCTGGGGCGCCTGGCACCGTGACTGCCCACAGACCTGGAGGCAAGCCTGCTTCTCCCTGCAGGGTGAGCATCCCCTGCTCAGCCTCAAAGCTCCAGATCATCCATTGCATGTGGCCGGGGAAGTTACTGAGTGGATTATCTGCTTAGCTTAGGGCAGCAGCTAATGACGTGTTAACCAGGTTAGGAAGAGCAGTCAACCAAGAGCACTGCCATCCCTCCCTGTGCCATGCAAGAACAGGGCTGTCGTCCACACTGCCCAGGCCTCTACCCAGCCACCTGCAATGATCCCGGGACCCGGAAGTCACTTCTGCTCCCGAACTTTGTGCAACACTCAGATCACCTAAGGTTTTAACTAACAAGCAGATTCAGGTTCAGATGTTTTGGGGGGTAAGGCCTGGGAATCTGCATTTCTGTCTCACCCCCAGGTGAGGCCGATGTTAGCGATTTACAGATTGCACCCTGAAGAGCAAGACATAGATGTAAAAGAAAATATCTTACACAGCTGCTTTCATAAAGCCCTAAAACCTTAGGCCAATCACTGGACTTCCCAGAGCCTCAGTTTTCACATTCATAAACTCATGACAATAATATTATCTATCTTGCAGGGTTGCCGGTTGAGAAAATCAAATGGTATCATTTATATAAAAAGCTTATTATAAACAGGGTCTTTATGGTTAAAACTAAGAAAACTTCAACTTGAACTAGTTGAAATAGAAAAAAAAAAATAAAATGTATTTAACTGGCTCCCATAAACTGCAAAGTCTTGGAGTGCATCTGGCTTCAGGCATAGCTGGATCCAGTTACTCAAATTATTTCTTCCAGATGCTTGCCTGTACTTGCATTCTCTCTTTCAACCTCTCAATCTCTATCTCTCCATCTCTTTCTTGTCCTTCTGTCCTACTTTCCCTAACTTCCTCTCATACCTCCTCATTCTTTCTTGTTTAGAGTTGTTTTTTTTTTTTTTCCTCCATGTTGCCATCAGACTCAGACAGACTCAGATGCGATCAGAAAGATGGCTTCTTGCAGGTCTGGGGCAAATGGTCTTTACAGAGGAAGTGAGATTCGCATAAATCTCATTTTGAAGGGACTCTGATTGGCTCCACCCCTTGTTTGTCCTGGTGTCTAAAACATGGGCATGGAGAATTACAATTGGCTGGTTAAGTCGTGTGCCCTCTCCTCTGTACATAGGGGTACCAGTGGAGGGACTTCAGACTCTGACTCTCATCTCCCTTCCTGTCTCGTTCCCTTTTAATCAGCTCTTATTTTAAAAAAAAAACAGGATGTAAACCTCTCATCATGACACGTGGGACAATCTCCTAGAGTCTAGAGAATTGTGTTCTTGGTTTTGCCACTAAACAGACATGGAGACTTTGACCCTGTTAATTTTACCTTCTTGAGATCGATTTTCCTGAGCTCTGCTCGCTCAGGGGCCTGTGTTTCTGTGATTTTTGTCTTTACCGCATGACACAACTCAGTGCTACTATTGTTGAGACTTCCTGAAATGCTAAACCCTTGGGGCAATGAATGAGCCACCACCAGCAGAAATGTAGGAAAGACACCTGGGTAAAAGACAGCAGGGAAGTAAGTGCCTTTCCAAGTCTCCTGAACATCACTGCATGTGTATGGACATTCAGCAAACCTTGGCATTTTGAATTTGCGGTGTAAGTCAGTCCCAGCCGTGATTTTGTTGCCTGTGGGAACATAAGGGCAGAAAACAAGGCTGGGTGGCCACATGTGAGCTGACGCCCCTCTGACTAGATACCTGGCTTCCCATCCCCTCCCCTGCCAGTGACTCTTGTCTTCCTGCGGGGTGATTTGGCCAGCTCTTCATGGCCTCCCATTCATAGTCAACTGGAGCCTCCTTGGCCTTCACAAAGCTCTGCTCACCAAAGTGTTCCTAACCGCCACATCTCCACCAGAACTCCCCCCCTGCTTCCCGCCCCTCAGGGTCCTACACATTCAATAAACTGGGTGCAGGAAAGCTCTCCTCCAAAGCAATGTGCGAATGCTTCTCAGGGGTCTTCTCCTAACACAAAAGACAGGTTTCAGGGGTGGAATTCCAGGCCAGGGAGCGGTGAAGAGAGGAATCCGGAAACCCAGATTAGAAAGCAAACCTTGTGAGGTCACACCCAGGCAGTGCTCATTTATTTATTTATTTTTGTTGTTGTTGAGGATTTATTTAGTTAGTTGAAAGGCAGAGTTACAGAGAGGCAGAGGAAGAGAAAGAAAGAGAGGTCTTTCATCCTCTGGTTCACTCCCCAAATGGCCGCAATGACTGGAGCTGAGCCAATGCAAAGCCAGGAGCCTGGAGCTTCTTCAGGGTCCTCCATGTGGGTGCAGGGACCCAAGCACTTGGGGCATCTCCTACTGCTTTCCCAGGGCATCAGCAGGGAGCGGGATTGGAAATGGAGCAGCTGGGACTTGAACCAGCACTCATATGGGATGCCTGCACTGCAGGAGAAGGCTTCACCTGCAATGCCATATCACCAGCCTGCATTTATGCTTTTTTGTACTTTACATCTTCCAATGTTGGAGACCACTCTGACCACAAAAAGAAAAAGACACGTGTATTAAATGATAGAAATTAAGTTTAAAGAAGGGAAAACAAATGAGTCAAGCCCTTAGGCTAGTGTTTATTGTGAGTATAAAAATTTACTCTTGTTGTAGCCAAGGCAAAAGCAAAGTACAGTGGACCAAATGACTTCCAAGCACCAATTAAAAGGAGAAAGAGTAGTTTCTAATTATAAAATAGCGGAGGAATTTGATGCAGGACCTTAAACAGTGCAAAGAACAGCAGCCTAGTTGGCCTTTGTTACTCTGATGTAGATGACACCAACATTTGGTTAGAACCTTGAGAAAAGATATCCTCACAGCCTGGAGGGCTACCTCATTTTCTCACCTGTGACCCCATTTCTGCAACCCAAAGAGAAGTGCAGAGTTATCGGTTGTTAAACCCAGCCAAAGCTGCTCTCTTAAGTCTCTGGTCTAGTTTGGACAAAGGAGCTTTATCAACAAATCCTATACATTTTACCTCTTTCATGTTTTCTAACCAGTACACTGATGGTAGGCATTTGGCCTATTGATTAAGACACTGGTTAAGAAGCCCACACCATGGGGCCAGCACTGTGGCATAGCAGGTAAAGCCACTGCCTACTGTGCCAGCATCCCATAGGGGTGCTGGTTTGAGACCCAGCTGCTCCACTTCCGATCCAGCTCTCAGCTATGGCCTGGGAAAGCAGTAGAAGATGGCCCAAGACTTGGGCCCCTGAACCCACATGGGAGACCCAGAGGAAGCTCCTGGCTCCTGGCTTCAGATCAGCCAAGCTCCACCATTGTGGCCACTTGGGGAGTGAAACAGCAGATAGAAGACCTCTCTCTCTCTCTCTGCCTCTGCCTCTCTGTAACTCTGACTTTCAAATAAATAAACCAATCTTTAAACAAACAAAACAAGCCCACATTCCAACTCTAGCTCCTGAGTCAGTTTCCCACTAACACAGACCCTGGAAGGTCACATTATGGATCAAGTGTTTGGGTTCCTTCCGCCCACGTGGGAAACCTGGATTGGGTTTCCTTCTCCTACCTCTGGCCCATTCCAGCCCAGCTTTTGTGGGCATTTGATGAGCAAGTGAACCAGAGCATGAGAGTTTTCTCTGTGTATCTGTCTGCTTCTCTTCTCCTTTTCTCTCTCTCCTTCTCTCTTTCAAATAATTTTTTTAACTTTTTGAAATCAAACAGTTTAGAAACCAATACACTGCTCTTCCTAACCCTTGCCTCTGGCCTTAAGTGGAACCAGCATCCTCACCCTGCCCTGGGCTCCTTCATCTCTCTACCTGCAGCCCACTGGTGCATTCTGTGCACAGGGCACTTGGACATGACCTTTCCAAGGTGTGCATCTCCTGGTGCTGCTTCAGGGCCTTGCCCTCACTGGGAGGATGCAAAGGTCCTGGCATCCTGTCCACGCTCCCAGCCTCCCCTCTCACCCTCTTCCCTCCACTCTTCCTCGTCTCTCCCATCTGAAGTGTTCTCAGCACTCCCAAAGGCACATCCTTTCTCCGTGCCCCGTGTCGCCTCACTTCTCAAATCATCTTGGGATTGCCCTTATACTCACCTGCTTTCTCCACCCACTTCTAAACTCCACCCCTTAAGAGCCCAGCCTCAAGATCAATCCCTGCTGCTCACTGGCTCACCACATCATCCTGAACAATCTCATCCCCTGTGCCTCAGTTTCCTCATCTCTAAATAGGGCTCGTATGAGTGTCTTCTTTGTAAAAATACAGTTGGCCCTCATCTTCAGAATCCACCAACCAAGGATAATAATGAGAAAATAATGATATACAATAATAATAAAATTGAAGATGAGAAAAAAATTTGCATTGGTATTAGACATCTACAGGTTTTTTTTTCTTGTCACTATTCCCTTAACAATACAGTAGAACAAGTGTTATAAATAATCTAGAGATGTGTTATCTGCAACTATTGTGGGGGTGGGGAACAATGTGTGTGCTTCCATCTGCTGATTCAATCCCCAAATGGCCACAACAGCCAGGGCTGGACCAAGCTGAAGCCAGGAGCTAGGAAGTCCATCCCAAGCTCCCATGTGGGTGGCAAGAACCTAAGAACTTGGGTCATTATGCATTGCCTCCAAGGTGCATTAGCAGGGAGCTATTTCAGAAGTTCAGAGTAGCCAGGACTGACTCAGGCACCCAGGGGACACATAGCTTAACCTATGGCGTCGCAATGCCTGCCCCGCTACATGGTTTTATATCAGGAACTTGAGCACCCGCTGAGTTTGGTATCCGCAGGGGTTTGGGGTCCTGGGACCAATCCCTTGTGAGTACTGAGGGACAACTGCATGGTAAGAAACTAAATGAGAAAATCCATTACCATATCTTTTCCTATTGAGCACATAGTAAGTGTGAACAGCAGTTATTATTATCATGAAGAGTATTATATTAGGATAGGAATTTTATCTTACTCGCTGTTTCACCCCAACGCCCAGCTCAAACTCAGAATAAGTGATCCATGAGCTTTTGCTGGATGAACGATGCTTTGGTTATATGCATTGTTTTCTGCAGCCTTCACTTTTTTAAGGTCTGTGTGGACCCAAAGAACCAATTGTCCTAGCACCTCCCTGGTTTATTTGCTCTGGGTGTTTTTTTTTTTCCATTGACTCTGCAAGGAGAAGGATTCCATTTTATAAAGGGAGGAGGGGGGAGCCCAGTTCCAAAGGCCTGTTTGTGCTCATTATTAATTTTCCTCTCGTCTTCCAAGTAGAGTTTGAATGATTTTGAATGTGCACTCGTCTGGAACCGCACCCTCATTCTCTTGTTTCATGCCTGGCTGCAATTAAAGTCAAAAGCAAAACGTAAAAATACAACTTTATTATAGAGTGAAAGAATTGTGGATGCCGAGGCAGGCCTGTGATCTCACAACACTATCCCACCCCCCTCGAAAAAAAAAGAGAAAACAAATACCAAGCTGTGGGTTTGGTCCCACCAGCAGAGACTCAAAACTCCAGAATCAATAACTTGGTTAGCTTTGCATATTTCTAATGCAATTATAAGCATTGGAAAATTGCCCAAGTGCTCACAGAAGGAATTGAGGTTCTACTAGAACCTTCCCACCTCCTTTGCTAAATGAATACTTGGAGAATAAAAGCAGAATAGCAGAACAGGGTGCGGCTCAGCAGTTTCCAGTGACAGATCAGAGAGCTGTGGAATTCGAAAGCTGGAGGGAAGCTCAGAGGTCACCTCGAGGCCATTTTACAGATAAGATAACTGAGGCTCAGCAAGGGGCAGAACTTGCCCAGGTGCGCACAGTATTGGTAGATCTGGAAAGTTCTCCATCTTGATGTGTTCATCTGTGCAAAACATATTTACTTAGAGCTTACTTGCTTCCAGGCACTAGGCTAAAAATAAGAAATTGATTGGGAAACCAAACAGACATGATTCTCTGCTCTTGTAGAACTTATATTCTACTGAACAGTCAGTTAACAAGGAACCAACAAACCCGTCTATAGTAAGCAGCCATAACTAAGCAGATTGCAGTGGTGGGGAGATACTTACGTGGGGCGGTCTAGAAGGCAACTCCAAGGAGATGACAATCTCAGCTGCAGACCCAGGAGCAGAGAGCTAAGCCCAGGGGCCAAAGACAGAGAAGAGCCAGGAGAATTTAAGAACGTAAAGGGAGAAGATTGTGGCTGGACTTCAGTGGGCCATGTGGTATCACATCCATAGCATGCAATATATTGTCACTAGCCCTCACCCTTCTCCAAACAGGGACACCACTGGCCCTGGACAGAATAAGGAGGAACTGGACCCCAGTTTCCTGCGCAGTTGCTCTGACAGCCATGAAAATCACATCTACTCCACATTCAAACCGGTTCAACTCACTTGTGAAAGTCGTTCCCTAGGCAGATGAGGCAAGAGACTGCCCAGGCTTATTACTCAGACTTGGTATTTGGCTTCCAAGTTAGGAGAAAACCATGCCAAGGGGAACATGGTTCGAATGAGGAAGCTGGGAGAGGATGTGCCAGTGCAGCCTGGAGCAGAAACTGTGGAGTCACACATCCTGCCAGGAAGAGGCCAGGCTCATCCGTATGGAGCTGGGCATGTTGCACACATTCTCTGAGCCATGGTTTTCTCCTTTGAAAAATGGCTGCCTCGCAGTGGAAGAGGGAGGAAGAGCTGAGATCAGCTTGGCACCTCTCAGGTTCTCATGATGCAGTCACGCAAGGCAACTGACCTGAATGAGCATTCTCAGCCCCATTCCCAACCGAGACCCAATTCCGTAGGGAGCCGCAGAGAGGCAGCTGAACAAAGAGCCCAAGACCCCAGAGGCTGCCTGCCACCCTCACCCACCACCTTCTAAATCCAGCAGCACAAGACAGACAACCTCACCAGAAGTAATAAGATGAATAGTACTGTTTTTGGTTAAACATCGATGAGGTGATATCTGGTTTTTATTAGATATTATAAGTAAACTATTAATTCATACCAGAAACAAAACATATAAACATAGCCTCCTAACAGTGATACTCCAGCACTCTGTGTGTCACACTAAATGCACTGCTTGACCATGCTCTAAGACCCAGATGGCAAACAAGAGCTCTGGAAGTCAGGAAAATAAAATGTTCCTCTCTTCTACCCCATCCAACCACCACCCCATCCCTCCATGCTGAAACACAATAGTCCTTGATTCCACCTCTGAGCAATGAATAGCAACGATGGTGATCATTGTAACAGCAGAAACATTCACAGAGCACTTCTCGGGTGCTGGACCCACCTTGCCCACTGAAGCAAGCCACCAGCCACATGTGGCGAGTGAACACTGGAATGGGACTCATCAACACTGGGATGTGCTCTAAGTGTAAAATGGGCACTGGATGTCGAAGATACTACATGTGCCATTAATAATATGGATTGCTTGTTGAAATATTTTGTATATACTGGTCCCACCAGCTGATAATATGTACTGTTAAAATTAGGGGCAGTTGTATGTCCTCGTGGTTCAGGTGCCCCTGGGACACCTGTATCCCATATTAGAGTACCTGGGTTCAAGACCTGACCCCAATCCCAATTCCAGTTTCCTGCAAGTACACTTGCTGGCAGGTAGCAGCAATGGCTTAAATACTTGGATCCCTGCCACCTAGTGGGAGACCTGAATTGAGTTCCTGACTGCCTATTTCAGCCAGGCCCAGCCCTGGGTATTGCAAACATTTTGGGAGAGAACCAAGGAGATCTCTCCCTCTCTCTCCCTCCCTCCCTCCCTCCCTCTCTCTCTCTTCCTCTTCACCCCTCCTTCCATTTCTCTCCTCCACAAATAAATACATACATTTTAAATAATAACAAAATAACTAGTAAAATTAATTTTATCTGGTTTTTCTTTTTTAGGACAGTCACTAGAAAATTTTAAATTACTTAGGCAGTCTCATCACAGCTCCAGGAAGCAACAGCTGAGTACCACACATGACACGTGAGTCATTCCTTCAACCTCTCAGTTGCCTCGTTAGCCCAGGGCAGTTATTGCTCCCATTTTACAGGTGAAAATACTGAGATTTAGAAGTTCTGATTTTAATCTCCCAAGGCCTGGGGGCCGCTGAGTGTTTTGCAGATACATGCTTTTCTGATTTTACTCTCCAAATTCCATTTCATTTTCTGTTTCTCCTCTCCTTGGGATCCTCACAGTTCTCTCACCTCTTCTATTTTTCTGGCTCTGTCCCTTTCTCTCCCTCTCAATGCCTGACCATAACACTTTTCTCCTGCTGCCAACAATTACAGACTTAAACGACAGCTGTCTTGTTTGACATTCTTGCTAGGTCTCATCACTTGGCTTTTTCTCTATAAACGATGTTCTTATGCAGTGGTTTTCCAACTATAGGTTATAGCCCAATAATTAGTGGATGTGAAACCAGTTTGGTGAGCCACAAGTAAAAACGTTTCCAAAACCAAAATACATGAACACAGAATAGAAATAAAGTCTGAGTATATGACACAGTTCATATTGTTTCCTCACTCGCATATACGGATGTACTGGGAGAGATGAGAGTTTGGTAGGCTGTGTGTCACATAGTGATTGACACAGTGAGCTACCCAATCCGTGTTACTGCTTTTGCCTTCCACAAAGGACTGCGTTGTTAGCACTCCCTTGCTCAAAACTCCCATACATCCTTATTGCCTACTAGATAAAGCGTAAGCATCCGATCTTAGAAGTCAAGCCCACCCCAGTCTGACCCAAAACTGCTGCAGCAGCCTGGATGCCCACCTGCAGAGAAAGCTTCCCCCTGCCCCACAGCCGCGCTGGCTGCCATGCCTCGTCCCTTCCTCCTTGCTGTAGGTCCGCCCCGTGTGGAGTCTCCATCCTCTTGCTTGGTCTCTACCCGATCAGATTCCAGCAGCTTTCAGTGCACAACTGAAGCCCAACTCTTCTGCAGGGTCTTCGGTGTTCTTTGTGCTAACTTTCTATGGAACTGCTATCTCAACTGTGTTTTAACATACAGTCATGGGCTGCATGATGACATTTTGGTCAATGACAGACCATACGTATGACAGTTGTCCCATAAGATTACAATGAAGCTGAGAAACCCCTATGGCCTAGTGACATCATAGCTGTCATGATGTCGTAGTGCAACACCTTACTTGTGTGTCTGTGCTGGTGCACACTCTGCACACTGGCAGAGTATAAAAGTACAGCGTATAGTGATAGTGATAATAACTTTGCTCATGATGTATGTGTTCACTGTGCTTTTAGCATTTAGAGTGTTCTACTTCTACTTATATAAAACATTTCTATAAAATGATATATCATGGTCACTAAGTGACACATGTCTGTATCTGAGAGTCTGCCAAGGCACAGGGAAGAGAGATAAAAGAGGAAGGTAGGGGATGGTGATGAGGGGAGTTCCAATAAGCAATGGCAGTCAGACCTCAACATGCATCAGCATTCTGGAAGGTCTGTGAAGCACAGATGACTGGTCTACCTTCAGTGTTTCTGACTCAGTGTGTCAAGGATGGCCCTAAAATTTGCCTTTTTAATCACTTCTGAAGTGACCCAGATGCTTCTACTCAGGGAACCACACTTGGAGAAACCTGGTGGAGGAGTACCTAAGAATATGGGCTCAGGGGCAGCGTTTGGCCTAGTGGCTAAAGTACCTACATCACATATTCCTGGCTCCCACTTGCTGGCACACTTTTCCAAACCTCTACAGTGGCAGGGACGGGGAGACTAGGCTGAAGCCCTGGAGCTGGAAACTCTATCCAAGTCTCCCACATGAGTAGAGGCAAACTAACTATTTGAGCCATCTCTGCTGCCTCCCAGGGTCCGCATTAGCTGAAACTGGAATCAGGAACCAGTTCCAAGAACTCCAGCAAGTGACATGACTATCTTAATGCCCAGACCAGACACTCACCCCAATCTTGTTTATTAAACAAATCTCTGTTTTAATTGCAGGATGTTCTGTGTCATTGTTTTCAGGTATCTCCCCACATACACAACTAACCAAGAACCCTGAAGTGTTACTGAGTCTATGAGGATTTAGTTAACCTCCTCCCAGACCAGAAGTCTACACTGATTAGTTACTACTATCATTGCTTCTCAGTGACACTTAGGGGCGCTGTTGAAGACTGAGCGTGCTTGTGGATGCAGTGTTGTTTACTGGGTTTTCCTGACTGGCCTCAGCACCAATGAAGTCCCTTAAAATTTCTTTTGGGTCTTGAATGCTATATGTAGTTTCCATGGGTACAGTCACACTTAGTCATTTTTCACCAAAGCTCATCCACCATGCCATCAGGGCTGGAACCCAGAGAGTTCAGACTATCATGTGCACCTGTACCAAAATCCACTCAATTCTTTGGGTTGAAGCTAATTGTTAGTACAAATCTCCTTAGATCATTTTATTTTAGCAACTAGGCTGCTCTGTCTCACCATTGGTAAGGGCTATCCTGAACAACACAGGTATCTCTAAAATTCAGAATCTTGGGAGACAGATTATTTCTCAGGGCATTGTTGTGCAGTGGGTGAAGCTGCCCATTGCGACACCCATATCCAAGCACTGGTTCATGCCGCAGCTGTTCCACTTCCTATTCAGCTCCCTGCTAATGTGCCTGGGAAGGCAGCTGACAGTGGCCCTAATACTTGGACCCCTGCCAACCTCGTTGGAAACTTGAACTCAGTTCCTAGCTCCTGGCTTCATCCTGGCCAAACCTTAGCCATTGCAGCCACTGGGGAATGAACCATAGGATGAAAGATCCCTCTCTCCCCTTTTCCCTTGCTCTACCTTTCACATATTTCTTATTTTCATTTTTTGTTAAAGGATCATACCTACAGAACAAAGGGCTTAGAGCATTGGGTGACCCACTCAGTGGGACTTATTGATACTTTTATTTGCATTCTAAGATCAGCTTTTCAGGGACTTTTCCACGGACTTGGCTAATCTACTCCAGAGGCATTCAGCTACTACTCATGTTTGATTTTTGCTTTGTAAAGCACTCTGAATCTATCTTCTGCTTGGGGCTGTCATATTCTGTCTGCACACACACATTAGTATGTCATAAAAACAACTTAGTGGATTGCAACCGTACCTCAAAAAATGAGTTAGAATAGAAAGTAAACATATGTATTTACATACATTATAGTTCTGATTCATGAAACTTTCATTTGTCTTATGTACAGACATGCCTATACTGGACTGAGGTTTTAAATAGATCTCTTAGGATGAGTCAAAGTCGAAAAGTTGGAATCCACTGTTCTCTGCAAAAGGTCCTTTTGTTACTGAGCTGTTTTTCTTGTATAGCTTTCTTGTCTTCATCCCTTAGACTCAACCATGGGAAAAGTTTTTTGGGATCCATCTGCCCACCTGTGAGACTCCAAGTTTCCAAAGATCTCAGAGTCTATGAACTGACATTGTAAGGAACATAGAGCAAGACAAAAAGGAGGCAAGACACGAACTCACAACCGGAACAGGTTTATTGAGGGAACAAACCTGAGAGGTGACTCACTACCTGTGTGCACGGGCCAAGGCTTATATAGACATGGCAGCTGAGGGTCATGAAGCAGGGTCGTTAGGCAGGGCTGTGCATGTTTGTGCAGGCTTTGCAAACTTGGCAGGTGTGGGCTACACGGCTGAGGTGGGGTCAAGCTGGTTTCTGGAAGAATGCAGGGGGCCAGGAAGTCCCTCGGGGAATGGGATCTGCTTCCTGTCATGTAGGTAAGGAACTAAAATAGCTCTGAGGCTTATGTCCTTGCTCTATCAAACATGCCAGGTGGCTTTGCAATGAGCAATGATCCATTTATGTTTCTAGGACCCTCCCCTTTTTTATTAACTCTCAAAGACATTGGGTCCTTGGGAGCAAAGACTCCGTCTTGACCTCTGGTGTATCCCTAGACTACTGCATGGGCTAACCTGTGTCGTTGCTTTTGGCACCTTTCAGATGCTACCTAGGTGACCCTGGATGGAAACTCTTCTCCACCCATGTATTTGGTCACTTTGTGCACATTTTTATAGCCCATGTGTTTCACTTGGTAGGACTGAAACCCCTTGAAGAAGACATAGACCCTCTCTTTATCTTCTTTAGATCTTGAGACCTCGGAGAAAACCTGAGTATAAAGGTGGTGTTCTGTTGACCTCAGTCAGTTGATAAAGGTGTGCTGAGCAAAAGTCAGTCCTGTTTGACTTTCTCTAAATAGATCTCAGCTTGTGCCAAAGAGGATTTGCGAATGCGCAACAGTGTGCATTAAATAAAGCAACTTAAGTTAAAAGCCACTGAGAACACCTAAGGATTTTAGCTGAAAGAAAAATCAATATATGTGTAAAGAGTCAGCTACAAAAGGATTCATCACAGCCTATATATATATGTGTATATATATAGAGAGAGGATGTATAGAGAGAGGGGAGGAAGGAAGAGAGAGAGAGAGAGAGAGAGAGAGGAAGGAAAGCCATGTCCCCTATCAGAGTACCTGGGCTGGAATACATGCCTCTGGCTCCTCATTATAGCTTCCTGCTAACGTGCCTTTTGAGAGGGAGGCAGCAGGTGGTACCTCAAGTGACTGCGTTCCTCCCACCCTTGTGAGAGCCCTGGATTGCATTCCAGGCTCCCAGTTCTGGCAGGGCCCAGCTCCAAAGCCCTCCAGGTCATCTTAGGACTAAAACAACAGATGGGAACTCTCTCCCTTTTTCTCCCTTCAATAAATAAAAATTTTAAAAGAAAAAAAAAGGGAAAATTTAGAAACAGCCTGAAATTCAGTAGACTTACATGAATGGAATAAATTAGGAGACATCTACAAGACCAAAGATATTCTATCATATGGATAGTCATAATATAGTAAGTGGGAGTCACACTGTACATGATGGTTTCATTTTGTAAAATGTACATATTTGCACAGTGCGGGGAGGAAGAAAATACACCAAATCATAAATCAAGGAGCTCTCTCTGGGTATGGACAAGAAATGTTGACTAAGTTTGTGTTTAGTTTTCTGCATTTTTCTGTTTTCTAAACATAAATTTATATCATTATAGTACAAAAGCCTCATTCTTACATATGGGTAGGATGAGGAAGTTTTTTTTTTTTTTTTTTTTTTGGATAGGTAGAGTTATAGACAGTGAGAGAGAGAGCGAGAGAAAGGTCTTCCTTCTGTTGGTTCACTCCCCAAATGGCCACTACGGCCGGCGCTGCGCTGATCCGAAGCCAGGAGCCAGGTCTCCCACGTGGGTACAGGGGCCCAAGCACTTGGGCCATCCTCCACTGCCCTCCGGGGCCACAGTGGAGAGCTGGACTGGAAGAGGAGCAACCAGGACTAGAACCTGGCACCCATATGAGATGCTAGCGCTGCAGGCAGAGGTGAGCCACGGTGCCAGCCCTGGAAGTTCATTGTTTTTAAAGTAAGTAGACCAAAAGAAAGAAAAATCAGAGTAGGAAGCTAACAATGAGGTTTATTCCAAAAATGTATAAGAGAAACCTAAGTAGGCAAGTCATAAAATTGACTCTTGTTTTCCCGCAACCTCCACATGAAGGGAATGAGGACAGGCTATGTAACTCAGGCTTTCCAGGAAAAACATGACTCTTCCTGATACATAGGTATCAGCCATCATAGTATATTCTGCAAAGTAATAAGAAGATCCCAACAGCGAAGGGAGTTGGCCTGGAACAGGGCAATCTCCCAATTAGTCCCTGCCCTAGTCTCGGAATGGCCTTTGGCAGAATGTTTAATTCCTCCCTAAGTACCTCTGTTTACGAGTGGTAAATTAGTTACTTTCTATTCAAGTCACAAGAAAGCATTAATAGCTGCGAGGAACAATTATTAGCTGTCCAAGCCTCAGGCTGGCATCTCAGAGTTGCTTCCCTCTCCCCAGTGGCCGAGAGCTCCTTTCCTGAGGAGTGGGTTCCCAGCCTTGTGCTGCATGGGGCCAAGAGGCAGCTAGGGATGTGCCGGCCTCCAGCTCCCCCAGGAGTGCAAAGGACAGAAGCCAGATGGACTCAATCCTTTAAACGTTCCTTCCTATCTAAAGCCCAGAGGATCCGATAAAACCAAACTGGTGATGTTTTCTCTGTAGCCAGTGGCTCCTGGAGTATTCTCATAGAGAAAAGGAGGCCAAAGATGGTCCAAGGGGCTTTGGACTCCAAGGCCTTCTCCCCTGGAGGCATTTTGGTCTCAGGGTCTGACTTCTGACACCTGCCCTCTAGGTATGCCTGGCTGTATGCTACGTGATGGTGTACAAAAGTGAATGCTGGGGCCAGTGTTATGGTGCAGGACATTAAGCTGCCACTTGCAACATTGGCATCCCATGTCAGAACCCCAGTTCACGTTTCTGCTGCTCCGCTTCAGATCTAGTTCCCTGCTAAGGTATCTGGGATGGCCGTGGAAGGTGGCTCAAGTGCTTGGGCCCCTCATACCTTTGTGGGACACCTGAGTTCTAGGATCCTGGCTTCGGCCTGGCGCAGTCCTGGTTGTTGTACCGTTTGATATCTCTCCTTTCCTCTCCTCTCCTCTCCTCTCCTCTCCTCTCCTCTCCTCTCCTCTCCTCTCCTCTCCTCTCCTCTCCTCCCCTCCCCTCCCCTCCCCTCCCCTCCCCTCCCCTCCCCTTCTCTCACTCTCTCTCTCTCTCTCTCTCTGTCACTCTACCTTTCAAGTAAATAAAATACGTTTTTTTCTTTGTTTGTTTTTAAAGTGAGTGTAGGCAGGTTAGGGCGCTTCCCAGTTGGGGAGATAGCTAGGCACGTCGGTCATTTCAGTACCACAGGTCAGAGGGGATTCAAGCAACTAGAACAGAGAGCTTTACACAACCTTGAGGGTCACAGAGGCTTCCTGGAGGAGATGATGTCCAAACTGGGTCTTAAAGGATCAAGATGGATTAGCAGAAACGAGGAGAAGGCAAAGGGCATTCCGGAGAAGCCCAAGCATGCTGTTTTCTGGAAAATTGCAAACATCTCTTTATTCCCAGACTGCAGAGTTCAGACTAGGATGGAGGTGAAGCAGGAGAGATGGGCTGAGGACAAGGGAGGCAGAGTTGTGAATGCAGCACTAAAGAAACTTCAGTCTGAGTTCGTGCACAGGAATGTCAAGACCAGACAGATGACGTGAACTAATGCCATGCCGCAGAGACAGTAGAGAATGGAGGAGATTGTGGCAAACAGGTGTACGCATCATCCCATTGTTCAAGAGAAGGAAAACCCCATATCCTACAAACCACTCTCTCTCCTTTGAAAATGCTGATGTCTACTTCCAATTGAATCCTGCTTGATGACTGACTTCAGCTGAAATGCAGTGATAAGGGGAAGGGCAGCAACCCTGTGGCGCTGAGCCAGATTTAACCTGGGGACTGGATTTGGTCTGTGGTACTACTCCTGCGTTAGAAAGCAGGGAGCCACTGATAGTTCTGAGACAGAGGAGTAGCATGTAGACTTGCACTTTTTTAAAATTCCACATGCAGCTGGGTGGAGTGTGTGTTAAAAGGGGAACAGCTAGAGCCTAAAGCCTCACTACTTAATATATATAATTCTAAGAATCGGTTGTACTGAAATGCACACCAGGCAATTCTTCATTATTGCTCCATCGGTTTCATTATTAGTATACAATATCAAACTGAAAGAACCATCTGGCAACCATTTGTAAAGGCAAAGAATCAGGATTTGGGACCAAAGTTATGGCTCAGTGGGGTTAAGCCACCACTTGCAATGCCAGCATCTCACATCAGAGCAACGGCTGGAGTCCCAGCTTCTCCACTTCCAACATAGCTCCCTGCTAAAGCACCTGGGAAACCCAAAGATGATGGTCCAAAGACTTGGGCCCCTGCCACCCCCATGGGACATCCGAATAGAGTTCTGTGCTGCTGGCTTCAGCCTGGCTCAGCCCTGGTAGTTGTGAACTATCTCTATCTCTCCGCCTGCAGATAAATTTTTAAAAGTGTTTAATTGTAGTGAGGAGAAGAATGTCCTGAGCCCAGGACGAGGTGGGAGTTTAGAAATACATAGATCAGGTTTTTGCTTTCTCTGCTCCAATCAATTCAGAGTAAACTTTGCCACTGAAGCGCATCCTCGTGTGGTCGTCTCTTCCGAGGCGAGCTGGCTTTGAGGCGGGCTGCCCCCACTTTCGTGTTCCTCGGAACTGAAGTTATTTATAACTTTGTTTTGCTGAATCATCAGACAGTATCCGAGTTAAAGAAAAGTAATCAATTTCAGAAGTTTTTATGTCTCTGGGGTTTTGGGGGGATTAGAGTAACAGAATTGTCCTGATTTATAATTAGTTTTTCTGCCTCCATTGAAGCTTGTAGCTCTAACATAAGTAGTTTCATATTTACTCCAGGTTTTCCCTTTAATAATGAAAACCAGATTCCTATCTGAGAATTCCCAATATTCTTTCATTCCTTTTTAAGATGTATTTATATGAAAGACAGGCAGACAGAGAGCTCCTGTCCACTGGTTCACTCCTCAGATGTCCACAGGTGCCAGGGCTGAGCCAGGACAAAACTATGAGCCATAAATTCATTCTAGGTACCACGTATCAGTGGCAAGGACCCAACGACTTGAGCCATCACCTGCTGTCTCCTAGGGTGCACTTCGGCAGGAAGATGGAGTCAGGGCCAGAGTCAGGATGCAAACCCAGTCCCTCTGATCAGTGATGTAGGTGTCCCAGGGAGCTCATAACTGACAGCAAACTCCTGCCCTGTAGGTCTTTCATTCTTACGGCTGAAGAATAGTGAAAAAACTTTTTTGGAAAGCATCAAAGAACTGTCTCCCTTCCCTAAGATCCACACTGCAGCCTTTGTAATCAGTGTTTTCGTGCGAGCCTTGAAAGCATAGCATTCATTCCAGTGGTTCCATATTTAGAGTAGTTATTCACACTGTTTTTGCTATTTACATTTCTCTTATTAAACATGTTTACCAAAATGCAGACAGTGATGAAAACCAAGTTCCAGTGAATAGTTCTTTAAAGCCAAGAGAAACCACACCTTTTAACCCTTTAAATCTAATGAACATTTTTCTACCTGAAAGTTTTAAGTCCCACCCTCCACAGATGACTGATTAAAATTTGAAAAATATGTGTCATACGAAATGGAAATGACCTTGGTCTGCTAACTTGATGGTCTTTGCTAAGGTTTTTTTTTTGTTTGTTTTTTTGACAGACAGAGTGGACAGTGAGAGAGAGAGAGAGAGAAAGGTCTTCCTTTACCGTTGGTTCACCCCTCAATGGCCACTGTGGCCACGCTGATCCGAATCCAGGAGCCAGGTGCTTCTCCTGGTCTCCCATGCGGGTGCAGGGCCCAAGGACTTGGGCCATCCTCCACTGCACTCCCGGGCCACAGCAGAGAGCTGGACTGGAAAAGGAGCAACCAGGACAGAATCTGGTGCCGACTGGGACCTAGAACCCGGTGTGCCTGCGCCACAGGCGGAGGATTAGCCTATTGGGCTATGGCAGCAGCAGTGCCAAGGTTTTCATACAACTACCTTGAAAAGTTTGAGATGCTATTTGTTGAGAGTTAAGTGTATGGATGTGTATGTTTGTAGTTATAAATTAAGGTAGGTTTTTTTTTTTTAACATTGGCTTTATATAACCATAATGTTGATTTCTGAAAGTAGCTTTAAAACAATAAAGGTGATGATTCAAGCTCTCAAGCCCAGACCATAGCCCCTTCTCTCACTGGCCATGGGTCTGATGGGCAAGTCATTGAACTAATGTGGTTCTGTCTCTCAACACAGGGTCTTGGCTCCTACTTCCAACATTCATTTTTTTTTTAATATTTATTTATTTGAAAGGCAAAGGCAGAGAGAGAGAGAGAGAGAGAGAGAGGTCTTCCATCTCTGGTTCACTCCCAGATGGCCGCAATAGCCAGAGCTGGGCCTATCCAAAGTCAGAAACCGGGAGCTTCCTCCAGGTCTGCCACGCAGGTACAGAGGCCCAAGCACTTGGGCCATCTTCCAGTGCTTTCTCAAGCCATACCAGAGAGCTGGATTGGAAGTGGAGCAGCCAGGACTCAAACTGGCGCCATATGGGATGCTGGCACTGCAGACCAGGGCCTTAACCTGCTGCACCACAGTGCCAGCCCCTCAACATTCATTTTTACCCTGCAGTTTTTCAGAGCACCCACAACATAGCAAATGCTCAACACACATTGGCAGTTGTTGAAACATGCTCCCTTCAGTAATGATATAACTGTTCTCACCAGAGGGATGAAATGGACAATTATACTCTGCCCAGCATATATTTTAAAATGTCCAGGTCATACAGTTGAGGAACACATTTAGGAATTTTCCAATTGAAGTCTTTATTTTACCAAATATCTCTGGGCAAATACAGATTTATCTTGTTTTTAAAAAGGGAGGTGGGGCAAGAAAAAAGAAAGGAATGTCCCCAAAAAAAGCAACCTGTTATAGATTTTCCAAATAAGAGGATTAGCTCCCCAATCCCTATTGTTTTCCTGTGACTGCTAAAGCTGAGGAATAGATATCATTGAGACCCTGATACTCTGACCTAATTCTTCCCCACATGCTTTCTTGGCTGTGAGACGAAATGAAAACCTTCTCACTTTTTCCCTTAGACTTCCAATAAGATCGTTGATTTGAATAACAGAAAAGCAACAGGGAAAGGATTGCCAAACCCATGGCCATTGATAGGACTCTTTACATGCGTGAAGTGACCAGCCCCAGAAGGTAAACCATGATTGGGCTGAACAAATGCTGACGATCCCATTTCTCTTTACAAGTGATTGGTCAGGACAGTGATTCTTAACCCAGACAGTCACACTTACACACACACACACACACACACACACTCACGGCATATGGTAATAACTAGAGACATCTTTGGTTGTCAATAATGGGAACAGTTCCTAATACCCAGTGGGTAGAAGCCAGGGATGCTGCTCAGCATTCTGCAATGCCTAGGATAGACCCCTCAACAACAAAAAATTACCTACTGCTAAATGCTAATAAGGCCGAGGTTGGAAAACACTCCCCTGTAAGCTGACACATAACCCAGTTTTGGACAATTAACTGTGACAGGAAGGGGGTGGGAAACTTGTAAAAACCAGTCTCCCTCCTCTGAAAGGGAAAGCATTTTTTGCCACCCCCCACCACCTTGTGTTCTTCTTGGAAGACTAGAGTATGAAGGTAGGATGCTTGGAACTGCTGCAGCTGCCTTGGGACCATGAGGGAAGCCAATACTAACGTGCTAAGGGTCTTGGAGCTGCTGCGTTAATCCAGAACCACCTGTTTCCCGACATATTATAGGAGAAAGTTCATTGACTTCACTTTTAAAACAATTGCTAGCTGCTGTTCTTATTACTTGTACTTTGTCATGTTAGTTTCACCAGAAAACAGTAAAAGTTTTCTGAGATTCAGATAATGTCCAATGTACAGGGCTCAGTCCCTGGATAAATGACTCACTTATTGCACAAACCCCTCTGAGCAAGTGACTTCCTTTTTTCTCTTTTCTTTTTTAAATATTTATTTAGATAGGGATAGGGCTGGCGCTGTGGCGCAGTAGGTTAAAGCACCGAACTATAGTGCCAGCATCCCATATGGGCTCCGGTTCATGTCCCAGCTGCTCCAGTTCCGATCCAGCTCTCTGTTGGGCCTGGGAAAGCAATAGAAAATGACACACATCCTTGGGCCCCTACTTCCTCGTGCAAGATGCAGAGGAAGCTCCTGGCTCCTGGCTTCGGATCAGCATAGCTCTGGTCATTGTAGCCATCTGGGGAGTCAATCAGCAGATGGAAGACCTCTTTGTCTCCCTCTGCCTCTGCCTCTCTATAACACTGCTTTTCAAATAAATAAATGTTAAAAAAAAAAAAAAGATTTATTTAGGGACCAGAGCTGTGGCATATTGGGTAAAGCCACCACCTGTGGTGCCAGCATCCAATACAGGCTACAGTTCCAGTCCTGACTGCTCCACTTCCAATCCAGCTTTCTGCTGTGCCTTGGGAAAACAGTGGAAGATGGCCCAAGTTCTTGGGCCCCTAATTTATTTTTTTTATTTGAAAGATGGAGTGACACGGGATAGGCGCCATGCCTCACTTGGTTAATCCTCCGCCTGTGGCGCCAGCATCCCAGGTTCTAGTCCCGGTTGCTCCTCTTCCAGTCCAGCTCTCTGCTGTGGCCCGGGAGGGCAGTGGAGGATGGCCCAAGTGTTTGGGCCCTGCACCCGCATGGGAGACCAGGGGAAGCACCTGGCTCCTAGCTTCGAATCAGTGCAGCATGCCAGCTGTAGCAGCCATTTTGGAGGTGAACCAATGGAAGGAAGACCTTTCTCTCTCTCTCTCTCTCTCTTGCACGTGCTATCTGTAACTCTACCTGTCAAATAAATAAATAAAATCTTTAAGAAAGAAAGAAAGAAAGAAAGAAAGAAAGAAAGAAAGAAAGAAAGAAAGAAAGAAAGGGTGACGGGAAGCAGAGGCAGAAAGAGATCTTCCATCTGCTGGTTCACTCCCCAGATGGCCACAATGGCTAGAGCTGCACTGATCAGAAGCCAGGAGCCAGGAGCTTCCTCCAGGTCTCCCACACAGGTGCAGGGGCCCAAGAACTTGGGCCATCTTCTACTGCTTTCCCAGGCCATAGCAGAAAGCTGGACCGTAAGTGGAGCAGCCGGGTCTCAAACTGGTTCCCCTATGGGATGCTAGCACTGCAGGCGGTGGCTTGATCCACTACGCCACGGCGCCCGCCCTGTAAGTGACTTTCAACTCTGGTCTCTGAAAAGTGACAAATGGCTCCACATTATGAATCTTCAGAGGAACTCATGAATACTTAATAATTCAGAATATATATGTCTGTTTAAATCCAAGCTCTTCCATCTAGTAGATGTGTGACCCTGGGCAAGTTAACTTTTCTGATTCAACTTTTCAGTTTGTAAAATGGGAATAATAATTATATTCTCAGAGATTTGGTGAGTTAATTCATGAAAAATGCCTATAACACTCTCTGGCACCTATTAAACCCTATGTTTATACCATCATCATTGTTGTTAAGTTACATCTGAGAATTTCAAGGGTCTTGTGAACATTTTTTTTAAGACTTTTTTTTTTTTAGTTATTTACTTGAAAGGCCGAGAGAGAGAGAGAGAGAGAGAGAGAGAGAGAGAGAGAGGGAAAGGAATCTTCCATCCACTGGTTCACTCCCCAAATGACCACAATAGCCAGGTCTGGGCCAGGCCAAAGACAGGAGCCAGAAAGTCTATCCACATCTCCCACATGGGTGGCAGGGGCCTGAGTACCTAGAACATCCTCTGCTGTTCTTCCAGGTGTGTTAGCAGTACGTCAGGTTGGAAGTGGAGCACCTGGGACTTGAACTAGAACTCTGCCATGCAATGTCTGCATCACAAGTGTCAGCTTAACCCATTGTTCCACAGCGCTGGCCACTACCAAATGACTTTAATGAATAAGTTTTACCTAAACACCTGAGCATCTTTCAAAGGTGGTACTGACAGGTTGAGAAGTCATTCTGTGTGAACTAGTCACAGTGAAATGATTCAGCTCTTAGGGGACTAGCCAGGTGGCTTGGACCAACTCTTCCTAGCGTAACAGTGGTGTGATGCTAGCAGATTCATTGTGCATATGGCCCAGGCTGGCAAAGGCCTCAGCTCCGTGAGAAACTTGTCTTCTTTCTTCCAATATTAATGCTTTCTTCATATGGTTAGGTGTGGGGCCAGATTGTTGGTGTAGTTCTTCACTCTATAACCAATACCAAGAGTAATACCATGAGAGTCTCAGTTTCCACACACTCCCCAGGTAGAACAGCCTCCTGGGAGCCTGCTGTTTTCCTTTCTACCTTTAAAAACCCTGCCATTTGTCTGAACATCTGTACAGTGAAGCTTTTAAAACTCTATTTATTTGAGAGACAAAGGGCTGCCATCCACTGGTTTACCCATCCCTCTACCCCAAATGCCTGCCATGGCCAGGGCTGCGTTGAGGCCAAAACTGGGAGCCAGGAATTCAGGTCAGGTCTCCCGCATGAATGGCAGGAGCTCAGTCATTTACTGCTGACTCCCAGGGTCTGCAGTAGCACAGGACTAATGCAGTTAGGAGCCAGAGCTGGGCATCAAACCCAGATGCTCCGATGTGGTTCATAGGAGCCCTACCTGGCATCTTAATAACCAAGCTAAAGGCCTACCCTGGCTTTTAAACTTTTTATCTTATTTATTTTATTTTTATTTGTTCAAAAGGCAAAGAAAGATAAATGTACACACACATATACACACATTCACACACAAAGATTGCCTATTCACTGATTTACTCCATTAATGCTCACAACAGCCTTGAGTGGGCCAGATAGAAGCCAGGAGTCTGGAACTCCATCCAGGTCTCCCAACTGCTTGAGCCATCACCTCTTACCTCCAGAGTGTGCATTAGCAGGAAGCTGGAGTCAGAAGCAGAGCCAGAACTGGAACCCAGGCACTCTGATATGCAATCCCAAGCAATACCTTAACTCTGTACCAGATGTCCACCCTGCCAGCTGTTTTAAACTGGTAAATAGTAATCATACATCTTTACGGTGTACGTAATGTTTCATTGCATGCATACATTGTGTATCAATCTACTCTGAATATCAAGGTTCTCTATCATTTCTGTGTGATGAGAGCATTGTAAATCCTCTTCTAGGTATTTGGAACCACACAATATGATACTGTTGACCATGATCATCCTTCTGTACAACAGAAAACCAGTACTTATTTCAAAACATATAAAAGACAGGCAACAAAAGGGGGAAAAGATAAAAGAATTATGCTGCACTAAAAAGCTTCAGGGGGCCAGTTCTGTGGTGCAGTGTGTTAAAGCCCTGGTCTGCAGTGCCTGCATCCCATATGGGGGCCAGTTTGAGTCCCAGCTGCTCCACTTCCCATCCAGCTCTCTGCTGTGGCCTGGGAAAGCAGTCAAAGATGACCCAAGTCCTTGGGCTTTCTCTGCCTCTGCCTCTGTGTAATTCTTCCTTTCAAATGAATAAATAAATCTTAAAAAAAAAAAAAAAAAGATGGGCTTGGGCCCCTGCACCTGAATGGAAGACTCAGAAGAAGCTCCTGGCTCCTGGCTTCAGCTCCAGCCATGGTGGCCATCTGGGGAGTGAATCGGCAGATGGAACACCTCTCTCTCTCTCTCTCTCTCTCTCTCTCTCTCTCTGCCTCTCTGTAACTCTGCCTTTCAAATAAATAAATAAATCTTTTAAAGAAATTTTAAAAGTAAATAAAAAATAAAAATAGAAAAATTCTGAAGAGTCAAAGATAATTGACCAAATGAGCCACAGAATGGCAGAAAACACTTGTTAACTATAGATCTGATAGGGGATTAACATCCAGAATGCACAAGAAACTCAAGTAATCTAACAGAAAACAAAAATGGGGTTTGAAGGGAAGCATTTTGAGGCTTGAATCAAGCTCTGCGGCTAAGTATCCATGAGACCTTAGGCAAGTTACTTAATCTTGCTACCTTTCCTCATTTGTGAAATTAGACCTCCTTTTAGACAATCAAACCCCATTATGGTCTTTCTAATTCCTGTTCACTTATTTAATACCAAACCAATGTTCCAGCATATTGCAGGGCTTGGTGCCAGTGGATTGCACTGAACTGTACTAGATCTTAGCTAAATTTTTTTTCACCTTTTAAAAATATTTATTTATTGGCCGGTGCCGTGGCTCAACAGGCTAATCCTCCGCCTTGCGGCGCCGGCACACCAGGTTCTAGTCCCGGTCAGGGTGCCGGATTCTGTCCCGGTTGCCCCTCTTCCAGGCCAGCTCTCTGCTGTGGCCCAGGAGTGCAGTGGAGGATGGCCCAAGTGCTTGGGCCCTGCACCCCATGGGAGACCAGGAAAAAGCACCTAGCACCTGGCTCCTGCCATCGGATGAGCGCGGTGCGCCGGCCGCAGCGCGCTGTCCGCGGCAGCCATTGGAGGGTGAACCAACGGCAAAGGAAGACCTTTCTCTCTGTCTCTCTCTCTCACTGTCCACTCTGCCTGTCAAAAAAAAAAATAAATAAAATAAAAATATTTATTTATTTGTTTGTTTGCTTTTGTAGAAGGCAGAATGACAGAGACAGAAAGGCATCTTCTATCCTCTGGTTCATTCCCCAAATGACTCCAACAGCCAGATCTGGGCCAGGCCTGAAGCCAGGAACTAAGAGCTCCATCCAAGTCTCCCACGTGGATGGCACAGGCCCAAGTACTTGGGCCATCTTCCACTGACTTCCCAGGCACATTAGCAGGGAGCTGGATTGGAAACAGAGCAACTGGGACTCCAACTAGTGCTCTCATTCAGGATGTTGGTATCAGAAGTGGTGACTTAGCCTGCTATACCCCCACCCATTTATTTTCGTAAATACCTATGTAATATTTTCACCCAAGAAGGCACAGGAAAAATAACTAGGATCCAGGAGGAGTCAGCCAAGAACCCTCATGGGTTGTATATTCCAAGTGGCGCTGCTACTGGCCTGGAGCATAAATCTTAAACTCTGTAGATCTGCTCTGTTTTGGAGACTCCCAGATCCACAACTTGACAGGCATCTTAATTTGCCAGGTCTCCCTAGCAAAAAGTAGTCCAGTGCGCAATGAGGTTTCCTGTCCTGTGTAAATGTTTAGGAGCTTGGCACCCACATGTTTATTTTCATCCTTCCTGGAAGAAACCAACCCCTTTCTCTGTTTACCCCTGCTCTGTCCCTGGCAGCAGGCTGCACACTTGCCCTGGCCTTAACGGAAGTTCCAAGAAGGACACAAGCTTGAAAGTATTCCTTCCCAGAGGGCTGTCCTCCTATCTCTCCACGCAAGTCATCTGCATGGCCTTGGGGGAATTTGCAGGATGACGTCAGATGGCGCATAGATAACTTTTTCCATCTGAAGTTCCTTTTACTCAATTTTAGATTTTTTTACAGTGAGAAAATAATTAGTCATGCAAATGAATTTTGTTCCTTGTAGTGAATCCATTTCAGTAAAAATGATGCACCTTTAAGAAACCCTCCAGGTAGCTCACACGAATGGAGTGTCTTGTCCATTCCAGGTAGAGCTGGTGAGTCTTGGAGGCATCACCCTTACAACCCTCAGAGGTAGATCTTTTTTATTGTTCTCACTTTTCATTGAGAAGAGAGGGGCTGAGAGGCTGCCTTGCCCTCTCTGCCATTCTACTCAGTTGATATAATCACTTTAAAGTGTCCAGCGTTGAGCTGAGGCTCCAGGGACTGGTGCTGTGGCACGAGGGTCAAGCTGCTGCCCATGACACCGGCCTCCCATACAGGAATGCTGATTTGAGTCCTGATTGTTCTGCTTCTGATCCAGCTTCCTGTTAATGCACCTGGGTAAGCAAGGAATGGTGGTCCAAGTGCTTGGGCCTCCGTCACCCACCTGGGAGACCTGGATGGAGTTTCAGGCTCACAGCTTTTCCTGGACCAGACCCGGCCATTGCAACTGTTTGGACAGTGAACCAACAGATGGAGTCATTCATTCTCTCTCTCTCTCTCTCTCTCTCTCTCTCTCTCTCCCCATTTAAGTAAGTAAAAATAAAATATAAAATAAATGAGCCTCGAAAGCCACAAATTCAGGGTTCCATGGATGTGGTGTTGGCCTAGGAATCTGCTTAGGCACCACATTCATGCAGGGGCTGAAGTACCTCCGTGCACATGGTCTCAGCATCTCTGCAGCACTTCATCTGGAAAAGGTACAAGCGCCAGTTATTGAGCACGTCCTGACCACAAACCTGGACATAGACATGGGTCATTTTGTCTGATCCCAGCAGCTTTTTTTTAAAAAAGATTTTATTTATTTTTTACTTAAGAGTCAGAGTTACACATAGAGAGGAGAGGCAGAGAGAAAGAGAGAGAGAGGTCCTCCATCTGGTGGTTTACTCCCCAATTGGCTGCAATGCCGGAACTGCGCCCATCCAAAACCAGGAGCCAGGAACTTCTTCTAGGTCTCCCACATGGGTGTAGGGGCCCAAGGACTTGGGCCATCTTCTACTGCTTTCCCAGGCCACAGCAGAGAGCTGGATGGGAAGTGGAGCAGCCGGGACTAGAATCGGTGCCCATATGGGATGCCGGCGCTTCAGACCAGGGCATTAACCCACTGTGCCACAGCACCAGCCCCTCCAGCAGCTTTATTGTCTATTTTGTCAAGATGGGGAAACTGAGCCTAACTCTTGTCCAAAATCCTAGATTTTGTCTGACTGAGTCAGAGTGAATTTAAAGCCAGGTCTGATTTTCTCTGTTGTTTTGTGATGTAATCCTTTGAAAATGTGGCCAATAGCTCCTCTTTTTCTTCCCTCCTGAGGTCATCATAAAGGTCAAATATAGTAATGTTTAAATATTGTAAGGTACCATGTATAAGCTGTCACATCATCACCCTACCTAAAACCTTCCTATGGCTCCTGTCTTCCTCAGAGGTAGAGCCCCAGTCCTCACATTGTGGCCTGCAAGCCCCACCATCTGTCTGAGCTCATTTTTATCACTCTCCTCTCATTCACTTGGTGCCTACCATTCTGGCCTCCCTGACACCCTGTAATACACAAAGCAGACTTCTGGCTCGGGGCCTTTGAACTTGCTGCTCCCTCTGCCTGAGAGCTTTTCCCTCATAGATCCATAGGCCCATTCCATCTCACTCAGGCCTTTGCTCAAGTTTGCAGTGAGAACTTCTTTAATATCCCCCATATTATAAAATTGCAACCTTTCTCAACTCTCCAGTCCTAAATTCTACTCTCTGATTTACATTTCTGCCAAAAAAAAAAAAAAAACCCTTACCACTATGGAACATACTATTTATTTATTTATCTCTCCCCACTTAGAATGTTCCAGCAGGCTCATGAGAAAATGCAATTAAAAGATAATGCAGATTTTCCATAATCTTATTGAAGTCACCTTGATTAAGCTCCTTGAGGAGATAAATGTCTATTTTGACACAAGAACTTGAAATTATCCCTAATGTAGACAGAATACTCAGTAAATAGATTTTGAATGAATGAATGAATGAATGGCTATTCTTTTTATTTTTAAAAAAAGATGTGTTTATTTATTGGAAAGGCAGAGTTACAGAGATAGTGGGAGAGACACACATACAAAGAGGGTTCCAGCTGCTGGTTCACTCCCTAAATGCTGCAGTAGTCAGGGCTTGGCCAGGTCAAATCCAGGGGTTTCATCCGGGTCTCCCATGTGGTTGGCAGGGGCCCAAGCACTTGGGCCATCATCAGCTGCTTTCCCAAGTGCATTAGCAGGGAGCTGGATCAGAAGCGGAACAGCCAGGACTTGAATCAGTGCCCACGTGAGGTCAGGCATCATAGACAGCAGCTTTTCCAGCAGTGCCACGACGCCAGCCCCCTCTGTGTGCCAACCATGGAGCTGGGGTCACATAATAGACATAATCTTGGCTTTCCTGAAGCTTACTTAAGGAATGATTCCTAATTTCCCTTTATATTCCATTTGTTTCTGGATTCCTAAATGCAAGTACACAAAAAGCAAACCTATCCAGCCAGCACAGATCTCACAACAGCAGCTATTCACACCAACACAAACAAAGCTTGGGGGTGCAGGGCTGATCCTGCCTCAGTCACAGAATCTCCCCTTCTTCCTTCCAGGAAAAGTTGCTGAAACTTTTGGCCTCCACACGGTTTTCCCTCCCCTAGGAAGCCAGGATGCAGCTGAAGTTCAACAGCGTCAAACACTTGACTTCCTCCCCTGGGGATACGACACATTAGTCACCCCATAAACATATAATTTTATTTAGCCATATTTTATAAGCTGACACATTATCGGAGCTGTCTCTCTCTGTTGCCCCAAGTGTCACTCTTTGAAGGTACCCAGAATGCCTCTTGATTTTTTGTCACTCTTGGCTTCTAGTAAAACATGAGAATGTATAACCAGGCCGGCGCCGTGGCTCAACAGGCTAATCCTCCGCCTTGCGGCGCCGGCACACCGGGTTCTAGTCCTGGTTGGGGCGCCGGATTCTGTCCCGGTTGCCCCTCTTCCAGGCCAGCCCTCTGCTGTGGCCCGGGAGTGCAGTGGAGGATGGCCCAAGTGCTTGGGCCCTGCACCCCATGGGAGACCAGGAAAAAGCACCTAGCACCTGGCTCCTGCCATCGGATGAGCGCGGTACACTGGCCGCAGTGCGCCGTCCGCGGCAGCCATTGGAGGGTGAACCAACGGCAAAGGAAGACCTTTCTCTCTGTCTCTCTCTCTCACTGTCCACTCTGCCTGTCAAAAAAAAAAAAAAAAAAAGAATGTATAACCAAAGAGACAAGAAAAGGCAGATGTCGGATGATTCCCCACAGTGTTTTTAGAATCCTCATGGAGAGCGAAATAGGTGTGTATTCAAGCAACACATGACCAACTTGATGGCCTGCATGGAAATGCATGGGGACCTCGTTGTTGACACCTACCCCGCAACTCCCAAACACAAGAATGATTCTGGGGGTTGGCACTGTAGAATAGCAGATTAATCTGCTGCCTGCAATGTTGGCATCCTATACGAGAGCCAGTTTGAACCCTGGCTGCTCCACTTCCAATCCAGCTCCCTGCTAATGTATCTGGGAAAACAGTAGAAGATGACCCAACTCCTCAAGCTTCTGCACCCACGTGGGAGATATGAATGGAGCTCCTGGCTCATGGCTTCAGCCTGGCCCACTCCCAGCCATTGTAGCCATCTAGGGAGTGAACCAGCGGATGGAAGTTCTCTATATATACCTCTTCCTCTCTCTGTCTCTGTAACTCTGCCTTTTACATAAATAAAATCTTTTTTAAAAATGATTCTGTCAGTCTGAGCTGGGAGCTAGAATTAGTATTACACTGCAATACTAACAATGCACAGAAAAATGCAAGTAAGTATACAGTGCAGTGAAATTTCACACACCTGTGACCAGCACCCAGGCCAAGAAACAACATTACCAGCACCCTAGAAGTCTCTACAGTCCCTTTGTCCCTACCTCCCTCCTACAATTCCTGTTATCCTGACTTAAAACCCACAGATTACATTTTGCCCATTTCTATATTGGCTTTAGCTAATCCTCTCTGACTATAATATTTATATCATATTTAAATTTTGTTCATGTAACTTAATTAATTGTTTGCAGTTTAACAACATTAATCAGTTCGCATGCACATTGACAGTCTGCAGATTTTTGAAAGTGGTGACAGGTACATAGGTAACCAAAGTGTAGAGTTTGTTTGGCAAGTCTTCATCCTCATTATGTTTTCTGGATAATCTCACAAGGATACTGTATGGCATATCCTTTATTCCTTTGGCCCAGACAGCTTTACTGAGCCTGTTATCTGCACACATCTCTTTCATGTCAAACTTCCAGATCTCTCCGAGTGCCCAAGGGGCATGCTTCATGAAGCCTTGAAGATGCAAAACTATATTCTCTGCATGTTGGCCTCTGGCTTCCTCTACTCAACACTGTGTTGGTGAGATTCATCCCTGCGGCTTCCCAGAATAACAGCTTATTCCTTTTCATTGCTGTGTAGTTTTTTGTTGTGGATATGCTACAATTTTACCATTTATTTTAGCTGATGATGCACAATTGGATAGCTTGCAGTTTGTGGCTGTAGGGAAGAGTACTGTTAAGAACAGTGGTGTATGTCGTTTGATGAATATTGGTCCTCATTTCAGTTGGCTGTATACCTAGGAGTACAATTGCTGGGGCAAATTAGTGTGTTGAATAAGCAACTTGGGCAATGTTGACTCATGCTGAAATTTAGGAACAACACGAATAGACAAGTCAGAACCAATTACCAAGATTGTTAATACAGCTCAACCAGTACACCAATTCAGAGGATATAAACTGTACTCACAAAGACCTTACACTCTTATTGAAAAGACAATACAGAGACTCACCAAGCATATATAGAAGAGAACACTGCACAGAAAATAGCTCAAAGATCCAATCCAGATGCCTGTCTGGTTTGGAGCAGTATGTGCATATAGAGAACAGAGCTGCAAATCGGCTTCCTATAGGGGAGACTAGCGTGTTTTGTTTGGCATAAACCGTGTTTTGAAAATCAAGAGATGTCAGAAAGTCTATTTTTAGTTTCTCTTCAAAATTTAACCCCTGGCAACACCAGGTCCTCCCTCATTCCTACCTGGGAGGATTTGGCTGGAGCGGAGCAACAGATGTCCCTCCAGATGGGCCATGTGGCCCCCAGGGCACCATGGTCCCCACCAAGCTCTGTTACCTTCCTCTGCTCTCCCTCCCTGACTCACAAGAGCTGCCTCATTCCCGTGGGCATCTGGCTTTCCGCTCCCTCGTAGAGAAAATGCCGTTTTTCACGTCAGCATTTTCCCTTGCCATACTTGAGTCGGTCCCCAAGAGACCCCTGCAAGTCACCCCAGGCTCGGTCAGATCATGCCCGTCTCAGGGCTGGGGACATGGAAGCTTCCAGAGAATTTAAAACAATGTGTGTAATTCACAAGTGGCGATTCTTGCTTTCTAAGTCAAGAGACTGCTTTGAGAGGTGTTTTTAAAGATTTATTTTTATTTGTTTCAAAAGCAGAGTTACAGAGAGAGAGAGAGAAGGGTGAGGGAGAGAGGGAGAGATCTTCCATCCATTGATTTACTCCCCAAATGGCTGCAACAGCTAGGGCTGCACCAGGCCAAAGCCAAGAGCGAGGAGCCTCTTCTGGGTCTCCCACCAGAGTGCAGGGACAGATAGTGGAGACCTAAATATTTGAGCCACCCTCTGCTGCTTCCTAGGTGTGTTAGCAGGAAGCTGAATGGGAAACAGGGCAGCCAGGACTTGAAAGAGACACTCTGATATCAGATGCAGCTCCCTTTAAAAAAATTTTTTTAAGATTTATTTATTTGAATGGAAGACTTACAAAGAGAGAAGGAGACACACACACACACACACACACACACACAGAGAGAGAGAGAGAGAGAGAGAGAGAGAGAGAGAGAGAGAGATCTTCCATGAATTGGTTTACTCCCCAGATGGCAGTAATAGCCATTGCTGGGCCAGACTGAAGCCAGGAACCAGGAGCTTCTTCTGCGTCTCCCATGTGGGTGCAAGGGCCCAAGCACTTGGGCCATCATCTGTTGCTTTCCCAGGCATATTAACAGGGAGCTGGATCAGAAGTGGAAGCTTCTGGGACTTGAACCAGCACCCATATGGGATGCTAGTGTTGCAAGCAGTGGCTTTATCCACTATGCCACAACGTCAGCCCCTAAAAAGTTTTTAATTTATTTATTTGGGAGGCAAGGACAAAAAGAGCCAGAAGAAGAGTCTGATAGAAAGAGATCTCCCATCTTCTGGTTCACTCCCTAAATGCCTACAGCACCCAGGAGGCTGAGGCCAGGAACAGAGAACTCAGTCCAGGTCTGCCATATGGGTGGCAGAGACTCAGTTACTGGGGCTGTCACTGCTGCCTCCTAGGGTCTGCATTGGTGGGAGGCTGCAGTTAGGAGCTGAAGCCAAGTAGGAAACCCAAGCATCCTGATGTGGGATGTGGGCTCCTAACACATGTCTTAGCCGCAGAATCAAACACCTTCTTCCCCTGGGACTTTTGTAATTAGAACAGACAGAGACAGGAAGTCCTCTCCTGTAAAAGCAGTGAATTCTTTGGCTATTCTCTATGTCAGGATGAGAAAACACTTGTGCCTTAGGAGACAAGGCAGCGATGCTCAGAGAGAAGCAGAGCTGAGACAGGGAAACAGGGAGAACTTCAGTCACCATGGCAGAGCTCAGTATCTGAGCATCTGAACTTGGCCTTCCTCGAATCCACCTCCTACTCTGCTAAGCAGTGATCCCAGTAGTTCCCTTTATTGCTTAAGTGACAATGACTGGGTTGTACCATTGTAACTGAAAGTGCCTTCTTGTTACGATCATCCTAAAAATGGTAAAAATTTCCTGAAGGGGTCCAGCACTGTGGCGTTAGCCTCTTCCTTTAGTGTGAGCATCCCATATGGGCACCAGTTCGTGTCCCGGCTGCTCCACCTCCAATCCAGCTCTCTGCTATGGCCTGGAAAAACAGTAGAAGATGGCCCAAGTCCTTGGGCCCCTACACCCACGTGGGAGACCCAGAAGAAGCTCCTGGCTCCTGGCTTCGGATCAGCTCAGCTCTGGCCATTGCGGTCATTTGGGGAGTGAACCAGTGGAAAGGAAGACCTCTCTCTCTGGCTCTACCTCTCTCTCTAACTCTGTCTTTCAAATAAAATAAAATAATTTAAAAAAGAAAAACCTCTCTGCTTGACCTTTCTCTCTGTCTCTCCCTCTCTCCGTCTGTAACTCTACCTCTCCAATAAAGTTAAAATTTTAAAAATTATCTTAAGTCATGGGAGCAACCAGATATAGCAATAAAGAGAATCCAAGTCACAAAAGTCCTCCTTCACCCTTCTAAATCTCTATCGTCGCCTTCTCTGAACAGAGCTGAGGGCTTAGTCTGGACTGCTTGAAAGAACGGGTATGAGTACTTCTGGGTCTTTTTTAGACTGAAGTTTTTGAGATCTGTAGTTAGCTGTTATAGTCTGGGTTTTCTCTTGCTTGAAATCATTACTAAATGCTCAGAGGAATAGTTGTCTCAGTTACAGCCCCCTCAGCTAGTACCCTGCCTAAGAGATGGCGCAGAAAATGCTGTCAAGCTGGCTGACAAGGTGGCCAGCACTGCACGGCTGAAATGCTCTTCATCCCATACCGCTAGAAGTTCCTGTTCTCAAGGTCAAGGGGAAAAGCTGCCTGGCATTTAGTATGATCTTGTCTGCAGAAGTGTCTGCAGAGCCAAAGAATTTTTTCCACCAGGAAAAGCTGACATTGGGGAACAAGGCCATACAGAGTGATGTATGCATCAGAGTGTGTTAGGCTACAAGTTACAGAAAAAGAAACAAGAGTGCATTTTTAAATGGAACTCTCTCACCCATACGAAGTCAGGAGCATTGAGGAGGTTGTGGGGTGTTTCCTGGACTCAGCAATGTCATTGAGGCCGTTGATGTTTTTCCTCTTATCTCTGCCATCTTCTTTGAATTAATGATACAAAGCTTACTGCAGCTCCAGTCATCACTTCGTTCCAGAAGAATGCCCAAAGGCCAGAAGGAAGGGCATTTTCTCCTCTTGCATTATTTATATCCGAGATAAAATTTCTCTTCTCCCATGCTTCCTCTTGAGCTCATTGGTCATAGTTTCACCACCTAGAAAAGCAAATGAAGTGGCTAAGATAGCTTTAGAGGGACATATCTCAGCCATTGCACTATTAGCACACAGGGCAAGATAATTCTTTCTTGTGGGGGCTGCCATACATATTATACAAAATTTAGAAGCATCCTGGACTCTCCTGACAAGATGTCAGAAGCGCTTCCTTATCCTGATCATCAGAACTGCCTCAGACATTGTCCCATGTCCCTTTCAGACAGAATGGCCCCAGCTGAAAACCACTGGTTTGTGGTCATCAGCACGCCTCTTCCCTGGAGACGGGGAAGGATCTCCTTTCCAAAACGCAGAGCAGAATCAATACCTGACACCGTTAGGGTCCTGCCAGCCAAGAATACAGCAGAGGGGTTCAGAGGAACAGAGAAGCTGACTCTTGGAGACACAAGTAGGGAATTGGTAGAGAGCTAGAAGTACCTATTACGGAATCAAGATTTCGGAGAAGAGAACTAGTAGGTGATTCCACATGTTGATGATGTCAGCCCAAGGAAAGGAAGGGAGAAAGAATGGACTTTAAAAAAAAAAAAAAGATGTGTTTATTTATTTGAAAGACAGAAATGACACACCCTGAGAGAGTGTTGATCATCATCCATCTGTTGATCAACTCCCCAAATGGCCACAGCAGCCAGGGCTGATCAGGCCAAAGTCAGGAGCCAGGAGCTTCTTCTGAGTCTCCCACGTGGGTGTAGGGGCCCAAGCGCTTGAGCTATCCTCTGCTGCTCTCCTAGGTGCATTATCTGGGAGTTGGGTTGGAAGTGAAGCAACCATGGGCTCAACACTAGTTGCAGGCATCACAGGCAGCAGCCCAATCCAGTCCAAGGCTCCACGACCCCCGCCCAGAGCATGAACTTTTACTAGGAGTCGCCACGTACCAGACCCAAGATGCACTCATTACCTGGATTTTACTTCTAATCCTTATAGCCACACAGTCAAAGAGACTAAACTTGTGCCTGTTAACTCCAAGAGGATAACAGGTTACTTGGGGCAGACACTACAAGAGACAAATTTTCTGCTGCTTTTTGCTCCATGAACTCTGGGGAGTCTAGAGAAGCCTAATGGGCCCCTGCTCAGAATAACGTAATTGCTGCCCTACCTTAACATGATTCACCTGAGTTCTTTCTCGCTGAGGCCTGGAGGAGGAATGATTGGGGGAATTTAAGAGGGAATTTCTGTCTTCTTTCATATGATTGTGGACTTTTCAAACCCTCTCCAGATGATTTGCGTTAATTCTGGTTTTTCTAATTGTCAAACCAATGCACCTTGATTACAAAAAATAAATAAATAAATAAAAGATGTTCATATTCTCTTCACCCAAATAGAGTAATTACTACTGACATTCTTGTAGATCCTTCCAGGCATATGTATTTATATATTTATCAACAGATACACTTTTTTCAACAAAATGGTACATTGCATAATTATTTGTAACTTGCTTTTTTTCATTTAACAGCTCAGAAACATTTTTTAAGATTTATTTATTTGAAAAGCAGAGTTGTAGGCATTAGGGCATCAGCTAGAAGATTCTGTGTGTGTGTTTGTCTCTCTCTCTCTGTTTCTCCCTCCCTCCCTCCCTCTTCCTTTCAAATACAAATAATAACTACAAAAACTTTTTAAAGCTCACCTGATAAATGTATCCTGTTCAAAATAAATTAGTCACCTATGTAGGTTTTTTTAAAAAGATTTTATTCATTTATTTGAGAGGTAGAATTACAGACAGAGATAGAGACAGAGAGAAAGGTCTTCCTGGCTTGAGTCTGGCCCAGCCTTGGCCATTATGCCATGTAGGGCCTGAAACAGTGGATGGAAGATTTCTCTCTCTCTCTCTCTCTCTCTCCTTCCCTCCCACCCTCCCTCCCTCCTTTCTCTCTCCTTTCTCTCTCTCCTGTAAGTCTGCCTTTTAAAAAAATAAAATAAAAAAATAAAACATTTTTTTAAGTCATAGGCTCAGCCTAGTGGCTTCATGGAATTGGGGTCCACTAATGTAGACTACCCAAAAGAGATATGGTCATTTTTAAATAGTTTTTTCCCCTATGAGCTTATTATAAAAATGTAGAGACAGAGACATGTCTAAAGGGGGGAAAAAAACTGGTGGCGAGCATTGTGGTGCAGCAGGTTAAGCCACAGCTTATGACACTGACATCCCACATCAGAGTGTCTGGTTCTAGTCTTGGCTAATCCATACTTTCAATCCAGTTTCCTGCTAGTGCACCTGGGAGGCAGAAAATTATGGCTCAAGTATTTGGGCTCCTGCCCCCCTGATGGAGTTCCTGAATTCTGACTTCGTTCTGGTCCAGCCATTTGGGATTTGGGGAGTGAGTCAGCAGATGGAGACTCTCTCTCTCTCTCTCTCTCTTTCTATCTCTCTCTCTCTTGAATTATTTTATTTTATTTGAAAGATACAGAGAGAGGTAGAGCCAGACAGAGAGAGGTCTTTCATTCTGCTGGTTCATTCCCCAGATGATCGCAACAGCCAGAGCAGGGATGCAGGACTGCTCTCCCAGGCCAAGGCAGAGAGCTGGATAGAAAGAGGAGCAGCCGGGACTTGAACCGGCCCCATATGGGATGCTGGCGCTGCAGGCTGGGGCTTTAACCCGCTGTACCTCAGCGCTGGCCCCTCTCTGCCACTCTCTAGCTGTCTCTTCATCTCTCTTTGCCATTAAATAACACTTAAAAAGAGAATATCCGCAGCCAGTGTTGTGGCACAGTAGGTTAAAGCCCCAGTCTTCAGCGCTGGCATACCATATGGGTGCCAGTTCAAGTCCCGGCTGCATTGCTTCCAATCCAGCTCTCTGCTATGGCCTGGGAAGCAGTGGAAGATGGCCCAAGTGTGTGGGCCCTGTACCCATGTGAGAGACCCAGAATTAGCTCAGTTTTGACTATTGTAGCCATTTAGGGAGTGAGCCAGCGGATGGAAGACCTCTCTCTCTCTCTCTCTCTCTCTCTCTCTCTCTCTCTCTCTCTTTCTGGTGGCTCTACCTCTCTCTGTAACTCTTTCAAATAAATACAATAAATCTCAAAGAGAAAGAGAGAAGAGGGGCCGGCAATGTGGCATAGTGGTTAAAGCCACCACCTGCAGTGCCCACATTCCCATATGGGTGCCAGTTCGAGTCCTGACTCCTCCACCTCCAATCCAGCTCTCTGCTATGGCCTGGGAAAGCAGTGGAAGATGGCCCAAGTCCTGGGCCCCTGTATCCACATAGAAGGCCAGGAAGAAGCTATTGGCTCCTGGCTTCAGATTGGCTCAGCTGTCACTATTGCAGCCATTTGGCAAGTGAACCAGTGGATGGAAGACCTCTCTCTCTCTCTCTCTCTCTCTCTCCCTGCCTCTGCCTTTCAAATAAATAAATCTTTAAACAGAGAGAGAGAAGAAAAGTTCTGTTACCCAAATTTTTGCCTTCCAGATAACAGTATTATTAATGTATATTTCCTATACACTAGGAAGTTCGTCCTGAAAAAAAAACTTATGAGTTAGGTAGGATTTTTATTCCCATTTTTAAAATAGAGAAAATAAGATTTGAGTAAGTATATTTAAGATCATACAATAGGCCGGCGTCACAGCTCAATAGACAAATCCTCTGCCTGCAGCGCCAGCACACCGGGTTCTAGTCCCGGTTGGGGCGCCAGATTCTGTCCCAGTTGCCCCTCTTCCAGGCCAGCTCTCTGCTGTGGCCCGGGAGTGCAGTGGAGGATGGCCCAAGTGCATGGGCCCTGCACCCCATGGGAGACCAGGGGAAGCACCTGCCTCCTGGCTTCGGATCAGCACAATGCACCAGCCGCGGCGGCCATTGGGGGGGTGAACCAACGGTAAAGGGAGACCTTTCTCTCTGTCTCTCTCTCTCACTGTCCACTCTGCCTGTAAAAAAAAAAAAAAGTTAAAAAAAAATCATACAATAAGCATGAGATAGAGATGAAATTCAGCCCTGTTCTGATTATTCCAGATCTGTTACCTGTTATTTTATGTTGTTGTTGTTTACAGATATGCATTTTCCTGTGCATATATATGATATATAATATCATACAACATTAAATTCCTGATATATGTAAGTTTATATCCTGCCTTCAGAAAACTGGTATTACATCATAAACAGTTTTTTTTTTTTTTTTTTGGACAGGCAGAGTGGACAGTGAGAGAGAGAGAGAGAGAAAGAGAGAGAAAGGTCTTCCTTTACCATTGGTTCACCCTCCAATGGCCGCTGTGGCTGGCGCATCGCGCTGATCCAAAGCCAGGAGGCAGGTGCTTCTCCTGGTCTCCTATGCAGGTGCAGGGCCCAAGCACTTGGGCCATCCTTCACTGCATTCCCGGGCCACAGCAGAGAGCTGGCCTGGAAGAGAGGCAACTGGGACAGAATCTGGCGCCCCAACCGGGACTAGAACCCGGTGTGCCGGCGCCGCAGGCAGAGGATTTGCCTATTGAGCTGCGGCGCCAGCCATAAACAGCTTCAAAGTCCCTTTTGGGCTTTATAGGAAGGTAAGCGTTAGGATAAGTAGTCCAGATATTGCCTGCAACACCTACATCTCATATCAGAGTGCCTGCATCCAAGTCCTGACTCTGCTCCCTGTTCAGCCTCACTGTTAGTGTGCACCTTGGGAGGCAGCAGTGATGGCTCAAGTACCTGGGTTCCGGCCACCCACATGGGAGACTCAGATTGAGTTCCCAGCTCCTGGCTTTGGCCTAGCTCAGCCCTAGCTATTGGGGGAGAGAAAAAGCCAATGGGAGATCTGTGTGTGTGTGTGTGTGTCTGCCTTTGAAATAAATAAATAAATAAAGTTTTTAAATATATGAAACTGACATGTTGCTTATTGGAATTCTTTCTAAATAGTTTGGGGTTTTTGTTACTTTTATTCAGAATAAAACCTATTGTATCCATTACATCTTCTAGCTGGTTATTGCTGGCTTCCACAACACTATGGATTTTTATTTAAATCATATGGAGGCAATTTACTGTAACTTCTGTTATATATTCTAAGAACTGTGTCATTCTTTGCAATAATATTTTTAGTATTTTTATTTCATGTCTTCTTTACATTGGCCAGAATATCCAATCTTCAGTTGAATTGTAATGGGAATGTGTTTCACTATTAATTTGGTTTGCTACTGATATGACATAAATGTTCTTTTTATATTATGGAAATATGTTTTTTCTAAAACATTTTTGCCAGATATGAACTTGATTAAATTAGATGTGTTTTCTGCGTTTACTAAATACTAATTTTTATATTAAACCTACCAGAGCATCACGTGTTGTAATTTTCTAGTAGAAGCCTTCTTTGAAGCACTTGAATAAGCTGTACTCACCACACATGATTATTATAACATAATGTTGAATTTAAATGGTTCATGACTGATCTTATCATGGAAACGTTTGTGTATCAAACAATTTTCTGGTTTTTTAAGATTTGAAACTATTTCCTTGGTATCAGAGCCATTTTAGAGGTAAATTTTGGTAAATAGCTCAATTTTCTTTCACACTTATTTTGTTGTATTGTGTTCTTACAGATAATCAGCTGGTGTTTTTAAATCCTCAAACATTAACAGAGAAAAAAGTTAAGAATTATTTATCAATTATATGGTTATTCATTTTCTTTTTTATTTATTTATTTTTTTTGACAGGCAGAGTAGACAGTGAGAAAGAGAGAGACAGAGAGAAAGGTCTTCCTTTGCCGTTGGTTCACCCTCCAATGGCCACCACGGCCAGCGCGCTGCGGCAGGTGCACCGCGCTCGTCCGATGGCAGGAGCCAGGTGCTTCTCCTGGCCTCCCATGGGGTGCAGGGCCCAAGCACTTGGGCCATCCTCCACTGCACTCCCTGGCCACAGCAGAGAGCTGGCCTGGAAGAGGGGCAACCGGCACAAGGCGGAGGATTAGCCTAGTGAGCTGCGGCGCTGGCCTGGTTATTCATTTTCAAATTCATTACCTTTTGTTCTACTCTTTCCTTCAATTTTCAACATGTATGTTTTGTCATTTTGCGAAACATTGTCATTTTGCTGAACATTTATTTATTTTTATTCATTTTTATTTAATAACAAAAACATTTAACCCATTGATGTTGCTCAGATTTTGGGTTTGGTAGACTTGTGACAATAATCTCTCATTTTAAAAATGTATTCGAGAGAAAAAGAGCCTCCTGTCTGCCAGTGAACTCCCCCAAGTGCTCAGATGTAATGGAATATGCATGCATCTGTTTCAGGCTTTCTCATTTTCAGTTGCAGTTATTGTGTTTTCTCTCTAATGTGGTTTGGATAGGGTTTGGAGGTCCCCCAAAGGTTTTGTATTGACTTGACTCCCAGCATGGCAATACTGGGAGCTGGTAGAACCTTTAAAGTGAGATGTCCTGAAGTCATTGGGGAACCCACCATCAGAAGGAATTAGTGTAGTTCTTTTTAGTGGTTTGTTATAAAGGGAGAAGTCATGGCAGTACCTAGCTCCCTCTGTTTTCTGGTTGAAGGCATAATCTTGTTGCCCCTTCTACACACTCCTGCCAGTGCTGTCCACCATGGGCCTGCAGGTTCCATGCCCTTGAACCTCCAAGATATGAGCTGAATTAATTTTATCTCTTTATGAAGTTAGCGGCCTTGAATATTTCATTATAGTGATGTAAAACTAACTAATAAGCTTTCCTTTTCTGTATGAAAATTTTCTAAAATTTTCTATGTTCTGTTTTTCTTCAAATGATCATAGAATTATCAATTATATAGCTATTCTTTTTCACATTCACTAACTTTTGCTCTACTATTTCCCTTTATTTCTTTTTTAAAGTTTATTTATTTATTTATTTGAGAGGCAGAGTTACAGACAGAGAGAGGGAGAGACAGACAGAGAGGTCTTCCATCTGCTGGTTCACTCCCCAAATGGCTGCAATGGCCGGAGCTGGACCTAGCTGAAGCCAGGAGCCAGGAGCTACTTCTGGGTCTCCCACGTGGGTGCAAGGACCCAAGCACTTGAGCCATCTTCCACTGCTTTCCCATGCCATTAGGAGGGAGTTGGATCGCAAGTGGAGCAGCCGGGACATGAATCAGCGCCCATATGGGATGCCGGCTCTGCAGGCAGAGGCTTAACCTTCTAGGCCACAGCACCAGCCCCTCCCTCTAGTTTCAATGTGTATGTTTCGTCATTTTGTTGTTTGTGTGTTGAACATTTGTTTCACTTAATTTTATTCTTTCTTATTATTTAATAACATAAATATTTAAGCCAAAGATTTTGCTTGGAGAGTGGCTTGGTAGTTTTCTAAACATAATCTGTTTTTAAAAATGTATTTGATGAGGCCAGCGCTGTGGCGTATTGGGTAAAGCCCCAGCCTGCAGTGCCAGCATTCCATATGGGTGTCGTTTCAAGTCCCGGATGCTCCACTTCCAGTCCAACTCTCTGCTATGGCCTGGGAAAGCAGTAGATGTCCCAAGTCCTGCACTCATGTAGGAGACTCAGAGGAATCTCCTAGCTCCTGGCTTCAGATCAGCACCAGCTCCAGCCATTGTGGCCAACTGGGGAGTGAACCAGTGGATGGAAGACCTCTCTCTCTCTCTCTCTCTCTCTCTCTCTCTCTCTCTCTCTCTCTTTCTCTCTCTGCCTCTCCTTCTCTCTCTGTGTAACTCTTTCAAATGAATAAATAAATCTTTTAAAAATTTTTGAGAGACAAAGAGAAAGATGAAGAGTTCTCATCCATAAATTCAGTTCCCAAATACTAGCTATGGCCAGGACTGAACCAAGCTAAGACCAGTAGCTGGGAACTTGGTCCAGGTCTCCTACGTGAGTGTGAAGGACCCAGTCATTTGAGCCATCACTGCTGTCTCCCAAGTTCTCCAGCAGCAGGAAGCTGGAATGAGGAGTCAGAACTGGTGCTCCTGTATGGGACACAGGCATCTTCATCACGAGACCAAACAGCCATGCCTGAAAATAATCTCTTTCTTTAATTTCTGAATTGTCAGGAATTATACTTTTTATAATTTAGCTTAATATTTTGGGGGCAAGCATTTTGATGCATTTCTGAAATGTCTTCCTTGCACTTCTACCATTCCTTTCTTATTGAAACATATCTTTTCATTTGGGAAATTATTTTCTCATTCTGCTAACACAAACTTAATTTTTCTTTTTTTTTTTTTTAAGATTTATTTTATTTTATTTGAAAGACGGAGGGAGGGCGGGAAGGAGGGAGAAAGAGAGAGAGAGGTCTTCGATCCCCTGCTTCACTCCCCAGATGACTGCAATGGCCAGAGCTGAGCTGATCCAAAGCCAGGAGCCAGGACCTTCTTCTAGGTCTCCCATGCAGTTGCAGAGACCCAAGCACTTGGGCCATCTTCTGCTGCTTTTCCAGGCCACAGCAGAGAGCTGGATCGGAAGTGGAGCAGCCGGGACTCAAACCAGCGTCCATATGGGATGCTGGCACTGCAGACCAAGGCTTTAACCCTCTGAACCACAGCACCAGCCCCCCCAGGCTTAATTTTTATAAATAGTAATGGATGTCCATGAGGAGGATATAGTCTCTAGATACAAATGTACATATTGAATCCTACAAGTTTTGTTGTTTGTATTCTCTTCTCTGTCTTTATATATTTTTTAAAAGAAGCTATATTTATTATTTGAAAGACAGAGTTATGGGGGAGGGGTGGAGAGGAGAAAGGGAGGGAGGGAGGGAGGGAGGGAGGGAGAGAGGGAGCGAGCGAGCGAGCGAGAGCGATCCATCTTCCATTTGCTGATTCACTCCCCAGATGGCCTCAACAGACCAGGCAGAAGCTGGGAACTAGGAACTCCATGTAGGCCTCTCACATAGGTGGTAGGAGCCCAAGCACTTGAGCCATCTTCTACTGCTTTCCCAGGCACATTAGCAGGGAGCTGGATCAGAAGTGGAGCTCAGGAGCTGGTGCTGTGACATAGCAGGTAAAGCCACCACCTGCAACGCCGGCATTCCCATATGGATGCCAGTTCGAGTCCTGGATGCTCTACTTCCGATCCAGCTCTCTGCTATGGCCTGGGAAAACAGTAGGAGATGGCCCAAGTCCTTGGGACCTTGCACCCACTTGGGAGACCTGGAAGAAGCTCCTGGCTCCTGGCTTCAGCTAGGTCCAGCTCCAGCCATTGCAGCCATTTGGGGAGTGAACCAGCAGATGGAAAACTTCTCTCTCTGTCTCTCTTTCTCACTGTCTGTAACTCTACCTGTGAAATAAATAAATAAAATCTTTTTTTAAAAAATATGAAGCTCATACAGTGTCACAGACAGAGCTTAACCTGCTGCACCACAATGCCAGCATGTATCTATATCTATATCTATATCTATATCATCTATATCTATATCTATAGATATTTTGACAGGCAGAGTTAGTGAGAGAGGGAGAGGCAGAGAGAAAGGTCTTCCTTTTTCCGTTGGCTCACCCCTAAATGGCCGCTACAGCCGGAGCTGTGCCAATCTGAAGTGCGCTGTGCTGATCTGAAGTCAGGAGCCAGGTGCTTCCTCCTGGTCTCTGACGCGGGTGCAGGGCCCAAGGACCTGGGCCATCCTCCACTGCACTCCCGGGCCACAGCAGAGAGCTGGACTGGAAGAGGAGCAGCCGGGACAGAATCCAGCACCCTAACCGGGACTAGAACCCGGTGTGCCGGCGCCACAGGCAGAGGATTAGCCAAGTGAGCCGAGGCGCCAGCCTATTTGTATTTTTTTTAACAAGCAAGTTTGTAAAACTATATAAGAAATGTTTTAAAACCTCCCTTTTATCCTTTACTCCTTTTTTCTGAACCTGTGATAAAAGATGCATTTAGGTTATTGACTGTTCCATCTTTGTTGTTAGCTGTAAGTTTTCTTAGGATAAAGTCACCTCTTTTGTCCCATGCATGGTTTTTGGTATCAGACTCCAAATCCTCAGAAAGTAATCTTCCCACCCTGTGTTTTGTTGTTCTCGCTTGCCAGGAAAATCATCCTCACCCTTGTCTGTCCAAGCACTTCTTGTTCATTTCTGTCAGGCAAGGATTTTGGAAGCGATGTGTTGTATTTTGTTTTCATTCTTTGAGCCTCTGTTGATTAATAGTGAAGAAAGTCTTTTATGTTCTTTTAAGGAAGCAGGCTGCAGGGTTTCATGAGATGGGCCAGTTGTTTTCTTAACACAGCGCCATTTGACTTAGAGTTGCTGAAAATGCCTCTGAGAGTCTACGTCTGAGTAGTAGGGGCCAGTTTTTGCATTTCTCTTAGACTTGGTAAGTATCTGAGAGGAAGCTGGCACGTACCGTGACAGGGCCCACAAGCAGATGCCCTTTTAAATTAGAGTCTACACGGCCAAGTCTTCATGCCTCATCCTTTAACAAAGGAAATAAGTCACTGCCGGGAATAAGCTCTAATCGTGTGCTCATCTTTATGTCACTCATTGCGTTCAGCTCTCTTCCAAGGAGGCCTGATGTAGATAGAACTAACACTAATTCAGTTCTGCTTCGCAGGTATGTATTGGCCTGCCAAGAACTGGGCTCACTTTCATATATTTATCCACTTAACAAGAATCGGCACTCACTTGTGCAAGCAAGATACTATTCTGATCCCTAGAGATGAAGTAGTGAACAAGACAAAGTATGTGTGCTCTTGAGGACAGCACATTTTCTCACACACACACACACACACAGTCACAATTAAAAATAAATACATGATTTCAGGTAGTGATATGTGCTGTGTAGAAAGGTAACACTGAGCTATTCTACAAGGTGTAACAAGCGTAGTAGTTAGCTAGTTCAGATGAGCTGATCAGGGCAGAGACACTGGAGCAGAGACCTGAGCGAAGTCAAGGAGCAGCCCTGGAGATCTGGCAGCACAGCACTGAAGGCAAAGGCGGCACTCCTAGGCCCCCAGGCCCTAAGACGTGAGCAGGCTGTGGCCCTGGGCAGACATTCAGAGCAACGCTCTTTGTCGTTCAAGAGTCAAAGTCCTGGGCAGAAGCACTGGGTGGTTGCTCCCGGTTCACAGCTGCTAAAGAAATAACTGTTTATGGCAGGGCACCACCTTGGCTTCCCAACATGTCCTTTCTTACTTAGATTAAAAGAAAAAAGATTCCAGCTAACATTTTCAACCAAATCCCATGGCGCACTTATGTACCCACTTCCCAAACAAAGGCATCCCAAGATCCCTTCAGTTCCTGCATCCAGCTCAAAGTCCAGGATTTCCACATAGGGACCATTCCTCTAATTCTTTCAGGTCACCATTTTCATCTCACTATTTCATCTCACTATCCATTGAATTCAACTATAAAGTTATCCACTATAACACACCCTATATAACAGAAGTATGGAAAAGAAATTAACAAATACAAATATACATATATTTTATTAAAGTGTATATTAAAGTAAATACAAGATACTAAGATTATACTAAAATTATTTCTATTCTAAAACTATAAGAGTCATCAATTAAAGAGAGGGTGGTTAGGGACCAGGCATGTGGCACAGAGGCTAAGGCGCCGCTGGGGATGCCTGCGTCCCATATAGGATCCCTAAGCCAGAGTCCTGGCTCCATTTCCAAGTTCAGCTTCCTACTAACACAAAATCTGGGAGGCAGCAGGTGATGGCTCAAGTGGGAGACCCATGTGGGAGAACCAGACTGTGTCTCTGGCTTCAACCAGGCCTATCCCTGGCTTTTGTAGGCATTTGGGGAACAAACCAGTAGATGGAAGATATATCTTTCTCTCCCTCTCTCTCTCTTCATCTCTCCCTCTCCTACTCTATCTCCCTCTCCCTCTCCCCACCTTCTGGCTCTATGCCTTTCAAATAGATAAACAAAAACAAATAAATTATTGCTTAAAAAAACAAGGTTCCAATATACATGAAAATTAAAACAAGGCAACAAAATCCTTTGTATGACTGGAAACATTTTCCAAAGTATCTAAGTGATTTCACGTAAGTACTGGCAATGTATGCATCCCATGCAGGAGACTTGGGTTGAGTTCCAGGCTGCAGGCTTTAGCCTGGCCCAATTACAGCTATTGAGGGCATTTGGGGAATGAACCAATGGATAGAAGCTTGCTCACTTACTCTCTAGCTCTGACTTCCAAATAAATAAATTTGAACCTCCATTTAAGAGACAAAACATTAAGTATTTTTCTTTGGTTTATTTCACTTAACACCATGACCTCCACTTCCACCTATTTTACTACAAATTTCATGGTTTAATTCTTTTTCACGATTGAATAATATTCCATTGTGTTTATATACACCACGTTTTCTTGATCCTTTCGTCCAACAGTGGACACCTAGGATGATCCCACAACTTGGCTATTGAGAATAGTGCTGCAGTGAACTTGGGAATGTTCTTTGATGTGTTTCTCTCATGTCCCTTTTTTTATTTTAGCCATCCTAGTAGGTGTGAAGCGGTATCTCCCTGTGATTTTAAATTACATTTCCCTAATGCCTAATTATATTAACTAATATCTTTTCATGTGCTTCTTGATAATCAATATAACTTCTTTGGTGAAATTTTTTTTTTCAGATTTGGAGGAGAGCTTGCCCATCATGATGGTCTTAAAGATGCAGGTGAGAAGCCACACGTTGGTCACGATCAGCAGGCGGGAACCCTGGTAAGTGGCATTTCACTCCATCAGATCTGATAATGGACAACTTGGAGGGCTCTATAGTGCCTTGTAAAGAAATGAGTTAGTTTCAGAGAATGAGAGAGAGAAAGAAGTCTTCTAGCTGCTGCTTCACTTTCCAAATGGTCAGGCTGAAGCCAGGAGCTGAGAGCTTCATCCGGGTCTGCCACATGGGTGCAGGGGCCCATGCACTTGGACCATCTTCCATGGCTTTCCCAGGAGCATTGGCATGGAGCTGGATGGAAAGTGGAGCAGCCAAGACTTGAACTGGCACCCATATGGGATGCTGGCAATATGGATAGCCCCTTAACCCACTGCACCACAGCACCAGCCCCTCTTTGGTTAAATTCCTATTCAAATCTCTTGCTCATAGTTGCATTTAACTGTATTGTTATCTGAGTTGTAAGGAAGGATACAAGGCCTTTAACAGATGATTTGCAAATGTTTTCTTTCAGTGTATGCTTCACCCTTTCAGTTAACATTAGTGTTATTTCAAGTGTATGAATATTCTATTTTGACAAAGTTCAATTTATCAATTTTTTCTTTTATTGTGCTATTGGTATGCTAAGAACTTTCATTTTGTTCAAGGAAGACACCATATTTTTAAAATAATTTTTCTTATTTATTTGAAAGACAGCGTGAGAGAAAAAGAGAGAGAGAGAGAGAGAGAGAGAGAGAGAGAGATCGATCTTCCATTTGCTGGTTTATTCCCAAAATGTCTCCAACAACCATAGCTGGACCAGGCCAAAGACTGGCACTCTTTCTGAGTCTCCTATGTTGGTAGCATGGACCCAAGCACTTGAGCTATCACCTGCTGCCTCCTGTTGCACATTAGCAGGAAGCTGGATTGCAAGCAGAGACTTGAACCCAGGCACTCTAATATGGAATGCGGATATCCCATGCAGCATCTTAACTGCTGCACCAAACACTCATCCATAAGATAATGTAAAAATTTATAACACAGGGCCGGTGCTGTGGCGCAGTAGGTTAACCCTCTGCCTGCAGCACCAGCATCCTATATCGGCACCAGTTCTAGTCCTACATGCTCCTCTTCCAATCCAGCTCTCTGCTGTGGCCTGGGAAAGCAGTAGAAGATGGCCCAAGTCCTTGGGCCCCTGCATCCATGTGGGAGACCTAGAAGAAGCTCCTCACTCTGGCCTCAGAATCAGCCCTTAAGGCATTCGGATCTGGCTCAAGAGCCCATGAGAATATTTAAGGCATGGAAAGCTAAGACACTCTGGAAAAAACAGAAGACCTAAATGAAAGATCTCTGCGAGTGAGATCCCAGTGGAAAGAACGGGGCCATCAGAGAAGGAGGTACCTTTCTCTGAAGGGAGGAGAGAACTTCCACTTTGACTATGGCCTTGTGGGAATAAGATCGAAGTCGGTTAACCCTAAAGGCTTCCATAGCATCGGCAACTCATGACCAGAGCCTAGGGAGATTACTGATGCCATAAACAAGAGTGTCAAATTGTTAAATCAACATCAGGAGTCACTGTGTACTTACATCTCATGTGGGATCTGTCCTTAATGTGTTATCCAATGTGAAATAATGCTAATACTAGTAATGAAACAGTATTTTAAATTTTGTGTTTCTGTGTGGGAGCAAACTGATGAAATCTTCACGTACTATAATATTAAATCAATCTTCTGTGTATAAAGATAATTGCAAATGATTAAAAACTCTAGGTGTTAAATTGGAAATTGCATAGATAATTAATCAATTCTTTAAAAAAAAAAAACATGTAGGATCTCTGTCTTTAAGGTACTGTACATTGTAAATCAATACTATAACTAGTACTCCAACAATAATTTCAGTTTGTCCCTCTAGGTGAGGGCAAACTGTTAAAATCTTTACAGAATATGTTATAAACTGATCTGCTGTGTATAAAGAGAATTGAAAATGAATCTTGATGTGAACAGAAGGGGAGAGGGAGCGGGAGAGGGGAGGGTGGCGGGAGGGAGGGAAGTTGTGGGGGGGGGAGCCATTGGAATCCACAAGCTGTACCTTGGAAATTTATATTCTTTAAATAAAAGCAAAAAAAAAAAAAAAAGAAGAAGAAGCTCCTGGCTCCTAGCTTCAGATGGGTGCAGCTCCAACCATTGCAGCCATTTGGGGAGTGAACCAACAGAAGGAAGACCTTTCTCTCTCTCGCTCTCTCTCTCACTGTCTGTAACTCTACCTCTCAAATAAATAAATACATTTTTTTAAAAAAATGTATAATACATAGTTTTTTTGCCCCCCCCCCCATGAAAATTTTGAATGACTCATTTATTGTGGTAGGAACAGTCTCCTAAGCTAATGTCTGCTTTGCAAGGTATAAAATCAGTCACTGGGAAAAACATTTTGCTGTCAGTGCGGACTAGGTGTGCAGGTCTTTCTCTGAGTTTTTGCCAATGTATCTGTCTGTCTGCACCTTCCATCTGATTTCATGGGAAACTTTGCATCATTGACTTAACCTTGCACCAGAACGAAATGCCCTGTTTTGAAAGCCAGGGTCAAAAAAACTTCACATGTTCAGCCCCACTGAACCTGGAGTAAGACAAAGGAAGATGAGAGACAGTACAGGGTGAGTATCCTTCATCCAAAACAGTTAGGACCAGAAGATTTGATTTTTCAGATGTCTCTGAATTCTGAAATATTTGCATATGCATAATGAAATATCTTGGCGATGAGACCCAAGTCTAAACATGAAATTTGTTTGCGTTTCATATGCACACAGCCTGAAGGCAATTTTACACAATTTTGTTAGTGTGCCTGCATTTCAACTGCAACCAATCACATGAGGTCACATGTGAAATTTTCCACTTATGGCATCATTTTGGAGCTCAAAATTTTCAGATTTCAAATTTTTGTGTTAGGCATATTCAACCTGTAATATTTATGAGCCTCCTTGTAGAGTCAAACAGTACTTGAGTTACTGCTTTGCCACTTAACCAGCAGTAAGATGTCTAGGCAACTTATCTCTAAGCCACAGGTAATCTTTTATTTTGTATTTTTTATGTATTTACTTAACTTGCTTGAGAAGCAGAGACAAAGACATGGAGCTCCTATCCTCTGAATTCACTCCCTAATCACTCACAGTGGCCAGGCCGAAACCTGGAGCTGGGAACTCAATCCTGGTCTCCCACGTGGGTGGCAGGAACTGAACTACTTGAGCTGTCTCAGCTGCTTCCCAAAATGTTCGTTAGCAGGAAGCTGGAATCAGGAACAGAGCCAGGAATGGAACCTGGGTATTCTGATGGGGCACACAGGCACCTCAGCCAGCATCTTAACTGTGGTGGCTACGCTGCCCTGCCATGTACTAAGCTGTCTATAAATTTCAGTCATCATTGTTGGTATAATTATGGTTGCCATCATTAATATTTTACGAGGAGCAGCAAGAAAGAACTCCCGAAGTGTCAATACTCTTTGGAATCTGGGATTGTTAAGATGCGCAAAAGTCACAAAGATTCCTCGCTACTCATAGTGGGGCGTGAGGACCCGCAGCATCTGCACCATCTGGAAGCTTGTTAGTAATGGGGACGCTCAGGCACTGGGGACCACACTGGAGTCTGCATTTTAACAAGGTGCCCGCCTGGCTCGTGAGCCCATCACAGTTGGAGCAGTGCTAGAATCTTCCCAGCTTGGGGTTGATGGGTGAGAGTGACTGACCACTTTGTGTTCCTGCAGCTCCACCCACTACGTGACTACTGCACTGTCCTTCCTCCACCGGACAGATGTCCTTCAAGGAGCCCACGCTTGGCTTGAGGCTCTCTTTAGCTGAGCAGAGCATCGAGGGAGAGTCCAGGCTTATCTGAGAGGCACTTTACAGTTAATCAGTGTTCAATCGGGAGGCTCTGTCAGGAGAGGGTTTGTTGTGTCATTTCAAGGAACAAGCCTCAAAGCCTCAGATAAGCAACAATTCCACAGACAAGATAGGGACAGATAAGTCAGGGGGTTTGGCTTTCCCCACCCCAGGAACCAATTATAAGCTGACAAAACCAAGAGATCAGAGCTCCCAGTTAATCTTTTAAAGAGTCAACATCTGCTTAAACTGCTTAAACACCAAGTGTGGCCCTTCTGATGGGCATTTGTGGATTGGGACTCTCCCCAGAGTCCTGGGCTGTTCCAGAGTAATGGGACCATCTCTTCAGGGCCGGAGTTTATGGTGCAGTGGGTTAACCTGCCGCCTATGACATCAGCATCCCTTGTCAGCACCAGTTCATCTGAGATGCTCCGCTTGGATCCAGCTTCCTGCTCGTGTACTTAGGAAAGCAGTGGGAAATGGCCCAAGTGCTTCAGTCCCTATAAACCATGTCGGAGACCCAGATGGAGTTCTAGGCTCCTGCCTTTGGCCTAGCCCAGCCCCAGTCATTGAGGCCATTTGAGAGGTGAACCAGCAAATGGAGATCTCTGTGTGTGTGTGTGTGTGTGTGTGTGTGTGTGTCTCACTCTGTCTCTCAGCTGTATTTCTGCCTTTCCAGTAAAGTTTTAAAAAGCAAAAGAAAAATGCCATCTTTTCTTGACTGTCTGACCCAGCTGTCCCCAAATCTTTGAAAAGCAGTGCCTTTGACTAAACAGCAGAGTCCCTTCTCTCATTTTTTGATGAGAAGCCCCAGGGAAAAACACTTAGGGAAAGTTGCCCCAGAAAATCCCACACCCAGGGTTCTGTTTTTGCTGCAGTGGAAGCTAAGATTTGCCCAGGAACATCTGCGATCAAGGGTGGGGGTTGGGAAGGAGGTTGAGTGGTAAAGGCCAACTTCCACAGACGCCAGAGCAGGGTCTCTGGAAGTTTTTCTTTTTTCTTAACCCCCACCCTTTATAAACCAGGCCTGAAAACACAGCAAGGTGAGCTCAATAACCAAGACTTCGCAGGAGGAAGGGCTATTGGAACTGAATCTTGCAGGACAAGCATGAGTTAGAAGAGGAGGAAAAGTGGTTAGAGGACAGGTTTTTAAACTTGTGATATAACTCCCATACCATAGACTCACCCTTTCTAAAATTTTTTATTGAAAGTAGTTACATTTCATATATTCCATTAAAAAAAACTCACCCCTGTTAAGTGCATAATTCAGTGGTTTTTAATACATTTATGAAGCTGTGAAACCGTCATCACTAATTCTGCAACCAACATTCATCACCCCAAAAATGAATCCCAACATCCACCGGCAGTCATTTGCCATCCCCTACCTCCGCCAGCCCCTGGCAAATAATCTAAATTTTTGTCACTCCCCAAATGCTAGCAAATGGCCAGGACTGGGGTTGAAGCTGGGAGCTGGGAACTCGATCTAAGGCTCCCCCATGGGTGGCAGGGACCCAATACTTGAGCTGTCCCTGCTGTCTCCCATGGTGTGCGTTAGCAGAAAGCTGGAGTCAGGAGGCAGAATTGGTATGGAACCCAGGTACTCTGCTAGGCTAAACGCCTGCATCAGTAACAGGCCAATTCTTGAAAGAGAGAAAGAGCTAGCCTGCAAGGTGGTGTGGTCCAAATTCCCTAAATCTAGGAAGAGTAGTTAAAAGGTATCTTTTCATTGTAGTTTAAAATGTACTCAGTGGTTTTTTTTTTTTTTTTTTTTAAATTCAGTTTTGGGGAGGTCATCAAAACAGGAGACAACTACCATTCAAAGAAATAAATTGTTACAGTTCCAAAGAAGAGGGGACAGGGCATGTCACGTGGGGCCACATGGGGCAGCCTCAAGTGTCAGTCAGAGGGAAGGAAGGCATGGCCCAGAGGCTTCTCTGTGGTTTCCACAAGGAAGAAATTGGAAAGCAGGGTGGAGGGTGCAGAAGATGAGTAATTTGGGATTGTTCGGTTTGAATAGTTTCAGTGGGCCCTTTTTTTTTTTTTTGAAAGGCAGAGTTACAGAGAGAGACACACAGAGAGAGGGAGAGATCTTCCATCCAATGGCTCACTCCCTAAATGGCCGCAACAACTGGGGCCAGGCCGGGCGAGGCCGGGCGAGGCCGGGCCCATTCTAAAAGCCCAGTTTCCTCCAGGCCTCTCACGTGAGTGCAGGGGCAGAAACACTTGGGCCGTCTTCTGCTGCTTTCCCTGGCATATTAGCAAGGAGTTGGATCTGAAGTGGAGCAGCTGGGTCTCCACCAGTGCTGATTTGGGATACTGAGTCACAGGTGGCAGCTTAACCTTCTATGCCCAGTGCTAATCCCATTCAGTGGACTCTTGACTGTATGATATATATTACTCGGGTTTTTGTTACTGTAACCTAAAACCTGAAACAGCCCAACTTTATAAAGAAAGAGGTTTATTTCACTCGTGGTTTTGAAGGTTCACAGTTAGGTGGGCTCCATAGTTTGACTTTCTTTGGTGCTGGCCTTCTTGCTGGTTATGAGCATCACTCGGGAAGAGCCACCAGGATTCCCTCATGGAGCTCCATTCTAGTGGCCTAATCCCATCTAATCACTTTCCAGAGGCCCCAGCCCTGAACACCTTCATTGGATTGTGTCTAGCCTCTTCCAACATTAATATTTAGATTTTAAACTCATAGCTGAGTACCAAATTATATCCCAACCATAGCAGGGAGGTTCTTAGTTGTCCATTCCTGGACCTACAGTGATTTAGGGCAGGGGAATAGGGTCCTAGATCGCAAGAGCCTAAGGAGCTAGTTAGATACTCAGGACTGATTGGTTTGCATATGAAAAGTGTGCTCTCAGGCATTTGTCGCTCTAGGAATTAGCTAATTCTCAAACAGGCAGTCACTTCCTTGATCCACAATACCCCCTTGGCTATTGTAGGCATTTAAGAGCTGAATCAGTGGATAGGATTTCTCTGTATGAATGCCTGGTGCTTTCTTTCTGTCTCTCTCTCTCTCTCTGTCTCTCTCTCTGCCTACAATAAAAAATGTTTTAAAGAAACTACTATTGCATGAAAAAAAGCAAAAGGAAATACAGAAAATAAGAATTACGGTTAATACACAGTAGTCAAGCTCATTAGCTAGGATTTACACCTTAGCAAATCAGACCAAAATCTAATACAAAGTCTTATCATCTGTTTTTGCTTCTTTCCACACTTAAATATTTTTAGTTTTGTTTTAAGCAAGAACATCCATGAAATACTGGGTCTGTTTGGTATATTTTCTAAGTGTGTGTTAAATATATAGCAAAACTGTCTAAATCATGTCATATGTCAGCAGCGTTTTGTACATTTTTTGTTTGTGCAATGTTTTGTTTAGAGAGCACTGTTTTATCTCCACTTGATCTTAATCAAAAGGCCAAGACGCAATTGTTTTATCACAACTATTTTTTTCTCTTTCCTTCTTTCTCATTTTCTTTCTTTTTCTTTCTCTTCCTTCCTTCTTCCCTTCCTTCCTTTCTCTTTCTTTCTTTTTCTTTCTTTCTTTTGTTCTTTCATTTCTTCTCTTCTCTTTTCTTTTTTCTTTCTTGAGAATTTAAAGTCCAAAAGTGGCAAGTGACTTGCCCAAGGTCCCATAACTATTTGTGACAAAACAAGGATTAGAATGCAACACCCTTGACACCCCATCCCAATACATTTTCTCCACTATGCCATTCAAGTTTCATTAGTGCTACCAAAAAAGCAAGGCAGTTACTTTGAGTCACTCCTACTAAGGACTCTGTGTCATTGGGCTCCAATCATCTCATTAGAACTACCAGTGTCAGGTGGGCATCTTAACCATTACGCATTTGACGTAATGGTTAAGATGCCCGTTGAAATGCCTGTATCACATGTCACAGTGCCTGGCTTCAGCTCCTGACTCCAGTTTCTTGCTGATGCAGACCCTGGGGGGCAGTGGGTGATAGCGAAAGTACTGATTTCTTGCCACACATACAGGAGACATGTATTGAGTTCCTCCCTCCGAGTTTCAGCCTCATCCCAGCTTTGGCTATTGTAGGCATTTAAGAGCTGAATCAGTGGATAGGATTTCTCTGTACGAATGCCTGGTGCTTTCTTTCTGTCTCTCTCTCTCTCTCTCTCTCTCTCTCTCTCTCTCTGCCTACAATAAAAAATGTTTTAAAGAAACTACTATTGCATGAAAAAAAAGCACTTCCCCTGTTAGAACCATCTGTGTTGCTGTTCCTTCTCTACTCCCAGTCACTGTGGAATGGAAAGGAAGGTCTTCTAACCTGGACGCTTCAGATTTTCAATGACTAACATATGCTTTGCTCTGAGAACTGGGCCAGGAGTACTGTGTAATCCAGGCCTCAAAAAGCCTGGCTCAATTCAAGCATTCCAAAGATCAGAATTTAAAGAAGGAAATGTCATGAAAGCCAAACTGTAGAGGAGTCCAAAAAGGTAATTAAGAGCATAGATATGGAGTTTGAAGCTTTATATATGAAACCCCTAAGATTTTACCGTGCTGACAAGGAACTACATTAATGTGATACGTGACAACAAAGCAATCTTGTCTGCGTGGCACACTTCTCCTTGAGGTATCTGTAGTTCTAGTAACAATGGTGAGAGCTGACCCTGGGCTGTCAGGCATTGGGTAAAACCCTCAGAACGGGAAGAAGGCGCTGTCATTCTCTTCTCTTCCAGATAAGGCTGCTAAAGTCCAGAGAGGTTAAGTCACTTAAGCCTAAAGTCATACTCTTCGTAAGCGGCAGGCCCCAGGGCCCGCATGACATTGCCCCTATATAAGGGCTTCTCTCCCAAATGTCACATCATCCCTTTTTCTAGAAATTCATGCACTTTGTGCCAGGATACCTAACTCAAACTGAACAACCTTGAAAATATTGAAATGATCAGATTTAGAACTGTTCCTGGCACAGATGTTCCAATGAAACAACTCCAGGGTCATTAACTAGACTGCAACTTGGGCAGGCCCGTTGCTATTGATCAGTTTCCTTGGTACCATTTTCTCTCTCTCTTTCTTATTCAATAGGAAATTCATTAAGAATTACTCAGAGGTCCCTTGGTTTTTGCTCCCTCCATAAAGTCAGGATGGAGTAGAGTGTGTCATTTCCTATTTAAATAGTTACAAGTATAATATATCTTCTCACATTAGCGCTTTGTTCGTTTTGGTTGGGGATGATGACGGATTTCTTTTAGAGTTTTAAAAAATGGGAATGATTCCCCTTCAGCCTCTCTCTACCTCGTCAGCTGCAAGGGATTCACCTTTAGCTGATTCAGGCTTCTGTTAATTGCTACAACTGTTCAATTTCAGTGCCTGGAAGAACATGACCAAAGTATAGTCCAGCATTCCAGCTATTATTAGAGTTGTGATGGTAACAGTAATAACTCCTGCTCATGTGTATGATATATACTTCTTGCAGTGTACTATATTAATGCAATTCTGTACCTCCCTTGTAAAATCTTAGTACTTTGACACATATGTTTTCCAACATTGTACCTAAACCCAAGAAATTAGAACAAATATAAGGTTGTCCCTACCAAAACATCACTTGTATTCTTGATGGGTACAGGAGAAAAATGTTCATCTCTAAAGCCCTGAAAATGTGCCCTAATCTATATTGGAGGCTAGAAGATGAACACATTCTCTAGCAAGTATGTTATGGTGAAAACCAAGTAAACGTTTTAGAATCACTGTATTTGCTCACCCCCTCATTTAACTAGTAAGGAAATTGAAGCTCAGGGAATTTAGATAACTTTTTTTTTTTACTTGAGATGTGTGTATGTGTGTGTGTAAGGAGATTTATTGATTGTACATCCCATGGTTCACTGTCCCAATACAGGCAAAAGACAGGGCTGACCCAGGGTCAAAGCCATGTGCTGGGAACCCAGGCCAGGTCTCCCAAATGAATGAAAGGGACCCAAGAACTTGAGCCATTACCTGCTGCCTCCTAAGATGCTCATTAGCAAGAAGATAGTATCAAGAATAGAGCTGGGACTCAAACCCAGGCACTCTTAATTGCTAGGCCAAACACTCACCCTGAGGATAAGTAACTTATGTGAGGCCACTGGCTGGGCACAGAAGATACTAGGACAAAAATCAAATCTTTCCATGTAGCATGAAAATCAAACCACAGTATAAAGGGAGCCGAACTCCTATCTACTCCTGATTCCTAGTGCGTTATGCACTGGTAATCAATAAATGTCATTGACTAATTGGGGTCTGCACTTAATTTCCTTTGTCGTAACTCATTATCACAGACTTAGCAGCTAAATAACACAAATCTCTTATCTCACTGTTCTGGAGTTCAGAAGTCCAATACAAGCCTCACTGGGCTAAAATCAAGGCATTGGCAGTGCTGTGTTCCTTTCCGGAGGATCTGGGTGAAGATCCACTTCTCTGCTCATCTGAGTTCTTGATAGACTTCAGTTACTGACATTAATAGGGCTAAGGTTTCGGGTTTGTGCTGGTTCTAAATTGAGGAGCCTTGCCAGCTTCTAGAGACAGCCACATTCCTTGGCTTCTATCCACCTTCTTCTGTCTTCAAAGCTGGCAGTGACAGGTCACATCTATGTCCCATCGTCTCTCTCTGACTCTTCTCCATGGTGCACAATTCCCTCTTGCAGCCAGTTTCCTTCTGCTGAAATGAGCCATTCAGTCTTCGCTCTCACGCATCAGATACTTTCTCACCTCTGTACTTTTGCCTGCATTATCTTCTCTGCCTGGAATGTTCTTATCACTTCATCTCTGAATTTCCAAATCCTAAAGTTTGTCAGACTCAGCTCAGATATCTCCACTGCTGTGGAGCTTTCCATTTCCTGCTCACCCTCCCGCAACACACAAAGGCTAGAAACACATATTTCTTTTGATATTTCTTCTGATTCCTCGGGGACCTCATCTGTTGCTTTTTGTTGACCTTAAGCACAATCTGGTTGGCTGCAGCTGCATAACAAATTACACCTGACCTTGATGCCTTAAGACTATAATTTATTATATTTCATGATTCTCTAAGTCAAAACTTTGGTCACAACAGGTAGGGCTCACCTCTGTTCCATGATTTCCGAGACAGCTGAGTTGAGTAGGGTATCCCTCTTCTTCACTCTCTCCACAGAGCTCCACAGGCCTACCCTGTGCTTCTGTAAAGCCTGGTGTCCTCAGGGTAGTGGCAATTTTCCCATGATAGCTCGGGGCTGCACGAGACCAGAATGGAAGCTGTCAATCTTCTCAAAGGCAGGCCTGGGCCTAGTAGGACATCCTTTCTGCCTTGCTGTATTGCCCAAAGCAGCCATGTACTGGATTCAAAGAAAGCGGTAGACTCAAATATTGAAAAGGAAGAATATCAAAGAATTTGAAGCCATCTTTTAGGTAAAACAAATCATCTTATTCTTAGATATACAGCTGATCTTTTCTCCAAAGCTGTGAATTTCGGGGTACGATTCATTTAATAGCTCCTATGGTGCCTTACACAGTGCTTTGCCCATAACAGGTGCTCACTGATTTTTCTTGTATTAATAAACACATGTGTCTAATAGATTCTTCTTGCCAAAAGGCAACTACACCTAAATTTACATTCTATAGAGTGAATGAAAAGTTGGGGGACTGCAATTCCTTTTTATAAAGTCACCAGAGAGATTTTGAAAATGTGCACCTCTAATACAGATGGCCATGTTCTTTGGGGGCAGACTGTGGGCGTGACTCAATAGTATGTATGACATGAATTATGGGTAATCAATTTGGAGTTGTATTGAACAAATCTTCCTAATTGGATTCCCATGAAGCACCTGCCTTGTGTCAAAGTCTGGCTCACGAGTGGGCATGTTACATAGAAACCCATTTCATATCGATTTTCAGTGCTGCTTAATAGTTCTACTGAGTCGATCAAAACTTAAGTCTGTAATAAGTGAATAAAGTGCTTGACACTAAATTGGTTTTAATCAGCTCACTGCTCTGAGGCTGGAGAGCATCAGCTTTGAGAAATTAAAACTCCTTGTTCAAATCTGAAATTTTCCTTCCAAAGCACATTTTGCAGTATCTCTTCCGATTTTAACCATAATTCTATCATGGAAAAAAAAAAAACCTTTCTACCTTTCTTTTTTTTTTGTAAGAACATTGAAAAAGACTTTGTAGAAATATTAAAAATATATTTAATAATAGTAATATATAGTAATTATAGTAATTATAAGACAATTATAGTTTTATAGAGAAAATAATTGAGAGGTAGTATGAAGAATAAAAAAGAATGGAGTTCACAAGGAGCACCCCCAGTTTCAAATCCTGGCTCTCCTACCTCCTAGCAAATTTCCTGATTATTCTGAGCTTCTCATCTGCAAACCAGAGCTATGAGAATGTCTAACTCATTGCATTGTCAGAAGGATTAAAGGGACAGTGTCCGTTTGTGGCATGTAGTAAGTACTCTCTAAATGTTAAGTATTGTTATCATTTTTGTTGTTTAATGATTTATTGGTGAGCATGCTGTCTTTAAAGAAGAGGAGGAGGAGGCAGAAGAAGAACACATAAAATTAGAAAAAAAAAAAAAGTTGGAGCAGAAGAGGGATGATAGACATCTGTGCCCATGCACCAAGGGCACCAGTGGGAATTGGTAATGTCTTCTCGAAGGATTTGGGCCCTTCAGGGTTTTGATTGGGAGATGGACTTACACAAATACACAACATTGAGACCGCATAGGGATACTTCAAAAGTTCTGTGTGAAAATAGAGTTAAAGGAGAAGTTTAAGGGCAGGTGTTTGGTCTGATAGTTAAAACACCACCACCAGTGTAGTGGCACAGTGGGTTAAGCTGCTGCCAATAATGCTGGCATCTCATATGATTGCAGATTTGAGTCTTGGCTGTTCCACTTACGATCCCATTCCCTGCTAATGGCTTATGGAAACAAATGGAGGATTTCCCAAGAGCTTGGGCCCCGGTAAGCCATGTGGTAGACCCAGGTGGAGTTCCAGTCTCCTGGCTTTGGCCAGGGCTGAGCCATTTGGGAAGTGGACCAGCGGGTTGAAGACTTTTGTTTTGTCCTATTTCTCTGTAATTCTGCCTTTCAAATAAATAAATAAATAAATCCATGTCTTACATTAGCGTATGTGGGCTCGGTATTGAGCTGTGACTCCATGGCGATTGTTCAAGTAATGTGAGTCCTGCCACCCATGTGGGAGAACTGGATTAGATTTCGGCATTCAGAGAGAAAACCAACAGATGGGAACTCTCTTTCTTCTTTCTGCCTCTTAAAAAAAAAAACTTAATGATTTTTTTTTAAAGGATAAATTTATTTTGGAGCAAAGAATTTTGAAATCCATAATCTTCATAATGTGCATTTCTAACATTTTATTTATGTTTTGATTAACGTGAATGGCAGAGACACACACAGAGAAAAAGACAGATACACAGTCAGAAATCGCCCATCTACCAGTACACTCTTCAAATGCCAGCGACAGCTGGGGCTGGGCAAGGGTGAAGGCAGTAGCATGAAATTTAACCCGGCTCTCCCACACAGAAGGCAGGAACCCAAGTAGTTGAGCAAACACCTGCTGGCCCACAGAGTCTGCATTAGAAGGAATCTGGAATTGGGAGCCGGGCTGGAACTCGGACCTAGGCACTTTGATATGGGTTACCAGTGTCCAAACAGCATCTTAACCACAATGCCAAATGCCTCACATGTAATACACAGCTTTCATGAGCTTTCTGAAGACTCCTTGTATGCCTAGATTCAGTCTTCTTTGTGTGCCAAAACATATTCATCTTCTAATTCCAGTGAGGCCCCTTGTATGTGTTCACAGAATTCTGACCCACAATCTTGATAGCAGCCACCCTGTGAGCCACACCCAACCCCTGCAGTGACCAGGTTGGGAAGCTAAGCCACAGCTTCTGCAGTCTCTGTGTGTTCCCCATTTCCAGATCAAGACCAACAGAGAAAGCCAAATTATACCCTCAGGCACATAAAGCACCTGCCTTCAGTTTCCTAGGGCAAGAACACATCTGAAGCCTTCCCTTGTCATCACTACAAAGCTCCCCCAACCCCTGACAGTCTGAGCCTCTGCAGATTCCCCTGTGATGGTGGTTGACTTCCCTGTAGACTACCTTCCTAGGGCTGCTGTAATAAATTACCACCAGCTTGATTGTTTACAATGAAATTCCATTTTTTCTCTTGGTTCCAGAGGCCAGAAGTGTGAAATCAAGGTGTCAGAAGGGACATGTTTTCTCTGTCTAGGGAACAATGTGTTCCTTGTCTTTCTCTTGCCTTCTAGTGTTGCCAGCAACCCTTGGCATTCCTTGGGTGCTGGTTGCATCACTCCAATCTCTGACCCATTTTCACATGGCGATTTCCCCGCATGCCCATCCGTGTGTCTTGTCTTTTTTTTTTTTATAAAGACACTGGTCACATTGGATTAAGGGTCTATGCTATTCCAGTCTGATCTCATTTTCACTGATTATATCTACAATGACATGGTTTCCAAATAAAATAATCACATTCAGAGGTTTGGGGAAGGACATGCATTTGAAGGGGACTCTTTCCAATCTTGTACAGCTTGTCATAGCCAACTCTAAATAAATAGCTTTGTATTGACATTTGATTTTTGAGGAAAGTAGCAGAGGGTTGGCAACTAGAAAAGGCAAAACAATAGGAAAAGCACGGGTAATGTAATAGGGTCAGTTATTTGCTGTAATGAACAATTCCAGAAGTATCATTGCTTAATAACATTCAGTTCATTCCTCATGTGACGCTTCGTTTGGTAAGGGTTCCAGGGTCAGGATGTCCATGCAGACTACTTAGGATCTCAGACTTCTTTCTTAGGTTCATTTCACTTTTATCATAGCTCACCAGCCTGAAGTCAGTGAAATCACACCTGTTTGAAGGGAGGCAGGGAACTGTAGCATAGCCGGGCGCCCATGAAGAGACCATACCTATTGGCAGTGGTCCCAAATTGTGGAGAAGGGAAAAGGCCAAGTCTTCTGTTGGTGCTCCTCTGTCCTATAGCCAGAAGTCCCAGGAGCGCTCAGAGCAGAAAGCTTCCAGTCGGATTCTTCAGAAGGCCGCCCTACACAGGACCATCCTCCTGGGCCGCCATTTCCATCTCTTCCGTCAGTATGACATCATAGTCATATAGTCAGTCGCATAGTCAGTCTACACAAGGCCACACACACCGCAGTGCTGAGATAGACTCTCATCCAACAGTCTGCCTGCTGCTGGGTTAACAGTCCTCTCCTGTAGGCCCTGCCACTGCAGGCTGGCCTAAGGAAACCTGTCCTTCAGTAGATGCAGGGGTGAACCCCTGGGGTTCACGGCCTCCTTGCTGTGGGCTCCCCCGAGGAGTTTAGGAGAAACTCTGCCTGTGAGCTTGGGACCTGGTGGCCAGTGCCTTCAGAAGTTTTAACAGCTTACATTTGTTCTCTCATCCATGTGCTAGTGCCGGTCTGAAGACGTTCATGTTCTTCACCCTCTGACCAGGCGTGATGTAGTGTTTTACTGTCTGTTTATTTACTTAAGAGGCTATAATGAACCCTGTTTGTTTAAGCTTTTCACAAGAAAATGTAGACACCTTTAGTTGTTGTTTTTTTTTTTTTTTTTGTAAGTTTTGTTTTGTTTTCTGAATAGAAGAAAGAGAGAGAGAGAAAAAAAAAGATATTTCATCCACTGGTTCATGCACCAAATGCCTGCAATAGCCAGGGCTGGGCCAGGCTGAAGCCAGAAGTCCAGAACTCAACCCAACTTCCCCATGTGCATGTCAGGGACCCAACTACTAGAACTATCTTGTAGCATGCTCAGTAGTAGGCCGCGGGAACTGGAAGTAGGGCTAGGGCTTGAACCTGGGTACTCTGATAGTGGATGTGGGCGTCCCAAGCAGTGTCTTAACTGCTGCACCAAATGCTCGCCCTGAAACCCTTAGTTTCAAGATGAAATTTTCACTTTCTTTGTAATAAGTACGCCTAACTCCAAGAATTATGTGTTGAGTTCTAGCCATCCTAGTTAATATTCTGTTCATGACCTTTGTATTCAGGAAACTGTCCTATCCTGGAAGAGAGAAATCCAGTTTGGTTTGGTTTTGTTCCTATAACTTAAGACTCCTGTGGGCAGTGGCTGGGTAATATTTTGCCTTCATAGCCCCTGAGCTTAATATGCTAAGGAAATGTGAGTTGTGCTACAGGGGATTCAAGAGCTTTGCCTGGTCATTTGTCCCGTGACTGGGCCTACAAACTGCCATCCACCATCTAGACACCAAGGAGACAGCAAAGAACAACACAGTCAAGCTCCCAACTCTTATAAAAATTTGTATTCTGGTTCAGCAAGACTCACATTACAAAGAAACCCCTATGTGAACGTGAAGATCCTAAGATAGTAAGAAATGATATTCAGCTCAAAGGCTGATGGCCAGTGTGGGCTTTCAGGCATGTGGTAAAGACCTGATGAAGATGCCCAGGCCCTGCACTGGTGTGCCTGGGTTTGATCCTGATGCTGGCTCCTGATTCCAGCTTCCTTCTAATGCAATCTCTGAGCAAGAGATGTGATGACCCAAGTCACTGGGCTCCTGCCGTGCACATGGCACACCTAGATTGAGTTCCTGGCTCCCAGCTTCAGCCTGGCCCAGGCTTAGCTATTGGGGGCATTTGGAGAGTAAACAGAAGATGGGAGCCTCCTCTGTCTCTCCACCTCTGAAAACAAAAATAAAATCTAAAATCGAATGGGAGAAAGATGACTATGAGGAAAGAGGTGGCTACTTTAGCCAGAGGAATCAGGAGAGGCCTCTGTGAGAAGTCAAGAGCTGACTTGGGCGGAGCTGGAGGCTGCAACACTGCCCATGATAAAATCAGTGGCAGGGGCTGATGCTGTGGCATAGCAGGTAAAGCCGCCGCCTGCAGTGCCAGTATCCCATATGGGTGCCAATTCAAGTCCCAGCTGCTGCACTTCTGATCCAGCTCTCTGCCATGGCCTGGGAAAGCAGTGGAAGATGGCCCAAGTCCTTGGGCCCCTGTACCCGTGTGGGAAGATTTGGAGGAAGCTCCTGGTTCTTGGTTTTCAATCGACGCAGCTCTGGCTGTTGTGGCCAATTGGGGAGTGAACCAGTGGATGGAAGACCTCTCCCTTTCTCTTCCTCTCCTTCTCTGTGCAAACTCTGACTTTCAAATAAATAAATAAATCTTAAAAAAAAAAAAAGATCAGAGGCAGAGGTTGGCAAGTGCCAGCCCCTGCTAATAGTACCTCCACCAGTTTCTATGCAGCCCGAGAGCTGAGGATGGGTTTTATGTTTTCATGTGGATTTCTTTTTTAAAGCCTAAAGTAGAAAATAGTTTGTGACACATGGTAAGTCATATTTGAGTATCCATGAAGTCTTACTGGAACACACCCCGTGCCCTTCCTCCCATACTGGCTGTGGCTGCTTTTATGCTTCAGTGACAGAGCCAAGTGGTGGCAATAAAGACCTATGGCCCCCAAGACCCAAACTACATTTTTTTTTTTAAAGATTTATCTATTTATTTGAAAGGCAGAGTTACAGGGAGAGAGAGGGAGGGACAGAAGGAAGGAGGGAGAGAGAGAGAAAGATTCCACCCACTGGTTCACTCCCAAATGGCTGAAACAACCAGGGCTGGGCTGTCCCAAACCAGGAGCTTTCTCCAGGTCTCCCACAGGGGTGCAGGGGCCCAAGGACTTGGGTCATCTTCCACTGCTTTCCCACGCACATTAGCAGGGAGCTGAATTGGAAGTGGTGTAGCTGGGATACGAACCAGCACCCTTAGAGGATGCCAGCACTGCAGGTGGAGACTTAACCTTCTATGCCACAGCTCTGCCTCCCGCCTCCAAACTATTGACTCCCCAGCCCACTAGGGGAGAGGGGTGCTGACTCTTGACTTAAGGGAAGAGCCTTCAGACAGAAGGAACAACACAATGTCAATCCCAGCACAAGAACTGGAAGACAAGGCTGGAGCGAAGATGGAGGGATGGTGTCTAAGACAAGCAGAAAGTAGTCCCAGAGGACACAGTACATTTCTTGTCACTAATCATAGGCTGCCAAGTGTTAGAGGGGTTATACCTTCATGTAGTCTTGACCCTGAATAATTTCAAGTAACAGAAAACAAGGCTTCTGTTTCATCATTAACTGACAAAATTCTATCTCAGGCTCCTTGAGCAGCTTGCCATACGGGTTCATGCTTCTGCCTCTTGATTCGCTTTTGCTCAGAGCAATGATTTACCTCCTAAAAAAGGTGACCAGAATGCTGCTTACTGGCTACGTGACCCTAGGCAAATTACTGAACTTCTCTGTACTGCAGACAAGAGGGACTGCTCTAGCCAACTCAAAGATGTCTACTAAAATTTGATGAGAACTGTACATTTTGCTTTTGTTATTATAAAAAAATTAATAAGCACCAGGCACACAGATGTGAATGCCTGGCCCAACCCCAGAGATGTGGATTCAGTAAATCGGGTGGGGCACAGGAATCTGCCAGGAGGTGAGTGAGAAGTATTGCCTGAGGAAGACAGGTGTGGGGCCATCTGGCCTGGCAACTTGACCTGGCCTGAGGCATTGATAAACAGCAACTGTGTATCATTGAATGGGTAGGTGGTAGTCTGGGGGTGGGATTTTTTTTGTAAACTATGCAAGCTCAAACCTGAGAATGATCAAAGAAATGAGTCGGAGGTGAAGATGGGGATGGGTTGGGCCCCAAACGAACCCCCAGTTCGTGATAATTGGGTTGAACACTCTCCTGTGTAGACAGGGGCCTGTGCCGTTCAAGGTCTGTCTATAAAAATAATCCCCCTCCTTAATTCTCTGTGAATCCATGAATTCCTGTGTGATTCTCCTCACCCTTAGCTGTGGATGTCAGTTAAAGGGTCTTTGGTTCTTCCCAAGGGACGGGTGCAGAGGGAAACAGGGCCTCCTTCCTCTCCCGTTCCACCCTTAGTCAAGCGCCACAGGGCTTGAGGGGTGAGTGAGTGAGACAATAGATGGTGGTGAAGACTGTGGTAAACCAGACAGCACAGCCTATACCTAAGGGCAGGCAGCTCTTCCCCTTCAGCAAATTGTTTTCACATAGGAATGCAGACGGAGAAGGGCTAGATGGCCCTATTTTCTAAAAGAAGCCAGATATCCAGATTTTTGTGCAATATATTCCCGTTAATAAATGTTGGCAAGCAGTTTAGTTTTTTTTAAACCCCATGCGGGCCAAAGAAAACACATCTGCTGGTCGGATCCAGCCTGTGGGTGGGCCTCCAATTTGCAAGCTATGGTCTAGACAGAATAGTTCCAGCTTTGGGATCCTACTCACTTCACCCCACCCCCACCCTGTGGCCTGGTGAAGGGACAGGCTGTATCCTTGGGCTGTGCCTCTCAAACCCTAGCGGCACAATGAAGTCAGATGGGGGCAGAGGAAAGAGATACTGGAATGCTCAGGCCCCATATTTAAAGATTCCGATAAAATGGGTCCAGGTGGATCCCCCCAGGTAATTTGCAGTCAGACTTGGAAAAGGAAAGGGTCTTGTGCAGATGGTGCCTAGAAATCTAAGAAATCAAGCCAGGGTAGAAACCCCAATCAAGGCTCCCTTGCCTATGGGGAGCACTCTTGTGTAAATTGTTGCAAAGAGTCCCACACTATCAGAAGTTCTGCATCCATTGCCATCAGTAACCTCCAGGTCTTTGCTCCATTCTCCTAGTCTAGTACAGCTTTATAAGGTACCCAGCATTCACAGTCACAGTTTGGATGCAGGAAGCAGGTGACAAGGTAAAGGCACCTTTCCTTTGCCCTCCTCTACCGATGTCCACGTAGAGAAGGAGACTCTCCTGGTGGGGCGGGAGCTCAGGAATCCAGGTGACAGCCCAGGCCCCCCCGAGGGGGGGAGAGGTCTCAGCTGCAGATTCAAAGCATCTCGCCTTCTTCCCAAACTCAGCAGAAGAAAGGGACCCCTGAAGTTACAGTAGGGGTTGATGCTTGGGTGGCAAATTATTCTTTTTATCTTTGTTACTTCGCTCAGTGCTTGGCCCTTGGCTTTTGAAGGAAGCGAGAAGAGTGTGCATGTCCAAAGCTGTCTTCGTGGCTTTTCTGCCTTTCCGGTGATTCTTTCTCTTCTCATTCCCTCCCGATGAGCAAATAGGACCACTCAATTTTGTTTTGTATTAGCTGCTTCACTTTGCAGCCAGTGCACAAGCCGCCAGGGTGGATGTGCACAAAGGCTTCACTCATGTATATTAATTGGCCTTTAACACACAGGAAGACACCAGTGAAGTTTTATAGTCTGTGCAGGGTTTGTGAACCAGGAACCAGATTCCTTGTTTTCCCTGCACCCACTCTTTTCCCTTTGAAGTCAACAGGAGCCCTGCTCAGGGTGTCTAGAGAGAAACAAGGATCTGGCCTGAGCGAATTGTTAGGGAAATGTGTTAAAGTGCTAAAGTCAGATTAGGTTACCCAGAGAAAACACCTTGGGCCAGAAGGAACTGCAATCAGAACCATCTGAAGGGGGTCCTGGGGTCCAAAAACAAACAAAAAAAAGGTATATAAAAGTTCAATTAATACATTGCTTTGCCTTACAAATAAAGACCCATTGTCCTTCACATGTTTAAAATATGAATTGCCAATTAACGATGCGATTGGCAAATTGCTCTACAATTAAAAACATAGAAATGTTGTTTGAGGCAATTAGAATAATTGTCATATGTTAATTATGGGTTGATGGATTTTGCATGCTGCCAGCAATTACCTTTTGAGCCTGAGCTTTTCTGAACAGCATCCAAATCCATAAAGTCATTGATATAATAAGAACTCTCATCTTTGTTGGCGTGCCTGCCTTATTTTTAGTGTCTTTTAAGGTATGTAATTAATTTTAATTAGGCTTCCAGAAGAAATTTTCTTAATACATGATTTACTAGGTCATCAGTAGAGAATCTTATAACCATTGTGAAAAGGCAGAAGAAAAGATGAAGTATAGACTTAAGAGCCAAATACTAGACTGTTTAGTAGCTGGCTTATAGGAGGCAACTTGCTTAGCTTTTCTGAATCTCAGAGGATAATTTACACTTTACAGAGTCACTAGGAGGGTTACCTGAGGTCATGCTTATATCCCCAAACATCTTGAATGGTACATAGCAGGTGCTCACAAAGCAGTCACTGTTTTTCTAGAAAAAGTAAGGCTATCCTTTAAGACTAGAATCTCCTCTCAACTATTTTATTATTAAAAAATTGCTTGTAATTGCTATTCCTGCAACTAGAACTGTCAGGTTATACACTGCACAGCTTCTAGCAAAGTCATTGACATTGGAATCTGTGTGAATAGTTCCCCTGAGGTTGTGCATTAAACAGCCTTCCCAACAGTCCTTGGCCACTCTTCTTGCAATGAGAATTCGAAGTTGAACATTTTTTATCCTTTGTCCTCAAATAGGTGTGTCCTGCTTTCTTCGCTGGACCTTCTCCAGCCCAGCTGTTTTCAGCAGTATTGATCAGGGGTTAGCAGGGTTTCTCCTGCTGTCTACTCTAGCCTGTAGCTTGTTTTTGTAAACAAAGTTTTATTGGGCTTCTATTCATTTGCATTTTGTCTACGGCTGCGTTTGAGCAATAACAGAATAAAGTGGTTGCAACAGAGATTGTATGGCCCACAAGGCCAAAAGCATGAACTTTCTGTCTTTTATGGAGAAAGTTTGTCAACCCCTGTTATTGATGACTGTGTGCTCAAAAACCTGCTTGTCTTAGCTGCAGGAATCGCTAATGGTGTTTCTTTTTTCAGCTCTAATATTGGACCAGGAGGTGGAGTAGATGTTTCCTCTTGATCCTCATGGCTGCTTCCTGACTCTTCTCCACAAATCCCTACAGCTCTGGATCTCGTCTCCATGGCTGTGGTGGTTATTTACTGTTCCCTGAAGATTTCAGCTCCTGGCCCACAGGCCTTCTCTCATTAAATTCCTGATACTCTTCATAATCATGCAAATGATCCCTCTACCATCCTGGCCTTTCAGAGTTTGAGAAGGATTACTTCGAGTGACTTCACTTTCATTCAGTGTTTAACCAACATTTTAAAAAAATTTTTATTTATTTGAAAAGCAGAGTTACAGAGAAGCAGAGGCAGAGAGAGAGAGAGAGAGAGAGAGAGAGAGAGAGAGAGAGAGAGGTCTTCCATCCACTGGTTCACTCCCCAAATGGCTGCAACGGCTGGAGCTGGGCTGATCCAAAGCCAGGAGCCAGGAGCGTCTTGTGGGTCTCCCATGTGGGCACAGGGGTCCGAGGACTTGGGCCATCTTCCACTGCTTTCCCAGGCCATAGCAGAGAGCTAGATCGGAAGAGGGGCAGCCAGGACTCAAACTGGCATCCATAGGGGGTGCTGGCACTGTAGGCGGTGGCTCTATCAGCTACACCACAATGCCAGCCCCTTAACCAACATTTACCAAGTGCCAGACTTTGCTTTTCTACTCTCAGCCTCTTGTTCCATGATCACACCTGGACCTTGTCTGTGCGAATCAGAGCAACCCCCAAATAGCCAAGCCATCCTTTCTACATTACATCTCATTTTACCTTCTCGTGGCTCCTCAAACCTCCATCTCCTCCACCCTTCTCTCATAGCTGATGAATTTGTCTTCTATTTCACTAAAAAAAAACAAAACAAACAAACAAACAAAAAAAAAAAACAGAAGAGAATAGGCTCAGCTCCCACCACAGTAGCCACCTGCTCTGTCTGTGCCATATAATCTGCCTTCCAGCTTGCTTAGGATTCTGTGGTCCTAGGCAAGACCAACATATCCATCTACCCATTCTTGCCTATTCAAGAATATTCTTTCAAGTTGTCACTGTATTGGGTCTTCCCATTCTCTGTAAGCTTATTTCTTTTTTTTTTTTTTTTAAAAACAAGATTTTATTTATTTCTTTGACAGAGTTACAGACAATGAGAGAGAGAGAAAGAGAGGTCTTTAATCCACTGGTTCACACCCTAAATGGCCTCAACAGTCAGAACTACGCCGATCCGAAGCCAGGAGCCAGGAGCTTCTTCCTGGTCTTCCAAGTGGGTGCAGGGGCCCAAGCACTTGAGCCATCTCCTTCTGCTTTACCAGGTGCATCAGCAGGGAGCTGGATCAGAAGGGGAGCAGCTGGGACACAAACCATTGCCCATGTGGAATGCTGACACTGCTTACAGCCTCTGGGCCCGAGTAGTTGGTGACTCAGCAGATCGGCAGTGGGCCTGACCCACTGTGTTGTGTGATCACCAAGGCCCATTTGTCTTCTAATGGTCTGGATTCTATGACCTGTGTTCTGAGATCTGCTTTTAATCTTATGGGAAAATATGGTTTACATACAGAAAATTATACACACTCATTCAATCATTTAGTCATTCACCAAGGTTTATTGAACATCTGCTATTTGTCAGGCACTGTTCTAGACCTCACAGTCAACAGCATCTACGACTGTAAATCCCCTAATGGCAGGGACTTAGCTAAGATGAGCTTGTACCTTGCTGTGCTCTGCCCCTACCCCACTTCAGGCACAATGAAGCCTCTTAGCTAACAAGAGCAGGAGGAGAATGAAGACTAACTCTTGAGGAAGTTATGCCCCCCACACCTTAAAGGTAAGTGTGCAGCTGCTGGGTAGCTGGGTGAGTCTGCCCAAGAGAGAGAACCTCTACCTCTCTTACTGTTGCCAGACTCCATATCTCAGTGTCCATTTCCTGGCTGAGATTTTTTTTTTTATATTCATCCATTTGTTCCTCATGAAAAACAGCATGCATTTTTAAGTTTTATCTGAGCTTTTCAGGAAGAATACAAAAGATTTGCAAAAAGTTTCTGGAAAACATGTACCATAAAAAAACTACATGGTTTTCGAAAAATGTTTGCACCAAAATAAACATCTTTTAATTCCATCTTCCATAAACATTTTGAAGTAGGCAAGGTCTTCCATCCTTCCGTCCTCTGCATTACTTATCTCAGCTTGCTGCCTGGGTTTACGTAGGAGAACCTGCCTTTTATAAATAAGCAGCTGTTCTGCATTTCTCTCCCATGAAAGGAGCAAGGAAGTTCTTTTTAAAGTCTGCTGAAGAACCAGGACATTTACTACCCGAGCAGAGCTGTTCACCAGCATCCACCAGTTGGCGTGGTGTGTTCCATCAAGGGCCCTGACAAACATGTCAGGATGGTGAACTGATAAGACTAATTTTTTTGACACTCTCAATGACAGGTTTATTTCATTAGACTCGATGCCTCCCCCAAAATCCACTCACATTTTATTGCATTTCCTCTTTGGCACATTTGTTGTTTCAGTTATCTATGGCTACATAACAAATCACCCCCAAATTTAGGGGCTTAAATCTAGGGCTGTTTTATTGGTCATGATTTTGTGGGTTAGGAATTAAGGCAACGCTCATAGGACAACCCAACCCTGGTCTTGTTGTGTTGGTGAGTGGGGCTGCTTTGTGCAGTGGCATTTTAGCTGGTGGTGTGACTGTACTTAAAGGTCCAAAATAGCTTCACTCTGCTGTCTGGTATTTTGGCACTGGCTGTTGGCTGTGCCACCCAGTTTTCTTCCTCATGACTTTTCCCTCCATATGGTTTCTTTTTTGTAGGAGGGCAGCATGGACTTCTTGCCACACCAACTCAGAGTAGGAAGAGTAGAAACTGCCAGGCTCAGAACTGGTGAAGTTTTATTTCTACTACTTTCTCTGCCATCAAAGCAAGTCTCAAGGCCAATCCAGTGTCAAGGAAAGGGTTGAAATAGACTCCACCTCTTAATGGGAGGAGTTTCTGGTGGCTGTCTCTACAGACTATTAATCTATGCACTTAACAGTTCAGATATTACCCAGTCAGTGCATTTTAAAATAAGAAAGACTTGTAGATGTGGCATGGGTTTGTGGTGGGGATGTCAAAAGAAAAGAAAGAAAGGAAAAAAACAAAAACTTGGATTTATAGCATCCAAATCCCAGAAGAGGGTCAGAACTCCAAAGGGAAATAAGAATATTGAAATGAGTATCTAAAAAAGATAGCTCATGGATAAGAATGATGGTCAAAGACATATAATATGTGTCTGTATGTTTATGATAAATTTGAAATGTACCCTAAGCCCAACTGTCCATTGGAAACAAATATAATGAGCCCTAAAATTGTCAAATACTTCCTGTTAGTCTGCCTCCATTTTGAAGAAAAAGGGAGTTGAATGGCATGAGAGAATTTTCCTAAAATCTCATGGGCAGCAGATGTTTTGAATGCAATCCAGTTTAGGGACAATAACACTAACCACATGCTTTTATTTTTAAATTATTTTATTGACAGCTTGTGAAAATGTGGACAGGGTAAACACACACAAACACATAAAAAGACATGCCAAGAGCTTAGCCTGTCCCATGGTGTGGAGGCAGGGACAGTTCCATAAGGTCTGTATGTGGTACTTCAAAAAGTTTGTTGAAAGTGCAATTGAAAGTTAATTTTGGTGTAAAAATTTGGAAAAACATGAATAGTTTTTTCACAATATGCATTTTCCACAAACTTTTGAAGACCCTTTGTACATATAATGACCTGGCGCTTCTCAGTGTTTAGTGTGCTGATGAGGAGTGGGTGTTTGGTACAGTGGTTTAGTCTTAGGGTACCTGCATCTCATATCTGGATGGCTGGTTTGAGTCCCAGTTCCTTTGCTGTCAATCCAATTCCCTGCCAGTGTGCACCTTGGGAGGTGGCAGTATTTGGGTTCCTGCTACTCATTTGGAAGGCCCAGATTGAGTTCCTGGCTCTTGGTTTTGGCTTGTCCCTGGCTGTAGTGGGCATTTGGGGGAGTGAACCAGTGGATGAAAGATCTCTCTTTCTGCCTTTCCAATTAAATGAGAATAAATAAATGAACACATTTTTTTTATTTTCTTTTTTTTTAACTTTTATTTAGAATATAAATTTCCAAGGTACAACTTATGGATTACAATGGCTTTCCCCCCATACTTTCCCTCTCCCCCCACAACCCTCCCCCCTTGCCCACTCCCTCCACCCCTTCGTTCACATCCAGATTCATTTTAAATTCTCTTTGTACACAGGAGATCAATTTAGCATGTGTTAAGTATAGAATTTGTCCATTTGCCCTCATATAGTAACGCAAAGTGAAATATGCTATTTGAGTACTCGCTATAGCATTGAATCACATTGTACAGCACATTAAGGATAGAGATCCTACATGATATATATATATTTTTTTTGAAATTGATTATTTTTTTGATGCAATTTCCAACATAACACTGAGTTTTTTTGTTTTTGTTTTTTTTTTCATTTTCGGTTATCTTTATATAGAGAAGATGGGTTCAGTATGTATTAAGTAAAGATTTCATTGGTTTGCATCTACACAGAAACACAAAGTGTAAAAATACTGTTTCAGCACTAGTTACAGCATTACTTCACTTTAGACAACATATTAAAGACAGATCCCACATGGGATATAAGTACACAGTGACTCCTGGTGTCAATTTAACAATTTGACACTCTTATTTATGGCGTCAGGAATCTCCCTAGGCTCTAGTCATGAGTTGCTGAGGCTATGGAAGCCTTTAGGGTTCACCGACTTCGATCCTATTCCGACAGGGTCACAGTCAAAGTGGCGGTCCTCTCCTCCCTTCGGAGAAAGGTACCTTCTTCTTTGGTAGCCCCGTTCCTTCCACTGGGATCTCACTCGCTGAGGTCTTCCATTTAGGTCTTCTTTTTTTTCCTTTTCCAGAGTGTCTTGGCTTTCCATGCCTAAAATACTCTCATGGGCTCTTGAGCCAGATCTGAATGCCTTAAGGGCTGATTCTGAGGCCAGAGTGTTATTTAGGACATCTGTCATTCTATGAGTCTTCCGTGACTCTGTTTCCCATGCTGGATCATTCTCTCCCTTTCTGGTCCTATCTGTTTGTATTGGCAGAAACTAGTCTTGTTTGTGTGTTCCCTTTGACTCTTAGACCTATCAGTGTGATCAATTGTGAACTAAAATTGATCACTTGGGCCATCGAGATGGTATTGGTACATGCCATCTTGATGGGGTTGTATTAGGATCCCCTGGCATGTTTCTAACTCCATCATTTGGTGCAAGTCCAGTTGAGCTTGTCTCCTATTGTACATCTCCTCCCTTTCTTTTTCCCTCTCTCACAGTTAAAAGGAAACACTTTTCAGTTAGAATTTAGACACCTAAGGCTAATTTTGTGTTAGTTGCAGAGTTCAACCATTAGTACTAGATTAAAAACAAACCACAAAGAGAGATACTAGGATGGGTAAAGGTTTACATTGTACATCAACAGTCCAGACAAGAGCTGATCGAGTCTTATTTTCTCATAGTGTTCTTTCATTTCAAGAGGTTTCCCTTTTGGTGTTCAGTTAGTCGTCGCCAATTAGGGAAAACAAATGATATTTGTCTCTTTGGGACTGGCTTAGTTCACTCAGCATGATGTTTTCCAGATTCCTCCATTTTGTCGCAAATGACCGGATTTCATTGTTTTTGACTGCTGTATAGTATTCTGTAGAGTACATATCCCATAATTTCCTAATCCAGTCTACTGTTGATGGGCATTTGGGTTGGTTCCAAGTCTTAGCTATTGTGAATTGGGCTGCAATAAACATTAGTGTGCAGACGGCTTTTTTGTTTGCCAATTTAATTTCTTTTGGGTAAATTCCAAGGAGTGGGATGGCTGGGTTGTATGGCAGGGTTATATTCTTGCTTCTGAGGAATCTCCAGACTGACTTCCATAGTGGTTTAACCAGTTTGCATTCCCACCAACAGTGGGTGAGTGTCCCTTTTTCCCCACATCCTCTCCAGCATTTATTGTTGGTAGATTTCTGAATGTGAGCCATTCTCACCGGGGTGAGGTGAAACCTCATTGTGGTCTTGATTTGCATTTCCCTGATGGCTAGCGATCTTGAACATTTTCTCATGTGTCTGTTGGCCATTTGGATTTCCTCTTTGGAAAAATGTCTATTGAGGTCCTTGGCCCATCTCTTAAGTGGATTGTTTGTTTTGATGTTGTGGCATTTCTTGATTTCTTTGTAGATTCTGGTTATCAGCCCTTTATCTGTTGCATAGTTTGCAAATATTTTTTCCCATTCTGTTGGTTGCCTATTCAGTTTCCTGACTGTTTCTTTTGCAGTACAGAAACTTCTCAATTTGATGCAATCCCAGTAGTTAATTTTGGCTTTGAGTGCCTGTGCCCTTGGGGTATTTTCCAAGAAGTCTTTGCCAGTACCTATATCTTGTAGGGTTTCTCCTATGCTCTCTAATATTTTGATGGTGTCAGGTCGTAGGTTTAAGTTTTTAATCCATGTTGAGTGAATTTTTGTGTAAGGTGTAAGGTAGGGATCTTGCTTCATGTTTCTGCACGTGGAAATCCAGTTTTCCCAGCACCATTTATTAAATATACTGTCTTTACTCCAGGGGTTGGTTTTGGATCCTTGATCAAATATAAGTTGGCTATAGAAGTTTGGATTGATTTCAGGTGTTTCTATTCTGTTCCATTGGTCTATCCATCTGTTTCTGTACCAGTACCATGCTGTTTTGATAACAACTGCCCTGTAGTATGTCCTGAAATCTGGTATTGTGATTCCTCCGGCTTTGTTTTTGTTGTACAAGATTGCTTTAGCTATTCGTGGTCTCTTATTCCTCCATTTGAATTTTAGCATCATTTTTTCCAGCTCTGAGAAGAATGCCTTTGGTATCTTGATTGGTATTGCATTGAATCTGTAGATTGCTTTTGGGAGAATGGACATTTTGATGATATTGATTCTTCCAATCCATGAGCACGGAAGATTTTTCCATTTTTTGGTATCCTCTTCTATTTCTTTCTTTAAGGTTTTGTAATTTTCATCATAGAGATCTTTGACATCCTTAGTTAAGTTTATTCCAAGGTATTTGATTGTTTTTGAAGCTATTGTGAATGGGGTTGATCTTAGAAGTTCTTCCTCAGCCGTGACATTGCTTGTGTATACAAAGGCTGTTGATTTTTGTGCATTGATTTTGTATCCTGCTACTTTGCCAAACTCTTCTATGAGTTCCAATAGTCTCTTAGTAGAGTTCTTTGGATCCCCTAAATAAAGTATCATATCATCTGCAAAGAGGGATAGTTTGAGTTCTTCCTTCTCAATTTGTATCCCTTTGATTTCTTTTTCTTGCCTAATGGCTCTGGCTAAGACTTCCAGCACTATGTTGAATAACAGTGGTGAGAGTGGGCATCCCTGTCTGGTACCCAATCTCAGTGGGAATGCTTCCAGCTTTTCCCCATTCAATAGGATACTGGCTGTAGGTTTTTCATAAATTGCTTTGATTATATTGAGGAATGTTCCTTCTATACCCAGTTTGCTTAGGGTTTTCATCATGAAAGGGTGTTGTATTTTATCAAATGCTTTCTCTGCATCTAGTGAGATGATCATATGGTTTTTCTTCTGCTGTCTGTTAATGTGGTGTATCACGTTGATTGTTTTGCGCACATTGAACCATCCCTGCATATCAGGGATAAATCCCACTTGGTCTGGGTGGATGATCTTTCTGATGTGTTGTTGCATTCTATTGGCCAAGATTTTATTGAGGATTTTTGCATCTATGTTCATCAGGGATATTGGTCTGTAATTCTCTTTCAATGCTGCATCTTTTTCCGGCTTAGGAATTAAGGTGATGCTGGCTTCGTAGAAGGAATTTGGGAGGATTCCCTCTTTTTCGATTGTTCTGAATAGTTTGAGAAGAATTGGAGTTAGTTCTTCTTTAAACGTCTGGTAGAATTCAGCAGTGAATCCATCTGGTCCTGGGCTTTTCTTTGTTGGGAGGGCCTTTATTACTGTTTCAATTTCTCTCTCAGTTACGGGTCTGTTTAGGTTTTCTAGGTCTTCCTGGTTCAGTTTAGGTAGGTTGTATGTGTCCAGGAATCTATCCATTTCTGATAAGTTTCCCTGTTTGCTGGCATACAAGTCCTTGTAGTAATTTCTGATGATTCTTTTGATTTCTGTGGTATCTGTTGTTATGTTTCCTTTTTCATCTCTGATTTTATTGATTTGGGTCTTTTCTTTTTTTTGTTAGCTGGGCCAATGGGGTGTCAATCTTGTTTATTTTTTCAAAAAACCAGCTCCTTGTTTGGCTGATTTTTTGTAATTTTTTTTTGATTCAATCCTGTTGATTTCTTCTCTGATTTTGATTATTTCTCTTCTCCTACTAGCTTTGGGTCTGGTTTGCTGCCGATTTTCTAGATCCTTGAGATGTACTGTGAGCTCATCTATTTGGTGCCTTTCCAGTTGTTTGATGTAGGCACCTATTGCTATAAACTTTCCTCTTAACACTGCTTTTGCTGTGTCCCATAAATTTTGGTATGAAGTGCTGTTATCCTCATTTACTTCCAGGAAATTTTTTATTTCTCTTTTAATTTCTTCTATGACCCATTGTTCATTCAGGAGCATGTTGTTCAGTCTCCATGATTTTGCATGTGCTCTAGGGATTCCTGAGTTGCTAATTTCCAACTTCATTCCTTTATGGTCTGAGAAGTTGCATCGTATGATTCTAATTCTTTTGAATTTGCTGAGACTTGCTTTATGGCCTAATATGTGGTCAATCCTAGAGAAGGTTCCTTGTACTGCTGAGAAGAATGTAAATTGTTTCTCTGTAGGATGGAAAGTTCTGTAGATATCTGTTAGGTCCATTTGGGCTATGGTGTCATTTAAATCTACTGTATCCTTGTTGATCCTCTGTCTTGGTGATCTGTCTATCTCTGAGAGTGGAGTATTGAAGTCCCCCAATGAACACATTTTTTAAAAACGTGTGAATGAGTCAGCTGGGGACCTGTGCAAAGGCAGATTCTGATCCAGGGGGTCTTGGGTGGAGGCTGAGCATCATATTTGTGAGACGCTCTGGATACTGCTGCTGCTGTGGTGCATGGTGCATGGCTGTGAATGGTTGCCAGGTGTGTCTGAGACGGGAGAGAGGATTCTTGGGAGAGGGCAGGACTCACTCAGCAAATGAGGCCTCTGTGCTGACTATGTCCCTGAAACTGTGCTAGATCATGAGAGTACCAAGCGAGGAAGAAGATTCAGTCTCTGATCTTAATGAGCTGCCAATCTAGAAAGAGAGGGAAACTCAGAAAACAAATTAAAATAGAGACTTGAGAGAGTGTATGATGATGGTGGGTTAGCTGTGAGGGAGCCTGGGCTTCGGGTTCCTGCTCAACACCTAGCTAGGATGTGATGTGGCTAAGTCGTGAGTCTGAGTCTCAGTAACTCCACCTACAAAATGATGATGTTCATGGGACCTGCTGCATAGAAGTCTTCTGTGACTTCAGTAAAACTAAGGCATAACGGGAAAGGATGGGCTTTGTGGAGCAGCAGGTTAAACTGCCACTTGGTACCTCCATATCACATGCTGGAGAACAGCTCTGTCTGTTGCATGCATTTTGGGAGTGTACCAGCAGATAGAAGATCTCTCTCTTCTCCCTCTCTCTCTCTCTGCCTTTTTAGTAAGTAAAAATTAATATACTTTTAAAAATGCATAAGGAAATACTGCCTAGAACATGGTAAGTGTTCAGTGATCATTAACCATAATTATTATGTAAGTGGTACTGGGGTAGAAAAAGTCAATATATTTTTCACTTAAAATTTTAGTGTATAAATCATACAGGAAATCCTGGAAATACATCAGTAAGTAAGAACAAGGAAAGGAATGATGTCCAGTCTCCTGACAGCCCTGAGAAAGGGACATCCTAACACATCTCATGTGACATACCGACTGGAAAGCTTGGGTGACAGGTTGATTTAAGATTTTCTTTGTTTCTGACCCTATGTGACTGTGGGACAGTCCTTTAACCTCAGCTTTCTCCTCTACATAGTGGGAACAATACCAACTGTCGTATTCAAAGTTTATGAGGTTCAGATGTCCTCATGGATCTTTCTTGTCCACAGAGTTGGCTTGGATTCTTGGCCCTGTCACGTATTAGCTTGTGCAACCTTGAGCACTTTTTTTAAAGCTGCTACCTCAATGAGAGCAGTATACCAAGCACTCAGCAAAGGGATAGGCACAGGTGACGTGCTCCGTTAATGATAGCTGACGCTGTGAGTTGTTTTTGCTTTGAACAACAGAAGGTATATGACCCCATGATGATGATGATGATACGTTAGGATAAGTGGGCTATTTTTCGTATATATTGAAGTGTTACTTCTAGTTGCTGGCAGTAAGGCATAAACTTTGATTCTGTCCGCTCTCCTCTTTCATATGTGCTTTTCCAAGCGGCGCACGTTAAAGGGAAGATCTCAGTCCCTGGTGTTGATGTGACCAGCTCATCCCTTCCTTGTGGTCTGACGCTGGCTGCCACTCTGGAATCTCGGGATTTTGAAATGCTCATGACTCCCTTCATTTTCTTTCATCCTGCCAGCGAACCAGAGAACATTGCAAGTTCACAAGGCAAGAACAAGCACCCGGCTTCCAGTGTGTGCTGGAGGGCGGACTCCACAGGTTTTTTTGGCCCGTGGCCGACGGTGCTGTGGTGAGGAGGGCAGGGACCTGTGAAAGGTCACAGCCGAGCTGCAGGCGTCGGCGGCCTTTCTTACCGGGAAAGGCAGCAGCTGCAGCTTGGCACGGTGTGGGCATGAACCGATATCCCCATTGCCAGAGATTGCATAAGCAAACGCACCTCTCCCTGCCTCCACTGAGCGGGACTGGGAAGTTTCACAACTGTCTCTTCTTCTGTCCCATCCCCGAACTCATTAGCGTCCTCTCTTTGCTTCTGCCCCAATCCATCTCCTTGACAAGATTATTGTGAGGAAGGAGTTAATGAGTACACAGTTTTATTTTCCTTGGAAGAAAGAGAGAGAGAGAGAAATAGAGTGAAAGAGAGAGAGAGAGAAAAGGCAGGCTCAAAGCAGGGCTGTTATCACCCTGCAGGTCTTCAGGGGTTTTATAGGTAATTATTAACCCTTTGTGGCATTTCTGGAAAAAGAAACCTTTATGTTGAAGAAACCCACTAAGATTTTGCCTCTCTACCATATATGAGTTACTTCCAAAGGCTTATGGAAAAAACCAAAAAATGGATTTCAAAAATAAGTTTATTTTAGTGCAAAAAGGCTTTGAAATCCACACACAGTCCTTTTCATAATACACATTTTCCATGAACTCTTTGAAGAACCCTCCTTTGCGTGGAATCCAAAAATTTTCACATCAAAGTAAACTTATAATTCCATTTTCCATGAACTTTTTGAAATATGTTCAGATATGGACTTCCAGTTTTTGAGAGGTAAAATTGAACAACTTTTAAAAAATAAGTCCTAGGTATAAGTAATCCCCAAACCGAGTGTCCTTTATCAAAATGGATCTTTCCTAAACTCTTAGCACCCAGGCCAGAAGGCACCATTATCCCTGTTTACCACTTGAGAAAACTGAGGCTTAAGAAAGGAAATGACAGGCCAAAGGTTGCATGGTAATAAGGCCTGGTGGATACCCAGGCCTTCTGAACGCTGCCTCAGGGATCTTTTACTGTATGGAACATCATGTGCAATCTCTTCTAAAATTAAAAAATCAGTACTCCTGAAAACCAGCAGTGATCACCACCACTTAAAACTACATCTTCCACCTAAAAAGCCAATCTCCTGAAAGTTAATTTACATTTAAAAAAAAAAGCCCTTGTGATCAACCTGCTTTCTTGTCATTTGCTTCTTCCTGCAATTCTTGTAGATTTCAAAGTGCTTAGATGTCGTGTGCTCCTCTCTAGCAGTGTGTTTGCGATATTAACTACTGGGGCTTCTGTATCAGAGACCTGCCATGAGTCCTGCTGGGGATTCGATTCCTGGTTGTCCTGGGGTTGAGTCTCCGCTAGATGAAAATGAACCAGAAAATCCAAAATCCCTGAGGGACCCACTGCGGGAACATGTAATTATTGGAAATTACGAAAATGGCATTGGAGGAGAATGAGGCCCCCGAGTACTCAGACTGTTGCTGTGTGCTGAGTGGCCCAGGACTCGCTCCGTGGTAAGCATGGATGTAGTTTCTCTGGGTATCTTCCTGCTGCTACTGCTGCTGGGCTCTCCCTGAGCTTGGATTGTGGCCACAGATGGATTCTCCCCTGAGCTGGCTATCACTGCTCCTCGAGCCCACACTCTCACTGCAGCCAGGGGCAGGTTGCTCGTATGTGGGCAAACTTCCATACATGGTATGGGGAGCAGACATGACTTCATGCTTTGCTGCAGACGAGAGGAGCTGCCAAGGCTCAGGCGCCCCGTCCCCCAAAGTGTTCCTCAGCTTGGAATCCTTTTCTCTGGCTGTCGGGGAACCAGACCACAGGGGAAGCTTTGGCTTTCTGGGCACCCCTTTATACCATGTAGATTCTCAAAGCCTGTCCTGCAGAACTCTGGAATCCCCAAAGAGCATCTCATAGGTGCACCGTAAGCCTTTGGTAGACAGCTTACATTAAGTAGCTGTTTTACAACACTGATAATGGGACAAACCTGAAAGGTAAATTAGGGTCAACATTTACAGAGCTGTAGTCATTTATTATTTTGAATAAACAAACAGCTGCATATATTTTATTTTGGGGGTGGAGTGGGCCTGATTTTATAGTTTTAAGGAAATGGTCAGGGACATTTTCCATGACTGTTTTGTGTTCTCTGGTCTTTCAAAAATGTAATCACTGATGGAGGATATTACCAATTTGAGGTATTTTAAATTGCACTCTGGTTTGCTTATTATTATTATTATTTATCAAAAAGCCTGAAAGAAAAGAGACATATTTGTTCTCATCCAGATGGAAGGTGTCTGTTGATGTGGATTACACATAAAACATAAAAGCTACATAAAATCTTGGTAGAATGGGTCAGGAACAGCATTTTTCTAAACTGGGGAATCATACTTGGATTGATTTACACACATATTTGAGCACTGCCTTGGGCATCAATGCTGAAATTTGCGAAAAAAAAAAAAAGACAAAACAAGGCAGTATTTTCTGATAGCATGATGAATCAGAAGCAAGCAAAGGAGAAAACAAGGAGGGAGAGACAGAAGAAAGGCAGTTAGTAATCACCAGACTACCAAGCCCAAACCCAACTTTGGTTAAAGAAAAGAGGTGACCTCGTGGCTGAGGCAAAGTTTAGCACATTTAGTACATCTCAGTAAAAGCAAACTCTATAGATATGTCAACAATGAAAACAATTCTAATACTTTTAAAAATAGCCTTTTATTTTTTTATTACTTACTGCTTTGCTTTGCTTTTTCTTCCTAGGGAAGATCTTTTCGTTTCCATAAAATACAAGTCAGATTTAACCTGGTGGAGCAAAGATTTGTTCAGCACACTTGCATTGCTTAATTTTCCTGACAACATGTGCAGTTATGTTACAAACTTGCACATTCTTGGGAAGGGATATGAGACACCGGCAAACCAAAATGCCCAGGGGGGCAGCTATATATTACAGTGCTAATCTTTCTCTCTCTCTCTCTCTCTCTCTCTCTCTCTGCATTTGCCTTACTGTTTCTGTGCACCGTCATCACACATGGCTACTGCCTTCTGACCTGTAAGAGCCACAGTTGGAAGTTTTGTAACATTTCTCCTTTTAAATCTTTCAGGAGTACTGTGTGGCTCCATATAAACTGGATTTGGGCTCTGATTTAAAAAAGACAAACCGACAGCAATGATAAACAAGTCCTTTATCGAAAGCTGGAACATTTCCAGAAGTATCTTTCAACTTAACTAGGCAAGGAGCAGGGGGGCGGTGCACCTGCGACACTTGGTTTCTGCAGTACATTTGGGCTCGCAAGGACATACTGCTGGATGTTGCTGGATGTTAAACATCAAGAAGCAATCAGGGGCAAGAAGGAACTCCACGCTGTGCAAGGAGCAAGGGGGCCACCCCAAATGAAATAACTAGGATGTTCCAATCGGGAGGAAATGTGTGAAATTTTAAATCTATGTTCCTGAAAAGGCACCTGACCAATGGGTGCCGGTTTGCTCTGAATCCCGAGTTCCAGTTTGCAGCTTTGAGGAGGAGGGCAGAAACCTCTAGGTCAGACAACTCCAAAGCAGGGTGTCACCCTCTTAACCAACTTTCTCTCCGACCCGGAGTGTTATCTTGACGTCGCCTCCTCTTCTCAGCGCGCCTCCCCATTCTCACCTACAACCGCTACGTCGCCTTTAAGAGTCAGGGGACGCCCCTCTCTTTCCCCTCCCAGGCCCCCACCCTTCACACCTTGGGTGGGAAAAGAGAGTGGGGGCGGGGTGGCCGGCGACGCTGGAGGGGCGGGATCTTGGTGAGCGCTCCAATAGCCTCTGAGGATGACCGCCGTGGACTCCGGCAGCCAATGAGCGGGAGGCTAAGGGGCGTGGCGAGGCGCTGTTGCAAAGCATCCAACGTGGGCCGGCAGGCGGCCGCCGGGCGCGCAGCCGAGGGGTGTGTGAGGGCAAGCGGCCGGAGGCGGGGCCTGGGAGATCTAGCCGGGCTGGGCCGCGGGGAAGCTGGAGGCGAGCGGCTGATTGTTCATCCGCGAGGTCTGCGCGACTCTCGCTGCGCCGGGGAGCGGTGCGAAGCCCGAAACAGCGCGCGCGCGCGCGCTTCGCTCGCGCTGCTGGGACAGCAAGGCGCACGGGGTCCTCCGAACGCAGGGTTAGCCGCCCGGTCCAGCACGGGGTCTACAGCTGCGTGCCGGGAGCCACGAAGAAGATGCCCGCCGGCGCCGAGCTCCGGCTGCGAGGCTGAGCGCCTTCCTTCCAGCAGCGGGGGCAGCGGCACTTGGCCGTGCGCGGGGGCTCCGGAGCCGGCCCAGAGCGCGCCAGGAGGACGAGTAGCGGCGGCCGAGCACCCCTTGCCCGGACCTGTGGGGTCTGCGGAGAGCGCACGCGGGTCGGCCCGGATGGGAGCGGGGTTCGCGACCCCCGCCGGGCGCTGCGGAACGGCCCGGGCACTGGGGGCCCTCTGAGCGCCGACGCCGCGTCCGCGGAGAGAACTTGTGCGGGCGGCCATGCCCCGACGCGGAGCCTAGGACCGAGGGGAGCCCCCACCGGGGCCGTGCGCGCCTGCACCCGCTCGGGACCTCGTAGTCCCCGCGCCCGGAGTTCGCAACGCGCTTTAGACAAGATGGCGCGGCCGGTTCGGGGAGCGCTCGGGGCCCCGCGTCGCTCGCCTTGCCTTCTTCTCCTGTGTCTCCTGCTGCTGCTGCTGCGGCTGGAACCCGCGACCTCGGCGGCCGGCCCGCGCGAGCCCTGCGCGGCTGCCTGCACTTGCACCGGGGACTCGCTGGACTGCGGCGGGCGCGGGCTGGCGGCGCTTCCCGGGGACCTGCCCGCCTGGACGCGGAGCCTGTGAGTGTCACCCTGTCCGCCCTCCCTGCGCCCCGGGACGCTGTCACTTGGGAACAGGGCGGCAGGGGGTGCAGGTCGGGTTCTGTGTGTGGAAGGTTTGGCGTGGAGGTGTGGGGGAGCAAAGAGTGCGCCTCGGAGTCCGGCGGCGGACGGGCGTGGGTCGTGAAGGTTTGGAGATGAATGAGTGTGCCTCGTGGGCGGTCCCGGGGGTACATAGTTGAGGGTCGAGGTGGTGTGGGGTGCGCGAGCGCGCCAGGTTGAGGGTATGGAGGTGCGCGGGCGCGCGTCCCCAGGGTGGTCCAGGGCCAGCGAGGGAGAAGCTGGGAGGCGCGAGTTCGCGGTATGGGCCGGGTGTGAAGGTGTGAGGGAGTGAGTGTGGGGTCTCGGGGTCCGCTTCTTGTTTGCCCTCCTGTGTAAGCCATCTCTGGTGTCTGAGCTCCTTGGTCTTGTGGACCAAGGGGGCAATGAATGAAGGTTGTGGCTCCCATCTGGTTAGCCCCTCTCCGATCCAGGGCGGTCTTAGTGGCCGGCCTCGGATCCGGCTGGAGCAGGAGGCAGCCTTCCTCAGTGGAGGGCTCTGGGATTCTCAGAGGTCCCTGAGCGCTGGCAGTGGGTCGTTTTCCGCCTGCTTGGCATTTTTAGGGAACAGACCCTTCCCGTCTGTCCCCAGGGCTCCGTTGGGCTTGGTGATCCCGGGGTGGGGGTGCCTCCCAGCCCCCCAAGAGTCTTTCTTCTATAAATGGTGCAAGTCAGTTTTGGAGCGAGTGCCATGGGTCTGGCGGATTAGAGCAGTTGGCTTGACCTGAGGTAGGGTCTTTTCTGTACTGTCAGGACTTGGGCCTATCAGGATTTAGTGTGGGGGGGTGCTTCTTGCTGGAGATTGGGCCCGAGAAAAAGACCGTAGACTGCTGTGAACGTGGTCGGATTGGAGGGCCGCCCTCTGCTTCTTGAAGATCCAGCTATCAGCCGTGAGCATCTCTGGGGAACTGTTGGCACTTCCAGAAAAGGCCTCGTTGGCATAGTCTTGCTTTTCGGTTGAGTGACTGGACCTCTTTATAGAAAGAGGTACAGCAGTTACCTCAGGCGTGACATTCATTTGTTTTAAAAAGAGAAAACCGGTGACACGTTTTAACCAACACCTGTGGCTTGAGAATGCAGGCAGCCACGAGGGCGAGAAAAGTTCTCTCGATGTTGCAGCGCCTGTGTCTCTCAAATTGGGGCACTAGTCTCTAACTTGGTCCACGTGACAGCCTGCCTCAGGAGCGAGAGCTGCAGAGTTCTGTTGCTGCCCAGGGCAGGTTACTGACATTTAGGTTTGTCTTTGGTATCTGCTACTTCGGTGCGGAAACTCAGTGAAAGTTTGGTGGCCACAGGTGGGTTTTCGCACAAGCAGTGGCTGTAGGAGGGCTGTGAGATGAAACTTAGCGGTTATTGGATTGCAGGCAGCCTGGGGTGTTGCAGTTTTTCCTTTACGTTATTAAGCTTAATTTTCTTTTCCCCACTACATAGAATCACGTGGACAGAATCAGAATAAACTCTTAAGCGGTCACCTGTTCAGCCGGTGCCCTATGTCTGTGGCGTTGTAGGGAAGGCGCTTAGTTCCAAAGTGGTGACTTCCTGGAGAGGACAGGGTGTCTTTTTTATTTGCACTTTTCTATGGTCACAAGTCCTGCTTTGTGTTGCCAGTCTTTGGCGCAGAACACACTGGTTGTATTTTAGGGTTCCTGGAAGTACCTTTTCACATGGCTTCAAACCCTTTAAAATTGCCGTGTTTTCTGTTTTACACATTTGATCATTGGTAAATATCTAACCAGGAATTTTGAGCTTCAGGAGACTTGATGATATTCATTAGGTGTTAACTTTAGATTATAAGGTGTGAGCAGTGTGATTTCGACAGTACGTGGCAACACTTTACATATGAAATGGGTGTCCTTTGAAATATATTTGTGAGGGCGTTTTATTTGTGAACAAGGAAAATCTAGCAATTTTTCCCCCTGGTCTTCAGGTTACTGAATTTAAACCATCAGTGTTATCCTGAAATGTCTTATATTTCTGGCTATGATACAGCAAGATTTGAGGGGAGAAAGTCTTGGTGTATAATTTAAGAAAATAACTTGTACTTTCACCAAGTTGTTTCTAGGAAATGTTTTGAGCTAGTTTATAAGCCCATGAACTAGATTTACTGCAGCTAGTTCAAACAATTTCAGTCTGTGGGTTTGAGATAGCAGGGGACCTATGACTTTATGAATTTTTTTTTAAGCTTTTGTTAATGGTGCATCTAATTTTGGAGTTGTTCTTAGGCCTGGCATAAGGAAAGTAAAACATTTTAATAGTGAATGTAAATGCAATGGAAAAAGATGAAAAGGGATGGAGCTGATAGAGGAGGAAATAGGTTGATTGCTGGGGCCTAGGAGGACTTATTCAGCACAGTAACTTAGAGTTGTAATGGTCCAGCCACAGCTGAGTCTCCCATCCCATTACGTAGGTGAGATTCGCCTGGTCCAACCAACACGTTCATAAATAGCACCAAGCACTGACAAGCCTTATTTCAACTTCCCAGAACCTTAGAAGAAGTTGTACTTCCTAGAACTCAGACATTTGCTTTCTTTGAAATTATTTTCGAGAGCCTGGCTTCAGAATCTGGAAGAATTACTAAATTCAGTCACCTTAGATGCTCACCTGGGATAAATTTGAGTCACAAAATATTACCAGCTGAAACGTTGTCAGATGGCCTGTTGGGTCATGATGGGGCAGGCAGGCAGCCCCTTAGGGAGAAACCCTGATTCCTGTTCTCACTGGAGGGGCTTTCAAAAGCCAGGCCTTTCGCAAGGGGACCCCAGACGGGGAGGTATCCCAAGCCACAAGAAAGTGAGTTACTGATTTGGGTCTCTGTAGGATGTGTCTGTGGCTGAAATCTGCCCTTGCTGATGTTGGCCTGTAAGTGATGCTTAGGGTTTCATTACAGAATAAACACAGACCTCTTTACCATTGTCCTGGTGAGGCCAAGAAGGCCTTTGTCTTGCAGATTTTACAGCTGTGCTCCTAGGCCCAGGTGTGCAGGGTGCTGTGAATTAAGGGTTGGGAAAGCACTTCCCATGCTGTTGATGCAAATTAGATTTCAAGTACAGGTAACCAAATTGTTCCAGAACCTAAACTGAAGTTCCTTTTTATTTTTATTTTTTAAATGAAGTATACAGATTGTTGTCTGGAACAGCCTTCTGCCCAGATATTTTTTTGTCTGCATCACTTCAGAAGAGCCCAGCAGACCTTGAACATCTTCAGATTTATGGGCCCTGCCAGGGTTTTTTTTCCAGCTAGGGAGTTGGGGGGGGGGGGTTCTGCATTGTGTCCATGCTCCCCTTGGAGGGAGCCTGAGCTGAGAGCTTTGCAACAGGTGTTAGAAGGCTGGTGTGACTTGCCTCTTGAGGCCGGTGGAAAACGTGTCTGTTGCTGGTTCTCTGTCTTTAAAGTAGAGGATTGTGGCAGGTAGCAGTGATTGCCCTGAGAGAGAGGCACGCTGTGAAAATCCTGCTGCTGTGCAGTTAGGCCCAGAACATTTCAGTTTTGAGACCTGTGCTATTAGGAAGTGTCCAGAGAACCCCATGGTGCACCCCGGACTGCCACACAGTGTCTCTGTTGCCTTTAGGACTTGTCAAAGCCGTTGCTGCCTCCTTTTCCTAAGGATCATTTCAAAAAGAAGTGTGTTCATCTCTTACCATAATTACATGTGGTTACTGCATTTCCCAAACTTGAGGCTTTTAATATGCTACCGGGTCCTTGGGAATACCTTAAAAAGGATGTAGAAAGTGGAGTGGAGTGTGGTGCCAGCAGGCTTCTCGTGGCCATCCCGGAGTGTGTCCCCGCTCTCCAGCCCCCTCCCTCCAGGGTTAATTCCTCCGCTCCGTTCCTCGGCAGCTTCTCTGAGCTCACGGGGAAGGCCTCTGGCTGACCTTTCTCTCCCTCAGACACTGCTCACAATGGAAGGGCCTCTCCCCTATTCTGCAGAGGTGTCTCCTTGGTGCCAAGTCTTTTCAGCATCCTCTCTTTCAGGGTGGACAGGAATGCGGGAGAGAGCACTAGGGTTTTGTGTGCCTTAACAATGCACCTGGCCCAGTGTCTTGCACCTGCTAAAGCCCTGAAGGTCTGTTTTGTGGGAAGGCTGCATGGAGATTGTGGAAAATAGCCTATGGCAGGAGAGAGAAATCAAGAAAAGAAATTCACTGACTTGAAAGTTGCTGTAAGCAATAAAGGATGTTGGTTATACTAGGGTCTTTTGTATTTGAAACATTAAACAGATTCCTATGACTTACCCCATAGTTGGAAGAACAGTAAGTTTCAAGGCCATACCTAACTTTGAACTTCTTTTGAATGAGCTTGGTGATATTTAGTCATTGGGGACCTTCCCTCTCCGTGGTGACTGCAATTTGAAACCCTGGGGGTCTCTGGGCTGTGTTAATATTCAGAGCTGTTTACAATGGATGCCGCTTCCAAGGCCCAAGGCATTGTCTTGAGACAGAATCCAGGAGGAGTGAAGGAAAAATTCCCAGGCAGAGGAGAGGAAATATCTGAAAGTCTCAGATGCTCCCTGGCCTGTGGGAAACTTAGGGACTGTTGGTGTTGGTTTTTTTTTACATAAGCATGACATTTGTTCCATGAGGTCCCTGCCATTGCCGCATGGCTTCAGTGCCTAGATATTACGAATGTGGTCATCTTCTGCTTTTGTTTCCAGTTAACTGACAGGAATCAATAAGAAACTCAGATTTATTGTCTGCTTTGCAAAAAAAGAGCACTTTGAAGACCGGAAGTTAAAATTTTTATGATAGTCTATCCTCTGGAACCTGCGTAATGTTTTATGCCCAAAGAATTTTATATAGCTACAGAGTACAGCCATCCAGACTGGCCACTTTCTGGGCCATTTATGTGGCTGGGGCTGAGAAGTTTTCTGCTGCAGAACTTGACACACGGCCATTGTCGTCATCGAGCAAAATGAATCGGTCAGTAACGAGTGCAGGAAAAAAGGAACGTGGCAGTTTGTCATAAGTCTCTTTGATAGTTGCTGCTTTTTGTCCCTTTTGGTGAACTGTATCTGCTTTGTATGTTTCTAGTCTATCGTTTAATACTCTGGTTTTATCCAAGTACTTAGAGTCTTCTGAAACTCAAGGTGCACACTCTACCTGCTTACAAAAGTCATTTTTTAAAGAACAACTCTTTCTCCAGCTTCTTGAGTTTTGTATTTTTTGTTCTATGCAAATCATTCTTTAACTTCTCTCAATGGGCATTTTCTCTGTTTGGGTTTTATGACTTGGGGGGCAGTGGGGGTGCCCTTGTCACTGGTGGTCACATCCCACCCACATGATTCTGCAGGGAGCCATAAGGAAGAAGTTTAAAGTTATTTTTCGGGTCCTCTCCAAATATATGTGTGGTTTGGGAAGACCTTTTTCTTTTAAAATATTTACTGATTTATTTGAAAAGTAGAGTTAGAGAGAGAGAGAGAGAAGGAGATCATGCCATCCACTGGTTCACTTCCCAGTAGTTGCAGCAGATGGGGCTCAGCCATACTGAAGCCAGGATCCTAGAACTATGTGGGTCTTCGACATGGATGGCAGTGGTCCAAGCAGTTGGGCCATCTTCTGCTTGTTTTCGCAGGTACATAAGCAGGGATCTGGATCAGAAATGGAGCAGCCAGGACTCGAACCAGCACTCATACAGGGTGTTGGCATCACAGATGGTTGCTTAACCCACTGTGCCACAGCTCTGGCCCCTTGCCTTTCTTGATGAAAAGAGGATTCCGTTCTAGCTTAACATTGCCACGAGGACAGAGTTAGGTGATGTATGTGCTCAGCATAGTTCCTCATTGTGGGCCCATCAACTTGATTGTGAATAACATTTTGAATATTAAGTCCTCAGTAGCTCAAAATTTTGTGTCTTCTCATGGCCACTCTCGTGGGCAGTGGTCAGCTTCCTAATAGAAAGGAGTGTGATGTGCAGAGCTCACAACCCAAGCAACCTTCTCTCAAAAGGATTTTGATGATAAAGTGCACCAAGTGAAATTTTACGTTCCCTTGGAAGTTGCAGATGGAATGGGCTGGAAGCTGTGACCGGTTGCAGCAAATTATACAATTAGCAAACATGATTGAGGTAGTTGCTAAAACTCTTCCAGTTGTACAAATACTTGTGCCTATTTAACGTTATTCTTTTGGGAAGTGGGATGTGGGAAGTGAGAGACTCTTAAACTAATCATTTTATCCTATTATTTCCCAGGGTTTCATTGGAACGGAGCCCTACACTCAATAGCTTAGAAAAATGCAGGTGTGCTCTTCGAGTTGTGGTCAGGTTACAAACTTCAGAGATGGCTGCATCCTGACCTTGCTCATTTCTGTTTGGAAAGACTAGGGGGTGGGGGACGGATATCACTGTCGGGTTGTATGCAGAGAACCCTTTTCATTTGTTGGGGTCTGTTTATGATCCGACGGTAACTTTGCAGGGGACACAGGGCAGCGAACACCAGGTCATTCGAGGAATCTGGCAAGGATGCCACCTCAAAAGCCGTTTACCGTTTGCTGTTGCTCTGTGTGCACCTGTGTCTGAATCCCTTCCCCAGTGAATGGCCTTGAGTCACAGCCTTGCCCACATGAAGGGCTAGGATTGTTTGCGTCTTTATTACTATTTAATCTAGCATAACCGGTAAGGCCCATTGTGCGAACAACCAATCTGTTCATTTCTGAAGGTCCTAATACAGTTTGGTTTCCTTATGAACCAGGATGCGGGTTCCAATCACTGCTTGTTCAGTTTGTTTTGGCAAAAAGGCAGTGTTCAGAGGGTTTCCAGAAAATGTGGCTTGTCCTTTAAGTGCTTTTGCATTGATTCTACTTTAAACTTTCACAGTATGTGGGTCACTAATCTTTTATGATCTGTAACTCTTTTTCTTTATCCAGGTCTCATAGGAGAAAGAAAATGAAGGAAATAAGTGAGGATTTTTCTCAAAAGCAGAATTTTTTGCTGGGCACTGACACAAATTGGAGATACTGAGATTTCTCTCCTCTTATACCTGGTTTTAAGAAAACGCAAAAATGTCACCACTCTGTCTTCTAAAACTCCTTTATGCAGTGTTTAGCAAGTTCCCTTTCCACCTTTGCTTCCTATCCTTTGCTCTTTCCACCAATTTATAATTTGCTGTTCAAATCACTTAGTGCTTATCATGGCCGGAATGTACAGTTGTACTGATAAATCCTTTCTCCTGGATTACCTACTCGGTGATAGCCTGTTAGACGTGATGAGAAGGATTGAGCACTTTGGAACTTGGGGATAGATAATCTTGCTCTGGTCCCAAATCTTGCAGTTCCAGTGCTCTATATGGAAGCATTCGTATCTTAAGTATTAGCACTTTGGGCTGGATAAGAAGTAGACTTGCTGGCTCTGCTTTGTGGGAACCAGCTTGTGACTAGATAAGTAGGCTGCTGTAGATCCAGCTTTTTCTTATGAGATGACCTGAAAGATAAAAAAAAATTTTTTTTTAAATACCTGAATTAAGGAGACATTTGACATGCAGCCAGGTACTTGAAATGAACTGACTCAGTTCTGCTGGTTTAGGATGTTTTTGCTTTCCTGTTTTTCTCTTTATTATGGAGATTGACAGATCCAACCCTGTGGAGTGCATACTGTAGTGATCTCTTTGTACCTGTCTCACAGCTCCAGCAATCATGAGGTCTTGGCCTGTCTTGCTTGATCTTTGCCCCAAGAGCAGGTCATACTGTTTCATTTGCATATGGATAAGGTGTTCTCTCTCTCTCTTTTTTTAAAATTAACCACTTTATTGATATCTAATTCACTTACTGTCCTGTTGATTATAGGATGGTTTTAAGAAATGTAAATTTAAACAGCATTTGAAAACATTCTTTTTCAAAGGGAATTTTGGTAAGCTGTATATTTACAGAATGTTTACTGGGCGCACACCGTGTGCTGTCTAGTTTATATGTTCTCAAAATTTCAGGGTTTCATTGTTCCTTTTTTGTGGGAGGTGCTTAGGAAATTCTTTTGTCCCAGAGTCCTTTGTTAGAATGTGCATGATTGTTCTCTCTTCGTGTAGCTCTTAATTGGGAGGTTTCTACCAAGCTATTAATTGCTGATTAGAACCCATCAGTGAACAAACGTAGTTATGAATAGATCATTTTAAAATAATGCTTCGGGTCTTGCTGAATAGAGGGATAATTAGCCATTGGTTATAGTTAAGTCAGGAGTCTGAACTGAGTTAACCACTGTTTACTTTGCAAGGCCTGACCTTCCAGCTGTGGCTTCTTTTGGCTGCCTTAAATAGGGTTAGAGGCACCCTGTGAGCAAATCTTCAAAAAGAAAAGTTGTTGGGTAGGGGGCTTTTTTTTTTTTTTTTAAAGAAAAAGATTTGTTTATTTGCAAGAGAGAGGGACAGGCAGGGAGAGAAAGCTTCCATCCGTCTGTACATTCCCCAGATGGCCACATTGGTCAGGGTTAGGCCATGCAGTAGCCAGGAGCCTAGAGCTCCATCTGGTTCTCCTTATAGGCCAGAGGCCCAGTTAATTGGACCTTCTGCTTTTCCAGGAGTATTAGCAGGAAGCTGGATCGGAAGTGGGGCAGCCAGGACTTAACCCACCCCCTGAATGCCAGTGTCTCGGGCAGCTGCTTAACCCACTGCACCACAGCACTGGCTGGCCCTTTGGGGGCTCTTTTGAGAGATTTCATGCAAGCTGCAGCTTAATGTGGAATCTGAGGGGGAGTTACTCCAGGCCTCCCAGTCCCGGTCAGTTCATCATAGCTTATTCCATCGGTGAGAATCTAATTCCTGGTAGGTGATGCAGTGTTCGTGGTTTAAAAAGCTGTCCAGCACGGTCAGTTGAAATTCATGGATCTATTAAGCTTCATTAAATCTGTCTATTTCCTTACATATCATCACCAGCGGGTTCTCTTTAGAAAAGCAGAAGCAGTCTCCAGAGGGTTTAAGAAAAAATGATGAGGGCAAAAACTTACAACCAAGAGATTCTGAGTGTGCGTTTAAGGGTGGGTTTGTGGATTTGGAGAACTTGGTTCTTCTCATTCCATTTCAGCTGTGCAGCACCTTAATCTGCTATCATGCATCTTCTTTTTCTTTTTTACAATTTAATAAAAAGATTTTTATGTTCGTGATTTCTTCCCTCCACCTGGGCTGGTGTGAGTTTCTGGCACACAAACTCCCAGCGCTTGCAAAACTTCATAAACAGCCAGAAGAGCTCACTGCTTCCAGGAAGTGGGTTGTTGATGCAACCAAGTGATGGATGCAGAAGCTGCAGCTTGAGTGGAATGGATGGTGTTTTCTCCTCCAGAGAAGAGATCCGCAAAGCAGGACCGTGTGTAGCTCCCAGGCTCTGCTTCACCCACACTCCTCTGTCTGCTCATTTTTTGTGTCCATGTAGAATTCTCGGCCATGGTGGTTTGGCCTCCTTGATGGCTTTGATCCTTGTACAACAGAAGAATCAAACTCTCCTGTGTAGATTTTTGGATCCTTCGACAAGTCCGTTTGAAACAATATTTAATTATTGAATTATAGCCAATTCCTAACTTCCTAAAATAAAGACTATCTGGTGTCACATATTTTCTTAGGGGGTAGGGGGGTTTAGGGAATTTTCTTGTATTTGGAATCTGTTGGTGCTCAGTGCGTCCTGTGGGCACAGAGGAGCTCACATTCCTCAAGTTTCTTAAAGGGTTACTTGCCCAAAGAAGGGACAAACTATTCACCTAAAAGGAAGAAATTAATTTTCTTAAACCCACCAAGGTGGGCTGGCAGCATGGCTCATTTGGTTAATCCGCCTATAGTGCTGGCATCCCGTATGGATGCCAGGTTCTAGTCCCGGTTGCTCCTCCTCTTCCAGGCCAGCTCTCTGCTGTGGCCCGGGAGTGCAGTAGAGGATGGCCCAAGTGGTTGGGCCCTGCACCCGCATGGGAGACCAGAAGCACCTGCCTCCTGGCTTCAGGTCGGTGCAACTCTGGCTGTGGCAACCGTTTTGGGGGGTGAACCAATGGAAGGAAGACCTTTGTCTCTGTCTCTCTCATTGTCTAACTTGATCTGTCAGAAAAAAAAATAAATAAAATAAAGAGCCACCAAGGCAAGAATGCGGTGGAATGAGAAACAGCATTCGGTTGGGCCTCAGAGCCTGTGATGCTCTGTCCCAGCTCCCTCACTGCCTGACAGTGGGAGGTGCTGGCCGCCTCCTTCCCTATCTCCAAGGGGGATGTGGGTGTGGCTTCTCAGACACCTCCTTTTCCGGTTTCTGAGTCTATCCTATTTGAAGCAGGGAGCACACAAACTCATTGTGCATTGTTCAGTGAGAATTAGCAGACTGGGGACTGGCGTAGCGCAGTGGGGTTAAGCTGCTGCCTACGACTCCAGCATCCCATAAATGGCTACTCCACTTCCCATCTGGCCCCCAGCTAATGCACCTGGGAAAGGAGGGGAAGATGGCCCTAGTGCTTGGACTCCTGGCATTCACTTGGGAGACCTGGATGGAGTTCTAGGCTCCTGTTGATGGCTTGGCAGCCTTGGCTGTTGAGGTCATATAGGGACTGAACCAAGGGATGGAAGAGCTCTCTGTCTCTCTCTCTCTTAGTAACTCTTCCTTTCAAATAAATAAAATCTTAAAAAAGTTGATCTCTGGCAAGGCTACCTTGTTACAGGTCTCTTGGCATGGTCAGTGTTTCTGTGCTGTGTGTTCATTTGGGCAGCAAAGGGAGAAGACTGTCCCCGGGGGCCTCATCCAGGGGTCCTTTTGTGGGCCATTAGGTGTCATTGAGTTCTCCACAGAGAAGGTTATGTGCTGAGCATTCTTAGTGTAAAATCCACAGAGCGATGACATATGAGTCAGAAATTCAGCTTGGGAAAATTCCGTACTGGGGAACTTTGCTCCATCTGCAACAGTTACGAGAAACACTGTATAAAATCACCGTCAGGATGTACACATGAGGTATATGTATAAAACCTAAATTTTGTGATCAGGCTTGGGTCCCCTCTCCAAGGTACCTCGTTATGTCTATGTAGATATTCCAGGATCTGAAGAAAAATCTGAAGTCTGAAACATCGGATCCCAGCCTTCCCCTCCTTTCCCTCTCTGGTCCCAAGAACATTGTAGAAGAAAACAGCAGAAACTGAAAACTTGGTGTCTTTGATTTAACTCTCTAAGAACCTAGAGTTATAAAAAGATGAAATACATTAAAAGTGAAGTTTTCTAAAGGCTACTACCTTTTCTTTATTTATTTGAGAGGCACAGTGACAGAAAGCAACGTTCTATCTGCTGATTTACTCCCCAGATGACCACAGTGGCCAGGGCTAGGCCAGGCTGAAACGGGGAGCCTGGAGCTGCATTCAGGCATATGGGTCTCCCACGTGGGTGGGTTGGACCTTCATCTGTTGCTTTCCCAGGTGCAGCAGGTAGCTGGATCAGAAGCAGAGCAGCTGGGATTTCAACTTGTGCTTCAGTATCTGATGCCGGCATTGCAGGGGGTGGCTTAACCCACTGCTCTAACTCCAGCCTCCGGGGAGCCATTTCTTAGGACAGTGGCAGGCAGCATTGATCTTCCTCCTCCCTCCCTCCCCCCCCTTCCTCCCTCCCTCTCTTCCTCCTTCCCCCTTCCCTCTCTCTTTTCCTCCCTCTCTTCCTCCCTCTTGTCTCTCTCTCTGTCCCTCCCTGCCTCTCTCTCCCTCCCTCCCTCTCTTTTTCTCACCCTCCTTCCCTCTTTTTCTCCCTCCCTCGGTAAAGTTCATACCACATTTACCCATATACCAAGGTTTTCATTTGTTTCTTCTTGGTCTAATTGCTGGGGCTGGTGCAGTGCTGGCATCCTGTATGGGTGCTGGTTCGAGACACGGTACTCCTCTTGTGATCCAGCTCTCTGCTGTGGCCTGGGAAAGCAGTAGAAGATGGCCCAAGTCATTGGGCTCATGCACCCATGCACCTTGCACCCAGGAGGAAGCTCCTGGCTCTTGGCTTTGGATTGGCACAGCTCTGGCCATTACAGCTAACTGGGGAGTGAGCCATCGGATGGAAGACCTCTTTTCTCTCTCTGCCTCTCCTTCTTTCTATGTAACTCTATCAAATAAGTAAATAACACCTAAACTTGGGTGTGTGTGGGGGGAGGGGGGAGGGTAAACATTCTCTTTAAGACCTGAAGATAATCTTTTCCCGTTGTGCTTTCTGAGATCAATGAGCCTACTATGTCAGTGTTAGACATTCCCTCTGTAATTCATGTGTTCTGGATTTATTATTCGTATCTAGTCTTCTTCCAGAGAATTCTGAGCCTATTTGACTTGGGAACTTTACACACATTCCTCCCGTCTGTTCTTTGTTTTTCCCCCTCCTTTTGGACTTGGAGGTAACCAGTGTCGTTCGGCTTCGCGTACCCAAGCATTCCTTGCTGGCGGACTTGCTTGGGGGCTTGGCCCATCCTTTGAGGGCACGAAGGAGCCCACAGATGAGAACCCACAGTGGGGTGCTGAGGTTTGCCAAGGCTCCTGTGGCGATTCATAGTTGACCTGTGTGCAGGGCTGAGCGCAAGTGTGTTTAGAATTTAGATGAACAACAACAAGGCCATTTCCTCTGTGCTGGGGATCTGCTTGACCCCCACTGGAAGCGCATGGGTACAGGGGTGAATCCGGTCCTCTTGAGTGTGGACTCCTGCAGCGTGAGCCGTGGAAGCCCGGGGTTTGTCTGATTTCGTGTCAGAACTCGGGAAGGGAATACTTGACCTGCGACAGAAACCGCGGATGGGCCTCCTTCCTTTCCCGTCCCCCCTGTTTTGTGCTCTGCTTGAGAACCACTTCAAAGAATCAGACGTGTCGCTGCCAGACGCCGTGCAGTTATTGTTAAAAGAACTTGGGAATATAATTGAAAACAAACGCTGCTGAGCCAGGCCCATCCAGGCGAGCTCTTACTTTGAGGGAGAAGGGAATTCCAAGTTTTTCCTCTATTTGGAGCTGATGTCTCAGAACACTTGTTCTGTGAGATGAATCATCTGCGAATTCTACATCTGGGAGTTATATATTGGGAAATGGCATTCTTTGCAAATGCAGAAGAAACACAAAAGCTTAAAGTTACAGTGTAGTTGGAAAATTCTAGTCAGAGTTTACAAAAATTAGCAATGAGATGAAATTGGCAGGGTGATTGGACATGAGATTATGGTACCTAAAATAGACATGTCCATTTATGGGAAGCAATAGCGTAGCCACACTTCTCTACTGGGGCCTCTGCTCTTTGTTTTGAGACAGATGACATTTTACAAAATTAACCTATTTTCACTTTACTTGAAAGCAGAGAGAAAATCGGAGAGCGTCTGTCACCCAGTTTATTCCACAAATGCCCACAAGTGGGGCAGGACCAGGCTGAAGCCAGGTGCCTGGAACCCAATCCAGTCTCCCATGTGGATGGCAGGAACTCAGATACCTGAGTTATCACTGTTGCTTCCCAGGGTGTGCATTAGTAGGGAGCTGGTTCAGAAGTGGAGTCGGAACTTGAACTAGGATGCAAGTGTCCTAAGTGGTGTCTTAACCACGGAGCCACATGTTCACTTCGACAGATGGTGACATTTTGAAGAACGTCATTGACATGGACTGGTCAGAATCAGGAGTTAGGCACCTGTGAGCTGTGTATTTATCTAAGCATTTATCTTGAGTTCTTTGAGAAAGTGCGGGCCGTGCGCACCAGTGGGAAGTCCGGAGCCCTGCATTGTTTGGGGGCCCTTAGGGGGAGACCACATTGTGTCCTCCTCCTCTGTGGACTCCGGTCGGGAGTCTGATTGGGGGAGGTGTGGGGAGGACAAGGTGGCATGGTGTTAGGTGGCACAGGGAGCAGAGCAGCAGCCCGGCTGCCTGGGTGGCCTTGGGTGTTCTCCTGACTTCCCTCCGCCTCACTTTCCTCCTACAGCAAAGGAGTGTGATTGTAGTGCCTGCGTCACTAAGCTCGTTCTGAGGCTAAAAATGAAGTAACAGCATGAGGAGGGCTGCCTGTTGTACTTACAGCAGTACTAGTGTGCAGAATTACAGCAGGAAACATGCATGTCAACTAATTTAATCATCATGTTAATCCTATGAACTATGTTAAACTTTTTTTTTTTTTTATTATTCTAGTGTTCTTGTTGGGGTGTAGGGAGGAAGGAGGAGAACAGGTGACCTTTTTAAATTTTTTTCTCCAAGAGGAAGTGCTGTCACTCTAATGGCTGGCTCACCTGAAGGAGATGTCTTGAGTTTTAAGCCTTTTTTCTTTGATTCAGTTGATTTGAAAGAGAACGAGAACGAGAGTGAGCGAGAGAGATGGCTTCCATCTAGTGATCACCTTCTCAAATGCACAGAACAGCCTGAACTCTGGGCCAGGCTGAAGCTGGGAGCTGAGAACTGAGGTTGGGTCTCCCATGTTGGTGGCAGGGACACCTGCTGCCTCCCAAGACATGCATTAGCAGGAAGCTGGCATTGTGAGCAGAGTGGAGATTCGAACCCAGGCCCTATAGTAGGGGATGTAGACTTCCTAAGCTGCAGAGTCAGAATTGCTACCCCCAAAACTGCCTGTCTGAACCTCCGTGTTAAGCGCGAGGCCCAGAGTGGTGGAATGATGGAGGAGGTAGCAGTTGCCAGTTAGAACCCAGATCTGCCTTCACATGGTTGTGTTTAGAAAGGATGTAAAACTAAGGCTGCCTGCCTTCTGGCCTTCCCCTCAAGCCTGTGAATTCCTTGAGACCAGTGATTGGCCCAGAGCAACTGGTTCTTCAACCCTTTGGTGGCATAAAGCACCCAGCAGGGGTCTGGCCATAGAGCCGGCATTCTGTAAATGGTGGCTTTGACACAGTTTTGGAGACCATGGGAGGCTTCTGTGTCAAAATCCATTTTTGGTTTGCCTCTTTGGTGAAGGGGGTGGTAGCCTGCGCATATGTCTTGCCATCTGTTGTTTATTGTTTCTGTTAGGTTGTGGTTTGTGTTCCTGTTCCATGTTTCTTTGGTTTCTGGAGCAACTGCGAATATTATATGCTTGGGGATCAGAAAAAGTAAACTATTTATAAACAGCAAAGTATCCTTGGGTTTGGAAAGTGTTTTTCTCAAATGCGTGTGTATTTGGTGGCTTTATTATAATCTCACTGATGCATCGTTAGACAATTTGCAGATTGAGACACGTCTGAAAGATGGGCGAGTCGTCGTCCGGCTTTGTGTAACCAGCTCACAAACAGCCTTGGTGATAAGGCCCTGGTGTTAACGCTGACCCCAGTGGTGTATTTTTAACTCAAGAACATATAAACAGTTTAGCCTGCCGATGGAGTTTACACTCTGCCTGAAATCCTTGGCATGCCTTGGATTGGGTGGTGCTGGGAGATACATGTGGTCCTGGGGGACTTCTGTGGCCATCAGTGACCCACTGCCCCAGCCCCTGCCTCTGCCCCTTCATTACTTGGAAAAGGGGATTCAACCAGGACAGGGAGGAAGAAAGGTGGAATTTATCAGTGATTGCATGTTTCTGTTGTGTTGCTTAGACTTTAGGAGGAACACAGAGCTTTGCACTCGTATCTGTCCCCAGCCCCCAGGGTCTTGGCAGAGTGACAGATTGGAACAGGAAAATCCCACCGCTTAAAGCTCTGGCTGTCCTCAGAGCTCTGGCTATCTCACCCCCCCCAACCCCCCCACCGTAACCCCTCCAGCTTCATCCTGACCCCACCTACCCTGGCCACCGCGTGGGGCTTTTCCAAGTTGTGTCCCACGCCCCTCACATGCTGTTGCCTCTCCCAGGAGAAAGGTTTTCCTGCTTTGCCTCGCATACCCCTGTGCATGCAGGCATCTTCAATGTCTCCCCCTGGAAACCAAGGCTGACGTCCCCTAAAGGATTCTGCAGTAGTTACGCTAAAGTTTCGTGTGATTGTTTAATTAAGAAGTGACTTCCCCGTTTGTCTGTAAGCTCCCTAAAAGCAGGGACCAGCCTTGCTTCTGATCCACGCTTGTATTCCCAGAATCTAGTACGAAGCCTGGGGAGTCACTCTGCTGTGTAGAGATACTGATGGAGATGCGGGTATTGGCTTTGGTTCTGTGTAGTCCTATGGAAATTAACTTTCCCAGACCAGCAGAGCGATGTGGACCTCCCAGAGTGCATTGCCTAAGTATGTATCTTGTCTGTCTGGTAGTTTCTTGAGTTTCCCTACCAGAATACCAATGTTGAAAAATTGACAGAAGTGGGTGCAAAGACAAGGCAAATAGAACTGGAGAAGAGAAGATGGCAGAGAGACTGTTTACCTGCCACGTTAAGAGCTGGCAGTCTTTGTAGTCCCTCCAAATTTTGGGAAGGTGGCTTTAAAATCCCATATGCAAGTGTGGGCCCTGGAATTCCTTTCCAGCTGTAGCACCGCATGCAGCCTTCTCCTGCAGGAGTCCCTGGGCAAGGCTTCCCTGCTGGGCCTGGGTGACTGTCCTTGGCAGGTGGGCCTGGCATGACCAGGCTCCTGCGCGTTGCCCTTGGAGAGGCCTCCCCAGCTGTTCACGTGGTCTCTCATCTGCTCCTTGGCTGGAGCCTGCCTGTGTTTTCAGAGCTGACACTGCGAGGAGGGCGTGTTGCTTCGCGCACAGACCCAGGCTGTCTAGACACTCTTCTTCCCCTTGTGGTCATTCTGCTCAGTTTATGCTGAGCCGTCGCCAGGCAGCTGGTTTTGGTTGTTTGGCTTCTTGGTTGCTTTGCTAAGACCCCTCCTTTGAGAAAAAGTTTGACCAGGCCAGAGTGATTTTTCTCTCTTTTTGCAGCTGGCAAGGGAAAATGCTGTGTTCCTTGACCAGGGCGAGTGGTAAGGGCACGAAGGGTAGGTGCCTGAGCCCGAGGAACAGCATAGATTGTTGGAAGCGTCATGGCAGGTGACTTTAAATCCAGGCCCTTCTCACATGGACCACACGAGTGAGGCCTCAGCCTCTACCCCTCATAGAGGCTCTCCCTCTGGCAGAGGGGTCATTGCTAACCTGCCTCAGGGTGGTCTATTCCAGGCAGCCTCCCAGAGATGCCGAGGAAGGCAAGGACAGACTGTTCTGGCTGGTGAGCAGCCTCGGGACGTTTGAGTTTTGATGGATTACTGAGATCTTGGGATGTGGCTCTGTGGGTAGCGGGTGGGGTTACTGTATAGTGGGACGATTGTGCCATTGACCCGTTAGCCTGGTGACCATGTCTTTAAATATATGTGATTTTCAGGCCAGTGTTGTGGAATTGTAGGTTAAGCCTCCACCTGTGGGTGCCCATATGGCTGTTACACTTCTGATCCAGCTCTCTGCTATGGACTGAGAAAGCAGTAGAAGATGGCCCAAGTGTTTGGGCCCTTGCCGCTCATGTGGGAGACCTGGAAGAAGCTCTTGGCTTTGGATCAGCCCAGCTCTGGCCATTGTGGCCATTTAGGGGAGTGAACCAGCAGATGGAAGACTCTCTCTGTCTCTCCCTCTCTCTCTGTAACTCTACCTCTCACACAAATACATGTAATTTTCTGATAACCAGTGTTAGGATATTCTTGAAAAGAGTGAAAAGAGTAGAAACTACAAAAGAAGAGAGTAATTTGTTACCATCCAGAAATAGATCTGATCACTTTGGTATATAGAGCCCCAGACATGTCAGATATTGGATATGTATTTTGACTTTTATTAAAGCCTCAGTTCTATTTTCTCTGGTTTTAAGTGGCTTTTTTTTTAATGTGGCTGAAGTCATAATTAAACTTTACCTGATATTGAACATTGAGTTTTTTCCTTAAACTTTGATAGACTTCTGATGTTTATACATCCTGTTCCTTCCTTGGGATGAGTTATTAAGTGCAGATTGCTCCAGGTTTGCAAATTTTTTTTTCTTTTTTTAATTTTTGACAGGCAGAGTGGACAGTGAGAGAGAGATAGAGAGAAGGGTCTTCCTTTTGCTGTTGGTTCACCCTCCAATGGCCGCCGCAGGTCGCGCTGCGGCCGGCGCACTGCGCTGATCCGATGGCAGGAGCCAGGTGCTTCTCCTGGTCTCCCATGGGGTGCAGGGCCCAAGCACTTGGGCCATCCTCCACTGCACTCCTGGGCCACAGCAGAGAGCTGGCCTGGAAGAGGGGCAACTGGGACAGAATCCAGTGCCCCGACCGGGACTAGAACCCGCCGTGCCGGCACCGCAAAGCGGAGGATTAGCCTGTTGAGCCACGGCGCCGGCCCTGGGTTTGCAAATTCTTAAAACTTTTGGTGTTACTGCCCCTGAGAGAGAGAGGCTTCCAGTTTGTGAACTTGAGCTTGTTTTTCCCCCACACTCCATCAAGTACTAGATGCTGTCGTTGACGTAACGCTTGCCACTGATTCAGTACATGAGAATTGCCTTGCCTTGGTGACTCTGCCATTCTCTGGATGGTGAGGCTGAAGACTTTACATAGGTCACACCCAGACAGTCCTTTTTTGGAGGTTTGCTTCCTTTTTTTGACATTCAGCATGATGGGTTGGTTTGGTATGAATTAGCTCTGGGCCCTTGGCTGTGGACTTTGGGCCGGGAGCACAGGGACAGATGTTGAGGACTAGAGATGGTCGCTTCCACGAGAGCGCAGGTGTAAGTGCCCGAAGCTCTGCGCTCCCCATGGGCACGTCACAAGTTTTGGCTCTGAAGCAGGGCATGTCAGCGTGTCCCCTGTGCTGAGGGTGTGTGCCCCAGGGAATGCTGCAGTGGCTTTGTGGACCTCGGGCTGCTTCAGCCTCTGCAGAGCCAGGCCGCCCAGGGCCCTGGCCACCCTCTCTGTGGCCACAGCGCCTGGTACCTACAGCTGGTAGGAATCAGAGCAGATTAGCGTGGCTGAGAACCCTTCAGGAACAGCTTCCAGCAAATGGAAATTATTTTAAAACAAATTGATGTGGTTTCTCTGTCAAACCTACTTGGAGCATAAACAAGGTTGGACTGTAGGCTACTTCCCCCCTACAAATGAGCCCGTGTTTAGAATGTGGCTTTCAGCAAAGTAAACACGGCCTCCGAAGCGAGTTGTGTGCGTCTGATTGGAAAAGTGAAAGCTAGCGCACGGAGGCAGCGTGCTCACAGACGCCCTGGTCTTGTGCAGGACACCCCTTCCCTGCTCGCTCCCTCCTTGCTGTCAAGGTGGCGGAGGTAAGGAGTGCTTTGGTGATGAAAGGATGAATGGGAACGCAGTGCCAGGTCAGTTCTCTGCGGTGAGATCAGCGCTTAAATGTTGCCCCTGTGCCACGTGGGAATATCACAGCCGTCTTGTGCAATACTTAACTGTGTGTGCATGTGTGTGTGCGTGCGTGTTCACACATACCTGTGGGCTGCGCATCTTTGAATTCTCTGCCAGTTTTCAAGGTGGTCCCCCACCCCGCCCCGTGGACCCAATCAGCTTTATTAAATGGGCCCCAGCCGCCCTGGAAGGTGGAACAATGCTTTTAATGTTCAGATTATACATTAATGAAGCACCGGGCCAAGGGGCACTTGCCAAAAAGGCTGCCGAATGAGAACGCCACCAGTGTCGGAGTGAACTTTGCACTCCCGAAGTGTGAATGATGTTGGGTGCACGGAGTTTATTGCACAAGGGGAAAACTGGAATCTCTTTGATGTTGGGTAGCGTCCTGGCCCCAGGAGACTTTGGGCTTCCCGGTTAACCACATCTTGGCTGGCAAGGACAGAGTTGTGGCGTGGTCCCGCAGGGACGGAGAGGACCCTGCCCTGGGTGGTCAAGGACCAGCTTACCTGTGTGGGGGTGGGGGAGGTGGTGGCTAAACGGATCTGTTGTCCGTCATCCAATTTTAATGTACTGCTAAAACCTATGGTGAGACCCTCCCTCCCTCGCCCTTTTTGTCCATAGGGACTTTTCCAGAAATAGCATGCCGTTTTTTCTAAAATCTGTCCGCCCCCATCACAGAAGGGACTTAGATCTGAATCGGACTGCTTTTTGCCCTCCCCATTGTGGAGCTGTTTGCCCTTGCCTTCCGGCTTGTTCTTGGTTTTTGAATGGCCAGCCATCGGGAGCCCTGATTTCCATAGCCTTATGAAATAGTTACTGAGAAAAGAAGAAAGGAAATGCTGGTTTGGAATTCCCAGAATTTGTTTTCTGCAGGAGGATAAGCTGCAGCTGAGGCTTCCTACATCTGTCGGGTTTATGGCCAGAGCTTGGTCGTGTAGAACAGTTGGGGAAGCGGAGAGGAGCTTACCGGTGGGCTGGGATGGATTTCTAGGGCGCTTTTGTGGCTTGACCATCTTAACTGGATATTTTGTTCCTATTCCATGTATCTTCTAGCACTCAGAGGAGAAGGTTGTTGCCACATTTTTGTGGTGCAGAAGTAGCCGGGCGGCATTTTCGGTCTGGAATTTTGAGGGCCTGCTAAGGCTTCAGGACTTTGGTGTTGTTATTAAGTGAGAGCTTTCTTGAGATGTAATACAAATACCACAAAACTCATCCTTTTGAATTTTGGGATTTTAGGTTTTTAATACACCGACAGAGTTGTGCAGCCATCACCACCAGTTCCAGAACATTTTTAGCACCTCCAAAACAGAATCTGGTGCCCATTAGCAGTCCCCACCCCCCACCCCCCGCCCCCAATCCTTCCTTAGTCACGGTAGCACCTGCTTGCTGTCTCGATGGGTTTGCCGTCTGGACATCTCACTACATGTAAACCATGCAGTATGTGGCCTTTGTGTGTGGCTGCTTGGAGCATAATGTGTTCAGTGTTCTTCCACACTGTTGCTTGTATCAGGTCCTCCATTGCTTTCTGTGCTTGAATAATGTTCCGTCGTTTAGCTATACACTGTATTTTGTTCATTAGTTGTTGAACACTTGAGTCATCTCCATTTTTTTTGCCTGTGCTGTGAATGTCTGTGTCCAGGTTTTTGTGTGAATGTATTTCTCTAAGAGTGAAATTGCTGGATCACCTATAACTGTGTTTGAGTTTTTTAGGAATTGCTAGACTGTTGTCTGTAGATGCTGTGTGCATCATTTTGCGCTTCTGCCAGTGCGGGGTGGTCCCCATCTCTCCACAGTCTCACCAGTACTTGTTACTGTCTTGTCTTTTTTGCTTTTAGCTGTCCCATTGCATGTGAAGTGGCATCCCATTGTGGTTCTGGTTGGCGGTTCCCTACGGGGACTAGTCAGCTATTCCTGTGCTGATTGACCATTTGTGTATCTTCTCTGGAGGAATTTCTGCTGAGATCCTTGGCCCATGTTTTCGTTGGGTCACTTGTCATCCTCTTGCTCTGTTGTGAGCAGGGCATGTTTTAAAGAGAGACAGGCAGGAGAGTTTGAAATGGTGTGGTGTATTCCTGAAGTTGGGTTGCCGTTCATCAGATGAGCAGAGTTCAATTTTTCAGATTTTTTTTTTTAAAGACTTTTGAAAATCTTCAGGCGAAATCACAAGGGGCAGTACTTGGCTTGGTAGTAAGCTGTCTCCACCCTGTCCACCCCCAACTCACCTGTAATCCCCAGGGAAGGGCCAACTGGCAGAAGAGAGCAGTGCTCATTCTTGAGTGAGTCCAGGGTCTTGACTGTTCAGGGGTGTGCATCCCACAGTGTTTGCCAAAGGAGAATGGGAAAATTTGCTTGAGCAGATGCAGTTTCCGCAGGGTCTCACTGTTTTTTCCTGAATCCTCTGCCCCAGGACAAGTCGGCCTTTGCCAGCTGAGCTTTGCAGCCATAAATTAGACAGAAATGCAGCGCTGAGGCTGTGCAAACGCAGGCAGGGTAATTTCTCTGGACAGGTTTACAATAGGGAGGTGTGAAGTGCTTGGTGGAGACCGGAAGCTGAGGGAAGGGAGGACATTGAACTTGGGCCACTGCAGGGTGGTAGGCTGACACAGCTGCTTGAAAACTATGGTTTCGTTGGCTTTTTAATGGGAAAGGAAGCAGAGGCTCACCTCTAGATGAGAGAGGATGATTACAGGGTTGCCTCTCAGTCATCCAGCCAGCCAGCAGGCACTTTTTGACTCCTCTCTAACCCTGGAGTCAGAGTTGTGTTAGGACCTGGGAACATGCATTTTAAACACACTTGAGGATCCTGCTTGGGAGATATAAAAATGTGAGAAGTGCCACCTTAGGCTGAGGGGAGGCCTCAGCCACAAGTCCTCGCACCTCCTGCTCCTCCATTCTTCTGTGTACACTTGAGGCCTGAGGCCGTCTGAGCTCTGGCCCACGAGGGGCTGGTTAGCTCATTGTGCAACCAGGTCAGTTGTCACCTTTGCCTATGCTCTCCCTGCTGTGCCTCATTTCTCTGCTCTTTCTCAGAGGGTGCTGTCCCAGAACACCTGGGTGCGAGGGTGGCCTTGTTGTGCTGGGATAGCCTTCGCAACACACCCCTGCTTCCTTGCACAACATTTGTCTTTGTCTCGTGATGCAGATCCTTGAGGGCAGAGGCTGCTTTACTGACTTGTGTGGTCCCGAAGGCAAGCACCACTCCTGGTATGTAGCAGGTGCTTCGGGACCATTTGTGTCTGTCGATTCATTTCCAGACCAGCTGTGGTGCCCCTTGACTTCTGTGCCCTGCTGTGTTATGCAAGGCATTGTCTTCTCCTGTCCCTGAAACACCTGCCTGCACACACCTGTCAAGACAGCCACATGTTGGCCATCCTGCAGTTCTGTTCTTCTGGGTTCGTTGTTATTTCTGCTCCCTTGGGGTTAACTGGTCACTTTCAGGGCAACCCGCACCACTGAAATTAGGTCTGTATTAAAAACAAAGACAAAAGCCAGACTTATTTCCATGTATACCAAACCCCAAGGTTGTAGTTTCTAGAAAGCCCTTTCTTTAAAAAATTTTTTTAAGATTTATTTATTTGAAAGGCAAATTAGAGAGAGGGAAGGAGAGGGGGAGGGAGGGAGGAGGGGGGAGAGCTTCCGTCTGCAATGCTGGGCCAGGCTGAAACCATGAGCTTCATCTAGGTCTCCACTGTGGGTGGCAGAGGCCCAAGGACTTGAACCATCCTCTGCTGCTTTCCCAGGCACATTAGCAGGGAACTGGATCGGAAGTGGAGCAGCCAGAAGTGGGATGCCAGTGTTGGGGGTGGTGGCTTAACCCACTGTGCCACAGCATTTCAAGGTGACATACAAAAGGTGTGGTGGTGATGGCTGTGATAGGATCTTCCTTGAGGTGTGTGGCAGTTAAATTGTGACCTCTTTGACAGGTGTATGTGCATGTCCAGGTAGCCGTGCAGTTCTTGTGGATTCATAAACCTGCGCTGAGAATCATGCATTGGTAGTAAGTCCTGGCTTTGCAGCCAGCTCATGACCCCGAGGTATGCTTTCTTTGAACTGACACAGCAACCTCACAGACTGTGTGTCATAGCCCTTCTCTCCCCCAGCAGGTCGCAGGTGCTGGAGAAGGCTTTTTGGCCTTAGCCCATCCCTAACATGCATGCTGGTTGTAATGTCACCTGAAAAAAATGAGAGGCGGTGGAGGGGCTGGCGCTGTGGCATGCCCTGTGTTTTTGCCTTCCTGGAATTAAGCTACTGTCCCGTCTGGGAAGCTGAAGAAGAGCAGGAATTTGGGTTGCCCTGGAAGCCGGAGGTCACAGGAGCCTGCTTGTGGTGTGTGTGGCCGCACAAGCGCTACCTGCTCTTCATGGCGACAGAAGCCATCAGTTAAATAAACCAGCTGTGAAGTCAGAGCAAGAACAGGAGTGTTTGCACAAACAGCCTTTAAATTTTCTGATCCTTGATGAAAGTTGGTTTGTGAATTATTAACTTGTGTGTACAGGAGGAAATACTGGGTGCTTTAAGTGTCATGTGTATTTTTAAGTAAGAAAAAAAATAAAACTGACCACACCCTCAGCTGCTACCATTTTGGGCTGAGCCCTGGCCTGCCTGCACTCCACAGGAATATTTAGAACAGAAGCAGGAATGTTGGCCCCTCGGAGACCCCGCGTGCATCATGTGCTGTAACCCATCACTTGCTAGGAAGGGAATGGAAGTGCTTTGCAGCCTGCTGGGATTTGTAAGCGTGGCGATGCTTCTCAGTCTGCACTGGGTATCCACAGTGCTGGGGAGGGGACGCCTGTCTCATTGGGAAGAATTGTGTGCATGGAATCAGAGGGTAGGGTTGGTGGAGCTGGCGTGAGAAGTCTGTCTGCTCTCACTTGCCCGGCAACTTTGCGAGACAGCTTTGAGATAGGTTCTTTAATTCATCCCAGGAGAGAGCTGCCTTTATCCCGCACTTCTGTTTCCCTGCAGTGTGTGGGAGAAGGCAGCAATGCCATCCGAGGGAGCTGCAGGGTAACACCCAGGTGACAGAGGGGATTCGGGGACTTGGCCTGCTGGGAAGAGACTTGAGGAATCCATTTGTGAACCTGATTTCCATGTACACAGCTGTTGTCAGAGGTCCCCGGGTGCTTCTTCAAGTTGATATGAATGGACTAATGATTTCTTCTGACCTGGGAAGGGGAGTTGCGATTCGACATTTATTTCAAGGGAGAAGGGGAGACTGAGGAAGGAAGGGGGTGAAGGAGGAAGAGTGTAGGAGAACTGGGAACAGGGCTGTTGGGACCTTCCTTCCAGCCTCACAAACTTTTGGGTGTTGGTTGCTGGATTAATCCTGCAGTGTAAGTCACCCTTAGAAATACCTGGGCGTGATTCTGCAAGGGCTGAGCTTTGCTCATTTCCAGTGTAGAAGAGGCACATGTCATGGGAAAGGAGGCAGGCAGGCGCTTGGTCTCCCTCCCCCACCTCCGTATTGTCCTCAGGTGCAATGCCATTTGAAACCGGTAGTTCTGAAATACATTGGATGCATTATTCTCAAGCTGCCGGGATTATTGCTGACATAGACCGTGAGTCCCGCAGCCAGCCTCCTGTATGGAATTGGAAAAAAAAAGAAATTCAAGCTGTAAACGAATCTCTGTTTTGGGGCTTTGTAGTGGCAAATTACGTGAATGAGTGAATTGCAAAGGTGCCTGGTTTGGACTAACGTGAATACTCAAGCCTTAGATAAATATTGACACCAGCAGTATGACAGGCCTACCATTTGTCTCATGCCCCTAGGAATAAAAGATCTTTTCTCAGGTGCTCGTGACCTTATAAACCACCCTGACGAGTTTGTGCAGGTGCTTTCTGCACTCGTTCCCTGGGTTGGAGAGTGGGTGGTTCTCTTTGTGCTTGGGCAAGCTTAAGCCTAACTGAATCTCAGCCTGCTTTGGCTGGTTGGTCACAGTTGAGTTTGTGCAAGTGAATGGAGTTGCCAGCATGGTTTTGCGGAGTCATGCTTGGTGGCCGTGTGGACCGGTCTTGGACTTGGCACATCTTTTCTTTACTTTGACCGTATTTCAGCACCGAGCATGCGGGAATGAGGAGAAAAGAAAGCCAGCTTGGGGAGACATAATTGGAGTACACATTGAGTCTGATAGCAGCTGACAGCCTTTTTGAGGGAATTGCCTGCACCCAGGCCATCCCTTCTATTTGATCCCCTATATCTCAGGGCATAGGACAGAAACTACCTCTTGCTGGAGAGGGCTGGTGATGACAGTTTGTTATGTATTTATTTATTTTTAAATACTTATTTGAGCAGTAGAATTACAAACAGAGAGAGGGAAGAGACAGAGAAAGATCTTTTTTTAAAAAAAAAATTTATTTATTTAGACAGAGTTAGAGAGAAAGGTCTTCCTTCCGTTGGTTCACCCCCCAAATGGCCGCCACGGCCGGCATGCTGCGCCGATCTGAAGCCAGGAGCCAGGTGCCTCCTCCTGGTCTCCCATGCGGGTGCAGGGCCCAAGCACTTGGACCATCCTCCACTGCCTTCCCAGGCCACAGCAGAGAGCTGGACTGGAAGAGGAGCAACCGGGACAGAATCTGGTGCCACAACAGGACTAGAACTTGAGGTGCCGGCACCATAGGCAGAGGATTAGCCTAGTGAGCTGCAGCACCGATCCGGAGAAAGATCTTAAATTCACTGGCTCACTCCCCGAATGGCTGCAATGGCCTGAGCTGGGCCGATCCGAAGCTGGGAGCCAGGAGCTTTTTCTGGGTCTCCTACATGGGTGCAGGGGCCCAAGGACTTGCACATCTTCTGCTTTCCCAGGCCACAGCAGAGAGTTGGATCAGAAGAGGTGCAGCTGGATCTAGAACTGGAGCCCACATGGGATGCCGGTGCCTCAAGCAGACGCTTAACCCACTACGCCACGGGGCCAACCTCTTTATTTATTGTTACAAAATTAATGAAATTTGCCAGGCAGACAAAGACAGAAATCTCACATTTCTTTTACTCTCCAGTAGCCAGGGCTGGGCTAGGGCAAAGCCAGGAGCAGGGAGCTCATTCCACATCTTCTGCAGGTGCATATTATCAGGAAGCTAGATGAGGACTTGAACCCAGGCCGTCCCACTTTATTTTTTGGTTTAAAAAATAGACTTAATTGAGAGAGACAGACTGACGGAGTTCTTCCTTCCTCTTGTTCACTCCCCAGATGTCTACAACAGCCAGGGCTTGGCTGGACTGGAACTGGGAACTCAGTCCAGGTCTCCCATATGGGTGGCAGGGACCCAACTACTTGGACCTTCATCACCTGCTGCCTCTCAGGGTGTGCGTTAGCAGGAAGCTGGGATCAGGAGTGGAGTTGGAACTCCAACTCAGGTACTCCTGTAAGGAGTGTGGGCACCCCCCTACCCTGTCAGTTTGACGGCTAGAGCAGACACCTGCTTTGATGCCAGTTTTGCTAGTGTGAAGTATGCAGAAGCAAGGCACACCCTCCCCCCACCCCCGCCCCGAGTAGTGTGCTTTTGTTGGAGGGAAGTCATGGTGGAGCCACTTCACATGGGACAAGCTGAACAGAGACTCTGAAACTTGGGTTAACTTACGTCACCTTGAAAACGGAGTGACTGGGCATCTTTGTTTGTTACATAGCAAATGCTGGGCAGAGAGGTCCAGGCTATTCATAGGCAGCTGCCTGTCTGGGCTGACCTCGGGGATGTCTGGGTCTGGTGTGACAATTGGCTTTGATTTCCTGCTCCGATGTGAAGATGTCCTGTGAATTGAATGATTCTTAGGTCTCCTTGGTGCTTAGAGAGGATATGGAGACTCTAACACACACAGGTGTTTCTTAGGTTTCTGTCAAAGGCTGGGATGTCAAAAGGAGACATTTAGGATTCATTTTGGGGAGGGCTTTTCATCTCCTTCAAAAAAATAGACTGACCCTGTGGATACTGGGTTCAAGTATAGTTTAGCCAGTGGCATTTATTGCCAGGATCCATTTTTTACGACGTGTCCCTTGAGAGTAAATGAGTTGGAGCTGCAAACTGAGGGAGATAGGGATGTGGAAAGGGATGTACTGAGCCTGACTGTCATTTTCTTTTCTTTCTTTCTTTCTTTTTTTTTTTTTTAATTTTTGACAGGCAGAGTGGACAGTGAGAGAGAGAGAGAGAGAGAGAGAAAGGTCTTCCTTTGCCGTTGGTTCACCCTCCAATGGCTGCCGCGGCCAGCACACTGCGGCTGGCGCATCATGTTGATCCGAAGGCAGGAGCCAGGTGCTTCTCCTGGTCTCCCATGTGGGTGCAGGGCCCAAGCACTTGGGCCATCCTCCACTGCACTCCTGGCCATAGCAGAGAGCTGGCCTGGAAGAGGGGCAACCAGGACAGAATCTGGTGCCCTGACCAGGACTAGAACCCGGTGTGCTGGCGCCGCAAGGCAGAGGATTAGCCTAGTGAGCCTCGGTGCCGGCCCTGGCTGTCATTTTCACAGCTCATTCTCGATTCAAGGATGGGAATCATGTGTTTCGTCTGATTGTTGGTGTAATTTCAGTGATAGAGATGTTAGTTCCATGTTTTGATAGCAGAAAGCAGCATGTAGAATAATGCATGAAATATTCTGAGGTTGCTGAACCTTGATTTTGCATCTGTCAGCCATTTCAACAGCCAGAAGCAGAGGAATCCAAACGGCCCCGCTCCTCAGAGGCGGAGGCAGTGGCGCAGTTGACGGTCTCTTAAGTTTAGAGTGCTTCGTGGCGTCTTAGGATTGTCGAAAGAAAAATGTTGCCTTTTTGGCCTCAGCGAAGCATTTCATCACACATAAAATGGACAGAGCGAGATTGCGAGTCGATAAGCTAGCTAATAAAGTCAACAGCTTAACGTTAGGCCAGACGGCTGGCCTTTCAAAACTGTAGCTTTAGAAAACTTAGCTAGAGGTACTCGTGTGCCTCCTTGCAGCGCAGTGGATGTGTTCTCGAGAAGCCGTGGCTGGGTTCCGTCTTCTCGTTTGTCTGAGTTACGTCAGGGATCTGCTGTTGCTGTTGGAGCGATTTTCATCATTTGAAGTGCTGAGGAAAGTGGATGAACCTGGAACATGGTATGAAGGAACCCCACGCTTAACCCTTGTGCAGTGGAGCTTCATGGTGAATGCATGTGTTAGCGCTCTCTGCAGATTTCGGGTGCTTGTGCTTTGCCGGGGCTCAACAAGATGTCGCATAGGAGCTACTGAGCAGCGCATGTGATTTTATTTGACAAATCAAGGATGCGTGTGAGTTCCATTGAAAGTTAATAGGGCCCTGCAGAGCGTGCCCTTGGATCTTGGGGGCTTTCCTGGTGGGCAGGAAGGTGGCCACACCCACTCATGTCATTTTTTTCCTTAAGATTTTTGTGTGCATAGTAGGGGAAGAAAGGCTGATACTGCTAAGGTAAGCTGTTGTTTGTACAGATGTATTTGTTTAAAGCAATCCACTTTCATTTCCTTCTTCCTCCCTTTTAGGGGGCACAGATAGGCCACTCATTAATATCTCGCTGTATTGTGACCCAGAAGCGTATTTACCTAAAATTGCTCTTCTGAATACTTTCTTTAAAAGCAACAATGAAATTCCCTTGTTCGTCAAGTCTAGAAGTGAGTCACCACCCAGGTTTCTGTGTGTTTCTTGTTCCTTTGCTTGTTTGTCTTGCTTTGTTTTAAATCTTCCAGCATTCGTTTCTGGGATATGAGGTTTTTCTAGTAATGTTTTTGTTGATTGGGTTATGTCCAAGTGACTTGTCAGAATGGAGGGTGCATGTGGCACAAAAAACCTCAATGCTCTCCTGGTTCCAGCAGTTGCCTGGACGAGAGAGTTTAGAAGGGCGCATCCTGACGCCGCTGGAGGGAGGGGTTCTTGGTTGTTTTGCTGTTTCGGTCCCTGTCTCTTGTGCTCCAGAGAAAGTCACACAGTATGGGACGTTTCATTCCTGAAGAAGTGAGATTCACAGGTAGAGAATTTCCTTATCCTTTTGTCCCAGTGAAATCCTAGCTTGTACCTTCTTCCAGAAGCACAGGCTTGGAATTTGGCTGTCCTGTTCTTGTTACCAGGGGTCCTTTTTATGCGACTGTGTTACCGCAGTTACCTTCCTCCTTGAAAGCATCCTCCTTGGGATCTCTGGGTGTGACACACACTGTGCGTGGTTGCTTCCGGTGCCTTGGAGAAGGAATTGGGTCACAGTGACACTTGGAGATGGTAGTTATGCTGGGGTTGACACCATTAAAAGTTGTGTTGCGTGACACATGGTCCGAGAAGCGTCAGTGAAGGTTTGGGTGGTTCGCATTTTTCCTGCACACCCTCGAATGTAAAAAATCTTTTTTTAAAAAGATTTTTTAAAATTTATTTGAAAGAGTACTGAGAGAGGTAGAGACAGAGAGAGGTCTTCCATTCGCTGGTTCACAAGTGGTCAGCGGCTGAGCTGATCTGAAGCCAGGAGCTTCTTCTGGGTTTCCCACGTGGGTCCAGGGGCCAGGGACGTGGGCCGTCTTCCACAGTTGCCCAGGCACATTAGCAGACCCCTGTAATGAGTCTTAAAGTTGCAGCACCTTGGGGCTGGTGCTGTGGCCTAGTGGGTAAAGCCGCCACCGCCTGCAGTGCCAGCTTTCCACATGGGTGCTGATTGGAGTCCCGGTTTCTCCACTTCAGATCCAGCTCTCTGCGATGGCCTGGGAAAGCAGTGGAAGGTGGCCCAAGTCTTTGGGCCCCTGCACCCACGTGGGAGACCCAGGAGAAGCTGATGGACGCAGCTGCAGCCGTCTAGGGAGTGAACCAGTGGATGGAAGACCTCTTTCTGCCTCTGCCTCTGCCTCTGCCTTTCAAGTAAATAAATAAATTGTGGAAAAAAAAACAACCAACCTACAGTACCTTTCCTTTTGCATTGGTGGTTCGCTAGGAACACATATCCTGAAAGTGGCTGCTTGCAGGGCAGAGGAGTCAGGAAAGGGGTCATCTGTGGCCAGAGGGGCATGGGTGGGCTCGACGGAGTCCTTGGTAAGCCTAGTATTCCACGTGTCCTTTTTCTCAGCCTCACCCATCTCTGGCTTCCTGTGCCTTTTCCTTGACTTGTTTTCCCTACTCCAGAAGCAGAAGTCTCCGTTTCCTGCCCCAGGAGAGTGTGCTGTGCATCCGAGGAGGATCCTCCTCTGTGTTCTACCTGGGAGAGCCTCTCGCCTCTGAGCGGTGGCTGGTGGGGAGCGCTGTGCGTGCCCTCAGATCTGGGTGGGTGAGCCGCTGTGCACTTTGTGTCTTCGGCTGTGGCTGGGAGGCTCATCGCCCTCTGTTCCACGGAATGGCCTGACTCTCCTGGCCAGGTTAAGCTGTGTCATTGGGTGGGACCCAGAAATCTCAGTTGGGGAGGCCTTGTAGAGCCTTCCGCTGTCTGATAGGGTGTATTTTGATGACTTTTCCAAGCTGATAAGCCAGAGAAGGGGCAGTCCTGAGTTACCAGACTTCTCCCCTCTCTGTCTCCAAGTCTTTGTGACACCATTCTTTATGCCCTCCTCTCTCTGGGGTGGATCCTGCTGACATTGCCTTCGTGGGAGTGAGGCCTGTGCTAAGCAGCTCTTCCCTGCTCAGAGTCCTTTTACTTGTCAAGGATCTGCCAGCTGCAGGGCCTGTCCACAGTACCAGTCTCCTCTGAGCCCTGGATGGCTATGGTTGGGGGGAAGCAACCACAACAATAAAACTGCTTTGTACCTCACTACTTTTGTCTCTCTCTGGCCAAACTAAGATGCTGGAAGGAAGAACCGATGGTAGCATCTCCTGCTGGAAGGAGGTGATGTGGGAAGTCCGTGCTGAGTGCTGCCAGTGGTGGTGAGAGAACGTCTTGACCCTCTTGATTGTTTAGGGCAGAACTTTAGTGGCTGGGGCTGTGCTGTTCCTATGGAAATCGGCTTTACTGGCCCTGTGGATCAGCCTTCGTGAGGGGGCTGGCGCGGGGATTTGCAGTGGGTTACAGAAGCCTTGACGTCACTGCCTGGTAGGTTGTGGGCCTGGCAGCATGGGACTAACTTCTCTTGAATTTTCCCCGCTACCGTTCCTGTCCTGCCCCTTGCCCCTTGGGAGGTCCTGATGTGTTAGTCTCCCTATTTGTTTGCTTTACTTTGTACCCTCCACACCTTGCTGTGCTGGTCTGACCTCATTTCCCAGGATTCTACCTCGGAAAACGTCCTCTTCAAGGCTTAGCTGAGGTCTTGCATTTGCTGATAAACCCTTATTTATTGATTTATTTAAATCACAGCTGACTTTCCTGTTCTGGCTGCCATCTGGCTTCAGTGTTATCCATACCGGAGGTGACAAAGCCAGGTGCTCACGGGGGCCAAATACTACCCACGAGTAAAGAGGGCCTGGGTGAGACAATGGGGAATGGTGAGGTCTGTGGCCAGTGGCATGCTTGTAAGTGCATATAGCTGATTGTTGCTGTTGAGAGTGCTGGCCCAGGGATTGTTGTCCAAAAAAGCTGAAGCTTTCGATCAGTGAAACTTTAGGTTTCTGCAAACCCTATTCAATCAGAAAGAAACCCGTGAGGAAGTTCCCCAGCCAGCTTGGCCTTGGCCCAGGAGCCACCCCCCCCCCCCCCACTGCAGGTTGCTTGCTAGGCGAGGGCTTTTGGTTGGAGTCACTTAGTAGGAGTGTGATTTGACTCCTTCAGGTCACAGACGAGCTCTTGGCCTGATTGATAGCAGAATTTATCACAGCACAGCGTGCCTTACACTCGAGGACTGTTTGTAGACTTTGACATTTGTTGGGTGCTGGGGGAAGGGACGTAGCTCTGACAGGCTGAGCTGTGTGAACTGGGAAGGCAGAGAGGTACTCACAAGCCTTACAGGGTTAGAGAGGCAGGCGTAGATGACATCTAGTAGGTAGTTTCAAGCATTAGAATTCAGCAGTTAGAGGCCCGTGCTGACCAGTAGAGCTGATTTTTAAAATGGACAGTGACTAGGTTCTTCTGTGGCTGCTGTGTATGGTCTGCTCCCTCTAGTCACCTGTCATATGCCTCTCGCTTTTGCATAGCCATTCTCAACAACTGAGATAATTGTCTCATAACTGACTTTGTGAAATAAAGCTGACATGTGGGGATCCGAGTGATTTTTCGTTGGATTGTTCACAGAATGCATTTCTTTGCCAAGCCTGCGTTAAGGGACTGCGTAGCTTACTGGAGTCTGGGGTGGGGCTTGGGGGGCAGCAGGTAGAGACCCTTCCCTGCATCGGGAATGCCTGGGGCAGGATGCCCGACGGATGTTTCCAGTTCAAGATGCGCTTTTATCATTTTTCATGTAAGCCTCTAATGTTCCTTATCAGGCTGTTCAGTTGCCGGTTTTGGTTAACAAGGGGGAAAGCATTGCACTTGAAAACAAGCTAAGGACATCTGATACTCCAGGATTAAGAAAAAAATCTCTTCTTCTCGTAAAACCTTACATCGTGGGGCTCGGGAACATCGTGTGCTGATTTCATTGTGACTTGATGCATACTCCGTGCAATTGCTCAGAAGGCAGAAGTGCTGCAGAAGCAACCTCACAAGCTTAGGGGATTAGGGAACCATGAAGGGTCGTATGTTCTTCCTCAGCTGCACCCCTGGTCGTCGTGGAAGGACCCGTCACCTTTTCCTAGGCAGGTGGTCTGCTTCTTAATGGGCGGCAAACAGGTCTAAGTTCTGGGGTTGAGACGGAGATGGACAGCTGGAGCCCACGCGCCCGGAGAAGCCGGAGTTTCAAGACCAGTCCTAGGCACCCAGCCCCCTGCCTTCTGTGTCCCTGTCCAGGAGTCATATTCAGTGTCTCACCCATCTCAAAGCTGAAAATGTGCCACACGGGGAATGGCCGGGAGCCCAGTCAGCACTGACTCATGGGCCATGGGCTAGCCTGGAAGCCAGATTGGATGGGAAGATGGGAAATAGGCTAGCCTGGAAACCCAACTGATTCTGAAACAGTCCTCTAGAGACTTCCTCACAGACTCAGGACCGGATCGTTCCACTTTGAATGATCATCCTGTTAACGTTGTTAACGTTGAGAACCCAAGGAATGCGCCCCTGTCTCTGTGCAGCGAGAGGCTGTGCCTGAAGTCGCTGGCCACGGGAGCCATCGCTTGCTTTGGGGATGACAAAGTGGGGTTAGTTCTCACCACGGCTTACTCAGAGGTCAGCGCAGGTTCTTACCCCTCCGCTCCCCAGGAGTAAATGAGTTATCGTTCACTGGCTTTGAGGAGGGAGCCTTTGCCGAGTCTGTAATATGTGGCTCAGGTTGTAATCCAGGAAGGTGCTGGTCAGATTATGTAAATACCCAGTAAGCCCGCAGAATTACGCTCAGTGGTTACTCATTCTCCCTGTTCTTGCAAAGCCCGTTCCCTCGTTGAGATGATGCCTGAGAACTTTGGGTACTAGAGGGACTTAGCTTCATATCTGTGTCTGTGCCCCATGACCTGTTTGAACAGAACTCTAGAAATTTTGGGGAACTCAGAATCTGAGTTCTGTCCATTTCCTGTGAATATTGATTATTTTGTGATTTAGGAATAACTATTGATTATGGTTTAGACACAGCATGGTTTACCTTGTCTTAGTGTCAATACAGGTAGCTCCTTGGCTAGTTGCTGCCGGTTGGGTGAGCGGCTGATTTCTCAGCTGTGGAAATACTTCAGGCTGTTCAGATAATGTGGGGACCGCCTAGGGGGGGCTCATTGGGAACCACGCAGACTGTCGTTTTGGGCACCCTTAAGCAGTTTGCTTTTCCAACAGGCCTGGGTAAAGCCTGAGCTATTCCCTGCAGAGGTGCCTCTTGTGTGTTCTGCAAACGGTGGGCTGCACCGTCATCTTTCAGCAGATTAGCAGAGAGACTATCTATGGCCAGGCTCAGTTGTTCCGTGCTCTGCGCTCCCTTTGTGCACGAATAGGGGAAATTTGTGTTATGACAATGGCTGACAAAATGTTTCATGAAAGCTGCAATTGGCAGTAACTGAATTCCCCGAGGTCTCTTTCCTCTCCTCTCCGCTACTGAAAGGTGCAGAAATGCTTTTGACAGCATCTGTCCTGCTGACAGATGAATTGTTTTGACAGGAGAATCCGAAACCTTCACCAAAGGACGCATTGAGATGTCAGGCCTGGTAAGGGGCGATGGTGTCGGTAGAAATAAGCGAAATGCTTTAGATTTGTGTGCATGTCAGCTGCCACCTGGAAGAACAGCCTCATGAAAGTGTCCCCGGTTAACCCTTTGATGGCTCTTGGGAACTGAGCTGGGAGCTCATGCCCCTTTCTGCTAAGCACTTGGGCCCAATAAGGATTTGCTTAATCATTGAGAAATGAATAGTAAGTGTAGTGATGAAAGAGTTTTATAGAAAAAGTTGTTTCAATTTTTTTTTTAAAGTTAAGGAAAAAAAACAAAACCACCAGTGTTCACAGTAGCATTGTCCGCAGTAGCCAAAGGTTGAAGCAGTGTGAAAGGATAGCAGCAGACCACTGGGTACACCCCATGAGGTGCATGTATGCATTGGAGTACCATCAGCCTTCAGCGACATACAGCACAGGCGCCAACACAGGTGATACGCACGGAGAGAAGCCAGCCACAGAAAGACAGACACGCTCTGTTTCTTGCTCTGGAGGTACCTGGAGGAGGGAAATGCACAGTGACAGAAGTGGGCAGAGCAAGGTAAGAACTTAGCGTTGAAAGGTGCAGCAGTTTCCCTTTGGGATTTGGAGAAAGTTCTTGACAGGGAGGCCAGTTAGGAGCACACTACAAGGACAGTGTGCCTGCCCCTCATGCTGCTGAACGGTGCACTTAAAAATGGCTAAGGTGGTATGTTTTGTGTGTGCCTGCATATGTTTTTAAACATTTATTTATTTAATTGTAGGACAGAGCTACAGAGAGAGAGGGAGAGAGAGACAAAGAGAGACATCTTGACTTTCCAAATGTCTGCAACAGCAGGGACTGAGTCAGGTTGAAGCCAGGAGCCTGGAATTCCTTTCAGATCTCCCCCATGGGTGGCAGGAGCCCAGGCGCCTGGGCTGTCTTCCACCGCCTTCTTAGGCTCGTTAACAGGGAAGTAGAGTGGAAGTAGAGCAGCTGGGACTTGAACTAGCTCTCTGTTAGGGGTGCTGGTGTTAGAAACGGCAGGTTCACCCCTGCGCCACAATGCTGACCCCATAGCAAATGGATTTTACTTGTGCTGGGAGCTTTCTAGCAGAAATGGGTGTGAAGATTTTGTTTCATGCTATGTTTGTCAGGGAGAATGCAGTTAAGTATGTCCCTCATTTCCTGCGAAAGCTGCTGAGGCCCAGCGTCCTGTTTCGGGTTTCAGGACCACTCATTGGTGAGACTCAGCTTCCAGGGCAGCCCTGTGTCCAGAGACAGCAACTCTGGGAAGGGGTGTGAGCCACAGTGCTGTGTCCTCTCGGAATCACCCAGAGTGCCCCGAGCCGAGAGTTACCCTGTGCAGGCAGTGCCCTGACCCTTGCACGTGCACCTGTGTTCGTCGTTGTGGTCCTTGCAGTGTTATGTCCCAGTGAAACTAGGCTTCTCGATTGCACCAGCCTGGGGAACACGCCTCTCTCAGGAAGCCGGGCCTAAATAGCAGGATTTGTTACTTTCTGAAATTTCATTAATCATTGTCTGCTCCTTAAAGGAAAGACAAATGGAAGGATGTTGTCACTTGAAATGGTTTTTTTTTAAGTTGCTGAAGATTGTGTACTCTTGCTGGGTGGGAACCAGCGGGGGTGACTCCCTTTCAGATGGCTCAACACTGAGCCGGCAGCTAATTGCACAAGACCCAGAGAGCCCCAGAGTCACCTCTGGCTGCAGTTGTCAGCCAGAGCCAAGCCACTCACCCTGAACCCAGCAGCCTCAGGAGTCAGTGACATAGAAGGGTGAAAACGGGCACTTTTTAGGCCAAATATAGCCTCCCAGGTGTTTTGCTGGGTTCCTCCAAGGTTACTTTTGACTTTATTTATTTATTTTTAAGGAATTAGATTTCATGTGAAAATTGAGATGTTGAGCTTTTCTGGAAGACAGAGAAGAGTGGTCTCCCCTGGCCCTTACTGGAGACCATGTGCCAGTGGGCGGGCAGGCAGGCAGTGCTCTGGAGTTGATTTTGCAAGGATGCGGTCCCTGGTGCTGTTGCTTGCTTGCCCTTCTCGGCGCTTGGCTTTATGATTTCTCCATTTCTCAAACCCTCTCCCAATACCCTTGATGATTTAAAGGTGCTGATTAAAGGGTGGGTGTCTGGCCTAGCAAACCCTCTGGTTAAGACACCCGCATCCCCTCTCAGGGTGCCAGGGTTTGAGTCCTGTTTGCAACTTCCTGTTCATGCAGACCCCAGGAGGCAGCAGGTGGGTCAGGTAGCTGAATCCCTGTCACGCATGTAGGAAACCTGGATTTATTTCTTGACTCCTGGCTTGGGCATTTGATGAGTGAACCAGAGGAGGGCATGGAGGCTTTGTCTCTCTGCCTCTCAAGTAAATTTTAAAAATAAATTTAAAAGTGTTGCCAGCATTCTGGAGCAGCAGGTTAAGCTACCACTTGTGTCACTGTCATCCCATGTTAGAGCTCTGGTTTGTGTCCTGGCTGCTCCACTTCCAATCCAGTTGTGTGCTAGTGTGCCTGAGCAGGCAGAATATGGTGGCTCAAGTGTTTGGGCCCCTGCCACTCACATGGGAGACCCAGATGGAGTTCCAGGTTCCTGACTTTGGCCTGGCCTAGCCCTGGCCACTGAGGCCATTTGCGGAGTCAACCAGTAGATGGGCAATTTCTCTGTGTCTCTCCCTCTGTTACTCTGCCTTTTTCTTTTCCCCTTTTTTTTCTTTCTTTTCCCTTTTTAGATTTATTTACTTGAAAAGGAGTTAGAGAGGGAGAAACAGAGAGACAAAGAATGAGCGATCCAGGACTGACCAGGCTGAAGCCAGGAGCCTGGCAGGGACCCAAGCTCTTGTTCATCTTCTGCTTTCCCATGCATTTTAGCAGGGAGCTGTATGGGAAGCAGAGCAACTGAGACTTGCACTCATGGGATTCTGGTGTCAAGGCAGCAGCTTAACCCACTGCACCACAATGCTGACCCCCACTCTGCCTTACAAATAAATAAAATAAATCTTAAATTGGAAAGTGGTAGTTACTGTAAACTGACAGTATTTTTATGCCCAGAAATAATGTTTCCACGCTTCCCCCCTTTCAAGATGATAGTCTGCTTAAAATAGAAGAAAATTTGTCTGTCTTAGCCGTCTTCTGACATGGGGGGACTTGTCTCAGTTTGTGGATTTTTTTTTACCCAGGTGTCACTGGTTGACATCTGTGTACTCATTAATAAATACCCCGAGGCACAGGCAAGCTCGTACTTGACTTCAGTATGTGGTTTAAAAAATTACCCCCTTCAATCTTTATGGTAACATAATCTCCCGACAAATTGCTTTTAATTCAGGCTGTGCCATGAACGCAGATGAACCATTCGTTTCAAGTGTGCTTTGACTTTTATTTAGATGAATGTCTCTGAGCTCACAGTGGAATGGCGATCAGTTGTAGATTAGTATTGATTGAAATGTTGCCGGAGTAAGTTTAAGAGATAGCGGCCACTTCTGTGACACTTGGGAGGCAGCCTGGGGCTCCTGGTTAGTTACAGTGGCAGCAGGCAGTAAGGTGCATGGCATGAGTCGCTGAGATCAAAGTTGCCCAGCTCCTCAGCACAGAAAGGGCTTCAGCAGTAGGGAGCAAGGTTGCCCTGCGAAACCTGAAGTCAGGGCCCGTTGGGATCACACCTCTGTGGCTTCTGTTTCAGAAAGGGTAAGCTGGCCTGGGTTGAGGTTGAGATGGGAGTTAGTCAGTGGACCAACTTTGACCCCGCTTGCTGTTTGTCTGCCTCTCGGGATCCAGTGGGTGGTGGGGCTAGAGATGCGGTCGTGACAGTTGAGACGGCTCCTTTCACTGGTCATGGGAGGCTCACCTGGGATTGGCACCCGTGTTGTGTTCCCTCAGCTGCCTCCTTTCTCCTGTGTGACTGTCACCCCCAGCATGCGGTCCTCAAAGGTTGCAGTGCTGTGTCGGCAAATGACCTGGACTCAGAATCTGTGCTCATTTTCTGAACAGTCCATGGAACTTAGACTGTACACCTGAGCGGTTTCTAGGCTTGTGTAGACTAAGGTTTCTCAGTCTGTGGGTACCAGTGTCGACATTCAGAGCTGGGGATTCTCTGGTGGAGGGAGGGGGAAGTCCTACCTGTGCTCTCTGGGATGTTTCATAGCATCCTTGGCTTTTGCCCACCAAGTGTCAGTAAACCTGTCACCTCCCCCCCACCCCAAAAAAAAAAAAAAACCCAAAAAGTATCTCCAGCTATTGCTAAAGATCCCTTGAGGTGCAGAAATCATCCCTTGCAAGAACTGGTGTAGACAACGCAAGGTCAACCTCCCCTCCCTTTTGCTTTTTTCATTTACTGCTGTGTGATGTGGGTGCTTTAGTGAGACGCTAATTTTAAAAAATGCCACTAAGCATAGCTTTGGACTCCTGTGGTGCAAAGCCTGTGTTCCAAGGCACTGCTTAGAATTACCTTAAAAATTTACCTTAAAAATTTCTATGTTGTGAAGTGGTGTTGATTGAAATCATTTGGGTTTATCCAGCCTCGGGTGATGTGGCCTTTGACAGCGCTGCTTCCAGTGCCTTGTGGATGCCAACTGGGAGGGTATATCTGTAAGTCTCAGTCTCAGTGGCTCTGTAACAGAGTGCGTGAGACTGAGCATTTAGGAGGGAGAGGGCTTGGATTTTTGGGGTGGCACAGGCTAGGAGAAAATATCCTGAATCTTGAGTTTGATGCCCAATATTGATTCCTTCTTTTTTTTTTTCTCTCCATTTTCCAGAAACCTGAGTTACAACAAGCTCTCTGAGATCGACCCTGCTGTTTTTGAGGACTTGCCGAACCTGCAGGAAGTGTGAGTACTCCCCTGGCAGGTGCAGGATAAAGGGACCTCTTGGGGGAGATACACAGGCTGCAGCATCAGTCACTCTCTAGATGAGCAACCTCACTTCAGGGGAGACACGTTTGTACCTGGGCTGGCAGTGACAAATGGTGCTACAGTACTTCCCTGTCCCCCTACCTCCCCCCTGATTCCCCCTTTATCCACAGTTCTGGGGTCCAGGCAATTGTGGTGTGAAAATATATGGAAAATTCTAGAAATAAACAACTGTGAAGTTTTAAATTGTGCGCTCTCCTGAGTAGCATAACTCAGTCTTGTGCTGGTCCACTCTGCTGTGACTCATCCCTTTGTCCAATGTGCCCTGCCCGTTGGTCACTTAGCAGCCTTCTTGGTTATCAGATCCAGTGTTGCAGTCCTTGTGTTTTAGTACCCCCGTTGTACCTAGTAATATGGCCTCAGCACACAAGAGTGGTGATCCTGGCAGTTCTGTAATAGTATTTGTTGTTGTTCTCTTTTGTTAGTGGTGCTAATACTTACTCTGCCTCATCTATAATTTAAACTTTATTATAGGTATGTATAAGAACAAACATAGACATCTAGCTTGTCCACGGTCTCAGGCATCCACTGGGGATCTTGGGACTGTATCCCCCAGAGGTAAGGGGAACCTCTGTACTTGGAAGTGCTGCTTTGCTGAGATCCTCCGTCCACCCTAGGCAGTCAGGAGAGTGTGCCGCCATCTAGGAAGCGCAGAGTTCCTGGAAATCATGGGCGCCCAGTGGGTGTGTGGCAGAGCTTCCTCCCTTGTAGGAGGCTTTGTGGACTGTTTGGGGTAATGCGTGGGGCGGGCACTTTGTCCAGGTTCCCAGGGACTGGAGCAGCCTGTGTGGTGGCGGCTGTGATGCCAGCGCGCCCCTGCTGTTTGCCAGCAAACAGAGCCGTAGAAGAGTGGGTCACGGAGGCTCGCCTTTCCCCCTCCGCCTCCAGACAACCAGGCAGGTGTTCGTGCCTTTCTTCATCTTTTTCATGTAAAGAGTTTTGAATGATGAGGAGTTGGAACTCCGTAGGAACTTCACAGCAGCTTTCATTGAAGCCATGCCTATGTGCTGTAGAACAATTGGGAACTGCCCATGTTATCACCCATCCATAACCGTTGTGCACACTTAGTGAAAAATAGATCGCTGTGGGTAATGTGTTCATGCATGTCTCTTATTTTTTTCTTTTATTTGAGAGGCAGAGTGAGCACCCTCTTACCTTTCACTCTCCAGATGCCTGCAACAGCAAGGGCTGGGCTGGGTGGAAGCAGGGAGCTGGGGACACAGTTCAGGTCTCCCATGCCAGTAGTCGGAACCCAGTTCCTTGAGCTGTCACTGCTGTTTCCTGGGGTCTTTGTTTAGCAGGAAATTGGAGTCAGGAGCCGGAGCTGGGTATAAACTCTGGTACTCTGATGTTAGATGAAGCTATCTTAATTGGCATCCTAATCCTTAGGCCAAATACTTGATGCAAATTAATGCAAATTAATTTCTTTTTTGGATGTGGTGTTTTAATTTTACGTAAGTTACTGTACCGAGGTCCATAGATCGTCATCTAGTGCTTCTGTTATTAGCCATTTTCATTAGACATTCGTAGGTAAAGGTCCTTACATGTTTTTATTAAAAGTAACTGATCAAAGTCCTTGCTTGCTACTCTTTTTTCCCTAAGATATATTTATTTATTTGAAAGTCAGAGTTACAAATAAAAGTTCTGAGGTGCTGGGGTTGGAGCGTCAACATAGGAACTTTGGGGGGGGACATATAGTGACCCAGAATGATACACTTGGCCATCAGGAGCTGCTTAGGCTAATAACCCAGCGCTTTCCCCCCAATCTAGGCTATCTTTAATGCCTGTGGTTTAGAACACGCTTAAATTCTGTTTGCTAAGTCTCAAGGCTTAGTGGTTTCTTTGAGAATTGGATACAATTAAAATTGGGGTGTTGCCTCTCCCATCTTTCAGGCTTTCATTTAACACTTGAGCGCCTGCTCGGTACCACACGCTGCTCCAGGGCTGAGGTCCAGGAAGGAGTGAGACACAGGCAGAGCTGGGTCCAGGGAGCGGCCAGAGATGCACCCACCGGAGGTGCAGAAATGACAGGGGGCCAGAAACTCAGCAGTCAAGAGAAGGGATTTATTGGTGCAGGATTTAAAACATCAGCTATCTCCGTCTCTCTGTCTCTCTGTCTTTCTCTCTCTCTTCCCTCAGTGAATAAATAAAATATCAAAAAGTTTAAATCAAGATGGAATCAGTATTTCTGATTCTTTACCTTTTGCCTTGGATTCCAGAATGGCATGACAGGGCTGCTGCTGCTGTGTTTTGGTTTCAGTTGCTGATACTTCCCTGCCCTCCCTCCCTGCCCTCCTTCCCTTCCATTCTTTCCTTGGATTCTGGAGGAGTAATCGTGGAGATGGGCTGGGCAGGAAGGTGATGCCTGAGCACATGTCGATGACGTGAGCAGGGAAGACTGTGCGTGTACAAGGGCATCCAGGAAGGGACAGCATGAGGGCCCCTGCCTGTGTTGTGCCTGAGGGGAGGGGTGTGCAGCAGGGCCTGGATCCTCTAGGGCCCTGGGCTACAGTAGGTATTGGTTTCAGCTGTCATTGGAGGCGTGGCAGGTCCTCGGATGAGCGTCCTCCAGGTTCTCTCTGGCTCTCTGGTTCCACTTCCTTGCCCAGACAGGCTTCCAGCTTTTCATTTGTTTTGGCTCCCTTGACCTCTGGCCTTCGGTCCCCTTCCTCTCAGGCCTTCTTCGAGTGCGTGCCCCACCCAGACCCACATGTGAAGACCTCTGACTGCTCTCTGCCCTTCGCAGGGGATGCTGGTTATGAGTCTTGCTTAACAACAGTCACAATAATCACAGCAGCTCTGTGTTAATAAACCTCTGGGGAATATGATCTCATCCAAGCCTCACACCAGCGCTATGACAAGAGATTTTCTTTGTGAGGATTTTCTCCACTTCACAGAGGAGGAAGCAGCGGCTGAGACAGGTTCAAGAAGCTCACAATTTGAAGCGGTTGGTGACGTCGAGTGTTGGGCTCCAGTCTGCGGGATTCCAGAGCCTAAGCACTGAGCCCTGGGGCTGCACTGCATTAAGCTCCCATGTCCCTCGTCTTACCCCTCACATCCAGGTGAAGATGGAGAAAGACAGGAAGTGATCGCCTAACTCCTGGCTTTTCAGTGTGTGCGCATCTTCCCTCTGTAGAGAGTATTCGCTCTTACTCCCCCAGACACCTCATCCAAACCCACACTGTAAGCCTGGCCTCCCCTCTCCCCTCCCAACTTGGGTTCTCTCCCTCACCTGAACTTCTGTTGCATTTACAAGGGGACTTCAAAAAGTTTGTGCAAAATGGAATTACGATAAGTTCATCTAGGTACAAAAAATTTCTGAAGGCGATATATACGAGGGATCTTTAAAATTTACTGGAAGAAAAAAACTTGTTCTAAGAAAAAGCCATGCATGGATTTCATATTTTTTATTTTTTTTTAAAGATTTATTTATTTATTTGAAAGAGTAAGAGAGAGAGAGAGGGGAGAGAGAGAGAGAGGTCTTACATCCCATGGTTCACTCCTCAATTGGTTGCAACAGCTGCAGCTGTGCCAATCCGAAGCCAGGAGCTTCTTTCAGGTCTCCCATGTGGGTGCAGGGGCCCAAGGACTTGGGCCATCTTCTACTTTCCCAGGCCATAGCAGAGAGCTGGATTGGAAGTGGAGCAGCCAGGTCTCGAACCGGTGCCCATATGGGATGCTGGCACTTCAGGCCAGGGCGTTAACCTGCTGTGCCACAGTGCTGGCCCCTCATATTTTTTATTTCTTTGCACCAAAATAAGCTTGTCTCTTAATTCCATTTTTCCACAATTTGGTTTCCTCTCATATAGGCAGGATGATGTCCCCATCTCTAGCATGTGCTATTTGTGTTGTGTGTGTTAATGCTCCCCTTCCTCCTACCAGAACGCTTGGGGAGCTTGATCCTCAGTTGGCCATAGTGCTCGGCACTCAACTCCTTAGTTGCCCTTCCACCCTTCCCAGCAGCCGGAGCACCATGGGGTTTAGCTGCAATTACACAGCTAGTGCTTGGCATCCCCCCCGCCCCCGCCCTGTGTGCCCAGTAACTCCTGCGGACTCTTGTCTGTGGCCCCTTTCTAACTCCCTGATTGTGGGAGTTTGTAAAGACAGAGATCCCATCGTAGCCATACCCTCTGGGTTTAAGTGGGGACAGTGCTCAGCCTGGTAGCAAACAGACCTGCAGTTGTGTTGGTTCTGCTCTTGCCCTGCTCTGTGACTCTGCACAGGGGACATAGCACCTGCTTGTTTCCTGTCCCCTGTCTGTGCTAACAGATGTGCTAACACATAGTCAGTATTAGTATAGTCACTCATCAAAGAGAGGGTGTCCAGGGCCTTGCACACCGGAAAGACTCAATGGATAGTATTTCCTATCTGTTCTGCTACCTTTGCAGCCGCATTGTCCCCCAAGCTTGGTGCACTGTTTGGGAGCAAATCTTTGCAGCTTGACAGGTTGACCCTCTGACCCCTCCCTCCCCCACCCTGTGGGCTGGATGAGCTGAATTCACTGGTGTTCAGAGCTGCAAAACTTCTCCCCGATGAAGATCTGGGCTTCTTCCCGAGGCTCTCTGGTACTGCTGGGAGAAAGAAAGGAGCTGTGAGGAGCTGAGGAGTGAGGACACTGGAAAGGATTGTGGAAGAAACAAATCAAATTTCCAGGGACGCATCATTGCTCCAAAGTGAACTGGCCCCGAGTGTCTGCCGGCCGCTGCCCGTCCTCCCCAGCCCTGTGCAGAGCCTCCCCAGCCGCAGGCTGGCAGGCTACAGGCCGTGGTTTCACAGCGGTTTCGTTTCAGAGGCCCCAGAACCACAGAACATCGTCGGCTGCTTGGAGAGGGACGGCCAGCCCTTGGAAGGCCCCTGGAGGACGTGGGGACACTTGAGCAGCTGCTTCCAAGCCACGGGTCTGAGGAAAGCCCACCAGGGAGTGCCCGCAGCCAGGGTCCTGCTGGGCGGGGCACCTCTATAATAAGCGGGGCTATTTATACGGCCCACTGTCCAGGCTGCGCTCGGATCCCGTTACGGCTGCCTGGGCACATGTGCTTGCGAGGAGGTGGGGGGGGGGGGTGAGGAACGTGTGCCTGCCAGCACCACTGGCCCAGAGAGTTCCGGAGGCAGTGGGGGAAGCCTTGGGTGCACTCTGCGCTGGCTGGCCGTGGCCGCCCTGCTCCTACTCTGGCTGCTGCCCCCCAGGCTGTGCTGCTGGGCTGTTTAAGGGAAGGGTGACATATGCGGCGTGTTTTGAGGCACTGTTGCTTGGCTGTGAGTTGCCACCACCTGTTGAGCATTTTCTACTTAGCTGGCCGTATCCTAAGTGCTTAGGAGTAACTGTTTCAACCCTGGGGCACTGGTACCTGTGCTATTTACATGAGATTTTCAGGAAAAGGAAACTGAGGGTGCAGCTAGGGAAGGGACGTGCTGAGATGGTTCAGTGGGGACGGAGTGGAGGTCGGGTTGATGTACAGGTCTGACTGACACATCCGAGCTCTGTAACCTCCAAGCAGTCCCGGCTGTGCAGCTCTCTGACCGTGCCTCAGTTCCGTGGAAGGTGGGCATGTAATTGGGTACCTTCTTCAGAGGCTGAGCGTTACCATTCATTCAGGTACCACACATGGAGAATTCAGGGTGGGGCTCGGCATATCGTGCCTGTGCAACCTTATTGTTCATAATTGTTAGGGTAACCATCCCTATGTCCTTCGTACCAAAATACCTTTACCTGGCCGTCTGGTATACACAGTATATGAGAAACTCTTGCCAAATGTTTATTTAGTCGGCACTGTTCTCAAGTACTTAACACTATTGATTAATTGGCCCTGACTCTGAAGCCCACGTGCCTCTCTGTTACTGTGAGCTTTTTCCGTTTGGAAAACACACACACACACACACACAGAAAGTCGTGTTTGAGAGCCAGAGAAAGAGTGAGAGCACGAGAATTCCTCTATCCATAGGCCAGGGCTGGGCTGGCACTGGAGTCCAGAGCTGGGGACTCAATCCATGTCTCCCATGCGGGTGGCAGAAACCCAGTTATTTGAGCTGTCACGATTGTTTCCCCAGGTTCTGTGTCCATCCTAAGCTGGAGTCACGGGCTGGAGGCCAGGATGCAGACGCTGGGATATAGGGTACAGGCATCTTAACTGCCCGGCCAAACACCTGTTTCCACATTTTCCCTTTAAGGGAACTAAGAATTACAACCCCCTGCCCAACTTCGTTCATCGCAGCTCTGTATTTGGAAGCAGCCACTGAGTCTACCAACAGCAGGTTGGCCAAATAAATTAATGAGTAAAAAGGTTTGATCACACGGTGGACTGTGTGGCCAGTTAAAAGAATTATGGCGCTCTCTGGGATGTATTACCAAGAGGAAAAGAGCAGTACGTAACAGACTGTATACTACACAAGCATTTATTAGGAAAGAAAGACGTGTGTACATCGCTTGTAGCCGGCAGCAGCAGCTCCCAGCTGGAGGTGATCCAGAGGGCTGACAAGCAAGAAAGCTGTTTTTCCACCTAGTACTCCTCGTGTTCTTGTTTGAAATGGTTTGAGAATTTCACTGTGGATTTGTGTCAGTTCTTCAGTAAACAGGTGAAGAGAAGGTGCCGAAACCCCAAATTATTCCTGGTGCTGGCTTTATATTGTTTGTGGAAGCTAAATTTGGTTAAGATAGTAATTCTATACTGTGAAATGTCCTTTTAAAACATTCGCATCTTGCAAAATGCAGCCGGATTTTTAAGCACGCCGAGTGAGTGGAGGCTTTGGAGGAAAGCTGAGGGATCAGGAAGTCCTCGCTGACCTTGTGGATTGCCTGGAAAAGGTCCAGCCTCCAGGTTCTGCCCTGCGGTCAGGCAGTCTACGCAGCCCGCTGACCTGAGGTAGACCTCCTCCTGCTCCGGGGCTGGGCGGTGATTCATGGTCTGATGCATCGGAGGCACTTCTTGGTCCTGAATCATCAGAAAAAGGTTCGGTGATAAAGGCCAGGCATTTAGACTGATGTTTAGGGCCTGGGGGACTGCGGGAGGGGGATGGAGGAAGGGCGAGGGGCGCCCAGTGCGAGGTACCCGGAAGCTTTCATGAGACACAGCCCCTATTCCTGAGGTTTCCGTCTTCACGGAGGCTCTGCTGAATTTCCCGAGTGCTTCCCCCCTCACATCTCTCTGGCTGTGCTATTTTTGACCGGTCTCTATTTCACTCTGGCAAGAAGCGCTTCCCTTCTCAGAGCGAGTTTGGCCTCTGTTGTCTTCTGAAGATTGTGCTCTCCTTTCAACAGGGGATGGAGAGAACAAAGAGGAAGCCAGTGGAGGTGGAGCTGGCAGACGAGCTAGCGTTAGAACCAGCAGTGCTTTTTCGAGCAGGAATGATCTAGAAGCAGACTTGCTGCATAATTCCTGCACTTTGGGCTCCCACTGTCCTCTTCGTAAAGCAGGCAGCCCTGTTGAGATGAGAGCCAGCTATTTCTCCCCACGCCTGTGGCCCCCAAGATGTCCATCGGCACACACAGTGCCTCGTTAATCTTCAGCCCTGCTGCACTGGCCCTCCAGCAGGTCTGTCCAGGTCTGAAATGGTGGTGTTGTGCCTCCTTCCCTTGTTCTGTGTGCAGTTAGGGCTGACCAGAGCCCATGCTCATCAGCCATAGTTCCCATTGCAGAAAACGTCCATCCTCCTTGTTCCAGCTTGAAAAGCAAGTCCGATTACACGCAGGCGGAAAACAACTGATGTTACCTAAGGGCTTAAGAGCTTTCCGGCTTGTGCTGTGTTTGCTGGTCCTGCCACTTACTGCTGCTCTCAGATTTGCAGTTGTGCTTTGTTCTCTATTTTTTCAAAGACTTATTTGAAAGGCAGAGTGACAGAGCGCGCGAGAGAGACAGAAGGGGTTTGAGAGGGAGAGAGAGAGATCTCTTATATCCACTGGTTCACGTCCGAAATGCTTGCAAAAACTGGGGTGGGGCCAGGCCAAAGCTAAGAGCCAGGAACTCCACCAGGGTCTCCCATGTTGGTGGCTCGGACCCCAGCACTTGGGCCATGATCTTCTGCCTCCCAGGCACATTGGCAGGATGCTGGATTGAAAGTGTGGAGTACCTGACACTCAGTCCAGCACTTCAATATGGGATATGCGTGGCCCAAGTGGCTTAACCTGCTGTAACATGACTCCTGCCCTTGTTTTTCTCTTGACTCCCCTCCCCCCAGTTGTGTGACCCTAGATTTGTTACTTAAACTGCTTAGTGTCATGTAGGGAATAGTAGTTGTACCTGCTACCTCCTTCAGGGATGCAGTGATGAAATTAAATAATGTATGTGGGGTTTTGTTTTTTTGTTGTTCAGAAGTAGAGGAGAATAATGGATTAAGAACCAAGAATTTAAAGCTAGATCCTCTAGGTCCCTGAAATCGTGCCTGGGACCTACTTCCAGGAGCCTAAAGACAAGTTACCACACCAGAAAAGCTCTTAGTGTTGGACCTTGCACGTAGTAGGCCCTCAAAAAGCTTTCTTCTGCTGTTGTTACTGCTACTGTCCTCTGTATTTGAGAATAAGTCTCAAATCGAGAGATCTCAGCAAGCTGACGAATGGGCAGCCGCTCCCTGACCCTCGTGTTTTCTGCTCAGATAAACCCGAGGGCCTTTTCTACTAATTAGCTGCCTTGATAGGTACTATGGAAATTTATTAGTCGAGATTACGGCTGGTGCAGTTTTAAGTATCCCCTAGCTGGGAAACAGATCACAGCGGGGCTGGATGAGATAAAAGGTGAAGCAGAAACAATCTGATTTAGGGGCCAGTCAGATAAGAGACTGTTAAAGTAATTAATTGTCTATTTCAACACACAAACAAGGGCCCTTTAAGTGGAGAAAGGATTTGCCACATGATACGGATCTGCTTTCTCTCTGCCAGATGCTCCAGCCATGCCGCTGTTGAAACAGGCAGTCTGTGTCCCACGGCCCAGTAACTGCCAAGCTCCATCCCTAACTGGCTTTGGCATTGAAGAAAGCAAATGGGATAATTCGAGGCCTTTTCTCATTTTTTTTTTCTTTTCCTATTCAGTTCTATAAGAGATGGCGGACAACCAGATTATTCTGTGTAGGCAAATGCTCGCTGTGTGCTTGTCTGGATACAGCTGTCATTTGAGTGGATTTTGTCTTCAGACGGTAACAAGCTGCTCTATGCAATGTAATAACTCCGTTAAAAATGGAGAACAAGAGGACGCAGTTCTGTGCCCTCGACTCTCCCTCAGAAATACAGTTTCTTTCCAGCGTGTCACCCGGAAGCAGGCCTGAGCACTGGGCCCTGGCTTCTTTGAGGCTTTTTGGGCTCACTCGGCGAGTCTGAGTTTGGATATTCTTTCCAGATTTGGAAGAACATGTCCATGTAAGGAGGCCAGCTTGCCGAGCCTCCGGGGGCAGAGCAGGCCAGTTGTGCTGCTCCTCCTTTTGAGAGATACTGACGATGGGAAGGCAGATTGAGAATATGCGGGCAGGAAGGGAGCTTGGAGAGGGAGTCTGTCTGCTTAGCATTTTTAAAATGTGTGCAAAAGCGAGTATATATGTGTGTTTTCAGGCCCCCCCCCCCTTTCCCGGGCTTCATCAAAGTCCAAAGAATTTGGAAATCTCAGCTGGATGCGAGTCCAGTTTCCTTCTTATGTCACAGATGAGGCATTGAAATAATAGGCCTGCGGCTGTGGTTCTGCACATGCTGGTCTTTGGCACAGGCGGAACACCAGGCCTCGGATGTGTAGGCAACAACCAGGAGGGGGCGCTCTGCGCTCCCCAAGGCTTTTCCAGACTTCTGCCCGCCTGGCACACTCCTGTTGATGGTCTCGGGGCACTTTCGTCCCGAGCCTGCATCTTGCCCTGTTCCCCGTGTGTGTGTATTAGCTCTGAGTTGTGAGCTCCATGCGAGATAGGAGACTTTTCACCGTGAGTGGGATACTTGGTTAGCTCTTGCCTTCCTGTGCCTCCTCTCTCCCTTTGAGCACTCAATTTTGTTCTTTTTATTCTTTTTTTTTTTTTTTCCACAAGCAGAGTGGACAGTGAGAGAGAGAGACAGAGAGAAAGGTCTTCCTTTTGCCGTTGGTTCACCCTCCAATGGCCGCCGCGGATGGCGCTCGTCCGATGGCAGGAGCCAGGAGCTAGGTGCTTTTCCTGATCTCCCCATGGGGTGCAGGGCCCAAGCACCTGGGCCATCCTCCACTGCACTCCCGGGCCACAGCAGAGGGCTGGCCTGGAAGAGGGACAACTGGGACAGAATCCGGTGCCCCGACCGGGACTAGAACCTGGTGTGCCGGCGCCGCAAGGCGGAGGATTAGCCTGTTGAGCCACGGCGCCGGCCTGAGCACTCAATTTTGTTCAAGTCTTCGTCTTTGTGTGTGTGTGTGAGATTAGAAGACGTTCTTAGTACGGCCAGCTCAGTAGTGTTTTCTGATTTTCCTCATAGGTTTATGATTTGCAACTACTAATTTAAATGCCTGAAGTGGTTAATTCTTCCTTGTCGTTCCAGGTACCTCAACAATAATGAGTTGACCGCCATACCATCCCTGGGAGCTGCTTCGTCACATGTCGTCTCTCTGTTTCTGTAAGTGGTGCCGTGGGGGGACCCTGGGCTCTGTGGTGTTGCCGTGCTGGCCTTTGGTGGCAGGAGAATGCTGGTGACAGACAGCTGTCTGTCATGGAGTTCCCGTGATCATGACCAATGCCTCGCTTGCTGTCACGGGGTTTGCAGAACCAAAAAGCTCCAAGTGTTGCCTCCTCTCTGACTTGGTGGGAAAACTGTTCCTATTTAAAGCCTAGAGGTGCAGGGTTCTGTGTTTCTTGCTCCCAGTGGTTCAGCTGCAACTTGGGTGACTAAAAGAGTTAAAGGAAGCTCTGTGAATTAAAAGTTGGACAGCCTATGTTGGTGAGTTTGGAAATGTGACTCTGTTTGCTTTTACGGCTTTAAAAAGGAAAAAAAAAATGACAACTCATTCCTTATTTTTATGTTGATTTCAGAGGTCTGGGGGCACTTTTTTTTAAAAGCCATTAAAGTAAACTGAGTCACAGTTGGGAGGCTATCGGTCAAGCTTGAAAGAGCCTGTGCCAGAGAATTAAGCACCTGAGTGGACCCCTGTTTCCTCAGCAGCCAGGTGGAGGTGTCGGCATGTGTTAAACTCACCCAGAGGTCTTTGCAGGTACACCAGCCGTGAGTCCAACAGTTTCTCAACCAGATTTTATTGGCAGCTTCCCCAACAGAGCGCCTCCCTCTTCACACTGAATTTCCTGTTTCCACTCCAGCCCTGCATAGATTTACTGTATTTTGATTTTGCTGGTTTTGTAATTCATTTGCTCACCTGAATGTATCTTTTCTCAACAGCAGGCTCAGCTGGGCAGAGGGCTTTGGCAGGAAGGTGCCATTACTAAGATCGCAGGTGTAGCCTGCGGAGCTCGGGTTTTTACTGGCCACAGGCCTTGTGTTGAGAAGGTGCTATGTCCTTATGAAACACGGCCCGAGCTTAACCCTCTCCAAGGCGTGCTGGAGCCGCAGGAAAGCCACAGGGTCAGAAATGGGGCTCAGCATGTGTGTCCTGCGCTGACTTCATCTCTCAGACCTTCATATTCCTCATTTATCAGATATGTCCTTGATCCATTTTATGTGTGGGAAGAGTGAGACTGAGGGGGAGGGGAGCATACACGAAGGTCCTGGCCTTGCACCTCATATGTAGGTGTTTGATCAGTGGTGACGAGTGCTTCTGCCTGGGTGTCTGTGGGCTTTTGTTCCTTTGATGGATAGGCAGAGGTCTAGCCTTCTCTTTACACCCAGTTAGTCTCTGTGCGTGGCATCCAGGGGGTGCTTAATTGCTGGCTAAATTAAATGAGTTGCCCTTACGTGAGGCTAATTAGGGGTGGGGTAATCCCTCGTGTGTTCATAACGCAGAGCACTTGAAGATGCTTGTAACTCCTTGTTGCCTGAAACACAGCTCATGGAGTAGCTGTGTCGTTTCTGCTCCTACTGTGTCACAACTGCAACATCCCAGCTTTCAGCAGGGGTCCTGGCCAGTGGCCCAGTGGGTGAAGTTTGAGAAGTGCTGGTTTACGTCCTCTTGTTCCCCCACTGGGGAGGGAGCCAGGACCAGACAAGAACCTGAGGCTCCGTGAGGGTCTTGCGAGGGGTGGAATGAAGAGCGGTGGAAGTGCGAGTGGACAGAAACACCCACATGTCCCTCCTTCACCCACCCACGTGCAGGGGACTCTGAACCAGCCTCTGGCAGAGACAGGTGGGGCCCCTGGCTTGTCCCGTGGGCCTGTGGCACCTTGACTTGCACCTTGCTCTGCTGACTAAAAATACATTTCTGTTCCTTGGCCTCAGTGCCAGGAACAGTGGGGCTGTTTGGCCTTGTTCCTGCTATTCCATTAGACAGCATTGAAATATGTAAAGCAAGAGACAGGGAGAGAGAAAGCCTCCCTCCCTGTTTTGAATCGGTTTGGAAAATGTAGGTTAGCATTGGCAGCCACCTCTCTGGCCTGAGGCTGGTCTCCCTCTGACTTGGTCAGTGATTTCTCTGAAAGCCCAGTGAAAGGTCTTTATCCTCGTTTGCTCTGAGCTGCCCGTGTTCCTCTGTCCTAGACCAGATGCCGGGGTTTCGTGCCTCAAAAGGGAGTTGAGCAGCGGGATTTCTGGGGAGCAAGATTATAGATGACTTTGCTATCTTCCTTCATACCTTCTGGTATTTGCCAAGAGGGCATGCAAAGGACAGAGCAGTAATTCCAGCGTAGGAAGCAGAGGAGCATCACCTGACAGCCGTCCCATCCGGACCCGCGAAGGCAGAGGACCTAGCGTCTCCACCCACGTGGAGGTTCCAGGCCTTCAGGCTTTGCTCTCGTGCCTTGCTTTTCAGAACTGCAGAACTCAAAGGTGCCCGGTGTTCTGCCAGTAGTCGGCACCCTTGGCAGCCATGTAGTTGTGGCCTAGTGGTCTTCCCAAGGTGACTGGGAAGCCCCAGCTCGGTGTCAGGGAATGTGGCTATTAACAGTCGAGAGTCTGCGTCCTTAATCCCCAAGCTCCTGCTCCCTTTCTGTTGGAAGCAGAGGATTGCCACAGTAACACGAATGTGAGAAGCAGTCAGTGCAGTTGTAACCCAAGAGAACTTGTTGTTTCCTCATTTGTCAGAGGAGATGGTGAAAGACCCTCACAGCATTCGCAACCAGAAGCGGAGAGAAGGGGCAGTAAGTGCCCCCAAAGACCCAGTGACCCGAAACCACTGTCACCCTCCGCACAGAAGCAGCGGGTTGGTGATGTTGCGCTCAGACACCTGTAATTGTGGACTTGGCCTCGGGGGTTCATTGCTCCTCTGCTGTGCACTCGCTCACACAAGAGCTCTGTGATGTCTCAGGCCCGCGTTCCCGGCTGTGCCGGCTGTCACAGTTGGGGGGACCTCGTGGGAAAGGGTTTTATTTTGCACCTGGCTTCCAAAGAGAGTTCTAGAATTTTAGGAACTGCAGTCGACCAGAATTTCAATTGGTTAATACTTACTAATTAAGGGAATGTAATTCAGCTGAAGTATTTGTCCAAGAACAGATTTATTTGCATCGGGCTCTGAGGATAATACCAGAGCCATTTATCCTTAATAACAGAAAGCATAAAACTCAGGGAAAGCTTTTAATAGGATTGGGTTGGAGTGAGGGAGCTAATTCCGTAAAGTAGTTCTCAGAAAAAGAAACAGACTTTTTTGTTAAATGAGGGCAGACTCTGCCAGTCGATTTTTTTACGTTTGAGTTTTTTGTTGTTGTTGTTTTTTCAGAAGTTCGAAGTCCAGGAAACTCAAGTTACGATTCCCACGGCAACAGTCATTTTGTCTGATGCCCAAGTGATGTTTCTGTTGAAGAAAACTTTCCGCTTTGCCTGTGGTGACTGTGCTTGTATCGTTGAGAGGATCGGTTGTAGGGGGAACGGTTGAGTGTTTCCAGCCCAGGAGTAGGAGAGCTTGCTCTGCAGGTGGCTTTTTCTCCCTCTCCCCACACAGGCTGTAGTCCAGCCTGGCTGGCCCACCTACTTCCTTCTGCATTTGCTGGTCCGGTTGAAGCTTCCTGCCATGGCCACGCTTAGTCGCTGGCTGTCCCCTCACCCCTGTCCGTGATCACGTGGGAGACCGGAGCACAAATTAGCTGCACAGTTACTTGTGACTTTGTAATGCTGCTATTAAAATTCCTTAGGTTTATGTTGTATTTGCAAGCACATGCAAATACCTTTTACTCCTAATCTTGAAAAATATGTTTTTAAAATAAGTTTTGAGATAACAGTCACCGTTTTGAAGTGTGTCATTCAGCCGTTGTCAGTGCATTCTCAGTGTGCAGGGCTCACCGCTAATTGTGGGATGTTTTTGTTGCCCCCAAAACAAGCGCCGTACCCCTTACAGTCACTTCCCGTACTGCTTTCCTGAAAGCTAGCTTTGCCTGGGTAAAGTTTTCTGTCTTCTTGACAAATGCATCTAGAGGACTAGAATATGAATAATTTCTATAAAAATACCAGCAGTGGCTTTAACCACCTCTGTTTTGCTGCCCCCTCTAGCTGCCAAAAAATCATTAAATAAAAGCAATGGGACAGTTAACATTTCTTCATTGTATTATAACTTCGAGAAGATAAAACTTGGAAGGGAAGCACCTTGGCTTCCTGTCTGTGACCCCACCAGGTGGGAGGCGAGGGTGGAGGGGGCCTGGCTGGAGGCTGCGGGGGCTTCAATGCGCTGCTGGTGAAGGGAAATCAATGAGAGTACTTAACGCGCCTGCTACCTTGCAGACCGCTGGGAAAGACAGGCGAAATCAATCTTCTTTACAGCCTCATTAATGCAAAGATCAATTCACATTAAAGCGTAATTAAAGAGCAGCCTTAGAGGGGAGGCTGTCGTGATCTGCTGCCACTCAGGGCCAAGGAGGATAATGAGAGCCCTCAGAGGGCCCAGCCTGCAAGCAAGGGGAGAGGGACCCAGGATTCCACTCTGGAGGAGCAAGCTCAGCTTCGGGCTCTGGTGAGGGCCACTGGGGAGCTGGCCTGAAGCACAGGTGAAACAAGAAAGGTAATAATCAGCGGACTCCTAAAGCCCCGTGTGTGTGAGTGTGGCTGTGCGGTGTATTCTGCCTTTGAAGAGCTGGGTTGAGGCCTCTGGGCTTTCTCTTCACTTACCTGCCCTTGAACTTACTCTGTGTTGCATCACCTGAAAGCAAGTTATCATGTGCAGACAGAATAATAAAGAATTCCTATGAAAATCTTTTGACAATGCTTACTTTTAGAAGTTTGATGTAATCGTTTATCTTTACAAAATTGAATGATAAGGGCAGGCATTTGGCACAGTGGTTAGGAAGCGACTCAGAACACCCGCCTCCCATATCAGAGTGCGTGGGTTCGAGTGCTGGCTCCACTCCTGATGGCAGCTTTTTGCTAATGTGTGCCCTGGTAAGCAGCAGGGGACTGTCTCAAATAGATGGGTTCATGCCACTCACATGGAAGACCTGGATTCAATTTGCAGCTATTGTCTTCTGTCTTGACTAGCTTCGACTGCTGTGGGCATTTGGGGAGTGAACCAGCAGATGAGAGATCTCTGTCCATCCATGTCTCTCTGCCTTACAAATAAGTTAAATACATTTTTTTTAAGTTGAGTGATAGTCTCCTATATGGGGCCCTTTCTGTGTTTATTTGTAGGAAAACCGGTACATGTAGCTCTTATTCTCAGGGGGCAAGGGTCATGCTTCCTTTCTCTGGAGGCCTGTGTTGCCTGGCATCTCCCTCGCATCATGAGAGCCAGGGCCTCTTCAGGTGTGTTGTTAGCAAATAGGGAAATGGGACTGTGCTGTGGGATAGCAGGTAGAGGTGCTGCCTGCAGTGCCAACATCTTTCATGGTGCCTGTTCAAGTCCAAGATGCTCCACTTCCATTCCATCTCCCTGCTAATTCACCTGGGAAAACAGCAGAGGGTGGCCCAGGTACTTGGGCCCCTGTACTCACGTGAGAGACCGAGAGGAGCTTCTGCTTCCTGGATTTGGACCAGCCCAGTTCTGGATGTTGCAGCCATTTGGGGAGTGAACCAGTGGATGGAAGGTCTCGATCTCTTTGCCTCTTGTTCGCTTGCTCTCGCTCGCTCTTGCTCGCTCTCTCTTTGTAACGCTGCCTTTCAAATAAATAAAGAAAAAAGGAAGTGGAGTTAATGGTGACTGCAGCCACCTTAGGAAGATCCTGGGCAAAGCTTTATTTTCAAGGTCAAGTTCAGGTGCCTGTTCCTTGTTCCTTAAGCAACCTCTTGAGTTCCCAGATGCTAAAAGGAAAAAAACAAGCTCTAGTGAAAAATGGTGCAACATGCAAATCCATTTAAAATGGGGCATGGTTCCCCCTTTGGGTCTTTGAAGATCGGTTCACTTTTAGTTAATGTGAGCAGATTCTGTGGCTGGAACCTCTTGCCCATTCCCTTGGTTGGTGGTCCTACCTTTAGCAGTAGACCGTGGCTTCTCAGGCCCGAGCCTGGTCAGCGTCTCCTGGACAGCTTGCCCAGACAGCTGACCACGTGCCTGTTTCTGACTCCATGGTCTGGAGTGGAAGCAGAGTTTGTCTGCTCACCAGTTCCCTGCTGCTGCTGCTGCTGCTGGTCTGGGAGGCTGTCTTTCAGAGCTGAATGGGGGTTGAGGGAGAACCCAAGGCTCCTGTGTCGAGGCTTCAGTGAAGTGCTTGGGCTTTGGTGGACAGTGAGGAGTTATTTAGACAAATTCTCTGTTTAACTGTCACAACAGGCAAATGATTGAGACACTGAGGCTCAAAAGCCCTGATAAGGTAAGCACTTCTTTTCTTTTTCTTTTTTTTTTTTTTTTTTTTAGTTTTTTTTTTTTTTTTTAAATTTATTTGAGAGGTAGAGTTACACAAGTGACAGGGAGAGACTGAGAAAAAGGTCTTCCATCCACTGGTTCACTATCAGATGGCCACAACAGCCAGAGCTGAGCTGATCTGAAGCCAAGAGCCAGAATCTTCTTCCTGGTCCTTCACATGGCTACAGGGGTCCAAGGACTTGAGCCATCTTCCACTGCTTTCCCAGGCCATAGCAGAGAGCTGGATTGGAAGAGGAGCAGTTGGAACTAAAACTGGGGCCCATATGGAATGCCTGCGCCCCAGCGCCTTTTTTTTTTTAACCTTTATTTATTTATTTGAAAGAGTTAGAGAGGAAGACAGATCCATCTTCCATTGCTGCTGGTTCACTGCCCAGGTGGATGTAATGGCTAGGACTGGACCGGGCTGAAGCTAGGAGCCAGGAGCTTCCTCCAGGTCTTTCATGTGCGTGCAAGGGCCCAAGGACTTGGGGCCATTTTCTTTTTTCTTTTCTTTTTAATTTTGTTTTCTTTTTAAAATTTTTGACAGGCAGAGTTAGAGACAGAGAGAAAGGTCTTCCTTTTCCGTTGGTTCACCCCCCAAGTAGCTGCTGTGGCCAGTGCGCTGTGCTGATCTGAAGCCAAGAGCCAGGAGCCAGGTGCCTCCTCCTGGTCTCCCATGCAGGTGCAGGGCCCAAGCACTTGGGCCATCCTCCACTGCCTTCCTGGGCCACAGCAGAGAGCTGGACTGGAAGAGGAGCAACCAGGGCAGAATCCGGCGCCCCAAGCGGGACTAGAACCTGGGGTCCCAGCGCCACAGGTGGAGGATTAGCCAAGTGAGCCGCAGCGCCAGCCGGGTCGTTTTCACATCAGTGTTTTTCCCAGGCCATTAATAGCTAGCTGGATTGGAAGTGGGACAGCCGAGTGTGCATATGGATGTCCATGTGGGATGCTGACTTCGGAAATGGTTGGCTAATCCGCTATGCCACGATGCTGGTCCCAAGGTAACCCCTTCTGGGGAAAGTTCTAGGGGCAGTGGACACTGTGGGCAGAAGATACCTGGCTGCGGCTCAGGGTTGGAGACCTAGGGCTGTTCTCCATTCTTGGTGCATGACTTGTTGTGTGTTGTTATCTCCAGCAGGCCTGTAGCTATAGAGGTGAGAGACCTGTTGTTATCTCAGTTTGTGGGCCTTGGCGGCTCTCCTGACAGCCCTGCGTCCAGTTGCAGGTGTCAGCGTCAGCACCACTCACCTTGCTGCTGTCAGTCTGGGGCCAGATTAATCTTTGTCTACGCCTGGCTTGAACGGCGCCATTTGGTTCCAGGTGGAAGTTGAAAGGTGGATATTTCCCCTGCTTGCCCAGCTGCCTCGTGGCTCACACTGTTCCAGAGCCAGTGGGTTACTGTCAGCCCATCTCCCCGGCCTTCTTCCATTATGACGCTGTGGTCAACAGTGGGCCAAAGGGGAAAAGGAAAGCAGAGGAACCCCAAGCTGGTTTGTCTGCAGGGTCCTGAACCCTGGTGCAAATGGATAGCCTGGGGCCTTAGGGTCACGCCCCAAATACCTCGTGCTCTTGCTGCAGGGAAAGGTGGCCAAAGGCGCTGTCATGCAGGGGCTGGGGTGTGTGATGGAGAAGGCTCCAAGACAGAGCAGGCAGCTAAGGAGTCCTGCACTGCCGGTCTCCTCCCTTCCCTCTTAGAAGATGGGTGTGAGCTGGAACACTGAGCGTATTTAGCCAGCACTTGCAGGCGTACTGATAGGATGTGGCTGGGTCCATTTTTAGGCCAGTCTCTCCCACCCCAACCCCTTTGGGCGATGGGCTGTCTGCAGTAGCCAAGCCAGCTTCCGCCAGGGAACAGAGCAGGACCCGCGCTGGTGAGAGCTGCAGCGTCGTCATGTGCTGTTGCCACCCATGAGCCTCACGTTAGAAAACCAAGGGCCCAGTTCACCAGAAAGTGGCACTGTCCCAGACACTTCTGAGGGCTCTGCAATGCCGTCTGCCGCTTGCCCCTGAGTCCATGTGAGGCTCTCTCTGGGAGGGGAGCCGCGGCGGCTGCCTCTGTGAGCCTGCCAGATCACACAGTTGTGACTTGTCCTTTTCCTCTCCGTCCTGTTCATCCCCTTCTCCCCACCCTCCATTTCTTTGGGAATGGGGGTGGTGAGCCAGCCCGAGGAGAGGTACATCTGCAAGTTATTTGCTGACACAGGGAGGGGAACAGATTGGCTGCAGGGTAGGGAGAGCCTTTGGAATAGGAAGTTAGTCTTGAGAGTCGCCGCCCTGTTAGGGAACTCCGGGGCTTGAGTTCTGTTCTGGAAACTTGTCTTTTGTTGGGGGTGTGCTCTCTTCCCTCCCTCCTTTCCTCTCTTTGTCTCCCCCGGCCCCCTTTTCATGATGTCCACGGAAGGTTTCTATAGTGTGCGGGATCCAGGGGGAATGCAGGCTGCTCTGGAGGCTGGGAAGTCATGGCTGGCCTCAGAGGGGGAAGCGCCTCCTCTTCCAGCACTGGGTGCCGACAACTCGTCAGGGCTGCATGAAGTGGAGCGAGGAAGCAGAGCAGCTCCGCGGTTGCACAATCCCCATGTGAAAGGGGCTGGCTCTTGTCCATATCAACAGTTTCATTTCAACTGGGACCATTTCCTCCTCCACCTCCCCCTCCTCACTTCCTGCAGGTGGCTCCTGTAATCCAGTTACCACTGGGGAGACCTCATGTGTATGTGCACCTAATCCGAAAATGGCTGGCTTGACTTTGACCTGCGAGGTGACCTTGCAGAAGAGGCGGGGCCTGTTGTGTCTGCTCACACCTGGGAGCCATTTTCAGCTTTTACAGCCCAAGTGGAAGAAATGTGTTTGCATTTAAGCTGGACCTTCCTTTCATAAAGCTGTCGTTCTTGGGTGGGATGTGGAATACTAGATGAACCCTGCTTTCTCAAAGGCAAGGATGTTAAGCGATAGGATGATTGAGTCATGCAAAGTTGCCTGATTTTTTTTGGTATGAAAATTGTCATATGTTGGCGGGGTTGCCTGAGTATGGTTCCAGCTCTTGAGATGAACATGTAGTGACCGTCAGCCTACGTGGTCTGGCATGCTTTGGCTTCGTGTGTCACGTGTGCCGTTCTCTTAGATACCCTAGGCATGGAGAGGATGCAAGTAACTTGCATGAGGTCACAGAGCTAGGAAGTGACAAAGCTGGCTCCCTTGCTCGGGATTCTCCATTTCTGGGGCTTCTGCTCGCTGTGCACCTGAGGGTGTGCTGTCTGGAAGCCCTGAGGGCCTTGTCCTGTCTGGGCTGGCATATCCAATCACGTGAGGCCTGGGAAACCTGGCCCCAAGACCCTGATGTTGCCCTGGGGCGTGGGCTGAGAGGGCCTCCCACAGGCGGGGCAGCGTGTCGCCCTGAGTCTCCTCCTTGCACTAAAGGCCTGTTTGTGCTCAGTTGAACCTCCTTGGGGCAGTCCCTGGTATGAGTTTCAAATCTGATACTAAGCAACAGGATGTCCTCTTCATGCCCTGAAGGTTAGGCTGGCGGGCCCCACCCCACCCCTCAATCACAGGGGCAGGTTGGTTATTCAGAGCTGGTACTGACCATCTGTTAGGGCGCAGGGAAGAGAAACCATGTTGTGGTCAGGTCTCGGCAGAGCCGCGGCTTGTTGCTGGACTGTGCCAGCGGATTTTCGCCGAGTGGAGAGCTATGCTCGAGGCCAGCGCTCCCAGGTGAATTCCCAGGTAGTCTCCTCACTTCCTGGAAGCTTTTCAGACCCACGCAGTGAGGTGAAGGTGCCAATTTGTGGTCTTTGTCTTCTCAGCTTCTGCCAGCAAGGAAATGAAAACGCGCGATCTGCAGGTCACGCCCCTGTGGCGCTCTGGGATTGTGCCCCTGGTCGTCTCCTGGTGGAGTCTCTTCAAGGCTCAGAAGCGCCCTGTCCCTGGGGAGGCTGCCGGGAAGGCAGTGTGTAAATCCCCGGGCTCCTTCCCGGCCTTGCAGTAGGAAAGAGGCAGGGGCAAACCAATCTCTTCCCTGCCCCGCTCCTCACTTCCCGTGGCCTGTGAGAGCACAGAGCAGGTCTGCGTGGTGGGGGCGGTGATGGCAGTGAGAAGGGCACACCCTGATGTGGGCCAGAGAGCTGCCTTCAGCACCCTGGCTGGGCCACCTAGGTGGGCTCTCTGAGCCGCAGGCCTTGTAGTCCTGAGCTGATCCTTGCTGATGCCAGGCCGTTAGAGATAACGGAACGATGCGGTTTACCATCCAGAGTGAGGTAGCTAGTGTGTGCCAAGCCTTAGTCTTTCCTGCCGTTCCGGTGACTCCTGAGCCCCTTGGGGGTTGTGGCCAAGGCCAGCCTGGCTTTTGCTGTGGTGTTCATAGGGGTTTTGGTTTCTTCTGAGCTGAGCCAGGAAGTCTGGAATCAAAGACTGGAGAGAGTCTGCTTATAGCGCCTAGAAACCCATGTTAACTTCTACAGACCCCTGTGGCTCCGCTTGGGAGCTAGCCAAAGTGTCTAGAAAATCCGTATATGTGTCTCCCTAATCTTCCCATTGCATTTGTTTGCTCTATTGGCACTCTGAGTGTAGCGGTGCACCCAATTTCCCTCCTCTGTTCATGTTGCCTGTTCCTCTACTCGTGGTAGTTGCTACAGAAAAAAGCAGGGTGTTGGAGTAGTGGCTCTCATCCCTGGCTGAGTAGAGTGACCTTAGGAGTTGATAGTAATCTGGATGCCCAGGCCACATGACTGGTCAGTTGAGTCCAGAGCTGTGGCTGAGCGCAAGCATGAGAGTAGGTTTTGTGTGTGTGTGTGTGTGTGTGTGTGTGTGTGTGTGTGTAAGCTCAGCAGGTCCTTCCAGTGTGCAGCAGTGTGCAGTTTCTATGAGCCGCCGGCTAGGCAATTAGAAACAAAAGGTGTCACACCTATCATGTAAGACGGGCAGGATTCTCCCACTCTCCTTACTTTGTTTTCCTTTCTCGCTGCAGGAGGATGGGAAATAAACGCTATGACTAGCCTTCAGTTTGGCACTTAAGAGTCTAGGGGTCCTTACCAATGGTGTCAGCTACCTCTTTCACCGTTGGTATAATTAGGAGATGGGCAGTTTGCCGCTTCATGTGATCAGGAAATTGCTTTGGCAGTGTACACAGGAGGTGTTGGTCTGATTAGACCTGATCAGCTCATCTGGTGGTCCTGGCATTTGAGGATTGGTCCCGTTATCTGGATCATTTCTCCCCCAAAAGCCAGCCCACCCTTCTCTCATTAGCAGTCCACCTGTGAATCAGGCAAGTCTCATCCTAAGGGTGAAAAAGCTTCTGTATACTTAAGCTGTAGGCACAAATTCTCTCCAGCTCTTTAAACAGCGTTTTCCTGATAAGCTTCTGGAGTTGCTGCTGACGTGAAGGTTGCCGTCCTGTGATGCAGCAGGACCCCAGGGCTCGGCCTGAGCTGGGGCACAGGTTTCGCGAGGGCTGTGTTAGGAACTGGATGCCTAGGTAGGTTGCAAAGAGTGAACTAGAGCTGGCATTTTGGAAACGAGAAGACATTCTCCCTTGGACTTGTGGGAATGTGGCTTTTCCTCTGGTCACATGAATTGTATTTTCTAAGTGGAAAAACATTGGTTATCAATGCACGAAGCGCAGATTCCCTGCCTTGTAATTGCGGTTTGGTTCTTGGAGTCAGAATGAGGGGTGGTCTGTGGAGAGAGCCAGCGTGGACGCTGTGGGCACGGCCTTTGCAGGGCCCTTCCACTGGGCCTTGCTGACAGCCCTGATAAACCCTTTCACCACCTGGCTTTCCGCCTGGGCCAGGTTGGCCCCTGCCTCCCTTGGCCTTCTCTAGTGTGTGTTAACAGGAGCCCTGACTGGATGATTCTCAGGCAGTTGCATGGTTCCCGGTAAGAGTCCATCGCCTGTCTTCACCCTGTTCCCTGGAAAGGAGCTCCAGCTCCTGAGATTGAATACGTTGCCCAGGGGGCGGGCCGGGGGCCCAGTGGTTAAGGTGTGTGCCTCACCGTGAGTCCCCGCTGTGCTCCTGGGGTTTGCTTCCCGCTAATGTGTGCAGAGGGAGGCAGCAGCTGAGGGTTCGAGTAGTTGGCTCTCTGCCACCCACATGGTCCATCCGCACAGGTTTCCTGGCTGCCAGCTTTGACTCAGTCCAACCTGCTGTTGCTGGCATGTGGGACTGAACCAGCAGATGGGAGATCTCTGTCTGTCTCTCTGCCTTTCAAATAAATAAATAAATAAGAAAACATTGTCCAGGGAAATGGGTTTCAAATCATAAAGTGTGGCTGTGTGTTGTGACTGTCGTGTCAGTGACCTGGACAGGAAAAGGTTCATCCTGTCATTGCCTCAGTGTCCTGTTAACCTCCGTAAAGAGATACCCCCAAGGGCTCAGGAAGCCAGCACCTGTTGACAAGCCTGGCGGCCCCTCACAGGGATGCTCCATAGTGTTTCCATGGAGAACATTGGTCCTCTCTTTGCTTGTGTCCGTCTGGATGCGGGGGTGTCCAGAGTGAGCTTGCTGTCTCCACTCACCATTCTGTCATCGGGTGTGGACGTCCTGCCCTGTGACCTGCAGAGCATGGGTGGGAGGCCGGGTGCCCCGGGAGCAGGGAGGAAAGGTCCTGTCCCAGAGCGCAGCGGTGTGCTCACCTCTTCAGCAGGAGTCCTGCTCAGAGAGCCCCGGCGTGGGACCAGCTGGCTTCCAGTGCTGACTCGTTCACAAATCTCTCCTGGCCGCAATCAGGGGGCAAGGTTTCCCAACAGGTGCACTCAACCAGGCTGTGAGAACACAGCCAGCTGCCTCCCTCCTGAGGCCTGAGCCAAGGCCAGGGGTCTGTGCTTCTGGGAATAAACTTGGCTCTAGTTGAGAATGGGTGTCCCGGGTAACCTGCTAAGCACCCCGGGTTCTGGATAGAGATGCACGTGTCTGTGACTTCAGTGCAGGGGACCAACTGAGCCATATGCTCCGTGTAGGGGTTAGTGTCCTAGCCAGCCACCCTGGTGCCTGGCCCAACCTGAGACACATGCAGTGCGTCTTTAAGGGGCGTCCTCATGGCCTCAGCCCCCAGGCATCCAGACGTGGTCCTTCTTTTCTTCACCTCAGTTCCCTCCCCAGAGGGCCCCATCTGGCCGCATCACTCCCCAACCCCATGCCTACCTTCCCGTAAGGTGCCTGGCTGTGGCCAGCATGCCACAGGTGGTTCCTGAGGAAATGGATAAAGGACCTTTAGTTCCTTTTCAGTTATTTAAACACCCGAGGCTGTGCTACGTACAAGCAGGCAGGTGTATTGAGTTCACAGTTTTGGAGGGTGAAAGTCCAGACAGCACGTTGCCAGCTGCATCACACCATGGGGAAAGGGGGGTGGTGTTGGGCTTAGTGGTTGGAATGCTGTGTGGGACTTGAACATCCCCTGTGGGAGAACCTGGGTTCAAATTCTAGCTCTGTTCTCAATTGTACCTTCCTGCTAATGCGTATCCTGTGAGACAGCAGGTGGTAGGTCAAGTAGGTGGATTCCTACAGCCCGTTTGGGAGACTCCTGTCTGTGGCCTAGCCCAGCCCCACTCTTGGGAGCGTTTGAGGAGTGAACCAGCAGATGGAAGATTTCTCCCCTCCCCCCACCTTTCTCCTTCCCCCTCTCCCATAAGTAAAAATACATATAAAAAAAAAATCAAGGCAGGTGCATCAGTGGTAGGAGAATTGTAATACAGAGAGAGAATATCACAAGACAGGAAGCTGGAGAGTTTGGGGAGGGGCTGCCTCTTTATATCACCACCTTGGGACCAGACCATGACATACACAAGCCGTATGCCAACCATAGCAGACCCCTTTGTGGCCTCCCTATCACCCATGGGATGAAATCCTAGCTCTGTTTAGGAGTTGGCCCCGGCTCCTTGGCTTCTGGTTTCTCTTCACTTCCTGTCTTGAACTTTTACATCAAACTGTGGATGATGAGGTCCCACACTGTCCATCTTCTCCTGACCTCCCCACCTCCCCACCATCCTGTTCCCATGTGTCTGTGCTCCCGTCACAGCTGTTCCTTTTTCTGTCTCCCACATGCCTGTGTGTGCCTTCTGGGTATCGGGAGAGGGACCTGGGGGCCGATAGAGCAGTGGCCACACCCATTTTTTCCCTGCCACAGCTGTTGGTGACAGGCATCCCGTGCACAATTGAGTGGAGTTAAGTAAAGGGGCTAAGTGCTTGGACTGTTCACGAGTAAATGGTTGCATTTGCGCTTGTCTGTCCCCCCTACCCGGAACAAGGAGCTGTGGAGTAGGGAGCGGGTACTGCATGAATTCTGACACCTGTTGTCAAGGGGAGAGGACAAGCTTGGGCCTGGCAATATCAGAAGAGGTGTGTGGGCAGATCCTGCAGGGCCCGCCTTCATAGTAAGACCGAGCTCCTTTGACGTGCTGGGAAGCTGGGCAGGGTGTTGTGGCAGAAAAGGTGGTGATAGGAACTGCCCCGGGGGAGGCAGTGTGGCTCAGCGGGCAGTGCTGCAGGTGCTGAGGTCTCTTCACTGTCTGCTGCTTTGTGGTAGCAGCTTGTGGAGCCTCCCTTGGTGGAGGTAAGAAATGGCTCTGGAGCTGGCGCCTTAGCTCACCTGGTTAGTCCTCCACCTGTGGCGCCGGCACCCCCAGTTCTAGTCCCGGTCAGGGCACCGGGTTCTAGTCCGGGTTGCTCCTCTTCCAGTCCAGCTCTCTGCTGTGGCCTGGGAAAGGCAGTGGAGGATGGCCCAGGTCTTTGGGCCCTGCACCCGCATGGGAGACCAGGAGGAAGCACCTGGCTCCTGGCTTTGGATTGGCGCAGGTCCGGCCATAGCGGCCATCTGGGGAGTGAACCAACGGAAGGAAGACCTCCCCCCACCCTTCTATCTAACTCTATCTATCAAATAATTTTTTTTTTAATAGCTCTGTTCCCCAGAACGTATATGTCAGGGAAGGGCTCTCCTGGTCTCTGATCACTTTCTTACGGAGCCAACAGGTAGTTTGGGGCAGGGCTTTCCCCAAAGGCAAGGTGGGAAGTGAGTGCAGATGCCAGTTCACGCCAAGGCCGTGGGGAGGTGGGAAAGGCATGGCATCCTGGCTAAAAATTTCCAGCACGGAGCATTTGGATTACAAATGTCCGTAGTTGAGGGAAAAAGAGTGCTCTGTAGTCAAGAAGTTGAGACAATCCAGCACTCTAGGTGAGCACCTGGGACAGACATAGTGGCCCAGTGGGTTAAGCCATTGCTTACGTCGCTGGCATCCCCTATCGGAGCACTGGTTCAAGTCCTGGCTACTCTGCTTCCCAGCCACCTTCCTGCTAATGCACCTGGGAAAGCAGAAGAAGATGGCCCAAGTGCTTTATATGGGAGACCAGGATTGAATTCCTGGCTCCTGGCTTTGTCCTGGCCCAGCCGTGGCTGTAGTGGCCATCGGGGGAGTGAATGGGGAAGCGAACTTGCGAATAGAAGCACTCCTTATCCTGCCACCCACAGCCCTCTGTTCTGTCTCTCAAGTGGATAAAAAATAAATGGAAAATAAAGATTAACAAGTAAGCCCCCTTTGCTACAAGACACGTCCGAGCTTTGGCTGCCCTAACGTTCACTTGGAGTCTCAGGAGAACCAGAGCCACTGTTCCTAAGATGATTCCGTCACAGCTCTGACACATGTCCGTTCTCTTTTTCCTTGGGTGGTGGAGAGGGAGCTTTGAAGAGTGTGAGTGGTGGGCCAGGTGCTAGATCACATCCTTGTGCCTTCTGGCAGGCAGGAGTCACCCCCCTACCCATCTCTCACTGCAGGTGTCCAGCTTATACTTTGAATTCCTTCTCTCTCCCTGGCTTCGCCTTGGGCAGACTTTCCTGGTATGGGTTCATCCTTGAGCTGACACCAGAGCCCGCGGGTGTTGTATGTCCTCTGCTGCCCTGAGACCTCTCCTGAGGGAGGGAGAGGGGCAGCGTGGACTTGCCACATGAAGTGAGCTGCCGGAACACTTCTGTGGGATTCCAGCAGGTGGCTGGGGAAGCAGGAGTTGGGGATGCTGTGAGTGCAGTAAATGTGGATTCAAGCGGAGGGAAAGGTGCCTCTGTGGGAGCACTCACCAGCACCCCTCCTTTACCGACCTGCCTCATGGAACACCCACCCTGGAGGCCAGTATCCAAGCAGTGATGCTTTGCAAAGCTGAGACCTGGCCCCTGCATCTGCCCCCTTACACTGTTGTCCAGTCAGACCCTCCTCCTGGGTCAGGGAATGCTGGGAGAGGCCACAGGGCCGATGATAAACACTCAATTTCAGGCAAGGGCCACACTAGCTGTCCTGGGCTTAATTCACAACACTTTGGTCTCTAGGAGTCCAAACCCCAATACTTTGGTAAATGGTGGGAAGCAGTTAAGCACTTGGTGCATATTCCTAGGTTTCAGAAGTGCTGCAGGGCTCTGCAGTGCCGGTGCGTGGCTTTGAGAACTGTCATTCTGAGTACATCTGCTCTTGGATGGAATAGCAGGAAGGCACGTAAAATAGCAGGTGCCTGTGTGGTGGCACCGTGAACGCCACTGGACTTACCGTTGGCTTCCAGGACTGTCATGGTGTTTTGATGGCTGAACTTTTTCCATGGGGATCATTGTTGATTCACACGCAGTTATTAAAAAAAAATGGCACAGACCCCTTCATACTCTTATTCCAGTTTTCAACTTGGTGACACTTTGGAAAACTTGTCCTGAGCAGGATAGTGATACTGTGAAGACACAGGAGTATTTCCATCAGCACAGGGATATGTCAGGTTGCCCTTTGACAGCCACACCCATTTCCTTCCTGTCCCCATACACTCCAGTGACCACTGATCGCTTCCCTGTGTGTGTAATTCTTCCGTTCAAAGAGTGTTAAATAGCTGGAATCACTCAGTATCTATCACCTTCTGGGACTTGCTCTTTTCACTCGCCGTAATTCTCTGGAGGTTCATCCGATTGCTGGTTGTTCGTTTTTATTGCAGGGTCGTATACCATGGTGTGGGTGGACCATGCTTTATTTAACTGGTCACCCATGGAAGGACAGCTGGAGTCTTTGCAGTTTGGGGTCGTTACAAATAAAACCACGGTTTCTTGGCGAACATACATTTTCATTTCTCCAGAGTAAATGCCCAGGAATGCAACTGACGGGTTGTATGTTACTTGTGTGTTTAGATTTTGAAGAAGCTGCTGGACTCTCCTGGAACAACCATTGCTGCCAGCGACAGGCCAAATCTATAGTTTTCCGCATTCTGGTCCACTGTGGTGTTGATGTTTTTTGTTTTCTCTCCTGACAAGTGTTCAGTGAGATCTCACAGTTATAATTGGTCTGTCTCTGGTGGCCAACAATGTCGATCATCTTTTCTTGTGTTTGCAAGTTGTTTTGTGTGTGTGTGTGTGTGTGTGAAATGTCTGTATATTTTGCCTGTTTGGTGTTTTTCACGTGCTGTTGGAGTTGCGTGAGTTCTGCTATGTCCTAGGTGCTGGTTCTTGGTTGGATAGGTGATGTGGAAGTACTGCCTGCCAGCCCATAGGCCTAACAGGGTCTTTCACAGAACAGTCATTTTAAATTTGGGGATAAATTCCAATGCATTGCTTTTTCCTTTTGTCGGTTGTTTTGTTAGGCTCCGGTCTGAGAACTTTGCCTCGTTCTGGCTCTGAAAGGTTTTTCTCCCTAGAAGTTCCGCAGTTGGATCTTTTGTATTCAAGTGCATGATGACATGTTTTTAGAAGCCCGAGCACAGAAGAAAATCAGAAGTTCTGTTTCCAGGAAAGAAACAGAGCAAGTGTTGGACCTGGAACACACGAGATGAGGGATGGGTGCTCTGGGCCACGGAGCTGTGTGCTGGCGGCGGTGCACTTTGATGTTGCACGAGGTCTTATCGTCTTCAGGCTGGCTAAGGAGGACCGCATTAAAGGGCTGACTCCTTAATCCCACCCGTACACGTCCTTAACCTTCCAAAAGTGCAGTCAGATCATATGCTGACAGCTTGGGAAATTGCATGGTAAGAGATATCCTAAATCATATGATCTGGATTTCAAAAGTCTTCCAGATGGGGCAGGAAGCAGGCCTGGTTTTATTTTTAAAGCCACATCGGTGGTATCACTCCCCAGAGGCGGAAGGATCTTGTCTTGGAGGCAGCAGCCAAGTGCTGAAGTAGCTTCCTCCTCTGCCTGGAGCCGTGGAGTCCTGGGGAAGCTGGCACGGGAACCGCGGGGATGTGCCAGTGAGGGAGGTTCAGGGGCATCTCGGCACCCACCAGCCCCTCTCTGTCCTCTTGATCACACGCCTTTTTAAATTATTAAGAGATGGAGAGGTTCCAAATGCTGGCTGGCTCCTCAAATGTCTGCAAAGACCCGGGAAGGGATGGATTGAAAATGGGAGCTGGAACTCGATCCAGGCTTTCCAGATGGGTGGTAGGAACCCAACTACTTGAACCATTAAAGCCACCTCCCAGAGTCTGCCCTGGACTGAAGAGCTGGAGCCGGGACTCAAACCTGGGCATTCTGATAGGGGATGCTGGCCTTATTTATTTTATTTTATTTTTTAAGATTTTATTTATTTGAGAGGTAGAGTTACAGAGAGAGGGAGAGTCAGAGAGAAAGATCTTCCATCTGCTGGTTCATTTCCCAGATGGCTCCAACAGCCAGAGCTGGGCCAGTCTGAAGCCGGGAGCTCCTGCCGGTTCTCCCACGCAGGTGCAAAGAACTCAAGCACTTAGGCCCTCTTCTGCTCCTTTCCCAGGCCAGCAGAAGAGAGCTGGATCGAAAGTGGAGCAGCCGGTACTTGAACCAGCGTCCATGTGGGATGCTGGTGCTGCAGGCGGAGGCTTAGCCCAGATGCCACAGTGCTGGCCCTTGCAACACTGGCTTCTTAACTGCCGTGCCTCACCCTGTGTTGTTCTAGCTTCCTGTGCCTCTCTCTCTCTGGAGAGCAGCATAGCCTGGTGTCCCATCCCTGTGGAGAGCAACAGGCACGCAAGTTTCTTCCGTTCACTCGCGAGGCCCTGGTTATGTGCTGTCTTCCTACTGCCCGAGGACATAAGAGCCACTCCCGTCCACCTGTTTTGGGATGGAGAAGGTCCCTTAAATATAAATAGGTCCATCTGGCTGGACCCTGCAGCAGCTCTGTGAGAGCACACTGTAGGCTGAGGGTCTGGGAGGCCTGTGTGAGTTGGAGGTGTGTGGGCCCCTGGTGTGAGGCAGGGGGCTTAGAGAGGGCCGGGAGCTGCCTCTGTTCTAATCATAAGGTGCACCCATCACAGGAGACCCTACCCCCTGGTGAATGCTGAGAAGAGGTGGGAGGTGCAGAGTGCTCCCTGCCCCTGGTCCTCTGCCTGCTTCTGGCATGAGGCACTTCACATCTCAAGTAGGGATGTGGACCATGGATTCCCGTTCTGGGCTCTAGTCCCAGCTGTGCTGCTTCCTGCCATGACCTTCAGCCGTCTTCGTCAAGTCTCAGCATCGCCATCTGTGAAATGGGGTGGTACCATGCTGGCCTCCGGGGTTGTGGTGAGGATTTAGTGTGGTCGTGTGTGAGAGGAGCTCCGCCCCAGCCTGGCTGCTGGTTAGCACTAGTGGAGTGTGGGGTTTGTGTCCATGGCTGCCGCAGCGAGGGCTACCGCCAAAGGAAGTGCCCTGTGCCTCCGCTGTGGCTCAGCAGCCAGAGGACGCTCCCAGGAGGCTGCCCTGCCCCGTGTGCAGCGACACTGCCACCAGCTCTTGGCAGCTGCAGAGCCCTTGCGGCACTGTTCCAGGCTTCTGGAAGGTGTCACCAGGTGGCACGCGCAGGTTTCCTAGCCGAGTGGGTGGCGGAACCCTTACTATTAACGTTTTCCTTTAGTGTGAACATTTTTTACTATCGATGAGTCAGTGCAGACACATAATTTCTAGCTAACAGTTACTTGACCTGTGGGTAGTGATGGGAACCTGGCGACATCACACAGTGCCACACGGAATAGCTTGACTGCCCTTCCTCTTTTTCATCCTGCCTCTTCCCCACCCCCTGATCTCTTCACCGTCTCCTTCGTTTGGCCTGGCTCAGAACATCACGTATATGGAATCCGGCAGTAAGTGTCTTAGCTATCGGCTTCTGTCACTTAAGAAGTGGCGTGTCATGCGTTTCCTTAGGAAATTTTGTTGTTGTTGTTACTGTTTTTCATTTGCACATCTTAGAATGAAATGCAGTAATGTTCTAATCACATGGATTGGATCCTGATGAGCTGCTGTCATTCATGGGTTGGGTCACTGTAAATTTCCCCAGGATGGCGAGGGCTGGTTCTGGAGAATCCTTTGATTTTTCCATTTCTGAGCCGGGGCTTCTGTCCCAGTCCGGAGAAGCTGATGGGTAGGAGAACACAGTGGCGTCCACTGCAGGAGGGTCTCTGCGACCATGTGCTGTCGTGGAGATGGGATGGCAACTCTACTTTGCAAAGAGTTAACGGAAACTGTTGAAAACCCCAAGGGGAGAACGACCTTAACGGAAGTGCACGGGTTGGGAGGTTGGTTGACACAGCCCAGTCCTGCCTCCGGAGGGCTGACCCCGCCTAGTGGAGGCTGTTTATCCCGCCACTGGGCTGCTCTTGTTTTTTATCCAATCTCCACCTGAATAAACAGATCCGGAGCGTCATCTGCAGCCAGGCTGAGAATCTGCCAGAATTCCCCAGGGAACTGGTGATTCACCAGCAGCAGGGGAAAAGAGGGAGTCAGCGAGAGAGAGGGAGAGACCTGCTTATTCTGATTCTCATTTCCTGTCCAGCAAATAACCCAGGCAGGGCCATTTCTTGAGAGACACTGGTTTCTTCGAGCAAGTTCTGAATTTATGCAATAGAACAGATGGTTTTGATTTCCATTTTTAAGAAGATGGATGTATAGCAGGCTAATGAGAGGGTGATGCTTTTGACTGTCATTCTGAGAAGGGAAACTTCCTTAGGTTGGCGAAGGAACACTCTTATGCACTCCTTTGTTCTTAAAAAAAAAATTTTGTCTCATCTTCCTGCATGTGGGCGTTGGACCTGGTATTGGTACATCTGCCTTCTGCTTTGCCAGTTTGGGACTAAGAATTACTCATCCTGCTTTTGCTGCTGCTGTTTTTTGCTGTTCGTTAGGCCCTCGCTTTTGGTTAAACTAATTCTTTTTGTTGCTTGGAGAAGATTAGATTGGCTTGGCCATGTTCTTTGGCCCCAGGCTGTAATCCTATGCTTTTTAGGAGGAAATCTGCAGGAAAGGGGACCACTCAGGGCATCTGAGCACATGGTGGAATGAAGCAGCATGCAACAGGGCACTTGGATCAAATGGTTTGTCACGTTCGTTTCCATCCTGGAGATTCAGTTGTGGCATACACAGCCTCTGCCTGCAGCACCGGCACCCCATGTGGGCGCCAGTTCTGTTCCTAGCTTCTCCTCTTCTGATGCAGCTCTCTGCTGTAGCCTGGGGAAGCAGTGGAAGATGGTCCAAGTGCTTGGGCCCCTGCACCCATGTGGGAGACCAGGAAGAGGCTCCTGGCTTCAGATTGGCCCAACTGCGGTCATTGCAGCCATTTAGGGAGTGAAGCAGTGGATGGAAGACCTTTCTCTCTGTTTCTCCCTCTGTAACTCAAGTAAATAAATAAAATATTAAAAAAGAAAAACGAAAAGTGACAGTGTCTTCTCAGACCAAACATTGGCTCACACCATGACCTGAACAGCAGTACCGTGTCTGGAGCTTGCACACCTGCCAGAGAAGCCTGCAGCTAGTCACCAAAGGGCCCAGGTAGGAGACACCTGCATGTTCACAGTGGTGACTTCTGCAGTAGCCTGAACGGCAAGTAAGTCCCTGTCCATCGACAGTAGGCTTCCAGAAAATTAACTGCTGTAAATCCTTCTTCAGTAGAAATACTGTGCAGTGGCAGAAAAGAGTGAATCGCTGCTAATGCAGCAGGCTGCACGCGTCTCAGAAATGTAATGTTGAGGGAAAGGAGCGGGATAGAGGGGATTTCTCTGGTATACGGAGAGGCTTAGTATGAAGAGCACGGAAATGGGGGCATTTAGTTACGGGTGATAGAGGAGAGGAACAGTTAGGAACGCGACATGAGGGACGCTTCTGGGGTGCTGTGGGTTCACAGGCACAGGCATCATGTAAAACGCTTCGAGTCGTATACTTCCCATGTATGCATTCACAAGCAATAAGACTGTTGGAGCATGCCTATAGGGCTCATTGGGTGCTGTTACTTTTTTTTTTTTTTTTTGAGCAGAAGAGACATCACTATTTTGTCTGTTCTTGAAATGGTTAGCATCTGAGATGTTTGCAGTAATGCAGCACACCCTTCTGCTCTGTGGTGAGTTTGACATTGAGTAGTGTCAGGGTCTCATGCTTTGTCCTGTTGTATGACTGACGTGCAGGATATGTTAAGCTGCACTGAGCACGCATGCAGGCCTTCATCAGCAGCGATTGGGTCTTTGAGTGCTTGCCATGAGTGGGCAGTGTGTGGGCTGCTACTGTGTGGAGTCTTAGCAAGGCTGCAAAGCCAAGACCGAGATGGACAAAGTGCTGTGGGTACTCTGAGGCAGTGGTATGTGAAGTTTGATTAACTATGTCTGCAGGATCATTGTGGGGAATTGGAGTATGGCTGGGACATTACAGTGTTTTTCCATCCAAGGCTAGATGGTATGAAGCTAATTTTTAAACCAGAAGTTCAGGTGAGACAAAGAGCTATAATTTGGATTTTGCTGGTTTGTTAGGAAAGACATATCAAAAGTTAAATCTTGAAATAAAGTTATGGATAACCAGTTATTTGTGGTGAGAGGCACACTCAAGAACTTCGGCAGGGACCAAGCTGAAGGATCTGTCTGGGTCGGTGTTAGGACTGGTGATTTGGACAGCTTCAGTGTATTTTGGACTGATAGGCAGGATCAAAAGGAGGAAGTCTTTGTGGTGTGGACCTCTGTTTTCTTTAAGGTAACGCCTTTCTCCCATCTGTCTCTGCTGGCGCTGCTAAGGAGCCTGGATCATCTTTTCAGGAACCTAATATTGGCATAGCTTTATGTTCCATTCCACTTTCCGGAAAAAAAAAAAATGGAGAGACACTGGGCAGAAAAGGCTGTGATTGGTGATCTGATGTGGGCACCAGAAAGAAAATGGTGTAGCAGAAAGTGCTTCAAGCGGTTACACCAGATAGAGAAAGAGTTGATTTACACAGTTTCAGAATTGCGTTAGAGCTATAGTTAGTATCTGGTCCCTACTGGAAGCCTAGACTGGTTGCCATGGTGTGGACCAGGTCAGCAAATTACAGCCAGTGGGCTAAAGGCTGGACCAGTACCTGTTTTTGTAAATACAGTTTTATTGGAATATGGCCACACTCATTGGTTTTCAGGGGTGGGGAATGTCCAGCCCATGGACCGTATAAGGCCCACGAAACCATTTGGTCCAGCTCTACCAAGGCTACCACAGGCAGAACTCAAAATGCAGTAAATCTATAGCAGGCTATGTTTTAAGTTGGTGATTTTGTATGGCCTTCGCATGGTGTTACAGATATGCACGTGGCCCTGGGCAGAAAAGAGGTTCCTTACCCCTGGTTTTGATAGTATCCATGACCGCTTCTGTACTACAACAGTGGAGTTGAGTAGTTGTGACAGAGACTGTAGGGCCCACAAAGTCTAAGGCAGTCACCATCTGGCCCATTATAAAATGTGTGTGCTGACTCCTGGTGTGCACAATAGGTACATAATTTCAGGAACCAGAAATTATGCACTTGACCCCCTCGGCCCTGCGGCCTTTGATCTGCTCACTCTTTCCTTCCTGGCTGTTATCTGTGACATGGGGTCTTTCCCACCACTAACGGGAATACCTTGTAAACCTGGCTTTTACAGAACCATGGTGGAACAATCACTTCTGATAAAAAGTTTTAAGTGTTGGTTTCAAATGCCTCCGTCTGTTTCACTGTCTAATTTAACATCAACTCTGAAAATGTAGCCAGGTGGGGAGAGCTTATCTTGCCCACTCTCTGCCTTTGAAGACTGATTTTATTTTTGAAGCCTTTAACAGGTGTGGTTTAATAGACTAAAGCTGTATTAAGTTCTTCTCACCCCAGAGGGCAGCCCTAGTGGTAAACTGACACTGGACAGAGGCGAATGCCATGTGACCGGGCAGGCACACTCTTCCCCCTCTCCGGCCCCTGTACTGCAGAATCGCTCATTTTGTTGGAATGCAGAGTGCCTGGAGCGCTCCTTTGGTGAGACCAGTGAAGTCACCCCTGTCCCTTCACCTTGCACCGTCCTCACCATTTGTGTGTGTGTGTGTGTGTGTGTGTGTGTGTGTGTGAATTTCAGTCAATGCTTTTGTAGCGCTCCCCTTGCTGTTGGTGCATACACTTGTTCCTCCATCAGTGTAGGTCTGCAAAGACACCGCCTCCAGGGAGCAGTTATGTTCTCGGTGCCCAGAATTGCCAAAGTGATTAGAGCCACAGTTGCATCTGCCTTACTGGCCAAAATTTGGCTGCACAAAACCTCATGCGTGTTTGCTACTCCTGTAGGACCCCTTTTGGCTGGCATATAAGCCAGGCCACGTGCTCGATGAGTGTCCACATGGTCCAGTCTGAGCTAACCTGGGGATAGGCAGCTAACGTCCAGATGGAGCCAGGCCTGGCTGAGGGTTTATGGGTGATATCTGGGGTATACCCTTAAAATTCTGCTGGGAGTCTCTGGGGGATGGGAGCCTGGAGTCCAGCTGCCCTGGGCTTGCCTCTGGGCTCCTCTTGCTTCCCACTTGTGTCACCCCCAGGCAAGTGGCTGGGCTTTGATGTCTTCATGAAGTTGAACTTAATCAATAGCTATCTCATTCAACTACTGTGTGATTTCAGTGATGAGTTATCCAGAGACTGCTGTGTGCTCAGTAGTGTTAGGTGATTGGTCAGCTCTTGTTAAAAAATACCTGGAGCAGGGCTGGCGCTGTGGCATAGTGGGTAAAGCTGCTGCCTTCAGTGCTAACGTCCCATATGGGCACTGGTTTGAGTCCCAGCTGCTCTACTTGAATCCAGCTCTATGCTGTGACCTGGAAAAGCAGCAGAGGATGGCCCAAGTGCTTGGGCCCTTGCACCCTGGTGGGAAACCCAGAAGCAGCTCCTGGCTTCAGATAGGACCAGTTTGGGACATTGTGGCCATGTAGGGAGTGAACCAGTGGATGGAAGACCTCTTTCTGTCTCTAGTTCTGCCTGTCTGTAACTCTGCCTTTCAAATAAGTAATAAATCTTTGCAAAAAAAAAAAAAGTACTTGGAGCAGGATGCGGAGGTTATGAAAACTAGCATGGATCTTCTTGGGAATTGGGCGGTTAGTTCCATTAAAGGAATGACATGATGGACGTGTGTACTTGTGGGTGGCGGAGTAGGGCGGAGCTAAGTGAGGTTCAAAAGCAGTTTTCACAGCAGTCACTCTCAGGTAGGAGGTGGGAGGGCTTCCCTGTGGGGATTTGAATACGAGGGGTTTCAAAAGTTCAGGGAAAATGGAATTAAAAGATCCTGTGATTTCTCCATGAACTGTGTGAAGCCCCTTTGTGCTGACTGTTTGCTCTTCCCTTGATGCCTTGGGAGCCCCGTAGCAGATGTCTTAGCTGGCTGATGACCTCAGGGCCGGGGAGGTGGGGGTGGGGGTGGAACTGAGTCCCTGTAGCTGAGGAAGTGAGGAGTGGAAGTCAGCCCCCTGGCGAGGGATCCGTGGGATCTGCAGTCACCCTGCGTCCTGCAGAAGGTGCAGTCTCAGATTTGCCTTCAAACGTGGCTTGCGGACACAGCCTGGTCTTGCCAGTGGCTAGATTGCCCATCCCCAGCTGGCTGTCCCATGTGGGAAGCTAAGCCAGCTCCGAGTCGCCCTTTGTTCTCAAGAGGGGGGCCAGGCCTGTTTGTGTGCTGGCAGAGGTTTAGATGCGAACCAGTCGTCATTAGGTCTTTTCCCAGAGCATCTCTTATGTGACTGATGGAAACACGAACTTGTCGTGTTAAGCAACTGCTATACATCAGGTCCCATCAAGACCCTGAGGCGCAGGAACCTCACCGCTGAGTTCACACATGGGGCTCCTGCCGGATGGGCGCTTGAAGGAACGGTAGCCTGAATTTGAATTCAGCCAGGCTAACGCTCACTGCACATTATCCCACAGTGCTGTGCCGTTCTCCAGGCCTGGGAGGGCACCCCGGCCTTGGGCCCAGAAGGTTCTCAGGCCCCTGTGTGTGGGTTTTGCTTGGGCGGGAAGGGAGGCGCAGGGTTCTGTGAAAGCAGAGAGCTTTGAAATCGACTTTCCTGGGCACAGGGGCTTCAGGGATGGTTTGGTCGGGGCCCTGGGCCACAGGCTAGAGCAAAAGGTGGCGTGTGTGTCCCACAGCTGGGGATGGCAGTGTTGAAGTCTCTGGAGCCTCAGTGGTCTCTCAGGGTACTTGAAAAACTTGGGTCCCATTGCTCTGGGTTCTTCCGGTTGAATGCATCTACTCCTGTGGTTTTCTGCTGCTTAAATTCTGAAGAGTCTCATGTCTGTTTCTAGCCTCAGTCTTTTTGCTTTGTCTGTGCTCACCCTTTGTAATATATTTCTCAAGTATTTATTTGGCTCTTACTGTGTGCCTTACATTGTGCCCAGTGGCCAGCAACGTAGTAGAGAATAAAGCAGAACAACATCTGTGTCTTTGAGGAACCACATCCCGGTGGGAGCGATGTTAAACCAGAAACAAGAAAATACTGAGTTTATTAGGTGATAGGGCTGTTAAGGGAAATAAAGCAGGCAAGGAGGTGAAAGGGGTGTGTGTGCATGCATGTGCCTGTGCATGAATGGGCAGTGCTTTCAGAAAGGGTGGCCAGGTAGGCCTAATTGAGGGCACGAGATGAATGAATCCCTGGGGGGTCGGGGAGCCTGCCTCCCAAGCACCGGGAACAGCAAGCTCAGAGGTGACCTTAAGTGCTGATGTGTGAGGGCCAGTGTGGGGCTGGGTGTCCAAGTGCAGAAGTGGGAAGAAGAGTGGGTATGTGCTAGATCCCCAGGGCCTTGGAGGACATGGGCAAGACTTAATATTTATTTATGTATTTGAAAGGCAGAGTTACACAGAGAAGGAGAGGCAGAGAAAGAGATAGGTCTTCTATTCACTGGTTCACTCTCCAGTTGTCCGCAATGGGTCGGAGCTGTGCCAGTCTGAAGCCAGGAGCCAGGAGCTTCTTGCAGGTCTCCCACGGGGGTGCAGGGGCCCAAGGACTTGGGCCACCTTATACTGCTTTCCCAGGCCATAGCAGAGAGCTGGATTGGAAGTGGAGCAGCTGGGACTCGAACCAGTGCCCATATGGGAAGCTGGCACTGCAGGCAGCAGTTTTGCCCGCAATGCCACAGTGCTGTCCCCAGTTTGCCTGTGTTTTAATTGAGTTGTTTATTTTCTATTGTTGAACTATAAGAGTTCTTTTTTTGTTCTCCAGATATATTTTATTTATTTGAAAGGCAGAGTTAGAAAGTGATAGAAGCTGACGCCATGGCTCAACAGGCTAATCCTCCACCTTGCGGCGCCAGCACACCGGGTTCTAGTCCCGGTCAGGGCGCCGGATTCTGTCCCGGTTGCCCCTCTTCCAGGCCAGCTCTCTGCTGTGGCCCGGGAGTGCAGTGGAGGATGGCCCAAGTGCTTGGGCCCTGCACCCCATGGGAGACCAGGAGAAGCACCTGGCTCCTGCCATCAGATAAGCGTGGTGCGCTGGCCGCAGCGCGCCAGCCGCGGCGGCCATTGGAGGGTGAACCAATGGCAAAAGGAAGACCTTTCTCTCTGTCTCTCTCACTGTCCACTCTGCCTGTCAAAAAAAAAAAAAAAGTGAGAGAGATCTTCTGTCTACTTGTTCACTCCCTAAATGACTTTGGTGGCTGGCACTGGTCCAGATGGAAACCAGGATCCTGGAACTCTGTCCCAGTCTCCCAGGTGGATGGCAAGGGCCCAAGTGCCTGAACTATCTTGCTCTGCTGTCCCAGGTGCACTAACAAGGAGCTGTCCTGGAAGTGGAGCATGCAGGACTCGAACTGTTGCTCATATGGGATGCTGGCATTGCAAACCGTGGCTTAACCTGCTTTGCCAAAATATCTAACCTCGAGGGTTATTTATAGTAGGGGCCTTCAAAAAGTGGATGAAAAGGGCATATTGTGAAAAATCTTTGCATAGGTTTCATTTTATTTTCTGCACCAAAGCAAAGATCTTTGTTTTTTCCATGAGCTTTCCAAGGTCCCTTCATACACTGTCACACCTGTGGATGCCAAAATCTGCAGATGCTCTGTCCCCTACTTAAAATGGCAGAGTGTCTGCTTCAAACCTATCCATGTCCTCCCCTACACTGTGTATCATCTCTAGATCACTTAGTGTACCCGCTATGTAAAGAGTTGTTAGACTGTGTTGTTTAGGGAGAACTGACAAGAAGAAAAACTGATGCAGCATTTTCCCCAGATAGCTGTAGTTGGTCGGATCCAAAGCTGGGGAACCTATGGGTCCAGAGGACTGCCCTTGAGCTAGATGTCAGTCCCTCATCAGGGAGATGTTTTTACACGTCTCTTAGACTCTGAGTACCTGGCTGACTCAATGTTAACAGCGTCTCTCTGACTGCTAGGTCAGGGTTTGACTCCTAAGTGGCTAAGGACAGAAGTTGTAGCCAGTAGCCTAATAATCTAATTAGCTAATGACCTACTTAGCTCTTGTTTCTGAATCAGGGAATTTAGGGTCACTGTGTGATGGCCCCCAGGTGTGATGTCCACCTCCTGTGCCCACCCCTTCCCCTTATTCTCTTGTCTCTGTGTTGCTAGGACCTGTAACTTTGCCTGGTGAGCAGTTCCCAGTTGCTTAGCTTGCTCTGGGAAGCACCTGCTGGCCTGACCCCAACTGCCCCACCAGCTCCCCCCTGCCTCAGCGTCCTTCTTTGGACGTGCCCCACTGTTTGCAGCAGCACTGCACCCCCACCCCACCCCTGCTCCTTGACCTCCTGCGGCCCCTCTCCCATGTACCCGGGTTTCCCATCTCCATGGCGGCCTCCTGTGCTGAGCCAGGAACGTTTTCCAGTGTGTGAATGAGACTGGGTTTCCTCACGGGGCCCTTATCCAGACCTGGGGCCCAGAATGTGTTTGATCCCATGAATACATCCACTGACAAGAAAGAAGGAAAAAAAAGTGCAAGACGGGAGGAGAGAGGCAGGGCTGAGGGCGGTGTCGAGGGCTCGCAGCTGTCCAGAGTCCTAGCCTCTGCACAGCCCTCTTTGTGCAACTTGGGGCTGCGCCCCGCCCCCTCTGTTTGCAGAGGTCTCCCTCTTGTCCTGGCTCCCTGGTACTGTATTCAGAGTTCCCGGATAAGGCCCAGCTCTGTGGCCTTTATTTCTTTTTCCTTCCATGCTTTACATAATAAAGGGTCTCTTTTCTTTTCTGTCCCCTTTCTTCAGAAAACTGAAGGGACCATCTTTCTTAAATAACTTAATAAAGAGCTGGAGGGAAGTAGCTGGTTGGGGCGGGCGTGAAGGGAGAGTCCTTTGATTCCAAGAAGTTTCTCTGTGCTCAGAGCGGTGCCCTTGTAAATGGACTTCTGAGTTCAGGGCCTGGGAGACTTGTGTGAAACAACAAAGCGGTGGATGAGAAGTCCCAGAGCTTCTGGGAAAGAGGTGCTTGTCTCTGCCTCTTGGAACTGATTCGGTCAAGTGTTTGTTTAAAGGGGATGTCACTCGCTAAGCAACGCCTGGCTTGCTTGTGTTGTGTTCAGGAATGCTTTGATTGGCACGAGACCTAACCCTGTTTACTCAGAACTGGCCCGGAGGGAGTGCCTGGAACCTGGAGGCCCAGGGGTACCCCCCACCCCACCCCCAGCTTGGTCTTCTTTGCCTGATACTGGAGTTAAGACTGGGGAGCTTTGAATCTAGCAGGTGGAGCCTAACCCACAAGAGGGCATTTCCTCCTTGCCTTGATGAGCAGTTGTCCTCTTTCTCTTAGTTCATAACGGGCGAGTGGGTGGTCTGCTGGTGGGTTTAGACAGGGGATTGAAAGGGCAAACAAGCCGTGGTGGGAAATGCCTTTCTTGGCAAGTGGTCCACACTGAACACCCACTGTAGCATCTGCCAGTTGCTCCAAGTTGTGTGGGCCACCTGTCTGAAGTAAAGCGCTGTGGCCCCATTTCGCAGATGAGAAAACCTAGGCAGAAAGCTGGGAAGGGTAGAGTCAGGAACAGATTAGCTCTTTTTGTCCCCTTTGAGATTGTCAGGGTTTTGTCATTGTCATCTTTTTTTTTTTTTTTTTTTGTAAATTCTGTGTGTCTATCTCTCTGCCTGGCATGTAGTAGGTGTTGGTAAAATGTGAGACATGTAATGAAGTGATAAGTTGTATTAAACTGAGCTCCGATGCCTTACAAGTTACGGGCTTGGACTGGGTTCTGAAGATTATACACAGGAGTTGGCCTGGAGCTGGCTGGGTGGCACCAGGCACTTCTTGCTTGGTCAACGGATCAGTGGGTTCTGGTCGTGTTGTTCTGATCTGTGTGGTCTTGGATTTATCACTCAGTGTTCCTGCCCTTGGCGAGAGCAGGTCGGGCATAGAACCTTGACAGACAAACTTGGCCCCAACAGAAAGATCCAGTGTTCTGCCTAGTACCCAGCCAGGCGGATGAGAGGTGGGGAATCTTCTCTTTAAAAGAATTTAACTGCGGCCGGCACTGCGGCTCAACAGGCTAATCCTCCGCCTTGCGGCACCGCACACCGGGTTCTAGTCGCGGTCGGGGCGCCGGATTCTGTCCCGGTTGCCCCTCTTCCAGGCCAGCTCTCTGCTGTGGCCAGGGAGTGCAGTGGAGGATGGCCCAGGTCCTTGGGCCCTGCACCCCACGGGAGACCAGGAGAAGCACCTGGCTCCTGCCATCGGATCAGTGCGGTGCGCTGGTTGCAGCATGGCGGCCATTGGAGGGTGAACCAATGGCAAAAGGAAGACCTTTCTCTCTGTCTCTCTCTCTCTCTGTCCACTCTGCCTGTCCAAAATAAATAAATAAATAAAAAGAATGTCACTGCATTTCTAATTTTATGAAAGAGTAAAGCAGCTAGGGAAGAAGTGTGCAAAGGCAGTGGGATGGGACACATAACATTGACTTTGCAAAAAGAAACGCTGGAGTCTTCCCCTTTGTGTGTTCCAGGCAACACAACAGGATTCGCAACGTGGAGGGGAGTCAGCTGAAGGCATACCTTTCCTTGGAGCTGTTAGATCTGAGTTCCAACAACATCACGGAAGTCCGCAGCGCCTGCTTTCCGCCCGGCCTGCGCATCAAGGAGCTGTAAGTGCCTCTGGTTGCTGTCCACTCGGGTGCTCTGCTTCCACACTGGCTGCAGCTTCCCCCCGAGCCCAGGCCTGGGCAAGGGGTGGGTGTCTGTTCTCAGCCTTGGTTTGGCTGAGTTGGTGAGGATGGTGCGTGCCTCTGTCTTTGCGCGGCAGGGCAAGCAGCAGGCACCCAGGTCTGTTGTCCTGTGCTGAACTCTTCAGAGAGTGTCTCCAAATCTGGTGGTGGTCTGATGTTTCCAGCTCTGAAGCTGAGGTCGGGAGAGGGGTCTCCGCCTGTGCAGGGGGCTCACTGCTCAGAGAAGAGCTTGGAGGACTCAAATGCAGGCCTGTCTGGACCACGGGCCCTGTTCTCTGCCCTGTTCCCAGCTTCAAGAGAAGGTTTCCTGGGGTGACAGGGGAGGCAGACCTAGGGCCCATCTTCCTGGTGGCATGCACTGGTAAAACAGCTTGATGGGCTTACTTGGGGAGGGCAGGTAGAATGTTCTGTGGGTTCTCGGGACCTCTGAGGTTTCTCTGTTTGTCTTTGCCCCGTCTGAACGCCTTGTCCCCCAAGGAACTGCAGATATACAGAAGGCAACAGCTAAAATTTACTCATTCTAGCGCTTGTTGGTGGGAAAAGGTTGCTTTGGGGAAGAGAGTGAAAACTCAGGCTGTAGAGGCGGTTCCCTGTCACAACAGTGTCTGCGTGCCCATGTTGTTGCTCCTGAGGACGGAGTCAGTTGGGTAAGGGGTCGCTGCAGCCCAGCTTTGCAGGGAGGAGGAGGAAGCTTCACACACGAGCTTCCCAAGTCTCCCCAGCGGAGGGAGAGGAGTGATGGCTTCCTCAGGCCGCATCAAGGCGCCAGGATGGGGAACAGGGGGCCTTGGCCTTTGTGGAGCCCCAGTGGGGGCTTTGAGGAGGGGTGCAGCTGCGGCCTGACGCTCCCCTGTTCGGGACAAAGAAGCTGTCAGCTGCTGGACTGACCCGCAGTGACCTTTTCTCCCTGCACGAGAGCACGAGGGACTTTCTATTTTGGCAGCCGCTGGCCGGTGCATCTCCAGCACACAGGCTGTCCCTCGCTAATCTGGAGTGCGAAGAACAAACCGTGCAGCTCCTCGTGCGCCCTGTGCTGCGTGGCTGCTGTGAGACACACAGAGGGGCCTTCTCCCCCCCCCCCCCCCAAGAAAACTCCCTCTGCTCTTTGTCCCGTTGACTCAGTCTGAAAACCTCATCTGTCCGGGGAAGGCCAAAGGAGCGACGCTGGCGACGGCTGCTCCCGGGATGGCCGCTGTATTGTTTCTCCCCTTTCTGTCTCCTTGCTTGATGTAGTCCGCTTGCTTTGAGCTGCCGCGGCCTGAGCTGGAGGCTGGAGTGGGTCTTGAGAAGCAGGGTCTGCCTTGTCTGGCTCGTCAGAGGAGATGCCGGGGGCATGTGCCTGACTCAGCAGCGTTGCTGGCTTTCTGAGGGACTCTGCCTGGGTCCCTTTAACTAGGGTGTGTGTGTGAGGCATGTTAGGATTATTTGAATGAATTGGCTTAAACGTACCTCCTGTATACATCCCACAAAGCAGACGTGCGGCAAGACTACATGCTGTCTGTCCAGATGCTTTGGTTGACTCTGTCCTTGCTTCTAGTGGCCTTTCTGCTTGCCCCAACTTTTCCCATCAGCCTTGGGTGGTGGAAGAACCCTGCAGATGGCTCCTGGGGCGGCCACCAGGCGGCAGGGCTGGTGTGTGAGGAGGGTTGGAGGTGGGCGTCCTTGACTCGCCCGTGCTCCTGGGCGAGCCACGAGGAAAGTACAGTCCAGTCTTAAAGGAGACTTGCTGTGAGGCCTGCATTGGACAGCTGTGACGCCTGCCTTTCTCTGGGTCCCCACCTGGAAGCCTCCCGAGGACAGAGGTGTCCGTGGGAACCTCTCCCTCTGGGCCAGGTCGGGGGTCCAGTGGAATGAGGAAGGCCTCCTCCCGACCACATTTTCTCCTCTGAATCGTTCCAGCAACCTGGCAAGCAACCGCATTGGCACCCTGGAGTCAGGAGCATTTGATGGTCTGTCACGGTCACTGCTGACTCTTCGCCTGAGCAAAAACAGGATCACGCAGCTTCCTGTGAAAGCATTCAAGTTACCCAGGCTGACACAACTGTGAGTACAGAGACCTGCAGTTTAATTAAGGTTAGCTGAGCTTTATGGGGGCTGCTTGTCCCCAGAGGACCTCCTACTAAATGCAACCCCTTCCTCACTCTCCCTTGGTAAGATGCTGCGTAAACTATCACTAACGGCCCTGTGGCAACACCTAATAAAAGCAAATTAGGAGCCGGGCCTGGTGCTGGAGGCCGCCTCGGATTGCCAAAGACGGATCCGCCAAGTGTAAGTGCGCTTGGTCTCCTGGCCGCTTCCCAGCGAGTGTGCAGCATCCGGCTGTAGGATGCCGCCGCCTGTGTGCAGGCTTCCTGGGTTGACTTGTCATTTACCTTAGAGGTTTCCGTGTGGTTTTTAGTAGAAAGCACTGTTGCTCTTGGGTACCCAGTGGATGTGTTTTTCCTGAGTCGAGGCATCTGCTGGGGTTTCTGTCACTAGGACGTCCACCTCCTGAGGCTCACCCACATGCTTGCTGCAGAGCCAAGCATGGAGGGCGAGATGGGAGTCCAAGTGCATGTACATTGGCTGCTCCCTGAAATCCTCCTTCCTCAGTGGCGTTAGATGGCAGCGTCGGTACCCGCATAGTGGGCAAAGACCCACTGGACGCGTGCATGTCCTGGATTCCCGGGGACTCCTTCACTGAGATTCCTCTACCAGCTCAGAAAGCCAGCAGGACCCACCTAGGAACGATGGTAGGAGGAGCGTATGCCTGTAGGATGCCATGACCTTGTTGGCTTTCTCTCTCTAGGGACCTCAATCGGAACCGGATTCGGCTAATCGAGGGCCTCACCTTCCAAGGGCTCGACAGCCTGGAGGTGCTGAAACTTCAGCGAAACAATATCAGCAAGCTGACGGATGGGGCGTTCTGGGGGCTGTCCAAGATGCACGTGCTGTAAGTGTGGGCTGGAGCTCTGGCCTGGCTCCAGAGCCAGGGACCCAGGCCTGCTCTGTGTGTATAGGGGTGTGCACACATGCTTGTATGCTAGGCACAGGGCAGAGCACCAGACCAAATCTGCTGCCTTTGTGGATCCCTAGGGCTTCAGCTGGGCCCAGCCTCCTGCCTGCTGGGATCTCGGCTGGTTCTAGCTCACGTCTTTGGGGACCAAGCCAAATGTGAGGGCTTTTTTGGCTAGCAGATGAGGAAGACCTCTGGGGGTGAGTTTTAGTGGATTGGGAGAGATGGACGGGGGAGCTGTTACCCTGAGCCCACCCTCTGCTCTCTCTCCCTTGGTGCACATGGAGCTGCAGAGCGGACTTTTCCACGCCTGCATCACGGGAAAGGCCTTCTCTTGACATCTTGGGCTTCACATTCTTGATGTGCAGGTGGCCAGAAGTGCCATAGCTCATCCTCGGAGATGGATTTCCATCTTGAGAGCTGGTCAGGTCACCTGGTGCAGATGTGCAGCTCCTGGAGGGGGAGCCTTCAGCAGCCAGATGGGTGCACAGCGCAATGGGCCTGCCTGCCTGCTGCCTGCATAATGGGAAACAAAAGCACAGGCGAGATTCCTGACCTTCTATTTTAAAACACTTAGGAGCTGCATACCCTCACAGTGAAACAAAATCAGATAGTGGTGGGAAGCATGCTTGCTGCCCACCTCACCGCCTCTGCCCCCGAACCTCAGTGTTCCCAAGAAGCAGTCCGCCTCCTAGGGTTTTCTTCCTGCGTTCTCTGTTTTCAGTGTTGCTGGTGGCCAGTTCTAAGTTAATGCACATGTCACTGTCTTTACTTGCCCTTCTGAGATTTTCTGCTTTAGGGTCAGTGGTTTAACTGGTTCATGACAGCGCATACGTCCCTCAGTAGGACAGTTGTTATCACGACTTTTATTTCCTTTACAGGTTGTCTTTGTAAATGAGATCAAAGCTAGAGTCCTGGGCACCTCACCGTTGTGTCTGTCCATCTCCTCCTCCCACACACACACCATAGGGCGGGGACATTTGCCCGCTGCTGGGCCTCACTCTATTCCTGCTCCACCTTGAAATAGCTGGACCTGCGCTTTCACATATTCAAAATGCTTTTACTTGATGTCCCTAAAGCTGTCATTTTGCACTGTGAATCCAGGCTGGGTGGACTCAGATGTGAAAAGAATTCTCACGGGGCCAGTGTTGTGGCACAGTGGATAAAGCTGCTGTATGGCGATGCCAGCATCCCATGTGGATGCCAGTTTGAGTCCTAGCTGCTCCACTTCCAGTCCAGCTCCCTGCTGATGACCTGAGCAAAGCAGATGAGGATGGTCCAAGTGCTTGGGCTCCGGCTACCCTCCTGGAAGACCTGGAGGAGGCTCCTGGCTCCTGGCTTTGGCCTGGCCTGTCACTGGCCATTGTGACCATCTGGGGACTGAACCTGTGGGTGGAAGATCTCTTTCTCTCTGCCTTTCCTTTTCTCTCTCAAACTCTGACTTTCAAGTAAATCCTTAAAAATTAAATTAAAATTAAATTAAAAATTAAAATTCTCAGAAGAAAGAGTTGGCACCATGATTGAGGTTTTATGTTGAACAAATGTGTACAAATTAGGGATGATGAGCTGCCTTAGAGGTCATTTTATAAATTAATACTGTCTTTCTAAGCAGTGGCAGAAAATAAGGTGGAAGAAAGCAACATCTGATTGCTGAGAATCCTTGTAATACTAAACACAGAGTGAAATATCAGTTAGTGCCTCTTTGGGGGTCAGAAATCTGCTTGGCTAAGGTGTGCTATGTCAGTGAGCAGGGCGACAGCACACAGATGCCCCTGGACTTACAACAGGGTTGTATTCTGACACACCCATCGTGAAGCTCAAAATCCTGTGAATCAGAAATGCATTCTGGAGCGTGCGTTTGGCTAAGCTGTTAGAAAGCTCCTTGAGATGCCCAGACCATATATCTAAGTACCTGAGTTCCAGTCCTGGCTCTGCTTCTCATCCCAGCATTCCTGCTAATGTCTACTATGGGAGGCAGTAGGTAGTGGCTCAGGTAATCGCGTCCCTGCCACTCACATGAGAGCCCCAGATGGAGTTCCACACTCTGGGCTTGGACTTGGCCCAACCGTAGATGTTAGAAGTATTTGGGTAGTGAACTAGTGTTTGGGAGATCCCTCTTTATTTCCTTTTCCCTCTGCTCTTCAAATAAATAAAAATAAAAAAAAAAAATAAAAAAAAAAAAACATGCATTCAGTCCGTGTCACCTGCTGGCTATTCCGGCTCAGCAGCACAGGGTGGGTGGAGCATCATTTCCCCTTTATGGCCAGGGTCTGACTGGGAGTGTGTTCTCTGCTGCTGCCCAGCTCCACGAGATACAGGATTTTACTGTATATTATGAGCCAGGTGAAAGCTCCAAGTTCAACATGAAGGTTACAGTTTCTGTTGAATGTTTAGCTCTTTTGCATCATCAAAAGGTTGAAATGGCGTCATTTAAGTCATTCTCAGTTGGAGACTGTTTTTACTGACGTAATAAACTTGAGAGCCAAGTCTTAGCACTATGCTAATACTCTCACATGTGTCTTATGGTTTGTTCCCATAATGCACCTGGGAAGTCCATACCTGTGGATGTCACCAACTCACAGATATTCAGGTCCATTCAGCCATTAAAGTGGCCAAATTAATATGGAGACCCAGGTAGCTGGCCCCAGAGCTAGAGCCGCGTCTCCTGTCATAATAGGGCAGAGACCTGGCTCTGTGAGCCACACCTGGATCTCAGTCAGTTCTGGTCCCTTTGACTCGCTGAGCTGTGGAGTAAGAGGCAAACCCCCTAGCATTCCCAGCTGTGGTTTAGTCGTCTGTAAGAACGGGATGGCATCGTGAGCTACCTCCTAGTCTACTCTTTTCTCCTCTTTTCATGGGCTTTGTGCTTGTTTGAAACTCCTGTCTGGTTCACTTTTACAGATTTAAAAAAAAAAAAAGTCACTTCTCAGAAGCTTCCCCTTGCCTGCTGAACTGCATTTGTCCTGGCATTTTCCAGCATGTCTTTTGGTTTACCTGTCTTCTCGAAGCTCCTGTGCGCGCACACACACACACACAGTGGACTTTGCAATTTGCTCATGCATTGTTACACCATATCGTCCAGTACAGAGTAGCTGCTCGTTGGCCATCTGTGCAGTGAGTGAATGAATGAATGAGTGAGTGAGCGCCCCTCTTCATCCTGTATGCATGTGGCTGTCGTTGCAGGCACCTGGAGTACAACAGCCTGGTGGAAGTGAACAGCGGCTCGCTCTACGGCCTCACCGCCCTGCACCAGCTCCACCTCAGCAACAACTCCATCTCCCGGATTCACCGGGACGGCTGGAGCTTCTGCCAGAAGCTGCATGAGTTGTGAGTGTCTCCAGTCTCGGCCCGTGACGGTGATTAGAGACAGGGCCTGCAGGTGGATTCTGCAGAGCCCAGAACGCTCTAGCCTGGCCCGTTCTGCAGCACCGTGTCTCAGGAGGAGTTAGCACTCTGCTTCTGTCTGCCCTCAGCTGAGCAGAGGCTGCAGGAGTAGCTTTGTAGGGTTTCTAGAAAGTTCCTTGAGGAAGGCAGCTTCAAGCGGTGTTCTCAAGTGCGGGTGTTCTGAGTGACTGCACGTCCCTGGCAACACCAAGAAGCACGCACTTCAGTGGACGGGGCTATTTGGCCTTAAATACAGAGACAGTGTCGAGTAGGACAGTGAAACCGAGTGATGGCGACAGAGGGACCGTGGAACAATGTCCATGCCCTTCCAGTTTCCGCCTTTCTTCCCTTAGACCAGGTGCCAAGGCACTTGGCTCCTCTCTTTCCCTGTGTTGCATTCCAAGAACCTGGGCGCCAGCACTGTGTGCTTGTATTTCACTCAGAGCTGAACAGTCCCTTCATTCCTTTTGGAGCTTCCCCAATGGGGCTTCCGGGCCGGGCTGGGGCACTGTTAAGCCCTGTGTCCTGAGATCAGTAGCGGAAAGCTGGGGTGAGGCTGTGGTCATCCCTTCACGCTGCAGTGTAGTTACTGACCATGAAAGCAGTAGTGTCAGGACTCGGTGAACATACAGATGTCCTCCGTTTCCATCCCTTGGCTAGAAGGAGGGGTTTTGGAGGAAAAAGGCAGGTCTACACTGGATGTAGTTGAATATATTGTAGTTAACCCAGTTGTTTATTTTTCAGTATCATTGCGGTAGGGTTACTCCTCGTTTTACATCATTTTCTGGGCTTGGCTGTGGGGAAAGATCACCCACTGCCGGGAACAACTTGGAGTGCCAAGCCTCTGCCCCGTGTCTGTCTGTCTGTCTCTCTCTTTCTCGGCCTCAACGGGCACACTCAGCTGGGTGTTTCAGCTTCATGCTGATTCTCAAAGCTGGTGTTGTTTTCTTCTTCTTTATGTCCCTCCCTCTCCCCCTCTGCCCTTCCCCCCACCTCCCGTGTCTCTCTCTCTCTCTCTCTCTCTCTCTCTCTCTCTCTCTCACTCACTCACACACACAGTCTACACTGACCTGGAGTTTATACTTCATCTTTCAGTGAATCCATCATTATCTAATGCAAAAAGCAGGTGTCCTGCCACTTTGCTTGGATGTGTGTGTGTGTGTGTGTGCACGCGTTCCTGTGTGTTAACTTTGGATTTCGCTTCCTGACACTTGGAGCCCCTGCCCTGTGCATTTCACATTACTGGATGGCTCCCGACAAGCTCTTTGCTCGGGCTGTGACCCACCAGGAACCTTTAGAGACTGCTGGTTTTCTCTTGCCTGGGGCTGAAAGGTGTGGGGAGGCAAGAGAGGCCTTTCAAGTGCCCCAAGCCTGAGCCAGGCGAACAGCTAGGGCAGGAGCAGTGCTGTGTGACACGCCACAGGGTGTGTGAGCCCCTGGTGCGCGCCGTGGGGAGAGGCGTACTCCCTTTGGGGTGGACCTTTGGGTTCCCTATTCCCCTCTGGTCCCCTTTGGTGCCTTCTAGAAGGGGCAGGAAGTGTCATGGACGTGTGCCTTGGCCAGTGCTAGCATCTTGTCCCATATCCACGTAACCTCAGAGGTAGATTTGGGATTTGCATTTTAGTGTGTGTTTCCTGCCGTCCTTTTAAGCTTAATTCTTTAATTGCAGGTGGGGATATGATTTTGGTTTCCTGCCAGGTCTTTGTGATTGACAGACACCATGACTTATTTCTCCAGGAGGCAAAGAGTGTTGCTTCCTGCCACCTTTAAAAACTCATTAATCTTCTCCGAATTCACTTTCCTTCTTCCTGTCCCAGTCTAGATTTCCCGTATTTCACCAGTACAAGCAACCGCTCAGGGCTGTGTCAGAAGTGCAGGAGCACTGGGAGGAGGGCTTGATGCTGACATGCACAAGTATAAGATGATAGGGCGTGTTTCCTGTGTGCTTGCAGAGACCCAGGGGGTGAAGGCAAGGAAGGCTGGCCGGCCGGGAGCCCCCAGTGCTGCTCCTGTGACCTGGCTAAGCTGTGAGGCTCTCCTAGGGCTGTCCAAAGACAGGGGCTAGCTAGTGGTGCCCTCTGCTGGCCGACAGAGGGAGTCTGTCGGGGGCTCCCTTGCTTACCTTCAGAACCTGAGTGGGTCCTGCCTAGAGTCATTGGCCTCTGCTTGGAGAGGTGTTTCTTCCATGATTTGAATCAAGAGCAGCGTGGACACCAGCGTGAAGGGTTGGAGCATTGAGTGTTCTCGTGCTGCATGATCTTGTGTAGTCCTCAGCTCAAGGTATACCCAGGTCTCTCTGACTACTCCAGGAGTCAGGCTCAATGGACGTTGGGCTCTGGTGGGTGTCTGGCTGCATGGCCACTTGAACTCTCTGGATCCCTGTGTGTGTGTGTGTGCGCGTGCGCACACGTGTGCATCTGTGTGTCCTCCTTCTCTCTGAGACCCGGCCAGGTGTTCAGGAGCGGGGAGGGGAGGGATGGGCAGCCCTGTGTGACCTCACGGTGACCCCGCTCCGCCCTCCCCGTTGCTCAGGATTCTGTCCTTCAACAACCTCACGCGGCTGGACGAGGAGAGCCTGGCCGAGCTGAGCAGCTTGAGCGTCCTGCGCCTCAGCCACAATGCCATCAGCCACATCGCCGAGGGCGCCTTCAAGGGACTCAAGAACCTGCGCGTCTTGTACGTCTCTGATTCTGGGGTTGGCGGAGCGGAGGGGCCCCTGAGTGAGAGCACAGCAGAGCAGAGCCCATCGTCACTGGCTTCAAGTCAGGGTCGAATCCGCTGCTGACTGGTTCCACGTGCCAAGCCGCACACTCTGATAGAATCCCCTGACAAGGAACGGGTCGAGCAGCAGACCCTCCCTCCTTCCCTGGGGTGCTGCTCACAGAGGCTGACGACTGCCAGCCGTGGCGGTTGCGAGCCGTCATCCCCGCGTGGTGCAGGCAGGCTGCTGGCACTCCGGTTTGGGGGAAGAGCTTCCCCGTGGCGAGCTCCTGCATGCAGCCATGGGGCTCGAGCCTTCCGGCTGGGACTTCCATTGTTAAGGTTGGAATTGTTTTTTCTAAGGCAAGGGAATACTGGGGTTCACTTTTTGATCCCAGCGTTGGGATTTCTTCAGCACCCCCTGCATCCCGAAGGTCTCAGGGAATCCCATGTCTTTGCTTGCACGTCACTAGGGAATGGGTTCCCAGAGAGGAAGTGACAGTGCCATTTCCCTCTTGTTCTTGGTGGGGTGGCTAGAAGTTGCTGTGGAAGGCTTTTCTGAGGCTGTCCTAAGACTTCCTAAGTGCTGGTTTCCCAGAAGTCCCGAGTATGTCTGAGCATAAAGCCCCCTCAAAGAGGGGCATGCAGTTTTCAACATTCCGTGGCCGTGGCTTTGGGGCCTCCCTCCCGGGCACCCTCCGCTGCAGAGATGGGCCTGCCCCAGTGTGAGGAGGAGGAGGAGGGCCTTTGCACCTGCCCCGGGCAGAGCCAGCCTTCCTGTTGAGCCATTGCTGGGGAGTGTGAAAGAGCTGGGAAGCCAAGCTATTGATGCCGGGGTCAGCCTGTGAGGCCTGAATAACAAGGCCGGGAACATTCAGACCGGGCTGGCCAGAAAGAGAAAAACCTTGGCAGCTGGGGCTAGCAGCAGAGACAGGGACACAAAGCCCCAGCCCCAGGTTCCTTGTTTTATTTTTTTTTTTTATCCTCAAGCATGAAGATAATAGGGAGGAACCCATTGAAAGAAGTCCCTTCCAGCAGCCAACACTCAGTGCTTTGAGCTTCCTGCTGTAAAATAAAGGTCACAGAAGCATTTCACTGAGCAGTGCTCCCTCCCTGCTGGCAGCGTTGACTCCTGGAGGGGCTCTCTGCAGCCAAGAGCAGCATCCCTTCTTGCTCCCGGCCTGGGCCTGCAAGGGCTCGGGAGGGGAGAGTGGAGGAAACAAGGGCCCTGTGGAAAGTTGGGGAGGGCAGACCGTGCGCAGGAGGGAGGCCTGCTCGCCAGGTGCGATGTGTCTCGCCTGGGCGCTGTGACCTGCCCTTGGAGGCTGGGGGAGGAGGCTGACTCATCGGCCTCGGGATTTGCACTGTCGAAGGAGCCTGGGCCGAGGAGTTGGCCTAATCTCTCCGATCCTGGCGAGTGGGTCACAAGTCTGACTCAGCACCCAGATGTCCTCCCTGGCTCGGAGTCAGTGCTGTGTGGGCCTCGTGAGTTGGGCCCCGGGCTCCAGACCTGCTGGCCAGCACAGGAGGGGCCTGAGCGAGGGCCCGGGCGGTATCCCGGGGCCTCCTCATGGTCCCTTTCCTTCGTGAGCCTTCCACAGTTTGTAGGTGAAGTCCAGAAAACTGGGGCTCTAGTTGATGTGTGAGCAGGGGGAACCTTAAGGAACCTCTTGGGCTGGTTGTCTGTGCCAGGGCCCAGCTGTCCACTCCAGGGGCGGAACACACATGGGCTTTTCCATGGGCCGCCTGCCCTGCTCCCATTCCCAGGAGCCAGACCTCGCCAGCTGGGAAGCCATAGGCAAGGCAGGGCTGGGCCGGGCAGGCTTTGTGTTTGAGGCGTGGGCTGCCTTGGCCGGGAGGCTACGAAGCCAGGCCACGCCATGAGGGGTGCAGAGCCGGGCTGCCTTGCCAGGCCCACGTTCCTCCAACCCAAGCCTGGCGCCAGAGCCTCGGGGTGCACACGGCTGCATTTAGCTTCCTAGGGGTAGCACATGTGTGAGCCGCCCCTGTTCTTCTCCCTTACCTGGGGCACTCGGCCGCCTGGTCTGAAACACCTTCATTGTCTTCTCTCCAGGGATCTGGACCACAATGAGATCGCGGGTACAATCGAGGACACCAGCGGCGCCTTCATGGGGCTGGACCACCTCAGCAAGCTGTGAGTATGGCGAGGGCGGTGCACGCACATACATCCTTACACACGCACGTACATCCTTTCACACGCACGTACATCCTTACACACGCAGTCATGTACAGGCCTGTGGGACGGCGCCTCAGGGATGCCCCATGCACTTCGGGTGTAGGGTGGGCTGAGTTTGGGGGAAGTTGGGGGCGCCTGCAGAGTCGCTTGGCTGTCTTGCTACCCTGGAGCTGAGGTCTTGGCCACTTGGTGGCTTGTCGGATTTTCTGGGATTTGGTTCTGAACTGAAGTGAAGGCAGCTCAAGTTTTCATTTGCACAAAAGAGCCTCAGCCTCTCAGTTTCTAGAACTGTATCACTGTGACTTCTGATGCTCCTGGCGATAGTTGTTGTAGTCAGTTGCAATCTCAAATGGAGCGTGCATTTCCTAGTGTAACAGTAAGAGTGTTCAGGAATTCTCGGGGCTGAGTCTTTTTTGGTCCCACCGGTGGAAGCCAGCCATTCTGCTGTGAGGCCCTGTGCAGCGTGTGGGGGTGTCTGAGGGGCTCCCCGGGGCAGGCTCTGTGGGAAGAAAGGCGGAGATTCTGAGACAGCACGGCTGGTAGGTGGCAGTTGGGAGTTGCCTGTCCGGCTGCACGGGCCCCCATGCTTTCTCCCTCGGCCCACCCTGTTTCTCCCTGCATCTCACCAGCACTTGCCGCGAGTTGCCTCCCAAAGGGCCTAAAGGAGTAGGTTTGGGGTGACTTCTGCTGTTTACTGGCACCAGGCGGCATGGAGGCCCCGAGAGACGAGACCTCACCACTCGCTTCGCAGCTCTTGTGCAGTGACAGGGAGCGGAGCCGAGTAAATATTTGGAGAGCCCTGGTGAAGCTGGAGGCCTTAGGGAAGGCTCTGGTGGGGGAGTGTCTTTCTGTGTGTAGGTGCCATTGATGGGTTTGGAAATGTGTGCGTTTTCACACCTCTCCTGCCCAGAGGGTAGTGATGCGTGGTCAGCTTGCTTGGCTTCCCAAGATCCTGCTGCCTCTCCAGCTTCCTGTGCTGATGGCTTGTCAGAAGTACAAACCAGTTTGTCATCTCTCACCCCTAAAGCAGTGCTCTCTTCCCCCAGCCTCCTGGTCCCTTGCACCCAGGCACGGCAGGGGCTGGCACTGTGGTGCAGTAAGGCTGCTGCCTGCAGTGCCGGCATCCCATTTGGAAGCCGGTTTGAGTCCCAGCTGCTTCACCTCCTATCCAGCTCTCTGCTGTGTCTTGGAAAAATAGTGGAAGGTACCCCAAGTGCTTGGGTCCCTGCACCCGTGTGGGAGACCTGGAGGAAGCTCCTAGCTTTGGATTGGCCCAGCTCTGGCCATTGTGGCTATAAGAGGAGTGAGCCAGTAGATGCAAGACCTCTCTCTCTCTCTCTCTCTCTCTCTCTCTCTCTCTCTCTCTGTCTCTGTCTCTGCCACTGTGTAACTCTGCATTTCAAATAAATAAATAAATCTTAAAAAGTTAGAAGCAGCCAGGTGGAGTGGGTACATACCTGCTGCTAACAAGCGAAGCCCACAGGCTGCATGTGTGATCTCCAGGCTAAATGCACCTGACGAGCTATTCCACTGCTTTGTGGGGTCTGTACCCCCAGTAGGCCCTCGAGCTACTACTTGGGTGCTGTGGCCTTCAGAAGGCTCTTGCTTGCCACGAGGGGAAAGTGGTGGCGCTGGGACTGCTGTCAGGCTGTCAAGTCTTTGTTCCCTGGTGCTCCTGTTTCTGTTACCTGAACAAGGTCCAGCGGCTGTGTGTGAGCCCCAGCGAGTCAGCTCAGCCCCAGTTCTCCTTTCCCATGCTGTGCCGTTTGACGTGGGCTTCACTCAAGCCGTGGGCCCCACACTGCCCTCTTCCAGGGTCACGCAGCCCCCCCCCCCCCCAGATCACCGTCTTGCTGCTGCAGGCTCTGTACACTCTTCTAAATAGAGATGAATCCCCTGAGGGGATCGGGGGCACTAGCAGAAGTTCTTTACTATGAGTATGTATGTGAAGTTATTGATAACACCATGGTTATGCTGCAAAATTTTTAAAAAAGAATCCTTTGCCTCTTATCTAAGAAAAATAAAGTGATGCGATGCCCATGGTTGGGGAATGGGCTGTAGGGAGAGGTAGCTGGATCTGCCTCCTGGCTGCAGTAGTTGAAGACCTCTGTGCTTGGCATATTGTAGGTCCTGAGCAAACACTTGTGGGAGGAGAAAGAGGGGGAAGGAGGAGGCGGGTCATGGCTCTGATCCCTTCCCCCTGCAGTCTCCTCACCACGTTGCCAGGAAAGCTTATTTGTGCCCGTGGCCAGGACAAGCAGCTGCCTCACTGCGTTGCCTCGTGTGGCCCGGGTCAAGTCTGCTGAGATCCATTTGGTGTGGGCGATGAATAAATTAATTTTTAAATCCAGATTCTTCTGCAGAGAGAAATACTAAGCAGAGGCTGGTATCATGCACAAAAAGGAATAGAGTTTATTTGGCAATGAGGGAATAAACGTGCCCCACGCTGAGAGGCACACAACGGGAGTGCCCAAGAATTTCCCATCAACTAGAGAAAAGAAAAAGACAAACCAGAAAGAATATCAGTAACTGGGAAATCTATCTGAGCTCCACGGTGCAAGAGTACACACCAGAGCATTGTGTCCGGGAGTGTTCCATGGTAGAGAGTGAGAAATGAGGAGTGGTGGTACTTAGGTCAATGGCGGGAAGAGCAAAAACAGGAGTGGGACTTCTCAGCAGGTCCTATGCAGAACGGGGGCTCTCTCCCTATTCCACCTGCTCCTATGAGGGGTGGTACCCCAGTTGGATATACAAATGGGGTGGGATCTTCACATGTGCCCTGGTCCTGGGTGATACAGGGACATCCCGGGAGGGTGGGCATATCAAGTTGACAGTTAAAGAGATAGCATCATTTTGCATGCAAACCACAGTTCCAGGTCGCCTAAGCTTTACCTAGTTAGCCCGTGTCGCTCTGAGCCGCACAGGGTGTTCCCACAGAGAGGGGCTGTCCTCCGCTTGCCACATCATGTAGAATGACCCATCCTGATTGTGGAGACCACAGCCCCGTGCTGTGATTCCCCTTGGTCCAGCAAGAGCCACAGGCTTGATCATCAGGGATCTGCCTTCCAAAAGGAGAGGTGAAGCTCAAGCCCTCACCGAGTTATTCCAGGACCGGGGGTCCCTTCTCCATGCAAGAGGCTGGACGGAACTGTTGTCCTGGAGAGGACAGAGCGAGCACCAGGGCCGCACGACCTGGCGTGGGCGTTGTCCAGACACCGCCATTGCGGGCAGTCCTTCCAGCTGGAGCCTCCTGGCAGGGCCAGGATGTTCCAAGACTGAAGTGTGCTAGCTTCTTACTCGTTTGCCTGGGATTGTTAGGTTCACACAGGGGCACAGAGGCAACATGTGAGGAGGGAAGGGGCGGTTTCTGAATCTCACACTGGGGGCAGAGAGGACAGGTAACAGGTGTCTGGCATGTGGCAGGGCTGTCTTGCTCTGGCATTGCTGAGGAGGGTAGGACTGGAGTTAGCTCAGGACCTTCGAGGAGTGCCTGGGGCAGGATGCATACTGGGGAAAGGAGGCCAGGTCTCCTTTCTTGCCTGACCAGGTGCTGTGCCCAGTGGTGAGCAGGTGAGGGCTGGGGGCAGGTGTATGTGTCTTGGCCACTGCCAAGAACATGAGCGCAGGAACCACTTTGCCCTCCTGTGCCTGCCACAGCTGCTTTGGCGGATACTGAACTCCCTCTTTGGGAGGCCAGGCTGGCCAGGAGATGCATGAGAGGAAAGTGTGAGCAGTGGCTTCCTCAGGTCCAAGTCAGCGCCGGGGAGGTCAGGCCCCTGGCCCTTCCCCAAGAGCCCTGGCTGCGGGACGGAGCATCTTCCTGGCCCAGCGTCACAGCCCGGCTTCCCCCACACAGCAGCCTGCTCTAAGACCTGTCGCAGCTAGCTGGAGCTCCAGCCCCCGGCCCCCAGCTCTCTACTGGGAGGCGGCCTGGGCTGTAGTAATCCGCCCCCAACCCCGGGATGATTAGCCTCTGCTTAATTGAGAGTTTGAGAACGTGTTTTATTGTGATTGTCACCATTAGAAATAACAGCTTGCCCTCACTGTAAAAGAGGTCATCGTGACTAATACTTAATGGATGAAATAAAGCACAGCTTTTTCCTGGATCTGGTTCACGGGACATTGCACTGAACAGCTCGGTGCGTTTTTACAGGGACCTGGAGCGCACAGTGGCCAGCCTGCGGGGATGTGAGTAAGTGTGGAAGTTGGCAGCGCTCGCCTGGGGTTCCATGCACCACGAGCTGGTGCTCGCTGGCCAGTCCTGTGCTGCAGGAGCTGGAGGGAACACGGTCCCTGGGCTTTCCCGTGTCTGCTTGGGCTGTTTGACAGTCCAAGGTTCGGGTCGAGCGAGGTTCGTGAGCGTCTTTCAGGATGAGATCGTTTTCACATCCAGGGAGACAGTTGGAGAGAAGGCAAAGGCCGAGGGGTCTTTAGCCTGTTTACCTTTCACCCCGTGGAGGCAGGAAACAGTGCCGCTTTGTCTGAAGGCTGAATGACAGTGGCTACTGGGGGCTGCTTCTGTGGAGGCCCCTGGGCAAGGAATGTGCTGCTAATGGAGGAGGCCCAGGGAGCCTCCAGGGGTGTGGGTGCCCTGGAGGTTGGCCTGCAGGCGAGGGGTGCCCTTGGGAGCAGGTGGAGCAGGCCCTCCCATGGCCTGTGTTTGCTTCCAGGGGCTGTGCCGGCCTGAGCCAGCCTCCTGTACAGACCTGGCCCACCCCCTGCCCGCCCCCTGCCTGCCTCCTGCCTGCCTCCTGCCTGCCCCCTGCCCTCCGGAGCCCCTGGGCTGAGCCATGCGAGGCCGCCCTGCGTTCTTTGGTTTTCTCTGAGGCTTATTTCCTTTGCTTTCCTCCCCTCCATTTAGAAAGGGGCTGGTGTTGGTCGGCACCTGTGGGCCTCGGCCTTGGTGCAGGCCGGGGGCAGAGCTGGGCTCCAGTGCAGAGCCTTCCCATGTTCCCCGGGCTCTCGGATGAGGAATCTGCCAGCCAGTGAGGGTCTAAACTCGCTTGCTCTGGAGGTTCTCCGCCACGTCACGGTTCCCAGTCTTGGCAGGCCCCACGGTCACTCGGTCACTCTGGGGCACGTTAAAGGAGAAGCACCCACGTGGCTGGTGGTCACTTGGGTCGTCTGTGGCGGTTGGCTGCACCACAGGGAGGAGGGAGCATCTCCGTAGGTTCTCTTGAGAGCCTGACAGTGGGGAGGGGGAGTTGGATTCTTTGCTTTGCCGGGACCCAGCACAGTCCAGGAGCTCCCCCACCTAGAGAAGGCTTCGCAGTACAATAGGCAGCCTCACGGAAGGAGGACGCATTTGGTCCTAATGAAATCCGGGGAGCACATGCAGACTGCTGGGAAACATTTTTATTTATAAAAAGGCATCATGTTCACATATACAGGTTTTTTTTTTTTTTTTAAGATTTATTTATTTGAAAGGCAAAGTTACAAAGAGGCAGAGATAGAGAGGGAGGGAGGGAGGGGTCTTGCATCTGTTGGTTCACTCCCCAGATGGCTGCAACAGCTGGAGCTGTGCCAATCCAGAGCCAGGAGCTTCTTCCAGGTCTCCCACGTGGGTGCAGGGGCTCAAGGACTTGAGCCATCTTCTTCTGCTTTCCTAGGCCATAGCAGAGAGCTAGATCAGAAGAGGAGCAGCCAGGACTCGAACCAGTGCCCATATGGGATGCTGGCACTGCAGGCAGCGGCCTTAACCACTGTGCCACAGTATATACAGTTTTAAGAACACAGTGATACTTTATACCTGCTCCTCCCTCTCTGCCTCCCTGCCTCCTTTTCTTACTTTTCTTTATAATCACACACCTGACCCTCCACTAAGTAAAGAATTCATCAAGTAGTAAGTAGAAAAGCCACTGTTCTTCAGGAGCATAGACAAGGGCCATAAATAATAATCAAGTCTCAACCTGTCAGTTTCACTCATGTATGTTACATACTTTTTTTGTACCCTGTATATTAGTTACCACGAATCGGAAAACAGGCGGTATGAGGACACTTGGAACAGTTACCGCCAAGGCTGGATTGGGATTTCCAGAAATCCAGAGCCGCTTCTCGGGGGTGCAGGCATCACTTGGCCCTGGGGCTGACCTGTGGGGCAGGCCCTGAGGGTCATTCTCGTGGGCAGAGGCGTAGCTTGCTGTAGCTACGTCCTGGCTGCCCGGCCCATGTAGGGTGCAGAGAGCTATGGAGCCTCGGAACCCGTCTCCCGGTGTTCTTGCTACTTTGGGGATGCTTTATCCCAGAATGCACCTCTCATAGCAGGCAGCAGTTTTTGGTTCCTTGCCTTGGCTTTTCACGGCCTGTCCCCACCGTATCCTGTTACTGAAGACCCCCACGTCTGCTGTGAAACCCAGCCCCCCTTCCCCCTCGGCCCCCTCTGCGGGTCCTTGTAGAGAGACGCTGCCAGCCTGCCCATGCAGTCCCAGCCTGTCGTGCTCATAAACTTGAAAGCATTTCCTTTCTGAGAGGGGAGGCCTGAGTCTGTCAGTCCCATGGGCTCGGCACAGGTCGGCTGCCACCTGCCCCTCACAGGACAGACGTGCCAGCCAGCGCCGCACTAATTGCATGTTCTCTTTCTCCCAAACCCTCCCTCGTCCTCCACCCTCATGCCGCCTGCGTCTGGCTGTTGGGAAACTGCAGGACTCTGTTTGGAAACAAGATCAAGTCCGTGGCCAAGAGAGCGTTCTCGGGGCTGGAAGCCCTGGAGCACCTGTGAGTATCTCGCCAGACCTTGCCTGACCCACAGGCCTGCCAGACCACGGCTGCGGGGAAGTCTGCTCGCAATTTAATTGCATCTTTGTAAACCGAGAAACAGGCTATCTGGAAACGCCAGCTGCTTCCTTCTCATTAGAAGTCCGCTTCAACTTTGGCCTTTATCTTGCTTATGCCAGGAACAGCTACGGAACATATGGCCGGTTGGTGTGCTCCCAATTAACACAATTGGCACGGGCATAAATACCTTCCTCCCCCAAGCTGCCTGTTTCACCGGCGCACCTGGCTGCTGCAAGAGCCCCCCCACCCCCGAGGCCACTTCCGGAAGGGACACTCTGCCCGAAGCAGGCCCAGTTTCTCCACAGAGGCAGCTTTGCATTCTCAGACCCATTCAGGCACCACCTGAGCTTTGCTACCAGAGGGGCTTCCTCTGAGACCCTGGGAAGAGGGGACGGAGCCAGCCCCGAGACATCCGTGTTGATACCATCAGGGCCTGCGGTACACGATTCTCAGATTGTTTCTTTTTGAAATAGAGTTTGACATTTATGCTGCCAGGAGACGCATTGCTCTTGAGCAGGCCTCAACCTAGCTGTTTTATTTTAAACGTGCTTTTTATTTGCAATCAATGCCTAGCAATGGTCCGTATCTATAGGGTTATGCTGTGCCATGCCGGCATGCACATGTGTGGTGGGATCAGGGTGACTGGCGTGTTTATCACATCAGGCGCTGATTATTTCTTTTTGTTGGGTGGGGACATTCAGCGTCCTCTCTACCTGCTGTGCTATAGCCCGTTGGGACCTCTTCCTCCCATCCCACCGCACCCCCTCGCCCCACCCCTGAGACCTTCTCAGCGCTTGTCCGTACGTGGGCAGTAACAGCTGCATCCTGGAGAGGGGACGAAGGGGTCTGGCTAGGGCCGTCCTGAAAAACCCATGAATGTCTTTGTTGAAACACGTGGCTCGCTTGAAGCGTGCCTCAGGTTCCTGAGCGGAAGTCGTCGTGTTGTGTTTCAGGAACCTGGGAGAGAATGCCATCAGATCTGTGCAGCTTGATGCCTTTGCGAAGATGAAGAATCTTAAGGAACTGTAAGTACCTGGGCTCGCGTGGCTCCAATGCACACAGATGCGGACACTCAGTGCAAGAAACACCTGGTTAAGTGCATGATGAGTGCTTGCGGTGACCGCTGTGACCGTTTATTAAGTGGATGCGGGTTCAGCTATCCTGAAAGAAACATACAAAAAAACCCCTGTGGGGGCTGGCGCTGCGGCTCAACAGGCTAATCCTCCGCGTTGCGGTGCTGGCATCCCGGGTTCTAGTCCCGGTCAGGGCACCAGGTTCTGTCCCGGTTGCCCCTCTTGCAGGCCAGCTCTCTGCTGTGGCCCGGGAGTGCAGTGGAGGATGGCCCAAGTGCTTTGGCCCTGCACCCCATGGGGAGACCAGGAGAAGCACCTGGCTCCTGCCATCAAATCAGCGCCAAGCGCTGGCTGCAGCGCAGTGGCCGAGGCGGCCATTGGAGGGTGAACCAACGGCGAAGGAAGACCTTTCTCTCTCTCTCTCTCTCTCTCTCTCTCTCTCTCTCTCACTCTCTCACTGTCCACTCTGCCTGTCAAAAAAACAAAACAAAACAAAACAAACCCTGTGGGGCAGTAGTGGATCAAGGGCAGTGAATTCGTCCTTAAAGTGCCACACAACAGATACTGACTTCATGGGCCTGGAATCTCGGTGGGGACTGCTCGGGTGTGTGTCTGGAGCAGAAAGCAGGCATCAGTAATACCCAAGCAAGTGGTGTGGCTGTGGGCCATTACTGTCGTATTAACAAAAGCAGGCGGTGGGCCTGCAGGCTGTAATTTGCTAACCACTGTTGTAGATAATGTGAAATAAATTCTCTCTATAAAGTGGATAATCACCCCTTCAATTATGTCGGGAACAGGCTGTCCTGAGTTGCACTGAAGTGGAAAACCTGTGTCGAGAAGGGCTCTTAAGAGAGCTAGGTGGGCTGGTGGCAGGGCTGAGGGGGCGCCTGGAGGCTCAGGGTCCCCGTAGCAGTGCAGGGGTGTCGTGAGGCCATCATCGACCTTCCCCCGGCTAGAGGACCTTACCTGTGACCCAGGAATGGACCCCTCCAGAAGTTTCCTGAGACAGGAGCTGGGCCGGGTGGATCACTTCCTATACGTGAGTCTGGGTCTGCAGCCAGTGAGTCGTAGCCATGAAATCACTTCGCTAACAGTGTGACTTTGGGAGCGGACAGGAGGACACCTGCCCTGGGGTGGCCACCTTCATGCCCCGATCTCACCCCATTCCTGAGGCCAATCATGGTGGACCGTGGATCTGGGCAGGGAGGTGGGAATGGGGCGATATGGCACGGTCTCTGTGGTCAGGGATCAGGCAGCAAGTGACATTCCTCCAGGTGGGAGGAGAGGTGGCTGGCACTTGACTCGTGCTATGGGCTTTGCCGAGCAGATGCTGTGGTAGCAAGGTCGGGGTTTGCCGCAGGCGGCGGCAGCTGGTTCTGGACGCCTCCAGGCTCCACACAGAGCTGCTGCATCCCAGAACCTCAGTGGTTCTGCTGTGGTCTGCTGCCTGGGTAAGAAGCCATCTGCAGAAAGGGTGTGGTAGCTCTCCTCACAGGGAAGGGGTGGTGGTGATTCCAGACTGAGCTGGGAGGCTGGGGGCTGGGATGGGTGTGTGAGGAAGGAAGGGCAGTTGCTGGACCGCAGAAGGCCAGCAGGGATCCCCTGTGCACTGTCCCTTCGCGACTTCTCCCCCAGGACGTTCCGATGCAATGTCAGGAGTGCCGGAGGCCTGAATTGAACAGGAGGGGGGAGATGAGGTTTTGGGTCTTGGAGAAACGGTTGGGAAGAACTGGACTCCTCTAGAAGTTTGCTCTCTCCCCTGCCCCCTCTATCCCTGCATGTCCCCCCCCCCCCCCACACACACACACAAATCCTGCTTCTGCCTGGTTCTGGAGGCTCAACCTTGGTCTCCTGCCTGGGTTTCCCATCAGTTGGTGTGTGCACCCGATTGTGGCTGACCCTGGGCCCAGTCCTCTGATGGGAGAAATGGTTAATTCCGCATGGTCCTTCTCTCCCCTGCCTGATGTAGGCAGGTTGTCCTGTACACTTAGTCATCCTCTGGGTATATTTCCATCAGCGATGATTGGAAACACACTGAGTTGGAATCATGCAGACGCCTCTGGCGAGCCAGCCATGTCTGGGACGGCGAGAGGGCGAGCTGTGGAAGCCAAGGCTCTGGGCAGCTGGGGAGGCCAGGGGTCTTGTGGGTGCAAGCCTGCGGACCCCACCATACAGTCGAGTTTGAGTGGGCCTGGTCTCTCGGACTTCGCTGTGTGTGCCTGTGGCGGCGATGGAGGGACTACGACCTCACTACCGGCTGGCTCCTCACTTAGCCTGCAGGAAAACTCTCTCTCCTTTGCTCTGGGGTTTGGTCTCTTGCTTCTCCGCCAAGGGGCTTTGTTGTGGAGGAGGTAGCAGATACTTGAAGAGTGAGGTCCCGCTGGTCCACATAAGGTCGAGGGTGAGGCCTCACCTTCTCCATTTACACGTCCATCAAGGATCAGCATCCTTCTCGTGTTCCCCAGTCTGTTCCCATGGCTCAAGTTCACTATGTCCCTGTCCTCGCTGAGTGCGTGAGGTCTCCCAGCAGTGGCCGGCCTCTCCCTCTAGGCTTGCACGTGCAGCGTCCGGGCTGTCCTGCCAATTTAGGGTCTGCCATGGGCTGGCATCCCGGTTCCAAAGGCTTTGCGATGTTCCGTTTGCGTCCTGGCAGAAGCACTTTCCAGAATGGCTGTATTAAGTTACGAAGCCCAGCTCCTGTGGAAGCGAGGAGTCGGAGGGTAGCGTAGACTTGACTCAGTGTCCTCAGTAGACTTGACTCAGAGCCTTGGGCGCTCTGGCTTGGAGTTCTTTTTCCCTTGCTGTTCACCAGTTGTTGAGTTTATGCCGCTGTGAGAAGGACCAGGGGGCAGGAGACGCAAAGCCAAAGCAGAGCTGCTTAGCTGCCGTCTGAGGCCGGTGGTGGTGGGTGGAAAGATGACTGCTGCCATCCTGCTGGCCACGGGCCATTTCTGTAGTTGCTCAGTGTCCTCGTGCCCCCTTGTTGTCACCGAACGCTGATGGCAGGGGAGCCTGTGCGTTTGCTGTCTGCGTCTTGGCCCCATCGCGGGCTGGCCATTGTCCTCTGCTTGCAGCTCAGAACCAGGCAGCGAGACTCCAGGCTGGACTTATCTTCAAGTGACTCCTTAGGAAGGAATGTCCGCCGAGATGGCCGTTCCGATTTCTGTTCAAAAAGCTGACTCTCAGTTGCTGAGAAATGAGAAAGAAAATATTGTCTGTTTTGGTTGGAGCCTCACAAAACCAAAGTTGTGCGTTCTCATGCTCCCTGGGCAGTGGCAGTTAACTAGCAAGCACTGCTTCTGGGGCCTCCGGAAGAGGGCTGGCGTGGGGATAAGTACACGGACGGGAGGGAGGCACGTAGCAAGGCCGACCCAGGGACGAAGACGACTATGGCATCGCCAGATCAAAAAAGCAGTGAGAGGGGCCGGCGTTGCAGCGCAGCGAGTTAAAGCCCCAGTCTGCAGCGCCTGCATCCCATATGGGTGCCAGTTTGAGACCTGGCTGCTCCACTTCCCAACCAGCTCTCTGCTGTGGCCTGGGAAAGCAGTAGAAGATGGTCCAGGTCCTTGGGCCCCTGCACCCACGAGGGGACCCAGAAGAAGATCCTAGCTCCTGGCTTCGGATCAGTGCAGCTCCAGCCATTGCGGCCAATTGGGGAGTGAACCAGCAGATGGAAGACCTCTCTCTCTCTGCCTCTCCTCTCTCTGTGTAACTCTGACTTTCAAATAAATCAATCTTAAAAAAAAAAAAAAGGGCACTGAGAGCATCCAGAAAGAGAGGACTCCTCAGAGGTTGTTGTAAGTGGAGTTTGGAAGCTCCAAGTTGCATATCAGAAAAATGGAAAAAACCAAAAGAGGGGACAGCACTAGCTGTGTTGGACGAATCAGAGGCTGGGAACAGGCCCAGAGGAGCAGTGTCCACTCCCCGAACATGAGCGAACCCCAGCTTCTTCGTGCATGGACGGACAGCATCAGCGGCGGCAGGGAGCCTGTGCTGTGGGCAGTCTTGGCCTCCATTCCTGCCCACGCCGTCAGGAGCTGTGTCTTCACGTAGATCACAGGCATTGTTCTGTGTCGCTGGAGAGGAAGGAACTGTGAGACCGTGTCAGTTCCCGGTCCAGCTTGCTGGGGGTGTTGACGTGGAAAGCTGATGGGAGGCGGCCAGTCATGGCGTCTGTGGAAGGGAGCGTCCCTTCTCTGTGGTCACCCTGTAAGTGTCCGTCCTTGTCTTTTTTTTTTTTTTTCTTTCAGCCACATCAGCAGCGAGAGCTTCCTGTGTGACTGCCAGCTGAAGTGGCTGCCCCCGTGGCTCGTGAGCAGGACGCTGCAGGCGCTGGTCACTGCCACCTGTGCCCATCCAGAGTCCCTGAAGGGCCAGAGCATCTTCTCGGTGCCGCCCGAGAGCTTCGTGTGTGGTGAGAGTCTCTGGGATCCCCCCTCCCCCCTTGTGAAGGCCGGGAGGAAGTCCTCATTGTGGGAGTGATTCCTGTGATGAGGGCAAACCCCAGCCCGTGGCTGCAGATCAGCTGCTGGATGCAATTTATTTCCCACTGAAACCACACGCCGTGTTTACCGTACAGCGCCTCATTATGTGGTCGTTGGAGTACAAGCATTTAATCAGAAGGCAGCAGGAGTCGGTTCGCTTACAAATCAGAATAATCAGTTGCAGGAAGATGGTTCTGTTGTTTCAAAAGCCCTCTGGTGCCCGGGTTTAGCTGGGAGTTTACTCAGCGTACTAGGCTGGGGTTTTAATGTGTGTTTCTTTCCAACCCCAAGAATGAAAGGTTAAATACAGGAAGAACAAGTCTCAGGAGAACAGTTGCCGTAGTAAAAATAATTCCTTGATGTTGACTTGTACTCTTGCTCTGTCTCCAGACCACTAAAATCTGCACTTGTAGCTTTACAGTTCCTTTTTCTCCTTCGGAGTTTTGGAATGTGGCTCTCGCCATCTATTTGACCAGAGTGGTGGGGATCCAAGTCTGGTTGCAAAAGAGCACAGAAAATGCTGAGCGGCTGCAAATACACGCACACATGCACGCGCACGCCCGCCGAGACAGCCATGAAGCGGCAGGAGAGCTCAGAGGAGAAGTGGTTTTGAGGTCCTCCCGGTATTAGGGCAGGAGCAGGGGTGGGATCCCCGGGCCCGACTGGAACGCCTGTGGCTCTTTGCCTGTTTGCCCTGAGCCTTAGGAACCCTGCTGTGATGATCCCCACCCCTCCCCCAGACACCCACTTAAGGGTAAGGGACCCTCTGTGGGCCGTTTTCCCCTCCTCCTTTTTGGCCACTGCGATAGCCAGTGTGTCTGCCTGCCGGGAGCAAGGGACAAGCACCCTCCTTCCACACGCCCGCCCGTCGCCCCCGCCAGCATCGCTTCTGAGGGCCGGCTTCCGGACGCTGCCTGCCAAGCTGTGCCGGCTGATGAGCCAGCGCCTGCTATCTAGGCGCATGTGTGGGCCACGGATCCTCAGTCCTCTCTCCATCAAGTCTCGGACCGTTAGGCTGTGTCTAGGGGCTGGTGTTGGACACCGCAGGTTAAGCTGCTGCTTAAAATTCCCGGCATCCCGGGTGGGAGCCCCACTTCAAACCTCAGCTGCTCCATTTCCGGGCCAGCTTCCCATTGTTGGGCCTGGGAAAGCAGCGGAAGATGACCTGAGGACCAGGGCCCCTGCCACTCATGTAGGGCACCCAGATGGAGTTGCTGGCTTTGGCCTGGCTTGGAGCTGGTTGTTAGAGCCATTTGGGAAGTGGATCAGCAGGCAAAAGGTCACTCCCTCTCTGTTTCTATTTCTCTGCCTTTCTTTTTATTATTATTACTTTTTATTTTTTTGACAGGCAGAGTGGACAGAGAGACAGAAAGGTCTTCGTTTTTACTGTTGGTTCACCCTCCAATGGCCGCCGCAGCTGGCACACTGCGCTGATCTGATGGCAGGAGCCAGGTGCTTTTCCTGGTCTTCCATGGGGTGCAGGGCCCAAGCACTTGAGCCATCCTTCACTGCACTCCCAGGCCACAGCAGAGGGCTGGCCTGGAAGAGGGGCAACCGGGACAGAATCTGGCACCCCGACCGGGACTAGAACCCGGTGTGCCGGTGCTGCAAGGCAGAGGATTAGCCTAGTGAGCTGCGGTGCTTGCCTCTCTTCCTTTCCCATAATCGATCTTTAAAAGATTTGTAAATGCTTAGCTCCCTGAACCTCAGCTTGGTGCCGCTTCTTCCTCCTTCCTGGTGCAGGGCCACCATTTCCTGTGGCTGAGCCTCAGTTTGCAGCCTGTGGGAGCTGCTTCCGGTCTCTTCCCCTCTTCTGCATGGCAGCTCAGGCTTCCCCTAATGCAGCCATTAGGTGTTGATGGGACTCATGTTAGCCCTTGGCAGATCAGAGTTGCAAGCTCTGTGGGAGTCTTCTCTCACTCTTGTATTTTTAAATTTTTTTAGATTCATGTATTTATTTGAAAGGCACAGTTAGAAGCAGAGCCAGAGAGAGAGATTCAAGCTGCTGATTGACTCCCCAGATGGCTGCAGCTGGGCCCATCCAAAGCCAGCAGCCAGGATCTTCTTCCCGGCCTCCCACATAGGTGCAGGTGCCCAAGGACTTGGACCATCTTCCGTTGCTTTCCCAGGCACATTAGCAGGGAGCTGGATTGGAAGTGGAGCAGCCAGGACTTGAACTGGCATCAATATGGAATGTGTTGGCATAATTCACTGAGCTCGAATGTCAGCCCCCTGTGCCTTCTTAGTAATGGTGAATGTGATGTGGATATGCATGCACTTCATGTGTGTATTGATCAGATGGTAGACATTAGGTTGTGTTGTATTATTGGCTTTTGGGAATCATATTGCCATGAACGTTCACTAGCACATTTTTTGAAAAAACAGCTATTTGATTCATTTGCCAGTGCTCATTTATCTTTTTATTATTAGGTTTTAAGAGTTCTTTTTATGTTCTGTGTGTCAAACTCGCATCATGCATAGAATTTGCCAGTATTTCCTCCCATTCTGTTGAAATTTTACATTTGGTGGAGCCCAGTTTTCCTTTTTTATTTTATGATTTACCCTTTTGGTGTCTTACCTAAGAAACTGCTGCATGACACAAGGTCACAAAGATGAGTATTTTCTTCTAAGAGTTTTACAATTTTAACTCTGAATGAAAATGGCCCTTCAGTTTTGTTCTTTTTAAGATTGTTTTTGACTATTTGAGTTCTTTTCCATTTCCCTATAAATTTTTGAATCAGCTTTTCGATTTTTGGGGATTTTGTTAGAGAATGGATTGAATGTGTTGATTAATTTGGAGAATATCATCATAATGGTGTTGTTTTCCCAATCCATGAACATAGGATGTCTTTCTACTTTTTTAGCTTTTTAAAAATTTTTTACCATCGTGCTTTTTAATGTATAAACCTCATACTTATTTTGTTAAATGTATTCATGTTTGTTTTGGTATTACTGTAGATGGGATTCTTGATTTCATTCATGGATTTTCATTACTAGTGCATAGAAATACAATTTAGTTTTGGATATTGCAGGCTAGGCTGACATAATTTATTAGTTCTATGATTGTCATGTCATTTAAAAAAAGACATTTTCCTATCTGGATGGGCTTTGTTTCTCTTTCTTGCCTAATTGCCACAGCTGGACGCTCCAGTACAATGTTGAGGAACAGCGGTGTGGTCAGATAACCTTGGCTTTTCCCCCCTAATCTTTGTGGAGGAAAGTGTTCAGTCTTTCACCATGAAGTATGATGATAGATGTAGATAACCCTTTTCAAAAATTTTTTCTGAAAGGCAGAGAGTAGGGGAGCGATCGAGAGATCTTCAATCCACTGGCTTACACCCGAAATGGCCATAATGGCCAGGATTGGGACAGATCGAAGCCAGGAGCCAGGAGCTCCATCTAGGTTTTAGACATGGATGGCAGGGGCCCTAGTGCTCAGACCATCATCTGCTGCCTTCCCAAGCTCGTTAGCAGGGAGCTGGATTGAAATGGAGCAGCTGGGACTTGAAGTGTCGCGCATAGGGGATGTTGGCATTGCAGGAGGTGAACTGATGCTGTGCTACAGTGCTGGCCTCTGTGGATGATCATTATGAAGCTGTAGAAGTTCCCATCCTAAGTGTAATTTATTGTGTGTTTTTTTTTTTTCTTTTTAATCATGAAAAGATGTTGGATTTTGTTCGGTTTTTTTTCCTGCAATGAAGCTGTGATGTTTGACTAACATTGTATATTCCTTTTTTTTTTTTTTTTTTTTTTTTAAGATTTACTTATTTGAAAGGCAGAGTTACAGAGAGACAGAGGCAGGGAGAGAGAGATCTGACATCCGCTGGTTTACTCTCCAGATGGCCACAGCAGCTGGAGCTGGGACAGTCAAAAGCCCAGAGCTTCTTCCAGGTCTCCTGTGTGGTTGCAGGGGCCCAAAGACTTGGGCCATCTTCTGCTTTCCCAGGCACAGTGGAGAGCTGGATTGCAAGTGGAGTAGCCTGGACTGGAACTAGCAATCACATGGGATTCCGGCACTGCAGGCCACTGCACTGGCCCCCCATTGATTTTTGATGTTAAACCAACCTTGCTTTCCTGAGATCAACCTAACTTGATCATGGAGTGTAACACCTTTTATGTGTTGTAGGATTCAGGTTGTTAGTGTTTTTCTTGAAAATTCTTATGATTTTTCTTGAAGATTTTGACTTTTACATGCAAATCATACTGCTCTGTGGTGGCATATGTGTAATTTGGGCAAGAGGTCTTGTTTTATTATTACTGTTCACATAGAATGAGGGTCCTTTTTTTTTGTGGTTGGGGGGAAGGGTTAGTGTTAATCCTTTATTTGGTAAAATTCACCACAGTAGTCATTTGCATCTGGGCTTTTCCCTGTGGGAAGTTTTAAAATTACTAATTCAGTCTCCTGTTAATGTCTGTTTAGAATTCCTTTTTCTTCTTGAGTCAGCATTAATGGGTTCTAGGAATTGTGTTTCTTATCCAGGGCAGCTTATGGACATCCTGTTGTTCAGAGTGGTCCCTATACTCCTTGCATTGCTGTGAGCTTGGTAGTAGGCGTGTCCTGATTCCAGTCATGTGAGCAGTCTCCCCTGTTGCTAAGTGTAACTAAAGGATTTTCAGTTCGGTTTATTTCTCAAAGGATGAAGTTTTGTGTCCATAGACTGTCCATTTTTCTCTTTGCTTTATTTCTGCTTGCTTTGAGTACAGCGTGCTCTTTTTCTAATTTTTTAAAAAAAGATTTATTGATTTGAAAGGCAGAGAGTGAGATCAGTCTTCCATCTGCTAGTTCATTCACCAAAAGGCCAAAAACAGCCAGGATGAAGCCAGAAGCCTAGCATTCCTGGCTTGAGCCACGTTCAGCTGCTCTTCTGGGCGCATTAGCAGGGAGCTGGATCAGAAGCAGAGCAGCTGGGACTTGAACTGGTGCCCATATGGGATGCTCATGTCTCAAGCAAAAGCTTAACCTGCTGTGTCACGGGCTGGGCCCTTTTAACTTTTTAAGGTAAATGGCACTATTAATTTTGGGTATGTTCTAATCTAGGCATTTACAGCTACACATTTAAAAACAATGTTTTAGCTGCATCTTGGGAGTGTGGGTATGGTATGTTTTTGTTTCCCTTTAGATCAGACTGTCAGCTAATTTCCTGTGTGATTTCTTTGCTGTATTAGAAGCTCACTGTTCAAGTTCCACAAAATAATTTCCCAGTATTCTTTCTGCTTTGTTCCACTGTCATCGAGGAAGATACTTTGTGTGATTGCCATCTTTTAAAATTTATTGAGTCTTGTTTTGTGAGTGAAAATGTGGTCTGCGATGGGGAATATTCCATGTGCGCTTCAGAAGCGTGTGTGTTCTGCTGCTGTTAGATGGAGTGCTCCACTGGTGTCTGTCCAGTATGTTTGGTTTATGCTGTTGTGCAAGTCTTCCCTGCCTTGTTGATCTTCTGCCTAGTTTTTCTATCCATTATTAAAGAGTACTGCACTCTGCAGTTTGGGAGAACTGGGGAATGCAACACAGCAATCTGTCACATGTTGTTTGATATTTTCTACTATTCTCTTAGGTGTGTTTGTAATTTTTATGTTTGCCTCATGGCTGGAACCCTTCCTATTATAAAGTGTTACTCTTTCTCTTTAGTAAAAAGTTTCCTTTGAAGTCTATTTTGTCTGATAGTGGAGAAATCTTTTAGCTGTTTTGTTGACTGTTTGCTAGTTGTGTCTTTATAAAATGTGTCTCTTGTAGACAGCATGTGGCTGGACCATTGCACTTTATCCATTACAACAAGTCTAGCCTTTGGACTAGTGTTTCATTCTTAATATAACTGATAAAGAATTTCCCACGAGACATTACTTTATGGTTTATGTTGCTTCTATGTTATTACTTTTGTATCCAATGGATATTTTCTGGTTTACCATTTGAATTCCATGTTGTGTCTATTTATTTCAAAGGTAGCCTTAAGGTCTTCCAACCAGTGGTTCACTCCCCAAATGGGTGCAATAGTCAGGGCTATAGGTGAGGACAAAGCCAGGAACCTGGAACGCCATGTGGGTCTCCCACGTAGATGGCAGGGGCCCAAGAACTTGTTCCTCTCTTGCTGCCTTTCCAGGCACTTTAGCAGGGAGCTAGATGGGAGGTTGAGCAGGCAGGACTTGAACTGATGCTCATATGGGATGCCAGCATTAGTGGGCATTTGCTCAACCCATTACACCACAACATCAGCCCCTTTATTTCTTAACAGTTATGGGGGTTAAAGTAAACATCATAGAAAAGTGTATTTTAAATTAATGATGTTCACTCATTCCCATCTCTTGTGTTATTGTCATTCATGCTGCCGTTTTAGATAAGGACATAACACAGTTTCATAATTATTGCTTCATGTAGCTTTTACCAATTTGAAAGGTAGAGTTAGAGAGAGAACGCAGTGTTCAGTCTGCTGGTTCCTTTCCCAAATCCCTGTACTCTGACCACGCCTCCTCCTGGCTCTGAGCATGGCAGCGGATGGCAACAAGTCAGCCGGTCACGGTTTGAGGAGCTGCTCTGTAGTGTGAGGTGCTCCCGGCCATCGTTGGGTTCCTCGTCTTTGGTGTTGACGGCTGACTGTGGTGTGTCTATGTGTGGGTCTCGGGTGTGTGGATGCGTAGTTTTCCTCTGCTTTGGAAGGTCCGAGGCCTCCATTCCTCCCACTCTAGGTTGTCCATTATGTGTGCCTCATTAGGCGTGGCACTGTCCCGTAGGTGTGTGTTTTCTCAGACTGGATAACACCTGCCGCCAGGTCCCCCACCTGCTGACTGTGGTGTCGGCTCAGTTCCGCTCTGGCATCTCTCCACTGGATCTTTCATTTCAGTTACTGTGCTTTTGAATCCCACGGTTTCCATTTGGATTCTTTTTCATCATTTCTTTCTCTTCGTTGACACTCAGTGAAGAAAGTGCTCTCCTGCTTTAATTCCTGCAGTTCTTTAAACATTTATTTATAATATCTGAGTTAAAGCCTTTAATAAGTCCAAGATGTGGGCCTAATTGGGCATGGTTTGTGTTGACTGCTTTTTTTTCTTAGTTCTTTGGGTGTTTCATAATTTGTTGTTGAAGACTGGGCATTAAAAATAACGAGGCAGCTTTGGAAATGAGAGTCCCCGTGTGCTGGAGGGTTGTCACTGCTATTTACTGTTAGTTTATTTAGTGACTTTTCTGGGACACACGTGAGCCTACTCTGTACAGCCCCAGTGAGTCCTGGCCAGCCTGCTTAGTGGTTAAGCACTGGACAGAGTCCTTAAGGCACTTCAACCACACAGCCTCCCACCCTCTACCCAGGGTCAGGGGGTGGGGCTGCCATCACTTCCTGTTTGTGCAGACCCCCAAGCTCAGGCGCAGGTGAGCCATGAAGACCCTGGGTCCTCCTGGGCGCGTACCCAGCCCTGCACACGCGCGCGGCTTCTAGATCCCCAGGAATGTGCTGATGCTTTTAGGTCTCTCGTCAGCATTCATCCCCCTCGCTGTGCGTTGCAGCTTTCTTGGTCAGCCGCTGGTTGGCCCCAGCTGGTCCTGTCTGACAGCTGTGCCATCGGACAGCGGCTGCAGGTGACAGTCACGCGGAGGGAGAGCTTCCTTCGCTGAGCAAACCGCATCAGGCCAGACAGACACGGAAGCCATGTTGCTGCCTTCCTGGTCCCAGTCCTCTGGGGATGGGGCTCTCGGGGCTCCAAGGCTATCCTGGGCCCCAGTGTCTGAGAGGTTGCTGCTCTGAAGGCCGCTGTGGAGCTGGGAGGAGATGGGGCTTGGGAGGAGTTAAAGCGCCCCAAGACTCGGGTTTCCTACTGAGATGGAGCCCTCTTGAATCGATGCTCCAGGAACTGTAAGCCTGTAGCTTTCCAGGATTGTGAAAACCAGAATGGACTGTGAGCACTTTTCAAGTATTGCGGTGTGTTAATGGAGGGCAGACTCGTGGAGGTCTTCAGTCTGCCACTTCGGCCGTGCACGATACCACATCGTTGAGGAAGGTCCGGGAGTCGTGACTGATGCTTCCTGATTCCAAGTGTGTTTTGTCTGAGAGTAACCAGATGAAACCAGTTGTAGTCAGGTCCAGGACATTGTTGGGTTCCTTGAAAATTGAGTAGTGGTGGGATAATTTCTAACCATAGTGGGTAATCATAGAGGTGAGCCCTGGTAAGACTTGGAACTGTGCACGCTACAGGCACTGTGCTGCCCCCTGTATGACACACTTTCTGGTTGGCGTGCAGCACCTGCTCCCTGTGAGGTAGCAAGTCTGCAGGGGAACTGACGGGGGACCTTTGTCTCCCCAGATGATTTCCCAAAGCCGCAGATCATCACGCAGCCTGAGACGACCATGGCCGTGGTGGGCAAAGACATCCGGTTCACGTGCTCGGCAGCCAGCAGCAGCAGCTCCCCCATGACCTTCGCCTGGAAGAAGGACAACGAGGTCCTGGCCAACGCAGACATGGAGAACTTCGCCCACGTGCGTGCGCAGGACGGGGAAGTGATGGAGTACACCACCATCCTGCACCTGCGCCACGTCACTTTCGGGCACGAGGGCCGCTACCAGTGTGTCATCACCAACCACTTCGGCTCCACCTACTCCCACAAGGCCAGGCTCACTGTGAATGGTACGGCTTCTGTCCAGTGCACAATTCTGCAAACCGTATTGCTGAGCGCTCCTGGTTCCCTGTGCCCTAGCGGGAAACACACAGTTACAGAGCTACCCTGGTCCCAGGGCTTGACCCGGAGCAGGTGCTGCAGACCCAAGGCTTATTCTTGATGTGTGCTTGGGTGACTTCTTAAAGTTATTTTTTATTCAATTTGAAGGGCAGAGAAAGGGGAAAACACAGAGATGTTCGACCTGCTGCAGGCTCACCCAGCGATTGTCCAGAACAGCTGAGCCCGCACCAGGTAGAAGCCAGGAGCCTGGAACTCTGTGGGGCGCAGGGACCCAGTGCTTCAGCTATCACCTGCTGCCTCCCAGGGAGCTCACCAGCAGGAAGCTGGGTCGACAGTGGGGAAGCCGGGACTCGGATCAGACTGATCTGGGATGCTGGCATCTGAAGTGACGACTGAACTGTGACAGATGCTTTCCCACATAACAGAGGAACGATTTTAAAGTTAACTGAACCTGGGAAGGAAAACCTTGTGTTTTCATCCCTGCGTATCCTCCACTACGCCCAGCGTCTGGGCTCTAGGTTCTGGGCGTGTCCTGAACCTGGGGAGGTGGCACTGCTGTGGCGCCGGCGGAAAGCAGGGGGTCAGGACAGGGTCCTTCCGCTCAGGGACAGCCTCAGCTCACGAAGGCAGCTTTCTCCAGGACCGTGCTAGGTGTGGCCCTGGGCTGGGGGCGAGGAGATGGCATGAGCAGTGGCCTGCCTCGCCTCTGCACCTGCGCCCCAAGGAGCTGTCTGTTGGGCGCCCCATGTGCAGCTTGGCTAGGCCAGCAGGCAGCAGGAAAACCTGCTGCTTGCTGCCCGTCAGCCAGGCCATCTGGGCTTTCCCTGGCAGTGGGGGGGACAGGGAGTGGGGTCTCACTGTTGCTCCGGGACCTGAGGTGTGGAGCTGCTGCGGGGGCAGCCTGGCCAGGGGCTGCAGGGATGTGTGGCTGGGGGCTTTGGGGACTGGCACCGGCTTCTTTCCAGAGCAGGAGGCTCCTGTGCTTCCCAGGGAGGGGCCCGCAGGCCTGCCCCGCACAGCGCCAGCTCACCCTGGTGGTGGGCGAGTGCAGGCAGGCAGGCATCAGGCCCCAGCACTTGTAGAGGACCCCACAGAGTGAGGCAACTGGCTGAGGTGTGTGTGTGGGGGGTGGTTTCTCAAATTCTGGTCTTTGCAGCACTTCCGGGCAGACCCGGTGTGTGAGGGGAGGCTCCTGGGAGGGCTTGGCCAGGCTGGGGAGAAGCCGGCAGCCAGGGGACCTGCCTGGCTGCACTCAGAGGCGGCAGTGGGGGCCCGGGCCGACGCTGGTGCCAGGCGCAGTAGTGAGTAGGGGTTCTGAGTGCCTCACATCTGGCCGCGCCCCAGCCTCGCCCTCATCCCCCGTGTTTGTTCTCCAGTGTTGCCGTCATTCACCAAGATGCCCTACGACATCGCCATCCGCACGGGCACCATGGCCCGCCTCGAGTGTGCCGCCACCGGCCACCCCAACCCACAGATCGCCTGGCAGAAGGACGGGGGCACGGACTTCCCGGCGGCCCGCGAGCGGCGCATGCACGTCATGCCGGACGACGACGTGTTCTTCATCACGGACGTGAAGATCGACGACATGGGCGTCTACAGCTGCACTGCCCAGAACCTGGCCGGCTCCATCTCTGCCAACGCCACCCTCACTGTGCTAGGTTGGGCGCTGATAACAGGCGGTGGGGGAGGGGTTCGCAGGTGTCAGACACTTAGGCTGCATGGTGGAGCTTGGGGTGCCTAAGTGCATTGGCTGCCTCTGGGACTCTGGGGCTTGCTAAGGGTTTTCTAGAGCAAGGGGTTCAGTTTCTTTCCAAACAAGATTGGCTGCCAGTGAATTAGTCTTCGCAGGGCGCCGGCATGGAACAATCCAGTGCTGACTGCCAGCTGAATGGGGTGGGGCAGGCCAGGGCGGGGCAGCTGAGAGTCAGGCCGCGGCACGGCCCAGCATGGGCTGCCCGCCGTCGGGGCTTGTGTGGCCCGAGTTCCTCCCCTCTTGGTGACGGGGCCCCCATAGTGGCCATGTCCGGGTTGTCCTTGTGCAGAGCACAGGCGGGGCTGCAGCACGTGAGGCTCACGCGGTGACAGAGCGTCTCCTCTGCCTTCCCGCAGAGACTCCGTCGTTGGCAGTGCCCTTGGAAGACCGTGTGGTGTCTGTGGGAGAAACGGTGGCCTTCCAGTGCAAAGCCACCGGCAGCCCCCCGCCCCGCATCACCTGGCTCAAGGGGGACCGGCCACTGAGCCTCACTGAGCGGCACCACTTCACCCCCGGCAACCAGCTGCTGGTGGTGCAGAACGTGGTGGCAGAGGACGCGGGCCGCTACACCTGCGAGATGTCCAACGCCCTGGGCACGGAGCGGGCGCACAGCCAGCTGAGCATCCTGCCCACGCCGGGCTGCAGGAAGGACGGGACCACCGTGGGCATCTTCACCATCGCTGTGGTGTGCAGCATCGTGCTGACGTCGCTGGTCTGGGTGTGCATCATCTACCAGACCAGGAAGAGGAGCGAGGAGTACAGCGTCACCAACACAGGTCCGCGGGCAGCAGCGGAAGCGGTGACGTTGTTACGACGCAGGACTTAGGAGGGGGCCCGGGTCCATGGGGCTTTTCAACAGTTTGACCCTCTGGAGAACTCCAGAACCGGGGACGGGGTGGCATCTGGGAAGCTGAGGCTTCAGGCCCGCTGTCGCGATGCCACCTTTCCGGAACTTAGCACTGAGAATGGGGCGTGGTGAGCTCTGCACGCTGGGTCCTTGCTGGCTCAGTGGCATCCCGTGCCATGCTTCTGTGAGCTCCGTCTCCCTTCCCGTCCCTGCGCGTGACCTCTGTGGCTGATGTACCATCATGCTTTTTACGCCAGGGTGTGTCCACACGGCCTTGATGGCCTTGCCTGGGAGGATCCGCTTCTGGCCCTGACAGTGAATACATCCGCGTTTCTTGTCACTGCGCCCCAGTGTCTCACTGTCCTGTTCCCTTGCAGATGAAACCATCGTGCCGCCCGACGTGCCAAGCTACCTCTCTTCTCAGGGGACCCTTTCTGACCGGCAGGAAACTGTGGTCAGAACTGAGGGTGGCCACCAAGCCAACGGACACATTGAGAGCAATGGTGAGGTTTCAGTGCGCAGGCGCGGGCGTCCGACCTCTTCCCTGGGCTAGGACCTGGCGTTAGCTGGAGCAAATTGGGCCACTGTCTGGGGGGTGGGGCTTCCTGACTAAGGCTCCATGTGTTCTGGGCCTCCCCTACACCCATCTCTGATGAAATTGTTACACTGGGCTTTGCGATTCTCAGGAGAAAGGAGGGCCTGACCCACCGACTGCCCTGGAAGCTGCCACACTATGCTGGCTCAGGAAAGGAGTCCAGAAGGTTCCCTCCACAGTGCAGGGGGGCAGCTGTGTGTTTGCTCAGAGAGGGATTTAGTGGGCAGGCGGCTATGCAGAGATGTAGACATGCGGTCCCTCTTCTGTGTATGCACAAGGAGCCCAGACACCGGCCCCGAGGATCCTGGGGACGCAGGGTGCGGGGCCTGCTTGGGCCTCAGCCTTTGGACGGTAAACCCTCAGCCAGGGCAAAAGCCTCCTCCTCAGAAGGGCTTGTTTGATGTGGCCGTGGGAAGGGAGGGTCCGAAAACATGGCCCTTGTTGGACCCCTTGGTGGGCACAGTGGTCTGCCCTTCTTAAAAACATGGGTGAAAGAGTGCTAGGAGCGTGGCCCGTTCCTCTGACCATGTGGGACTCTCTTGCAGGTGTCTGTCCGAGAGATACGGGCCTCTTTCCAGAGACTGACGTTCACGGCATTGCCTGCAGGCAGCCTAGGCTGTGCGCTGGGTATAATAAAGAGCCATGGAAAGCACTGGAAAAAGCGGACGGGACTCCTGGCCTGCCTAAGATGGGTATGCAGTGTTTATGTCAGGAAACGTAGTTGCTTTCTGCATCTAGGATTGGGGTTACCTCACTCTCTGAAAGATGCCTCAGTGGTCTCGGACTACCTCTGCATGTGACGTTCAGTACATAAGCAGGAAGGTGGGGCCCACTGTCGTCCCAGAATGGTGTGTCTCTTTAAGTCTTCCATGTGCTAAGCCAGATCGCAGATCCTGAGCTTTGCAGAATTCTAAGCAACTGGGGCCCAAATGCAATGTGCAGTTTTAGTAGCTAGCTAGCAAGCTTATTGTGACTGAATTTCTGTAGTTTTTTAGATGATGCTTAACTGGGCACAGCACCTAATTGGAAAAGTTTTCCCTACCGTCCAAGAAGTAGGGTCACCCTCTGTACGAAATTGAGTGAATGTGGAACACTTAGGCATCAACGTCTCATCCTGGATCTGAGAACAACCTTTGGGAGAGCTGGGTGTGCAGCTGGCGCCAGGGGACGGCCGTGTCCCTGTGCTGGCGCCCTGCAGCGCCTTCCGGGCGTGGGGCTGGAGCTCAGTGCCCATGGCCTCTCTGGTTCTTTCAGAACACAGCGGCGCGGTCGTGTGCACGGACTGCAGCACTGCGGCGGACACTCCGTCCAGGGAAAAGGCCTTGCAGCCCCAGCCTGTGGCCAGAGACAGCACCCAGCCAGGGGCCCTGAGCGGCCGAGCACACTCGCCACAGCGTTTGGGCAGTGCGACGACGGACGGGTCCCTGTACCCCAGCAACCACGACAGAATGGCAGCGGCAGCTCTCGGGGGGAAAGGTAACTTCCTGCCGTGTTCTGGGGAGCCCGTGGCACGGCCGCTGGAGGGGGCTGCCCGGCCTGCGCGCTCTGACCTGCCCTCTCTTTCCGCCTAGAGGATTCTTCTCGGACGTTAGCGCGGTTGTATGAAGCGGACTCGGCCGACGTGCAGCCGCCGTGCGCGCTGACTGCAGGCCGTGTGCAGCACGCAGAAGCCTCCCCGGCCTTCGCGCAGCACTTGCCTGGCTCCCACGGGCACGTCCCGCAGGCGTGCGACTCCAGTGCCGAGTCCGGGACGTGGAGGGGGCCGCCGCTGCTGGCGCCGAGAAGCTAGGCGCTTCTACCTCAGCTGTTGGGGCAAGGGCTGCGGGCACGCGGGAGCAGAGGCGGGAGGAAGCGCGGCTCGAGCGGCGCTGGTGGACACAGCGGGAACGTCGGTGCACAGTGTCTGTCGCGCAAGGACAGAAATGCAAGAGGCTATTTGTGTACAGAAGGCAGGAAAAGTATTTGATACCATTGTACATAAGAGTTTTCAGAGATTTCATATATATTATATATCTTTTACAGAGGCTATTTTAATCTTTAGTGCATGGTTAACAGAAAAAGAATTATACAGTTTTGACACTATTATTTTTCCTATCAGGTTGCTGTTTAACTTTGGAGGGGGTGGGGACACGTTCTGGTGCCTTAACGCGTGGCTGGGACTAGGAGAGGCTAAAACGACGTTTGTTCCGGGAGGCTGGGGTGGGGGGAGGAAGCAAGTCCTTGCATTTGTATTGCACTTGGCAGGACAGCCCCGAGGCTGCCTGACAGTCAGATGCCCATGGCCGCGGCCGGCATTCCCCTCGGCAGACAGCTGCTCTGGCTTGCAGGTTGTGAGTTGGCCTGGACGCCCGTGAGCAGCGGGTGAGACCAGGGCAGCACTGCCTGTCAGCCTTCTCGGAAGCCGCCTCTATGGTGATGCGCTCCTAGAGGCTGTTTGTGACGGTCACGGCCGCTGGCATCGGCTCCTGTGGATTTTAGGTCTGGGATGCTTTCAGAGCTTCCCCGTGAGGCTTCAGTTTTGCCAACGGAATTCCTGACAGTGGACTTGGGGGATGGAAAAGGATACAGTTCTTTCTCTTCAGGGCTAGCTTCTATCTACTGAGGGTCCAGAGCAGGCCTGTCCCCTCCGTCCCCTCGCTCAGAGGGAACTGGGCTCGGACTAGGGGAGATCCAGCCCTTGACCTCGGTTCTGGGTGTATTTGCACTTTTGAGCTCCATAGCTAACGGTCTTATGAGTGCCAGTGTGTCATTCAGTAAAAGCTGCATGGAAACAAGGGCCTTCAAATCTCAGCAAGCAAGTGCCTTGGGCCGCGATGCTCGAGCGAGGCACAGACACAGTGGTTACCTGTGTGCATCTCGCCGGCTGTCCGATGCCAGCACTGCCCCGAAAGGTAAGCACACTGAGAGTGTAGTCTCAACAGCTCCATGACTGATGTTACTTCCACACAATCTGTGAATTTGCTGCTTCTGAGAGGCAATGTGAAAGAGGAAGTATTACTTTTATGTACAAAGTTATTTATTTATAGAAATTTTGGTACAATGTACATTGAAAAACATGTAAAATATTGAAGTGTCTAACAAATGGCATTGAAGTGTCTTTAATAAAGGTTCATTTATAAATGTGAAGCATCTGGCCGCAGTCATTCGTTTCGATGCCAGTATTCCAGTCATTCTGCCTTTAATTATTTTTCCCCCAAAAAGGAAGGAGAAACTCCAGGCAGAGCAGCATCGACATGGCCTGGATTCCTGGTCTTCGCCCTGCATGGGGAGCCTGGGTGTAAGGCTCTGACATCCCAGTGCTGCCCTGCAGGAGGCCCCCCCAGGACCAGGCGCCCCTCACACACAGGCCGGTGCTTGTCTAGCTGAGCGCTGAGTCCAACTCCAAACAGCAGCCTGGTTGCCCAGCGGGAAGGCCCACTGCACACCTGCACTTCCTCCTCTGCAGCCCAGCGGTGACCTCACATGACTCACACGACTGGGGTGGGGGGGGGGGGGGCACCCACCCACCCACCCACCCACCCACCCCGTGCGGCCCCAGGCTGCTTCCTTTTTTTTTTTTTTTTTTTGACAGAGTGGACAGAGACAGAAAGGTCTTCCTTTGCCATTAGTTCACTCTCCAGTGGCCGCCTCACCACGATGATCCGGAGCCAGGTGCTTCTCCTGGTCTCCCATGGGGTGCAGGGCCCAAGCACTTGGGCCATCCTCCACTGCACTCCCTGGCCACAGCAGAGAGCTGGCCTGGAAGAGGGGCAACCGGGACTAGAACCCGGTGTGTCGGCACCGCAGGCAGAGGATTAGCCTGTTGAGCCAGGGCGCCGGCTTCCAAGGCTGCTTCCTTTTTCCCCATCTTGCCTTCTACTGACTTAGAATCCGGCGCCCCGACCGGGACTAGAACCCGGTGTGCCGGCGCCGCAAGGCGGAGGATTAGCCTGTTGAGCCACGGCGCCGGCTTCCAAGGCTGCTTCCTTTTTCCCCATCTTGCCTTCTACTGACTTCAGCATGAGGTGCGAGAAGAGAGAACACATGAGCGCTCCGAAGGGCCGGGCCTCAGCATCCGCCAGCTTATTTATTAAGGGTCCTGAGGAGACCATTCAAGGCACCGCCATGCAGACAGCTAGCTGTCTGAACCTCTGCAGCCCGCATGTGCCCAGCACCAGGGACTCGGCACAGGGGCCTTGAGCCCTGGGCGGGGTGCTCACCAGGAGGGGCTCCGGCCTGGGGCTCCTCGTCACAGGAGTGGTGTGGGGCTGGCTCCGCTTCAGGGACTTTGCCTGCCAACTGCCCCCAGCAGGCTGCGGGTCTGGTCGTAAGCCCCCAAGAAGATGAAGCCGCCCAGACTGATGGCTGTCATGCGAGGCAGGACACCTGCAAATAACCTGGGAAGAGAGAAGAGTGCAGAACATGGGTGTGTATTCAGAGGATCAAATCTAAACCCACAGCTTGTGCAACTTACATAGCATGCTCATCAGGCCCCGCACAGCACTAAAAATGTGTTTTTCTTTTAAGGAGGGCACTAAATCACATTCCCGAGGAGGCTTGTTGACGTTTGAGCCCAGCTGTTTGCTGGCTAAAATGGCTACAGACCAAACAGCTCACTTGTGCACACTCCCAACTGGAGACGGACTCTGTACAAAACAATGGTTCCCTTGAAGCGTTCGGCCCCTCTCTTCCCGTTAGAGATGATGCAACCGTCTTCATTAAAGAGGAGTCCGAGGGCTGAAGCCCAGGAAAGGCGGGTAGGCGCGCCTCGCCTCAAGGTCTCAGGTGGCCCCTGCGAGGAGAGGGGGAGGACTGTGGCCACTGCGTCTCGTCCTGAGGCCCACGCCAAGGCGTCCGCTCTCGGAATGCCTGCTCTCTCTCCTGGCCTATTTCAGGGCATGACAGCAGAGCGGGCTCAGCTGGGAAGGCGCCCCTTGCCCAGTGTCGGCTTAGGAACAGAGCAGTGCAGAGGAGGGGGACGAGGTCGCCGGGAGGGGACTCGGGCTTTAAAAGCTGCCACGTGCAGACGCTTGTTCTAAGACACTCCCTGGGGTACTGCTGAGACGAGAGGACCAGTGATGCCCCTGGTCATAGACAGCCTGGCACGGTGGAAAACGAGAGGGGCAGATGAGGCAGCTGGCAAGAGCAAGGCAGGCCAGAGCCCCCAGCAGGCTTACAAACAGGTCCCTTGGCCGTACGCACTATGCCTGCGTGACAGAAACACTTGGGGGGGGGGGGGCTGCATCCCAAACGTGAGGGGCAGCTTGCTCCACGAAGGAGAAAGTGGGCTTTCCATCACTGAGTAAAAACGACACAGAGTGCTGAGCCAGGGCAGGCATTGGGCCTAGTGGTCGGGATGCCGGGTGGGATGCCCATGTCCTGCATCAGGTCCCTGATGCCAGCTTCCTGCTGATGCAGACCCTGGGAGACAACGGTGCAGGCTCAGGTCCCTGGGTCCCTGCCAGCAACAAGGAAGCCCTGGAGTGAGTTCCCGGCCCCACATGCCTTTCTCTTGCTTGGCTTAGTCCAGCCCAGGCAGCTGTGGGTGTTTGGAGAGTGAAACGGCAGATGGGAGTGCTCACTTGCTCTCCCAGTCTCCCTGCACTTCCAATAAATAAGTATTTTTAAAATTAAAAGCCTCTTTTTCTTATTTAAAAACAACTAAAAAGTCACGTAGAAGATGATCATATACTTCTAATAAGAACCGAGTTGCTCAGCTTAGCCTCCTGCAGACTGTTTTTGTATGGCATGGGTGCTGAAGGCACAAAGTGCGAAATCACTGCTTTGAGGCCACTGTGTCGTCCTGGCCTGAAAACCTGATGCAATTTCCCGGCCCCCAGCCGACAAAGGGAAGGGGACAAGGCAGGCTGCGGGAGCTGAGCTACGGAAGGGCACACTGGCCACAAAACTCCTGTCTAAAAGCCAGCATGGTGTTGGCTGCTCTTGGGCAGGAACAGGTGGGAGCAGTTCATGGTTTCACTGATGCACAGCCGAATCCACTGCCAGAATTACAGCCCCAGTTTGCACAGTGAGCTCCCCAGTCAACTCAGAGGCAGAGACAGGACTCCGAGTAGGGCAGGGCAGGGCTCCTGTGAGCTCGGCTCCAGTGAGCACACCAAGCACTGAGTGTAGGGCCGGGCAGCAGGCAAGAGCTCGTGGCTCCAGTGGTTACTGCACAGAGACACAGTCAAGAAAACAGCCAGCCAGCTGATAGGGCGGCAGGAAGCGGCCAGCCGGGACACACAGCTCCCACGGCTTTCAGCTCCTGGAAGCCATGCGCACGTGGCACTTGTATGGAGAAAAGTGCCCTGGAACGTGTATTTCTGGCTGCAACATGAACTTAGCTGCGCGCACCCACCCAAAGGCGGTCACCCCTGGGAATCGCTCCGTGGGGCAGTACCACCCTGTCACAGGTGAGGAGAAGGTATTGGCTGGGACACTCAAAGAGGCAAGGGGAGGCCAGACTGGCTTTGGGCCTAGCAGCCCAACAGAGGAGGCAGCTGAGACTCCGTGAGGGCTAGGCCCCGGGGGAGCAGAGCTTCCCTCTGTGTTTTATTACTGTCTTGTAGTCAGACTATGTTACCTTTTATCACATTACTAAGGACACAAAATAACACTCATCTGCTTCCAAGCGGCAACCTTGGCTGCCTGGAGTCCTCAGCCAAGCACTGCACTGTGCGTGTCAAGTACGGCTCAAGTACGGCCCGAGCGAGACGTAAGGCACAGACTGCAGATTCCCTGCTCAGGCTGACGGCGCGGGCCAGGCGGAGAGGCCTTTGCACAGTGCTACAAGTCAGGTGTGCACCACCGCGGGGAAGGAAAACTGACTTTTAATCACGGGCTCAGGGCAGCTCCTTCTGCACAGGCTTTTGGGGGCCATGGTTTTGCCAGCGATCGTGCCGCCCCACCGAGACACTGCCCAACCCCACCGGGCTAGGGCCAATGGCAGGGCTTCGACCGACAGCTGCCACCGATCCATCAGGAGTGACATTGGAAAGACAGACCACAGAACCTAGCAGTTGGACGCAATGATCTAAAAAGCTACCACCGGCAAGGTCTGCATGCGTGGCCCAAGCACCACGGGAAACACGCCCGAACCTCCAACCTGCTGCTCAGTAGGGATCTTCCTGGCATCGTCCCCACCTCCGCTCAGGAGGGAACAGGAAGCAGCATGAGCTGCCTCAGAGCATGCCTCCAGTCTCCCAGCATGCCCTGCCCCTGCCCTGCCCCATGCCACCAGCCAGCTCTTCGTTCCGGCCTCAGAACTGGGCCGGCCTACAGGCAAACAGCAGCAACCCTCAGAGGGGACTCACGGAAGCCACGTGACCGGAGCTGCTCTCCCCCTGCCCCCAGGAGGATGCTGACAGGAGGCCGGAGGTGCTCCTCTGCCCGAACTGTGACCAGGGCCTCACCCGCACGCTTCGTGCTCCCCAGACCACCTCACAGCTGAATTCCAGCTGCCAAGTGCCCGCAAGAACCACGAGAAGGGATCCGTCCGCCTGGCAGCAGGAGGCGGCAGCAGCCTGCTGGGGCCTGCAGGCCGGCACAGGCCCCTGCCCTGCGCCTCGGGAAGCGGCTGCTGTGTTCACACACACAGCCCCTGGGGTCAGTGCTTCCCAAGGGAAACCTGCAATTTCACCGACGCCCAGCACTGAGACGGCTTTGCGGGCTGAGTTCCGCGCACAGTGGTGAAGTACCACCTTAGAGAGCATTTCAAGACAGGAAGCGGCAGGTCTGCGGCAGGCAGGCAGGACTACAGATCACAGCAGTTCTCCGTCCCCGCTAAGGGATGCTCTAAGTAATTGTTACTAATAAAGCTGTCAAACCACAGGGCGCTCCTCCACCAGTGCTACCCTCCCTCACTTGCATTCCTGTGCTGTGCAGCCGGAAGCCCGTCTACCGGTGCTGCAGCCCAGACGCAGAGCCGTCCACGTGCCTGTCCTCCAACAGCAGGATGCACAGGCTGGCCACAGCCGCGTCGCTGTGACTGGGCCCCACCCTCCCATATGCAGCGGCTAACAACATCATGGACGATACGCGGACGGTCACCTGAACACGAGGACAGGAAAGCAGAGGGTTCACGCAGTGTCAGGCCACGGAGGAAGAGCCAGCGACGAGAGGTCAGGCCAGAGAGCATTTCTACTTGTCCTTACCCTGCCAAGCCCTGGGACCGCCAGACCCCGTGCAACGCAGACAGCACATTCCCCCTGGCAGTGCTGGAGCCCGCCTGCAGGAGAAGACGGCGAAGGAGAAATGGTTATTTTCGGAAACCGCCCCAGTGAGACCGGTGCTCAGATGCCCAGCTCCCCAGCACCCCCGCCTAGGACTCACAGACTTCGTATGCTTGGGTCTTGCCTGCCTTTAGACATGTTCACCTTCAGACACGCAGCTAGCAGGGACCTGGCCATGGCACACGGGAAGCTGCTTGTCACATGTGGACTTGAAGCAGGCAAGCGGCTAGAAGCGGCATGGAATGACCTGAGCATGACGGCAGCTGCCGGGATAGGCGGTGCCATCGCCAGGCCTGCCTCGGTGGCTGCTACACTGCACGGAGAGCGCCCAGCTCGATGTCAGACAGGGCCAGATTCTTACGTTCAGTCCTGTCACCCCGTACTGGAATTCTGCCCCGACTTTGTCTCCTCTTTTCGGTTTGGGCCACATATATGTATGGCATTCCCTGAACTCTCTGCGTAGCTTTTTCTTTTAAATCGTAACTATTTTCTTTTAAATCATGTATATATGTGCATATATATACACACATAAAATATTGTTTTAATATACTTTAACTGTCTTCTAAATCACTTACATATATGTAAATATGTAATATACTCTCATAATGGTGTAACTCAACCAGGAAGGCCAAGCATGACCCAAGTTCAGAGACAATAGCTTCCTTGCTCTGTGGCTTACGGCTCATCACACTCTGACCCTTATAGCTCTCGCCTGTAACAACAGTGTGTGTGGACACAGGATTGCCAGGCACAGGCTCCCTGCTCTGTGTACGTGCAGACGGAAAACGAGTTGGGAATGGTAACATGCTATAGATACGGGGCCTGGGGATGCCCGTGGGTACTGTTCTGTCAACGTCACTTTCATGAGTGGTTCCGGAGGACACACAAGGCGCTATACAGGTAGGAGCCACGACACGGCTACCCCCTTTATGAACCTGCAAGTCCTAATGCAAACAGACGTAACAGTCGTGCCCACATTCCATGGTTTTCCCCCTTACCTTTGCCAACATAATTCTTGTCTTCGCCACGTCTAGGGGGGTGGTGACCACAGCTGCACATCCACCTGTGTATGGGAGACCCGACGCTCAAGTGAGACTTTACCGCATGGCGATCTGATGTTCATTTCATAATTCCTCCTAACTGCCCAAATCCCTCCTCTCTGACGATGTCTGTCTACCTGACTGACCCAGGATCTGATCCCCTGCACGCCCACTCCTTGTCCACGTGCTGCGTTTCTGTGGCAGTGAAGGAGAGCTGCAAACAGAAGAGGTGCAGCGTAACGCTCTACTTTCCTAGGGAGCAAAGCAAGGCCCTGCCGTCTACCTTGCTCCTCTAGGGACTAGCGAGACCTCAGTGGGTGTGCACAGGACGAACCAGTGCACAGCCAAATGCGCACTGTCAGCGTGAGTGGCCCGCTGTCCCCAGGGTCCTCAGCCTTTCCATGGGCCACTGCTCTTTCACTCCAGGATGCTTGCATCCTCTCTGCTCTGCGTACAGCAAAACGGATGGAGTTACGAGAGGCGTGGCCATCAGTGCTGGGATCCTTCAACTTACAGGAGTCAAGCTATCTGTATCCACAGGCTCCTGCGCACGGGCCAGTTCGAGCTACACCACGTAAGCTCTCTGCTGTGCCGATGCCACAAGCCTTCTCCTGTACAGCTTCTTTCCTACCTTCTTGCTCACGTTCTCTTTATCTAAATACCGTCATGGCCAACTGGCTTTTTAAAAAGGGTCGATATGTATGGAAAGAAGAATTGAAAGATCTTTTCTGTTAACACAGACCACAGTTGATGGTGTCGATATTTTACTTAAAACATTACAAAGATTCCTTTGGAACCCCGAGGCTACGCAGGCTTCCATGAGGTTGGGGGAAAGCAGCAGCTGTATGGGGGCTTAGCAGAGCATGCGTGTGTGCAGGAGGCCCCAAGAGCACACAGTTCTGTCGGTGGCCGTGGACAGACAAGGGATCTGCTGGGTGTCTTTCGCAATCTGTTGCTGCGTCAAAGCTGTTAACTGACCCTCCCCTGGACTGTAACGTGCACTGGGACCCTGCCTTTCTCAAAGGGGCACCTCACTCACACTTTCTTTTATGGTACATGTTTAGTTTCCTGTGAATGGCTCTTGGTGCTAAGCAGTGTGAATCAACATGGATATTAGAACCACCTTGTTTCAGCCAACTTTGGATTGTAAATTTGTGAAATGCTTTGTTCCAAATTCAAAGCTTGCCTGAAAACTGACACACTTGTTAAAGTTATTTTAAAATTTCATGGACCTGGTCCTGAAATCCTACTCTTAATTTTTTTTTTTTTTTTTTGGTTCAGGCAGAGTGGACAGTGAGAGAGAGAGAAAGAGAGAAAGGTCTTCCTTTTCCATTGGTTCACCCTCCAGTGGCCGCCACGGCCGGCACACCACGCTGATCCAAAGCCAGGAGCCAGGTGCTTCGCCTGGTCTTCCATGGGGTGCAGGGCTCAAGCACTTGGGCCATCCTCCACTGCACTCCCGGGTCACAGCAGAGAGCTGGCCTGGAAGAGGGGCAACGGGACAGAATCCGGTGCCCCGACCGGGACTAGAACCCGGTGTGCCGGCACAGCAGGCAGAGGATTAGCCTATTGAGCCACGGCGCCGGCCACCTACTCTTAATTTTTTAAAACCAAATACTCTACCCTTGAAGAGTAAATATTCTTCTAATTATAGAATAGGATCCAGGAAAGCATCACATCCATCTTTAAAAATCCTAAGTAAGGAAGAAAAGAAAAAGCAACCAACAACTACTGGCTCAAGCTTCTCACTCTGGAATCACGTATTTGGTTTTGTTTCCCCTACCGGAGAAGGTCCAAGGTGGCCTGGCGAGAAAGAAGGCATGAAGCCCAGAGCTCAGATCCCCCGCTCTTGGGCTGGCTGTCCTTAGGGAAAATGCTCACTCTCTAGTCATCAGACAGGTTCTGCTCCCTCTTGCAACCTGCCCTGTGAGCGCCACCTGCTCGTGTACAAGCTGAGGCTTACAGAGGCAAAGCAGCTTCACACGGAACTGGGGTTTGATCTCAAGTCTGGAATCTGAGCTTCAGCCACTGCTTTCCTAGGGACCTAAGTTTTCTCATCTGTGAAATGAAAATCGGCCTTGACACAGGATTAAGTGAGTCTATGTGAAGTGCCCAGAATTCGGCCGGATTCACAGCACTGCTCACAGGAATCAGTTCTGTTCTCGACAGGGAGACATAATGGCTGCTTTTCCTTCGTATCTCTAACCTAGGACACCCATTAGACATTCACAACAGCTTACTGAGGAGCCAGGACAGGTGTCTGCAGTTTTTCCAGACTGAACATGTCAAGGTCCTCTACAAGGAGGGGCCGGGTAAGCGGGAGCTGCTGTCTGCAGGTGCTTCCTTCAGAATGGGCAGGCCAGGAATGTGCCAGGCACTCCCAGGGCGCATTTCCTCCCCTTGCCCTCGGATTCACTTCTCCCATCTTCCAGTCAACGTGGGCCCAGGGCCACAGAGCTAGAATGGAGCCCAGTCCTGGGTATTTGGACTCTGAAAGTTAGCACTTTCCACTATATAATGATTTTGATACAGGTTAGGAAAGGCAAACTGAGATTTATCCAATTGTTAAGACTGGCTCTCCTACTTGAAAATGTCCATCAACTGCTCCATACATCTAATGCATTTGAAAACTGCACAGCAAGCTTATCTTGCCATTAGCACAGGTCTGCCTTCGCTGTGGGTGTCTGCCAATATTCTCTGACAAATTCAGGTTTCACAAAGGCAACAGCAAGAAAAGTTCAAGATAGAAACACTAGGCTTAAGTAGGCCCTAAGTTTATAACCATGACAGAAATGGTATTTTCTGTAAGTTATTAATACATCAACTGGAGTATCTTCAAACACAAAACTGTCTCTAACTCACAGACCTGAGAATGTTTTTCATACAACCATGAGAAGGGGCGAGTGTTTGGGCAGTGGGCTGACCCGCGCCCTGAGACCCACACATCCCTCGTGAGCACCAGCTGCAGTCCCAGCTGCTCCCCTGCAGATCCAGCTCCCTCCTAATACGCCTGGGGAAGCAGCTGACATGGCCTGAGTGCTGGGGCTCCTGCCACCCATGTGGGAGATCCGGACAGAGGTCCAGGCTCCTGGCTTCAGCCTGGCCCAGCCCCACAAAACTCTGTCTCTCCCTCTCTCTCTCTCTCTACCTCTGCCTTTCAAGTAAATAAATACATCTTTTTTTCTTAAAAATAAACGGCTACAAGAAGGGCTTGTGAGGATGATGTACGAGAGTAGCTCGTCAAAATGGGGGGGCAGCGGGGCCCTGGACTGCACTTACAATGTGGTTATTTTCTACATTTGCCCTAAGGGAACTGTAAGCTACTGGTCATAAATACAAGGAACTTGCTAACATGGGAGACAGGAAATGACATGGTACAGCAACTACGGGTGGCTGCGGGTGGCAATCACAAGGGACACACAACCTCCTGTGGTCTCCCCCGCAGTTCACTTTCTCCTGAACGCCAGGGCCAGATTCAGGGGAAAGCGCACTTTTATGACCAAACTACATCTCCTGCGTCCTTGGGGAGCACATGCAGATTTTTTGCCCTTGTTTAAGGGCACCTTCCTGCACCAGCTCTGGAGTGGCAGGGGAAGCCTCCAGCCCTGCCATGGGCACATGCTGCCACCCCTGTTCCTCTGAACTCCAGAGTCCCGAGCGGTGCCAGACGAACAGGAGCGCCTCAGCGAGCCTCTCACAGGCAGGCTGCACTCTAGTGCCCAGAAGCCGCAGGACTCCAGGTGGGACCACCGGGGCCACCCAGAGGCTTCTAAAGACCATGCCGGCCTTTCTCATTTGCGTGGCAAATGATCCTTCACCCTATTTTAGAATTTCAAGTCCTGCCCCCACCCCCAGGCTGAGATTACTCTCCTCTTGCCCCTCTTTCTTACAGAATGCAACGAAACATTTATTATGAGAAATTGTTAAAGAAAAAAAAAAAAACCTAAGATCACCACACTAGCAACTGTCACAATTATGCTTAGTGCATTAGGGTTTTATATTTAGAAGTTCACCTGATGTGAGGAGGTTGGCAAAGTCCTTCATTTTCCTGGTTTAACCCCTGACCAGAAGCCAAGACAATTTCTGAGCATGACAAGCCATCAACACCTCTGATCTCGAGAGACATTTTTGGGTATTTGTGCCAAGTCGTTTATGAAACAAGCACAGGCAAGGGAGTGGACTGAGATAGCATGGCTCCTGCGCGATGCTTTGGCCAACGTACACTTGGCAATGAGAAACCTACCTTCTGACTTAGGGGCAAAACTTCTCAGTGCCTCTGTGCTGAGAGGAGGTCTGCAGGTGAGTGTGGACAGGGGCTGTGCATGACACAGCTGCGGTCATTCTGCTGTGCTGTGTCACACACACTGTTGTAAGCAACTCTCCCAGAACACCACTTTTTCACAATCTGGAGCATTTTCAAATGATGTTTATCCTTCAGGAATGTTTTAAAACAGGACCCTTGCTCTGCTAGATCAACATGTACCAAATTACAAAGCAAGAAGGGACATACTCAAGCGATGTATATTCACTAACTAAGTATGTGCAGATCTACTCACATCCTATTTCTTGCTCACTGTGTGCAAACGCTTTCATTTACTCGGACCTCAGCTGACAAAGTAAGATGAGCACAGGAGAGAAATGGTGGCAACCGCAGGCTATCGGAGGAGGGCACTCTGCAGGGTAACTTCACTCGTCTGGGCCTCTCTCAGAGCGGGAGGGAAGATGAGCTAGCGAATTGCTGCGACAGTTTTTCATTTCTGGGTGTGGGTGGTTCTCAGTGAGACAGCAGTCACGCCACACGTGTCCAGTTTTAGAGATTACACAGCACTAACACAGCAACGACTGTTCCCACATCACAGGTAAGGACACCGTGGCTCAAAAGGTTCAAGTCCCCTTCCTCTGCTGCTGGGCGGGCGGGGGGGGGGGGGGCGGGGGACAGCAGAGACATGCCAGCCTTGTTAGTTAGCTCAGCCTGTGCTCACAAGTGGGGCTTCCACACCTCACTTCCCTTCCCCACCCCCAGTGTCCTCAGGTGTCCCCAGAGCCCAGGCTGTGTCGCTGAAAAGGTTCCTACTAGAATGCACCTGCCTGACACAAAGCTTCCTTCTTTCTCTCCTGACACATCTAAGCACTTTGAGGAATGGGACCAGAGAATATATACTCTTCTTTGAGCACATGGAAATTTTCAGATACTGTTAACTTTAATAAGTGGCCTTTATCCAGAATGGCTAAATTTCCAAATGCTCATTTTGTCCCCAGGGACCACGAGAAAGTCAACAAAAAAGCCCACTGCTCTTAAGGACTAGGGGATAAGGACTCCTGACCTCGGAAAATTAATCATGACCACCTATGCCTTGGACACAGCTTATTCCACATCTACGTGTCGGGTGGGAACAATTATTGATCGTGACCAGTCTGGGTAGTTTGATATCCAGAGGCAAGATCTTTACTTTTCATTAGCAATTCTTAAAATCTGAGAGGTATACTTACTTAAAGGATCCTATAAAATATGCTTTTCTTTTTTCCCAATCTTCCCCCCCCCCAAAAAAAAAAAATTCCAACAAGCATTAAACAAATTGGAAAAGAGCTGTTTTCTATTTAAGTTTATATCCTAAAGCTACCCTTCTGTCAATCCGGGGCTTCCCATGTAAGTTAACAGTTGAAAATTACCTAGAAAGTTTCCACTTTGTTTCCACTGTAATTCTAATTGACCATTAATTGTAATAACAAACCCTGTTTGTCCCTTAGGTTTTTAAAGGGTATCACTTTCTGAATTCCTTAACCAATCTGAGTTCTCATTAAAACCTCACTGGGAAATTCCTGTGACTCAGTGATGGGTAACACAACAGTGCCTATTGTTACTCTGCTCTTGCTGTCGTGTCTCCAACATGCCCAGATGTTTAGACCGCCCTGTCCTCTACCCAGGGCAGCTGAGCCTTCAGTAAGCCATGGAGTAGCCTGTGCTCTCCTGACACCAGTTAATCAGCGTCGCTGTCAAACACGTCACGGGAGCTGTGAATCATTGCCTTCTGCACAAACCACTTAAACCCCGCAGCACTGCTCAAGGCAGACAGCTGCACCGGCAGCCCCGCACCCCCTCAGCCAGCCGCTTCCCACAGAGGCCCTCATCAGTCATCTTGAAGATAATCCAAGGGTTTGAGTGAAGGCTTTAATAAAGATAAAAAGAAAAAGAAAAATTTGTCAAAAACAAATTGGCTGTCTTTCAGCCTGACACCTTTTGAGCGGCTTTTTTTCCACTACACCCCTCTCAAACAGCTAGCGAAGCTCTCTTCATCTAAACAATCTGGAATTTCTAAAGAATGTTGTTTTTGTATCGTTATTATTTTCACATTTTTCTCCCCCCTCTTCAGTCTTTCCCAGTATAATATAATCCTCTGCACCTGCAAAAGCTCCACAGACTGCTGACTGCCAAGAATCCACCACATGATCTTGCCTCCAGGACCAGAGAGCCTGTGTTTAAGGAGAAAGAAAAATACAAGTTATTAAATATTTGCATTTATCAGAACCTCCTGTGGGTTAGCTCTGGGGATGGGAACTTAAGTGAGAAGCTATTTTGGTGGCATTCTTTACCGATGACTTAAGTGCTTTTCCCAAGGACTTAACTACATTCTAAAATAAGTCAAAGGAACAAGGGTGACAGCCCCATCCGAATGCTCAAAGCAACCAATTTTTAGGAACTATGTTGACACATTTGTGTGTATATAATATACATGGATAGATAAAAATAAAGATAATACATCTCGAGGACAACAAAACATTTAAACACAGAAACACCTCCATTCACAAATTAGTCCCGAATAGTATATGCCAACTTCCTCTGCTCCTTTCACAATCCTAATCCACAGCACCTATGTTTGAAGGATGCTAATTCCATTACCTACATATCATTTAAGATGTGTCAAAACAGTGTTTGTACCATTCACTTAACAGGTTGAAGATGATACAAACACCCATGTCGAGTTTCACACTAGACAAAATAATGGCAGAGGCACAATGCCTTGCTCACCAGGAGTTTATGAGGTAGAAGACCAGACCAAGTTACAGAAAATGGTGAGGAACGCGAGCCAGGCACTCTCTAATCTCCGATCATTCATAAATTTTAACCATTCTAGTAAGTGTACAGTAGTACTTCACTATGTTTTACTTTGTATTTTCCTAATGACTAATGATGTTGAGCTTCTTCTCATGGACTTACATGCCACCAACCTTTTTTGGTATCCAAATGGCTTGTGCATTTTTTTGTGTGTTATCTGTTACCTAAATTACTAAATTTTGAGATTCCATTATATATCCTGGATAAAAGTCATTTGCAAATGTAGTCTCCTAATTTTTTTTTGATTCTCTGAAGAATTCAAAGAATCCAAGATTTTAATACTGACAAGGTCCAAATTATCCTTTTATGGATCTTATTTTTGTTGTCACATCTAAGAGATCTTTGCATAAAGTTATAAAGATTATTTTCCTATATTTTCTTCTAGAATTTTTCTATTTTTAGGTTTTACATTTATATCTAACCACTCATTTTGATGGACTGAACCTTTGGACACTGGGATATCCAACTGCTGTGCCAACCGGTAAAGACAATTACTTGCTCCAATGAACTGGCTTCTCAAAAATCAGCTGTCCTTATGGGTATGGAGCTATTTCCAGTCTCTTCTGTTCTAATCTGTACATCTATTTTGATACTAATTCCATACCTTCTTGACCACTGTAACTTTATAATAAATCTTATCATCAGGTAACATTAATTTTTACCAAATTTGTTCTTCAAAGTTGTTCTGACGACTCTAGGTTTTCATATCAATTTTTAAGAGCAAGATGAACATTCTCAAAATCTACTGAGATTTTGATTGAAACTACATAAAACCTATCAGTAATGTGGGGGCACAGAGAGACATTAATAAAATAAAAATGAATTCTTTGACTCCTAATTTCATTGTTCCATTTACTTTGGCCGCCTTTAACATCTCTGAGTACTGATTTGTAGTTTTCAGAGTACAGGTGTTCCCCTGGTTTTGTTACACGTATCCCTAAGTATTTCACGTTTGAGAGGACTGTAAATGAGGCTGGGGTTTTTTTAAGCATACTTATAATTTTTCATCAAAAGCAAAACAACAGAGACAGAGACACAGAAAGAGATATTCTATCTCCTAACTCACTCCCCAATTGCCTGTAGCAACCAGGACTGCACCAGGCTAAAGCCAGGACTCTGGAACCCATCCTGGTCTTCTACATGGGTGGCAGGGACTCAAGTACTTGAGCCATCATCTGCTGTCTCTCGGGATATGTTAGCATGAAGCTGGATCAGAAATGGAGCAGCCGAGACTCAAACCAGCACTCCAGTATGGGATGCAGGTGTCTTATGTGGTATTGAACTTGATGCACCACAACGCTGGTTCCTACTATCTGTTTTCTGTATTTCAATCTCTGGTTGTTCTTTGTGAAGTAGGCAGAAATTGACTGTCAGCACAACTGACTTCTGATTAATGAGCTTGTATCATGCAACCCTGCTAAACTCAACTGCTACAGTCAGTAACCTTAGTAGCATTTCTACAGGGTCATCAAATTTTCTACACAGATGACCCTATCTGGGAATACAGACAGTGTTTTCCTTTCTGATTAAGATTCCTTTTCTTGCCTATCTGTACTGGGGCAGACCTTTAGCTTATCACTGCAGGCACAAGGATGGCCACAAATATTACAGAAAAGATGAGTTGAATACACTAACACCTAGACTAGTCTCATGACCTACGGAGAGTGACATTTTTAGGGATGACCAAATGCACCACAAATGAAAGGAGTCCAGCAAACCTGGTACTAATGTTCTACCCTTGGTAGACCCCAGAAGATGGAGCGGTAGCTACAGAGCTGGAGAAGGTACCACAGAAACAAAGCAAGATGTAGACTGCCCTAGTTTCTCTGTCAACTTTACCAACTTTGCTTAAGCCAGACACCTAGCGATGTAAATTATCTAACAAGTGAGGTGTACAGCAGTGTGTGGCGTCTGAGGACTCCCGTACTTCCTAAGTTTACTCTAGTAAGAGTACAGCTATCAAATAGATTTTTATAACCTTGCTTGTGAAAGAAGATAAGCTTTAAAGAGTTTTATTATAAATCAGTTTCTAAAGATAGTGTTGCCATTAAGCACAGTACTTGGTGTGTTTCTGTAAATGCTCTCTATGTTTGCGAGTAAATCTGTGTACTTTGTAAAAAGCATGATTTTTTCTAAAGTCTGTTAAGCATTGCAGCCAGAGTAAGAAACATGACAGAATAAAATCTATTTACTTCCAACATGGCATAATATATACTGTTATCTACTTAATGTCATCTTTAATGCCATTACTTACTTTACCATCTTATTAGAAAAGGGAAGTCAAAGTTATACAAGACTTGTGTAGATGAGTTAAAGTCAATCTACTGATACCTTCAAAAGATCCAAAGAGCACAATGACTCCAGACAGACAGAAAATAGTGGTCGCCATGCTGCATTTATAGTAAAGAACAAATCACAAAATGTGCACTAGATATCACGCAGGAGGAAGAAATCTACAATGCTGTGAAATTCACGAATTCAGTACGTGCTTCCTGAGAAGCTACCAGCCATCAGGCATTTTAGAGTCAAGGAGAACAAGAGTCCCTCGGTCTAACATCTGGGGAAGGTTCAGTGGGGGAAAGAGGGGAGTTGTAAAACAGAAAGGAGATGACACAGAAAGCTTCATAGAGGTGCCTGTTGTCTGGACAGAAAACAATTCAGTTGCCAAGGGAGAAAAACATAATCAAAATAGACTCAGATGACTGAAGACACTGTTTAAAAATAGCCTCTCTGCAGATAAGCCTAACTTTCCACTATCACCTGCACAGACTGCTCTGAGAACATAGAAAGAAATCAATCTGTAATTAAAACGGATGCTAACAGTATCTTCAAACAAACAATCTCTGAAAAACCAAAACATTTAAAGTCAAGTCACAACCCTCAGCGGCAAACCCGCAGCTTGATAGAAATGATGACTTAGACAGCAATGCTGCACACACCAATACAGAGCCCAGCACGTTCCAGGCACAAATACCTCACATCCATGTACTCATGGAATTCTCCCCATACTCTTCCATGGTATGCACACTATTCACCATTTTGTCCTCTAACAGAGAACTAAGTGAGGCTCAGAGACACTTTAGAAAACTTATTAAAGCTTAAACAGTTGGTTATGAGCAGAACAGTGACAAAATGAAGAACAGGACAGCACGTATCTCAGAACTGTCATGGACATTAGCAGATAATCCAGCTGGTTTTCAGATGAAAAACCCCTCCCTAGCCCCAGGAGCTGTGTCAAGGTGGGATGACAACAAGATGCACCCCTCCAGGTTGCAAGTGGCGTGGCTAACATATTAATGCATGGGTAGTGCTCAGCCCAGGCCCTGGCACACACACACACAAATGATGCCCATATAGTAAGGATACCACCAAATAAATTCAGGTGTTACAAGGAAGCCAACAGCTGCTGTGCCACTGAGCAGGGAAGGTCCTGTTTTAAAGAGGGGTGAACAGGTTCTGTCCAAAATGACATTTGATCTAAGACCTGAGGGATAATTAAGAGCTGCAAGTGGGAAACACCTGGAGAAAGAGCTAGAATGTCTGCTCCATGCAGGCAGGGACTCCTGCCGGACCTCTCCATCACCATGGCCCCTGAACCTGGAAGAACCCTGGCACACAGTCAACAATTACATATGTGCAATGTCTATATACCCAAAACATCATGCTTTATACTTCACAATTATTATCAGTCAGTGTAAGTGAATAACCTAATGGCCACATGCACACACACAAGAATGATGCACACACTGAATGAAGAAAGGGTATTTTTGGCAGTGTTGGAGGGAGGTTGTGTTCCAGGTACCAAAACACAGTAAGATGGAGGGAACAAGTTCTGGGATGGGCACATGGATCAGTGGTTAAGATGCTGCCTCTCGCCGGCGCCGTGGCTCAGTAGGCTAATCCTCCGCCTTGCGGCGCCAGCACACTGGGTTCTAGTTCTGGTCGGGGCGCCAGATTCTGTCCTGGTTGCCCCTCTTCCAGGCCAGCTCTCTGCTATGGCCAGGGAGTGCAGTGGAGGATGGCCCAAGTGCTTGGGCCCTGCACCCCATGGGAGACCAGGATAAGCACCTGGCTTCTGCCTTCGGATCAGCATGGTGCGCCGGCTGCAGCGGCCATTTGGGGGTGAATCAACGGAAAAGCTTACTTTTCTCTCTGTCTCTCCCTCTCACTGTCCTGTTCACTATGCCTGTCAAAAAAAAAAAAAAAAAAAAAGACAAAAGTCTCTATCTGGCTTTGCCTGTGCTACCTCTCCATTTAAAAAACAAACAAACAAAAAACAACCCAACAAAAGCCTGGAGCTGTGTTTTGAACTAGTCAGCCTGAGACACCTCAAGCGAGGAGGCAGCCGGCATGCAGAGCAACGGTTAGCACGGAGCTCAAAGACGCTGGCCAGTATACAGAGGGCATCCAAAGCCAGAGACAAGATCAAACAAACAGCTACGGTTCTCTGCGAGGCGATAAAAACCACCGACTACATCAAGTTTCTCTTCTTGTTGAGCTGCCAACCTGTCCCAAAGTAAATACGAGTCTGAAAAGAAAACTATACTCTCTGGAGTTCCAGATGGGATCATCAATCCTTTCTACTTCCTTTCTCTTTATGGGGTCTTGTCTTTTTCACCTAAAAAACTATGCACTATAAAAAAAGGAAAACATCAGACGTGAGGCTAGTGGAATGACAGCATCTGAGGAGCCAGGGGGCCAGCCCTACACCACCTTGAGTATCTTCCTCAAGGAGAGCGACACTGCACGTAAGTCACCTGTGGGTTGTGTGCCTGACAGGCCATAATCGCTCGAAGGCACTGACCATGTCCCACTCAGCCTTGTCCTCCCGCAAGTGTGAAGGTCTAGCTCAGAGTCGCCAGGCAATAAACGAACAGTGACAGCACGTGCTGTGCATCTGAGAGTAGCAGAGGCCCAGGCCTTCAAACACGCCAAGTGTGGCTCCAAGAAGTTCTCAACACAACAGAGCAAGTGATTAAGTATCAATCAACACTACTGACAAACGTTAGGTATGGCAAACCTTCAAGGCCTAGATTAGAGGACTCCAAGCAAGAGATCAAAAGCTGAACTTGGCTTTGAAAGACACAGTGGATTTGGACTCTTAGAAGCACATTTCCAAGGAAGGCACAGCATGTTCAGAGGCAGTGAGGAAGAAACTCTGCATGGAGGGGAAAGAACCAGCAGGGGAAAAGAGAAGAAAGTCTAGAGGAGGGAGCTGCAAACACTTGGCGAGGGCACACACCTCGGAATGTCAACCTTCACGTCGCAGAGTCTCAGAAAGCGGTACGTTTCTGAGAATATTAGGTGTGATTTCAAAGTTACATCTACGAGCAATCCCACAAATTCAACATGTAGGATGCAACAGAAGGTTCAGAAGCTGTTAGCATGTGGGCCAGGCACGAGGCAGTAACAATCTGAAAAAAGGTGGCTATGGGTCCTGAAAAGTCAAGCTCAGCCAAACTCCCTGAGTGACACGATCTGGCAACAGAGAAAGAAGACAGGGCATTTTAATCTAGGGTTTGGGACCAGGTGCTTAGAAGAACAGCAGAGCGATCAGCAGACACGGGGTAGGCAGCAGGAAGAGATTTTAAAAGAAAGGTGACAAGTTTGATTTTAGCAGAGTTAACTTTAAGGTGACAGTGGACACCCCTACCTCTACATCCTTACTTCCTGCAGCACAGGGCACTTCCTATGTAAGGTGAAAGTTCTGGCTGAGAAAGATTTTACCAGACAGAACAGAGAAATCCGTCCATATAATATATTCTTTCACTACGGCTCTTCAAAAGTTTAAATGGATAGGCCGGCGCCGTGGCTCAACAGGCTAATCCTCTGCCTTGCGGCGCCGGCACACCGGGTTCTAGTCCCGGTTGGGGCGCCGGATTCTGTCCCGGTTGCCCCTCTTCCAGGCCAGCTCTCTGCTGTGGCCCAGGAGTGCAGTGGAGGATGGCCCAAGTGCTTGGGCCCTGCACCCCATGGGAGACCAGGAGAAGCACCTGGCACCTGGCTCCTGCCATCGATGAGCGCGGTGCGCCGGCCGCAGCGCGCCTTCCACGGCAGCCATTGGAGGGTGAACCAACGGCAAAGGAAGACCTTTTTCTCTGTCTCTCTCTCTCCCTGTCCACTCTGCCTGTCAAAAAAAGTAAAAAAAAAAAAAAAAAAAAAAAAAAGTTTAAATGGATAGAACAATAGCCACAAAAATAAAAGGGACAAAATCTTAGTCTACCTCTACAAAAGCACCGTGACTCACATTCACATGTCAAAGACATTATTATATGAAAAGATGCTCACGTCAATTTATTCATAAAGCAACTGCAAATTAAACCGACAGTGAGACACTAGTACACAACAACTATTTTAACAACTGATTTTTAAAAGTGTAATAATATCAGATAATAACATGGATACAGAATAAATAGAACTCTCATACACCATTGGTAGGAGAGTAAAATATTACAGCCACTTTTGAAAATACTCTGGCCATTGCCTGTAAAATCAACCATACTTCTTCCTTCACGAACCAGCAACGTCACTGCTAGGCACTTACTCAGGAGAAATAAAAACACATGCCCTCACAAACACTGCAGGTGAATATTCATAGCAGCCTTATTTTAAAACCATCAGAAATCAGAAACAACTCAAATAAGTGGAAAGTGGTGAACTGATAAGCCAATTGTAGTAACTGTATGCCCACATCCTTGTGGAATATTACACAGCGGTGAAAAGGAACAATCACATTAAGTGAAAGAAGTAAGGCACACACTGTTACAGGACAGACTCTGTATTATACGATATTCTGGGAAACAGGAGAAGTATTGGGAACAGTGGTTGCCAGGGACGAATTCTGGGAGGTAATAGCTATTCTCTACCATGGTCATGGTACAGTAATAAATATTCATTAAAACCCATAAAAACATGTAGTGATTTTTACTGTATAAAAATTACTCCTCAAGAAAATAAATTTCAAATAAAAACCTTACAGCATCCTCACATTTGCTCAAAGAAAAAATTTAGAGCAAAACATTGTTATCTATGATTACTCTGAAACATTCTAGATGTTTCTTAAGCAGCTAGAATCGTACAGTGTTCTTAATATTGAAAAAGAAACGTGCTTCTCCCTTCTGGGGGCCTCAAAACCCTGCTTTGCAGAGTTAGGGCACAGGACGCTCGAATGTGCAGATTGTGTGTGAATGCTGGTTATTGAGACCTTAATAAAGTGAGTCTTGTTTGCTGGACAGCTGTTGGCTTCATTGTTCTTTTGTCACACACTAAAAAGGAGAGTTGTTATGCTAATGGAATGTGACCTTCTCATTGGATAGCTGTGACATCATGTTCTGAAACACCGCTTGAGAAATACTTTCACCATGCAGCACAGAGGAAATGACAAAAATAAAAACAAAACAGTGGTGAAAGACCCAAAACACTGGATAAATAAAATATACTAAAAATCCTTATCAGCTATCCCTTTTCACTTTACCAGGGCTTTCAAACTCTTTAAACACTGTGCACAGTGAGAAACATACTCTATGCTGTGACCCCCTACCGACACTCATGCCTGCAAGGACCTACAAAATTCACACCACAACCTACAATTTTCAGTATCACTGCACCAAGAAGATAAAAACCTAATGCAATGTTTCTGCATGTATAAAGCAGGTTTTTAAATTTTTATTTATGTTTAAACAGATGTGCGACCTTCCCCAAAGCTGACTCACAACTCACCAGTCTTCCTTCTCACAAGGGGCCCCTAGTCTGGGTCGAGCACCAGAGGTGGAAGGGCAGTCAAGGGGCCTGGGCCTTCCCACCCTTCCAACACTCAGGGCTTCACTGCCGTTCTTTTTCCACTTACCATAGTATTCTTTTACCTAGACACACGCACGCACGCACGCACGCACACGGAAGTAAAATAATTAAATCCGACAACAAATGTATTAGCTTTTTTGTCATTCCAACAAACTATCTGAAAGAAGCTATTTATGAACAAGTGAGGTTTATTTTGGTTCATGGCCTTGTAAGCTGTCAGTCCAAAACCAGGCAGGTCCCAGTGGTTAGCCTCTCATGAGCTCACGGGATGACGACTGGCAGAGCATGTAGGAGGGATCCTACCGGGAGCCACAAAGAACAGAGAGCACCTGGGCCCAACTTGGGCTTCCATAACGAGTTCTCCAGGGAGAACCACCTTCTGAGGGAGGGTACACTCCCAGTGATCAAAGGGCCTCCCAGTAGCCCACCTCCTAAACACCACAGTCAGTCTCCGTGCTCCTGTTACCATTCAGGGAAGACTCTGGGCTGTGTCAGCCACATGACTTAGGAGTTAAATCTTGTACAGACCACAACAAAGTGCCAATACAGAAGAGAGCAACGGTTCTTCTTCACATCTGTGGATTTCAATTAATAACAAGCTTTGCTTATTTCTTGGTGCTACAGACACTGAACAAGTTTAAAAGACAAACTGAAACACAAGTCACACACACGAATATTTTCAACTATTAGTAACTTTGCATTTTTACACTTCTAGTCAACATTAGATTCCACTTTTCCACACTAAAACTGCCAGGTTTTGTGGTTAAGTTGTATATGAAGATTGAAAAACTTACTTTTAAGGACTCCCACAAGGGAAACTGGACCAAAGAGAAAGGAATCTGAAGAGAGAAAAAAAATGAAATACATTAGACAACAAAGATCAGTTTGCCTGATCTTTTACAGGAAACTAAAACGGCTGTTTAGAAATGCTGCACTTCATGTTAACTTTATGTGTGAAACAAAGCTACCACTAAATGAGCTTACAGGTACAGTAGACATGAGGTATAGAAAGGAATGGCCAACTGCAGCTTTTATAACTTTCTGAGCCCAAGGGTCATAAAACGATGTTATGAAGCCCTTTTAAAATAAAATGAGAAGAACAACATAGACAGCATCTGGCTGTTGAACTACTATTTCCCATCCTAAGGAAAAAGGACTTTGTAAAGATTCGGTGTTTATTGCTTAAGGGCCAAGGTTGCCTGCTCCTCAGCAGGCAAAGTGTTAGGAGAAGGAGGAGGATAGGAAGGTGGGGATAAAGAGCTGAGAAGGGAAAGGAGAAGAGAGAGAGGAGAGGAGAGGCAGAAGAAAGCAGGAGCCAAGAGAGGACAGGAAGGGAAAAAAACAAAGAGAGGAAGGGGAGAGAGAAGAGGGAGACAGGTGGGAGAAGAGGTCCAGGAGGGAGAGAGAGAAGTCACGGCGAAAGTAAGGGTGGGTGGAGGCCCAGAGAAGGGAGCACCCACAAGCCTAAGATGAGCCCCAAGACTCCAGAAGCAGAGCAGCCTGTCTGGGATCAGAAAGCTCCCCCTGCAGGAAGCAAGAGCAGGTACAGGCAGCTCTGTGCAGACCCCTGCCCGAGTGGCAGTTACAGTGAAGGTGCATGGGAGCTAATGAACAGGAGTGCTTGCAATAATCACCACATGTGCAAGCAGCCTAAGTGTGTCCAGAGAGTTCTCGAACAGCTAGGGCCAAGACTGACAAGCCCTTTACGTGGGCCAGGCATTCTGCTCGCTAACAAGCATCTCCTAGATTCTTAGTTCAGCTGAATCCTCTCAGTCTCTCTGTATGGGCTAGCTATTTATTAGAACCCTCAATTCACAGGTGAGGAGATCAAGGTTTACAGAAGCCCACATCCCCACTCTGCATGAAGCACATCTGAACACATTTAACGGCACGTAAGCTCGTCTACAGTACACACTACTTGCTGTGGACTAAATTGTCTGAAATTCTAAAAGAGAAACCCACCCTGTATTCACAAAGTAAAAACCCATCAACTCCAGTGGACCTAGCTTACTGAACATACGGTCAGAGCCCAGTGTGGCATGTGTGCCTGCACGTGTGCATGTGGGTGTATGTTCACACGATGTCAGAGGAATTAAATGGTGTTAACCTTCACATGAATTAAGGGCATTAAGTTATTTCTGAAACATTTATATGGTAATCAGAAACTGAGATCTGCCAAAGCCAATGACAGCCCTGAGTTTGACAGTAGTCAGAGAAGCAAAGTCCATCTTCCTCTCAGGAGGGGAATGAGGGAAAAACCCCTGTCAACTGCTGTGATTAATCTGACAAACGGGAATCTCAGAGAAGTGTGTCACTGTCATAAACAGACACCACACCCTGAATTTCACAGTTCCACGAGAGCAGTCACATGCAGTTGAGTGTTTTTCTCACCAAAACACAAAAGCATCTGACAGCCCATTCTTAAACTACAGTGGTGTCTCTCCAATTAAATTAGTCACCAAAACCACAAAAACTGACTAGGTAACAGGTTTCTGAAAGTTTTCTTAAATTTTAAAAAACTTATAATATGTAAAAAACAAAAACCGCATGCAAGAAGACTAACAAGTAGAAGGGTTATGTATTATTTTTATTATCTTATTTGTTCTTTCCCTTCTCAAATGTGACTATGTCACAATTACAAGATGTAAAACGCTTTAAAATTTAATACTACAATTTTTGTTAGTGCTATTCCTTTCTTATTGCAATACCTATAAAACTGTACTGGATGTTATCTGCACTTATTTGGTGCTTAGGATTATTAGATTTTGAATTCCATAGATGAACATTCTCCTCATTTTCCTCTATTAAAAGTTATTCATTAGATTGTTCCTTCAGTTTAAAGAAGTAATTTGAAAATCACACATTTGGAATGGCCAAACTATCCCACTGGGTATTTATTTGAAAAAGTGAACCGACAATAAAGCTCAAGTTTATTACCTAAAACAAGATTAGCTAACAGTCCAAGGTAATTAAATGTGGAGTAAATGCTTAATAATTAGATAAATGTCTGTCTTGTGGTAGTGAAATACCCCTCCTAAGATAAACTCCTGATGTGTGAAAAGCTATCAATTATTCTCCCAGTCACCCTCATCATCCTGCGCAGGATGGGGAGCCAAGAAAGGCAATGTGCTCCCCACGTGTGAAAGGCATCCTACCAGTAAAGGCAGCTCCACAGCTAACACAAAGACTTCCCCAGCCTCCATGCAACCTGGGCCTGCCAGGGAGCCAGCCCCCTCCCACGTCTGGTCTGGAGCTACACAACAGCGAGGTTTCCTCAAAACGTGCAACTTTATACCCCAAGCAGATGTAAGCTGTTATTCTAAAATGTTTTATAGTTGAAGAAAATGAATAGCTACACTCAGAGGACTTATATTCCAAAACACAACATACTCATTTTATTGCACCAAAAGTTAGAAAATGGCTCGCTGTTGTGACCTGTTTAAGGCCTCCATTTAAGATGTTTTGTTTGAATAAGGTTGTTAAGACCCCAGGCACTAATAAGTGAGCAGCAGTAAACCCAGCTAAGAGGCAGAGGTGGGGAGAAACCTGCTAAAATTCAACACAGATTCCACTTAGTAATAAAAACTCTGATAATTCAATGTGGCCGAGACAGACAAAACGAATCTGGGAGTGGCAGACGGGGGAAGGAGGTAGGGAGGTGCTGGGCATCACTAACGACATGAACAACGCACAGAACCGCAGTATGACCCTGTTTTGCCCATCACAAAGTACTGCACAAGAATGATCCTCAAAGTCAGTCAATGCTTCTAAACCTGTGCACTTACAATACACGTCTGTAACTGCCCAGTCCTTTACCAAATACTGAGTGACATGTAAAAACGTAACTGAGGGGGAGAGGAAGGTATGAATTCTCAGTTATCAGTCAGTTCTAAAACTCTATGTTTAAATGGAATGATCGCACTGGATACCAACACATTATTTTAATTATTTTAAGCAAATAAAGAAGACTTGATTGCAAGCTGCAATAAACAACACACCACCATGAGTTTTCTAGAAAGTCTAAGGAACAAGAAAAAGTGTATTTTAAAAGCTGTGAAAGCTATCACATCTGGCAGAAAAAACCAAGAACTCTCCAGCAATGAAGTTTCAAACCTCTACTCATCAAAAGGCACTGTTAAGAAACCCCGATGGCGGGCCAGCGCCGTGGCTCAACAGGCTAATCCTCCGCCTTGCGGCGCCGGCACACCGGGTTCTAGTCCCAGTCGGGGCACCGGATTCTGTCCCGGTTGCCCCTCTTCCAGGCCAGCCCTCTGCTGTGGCCCAGGAGTGCAGTGGAGGATGGCCCAGGTGCTTGGGCCCTGCACCCCATGGGGAGACCAGGAAAAGCACCTGGCTCCTGGCTCCTGCCATCGGATGAGCGCGGTGCGCCGACGGCGGCGGCCATTGGAGGGTGAACCAACGGCAAAGGAAGACCTTTCTCTCTGTCTCTCTCTCTCACTGTCCACTCTGCCTGTAAAAAAAAAAAAAAAAAAAAAAAGAAACCCCGATGGCATATTTCACATCCATTCTAAAATTCATATGGAATTTCAAGGAACCCTTGATACCCATAACAATCTTGTAAAAAAAGAATAAACTGGAGGTCTCATATTTGCTGATTCCAAAAGCTAGCAGAAATTCCACTGAGCAAAAAAGTATTGGAGTGGCATCAACAGATATACCTATCAGAGAGCCCAGAACAACCACCTTATGTATAACGTCAAACAATTTTCAACAAGACTTCCAAGACCATACCATGGAGAAATGGTGTTCAAATAACTGGGTATCAACATGCAAAACAATGAAGTTGGAGCTTTACTTCACATCCTGTACAGAAATAAAATCCGAATGAAGGAACGACCTAAAGACCTGACCTAAAATCGTAAAGCTCTTAGAAGAAAATAAGGGGGAAAAATCTTAGTGGCTTTCAATTTGGCAATGACTGTGACACCAAAAATATACACAACAAAAGCAAAAATATACAGAGCTACATCAAAATTATAAACTTATGTACATCAATGAACACAAGCAATAGATTACAAAGAAAACCTACAAAGCACTTATCTGATAATGGTTTAATACTCAGAATGTATATAGAACTCAGCAACAATAAAACATCCCAAATTTTAAAAAGGCAAAGGATTTGAACAGACATATCTCCAGAGATATGAAAATAGCTGAGAAACATAGGAAAAGATGCTCCACATCACTAATCATTGTAAAAATGCAAATCAAAACCACAGTGAGATATCACCTTACACCATTAGGATGATCACCATGAAAAAACATCAGAAAATAACAAGTACTGGGAAGTATATAAAGAACCTATAACCCTCGTTCACTGTTGGTGGAAAAATAGCACAGTCAGTTGGAAAAAAGCATGGCTGTTTCTCAAAAAATTAAATACAAATTTACTATATTATCCAGTATTTCCACCTCTAAGATATACACAAAACAAAACTGGAACAAAATATTCGCAAAACATGTTATCTCACAAAAAAAGTTGGACTCACAATATACAGAGAACTTTTGAAACTCAATAATTTAAAAAACCAGTAACTCAGTTTTTAAAATGTGTAACATGCTTGAACAAGTACTTCATAAATGAAAATATAGAAATCACCAATATAAGTACTTGAAAAGATATTTCAACATCATTTGTCACCATAAAATGCTAAATAAAATCCAATGAAAAAAACAATTTGTTAGTTCCTAAAAATGCTAGCGAAATGACTGAGCAATTCCACTCCTAGGTATACAGGCAAAATAACTGAAAACAGACTCCAACAGATACTTACATATCAATTTCATTATAGCAAGTCACAAAACCCTAATAACTCAAGGCTATCAACAGAAAACATGCTGTATAATCCAAAAGTCCAAAATCTGAAATGATCCAAAATCCAAAACCTTTTGAACACTGACATGATGCCACAAGTAGAAAATTGCACACCTGACTCCACCAAACAGGGAGCAGTGAAAACACAGGTGCGCTAGAAATGCTGTATAAAATCACCTTCAGGCTATGTGTATAAGGTATACGTGAAACATAAATGAGTTCTGTGTTTAGACTTGGGTTTCATCCCCAAGATATGTCATTCTTTATATGCAAATAGACCCAATTCTGAAATCTAAAACATTTCTGGTCCCAAGCATTTCATATTAAGTATACTCAACCTATACATACATTTGATGGAATATGATTCAGCTATAAAAAGAATGAAGCTCTTATACATGCTATCATATGGATGAACCCTGAAAACATCACACCAGGTAAAATAAGCCAAACACAAAGGGACGAATCTAAGTGAGCACTTACATGAAACACCTAGATTATGCCATCTCATAACAGCAGCAACTTGGTTAGAGGTTACAAGGATTGGAGGGAGAACAGAGTGAGGAGCTACTGCTTCACAAATACAGAGACTCTGTTTAGGTGATGAAAAGGTTTTGAAAATATGTAACAGTGATGGGTGCAAAATCTACAAATGGAATTAACACTACTAAATTATACATGTTAAATTGTTAAAATTGGGCTGGCGCTCTGGCACAGGTTAACGCCCTGGCCTGAAGCACCAGCATCCCATATGGGCGCCAGTTCAAGACCTGGCTGTTTCACTTCCCATCCAGCTCTCTGCTATGGCTTGGGAAAGCAGAAGAAGATGGCCCAAGTCCTTGGGCCCCTGCAACCACGTGGGAGATACGAAAGAAGCTCCTGGCTCCTGGCTTCAGATCAGCACAGCTCTGGGCATTGTGGCCAATTGGGGAGTGAACCATCGGATGGAAGATCTCTCTCTCTCTCTAACTCTTTCAACTAAATAAATAAATCTTTAAAAAATTTGTTAAAATGGCAAATGCTGTATTTATCGTACAACAATAAAAAAAAAAAAGCTACACTTGAGGTGCCATTATCCACTAAAACAAAAAACACTGACAAGGCCAGCATTGTGTTGCAGTGGATAAAGTCACCACCTCCAGTGCTGGCATCCCATATGGGTGCAATTTGAATCCCGGCTGTTCCACTTCCAATCCAGCTCTCTGCTATTGCCTAGGAAAGCAGTAGAAGAGGGCCCAACTCCTTGGGCCCCTGCACCCAAATGGGAGACCTGTAGGAAGCTCCTGCTCCTGGCTTCAGATCAATGCAGCTTAAGCCTTTGTGGCCATCTAGGGAGTGATTCAGCAGATGGAAGACCTCTCTCTCTGCCTTTCAAATAAACAAATACATTTTTTAAAAAATAAAATATAGATCTCAGCATTTCATCTCTCTGCTAAAACCTTCCAATGGTACCCCATTCAGTTATTACAAAGCTTTCAGCTGGTTAGGCCTTGCTGGCATTAGTCTCTCCCTGCATTCGGATACCTGCTCACGCCTCTGACCCTGTGCCTTATTTTCCACCAGTCTTGCAACAGCCATACCAGTCATCTCTCCATTCTCTGAACTCACCCACTGCATTCCAGCTACAGGGCCATTGCCAGTGCCAGTCCCTCTGCTTAGAATAGCCTTGCCATTGGTTTATTTTTTTCCCCCAAAGAAACCTTTTATTTAACAAGTAAGTACAAATTTCCTAAGTATAGCTTTGGGAATATAGTGACTCTTCCCAGCCTATCTACCCTCCCAGCCCACCTCCTCCTCCTTCTTCCATTCCCAGTCCCATTCTCCATTAAGATTCATTTTCAATTAACTTTATACATAAAAAAACAACTCTATATTAAGTAAAGATTTCAACAATTCTCACACACACAAACACAAAACCTGTTTGAGAACAAGTGTTACAGTTAACTTTCATAACACAACTCATTGAGGACAGAGGTCCTGAACGGGAAATGCACAGTGACTCCTGTTGTTAATTTAACAATTAACTCTCTGATGTATGATGTCTGTGATCACCTGAGGCTCTTGACACGAGCTGCCAAGGCTATGGAAGCCTTTTGAATCCACAATCTCTATCATTATTTAGACAAGGCCATAAGCAGAGTGGAAGTTTTCTCTTCCCTTCAGAGAAAAATACATCCTTCTTTAATGGCCACTTCTTTCCAACGGGGTCTCACTCACAGATCTCTCTCTCTCTCTCTCTCTCTCTCTCTCTCTCTCTCTCTCTCTCTCATTCTCTCTACCTCTCTGTAATTCCACCTTTCAACTAAATAAATATACCTTAAAAAAAAAAAAAAGGAAAACACTGAAAAACACCAGTGAGGAAAGCAGCAATCACCACTTGTACTTTGCTGGTGAGAACTAAAAATGGAACATTCACTTTAATATTTATTTATTTATTTGATAGAGTTACACAGAGAGGGAAGGAGAGGCACAGAGAGAGAGAGAGAGAGGTCTTCCATCCGCTAGTCCACTTCCCAATCAGCCGCAAAAGCCAGAATTGTGCCAATCTGAAGCCAAGAGCCAGGAGCCAGGAGCTTCTTCCGGGTCTCCCAAGTGGGTGCAGGGGCCCAAGGACCTGGGCCATCCTCCACTGCCTTCCCAGGCCATAGCAGAGAGCTGGATGGGAAGCGGAGCAGCAGAGATTCGAACTGGCGCCCACATGGGATGCCGGCACTGCAAGTGGCGGCTTTACCCAGTATGCCACAGAGCTGGTCCCAAACACTCACTTTCAAAATAGGGCATGTTGAGATTTTATTTGACCCAGAAATTTTACTTCCAGGAATTTATCTAAGCAATGACAATGCAGGTTCACAAAAAGATCTGCACATGAGCATAATGACAACTGTAACCATAATAGCTAATGTCCATTAAAAGGAAAAACGATATACAAACAGTGCTATATTCATACCAAGAGGTGTTAGTAATGGAAAGCATTACTGATGCAGACCCCAACACTGATGATCCCAAATTATGTCAAGCACAAGAAGTCAAACACAAAAAACGTTCATTCCACATGACTCTATGTATACAGTAATTTTTTGAAAGGCAAAAATAACCTGAATGGGCAGAAGAGGATAGGGAATGAGAGAACAGTGTAGGGATTTGGAAACATTCAATATCACAACAGGTTTTAGAGTACCTGGATTCGATTCCTAGTGTCTAACTTTAGCTTATTGCCAATGAAGGTTCTGGGAGGTAGGTAATGGCTCAAGTAATTGGGTTGATGCTACCAACATGGGAGATGAGCAGATGGGGGCACTCTCTCTCTCATATAAAATAATTCAAAAAATTTAAAGTGTATATATATCATTTGTGTTTTCATTGCATACAATACATAACATGTTATGGAAATATACTTGTGACCCAGGTGAGGAGTGGTTGGAGGTACACATGAAATAAAAGTGGAAGAATATTAGCGATTGCTGCAGCTTGGTGACAGATACTTCAGGGATCACTGTACGATCTTGTTTATTTTATACATGTTTGAAATTTTCCATAAAAAGTAAGCAGATGAGTAAAACATTATTAAAGTACATGCAAGTGTAGCTAAAGCTTACTGCTATTGACAGCTTGGGATCTGTCTTCTCATTTATCTCCACACAAATTTGCTTTGAGGGTTTTGGTTTTTATTTGATATCAGAATATAAATAGCTCCAAATTTTAATTTTTGTCCTAAACAATGTCTTAGACATAATCCATGCTGATTTATACAGGTCTGTCACTCTTTTTGATCAAAGTACAATATCTCATGATACTTAACTACTACTCAGTGATGGCCTGTTTCCAATTTTTTCCCTCATGAAACATTATTCTGTTAATCATTTCTAATGCAGGGCATTTTAGGTACATAATTTATGATTTCTGAACATACCTAAAAAATAACATGGTGAGCTAAGGTCTAACAGTAACGCCTCCTTAGCACAAGTAGCCCTAGAAAATGCCCAATGTTGACATTCACGTTTATGAAGACACAAAGCAATCTTTTAGGTATCAAGTTTAACTTAACAAATCAATCACAATGAAAAAAATCAAAAAATCACACTGGCTTTTATATTTCAAGCAAACACAGTAATCAATATCAATTGACCCCTAGCTAATGTTCCACACTCACTGTAAGACTAAATCCTACATGCAGGATTCTGTACACAGTATAATCATGGTGTCAAGAATGACCAACATGTATCTCATTTAGCAGAATATAAACATGATGTTATAAGCTATACCTACCTAAAAACAAAGCAAAACAAAAAAACTTTTAAAGAAAGCACCTTTTGTTAGGTGGGATTCTGAAGAAACAAAACTAAAAACACTGGGAAAAGGTTTTTTAAAAATATATTAATAAACATAGACAATTATAAGTATATACATTCACCCACATACACACTGATTCCTTTGGTCATCCTTTTATTCTTCATAAACTTCCTGGAATGAAATGTGGATCACCTTACAATTTTTTAAATAATCAGTAAGCAATTAGGATAGTCCTTGCTAATAAAACCTGAGAATGTGTTATATATATGCAGAACATGAGGAAGTTCATTGTTGGTTCCTCACACAGTCCTGTCCAGCAAGTGAAGCAGTGTTGATTTACGTTCTTATCTAAGAGGACAGCCAGAGAGTAACGGAGGAGGGGACGGAGATTCCGAAATTTCCCAAGTACAACCCCTGTCAAGATGTGAAAACTCTAGACAATCAGGACCCACACATTATCTCTGGGAATGTGTACACAGCTTTAACCCCTTACAAAACACATTCAAGTTGTCTTGAGATTTGCTTCCTGCAGTTGAGAATGTTATTAGCATGTACGGTTCCACTGTCTTTCCTGTCTACAACTCCTTCCTTCCCTGCCAGAGAGATATTTTAGTATGTCTTTATTCTGAAAGCAACAAAGAGGGGAGAGAGAAATGAGGAACCAACCCATCAATAAATTCCACCAAAGTAAATGACCTTACATGCTAAGCTACCAAATGTCCTTGCTAATGAAGGCAAAGGTTCATTTGTCCAGGTTTCTCAATCAGTTTTCCTGGGTATAAAGACCTGAGACATACAAATCCTCATCTAATAGTGACATCATTTGTATAGATACACCCAGTGTGCAATTATAAAAATTACCATTTGTAAAGAGTCAAGAAGGATAAAAATAGGCCTGTAGGGTGGTTAGGCTCTGGGGGAAGCTCCCAACCAGTCTGCCTGCCTTCCTTCTTCAACACCAATCTCAACATCCCCAAAACACCCTGGAGCTATTCAAGCACCTTGGAAAGCAGTCCCATGGACATCAATTGACGGGAAGGCTCAATAGGAGTAAAGCCCTGACCAGCTCACAGAGTGGTGTAGTCAGGAAAAGAGGAGGAGCCAGGGAAAAGAAGTAGCAAGACAGCAGGTTTGACAAGAGGAGGCAGGTGGAGGTGTGTGGTCTCCTCCTCACCACATCCAGCATCCTGTGTAACAGAGCACATAATAAATATTTAGTACATGAATGCATGGAGGAAAGGGACAGGAAGATGAGAAGGGAGGCGGGGAGGCTAGTTGGCAGAGTTGAGACAGAAGCCAAGTCTTACGGCTCATAGTCCTAGGTACGCTCTTTCTCTTCATGAAATACTGATTTATAAACATTTGTTACAGCAGAATATTAAGAAAACTGAGTATCAATTATATACAAAGGGGGTGTAATACTAAAATAGAACTCATTCACTGCAGCTGTCTGTTAAGCCAACAAACCACATCAATATGCAGATTCACAATCCCAGAAAATACCAGCTTAGGAAAACCACTCCTAACTGCTCCTGTAATCAACTCAATTTCTGACAACAGACTTAAATTTCAAGGGTTGAGCTTTATAAAAAAATTTGCTTTGTATACTGAGAGAGAAACCATGTTTTGAGAAGAGTAACACTGTGTAGAGGTTAGGGCATAGACAAGTGAGTAACAAACTGCCACAAGACACCACCATCAATGTTCTGTTGTCCCTTGAGCTGTGATGTGTGTTGGGACCCATTACATACTTTCAGAACACTCTTCCACAAGTCATCAGTGTGTGACCCTAATTACAATATACTTCATTCATATCAGCCCATTAAAAGGTGACTCAAGAGAGCCAGGAAATAGACTGGTGGGTCGGATACACATTTTAAAGAAAGTAGGAAAATGACTATTAATTACTAGAAGGAGAAAGAAGAAACTAAGTCAGATCTTACCAGCTTTGTCACATTGACAAAACCACCTTCAAATAGAAGGAAACACATCAAACTTGTGCTTCCCAGTTACAAAGCATGACAGCTACAGATCAGCGATGGTTGCCCTCAAGGCTTTAGCTTTTGCTCCAGGATCCCAAGATTCATTCAGAAAAAACAGACCACCCCCCCCCCCCTTTTTTTGAGATTTTAAAATACTTACTAAAATCAAGGACCTCCAGCCAGAGCAGCATGAAAGAGGAAGGAACCTAAAAAAGCCTCATAACATTCCGGTTTTTAAGTACAATCTTGGGGGCCAAACTGTCAATCAGTAAAGTGGAGATAAACTCAACAAAAGACCTGATTTACAATTCACCGTCCTGTCTGGCCTGCTGAGGGTCCATAGGTAACCTGTTTTCACAATAAGCTATGATCTTAGGAAGAGCTCCTTTGCTATTCTCATGGAAACTTTGGAGAAGGAAGGGGGATGGCCTGTTTGTTCTTGCTAAAGATAACATTTTGGGGGAAGGAAGCAAATATTTTACACCCCAAATTCCACTGGGATCTCCTGACTACCTAATAACCCATCTGGCTCCTCGCATTCCCACCTTGTGAAGATGGTAACCCTAACATCTGTTAGGGGGGGACTGGACGATGATCACTCTGGCTGCTTCATACTGAAAAGGGGCGAAACAGACCTATTTGTGACACACCATTCTCAAGAGAAAAGGTAGATGCAAGAGGGTCAACACAAACTTGTGACACTCTTTCAAGGTCCCATTCAGGACTGGCACACTGCACTTCCACTCAGATTCCATCAGCCAAAACCAGTCAGGACACCAAACCCACTCTAAGACAAGGAGGCACTAGATATCATATACAAGAGACAAGGAATGGGGCCATTGCTGTGGCACAGTAGGCTAATCCTCCACCTGTGGGCGCCCGCATCCCATATGGGTACTGGTTCTAGTCCTGGCTGCTCCTCTTCCAGTCCAGCTCTCTGCTATGGCCTGGAAAAGCAGAAGATGGCCCAAGAATTTGGGCCCCTGCACTGTACGTGAGACACCTGAAGGAAGCTCCTGGCTCCTGATTTTTAATCAATGCAGCTCCGGCCATTGCGGCCACTTGGGGAGTGAACCAGAGAATGGAAGACCCTTCTCTCTTGCTGTCTGTAATTCTACTTCTCAAATAACTTAAGGGGGGGGAGGGGAGGCAAGGAAGTCTAATAAATTCTGTCATGGGGAAAGAAGCCAAGAGCTGAGAATAACAATATAATCTACACCTTCTCCCTGTGCCTACTGCTTTTCTCTCTATTTTGTAAGTCTAGGTAATAAGAGAGAAAACCCAAAAAGACTCCAGGCAAATGATGATAAACTCACCTCTGTTTACTTCCACTGCCATTTCCAATCTCCCTGTTTCAAAAGACCATTGACCTGGAGCCTGCAGACAGCTGATGGAGGTGAAGGTTTGGGTTTTCTCAGAGGAGGGAAGCAAAGTGTGGGTTTCATTTTCTAGGATTTGAGTGAGGGCTGGAGACCAGCTCTTGGATCCCTGGGGCAAAGGCTGTTAATGATTCAAGGGAAAGCCTGGCCCATGGCAATCTGCTGACCCTCGGGTAGGGAACAGAGGAGCAGCAAAATTCTATCCTCTTGAATCACTAGAAGCCAAGACCAGACCTGGGTCCTCATGAACTGACAAAGAAAACGCGACAGCATGTAAAGAGGCTGAGCATTCACAAAGACATGAACAGCCAGGGCAAAGGGAGTCAGCCCCAAATCAGACAAAGCTGCTTGAAGACAGAGGTCAATCTGGGTCACAATCGAAGTCAGAGATTCAACCCCAGCAGCAGAAAGCTCTCCCATAACTAAAAATCACGATTTTATAAATAAATCATAAAGTAGGTTCACTGAAATGAAAAGTGGATCATGGCAAAGATTCAAATTTGTGGTATGGAAGATCAAACAGCTAAAAGCAGCACGACAGTAATAATGGCATATGAGATGAACAAAGGTCCCAGCAGAACAAAGTCCTAGAGACAGAGGAGAAGCAAGTATAACCCAAGTAACAACAAAATTTCCTGAGCCAAGGACAGACCTCAGTCTGCACACTAAAGGGGCTCATTGTATTCTACCCACAGACCTAGGCACCTACTAAACTGAACTTTTTAAGAAAAAAACTTATAAGCTTTCAGGTCAAGAAAACATATTATTTACAGAGGCACCAGACTTCAAACCGCACCACTGGGAGTTGTAGGAACAGTGCAGTCAGACTACTAAGAGAGGAATGACAATCTCCCATCACTACACCCAACACCTCTCAGAGAAAAAAGATGTATATGGAAATTAGAAAACCTACGACCTACAAACCATACATAGAAAATTATCTGAGAAGGAACTGATAAAAGCACAAATGAATTAAAACATAGATCTGTGGGCAAAATTATGAGAGAACAGTAGTAAGAATTAAATCTTGTCTATGCACATACTTCCTTTTCCAACTTTAAAATCAATTAAGAATAATGATGGCTGGCACCGTGGCTCACTTGGCTAATCCTCCACCTTCAGCGCCGGCACCCCAGATTCTAGTCCTGGTTGGGGCGCTGGTTCTGTCCTGGTTGCTCCTCTTCCAGTCCAGCTGCCTGCTGTGGCCCGGGATGGCAGTGGAGGATGGCTCAAGTGCTTGGGCCCTGCCCCCACATGGGAGACCAGGAGGAAGCACCTGGCTCCTGGCTCCGGATTGGCGCAGCACTCAGGCCGTAGCAGCCATTTGGGGGGTGAACCAACGGAAGGAAGACCTTTGTCTCTGTTTCTCTCTCTCACTAACTTGGCCTGTCCAAACAAACAAATAAAAAAAGAATCATAATGGCAAACCCTCAGCGCTATCTATACACTTGGCATGTTTGACGCACTTTATATACTTTACAAATACATTATAATATATGACAAATTCAAATGAAACTTTAAAAAATTAACCTGCATATATACTGCACTGTAACAAAAGCTGGCCAAGAGAAGATAATATAGTACATCACCTGGTCATAGGGTAATTTGCTTTTAAAACTATGTTCTAGGAAATGTTGCTACTCTTTTAAAACATATTAAATGGTGCCACTGAGACAGTAAGCGGTAAGTTAAGGATACAACCTTAAATGTAAATAATTATAAAAGAATACCTTATAATGAGAAACAGGGCTTTACTGCTAACTAAATCACTTTCCAAACACAATTTTTGTTGGTTAAAGCATATATAGTACTCCTGGGGTACCACAGTGCTGGCATCTCATCTGGGCACCAGTTCAAGTCCTGGCTGGTCCACATCTGATCCAGATCCCTGCAAATGTGCCTTGGAAAACAGCAGAGGATGGCCCGATCCCTTTGAGCCTTGTATCCATGTGGGAGTCCTTCAGAATGGCCCAGCTCTGGCCATTACAGCCATTTGGGGAGTGAATCAGTGGGTTGAAGATCTCTCTGTGTGTCTCTCCTTCTCTCTCTCTATGTAACTTGGCCTTTCAAATAAATCTTTTTTAAAATAATGTGTAATACTTCTATAATGATGCTTTTTCTATTTCTTGAATACTGAGGGTGTTTATAAGGCAAAGTCATGTAACAGAGGTTTGAGCAGCCACAGATGAATGAGGTACTGTTAAACAGGAACGAAAAGGGGTCAGAGGGCAAAACTTTTCACTCCCCAGCACTAAAGGAAACAGGGTAACTACTGCCATCTGAAAACATGTGGCCTGGGTGGGAAATCTATAAACTACAGCCTGGGGGCCAGCATGGTGCCATAGCGGATAAGGCCGCCGCCTGCAGTGCCAGCATCCCATGTGGGCACCCGTTCGAGTCCCGGCTGCTCCACTTCCGATCTAGCTCTGGTATGGCCTGGGAAAGCAGTGGAAAATGGCCCTGATCCTTGGGCCCCGGCACCCGCATGGGAGACATGGAAGAAGCTCCTGGCTCCTGGCTTCAGATCAGCACAGCTCCGGCCATCACAGCCAAACTGAGGAGTAAACCAGCAGATGGAAGACCTCTCTCTCTGCCTCTCCTCCTCTCTCTGTGAAACTCCGACTTTCAAGTAAATAAAAAAATCTTTAAAAAAATAAATACATAAACCACAGCCGGTCTCCCACCTATGAGTGATACATCAATACCAAGTGCCCTAAGTTTAAGACTGTGAATGAGCCACACAGAAGCAGCTTTCTGTATTACATAAAATTACAGAGAGAAAATGGTTACATCAAAATAGAAAGACTTCTGTTAGGAAATAACCTGCTCTTTGAATTTGCATTTTAATAGGACTTTTCATTCAATTACAGTAAGACTGCAACATCATCACAATTCTACGAAAAATCGACATACTTAAAACAACACACATTCCATTTCAGCTTTCAAATCAGGCCCACTTGCACCAATCCTTATGACTCCAACTGCCATTTATCTATGATTCCTTCTCTCAAGATACAGAAAAGCAATCCAAAGTGATGTGAAAACCAGAAACCAGAAACAAATGGCAGAGAAAACAGCAACATACTGGGAAACTGTAAAAAATTCAGACACTTAAAGTATTTAAAATCCAATTTGCTGAAAAAAATTTAATGGCCTTTTAAGAAAATGCAACTTCAAAGTAAAAAAGAACAGCATTTATTTGTCATTTACAGACTTCCTACAAGAGTCAAAGCCTTATGGGAAGCCAAGACACTGTTGCAAAAAATGACCTCAATGAGAGATCTCTGGGAGTGAGATCCCAGTGGATAGAAGGGGCCACCAAAGAAGGAGGTACCTTTCTCTGAAGGAAGAAGAAAACGTCCACTTTGATTACATTAAAAAATGTCGGAGTTTGTGAACTCAAGAGGCTTCCAACTCCGGCCTCAGAATCAACCCTTGGGGCATTTGGATCTGGCTAAAAGGCCCATGAGAGTCTCACAGGCATGGAAAGCCACGACACGGTGGCAAAAACAATCTAAATGAAAGATCCTGGTGAACAAGATCCTAGCAGAAGGAACAGGCTATCAAGGAGGGAGGCGCCTTTCTCTGAAGGGAGGAAGGAACCTCCACAGTGATATGGCCTTGACTAAACAAGTTCAGAGTTGCTGAACTCAAGGGGCTTCCATGGCCTAGACGGCTCATGGCAAGAGCCTTGGGTGATTGCTGACGTCATAAATAAGAGTGCCAATTATTAAATCAACAACGGGAGGCACTGGGTTCAGGCTCCCCACATAGGATCTCTGTCCTTAATGTGTTTTACTATGAAACTTAAAAACAACACTACTAGTTGAACAACACCCTATACCTTGTGCGGTTGTGTGAGGGCGGTCTGTTGAAGTCCTTGCTTAGTATATACTAAGTTGATCTTCTGTATATGAAGGTAATTGAAAATGAAACTCGATGAAGGGCAGGATGGGAGAGGGTGTGGGAGAGGGGAGGGCTGTGGGAGGGAGGGAGCCACAACAATACAAAAGTTGCACTTTGTAAATTCACATTTATTAAATAAAAAAAAAAAAAGAGGCTTCCATAGCCTTGGCAGTTCATGACAAGAACCTCGGGCAATCACTGATGTCATCAATAAGAGTGTCAATTGTTAAATCAACAACAGGAGTCACTGTGCACTTGCTCCCCATGTAGGACCTCTGTCCTTAATGTGTTGTACTGTCGGAATTAACGGTAAAACTAGTCTTCAAACAGTACTTTATACTTTGTATGTCTGTGTGGATGCAAACTGTTGAAATCTTTACTTACTATAGAGTTGATCTTCTGTAAATAAAGATAATTAAAAATGAATCTTAATGAAGAATGGGATGGGAGAGGGAGTAAGAGGTAGGATGGTTGGGGGGGCGAGTATGGGGGAAAGAAGAGCTACAATCCAAAAGTTGTACTTATGAAATTTACATTTATTGAATAAAAGCCTTCTATTGAAAAAAAAAAAGAGTCAAAGCCTTATGGTGGATGTGAAGGTGAATTGGTAGGTTCACAACACTTCAAGTCTACGAGGATCTGATGCAAGAATGGCAGTGAAGATAGTTACCGAGAAAAGTATGTTCCTCAAGGTAAAAAACACTGAGCAACGTAACTGAGGCACCTTCACTGGTATGTGCAATACAAAATCAGTGGGTGTTCAGGAAGGATACCTAGGCAGGTCAGATCCCTACCGCAGGACACCATCGGACGTACTGAGGATCACTCAGACAGAGCAGGAGCCAGACAGGGACACGAGCACAGGGGTGCTTTAGGAAAAGTTACTCCTAGGGGTACTGCCACAGTGTGTAGGTGCATAAGAGAAGGGAGACAGAAGCAGCTGCTACAGGCATTTCAGAGGGACATGTGGTGGGATTTTGGCAATTAAATGTACAGGCTGAAAGAGACGTCAAACACGAGAACAGCAGCATACTCGATCTACCACCAGAAGGACCATGGGTTTGATAATTGCGCATCCTATTAAACAGGACCTGTGACCTGGATACCCTTGTTTCCTAACCCACAAAGTAAAATTATTACACACCAAGACCTTGAAGCACTAGCATTTTGCCATTCTAAGGATACAAGGCTTGACATTCTGTTGGCTGTGTACATTCTGGTACAAGGTACTTGATGTGCTACTGAAATAATGGATATTCCACCTATCTGTGGAATCACAGAAACTTCAGAAAACAATTTCATGAGGCATGCTGATGAGTATTTTTGGTTTTAACTGCTTTCTGGCTTGCAGTATGATTACTGGAAAGAGAAAAGGCTACGATGCCAAGCATACCCTTGTCAGAAACCAGATCTGCCAAATGGCCCTGGACAAGTTACTACCTGTGCTGGAAATCTCAGTACTTCATCTATAAACAAGAGGTACTAAATGGGAAAATTCAAAACACTGAAGAGCTAGGCACCATGTTTGGCTGGTACTGTCTCTATAGATGGTTTTACAGACTACACTGAGGTTTTAATTTTCCTTCACTGCTGCTATGATGTTTTATTAAAAATTATAAAATGGAGGTCTACCATTGTGGCTGAGTAGGTTAAACTACCACATACAACACCATAATCCATGAGCACTGGTTCAAATCCTATGTGCTCCAATTCCAATCCAACTCTCTGATAATGTGCCTTGGAAAGCAGCAGATCATGGTCTTGAGCCCCTACTACTCATGTGGCAGACTAGGAGTTCCTGGCTTCTGGCTTTGGCATGGCCCAGTCCTGGCTGTTGCAGCCACTGGGGAGAGAACCAGTAGATGGAAGACCTCTGTTTCTCTCTGTCTTTCCTCCTGTCACTTTTTTTTTTTTTAAGAATTTTTATTGACTTAAAAGAGTTACAGAGAGGCAGAGCCAGAGAGAGTGAGAGGTCCTCCATTTCGCTGATTCACTCCCCAAACAACTGCAACGCCCAGAGCTAAGCCAATCTGAAGCCAGGAGCCAGAAGCCTCCTCTGGATCTCCCACACAGGTGCAGGGGCCCAAAGACTTGGGCCATCTTCCACTGCTTCCCAGGCCATAACAGAGAGCCAGACCAGAAGAGTAGCAGCCGGGACTAAAACCAGTGCCCATACAGGATGCCAGTGCTGCAGGCTGGGGCTCTAACTCACTGCGCCACAGCGCCAGCCCCTATAACACTATCTTTTAAATAAATCTTTTTTTTAAAGTGGGGGGAGGGGGTATTTCACTTGCATAATCTGTAGCATTAGCAGATTTCTGTTATATTGGACATTTCAATAAAAATTGTAAGATTCACAAAGGGGCTGCACTGTGGTACAGTGGGTTAAACTACTACCTCTGATGCCAGCATCCCACATGGGTTCCAGTTTGAGTTCCAATTGCTCCACTTGCCATCCAGCTCCCTGTTAACGTGCCTAAAGAAGCAGCAGAAAATGGCTCAAGCTGTTGGGTCCTTAGTCCCATGTAAGAGACCCAGATGAAGCTCCTGACTCCTGGCTTTGACTTGGCCCAGCCACAGCTGTTGCAGCCATTTGGGGAGCAAACCAAAAGATGAAAGATATCTACCTCCCTCTCTTGCTATAACTCTGCCATACAAATAAATAATATAAATCCAAAAAAAAATTCACAAAGATACTGGCTAACCTGAACACTTTTTATTTATTTATTTGAAAGGCAGAGTTATTTAGAGAGAGGGTAAGACAGCAAGAGAGAGAGAGAGAGAGATCTTCCATCCACTGGTTCACTCCCTAAATGGCAGCAAAGTCCAGGGCTGGCCCAGGTGAAAACCAGGAGCCAGGAGCTTCTTACCAGTTTCCTATGTGGGTGCAGAGGCTCAAGCACCTGGGCCGACCTCTGCTGCTTTCCCAGACTCATTAGCAGGAAGCTGGATCGGAAGTAGAGCAGCCAGGACTGGAACCAGCACCAATATGAGATGCCGGTACAGCAGGCAGCAACTTAACCTACGATGTCACAACACTGGCTCCCCTAGCACATATTTTTTTAATCCATCTGAAATTTCTTTTTCTGACCCAGACAGTTCTTTAGCTCCTGATCCCTTGTTCAACTATCCACTCAGTAGCTACACTTATCTTTCTCACAGGAAACTCAAAGAAACTAAGTTTCTTCCACACTCTGTCTCAAGTCTAATACCCCAGCTCCAAAGCCTGTGTTCCTACTGTGTTCCCAAAGCAGGAACAGCTCTACATGGCTCGGGCTCCCTATCCTAGTCAACTAGTTAATTACCTTTCACGGACGCAGTCCTGCCTTTAGGAGAACTAGATTTGGTGGCCTGCTCAGATATTCTTGTAACATCCATTTCACCCATCACGCTGTGAGTCAGGCAAGAGCGATGGGCAGGGTTCTTACTTACCTTGTTAACTGATGTTTCTCCTGTACACAGCATCTTCTATATATGTAAAACTAAGTGTAGGTTTGTAAATGAATCCATGAATTATCCACCTGTCCAGCCATCCAGCCACCCACCAACCATGACACCTCATTTATCTGAACAACAGGATAGCTCTGCATCACCTCACCTTTCCTGAGAATTTTATCTTTTATCCTAGTGATCTTTTTTTAGTTGAAAACACGCCTTTAGGCTCCCACAAACGGTGACTGTATAAATACTCTGGAAGAAATGCTTGTACTTAAACTGGAAACATCAAGATAAGGCAGTGGGTTGAGGCAATACTTCAGCATATAGAAAACGATAAAACCAAGATGAAAGGGAAAGCGGGAAGCAAATTAGTAAAATGAGTAGAGATACACAGTGAAGAAAGTACTCAAGGAGGCCCAGCATTTTCATAAATTTCTCATAAATGCACATTAACATTTAGGATATCTGGTCTTGTGGACACGACCTTGTACACTAAGGTTTGGGGTCAACTCGGCACAGAAAAGATCAAAGCAACAGGCACATCTGTGAGGCTTCCAAGGGCCCTGCCTTTAAGATGTTCTCAAGTTGCTGCCTGAAAGGAAAATGGAAGAGTAATCTACAGCAGCCTGTCTGCCCGCCTGTGGGCTTTATCTCGTTTTAAGCGTATCCTTAATATATACTCACAGACACGTTTGTTGTAATGCAGCAAGTTCCCATGTGTGAAGTGTACCAGCACACGCCCTGGCACAGTGGGTGTGACGGATTTAAATGCAGGGTTTGCGACCTCAAAACCACACACATGCCTTGCTTTGGAAAGCTAACATATCAGACAAATGCTTTCTGTCTTTATACGCGAGCAGTTCTCACCACACCTCACTGAAGAGCACACGACTCTGATCCCTTCAGAACCTCCCAGTGGAGTCCAGTTCTACACGGATTAGGATATATAGATCTGTAGATAAGTTACAAGGCCACATCACGCCACTATATTGTTGCAGGACTTCCTGACCAACATTAACACAACTAAAAACAGAAAAAAAAAAAACAGACAAAGTTTGAGTGAGCAGTCAGGAATCAGGGGTCTGTGGATGTTAATAATGAGCCCAATGGATGTGAGGCCTTAAGAATGATCTGCCCCTTGCTATTTCTGCCACCTTTCTCTTTGTCTCCCTTTATATATAACTTTACTTTTAAATAAATACATCTTTTTAAAAAATTACTTGAAAAGAAGTTGTTAAAAGGGTCAACTGATCAGGAGACAGAATAATTATTTTTATTAAGTAACAATATTTTAGGAATAATGGGATACGCTAGGGTCTCTAGGTCTTGGTATACTGTTATATTACACAGAGCTGTGTTTTCTCAGTTATACAAAATAGTATTTCTCACACTCGATGCTACAGTTTGAAGATAAGCTAACAAAAAGTTTCTAACAAAATTAATGCATGCATGCCTTTTCTGAGAGCATAAATTGTTTCAACCACTTTGGACAAGAGTTCGGTAAGTTCTAGTAAACTAAATGCACATCTTAACCTATGACACAGGAATTCTGTCCTCGTGTAAAAACCCAAGAGAAAGAAGGCCCTAAACTAAAAACAAAACAACTATATACAAGAATCTTCATAACAGCTTTATTCACGATTACCACAAACTTCCAACAACTCAGATTTCCCTTAACAGGACAACCAATAAATATATTGTGGTATAATCACATAATGAAATACTATAAACAATTAAAAAAAAACTGCTACACATACAACATGCCTGAATCTCAGAATGAAAGAATAAATACTGTGTAATTCTATTTATTGGAAGATCAGACACAGATAAATGAACCTATGGTATTGAAAGACAAAATACTAATTACATCTCAGGGAGAGGGGCTATGAACATGAAATGGGAAGGGACCCAAGAGAGCCTCCTGGGTGATGAAGAAATTCTGTATCTTGATGAGCACTGTATTTCCAGGGACACAAAGATATGTGCAAATGCATGGAACTGTACACTTAAGGCCAGTGCCCTGTAGAATACACAAACTCTGTCAGGAAAAAAAATAAGTCCGGATATTCCACAAAAGAAGAGAAAGGACAGTAGAATGGGAAATGACAGATCTGTCTGTATAAAAATGTAGAACTTCTGTGTGGAACATGTAAGTCCTACAGAAATTAAAAGTGAACAAACACAACTAAGTATACATGTACATGTACATGATAAAGAACTGACTTCCCAGGTATATACCTCACCATCTAAGCACATTGACATACACACAATAAGTACAGTTCAGACACAAAATTAACAAGGATGTCAACTGACAAATCTGTGAGTGTAAAGAAATGCAACACTGTGGCCTGAATCCTGAGCAGTCACTCAGCCAAGTGGACCAAGTCAGTCTGTCCTGCAAATGGGCCTCAGATCACAGTCAGTCAGCAGTCCACCTACTCTCCCATATGGAAACGCTCATTTCTCTTGTGACCAATGAGAAAAGGTTTTCCCACCTAGTGGGAGATGGCATTTTTCTGGGTGTGATTACAAGACTGAGGTAGGATTTCTCTGCTCTTTCCAGTGAAAGCTGATCAAAATCTTCTATGCATGCAGGGCCCCAAGTTGCAGATGGGCTTGTCTGAGTACTGAACCCTCAAACTCTGCACTCTGTGGGAACCCTTGCCCTGCCCCCAATCCTTGCAAGGACCTGGCAGAGCAACATGGAAGTGACTGAGTGAAAGGGCGCAGACGGCTGCCCGAGACCCCCAGGTGGGCTATGGCCGTACATCACTCTCAGCCTTTAACAAGCATATGGCCTCAGTTGTCTCCTTCTCACCACTTCTACAGCTTCCACCTCTGCCACAGTTGAAATTGTCCCATGTGTTCAGCATCTTCCTGGAGGTGCTGTGATCCTTTCTTCTTCCTCTCCTCCTCCTTCCCCACATTCTCTCCTCCTCCTCCTCTTCCTCTTTTTTTAAAGACTTTTTTATTTACTTGTAAGTCAGAGTTACAGAAAGAGAGATCTTTCATTTGTTGGTTCATTCTCCACATGGCCCTACCAGTCAGGGCTGGGCAATACCAAAACCAGGAGCCTGGAACTCCATCCAAGTCTTCCATGTGGGTGCAGGGGCCCTAGTATTTGGGCCATCTTCCACTTTTTGTCCCAGGCACATGAGCAGGGAGCTAGATCATGAACCAGTACCCACATGGGCTGCCACTGTAACAACACCAGCCCCTCTATGACCCTTTCTAATTCAGTTCACTGGGAGGCCTCACCTCTGTGATGAGAATGAGGAAAGAACAATGACTTCACTTATTATCCAGCTATTTATCCCTATGGTGCCATATAGCCTAGGAGAAAGGTTATCTCAGAAAACACTGTGACTTAAATAAAAGTGAAAACAACAACATAGCAGAACTCAGGGGATATAGCTCATCAGTGCTTAGAGGAGAAGGTATATATTTATGTATTCATATGAGAAAAAAAGAAAGGCCTACGTACCAAGTAATTAAGCTTATAAGAAGCTAGAAAGGGAACAAAAAAGTAAACCCAAAGTGGTTGGAAAAACAAAAAACTTACAGGAAAAAAATTCTTGATTATTAGCAAGTTGAATCTAGAAACACATGAAAAGTTATAAAAAATCAAAAAAATCATGAGTAAGATTTATGGGAGGGGAGGGGATGATGTCTGGTGAAGCAGTTAAGATATCGCTTGGGACACTGTCAGAGTGTCTGGGTTAGGTTCTCTGCTCTGCATCTGCTTCCAGCTTCCTGCAGCCCACATGGGAGACTCGACTGTGTTCCAGGTTCTTGCCTCGGACATGGCCCAGTCCTGACTATTATGGGCATTTAGGGAGAAGGCCAGTAGATGGAAGATGTCTTCCTGCTTGTGTGTGTACCTGACTTTCAAATAAACAAAAATTTTAAAAAGTTATCATAGGATGGGGCTGGTACTGTGGCACAGTAGGTTAAAGCCCTGGCCTGCAGCACCGGCATCCTATATGGGCACTTACTCAAGTCCTGGCTGCTACACTTCCAATCAAGCTCCCTACTAATGCACCTGGGAAATCAGCAGACAATGGCCCAAGTCCTTGGGCTCCTGTACCCACATGGGAGACCAGGATGAAGCTCCTGGCTCCTGGTTTCAGATCAGCTCAGCCATTTGGGCAATGAACCAGCAGATGGAAGACCTCTCTCTCTCTCTCTCTCTCTCTCTCTCTCTCTCTCTAACTCCTTCAAATAAATAACTAAATCTTTACAAAAGCAAGTTATCCTAGGAATGCAAAGTTGCTTCATCATTCTAAAGTCAATTTAACTTGCCACCATTTTTGATTTTAGAATGATGAAAAACCATATGAACACTGAAGTAGAATAAAAGAAAAACCATATTACTAGTAAGCTAGTAATAGTAGAGACTTTCTCAGCTTCATAAATGATATGTGTAAGAGTTCTACAACTGGGGCTGGCATTGCGGTGCAGTGGGAAAAGTCACTACCTATGATGCTGACACCCTGTATGGACATCGGTACTTGTGGCAGCTGCTCTGCTTCTTATCCAGCTCCCTGCTAACGGCCTGGGAAAAGCAGCAGAGGATGCCCAAGTACTTGGGCCTCAGCTACCCATGTGGGAGACCTGGATGGAGCTCTTGGCTTCAGCCTGGCACGGTCCTGGCTGTTGTGGCCATCTGGGGAGTAAACCAGCATATGGATGATCTCTTGATCTCTTTCTCTCTCCCCTTTACTCTCTCCCTAACTCTTTCAAATAATAAATTTAAAAAAAAATTTTTTTTAATCAGCTAACATAGTATTTAATGGCAAAAGACTGTATGTCTTTCCCAAAATTGAGCAACAATATCCACTGGTTATCACTTCTCTTCAACATTTTATTGGAAGTCCCAGTCAGTGTAGTAAAGCGAGAAAAACATATAACAAGAATGCATAACAGAATGCAAAAGCAGAAAATTAAAAGACTGACAAAATCAAGTTTTGACAAGGAACACAGAGCAACCAGAACTCTCATACAGCTGACAGGAGTATAATATGATACTATCACTTTGGAAAGCAGTTTGGCAGTTTCTTTAAAAGTTAAACCATAAGGCCTAGGAACTCCACTCCTGGTTATCTACCCCTTCTCCCATAAAATTAAAACAAATATCCAAACAGTTATAACCTTTTCATTTAATTCCACATTTCTAAGAACTTCTCAAAATTTTTTCTTATTTATTTGAGAAGCCAAAACACAAGGAGAGAGAAAGAGACAGATCTCCCTTCCACTGGATCACTCCCTATATGTTTAGTAGGGGGCTGAACACAGGCAGGAGGAACACAACCACTTGGGCCAGCAATACAGCGTTAGCAGGATGCTAGAGTCAGGAGCCAGAGCCAGGAATCGAACACAGGTGCCCGGACAGGGGATGCAGGCATATTAACTGCATCTTTCTTTTTTTTTAAATTTATTTTATTTATATGAAAGGCAGAGATACAGAGAGAGGTGGAGAGAGAGAGGCGGGGGGGTCTTCCATCCACTGGTTCACTCGCAAATGGCCACAAAGGCCACAACAACTGGGGTTGGGCCAGGCTGAAGCCAGGAACCAGGAGCTTCTTCTGGGACTCTCATGTAGGTGCAGGAGCCCAAACACTTGGGCCATCCTCCGCTGACCTCTCAGGCACATCAGCAGGAAGTCGGACTGGAAGCAGAGCAGCCGGGACCTGAAGTAGCACCCACATGGGACGCCGGAGCTTTCACCCGCTGTGCCACAGCACTGGTCCCCTCCTAACTGCATCTTAGCAGCTAGGCCAAATGTCTGCCAAGAATTTCCTGAAGTCCCTTTGTATTTTCACCAGCAAATACTACTCAACAACAAAAAGCAATGAAATACTGACACAGGGAAAAAATGCTTGAAAACACAAAACATTATGCTGAATAAAGGAAAGCAGACACTAAAGAGGACATACTATATGATTTGTTTCAAATTCTCTAGAGTACACAACCAAATCTAAAGGGCTAGACAGCTACTTGGCTGGAGCTGAGACTAGATCTGGAGATCTGACAGTTCAGGGGCACAGAGAACATTTCTAGTGCTGATGACGATGTCCTATATTGGGTACGGGCAAGCTGTAAGTTACAGGCTGGCTGCCTGCTGCGGTAAATAAAGTTTTACTAGAACACGTCCCTGCCAATGCACTTAGCTGTTGCCGCTGGACGCTTTTCCACTACAAAGGCAAAGGGGAGCAGTTGCGATGGGATTCTAGGGCCCACAAACTCTAAAATATTTACCATCTGACCCAGATGTTGACACCTGTTCCACACTTGTATCTTTATCCTAACTGAAGTGACAAGGCTACAAGGCTACAAGGCTAGGTGAGTATGTCAAAACAAACTAAACTGTTCACTTATAAATGGCACAATTTCTTGCCTGTAAAATAACATCTCAATAAAACTGATTTAAAAGGAACAAGTGTTTTGAAGAGAAAAAATGATGGTGTAAATATAAAACATTTGCTCCAGAAGTTTTAGAAAACCTAACAAAAATGATGACATAAAAGAATCCAGACGGAGCCACCCTGGCATGAAAATATCCTGAGCTGAAGGCAGCAGAGTTCCTCAAGTCCTGAGCTGTCTGCAGGCACAGACTCCCAAAAGAACTCAGTGGTCAGAACAGCCCAGGTCAGGAGCAGCTCTAATGATCTCTTCCTGGAGCAGCCCACGTCATACCCAACCCAACACTGGCACAGAACTCTATCTCCCATTTACTCTCTAGGGGTCAACTACCATTCCAGAAGGTCTTTTGTTTCTCCACAGCCTTCCCCTCCCTCTCCATTCTAAGAAGTCACTTGTTCTCTGCAAAGATCCACATGCCCTTTTAAAGATGCTCAAATTCTAACCAAGTCACGTTCCTTTGTGAGCTGTTACATGTTTGTGCAAAACCATCTCCCTCTCCTCAGTTTTGCTCTGTAAGTCTCCAAACCCAGAAGCTAAGAAAGTCACAAGAAAAGCAAAAGAAAGCAAAAGGAAACACACACACACACACAACACCTGGGCTTATAAATGAAATTTAATGACTTTTTTTTTAAGAATATCCTTTTTATTTCTGTAAAGTTGATAGGGAAAATGTAGTTTTAAGTTAGTCCAAGACTATTAAAGGCAAGAAACTCAAATTTTTTTAAAGACTGGAGTTATTTGTTACCTGTTTAATTTGAAAGGCAAAGAAACAAATCTGTAATCCATTCATTCATTCACCAAATGCCCCCAACTACTCACACTGGGCTAGGCTGAAGTCAGGAGCTTCAAACTCAATCCTGGTCTCCCACGTGTGTGCAGCAGGGACCAAAGTACTTGAGTCCTCCTCTGCAGCCTCTCAGGGTGTGCACCAGAAGGAAGCTGGGCTCAGGAACAGAGCTGAGCCCGGAGCCCAGGCACTCCAATACAGAACGCGAGTGCCCTGAGGGGCATCTCAACTCTAGGCCACACTCCTACTCAATTTCAATATGGCCTCTCCTAACTCAATTCCTCTCATCACCCTTCCCGGCACCTCCAACTCCCTCCTCCACTACCTACTGAGGGAACAGACTCAGGAACACAGCCTGCTGCCTCACACTGCTCCAGCACACAGAGATAATGCACAATCTCCATTCGTGCCTAAGCCTAATGCTCACAGCAGCTATCTTACTATAGCCTGACTTCAAAACTTCTGTTTTCAATAGGAACTTCTGTAAAGAAATGAGTTTTAAAACTGTATTCAATTGTTTTGAAATTATCATTTTGGTGCAATATAAACTATAATAACCCTCCCCCCTAAAAAAAAAAACTTGGGAAGTTTGTTCCTATTTAATTATAAAACTTGAATAGAAATGCACTACGAAAAACTTGCAGAAAATTACTTATCAACATGTGGTTTCTGATCATCAGCAGTACCTCATGTAAGGTACTGATGGAACAGATAAGCCTTAGCCATTCTCACTCCTTGTCCAAAAGACAGATAAACACTGCAATTTATTCCTTGGCCTTGAATCTCAATTGGGTCTTACACCCTATTGCCTTCATACCCCACCCCCCACACTGGTCACCTGAAAGACCAGTTCCAAGAATTCCCCTCCACCTGCTGTCCCCTCCTCCACCCCCATCCAAAGTCATCCTAAAATGGCTTGGGGTCGGGCCTTCTGCCACGTGTTCCATCTGGTGTATGGCAGCAGTTGGTCACCCACCACTACCAATTTATTTCTCTGAATAAATTCGGTCTGGCTGTCAATTTGTACACTGCCTCCTCTCTATTCTGCGCCTCTTTTCCTAACATTTATGGTGGCCTGTGTGAAGAGGCACCAATCTGCAACTCTTTTCCTAACAGGTACGAAGAGTGAAAAACTCCAAACAGTCACTGATGAATTATTTTGAACGCTGAGTGCCAAGGTATAAACCGCCTTGGAAGTTAAAGTCATGGCGTTATGTATAAAACTTCAAATTCTAAGTCAACATTCATTTGCCCAAGCTTATTTGTTATGAAAACCACATGTTGGCACTGAATCATTTTATGGTTCATTTAAGACAAACATGCAGAAAATTGTGGGCAACAAACAGAGCCCAAGAAGTCTGTTAAAGGCAAGATACTCAATCCCAACACAACCTCAGTTACGAGCCTAAGCCGAAAAGTCTATCTGTGGTTGAAAAGAGGTTTATTTTAATAAGAAAACTCCACTGCTGCTATAATGAGACGAGACAGCACCAACCACTAATCGAGTTTAACTTTTATCCCAGAAATTGGAAAACACAGATCCTATTACTGTTCAACAAGAAAATACGTGTCTAAAACTTTTTAAATGGTATCTTCAATTAGCTGTATATTCAAATTTTGCAGGGTAAATAGTGTTCTAATCATCTGAATCCTAGTGCAGGTATCCAACTAATGAAATAGTTTCCGCACAAAGAACTTCTTCCTTGAAAGACACTTTGCTATACCCTAGAGGCAAAAATCAGAATCATCTACTACCCCACCAACAACTATCTTCAAAGTTCATTTCAGACAACCTCACCATACTTGTAAAGCAAGTCTGTTACACGATTTGAACGTAACTTCCAAAGTCAGGTGCCCGAAGCTCGACTGGGAAGGAGGCAGTGTCAGCAAGTGGGTCTGACGGGCAGCGCTTCGGGCACGGAGGAGGTATAGCTCTCACAGATGCTCAGTGCCATCCTCTCAGGGGAGCGGCCCTGAGAAACGGACAAGCTCAGCCTCCTCTGCTTTCTCGTGCACTCTCACCCTCTCCTGCCCCTCCACCTTCTATCGCGGATGATGCAGCAAGAAGGTTCTTGCAAGCTGCCAGGCCCTAGGACATCATAGCTCCAGAACAGAGAGAAACAATATTCCTGCTCAGTACAAACTGCCCAGTCCGTGGTATTCAAAACACACCACGTCAAAGCTCCCCTGATAACCTGGGATTCCAAGTAGCATAGCACAGTTAAAATAAGACAAATACCAATGAAATAGGCAGGGAGCTAAGGAGAGAGCAAGCATAATAAAATTCCCTAAGAAAAAAACGTGGTTTTTTTTTTTTAATTTAATCCCAATGTTTCTACCATCCAAAAATAGCACTCTGCTTCATCTCTCCTTCCTTCTAATTACTCTACAAAAGTGCTTCCAAAAGTAAATGGAAAAATGAAACTGAAACCTGTTTGTTTTGGTGCAAGAAATTCTAAAATCCATGAACTTTTTAAACATCCCTTAATAAAGATGATTTCAAAATTTTAAAAAATTTGTGATTTAATTTTTATTTAAGTGAAAGGTAGAGAGGAAGAGAAGAGATCTCACCTGCTGGTTCACTCTTCAAATGCCTGCAACAGCAGTGACTGGGCCAGGCTAAAGTCAGGAGCCAGGAACTCAATCTGGGTCTCCCACATGGATGGCAGGCGCCCATCCAACTGAGCCGTCATCTGCTGCCTCCCTTTCTGGACCTCAGCAGGAAGCTAGGACCAGAAGCAGAGCCAAGACTCAAACCCAGGAAGTCTAACATGGAATGCAAGCATCACCAACAGCATCTTTTAACATCTGTCCAGATTCTAAAGTGTTTCATGCACAAATAAGCTTATCTTTTGATTCTACTTTTACATGAACTGTTTGTTTTTGAAAAGATAGAGAAAGTTGTTATCTGCTGGGCTGGCTGGGCCCAAGCCATGGACTCAACTCAGATCGCCTACATGGGTGGCAGGAATCCACCTACTTGGCCCCATCACTTGCTGCCTCCAAGGGTCTACAAGGCAGGAAGCTGGAATGCGGAGCTGGACCCCAGTACCAAATCGAGGTACTCTAAATGGAATGTGGACAGGACTGCTAGGCCAGACATCTGCCCCTTCCACAAACTTTCTGAAGTCTTGTGTATCTACCCTGTCCCCCACTCACGGGACACAGAAACCTCTGAAGGACCTCTATGATTCTTCAAGCAAGAAAACGACACAAACCCCTATACTAAGTCAAGTCTCAAAGTGGAAGGACTAACCAACAAACTAGCAGCATTTCACACAGTGCACACAGAGTGGGAGGCAGCTGTGACTGTGAGTGTGGCACTGGACCTGAACCAAGAGGCAGCACAGATGCTTAGAACACGCTCAAAGATAAGCACAGCATCTGAAGTGGAGAGAACTGTGGAAACTTTAGCATGCATCAGGATCACCTGGAGAACCTGTCCAAGCACAGATTCCGGGTGCTATCCCCAGATTCACAATTCTGGTAGAGCCTGAGAAGTTGTACTGATCTCCAATTCCCAGGTAACGCTGACACTCGTGGTCCAGGGACCACACCTGGAGAACCACTGGACAAGCAGATGCGCAAAGCCTGTGTGGAGAATCCAAATAAGCTTCCTGGGCACAGAGCACAGGCTGGAGTTAATTTAAAGTAAGTTCCCGTCTCACCCCACCCCGAAAATGTGGTCCTAACATTTTGTTTGTTTGTTTGTTTGTTTAAGGTGGGCTACACTCACCTTAAGGATCATGACTGCTGGGATACAAATGACCAATATTAACACATAAAAGAATTAAAGCTCCAGAAACACAGGTAACAGAACTAAAAATAGAATAAAAGGAACATATCAAATGAAAACTTCTAAACAGCAATGGAAACAATCAAGAAAGTACAGGAAAAAAATAATCTACAAATCTGATAAGAGGTTAATATCCAAATTTTATAAGAAACTCCAACAACTCAATGTCAAGAAAATAAGCAACTTTAAAAATGAGCAAAGGATCTGAACAACATGTCTCAGAAGATCACATATGACGGCAAGTATATGAAAACACATTCAACATCACTCAGTATCATAAAAACGCAACTCAAAACCAAGATGAGGTGTTACCTCATACCTGTTAGGATAGCCATACTCACAAAGACAAAAGATAACTATAGGTAGCAAGGATTCATCTAAAAGGAAACCAGCACAATGCTGGCGGGAATGTGTGTGAATTAGTAGAAAATGTAGAAATGAAGGTTCCTCAAAAATTCAAAAATAGGATTACCACAGGATTCACCAAACCCACTTTTGGGTATATCTACAAAAGAAATCAGTGAACTCAGCGCATCAAGGCAACGCTTGCACTCCCATATTCACTGCAGCATTATTCACAACAGCCAAGATATAAAATCAACCTAACAACACATGAACGGAAGACAGACCATGTGGTCTACATATACTGAGGGATAATATTCAGTCTCAGAAAAGAAAAACATCCTATCCTTTGTGACAGCATGGATGAAAGCAGAGGACATTACATCAAGTGACATAAGCCAGTCACAGAAATATAGGAACTATGTAATATCATCTACATGGGGAATCAAAAGAGTCAAATCCACAGAAGCAATCAGTAGAACAGTGTTCTGCATGTGGCTCGGGGTGGGAATAAGATGTTTGGACAGGTCAAAGGAGGTACCTTTCTCTGAAGGGAGGAGAGAACTTTCACTTTGACTATGACCTTGTCTAAATATGATCAGAGTCGGTGAACTCAAAAGGCCTCCATAGCCTTGGCAGCTCATGACAAGAGCCTAGGGTGATTACTGATTCCATAAACAAGAGTGTCAATTTGTTAAGTCAACAACAGGAGTCACTGTGCACTTACTCCTCATGTAGGATCTCTGTCCTTAATGTGCTGTACATTGTGATTTAATGCTATAACTAGTACTCAAACAGTATTTTACACTTTGTGTTTCCGCATGGGTGCAAACTGTTGAAAGCTTTACTTAATATATGCTAAATTGATCTCCTGTATATAAAGATAATTGAAAATGAATCTTGATGTGAATGAAAGGGGAGAAGGAGTGAGAGAGGGGAGGGTTGCGGGTGGGAGGGAAGTTATGGGGGGAGTCATTGTAATCCATAAGCTATACTTTGGAAATTTATATTCATTAAATAGAAGTTAAAAAAAAAAAGAGATGTTTGGAAAGAGATGTTGGTCATGAACCTTTTTTGTTTTTTAAATTTTTTTTTTTTCTTGAGACAAACACAAAGAGAGCACTCATGGAACTGCTCACTTGCCAAACACTTGGAGGAGCCCCAGTTTGGAGCGGAAGCTGGAACTCAATGCAAGTCTACCACGTGGGTGGCAGGAACCCGGTACTAGGGCCACCACTGTTGCTTCCAGGGTCTACATTAACTAGAAGTTGGAGTCAGGGACTCTTATGTGGGTCATGGGCACCTTAACCAATTTCTTAACCACTAGTCCAAATACTGGCCCCAGCCATAAACTTGTTAATCCTTGTATTATAAGGCATTCTAAAACATGGTGACTGTAGTAATAGCAATGAATCAAATTTTTGGCTATCACTGAGTACATTTTAAATATTTTCATCACAGAAAATAGTTAAGTGTGTGAGGTGATGCGTGCTAATTAGCTTAATTTAGCCATTCTACAATGGAGACATATCTCAAAACATCATTCAGTGCCCAATAAATATTTGCAATTTTGATTCATTAAAATAATTATTTTCAACTTTAAAAAAATTAGAGGGGCTGGCAAATTTTATTCTGATTATTGCTTTAGTCCATTCAGTCTGCTCTACTAAAACACCATAAACTGGGCGACTCATAAGGAACAGGCAAGATGAAGACACTGGCAGATTTGGTGTCTGGTTAGGCTCCCTGATTCACAGACAGCTGTCCTCGCACTGTGACCTCGCACTGGAAGCGAATGAAGGTCTCTCCCAGGCCTCCTCCATGACCTACTCACCTCCTGAAAGTGCTACCTCCTAACACTATCACTTCGGGGGTTAGGATCTTAACATATGAATTCTGAGGGGGATACAAATATTCAGACCTATCAACTATTTAAAATTTAACAATTTACGGTGTGGGTTGTGCCGTTACTTGGGATGCCTGCATCCCGTATCAGAGTACCATTTCAAGTCCTACCATGTCACACTTCCAGTGTAGCTTCCTGCTGATGCTCCTGAGAGCCAACAGACAGTAGTCAAAGAGCTTGGGACTCTGCTGCCCACATGGGAGTCCAGGAAGAAGTTCAGGGCTCCTGGCTTTTGCCTGCCCCAGTCTTAGCTACTGTAGGCATTTGGGTTGAAAAATTGGTGAATGGAATATCTTGCTTTATTTCTCTGCCTTTCAAGTAGCCCAAAAAGTTGTTCTTAAATAGTGCAATTCAGGGCATTTTAATACAAAGTTCAACACTTTCATTAAAAAAGATCTTAAATTTGCTTTTCAAGATTCAAATACTTTTTCCTACTTCAGACCTACTACAATGGCTATAACACAAACAGAAAATAACAAATATCAGCAAGAAGTTGAAACTCTTATACATTCCTGGTAGGATTACAAGATTATGTAGTACTATGAAAAACAGTTTGGTGAATCCTCAAAAAGCTAGAAATAAAATAACTATGTGGCCCAGTAATTCCACTCCTACCTCTATACCAAGAAGAGCTCAAAGCAGGGACTCAAACACATCTGTGCTCACCAATGATCACAGCAGTTGGAAACAACTCACGTGACCATCAACAGATGAACAGGTAACAGAACATGGTATGTCCATACAGTGGAACGTCATTGAGCTATTAAGAGGAATGAAAAACCTTGACAACACTGTATTAAGAGAAACAAGCCAGTCACAGAACACAACATCACATGATCCCCTTAAGCAAAATATCTACAGCTGGCAAATTCACCGCAAAAGACAACAGAATCGAAGTTACTAAGGAGGATAGCACTGTGGCGTAGTAAGCCATGCTTCCGCCTGCTGTGCCGGCATTCTGTATGGGCACCAGTTTGTGTCTCAGCTGCTCCACTTGCGATCCAGTTCTCTGCTTTGGCCTGGGAAAGCAGTGGAAGATGGGCCAAGTGCTTGGGCTCCTGCACCCACGTGGAAGACCTGGAAGAAGTTCCTGGCTCCTGGCTTCACATCAGCTCAGCTCCAGCCACTGCAGCCATTTGGGGAGTGAACCAGGAGATGGAAGACCTCTTTCTCTATTGCTCTGCCTCTACCTCTCTCATTCTCAAATAAAATAAATAAAAATTTTTTTTAAAAAGTTACTAGGGACTGGAGTGAGAGAAGAATGAACAGCTATTGCTTAATAGTTACAGAATTTGTATTTGGAGTGACAAAAAAGTTTGGAAACATAGTAATATTGACACAACACTGTAAGTAATGCTACTTAAAAGTGGTTAATATGACAAATTTTACATTGTTTATAATTTACCACCAAAAATAAAGTTCAATTTAGCTAATTAAATTAAAAGTTTAGTCTCAACCGTATTAAAAACCCACTGAAGAACAAACTGCTGTCATCACTCCTTTGTTATCGGTTTAGCTGAGTCCTTAAGTCATAAAGCCATGTTTTATTAGGCCTGTTTTGTCTATAGTATTTATATCTCACAAAGAAAACCTGCTCAGCAGAAACCAGACTATAGTTTTAATCAAAATCAGCCAAACAACTATGAAAAACAGCAATAGTCACAATAATTAGCTAATAAAAGACCAGGAAAGTATAAAAAGAAAAAGAGAGATAAATCAGATCTGTTGCAAAGAGAATGTATCTTAACTCATTCTCCCCCAATCAAATGAGAAATAAAATGACTACTCAAAGTACATGAAGGTTTTTGACAGCATACTACAAACCAGCAGGACACATCATACACTCGGAGTTAGTTCTGCCACTATTTTCTGTTTCCTTAGCCAAAATATGAATTTCCAGATGCATATGATCTCTCTTGATTCCAGCAACTTGCAACTTTCTATGCTTTTTATATGTAAAAAAGGAGAGCAATTCCATTAAACCCAAATTATATAAATCTCCTTACATACAGGAAACGTGTAATAAATGTCACATAGTAACTTTGCTACTATATTAACTTTGGCTTTGCAAACTCTACCCTAACACAAGTAAGCTAACTCTTGATTTTCCCTCCGCCTCACTGTAAGCTCCTATATAGTGAATGTGATTCTGTCTTCACTCAGTTCCATAGCCTCTGGCACACAGGGCATGTGCCACAGTTAAGTTAAAGTTTAGAAGCACAGCATAAACTGGGGAAGGGTCACTCAAATTTATGAATCTAAAAATCCTTATATATTTAATATATAAAATTGATCTGCTAACTTCACACCTTTTAAAATTCAAACCAGGAATTTCAGTTTTCATATTGCTGATTAAATTATATAATCATGTTACTCTTAACCACTTAGAGAAAAAATATCGAGATCCACTTGAGGAACAAAAAAACATTCTCATCCATCTGTAAATCACAGCTCCACTGTGGGAGGTGTTTGGCAGAGTGGTCAAAACACCACTTGGGATACCCATATCTCATACTGGCATGCATGGGTTTAAGTCTGAGTTCTACTCCCAATTTTAGTGTCCTGCTCAGGTACACCCTGGAAGGCAAACGGTAAAGACTTGAGTGGTTGGGAACCTGCTATCCACATGGGAGAATCACACTGAGTTCCTGGCTCCCAGGTTTGGCCAGGCCCAGTCCTGGATGTTGCAGGCATTCGGGGAGTGAACCACCCGATGAGTGATCTCTGTCTGTCTGTCTGTCTCTTTGCCTTGCAAATAAAAACAATTTTTTTAAAAAATACACAGCCACACATTAATTGAAAGAAAAAAGAAAAAAACCTCCATTCCTTAACTCCAAACTCCTCACAAGCCTAAGAACACTAAACACAGTCCTGAGAACCCAACAGAGGAGTATGAACTTGTGAATTATGATTTGTGAGGAGTGGGATGGACATCATTTGAAAGTAGCTGTGAATTTTGGAGAGGCAGTATAAATTTTAGCTCCTAGAAAAATCATTAGTTGCTTAATAAAGAATACCAGGGATTCCAATACTCAAGTAAATGGGTCCCTGCCATACACATAGGAGAGCAGGATTGTGTCCCCAGCTCCTGGCTTCCTCCCAGCAGCACTGGTCATAACAAGCATTTGGGGAACGAACCAGGGGATGGAAGATCTCTATCTGCCTGCCTCTTAAATAATTTTTTTTCTAAATCCCAGAATTCCAACAAGTGACACTATGTTACAAAAACTAAATATATACTTTTTGATGAAAGTATCTTTCAAGTTTTCTAGAATTATGGAGAAAAATTCCAATGAGTCTTTTTCTTTTTTTTTTTTTTTTGGACAGGCAGAGTAGACAGTGAGAAAGAGAGACAGAGGGAAAGATCTTCCTTTGCCGTTGGTTCACTCTCCAATGGCCACCACGGCCGGGGCCCTGCAGCCGGCGCATTGCGTTGATCAGATGGCAGGAGCCAGGTGCTTCTCCTGGTCTCCAATGCGGGTGCAGGGCCCAAGCAATTGGGCCATCCTCCACTGCACTCCGGGGCCACAGCAGAGAGCTGGCCTGGAAGAGGGGCAACCAGGACAGAATCCGGTGCCCCAACTGGGACTAGAACCTGGTGTGCCAGCACCACAAGGCAAAGGTTTAGCCTATTGAGCCACGGCGCCGGCCCCAATGAGTCTTTTTGACACTAAAAATCATGTCATAAATCATCTTCTTGAAACTAATACATTGCCGGCCGGCACCGTGGCTCAACAGGCTAATCCTCCGCCTTGCGGCGCCGGCACACCGGGTTCTAGTCCCGGTCGGGCCGCCGGATTCTGTCCCGGTTGCCCCTCTTCCAGGCCAGCTCTCTGCTGTGGCCCAGGAGTGCAGTGGAGGATGACCCAAGTGCTTGGGCCCTGCACCCCGTGGGAGACCAGGAAAAAGCACCTAGCACCTGGCTCCTGCCATCGGATGAGCACGGTGTGCCGGCCGCAGCGCGCCGGCCGCGGCAGCCATTGGAGGGTGAACCAACAGCAAAAAGGAAGACCTTTCTCTCTGTCTCTCTCTCTCACTGTCCACTCTGCCTGCCAAAAAAAAAAAAAAAAAAGAAACTAATACATCAATACCTAATGGCTCATTTGATAAACAGGAGATTTCTGAAAAGTATAGGAAAATGTAAAGTTGTGCATCCACCAGCAAATCACAGAAGATTTTCATCCACACAGTAGTCAATCAGTTCCAATTCTAGAGAGAGAGGAAACTGGATACAAAGATTCCACAAGTTTTTTTTTTTTTTTAAGATTTATTTATTTATTTAAAAGTCAGAGTTACAGAGAGAGAGGAGAGACAGAGAGAGAGAGGAGAGAGAAGAGAGAGAGAGGTCTTCCATCAACTGATTCATTCCCCAGTTGGCATCAATGCCCAGAGCTGCACCAATCCAAAGTCAGGAGCCAGGAGCTTCTTCTGGGTCTCCTACATGGGAGTAGGAGCCTAAGGACTTGGGCCATCTTCTACTGCTTTCCCAGTCCACAGCAGAGAGCTGGATCAGAAGTGGAGCAGCAGGGACTTGAACCGACGCCCATATGGGATGCCGGCACTGCAGACGGCAGCTTTACCCATTACACCACAGCCCCAGCCACCGACAAGCTTTTTAAAAATATTTTCATGATCAAAAAATCTTGAATACATTCAACCTCAATGGTTCTTGAGAATTCCAGTGAACAATGCAGCCAATAAGCCAGTTAGCATGTGCAGCAGCCAGGGACCATCAAAGACAAAGACACCACGCAACAGTAGCAAACACACAAGCAACACAAAACACCTAGCAGCTCAGAAGTCATCCCTCGTCTTAGATTTTAATTCTCCTTTGCAAAAGCAGAGGGAAAATATGAAAACAGAGAGGTGAACAATACCAAGAAGCAACTTTTTAATCATAGATATTATGCCTGTGACACTGACGTCCCTTATGAGCACTGGTTCGAGTTCCTGCTGCTGCACTTCCCACCCAACTCACTGCAAATATGCCTGGGAAAGCAGATGATCCAAGTACTAGGGTCTCTGTCCCCATATGTGACACCCAGATAGATGTCCAGGCTCTGGGCTTTGGCCTGGCTGAGCCCTAGCTGTTATAGCCACTTGGGGAGTGAACGAGTGGATAGAAGATCTCTCTCTCCCACTATCACTCTGCCCTTCAAATAAATAATGTTTTTAAAAGAACGAAATGGTATGTTCTCAGATTTTTTTCTTTTATCAGAGGTCACTACAGGGGAGCCAGCATTGTGGCACTTCGGATTGAGCCACCATTTGCAATGCAGGCATTCCATAGCATGGAGCGCAGGTTCCCGTTCCAGTTACTCTGCTTCCAATCCAGCTCTATGCTCATGCACTTGGGAGGCATCAGAAGATGGCCCAAGTATCTGGGACCCTGTCACCCATGGGATAACCAGATGGAGTTCTGGGCTCCTGGTTTCAGCCTGAAGCAGCCCTGGCTGTGAGGATATTTGGAGAATGAAGCAGAGTATGGAAGACCAGTCTTTCTCATCCTCTGCGCTACTCTATGAATAAACAAACAAATCTTAAAAAATAGCATCACTGTGGTAGGCAGAACTCCAAATGATGCAAGGCTCCCCAGTGTAAGTGCCTTGTACAGTGCTTACTACTTTACTGTGGAAAGGTCTGTTATGTTAAATTTCGGGCAAAAGTAAAGGGATTTTGCAGATGTAATTAAGGCCCCCATCCACTGGCTGAGTTAACCAAACAGGAGGTTATCTTGGGTGGGCCCGACATCTTCTAAGGTGAGTCTTTAGAAGGACTGATCCCTTCCTAAAGAGAGCTCAAGTGTGAGGAATTCTGACTTTAGTTTGAGAAGTTAATGGTCATACTGTGAAAGGATCGATAGAGAGGGCCACGTGGCAAGGACCCAAAAGCTTAGCACAGTCCCCATTCAACAGCTAATGGGGAAACAGTAATGCTGCTACACATCCACAAGGAGATGAATTCCACCAAGGGCCACAGGAGTGAGAAGAGGACGCAACTTCACCTGAGACTGCAGCACCAGCCAATACTTTGACTGCTGCCTTGTGAATCAATGAGCAGAGAACTTGGCTGCACCATAACCGGGATGCTGGCCTACAGTTCTGTGAGATCAGAAAGCCACTAGGTTTGTAGTAATTCACTACACAGTGATAGAAAACTAATCCAGCACTACTAAGCACTATTAGGTGTTCCCACTTCAGGGATCATGATGCTTTTCTGAAGTTACTCATTTTAATCAAGTGAAAATTGTGGGACAGTCTAGTTAAAAGATCAGAAATCTAACAGTATTTTCTGACTCACTGCCTAAAGTTTACCTAGAAGGCATTCTGATGACTATCTGATTCTGCTCCAGCCACCTCATTTTCTGGCCAATACTGCTAGACTCGTGGCACTAAAGGCACAGGAGGGGGCCGACTCCTCCAGCCTCTCAATCCTTCTCTTAGCCATCTCTCATCGCAGCCTCTTTGTTAGCATTTTAGCAGGTGGGCTGGATGCTAAACGGCCAGAGAAGATGACTGTCTCCTTTCTCTGCTGCTGCATTAAATGCCCACAAAAGGAATACTGTATACTCCAGAAAACTGGGGTTTAAGTATTTGAGATTAAATATTTGAAAAGATTCAAAAGTAACACTAAAGATGTCCCCAATAACTACAGCACAGTAACTACTTTATCATAATAACATCTTCCATGTCTTTTTTTTTTTAAGGTATTTGAAATACAGAGTGACAGAGAGATCGTCCATCCGCTGATTTCACTCCGCTAAAGGCCACATGGTAGGGGCTAGGGCCAGGCCAAAGCCAGCAGCCTGGAATTCCCTCTGGGTCTCCCACATGGGTGGTATGAGCCCAAGCACTGAGGCCACCCCCTGCTGCTTTTCCCAAGCACTTCAGCACAGAGCTGGATCAGAAGGGGAGCATCCAGGACTAGAACCAACACTCTTAGGGGATGCCGGCATTGCAAAGACAGTTGAACTCAGAAGCACAGAGGCAGCCCTCTGAAACCAGTGGGTTTCAGCTAGGGGCAACTGTGTCCTCCAGGGAACATTTGCTTATCACTGCTCAGGAGGGCGCATGGAGGGCAGGAATGCTGCTCCACACGGGTCTTGAAATCCCTGTAGGAGGCATCAGGTGTTCCTCTGGACCCTTGCTGACCCCTAATATAGAGACACTGAGCAATGTCATTTGCCTCAAGCGTGGTCTCAAACACATTCAGAAGGCTTTCCCATCTTCCAACTATTGTTGGCTTAGGCTTTAATTACTTTTCTTCGACTTAAGCTTAAACACAGAACAAAACTTTTTTCTCATCTTATTTTCAGCAAGTTACATCCAGTTCTAAGAGCACAAACCCATTTGCATGTATCCCAGTTAGAACCGATGTTTTATATACTGATCAAGACTTGTCAACTTGCCAGGGAGGGGCTGGCAGAACGGGCGTGTCCAGGACACAGCTGAGAAGTACCGCTTACACTAAACCACTCACAGCAAACAAGTGTCACGTGGCCCAGTGAAGTGAGCCAAGTGCCCAAGAGCAGAAAGTAGCAAAAACTCTGGTGACCCGGAGAGCACAGCCAGCTGCTCTCCACACTGGGCAGCCGTGCAGCAATGTGGACCCAATATTGCCAGAAATTCTAATTTTTCACAAAAACCTGAGTATCTAGAGTTGGATCTGAAACTCCTTACTTTTAATATGTTGCCTTGCAGTTTTTAAAAACTCTTATGAGTCCAACATCTTGGATCACCTTTTTGAAATTTGTATTCTAGAAACTCTAATAAGGGTAAATGAAGAACTACAAGCAGGCTGAATTCAAGGTACATTCAGAGTGTGCTCTGCACAAAAGGAGAGTACGGGAGGGGAGTGGATGACGCTAAACCGGATGGCCTCGAATGGAGCCGTCCAAGTTTTAGAGGGACTGCTGTTAATATCATCATCACCCCATCACAGTAGCAAGTCATGATATATCACATCACATCACATAATAAGTCATATTTCAGGTAATATCCTAAGAATACTACACAGATGTACAAATGTCATCTTGCCAAGAACTTTATGAGATAGGTTTTATTATTCTTCTCATTGTACAGATGAAGAAAATGAGACAGGAGCCTTTAAAAAATTGCCCCACAGGGCTAGAAGGAACTGGAAGTGAGATGTGAACACAGATAGCTACCTTCAGGACCCATCTCCTGACTACCCCCTGTCACAATTCTCATGCTTCTCTCTGCAGGCATCCAGTTCCCTATCTCTCACCAGCTGCAACTGCAGATAAAATGTTTCACCAATGTAAGTGCTTAACAGCAAGCCTTAAATAAGAACAGACTCAACCAATGCTAAACTCTTCTATCTGAACACCTAACGCAAGAAGCACTTTTCTTTTCTTTTTTTTTTTTTTTTTTGCTAAATGAAAATGTTACCTTCTTTTCTCTAGAAATTACACAGGCCTATCAGTAGTCAGTCCTTATCAGTTGATGTTCTGCTTTCTTATGATGGCTGGGGCCTCTGCTTACACAAGAATACAGACAAACAGGTGCAGACATCACTCTGGCATTTAAGAGACCGGCATCCAAGAATTGGCCATGCTCTCCAATCATGGTAGAAAAGGTGGCAAACAATTTTAAAACTCTGCGAAGATTTATGGCATGAACTTGTCCTACACATTGTAGCCTTAATTAGTAAAATTCCTTCAAACCTGGGTATTCAAAAATCCATAGCAACTTAGCAAGCAAAATTCTACTTCAAAGCAGCTAGTATGTAAATTAGCTTCACATTTCACTTCATTTTAAAATAAGATCCCTTGCTACAATAAATTCAGGAAAACTGGCCGGCGCCGTGGCTCAACAGGCTAATCCTCCGCCTTGCGGCGCCGGCACACAGGGTTCTAGTCCCGGTTGGGGCACCGGATTCTGTCCCGGTTGCCCCTCTTCCAGGCCAGCCCTCTGCTGTGGCCCAGGAGTGCAGTGGAGGATGGCCCAGGTGCTTGGGCCCTGCACCCCATGGGGAGACCAGGAAAAGCACCTGGCTCCTGCCATCGGACGAGCGCGGTGCGCCGGCCGCGGCGGCCATTGGAGGGTGAACCAACGGCAAAGGAAGACCTTTCTCTCTCTCACTGTCCACTCTGCCTGTAAAAAAAAAAAAAAAAAAAAAAAAGTCATTTTCACCTTTAAAGGGAGCTCTGTTATTTGTTGTTCTTTATGAACCACAGGAGTGCTCCCAGTGAAAGAATGAGTTCCTCACCTTATTCTTGCAGGTCAGAAATTGGTCCAATACCATAAACACGTATAGATTTTAGAGATGCAAAGGAATTTAAAGTATTTTAGACATCACTACCCCCAAATCTGCTTAGAAAGCCCAACAAAATCTAACTTAAAAACCAACGTAATTTTAAGTTGTGTTGGGAAAAAAAACTCTGCACATACACAGAAGCTTAAATGCAGATTAACAAGTGCATTTAACAAGATACTAAAACATAATACACATGTGTTAGTAATCATTTTGAAGCACTAAAAATATCAGTACTAATCCACCTCCTTTTAACATAAGCTGTACTCTGAAACATCCAAATTTCCTACTTTCTTTCCAGCATATGACGCTGTTCAAAAAAATTTTTAATGAACCAAAAAGGAAAAAACAATCTTTCACAGAATGTTGGACAAACATGCATAAACCACTGTGGCATCTCAGGACAGTGTATGTAAATCCTCATTCAGCTTTGCATCTTAAGAACAAACAAACAAAATGCAAGCATTAGCAACAAAACCAAAGGATTCTTCAAGAAGCAGCTTTTAGATTCTAAGTTCTGTTAAGAATATGGAAAGCATGACTTCCTTCAGAAAGAATAAAATTCAAATCATATTACCTATGTCAATGTTACAAGAAGTCTCCCCAACTGCAGTCAATGGCCCACTAAGTAATGCTGGTAATGGCTGAATTCCAGTGTAACCAAAAAAAAAAAAAAAAAAAAAAAACACCCAACCAGCCCTATGCGTCTACCAAAGTTCACTGTAACGGGATTTGAGCTATAATTAAATTTGATTAGTTTGGTTCAAACCTCAAGTTCAAAAGAATTATCAGCATGAATGGATGAAAAGCCCTTTTACACGGGCATTTTGAAAATATGAAAAGGGCTGACACAGCAAGCATCAAAGACTTTGAAAGCAATTGACCCTTCCCAGAGCAAAGGAGAAACGCTAACAGCTGAAACTCAGATGCTGCGTGCAAAGAAAATAAAGTCCCAGATGGCTCAAAAGCTTGGTGGTTTATTAAACATTAAATATTATTATTTTTAACTGGATTTTGCCCAGGGATAGCCAAATATGTCACCAATACAAAGTGAAAAATAAATCCCATTCTATCCTTCACAAAACTGAAACAAACGCTGCTCCTTTTTCTAAAACAATCAGCGCGAGCACCTCAAGGAATGACATAAACCACCGTGACAGCCACACAAACATGATGTTTAATAAAAAGCAAAAACAGGTAACACTTATACCTTTAAAATCCAAAACAATTTCCTTGAAGGAAAGCACACTGCACAGAATTTAACATGCCATTATTATTTGGAGACATGTAACTCCCACTCCATACACCCATACATCACATTATAGTTTTGTACCCCTCAAATCACATTATATTTTTGGTGCATTAAAAAGGAGATAAGTAAAGGCTGTGTTAGTAAAGAGGGTATTTTAGAATCAGTTCAAGAGACTATCAGAGGATTCTGTATTTTAAAAGCTTGTGGTATGCATTGTTTTAAACATAAAGTGAGCTGTACATATAAATATATAGTAAATTTAAATATATATTTATTTACATATTTAATTAAATATATAGTAAAAGTATGTGTGTGTGTGTATATATATATGTATTTGTGTACAAATGTACATACACACACCAAACCAAGGGTCTGTTTTCAACAAAAAAGTCAGTAGTTTATATACTGAGCTTTGAGACAGCACTTTAAGTTGAGTTTCTATGTTCAAACCTTTCCCTTCTTACCATGTTCTACGCATGTACCTTGGGACGTGGGGGTGGGAAAGCCTTTTTCATGAGATGGAAACATTCTGTGCCAAACTAAGCAGGTGTGAGATATCCCCAAGATGAAAGCAATTCTCCAAATAACAACGTCATCCTGTAATATTTTCTTGACATGTACAATTTTGCTATTCCTCCCTTGGAGATTTAATACAAAGCACAGTGTTAGTAATCTTTCCTCGCAGATGAGTAGTCTTACTAGTACTCGTTTCTAGAATTTTTACCACTGAGGGAAAAGTCAACATTGATCTCACTTAAAATGGATAAGAAATTCAGCAAGTGAAGATTGAGGCTGTTGTACCCCAATGGCTATCTTTACAAGTATAATGATTCTTAATGTAATTCTTTTACTCTGAAATTTTCAAGTTGGTTTAAAATAATTCACAGTCATCTCCTAAAAAGGAAGATCTCATTTAAAAATCATATTGCTTTTTTTTTTTTTTTTTTTGACAGGCAGAGTGGACAGTGAGAGAGACAGAGAGAAAGGTCTTCCTTTGCCATTGGTTCACCCTCCAATGGCCGCCGCAGTCGGCCGGCGCACTGCGCTCATCCGATGGCAGGAGCCAGGTGCCAGGTGCTTCTCCTGGTCTCCCATGGGGTGCAGAGCCCAAGCACTTGGGCCATCCTCCATTGCCTTCCTGGGCCACAGCAGAGAGCTGGCCTGGAAGAGGGGCAACCGGGACAGAATCTGGTGCCCCGACCGGGACTAGAACCCGGTGTGCAGGCGCTGCAAGGCGGAGGATTAGCCTGTTGAGCCACGGCGCCGGCCTGAAAATCATATTGCTTTTTCTATTAAAAATATCATGTTCAAGCTGGCATATTTTCTTCAAGAATTTCTCACATTTTAAAATTCACAACTTATGAGAAAAAGGTTTAACAGAAAAAAAATTTCATCCATTCCTGTAATAATGTGTAACATGTCATTTCCCCCTGCTTTAACTACCAAATGTTTACAGAATTTAACTTTTATTTTGAAACATAATTTGAATTCATATCATCCAGTCCAATGGTTTTCACACCTCAAAATGCATCAGAAATACCTTAAAGATGTAAAACAAAAATTCTGGACACTAAACCAGAGTTGCTCACCCAGATTGTCTGATGTTGGGCTCTAGAATTTGCATGCTAACATTACCAGGTAACGCAGAATCAATGACACAGCCAATATTTTCTTTCTCTTGATAATTAGAAAAGTTGGTGATGGAAAGGTACTCCACTATATCCTCAATAAAAACAAATACTTTTGAGGTGGGGGGGGGAGCCACAGCAATACAAAAGTTGCACTTTGTAAATTCACATTTATTAAATAAAAAAAACTATATAACAAACAAAAAAAAAGAACTTAATACTTTACCCTTTTAGTATTTTTTATGTTCTACTTAAAACTATTGGTTGAACTCTGTAATTAATACACAATGATTCTTAGGTGTTTAACTGAAAAGTGATCTCTGTTAAATCAACAACAGGAGTCACTGTGCTCTTACTCCTCATGTAGGATCTCTATTTTTAATGTGTTGTACATTGTGAATTAATGCTATAACTAGTACTCAAACAGTATTTTACACTTTCTGTATCTGTGTGGGTGCAAATTGTTGAAATCTTTACTTAATATATGCTAAATTGATCTTCTGTATATAAAGATAATTGAAAATGAATCTTGATGTGAATGGAAGGGGAGAGGGAGTGGGAGAGGGGAGTGTTGTGGGTGGGAGGGAAGTTATGGGGGGGGAAGCCATTGTAATCCATAAACTGTACTTTGGAAATTATGTTCATTAAATAAAATTAAAAAAAAATACTTTTATATTTTAAAATTAAAAGAGAAACTGACACAAAGGAAATCCAAACCAGGCAAAACACAGACCTTAGGAATTATCTAGTCCAAGATTCAACAAACTCTTTCCATAAAGAGCCACATAATAAATGGTTGAGGCTTTGTGGGGCATACAGTCTCTGTCACAACTACTCAACTCTGCCACTGTAGTGTGAAAGCAGAAAGATAACAGAAAATCAAAGAGACTGGCCGTGTGCCAATAAAGATTTATTACAAAAACAGGCTTGATCTGGATCTGGTCTGCAGGTCGTAGTTTAGCAGATACTTTTAAAATGAGGAAATCAATGCCTAAGGTAGTTAAACAACTTCAAAAAGCACAAGATGGGGCAGCCATTTGGTTCAGCAGGTAAGACAGCAGCATTCCATACAGGAGCACAAAGATTCAATTCCTGGCGCTGGCTCCGACTTCAGCTTCCTGCTAACTTGAACTCTGGGAGGCAGTGGTGATGACTCAAGTAGTTGGGTCCCTGCTATGCACGTGGAAAGCATGGACAGAATTCTGAGCCCCAGCAGGGACCTTTGCAAGCACGTGGGGGAGTGAAGCAGCAAATGGAAGCTCACTGTGTGTGTTTGTGTCTCTCAAATAATGTTTCTTAAAGCACAGTAAGTGCTATAATTACTGTCAGAAAATTCAGTATCCTGACGTCTACGGACACAAATTACTGTTACAACATTTTGACCAAAAAAAGCCACAGTCCGCATTTTAAAAGCTCATGAGTTCAAAAATCAAAAGGAGAAATAATTGCACTAAATAAAACAGTATCACAGTTCCGAAAGGAATGGGAGACATTATTATTTCTAATATTACTTCTAAAGAGGAGCCTTGCACAGCTGAAGGATGCTGCCGGGGCTCTTGTCACATGGCTCCCTTGCAAGGCCTATACCCACTGAGCTTTCTGATCAGTGCAGCAAATAGGGGAGGGACCATTTCTCTGTTCTTACCCTCATGGCTTTTCAACTTTCTCATCTCATCTGCCATTCATTTGATGCCATTCCTTTCAAAAATTCTTCCCACTACTAAAATTTTCCCTCTTGAGTGCCAAAAGAGGTAGTAAATTATGAAACTTCAGTTAAAAACAATGTTTTTGTGCAGTCTAAGTTTGATCTTTATTATAGCTATCAAATAATTGGTAAAAAAGAAAGCTAATAAAAATGAAACAGGCATATTTACCTTTACCACGAAAATACCTCAATGTATATAACAGTACACAGATACACATGTAAGCAATATATGTGTATGTATGCATGTTATATATATAAACACACTTTATGCTTTCAGAATTAAGTTTTGACTTTCTTAACACTGATATCTAAAGAAGTCAATAAATTTTAGCAAATGATCAAGTGCTTAACAATTTTATAACCTACTTATTGTTAAAAATAAATAAATAAGCATACATTCTAAGAAGAAAAAAAAATCCTAGCTTTAGTCATCAAACACATACTCCAAGATTTTTTCTGTAATAGCTGTAGTTAAAAGTGTGCATATCTAATTCAGGGTCAGAATGATGAGTCCTAAATCTGAGAGTAAGTTTTGAACACGTTTGATGTATCCTGAACCATGCATGAAAAAGCATCTGTTATTTACAGATCAAAGCAACCCAGGGTATCCTAAAACAACGAGAGTGAAAAATGCTCAAATCTAATTTCATCCCTGTCCACATGCTTCTTTGAACTAACAATTCAGAGAATTGGTCAGGACGTTGAACTAATTAGCATGCTTAATGCTTGCCAACTTTGATGGCTCCAATTCTTTACGAAATAGGATATAAAAAAGTTTGTAAAAAAATAGACAAAGGCAAATTTGAGAAAATGCAAAGACCAGTCCAAGTTGACAAAATCACCTATACTCAGTAATGTCTCAAAAAGCCCCAAAACGTTGAGTGAAAGCTACTTAATACTCAGCTGTGAAACCGCTTGGAAATTATTTATTTAGGAGTTTTAATTTGCATGACATCAATTCAATATTTTTTAATCCAATGGTTGTCTGTAGGATTCACCATATATCAAACTTCATTTCAACATAAGGAACTGCAAAGTGTTTCTGATAAGAAGTTCACACTTTAATTACAATAAGGAAAATTAATTCAAGATCACTCTTTTAAGTGAAATCCCACATGTATGAGTTAAGAGCAAGGTGTATCCCTTTTACTATTGACATTCATCTAGGGGCTACATTTGCTTCAAAGATTATCCTGTTACTTGTAGTAATCAGTGAAAAACTCAGTTAATACATTACAATAAACACTGTTAGCCAGTTTTTTCTAATCTAGTTTCAGATGGATATTTTGGAAGTTACTCTGTTAATGTTGATACTCATAAGATGTTATGTTCCTATAATTTAAACGAGAACATTATAGAGTCTTCCAAAAAAATTTCCACATTGGCCTGCAATTTTCTTTTCTCATAACCTGACCCAAGAGTTAGGCATTTTAAAACAGAACAAAGAATTAACTCAAGTCCCAACTCCAAAGGATACATGTGATTACAGAGAGCAACCCCATCCTCAGAGTTTTAGTAACAAAGTACAGATAAAAGATATTCTTTAAAGGCAAGTAAGCTCACTTTCTTCAGGATGTTTCCCAATATTGACAAATTAATTCCATTACACTCCCATGCCTTTTTGTTTTGTAAAAGGACTACCCAGAATTCAGCTCACTCACAGAGACCAATCACTCTGACTCCTCAATTCTATACTTTGCAGCACTCTGATTATTCAACAACTAATGGACGGCAAGACAAAAGCAAACCCATGCCCTGCCATACACATGTAACTGAAGGTTCCTAAGGACATGACTTTGGACCTCTTCTGTCTGATCCACACACTGCTGACTACTGCTTTACACTCCACACTCATTCTGTAAGTGATTTTGGGTGAACAAAAATTCGTGGGTCTCCACTTCAGTAACAACACTGTTCTCACAACCACAGTAACCTTCTTTCAAGCTAAAGGGTACAAAGCAATTTTCTATATTCTAAGTTTTGCATTACAAGCAACACACCAAGAAGTGGGTTTGGCATAAGGGTTAAGATGCCTGCATTCAACACAGGAGTGCCTAGGTTCAGTTCCCAGCTCTGGCCCCTGACTCCAGCTTCCTGCCAATGCAAACCCTGGGAAGCAGCTCAAACAAATGGGTTCCTGCCATCCACAAGGGAGACTTGGACTGAGTTCTGGTTCCTGGTGTTGACCCTGGCCCAGCCTCTGGCTGTTGAAGACATTTGGGGAGTGAACTTGCTTGCTCTCTTCTCTCTCCACCCCTCTGTCTCTGTATCTCTCTGCCTCATAGATAAGACATAATTTTAAAAGCCTCATGACTGTAGAGTTCCTACTCTAGGAAGGTAGTGCTAGATAAAACCCAAACAATCTGGGTTCCAGGTTTGTCTTCAGGACAAAGGAGGTAACATCTTATCAAGCCATTTTAGATTTTTTTTGTATTTTATAGGTTATTAACAAGGTTATTAAACAAGCAAAAATTCTTCATGTTTGAAAAAAATATACATAACACCTTCAAGTTGGTGAATGTCAATTATTCATACTACATGACAATGTAACAGCAATAATAAACTAGCACTCCAATCTACATAAGGAAATAATACTAACTATATTCTGGATTAAAGTTACATGAAGAACTGAACTTCTGATACACTCATGTATACATAATAACAGTACAACAATGCAAGAGAAACTAGATACTCTTGGAAAACTCCAAGTAAAAAGTGAAAGATACACATTTTCAGATGTTTTTAGTCCTTCCTATCAACTTAAAAAAGAACAACAACAGAGATGTTTTAGGAAACAAAAAGATGGAAACCACTTTAGTTTTGTAAACAGCAATCCTGTTATTTAAATAGAGAAATGTTTTAGAAAATCAAAACATTATCTTTAGAGATTGTTACCTTCAAAAAACATGAATAAATCCCTTAGTAGGTAAAGAAAACAAACACACTGTAGCACACAGTAGGGAACTAATGCATAAGTGTTTCGGATACACATCCACACAAATTTGGCCTACTATACAAAGGTGCAAAATCTTTTCAATGTGGAACAGTCTTTTCAGCAAGTATCATGACAACAATTGGACATCCATATACAGAAACAAACCTCTGCCTAAACTTCACCCCTTAAATAAAAAGCAACTCAAAGTGGAATATATATGTAAACATAAAACTATAAAACATATAGGAGAAATCTGTGATGACTTGTAGTTCTTAGAAATAAGATCCAAAGTATAATTCATAAAAAAAAAAAAAAACACTCATTACCTCATTACTGTTTTCTGGCTAGAACCATGGAGAGTGTGTTCCTGCTGTGCCAGAAACTCTTAGGAAAATGTAGAATTTCAGAGAAATAAAGATCAATCTCCTGAGAAAGAAATCTGCTCAAAAGATGCTTTGAAAAGCAAGGAGAAATTCATCTATGAAAATTCCAAGTAGTATCACAAGGAATACAGGCCAATGTACTGATCTGAGATTTGAATACTAGCACGGCAAGAAAAGCTGACTCAAACTGGTGTCTTCAGCATCAGAGGTATCACTGATGGTGAATCCAAAAGTCTGAAGGGTGATTTAGCTTTTGGGACAGATCTTCGAAAGCAACTTTGTTAAGCTTAACAAGGCTTCAAATGGCAAACTGAGCACTGTGAAACCATACGCTGCAAAGGGGTACCCAAAAGTTAACTGAGTAAATGAACTAATTTATTAGCATGGCTATGGCAAAATCAATGAGAAGCAAACGGCCTTGACAGGGAAGACTCTAACTGCCCATGTCTTGGTAAACTGGTATCATCTACATGGAGGATCAGATTCATGAGATCTAAACTGCTGGAAAATGCTTCAAAGATGCAAATAACTTCCCAGGGCATTTCCAACCTTCTTCTCTGCAAGGCGAAATGAAGAAAAAGGCCACCTATTTTGGAGAAAGTTGAGATGTTCCAAACAGGTAAGACCTAAGCAGAAGGCTCATTTGAAGGATGAATTAAAATGTCTTCCACAGCACTTTAGTAATCTAGTCAATTAATTTAGTAAGTGTTTACAGTGATCTGAAACTGAAAAAAAATTGTGAAGTACACTTCACCAAAATTTAAAACCTTCACTTTGATAACAATACTGTTCAGAGAATTAAATTAGAAGCTATGAATTATCAGAAAATATCTTCAAAGAACATAAATGACAGGGATCAGCATCCAAAATATATTAAGAATAGCGCACACTAAGAAAAAAAAACTTCAAAATGAACATGGGCAAGCATTCTGTCTAGCAGTTCAGACACCATATTGAGTATCTGCATACCATATCAGAGTACCTGGGGTCAAGTGCCAGCTCTGCTCCCCATTCCAACTTGCTGCCAATGCACGTACTGGGAGGCAGCAGGTAATGGCTACAATGGTTGGGTTTCTGTCACCCATGTGAGACCAGGTTTAGTTCCTTGCTTCTGGCTTTGGCCTGGCCCAGTCCTTACTGCTGCAGAGATTTGAGAAGCCAATCAGACTACAGGAGAGCCTGCCTCTCTCTCTCTCAACAAATTAAAGTCAAAAAAAGGAAATGACTTGTATAGACACTTGATCAAAAAAAAAAAAAGACATACACACACATATAAATATGGCAAACAAGCATATGAAAAGATCTTCAACATCATTTACCACTAGGGAAATGAAAATTAAAACCATTGTGGGACATCATTACATACCTATTAGAATGGCTATAAAAACCCTAACAATACCAAGTGCTGATAAGGATGTACACACTGATGATGGGAAAGTAAAATTGTGCAGCCACTACAAACAGTTTTGAACAGTTTTGAAGTTTCTTATAAAGCTAAACACACACACAGAGCCCAGCAATTCTACTCCTGAATATGTATCCTGGAGAAATGCAAATCCATGTTCACACAAAAACCCATGTATGACTTATAGCAGTTTTCTTCACAATGAAGCAGAAGTAAAAAGAATTTCAAAGTACCTCAATGGATGAATGGGTAAACAAACACATTTTTTTGTATTCCACTATACATTCAAACAATAGAAAACGACCCAGCAGTCAAGAGGAGCCAGCCATTGATACACGCAATGATTATAATCGATCCCCAAACCTTTATAACTAAAGAAATTTCCATCAAAAGGTTGTATATTACACGATGAAATTTATTTTTTTTCTTTTTTTAATAACGCTTTTATTTAAAGAATATAAATTTCCAAAATACAGCTTATAGATTACAATGGCTTCCCCCCCATAACTTCCCTCCCACCCGCAACCCTCCCCTTTCCCACTCCCTCTCCCCTTGCTTCACATCAAGATTCATTTTCAATTCTCTTTATATACAGAAGATCAGTTTACTATGTATTAAGTAAAGATTTCAACAGTTTGCCCTCACGTAGCAACACAAAGTGAAAAATACTGTTGGAGTACTAGTTATAGTATTAATTCACAATGTATAGCACATTAAGGACAGAGATCCTACATGATATATATTTTTTAAATTGATTAGTTTTCTATGCAATTTCCAAGTTAACACCAAGATTTTTTTTTCATTTTTAATTATCTGTATACAGAAGATTGATTCAGTATATACTAAGTAAAGATTTCATCAGTTTGCACCCACACAGAAACACAAAGTGTAAAATACTGTTTCAGTACTAGCTATAGCATTGCTTCACATTGGACAACACATTAAGGACAGATCCCACATGAGACGTAAGTACACAGTGACTCCTGAAGTTGATTTAACAATTTGACACTCTTGTTTATGGCATCAGTAATCTCCCTAGGGTCTAGTCATGAGTTGCCGAGGCTATGGAAGCCTTTAGGGTTCACCGACTTCAATCTTATTCCGACAGGGTCATAGTCAAAGTGGAGGTTCTCTCCTTCCTTCAGAGAAAGGTACCTCCTTCTTTGATGGCCCCATTCGTTCCACTGGGATCTCACTCACAGAGATCTTTCATTTAGGTCTTCTTTTTTTTCCAGAGTGTCTTGGCTTTCCATGCCTAGAATATTCTCATGGGCTCTTGAGCCAGATCTGAATGCCTTAAGGGCTGATTCTGAGGCCAGAGTGCTATTTAGGACATCTGCCATTCTATGAGTCTGCTGCGTATCTCGCTTCCCATGTTGGATCATTCTCTCCCTTTTTGATTCTATCAGTTAGTATTAGCAGACACTAGTCTTGTTTGTGTGATCCCTTTGACTCTTAGACCTATCAGTGTGATCAATTGTGAACTGAAATTGATCACTTGGACTAATGAGATGGCCTTGGTACATGCCACCTTGATGGGGTTGTATTGGAATTCCCTGGCACATTTCTAACAACATTCGCAAAAATAAAATTTAAAAAAAATCATACTCACAGAGAACAGATCAGTGGTTGCCAAGGGTTGGAAGCAGAAAAATGAGTGCGATGGCTACAAAGGGATGGCTCCAAGGAGTTTCTGGGGTGATGCAAATGTTCTCTATCCTAATTATACTGGTGGTTATACAAATCTATGCTCCCACATGTGTTAAAATGCATAGCCCTGTGCGGGGTGGGGGGAGTAGGGGGGTGGTAAGCATTTGGCCTTAACAATGGTTATGGTGACCACATCCCATATCAGAGCACCTGTGTCCAACACCCAAAGTCCAGCTCCTAACTCCACTTTTCTGCTAATGTAGACCCTGGGAGGCAGTACAAATGACTCGAGTAATTCAGTTCCTGCCACTCACTTAACAGACTTGCATTGAGTTCCCGATTCCAGCTTTGGAGGGCGAGGAAAAGGTACTGGGGGCCCATTGCATACATCCACAGATGGTAGAACCCACAGATGGTAGAATTTGTGCACAGGCTCTCTCTCATGCACGGGTTCTTATGTATGTATGGGTTCTTATATATGTACGCTCTCTCTCAAACAAGATTTTTAACAACTGAAATAACATTTCTAAACACTGAAACAAACAAAACAAAACCCATAGCCCTGCACGCCAGAAAGAAGTCAATAAAGTAAGACAATTTTTAAAATAAACATTTATGTGTTGTTCTTGCTGGAGATAACAGATAGAAATAGAAAAGAAAGAATAACATCATTTTGGGATTGGGGCAGGGATAGCACAAGGTAAGAATAGACACTGTGACAGGCCAACAAGGGGATCCTCAAAGACTAATGCGGAAATGTCATGAGAACACAGAAGTGGGGTGGTGTTTAATGCAGAGGTAGGGACACTGCTTGTGACACTTGCAACCCATATGGGCGTGTCTAGATTTGAATCCCTGCTCCACTTTTGATTCTACCTCCCTACTGATACACCCTGAAGGCAGCAGGATGACTCAAGTGTTTGGGTCCTTGCCATCCATATGGAAAACATGAATAGCGTTCCAGGTTCCTGGCTTTGGCTTGGGCCAACTCCAGCTGCTGGAGGCATGTGGGGAGTGAAGCCTTCTAAATAAAGTAAAAATATTAAAATGAAGAAAAGAGAAGCATGGAGAGGCTCCCACCAGCCAAATTTTCGATAGTTTAAGCATCAAAAAGACTAATAATAGTAACACACAGGCGGCGCCATGGCTCAGTAGGCTAATCCTCTACCTTGCGGCGCTGGCACACCAGGTTCTAGTCCCGGTTGGGGCACCAGATTATGTCCCAGTTGCCCCTCTTCCAGGCCAGCTCTCTGCTGTGGCCCAGGAGTGCAATGGAGGATGTCTCAAGTGCTTGGGCCCTGCACCCCATGGGAGACCAGGAGAAGCACCTGGCTCCTGGCTCCTGCCATCGGATGAGCGCGGTGCGCTGGCCGCAGCACACCCGCAGCAACCATTGGAGGGTGAACCAACGGCAAAGGAAGACCTTTCTCTCTTTCTCTCTCACTGTCCACTCTGCCTGTCAAAAAAACAAAAACAAAAAACAACAACAAAAAAAAAAAACACTGAATTATCACTTTACATGGGCGAACTGTATGGTATCTATTTACAGTGAAACTACAAAAACAAAAATATCCAAGTCTTAGGGATACTAAAACAGATTTAGAGGGTGGGAGATAAAGCTCTTCTTTACAGAAGAATGCCGGCTAATAAATTCAGAAAAAAAAATGACAGCATTAGGAAAATTATCATTTTGCAATCCCCAATGTAATAAATCCTTCAGGCAATAAGCATCTACAGATGTGAATACTACTAGGTGAAAGATTACTAGAGAAAAGGTAGCTATATAAACTCAAACTATCACTCCATAGATTAACTAAGGAGAATTGAACTTTTAGTATACAGAAAACTAGAGAACATCAACTTAATCAAATAATTAACCTTAGCCCTTACCAAGTATGAGACATTGTATGCCTCCAGGTATAACATAATATGAAATATCCAACAACATGGATATGGGATGGGATGTGGGAACGTTTTGAACGGATATGGAATCCATTAAAAAAAAAAAAAAAAAAAAAAAACCTAACCTGAAATGAATCCTAAAGAAACCTATGATCCTTCACTTATTCTAAGTAAAGAAAAACACTACAAGCTTTTATTATTGGAAGAGTATAGAAAGCTGACCCTATGTTAGGTAATACTAATATGTCAAAGTTAAAATTCTTGAGTATGACACTACTATCATAGTACTGAGAAGTATGACTTCATTCTTACAAGACAGATACTGAAAGATTAATAAGTATCTGATGTCTCCTACCTACTTAAAATACTTCAAGGGAGAAAAGCAGACAGAGGGAGATACAGATGAAGCAAAAAGTTAATGGGTGAATGCTGGGAAATGTTTTAAAGTTTCCTATAAGTTGTAATTTTTCAAAATAAAGAGATACAGAAAACAAGAAAAAGGTGGCATCATTCATTTTAAAACCTCCTCACTCACTGAGAAAGAAAAGGAAATGTGAACATTGTTATGAAAAGAACAGAAAAATTCAAAGAATTCAAGTCCAACTCTGCCTTCTATTTAAACAGTGTCACTATATGTAGATCAAGTTACACCACTGAGTTTCAGTTTTCTAGTAGGTGTTAAACGGGCAAAAGTCTGTTGGCATGTACAACACAGATGAGCAACACAGACTGGGTAGGAGCATAACTAGATTTGTAGGGGGTGCACATTTTCCCAGTCACTCAGTTGCAATAACGATTCTTTGTAGGATTACTGTGCAGATTAAGTGAAAAACATATGAAAAGTATCTAGTCCAGCAAATAGCAGATGCTACATAAATGCAATCTACTTCCTCCTTCAAACAGAGAAAAATTACAAGTTGAGATCTTAGCACTCATCAATAGGCTGATATGCCAGATTCTTCATACAGTGTTTGCACTCAATCAAAACCGGCACAACAACAAATAGATGAGATAGGTTCTATGCACTACAACCCTTTTTTAAACTCATACTAAATAAGGATGATGAAAATACTTTGGTAAACAACTGGATGAATCAACAGAAGATCATCAGCAATTCAACTTCCACATGATCTTTTTGAGTCAGTATGAGATGTATCTTGGTGTCCTTTCAACACAGATGATACTGCTATCTTCTATTAGGCAGACACCATACTTCACTAGCCCTAGGAAGCATAATATATCTCACACTAAATTAGCTTTCAAAAAAAAAAAAGACATTTATTTGAAAGGTAGAGGTAGAGCGCGGCAGAGGCAGAGAGAGGGACAATGGCCAGAGCTGAGCTGATCCAAAGCCAGGAGCCAGGAACTTTTTCTGGGTCTCACAAGTGGGTACAGGGGCCCAAGGACCTAGGACATCTTCTACTGCTTTCCCAGGCCATGGCAGAAAGCTAGATCGGACGTGGAGCAGCCAGGACTCAAACTGGCACCCAAATGGGATGCCAGCACTACAGGCGGTGGCCGTACCCACTATGCCACAGCGCCGGCCCCACCAAAGTAACTTTAAGTTGGTCATCATCCCATTACCCAAAGCAGAAGTATGAAATAATCACAGATAAACAACTGAAAGGACTGTGGTATGGGTAAATTTTATTGGAAAACTTGGTAATCCACTCATAAGACTTACAGACTAACACAATCACTCATTTCCCAAACATAATCAGTATGCACATGAAACTGATGAGAAAAAAAGGCTCTTCTACGAACAGTGACATTAACATAATTTCTTCCTTAAAAAAAAAATCAGTGAAACAGATTTGAGATCAAAGCAGCATCATGAATGGTTATCATCAGGCATTTTAGGAAGAGATTTGTAAACTGTTGTTAGGCACTTCAGAAAGATAATTATCTGACCACCCTCCCAAAAAATATCAGATTTAAAAAGTCTTCAAACAAATAAGCTATTTTCTTATGCTGCTTATGCTTTAAAGCATTTCTATTCAGTGAGAACACAGGCAGCCAAAGTACAAGCTCTATGGAAGTAGATCTGCAGTTGGAACTCAGGCAGGCTGGCTGCAGAGTCGTGGTCTGATCCATTATGATCTGCTCTGCAGCCTTCAGGAAACAGCAAATCCAGCCCAAGAAGGCAATACAGAGAAGTCCAGACACAGTGAATGATCACACCAAATTAGGAAAGGAATTCAGAAGACAGACATGGGGTTATAAGCTAGAGTAAGGTTGGTCAACAGGTACTAAGTTACAATTGGACTGGAGAAATTACACTCTAGTATGCTATTGAATAGATAGGATGACTACAGGTAGCAATGATGTACCACATATTCCCAGAGTTAGAAGAAAGGGCATTAAGTGGTTCTACCACAAAGAAACAATGACTGCTTAAACAGATAGGTTTACTCTGATTTGAACACGACCCATTGAACACATGTACTGAAACATCACATAGTACCCCATAAGCACGTACAATTTGTATGTGTCAACTTAAAAAAATAATCAAGTACAGCTGAGACAAAGTCTTTCAAGGAAGTGAGATCTGCAAGTTAAGTGTATCAAGACAGCAAACTAAAGAACCAAAAGCTCCACCGTATGAATGTAAAGTTAGAAGATGTTCAAAGGCATGAGATAAGGAACAAAGACACAAATGAGTACAAGCTTCTAAAACAGGCACATGAAGTAACTGGAATGCTAGAATGAGCGGGGTTAGGATCTACAATGGGATCTATATCACATCTCCCATCCCCAGAACTCAATAGGATTGTATGCATCTCAAGTCAACAAATGAAGGAACAGATGCTTAAATACGTTAGCCAGAAGTATGGATGTCATCAGAAGAACTAAAAATAACAAGAGTCAAAGAGGTTACCCGTGGAGAGCAGGTGCAGAATGGAGGAGGAACGCAAAAAGACTGCTGCTTTTCATCCCAAGTGCTGCTATGTTATCTGATTTATTAGAAACACATATCACTTTGATAAAAAAAAAAACTTTAAGTTCCAAATTTAATGTCATTAATTTAGAAGATCATTTTAAAAATAAGCTAAATATTTCATACAATGCCCAAATCCAGCATTTTCTTTCCAGCTTATTTTTTAACAGTTTATACTTTTGTAAAAGTTGGTAAAATGTATAGAGCTCACATATACCTTATCTCTGGTTTTCCTAATGTTAACAACCAGATCAGAGCACAATGATCAAAACCAGCTCCCAATATGGCTATAGTAATAGTAGCTAAATCACAGATTTTAAGTGAATTTTGTCTGTCTTCTCCCTAAGTACATTTTCTGTTCCCAAAGCCAATCCAGGATGGCACACAACACTGACTTGCCATGTCTCCTTAATCTCTTCCTGTCCCTAACAGTTTTTTCATCTCAAGTTTTCATAACGTGGCCAATTTTTATTCATTGGATCTCTATTTCAGTTTGATGTTTTCTCATGAGCACACTGAGATTTTGCATTATTTCACAAGACTACCGGGTGATATTGTATGGTTCTCGGTACATCACAATGGAGGTATGTGATATCAGTGTATCTTATTATTGGTGACACTGACCTTGATAACTTGGATAAAGTAGTCTCTGCCAGTTTTTGCAAGTGCAAAATTACTATTTTTCCATTTGTAATTGATAAATAAATAGCTTGGGGAAAATACTTTGAGACTTCAAAATTCTCTTTGTAAATAACTAACAAAAAAGACTATATTCAAGGTATACAATGTGATGACTTCACATTGTACACCTTGCATAATAACTATCACAATCAAAACATTCCTCACCACCCTAGCTAAACCTCAGATACCTGAAACTCCGCCATCTTATAACTTCACATTCCCAATCCTCCCGCCCTGGGGAATCTCCTTCTGTGAGTCTAACTTTTTTAGATGCCACATGTAAGTGAGATCAAGTGGTATTTGTCTATTATGGCATTCATTTCTGATACATTAAATGTACTTAAAATTCTTATCATCCAGAGGCACATAATGAAATATTTCTGGAAGAAGTAAGATAATGTTTATATATGCTTCAAAATAATATGGAAATGTAGGAAGTAAGTCTGGCTATAGAAGGGCTGTGTTGGTCAAGTTCTGGTCACTGCTGAAGCTGAGTGATAGGACAAAAGAGATTCACTTTACTAATCTACTTCCATGTATCTTTCAAATTTTCCATGAAAAAGGTTTTACAAACTAGAACCCTACTAAATAAATAAATTTCTGTACCAAAAGATAAAACGAACATTCTTTCATGCACCTTGGTTCAGAGATCATTTTTTATTCTTGGGTTTTCTAATTTGACTCATTATTAACAGTGTCAGTCAAGCAACTCAAAAGCTTCTGGCTTCATGAATATTGAATAAAGTTCTTGCCACTAATATTTAAAGCACGGGCATTGTGCGCCCTCTAGTGTGCTATTCCATAAAACAAGTTATGGACCAACAAGTTCTAACCAAAAATGGAATATTTTCAAAAGGGAAAAATTATCTTTCTTTCTCACCAATTTCTGCTTCTCCAGTAGGTCAGTAAGTGACCCTCTACTTATAAGGCTATGTAAAAAACCCATTTTGATGCCAAAGATTATCAACTGTTTCCCACCTCCCGGGGGTCTCTTTCTCCCTTCCTCTTCCTCCAACCCTCCCCTTCCACCTTCGCCCGGCCCCAGGGTGGTTGGGGCTTTTGCCTTCCCACCCACCCCTACTGTTCCGCCCCGGGCTTCCCGCCCTTCCCCTTCCCACCCACTCTCCTTTTCCCCTCAGTTGCATTGCACCTGCAGTTTTGGCTTCACCTCTACCAAGTGACCAAAGACTTGACCACTCAAAGTCCAACTCCCAAGAACACTGCTCAATGTGGACACTGGTGTGACTGTAGGTTGATCAGATCTCACATCCGGTTACTTATGTATAGAAAGGAAGTTGGCAGTATCATCAGAAAGAAAATGGAATCTGTTATGAGATACACGAGGTTGGGGCTGGCGCTATGGCGCAGCGGGTTAAAGCCTCTGGCCTGAAGCACTGGCATCCCATATGGGCGCCGGTTTGTATCCCAGCTGCTCCACACTTCTGATCTAGTTCTCTGCTATGGCCTGGGAAAGCAGTAGAAGATAGCCCAAGCCCTTGGGCCCCTGCACCCACATGGGAGACCCCAAAGTACTTCCTGGCTTCGGATCAGCGCAGCTCCAGCCGTTGCGGCCATCTGGGGAGTGAACCAGTGGATGGAAGACTTCTCTCTCTGTAACTGTCTTTTAAATAAATAAAATACATCTTAAAAAAAAAAAAAAGAGGAAAGCGGTACACTTATCAACATCTCAGAAGGGAATTGGGAATTATCCTGAGAGAGTTATCACTTTGGCTAGACCCACTAATGCTATCTTCAGTCTTTGCTGTGATCATTGACAAACTGGAAGAAGACATCAGCAGCTCTATGAGCAATAGCACAGCTGCCAGCAGACCTTCAGTTACCCTGAGGCTGGTGTTTCCTGCTAGTCAGTATGGTTCTGCCACTGGAAAAAGTCATTTCAAGATCAAGGAAATATGAGAGTGCGGGGGTTCAGGTGCAGGTGGCAGGGCATATGTTCCTCAACTCAACTGACTGGGCCATTACTATTGCTGGCATCCCACAGTCCATCATTGTGTCAAACAGATCTGCATGGTCATGTTGGGGACTCTCCCACAGGGAAAAACCCAGAAGAAGTTCCTGGCTCCAGGCTTCAGATCAGCCCAGCTCTGACCACTGAGGCCAACTGGGAAGTGAACCAGCTGATGGAAGACCTCTCTCTCTGCCTCTCCTCTCTGTGTATAACTCTTTCAAATAAATAAACGAATCTTTAAAAAAGGGGGGGGGGGGCCTACTTGTAGAATGCACAAGAATATCAAGAAATAAGAAAAGACAAGAAAACTGACTTCCTTGGAACCACAGAAATTTATCTGGCAGAAAAATCATTAACTTGCCTTGGAATTAAGTGAGGATTCCATAATTCTTGCCACAGGAACATGACTCTGAACATCTAAGCAATGACATCTCGTTCACTTTGAGAGTAAGTGGATGCTCTGCTCATTCAACAGCTTGCGTGTGCTCTGTGTCAGACATTCCTCTAGGTGTGAGCAACAGCAGGGGACAAATCAATCAGGACACACCTGCCCTCACTGTGGATCCATTCTGATAGAGAAGGGAGGCAGGTCATCAATTTATAAACAGGAAATGAACATAATTCCTGTTAACAGTGCATGCAACGGTAACAGGTGAGTGAGTGGAGTTGGTTGGGTGGGTCTATTTTAGCTAGACGATCAGAGGGCCCTCAGCAAAGGATCACAGGTAACTTTGCACTTAGTAGCCACTGTTTTTCAGACATTTGTTTCCAGACTGATTCTTTCCAGGAGCTTTTATCTTCTAATTAACACTTTAAATGTTATAGACTTCTTGTTGCTGTAAATTTATTTTTCCCAAACTCCTGGCACTAATGATGATACTAAAAGATGAAAGATCAGGATTTTCTCCCTAGAAAACTTCATCTGCATATAAAATGCAAAGTATGCTGTTCACCATACTGGTTAAGATCACGGGCTCTGGTGTCCTGGGTTCTCTCCCTTGCTGGATGAGAGATCCTAGGCTAAACAAAATCCTATTTCACTTTCCCATCTATAAAGAAGGGATAATGCTATGGGTTACTGGAAGGATAATCTGAAAAAAAATTTATAAAAAACTTTGCCCAGTGTCTGAAATTTTCAATATAGGTATTCTGAGATCATGATTTTAAAAATAAAAACTGTATAAAAATAAGTTAATTTGAGGTAAGCTGGTATTTTCAAAATACTAATTTCAAAAGAATACACTGTTGCTCAGAAGGTTATAGGTCACAAAAAAGAGCAAGAACAGATTTGACAGTTTACAAAGTAGAATGCAATGTCCAGAAAACTGTGGTTGCAGACAGGTGGTCGTGGAGGTTAACAATGGACACCCAAGTAAAGGCTAAAGCTGGAGCTGCAGGTGCAGTGTCCTCTGAAGGGACAGGCGCTTAGCTGGAAGACCATCAAGAGACAAAATGCGGCACCATCAAAGGCCGACTTAGCAACAGCTGCCCCTAACTTTGCACTGAAAAGCTGCACACTCACCTTCCCAATCCCCATGCAGCTGGTACTGCCTCCCGTCCTTCTTCATTCTGAGAACGAGGCCAAGGTGCCTAACACTACAGGAGCCATTTTGTCGACTGTGTCAATTAGCCAGTACATTCAGGTTAGCCAAACAGAGTAAGAGATTAGGTCCTTCTTGCTCTCATTTAAACAATACAGCAGTCAGAGAGTGACCATTTTCAGATTTATTTTTATAAAAGAAGAAAAAAGGAAGCTTATTTGGTGAAACTACTGTAGTCATATTTTCTGTTATTTGCAGCCTAAACACAATCCAAACTAACCTACAAACATGAAGGAAGAGGGTATTTCAGATGGGATGGAAAATGCAAAGGAACAACAAAAAGCTGCCTCAACACTATGGGTTATGACTGCAATGCTTAAAATGAAGAATTACAAGATAATTTCCACCTCCATCTAATAGATTCCTTAGGTATTGCATTCACGTCCCTGTAAACCACAGGCGTGGGCACTGGCACCACTTTGGGACACATGGTCCATGTACAATGAGGGACATATGTAGCACTTTCATGGCTTCACAGGACAATTGAAATCTGCCCAAGGAATGAGAACAGGAAACAGCAGCTGGTTTCGTGTAAACAGAATATCAGAAAATGTGCACTGAAGGGCTAAAGTAATTCTTCTACATTGAAATAATTTCTGAGTTGTCCCTCCTAAAAATATTTGTTACTGTAAGAGATGATGAAAAACTGTAGGCTAAAATCCGTATCTGAAGAGTACTAATTTGAGGTTCTTAAAAATGAACTGAATGAATTATCAATTATCCTTCATAGAACATCTCTACAGTAAAGTTATAATCTAAATGCAATTAAGTGACTCAATTTATAAACGTCTGTGATTAAAGGGGGAATTTCATTTTCATTTGTTTAATATTCCCATTAATAACAATGCCTCGTTACACATTTACTGAAAGCTTGAAAATAAAACAATGGACAGATTCCAAGAGCAAACAAGGATTTTTTCCTTTTTCCCATGAAGCTAACATTATGGAATTTTAACAGATGTTCTATTTGGTCATAGTTAATAAAATGAATTATGTAGGATTAAAATAGGGCTCAATATGTTTGCATTGGATTTTAACTGAAAAACAACTTCACATTAAAAGTTTGGAAAGATTTCTCATCACTTTTTTCTCTTTTCTGTAGAAAAATATTAATGACATAGAAAATAATCAGATAATTCTAACAGTTATTACTTTTCTAATGAAACCAGACCTGTAAAAACTTTTTTTCATGATTCAATAAGAAAAATTTTAGAAAATTATATACTCTTTGGTGTTCGTCACCTATCTCATACAAAGATCACAGTACCACTATATGCCAAACAGCCTAATCACTATCCTATGTACTTCCAAGCCCTTCTAGATATTCCTCACCATTTTCAAATGACTATGGTGTCTGACAGTAAGCCAACAAACATCAATCCAAAGTAAAGGAATGAAGACTATCAAAACTGAGCCCTACTGTGTGGACATTATTTTGCTAGCACTTCTGCAAGCCACAAAGACATAAACATCTAGTAAGCTTTTTTCAAGAGGAACTTTGTGTTATTTGGAAAGACATGCATGATCAAAAGACAAAAGAGACAGATCCAAGAAATCAATTTGTATATAAACATACATACAAAGAGAAAAGAATAAAATCAAGTGGCACTTTTTTATTCTGCTTTTACTATCATGAATGAAGTAGAATACGGCTTTTAGAACAGTAAATAAGTAACAGAAGTTCTAGTTATAATTGCTTCACAAGGTTTTCCAATGGAAAACATCCAAGTGGTGTAATCTTAGTAAGAAAATCTTCTACCAAATGGGTAATCTTATTTGCAAAATAAATTCTAGTGAATTGTCAATTTGATCCACAAAAGAATCATAACATTTTACTAATCCACTTACATTGATAATTTTGATTAAGCAAACAATTAGGGTAGCTTTATGTTATTATACCAAAATGCTGTTTTTTCAACAGAAGTAGCCAGTGAGTATAAAATTAGTTGCACACTCTGACCCCAGAATCAGCCCTGAAGGCTTCCTGGTCTGGCTGAAAGGCCCATGAGAGTATTTCATGCATGGAAAGGCAAGACACTGTGCCAAAAAATGTTCTACATGAAGGATCTCCGTGAGTGGAATCCCAGTGGAAAGAAGTGGCCATCAAGAAGGATGTACTTTTCTCTAAAGGGAAAAAACTTCTACTTTGCTTATGGCCTTGTCCAAAAACTGACAGAGTTTATGGACTCCAAAGGCTTCCATAGCCTAGGCAGGTCAGGTCAAGAGCCTCGGGTGGTCACTGACGTCATACATAAGATTGTTAATTGTTAACAACAAGAGGCACTGTGCACTAACTCCCCATGCAGGACCCCTGTCTCAATGAGTTGTACTAAGAGTTAACTGTAAAACCAGTTCTCTAACAATTTGTATGTGTGTGTGTGTACAAATTGCTGAAATATTTACTTAGTATAGAGTTGGTCTTCTATGTACAAAGTTAATTGAAAATGAATCTTAATGGAGAATGGGACTGGCAAGGGGAGAGGGATGAGGAGAAGGGGTAGGAGTGTGGGTGGGAGAATATTTAGAATATTCCTAAAATTGTACTTAGGAAATTATAAACAGGCAAAAATAAATAAAATAAAATCAGTTGCAGGTTGCAATTTGCCACAATTGTAGAAATTCTTCTCTGTAAACATGGGGACAAAACACTCTGCAAGTATAATGGAGGAGCTTAAAAAGTAAGAAGAGTAGTCTGACCTCTCCAACACAGCAATCGGTAGTCCGTCACCAACTAGCAATCACACATTGAGTGCTGATAGATCAAGGTTGCAACCCTGTTGAGGAATCTAACAACTCAAAGGCAGGTTTAATTTCTGAGTCTCCTAGCAGGCTGTACCGCTGTAAGACCTGCCTTAGAGAGCACTACAAAAACAGTCTCTGCAAAGTTCCTAGCACAGATGGGCAAACTTGAGCTGAGAAAGATTAATTAACTTGCCAAAAGAAGTCAGCTGGTAATGAATGGGCGGAGTTGCATTTCACGCTAAGGTATCCTTCAGTGTCCAAGACTCTTTCAGTCACCAAGAATACTCAGAATCCTACCATTTCTTGAGCACATATTCTGTGAGCGGCACTGCAAAAAGCATATGAATCCCTTATTTAACGCTCACAAGTTATAATGACTGAAATAGTTCACAGTAAGTAAACCAGTTCTTAGCCATGTATTAATATGCCCAGTGTTAAAATTAAAACTACCGTGACATTATTTTTCTTCATCTATTAGATTGCCGGCACCACTGGTTAGACAAGGGAAAAAAAGAGAGCTCCCACACTGTTGGGTCACGTGTCAACTGGTACTTGTATGAAGGGTAATTTCTTCTTACCTATCAAAATTACAAATGCCCACACCATTAACCAGGTAATTCTATTTCTTAGCATGTAGCCTACAAATACTCTCAACTATGTACAAAATGACATATGCACAGTATTATTCTTGCACTACCTTTAAAACACCCACACTGGGAAACTGGGTAAATACTCAATGACTCTTTTGTACAGTAATTTTACAATCATAAAAAAGAGGGTGTTCTTTATGAAGAGATAAAAAGCGATTCCCGAGATGTGTTAACGGATTATCTCTGCAAAACACAAAGTAGACTTATATAATGTAAGTTCTGGGGGAAACGCACTGAATGGGCGGACTACAGAACAGAGACAGAGACTTTGAAGTGCAATTCTTGAGCCTCCGGCCTTAAAGGTTTCTAGGTCCCGCTTGCAAATTCTCTTTGTCTGAAGATGGTAAGAGGACCCAACCAGATTCAGAAAGCCACTGCCTAATTTTGAGGGAACTTTTCAGAATGGTCAGTTTTCTACGTAAAGACTGGATGTGTCAACGAACTTACAGAGCAGTTGAATGATGTGTATGGCCTGTTTGACAGCTTGTAGCAAAACTAGGGTGGAGGTGATAATCCTCAACTCTCTCCAATCCTCTCCAATTGGCTGCTCTCATACACCAAAAAGAAGCCAGGAGCTACGGGTTACTACAAACTCCTGCCGTGGGTCTGACTCCAACCAACTTCTCACTTTCAGATTTGCTCAGCCAAGAGTGAGACATCAAAAATCACTCCTATCAACTCTAGTGGACAGTCATCACTCTTTTAGGGGCTTTTCCTGTTTGCTCCTCTCTGGTCCCCTGGAAAAGGTCCCCCTGAGGGTGACAGACTCAACCTCTCCTCCTGACAAATACCACTTTTTGAGTGCTGTCTTCAAGTGCCCTCGCCTGGTTCACTGGGCATATATGAAAAGCCCAATTCAGTTTAGATAAATGATGTACACGTGTGTTCTTCGTGCCCATTCCTCATGCTGTTACATCCATCTCTCTGACTAAATTCTAAAGGCCACTCCTTCAAGAATGAGGTAAAGAATCATTCTGATTAAAGGAACAAATGCCAACTGAGCAACACTCAAGCACTGCTGCGTCTAAAATCCCAGCTGCATCTTGTGTACGCCCATCACTGCTGCACTTACTACGGCACTGTAAAGAATCTACTTCCCTGGCTGCCTCCCCCACAATATGAACCCTTTGGGGCCTGAATGTCCTGCACAGTTCCCCACATGCAGCAGACATTCGGAAACTGACTGCTGAGTAGAACATCAACAAAGGACATCTACTGAGCTTAACTTGTTCCTATTTCTTTTCAAACAAGTGGCTTTTCTCTATTTTTTTTTCCCTCTATACAAGCCCTTCAAATTCACATCCAAGATTCTGAGGCCAATGGACCATCTGAAATCATCCTGGCTGGGACAGCAGCTATGATTTTGCTCTGCACTTACATTTTTATTGCAGTAAATAAATAGTGTTTGACCACAACTAATTTGGCAAAGATCATGAGAAAAATGAATCCTGAAAGGGTGAGGTAAACAGTATAATCTGCTGACCTTGCTCAGACTCAGTCTAAAATTCACAGTAACTAACATCATTTAGGAGAACATTGAGGATAAGCAAGCAATCTCCACAGACATCAGATGCAGTAAAAAACATATGACAGCATTCACAAAATCTAAAGAACACAAATAATCTTTTATAATGCATGGATTCAAACTTCAATTTCATTCTAATGGGCTACTGCTAGGGAAATAAAAACTATTTTAAAGAAAAAATTGCATCCAGAATAAACAGATAAGGTTCCCAGTGATTCTTACTAAGGTTTCCATGTATTTGCTTATTGAAACAATCAAATGAGCTCTTAGCAAAAAGATTTGATTCTGGTGTCACACTAACATAAGAATCCAAACTGTTTATAATGCAAAAATTTTGCCTAAAGCAGATATATCACTTCTTATTTTTCTCATTTCAGAAAGAAGCTATGTTTCATTCAGCAGTAACGCTTCTTTCATTCTATCAGGGAATCTTTACAAAAGCAATACCTCAACTAAAATCGGTTCTGAAGGATCTTTTATGAATACGCATAATGCAGAAGACTCCAATTAAATTTTCAACAAAGCACTGCCATTTTGAGGAAACACAGTCATCTCAGTAAGGTCATGCTATATGCAAAGACCGCAGCCTAGAAATTAATTATCAGCATGACATATGTCAAAACAAATTTTTGAAAGACTGAACACAGTTGGGAGCATGTGTTTTATCTGTACGTATGCAACACCAGCACTCTCTGGCATGTAAATGGAGTCACTTATTCAGTGCCTTTCAAAAAAATGAGAAAAACTTTACTGCTCACCCTTTACCTGTACCCAGGTGAAGACTGAGTAAGTAACACAGTTTTAGTGAGTCAGAAAATAAGTTAAGAATGAAGCTTGTGGGGGTTGGCACTGTAGCACAGTGGGTTAACGCCCTGGCCTGAAGCACCGGCATCCCATATGGGCACCAGTTCAAGACCTGCTGCTCCACTTCCGATCCAGATCTCTGCTATGGGCTGGGAAAGTGGTACAAGGTGGCCCAAGTCCTTGAGCCCCTGCACCCGCATTGGAGACCCAGAAGAAGTTCCTGACTCCTGGCTTCGGATCTGTGCAGCTGTGGCCGTTGCAACCAACTGGGGAGTGAACCAGCGGGTGAAAGACCTCTCTCTCTCTCTCCTTCTCTCTCTCTCTGCCTCTCCTCTCTCTGTGTAACTCTTACTTTCAAATACATAAATGAATCTTTAAAAAAAAAAAAAAAGAATGAAGCTATGGTGTGGGTGTTTTTAAAAGGCAGAAGTCATCCTCATACAAATAACTGAATTTTCAAAGATTCAGTTAGCCACCAAAACAAGTTCCTTAAAAACCAACATGATCTGTACTGTACTACAGGTTGTTACCTTGTGGAAATCAAAGTCTTAAATCACATGTAAAATGTTGGTTAAATAAAGAAGACTTCAATATAAAATGAAGGCTTCCAAAGAATTTCAACATTCTTCCAGTGTAGACAATATTTATTTCAATTAAAATAAATTTTTAATTTAGAGTGGGTCAAGGACTTGGGCCACCTTGTACTACTTTCCCAGGCCATAGCAGAGATCTGGATCGGAAGTGGAGCAGCCAGGTCTCGAACTGGTGCCCATATGGGATGCCAGCACTTCAAGCCAGGGCGTTAATAAAAAAATTTTTATAGGAGCTGGCTTTGTGGCATAGTGAGTCAACACTGGCTTCCCACATGATTACTGATTCAAGTCCCAGCTGCTCCACTTCCAATCCAGCTCTGTGCTAATGCACGTAGGAACACAGGGGGAAAAAAAAAAAAAAAAGCCAAGTCCTTGGGCCCCTGAACCCATGTGGAAAACCTGGAATGAGTTCCAGACTCCTGCCTTCCACTTCGTCCAACCCCAACCATTCTAACTGTCTGGGGAGCAAACCAGCAGATGGAAAATCTCTTTTCTGTCTTTCCCTTTCTCTCTGTAACTCGGCCTTTGAAATAAATAAATCTTAAGAAATCTTTTTGTGCAAATGAAATATATATATATATTGTCCACAGAACTCTGAATAGGAAACAGAGATGTAGAAGAAACACATGCAGGTTCTCACTTGAATTTTAATAGGAAATTAAGTTCCATATCAAAAATTTCTCTTATTTCACACTTATCTAAAAACCATTTCTTGAATTTCAGACATTTGCAATGTGAGGCAAGGATTTAAAATATGCTTCCTGCCCTAATTATTTATGGGAAAGTTTTGCTTTTTCAACCAAAACAGACAAAAAAGAGAGAGAGACAGTTTCCTACACAGAGAACCCCAGAAGCTTAGAATCAGCAACACAGAGGCGGCCAGCAATTGGCCCCACAACACACTGCCCAGCACGTCCTGACAGAACTGCTCATAGCAGGAGCCAATTGCCTGATGCACACTGTGAAGGCTTTTGTTTCATTCCTTACTAACTTTTCATTAATTCTCCATATCACAATAATTACCTTGGTATCCTAATATTCCAGCCACAAGAGACTCAGCCACCAAGAATAACAAGGAGACTGCAGGCTGGGTCACTCTAAACACTGGCACTGCGCAGCCAGTAAGCCCATTCTTCCATTCCTTTAGATACAGGAAACAAGACAAGCCTCAGCAGAATTTAAAACATTGACCACAAATTCTTTCTCAGTTTTTAAACTAGTTTCTCCAAATGTATTTTTGACAGTTAAGAAGAATAAACCTACTGAATACAGTATATCATTTTTTTGTCTCTCAATAGTGGAAATTAAGCAACTTACCTCTCTTAAAACTGTGCTTCTGTAACCTCGATATAATCCTTGGATGCCCTGAAACAAACAAAAAGCCAAGAGTTCACAAAGTGAGAACAGGGGCGGCGTTGTGGTGTAGTGGGTAAAGCCGCTGCCTAGCAGTGCTGGCATCCCATTTGGGTGCCAGTTCAAGGCCTGGCTGCTCCACTTCTGATCCAGCTCTCTCTATGGCCTGGGAAAACAGTGGTAGATGGCCTGAGTCCTTGCGCCCCTGCACCCATGTGGGAGACCCCGAAGAAGCTCCTGGCTCCTGGCTTCAGATCAGAGCAGCTCTGGCCAATGCAGCCAATTAGGGAGTCAACCAGCAGATGGAAGACCTCTCTCTCTGCCTCTTCTTCCCTGTGAAACTCTTTCAAATAAATAAATCTTTAAAAAAAAAAAAAAAAGAAAGAAAAAAAAAAAGAAGAACAGCAAAGATTTCTGAATAACATTCTGAATAAAGAAGATTTATCTACACCGAAGTTCACTAAAATGTTCACAATTACTACAGTATTTTAAGAGGTTAGAGTTTTAAAACCAGGGGCAGACACTGTGGCACAGCAGGTTAAGCAACTGCCTGTAATGCTGCCATCCCATACGGGTGCTGTTTTGGGTCCCAGCTGCTCTACTTCCAATCCAGCTCCCTGCTAACGCACTTGCGAAAGCAGCAGAAGGCCCAAATACTTGACCCCTGCAACCCATAAAGAAGACCCAAACAGAGTTCCAGGCTTCTGGCTTCAGCATGGCCCAGCCTCAGCCATTGCAACCATTTGGGAAGGAACCAGTGGATGGAAGATCCCTTTATCTGTCTCTCCTTCCATCCAACTCTGCCTTTCAAATAAAATAAATCTTAAAAGCAGAAAAAAAACTAGAAACCAGCCCACGGAACAGAGGCTCAGGTTAGCTCCCTTTAAAATGGAGCAGCTCTAATGATGAAACACTACGGTGTTGTGGCACAGTGAGTGAAGCTGCTGCCTGTAACGCCATCAACCAACAGGGGCACCAGTTGGTGTCCTGGCTGTTGCACTTCCGATCCAGGCCCCCGCTAATGGCCTGGGAAAAGCAGAAGAAGATGGCCAAAGCGTTTGGCCCCTTGCCACCCACTTGGGAGACCTGGATAGAGCACCTGGCTTTGGCCTTTCCCAGCCCTGGCCATTGCGACTACTTGGGGAATAAACCAACAGATGGAAGACCCTTCTCTCTTTCTCTCCACCTCTCTCTCTAACTCTTTCAAATAAATATCTCTCTTTCTCTCCACCTCTCTCTGTAACTCTTTCAAATAAATAAATAAATCTTTTTGAAAAAAAACTTCACTACATATTAATTTAGTTTTTGTTGCTATTACTCAACATCTTGGAAAGAACATTTAAGTTCTTTAAATATGTTTCCAAAAACATATAAAAACAAATTTATACTTCATGGCTTTAAACATCACACATTCTTTAACATTCTCAATAGCATTAAATACTCCCAGAAAAGCTCTGATTTACCTACTTAAACAATGACACACCTCAACAGGGACCCCACACTAGACTGATCTCATTTATATATCTATATCTGATGTCCCCTCACCTAGGTGTCAGATTGTTAAGAATGACTTTTTTAAAATTCAGATTCATTTAAATGTCCATTTGATAGATTCCTACTTTTACAAAAAGGCTTCTGTAAAAAAAAATATAAAGGAAACCAGTTATGTGCTCCCTAGTCACATAGCCCAGGAGAATAATTTTTGATCTTAACACCAATAAGCAAATGAGGACTTAAATTTTGATAAAAACCTTATGATGCTGGCCAGTGTTATCAGTCCATTACTGCATTTCTCTTTGGGGCCCTCAAATTCTGTAGTGATGAATTAATATCATTATCCACATTACATATTTACAATTTGTTCAGTATTTGATTCTAAAAGGAAAATTACAATTCAGGACACACAAGCAGTAGTCACACTCAGTGTGTGTTGGTTTTGAAAGGTGAGAAAGAAATACTCAAAAACAAATAAGGAAAAAGCAAAGATAATCTTAGCAAAAATATTACTATCATTAGATATTAAATTTAGCTCTAAGGTTTTCTCTAGGGCTCCAGAGGTAAGAACACAAGGCTCGTAATAGTTACTTATAAAATCTTTCTTAATAAAGAAAAAGGGCTGAAAAACCAACCTTACCTCTTCACGTAAGATGTTAGAGAGAATCTGAAATGTTCCGGTAGAAGCAGATACCTGTGCCCTCTGTTTAACAACTTCAGAAGGAACTCGAATCAGACAGGCCACCTAAGACACATAAATTATTTATAATTTAAAAAGAAAAAATTAAAATAAATGTTGAAATATTTTCATAAAAATATAATGTATAAAGATACTTCAAAAATCCACAGAAAATAGAATGAATAGATCATAAAATTCGGGAATACTTTTTTGTAATACATTTGTTTTTCATTAACTTTTTTTTTTTTAACAGATAGAGTTAGACAGTGAGAGAGAGACAGAGAGAAAGGTCTTCCTTCTGCTGGTTCACTCCCAAAATGGCTGCCACGGCCGGCGCTACACCAATAGGAAGCCAAGAGCCAGGTGCTTCTTCCTGGTCTCCTATGTGGGTTCAGCTGCCTAATCAATTGGGCCTTCCTCCACTCCTTCCCCGGCCACAGCAGAGAGCTGGCCTGGAAGAGGAGCAACCGGGACAGAATCTGGCGCCCCGACCGGGACTAGAACCCGGTATGCTGGCGCCACAGGCAGATTAGCCTATTGAGCCGCGGCACTGCCCGAAGGCTGCTCACACACACACATTTCCTGTTTTTTCACATTAACTCCTAATTTCACTTTAAAATAGCCTTTTAAAAAAATTATTTATTTGATGGGGGCCGGCACTATGGTTTAGCAGAAAAAGCCACTGCCTGTGATGTCAGCATCCCATACAGACACGGGTTTGAGTCCTGGCTGCTCTACTTCTGATCCAGCTCCCTGCTAATGTGCCTGGGAAAGCAGCAGAGGATGCCCTAAGTGCTTAGGCCCCTGCACCCACTTAGGAGACCCAGAAGAAGCTCCCGGCTGTGGATCAGCCCAGCTCCAACTGTTGAGGCCATTTGGGGAATGAAACAGAGGATGGAAGACCTCTCTCTCTAACTCTGCCTTTCAAGTAAGTAAATACATCTTTTTTTAAAAGTATGTATTTGAAAGGGAAAGTGATAGAAAGAAAGAGGGAAAGACAAAGAGACCTTCCATCTTCTGGATTCTTGAACAAATCCCCCATGAATACTGGGGGATGACTACATAGGCTTGGTACAAGTTGTCAAAAGATTGGGTTTGAGTTAACTTAAAAATGGGTTAACTTAAAAATTGACACAGGCCATGTTGTGGCAAAGCAGGTAAGGCCATATTTTGTGATGCTGGCATCCTGTGTAGGTGCCAGTTCAAGCTCCAACTGCTCCTCTTCTGATCCAGCTCCCTTTTAATGGCCTGGGAAAAGCAGATGACTCAAGTACTTGGGCCCCTGCACCCACCCGACCAGACTAGAACCTGGTGTGCCGGCGCCGCAAGGCGGAGGATTAGCCTATTGAGCCGTGGTGCCAGCTGAACTCTTGCTACAGCACAAAAGCAGTCACAAATAATAATACATAATGAGTGATTTCCCTATGCACCAATAAAACTTTATTTGGAAAAATAGGCACTAGACTGCTAATCCTTGCTCTTGGTTAAAACATCCGCAAATCTTTCTTTGGTATTAGCCTAGGCAAGAGCAGAGTAGGCACAGAACAGAGCTAAATCTCAGTACTGCAAGATAAAGGGTCAAGGATGATATGTGATGTGATTTTTGATGTCAGAGTGAGTTAACACTGGCTTATCTCCTCTAGAAACTAAAAAGTACCAATGCTCTATGATGATGCAGAACCACCACAAACGCTGTTGTAACAAAGAATTCATTAGCTGGAGTTATTTTTCTCCTAAGACTTATGCAACAGTACAATTTTATTTCTATTTCTTCATTCATCGAGCATTTGGATGTTTATTATTCATAGAGATGTCTGCTATTTGAGCCAACATATCTTTCCACTCTCTCTCCCTTCAAACCTGCCTAAGTCAGTTAACAAAAAAATGCTGACCCACACACTACACAGACTCTCCAAGGCAGAAAACAGTAAGATGAAGGCCTAAGCTCCAAGAACCCACAGACACACAGAGATAAAACCAGCAACACAAAGCTCCCCACTACCTCTCCCAAAAAAAAGACAAGACAAGATCATGGGAAACACAGCAGGAGGGAAATTTAGTCCAACCAGACTAAGGGAAACCTGCAGAGATTATTCCTTCACAGAGCCTCCCAACTGAGGCAGAATCTGCTGGCAAGAAAGATGGCAAAGGGTCTGGGAAAAGCAGGAGACCCATATTACCGAAGTGCCAAATCCAAGAGCAAGGACAGCTGTAAAGGGAGGTGAGACTGGACAGACAGACAAGGTATGCCTCCATGCCATATATGGATTTTGAACTTCATTTCACAATGGGAGCAAATGGACACGCTTAAGCAGAAGAATGATAACCTGTGTTTAGAGAGATCACTCCAGCTGCAGTGCATAGGACAGGTGGGGGACAGAGGGAAGAGACAGGTAAGAAACAGAGAGGGCCGGTGCCACGGCTCACTAGGCTAATCCTCCACCTTGCAGCGCCGGCACACCGGGTTCTAGTCTCGGTTGCCCTTCTTCCAGGCCAGCTCTCTGCTGTGGCCCGGGAGTGCAGTGGAGGATGGCCCAAGTGCTTGGGCCCTGCACCCCATGGGAGACCAGGAGAAGTACCTGGCTCCTGCCTTTGGATCAGCGTGGTGTGCCGGCCGCAGCATGCCAGTTGCGGCGACCACTGGAGGGTGAACAACGGCAATGGAAGACCTTTCTCTCTGTCTCTCTCTCGCTTTCCACTCTGCCTGTCAAAAAAAAAAAAATTAAAAAAAGCAGCAAAAAGAGGAAAATAAACCAAATGACTGGAGACCAGTTATGGGGTTTCCAGGTAGTTCTATAAAAGATGCCCAGGAAATAACAATGGCTCAAACAATAATGGTCAAATTTTTATCTTCCATTTTCAGAAAAGGGAAAAAAAATGCACCCCAGCTGTTTTGGGTGATGGTTACACACTGGTCCCGCTAAATGAGATCAGGGGTCAGAGGAGGAACCGCAGTTTTCAAGGAAGGATGGTAAGTTCAGACTGGGAAATGCTGAGTGGGAGAGGCCTTTGGGACCTGAAACTGGCTATGTGCTGACAAGAAATGAATGCACAGCTACAAAACTAGAAAAATGATGGGGAAAGGAATACAGATATGCAAGTCACCAGCATACCAAAGGACAGAAGGCTCAAAGAGCCAAAAAGGATAATCAAACAGCCAAGACAGGAACCCTGATGAACATCAATTCTTGAAAAGGGAGCAGGAGAGGAGTCAGAGGCACAAAACAGGAAAGAGATACATCGCCAGAGTGAACACATGCCTCCTGTGCCACCCAGTTTCCCAGGTAAATAAAGGGAGTCAGCCTCGGGTTTGGTTAATCAAACAATCCCACCTGGAAGCCTGATTCTAGGGCTGTATCGGCCAATACACAGGCTACTCACAAGAAGCTCATAACACTCTCGGGAATAAGTTAATACAAGTGAATCACACTGTATGGTACAATACACATCAGACTCTGAACACTTGATATGAAAAAATAATGTACAATATTACATTAATAATCATTTTATATTTGATTACATTGGAATGTTAGTATATCATATGTAGATAATAAAGTATATTAAAATTATTCCCAACTGATTTCCACTTATAAAAGTTTTATTTACATATGTATGTATGTAAGTAAATAAAAGGCAGAGTGGCAGAGCAAAAGGAAGAGACATAGATCTGCTATCTGCTAGCTCACTCCCCAAAGGCCTGCAACAGCCACAGATGAGCCAGGCAAAAGCCATGTGCAAGAAACTCAATCCAGGTCTCTCATGTGGATGGCAGGAACCCAAGTACTTGGGCCATCACTGGCTGTCACCCAGCCACATTAGCAAGAAGCTGGATGGGAAATGGAGCAGCCAGAACTCAACTCAGCACTCTGATGGGATGCAGGCATCCTGAGCAGTAGTTAAAGCTCCTGCGCCACAACACCCAGCCATTTTCTACCTTCGTGAAGGAGGCTACTGGAAAGTAAAAAGCACATGTGTGTGTTCGTGAACAGGGCTGTTCTGGAGCTGCTGAGATAGTTTACCACTCACTCAGGGCAGTGGCATGCAGCAAGCAAAGCATCCGAGGTCCACTGTCCAGGCACAGTCCAGGAGCTAGCACCACAGACAACATCCCCCACCACACTGCTCCTGGCTCTGGTTCTTGCTGTAGCCTCCCTTCCCATTCACGCCCTAAGCCTTTTTCCAGCCTTCCACATATCCTAGTAATCTCCAAACAGTGTTCTGAGGCATTCACAGAAATAATGGCTTTTTCAGACACAAGTACCTAGAACAGTGATTACAAATGGCATTTAATTATGTCAACAGATGACATTTAGTTGTATCACTTACCAAGTTGTCTGGTGATAAACAGTTCAACACTGAGTGCAGAGCCTCAACAAAGGGAAAGAGAGCCAAGGCTCCCTCTGCCTTCCTGCCTGGCTGCCTCAGCACAATGGCCACTCAGCCCCAGGCAAGCTGCTGAGTTAAAGCTCTTGCCCCTCAACAGCCCCTCAACCCAGAACTGGTCTCAAGGCAAGAAGAGCCCACTTTTTTTTTTTCCTGGGTGCCCTCAGCACATGTCCCCTTGGATATGCTGGCCAAAACTCTATGACACAGCGATCCCTTAAGTTTTCTGAAAGGTAGAGTCGGAGCCCTGGCTCACAGCTATCCATCTGAGGCCACCTTCTGTCACCTGGCTCCCAGCCTCGGGCCCACACCCTCCATCTACACTGGAGCTCTCACACAGGGCTCCACTCCAACCAGGAAGCAGCCAGGGCTGAGGGTTTGCAGGCGTAGCCTGAAGCCCCAGTCCTGGGTGTGAATGCTCATGCATTCTCCATCTTCTTGGGTCTCATTTGCTTTTTAATCTTTTTAAATTTTAATTAGCTTTTTGAACTGACAAATTAAAATGTCCATATTTCTATTATTATCTGTGCAGTTCTTCTTCCCTGACTTAGCCCAGTCTTTATGGGGTCCTTTCAGGTTCTATTTCAATAATTCTTCAGTTTCTACAATAACTTTCTCTTTTCTACCTCCAAAGATTGTTTCCTTTTTATAAATTTAGTTTATAATTTAAAGTTTTATTTATTATCAAATGTAGTTATAGTTTTATTTGCTTTAATTTCCAAATAAACTACCTGAATGACATTTTGTAGTATTCACTTAAACTCTGCAGTGTTGTAAGCAGATTATCTTCACTCCTATTACACCACAAGCCCCAGCATTGCCGATCTCCCTGCTGTGTATTTTTTTTTGTATCATTTTATCTAGAAAGCAAATCAAACTATCCAGGAGGAAGGAAAACACCAAGAAATCATTGAGTTCCTCAGAAATTACTAACACTCCAGAATTTAAAAACAAATTCTAATATTAAACAGATTGTCCATACATAAATAAAGATTAGGAAAAAAAAAGTGGCATTTTTAAAAGTGGGATTACAGGGGATGTTTCTTCCGTTTACAAGTATTTTCTAAATTCTCTACAATTAACAGAGAAAATAAAATGAAAAGGCTAATTTATTTAGGCTTTTAGATACAAACCTACTTATTAGCCTTGTCAAAAGCAACAATTATTTTTAATTTAGTAGCAGTAAAAAGAACAAAATACATTAAGCAGTTTACCAGTGACACCTATAATTAGGTATAAATCGTGTTCCTTCTGATATGGATATAAACTTTTAGAGATACACTAATATACCAGAAAAGAAAAGAAAGTCCAGTGAGCCTAACAAGATAGCTCCCAGCATCTAAAACCTATTAAAATAAAAAAAGAAAAGAGAAGAGTTTACTGACTCCATGTATTTTTCAATTCAAGAGGTCAAGAGTGAAATATGACCCCAATATTGTCAAGAAAATAGGAACTGTCCACTTTTGTGGCTTGGCATAAATATTTATGGAACTTCATGCTTCATAACCCTCTGTGTTCTTACATTATGTTCTTATTTCTTAAAAATACAGAAGCAGAAGAAAAACTTTGAAAAGGTTCTCAGATGAAAACCAATCTAACTACCAACAGGGCACACAGCCCCCAGCGTGGCTCCCTGACTTCTTGGGGCTGGCAATTTTGGCCTAAGAGAAAGGCTACAAAGGAATGCCTCTATTTCCTCCAGCAGCTCTGGAGCCTTCCATTTGGTTTTCTATTAACTCTGATCTTTCTTAGATTTGAATCTGAGATACAACAGAGTGTTTCACTGCACAAGAACAAAAACATGTTACAGTACTGTGGTTGTATGAAAGGAAATAAAGGTAATGTCATAGGGGCGCTTGGTAAATCCGTTCTGTGGACTATTTCTCCCTTATAAATCTGGGGCTCTGGATGAATCCATGACACAAGAATGGGGCATTTTCATTATACTCAACTATCTTTTATAAGTTACAGATCTATGGAAAGACATCAAAGGCCTTCTATAAAGGAAATACATGTCATTCTATCTTTTACCAACATGAAGGTACAATGTTATTATCTTAACTATATCAAAAATACACTGAAATAGATCGAAATTCTGAAAACTAATGACGCTACTATCAAAAGTTTTTTCTTTAATATAAATAAAATTTTTCTGATACGGTTTTTTAATTACATTGCAAAGGTGAGCTAAATGTCTCTATTCCCATGTATTAAATAAAATACCAAGATGCAAAACTACAAATTCTAAGACTGAAAGAGAAAAGAAATCACAGCAAACTTCAATCTCAGAATAGTGAAAATGACTCAAGTCAGAGAAAGAGAAATGGATGCTACTGGAATCTGGTCTTTCATGGCCACAGCCAACTTCTCTATACCACATCACCTGCCAGGGTTTTGCAGACTCACTACTGTCCTCACTTGAAATGTTCTTCAAAGTCACTGTGTATCACCAAGGGTACTTTATATTATGTCCTTTCCCAAACATTTCACCAGAATTCAACAAAAATAAAAACTACCTGATTTAAGACTTTTCTCAAAGAAACATCAACAGCTTAGAAACATTACTCTGGTATCAGAAGCTAATTATGTATAAATCAATCTGAGAACACAGAAGTCACCAATGGTGAGAGAGCTGCTTGAATCAAGGGTGCAACTCAAGTCTTCTGATTATCAACTCCACACTTCTTTTTCACTACAGGTAAGATCATATTTACACATATCTTATGAACTTACATGTTGAAGCTTTCATATCATCTACTTCTTCAAGTTTCAACAGGCAAATCTATAATAAACTGAAGGGAAATTTTAAAATATGCCACAGGACCAAGCAAAGCTTACTTATAATCAAAGCAGAAACTATTACGTTGTACTTTACAGCACAATTTTAATGTGGCAAATTAGTAAAAGGAAGATCTGAGAAATATCTTATGAGACTTTTAAGATTTTTTGAAACACACAAATTCCCTGTATTTTATCCTACATTTTTTAAAATTCTCCTTAAAAAGCCTATTTCCAAAATACTATAGCTAACATTCTCTATACCAATGAAAAAGTATTCAAAAAAAAAAAAACCTCTACAAATAAAGTTATGTGTCAAGTCTGCCATCTTTTGGTCATAACTGGAATCACAGCTGTTGGTAAACCAAAGAACTCGATAAATCCACTTAGATTGGGGCATAAATTCATCAAACCATCCTTCCTTATAAAAGCACTTTTACAAATATGCAATAAGTATTTCAAGAAAACCAATTTAAAGCTTTACAGCTATCAGTCTTCTCTTGCCCGACAAGACTTACGAAAGTAGTATCCTCGATAACACAGATGCCACCCAGAAAGTTAATCATCTTCTCTACAAAAAGAATTATTTCACCTTTTAGGCCTTGTGACTGAAGTTGTTGCCAGAATTTTTTTTAACTTTTTAAGAAGACTATGTATCTTTTTAAAATTTGTATTTACTGACTGATGTGAGAGGCAGGGAGACGGAGAGCTCTCATCCTCTGGCTTCCTTCCCCACAGGAGCCAGGAACACAATCCAGATCTCACAGGTCGGCGGCAGGAGCTCAACCACCCGAGTCATCAGCACTGGCTCTCGGGGTCTGCATGAGGATGGAGCTGCAATCTGGGCCCAGAGACAGGGATCAACCCGGTCATCCTGATACAGGACATGGGTACCTTAACCACTACGCCAACGCTCACCCCTGTTCACAGAATTTTAAATAACCCACGTGAGTAAAGCACAAACAGCTCTTTCCCTTTCACACCTTTCTGTAGCAGAAATGAGCTCAGACCTCAGAGGAGAACCCACTCCATGGATAAATTAACCAATTTCTACCAATAGAAAACCCTGAAAATGGAGGCGATTGTAACAGCAAATGCTGTAGTTTCCCTTTGCTGCTATAATAGATTACCACATATTAACGGCTTAAGACAATACAAATTTATTACCTATTCTTCTGGAGCTGAGTATTCCAAAATGGGTCTCACTGAGTTAAAATCAAGGAGTCAGCCAGGTGCTTGCCTCATGGAAGCTGTAAGGAAGCCTCAATTCCCTAGAAACTGAAGTCACACCTTGACAGTAGGGACTCCATTTTAGAGCACCCGGGACTACATCTTGAGAAAGCACCCTCCACGGTCAGACTATGGTCTCAAAATAGCTATGGCCTAAAACTTAAGACAATAACAGTTTACTGCATTCCACCTGGCAGAACATTGAAACTCCACAGCATGATCGCTCAAGCTTAAAAGAGGCTGAACCTGGATTAATGTTAGGATTGTAATTTGTCTTGTCCCACATATTTAGGTCAATACCTGGACTAATGTCAAGACTGTAACTGGCATTGTTAATTGTTAATAGGCCTTGGGTCAGCTTAACACTAGTAACCATGCATTCCCCCCTCTCTTGTGGTTTTTGCTTTTATAAACCATGATGATGAAAGCCATTCTAACCAAGGCGAGGTAAAACCTCACTGTGGTTTCGACTTGCATTCCCTGACGGCTAGTGATCCTGAACATTTTTTCACATGTCTATTGGCCATTAAGATTGCCTCTTTTGAAAAATGTCTGTTTAAGTCCTTAGTCCATCTCTTAACTAGATCATTTGTTTTGTTGTTGTGGAGTTTCTTGATCTCTTTGTAGATTCTGGTTATTAATCCTTTATCAGTTGCATAGTATGCAAATAATTTCTCCCATCCTGTCGGTTGCCTCTTCATTTTCCTGTTTCTTTTGCCATAGAGAAACTTCTCGATGTAATGTAATCCCACTTGTTAATTTTGGCTTTGGCTGCCAGTGCCTCTGCAGTCTCTCGCAAGAACTCTTTGCCTGTGCCAATGTCTTGCACAGTTTCTCCAATGTTCTGTAATAATTCAATGGTATCAGGTCAAAGATTAGGGTCTTTAACTCATTTTGAATGGATTTTTGTGTAAGGTGTAAGGTAGCGGTCCTGCTTCATACTTCTGCATGTGGAAATCCAGTTTTCCCAGCACCAATTGTTGAAGACACTGTCCTTGCTCCAGGGATTGGTTTTAGCTCCTTGATCAAATGTAAGTTGGTTGTCGATGTTTGAACTGGTTTCTGGTGTTTCTATTCTGTCCCACTGAGCTATCCATCTGTTTTTAACCCACTGTACCACAGCATTAGCCTCATTATCCATCGGTTTTTGTACAAATATCAGGCTGTTTTGACTATAACTGCCCTGTAGCAGCCCTCGAAATCTGGTATTGTGATGCTTCCATCCAGCTTTGTTTTTGTTATATAAGATTGCTTTAACTATTCAAAGTCTCCTGTGTTTCTATATAAATTTTGGCATCATTTTTTCCAGATCTGAGAAGAATGTCTTCAGTATTTTGACTGGTTTAGCATTGAATCTGTAAATAGCTCTTGGAAGAATGGACATTTTAATGATATTGATTCTTCTAACCATGAACATGAAAGATTTTTCCATTTTTTGCACCTTCTATTTCTTTCTTTAATCTTTTATAATTCTCATAGTAGAGATCTTTGACATCCTTGGTTAAGTTTATTCCAAGGTATTTGATTTTTTTTGTAGCTATTATAAACGGAGTTGATGTTAGAAGTTCTTACTCAGCTGTGGCACTGTCTGTATACAAAGGCTGTTGATTTTTGAGTATTGATTTTATATCCTGCTACTTTACTAAACTCTTCTGTGACAACAGTAGTCACTGTGCACTTGCTCCCCAGGTAGGACTTCTGTCCCTATTGAATTGTAATATGAGAATTGACTGCAAATTCTCTCCCCAAATTGTACTCTATGTTGTGTGTGAGTGTAGAGGCAAATTGTTTAAGTCTATGATTAACATAGACTCTATATAAAGTCATACTAAAAATGATCCATAATGAAAAAGGTAAATGGGAGAGGGAATGGGAGAAGGGATGGGAGCGGGGGGGGGGGTATATGGGGGAAAGAACCACTATATTCCTATAGTTCTATCCATGTAAAAATGCATCCATTAAATAAATATTTAAAACATGAAAAAAAAACTCTTCTATGAGTTCCAATAGTCTCTTAGTGGAGTTCTTTGGATCCCCTATATAAAGAATCATGTCATCTGTAAAGAGGGTTCAACTTCTTCCTTCCCAATTAGTATCCTTTTGATTTTTTTTTTCTTGCCTAATGGCTCTGGCTAAAACTTCCAGTAATATATTGAATAGCAATGGTGAGAGTGAGCATCCCTGTTTGGTACCAGATCTCAGTGGGAATGCTTCCAACTATGCCCCATTCATTATGATGCTGGCCATGGGTTTGCCATAAATTGCCTTGATTGTGTTGAGGAATGTTCCATCTATACCCAATTTGCTTAGAGTTTTCATCATGAAAGGGTTTTGTATTTTATCAAATGTTTTCTCTGCATCTACTGAGATAGTCATATGGTTTTTGTTCAGCAGTTAATGTGATGTATCACAGTGATTGACTTGCAAATGTTGAACCATCCCTACATACCAGGGTCAAATCTCACTTGGTTTGGGTGGATGATCTTTCTGATGTGTTGTTGGATTTGATTGGCTAGAATTTTGTTGAGGATTTTAGCATCTATGTTCATCAGGGAAATTGATCTAATTTTCTTTTTCAGGTTTGGGAATTAAGGTGATGCTGGCTTAGTAGAAAGAATTTGGGAGGATTCCCTCTCTTTCAATAATTTTGAATAACCTAAGATTAATTGGAGTTAATTCTTTAAATGTCTGGTAGAATTTCAACAATGAAGCCATCCGGTCCTAGGCTTTTCTCTGTTGGAAGGGCCTTTGTTACTGATTCAATTTCCGTCTTGGTTATGGGTCTGTTTAGGTTTTCCATGTCTTCATGGCTTAATTCAGGAAGGTTGTATATGTCCAAGAATCTATCCATTTTTCGAGGTTCCCTAGTTTGTTGGTATACAGCTTTTTATAGCAATTTCTGATGATTCTTTTTATTTCTGTGGTATCTCTTGTTACATTTCTTTTCATCTCTAATTTTACTGATTTGTGTCTTCTCTCTCCTTTTATTGGTTAGTTGGGCCAATGGTGAGTCAATATTATTTTTTCAAAAAACCAGCTCTTCATTTTGCTGATCTTTTATATTTTTTATTCAACTTTGTTGATTTTTTTCTAATTTTAATTATTTTTCTCCTATTAGTTTTGGGTTTGGTCTGCTGTTGGTTTTCTAGATCCTTGAGATGCATTGATAGCTCATTTATTTGGTGTCTTTCCAATTTCTTGATGTAGGCACCTATTGCTATAAACTTTCCTCTTAACACAGCTTTTGCTGTAACCCCTAAAATTTGATATGTTGTGTTGTCATCTTCATTTGCTTCCAGAAAGTTTTTGATTTTCCTTTTGATTTCTTCTATGACCCACTGTTCATTCAGGAGCATGTTGTTCAGTCTCCATGTGTTTGCATATGCTCTAGAGATTCCCGAGTTGCCTACTTCCAGCTTCATTCCAATGTGGTCCACAAAGATGCATGGTATGATTTCGATTTTTTTTAAAACCTGCTGAGGTTTGCTTTACGGCCTAGCATGCGGTCAATCCTAGAGAAAGTTGCATGTCCTAGTGAGAAGAAGGTGTATTCTGCAACTGTAGGATGAAAAAGTTCTGTAGATACTTGTTCGGTCCATTTGGTCTATAATGTTGATTAAATCTGCTGTTTCCTTGTTGATTTTGTCTGGTTTATTTGTCCATTGCTTAAAGTGGAGTATTGAAGGTCCCCAATACTATATTGTATTGGAGTCTAAGTCTCCCTTTAAATCCTTTAACATATCTTTTAAATAGTCCAGTGCCCTATAATTAGGTGCATATACATTTGTAATAGTTACATCTTCCTGTTGAATTGATCCCTTAATCATTATATAGTGTCCCTCTTTGTCTCTTTTTAACAGTTTTTATGTTAAAGTCTATTTTGTCTGATATTAAGATGGCTATGTCAGCTCCTTTTTGGTTTCTGTTGGCATGAAGCATCTTTTTCTAACCTTTCACTTTCAGTCTGCATGCACCTTTGTTGGAAAGATGTGTTTCTTGTAAGCAGCAAATAGATGGGTTTTGATTTTTAATCCATCAACCAGTCTGTCTTTTAAATGGGGAGTTGAGGCCATTTACATTCAAGGTGACTATTGATAAGTAATGACTTTGCCCTGTCATTTTTTCAAAAATATTCCTAATTTAAACTTTGAACTTCCTTTAATCTTTTACTGAGAGATTTTCTTCCTTTACCTTCTTTCATAGTGTTGACCATGTTTCTGTGTTTAACACACCCTTAAACATCTTTTGTAGGGCTGGATGGGTGGTGACAAATTCTTTCAATATCTGTTATGGAAGGTCTTTATTTCACCTTCATTCACAAATGAGAGCTTTGCAGGGTATAGTGTTTTTCTCTTAAGACTTGGACTATATCTCACCGTTCTCTCCTAGCCTGTAGGGTTTCTAGTAAGTCCACTTTGAGTCTTAACTGGAGAGACTCTGAAAGTAATCTGGCGTTTCTCTCATGCACATTTTAGAATCTTCCCTTAATGTTTCTGGTAAGTTTGATTACAATGTGTCACGGCAAGGATATTTTCTGGTCATGTCTACTCCAAGTTCTGTGTGCTTTCTGTACTTTGAAGACCCTTTCTTTCTCCAAACCCGGGAAATTTTCTGCTATTGTTGGGAAGTTTTCTGCTATTATTTCACTAAAAAGGCCTTCTATTCCTTTCAGTCTCTCCATACCTTCCTAGAACCCTATGTTGGGCTTTTTAATATATCCTGTAAATTCCTAACAGTGTTTACAGTTTTCTAATTTCTTCTTGTCTTTGGTTTGACTGTACACTTTCCTGTGCTTTGTCTTCTAAGTCCAATATTCTTTCTTCTGCTTCACCAATTCTGTTTTTAAGGCTCTCAACTGTATTTTTTTATTTGTTGTATTGAATTCTTCATTTCATTTTGATTCCTCTTTAAGATCTCGAAACTGCTCAGAGTCCCAGCCACACCATGAGTCCTCCTACACACCCTCAGTCTTTTTCATAGTCCCAGTACAGAAGCTTCACATAGTCACAAGCTCTTAGCCCTGTAAGTTCTTCCCACCAGAGTCAGGAGTCTCTACTGGGCTGGTTGCCAGGTGCAGACAGGAGCTGGCACAGCTGTTAGGTATGGCCAAACTGTCACCTACTCTATTAGCTTGTTACAGTGATTAGGGAGAGAGAAATGTGTCTGTCCCATCCTTTTTTTTTTTTTCCCCCTCCTCTGGTTTGGCTGGTATACTTTCCTCCATGGGGCGCAAAGCCAGGTTCCCTCTAGGCTCTTCCTGCTACTTTTTTGCTAGTGGCTTAGGCTCCTGCTATCTGGTCTCACCTCACTTTCTAGTTCTGGTGCATAGGTTCTCAGCTGCTGGAGTTCCAAGCTGAGGGCACCCATGCCCTCCATGTAGGTCCATCGTGTCCTTCTAATTTCAGTAGAGTTTCCTATGCCATTTTCTTTCTAACTCTTTCCTGAAACTACACTATCTCCATTTTTTTTAAACTGTCTTCTCCTGGGCTAGAGCAGTAAGCGACCTCCCTACTCTGCCATCTTGGAATAGCCGATTGCAACTTTTTATATATCATATCAAAAGTGTAAGTCTGTACAGAAGTGTTGCAGGAAGAACACACAGAAACACCTACTGATTCATTCTACAATAATATTTTATTGTCCACAAAAAAACCTTGAGCAAGTCACCAGACTCCTCTGAATTTAAATTTCATCTTCTGAATCAGCATCCTTTGCAAAACCATGAAATTCTAAAAATGCATCACGCACAACAATTTCAGTGACATGAGTGCCAACATATATTAACCCTGAATGTGTCAGACGCCAGGCTGAGCACTTTGTAAGTATTGTATCATTTCATCCCTGCAAGCACGGAGAGTTGGGTAGCATTAAACCTGTTGCTCAATATGCAGGAAACAGTCGTTCAGTAAGATCAACCAGGCAACCCACAGACACACAACACACACGTGGACCAGTTACAATGCTGGCCTGATCTGCATACCCAGACAGTCTGCCAGTCACACCATACGGCCTCCTGACAGAGGGACTCAAGATATTCTCTGCTTATTTAGTAAACATATCCAGCTTATCATTTATACACTCCTCAAAAACAGATCAAAATCACTTTTTTTGTGTTTCTGAGCACCTGTCAAAGTATCAGATACACAGTAGGAACTCAAATACTGAAAATCACACCATCACAAACCAAATTTGTGACAGAAGCCCAGCCTTAAAGCAGTTACCAAAAAATAAAATGTCCCTGAGGAAGTTCAGGCTTGCTCACACACAGCCAATTCTAAAGTCCTTCAGTACTACAGTCCTTTGAAAGCCATTTTTAGTTTTTCCCTTTATAATGTAAATGTGAATGGCAATAAGTAACCAAATTACACTCTTGTGGCTTAAAACGGTTTCTTCAACCTCATCCTATATGAAAATTTTATTATTTCTATGCAGCTGAATTGGTGTGCCATACACAGACATTGCTCTTAAGTAAAAGGCCAACCCAGAGCTTCCCTTGGCTCTTGCCCACTAACAATACAACATAACTAACGAGAAGCACTGTCCCAGATCATGAACTGATACCATGTCAACCAATGCTGCACACACTATCAGGAAAAGGGTAAAGGTTCAGACAATAATCTGAGATGTGTTGGAAAAGGAAGTCATCAAGAAATCATAGACCAAGTGACATCTCTGAGACATCTCTTCAGCGTACCCATGCTTATATCTGAATGAGTAACTACAAGCAGTGGCATCACAACAATTAACAGGGAGCCAGCGCAAGTCCTGAGTCCCTCTCTCCTCTCTCCTCTGCACCTGAGTTCAGCCTCAGAGGGCTGCGACAGCTGGGGCGACAGGTTGTGCTGACTAAACTTGGCTCAGCAGACTCTGTTAGAGAATCCAGGCAGGAACACACCACACAAAGACACAATAAAACAACAAAGGCACCCACAATGAGAAACACTCTGACGAACATTGTTGGAAAGCCTTCTAAAGAACTTCCATTTTTCTGATCATTCTATCCTTTAACATTTCTTGAACAGAGCCCCAAACCCAGCATGGAGCTTGCTCCAGCCCCTGCCCCAGGAATCTCTCCTGGGGATTACTGTAAAAGTCTCTTCCCCTCCACAGAGCTGCCAGATGATATTCTTATAATTACAAATGTGATCAAAGCCCTTCAAAGTTAACAGCCAATCTCCTTACCATGGCATGCAGGGCCCTCCAGCTCCCAGACCCTGCCCCAGCTCATAGTGACCTTTGAGGACTCAAGATCTTTCCTAGTTCCCACTCCCCTAGCAAACCACCACACTGTAAAGCACAAGAAAATGAAACTACTGAACTGGGCCAGTGCTGTGGTGCACAAGGTTAAGCCTCCACCTGCAGTGCCAGCATCCCATATTGGTACCAGTTGCTGTCTTCTTCTGACCCAGCTCTCTGCTATGGCCTGGGAAAGCAGTAAAGATGGCCCAAGTGTTTGGAACCCTACACCCACATGGGAGACCCGGGGGAAGCTTCTGGCTCCCGGCTTTGGATTAGCCCAGCTTTGGAAGTTATGGTCATTTGGGGAGTGAACCAGCAGATGGAAAACCTCTCTGTCTCTCCCTCTGTCTATAACTCTGCCACTCAAGTAAATAATTAAAAAAAAAAAGGCCTGGAATTCTCCAGCAACTTACATATCCTTCTCTACCTGTAGACAAGAAGCCTCTAGAAGGCAGTGTCATCATTTTATCCTTTTAACTCAAGTATAGGTTAAGGATCCATATCCAAAAAGCATGACAACAGAAATGTTTGGAATTTTCAATGTTAATGTTCACAAACCCTGGGGTACCTGCACACACATGATATGTCCTGGGGAGGGGAGCCAAGACTAAACACAAAATTCATGTATTTCAAATACAAAGTACCTCAATAAGTTCATGGAAAATGGAATTAGAAGATGTTTATTTGGTGCAAAAATACTTTTTAATCAATGCATACTGTTTTCATAAGAAACATTTTGAAGAGCCCACATACACTTTGTACACATAACCTTTGTGTTTCTGTGTGGGTGCAAACTGACGAAATCCTTACATAATATATACTGAATCAATCTACTGTATATAAAGATAATTGAAAATAAAAAAAAAATCCTTGGTGTTAAATTGGAAATTGCATAGAAAATTAATCAATTTTTTAAAAAAATATCATGTAGGATCTCTGTCCTTAATGTGTTGTACATTGTAAATTAATGCTATAACTAGTACTCCAACAGTATTTTTCACTTTGTGTTGCTATGTGAGGGCAAACTGTTGAAATCTTTACGTAATATATACTAAACTGATCTTCTGTATATAAAGAGAATTGAAAATGAATCTTGATCTGAATGCAAGGGGAGAGGGAGTGGGAAAAGGGAGGGTTGTGGGTGGGAGGGAAGTTATGGGAGGATGGAAGCCATTGTAATCCATAAGCTGTACTTTGGAAATTTATATTCTTTTAATAAAAGCTTTAAAAATAAAATAAAATAAAATTCAAAAAAAAAGATTTGAAAGGCAGAGATAGAGAGGGAAGGAAGGAAGGAGGAGGAGGAAGAAAGGGAGAGAGGGAGGGAGAGGGAGGAAGGGAGGGAGAGAGGGGGAGAGGGAGAGGGAGAGGGAGAAATGAATGAATAAATATGAATCCTCCATCATGGTTCATTCCCCAGATGGCTGCCAGGACTGGACCAGGCTGAAGCCAAGAGCCTCTTCCAGGTCTCCCACATGGGTGCAGGGACCCAAGCACTCGGGCCACCCTCTGCTCCTTTCCCAGGCACATTAGCAGGGAGCTGGATCAGAAGTGGAGCAGGTGGGACTGGAACCAGTGCCCATATGAGATGCTGGCACTGCAGGTCAAAGTGAAACCTTCTATGTCACAGCACCAGCCCCAGCAGTCTCATTTTCTACCTGACCTATTCCCTGACTCAATTATGCAACTATCCAAGGTTTTGGCAAAATGTTACAAATGCAAATCAGAGATAATCTTATTGATTTATGAGTATTTCAAAACCCCTCATAATTAATTCAAATGATAAAACGCATTGCAAAATTAGCAACCTTTGTTCCATGATCTCACTACAAGGTTTTTCTTTAAAAGGCCAGTAAAGATCACAAAGAACACTACTTATTCATTTTAAAAAGTGATATTAACAGTATAAACAAAGAAGCTTAAAGACATTGTACCAACTGACATGTACACAGTTCTCTGGAGCTGACAAGCACATCTCCCAGCATCAGAGAACTTAGTCCTCTCAATAACCAGTTCAACAAAACAGCAACAGGCATTAGTCATAGTGGTTAGGCCACCACTTGAGACACCCACATTCCACTTCTGAGGGCCTGGGCTCAAGTCCTGGCTCCACTCTCAATTCTAACTTCTGGGGAACCACCAGGTGATAACTCAAGTATGTGAGTCCTTGCCACCCATGCGGGAGACCCAGATGGAGTTCTGGGTTCCTGGCTTTGGCACGGCCCAGCCCTGGCTGTTGTGTGCATCTAGGGAGTGGACCACACAATGTGAGGTCTCTTTCTCTTCTGTCATTCTCTGCCTTTCAAATAAACATTATTTTTAATTTAAAAATAGGCCTAACACTTGAGCTGAATTCCAACAAGACTCCCAATGGAGGACAGCACAGAGGAGGTGCATTGGCCTTGACAGTTACTGGAGGAGCTAAGCCACAGCACAAGCTGCCTTCACCTGCCAGACCCCACAACAGCATGCGCCTTGAAGAAAACCACAGCACGCTGCAACACTCACTCCAATTTTAATAAAATGCAAACCTAGTATCCGAATATATTGCCTCCCTCAAAAATAAGCAATTTATTAAATTAGGGTTTTGAGTAGGTCTAAAATACATACGTAATTCTTCAGGAGAAAAGAGAAATGACACTTTTGATCTGTGTGCGGCACTCCTAGTGTTCTGCAGCCACTAAGATACTTTTACACAGCAGACTAACGAGCCAATTCAGTACAAATATTTACAACCAGGGTGTAAATTAAGATTTTTGATAATCCTAGACCAGCAGCATTTAAATATCCGTGAGTAGCAGCCCTAACAAGAGATCTTGTTTAAAATGCAAGGTCTCTAGTTCCATCTCCAGTAATCTTAATTTATTACCAACTGCACAGCAATTTATTCGGAGAGAGGTGCTCCAGGGGCCACACTTGCAGAAATACTAGTGGAAGCTATCAGGAAAGCATTTACAAAACTCGACGCAATTTATTTCTTGGCGCCCTCACGCCTAGGTGAGAATGGGATTGAAAAGGACCATCTTGACGGCATCTGTGTGTAGACATCTACACATCACGCAGGCACACACATGAAATTCACAGTGGCTACTTTTGACTGCCAAAAAATTTCAATATTCTTTCACCTCTAAAAATAACACAAAGTGAACCAAAAGTAGAATGAGACACAAGAAAAGCCTTATTTTAAAACCTTTAAAAAAAATCATTACCACTCTAATAATGAAGCATCTGTAATATTAGGGTAAACATGCCCCAACCTTTGATCTAATTACAGCTTGTACTTCTCACAGGCCTTTTTCTGTGTCTGATGAAAACTGAGCTGTAAAATAATTAAGGTAGGGATTTAGAGATTTGGTACAGCAAACTTCCTAATAAAAATGGCACTGACTGGACTCTTCTTGCGGTTGTTACATATTAAATCTTATTTCATTGATTTTACTGTATTTCAAATTGCAAACATAAGGTAGAAGGTTGTAATTATACTTATATTGATTCATCATTAAGTTTTAATCAAACCACTGGCACAGGGGATAGTTATTATTTTAGGAGTGTTTTCTGTTTCTAAGTTTCACTTATAGTCTCTGTTTATTATGGACATATTCAATACCAACTAAATTTAGTATTAGTATAAATAATATAATATTGTTTCTAAGTAGTCTGTTTACAACATAAAAAATTCTGTATCAAAGCAATTATGTTACACAACAATGACTACACTAATCCAAGTCCTATTATCTCCAGATTTCCATTACTTACTGACATCTACAATATTCCCATTTTGTCTTTGCTCTACATTCAAGTTACTTTCTCTTACTTTTGGCAACTACAGTCACATGAATTCAAAACCAAAAGTTTATGGGGGGGGGGGAGGGAGGGGGAGAGAGAGAGAGAGAGACAATCTCCCATCCGCTGGCTAACCCTAAGTGGCTGCAACAGCTGGTCCAAAGTCAGAAGCAAGGAGCTTCTTCCAAGTCTCCCACACATATGCAGGGGCCCAAGGACTTGGGACATGTTCTGCTGCTTTCCCGGGTGCATTACCAGGAAGCTGGATCAGAAGTGGAGCATCTGGGTCTCAAATGAGTGCCCATACGAGATCCTGGCATTGGAGGCAGTGGCCTTACCTGCTACGCCACAACAACAGTCTCTAGTCTATTACTTTTGAAGATGTGTTTTTTTTTTTTTTTTTCAAAGAATCCAGAGTTAAGTTGGGCTCTGCAAAACCATTTTAAATCAATGTCAAAAGGAAGTTTGGGGGCAAATACTTGGCACAGCGGTTAAGACACTGGTTAAGATGCCCACATTCCACATTCGAGTGCCTAGGAGGCAGTAGGGACGATCAAGTAATTGAGTTCCTGCCACTCACATGGGAGACCTGGATTGCAATTCCAGCTCCCAGGATTGGTCTTGGTCCAGCCTTGGATTGAGTTTCCAGTTCCTCCAGCCCAGCCGAGTCTTGGCCACTGCAAGCATTTGAGGAATGAATGAGGAACACAGACTCTCTCTAAGTCTCCACCCCATTCAAACAAAATTAATTTTTTTACAAAAAATTTCAACATGTTTTATTTTAAAAGCTTCAATGATTACAATGTCTCACAGGTTAATTTCTTTTAACATTATATTCTCAGTGATAGATCGAGACATTCATTTTACAGAAGCAGACATTTAGGCCGGCGCCGCGGCTCACTAGGGTAATCCTCCGCCTGCGGCGCCGGCACACCGGGTTCTAGTCCCGGTCGGGGCGCCGGATTCTGTCCCGGTTGCCCCTCTTCCAGGCCAGCGCTCTGCTGTGGCCCGGGAGTGCAGTGAAGGATGGCCCAAGTGCTTGGGCCCTGCACCCCATGGGAGACCAGGAGAAGCACCTGGCTCCTGGCTTTGGATCAGTGCAATGCACCAGCCGCAGTGCGCTGGCCGTGGCGGCCATTGGAGGGTGAACCAACGGCAAAAGGAAGACTTTTCTCTCTGTCTCTCTCTCTCTCACTGTCCACTCTGCCTGTCAAACAATAAAAAATAAAAAAATAAAAGAAGCAGACATTTAGCCTAGCAACTAAGAGGCAGATGAAGATGCCTACACCCCACATTGGTAGAACACCTGCATCCACGCCCAGCTCAGCCTGCTGACCACAGCCTCCTGCCAAAGCAAACCTTGGGAGGCACAGCATTGGCTCCATTTATTGGTATAAGCCCTGGACTACTCTCACTTCTGGCTTCTGGCTTTGGCCCTGGCCTAACCCCAGTCCAATCCCAGCCATTTTAAGCATTTGTGGAGCAAAATACACAAATGGAAGCTCTATCTATTTTTGTTTCTCCTGCTCTCAAATTTTTTTAAAGAAAGAAATCTTAAAAAATTCATTATACAATATTGAGACATTCTGAAGTTACATGTTGATCTAGACATATAAATGCAAATATACTAAAGTGGGCCAGAGGTCATCTTTTTTCCATGTCAAACATCATAATCTCAACAACTCAAATTATCACAGGAAGAGGTAAACACTTGCTTTAATCTAGAACTCACAGTATTTCTTCCGTAATTCCCTTTTTCCTTTATTTTCCTGATAAAATCTACTATGTATCCATCAACCAATGGGAAATAATCTGACGACATTTCCTTAAAAGAATTTTAAAGAAATTAACGCTTCCCAACCATTCTTATGAAATCAATATTGTCATAATAACAAACATGTAAAAGGCATAAGAAAACTACAAACCAGTTCCCCTTACTAAGAAAGCAAAAGTCCTCCAAAAATAAACAGAAATACTAATAAACCAAATCTAGAACTGAAAGTATATTTTTAAAAAAATTGTAGATCATGACACCACGACCAAATGAATTTATCCCAGAAATGTAAACACTAGGGATAGAAGGCAACTTCCTTAACCCAATCTGGGGCTTCTATAAAAAACTCACAACCCGGGAATAAGGCTGTGGCCCAGTGGGTAAATGTACTGCTTCCAACATCAGCATCCCATATAGGTACCAGATTCCAGTTGAGTCCCAGCTGTTAAACTTCTTTTTCTTTCTTGCCTTTTTTTTTTTTTAAAGATTTATTTATTTATTTATTTGAAAAGCAGAGTTAGGGAGATAGAGATATCCTTCCTCCTGGTTCATTCCCCAAATGGCCGCAACAGTTGGAGCTGGGCCGATCCAAAGCCAGGTACCAGGAGCTTCATCCAGATCTCCCACGTGGCTACAGGGGCCCAGGTTTCTGCTGCTTTCCCTGGTGCATTAGCAGGGAGCTGGAATGGAAGTGGAGCAGCCAGATCTTGAACCAGCGCCCATACAGGATGCCGGTGGTGGCTTTACTGTTACACCACAACACTAGTACCTACTCCATTTCTGATCGAGCTCCCTGCTAACACATCTGGTAAGGCAGAAGAAGATGACTCAGTTCTTGGGTCCTCGTGACCACATGAGAGACCCAGATGGATTTCTAGGCTCCTGGCTTCAGCATGGCTCATCTCCTGCCATTGCAGCCATTTGGGGAGTGGATCAGCAGAAAGAAGATCTCTCAATCTCTCTCTCTCCCCCACCCTCCCCTTTCTCTAACTCTACCTTTCAAATGAATGAATCTTTTAGAAACAAACAAATGAAACTAACACCATATTCATGGGTAAAAGATGAAATCCCTTTTCCCTAAGATCAAGGAAAAGACAGGCTATTTGCTTTCATTGCTTCTATTCAACAATGTACCAAAGCCTCTAGCCAGAGCAATCAGGCAAAAAAGAAAAGAAAAAAAGAAACATAAGGTATGTTGACTGCAAAGCAAGAAGGAAAACTATTTAAAGATGATACAATTTTCTAACTATAAAATAATATGGACTAAAAATTTTTAGAAATGATGAGTTCAGAGGCCGGCACTATGGTGTAGCCAGTAAAGCCGTCATCTGCAGTGCCAGCATCCCACATGGACACCAGTTTGTGTCCCAACTGCTCCACTTTTTCTAATTCAGCTCTCTGCTGTGGCCTGGGAAAGCAGTGGGAGATGGCCCAAGTCCTTGGTCTCCAGCACCCACATGGGAGACCAGGAGTCTCCTGGCTCTTGGCTTCAGATCGGCACAGCTCTGGCCAGTGCAGCCAACTGGGGACTGAACCAGTGGATGGAAGATCGATCTCTCTCTCTCTCAGCTACTCTGCCTCTGCCTCTCTGTAACTCTGGTTTTCAAAAAATAAATAAATCTTAAAAAAAAAGAAAAAAGAAATGAGTTCAGCAAGGTTCAAGATATAGGATCATACATACATATGTATATAAATCAATTTATTTCTATACAGTAGCAGGGAACTGCAAATGGAATTAAGAAAAAATTCCACTTCCAACGGCATCAGAAGTACTTAAAAATAAATTTAACAAAGAAATACACACTTTAAGTACTACAGAACGTCAAGAAAAATTGAAAATCTGAGTAAACAGAAATATGTAGCAAGTTCAAGGATTAGACAACTTACCATTAAGATGGGAATATTTCCCAGTTAATTTATATATTGAACATAAACACTATCAGCATTCTAGCTGCTGGGCTGCAAAAACAGACAAACTGATCCTAAAATTCACATGAAAATGAAAGGAACCCAGAATAGTTAAGCAATCTTGAACAAAAGAACAAAATAAGAGAACTCAAACTGATTTCAAAACTCTTTACAAAGGTACAGTATCAAGATAGTATAGTACTGGCCCAAGGACAGACATACAGATTGAATTTTTTTTTTTTTGACAGGCAGAGAGAGAGAGAGACAGAGACAGAGACAGAGACAAAGGTCTTCCTTCCATTGGTTCACCCCCCAAATGGCCGCTAAGGCTGGCACGCTACACCGATCTGAAGCCAGGAGCCAGGTGCTTCCTCCTGGTCTCCCATGTAGGGGCAGGGCCCAAGCATTTGGGCCATCCTCTACTGCCTTCAGGGGCCACAGCAGAGAGCTGGACTGGAAGAGGAGCAACCGGGACAGAACCGGCACCCCAACCAGGACTTGAACCCGGTGTGCCGGCACCACAGGTGGAGGATTAGCCTAGTGAGCTACCACACTGGTCAGACTGAAATTTAAGAAGAGAACTGAGAATTCAAGAAGGGACCCCCTCATACTTAGGTCAGTGAGTTTTCAACAACAGCATTAAGGTCATTCAGTTGGGGAGAGGAGTCTTCTCAACAAATGACACTGAAATAACTGTATATTCACAGACAAAAGAATCCAGTCAGACCACCACCTCATGCCACACATTATATTACATTAACAATGCATCAATCGCTTCTCAGCCTTTTGGCTAAGATCAAGTGTAACAATGCATCAAAGACCTAAAACTAAGATTTAAAACCGCAGAACTCCTACATGGAAACTTAGGTATACATCTTCATGACCTTGTAGTAGTCATGGTTTCTTAGACAATACACCAAAAGCAAAAGAACAAAGGATAAAATAGATATACTGGACATAATCAAACTAAAAACTTGTGCTTCACAGCACACTATTAAGAAAGCAGAAACACAATGCACAGAATAAGAGAAATTTTTCACACATCGGGGGCCAGCATTGGTGCGGCAGGTTAAGCATCACTTGCAATGTTGGCATCCTGTATCAGCACCAGTTCAACTCTCAGCTGTTATGCTTCCCATCCAGCTGCCAATTAATGCACCTGGGAAGGCAGGGGAAAACAGTCCAGGTACATGGGCCCCTGGCATCCATGTGAGAGACCTGGACAGAGTGCCTGTCTCCTGGCTTCAGCCTGGGCCAGCACCAGCTATTGTAGCCGTTTGAGGAGTGAACCAGCAAATGGAAGATTTTTCTCTCTCCCTTCCCTGTCATTCTGCCTTTCAAATAAATAAATCTTTGTTAAAAATCACAATTGATACTGAATCACAGATTGGTTCATTTCTAAGTTTTCTATAATAAACATATTCCACTGTTCTTTTAAACAAAAAAAAAAAAGGAAATTATTTGAGTGACAGGTGTTGGGCACAGCAGTTAAGTTGCTGTTTCGCACACCCAACCCCAAATCAGGTTAGGGTTCCTGCTGTTTCTCCAGCTTCCTGCTAACGCACCCTGGGAAGCAGCAAATAGGGGCTCAAGTACTTGGGTCCCTGTCACTCACATGGGAGACATGTATGGAAATCCAAGCTTCTGGATTCAGCCTGGCTCAACTCTGGTTGTTGTGGGCTTTGGAGAGTAAACCACAGGATGGAATATATCTGTCTCTGCCTTTCAAATAAAATGAAAATAAACTTTGAAAATGATATCTGGTTGAAGACATACAAACTCTTCTTCACTGTGCTGTCCATTCCTGTCATGCACTCTGCCCTTCGCCACGTCAGGGGTTTAGTAAGACTGAAAAAAGCCCAATCTACATGATTTGATGGTAACACAGGTAGGGAATGTACAATTTCTGAATACACACAAAAAATGTTTATACCAGCTGTCCTTTAGTATCAGGCAGAAAAGACAGGAAAACTAATCAAATTAACGAATGGAATGAGGCCAATTATTTGTACTACTCTTTATCCAAAATTCTTGGCATTACTAGTATTTTAAATTTCATATTTTTTTCAAGTTTTGAAATATCTGCATAGATTTTACTGGTTGAACATCCCAAATCCAAAAATTTGAAGCCTAAAACATTCTGAAACCCAAAGTTTTTAAGATCATGTTGGCACTCAACAAGTTTCAGATTTTAGAATACTTCAGACCAGATTAGGGATACTCAATCTTTGTACTCTTCCCCTTGACATTAGTTTCTGTGTTTGTCCATTTTAACTTTAATCGTGTATTCATTTTTAGATTAAAATATCACTTATCTAGCAATTTCTTTTTTGACACTCAGATTATCTGAGAATTTGAGAGACTCCAAGATGGCACAATATAAAATTAACACACAGAAATCAATAGCCTTTGTATACATCAACAAAGACATAACTGAGAAAGCACTTCTAAGATCAATCTCATTCAAAATAGCTACAGAGAAAACTGAATACCTTGGAATATGAAAAATTATAAAACATTAAAGCAAGAAATACAAGAATATATTAAAAAATGGGAAAAAGTCCATGTTCATGGATTGCAAGAATATCATCAAAATATCCATACTACTGAAAGCAATTTATAGATTCAATGTGATCCCAATCAAAATACCAAGGACATTCTTCTCAGATCTAGAAAAAATACTAAAATTCATATAGAAATATAAGAGACCCCAAATAGTTACAGCAACCTTATACAACAAAAACAAAGCTGGAGGCATTACAATACCAGACTTGAAGACATACTACAGGGCAGTTATAAACAAAACAGCCTGGTACTGACACAGAATTAGACATGCAGACCAACGGAACAGAATAGAAACTCCAGAAATCAATCTATATATCAAACATCAACAATCATTGACAACAGAGCTAAAATCAATCCCTAGAGAGAAGGCAGCCTCTTTAGCAAATGGTGCTAGGAAAATTGGATCTCCCAGTTCAGAAGTATGAAACAAGACCCCTATCTTACACCTTACACAAAAATCAACTCAAAATGGATCAAAGATCTAAATTTATACCTGATACCATCAAATTACTATAGGAGAACATACTATATTTAACAAATTACTATAGGAGAACTCTTTTTTTTTTTTTTTTTTTTTTTGGACAGGCAGAGTTAGACAGTGAGAGAGAGAGAGACAGAGAGACAGAGAAAAAGGTCTTCCTATCATTCATTCAGCCCCTAAATGGCCGCTACAGCCAATCCGAAGTCAGGAGCCAGGTGCTTCCTCCTGGTCTCCCATGTGGGTGCAGGGCCCAAGCATTTGGGCCATCCTCCACTGCCTTCCCGGGCCACAGCAGAGAGCTGGACTGGAAGAGGAGCAACCGGGACAGAATCTGGCGCCCCAACTGGGACTAGAACCTGGGGTGCCAGCACCGCAGGCAGAGGATTAGCCTAGTGAGCGGCAGCACCAGCCTAGGAGAACTCTTAAGACATTAGCATAGGCAAAGAGTTCTTGGAAACGACCCCAGAAGCACAGGCAATCAAAGCCAAAATAGACAAATGGGATTACATCAAAATGAGAAGCTTCCTTTTTTTTTTTTTTTAAAGATTATTTATTTATTTGACAGGTAGAGTTACAGACAGTGAGAGAGAGAGAGAGAAAGGTCTTCCTTCTGTTGGTTCACCCCCTAAATGGCCACTACGGCCGGCGCTGCGCCGATCTGAAGACAGGAACCAGGTGCTTCTCCTGGTCTCCCATGGGGTGCAGGGCCCAAGCACTTGGGCCATCTTCCACTGCCCTCCCGGGCCACAGCAGAGAGCTGGCCTGGAAGAGGAGCAACCAGGACTAGAACTGGTCCCCATATGCGATGCCGGCACTGCAGGCAGAGGATTAACCAAGTGAGCCACAGCACGGGCCCCGCTGAGAAGCTTCTATACTACAAAAGAAACATTCGGCAAAGTGAAGAGGCAACTGACAGAATGGGAAAATATTTTTGTCAACTATTAAACTGATAAAAGATTGATATCCAGAATCTACAAAGAGCTCAACAACAAAACAAACTAAGAAATGAGCAAAGAACTTAAACAGTCATTTTTCAACAGAGGAAATTCAAATGGGCAACAGACACATGAAAAAATGCTCAAAAATGCTCAAAAAAATGCCCTCAGGGAAATGCACATCAAAACCACAATGAGATTTTACCTCACCCCAGTTAGAACATCTCTCATACAGAAAGCAATGAACAACAAATGGTGGCAAGGATGTAGGGGAAAAGGTACCCTAATACACCATTGGTGGGAATGCAAACTAGTAAAGCCACTGTGGACAACAGTATGGAGATACCTCAAAGATGAAAAGAAATCTACTATATAACCCAGTATTCCCACTTTTTGGAATTGACCTAAGGAAAATAAAATCAGCCTATAAGCTATCTGTACCATATTTATTGTAGCTCAGTTCACAATAGCCAAGATATGGAAGCAACCTAGATGTCCATCAGCTGATGACAAGATAAAGAAATTATGGTACATATACACTATGGAATACTACTAAGCCATAAAAAAGAATGAAATCCTGTCTTCTGCAACAAAATGGATGCAACTGGAAACTATTATCTTTAGGGAAATAAACCAGTCCCAAAAAGACAAATATCTTATGTTTGCAGTGACCAGAGGCAACTAACAGAGTACCAAAATATGATAGGAGTGAAACTGACATTTTGAGCTTCAATGATTGCTTATAGTCCTGAACAGTGTTTTTTTTTCCTTCTTATTTTGTGTAGAGTTAATCTTACAAATACAAAATTAACTGAAAGTAGATCACTGTAAAAATTGAGAGGGATTAGGAGAGAAAGGAAAAGAAAGGATGAGAATGTGGACAGGAGGAAGGTTAGGGTGGGACATATCACTACTTTCCTAATTTGGTATACATGAAACACATGAAATTTGTATAAATAAAATTAAAAAAACAAAACTACTTAGCAACTGCAAAAAATAAAAAAAGAGGGGGTAGAATTTGTAGTTTAAACACGGTAGGAAAGACTGGTGATATGTCTGTCATTATTTCTGATTTTCCTTCACTGTAATTGGACACCAAATGATCTCTGTGACATTTTCTCCACTATGCTCACTGAAGCTTCCCCTGAGGACTTTCATATTATCCATTTTTATTGACGATCCAAGCACGGCTGAAAATATGTAAATTCTGGGGTGGCGCTGTGGCGCAGTGGGGTTAACGCCCTGGCCTGCAGTGCCAGCATCCCATATGGGTGCCGGTTCGAGACCCGGCTGCTCCACTTCCAATCCAGCTCTCTGATATGACTTGGGAAAGCAGTGGAAGATGGCCCAAGACTTTGGGCCCTTGCACCCACATGGGAGACCTGGAAGAAGCTCCTGGCTTCAGATCGGTGCAGCTCTGGCTGTTGCAGCCAATTGGGAAGTGAACCCAGCGAACGGAAGACCTCTCTCTCTCTCTCTCTCTCTCTCTCCCTCTTCCTCTCCTCTCTCTGTGTAACTCTTTCAAATGAATAAATCTTTAAAAAAAAAGAAAAATATGGAAATTCTTTTTTTAACAAACTGTTTTTTAAAGATTCTACTTATTTATTTGAGAGGTAGAGTTACCAAGAGGACAGAGAAAAAGGTTTTCCATCCAGTGGCTCAGTCCCCAAATAGCTGGGGAAGCCAGAACTGGAACTGAGGTATCTCCATACTGTTGTTGGACTCTGTATATATTCATTGGACCAATCTTGCCATTGTGGTTTTTTTTTTTTTTTTTTTGGCATGGCCTTAATAAGTTTATGCCTGCCAGATTTTATTTTTATGTAATTATTCTCATTTGAAAGGCAGATAGACCAACAGCAATCTTCAACCTCCTAGTTCATATCCAAATGCCTGCCAACACCTGGAAACCCAGGACAAAGCCAAGAGCAAAGGATTCGAGCAAGGTCTCCCATGTGGGTGGCAAGGACTCAACTACTCGACACATCATCCCCTGCCTCCCAAAGTGCACATAAGCAGGAAGCTGGATAGTAACAGGAGGAACCAGGATTCAAACCATGCACTCTGATATGGGATGGGAGTGTCACAAGCAGCAACACAACCTCTCATCAAATGCTTGCCCGATTTTTTTTAATTAATTTAGTTGAGAGGTAGAGAGACAGCACAGGCAGGAAAGAGAGGGAGAGGAAGACAGACCAACACACACACACACACACACACACACACAGTGAGAGAAAGAGAGAGAGAGAGACAAAGAACACATGCAAGAGAATACACTCATCCACTGGCCACTCCCAAATACAGGCCACAGTGGAGGCTGGACAATGCCAAAGTAACAGATCCAGAAACTCAACTCAAGTCACCCATGTGGATACAGGAACACAGTTACCCTAAGCCATCCTTTCTGCCTCTCAGGATCTGCATTAGCAGGAGGCTGGATTCAGGAGCTGGGGCAAATCTGAACACAGATAATGGGATACAGGATACAAGCATCTAAATCAGCATTTTAACTGTTGGGCCAAATGCCCAACTCAGCTTAATTAATGCAATGAGAAAGAGAGAAAGGTAAGTCTCTCTAGCCAAGACTACAGTTTTGTTCGTCTCTCTTCATAATCCTGTCAGTTTACTTAGACTGTCACCTGGTGTGGGTTCAGGCTTGTTAAATCTCCCAGAATAACTTTTCCTTGTATTATATTACACAACGATGCCTTAAGTCTCCTTGCCCAACATTAACGCTATTCCAGCAGCTCTGTTTCCGTTAGTATTTGTCTGTCAGCTAGCGTTTTATTAGAGAAGCAAATCCCTGCGAGTGATAAGAATAGGCATATACCATAGAGATGTGAACAACAGTTATGGAGCGAAGTGAGCAATGTACATACAGCTGCCGCTTCCTCATCTAGCACTGGGTCAGAAAGCAGAGGACAGGTAATCAGGCAGGAAATACGGAAATGAACTGGGGATGAGCACAGACTTAAACTCACATTTATTTTTAACCAATCTACGCGGAAAAAAAAAAATTGCCAAATGAGCTAGTACCCTCCACTAGAAAGCCCACACACCTGACCTAGAACTTAGAGAAGCTGAAGGATTCCTTGGAAGCAGGCGCTCAGAGGCTACCATGCGGCACAGGCACAGACCTTCCGCAGGGTGCTGGGCCACAGCAGTGCCTGTCCCTAAGCCACCTTCCTAACAGACACACTGCAGCTTCACTGCCACCTTACAGAGTGCAAGCAAACTTTTCCTGTGGCTGGTCTAACCTGAAACTACCCAAGAAAGGCAACTGTGGGAAAAGTAGTTCCAGTTCAAATTACATTGACAATAGAAAACCAGCACAATCTGCATGAAAAATTTCTTTAATTTTTATCAATTGGTTTTAGAGGCAGACACAGACAGAAAGACGTTCCATCTGCTGGTTCACTCCTCAAATGCCCGCAACCACTGGCTGGGGCCAGAGCCAAAAAGCCACAAACCTAACTCAGGGCTTTCACATGGGTGGCAGGAACCCAACCACATGAGCCATCGCTTCTGCCTCCTGGGGTCTTTATTAGCACGAAGCAGGATTCAGGAGCCTGAGTCAGGTACAGAACCCAGGGACTCCAAGAAAGGACTCAGCACCTTAACCACTAAGCAGAACAGTCATCTCAACATACATACTTCCTTTCACCTCCTTAGTTTTATACTTTCTGTGTATTTACGATTGAGGGCTGTCTTTTGTAGGTACTGCACTGCCAGATTTTTCCTTCTTATCTAAAACTCTCCATCTTTTAACTGTAATATCTATTGGGATTTACAATTTGATAATTAGTAAAGGATTGCTTTTAACAAAATGAAATACAGTAGTACCTATACCAAAACACACGCAGTTTTGCATTTCAGAAGTACCTATCACTTGTTACTCACCACTTCTCCAGCAGAGGCAGCCAGCATATGCTTTACAGGTGTCAGGTAGGATGATGAATCAGTGTGTACCAACCATTTCACGTACTCATAGGTGATAAAAAAGGCAGCAGCTGAAATTCAAAACAAGCTGGTCTTTCACAAGGTTTAAATACAGATTCAGAATGTTCAGAAATATTTTTCAAAAAGGCCTAACATTTATCAAACTATGAGATAACAGATAAAGCAGACAGATAAACACATACCATGTTTTCTCTAGCCTCACTCTTTCAGAATTTACGGAGCCCTGATATTCACCTGTCCCGAGCTTAGACAACTGCACAACACAGGCAGGCATTGTGCTGCAGCAGATTAAGCCACTGCTCCAGATGCGTGCATCCCGTATCAAAGTGCCTGGTTCATGACATGGATACTTCCAGCTTCTGATCCAGCTCCCTGCTAATGCAACAGGGTGACAATGGATAATAGCCCAAGTAACTGAGTTCCTATCACTCATGTGGGAGACCTGGATGGAGTTTCTAGATCCTGGCTTCAGCCTGGCCCCAGCCCTAGCTGTTACAGGACTTTGGGGAAACAACCAACAGATGGAAGATCTCTGTGTCTTTCCCTCTCCTTGTCACTCTGCCTTTCAAATAAATACATCTTAAACAAATCATGATTCCCACCCTGAAGGAGCCTAACAGATAACCTCTTGTTTCCTATGTGATAATAACAAATTACTTAACATTTTTGCTCAACTTTCTAGAAAAGTATATGGATTTCCACAATCCAAAATATCATTACTTATGGTGACAAAACAGTTACTGATAAACAGGTTAAAACTGCTAACAGATACCTCAACTTATATGTCCACATTAAAATGTTTTATTGCTGGTTACTCAAAATAACCACATTACTTTTTACCACATCATTAAATCAAGAAAACAATCAACTATTTAATTAAAACAAGAAGCTACCGCTGTCAGTGTGAACTAATAGCTGCACACAGAGCTTTAAAACTTGTTACTATTAATCAAAAGATGTTTATCACTTGGATAAAGATAAGGCACAAAAGATAAAGGCCTGGCAAATACATCTTTTACAGGACATTTGAACATGTCACAGTAAAGTCTGAAACACGGCATGATAACAAAGATCAGCTCTCCAAAGTCAAGGTTGTAAAGCCTCCCAAGTGCTAACAAACATACACCAGGACAAACGAGAAGGCCCAGCATCCCCATGGGAGTAATTACCACGCCCGGGTCCTTCAAACTGCTTTCCTGCTCAGTTCACTCCATAGATGTGGAGCTGTGAGCTCTGCCACTACACATTCCAGCACCCCTGCACATTACTCCAAGAAAAAAGGGAGAAAGACGGCACTGCCAGTGGCTTCATGGTTAACTGCCTCCACTCAGTCTGACTTTACAACCACGTCTATCATACACAAATCCATTAGGAATGTAAGTTCCAACCACACCCCTCCATGGAGTGGTATCAAAAAAGGCTCAGCGCAACAGCAAATGAAGACAAAGGTTTCAGGAAAGGCTCTGAGTAAGGTAACGCAAACAGGGCTGGGCAATCTGATAATGACAGCGTCTTCTAACTCTTAAAAAAAAAGAAGGAAGAAAGAAATCCACTATGCTTTCCCTACATTCCCTTCTAAAAAGGCAGTAAGGCTCCTACAAATGGGTCTCCTCTATTCCCTTTTGATCTTTAATGGCCCCCATGCCTGCCCTCAGCCTGGCAGAATGGTATGTTCAAAAGTGTCTCTGGCTGCTGCTGAGTTCACTGGTGTCCTACACGTGGACCAGAATCTTAATCAACAGCAAAACAAACAAGGCAAACACACAGAGATGTTCAATTTACTCAAAATTCACAGGAAAACAAGAAGGCCTCCCATTCTCTGACATGTTGTGGATAACAAACAAGGAGAACACCACTCCCCCTCTCCCAATTCTCCCACTCCCCACACACAGATACACACCCAAATTGCAAACCACATGCTACACACAAACCCCTGCAGGAAGAATGTAAACAGTCCTTTGGTCTTAATGATAGCACCATAAACATTATACATTCTAGGCAGTGCTACAACCAACCACAATAACCCTTATATGCAGTCTCTAGAGGAAAAGATTTTGTGGCCGGCGCTGTGGTGTAGCAAGTAAAGCCACTGCCTGCACTGCCGGCATCCTATATGAGTGTCAGTTCGAGTCCCAGCTGCTCCACTTCCAATCCAGGTCTCTGCTATGGCCTGGGAAAGCAGAATACGGCCCAAGTCCTTGGGCCCCTGCATCCATGTGGGAGGCCTGGAAGAAGCTCCTGGCTTCAGATTGGCACAGCTCCAGCCGTTGCAGCCAATTGGGGAGTGAACCAGCAGATGGAGGACCTCTCTCTCTCTACCTCTCCTTCTCTCTGTGTGTAACTCTGTCATTCAAACAAATAAATAAATCTAAAAAAAAAAAAAAAAAAAAAAAAAGAGGGCCGGCGCCGTGGCTCAACAGGCTAATCCTCCGCCTTGCGGCGCCGGCACACCGGGTTCTAGTCCCGGTCGGGGCGCCGGATTCTGTCCCGGTTGCCCCTCTTCCAGGCCAGCCCTCTGCTGTGGCCTGGGAGTGCAGTGAAGGATGGCCCAAGTGCTTGGGCCCTGCACCCCATGGGAGACAGGAAAAAGCACCTAGCACCTGGCTCCTGCCATCGGATCAGCGCGGTGCGCCGGCCGCAGCGCGCTGACCACGGCAGCCATTGGAGGGTGAACCAACAGCAAAGGAAGACCTTTCTCTCTGTCTCTCTCTCTCACTGTCCACTCTGCCTGTCAAAAAATAAAAAAAATAAAAAAAAAAGAGGAAAAAATGTTTAGAATAGTGAGTCTAAGTGAGACACCACAAAACCAGTAACTGAAGAACAGGGACTTATTGGCATATTCCTCTGCAATTCCCTAGTTCAAAGGTTCTCAAACCTGTCTGCAAATCAGAAGCACCCTGGGATTTTTTAAAACCTTCACATGACAGGCCAGCGCCACGGCTCAATAGGCTAATCCTCCGCCTTTCGGTGCCGGCACACCGGGTTCTAGTCCCTGTCAGAGCGCCAGATTCTGTCCCTATTGCCCCTCTTCCAGGCCAGCTCTCTGCTGTGGCCAGGGAGTGCAGTGGAGGATGGCCCAAGTGCTTGGGCCCTGCACCCGCATGGGAGACCAGGAGAAGCACCTGGCTCCTGGCTTCCGATCAGCACAGTGCGCTGGCCACAGAGCGGCGGCCACTGGAGGGTGAACCAACGGCAAAAGGAAGACCTTTCTCTCTGTCCCTCTTCTCACTGTCCACTCTGCCTGTCAAAAAAAAAAAACAAAAAACCTTCACATGAGGCCCATGCCACGCCTCATAATCATTTAATCACCATCTCTGGAAGAAACCACAGGCATCAGCGTTTAAGCTCTTCAGTGATCAGGTGATTGCAATGGGGACAGATTTGGGGATCCATGCCCCCCCCACACCTGGAGCTATGCTTGGCATGCAGTGGATGCTCAGTAACGTGTGATTAGCAATGGTGAGAAGCACACACATAAAAACCCAACAAGAATTTCACACCAGTTTGCTGTTGTTAAACTACAGGAAGAAGAGGAAACGGGAACAGATAAAGAAAAGAATGGCAACAGTTCTTTTCTCTTTGCTTACAAACCTGTATGTGAACACAATGCTCACAGATTAGCACTTAAACACCAAGTTAAGACAAAGAATTTCTCTTGCAGTAATTTGAGAAAAAAGAGAGCAAATCCCAGAATTCAAGGATTTCCTAAAACAGTGATTTTGTGTTGAATGTGATCACATTTGTTTGTGGACTTAGTTTACTTTAGAGCACTGCTAGAGGCATCCATCAGTAAACAATCACAATGAGATGCCAGAAAACAAAGATGCTTTCATTAAGTAAAACACCCTCTGACTATACAGTAAAACACTATTGACTATACAGCTGATCCGAAGGCAGGAGCCAGGTGCTTCTCCTGGTCTCCCATGGGGTGCAGGGCCCAAGCACTTGGGCCATCCTCCACTGCACTCCTGCGCCACAGCAGAGGGCTGGCCTGGAAGAGGGGCAACCGGGACAGAATCTGGCACCCCGACCAGGACTAGAATCCGGTGTGCCAGCACCACCAGGCGGAGGATTAGCCTAGTGAGCCTCGGCACCGGCCAAGACAGGAAGATTTAATGCCTTTTAGGCACATCTGCTCCACAAGACTCTCCAAGGCAGCAGTTATCAAATCTGGCTAGCCTCACAATGCAATCACCTTGGAAACTTTTGACACTCAGGCTGAACTTGGAACACTTAAATTTCTGGAGAGGAAACACATGCATGAGAACTCTTTAAAGCTTTTTAAATGATTCCAACTGCAGACAAGGTTGAGAATCACATCTCCAATAAATCATAATCAACATCGAAATTACACTTGATGGAGTCTGGGAGATTCAATAACAATAAACAAAATATTTAAAATATTGCTCTTGGCTCTCAGTTCTTTCCTGAGATGCCCAAAGGACTATCAGGTATACTTTTCATCATACTTTGCTTCGATATTCAAGAATATGTAAGTAAGTAAACTATTAACTCTTTTATTATAAACATACTTGAGTGGAATCGACAGCACCAGCTAATTAAAAAAATAAAGGGCTAAAGAACAGAAAACAAATTTGAACAAGTCCGCCATGTGTAGCCTAGGAAATAGGCCTTCAGCAGGAACTCAAATTTGAAAAATAAGCTATAACACAAGGAATTTGATGTGGATTTAAAACCAATTGCTATTCTAAAAATAAATCCCTTTATTTTGACTTTATAGCAATGACAATATTAATGTAATTGTTACCATTAGGAAAGGATCCAACAGCAGCAGAAGGAACACCAGCGTATATTCCACGAAAACCACCAGCCTTATTAAAGCCTTGGGGACTCTGCAGCCTGGTTTTAATGGTGTCCAGAGGAAATAATATCAAGTCAACAGAGGCACCTGCTACCCCACCGGCCTTTAAAACAAGGGGGGGGGGGGGAGAGAAAGAAAAAAGGTTAGAATAAAACAAGGTTTTTGCCATTATAGAGCAGGGATAGAAATACGGCTGCCTTTAAAGTACATATCTTGTATCTTTCTGTCCATGAACTTCTTGAGCATAAAGAACCTTCTATATAAATCTAGAGATTTTCCTAAGAAGATAATAAAAATTGTACTCTATTTTCAAATCAGAAATTTTATACTACAATTTTTTGGTTTTTTTGTTAGATTTTATTTATTTGAGAGACAGAGCCATAGACAGTGAGAGGGAAAGACAGAAAGAAAGGTCTTCCATCAGCTAGTTCACTCCCCAAATGGCCAAAACAGCTGGAGCTGCACTGATCCAAAGCCAGGAACCAGGAGCTTCTTCCAAGTCTCCCACGCAGGTGCAGGGGCCCAAGGACTTGGGCCATCTTCTACTACCTTCCCAGGCCAGTGAAGAGAGCTGAATCAGAAGTGAAGCAGCCAGGACTAGACCCTGCACAGCACCCATATGGGATGCCGGCACCAGAGGCGGAGGATTAACCTACTGAACCACAGCACTGGCCCCACGGAACTTCTTTCTAAATGGTTGTTTAGGGAATAAGTGAATTTATTAAAAAAAAAAAAAACTTTAAATTCATTTTTAAAATACTCACAAGGCTCAAAAAAGTAAAAAAAACCAACAGAAAACCTGCAGCATACAAACACTCCTTCCCATCCTTGGTTCTAATAACAGATGACCACTTGTCTTGGTTTCCTGTTAAATCTTTTCAGTTACTTTAGACCAATACAAGCAAATACAAACCATGCATAAAAAAAAAAAAAAAGATGGTATACAATGGGCACTATTCTGCACTTTTTTTCATTTGCCAATTCTTTGCATATCAGAACAAATGCACTACTGCTTTTAATCAAGCAGTGAATTTATATAAAAAAATTTCGGCCGGCGCCGTGGCTCAACAGGCTAATCCTCCGCCTTGCGGCGCCGGCACACCGGGTTCTAGTCCCGGTCGGGGCGCCGGATTCTGTCCCGGTTGCCCCTCTTCCAGGCCAGCCCTCTGCTGTGGCCCAGGAGTGCAGTGGAGGATGGCCCAGGTGCTTGGGCCCTGCACCCCATGGGGAGACCAGGAAAAAGCACCTAGCACCTGGCTCCTGCCATCGGATGAGCGCGGTGCGCGGGCCGCAGGGCGCCGACCGTGGCAGCCATTGGAGGGTGAACCAACGGCAAAGGAAGACCTTTCTCTCTGTCTCTCTCTCTCACTGTCCACTCTGCCTGTCAAAAAAAAAAAAAAAATTTCAACACCTGTGTTTTGAAACAGTTAATGATCATTATGAATCTAGATTTCTTACTTTAAGAGTCACTCACTGAAGGGTTCATGTAATATCCTATTTTTTGTGACCATTTGAAAATTCCCTGATAATTTTTAAATTAAATGGATATCTTTAAGGACTTACATCTCCAAGTAAAATTAAAACCTGACTCAGGCCAGTGCCGCAGCTCAATATGCTAATCCTCTGCCTGGGGCGCCAGCATACCGGGTTCTAGTCCCGGTTGGGGAGCCGGATTCTGTCCCGGTTGCCCCTCTTCCAGGCCAGCCCTCTGCTGTGGCCCAGGAGTGCAGTGGAGGATGGCCCAAGTGCTTGGGCCCTGTACCCGCATGGGAGACCAGGAGAAGCACCTGGCTCCTGCCATCGGATCTGGCTCCTAGCTCCAGCCTAGCCCAATCCTAGTTGTTGTAGTCATTTGGGGAGTAAACCAGTGGAATTTAAATTTTCTCATTGTCTCTTCCCATCTCTGTCACTCTGCCTTTCAAATAAATAAATTCTTTTGCAAAAATAAAATCCTGAGTAAAAACTAAGTTTATGATGATTATAGTCAAACACATGCAGAATAACGTAAAAAGAGTTTCATCTCAAAGACAAAAGAAGTATCAAAAAAATATGAACAGGAAGACAATAAAAAAAAGTGGACAGACAAGATCTAAAGGTGCTGTTTAACGATATAAATCAAAACTGGGCTGTACTAAGCAAATACACCTATCAAGAAGAAATCTTTCAATGTGATTCCTACATAGTAACTTTTTAATTGAACTGTTAACTTTTCCTTTTTCCTTTTAACTTTTGAATTCTGAATCCTATGAATCTATTACCTATTCACAAAGTCAAACTATACATCTAACAAGACAGGTGTGGTGCAGTGGGTTAAGCCACTGATTAGGAGGCACAAATCACATACTGGATGTCTAGTATGTGTCTGATCCAGCTTCCTGCTGATACATCCTGGGAGACAGCAGATGAAGGCTCCTTCTACCCATAGGAAAGGCCCAGATGGAGATCTGGGCTCTTGGCTGTATCCTGGCCCAGCCCTGCCTACTGTAGGCATTGGGGAATAAACCAACATATATAAGATCTCTCTTCCCACCCTCTTTGTTCTGCCTTTCAAATAGATGAAAATAAGCATTTTACAACACTATACATCCACAACATGGAAAAAGAAGAATCACAGGCAAGGTTCAAATACATCAGCTGTTTGCACTCTCTGGGCTTACAGAATGCTCAGGTGGAACAAACCCTAGTACTTATGCTCTGCTTGCCATTCACTGTAACATCACTCCAAGGATTAACTGGAAAAATGAAGTATTCTGGATAAAAATTCAATAACACCAATTTTAAAATTAACTGGCATAGACCATTAAAAATTAGTTTACACCAGAAAAGCACATTGCCATTAACCGTGAATGCTATCCTAAAGGATCAGTGTAAAAAGCATGAAAGAACGTCAAAGATCACGAAGGTCTTTTCCGCAAATGGCCTAAAATGATGCTAGCAAAAGAGCACAGTGAGACACCAGTAGAGAGCTTCAAGTAGCACTAACAGAATACAGACAACATGTGATTTCTTTCTGGACATAAAGGTGGCTTTTCCAAGTCAAAGGAAACGTCCAAATAATGTAGTAAAGTAAAAATAAATAAATAAATAAATAACCTTCTTGTCATTCCTCTCTCTTACTTTTTAAAGGTTTTTATAGAATCCAGTAAGTAGATCAGTATTTTGCCTGCCTCACAGCATGGACAGAATAAAGAGAATAAAATCCTGGTGAGAATGTCTGACACAACTGGATTGCTTAAACACATGCTGCATTTCATTCTAATTTTCTCATTAATCTTAAAAGAAGATTCAGAGAAGTGCTTGCTATCTACTGCTAAATTTTAATCAATAAGTTAATTACTGCTTTAATCTATTTGCCTACTTTGCATACATTGATTCTTTAACCTTTCACAATTCTTCTGAGAATAAGATTACTAATTCAATCTACTTATCTAGTAAAACATGAATCAAAAGTTACTAATTGCTTCTGTGAATTTCAAACTTCTGCAACTCAAATGTCATTTACATTCATTAGACTAAAGAAACAAACAGCTAACAAAAAAAAGCTAACAAAAAATCTGAATAATACCTATAATTTGGCCAAACATATTTAAGATTTAAACAATACTTTAAAAAATGCTGAAATTTTACATCAATGGTTTTGAAGCCAACATCAACTGAATCATATCACATCTTTTATTTTTTAGCCTGAGAAATTTGTTATGATTGCTTATCAAATAATGTATCAGGCAAATGACACCAAGACTTATGGTAGTTTACACTGAAACTGCTTAGGTTAAGAACTAGACAAAATTTAAAAAGAATGTAGCACAGATAACCCTGAGCAAGCCTCGTTACAGCATAACGATTTATTGCAAACCCAACACCATACAGTTACAATACATATCCCTACCTTAAGTTAAATGTTAAAAAGTGCTGACAGGCCACACAAAGGAAGCATCTAACAGCTACTTTGAAATTACTCTGGGAATTCTAAAGTGTCAGTATTACACCCAAAAAAACCTTTTCAAAAGGAGGCTGGCAGAACAACATCAACCAAAATATTAATCAGTGCTGCTCAACTATAGGATGAAAACAATTTGTGCAACTTTTTATTTATTTGAGAGTAGGAAAGACAGAGCACCCAGCTATCGGCTCATTCAAGCGGCTGCAAAGATTGGGATTGATTAGGTGCAAAAGCCAGGAGCATGGAACTTAACCCAGGTCTACTGCTTCAGCGGCAGGAACCCAGTTACTTAAGCTATCACCACTGCCTCCCAGGGTCTGCATCGGCAAGAAGCTGCAGTTGGGAGGCAGAGCTGAGAATCAAACGTAGATACTCCAGTGTGGTACACTGGCACCCTTAACTGCTAGCCTAAACACCTGCCCCGCACCTGTGTAACTCAGGTAAAATCAGGGGCCAGTGCTGTGGCACAGCAGATAAAGCCGCCACCTGTAGCATCAGCATCCCATATGGGCACTGGTTCGAGTACGCAGCTGCTCCACTCTGCGCCAGCTCTCTGCAATAGCCTGGGAAACAATCAGAAGATGGCCCAAGTTCTTGGGCCCCTGCACCTGTGTGAGAAACACAAAAGAAACTGCTGGAACAAGCCAGCGCCGCGGCTCCATAGGCTAATCCTCCGCCTAGCGGCGCTGGCACACCGGGTTCTAGTCCCAGTCGGGGCACCGGATTCTGTCCTGGTTGCCCCTCTTCCAGGCCAGCTCTCTGCTGTGGCCCGGGAGTGCAGTGAAGGATGGCCCAAGTGCTTGGGCCCTGCACCCCATGGGAGACCAGAAGCACCAGGCTCCTGCCTTCGGATCAGCGTGGTGTGCTGGCTGCAGCGCGTCAGCCACGGTGGCCATTGGAGGGTGAACCAACGGCAAAGGAAGACCCTTCTCTCTGTCTCTTTCTCATTGTCCACTCTGCCTGTCAAAAAAAAAAAAAAAGAAAGAAACTGCTGGCTCCGGATCGGCCCAGCTCCGGCATTGAGGCCATTTGGGGACTGAACCAGTGGATGGAAGACATCTCTCTCTCTGCCTCTGCCTCTCTGTAACTGTGCCTTTCAAATAAATAAACAAATCTTAAAAAAAAAGAGGGGTGGTAAAATCTACAGAGGCCAGTGTCTAAAGGACAGCTAACAAGAACCAGCTGTTAGTTTAACATGGCTTCTTCACACCTAACATTCTGCTTTCTCTGCAACAAGGTGGCCACCACCAATCTGAACCACCGCTCTCATGGCCAAACTGCTGCCTCTGCTTCCTGTGCTGTCTCCTTCCCCCACTCACCATTAATCGTCTTACAGAGCTCCCTACCGCTCTACACAAAAGGCAGAGACATCTTGGTAAAATACAAAGTTCACCTTGTCAGTCTCCAGCCTAAATCTTCCATACGTTCCAATATTCCTAAGTATAGACAACATAATTCTAACCCAGGTTAGACAAAATGACACTCTGGAAGTGTTGCACTCCATCTACTTCTCACCTGCAACCCCCACTACTTGTCCTTCACGACGTACCTCCTTGCCACCTTGATGTCCCCCTTTCTCCATGTAAGCTCATCATTTCAAGAACGTTGGAGTTACACTTCCCTAATCTCTCATTCAAGATTTACATCTTCTTGTTTCCAAATCCTCATCATAATTTTAATTTCACAGTTGAATGTATGATCACTTATTCGTTCAATGTCTGTCTGTCCTAGGAGGCTGAGATCTGTTATCTGCTTTGTTTACCAATGCTTTCCCAGCATCAGCACACAGGAGGCATTCAAGGGCTAAAATAAAGGTTTAACACATACATTTTTAAAACGATTTTATTTATTTATTTGAAAGAGTTACACAGAGAGAGGAGGAGAGACAGAAAGAAAGGTCTTCCATCCACTGGTTCATTCCCCAAATGACCGCAATGGCCAAAGCTGGACCAATTCGAAGCAAGGAGCCAGGAGCTTCTTCCAGGTCTCCAGCACGGGTTCAGGGGCCAAAGACTAGAACCATCCAGCAGGGAGCTGGATCTGAAGAGGCAGCTGGATCTCCAAACAGCGCCCATATGGGATGCTGGCACCGCAGATGGAGCCTTTACCTGCTATGCCACAGCACAGCCCTTCACATACACATTTTAGAAAATACTTCAAAACCAGCCTCTAAAAGGTACACTGAATTTAAAAAAAAAAAAAAAGACAAGACCAAGCAATTTCCAAAAGAAAAATATAAATACCTAAGAAAAATATAAATATGCTTTTTCATATGGTCACACAAAAAAAATCTTCCCAGAGATGGCTTTCATTGCAGCAATTAAGATGCCACTTCGGACGAATTGAAATATCTGGGTTCACATTCTGGTTCTACTTCTGATTCCAATCTCCTGCTGATGCATATCCTGGAGGCAGCAGATGAAAGCTCAAGCCTTTGGGTTCCTGCAACCCACACATGGGAGATCAGGACTGAGTTCCAGGCTCCTGGTTGCAGCTTGCCCCAGTCCTGGCTGTTACAAGCTTTTGGGGAGCAAACTAGTACAAGGAGATCTCCATCTGTTTTTACCTTTTGTTTTATTTGAAAGGAAGAGTTACAGAGAGAAAGACAGAGACAGAGACCTTCTATCTGTTGGTTCACTCCCCAAGTGACCGCATCAGTCAGAGCCTTGCCACACCAAAGCCAGCAGCATGGAACTCCATGCACGTCTCCACATGGGTTGCATGGGCCCAAGTACTGGAGCCATCTTCTGCAGCTTTCTCAGGTACATCAGCAGGGAGCTGGATCAGAAGATGAGTAGCAGGATTCAACCCAGCACTAATATGGGATGCCGGCATTGAAGATGGCAGCTTAGCTCTTTATGTTACAACACAGGTTCCTTGGATAATATTTTTTAAAAAAACAATTCATTAAAAAATATTTTCCCAACTAAATGAGAAAAGTTTAAAAATACGAATAGTTATGGTCACAATTAACAGAAACATTAACGTAACCTATTGGAGGACAATTTGGCAAAATCAAACATTTTAACTATTAAATCCTTTGATTCATTTATTCATGGGTAAATACTTGTACAGAAATAACTGCACAGGTAAACAAGAATGCTTACCACAGCAATGTTTGTAATAAAAAACTGAACACAGTCTAAAAGTCCTCCCATAGAAGTCTAATTAAATAGGTTATATCCAAATAACTGATTGCTATACAACCTTTTTTTTTTATTATTATTTTTTTACAGGCAGAGTAGACAGTGAGAGAGAGAGAGACAGAGAGAAAGGTCTTCCTTTTGCCGTTGGTTCACCCGCCAATGGCCGCCGCGGCCGGCCGGCGTGCCGCGGCCGGCCAGCACACCATGCCGATCCGAAGGCAGGAATCAGGTACTTCTCCTGGTCTCCCATGGGGTGCAGGGCCCAAGCACTTGGGCCATCCTTCACTGCACTCCCGGGCCACAGCAGAGAGCTGACCTGGAAGAGGGGCAACCAGGACAGAATCCGGCGCCCCGACTGGGACTAGAACCCAGTGTGCCGGCGCTGCTAGGCGGAGGATTAGCCTATTGAGCCGCGGCATCGGCTGCTATACAAGCTTTAAAAGAACAAGATCAACCCATACATACTAGCAGAGAAATACGTATTCTTTATCAGAGTAATGATAAATATATGCTGAACAATCCCACTTTAAAAAAATCCAATTATTTGTACACTAATTAGAAACCTGGAAATCTGCTCACTAAACTGCTACAAGTTGTTACTTCTGTGGAAAGCAACTCATGATCAAAAGTTTTATTACCACCTTGTCGGGTTTTTATTGATCAAGTGTTATAAAGATTATTATAAGCATACAAAAGTAAAGCCACTCAAAACTAACATTCCCCTCATGCAAAAATCACTAATAAACTGGCTGCATGTGACACTATGTCTTTAGAAAGTTCATGAAAAATGCATATTGTGAAAAAAAGCTATGCATGAATTTCAACATTTTTCTGCACCAAAGTAAACTTAGCTGCTAATTTCATTTTTCCATGAACATTTCAAAGTTCTCTCATACGAGGCCAACAGGTCAACAGCAGAGGCTCATGAAGAACCTCAACCCACAGACTATCTCCTCCCTACCTTTATCATACTCACTCCTATTGACCGACAAGTTTTCCAAACACAACCCCCAAACTTCTCATTTCTGTTTCTGTTTGGGCTTTCTCCCTTGTCTCTTGACGACTGCACCAGCAGGGCACCTTCCCTGCCACAGCCCCCACCCCTGTTCCCCTGCTCCTCACCCACCACACACACACACACACACCTGACTGTATCCATTCCTAAGGCTGCTCACAAAACCTTTCACACTCCTCCGGGCAGAATCACATGCTACTTCCTTCACTTCCCATCCAATTTTAGTGATAGTTCACTTGGGTTCTAACCATCAGGTCCAACCCCAAGAGCCTTCAAAGTAGAAACCAGGTCAGTCACTGTGTCTTGCTAAGTCTCTAACCCAGCACCTCTGATGTCTTCTAAAAAAGGAACTCTGAAATGTGGAGATAATGCTTTGTAAAAAGATGGCATATTCAAAAGAAAAACCGCAGCATACTACCGTGTGGCTGTCCCCATCCTGGTTTGCCACAAACAGTGCTACCTGCCTCTGCTACTCTTCACAGCATTCCCAGCTGCATGGACAGCTCTGGGGGGCTTTCAGGGTGACTTCTCTGCAAAGTCTGTGTATGACCACCTCCTAATAGAAAGGACTGCTGTGTAAGTTCAGTTTTGTCCAGTGAAACTATTCCCAAAAGTGGAATGATGGTACTTGAATGTGATTTGACTATTTTTATACTTCTCCAAAAATTCTTTCAGATTAAATATTGCCTTAGAATACAGAATTGGTATCAGACTGACCTGGCTTCAATCTCAACTGAGTCTCCATAGGAAGGCTATTTAACTTCTCTAGGCCAGTATTTCTTCATCTGTGGAGCCAGGAAAATGCCTTCGCCTAGACTCTAAGTCCAAAAAGGCAGGGATTCTCAGGGCTGGCACCGTGGCTCACTTGATGAATCCTCCACCTGCGGTGCCGGCATTCCATATGGGCCCTGGGTTCTAGTCCCGGCTGCTCCTCCTCCAGTCCAGCTCTCTGCTGTGGCTCAGAAAGGCAGTGGAGGATGGCCCAAGTCCTTGGGCCCTGCACCCGTGTGGGAGACCAGGAAGGAGCACATGGCTCCTGGCTTTGGATCAGCACAGCGCCGGCCGTAGCAGCCATTTGGGGAGTGAACCAATGGAAGGAAGACCTTTCTCTCTGTCTCTCTCACTAACTCTATCAAAAAAAAAAAAAAAAAAAGGCAGGGATTCTATCTTTGAGGCATTCCATCCACAACCAAGGCCAACAAATACATTGATTAAACAGGTAAAAGATATTTGCTTTTTCTTTTTTTTTTTTACAGGCAGAGTGGACAGTGAGAGAGAGAGACAGAGAGAAAGGTCTTCCTTTGCCGTTGGTTCACCCTCCAATGGCCGCCGCGGTCGGCGCACTGCGGCCAGCGCACCGCGCTCGTCCGATGACAGGATCCAGGAGCCAGGTGCTTTTTCCTGGTCTCCCCATGGGGTGCAGGGCCCAAGCACCTGGGCCATCCTCCACTGCACTCCTGGGCCACAGCAGAGGGCTGGCCTGGAAGAGGGGCAACCAGGACAGAATCCGGTGCCCCGACCGGGACTAGAACCCGGTGTGCCGGCGCCGCAAGGCGGAGGATTAGCCTGTTGAGCCACGGCGCCGGCCTGATATTTGCTTTTTCATTAATGTTACTCAAATGTTATCTGTATAATAAATATTTTAATTCTTAAAGCAACTTTCAACATATGGTATTAAAGTTTGTAGGTGGTAACAAAAACCTATCAACAAGTCATTTGCAGCAAAATTATCAAATACTAAAACATTCTAAGTACCAGTCTCTCCAACTGAAACATGAAAAAGGAAAGGCAGTGCCTCTCCCAGTACTAGAGCTCAACAAGAAACGCCTCTGTGAGCACAGGAGTTCTCAGCTGTGGGCCCAGATGATTACTGGTCTCCAAGGGTGTCGTGCACGTCCCACTGCTCATAAAACTCAGAGTCTACCTGTGTTTAGTGTTTTTCTCCTCACCACAAAAGCAAGCAAAAAAGGAGGACTTCCTCACTTAATAAAAATGTGAAAAAGAAGTCCCACAAAGCCACCCTGAGAAAGTGCAGCATAATTTCCAATTTCCTAGAGATTTGGAAGCAATACTTTCTTAGCAGATATTTACTTCCCTTTACTCAAAGTTGAAACTAGGAAGGCGCTATCCAGAAAAGACTGGAGGGAAACATTAAAAAAAAATCTTCTTTAAAAGCATACCCAATGCTTCATTCTTGTTAGCTTTTCTTGCTTCCTTTCCCTTCTAAGAACCCCCAACAGCCCAACCTATTCCTTTACCCCTCCAGGCTTCTTTGCCACAGGTTTTCAGCAGCAGATAGATAAGTCCAGTAAGACGCAAATGAGCACTGAGCACTAAGCATGCGCGTGGGCAAACACACACACACACACACACACACACAGGAAAAAGTACTTTGCATATTGGTCCAGTGGGTTCAGCTTCGCATTCAACACCTGGCTACTCCACATCCGATCCAGCTCTCTCTGATAAGCCTGGGAAAGCAACAGGCCCAAGCACTTGTACCAAGGTGGGAGACCTGCATGGAGTTCTTGGCTCCCGGCTCCTGCTTGACTCAGCCATAGTTATTGCAGCCATACGGGGAGTCAAACAGCAGATGGATATCGCTATGTCTCTCATTCTCTGTATCATTCTACCTTTAAAATAAATAAAAATAAATCTTAAGAAAGCAAAAAACTTCTCCCTGTGACATCACCACCCAGACTTTTCAAAGCCAATTCACTGAGTGGGGAAAACACAAATGGTCCTCATTTTGCATAGGACAACAGCACGAATTTCAATTGCCATGGTTTAGCTAAATAATACAAGTCTCCCAATAGCATATTAATTGTAATTTCATTAAGTACAAACTCGTTCTCAGTCTATAGATCACAACACAATTAAAGAAGCCACTGGAGGGGGGGGGGGTCTGGCGCTATGGCACAGTGGGTTAAGCACTGGTTCAAGTTCCGGCTGCTCCACTTCTGATCTTGCTCTCCACTATGGCCTGGGAAAATAGAAGATGGCCCAAGCCCTTAGATCCCTGCACCCACATTGGATACCCGGAAGAAGCTCCTGGCTTCAGATCGGCACAGCTCCGGCCATTGCAGCCAAGTGGGGAGTGAACCAGCGGATGCAAGACCTTCTCTCTCGCTCTGCTTCTCCTTCTCTCTCTGTGTAACTCTAACTTTCAAATAAGTAAACAAATCTTTAAAAAATAAAAAATAAAAAGCCACTGGTGTCAGCACTGTGGCATAGCAGATAAAGCTGCAGTCTGCAGTGCCAGCATCCTATATGAGCGTCGGTTCGAGTCCCAGCTGCTCCACTTCTGATCCAGCTCTCTGCTATGGCCTGGGATAGCAGTGGAAGATGTCCCAAGTCCTTGGGCCCCTGCATCCATGTTGGAAGACCCAGGGAAAGCTCCTGGCTCCTGGCTTCAGATCAGTGCAGCTCCAGCTGTTGCGGCCAACTGGGGAGTTAACAAGCAGATAAAAGACCTCTCTCTCTCTCTCTCCCCTCTATGTAACTCTAACTTTCAAATATATAAGTAAATCTTTAAAAAAAAAAGCCACTGCCCATATGTTATTCAGTTCATCTACAAACAGCAAAGCATGTAGTTATTCTACCTTCTCAATTTCCAGTAAAAGAACCACAGTATATTTTACAAAAATGAATAACCATGAAAGAATGGGTCAATCAGGATGAAAGTGGAAAAAAGAAATGTAAAGTGCTAATACTGAAAGCAAAGTTAAAATCAAACATGAATGGTGTTCTACATGACATAGCTGTCGATTCAAATAGATACTGCTGTCTTTCAAGAGACTCTAGATACACAACCAGAGGAACTAAGTCAAAGTTCCAATATAAATGAAGAAGATGGCTGTGATACAGAAGAATAAAGATGTTCCACAGGACAGTACGCTAGCAATTGTCTTTACATTAAAGGAAGTCTTGGGGCAGGTGTTTGGCCAGGTGACTCAGACACCAGTTGGGACATTCACATCCCAAATCAGAGGGTCCAGACTGGAGTTCTAGCTCCAGTTCCAATTTCAGCTTCCTGCTAATGAACACTCTGGGAGGCAACAAGTGATGTTTCAAGACCTTGGGCCCCTGCCACCCACATAGGCAACCTAGGTTAATTTCCTGGCTTCCAGCTGGCTCAGACAGGGCCAGTATAGGCTTGTGGGGAATAAGACAGTGGGTGCAAGTGTTCCCTCGCATGCTTGCTCTTGCTCTCTATCTTGAATATATAAAAGAACTCTAAGAGATAATTCACAACATTAAAAGTACAAAGGATAAAATATTGGAAGCTGATCCAAATTTAGAAAGTAGTATGACAAATTGCCACAGCAAAAAAGGAAGAAAAAAAAAACCGGAAACACTTGCTCTTTATTATAAATTACTTGACAAGAAGGCAAGTAACATCCCAACTAGTTGTGCTAAGATTTTCTATTTTTAAAAAAGATATGTAAGTTCTTAATGTTTCCATGATTTAAATTACAGCACACTAAACAAATATTAGCTGTACAATTTTCCCCTACAGACTTAAAATCAACAGTAAGAGAGTCTGGGGGCCAGCACTGAAGAGCACCAGGTTAAGACACTGCTTCCATCTGGCTGGTAACTCCCCAAATGGCTGCAATGGCCAGGACTGGGCTAAGCCAAAGCCAGGAGCCTAGAATTTCATCTGGGTCTCCCACATGGATGGCAGGGATCCAAGTACTTGGACTATCTTTCACTGTTTTCTCAGGTGCACCAGCAAGTTGCTGGATCAAAAGCCTAGCAGTAGTACTCAGACCAGTGCTCAGATTCGGGATGCCAGCATTGCAAGCCATGGCTTAAACCACTGCACCACAACACTGCCCCCCCCCCCCAAATTCTTCAGGTCATGAAACAATCTTAACTTTTCCCATCTATCATTAAAATCAGTTTGTGCAGTTTCAGCTCATAGTCATTTTTATCCTCCTACACTACCATGCAAATCAAGGACTGCCTGGACTTTAAGTAACATAAAACCCAAATGGCCAAAGTTCTTTCCCCTGTAGCCTAGAACTGGTTAAAACGTAACTACAGAGAGGTTGGTTTTGGTTTCCTACAAGTCAAAAGGCAAGGGAACAGACGAACTACAGAGTCAACAGAAAACTTAAGTACTGAAAGAGTAAAGAGGCCGGCACCGCAGCTCACTTGGCTAATCCTCCTCCTGCGGCGCCGGCACCCAGGGTTCTAGTCCCGGTTGTTCCTCTTCCAGTCCAGCTCTCTGCTGTGGCCAGGGAGTGCAGTGGAGGATGGCTGAAGTTCTTTGGCCCTGCACACGCGTGGGAGACCAGGAGAAGCACGTGGCTCCTGGCTTCGGATCGGCACAGCACTGGCCTTAGCAGCCATTTGGGGGGTGAACCAACGGCAAAGGAAGACCTTTCTCTCTCTCTCCCTCACTGTCTAACTCTGCCTGTCAAAAAAAAAAAAAAAAAGAAAGAAAGAAAGAAAAGAAAAGAAAAAAGACAATCAGGCAATAAAAAAAGGGATGTAAATAAAAGGCTTTTTTTTTTTTTAATCTAAAGGAGAGGCTGGCGCTGTGGCTCAATAGGCTAATCCTGCACCCCATAGAGACCAGGAGAAGCACCTGGCTTCGGATCAGCTTGGTGCACCGGCTGCAGCGCGCCGGCTGTGGCAGCCATTGGAGGGTGAACCAACGGCAAAAGGAAGACCTTTCTTTCTCTCTCTCTCTCTCACTGTCCACTCTGCCTGTCACAAAAAAAAAAAAAATTAAAAAAAAAATCTAAAGGAGAAAAATGTAATCCTACCAACAAAAAAACCTGTTATTTTGGGATATTTCAATCCAGCTTTTTATTTTTAACTCAATAGAGGAATATGTTTACACAGCTTTAACTAGGTACAAACAAAAATACATCTGAGTTCACTTCAAAGAGTTCATGGGAAATGGAACTGAAAGGTAAGTTTTTCTGATGCTAAAAAATTTGAAATCCATGAAGTTTTTTCATAATGCCCATTTTCCATGAACTTTCTGAATACCTGCATACAATACTGTGGCTTTTTAAAATTTCATCTTAGAAGCATTTTCCTTATACTCATAGTACACTCTCTTCACAAACAGTGTTTTCAGTGGACCAGACTCGACCAAGGAAGCATTCTCCCTTCATCTGCCCTACCAGTTCCCTTCTACTTCATGTGTAAGTGGCTTCCTTTTGTCTCCAAGTAGTTAAATATTCTGAACATCTTTAGGCTGCTAATACATAGGTCCAAACTGCTTTCTTAAAAGCACACACTGATCAATATGCTTTTTTTTTTTAATTTTTCCGACAAGCCACGCTGTGGCTTACATGAGAACATTTCAAGGGCTCTCCCCTTTCTCAACACTACACCCCTTCCATCAACCTCATGATCAAAGCTTTAGAAAGGCAGCATTTCTCTGACAGCTACAGGCCAAGTTCTGTACTGAATTATCACGTTATCTCACTTAATCCTGACTCTGAGTTTATAGCCCCTTCAGCAGTCATCAGGCTTGCCCTTCATCCATTCATGCAACATGCAATCTGAGTGCCTGTACTGCGGCAGGTCTTGGTAACACGGTAGTAAGTAAAACAGAGCTTCATAAGACTATTCAGCCTGTCTCAAAGCTACTCTCAGATTTAAAAAGTAGCAACTCGGGGCGGCACTGTGGCCTAACAGGTAAAGCTGCCACCTGCAGTGCTGGCATCCCATAAGGGCACCAGTTCAAGTCCTGGCTGCCCCACTTTCCAACTAGCTCTCTGCTGTGGCCCGGGAAAGCAGAAGATGGCCCAAGTCCTTGGGCCCACCCACTGGTGTGGCAGACCCGGAAGAAGCTCCTGGCTTCGGATCGGCGCAGCTCCAGCCATTGTGGCCAACTGGGCTATCACCCTGCGGATGGAAGACCTCTCTCTCTGCCTCTCCTTCTCTCTCTGTGGAACTCTTTCAAATAAATAAATAAATCTAAAAAAAAAAAAATAGTAGCCACTCCATTTCTGAACTACTTTGATAAAGTTTTTAATGACTTCTATTATTATATTTCAAATACATCCGGTCTTATCCACGCTCCACAAACCCACCTTCAGCAGGCTGTCACTACCTCTCTGATATCAACCTTACCAAAGAACCCTTACCTATTGAGGCTTAGCTACCACTCAGACATCCAAGCTCTCTCTACCTGAGGATGTATCAAACACTGCTCCCCTTGAGTGAACTTTCCCATCTGCTTATCACAGTGTTTCACATCTTTTCATCCTTTAGGTCTCAGCCTACATGTCACACCTCAGAACCTTCCTTGTGCATGCCATCTAAAATACTAGTAGCTTCTCCAGCACTGCCCTCTATCACAGCTTCAGTTCATTTCTTTCATAGCACTTAGAGGTGCTGCAACTGTCTGTTTTATTGGTGGGCCTTTCTCCCTCTACTCAAGGTGTGGTTTGGTTCGCTTACCACTGCATCTCCACTACAGGGGCCAGGAGGCGAAAGAAATGGCAGATAACTGTGGGCTGAATGAATAAAATGGTTTTCCTTTAGCTGGTATAAGCACTACCTTATAACTTCAACCCACTGATACAAATTTTATTCTCTCTCTCTCTCTCTCTCTATATATATATATATCCTGGGGTACTTTGTAAAACCATTCTTTATTAACTCTAACACTCATCTGGTTTCGCAACTGTTGCTGAGTTTGAAAACAGTATCAGGAAACAATCAAGAGCACCTGGTTGGAATCTAAGCCCTAACACACAGGCATATAAAATGGGTCTCCAGCAGGCACTGATCATGGTGCAGCAGGTTTAGTTGTGTGGGATGCCTGCAGCCCATAACAGAATGGCTGGTTTGAATCTTACTACTCCATATGTCTGAGCCAGCTTCCTGTTCATGTGGAAGGCAGCAACTGATGGTCCAAGTACTTGAGCGCCTTTCACTCCTGTGGGAGATGAGGATCAATTTCCTGGCTACTGAGTTCAGCCTGGCTGAGCATGGCTGTTAGGGGCATTTGGGGAATGAGCCAGCACATGGAAGACATCATTATTTCCATCTCTGTCACTCTTCCTTCAAACAAATAAGCAAATTATTTTAAAAAGGCAGGGGGAGGGGCCGGCGCTGTAGCGCAGTGGGTTAACATCCTGGCCTGAAGCGCCAGCATCCCATATGGGCGCCGGTTTGAGACCTGGCTGCTCCACTTCCAATCCAGCTCTACCTCTCTCTGTAACTCTGCCTTTAAAAAAAAAAGGGGGGGGGGGGGAGTTTCACTTGTATCACTTTGGACAAGTAGCCTCTCTATACTACAATTTGCTCATTGGGAAAACTAAAACAAGATTGCTATCTCACCAGGCCCAAAAGAAACCTACTGTAAGTGGTAATGTATTTCTTTATTTCTCAAGACCTAGTTTACAGAAGTTTGAGCACATCAATATTAAAAAGCTATCATCCACAAGTCTGGCCAAGACACCTCTTTCTTCCACATATGCCCATTATACCCTAAGCTGGCCCACCTGTCATTTATCCCAACAGGCATTTGACGATGCCATGGCAACACCTGACCTCTATGAGCAGGTCTATCTTTTCACCATGTTATCTCCAACACCTGCAACTCCAAACAGCGGGAAATTGAATGAACAAATGCCTCTGGGCCTCCATTTGCCGCGCGCGCACACACACACACACACACACACACACACACACACACACTCTTTTTTGACAGGCAGAGTGGACAGTGAGAGAGAGAGAGACAGAGAGAAAGGTCTTCCTTTGCTGTTGGTTCACCCTCCAATGGCCGCCGCGGCCAGCGCACCACGCTGATCCGAAGGCAGGAGCCAGGTGCTTCTCCTGGTCTCCCATGCGGGTACAGGGCCCAAGCACTTGGGCCATCCTCCACTGCACTCCCGGGCCACAGCAGAGGGCTGACCTGGAAGAGGTGCAACCGGGACAGAATCCGGCGCCCCGACCGGGCCTAGAACCCGGTGTGCCGGCGCCACAATGTGGAGGATTAGCCTACTGAGCTGCGGCGCCAGCCCTGAGAGGCATTTTTAAAACCACCCCTCTGCCTTTGCCCACTACCCCAGCGTGAAATTGTCATCAAGCAATCTCTTGTTCACTGCTGAATCTAATATCCCCTGCTGTGCCTGCCATAATAGACACTTCGAAACATTCATTTGTGAAAGGATCTTTTTTGTTTCAGTTTTTGAGGTTCGAAGTGTTGATTCACACAGCTTTCTAAGGAACTGGCTGGTAACCGACTCCCGAGCACAGCTACCTGTGCCTACAGATATATTTCCAAACCCTTGGAACAAACAAACAAATTGTGCTTCAATGAGTGAATGACTGTGTCATTTTCTAAGATTAAAAAAGCAACACGGCTGGCCAGTGTTGTGGTATAGCGGTTTGAGCAGCAGTCTGCGAAGCTAGCACCCCATACGAGTGCCAGTTCAATTCCCAGCTGCTCCACTTGGATCGCCTGAGAAAGCAGCAGAAAATGGCCCAGTTGCTTGGGCCCCTGCACCCACGTGGAGATCCAGATGTAGCTCCTGGCTCAGTCAGGCCCAGTCCTGGCCATTGCAGCCATTTAAGGAATGAACCTGCTGAAGGAAGACGGATCTCTCTCCGTAATTCTGCCTTTCAAACAAAATAAATATAAAAAAAAAAAAAAACTCACAGCACGGTTACATTATATAATGTATAATTTATGTAAGCGAACACGCGAAAGACAAAGACCCAAGCACCCCCAGTTCTCTTCTCTCTTAAAGCGCGGCAGTGGACCAGGCCCGGCGGCGGCCTGGGAACGCGGAGCCCAGGGTGACCCGAGGACAGTCCAGCGCGCAACACCGGAAGAAAAAACTTGAGCAGAAACGTCCTCACGGACTCCAGCGGCGGATTTCGGCAGCCCAACGAGCCCAGCCCACCGCCCTGGACTCACCACCAGTGACGCTGTGAACCCCGGCGGGTCCATCGCTCCGCAAAGCAGGTTAACGCTGTAACTCGAGACTGAGCAGAGGCGAGTCACGGCCCCATGTTCTGCGCGCAGCCATGTTGGAGGCGGGGCTTGTCTTGGCTGACTTCCGGGATCCCGTGACGTCAGACCAAAACAACTGCACGTGTAGCTCTCGGGGCTCTAAGCCTGGAGGAGGGCGGGGTCTGGGGAGCTGTGATCCGGCCGAATCTCGCGGCTCCTTTCTGCTCGCGTTTCCCGCCTTAGCCTCAGAATGCAGGCAGCTAGGACAAACTCTCGCGAGCAGTTTAGACACTGCGTGAGGGCACGGTGATTGTGCATTGAAGAGGGGGGCTGTTTCAGGAGCTAAGACTTGGAGTTTCTTAGCATCCACGTGGGTTATTTCTTAGTCTTAAATGTACACATTTTGCCTGCATTTCTGGTAAATGAACTCATTATCAAATGATTATATAAAGACAGAAAAAGACCTCAAAAATTTCCTTGAGTTGCAGCTAGCTTTCTCTTCTTACCGTTATTACACTGAATATTACTTGAACTTATTCACCTGCTCTTCTGGTTCTCTTTTATTCCTGTGTACACCTGGAAGCCCCCGTTAATTCAAGTTTCTCGGAATGAGTACGTCTTTACACTTAAACAAATAAACGCTTTCAGGCCTTACATACGTTTTAAGGACCAGCTTTTAATCGTGGTGTTAGGTGATTGACATGCATTTTCTTCTGTAATTCTCACACTCTATAAGGTAACCATTATTTTCATTTTACAGGAGATTCCAATGCTCTGAGAACTAGCAAACCCAAAGCTGCAGCAAACATAGCAGAGCCAGGACTGAAGTTTTACCTGGTGCCTTCATCACTGTTCCTCAAAACCCTCACAATAGCCTTGGCAGGCTCCTGTGCGGCCTTTATGTAGTCCATCGTTGAGACCATTGTCAGAATCATTGCTCTTCTCGAGAAGATATGGTCTAGAAACAATAAGAATCGCTTTAGGATTGTATGGGATTCAAATTCTGAGTTATCAGCTACTGGGTTTGGGCATCCTGTTCTAAGATTGAGTCCCTCCCCCTTCTGTAACTTCTTCATATGATATTCTTCATATGATATTCCTACAGGTTAAATGAGATAATGCATTTAAGTCCTTGGCCTGGTTCATGGTTCACAGAAAACATTTGCTAGGGGCCAGCGCTGTGGTGTAGCGGGTAAAGCCATTGCTTGTGGTGCTCATATGGGGACCGGTTGGAGTCCCGGCTGCTCCTCTTCTGAACCAGCTGCCTGCTAATTCACCTAGGAATGCAGTATCAGATGGCCCCTGCACTATGTGGGAAACCCAGATGAGGCTCCTGGCTTCAGATCGACACATCTCTGGTCGTTGCGGCCATTTGGGGAGTGAACCAGCAGATGGAAGATCTCTGTTTCTATCTACCTCTCCTCTGTAACTCTTTCAAAATAAACAAAATAAATCTTTAAAAAATATTCTGTCAAGATGATTGTACTACCCTTTCCCTGCTCAAGACATCTTCCCTCTTCAGCCCATTTGAGATGGTCCATGCTGTTTCTTAGAGTGGTGCACACCCTCAGCTGCAGTCTGCTGTCACCCTTACCACTGAAAGGACTACTCACAGAGATGCATGCTCAAGCATCCTACTTTCCTGCTATGCTGAGGAACATTTCTTAGCCCTATCCCTCTCAAAGCAATTTAGTTGACCTCCTCTTGACTCTTAAGATGTCATATGATGTGGGCTGGTGGTGTGATATAGTGGGTAAAGCCTCCACCTGTGGCGCCAGCATCCTACATGGCTGTTGGTTCTTGTCCCGGCGGCTCCCTTCTGATTTAGCTCTCTGCTATGGCCTGGGAAAGCAGTGGAAGATGGCCCAAGTCCTTGGACCCCTGCACCAATGTGGGAGACCCAGAAAAAGCCAAAGAAGTTCCTGGCTCCTGTCTCCTGATCGGCCCAGCTCCAGTCGTTGCAGCCCATTTGGGGCGTGAACCAGGGGATGGAAGATCTCTTTCTCTCTGCCTCTACCTCTGTCTCTATCTCTGCCTCTCAAATGAGTACATAAATCTTTTTTAAAAAAGTCACATGATTTGGTAAGGCCCTCCCAGACTAAGATAATTTATGTCTTCATCAATTCAGAGTCAACTGATTAGTGACCCTAATTACATCTGCAAAATCTCTTTGGCTAGATAATGCAACCTACTCACAACAATAATATTCCTCTCACTCACTAGTCCTGCCCCCAGCTCAAGAGGGACAACTATGCAAAAGAAGTACAGTAGGGGTCAGAAATCCTGAGGGTCTTTAGAATTCTGCCTACCACATTTTTCCTGTAAATCCTCACTGGCTGTGCTCAATTCCAGCAGGGTTCTATCAGTAGACTTTGTCTGATCGTCCCCTCACAGTCCTTTCATCTACCTATTGCCCAATGCTAAGGGACCCCCAAAGCGCAGGAGTTCCACCAGCACCCCATCTCCAAGTATCAAAACCTATCTTGTATAGGGGCCGGTGCTGTGGCACAGTGGGTTAATGCCCTGGCCTCAAGTGCCGGCATCCCATATGGGCACCAGTTTGAGACCCGGCTGCTCCACTTCCAATCCAGCTCTGCTGTGGCCTGGAAAAGCCGTAGAAGATAGCCCACATCCTTGAGCCCCTGCACCCACGTGGGAGACCCGAAAGAAGCTCCTGGCTCCTAGCTTCAGGTCAGCATAGCTCTGGCTGTTGTGGCCAATTGGGGAGTGAACCATTGGATGGAAGCTCTTGCTCTCTCTCTCTCTCTTTCTCTCTCTCTCTCTCGCCTCTCCTCTCTCTGTGTAACTCTTTCAAATGACTAAATAAATAAATCTTTTATTAAAAAAAAAACCTATCTTGTGTAGTTCTGCAGAAGAAATCACCCCAAAACTTATCACCTTAGTGCAACAATGCAAATTTGTTACCTCTCACACTGTTTGTGGGTCAAGAATCCAAGAATTGTTTAGCTGGGTGGCTCAGACTCAGGGTTTCTCCTGAAATTGCTCTATCATAAGACATAATTGGGACTGGGGAGGATACACTTCCAAGGGAGCTCTCTCCAAATTCTTGCTGCCTACTGGCAGATAGCTGCAGTTCCTCACCACCTGCACCTTGCCACAGTACAGGCTGAGGGTTCTCATGACATGGCAGCTGGTTTTCGCCAGAGTGAGTGATCTAGAACAAGACAGAAACTACAATGTCTTTTATGATCTGGCCCTAGAAGTCACTCAAGTTGTCACACCTCCAATATCCCACTGGTTACACGGGTCATCAATATTTAATATGAAGTTGGACTACACAAAGGTGTGAACACCACAAGAATCACTCAGTGGGCCAGAGTTGTGGCATACCAGGTAAAGCCACTGCGTACAACACCACCATCCCATATAGGTGCTGGTTCATGTCTTCACTGCTCCACTTCAAACCAGCTCTCTGCCAATGTCCAGAGAAAAGCAGCAGAAAATGACCCAAGTGTTTGGGCCCCTGCTCAACATGCAGGAGACCTGGATGGAACGCAAGACTTGTAGCGCAGGCCTGGCTTAGTACTGGCCATTGCAGCCATCTGGGGAATGAAACAGATAAAAGATCTCTTTTAGGGGCCAGCACCGTGGCTCACTTGGTTAATCCTCCGGCTGTGGTGCCGGCATCCCATATGGGTGCCAGGTTCTAGTCTTTTTTGCTCCTCTTCCAGTCCAGCTCTCTGCTGTGGCCCAGGAGGGCAGTGGAGGATGGTCCAGGTCCTTGGGCCCTGCACCCACATGGGAGACCAGGAAGAAGCACCTGACCCCTGGCTTGGGATCTGCGCAGCACTGGCTATAGCAACCATTTGGGGAGTGAACCAACAGAAGACCTTTCTCTTTGTCTCTCTCTCACAGTATGTAACTCTACCTGCCAAATTAAAAAAAAAAAAAAAAAAAAAAAAAAAAAAAAAAAACACTCTGTCTCTACCTCTCTCACACTGAATTCAAAATAACCAATAAAAGCAAAAAAAAAAAAAACAACAATCACTGGGTGCTACCACATCACTGAAAACCACCATGAGTACAATAACACATTCATCAGGGTGCTTATATTTAAAAAAACTAACTGATATCAAGGATGAAGAGCTAGTGTTACACTGATGTCAGCCATATAATATGGTAAAACCACTATGAAATCCAGTGTTCCTCTTAAGTATTTAACCAAGAGAAATAAACATAGGTTCACACAACTATTTTTAAAGTATTGCTCAAAACAGCTTTATCCACAATAGGCAAAAAATGTAAATGCCCTCAGTAACCATCAACTTGTGAGTGAATAACCATATTATGGTGCCTCTTTTCAATGAAATATTACTCAGCAATTAAAAAGAAATGAGCTATGGATACATGTAACAATGTGGATCAGTCTCAAAACCTGCTAAGTGAAAAAACCAGATACAAAAGGCTACCTTTCTTGCAATCCATTCAAATGAGACTCTAAGAAAGACAAAATTATGACAGTGCATCAGTGGTTTCCAGGGGCTGTGGTAGGGACACAGACTGACTATCAAGGGGGCACCAAAACTATTTTGCAATAATGGACATAATCGGTACTGTTGTTATGGTGGAGGGTGCATAGATGTATATGTTTACCAAAATTCATTAACTTGAATAATTAAAATGGATATATTTGTTAATGTAAATTATATCCAAGAAAAATTTTTTTTAAATATGAGTATCTTTCAGGATAATGAGGGTTGAATAATAGATTTTTTTTTTTGACAGGCAGAGTGGACAGTGAGAGAGAGACAGAGAGAAAGGTCTTCCTTTGCCGTTGGTTCACCCTCCAATGGCCGCCGCGGCCGGCGTGCTGTGGCCAGCGCACCACGCTGATCCGAAGGCAGGAGCCAGGTGCTTCTCCAGGACTCCCATGGGGTGCAGGGTCCAAGCACTTGGGCCGTCCTCCACTGCACTCCCTGGCCACAGCAGAGAGCTGGCCTGGAAGAGGGGCAACCGGGACAGAATCCAGCACCTTGACTGGGACTAGAACCCAGGGTGCTGGCGCCACAGGAGGAGGATTAGCCTAATGAGCCAAGGCACTGGCCTGAATAATAAGTGTATACATGAAGAGTATGTAGCCTAGTGCTTAGCGTATAGGAAATATTAATCTTTTTCTGAATTTTTCTATTTATGTTATAGATTCTAAATGTTATGAGAGAATGATAAATTATTAAGGTGTATATCACTTTGCAATATTACTATACCACCCTAAGTGAATGTAGATCTTATTTCTACTTGCTAACATCTTGCAAATTTCAGAAAGAACCCTTTCCCTTTAGAGAAAACTTGACCCAGAATTCTTTTATTTTTTTTTTTATTTATTTTTTTTTTATTTTTTTTTTACAGGCAGAGTGGACAGTGAGAGAGAGAGACAGAGAGAAAGGTCTTCCTTTTGCCGTTGGTTCACCCTCCAATGGCCGCCGCGGACAGCGCGCTGCGGCCGGCGCACCGCGCTCGTCCGATGGCAGGAGCCAGGAGCCAGGTGCTTTTCCTGGTCTCCCATGGGGTGCAGGGCCCAAGCACTTGGGCCATCCTCCACTGCACTCCCGGACCACAGCAGAGGGCTGGCCTGGAAGAGGGGCAACCGGGACAGAATCCGGCGCCCCGACCGGGACTAGAACCCGGGGTGCCGGCGGTGCAAGGCGGAGGATTAGCCTGTTGAGCCACGGCGCCGGCCAGACCCAGAATTCTGATTTTAATTTTGACTTCCTACATCCTTTGGTCTAAAATTATGGAAAACCTCTTTCCTCTTTAATGTAATGATTGCCTTTAACTTTGTAAAGAGAAGCTATCTTGTCATTTTCTGGTAACCTGAAGGGGAATAAAATTCATCAGGGCCTTTCAGAATCAAGATGAAAAGTATATCCCTTTTTTTTTTTTTTGTACAAAGTTAAAAGCTTTTCCAGGTATTTCATGAAGCCACTAGAAGTCCTTAAGGAAATACAGATACTAAAACATGACCTGGGGCCTCCTTTTCATGGCGTGCTAAGAGAAAGATTGATGACTACTTAGGCATGCTTTTTAGATGGATTCCGAATGCATCACCATTATCACCACACTACAGGCAGGATACGTCTTCAAATCTCTCATTCTACAGCATCATTATCACCACAGTGCAGATAGCTTGTGCCCTCAAAATCTTTCATTTTAAAAGGTACAAGCAATGTGGGAAACACTGATTTGCATTATACCTGTAACGTTATGATAATAACATTGTCTCTCAGTAAAATCTGTAAGCCAAGTTGACTTTTAAACAAGCTCATACATCTTCATCATATTTTAAAAAATTAGCAAGTGCTCAAAGGCATGTCACAACAGACCCTGATTTAAACAAAAACCACGGACATAATCTTCAACAGGGTTGAGGTCTGAGCACCAATCTCTTCTTACTGATCTTTATTGAAAATTAGTAATTCCTGTGATCTGAACTTTGTCCTCCAAAATTCCTATGTTGAAACTTAATCACAAAGCGATGTTATTAAGATGGGCCTTGAGAGTTGTCAAGATGGCAGAATAGGGAGGGAGTTACTGTTCTAGTCCAGGAGAAGATAGCTTAAAAAAAGAGAGAGAGAGTGAGCAATCTCAGGGAAGAATTAGGGAGAAAATGGCAGAGGAAATTCGACGCAAATTAGAGGGACAGCGGACGCACACAACTAAGGACCCAGGGAGGTGAGAGTCTCAGCACCAGCTTTGGAGTGAGGTGAGACCAGACAGCAGCAGCTCAAGCCACTGGTGATAAAGCTGTGAGAAGAGCCTGGCGGGATTCTGGCTTGGATCCCTGTTGGGGACAGTGTACCTGCCAACCTAGAGGGGGAAAAAAGAGGGCACATTTCTCTCTCCCATGTCCTGTAACTAGCTGAGAGAGGGAGGCACCATTCTGGACAAACAGAACAGCTGCACCAGCTCATGTCCACGCAGCCAGCAATCAGCTAAGAGCAGATGCCAGAGTCTGGCTGGGAGAACTGACAAGGAGCTGATAGCTCCTGACTGTGGAAGCCTGTGTGCTGGGACTGTGAAAACATTGTGGCTGCATGGGAGGGCACAGGGTGTGGCTGGGACTTTGGGCAGACTGAAAGTGAAAGGATGGAAAAAGATATTCCATGCTAACAGAAACCAAAAAAGATCTTAATATCAGGCAAACTAGACAAAGAAGGTCACTCTTGTAATGACTAAGAGATTACTTCAACAGGAAGATATGACTAATATAAATTGTATATGCACCTAATTACAGGGCACCTGGCTATTTACAAGAAACATTAATGGATCTAAAGGGAGACATAGACTCCAATACCATAGTAATGGGGGACTTCAGTAGTCCACTTTCAGCAATGGACAGATAAACCAGACAGAAAATCAGCAAGAAAACCACAGAGTTACTCAACACTATAGACCAAACAGACGTAATCGATATCTACCGAACTTTTATTCTGCTGATGCAGAATATACATTCTTACCAGTGCATGGACTTTCTCTAGAGTTGACCACATGCTAGGATATAAACCAAGTCTCAGTAAGTTCAAAAAAATCCAAATCATACCAGCATTTTCTCAGACCACAATGGAATGAAGCTGGAAATCAATAACTCAAGAATCTCTAGAACACACATAAGCATATGGATACTGAACAACATGCTCTTGAATAAAAAATGGGTCACTGAAGAAATCAAAAAAGAAATAAAAAAATTTCTGTAAATGAATGAAGATGACAATACAACATATCAAAACTTATGGGACACAACAAAAAGAGTGTTAAGAGGAAAGTTTATAGCAATTGGTCCCTACATCAAGATTTGGAAAGCACCAAATAAATGAGCTACCAATGCAAATAACAAACAATAAACCAAACTCAAAACTAGTAAAAAATAATTAGAGAATAAACAGAAGTAAAACAAAAAAATACAAAATATCAGCTAAATAAAAAGCTGTTTTTTGAAAAAATAAACAAAATTGACACACCATTGGCCCAATTAACCAAAAAAAAAAAAAAGTGAAAAGACCCAAATCAATAAAATTAGAGATGAAAAAGGAAATGTAACAACAGAAACCACAGAAATAAAAAGAATCTTCAGGAGCTGTGGCATAGCAGGTAAAGCTGCCACCTGCAGTGCCGGCATTCCATATGAGCACTGGTTCGAGTCCCGAGTGCTCCACTTCCAATTCAGCTCTCTGCTATGGCCTGGGAAAGCAGTGGAAGATGGTCTATGCCCTTGAGTCCCTGCACCCACATGGGAGACTCAGAAGAAGCTCCTGGCTCCTGGCTTTACTGGTGCAGCTCCAGCCATTGCGGCTAATTGGGGAGTATGCCAGTGGATGGAAGATCTCTCTCTCTCCCTCTCTCCCTCCCTCCCTCCCTCCCTCCCTCTCTCTCTCTCTCTCTCTCTCTCTCTCTCTCTCTCTGATTCTTCTCTCTCTGTGGTCCTCTTTCAAATAAATTAAATCTTTTTAAAAAATAAAAAGTAATAAATAAATAAAAAGAATCTTCAGAAATTACTACTAAGAACTGAATGTCAACAAATTGGGAAACCCAGAAGAAATGGATAGATTCCTAGACACATGCAACCTACATAAATTGAGCCATGAAGATACAGAAAACCTAGACAGACCAATAACTGAGATGGAATCTGAATCAGTAAAAAGGACCCTCCCAGCAAAGAAAAGCCTAGGAAAGGATGGCTTCACTGATGAATTCTACCAGGCATTTAAAGAAGAACTAATTCCAATTCTTCTCAAGTTATTCAAAACAATTGAAAGGGAGGGAATCCTCCCAAACTCCTTCTATGAAGCCAGCATCACCTTAATTCCTAAATCTGAAATAAGATACAACAGAGGGGCCAGTGCTGTGGCACAGTGGGTTAAAGCCCTGGCCTGAAGTACCAGCATCCCATATGGGTGGCGGTTCGAGTCCTGCCTGCCCCTCTTCCTATCCAGCTCTCTGCTATGGCCTGGGTAAGTAGTAGAAGATGGCCCAAGTCCTTGGACCCCTGTACCCATGTGGGAGACCTGGAAGAAGCTCCTGGCTCCTGGCTTCAGATTGCCACAGTTGCGGCCATCTAGGGAATGAACCAGCAGATGGAAGACCTCTCTTTTTGTCTCTACCTATCTCTGTAACTCTGTATTTCAAATAAATAAAATAACTTAAAAAAATAAGATACAACAGAGAGGAAAAAAAGAGAGAACTACAGACCAGTTTCCCTGATGAACATAGATGCACAAATCCCCAACAAAATGACAATCACTTTTTTTTTTTTTTGACAGGCAGAGTGGACAGTGAGAGAGAGAGACAGAGAGAAAGGTCTTCCTTTTGCCGTTGGTTCACCCTCCAATGGCCGCCGTGGCCGGCGCGCTGCGGCCGGCACACCACGCTCATCCGATGGCAGGAGCCAGGTGCTAGGTGCTTTTCCCTGGTCTCCCATGGGTGCAGGGCCCAAGCACCTGGGCCATCCTCCACTGCACTCCCGGGCCACAGCAGAGAGCTGGCCTGGAAGAGGGGCAACCGGGACAGAATCCGGCTCCCCAACCAGGACTAGAACCCGGAGTGCCGGCGCCGCAAGGCGGAGGATTAGCCTGTTGAGCCACGGCGCCGGCTGACAAATCCCCAACAAAATACCAGCCAATGAATCCAACAACACATCAGAAAGATCATTCACCTAGACCAAGTGGAATTTATTCTTGGTATGCAGTAATGGTTGAACGTCACAAATCAATCAATATGATATATTGCATTAACAATATAAGAAGAAAAACCATACGATTATCTCAATAGATGCAGAGAAAGCATCAGATAAAATAAAACGCCCTTTCATGATGAAAACTTTAAGCAAATTGGATATAAAAGGAAATTCCTCAACATAATAAATTTAAGACAAACCCATGGCCAGTGTCCTATTGAATAGGGAAAAGTTGGAAGCATTTCCACTGAGATTCATTACCAGACAAGCATGCCCACTCTCACCATTGCTATCAATATAGTCCTAAATGTTTTAGCCAGAACCATCAGGCAAGCAAAAAAAAAAAAAAAAAATCAAAGGGATACAAATTGGGAAGAAGGAAGTCAAACTATCCCTATTTGCAGATGACATGATTCTACATTAGGGGATCCAAAAGACTCTACCAACTGGGTCTATGGAACTCATAGAAGAGTTTGGTAAAGTGGCAAGATATAAAATCAACACACAAAACCCAATAGCTTTTGTATACACAGACAATGCCACAACTGAGAAAATGTTTCTAAGATCAATTTCATTCACAACAGCTACAAAAAACATCAAATACCTTGGAATAAATTTAACCAAGGATGTCAAAGATCTCTATGATGAGAATTACAAAACATTAAAGAAAGAAATCAAAGACGATACAAACAAATGGAAAAATCTTCCATGTTCATGGATTGGAAGAATCAATATCATCAAAATGTCCATACTACCAAAAGCAATTTATAAATTCAATGTGACACAAATCAAAATACCAAGGACATTCTCAAATATAGAAAATATGACGCTGAAATCATATGAAAACACAGGAGACCCTGAATAGCTAAAGTAATCTTATAGAACAAAAAGAAAGCCTGAGCCGTCACAATATCAGATTTCAAGACATAATACAGGGCAGTTATAATCAAAACAACTTGGTACTGGTACAAAAACAGATGAATAGACCAAAGGAACAGAATAGAAATGCCAGAAATCAACCCGCACATCTACAACCAACTTATCTTTGACAAAGGAACTAAAATTAATCTGTGGAGCAACAATAGTGTCTTCAACAAAAGGTGCTGGGAAAACTGAATCTCCACAGAAGTATAAAGTATAGAAGTATAAAACAAGACTCCTACCTCAAACCTTACATAAAAATACACTAAAAATGTATTAAAGACCTAAATCTATGACCTGATACCATCAAATTATTAGAGAACATTGAGGAAACCCTGCAGGACATTGGCATTGGCAAAGAGTTCTTGGAAGTTCTTGGAAGAGGCACAGGCAATCAAAGCCAAAACTGACAAATGGGATTACACCAAATTGAAAAGCTTCTGTACTTTTTTTTTTTTTTTGACAAGCAGAGCAGACAGTGAGAGAGAGAGACAGAGAGAAAGGTCTTCCTTTACCATTGGTTCACCCTCCAATGGCCACTGCGGCCAGTGTGCTGCAGCCGGCGCACTGCACTGATCCGAAGCCAGGAGCCAGGTGCTTCTCCTGGTCTCCTACGCTGGTGCAGGACCCAAGGACTTGGGCCATCCTCCACTGCACTCCTGGGCCACAGCAGATAGCTGGCCTGGAAGAGGGGCAACCAGGACAAAATCTGGCGCCCCGACCGGGACTAGAACCCAGGGTGCCAGCGCCGCAGGTGGAGGATTAGCCTATTGAGCCACGGCGCTGGCCAGAAAAGCTTCTGTTCTACAAAGAAACACTCAGCAAAGTGATGAGGCAACCTAGGGAATGGGAGAAATTATTTGCAAACTATTCAACTGATAAAGGATTAATAAATAGAATATATAAAGTGATGAAAATGTGCTGGCGCTATGGCAGAGTGGATAAAACCATCACTTGCAATGCTGACATCCCATATGGGTGCTGGTTCATGTCCCAGCTGCTCCACTTCCAATCCAGCTCTCTGCTATGGCCTGGGAAAGCAGTGGATAATGGCCCAGGCCCTTGGACCCCTGCATCCTCATGGGACACCCAGAAGAAGCTCCTAGCTCCTGGGTTCAGATCGGTGCAACTCTAGCTGTTAGACAAGCCTTCTGGGCAATGAACCAGCAGATGGAAGACCTCTCTCTCTCTCTCTCTCTCTCTCCCTCCCCCCCTCCCTCCCTCTACCTCTACCTCTACCTCTACCTCTATCTCTACCTCTACCTCTGAGTCTAACTCTGCCTTCCATATAAATAAATAAATCTTAAAAAAAAAATAGACAAAAGGTAACACAAAATGGATCAAAAAATCTCAAAGTTGCAGCTAATGTTTAAAAAGAGAGAAAGAGAGAGATCAAGAAACACAGCAACAACAAAATAACCCAATTAAGAAATGGGCAAGGACTTAAGCAGACATTTTTCAAAAGACGAAATTCAAATGGCCAATAGACATATGAAAAAATGCTCAGGATCACTAGCCCTCACGGAAATGCAAATCAAAACCACAATGAGGTTTCAACTCACCCCAGTTAAAAAGGCTTTCATACAGAAATCAACAAACCACAAATGCTGGTGAGGATGTGGGGGAAAAGGTACCCTAATCCACTGTGGGTGGGAATGTAAACTGGTACAGCCACTGTGGAAGACAGTATGAAGATACCACAGAAATCTGAATTTAGACCTAACATATGACCCAGCCATTCCATTCCTGGTTATTTACCCAAGGGAAATGAAATTAGCATATGAAAAAGCTATATGCACCCTCACGTTTACTGCAGCTCAATTAACAGTAGCTAAGACAGGGAATCAACCCAAATGTCCATCAACTAAAGGCTGGATAAAGAAATTATGGGGTATGTATATTGTGGAATACTACACAGCAGTAAAAATTGAAATACTGTTATTTGCAACAAAATGAATGAAACTGGACAATATCATACTTAGTGAAAAAAGTTCCAAAAGGACAAATACCATATGTTCTCCCTGATCTGTGATAACCAATAGAGCAGCTAAAAGGTAATCTATAGAAGTGAAATTAACACTTCGAGATGCAGTGACTTACTGTTGAAGAACAGGGTTTTTTTCCATACAATTTGTTGAACTCTTCATTAGTATAGAGTTAATCGTAATGTATACAGTTAATTGAAAATTAACTTAGTAAAAAATAAGAATGAGAATAGGAGAGGGAGGAGTAGGAGCGGAGGGAGTGTGGGTAGAACAGCAGGTACAGTGGGAAGAATCACTATATTCCTAAAGTTGTATTTAGGAAATGCATGAAGTTTGTATTCCTTAAATAAAAGGTTTCTGAGGAAAAAAAGAGGGTCCTTGGGTCTGGCATTGTGGCACAGTGGGTTAAGCCACCAATTGTGACACCAGTATCTCATATCAGAGTGCAAATTCAAGTCTCATCTGCTTTACTTCTGATTCAGCTCCTTGCTAATGCACCTGGGAAAGCAGCAGAAATGGCCCAAGTGCTTGGGCCCCTGGAGTTCCTGGTTCCTGGCTTTTGCCTGGCCCAACCTCAGCTACTGGTGCCATTTGTGGAGTGAACCAGCTGATGGAAGCTAGTTCTCTCTCTCCTCTTCCTCTCTCCCCCCACTTCCCTCTCACTCTGCCTTTCAAATAAATAAATAAGTAAATAAATCTTTAAAAAAGAAAAGAGAGGGGTCTTTAGGAGATAGCTGGTGCATGATGGCTTCTCCTTCACTAACGAGAGTCAGGGCTTCATAAAAGAGACTTCACAAAATATTCAGCCTTGTGCCTTTTGCCTTCCACCAGGTGAGGACACAGCATGCAAGGCACCATCTTAGAAGCAGAAACTGAGTCCTCATCAGATACTGAATCTGCTGTAAGCTTCTCTTGAACTTCCCGGCCTCTAGAACTGTAAGAAATAAAATTGTTATTAATTTAAAAATTTTTATTTTTTAGAAATTTCTTTGAGATACAGAAAGTTCCCATCCACTGGTTCCACTGGATCACTCCCCAAAAGCCCATGAGAACTGGGGGCTGCTCCAAGGCTGGAGACAGGAGTCAGGAACTCAACCCAGGTTTCTCGGAAGGGCAGCAGGAACTCATGAACTTCATCACTCATCACTGCCTCCCAGGCTATGCATCGCAAGAAGCTGAAGGTGGAAGTTAGAGATAAGAACCAAACCCACGTACTCTGAGGTGGGACACAGACATCTTAACAACTAGGCTAAACAACCACTTCCAGTTCTACTCTTTATCAATTACCCAGTTTGTGATATTTTGTTACATATTTTGCAGCACAAAAGGGCTAAGCTTAGGTAGTTTCTCACCAGATGTGGAGGTGAGGGGCCTAATTCTTCTCTGTCTGCTGCCTAGAGGCCACCCTCACATCCTTTCCACATTGAGCCTTTTCTCATGGGAGTTTGCAAAATGGCCCCTAGTTTCCAGAAGGAGCTAAAATAAAAGAGTGAGGGAGCATACCCAAAGTAGAAGCCATGGGGCTGGCATTGTGGTACAGCTGGTTAACCTGCTGTCCATGGATACCAGTGTCCTATATCTTGGCTCTAGTTGGAGTCCTGGCTGCTCCACCTCCCATCCAGCTTCCTACAAATGTGCCTGGGAAAGCTGCAGATGATGATCCACATGCTTAGGCCCCTTCCATCCTTGTGGGAGACCTGGATGGAGTTTCAGCTCCTGAAATTGGCCCAGCACAGCCCTAGATGTTGCGGTTATTTGAGGAATGAACCAGCTGATGGAAGATTCTCATTCTCTCAATCTCTCATTCTCTCATTCGTTCATTCTCATTCTCTCTCTCTCTCTCTCTCTCTTTCTCTCCTAACCTAGTCTATGAGATAACATCCCCTGTCTTTTGTCAGCCCATGCTCAGAGGGAGAGGATTACATGAAGCAAGAATACAAGGCAGCAGAAATCATAAGGGGGTAATTTTATATGTGATAAACAATTTACAAACGCACAGGAAAAACTATATGATGACTGACTTTCTCTAGAAATATTGAAAATAATCTGTTTTCTAATATCATTTCTGGTGAATAATTACAGCTACTACTGCAACTCTCATCACCATATAAATCCTTTGTTGCTGACCTGTGTCTAGCTGAGCCACTCACATGATCTCGTTTAATTCCTTAACCTGCTCCATGAGCAAGTTCAGCTATACCTGCCCAGACTTTCAAGGAACCAATCAACTGTCTCCCATAATTGGGTTTTATTCAATATTTGACCCAAGATGAAACTCTGGCTAGGTGTCCAAGACATATATAAAAATAGTCAGAATGAAATGTTGCTCCACTGATTTTCACATTCTCTGACAAAGATCTCTACCCCATTGGGTATGGAAATTATTCTAAGACCTGGTGCCCCATGCATTTACAATTCATCAGTCCCCAAGCCGATTATATTGAAATATGACACAAAAGTGCCCTTGCTATAATTGTTCCCCTCTACTGAAGTGGCAATGGATAATTATAGGTCACCCTTGTGACACTTACCTGGCACAGACGATGACAGCAGGTGATTTTTTTCCTTGCCTCTGACTATTGTTGTAATCAAGGGCAACTGAGGCTGTTTATTCTATGCAGTACATGAAATAATGAGAAAATATAAATGAAGTTCATGATTTTCACGTCAATCATTTAAACAATAATGTCTATCATTAAACCACAGTCTTCCAGCTAAACCTAAATAATAATTCTTCAAATAATTAATATCCATAAATAGCTTTTTCTTTATAAGCATCTTACTTTGTCAACTTGATATTTAAAAAAAAATTTTTAAAGATTTACGTATTTATTTGAAACTCAGAGTTGGAGAGAGAGAGGGAGGGAAAACAGAGAGATATCTTCCACCCACTAGTTCACTCCCCAGATGGCCACAACGGTCAGGGCTGGGACAGACCAAAGCACTTGGGCCATGTTCCACTCCTTTCCCAGGCACATTAGCACAGAGCTGGATCAGAAGTGGAGCAGCTGGGACTCTAACCTGCTCCCATATGGGATGCTGGTAGCCTCACAGGCAGCATCCTTATCCACTGTGCCACATGCTGGCCCCGACTTGAGTTCTTCTCACAGTTCCTCCACCTTTGCAGTCTGCTTACTGAAGAAGCCTGCCTCTTGTCTAACTTCTTATCATTGTTCCCCAAACTATCACCTAATCTCTCAGAGAATCTACTCCCTTCTACTTTCATTCTACAATGCATCTTGGTTCAAGCCTTCAAGAATGATGATGGAAAGTGTCATTAAAAACTTCCTCTTGAGTCCAAAGCTCCCTTCTCTGTTCACCTGGGTACCTCTGCATGAATAAGAGAAATTGCAACCATTTGACATCAGGCCCTAGGTGCATGACTGATCCATCAAACCTATGTACTTGCCCACTTAGTCTAAACTACCACCCTGCGATTTAAATGTTAGAATTAATTGTGTCTAGACTCCTGGCTTTTTAAAGGTAAACCAATGAATCTCAAAAGGAAGTCATCACCAGTTGGGAATACACTTTGGTAATTTATTTTTTTTTTAAGATTTATTTATTTATTTAAAAGTCAGAGTTACAGAAAGGGAGAGAAGTCTTCCATTTGCTGGTTCATTCTGCATATGGCCACAAGAACCAGGCTGAAGCCATGAGCCAGGAACTTCCTCCTGGTCTCTCACATGAGTGGAGGGACCCAGGCATTCGGGTCATCTTCCACTGCTTTCCCAGGTGCATCATCAGGGAGCTAGATTGGAAGTGGAGCAACCGGGACTCAAACCAGCACCCATATGAGATGTGGACACTACAGACAACAGCTTTACTCACTACACCAAAGCTCTGGCACTGGCTGAAGATTCCTTTTAACAACAAACTTTAATCAAACTCCATCCCACTGCTGGGAATGGCATTGTGGTGTAGCAAATAAAGCCACTGCCCTCAGCCTGGCCAGATGCTGGCTATTACAGCCACCTGAGAAGTGAACTAGTGGATGGAATATTGACTCACTCTCTCTCTCTCTCTCTCTAACTCTGATTTTCAAATAAATAAGCAGATTTTTTTTTAAAAAAAAATTCCATTGTACCACTGATGAAGGGAGAAAGGGAAGGAAGGAAAGAAGGAGAGAAAGGAAAAAGCCCAATGAAGTAAGGGAAGAGAATGATCATGTCTCTGCTCTGTGTTTCAAAGGCAGTTTTTCTACAACTCAGATATCCTAGACAAACAGATAAATAAATTTGATGTACATGATGTTCATATATGTATATGATAGAATTCAAAGGTACTTCAAAAAGCTCATGGCAAGATGGAATGAAGTGATAAGTTTATTTTGTTGCAAGAAAATTTTGAAATCCATGCCTAATTTTTTTCATAATAAGCATTCTCCATGAACTTTTTGAAGACATGTCCTATTATTCAGTCTTCAAAAGGAATGAAATTCTGAAACACCCATTCATTCACGTGGATGAATCTTGAGGACATGCTAAGTGATGTATGCCAATCACTAAAAGACAAACACTATAGCATTCCACTCATTGTGAGCTGCATAGAATGGTGAAATGTACAGGGGCAGAAAGTGGAGCAGTGGTCGTCTAAAGAAAATGGTTACACAGAGATTCCGCTGGGGAAGAAACAGGTAGTAATGTTGCAAAATAATGTGAATATCACTGCAATGCACTCTTAAAAATGGTTATAATGAGACGTTTAACCTAGTTGTGAAGATACCAGTTAAGACCCCAATGACTAATACTAGACATAATACTAGCATCCCACATCAGAGTATCTGGGTTTGATTCCCAGTCTGTCTCCTGATTTCAGCTTCCTGCTAGTGCAGACCCTGGGAGGTGGCAGGTGACAGCTTTGTTCTCGCCAACCACGTAGATCAAGTTCCTGGCTCCCAGAGGGCATTTGGGGAGTGAAAACACAAATGAGGCTTCATACATAAATAAAAATAAGCCAAAAGTTTAATGGTAAAAGTGGTAATTTTTATGCTATGTGTATTTGACCCCAATATAAAGTACGTTTTTTTCTTCAACAGAGACAGAACACATTTAATTGCATTTAATGTGAAAGATGAAATGTTGTCCACTCTCACAAAAAAAGCTGACATATGACATTCCTCCATCAACGAATAATCAGAGCCTCCCCACGTCCCCTCCCATGCCACTGTGCTTCCAAAGGAAGTCAGATTTGCTGGAGGGAAGGAGAGAAGACGGTGGCTTTCTTGCTCTGGCAAAGAATCAAGAGCCTTGTTTCAAGCCCCAGGACCCCTGATAATGCATGGAGACATTTGCAAGAATGATGGGTATTAGTCCGGATTTCAATTCTGCAGCTCCCTCATCAGTCGCGCCCCTCTCTAGCTTGCTTTGCCATTTTTCACCCTCCTCGTTGTAAACCCTTCGAAGAGCTCGGGGCCACAGCGGGCTTGTTATTTATTATCTTGTGTCAAACAGACAGCAGGCCTCCATGCAAAAGGACACAACCTTTTGTTCTTCAGAGCTACCAGCAGCCTTCTAAATGAGGCTTAATGCTGCAGGCCCCACATTCATCTTCCTGATCTGTCCCCAGGTGAGCCCTTAGAGTTCAAGGAATCAGTTGGAAAAGGTGCATAAATATCGTTGTTTGGGTCTTTCTCATTATCAATGTGGCTGACACAGCAACATGGCCACCACTGCCCTCCACAGTGACAAGTGACCACCCACAGGGTACTGGGCACTGAGGTGCAGTCCCACCCCCTCTGTTAATTTTCAGTTTGGATCCTTTTGCAGATTTGATTTCTCAATATTTTACATTCTTCCCTTTACCCTAAGTGACCGTACCTCTGACTACTGCTTCCACTTCATGGTTCTCCAGTCAGCTTTCCTTTATTTCTTTTTTAAGATTTATTTATTATTTGAAAGGTAGAGCTACAGAGAGAGAAGGATAGAGAGAGAGAGAGAGATTTTCCATCCACTGGTTTGGTCCCCATATGGCTGCAAAAGCCAGGGTTGGGCCAGGCTGAAGTGAGGAGCCAGGAACCTCCTCCAGGTCTCCCACATGGGTTCAGGGGCCCAGGCACTTGAACCATCTTCTGCTGCTTTTCCCAGGCACATAAGCAGGGAGCTGGATAGGAAGTGGAACAGCTGGGACTTGAACTAGCACCTATAAGGGATGCCAGCGCTGCAGGAGGAGGCTTAACCTGCTGCACCCCAGCGCTGGCCCTCATTTGCTATAACAATGCTTGAGCAACACTGAGCATTTTTGTGTCTCACCTGAGGCAAGCTGACCTACCACAGGTCTTCTGCATATTTCCCCTTCTTCACCTTCACTGAGAGGTTTTACTTCACCCCAGGCTCACTAGCTTTTTCCTGTAGCACCATGCTTTCCATCCAGCATGTGTCACAGTTTGTAATTCTATGTTTGTATGTTCATTTGTTTACCATTTGTCTCCAATGCTAGATTATAAAAATGCATGAAGACATTGCATATTCAATGCCAAATACATCGCATGGGCTCAACTTGGGGAATAAAGGAAAGAAGAGGAAGATGGATGGGAAAAGAGAAATAAATGAAGATCACCATGGCACAGTTGTATCTTCAGCTGCATAGTGAAGCTGATGCGCATTGAGAATGTCCAGTGAGCATGCAAGCTTGCTAGAGACCTAAACTACACAGTGTGTATTGCTACTGACATCTTCAGGGTATTCTTCCCCCCAGAAAACCACTGTCCCTATGTTTGAGACAGCTGGAAGAAAAAGTATCAATTTGTAATATGCAGCATCCATACAGCAATATCTTTGCTAATTTCCCCGATCCCCAGCTTCTCCCAAAATCCACTGCTGCTAGCCTGCTGTGATTTCCTTTAAAAACAAAAAGGGGCTCTGTCAGAGGCATAAATGATTGCAGCCAAGGTAATGAGAAATCAGTTTTATTGTGACCAAGTTGGCAATAGATAGACCATTTCCAAAGAGCAAGAAATCATCTTTCTTTAAAAGTTATTGTGATGAACAAAGAGACTACATGGTACTTGCAGAAATAAAATGGGAAGTTAAGAGAAAAATCTAGGGTTTTTTTCTGAGTGAAGTGTGAGAAAGAATGATTCAAAATCAGTTTCCAAAAAATGAAACTCATCTCTGAAACAAAGTCATTTTTCTACCATGTTTTAACTATAAATTCTTTTCCTATGCCATGGATGAGTTATCCTCCATAAACACACAGGTAATACTGTACTTGCACAAGAACTCACAGTGCACATACTCTGTGCTAGCGCATAATGGATTTTTAATCCCTGGGCAAACCATCTCCGTCTTGCTGACATTCTGTTCCAACAACTGATCAATAGCAATATTAGGTGATCTATTATGCCACCATTTTTTTCACCTGTGTTTTTCAACTTCCATAATAGTCCTTGAAAAAAAATTCAAGGAGTAAGAAAATTGGGATAGGTGTTTTCAGAAAGATTTAAGGCCGGCGCCGTGGCTCAACAGGCTAATCCTCCGCCTTGCGGCGCCGGCACACCGGGTTCTAGTCCCGGTCGGGGCACCGGATTCTGTCCCGGTTGCCCCTCTTCCAGGCCAGCCCTCTGCTGTGGCCCAGGAGTGCAGTGGAGGATGGCCCAGGTGCTTGGGCCCTGCACCCCATGGGGAGACCAGGAAAAGCACCTGGCTCCTGGCTCCTGCCATTGGAGGAGCGCGGTGCGCTGGCCGCAGCGCGCCATCCGCGGCGGCCATTGGAGGGTGAACCAACGGCAAAAGGAAGACCTTTCTGTCTGTCTCTCTCTCTCTCACTGTCCACTCTGCCTGTCAAAAAAAAAAGAAAGATTTAAACTTGAGGTGGGGGTAGTGTTGTGGCATAGCAGGCTAAACTGCCAACCTGCAATGCTCAACATCCCATATCAGAGAGCTGGTTCCAGTCCTGGCTGCTCCAGTTCTGACCCAGCTCCCTGCTAATGTACAGGGAAACCAGAGGAAGATGGCCCAAGTACTTGCACCCCTACCACCTACATGGGACCCAGATAGTGTTCAAAATTCCTGGCTTCAACCTGGCCCAGCCCCAGCTGTTGTAGCCATCTGGGAAATGAACCAGCAGATGGAAGATCTTCCTCTGTCTCTCGCTCTTTCCCTATCACTCTGCCTTTCAAATAAATAAGTGAATCTTTTTTAAAAAATTGAGATGTTTTATATATATATATATATATATATATATATATATGGTGTATATATCTTTCCCCAATATTCTACAATTAACAGTGATAATAGTTTACAAACAGGAAAAAAACAATTTTTAAAAAAGATTTATTTATTTACTTGAAAGGCAATTTAAAAAGAGAATCTTCATTTGCTGGTTGACTCTCCAAATAGATGCAGTGGCCAGGGATAAGCCAAACTGAGGCCAGGAGTCTGGAACTCCATATGGGTCTCCCATGTGGTTGGTTGGCAGGGGCCCAAATACTTACAACATCTGCTGCTTTCCCAGGCACACTATCACAGAGCTGGGTTGGCAGTGGAGCAGCCAGGATCTAAACTTATGCTCAAATGGGACACAGGCATTACAGGTGGTATTTTAATCAGCTGTGCGATGATGCTGGCCCCATTTTTTTTTTAATTTTGTTTTAAACTATGTATTTGTTTACATGAAAGTTATAATGTTTGTCATTTGCTTTATACAGGAATTTAAAGATGAAACTATCATTTTATAAGCATTTTGATTCTTTTCTTTTTTAAGTTTTTAGTTGAGAGGCAGAAAGATGGAGAGAGAGGGAGTTCTCATCCATTGGTTACTTCCCGAATGCCACAATGGTCAGGGCCAGAGTCAGGAGCTGGGAATTCAGTCCAGATCTGCCATGTGGGTGGTAGACACCCAAGTACTTGAGGCATCATCTGCTAACTACTAGAGTCTTATCAATAGGAAGCTGGAACTGGCAGCTAGAACAGGGTTATAAGCATTGGCTCTCTGATACGGGACAAAGACATCTTGTTTTTTTTAAGATTTATTTATTTGGAAGTCAGAATGTCAGACAGAGAGAGAGAGAGAGAGATCTTCCATTGGCTGGTTCACTCCCCAAATGGCTGCAACAGCCAGACCTGGGCCAGGCTGAAGCCAAGAGCCAGGAACTCCGCCCTGGTCTACATGGGTAGCAAGGGCCCAAACACTTGGGCCGTCTTCTGCTGACTTCCTGTGAATTAGCAAGAAACTGGATCAGAGGTAGAGCTGTCAGAACTCAACCTGAGACTTTGATATGGGATGCTGGTGTTGCAAATGAAGGCTTAACCTACTGATCCATTAACACTAGCCCCTGGATGTGGACATTTTTTTTTTCTGATTTATTTGAAATCCAGAGTTACAAAGAGAGAAAGGGGGTGGGGGGGGAGAAATCATCCATCTACTGGTTGACCACAATGGCCTGGGTTTGGCCAGTCCAAAGCCTGGAGTTTCATCCTACTCTTACATGTGGGTGCCAGGGACCCAAACACTTAGGCCATCTTCTGCTGCTTTTTCAAGGCCATTAGCGAGGAGCTGTATCAGAAGTGGAACAGCCAGGACATGAACTGGTGTCCATATGGCATGCCTGTGTTGCAGGTGGTGGCTTTACCCACTACTCCACAAGACCAGCCCCAGATGTGGACATCTTAACCAGAGTCTTAACTCTAGGCCAAATGCCCACCCCAGCATCGCAGTTCTTAGCCATCAAGATTCATGTAAGGGTCTGTGTTGTGGTGTGGCGGGTTGACCTGCTGCCTGCTGTGCCAGCACCCTACACGAGTACCAGCTCAAGTCACAGTACTCAGGCAAGGGAAGCTGCTTCCCTTCCTATCCTGCTCCCTGCTAATGCACCTAGGAAAGCAGTGAGGATGGCCCAAGTGCTTGGGCCCCTGCCACCCATGGGGGAGACCCAGATGGAGTTCCAGGGTCCTGGCCCAGCCCCAGCTGTTGTGAACATTTAGGGAGTGAGCCATTAGATACCTAGAACTAGGGTTGTGCTGATGCAAACATGTTAACTGTGCTTTCTTTTGTTACGAAATGCCCTCTGTCTAATGTTTAATAGTAATTGATTTTTTTCTTCTGAAAATGATATTCAGCCTTCATAACAGGATTTGTTATTGAGAGAAATAGTGTGTACAACTTTGCAGTTTGTATCCGGCATGGCTCCAAGGGATGCCAGTGACACCAACATCCATGGGAATGGATTTTTCATTGCAAAAGCTCCACAGTGCAAGGGGACAATAACTATATTGCCATCTATGTGAGTAGTAATCTTTGGACCTACACATCCATATGTGGCAGCCCCCAGGTCTACCTCATTCGGAAGTTTCTTAGTTCCAAAAGAGACCCTGCCTTGGAGTAGAGAAAGCAAAGATTTATGAATGTCATTGATGCACTCCCCATGTCTCCTTGGCTCACATGAGCTCTGGTACACAGTCCTTGACATCTCAGCAAGTGGTGTCTCTGGTCCCTCCTACCTAAGACCTCTCTCTTGTACCATGGGAAACTTGTAGCACCATCAGGAGATGTGAGTGTATCCATGTCCCCACATTCCCTTTGATACACAGATTTTACGTATGCTTTAGATCTCAGGGCTTCCCCAGGAGAACTGGGACCAAGTTGCCTACAGCAACCAAGTTGCCTACAGCAACAGCTGGTGTGTTTTGCCTACTTTACTACCTTTCCCCTCTTTTCTGTCTCATTTTTCTACTTCTTTGTGCTTCCAGAATGATCACCCCCCAGAAAACTAGCTGTACCCAAATCATTTTCTCAGGGTTGACTATAGATGAAACCCAAATTAAGATAAATGTTTAAGGATAAATGATCTGGGAGGGTATGGTGGGCAGACTCATTATGTTCCTAAATCTGTATATATGAAACACATGAAATTTGTATACCTTAAATAATGTTTTTAAAAGAGAAGTTAAAAAAAGAATAAAAGATATGAGTTGGATGCCACTTGAGTGTTGTACCACTGTTAAATATTTGTGGGTGTCTTTTTTAAAAACAGTATTTTATTTGTTTATTTGAAAGGCAGAGTGAAAGGGGGGGGGGGCTTTCATCTACTGGTTCACTCCCCAAATGCTCACAATAGCTGGGAATGAGCCAGGCCAAAGCCAGGAAATAGGTGCTCCTAAGTGGCAGGAACCCAAGCACCTGGGCCATACTCTGCTGCCTCCCAGGCACAGTAGCAGGAAGCTGGATGGGAAGCGGAGGTGGGACTTAATCCCAGACATACGGAATATGACATCCCAAGTGATGGCTTACCCTGTTGTACCACAATGCCCAACCCAGTATTTGCTGATTGAATGAATCACTCCTCCACAGGATCAAGGAGCCATCCCCACTGACCAGAAAGCTGGGAAGTAAGACAAAAATATAACAGAAAACCCAAATGGGCCCTATGTAGGTAAATAAGTATGCTTCATTCCAAATCAAATGAATGCTGTTTTATACAGAACCAAGTATAAAAATAAGACCTTAGTATTTATACTGTGAAATTTCTCTGTATATCCTTCAAATTCTCTTCAGTCTCTTAATAAAATACTGCAAGAACTTTCCCCTCACCCACACACACACTCCAATCCTACACTGAAAGCCTTGAGATAATCTACCTTGGAACAACAAGTAAACCTAGGAGTGCACCTGCCTCTTTACCAGACAAAGATAGAAGACTCTGGGGACAGAAAATTTTAAATCCATTTCTTTGTTCTTTAAAATCACTCCTTTATCTCTGAGTCTCCTCAATGCTATTTTCTTTCAGACTGGTGAACTACATGTTCAAGGAGTGTGAAATTAACACAGTGCCCACCCAACCTCAATAAGTAAACATGAAAACCTTCTGTTGCACATCACCAGCTTCATTCAATTAGTGAAATGTTGAAACACTGTTGCACTGCACAGCCCAACCTTTTAATTTCTGTTAAAAAAAAAAAAAGAATGAAAGAAAAAAGTAAGCAAATAACAAATAAGAAATCTTAAAGTTCTTCCTTTTCCACCAAAATCAACATACTTAGCCAAATAAGGATCCGAATCTCCCAGATTTACATTTCCATCTTAGATTTACATTTCCTCCGTCAATCTCCTAATTCCTTAGATTTTCTCCTCACAGTCAAGTAAGTGTTTAAAGTATTAGCAGACAGGCAAGGTAAGAAAAGTGGTTGAACACACTCAAGGCACGCCCACTTTGCCAGGCTGCACACACCTCCCACATTGCTAATCCATTACTGATACAACATTACACCTCCCAACAAAAGACTGTCAGCTACCACCCCAGCGATTAATCAGAGCTGATACAAGTAGTTTGCTCCTTCAACTAATCTCTGCTAAACTCTTACTATCCCCTAGTCACTATTCTGGCTCTAGGAATACAATGATGAATAAGACATGCAGTACCCTTGCTTTTCCTGGGGGCACTGGCATTCTAACAAATGTTTTAAAAAACACTAAACTGTGAAAACCCCAAAGAATGAAACTCCAGAAGTAGATGGTATTGTTACTGTTGTCTTTATATACTACCAAATAGCCATTCTTGTTATTTAGGGTTTTTTCAGGCTTTTAAAAACTTAACCTTTTTTATTTATATAAAGGGAACAGTTTGAAGAACATAATGATATTTCACAGCCTATCCTCCCTCTCTCCCTCACTCCCAACTTTCTTGTTATTTGTATGTGAGCTTCCTCATAAAGTTAGTAATTCTAGCATTGCATTGTATAGGTCAATTACCTTGTTACTAATAAAAATTCAGATATAGGGAGAAAAGTTAATGAACTGGGTAGACTATCCCCTCTTTCCTTCTTTCCCACAAGCTGCATACCAGGTGCTAAATTAGGTACAGGGAGTCTGTTTGCCCATTTATTTCATAACTATAATGAAATATCTGTGCCAATGGTACTTAGGTTTACTTAGCTCCCAATTTAGAGGCCAAAAGTCTAAGATCATGCAGCTTCTAGCGATGGTCCAATGGTGGGGCAGGTATAAGAGAAATTGAGGGAGTCAGCACTGTGATGTAGTAGGTTAAGCCTCCTACTGTGGTACCAGCATCCCATATGGGCGCCGGTTGGAGACTCGGCTGTTCCACTTCCAGTCCAGCTTCCTGCTGATGGCCTGGGAAAGCAGTGGAAGATGGCCCCAGTGCTTGGTTCCTGTACCCACATGGGAGACCAGGAAGAAGCTCCTGGCTCCTGGCTTTGGATTGGCACAGCTCCAGCCGTTGTGTTCACCTGGGGAGAGAGCCAGCAGATGAAAGACCTCTCTGCCTCTTCTCTGTCTGTAACTCTGCCTCTCAAATAAATAAATCTTAAAGAAAAAAAAAGGAGCAATTGAGAGAGGGGAAAAGCCCATCTCAAGACAGGAAGACAGAAACTAGACAGGGGTCAGGATCGCTCTGGTGAAAACTCACTCAAGATCCCCGGAGAACTACCTTAGTTCTTTTGAAGGCAGTACCTACGGTGACCCAAGGAACTCCTCCTAGGTCCAGTATCTTGGAAGTCCAAAACTCCTCCCAACATTGTCTGCTAGACACGATCCCCTGGGGCACACACTCAGGGCTATCCAAATCCTTGCAGGTGTACAAAAGTGACGGAGTTTCATTCTGTGCGACTGCAATGCTCCCAGTGTAACAAGGGAGGCAGAGAGAAGTGGGTGAAATTTATTACTTTAATGACCTGTACCACCATAAGTACCACCTCAGTCAAATTTTTCTTTCTTTTCTAGACCGTAACAGACACCTAGAACACAAAGACCTAAAAATTATCCTGGTAACTATGAACATTTATTTTCTGTTACTTAAAATTTTTAAAACGTAAAGCCAACATTTTGTTTCCACGTTTTACTAATCTACTGATACTCTAAGAAATATGGGTAAATTAAAATAACATGCAGTCAGCATTTTTTGCACTTTTTTCTTTTAGAAATCAAGTATTTTAAAGATAATTTCTTAATTGAATCAGGTTTAAGTTTTAAATGTTAGCCAACAGTATGGAAATTATAATTTAGTTAATATATTAAACTTTTGTGAATTGTGCTATTATAATCATTTAGAAGACTAAAATGCTTAAGAAGATACCCACCATGATGCTATTTAGTTAAATCCACTTGCCCTCTCACTGATTCCTTCCAGACATCTGCTCAGTTGACAGTGCTCGACACTGGGCCAGGAATTCCTCAGACTCACACACTAATCTCATTTGGAAACACTCTCACAGATACACTTGCAATAATGCCCTTCCAAGTTTCAAGGTGTTGTTTTTTTGTTGTGTTGTTTTAAATTGGGGGCTGGCATTTGATGCAGCAGTTAAGACACCACTTGAGATGCCTGCATCCCATTTTTAAAAATGAATTTATTTATTTGAAATGAAGAGTTACAGGGAGGCAGAGGCAGAAAGAGAGAGAGAGGTCTTTCATCCACTGGTTCACTCCCCAACAGCCACAGTGTCGGGAGCTGGGCCGATCCAAAGTCAGGAGCCAGGAGCTTCTTCCAAGTCCAAGGACTTGGGCTTTCTTCTACTGCTTTCCCAGGCCACAGCAGAGAGCTGGATTGGAAGTGGAGCAGCCAGGTCTCGAACCAGCACCCATATGGGATACTGGCACTGCAGGCAGCAGCTTCACCTGCTACGCACAGCACCGGCCTCCAAGATATTTCTTAATCCAGTCAAGCTGACATTATACAATTAACCATCACAGGCCAGCATTGTGGGGTAGTGGGTTAAGCTGCTGCCTGAGACACTGGCATCCCATGTGGGTGCCCATTCCAGTCCTGGCTATTCCACTCTGATAGAGCTCTCGGCTAATACACCTGGGAAAGTAGCAGAGGATGCTCCAAGTCCTTGGGCCCCTGTACCCACACTGGAGACCCAGATTAAGCTTCTGGCTCCTGGTTTCTCTCTTGCCCATCCCCTGGCCATTGTGGCCATTTGAGGTATTGAACCAGCAGATGCAATTCTGTCTGTGCATGTGTGTATGTCTGTGTGTGTGTGTGTGTGTGTGTGTGTGTGTGTGTGTAACTCTGCCTTTCAAATAAATAAATTACCACCACAGAGGTTCACGGGCAAGGGCATGGCTGTGAAGTGGCTCAGTTCTGGTGAGAGCTCCGTGGTGGCTGGTGGATGATGGCGGCCACGGCAGAGCCTGAGTTGGAGTAACCCATGTTCTCAAGTGTGGAAGCAGAAAGAGGGAGAGTCAGATTCAGCATACATGTGAGATCAAAGGTCATGATTGGGCGATGGCTGTACACAAGGCCAGGGTCAGAGAGAAATGATGGGCAGTTTGAGGGCAGGGGTGGTGAGAAATTTCACTTAGGATATAAAGCTAATGGTCAGTGTTAGGTTTAATATGAAGATAAGAGGCAGGGTCATGCTCTGAGTCAGGATGAAGGTTAGGGTCATACAAGGCTTAGGGTCCCATTCAGGATTAGGATCAGTCTAACGGTAGTGACAGTGTATAGGGTACAACAGGGTTAGTTCTGCATACAAGCCGATTCAAAGTGGGTGTCAGAATCAAGTTCAAGATAAAGATGTGGATCAGAATGGGAGTGAGTGTGAGTGAATGATTTGAGATGACATTAAGGGTTCCATTCACTATCAGAGTCACGTGACGTCTCATATGAGAATCACATCTGGTTAAGGGCAAGCAGATGGAAGAGATCTCTGTCTCTGTCCCCCTATCACTCTGCCTTTCAAAGAAATAAATAAAACTTAAAAAAAATATGATTCAGATGGTTTTTAACTTTCTGTCCTCTAGGTGTCACTTATGTCTACAGAAAAAGACTACTTCAAGATAATTATGTATATTGAGTATTAAAATTACAGGGAGAGTTTCTATTTGATCTTCTACTTAAAAAAAAAGTTTTCACAATTCATTCACATAAAAATACAGTTTTATTTTATAGATCAATTATATTTTAAAAGTATAATTAAAATTTAAAATATTGCCTAATTCTGTGTTGTGTGGTCACCAATCCCATTCAATGATAGAATTGGTCTCACTTTGAAACAACACCCAGTCTAGGGTAAGACCCTCCTTTAAAGCATCCAACAAAACAGCAGATTGCATAGCAGGTACTTTCTCACACTCCTGCTGAGAAACACTGTGGATCCCAGTGGCAAGAGCTCTCCCTCTGTGCCCATCTGCAGGTGTGTTCCCACGAGTCCTTGATTCCAGGGCTCAGACAACTCCACCGCATTCACTGGCATGGGGGCTGTGAAGCCAGCTTGGCCAGGGATGTGTTTCTTGCTTTTCCCTTTTCAAAACTTTTAAAAATCCAAGTTAAATTCTCATAAACAACTTGGTGGGATAGTTTTAACTGTTCTGTCCCATGGGTGTCCCCTTGTCTACAGGAAAATGGAAAAACTGATTACTTTAATGAAAGATGGTACTTAGGGGCCAGTGTTTGGTCCAGCTTAACAGTGCCTGAGGTTGAGCCCTGGTTCCTCTCCCAAGTCTAACCTCGTGCTAACATACACGCTGGCAGGCATCAGGTGATGTCCCAAGTCATTAGAGCCCTGCAACCCACATGGGAGACTTGGACTGAGTTCCAGCTCCTGGCTTCAGCCTGGCCCAGCCCAAGGTGTTGCAGGCATTTGGGGAGTGAACCAGTGGATGGAAGCTCTGACCTTTTGTGTCTTTCAAGTAAATAAATAAATTTAAAAATAAGATAGAAAGTAATGTGGATGTTGAGTGTACTAAGAATGAAAAAATACAGATCTATGAATAAGCACAATCATATATCATATTGTAATACATATTAATTTATTTGAAAGCCAGAGTTATGGGGGGGTAAGAGAGAGAGAGAAACAATCTTCCATCTATTGGTTCACTCCTCAAATGGCTACAGTGGCTGGGGCTAGGCAAGGCTGAAGCCAGGAACTCCATAGGGGTCCCACGTGGGTTCAGGGGCCCAAGTACTTGGCCCATCTCCTAATGCTTTTCCAGGTGCATTAGCAGGGAACTGGATCAGAAGTGGAGCAGCCAGGGGCTGGCACTCTGGCGTAGCAGGTAAAGCTGCCGCCTGCAGTGCTGGCATCCCATATGGGTGCTGGTTCGAATCCCAGCTGCTCCTCTTCCAATCCAGCTCTCTGCTATGGCCTGGGAAGGCAGTGAAAGATGGCCCAAGCCCTAAGGCCCCTGCACCCACATGGGAGGCCATAAGGAAGCTCCTGGCTCCTGGCTTTGGATTGCCACAGCTTTGGACATTGCAGCCAACTGTGGAATGAACCAGCAGATGGAAGACCTCTCTCTGTGTGTCTCTCCTTCTCTCTGTGTGTAACTCTGACTTTCAAATAAATAAATAAATCTTAAAAAAAAAAAAAAAGTGGAGCAGCCAGGACTCCAACCAGCACTCTGACAAGGGATAACAGTGTCACAGATGGCTTAACCCACTGTACTACAGTATTGGCCCCTCTTTATTTTTTAAATATTTATTTATCTTTTTAAATAACCCTAATCCTAGCCAAAGCCCTAGCCCTAGCACTAGCCCTAACCCCACAGCTAACCCTAACCCTAACCCAACCTTAACCATAACCCTAACTCTAACCCAAACTCTAACCCTAGCCCTAGACCTAGCTCAAATCAAGTTCTAGCCCTAGCCCTAACCCTAGCCTTAGCTCTAGCCCTAATCCTACTGCTAACCTTAACCCGAACCCTATATCTAACCCAAACCCTAACCCTAGCCCTAGACCTAGCTCAAATCAAGTTCTTGCCCTAGCCCTAAAGAGAAAGAGAGAAGGAGAGGCAGAGAGAGAGAGAGAGAGAGAGAGAGAGAGAGAGAGATCTTCCATCTGCTGGTTCACTCCCCAATTAGCCGCAACGGCCGGAGCTGCCCCCTTCCCAAGCCAGGAGCCAGGAGCTTCATCTAGGTCTTCCCACATGAGTGCAGGGTCCCAAGGACCTGGGCCAACCTCTATTGTGTCCCTAGGCCATAGCAGAGAGCCAGATCAGAAGTGGAGCACCTGGGTCTTGAACCAGTGCCCATATGGGATGCCAGCACTGCAGGTGGTGGCTTTACCTGCTATGCCACAGCACCAGCCCTGGCCCCTATTTATTTTTATCCAAAGAGTATTTTCTTTCTTGAAACATATACATTTTAAGTAAAAATATTTTTTCCCTAATCAGATTAATGTGCCTAAACCTGTAGTCATCTAGAAGAGAAATACTTAGTGTGACCAGGGATCTAGGATAGAAAACAGGCAGGACTTGCTTTCTTTAAAAAAAAAAAAAAAAGATTTATTTATTTATTTGAAAGACAGAGAGGGCCTGGCGCCACAGCTCACTAGGCTAATCCTCCTCCTGTGGTGCCAGAACCTCAGGTTCTAGTCCCGGTCAGGGTGCCGGATTCTGTCCCAGTTGCTCCTCTTCCAGTACAGCTCTCTGCTGTGGCCCGGGAGTGCAGTGGAGGATGGCCCAGGCCCTTGGGCCCTGCACCCCATGGGAGACCAGGAAGAAGCACCTGGCTCCTGGCTTCGGATCGGCGCAGTGCGCCAGCCGTAGCAGCCACTTGCGGGGTGAACCAACAGAAAAAGGAAGACTTTTCTCTGTCTCTCTCTGTCTCTGTCTCTCTCTCTCTCTTCTCTAACTCTGCCTGTCAAAAAAAAAAAAAAGGAAAGAAAGAAAGAAAGAGTAACAGAGAGAGAAGAAGAGACAGAGAAATCTTCCATCTGTTGGTTCACTCCCCAAATGGCTACAACCTCCAAGGCAAGATTCAGAAGCGTCACCCAGTCTCCTACATGGGAGGCAGGGGCCCAAGCACATGCACAGTCTTTTGCTGCTTTCCTCAGGAACATTAGCAGGGATCTGGGCTGGCAGTGGAGCAGCCAGGCCACCACCTGGCACCCCCGTGGATGCTGGCATTGCAGGCAGCGGCTTTACCTGCTATGTACAATGCTGGCCCCGTAATCATATTTTAAAAGCTGTAGCCAATAGCTATTTCTAAGTTTGTATAGGCGTGCGTAATTTCATGCAAATGAATGTCTATTCTTCACTAAAGTTTGCTATGTAAATAATAAACCAAAGTAATAAATCATTATTTAAGTCTTTCATGTGAAAGTACTATGTTATGCCTGGATCATAAAAGGTTTCTTTTGTCAACAAATTATTCTATTAATTCTCACTGCTTTTTGCTTGTTCTTCAACTATTCTTTTGTGATTCTGTTAGAGTGCTGACCTAATTTTATCTGTTTAAGGTTTTAAAATACTGACAGCCTTCAATCCACATCTGAAATACAAGCCTGGACCAGACTCCCAGCAGGTGGCGACACTGAGCACGTCAGCTCTGACCAAGCTGCACCACCTCTACAATCCTGAGCTCCCGTGGGCTTGCCCTGCGCAAGCGCACTTGCTTGGAGGAACAGGTGGCCGGAATGCATCTCTTAGCTGGTGCCCGGTCCCTGCCACCCGTGCGGTTCTTCCTTTTGAGGAAAGACGGGGCATGCAACAGGTCTCCCCGGTAATCCCTGATCTTCGTCAAACCACCGCAGCAGTCGCTCTTGGAGCTGCCGACGGCTGCCTAGCGCTTGGTCCTCCAAAACAGCCAGTGGGCCACCGTGGCCCCTGGAGCAGTCGGTGCAGGCTCAGAAGTCTCCGCGAAGGTCAGCGCGCGCAGCAGGGTCAAGGGCATTGCACTGTGCATTACCTAGCAACATGGCTCCGCAGGTTCTTGCTTGGGGGTGCTGGGGTGGGGCTCCTTTCTGCCAGGGAGCAGAGGGGAAGGGGCTCTTTATGCGGCAAGAATTAAACTGCAGAAGGATTCTAGGCACTTGGAACTTGCAATCTGTGAGGTGGGCAGAAACAGCTGCTGCAGCTCGCTGCCTTACCTCATGGGTGGAAACCGGCTAGAGGCAGGGTCAAGTCAGCACCCCCCTCCCCAAACACACATACCCTGAGGCCCAGCTGTTCATTCCTTTTCCTTTTCAAAGTTCTGCCTATACAGAATAAGAACATCGCATGTGAGTCCCAGAAAGGGTTGTTCTTGTAGACATGAAAGCTAATGAGAGCTTTGGTGATTTTAATTTTAAATTCTATTTGTTCTCCCTTTTCATCTTGACCCCCATGATAGGGCAATGAATCTTCTGTGTAGTCGTCTTTAGCGCTAGTCACCGAGGTCTCTGTCATTGCACAGATAAGTGGGAATTCCCCAGATGGGCAAAAACCCTTTTTCCTAACTCTTAGAATTCCTCAAGGAAAAACGACCTTCCACCCTGGGATAAATACATGACAAGCAAAGCTTATTTATAATGCAATGTGAAGGATATTTGTTTAGAGTACATTGGGAGGTGCTGAAAGGCCCCCCGGGGGGTGTGTCCTGCCACAGGGGATAAAGCGCTGCTTAGGACACTTCATCCCATATCGGAGTGCCTCTGAGTCCTGGCTTCACTTCTGATCCAGCGGTACGGTATCGCACATCCTGGAAGGCAGCAGGCAATGCCTCAAGTACATGGGGCCCTGCCTCCCACTTGGGAGACCTGGATGGAGTTCTGGGCCCCTGGCTTCAGCCAGGCCATGTAGGTATTTAGGGAGTAACCCTGCAGATGGAAGATTCTCTCTCTCTCTCTCTCTCTCTCTCTCTCTCTCTGCATTTCAAATAAAACTTTTTCAAAAGAAGGGGGCAGGATCTTTGGTTCTTGTCTTTGCCCACCTCGACAGTGTTGCTGGCGGGTGGGGACTTGCTCTGTGGCACGTCTTTGGATCTACATCTGGCAACCATGTTGGTGTAATATTGCTGCTGCTTTGTCATTGCATTGTGGTTCTCTCACGAAGGATTTTCATGAAACTCCTTTTTCAAATGTTTGATCATCATGGGTTGGCCATCCTGAGATGTAGTGATCACGTTAAATTGAATGAGACACTTGTTTCTGACAGTTAATAGCAGCCTCTTTGAACTCTTCTAAGACTTTTCTTGTCTGCATGATTTTAAAAGTATTTATGTAGATTAACACTGCTCATTTAGCATAGTGATCAGCAAAGGGTTACCACATGGGGGACTGAGCTCCCTGCTCCTGGCTTCAGCCTAGCCAAGTCCTCATTGTTGCAGGCATCTGGGTAATGAACAAGTGGATGGGAGTGAGCTCTGCCTCTCTCTCTCTCTCTCTCTCTCTCTCTCTCTCTCTCTCTCTCTCTCTCTCTCAGTCCCAAATAAATGGTATTATTTCTGGGATATATACATACACACACAAATGTAAACAACAATTTAAACATTTACACTACAGCTTTAAAATAGTTGTAGGTATACTAAATAAAACAGTATGCTGTATATCATATTAGTTATATGAATGAACTATACTTATGAAAATTAACAAACAGAAAATCACATCCTTAACATATACTCTTACCTATCTATGCAATCCTTATACCCAGTATAATCAAGTATCCATGTCAATTACTATCTTTAGTTAAATCATCCTTTTTTTCTTTATCTAGACTGTAAAGACACCTACAGGACAGAAAATTAAAACCTGTCCGCATAATTTTTACAAGCATTTACTTCCCACTAATTAAATACTTGGAGAAGACAAATACAAATAATCATTATTATCCAAAGACATGTAGACATTTTATTAATCCAATGACATAATTTTAAGAACAGAGAGTCAACTAAAATTAGGTCTGGTATATTTTTCTTTTTAGTAAGACTGTGCATTTGAAATGTGTTGTACCATCCTTGCATTTATCTTGCTTCACTCTGGGAAGAAATAAGGAGGACATTTAAGGGAAGACTCTCAGACTGGGGTTGTGTACTCACACATTCTGTTCAGTACTGCTGCTGCCCTACTGATTAAGATGCTGGCTGGGACACCTGCATCCCACAGCAGCGTACCTGGGTTTGAGCCCCGGCTTTGCTTCCAATCCCAACTTCCCACTAATAGAAACCCTGGAAAGCAGCAATGATGGTTCCAGCATTTGGGTCCCTGCCACCCATACGGGAGACCTGGATTAACTTCCTGGTCCCTGGCTTTAGCATAACCCAGGCCCAGGTGTTTTGGACATCTGGGGATTGAACCAGAGGATGGGAGCTCTCTATGTCTCTCAAATTAAAAAGAAAAAATCCTAATAAGATTTACTCTAATTTGCTCTGTTGAATTAGTCCGAGGGCTGTCACAACAGACTGGGGGGCTTAAGCAGCAAGGGTTTATTTCTGACAGCTCTGGGGGCTGAGAGTTCTAGATAAAGGCAAATCCAGGGTGTGGTGGGGGCCCTGCGCCCCGCTTGTGGGAGATGACACCGCCCCTGAAGGAAGAGCGTGCCTTTGCGAGGGACGTGTGTGGCTCAGTTTACTGCAGGAGGCCACGAGGAGGTCCTAAAGGGAGGGGTGTCTGACACTGAGCTTGTTCACAGAGTACTGCGGATTCTTGCCATTACTGCTGCTTGGGCTTTTTCTCGTTTGTGCCTGCCAGCCAGAATGTGTCCTGGAGCTGAATGACACGTGCTTCATGTCCATCGCCGCTTACTCCAAAATAGCAAGGAGGGGCTTCTTGGCCAGGAGTGTGAGACAGCTCCTAGGCACTCATGTGCAAGTTTTTCAACTGCTTCCATTTGCCCAAACCAAGATGCATGTGAGATTTCTATCACTAAAAAAGCCAAAATCTCAGAAATCCACATTCATCTCAATTACATATAATGCCTGTGAGCTGTAAGTTGGAATGCGATAAGGGGAACCTGAACTACACAAGCGAAAATGAACACATATGTATAATTGTTCTCAACCAGAACTTGATGTGAGTTAAAGCAAGTATTACTGAGAATTGGATTCATGCGTTCAAACTAGCAGTAAAGAAGAAATCAGACACTAAGTTCTAAAGAAAATCCACACTATCGCTGAGAATTAACCCGTGTCTTATGTGAGGCCAATCAATGAGAACCACATAGTTGTGGTTCTACGTGAGAGAGATCATTTCAACGCAAATTAAAGCAGCACATTGGAAAATATGCAGAAGTGTAAAAAGTTCCAAATTATACATAGCTCTCAAAAGAATATTCGTGGGGCCAGCACTGTGGCGCAGCAGGTTATTACCCTGGCCTGAAGTGCCAGCATCCCATATGGTCACCGGTTCAAGATCCAGCTGCTCCTCTTTTGATCCAGCTCTCTGCTGTGGCCTGGGAAAGCAGAAGGTGGCCTAAGTCCTTGGGCCCCTGCACCTGCTTGGGAGACCCAAGCTCCTGGCTCCTGGCTTTAGATCGGCGCAGCTCCAGCCGTTATGGCCAATTAGGAAGTGAACCATCGGATAGAAGACCTCTCTCTTGAACTCTGCCTCTCCTTTCTCTGTGTAACTCTGACTTTCAAACAAATAGATAAATCTTTAAAAAGAATATTCATATTGTAAGTTATAAGAAATCTAAGTAGGCCGGCGCCGTGGCTCAACAGGTTAATCCTCCGCCTTGCGGCGCCGGCACACCGGGTTCTAGTCCCGGTTGGGGCACCGGATTCTGTCCCGGTTGCCCCTCTTCCAGGCCAGCTCTCTGCTGTGGCCAGGGAGTGCAGTGGAGGATGGCCCAAGTGCTTGGGCCCTGCACCCCATGGGAGACCAGGAAAAAGCACCTGGTACCTGGCTCCTGCCATCGGATGAGCGCAGTGCGCCGGCCGCAGCGCGCCAACCGCGGCGGCCATTGGAGGGTGAACCAATGGCAAAGGAAGACCTTTCTCTCTGTCTCTCTCTCACTGTCCACTCTGCCTGTCAAAAATTTAAAAAAAAGAAATCTAAGTAAAACTGGCTTAAAGAATGTTAAGATTTCATGTTCAGAATCAGCCTGGTGATGGTTCTGTCATTGTTAGGGTCAGAATCTGTAGGGGGGTCGGAATCATGTGAAGGAACAAAGAAGAGGTCGCAGAGTGAAGGTAGGGGTTAAGGTCATGATGACAGCGAGGGGGTGCGTGTTGGGGGGCAGGGTTCAGGGGGACAAGCATCAGGAAGAGTCGGGTACAGGAACACATATATTGTGAAGGGAGCAAGCTCTCCATTTCACATAGATCATTAAGGGGGAAGGTCAGATTGAGAATCAAGGTCAGGGCCTCCCCCATTGCAAGTTGAAGCAAGTGTTGGGCTTGGCCAGTCCAGCTGTAACCACGATTCTTCATGCCAGGGACCTCTCTGTGCCGGAGATGACTGAGGTGTAAGATCAGGGAGTGGATCTGATGCCCTTTTCAAATTCTATAGGAACTGTTCAGGCTCTGTTCTCTCCCGAGGACTTCACACCCAGTGATTCTCAGCTTTTAAATTTCACATTACTGGAGGGGATGTCTGGCCCTGGATAGAATACCGTGTGCCTAGGTGTGAGTTCCAGCTCTGTTCCCTCAGAGGCAGCTGTGATGCCTCAGGTGTCTGGGTCCCTGCCACTCACATGCGAGACCTGGCTCAAGTTCCCAACTCCCAGCTGCAACCCAGCTGAGCCCCAGCTGCTATGGGCGTGTATGTAGTGAATGAATGAATGGGAGCTGTGTGTGTGTATGTGTGTGTGCACACCTCTCAAATAAACACACATGCATAAACAATAAGTTCACATTCCCAGTGGACAAAATTCATGGTAATGATCTCACGTTGCCTAATTCAGAGCCTGCCTCTTCCCCTACTGGGAATCAATGCAATTCCTGCCTAATGCCAGGGGTCAAGGAGATTCTGTGGAACTTTAGTTTCCATCATTTGTACTGCAAGAATAAGGGGCAGGTGGTTTTTGCTTGGCATTTTTCCAAAAATAAAAATTGCAATATGAAATCTGTGTCTTCAATAATTCTCCATCCCTCACTCCCTAGGAGATCCCAAGGAGCTTCCTCGGGCTGTCATTTTCAGGTCTCTTCTTGCCTCCCCTTTGGGAAGCTCTGCTCTCAAATCATTTAAAGATATTGATTATCTGCTCTGCCACGGACACTGTTCTCTTGCTTTTTGTCCTGGTTGACTGTGCGTGGTGTCAGTTTTCAGATAAGCAAGGAGAGTGCTGCTAAGGCTCTATTTATAATACGTCCTTGAAAGCTGAGGGCAACTTCTGTGAGTTAACAACACTGGCAGGTAAGGAGAGGAGACACAAGGCAGGGGTCATCCCTGGTGAGAACCACAGGATGAAATGGACAAGTGTGAGCGCGCACAGGTGCACTCCACAGCAGTCTCCCACATGCAACATCCACATCCACATGAATGAAGAAGGTGGCAGCACAGAGATCCACGAAAGGAAGGAAGGGGCAATGTGTGAAACACGATGAAGACCCAATTCCTATCTGGCAGGTGGAAACAAAGAGCAAAAGGATGGAAGGAGGGAGGGAAAGAGGAAGAGAAGAATTCACAGGCACTGCAAGTTTAGTGAGAAAAACATGAAACTTGGAGTCAGGAGACCTTAATTTGAAGCCTGGCTCCAAATGTATTTGAAATCTGAGCTTGGACAAGTTTCCTGACCTTTCTGAATTTTGGTTTCTTCCTCTCTCAAGTGGGTGTAGTGTTTCCTTCCCAGCTAATCTCACAAGATTGCTATAAAAATAAAATGAAATAATGGCTATGGAAGAACTTTGTAAACTGAAAATGCCAGCCACACAGGAGGCACTCGGCATCACTGTCACAGCAGGCTTATTTTTAGAGTGCTATCTGCCAGCCACTGTGACATGCTCTATATTACAGCATTCAACCTCGCAACCATCTTGCACATACAAACTGTTTTTATTCCTTATCCTTCTGTACGGATCAGGAATGGTAATTTGTAAGAGGTCATATGACTGCTAAGTGATCAATTGGGATTTGAACCAGGCCTGTGTGGAGACAGCAACCAATTTTTTGAACCATTCTACTTCCCTTCAGGCTTTAACGTGGACTCAGTGCCTTTTAACATATACCAATAAAACAAGACCTACCTCCCAACGTTAAAAAATTTCATACTAAGTTCCTAGGGCTCCCTTTGTTGTGAGGGTGGCCCTGGCTATGCTTGGGACCAGGTTCTTGTCTCAAGGAGAGACACAGGTAAAGATGAGCAGGAAAGCAAGATTAATTCAAAGTGAAAGCCACACTCAAGGAGTAAGTGTAGGCAACCTCAAGAGAGACTTGGAATTAGTTGGGTTTGCGGCTGTCCTTTTAATTTACCTGGAGGTACAGGGAGAGGGCGGTGTCTGGGGCAGGGACAGACAGCCATTTAGGGTAGCCCATTTCTGTGCCCTTTGTTTTGTCCTGGGCGTTAGGTGTATGAGGAGAGTCAGTGTGCCAACCTAAAGGTCAAGGCAAGGCACCCAGCCTGAAGCCCTGTAAGATATTTCCAGCAGGTGCTGGTTCTTAGGCACCAAAACCCCAGCAGCTGTGGTTTGCCCATAAGAGGTGGGGTTTTGGTAGTACATGGGAGGGCTGTGGGGTGTGTGTTGGAGAACCAGAGTTCCTCTTTGCTAGCTATTTCCCTGCCCACCTTACCTAGACAGAACACTATAGCCTGGGTTATTTACAAAGCAGAAATGGATGTTCCCACAGTTCTGAAGGCCAGAAGTCCACATTCAAGGTGCCAGCAGGGCTGGTTTCTGGTGAGGGCTCTCTTCCTGACTTAGATGTAGCTGCCTTCTCCCTCCATGCACTCCTGCTGTCTCTTCCTCTCCTTGGAAGGTCACCATTCCAATAGGACTATGATTTCATTTAACTTTAATCACCTCCCTAAAGTCTCTGTCTTCAACTACAGACACACCTGTGCTGAGGTATTAGCATATGAATGTAAGGGGACAGAATTCAGTCCATAATAGACAAGGAATTGACAGATACTCCAGGGCGGGCACTTGGCCTTGTAGCTAAAATACCCACAACCCATATCAGAGGACCTGGGTTCAAGTCCAGGCTCTATTTCTGATTCCAGCCTCCTGCTAAAGAAGACTAGGGGAGGCAGTGGTGATGGTTCAAGTGGTTGGGTCCCTGCCATCCATGTGGGAGACCCAGATTGAGTTCCTGGCTCCCGACTCAGCCTGACCCAGCCCCAGCTGTTGCAGATATTTGGCGAGTAAACCAGTAGAGGGCACATCTCAGTCTCTCTGCCTTTCAAATAAGTTAAAAATAAAATAAATTATAAATAAAGTTTGTATACTTTTTCTCCTGCAAGGAAGAATCTTTTAATTCCATCAGTTCAACAGTAGCCACTGCAGCAAAAATTTTCCATTCTGATCCTGCCCAGATAAACTGCTCTCCCTCCTAAAATGCCAAATGGCTCTGCTGTGAAGGAATGAAGTGGGTTTTGTGCAAAAACATTCAAAATGCTCCTGCTGCCTCCATCCTGCTCAAGAGCATTCTGAAGAAGCGGAAAGATCTGTCCCTTCCCCTCTTGCCAGGCATTCCTATTTATAATTTCTGGCTCTAGCAGGCCCCAAAGACTTGAGAGTTTAAAAATCACTTGCGTGGCTTTGCAGCTCATCCCCCAGCCGCCACCTCCTCTGCTTCTCCTAGGTCATTGGAAACTCTTATTCCTGGTTCCCATGGGATAGGGGGTGGAGCCAAAGGGAGACAAAGAGAAAGATTTGCAGCGAGCAAAAGTGCAGGTTCTTTTAAAAAAGCCTCAGAGAAAAATACATTGCGGTTTTACCCTTGTAGTGTTTCTATTTAGGTCTGTGCATAACCTAGCCCTCCCTGTCCCTGAAAACTAGAGAAAAAAGTTTCATGTTGCTTTCATCCTTGAATCCTACTTCACAGGGTTGCTGAAGGGTCTGAGGGCAAAGAGAAAAGGCCAGAGGGGGTTGTTGCCTGAGTTCCAGAAGCCATTACTGAGTTTTGCAATTCACGTCTCTGCTCCTGGCGGCATTATGATAAATTACCAGCATCAATCTATCTAACAGTATCAGACTTCAAAACTTGTGAGCCATATGTTCACGAAATTGCTTTGTGCAAATAGATACTCTAAATATGCACTGATCTGGTACATTCCATGAGTATTTATCAAAATGTTCTCTTGTCTCCCAACACGTATATTAATGCTAATAATACTGAATAATACCAAGTTGCAGTCAGGCATAAGCTCCCAAACTGGAGTGAGTTTGAAAATTTATGGAGGCTATTTGTAATTATAAAGAAGAAAAGAAATAGTCCCAAAACCAGAAGGGTTTTTTGAAGATAGACAGGTTTGTATTTTGGAGTTTTTATAACTGGATGATAGAAAAGAGTTAGTAGTTGAGCTTGATTTATTTCCAGTAAAAATTCTGGCTTGGATTCAACCATCTGGAACAAGAATAAACATTCTTTACATTGCAACTCTTGTCTGTGGCTCCATCAACTAAGTCACACCTCACATTTATTCTTATAGCGCTGATTTCACATTTTCTGGAAAATAATTTTTTTTTATTTATTTGACAGATAGAGTTAGTGAGAGACAGAGAGAAAGGTCTTCCTTCCACTGGTTCACTCCCTGAATGGCTGTAACAGCCGGAGCTGTGCCGCTCCAAAGCCAGGAGCCAGGTGCTTCCTCCTGGTCTCCCATGCAGGTGCAGGGCCCAAACACTTGGGCCATCCTCCACTGCCTTCCCGGGCCACAGCAGAGAGCTGGACTAGAAGAGGAGCAGCTGGGACTAGAACCCGGTGCCCATATGGGATGCTGGCACCACAGGCGGAGGATTAACCTGGTGAGCCACAGCCCTAATAAATAAGTTTTGAAAATATCTTTATTACCAAGACTTCCTCCCTGGTTACGATAGTCAACAACAGGAGTTCCAAGCTTCTGAAGACAAAGCAAGACTAATAACTGAGTTTTAAGCCAACATGTAAGGACTTAGAAAGAAGAAATCTGGAGGAGACTGATGACATCAGCAACACTATAGTTGCTTAGGCATTGTCGAGCTTGGTTTTTTCAGAGCCTTGGATTTGCTGGCTTTTATTCGAAAATATTTAAAACTTCTTTAACTTATTAATTTTGAAAAAAGTTTTAAATAGAGAAAAATAGAATAAATATGTACACACCTTCCAACCACAATTAGCCAATGTTAACATCATTCAACTGTTCTTCAAATCTTTTCTTTAAAATATATGACAGAAATGGTAAAGGCAAAATCCACTCTCCATCCCTTGACAACCCCATTTTCCTGTGTACCTTCCCTAATTTGGAACATATTTTTTTCAGCCACAAATATATGAGGGTCCTTCAAAGAGTTTGTGAAAAAAAAAGCAACTGAAAGATAAGCTTATTTTGGTGTAAAAATCTGAAATCCATGAATAATATGCATTTTCCATGAACATTTTGAATACCTCTCACTTGTAGCAATCAAGAACATAGATGTTTCTTGTGTATTTTTAAAAAGCATATTTAACTGCATCATTCTTCAACTTTGTTTTAGTTGATGAGGAAGAGGGAGGGGGAGAAGAGAGAGGGAAGGGGAAGGGGGAAGAGGGAAAAGGGAAGAGGGGAGAGGGAGAGGGAACTCCTGTCTGCATTATTTGCAATAGCCAAGGGGCTGAAGCCAGAAAGGTCTCCCACATGGGTGGCAGGTATCCAACTACCTGAGCTATCACCTGCGGCCTCTCAGGGGCTGCATTAGAAGGAAGCTGGAGTTCAAGTTGGAGCTGGGAATTAACTCCAGGCATCCAAGGTGGTCCATCAGTGTCCTAAATTGTGTCTTTTTTTTTTTTTTTGTATTTTTTTGACAGGCAGAGTGGACAGTGAGAGAGAAAGGTCTTCCTTTACCATTGGTTCACCCTCCAATGGCCGCTGCGGCCGGCGCACTGCGCTGGCCTGGAAGAGGAGCAACCGGGACAGAATCCGGCGCCCCGACCCGGACTAGAATCCGGGGTGCTGGTGCCGCAGGCAGAGGATTAGCCTGTTGAGCCGCAGTGCTGGCCCTAAATTGTGTCTTAATTGCTAGACCAAAGCCCTGCCACTTCTACTTAATGTTTATCCTGCATTATGCTTTCTTGATTTCTTTCTTTATGTGTTATTTGATAACATTTTGAAAATATTTAATTTAAAAAAAAATTTATATCTAGGGCCAGCATTGTGTTGTAACAGGTAAAGCCGCCATCTACAACACTAGCATCCCATATGGGCACTGCTTCCTGTCCTGGCTTCTCCACTTCTGATCCAGCTCCCTGCTAATGGCCTGGGAAAAGAAGCAGAAGATGGCCCAAGTGTTTGGGCCCCTCTCATCCATGTGGGAAACCTGGTTCTTGGATTTGGCATGGCCCAGCCCTGGCCATTGGAACCATCTGAGGAGTGAACCCAGCAGGTAGAAGGTATCTCCCTCTGTTTGTCTCCCTCTCTCTGTAACTCTGAATTTCCAACAAATAAATGCATATTTAAATACTAAAGCTAGCCGGCGCCATGGCTCAATAGGCTAATCTTCCGCCCGGCACACCGGGTTCTAGTCCCGGTCGGGGCACCGGATTCTGTCCCGGTTGCCCCTCTCCCAGGTCAGCTCTGTGTTGTGGCCCAGGAGTACAGTGGAGGATGGCCCAAGTGCTTGGGCCCTGCACCCCATGGGAGATCAGGAGAAGCACTTGGCTCCTGCCTTCAGATCAGCATGGTGCGCCGGCCACAGCGTGCTGGCCGCGGCGGCCATTGGAGGGTGAACCAATGGCAAAGGAAGACCTTTCTCTCTGTCTCTCTCTCTCACTGTCCACTCTGCCTGTCAAAAAAAAAATACTAAAGCTAAAACAACTTATATCTCTTATTTTTCTTACTTTAATTAGCAAAATGGGACATTTATAATGTTAACAAATCAAAGTAACGGAGACACCTGTTATCTCAAATCTACAGAATATTATCAGAGAATGCAGTCTCTTTGTGTCTCAGTCTAAGAACCCTGAAGAGTAGAACTTCATTTCATTACATCTGTTAGGAGAACCCCAGGAGGCTAGAGGGAGAGGTAGGGCAGGGTGAGGAAGCCAATACAGATGTGTGATACTGAAAATGCCACTGGATAGGGACCACAGGGGCTTAACTCTATCAGGACATCCTGACAAGTACACATGATGCTGCACAGAACTGTCTGTTTAAAAGAAGGAAAGGTTTTGGGCTGGCGCTGTGACGTAGCAGGTAAAGCCACCAGCTGCAATGCCAGCATCCCTTATGGGTGCTGGTTCGAGTCCTAGCTGTTCTAACTTCAATTCAGCTCCCTGATAATGCATCTCGGAAAGCAGAGGAGGATGGCCCAAGTATGCACATGAGACACCTGGATAAAGCTGGCTTCAGTCTGTCCCAGTCCTGGCCTTTGTGGCCATTTGGGGAGTGAATCAGCAAACAGAAATTTTCTCTCTTTCTCTGTAACTCTACCTTTCAAATTAAAAAAATACATATTTTAAAAAAGAAGGAGGGGCTGGCATTATGGCATAGCAGGTGAAGCCTCTGCCTATAACAGCGGCATCCCATAGGGGTACTTTGCTCACATCCCGGCTGCTTCATTTGCATGCTGGTTCATGTCCTGGCTGCTCCACTCCCAACCCAGCTCCCTGATAACGCACCTGGGAAAGCAACGGAAGATGGCCCAAGTGCTTGGGCACCTGCCAGCCACATGGGAAACCCGGATGAAGCTCCAGGTCCCTGCATGCGGCCCAGTCCAGCCCCATCCATTGCAGCCATTTGGGGAGTGAACCAGTAGATGGAAGATTTCTCTCTGTGTGTCTCTCCTTCTCTCTGTGTGTAACTTTGCCTTTCATATTTTAAAAAAAAAAACTTTAAAAAAAAGTAGGAAGGGTGAACAACCATCTGCAAGCTCTTCTCTATGGATTGAAGAAGGCCCTCGACTATTAGCTTCCGCTTGCTTTGGCTTTACCATCCAGGGGCCTTGTGGGTATAAAGAAACGCTCAGAAGGAGAACAAGAAAGACAGCATACAATTCACTGGGCCTTGGTCATCTAGGGGAAGTCAGAGCCCAGAACTCTTAGGCCATCTGAACCCTAGCTTCCAGCTGGGGCCACAAAAAATGGACAATAGCTGGTGGCAGGATTCTGTCTTCCTTAAGAGTGCATCAAATTTGGCAATACAGAGTAAGCCTGCCCTGCCTGCTCCAATTCAACTAATAGTGGAGAAGGTGAGGTTTCCAATTCTTATGAGCTGTCTCAGAAAATTCCAGATAGCATCTAATGAAGTCACTCATCTCTTACAGCGCAAAACCCAACAAAATCAATTCTGTTTAGTCCACTTATTTTACTCCTTTCCTTCCCTTAAGTAAAATCAAAAAGTAACTTCCCAACAGTGTGAAGAACTCAACAACATCTTTATCGTTGGCCTGTGCTAGACTATGGTTAAAGGAACTCAACCACACGCATTTCTAAAGTCCATCAATGTGCTGTAAGCTGCTGATCCCCTCCTTGTACCTAAAATGCCAGTTTATTGAGCACTGCTCTTCAAGCAGTGAGTCCCTACCCCAAGGAGCTGTCATATACCATACATGGTATCTCATTGTCACCCCTGGGCCATCATGGGACCAAAGGTGCAAGAAATGACAGCGTCCATAGCATAGACAAAGGACAGCAGTGGGTACCATTGTGAGCTGGAGGGGAGACGAAGCTGGCAGGGAAGAGGGCAATAGCTCAAAGGGTGAGAGTGTGAAACTATGAAGTATCACGCACGAGCTGTTGATGATGAAAACTTTCAGAATCTTCACACTTTTTCTGAGAGTCTGTTGCAATTCTCCTTATGTGCAAAAACCAATGATCCCAATGGTCTTTGGAGTAGCTTTGTTGTTCCCAGCCTTCTTGCTACTTGTCATTATTGCTCAGATATCCCAAACCTATATGACAATCTGCTTGCACCTATCTCATCCCTTCCAAAATTCTGCTGGGAGATATCACATCTAGTAACTTTACCGAGGGAGCCCATGCATTTGCACTTGGCAGGGACCCCAGTTAACCATTCATCCCCTCAATCCAGAGGGCCATTCTCTGGATGAGACAGGCCAGGTTTGGGGTACCAAAGGGAAGCAGAGGATGACGGTAATTATCAGAATGACTTCAGCTACAGTCTCACTTTTGCTTTGGCTGGAGGAGGGAGACCTCATTCTTGGAATTACAAATTATGGTCAGAAAGAGACCTAAGAAAGCCATTCATCACTGGCAGGATAGGCTCACTTGTCCAATAGAGACAGAAACCCTTTCACACTTTGCTAGAGGGCAGGAGAGTTTTCGGCATCATCCCCCTCGTCTCACCCCCTTTCACAACTAAGGCACCCAAAAATGAAATCTCCATCAGATCCTACAAAATCCTGAGGAGTCCCCTGGGAGAAAGGAAAACCTTTGTACAGTGTCCATTGATTCCCGCCCAGCACAAATTATATCGTTTATTTATTGGTTGAGTATAAGCTGGTGTTATACTTGGAAATCACAAGTCAAGTAAATACAAAAGCCTGAAACCTTCTAAACTCTAGCATCCTGCTGTGGGCTGGCACTTTTTTCCCTCATTGATCTCAAACTTCAGGTAAGATTCTGTAACTGCTGAGTCTGGCTTGATTTTTGTTAATGAAGTTCAAATTCGTCTTTTATTAACTAGGTTCTACAGCTTCCCTGAGCAGATGTCATAGCAGCACATTCTAGGAAACAAAGACTGTCACTTGTAACGGGAGCCGCCAGTCCCACGCTTCCTCCATGCTCTTCCCCTCTGCCTGTCAAAGCCTGCTTCCTTCCTAATTCCTCGTGCTCATGTAACACCTCAGCACTTCTCTCAGGTTCTGTGGAAGACACCAGAATATTTGCTCCAGTTGTTTTCTTTTTCTTTCTTTTTTCTTTTTTTTTTTTTTTGACAGGCAGAGTGGACAGTGAGAGAGACAGACAGAGAGAAAGGTCTTCCTTTGCCATTGGTTCACCCTCCAATGGCCACCGCAGCCAGCGTGCTGCGGCCAGCGCACCGCGCTGATCTGAAGCCAGGAGCCAGGTGCTTCTCCTGGTCTCCCATGGGGTGCAGGGCCCAAGCACTTGGGCCATCCTCCACTGCACTCCTGGGCCACAGCAGAGAGCTGGCCTGGAAGAGGAGCAACCGGGACAGAATCCAGCGCCCCAGGTGGAAGGTTAGCCTATTGAGCCACGGCGCCAGCCTCCAGTTGTTGTCTTAAAGAACTCTGTACTGTATCTATGCATGGAAAGTTTTTTTTATAAAAATTACTTAGAGATATAACTTATTCTTGAATTACAAACTAAATACAACAAAAAATTCCTTTGTAACTTTGGTACAGTAACTTTTTCTAGATTAAAAATATTATCCAGGGATGGGCATTTGACCTAAGGGGTTAAGACAGCAATTAAGAAACCTACATCCCTAATCAGAGTGCCTGGTTTGATGGTTAGCTCTTGTTCCTAACTCCATGCCCTGTTAATTCAGATCCTGAGCTGCAGCAGCAAAAGCCCAAGTAGTTGGATCTAAGTCACCTATGTGGAAGATCTAGACTGAGTTCCTGGCCCCTGACTGTGGACCCGCCCAACTCTGGCTGTTGGAGGCATCTGGGGAGTGAACCAGTGGATGAGAGTTTGCTCTCTCTCTAATTTTTCTAAAAATGAACCATAAACATTATCTAGGAGTGTTTTTTCAAAGATTATATTTTGTAAAAAAAAAAAAAGACTAATTTATTTATTTATTTGAAATGCAGAATTACAGAGGTAGAGACTGGGGTCTTTCATCCACTGGTTCACTCCCCAAATGTCTGCAAGCACTGGGACTGTGCCAAGCTGAAGCCAGGAGCCAGGAGCTTCTTCTGAGTCTCCCACATGGGTGCAGGGGCCCAAGCACTTGTCCTGCCCTCTGCTGCTTCCCAAGTGCAATAGCAGGGAGCTGGATCGGAAATAGAGCCACAGGGACTCAAACTGTGCCCATCTGGGGTGCCAGTGCTTATTTAAACGATTCTACTTATTTAAACATTATGTTCAAGCAAAAGCATCCAGGGCACTTATGTTTTTATAATTATTAAAGGAAAAAAATCTTTAATTTAACAATAGTTGCTGTTGTGTTGCATACTTTCCAAAGGTGCTCTAGCAGATCATTTTGTAGGTTAACCTACTCTGTCCTCAAAACACCCTTCTTAGCCAGGTATTTTGTCTTCTGTTTCTTAGACAAGGAAACTGATTATTGAAGCACTTCACTTACTTGCCCAGAGACTAAAGCACTGGAAGTTGGGTTAGAACTGGGTCTGTGTGTGTGATGGTCAACTTTATATGTCAATTTTGGGGTGACAGGGTGCTCAAGTTTTTTCTGAGTGTTTCTTTTTTATTTTTATTTATTTTTTTATTTGACAGATAGAGTTAGACAGTGAGAGAGAGACAGAGAGAAAGGTGTTCCTTCCATTGGTTCTCTCCTCAAATGGCTGCTATGGCCGGCATGCTGCGCTGATCCGAAGCCAGGAGCCAGGTGCTTCCTCCTGGTCTCCCATGCGGGTGCAGGGGCCCAAGCACTTGGGCCATCCTCCACTGCCTTCCTGGGCCACAGCAGAGAGCTGGACTGGAAGAGGAGCAAGCAGGACTAGAACCTGGCACCCATGTGGGATGCTGGCGTCGCAGGCGGAGGATTAACAAGTAAGCCATGGCGCTGGCCATGAGTGTGTCTTTTTTTAAAAAGAGTTTGTTTCTCTTTATTTGAAAGGCAAAGTGACAGGAAGAAGCACACACACAAATAGCTGGGGCTGGGTCAGGCCAAAGCCAGAAGCCAGGAACTGTATTCAAGTCTCCCACATAGGTAGCAGGAACTCAAGTACTTCAGATTGCCAATGTTTGGCTTTCCCATCTCCGTAAGCAGGTGACCTAAGTCCTTATCGCCTTTATCTATGTGTCTGTACCTACATCCTGTCAGTTCTGTTCCTCTGGAGAATCCTGCCTGACCTCTGATGAATACAACATGATTCTAGAAGTCAGAGGTAGAGCACCTGTACCTTCAGTGTACCATCTCAGTATAAGAGGTCTTCTAAAAGTACACAGCAAATGCACATCATGAAAAAGCTATGCACGGGCTGCAGTTTATCTTCTTGCACCAAAGTGAACTTATCTTTTAATTCTGTTGATGCATGAACTTTCTAAAGTTCCATTCCATATACATTCATATGTAATTCTACCCGTTGTCTGGGTTAGCTGAAGTGTGGTGCTGAGTAGACCAAGCTGTACAAACTACACTGTTAAAGCCTGAAGTGGCACCCTGTGCATAGCAGTATTTTGTGACTTTTCATAAGACATTTTCATAAGTCTGACAATATCATCTCATTTTAGTCCTTGTCTGGAAATAATAATGAATATTAAGAAGTGCTCAAGGCACAGTGTCTCCTTTCTTATGAGAGTCTTGTCGCACGATTAATGAGCTCCTAGAAAGTCTGAATCCTAATGGAAAGATTGGAAGGTGTGGGTTTTCTGTAAGCTTGGGTACAAATTCCCGAGCCACTGCTTTTCTCTGTAGAGAGATGGGAAGGCCTTGAATTTTCTAGAGAGAGTCCTTTGTCAGCCAAGAACAATCTGTCACAGCAGAATTAAGTAAGTCCCGTTTTGTAGACTATTGAACAGAGGCATCCTATCTGCTCTCTGCGGTTATTAGGCCCAGCCAGCCCATCTGCCAACAACTTTGTTAAGCTTTCGTGTTACTCTTATCAGGACCCCAAAGCACCAGGTAGCCAACACTGTCAGTACGGGGACTGCTAATCAAAACAAAGTGAAACTCACTCCTCCACTTGAAAAAAAGAAAAGTCTAGATTTTACAGAATTGGTCCTTTTATAGATCAAGTACTACCCCAAGGGGAAAAGGACTTTAAGTATGTTGTTGAAGAATCATAAAATTTCATATCAGCGAGGTGTTTCACAGATTTATCAGTAAGCAAATAAAAGGACAGTCTAAAAAGCTTAAACATCTACCCCGAGACTTAGATGGAATTCCTGGCTACTGGCTTTGGCACTGGCCAAACTCCAGTCTTTGCAGGCATTTGCGGAGTGAACCAGCAGCTGGGAGCTCTGTCCGTCTGTCTGTCTCACTTTCTGACTCTTGAATAAATAAATAATACTAGGCTCATGAGCCAAGATGGTGCAAACAGAGCAGAAGAGTGTCACCAATCGCAGTGGTCAGCTCTTGTCCATGTAGGTGAGACCTGTACCTCTTCTGCTAGGAATATATCATGTTTTTTCTCTAGGGAAGCCCCCTTCTCCACACGGAAGCACCCAGAAGCCCTGTTGTTCAGGTGGGGACTGATCTACAGCCCAGATGCAGGGCAAAGCATACAGGCCAGGGCTGGCAAGCCCGAATATTCCTCTGCTTCCCCTGGCACTGGGCAGGTCATGAGTACACGATCCACGCTGGGCCAGTCACAGACAGGGCTGGGGCTTGTTTTTTTTTCTTTTTCTTTCTTTTTTTTTTTTTTTAATAGGCAGAGTTAGACAGTGAGAGAGAGAGGGACATAGGGAAAGGTCTTCCTTCCGTTGGTTCACCCCCAAAATGGCCGCTGCGGCCGGTGTGCTGTAACTGGTGCACCGCACTGATCCGAAGCTGGGAGCCAGGTGCTTCTCCTGGTCTCCCATGCAAGTGCAGGGCCCAAGCACTTGGGCCATCCTCCACTGCACTCCCGGGCCACAGCAGAGAGCTGGCCTGGAAGAGGAGCAACCAGGACAGAATCTGGCGCCCCGACCGGGGATAGAACCCGGGGTGCCGGGGCTGCAGGCAGAGGATTAGCCTACTGAGCCGCAGCACCGGCTGCTTGTTTTGTTTTTAACAACTTAACAAAAGGCACTTCTTTCCAACTGCGGTGGTGCCGATGTCCACTTCCATCACAATTTGGAGATAGCCTGGATAAGGCGGAAGTAGACAGAGGGAGTAGAACCAAAAGATGAAGAGATTGTTGAAGACACTGTGATGATGAAGTTTTAACTTCCAGTCCCTGAGAACGTGGCCTTATTCAGAGACAGGATTATTGTGGGTACAATTAGTTAACATGAGCTCATTAGGGGGGTCCCTAGTTCATCCTGACTGGTGTCCTTATAAACGGGGGAAGTTTGCACACGAGACTTCCTTGCAGGTAGAACACCATAGAAACCTAAGGGGGCCGGCGCCGTGGCTCAACAGGCTAATCCTCCGCCTTGCGGCGCCGGCACACCAGGTTCTAGTCCCGGTCGGGGCACCGGATTCTGTCCCGGTTGCCCCTCTTCCAGGCCAGCCCTCTGCTGTGGCCCAGGAGTGCAGTGGAGGATGGCCCAGGTGCTTGGGCCCTGCACCCCATGGGAGACCAGGAAAAGCACCTGGCTCCTGGCTCCTGGCTCCTGCCATCGGACGAGCGCGGTGCGCCGGCCGCAGCGCGCCGACCGCGGCGGCCATTGGAGGGTGAACCAACGGCAAAAGGAAGACCTTTCTCTCTGTCTCTCTCTCTCACTGTCCACTCTGCCTGTAAAAAAAAAAAAAAAAAAAAAAAAAGAAACCTAAGGGGAGGGCAGGGGGTGCCGCCACATGATCCCCAAAACTAGGAAGTCAGGCAACACAGATCACCCCTCACAGCCCCAAAAGGAACCAACCTTCCCGGTAGCTCTTTAGAAGAATTTTTTAAATGTATTTATTTGAGAGAGAGAATCCATTCACTGGCTCACTTCCCATATGCTTACAGCGGCAGGGGCTGGAACAGGTCCAGACTGGGAACTGAGAACTTAGTCTGGTTAGTAACAGGAACATACTCCTGGAGCCATCACCACTGCCTCCCAGGGTCTGCCTTCACAGGCAGCTGCAATCAGGAGCCAGGGCTGAGACTTGAACCCTAGTACTCCAATGTGGGACACAGGCACCGTAGCTGCTAAGCTAAAAATCCTCTCCCCTTGCCAATATCTTATCTTGGACTTCTCAGCTCTGGAACTGCGGGGGAGATGCTTTGTGTTGTTGAGGCCCCAGCCTGTGGCGCTCTGCCCTGCAGCCCCAGAGCATCATTATAGAGCCCTGAGCAGCCTTGCCATAAAGGACTCCTCCTAGGATTTCCAGTTTCCTGAACCAATAATCTCACATTTCACTTAATTTAACTGATTGATTTTCCAGCACTTGCTATCTAAGATTTCTCACCAATACTCTATCAACCTACAGACCTTCAGGGCAGGGGTGCCAGGGTGTGGTGCTAAAGGAATGTCACCTAGGAAAGGCTGCAGCAGCTAGGGATTGTTTTTAAAGATTATTTATTTATTTATTTATTTGAGAGAGAGAGTTACAGACCAAGAGAGGGAGAGACAAAGAGAGAGGTCTTCCATTTGCCAGTTCACTCCTCCAAATGGTCCCAAGGGCCGGAGCTGGCTGATCTGAAGCCAGAAGCCAGGAGATTCCTCCAGGTCTCCCATACAAGTGCAGGAGCCAAAGCACTTGGACCATCTCCCATTGCTTTCCCAGGCTATAAACATAGAGCTGGAATGGAAGAGGAGCAGCCAGAACATCAACTGGCGCTACAGGCAGATGTTTAACCTACTACGTCACAGCACTGGCCAGGAGCTAGGGATATTAACCAGAGGAAATGGCCACTTACAGAAGGAAGAAGCAGAAGGAAGAATAATGCTGTCTTCATGTAAGCTGCATGAGGGAAGGGACGCTTTCTGTGTGACTCCCTTGACTGGCACATATTTGCCACTTTATAAACATTTGATGAAAAATTAAAATCTCAGCCGGCGCCGCGGCTCACTAGGCTAATCCTCCACCTGCAGCGCCAGCACCCCGGATTCTAGTCCCGGTCAGGGCGCCAGATTCTGTCCCGGTTGCCCCTCTTCCAGTCCAGCTCTCTGCTGTGGCCCGGGAGTGCAGTGGAGGATGGCCCAAGTGCTTGGGCCCTGCACCCCATGGGAGACCAGGAGAAGCACCTGGCTCCTGGCTTTGGATCAGCATGATGCGCCGGCCACAGCAGCCATTGTGGGGTGAACCAACGGAAGGCAGACCTTTCTCTCTGTCCCTCTCTCTCTCACTGTCCACTCTGCCTGTTAAAAAAAGAAGAAGAAAAATTAAAATCTCACAGTCTTTTGTTGCAAGCAGTAGGACAGGTGGAAAAAAAAATATGAGGTGAGCATTTGGCACAGTGAGCCCCTGGCTTCAGCCTGCTCAGCCCTGGATGTAGTGGGCAGAACTGAGAGAGGGAGAGAGAGAGAAAGAGAGAAAGAGAAGAGAAAGAATTCATCTGCTGGTGCACTCCCCAAATGCCCTTAACAATTAGAATTAGACCTAGCCAAAGCCTGGAACCAGGAACTCAGACCAGGCTTCCCACATGGGTGGTAGAATCTCAGCTACTTGAGGTATCACCTGTTGCCCCTTAGGATCTGCATTAGCAGGAAGCTGGATTCAGGAGCCAGAGTTGGGTATTTAACTCAGTTTCTCTGCTGTGGGACGAGGTTTCTTAACCGGCATCCTAACTGCTAGGCCAAATATTCACTCCTGCAATCATTTTTAGTGATGCAGAAAACACCACAGTTCACCTATGCCCCCTGCTGCAATGTCCAGCAGGAATCTTTTTTTGTTTTGTTTTGACAGGCAGGTTTAGACAGTGAGAGAGAGAGACAGAAAGGTCTTCCTTCCATTGGTTCACCCCCAAATGGCCGCTGCGGCTGCCACGCCGCGGCCAGCACACCGCGCTGATCCGAAGCCAGGAGCCAGGCGCCCCCTCCTGTTCTCCCTTGTGGGTGCAGGGCCCAAGACTTGGACCATCCTCCACTGCACTCCTGGGCCACAGCAGAGAGCTGGACTGGAAGAGGGGCAACCGGGACAGAATCCGGCGCCCCGACCAGGACTAGAACCCAGGATGCTGGCTCCGCAGGTGGAGGATGAGCCTAGTGAGCCGTGTCACCAGCCCAGCAGGAATCTAATATCTGCATGCCAGTAGGTGAAATCACAAGCTGAAGCCGTTTTTTTTCTTCATCCAGCAAATATTTGAGTGCCTACCATGTATTAGCATTGTTTCTAGAAGCTAGAAATATAGAAAAGGACAAGATAAACAAGTGCTTGTGGAGCTGAAGTTTTAGGGGCAAGACTGTCAATAAATGCAAAATAGCAACATATGAAACAAAACAGGATTAGGTGACCAAGAATGACTGGTGGCTGTCATTGATGGAGTGAGACACAGAAGGCATCTCTGAGCGATGATTTGAACTGATATTTAAGCAGCAAGATGGAGCCAACCTACAAAGAATCAAGAAACTGCATCCAGGTGTTTGGTATAGCAGTTAAGGCACCATTTGGGATGCCCACATCCCGTATCAGAGGGCCTGGGTATGAGTCCCAGCTCTGCTCTAGATTCCAGATTCTAGATTTCTGCTAGTGCACAACCTTCTACCCATGCAGGAGATCCATATCGATCCTACCTCCCAGCTTCAGCCAGGCTTATTCCCAGTAGCCACAAGCATTTGGGGCATGAATGGGTGGATGGGAGAGCGCTCTCTCTCTCTCTTTCAAATAAACAACATAATTTTTTTAAATTGCATCCAAAGCAGAGGAAATAGGAAATGCGAAGGCCCTACTAGGCAGTGAGTTTGGTCTTACTGAGGAGAAAGGACAGGACCAGCCTAGCTGACTGTGAGGCCTCAGTAAATTATTAGCACCCTTAGTTCCTCCATGTCAAATCTAAGTAAGCACGGATGACTCCCTAGTAACCACAAGATAGATTTTTTAAGAATAGACTCTGGCTGTATGCAGTTGTGAAAATCTATGAAACTAAAAGAAAAACTCAAGAAAGGATCACTTTTTTTTTTTTCAATTATTAATCACCTTATCAGAAAGAACTATGTGGCTACAGGTCAGCTTTTAGGAATTGCTATGCTAAATGGCTCTTTGAGGGCCCCAAATGACTTAATCAGCAGGAAGCTTACATGCACCAAACTCTGAGACCCCTGCCTCAGCCTCTGCTTTCACTTAAAGCATTTAATCATCAGATCTCTAAATTAGATTCCAAACACATGCCTGCTTTTGGATAAAAGGCAAAGTCCCATGCTTCCAGCAGACATATTTTATGTTTGGCAGAAAGAAAAAAAAGGGGGGTAATTGTAGGACCGACTGTAAGTGAAGGCTCTCACAGGGTTTCCTAAAAATGTTTTAGAGATGAGGCTGTCTAAAGCACCAAAAAAAGAAGAGAGAAATTAATTTCAGAAAACATCTGCAAAAGTTTTTGTCTGGCCCAGAATCTCAGGAATGCCGCTGTCATGGATCTTCTTAGTGTGGATGAAATCAAGGGAAGTGGGTAGGAGAGCTTTCTATCACCCCAAACAGCAGTCACTGCCTTGTCATTTAGGCAAAATATCACCAAACCAGTGGTTCCCTTAAGGTTCTTGTTATAGGCACAGCAAAGAGCTGACTGCACTTACGCCGGAGGAGCTACACATTTTTAACCCACGTTGAAAGAAAACAGAGATCATTCCGTTTATTACTCACTTTATGGAGAAGTTTAATAGATGAAATGCATTAGCTTAAAATCAAAGGAAGGAAAATTGGAGGTTTTCACCATCATGAGGGCAGCCAGGCTGCAGGACAGACTGAATGGAATAATATTTGTTAAGCACTTAGGGGCGTGTGGAGAGATTAAAGGGATAGGTCCCTAGAACTTTATTGCAGCTTTTGTACAGTATTTGATAAAGGGCTTTCACAACTCTTATTTCACGTGATCCTCCTCGTAACTCTTATAGTTAGCATATGAGTCAGGATTCCTCCAGAATGTAAATGAAAGAAGCATGTCTTAAACATGCATAAGCATCAAAAGGAATTTATTGGCTAATAGAAAGTAAGTTGCATTCAGGACTGGCTATTTCCAGAGGTCAACCTCTCTCTGCTTCTCTTCCATTCTCATTCTTCTCATTTTATTGTGTCTGGATTCCTGTTTTTTTTTTTTTTAACATGTTAAAATCATGGGGTTAGTGTTGTACATGTAATGGGTGAAGCAACCGCCAGCAACGCTGGGATTCCAAATGAATACCAGTTCAAGTCCCTGCTGCTCCACTTCCAGTCTAATTCCCTGCTAATGTGCTTCGGAAAACAGCAGAAGATGGCCCAAGTGCTTAGGCCCCTGCCACCCAAAGGGGAGACCTGGAGGAAGTTCCTGACTCCTGGCTTCAGATCAGCCCATCTCTGGCTGTTGTGGCCATCTGGGGAGTTAACCAGTGGGTAGAAGATCTCTCTCTCTCTCTCTCTGTCTGCCTTTCAAATAAATAAGTAAATCTTTCTAAAAATCCATGTTAGGATCATTTTCAGGTGTTGCTCATGACTTCCTGAAGGCAATTCCAGATGGAACAGATATCAGATGCAGAGGAGTCTAACTATCTTTACTTTGGCCATGGACTCTTCCTTTGAGTTGGTCTCCATGAGCAATGGAACAGTTCTTCATCATTGGCCAGGTTTGAATCTGTGGCCACGCCAGTAGCCAGGCAGTGGAAGTGATTGACAGTTCAGCCAAAAGTGCTTGGAATTAGGGTTGGAGGTACTAATACAGCAAAAGGAAGAGGAGTGTTAAGCCAACAAAAGCTACAAGTAGGCAGTTACCAAAACAAGGGGGCTTCAAAAAGTTCATGGAAATGTGTATTATGGAAAATTATGCATGGATTTCAAATTTTTAAATTTTGACTTGTCTATGAACTGCTTGAAGTACCTTTGTATTATCAGGCCCATTTTGCAGTTGAAGAAACTCTAATGATGAATTTGACCAAGTTAAAAAATGTGTTAGGGGCACTGCGGCATAGCAGATTAAGCCACTGCCTGCAACACCAGCATTGCACATGGGTGCCAGTTCAACTTTTGGCTGTTCCACTTCCAATCCAACTTCCTGCTAATGCACCTAGGAAGGCAGTGGAAGACAGCTTTCTTGTGCCACCCACGTGGTTGGAGTTCCTGGCTTCCAGCTTTGGTCTGGCTCAGCCCTGGCCATTATGACCCCATAGAGAGGGATCTAGCAGATGGGAGATCTCCCTCTCTCTCTCCCTCTCTCTTTCTCTCTCTCTCTCTTGCTTTCAAATAAATAAATCTTTTCTTAAAACATGCGCTAATGATTGCTACAGATTTTTTTTTAACAAAAGCCTTCTTTTTCTAAGATAGATGAAGTTTCAAATGCATAGTAACACACTGAATTAAACTCATATCAAAGTAAAAATGTCTATTACAAGATCCTTCTCTAAGAGTCAGTCTTTTCAGGGGACAAGTACAGTATACACCTATCTAAAGAAGGAAAGAGACATTGGGGTTGGGAGAGTTATGAGTCCTTGTCATTCTCCTTCCAGACTGAAAACTTTGTAAAGGAAAAATCTGCAACTTCCCCTCTTTTATTCCCTGCAGGGCTTGGCAGATGACAGCACGCAGCAGAAAATGAGAGCCAAAGAAAGAGAAATAAATTAGCACCCTTGGCTTGTCCTCTTTCTCTGGTACATTGATGTGAGCTCAGCATATCACCTTCAATGCTACGTCTGTCTAATAGACAGGACTGACCTTCTCTATTGGCAGAAACCGAAGGTGTTTGACAAGGATTTGAGAGCAGAGCAAATAACCTGGAATCATAAATTCACAGACTATTTGAGCAGAGTTTTAAATATCGTATGTTTCAACTCCTCAAATTTTATATATCAGAGAATGGATACCAGAAAAATGCACACCACACCCCTAATTTTCTAGGGGGTATGGGCAGTGGGAGGGGTATGTAGGCATCTGTCCTTGGTCCTGAACCACCCTCCATACATGGTCACTTTTCCTAATGCTGAACACTTAGATTCCTGTCCAGCCTCTCTGGATGCTATGGATCTTGCTTTTCAAGAATGATTGGGGATGGGTGGGTGCTGTGGCATAGCAGGTAAGGCTGCCGATGGCACCGGCATCCCATATGGGTGCTGGTTCAAGTCCCAGCTGCTCCACTTCCAATTCAATCCCCTGCTGATGTGCCTGGGAAAGCAGCAGAGGATGTCCCAAGTACTTGGGCTCATGATGCATGTGGGAGACCCAGAAGAAGCTCCTGACTCTTGGCCCAGCTCTGACTGTTGTAGTCATTTGGGGAGTGAACCAGCAAGTAGATCTCGATCTCTCTCTCTCTCTCTCTCTAACTCTGACTTTCAAATAAATCTTTAAAAAGGAACAATGGGGAAAAGCTAAGTCATATACTACTTCAGAGAAGACAGAACTGAGCCATGTATCATGATATATACATTATTCCAAGTACTTTTGATAGTTCTCTCACTTCTCCGATAATTATTCACCTTGTCTTACCCAAGATTTGTGTATGACACTCAAAAAAGCAAGCTAGTTTGCTCCAACTTCACAAATGGACTAGAGGTCCCAGTTTTCCTTAATCTTTCTCTGTTGTTCCCACCCCCACCCCCAACACACCTATCTCACTAGGATCTGAAAATGCCATTCTAAGAGTCTCAATACCAAGGCATCCTCATTCTGCTTAGAAGTCTTTGTATTAGTTATTTATGACTGCATGACAAAATGCCCAAAACTAAGGGACTTAAAATGACAGATATGTATTATCTCACAGTTCCTGTGGGTGAGGAATCTGGAAGAGCTTAACTGTAAAGTTGGAAATCAGGGTTTCTCATGAGGTTGCAGCCAAGATGTCAGCCAGCACTGCTGTCAATTGAAGGCTTATCTGGCTGGAGCAGCAGAAGCTATTTCCAGTGTGGCTCATTCACAGGGTGGTAATTTGGTGCCAGTTGCGAGCAGAAAACCTGTTTCTCACTAAGTGAACCTCTCACCCAGCCACTTGAGCATCCTCCTTATATAGTAGCTGGTTTCCTGGAGATCGGGAAGTCCATGAGACTAAGGTACAAGAGGCAATGTCTTTCCTGATCTAGTGTCTACAGTCACATGTTGTCATTTCCATTGGTTCAACAAATCAACCTGATCCAAGAGTGTGCACACTAGAGCTATGGCTCTTTGGGGGCCGTCTGGTAGGCTGATGCCCATGGGCTCATCTACACACCCTTATCATAGCACTGGTCTCCCCATGTTAGGCCTCTCACTTGTGCATCTTGCTGTAGCAGACCCAGTTACCACCACTACCACCACTTGCTAACAGAACCCTGATTTGGTTGAGGTATTATGAGGAAGGCACTTTGCCCAGGGGTCAGGAACTGTGGCCTAAGGCTTGTTTTTATCTAGCCCATGAGCTAAGAATAGTTTTTACATGGCTAAAAACTTTAAATAATATTGTCAAGAAGGAGCAAGCTTTTGGCTTAGTGGTAAAGACACTACATGGGTTTCCTGCACCCCCTACTGGAGTGCCCGGGTTCAGGTCCAAACCCTGTTCCTGAGTCTGGCTTCCCAGTAATGTACACACTGTAAGGGAGAGGTCATGGCTCAAGTGATTGGATTCCTGCCACCCACATGGGAGACCTGCATACCTGCATTGAGATTCTGGCCCCTAGCTTCGTCTTGGCCTTGCCTCAGCTAATGCAGGCATTTGGAAAGTGAACCAGTAGATGACTGATATCCCCTCCCTTCCCCTCCCCTCCCCTCCCCTCCCCTCCCCTCCCCTCCCCTTTCCCTCCCTCCCTCCCTCTCTCTCTCTCTCTCTCTTTCTCATCACACATAAGTAAATAAACTTTTTTTAAAATTCAGAGACACATCAACACAGACCATGCACTTCACTAACAGCTGAAAATATTTGCTACGTGGACCTTTACAGATAACGTTGGCTGACTCTGGACCATGTCACGGATGGTAAGCGCATATTAAACTATCCCTGAAGGATTTAAGAATGGCCAAGTGTCCCAAATCAGGCCTGTAGGATAAGAGAAGGCACTGGAACACTCTGGAAAGGATTTTTCTCACTCAGAAGAAAAGAGAATGCACGCATTCGAGGAAGCTGCTTAGGCCTTTCACCCTCCTGTCTTGGGGTTTTCTGGTGACAGGAGAGCTGTGGCAGCTGTTTTGTAACCCCAAGAGGAAAGGCAAAAATATTCTGAAAAAAACCACCCAGATGTTTGACCTTTTGAGTTCTTCAATTAATCCTCAAAAACCCACTCTAGGTTTCTAGTACATGAGAAAATTAAAACTACCCGAAAGACATTTTTCTGGTCATTTTGTAAACTGCAGTTGAAAAAATTTTCTAAATGAAATATATCCCTCCAGAAAGGGAATTTTAGAGGGCACAAGTCCTATGTATCACAGAATTCTCTCTTTTTTTTTTTTTTTTTTTTTTTTTTAACAGTTTGGCCTGACATAGAAGAAAGTATTAGTTGAGTTTGTGCGGTTTCTCAAACCTAGCACTGTTGACATTTGGGACCAGACAGTGCTTTTTAAATTTTTAAAATTGATTTATGGTTGCTTATTTCAAAGGCAGAGAGAAAAAGAGGGACAGAAACTGACAGACAGATCTTCCATTCACTGGCTCACTCTCCAAATGTTTATAACATATGTGGAGTACAAGCGAAAACCAGGAGATGGGAACCCAATCGTGGTCTCCAACATGAATAGCAGGGACCCAAGTACTGCCTTCTATATTGCCTCCCAGAACAGACATTAGCAAGAAGGTGAAATCAGAAGCAAAGCCAGGACTCGAACCCAGGCACTCTGATACGGAATATGGGCATCCCAAGCAGCATCTTAACCTCTGTGCCAAACCCTGCCCCTGGGTCAGAGAAATTTTTGTTGTGGGCTTGTCCTGTCTACTACAGGATGTTTATGGCATCCCTGGCTTCCACCCACTGGCACAGAGTGATTACATCCCTTCCCCCAATATGCGACTAACAAAAACACTCCCAGACATTTCCAAATATCCCATAGGGGGATGAAATCACCCCTGATTAACAACCATTGGTGTACACGAATGATTATTAGGAAATCAACTTCCAGCCTAAGTCACTTATTACGCAAAACTCCAGGTTCAGCCTGAGATTCAGCCTGACTTTGGTGGGGGCAGAGAGGTCCTGAGGTCAATAGGTGGATTGAGAAGGGGAGCCCGGAATGCAAAGAGGAGGGAGGTGGCTGATGCAGAATTCTCAGCTCACATCCAGATGGCTGGGCCCAGAAATCACACGACCCTCTCCTCCTCTGGTCCTTTTGATGCATAGAAGTGATCAGAGCATAATGAGAGGGGTTCATGGTCCATGTCTTAGACAATGTAATTCTGGGGACCACAGAGTCTCAGACGCCAGAGATGAAAAGAAAGAAAAGTGATCTTATTATGGCACCCGAAAAAATCCAGAGAGCCCCTGGGGAGAAAGGTTATGAAGAAGGACAGAGCCTAAGAGAGGTTAGAAGATAGCACATGAAAGTGGCTGCAAAACCCAACCCCATAATGAGAAAAATACAGCCACGTTGCCGAGCGGTTCCCCGCGACGCGCCTATCTCTTCTGAAATGACAACAGAAACATTTCCATCAAACTGCTTCCTGTCAAACGCTGGCCCCTGACAGACTGTGGCATATGGAACGTGGTCTGTCTTTGAAGTCATCGGGGTTTTCTCACTCAACTTCTCCAAATGGTGGCTGTAATTATGGCAGTAAATGCCTCTCAAATGACAGCTGTTTTTCTTTTTCACTCCTTCAAAGGATGAACATTTTAACAAGGTTGTTGAGGATGCCACGGAGACACAGGCACTGCAGGCCTTCTTGGGAGACAAGCTAGGGGATGCAGTTCAGCACTCAGACAAAGGGGCTTGTTTCCCACAAAGGAGGTGAAGGGTCAGAGGGCAAAGTTCTAATCCAGGCTGACCTCTTGCTAGCTTTAAAATCTTAACAAGGCGGGGACCTGCTTCTCTCTGACTCTTAGTTTGCTCAGCTGTGGATTGACTTAACTTTTGTAGATTAAACAAGAATGCCTACCTGAGGGCCCAGTGTTGTGGTGCAGGGGCTTAAGCCACATTTATAACTCTGGCAACCCACATCCAAGCACAAGCTGAATCCTGGCTGTTTCATTTCCGATTCAGCGGTTGTGGGCCTTTGGGGAATGAACCAATGGATGGGAGTACTCACTCTCTAAAAAAGAAAAAAAAAATGGAACCATGAAAAATATTTAATCACGTGATAAAATTCTTATGCTATAAGGTTATTTTATATGGATAAGATTTAAGCAAGGCGGAGGGGGGGGGTGTCATTGGGACTTAGTGGATAGAGCTGCTGCCTGCAGTGTAGGCATCCCATACAGACATTTGTTTCAGTCCCAGCTTCTCTGCTTCAGATGCAGCTCCCTGTTAATGTGCCTGGGAAAGCACAGAAGATGGCCCCACTGCTTGGGTGTCTGCCACCCTGGCTCCTGGCTTCAAACTGGCCCAGTCCGAGCTATTGCAATCATTTGAGGGAGTGAACCAGCAAATGGAAGATCTGTGTGTGTGTGTGTATCTCTTTCAGATAAATAAATCAATCATAAAAAAGAGAATATCTACACATGAAAGAGCTTTGATGATTCCCCTCCATATGCCAGGAGTATTATTGTCATCACCTGCACAAACTATGTCTCTCCATGAAAGGTGGTGGCCAACTGTCTGCTTATGCCAGGCCCATGGGATGTGTTGGATTCACCAGTGGTCTTCAGAAACTGGGTTCACGGGATTCAGATCCTCATCTTTTGCTTACAATTCTTCCCTGTGCCCTTGTGTCCTGCCCTTGACTCAGAAAATGGTCTGCCCTTTTCATGGCTGCAGCTCAAACTTTGCTGCCGTATTGTGTTGTTTCCAGACTCCAGCCATCCCAGAGGACTTGCAGTTGTCTGCATGCCGTGGTTCAAATGCCCCCTCCAAAACTCGTGTTGAAATCCAACTGCCACTGTCACCATGTTAACAGGTGAGACTCTTAAGAGGTGAATAGGCTGGCGTCGTGGCTCAATAGGCTAATCCTCCGCCTTGCAGCGCCGGCACACCGGGTTCTAGTCCCAGTTGGGGCGCCGGATTCTGTCCCGGTTGCCCCTCTTCCAGGCCAGCCCTCTGCTGTGGCCCGGGAATGCAGTGGAGGATGGCCCAAGTGCTTGGGCCCTGCACCACATGGGAGACCAGGAAAAGCACCTAGCACCTGGCTCCTGCCATCGGATGAGCGCAGTGCGCTGGCCGCAGTGCGCCGGCCGCGGCGGCCACTGGAGGGTGAACCAATGGCAAAGGAAGACCTTTCTCTCTGTCTCTCTCTCTCAATGTCCACTCTGCCTGTCAAAAAATTAAAAAAAAAAAAAAGAGGTGAATAGGCCGTAAGGGCACTACTCTCATGAATGGATTCAGAGCTTTATTGCAAGAGTAGTTGCCTACGGTGGAGAGAGAATAAATTCAGCCTGGCTATTCTCTCTCCTGCACGTACTTCCTCACCTTGTGCTGCCTTTAACCATGTTATGATGCAGCCAACAGGCTCTTCCAGATGCCAGTGCTCTCTTACTGCACTTTGCACCTCCAAGAAGTATAAGCTCCACATTTCTGGTCTTTATAAATGAGTGTTTTTGACAGTTTAATGCTCCTAAAAGGAAACACCCGAGGCAGGCTACTTATAAAGAGAAGAGGGTTCGTGAGCTCACAGTTTTGGAGACTCAAAGCCCCCTCTGGTCAGGGCTTCAGAGCAGGTGGCACCATGGCAAGATTACATGGCAGAGGGGAAGATCACTACCAGGCAAGAAGCCAGAGAGTAATTCAGGGCTGCGGCTTTAGTAACAATCCACTTTCATGAGTTTACCTAAATTTGCTGGCTTCTAAACAGAAATATCTGAACATCACTGCATCTATACAATCACAAGCTCTAGACATTTCTCCACCTTGACCCCAGAATCATTAGGAGCCCAAGAAACTTTCTAAGAGGGTTCTCACTATTTCTCTTGGTTTACCAGCTTGCCATTTCCACTGTACATTTCCAATGGCAGTCAAGGTCAGGGATGGTAGCAAAAGACTGATGAGAAAAAAGAGAAGATTCTTTAGAATATTAGCCATTCTCAGTCAGGAAAATTTCAAATAGCTATAGCACCTGCTATAGCTCAAACCCACCTAGGCAGATACCAAAGGAAAGAAGTTTGGTCATCATTTTCTGTGACATCTGTATTGCAGAGAAAATTGACAGAGTTTAAAGAAATAGGTACAAGATTAGAGAAATCTTATTTTAGAAAAAAAGAATCTCATCTAACCTTATAGTAATTGAAATTACCCAATAATATCCAGACTAGATCAGCTTATCTAATATTTGGATAAGAAGCATTGGTGGCTGCGGAAGCCAGGGGGAGCAATTAGGAGGGAAAAGAAAATTAAGAGCCCTTGAGGACATCTAGCTCTGTCAACATTGTCAGCTAAGTGTCCCCTTTAATTACTATTGATTTTCATAAGAGTACATTAATCCAGTGTGTCAATTCAAGTTTTGTCACAGATAATTGTACAAATAGAATCATTCATTTTGCAGTATCAGAGAGGAGGAGAGGCCAGGTGTATTGGGAATAAATGCATCCCTTACACATATGCGTCTGATTCTTAAAACTGTTTTGCTTGAGCAGAATTTTATTTTATTTTAATTGAATGGATCCATCATCCTGACAGTGTTTGGCTCCAAACATTAGCTTCTGAAACTGATTTTTACTCACTGGCCCCTTGGAGCACTGGGAAAATGGCTGAGAAAATGGTGAGACAAAGCTGAGTTGACAATTCAAGTCAATAAACCCAGTGCATTAATATAGTGCATTATTAATATCTTTAAATACAGATCATGAGTTGCTAAGGATTAAGAGAATTTGGGTTAAGATCTGTTTTTTTGTTTGTTTATTTGTTTTTTTTGGCTAAAGCCTGTTTTCCCAGTTGTTAAAACTGGGCTTCGGCTGGCGCTGTGGCTCAACAGGCTAATCCTCCGCCTTGCGGTGCCGGCACATGGGGTTCTAGTCCCGGTTGGGGCGCCGGATTCTGTCCTGGTTGCCCCTCTTCCAGGCCAGCTCTCTGCTGTGGCCCGGGAGTTCAGTGGAGGATGGCCCAAGTGCTTGGGCCCTGCACCCCATGGGAGACCAGGAGAAGCACCTGGCTCCTGGCTTTGGATCAGAGTGGTGCGTCAGCCACAGTGCGCCAGCTGCGGCGGCCATTGGAGGGTGAACCAACGGCAAAGGAAGACCTTTCTCTCTGTCTCTCTCTCTCACTGTCCACTCTGCCTGTCAAAAAAAAAAAAACAAAAAACAAAAAACAAAAAAACACCTGGGCTTCATGGAGGCAAGTGTTTAAGTTTTGTTGCTGAGTCCAGGTCAGGGCCTGGCATTGTACTGTAACAGATAAGGCCAATACCAAGCAATGTTGGCATCCAACATGGGTGCTGGTTCGTGTCCTGGTCCAGCTTCCTGCTAATGGCCTGGGAAAAGCAGCAGCAGATGAGCCAAGTGTTTGGGCCCCTGTACCCATATGGGAGATCTGGAAGAAGCTCCTGGCTCCTGGCTTCAGCCTGTCACTGCTCTGGCTATTGCAGCCATGTGGGAGTGAGCCAACAGATGGAAGCTCTCTCAAATAAATATGTAAATCTTTTTAAAGAAAGAAAGAAACGGGGGGGGGGGGGAGTGAGAAAGGAGAGAGAAAGAAAGAGAGGAAGAGAGAAAGACAGAAAGCAAGAAAGTCTCACACTGGAGTACCTGAGTGAGATTCCCAGCTCCACTCATGACTCCAGCTTCCTGCTAAGGAAGACCCTGGGAAGAAGCAGGATGAATCAAGTAATGGGGCTCCTGTCGCCCACATGAGAAACCTGGAGCAAGTTCTTGCCTCCCAGCTACAGCCCTGGGCTCGGCCCTGGTCATTGTGGGTATTTTGAGCATGAACCAGTAGATAGATGTGTGTGTGTGTGTATGTGTGTGTGTGTGTAAGTGTTTGTGTGTGTGATTATCTACCTTTGCCTCTCAAATAAATTTTTTAAACAGGGCTTAATGAAAGAAAACTCTCCTTATTCTACCTTTCAGGGTTGCCAGGAGACCCAAATGACATAGGGTTTAAAGTACAACAAAAATTCAGGTCTCTCAGGATTCCTGGTTCATCAAAAGGTATTATTAACTTTAAAAAGCCAAAAGACTGAATAGCCTCTTCAAGTAAATGCCTAGGACTAGCATCTCCCAAGATTTACCAATCCTGGCTAATGAAAAAGCAATTAAACCCCAATTACCATGCGAGGGACGTAGGTTAATGTGGTGGTGTTTTGCATGAATATTAATTATGGATTAGGAGATTATGTGACAAGGCTGCGGCAGGGCATGCTTTATGGGTTCATCATTACATAGCCCATGCTAATGGACCTGCATAAAACACCCTCTGTACAATCAGCCTGGCTTTCTCACCAGAGACCATAAACTCAAAATAATTTACACGTCACAAAATCTATTTTCTTCCAGCCTGTAGAACTAATGAGAAACACCAGGCTTGGAGGGAAAAAAAATGAGAATTTAAAAGGTCAGGGAGGCTTCTACCATCCTGTTCTTCATCAGGGTCAAAACTACTTTTAATTTGCCAGGCTCAGAATTCTGTAGAAGGCAAAAATAAATGAAAATGACTGTGGTCTGCATAGGGCCTTGATATAAGGTGTAAGTACACGGTGCAGCGGCCGGCACTGTGGTGTAGCAGGTAAGGCCGCTGCCTGCAGTGCCGGCGTCCCATATGGGCTCGAGTTCAAGTCCCAGCTGCTCCACTTCCAATCCAGCTCTCTGCTGTTGCCTGGGAAAGCAGCAGAGGGTAGCCCAAGTCCTTGAGTCCCTGCACCCACATGGGAGACCAGAAGAGGCTCCTGGCTCCAGGTTTCAGATCGGCACAGCTCCGCTCATTGTGGCCATCTGGGGAGTGAACCAGCGGATGGAAGGCCTCTCCTCTCTCTCTCTGTCTCTCTTTCTCTCTCTATCTCTCTATCTCTATCTCCCCCTGCCTTTGCCTTTCAGTAACTCTGCCTTTCAAATAAATAAATATTTTTTTAAAATAATACATGGTGCAGCCTGTGGTTCAAAAGTTCCCTCCCGAAACCTTTGACCCTTACCTGCTACAGCAAGACTTGGACTGTATGGTGTCATGACATGCTCAGGCACGGCAGCTTCCTCTTGGAAGCCCTGCCCAGCAGCTCCACCAGCAGGACGCCCAGTTTCTGTGCCCTCTCTGATGCCCCTGGGGGTGAGCGGCAGCTCTGCCCCAGCTGTGATGACTGCCTGCAGTTCCTTTCGCCCCGCCCCCCGCCATGCTGACCCACCGAACAGCACGAATAAGGGAGAAGGTCCCTCACACTGTGGAATCTGGGCATTTCAGTCCTGCTGTGGTTCAAACAGGATTTGACTCCTCAGTGCATACAGATGTTTATACCCCCAAAGCCATAAGATAACGACAGAGGGTGGAGGCTTAAAGCAATTATGGTGCCTTGAGAGGAGTAGATTAGATGAGGTTGTTAATACGGAGCTCCATGAGCACGTCATGATGGCTTTTTTATCCCCCTAAGATTTGTTTGTTTGTTTAAAAAACAGAATGACAGAGAGAGGGAGAGACAAGGAGACACACAGAGAGAGACAGAGACACAAACGGAAGAGAGAGAGAGAAAGAGGGAGAGAGAAGAGAGGGAGAGAGAAGAGAGGGAGAGAGAAGAGAGGGAGAGAGAGAGAGGGAGGGGGAGAGGGAGAGGGGGAGGAGAGGGGGAGGGGAGGGGGAGGGGGAGGGGGAGGAGAGGGAGTTCACTCCTCAAAAGGTTGCAACAGCAAGGGCTGGGCCAGGCCAGGAACTCTATCCTGGTCTCCCACATGGGTGACTGGGGCCCAAGTATCTGAACCGTCATCCACTGCCTTTCCAAGCACGTTAGCAGAAAGCTGGATCGGAAGCAGAGCAGCCAGCATTTGAACCAGAGCTCAAAAATGGGACACGGGCATTCCAAGCAGCAGCTTAAGCTGCAGCACTACAAAACCATGACGGCTTCTAAGGAGGGGAGACCACATGGGTTAGTGTGTCCTCGCCCCTCTGCGTCCTGGCTCGCCGTATGATGCTGCTTCTGTCCCTGCTGCCCCAGTCCTATCTGCCACCTGCCTCAGATGCCCAACACGTGGTGATCAGCCGATCTCGGATTCAGAACCTCAAAAACCAAGGCCAAAGTAAATCTTCTTTCCTAAGTAGCTTCTCTCAGGTATTTTTTTGTTGTAATGACAAAAAGCTGATTAACACAGATCCCAAACCATCCTATTGATGCACAGATTCTTACCAGTTCTTTAAAAAAAAATTATGTTTTTCTTTTAATTTTTATACATCTGAAAAGTGGGAAAAGAGAGGGTGAGAGAGATCTTCCATGCATCTGCTGGGTCACTTCCCAAATGACCAGAACAGCCACCAGGAGCCCAGGATTCAATCCACTGCCTCCCACAAGGGTGGTGGGGATCCAAGCGCTTGATCTAATTCACCATGTGAATTAGCAGGAAGCTGGAGTCGGAGCTGAGTCAGGACTCAAACTCAGGCACTCCTGCATCTTAACTGCTGCACCAAAGGCTCAGCCTTCTTACCAGGTCTTTCAATAACTTCTTGGGCTCTTACCTAGGGTAGGAGATCCTCTTTTCTCTGAGACTCAAAATCAGCTAGACAAGGTTGTAGGACAAACATATCTATTGTCCTCGTCTCTTCCTTGTCCTCGATGCTTCTCCACAGATAAATAAATCCTGATTTTCCTTCAGCAAGTAAAGCAAAAGCCACCTGATATAACAACATGTGAACTAAAAACCTACAGGCCCATAACTACAAAAGACAGACAGTACAAACTGTTGGTGAGGTTGTAGAAATTAGAAACTACCTCCAGGGGCCGGTGCTGTGGTGCACTAGGTTAATCCTCCGCCTATAGTGCCAGCATCCCATATGGGCGCTGGTTCTAGTCCCGGCTGCTCCTCTTCTGATCCAGCTCTTTGCCGTGGCCTGGGAAAGCAGTAGAGGATGGCCCAAGTCATTGGGCCCCTGCACCTGCGTGTGAGACCTGGAAGAAGCACTGGCTCCTGGCTTCGGATCGGTATAGCGCCAGCCGTTGCAGCCATTTGGGGAGTGAAACAACAGAAGGAAGACCTTTCTCTTTCTCTCTTTCTCTCTCTCTCTCTCTCTCTCTCTCTCTCTCTCTCTCTCTGTCTCTCTCTCTGTCTCTCTCTGTGTGTGTGTGTCGGGGGGGTATAACTCTACCTGGTAAATAAATAAATAATCTTAAAAAAAAAAAAGAAAGAAACTGCCTCCATTGATGCGAACGCAGAATGGAACAACCCCTTCAGGAAAGTTTGGTAGTTTCTCAAAATATTTTTTTTTTTTTTTTTTTTTTTTTACAGGCAGAGTGGACAGTGAGAGAGAGAGACAGAGAGAAAGGTCTTCCTTTGCCGTTGGTTCACCCTCCAATGGCCGCCGCGGTCGGCGCACCGCGCTCATCCGATGGCAGGAGCCAGGAGCCAGGTGCTTTTCCTGGTCTCCCCATGGGGTGCAGGGCCCAAGCACCTGGGCCATCCTCCACTGCACTCCCGGGCCACAGCAGAGGGCTGGCCTGGAAGAGGGGCAACCGGGACAGAATCCGGTGCCCCGACCGGGACTAGAACCCGGTGTGCCGGCGCCGCAAGGCAGAGGATTAGCCTGTTGAGCTACGGCGCCGGCCGAGTTTCTCAAAATATTAAACAGAGTTATCATACAATCCAACAATTCTACTCCAATATCCCCAAGAGAAGTAATATACAATATTCACACAAAAATTTGTTTGTAAATATTCATAGGAATATTATACATAGTATGCAAAACAATGAAACCAACACAAATGTCCATCAGATGATGAATGGATACAGAAAATGGAGTATGTCCACAGAATGGAATATCATGAAACTGTCACAAGGATGGAAGTGGGGCTGGTGTTGTGGGACAGCAGGTTAAGATGCTGTTTATGATGCCCTCATCCATATGAGCTCTGGTTTGAGTTCTAGCTGCTCCATTTCCCATCCAGTTCCCCACTAATGTGCCTGGAAAAGCAGCAGAGGATGGCCCAAGTACCTGAGCCCTTGTACCCACATGGGAGATGCAGGTAGAGTTCCTGGCTTCTAATTGGCCCAGCTCTGGCAGCCATTTGGGGAGTGAATCAGCAGATGAAAGATTCTCTCTCTCTCTCTCTCTCTCTCTCTCTCTCTCTCTGAAACCCTACTTTAAAAAAAAAAAAAGATATATTTATTTTATTTGAAAGTCAGAGTTACACAGAGAGAGAAAGAGAGGCACAGAGAGAGAGGTCTTCCATCCACTGGTTCACTCCCCAGCTGGCCACAATGGTTGGAGCTACACTGATCTGAAGCCAGGAGCCTGGAGCTTCTTCTAGGTCTCCCACATGGGTGCAGGGGCCCAAGGACTTTGGCCATCTTCTACTACTTTCCCAGGCAACATCAGAGAGCTGGATCAGAAATGGAGCAGCCGGGACTCTAACTGATGCCTATATTGGATGCTGGCACTGCAGGTTGTGGCTTTACCCACTATACCACAGTGCTGGCCCCAATTTTGACTTTTAAATAAATCTTTTTTGTAAGAAAAAAAGGGAATGAAGTACTAATACATGCTAAAACATAAATGAACTTTAATTTTATTCACCTAAGTGAAAGAAGTCAAACAGAAAAACTACATATTATCTGATTCCATTTATATGAAATTTCCAGAATAAGCAAATCCATAAAGAAAGAACATAGATTGGTGGCTGCTAAGGACTAAAGGGAAGTCAGAGTGACAGCTAATCGAAGAGTCTTTAGAGTATGAATTGTTTGTTTTTTAAACTCATGTTTTCCAACGCTATTGAGGTATAATTGACAAAAATTGCATATATTTAGGGTGTATAATGTGATGTTTTGAAATGTGTATACATTGTGAAATGATTACCACAATCAAGGTAAGGCGTATCTTTCTGTAGTGCAGAAATTGTTTCGGAATTACTGGTGATAATCCCATATCTCTCTGACATATTATGCTTTAAAGAATTCACTTTATGGCATGTGAATTCTTTTTCCCAAAGAAACCTTTTATTTCAGGAATACAAATTTCATAAGTACAACTTTAGGAATGTAGTGATTCTTCCCACCATACCCGCCCTCTTACCCACACTCCCACCCCGCCGCCTCCTCCCTCTCCCCTTCCCAGTCCCGTTCTCCATTAAGATTCATTTTCAGTTAACTCTGTACACAGAAGACCAACTCTATACTAAGTAAATATTTCAACAATTTATATATACACACACACAAGTTTTACAGTTAACTCTTAGAATACAATTCATTGAGGACAGATGTCCTGCATGGGAAGTTAGTGCACAGTGACTCCTGTTGTTAATTTAACAATTAACACTCATATGTATGATGTCAGCTACCACCCAAAGCTCTTGATAGAGCCACTTAGGCTATAGAAGCCTTTTAAATCCACAAACTCCGTCAGTATTTAAATAAGACCATAAGCAAAATGGAAGTTCTCTCCTCCTTTCAGAGAAAAGTACATCCTTCTTTGATGATCCCTTCTTTCTGCTGGGTTCATGTAGAACTTCTCTCATGGGCTTTTCAGGATGCCTTAAGGGCTGATTCTGATGTCAGAGTGCTACTTAAAGCAATTGTCATTCTATGAGTCTGCTGTGTGGACTGCCTCCCATGTTGCACATTTCTCTCCTTTTTAATTTTATCTATTAGTATTATCAGATGCTATTATTATTATCAGATCCAATTTATATGATCACTTTAATACTTAATCCTATCTATATGTTCACTTTAACACTTAATTTGATCACTTTAACACTTAAGATGGCATTTTTACCACCCAGCTTAATGGGCTTTGGGGTTCCATGGCAGTTTTTTAAACTGCATCCTTAGAAGTAAGTTTGTAGGGGTGTATGCACAACTATACAGCTTCACAGTTACAAAATTCCTCCTCCCTCTATTATTCCCACTCTTATTTTTTATTGAGATCCATCCTTAATTGACTTTATGCATATATGATTAACTCTATGTTAAGTAAAGAGTTCAACAAATAGTATGAAGAAAAAAACAAAAACAAAACAAAACAAAACAAAACCTGTTCCTCAACAGGCAAGACAAGGGCAGCTCAAGTCATCCCTTCTTGAAGTGTCAATTTTACTTCTACAGGCTACATTTTAGGTACTCTATTTGTTCCCACAGATCAGGGAGAACATATGGTATTTGTCCCTTTGGGACTGGCTTATTTCACTAAGTATGATGCTTTTCAGATTTATCCACTGGTTGCAAATGACAAGATTTCATTTTTTTTACCACTATGTAGTATTCCATAGTGTACATATCCCACAGTTTCTTTATCCTGTCTTCAGTTGATGGGCATTTAGTTGAGTCCATGTCTTAGCTATTGTGATTTGAGCTGCAATAAACATGGAGCTGCAGATAACTCTTTTATTTCCTGATTTCATTTTCCTTGGGTAAATTCCCAGGAATGGGGTGTCTGGGTCATATTTTAGGTCTATATTCAGATTTCTGAGGTATATCTATACCGTCTTCCATAGTGGCTTTATCAGTTTACATTCCTACCAACAGTGGATTAGGGTACCTACACTCTTGCCAGCATTTGTTGTTTGTTGATTTCTGTATGAAAGCCATTCTAATGAGATGAGGTGAAATCTCATTGTGGTTTTGATTTGCATTTCCCTGATTGCTAGTGATCCTGAACATTTTTTCATGTGTCTGTTGGCCATTTGGATTTCCTCTTTTGAAAAATGTCTGTTTAAGTCCTTTGCCCATTTCTTAACTGGGTTGTCTGTTTTGTTGCTGTGGACATGTGAATTTTAAAATTTTTTTAAAGATCTATTTATCTGAAAGACAGAGTTAGAGGAGAGAGGGAGAGAGAGAGAGAGAGAGAGAGAGAGAGAGAGAGAGAGAGAAAGAGAGAAAGAGAGAGAGAGAGAGAGAGGGAGGGAGGGAGAGAGAGAGAGAATATCTCCCATACGATGGTTCACTCCCCAGATGGCCACAATGTCTGGAGCTAGGCCAGGCTGAAATCAGGTGACAGAAACTCCATCTGGGTCTCCCACATAGGTGGCAAGGGCCCAAGCATTTGGGCCTTATTCTACTGCCTTTGCAGGTGCATTGGCAGGGAGTTGCATCAGAATGGAGCAACTAGGACTTGAAACATTGCTCATATGAGATGCTGGCATTACAGGTGGTGACCCATGCTGCTGCATTGCAATGGCTGCCCCTGCACGTGAATGTTTATGTTTTATTAGTTTATTTCAAAGGTAGAGCAGTTAAAGAAAAACAGAGAAGGACATAGACAATCACATGCCTGCAACAGATGGAGCTGCGTCAGGACAAAGCCAGGAGCCTATAATTTAATCCAAGTCTCCCACATGGGTGGAAGGGATCCAAGCAGTTAAGCCATAACTTGCTATCTCCCATGGTATGCACTAGGAAGAAATTGAATCAGAAAAAGAATAGGAATAGGAAAGGGAGGAGGAAGACGGATGGAAGGCGGGTACAGTGGGAAGAACTACTATTTCTAAAGTTGTATTTATGAAATGCATGAAATTTGTATTCCTTAAATAAAAGGTTTCTTTGGGGAAGAAAAAAGAAGCAGGCAAGCCAGAGCTTGAACTCAGAGACTCCGATATGGGATGTGGTGTCCCAATCTGTATCTTAAATGCTGCCAAATACAGCCACCACTGGTGTGTGCACTACACTTCAATGTCTTTTTTTTTTTTTTTTTTTGACAGGCAGAGTGGACAGTGAGAGAGAGAGAGACAGAGAGAAAGGTCTTCCTTTGCCGTTGGTTCACCCTCCAATGGCTGCCGCGAATGGTGCGCTGCGGCTGCCGCACCGCGCTCCTCCGATGGCAGGAGCCAGGAGCCAGGTGCTTTTTCCTGGTCTCCCATGGGGTGCAGGGCCCAAGCACTTGAGCCATCCTCCACTGCACTCCCGGGCCACAGCAGAGGGCTGGCCTGGAAGAGGGGCAACCGGGACAGAATCTGGCGCCCCGACCGGTACTAGAACCCGGTGTGCCGGCGCCGCAAGGCGGAGGATTAGCCTGTTGAGCCACGGCGCCGGCCACTTCAATGTCTTAAAGCTATTTTTAGCTGGCACCACAGCTCTCTAGCTAATCCTCCACCTGCGGCACCAGCACCCCAGGTTCTAGTCCCATTTGGGGATTGGATTCTGTTCCGGTTGCTCCTCTTCCAGTCCAGCTCTCTGCTGTGGCCCGGGAGGGCAGTGGAAGATGGCCCAAGTGCCTGGGCTCTGCACCCCATGGGAAACCAGGAGGAAGCACCTGACTCCTGGCTTCGGATCGGTGCAGCACGCCGGCCACAGCGGCCATTTGGGGGGTGAACCAACAGAAGGAAGACCTTTCTTTCTGTCTCTTTCTCTCTTAGTGTCTAACTCTGCCGCAAAAAAAAAAAAAAAAAAAAAAAAAAAAAAAAAAAAAAAAAAAAAAGCTATTTTGAGGGAAAAGAATCACCAGCTCTCCAAATCCTCCAAGCAAAACCTGCCTTGGCCTCTGCTGCTACATTGCACTACACTTTCCAAGAACTGCATGAAAGAAGCATCAAAAAGGCCTACCCCCAAATATGTCCCCACCTACTTGCTGATGCCTGAAATTCCATTGTGGAGTTGCATTCCTGTCTAAATATTTTAATACTTTGCTCTCATCCACCAGATTCATGGGGCAAACTCTGAGATTAATCCTTTAAATAAAGCCAAGTGTTAACACCATACTTCCTTCCCTTGATGGGTGTCAGACTGTAATAGTTGATGGAAGGATTGCAAAAAGTATTGTTCATTTGACTTGAAATCAGAGGCTTTTTATGTTCCTTTTCTATAGATGAATAGGAGTTTTCAAAGATATCAAAAATGCATATGGTGTGGACTTACACAAAAATTCCATGGAACTAATAAAGAAGATGTAGTTGTTTGATTATCCATTACTTACTTTGGAGGAAACCTTTAGTACACCACAAACAAGGGACTAACTCACTAGGGAGAGGCCACTACTGGGAGAAATCATGGATTTTGGAGACAGAATGAATGCCTACACTTTAAATTCAGTTTTTTTAAAAGATATAAATGTTTTATTTATTTATTTATTTATTTATTTATTTATTTATTGACAGGCAGAGTGGACAGTGTGAGAGAGAGAGAGAGAGAGAGAGAGAGAAAGGTCTTCCTTTTCATTGGTTCACCCTCCAATGGCCGCTGCAGCCGGCGCACTGTGGCCAGCGCCGGGAGCCAGGTGCTTCTCCTGGTCTCCCATGCAGGTGCAGGGCCCAAGGACCTGAGTCATCCTCCATGGCACTCCCGGGCCACAGCAGAGAGCTGGACTGGAAAAGGAGCAACCGGGACAGAATTTGGCACCCCAAATGGGACTAGAACCCAGTGTGCCGGCGCCGCAGGCGGAGGATTAGCCTATTGGGCCACGGTGCCGGCCTGAAATTCAGTTTTATCACATGATGTTGAGCAAATTATACAAGCTTTAGGGACTAGGAAATATCAGCTTTGTGCCTGATTTCCTTGCCTGTAAAGTGGCAATGATAATGCTACCTACTTCAGAGTATAATTAAATAGTTGATACATGCAGATCTTGTAGAGCTTTGCCTAGTGTATCTTGTCATTGCTGTAGCTACTTCAGAGGATGGCTAAGGAACATCCTCGCTCTCTGTTGCATCTGTCTTATGGAAGACAGTGGGGAGCCTAGAAGCCTGAGGGTGAGGAGAACAAGTGACCTCCCCTCTCCCATCACATTCCTCCCTCTTCCCCTGAAGCCTATATTAGGCAGGACCCTCAGTGAAGCAGAGGCAGGGGGCTTCTAGAATACTAGAGGATGTCCTGAGTCACTCATAGCCTTTTCCAGAATATGTTTCCAAAAAGAAGTAGAAAGGGTGACTCCTGGGCCTCACTGTCCCTTCTACATGCTTTTCCTACAACGGTCCCCTATATCATGAAAAACATAGTGAGAATTGTAAGGAATATTCTGGACGCTACCCTTACCTCCTTCTTTGTAAACAGAACATCAGATATTGGCACTATTCTTAGTACTTTTGGCCAGTATGGTAGAATAGGACAATCTCAGAGGCAATTAAAATTAAGACTCCTTGAGGTGGGTACATGGCCTAGTGGTTAAGACAATGGTTAACATGCCCGTGTCCAATATCCCACATCAGAGTATATGATTTGGATGCCCAGCTCTGGCTCCTGACTCTAGCTTCCTGCTAATGCATATGCGCATCAGCCCTCATTGATAAGACTCAAATGATTAGGTTTATGCCATCCAATGTAGGAGATGTAGATTGGTTTCTGGCTCCCAGCTTCAGCCTGGCCCAGCACTGGCTGTCATGGGCATTTGGGAAATAAACCAGCAGATGGGGTCACTGCCTCTCTTTCTCCCTAATCAATCAATATATATTTTTAAAAATTAACCTTCTATCCCTTGCCCTATCACCTTAGGCCATGCCCATTTCTCCATACTTACACTCTCAGAAGTCATCTTGCTCATGTCCTTGTTTGTATGCAGAAGGATCTCTATTGTAGAATGAGGGTTCCAGGAGGCAGAGTCGTTATCTGGCTTTTGCTGTATCCTCAGCATCTTATTCAACACCTGGCACACTGTAGGCTGCAGGGAATATTACTGGAGTGAATGAATGGTGGCCCAGTGCTCAGCACACTGCCTGCCTTGTAGACAGGCCTCTACTGATGATCAGCCTTACCTTCTGTTTGCCTTCTGGGAATACCTATCCATGCTTTTCGCTTGAGCTTCTACTTCAGGGGTGAATTCCTGTATAATAAGGGCAAATAGGAGGGCTTCCCCACCTCCTTGAGATCATCTATGTACACCTGGAATTCACTCCTCTTCATTTCTTAGAAATTTGAATTTGGGACTCAGACTCTGGTTAATGAGCAACAGTGGGTACTTTAAAATACAGGACTTATTTACTTATTTGAAAGGCAGTTGGCCGGTACTGCGGCTCAATAGACTAATCCTCCGCCTGCGACAATGGCACACCAGGTTCTAGTCCCGGTTGGGGAGCCGGATTCTGTCCCGGTTGCTTCTCTTCCTGTCCACTCTCTGCTGTGGCCCAGGTCCTTGGGCCCTGTGCCCGCATGGGAGACCAGGACAAGCACCTGGCTCCTGGCTTCGGATCAGCGCAATGCAACTGCCGCAGTGTGCCGGCCGCAACTGCCATTGGGGTGGTGAACCAACGGCAAAGGAAGACCTTTCTCTCTGTCTCTCTCTCTCAATGTCCACTCTGCCTGTCAAAAAAAAAAAGAAAAGAAAAGAAAAGAAAGAAAGGCCGTTACACACACACACACACAGAGAGAGAGAGAGAGAGAGAAAGAGAGAGAAAGAGTGAGAGAGAGAGATGTTTGAGACTAGGCCAAGTCAAAGCTAGGAGCCTGGAAGTCCATCTGGGTCTCCCATGTGGGTAGCAGTGCCCAAGCATTTGAGCCATCTTCCACTGCTTCTCCCAGGCCATTAGTGGGGATCTGGATTGGAAGTAGAGCAGCCAAGACTAGAAAAATGGTACTCATATGGGAATCTGGCATTACTGGCAGTTGCTTAACCTGCTGTACTACAACACCCGCCCCAGATTGCTTAAAAGGAGAGGTTAGGCAGCCTGGTATCAAGGATGATCAGAGTAGATGGAGCCTGCATGAAGGCAAAGAGGAGAATGAGACTAACCACAGAGAGGACGTGAGCAGGTAAGAGTCAAGGCAGGACCCGGGAAAGGAGAGGGACAGAGGAACTGTGGGCCAGTGAGCACACAGAGCTTTGAACTTCCTGATTTTTTTGGTTCTTCCCCTGGTCCCTCCAGACCTGGCTGTGCTTTCAGATTTGGTTATTTATTTCATTTCTTATTAGATGGGTTGGGTTTCTGTTTCTTGCAAATAAATAATTCCTAACTAAAAAGCCCTAGCACTTAGAAGACATCCTCCAAACCTTGGCTGACTTGAATGTATTTTTTTATTCATTTATCTGTTCACTATCTCAACAAATATTTATGGAGTCAGCCACTGAGTTAGAAGGCAGAGATGCATAGGGAGGCAAAATGTAGTCTCTGTGTCTGCTGTTGTGGAATCCTGGCAGAGGTGACAGCTATCAATAAAGCAGAGACCAGAGTGGCAGGCATATGGTGCTGCAGTCAAGACACTGCGTGGGACTTCCAGGTCCCACAGTGGATGCTTGGGTTTGAGTCCAAGCTCAGCTCCTGGCTCCACCTTCCTGCTAATGTGCTCCCTGGGAGGTAGCAGGGTGATAGTCCAAGTTGTTGGGTCCCTGCCCTCCCTCATGGGAGACCTAGATTGTATTCCAAGCTACCAGCTTCAGCAGGGCCCAAACCCAACTGTTATAGGCATTTGGGGAGTAAGCCTGCTGCTGGAATATCTCTGACTATCTATCTGTCAGGCTCTGTCTCTCTGCCTTTCCAAAGTGAAAATAAAGAAATAAAATTAAGAAGAGTACCTGGGTTTAAAAAAGTGTAATAGTGTTTAACTTTGCATCTCACACTGCCTGGTAGGTAGCAGGAATGGTGCTGGACTATGCAGTGGCACCTAAATCATAATCCATATCAAGGAGAATGCAGGCCATTCACAACATTACAGTCATCTTGTTCTTTACCAAAGAGCTGAGTATAAGGGGGGAGTCTTAAAAAAAAAAAAACCATGGAAAATGAATATTGCAGAAAAACAATGCTTGGACTTCAACTTTTCAACTGCAATTTTTTGCACTCAAACTTGTCATTCCATCTTTCCACAGACTTCTTGACATCTGCCTGTATTTTATCTGGTGTGACCCTCAGATGGGGTCTCTGGGCTTGGTTTTAGAATGTGCCCATTTTGTTGGCAGGTTTGTGAAACCACCTTACAAGGAATCAGTGACCTCTTCCCCAGGACAGCAAGTGTGCCAGGGCCACCATGCAGGCTGCACAGCCCTGCAGAAGCGGGAGGAAGAAGCCATCCAGGCGGGACTCTGCTGTGCTATTTTTAGGAGAAACTCTGCCAAAACAACGCAAAATGCAAAGGGAAGGGGCATTTAGTCAGCTCTCTCAGCTGCAGCCACTGCACTGCCTGTCTCGTTGGGCCTATTAGCAGGGCTGTGTCTTTTGCAGAGGCCTAGGGTCTCCCTGGGAGGCAGTGGAAGGCTGAAGTCCATGGGGGCCTGCAGGCAGGCCCTCATGTGGCTCTCCCAGGGAGCCAGGCTCCAGTACCAAGCTTTACCATGAGGCACTGCAGCAAGAAGATAATCAGCCAGTGACAAAGATCAGAGCCACAGAGGCCCAGCCTGGCTCCGCCAATCCCACCACAGCTCACAGTTACAGTCAGGGATGGGGGTAAACCATACACTCCAGGGGACTCCCCTTTCCTCCCCGTGTAGCTTCCATCACTGACAGATAGGAATAGAAATCAGCCCCCCAGAGCTGCAAAAACAAAGATGAGAGCCACCCTTAGAGCTCCCTCGGGACTTGGGAAGCAGCAGCCTTGTCTGGGCACCACCTTTCCTCTCCTCGGAGGAAGACAAGGTCGCAGACCACAAGAGGGCCTGCCAGAGCCTTGGCAGCCCCCGATCCTCCCCACCCACCCCTGCCACCTGAAATTCCACCAGGAGGCTTGGCATGAGGGGCTCAGGATCGTGCCCTCCGTGCGGCTATTTTTAGATTTTGCTCGGCTCACAGCTGAAAGCACAATGTGAAGTATAATATGAGCAGGGATGGTTCTCCACCTGTGTTCCTCCAGCCCTGGTCTGTTGCTGCAATACAGAATCAGGCGCCACTGGATGAGAAGAAACCCCTAGATGACTGGGTCACACTCCACACAGGAGCCATCAATACTTGACGGCATGAGGCCCAGGAACCTGCATTTCAAACAAGCACCTAGTTCATTTTTTTTTCCAAAGTCCTTTTTTGTTTAATAAAAGACTTATTGGTTTACTACACAGACACAGTGACAAAGAGAGAGGGAGGGAACAGATGGGCTCTTCCATTTATTGGTTCACTCCCCAGATGGCCACAATTGCTAGGGCTGCTCTCCAGGCCTAAGCCAGAAGCCAGGAACTCCATCCGGGTCTCCCACATGGGTGGCAGGGGCCCAAGCATTTGGGCCATCTTCTGCTGCTTCCCCAAGTGCATTAGCAGGGAGCAGTATGGGAAGTGGAGTATCAGGGACTTAAATCAGAATGCATAAGGGATGCTGGTGTTGCAGGCAGTGACTTAACCTGCTATGTCACAAAGCCAGCTCCAGGCACCTCTGTTAATTTTGAAGTACACTGAAGCTTGAAAACCACTTCTCTCTACTCCACGTTCTCCTACCAGTGTTACAGAACATATTGCAAATACATCGTTGGTCATGGGTCTCAACCTCATGGATATCAAAGTTCTGGGCCACATAATTCTTAGTGTTGGGGAGAGGAGATTTTCCTGCGCTTACAAAGACATTGGGCACCATGCAACCAGACTCATATCAGCAATAACTCCCTACCTGTTGTGCAAACCAAAAAAGGCTCCAAGCATTGACAACTGTGGCCTGCAAATCCCCCCTCCCACTGAGACTCACAGCTTCAAGTCAGCAATTCCCCCTGTAACCACCCATTAGAATCACTTGAGTGTCTTCTTTCTTAAGTTATGTATTCATTTAAGAGAGAGACTCAGGACAAGAGGTGGAGAAGGAAAGAGAAACAAAGTTCTTCTAGCCCTTGGTTCCCTCCCTGAATGCCTACAATAGCCAGCACTGGGTTGGGGCCAAATGGGAACCCAATCCAGATCACCCATATGAACGGCAGGACCTGAGCCTTCATTTGCTGCCTCCCAGGGCACACACTGGCAAGGAAGCTGAAATCAGGAGACAGAACTGGGAATCGAACACAAGCTCTTCAATGTGGGATGAGGGTATCTCAACTGGCATTTTATTCTCAGTGAAATGCCCACCCCACCAGCAATCTTCTCTTATAACTTGGAATATTGGGCTGTGATCCAAGCAAACTTTCTTATTTTTCTCTTTTTAAAAAAGTTTTCATTAACATGTCATACTTGTACATTTTAACCTAGGAAACTCTGATATATTTGGTCTAGGGTAAGAACCAAACACCCATGCTTCTAAAGTTTCCCAGATGGTCCTAATGTGACAGCAGTGAGAATGAGTGCTCTGGGTAGGCCCTTGCAGGCCAGGGCCCTTGTACCTGACTATGATTTTGCAGACTGTACAATGTTCAGGCCACATGCATGGCAACCTCTGAGCCATCCAGTCCACAAGGACCAGGCACCCCAATAGGACACCATCAACAGCTTCCTCTGAGGCTAGCAAATGGACAACTGTGGGCAACTCAACTGTACATTCTACACCTACAACCTAGGTTCATCAACTTACAGTTAGGAACACAGACTCTTCTTGATGACAGGGCAAATAGATGACTTCTTTCCTACTGGAAGGTTCTATGTGATGTGATAACTGCAAAAGCTGCAGTCATTTTCCCACCAAGGGAATTACTCAACTAACACATGAAAAGGACACTCAGGGAGAGCAGCAACAAGGGAATGACAGAGCCACAGAGCTGGAACCTTTCTCAAACTGAGCCTGAATTCAATTTTGTCACATGCCTGTTCACTTATATGACAAACTAAATCATTATTTTTGGAGCAAGCCAGCTCAAGCTGGGTTTGGAGCCCAGAGCATTCTGATATACCACTCTAAGCCAATATCCTCACGCTACTGCTCTGTATCATTGAATCTTGCTACTCAAAGTGTGGTCTTCGAGCCAACAGCCTCAATATCACCAGGAACCTTGTTAAAAATGCAGAATATGGGGTGGCCATTTAGACTAGCAATTAAGGTACCCACATCCCACATCATAATGCCTGGTTTTGATTCCTGATTCCAGATCATGGTTTGAGCTTCCCGCTACCCAAGACCTTGGGAGACAACAGTAAAAGCTCAAGCAACTGGGTTCCTGCCACCCACATGGGAAATCTGGATTGAGTTGCCCGCTCCTGGCTTTGGTCCTGCCCAGTTCCTGCCACTGTGGGCATCAAGAGAATGGACCAGAGGATAAACACTGTCACTGTCTCTTAACTTAAAATTTAACATAGAGTTTTAGGCTTCTCTCCAGAAATACTGAGGCAGAAGCTGCATTGTAACAAGATGTATTTTAGAAGCACTGGCTTCAATAGCTGATCTCCCAGGCTCAGAGTTAGGCAATAGGTAGACAGTGATGAGCAGCAGGAGGAATGGCTACATGCCCTGATGCATACCTACTACACCTCACCTTCATTCATTCATTTATGCATTCACTCATTCAACATATACCTAGCACTACATTTATAAATTTAACAAAATGAGCAAAATACTGCTTCCCAGGGTTATGTCAGGGATATGACCTTGAAGCACAGAACAGAGTATTAGGCACACAACTACATGCTCCCCTAACCCACCCAACCCCCAACACACATACCTCCAAAAGAAAGACAGTATGAGCAGCTGGTTCCCATCGCCACTATTGCAATCTAAAGCAGAGGGTCAGAGTTGGCAACTGGCTTAGCAATTAAGATGCCTGTGTCTCACATCAGAGTGGGTTCTATGCCCACCTCTGGCTCCCAGTTCCAGCTTCCTGCTAATGCAGACCCTGGAAAGCATGATGGAAGTGGTGATGACTCAAGTAATTGGCTTTCTGCCATCCACATGAGAGACTTGGATTGAGTTCCCAGCTTCTAGCTCTGGCCCTGGACAAACCCCAGCCATTGCGGGCAACTGGGGAGTGAACTAGAGGATACAAGCTCTCTTTTTGTGTGTTTCAGACTCTGTTTGTTTCTCTGACTTTCAAATAAATAAAAAGTCAAAACAGGGACTCCATGGAGTATTATCCAAAAAACTCCTAAATAATCCAGATAATATGGTGAAAAAATGGAGAGAAAGAGGCGTGTTCATTTCCAACTATCTCAGAGTTCCTAACACAGTCTCAATTTTATCCCACAAATTACTGCTCTCACAAGTGCCATGTTATAAATCTTTTTTAAAGTTCATACTTTTGAGCCGGTGCCGCGGCTCAATAGGCTAATCCTCCGCCTTGCGGCGCCGGCACACCGGGTTCTAGTTCCGGTCGGGGTGCCAGATTCTGTCCCGGTTGCCCCTCTTCCAGGCCAGCTCTCTGCTGTGGCCCGGGAGTACAGTGGAGGATGGCCCAAGTGTTTGGGCCCTGCACCCCATGGGAGACCAGGAGAAGCCCCTGGCTCCTGCCTTCGGATCAGCGTGGTGCGCCGGCCACGGCGGCCATTGGAGGGTGAACCAACGGTAAAGGAAGACCTTTCTCTCTGTCTCTCTCTCACTGTCCACTCTGCCTGTAAAAAAAATAAATAAAATAAATTCATACTTTTTAAAAGAAGATGTATTTGTCTGAAAGGTAAAATGACAGATGGAAAGAAACAAGAATAAGAGAGAGAGAGAGAGAGAGAGAGAGAGATCTTCCATCCACTTGTTTGCTACCCAAATGCTTGCAACAACTGTGATTGGGCCAGGCTATAGCCAGGAGCTAGGGGCTCCATCCTAGTCTTCCATGTGGTTGTAGGAACCCAACTATTTGAGCACCTGCAGCCTGCCATGCTCATTAGCAGGAAGCTGAGTCAGAAGCAGAGGTGGACTCAATCCCAAGCACGCCACATACGTGATGTGGTAAGTTAAGTGGCAGTTTAACCTGCTGTGCCACAATACCTGTCCCTACACACAGATTTTCTTTTAAAGATTTATTTGTTTAGTTTGAAAGGCAGAGTTACACAGAGAGGAGAGGGAGAGGGCGAGGGCGAGGGCGAGGGAGAGGGAGAAAGAGAAAGGGAAAGGTCTTCTGTCTGACAGTTCATTCCCCAATAAACCCCAACAGCCGGAGCTGCACTGATCCAAAGCCAGGAGTCAGGAGCTTCCTCCGGGTCTCTCATGCAAGTGCAGGGGGCCAAGCACTTGGGCCACCTTCTGCTACTTTCCCAGGCCATAGCAGAGACCAGGCTCGGAAGTGGAGCGGTTAGGACTCGAACCAGCGCCCATATGGGATGCCAGCATGCAAGCAGTAGCTTTACCTGCTATGCCACAGTGCTGGCCCCCACACAGGTTTATAAAAGGAATCATCATTAGGTTTTTAAATGGAAAGTTCTCAAAAGAAAACTACATGTTTAAAAAAAGAGCCTTCTTTTCCTGTTAAAACAGACCGGGGGTGGGGGGGTGGTTGGGGAGGGTGGGCAGCGCCATGGCGCACTAGGTTAATCTTCCGCCTGCGACACCGGCATCCCTTATGGGCATCGGGTTCTAGTCCTGGTTGCTCCTCTTCCAGCTCTCTGCTGTGGCCTGGGAAAGCAGCGGAGGATGGCCCAAGTGCTTGGGCCCCTGTACCCGCATGGGAGACCAGGAAGAAGCTCCTGGCTCCTGGCTTCAGATAGGTGTAGCTCCAGCCGTTACGGCCATTTAGGGAGGGAATCAGTGGAAGGAAGACCTTTCTCTGTGTCTCTCCCTCTCACTGTCTGTAACACTACCTGTCAAATAAATAAATAAAATCTTAAAAAAAAAAAAAAACAGGCAATGGGAAAGTAATGTTTCAAGTCAAACTTCAGTCATACAAAAATCAGCTCTCTGTTTGTATCACAATTATTATAATTTGATAACTCCACTTTTTTTCAAAACAATTACAAAATAATTATTTTCAGATTCTCTCTTAAACAAGGGATTTAACTTCCAAATTTTACTCAGAGTGGGAGAAATAAATGTGGGGGCTATTTTTGGGTAAGAGTGCTATTCAGTGAATTTCCTCGACTATCATGATAGAAGGAGGGAAGGCAGAAAATCAAAATGAGATGGAACATTTCCTAATTTCTATTTCCATCTGTAGGTGTATATTTAGCTCTAAATGAGGATATAACATCTCCCTAGATATTTAACTTTGAAAGAATAAAAATGTTGCCAAGTGCTGATGAGTATTTTAAAAAACACAAAAGTTATACACTGCACAATTGGAATAGAATGCTGATTTAGCAAAACCTTTTTTTGAAAAGAAAAATAACTTTCTCTGCTTTGCAATGAATTTTTAAATCTACAATCATTTAGCATTTTTTAAATTTTCATTTTATTTGAAAAGACAAAGAAGACAGATCTTTCATCTACTGGTTTATTCCCCAAAAGCACGCAACAGCCAGGGCCAGGCCAGAGACAGGTTCCAGGAACTTTGGTGCCACATGGGTGGCAGACACTCTAGTTCTTGAGCAATCATCTGCTGCCTCCTACAGTGAACATCAGCAGGAAGCTGGATCAGAAGTGGAACTGGAATGCAAACCAGGCTGATGCAGAATGTACGCATCCCAAACAGCACTGGCCGCCAGCAAAGCCTTTTTCTTTTTCTTTTTCTTTTAAAAGATTTATTTATTTGAAAGGCAGAGGGAAAGAGAAAGGGAGAGGGAAAGAGAAAGGGAGACAGAGGGGGAGGAGAAGGGGGAGGGGGAGGGAGATCTTACATGGGCTGGCTCACTCCCTAAGTGGCCATAGCAGCCAGTTTTGGGCCAGGCCAGAGCCAAGAGACAGAAACTCCAACCAGGTCTCCCCTGTGGGTAGTAGGGACTGAAGTACTTGAGCCATTATATGCTGCATTACAAGTGTGCTGCTAGGGAGCCAGATCAGAAGCACAGGCAGGAATGGATCCCAGGCATTCTTACACAGTTTGAACCTTCCAAGCAGAAGCTTAACCCTCTGTGTCATTTCACCTGTCCCAGAAAAAAAAAAAAGTTATAGTCCCGGCTGTTCCTCTTTCAATCCAGCTCTCTGCTGTGGCCTGGGAAAGCAGAAGATGGCCCAAGTCCTTGGACCCTTGCACCCACGTGGGAGACCTGGAAGAAACTCCTGGCTCCAGGCTGCAGATCGGCTCAGCTCTGGCCATTGCTGCCATCTGGGGAGTGAACCATGGATGGAAGACCTGTCTCTCTGTCTCTACCTCTCTATGTAACTCTGTCTTTCAAGTAAATAAAATAAATCTTTTTTATTTATTTTTATTTATTTATTTATTTATTTTTTTGACAGGCAGAGTGGACAGTGAGAGAGAGAGAGACAGAGAGAAAGGTCTTCCTTTGCCGTTGGTTCACCCTCCAATGGCCGCCGCGGTCGGCGCGCTGCGGCCAGCGCACCACGCTCGTCCGATGGCAGGAGCCAGGAGCCAGGTGCTTTTCCTGGTCTCCCCATGGGGTACAGGGCCCAAGCACCTGGGCCATCCTCCACTGCACTCCCGGACCACAGCAGAGGGCTGGCCTGGAAGAGGGGCAACCGGGACAGAATCCGGTGCCCCGACCGGGACTAGAACCCGGTGTGCCGGCGCCGCAAGGTGGAGGATTAGCCTGTTGAGCCACGGCGCCGGCCAATAAAATAAATCTTAAAAAAAAAAAAAAGAAAAGAAACTGACATGGTGGGCCAGCATTGTGGCACAGCAGGTACAAGGCTGACATACCATAGGAATGCCACTTTGAATCCTGGCTGCCCCATTTCCTATCCAGCTTCATTGCTAATACACCTTGGAAAGCAGTGCAAGATGACCAAGTGTTTCAGTCCCTGCCACTCACATAAAAGACCAGAATGGAGCTCCTGGCTCCTGCCTTCAGTAGGGCCTAGCCCGAGCTGTTGTAACCATTTGGGGAATGAACCAGCCGGTGAAAGATCTCTTTCTCTCCTTCTCCTTCTCTCTCTGTCACTCCGCCTTTCAAATAAAAATAAATAATTGAATAAATAAATCTTTTTATAAAAATTTTAAAAAGAAACTGATGTAATGCCCTTTAAAATCAGTTTGAGCAGGGCCAGCACTGAGCTATAGTGGGTTAATGCCCTGGCCTGGAGTGCTGGCATCCCATATGGGCGCCGGTTCAAGAACCAGCTGCTCCATTTCTCATCCAGCTCTCTGCTATGGCCTGTGAAAGCAGAAGAAGATGGCCCAAGTCTTTGGGCCCCTGCACCTACATGGGAGACCCAGAGGAAGCTCCTGCCTCCTGGCTTTGGATGGGCACATCTCCAGCCATTGTGGCCAATTGGAGAGTGAGCCATCAGACGGAGGACCGCTCTCTTTCTCTGCCTCTCCTCTCTCTGTGTAGCTCTGACTTTAAATAAATAAATAAATCTTTAAAAAAATAAGTTTGGGTTTACTGTGGGCCCACATTATTCAGAGTGATCTAAGATAATGAAGAGTTTGTCCCCCAATCTAGAAAGCATTCATTCATACAAACCATGAGGACCACTGAGCCACCTATTCAGTAGCTGATATGACCTGGCATTCTCAGCTTGTCCTTACAGGTGATGATATTCCTGGTTCTTCTCTTTTACTTTGGACCACCTCTTAGGGGAAATGTGGAAACCATAGATGTCCCCTGCCCCTTGCTAATAGTCTCTATCGCCATGAATTCAGTTTTCTAAGGCACTGATGCTACAGTAATTCCTAAGGGACTTCTTCGGCCATGTACCATCTCTCTGACTCACTCACTCCTCCTGTATGGCTGGAACAACACCTTGGCCTGCATGCAAACCCTCCCTCTTGGACCTGCCCTTCCCCAGCTGCGAAGAGACCTGGGACTCTGCACCTATCCAGACCTTGTTAGTGTTGTCTAGAGTCATGTTCTCCACGTTTTCTGCTTCCTGAAACACTCTAAGCCACCAGCAATGACTGCAGTGCCATGTCCATGCCTGTTGAGCAACATCTGGGGGCCCCTGTGAGAGGGCACAGTAATCAGTCCACTCTCTCAGCCACAGTTCAGCTCCTGAAGTCTCAGAGCTCTGCCATCTGAAACCCACATGCTCTGACCATTGCAGCAGACTGTCTTTGGCACTGGGTTGACTTTACAGTGCGTGCTTCTTATTACTCACTGGCATCAAATTGCTCTCCACACACTCCACATCCTGCTCCTCCCCAGCTCAGCATCCCTCCATTTTTTTTTGACAGGCAGAGTGGACAGTGAGAGAGAGAGACAGAGAGAAATGTCTTCCTTTGCCATTGGTTCACCCCTCAATGGCCACTGTGGCCGGCGCACTGCACTGATCTGAATTCAGGAACCAGGAACTTCTAATCTCCCATGCAGGTGCAGGGCCCAAGCACTTGGGCCATCCTCCACTGCACTCCTGGGCCACAGCAGAGAGCTGGACTGGAAGAGGAGCAACCGGGACAGAATCCAGCACCCCAACCGGGACTGGAACCCGGTGTGCCGGTGCTGCAGGTGGAGGATTAGCCTATTGTGCCATGGCGCCGGCCATCCCTCTATTTTTAAAATTTGAGACAGAGATACAGAGGCAGAGACACTGATGGAGACAGACATAAAGAGACAGATAAAACTCCCATTTGCTGGTTCACTCCCCAGATGCCTGCGACAGCCAGGGCTGGGATGGTCCAAAGCCAAGACCTAGAAACTCAGTCCAGGTTTGTCACATGGCTGGCAGAGACACAGTCACTTTAGCCATCACTTATTGCCCCCTGGGGTCTACATTGGCAGGAACCTAGAGGTAGGATCTTGAGCTTGGATGTGAACACCTTAAATGGCATCAATCTCTCTCTCTTTCTTTTTTTAAAGATTTATTTTATTTATTTCAAAGGCATAGTTACAGAGAGGGAGAAAGGGAGAGATAGAAACAAAGATCTTCCATCTGCTGGTCTACTCCCCCAAATGGCCACATTGGCAAGGGCTGGACCAGGCCAAAGCTAGGAGCTTCATCCAGGTCTCCTACATGAGTATAAGGGCCCAAGCACTTGGGCTATCTTCTGCCACTTTCCCAAGTACATTAGCAGGGAGCTGGAGTAGAAGTGGAGCAGTGGGGGTTCGAACCTGTGCCCTTATGAGATGCTGGCATTGCAGACAGAGGCTTACCCCATTATGCCACAACACTGACCCCTTACAGCACAGCTTAACTGCTAGGTCCAATGTCCACTCTGATCTCTGCATCCTGACAGATACGGTGGGTTCTTCATGAAGCAAAACGATTTGTACAGATTAGGCAAAGTCTAGGCTGCAGCTGGGGAGTGCCTGGGGACGAACAGGGTACTGAGTGGTGACACCCACAGGTCTAGACTCCAAAGTCACCATAACCGATGTTCACCAGCTTCATTCCAAAGAACAGGCCTCAAGCTTTGATGGCTTAGAAACGAAAACCTTGGGTACCTTCCGCAAGGAGTGTGGGTTAGAAACCATACCCAGACTCAGGCTCCAGCAACAACAGCCCGGCCCCTCTCGCCCCTTACCCGTGCCTGGCGTACTCACGCTCGCAGGATCTGCTCCAACTCCCCCCTGCTTGGCTCTCTGCCCTAGACCGCGACACAAGCTAGCTTCTTGCCAGCACTCAGGTCTCAGTTTAAACACGACCTCCACAGAGAGGCCTTTCCCAGGGAAGAAGAGTAGCTCACTCCCCGTCTCACTGTTGCACTCTGTGTACCCAAGGCTGCCTGACATTGGACATTAAGTGCATCTACTTTTCTTATTGTTAGCATCAGCTTCATGGGTTAATGAGTGCAGTCTCTGAGGGCCTGCACCTGGTTTAACACTCTGCACTTGCCATCTTGAAATTCTTTACAACCCTTTAAAACATTGTGCTTATTTATTTGAGGCAGAGAGACAGAAAGAGAGAGCTTCCACCTGCTGGCTTACTCCCCAGTCTGCTGGGGTTCAGGCCACGGTATCCCACACTGTGGTATCTCAGAAAACTGAAAGGGAAGGGAGGTAACACTCACTCCGCTCTCACCCGTCTGCCCTCAAGCAGGCCGCCAAAGATTCCTCTGAAGTTGATCTAACAGTCCTGCTCCAAGGTGCCCTCTGGTCCTTAGGGAGAAAGAATGTCCTTATCTCTGAAGACAGAAGGCAGGGAGGAATGTGCACAAACAGGACCTGCCAGGAGCTCACCGCTCTGTCCATTCCTGCTCCCACACCACAGCCACTCCTCATCAGCCTGTGTTGGAAAGCCCACGCTTTCCCTGTTTCTTTGGATTTTCACGTCTCAAGGCTCCTGCGTCACATAAATGCATGGGCAGTTAAAATTGTGTGCTCTTCTCTTTCGAGGCTTTTATTGTAGGCGCTCAGTCCCGAACATATCAGAGAGTGAGAAAAGAAATCTCTTCTCACCCCACAACTTTCTTTAATGGCTAAATCATAGTCCGTTGCAGGAACATAGCACAATTCTAAGTCCATTCGTCCACTGATAAACATTTAATCTGCTTCTACTTTGTGGTAGTGGCGAATAGAGCTGTTGCAAAGCTTGTGTACAGGTGTTTGACCACCTGTTTTGTGGCCCAGAGCCACAAATTCAACCCAGCTATACCATGTAGGTGGGAGGACCCCAGTCATCTGAGCCATCACCACTGCCTCCCAGGGTCTGCGCGAGCAGGAAAGTGGACACAGGAGCAGAAGGTGGGTGTCCAACCCAGGCCCTCCAGTGTGGGAAGCAATCGTCCTACATGACATCTCAGTCACTTAACAAGTTTTTAACGAGGGACCTGCGTGTTCATTTTGTACCATCAATTGTGCAACTCTCCTGCTTACAGTTTCTTGCCTTGCTCTTCCCCATTAGAGTATAAGCCCCAGGAGGGCAGGGATCTTAACCCTCTGGATCAATGTTGTGTGGGCAGCACTTACGCACCACAGGAAATACTGCAGTTGCTCAGCTGACATTCGCTCTGTGACACACAGAATGGTTGTATCACCAATATCACTGGGATGGGTATACTCAAGAGAAGCAGAAACAGGTGGCCAGACACCTGTCCACACACGCTGTAGCAGCTCTACTCACCATCGCCAAAAAGTAGACCCAGCGCTCAGGCTAATGAGGAGCAGCTGTGGTGTGGGAGCAGGAGTGGACAGAGCGGTGAGCTCCTGGCAGGTCCTGTTTGTGCACATTCCTCCCGGAGTTCTGTCTTCAGAGATAAGGACATTCCTTCTCCCTAAGGACCAGAGGGCACCTTGGAGCAGGACTGTTAGATCAACTTCAGAGGAGTCTTTGGCGGCCTGCTTGAGGGCAGACGGGTGAGAGGGGAGTGAGTGTCACCTCCCTTCCCTTTCAGTTTTCTGAGATGCCATGGTGGCCTGTTTTGGGATACCGTGGCCTGAGCCCCAGCAGACCACTACTATGTGGATGAGCCTTGAACACATTACAGTAAGTCAAAATAGGCAGACACATGCACAACACACAACACTTATACACACACACACACACACACACACACTTGCATATGGAATGGTATTTATATGAAATGTTGAGAAGAATCTATGGAGACAGAAAGTATACTGGCTGTTGCCAGAAGCTAAGGGTAGGAGTGTGGAGTCACTGCTTAGTGGGAATGGGTTTTACATATTCTGGGGGTGATAAACATGGATAGAGACACAGGTGGCATAATGGAGTGAATGTACTGGAAGTCACTTTGATGTGGTTAATGTTATGTGACTTTTACTTCCATTTTTCAAAAAGGAAACTGAAAAGTAAATATATATTTAAGTAGGTACCTGGTGAGAGACCTTGTTTAGGAGTCTCTACTGAGACTCAAGGAAGCGTATTGTAACCCCAGCCTAGGGCTTCAGAGGCCTCTGTCCAAAGCTTTTTGGCCTGCTGCAGGGAGGTAAGAACACATTCACACCCTTATTTGGAAAGACATTTCAGGTATGTGCTTTGACCAAGACGACACAGAACAGGGCAGAAGTTTGGCACAGTGGACACCCACATTCCAAATCAGAGTGCCTGGGTTCCAGTTCTGGCTACAATTTTTAAGATTTATTTATTTGAAAGGTGGAGCATCAGAGAGAGAGATCTACAGAGATATCAACATCTGCTGGTTCACTCCCTCAAATAAATGGCTGCAACCACCAGGCTGGACCAGAAGGAAGCCAGGAGGTGGGAATTCCATCCAGGTCTCCCATGCAGTGGCAGATGCCTGAGCACCTGGGATACCATCCTCTGCTTTCCTAGACACGTTAGCAGGAAGCTGGATGGGAAGTGGAACTTCGGGAATTCAAACCAATACTCCATTATGGGATGTAGAGACTTAACCTGCCGCTGTACATGCCGTCCTCCCCCCACCTCCACACACACACACACACACACACACACACACATACACTTCTGGTTTCAGCTTCCTGCTAATGGGCCCCCTGGGAGGCAGCAGTGATGGCTCAAGCATTCGGGTCTTTGCTACCCGTGTAGGAGACCCAGATTGAGTTCTGGGCTCTAGGCTTCAGCCAAGCTTAAATCTTAGCTGTTCAGGCATGTGGGGAGTGAACAGGCAGATGCTATGAGAGATCTCTGTCCATCTCTCTCTCTCTCCCTCTCCTCCTTCCTCCCCCTCTCCCTCTCTCATTTTCTCTGAATTTCAAGTAAATAAAAATAGAAATGTTTTAAAAAATGATTACATGGTGGGCCCAGGAGGGTAGCTGGGGAGCTACATCATAGTGTACAGATGAAGCTACCTCTTGAGAACACAGGCATTCCTTATCAGAGTGACAGTTGGAGACCCAGCCACTCCACTTCTGATTCAGCTTCCTGCTAATTCTCCTAAAGAGATAGGGGAAGACAGCTCAAGTACTTCAGCCGCTGCCACCCATGTGGGAAACCCAGATGTAGTTTCTGGCTCCTGGCTTCAGCCTGGCCCAGCCAGGGCTATGGTGGCCCCTTGGGAAGTAAATCAGCAAATGTAAGATCTCAATCTCTTTTCCTCTCTTTCTGTGCCTATCACTCTGACTTTCAAATAAATAAATAACCACATCTCTTAAAAATGATACAGGACATCATTATCATAATGCCAACCCTATCTTTTTTTATTATTATTATTTGAAAGGCAGAGTTAGAGAGAGAGCTCTCTCATCTACAGGTTCACTCCCCCAAATGGTCGCAACAACAGGGGACTGGGCCAGGCTGAAGCCAGGGGGCTGGGTCAGGCTGCAGCCAGGAGCCTGGAACCCCATTAAGGTCTCCCACATGGGTGGCAGACGCCCAAGTACTAGGGCCATCATCTGTCATCTTCCCAAGCACATTTTCAAAGAGCTGGATTGGAAGTGGAGCAGCCAGGACTTGAACATGGGATGCTGGCGTTGCAGGTGGTAGTTTAACCCACTGCTCCTGCTCCACAACACCAACTCTCTTACTACTATTTATTCTATTTTTTTCTGCCATTTTAAAATAATTATCAAGAGATATTTGTAGGTATATTTCCAGTTGTAAAAAACATATATAGAAGGATTCTGTGTAACCTCCCAGTTTCCCCAGTGGTAATATCTTTCAAAACTACAGTACAGCAAGACAAGCAGGAAGTTGACAAGGATACAATACATCTATCTCCCTTGGATCTGGGCTTCTGGATGTGTGTGCTATTTCTATATTGAAAAGGAACAACAGCTTCTCTTAGCATTAGGCTGTAGACTAGTAAGAAATTCCTGAGAGATGGTGGCACCACCACACCGACCACAAGGAAATGGACCAAAGCACAAATTAAAGGAAATCATTCTCAACTCGCAACAGGGGCTGCATAGGCTGGAATCTGTTAGTCCAATTGTGCCTCTGACATTCACTTGACCCTTTCATCACAGGGATTCCTAGAAGGGCTGCCATACATGTCGTTGAATTCAACAGAATGAGGGATGTGGTAAGGAGGTGTTTCCAAAAGTATGTGGAAATGGAATTAAAAGATACACTATGCAGGTGCAAAAAACTTTGGAACCCATGCATAACTTCCTCTCTTTTTAAATGAAAGGTTTTGTCACCTTAAAAAATATTTTTATTGCCGGCGCCGTAGCTCAACAGGCTAATCCTCCGCCTTGCGGCGCCGGCACACCGGGTTCTAGTCCCGGTCGGGGCGCCGGATTCTGTCCCGGTTGCCCCTCTTCCAGGACAGCCCTCTGCTGTGGCCCAGGAGTGCAGTGGAGGATGGCCCAAGTGCTTGGGCCCTGCACCCCATGGGGAGACCAGGAAAAGCACCTGGCTCCTGGCTCCTGCCATCGGACGAGCGCGGTGCGCCGGCCGCAGCGCGCCGACCGCGGCGGCCATTGGAGGGTGAACCAACGGCAAAGGAAGACCTTTCTCTCTGTCTCTCTCTCTCACTGTCCACTCTGCCTGTAAAAAAAAAAAAAAATTATTTATTTTCACTTTACTGGAAAGGCAGAAAAGATAGGTAATAGATAGATGATAGATAGATAGATAGACAGACAGTCAGATGTCTTCCATCTGCTACAATAGCCAGGACTGGGCCAGGTCAAAACAGGAGCCTGGAAGACAGTCCACACGGCTGGCAGGGACCCGAGGATGTGATCCATTGTCTGCTGCCTCCCAGGCCACACGTTAGTGGGAAGCTGGATAAGAAGCAGAGGACCCAGGACTTGAACCAGGCACTCTAACATGGGATGGACATATTCCAAGGGATGTCTTGGCCACTGTGCCAAATGCCTGTCTCATAGTTTCTTCATAATATGAATTTTCCGTGAATTTTTTGAAGTTCTGTTGTACAATAAGACTTTGCTCTCTCAGAGGAGAAAATGGGAAACGTAAACCTGGCAGCACTGACACTACCAGTGGAGAAATAAAAGGTGGTACCTGTAATACTGTTTTTGCTTCGAAGAACACTTGTGAGCTCAGCCTGCTATAAATGTAACTGGGAAATGAAAATATCTGCAGGGGAACAGACTTGAGAGAACATTCTCGAGTGTTTCCACAGGGGCCATCCTGTGCGTCACCTGACCTCAATGGAAGGTTCTCACAAATACACCTTCCTCAGCTGTTTTGGCTGAAGCATCACCTTCCCCTTCATCACTAACAGTATGTAGACTTTCCTTTGTGGAGCCATTCTGCTGACACAGCTCTTTTGCAGGTGCCATCTCCATTGCCCCGCCCCACCCCCAGCACTGCAACCCACAGGACAGGTTCTTGACTCTACACAGAACCTGTGGTTCCAAAAAACCCATACATCTTGGTCAGTCATTTGGCTCAGTTATGACACCACTCAGGACACCTGCATCTATCACTGGAGGGCCTGGGTGCGAGTCCCCATCTTGCTTCTGATTCAGCTTCCAGCTACTGTGCATTAGGGAAGGCAGCCCGTGTTGGCTCAAGTAACTGCACAAGTAACCTGCCGTCGTTGGGGGAGATCGGGATGGGATTCTGGGCTGCCAGCTTTGGCCTGGCACAGATCTGGTTGTTGTGAGACGTGAACCAGTGGATGGAAGGTTGCTCACTCGTGTTCTCTCTCTCTCCCCCATTCAAGCCAGAAAACAAAACTTAAAAAGAAAGGAGAGGGAGGGAGAGAGGCAAGAAGGAAGAGAGTACACCTGATCACCCTCCCTGAGCATCTAGAACCAGCTCTCCTTGAAGCTCGGAACTTCTCAGTTACGTGAGCCAATCAGCTAATGAATTAATCACCTTTCTGAGCGTACTTAAAGGGATTTAATATTTTTTGCTCCTTTGCAACTGCATGAGAAGGATCAACAGCAACATCTCTGAGGTTAAGCTCAGGGCCATAAATCCTTAAGCTCCTTTAGTATTTGTCCTCACATCACTCAGCAATGCCCTTATCCTCTCATCTGTCTGCGTTACTGCCTGCAGTAATTTGCCTGACCCACAGCATGGTGTCAAAGAAGTAACCCAAGTAGAGTAAATAAATGGCACGAGGAGTACACGAACGCTCCCGACCCTCTAACGTCCACTCTTAAGTAGGTTATGCATGTGTAACGACGCAGCCCACCATCTGCACTGCTTATTTAAGTTCTGTAATGAAATGGCCAGAGCCCTCATTGTTTATTTATGGGACTCAGACAGCCTCCCTCCAAACCTTAATTCAATCTTCAGCCACTGTTTGGGAGGCAAGGATTTCTGGCGATGGCAGAAGAAATGTTTGCTGCTTCAGATGGTGCTATTAAAAAAAAAATCATTCCCAAAGAAATTCTTCTCTCCTGATGGGGGCTGGGGTGGGGGTGGGGGACTAAATCATTATAAATTATGGAAAAGGAAATGGCAAATGTGAGTTGCTTTCGCTTTATTGGAGTTGTTTTTTCACAACTGTCAAGCAGAGTGCGCACCTATTTTGAAAAGCTTTTTAGAGCTTTGAATTAAGCACAAATGGGGAAATAAGAGGCTGTATAATTAGAGAAGCCCATGGAAGTCTGTTTTACAAAGCCAAGGCAGGTTTCACCATTCCGCTTTTGTTCACAAACGGCACCAGCAAGCGGTGGGGCTCTGGGGTGGGGTGGGGTGGCACAGGTGAGACAGGAGAGGAAAATTGCAACAAGACACAGTTAAGACACACGGCCAAGGAGCTCACCCTCGGTCTGGCAGAGAGTGCCAAGGGCCCTGAAAAGCTAGCTGACACAGCCAGTATTTCACTCCCCTGGGGCAGGGGAGGCGGGGAGGCGGATGGGCAAAGCTTCCAATCTATTTCAACTCAATAAGCACAGCCTGTCAACCCACCAATGTGGACGTACACTTTGATCTCAGAGAAATCACAGAAAGGGTGACTCTATCTCACGCGATTTCAGTGGACTCAGGTCTGTTGTTAAGGTTATTGGTGCCGTGACTGTTCTCAGCAGCGCCAGCAGAGGGAGCCCAAGATTAATGGGTGGGTTCCAAGGAAACCAGTTCCATTATCAGGGATCTGCCCACCTGGTTCATGACCATGAACTTCTCTTTGTCCCAAGCCTCCTCTCTGACCCCTTCTGTCCAGCTCCCTCTCTTTCCCTACCCTGACCGCCCAGCATTCCTGCCCAGCTCACTCCCAAGGCACACGTGAGTATATATCCTCCCACTCAGAACAGGCATTTGGAAATATTTTAACTGAAGACTTCACACCTTGATTTTCCCTTGGCAGATCCCATAATCAGTGATGGGGAAGGAGGGACTCCTTGTGGGTAAAGCAGCGAAATCCATGAGAATAGAAAAATTTTGTCAGCCAAGTAAAAACGCTTATGATTGATTGTTAAATGAAAATAACAGATTGCAATTGTTTATACTGTAGGATCTCAAGTGTTTAAAAATTTATTTTTATTAATTGAGAGATGAAGAAACAGAGAGAGATACCCAGAGGGAAAGAGAGAGAGTTCTCTCCCATCCACTGGTTCACTCCCCAAATACATGCCACAGTTAGCAGCTGGGGACTCAATCCAGGGTTCCCATATGGATGGCAGGAGCCCCATGCCCAGAGCTATTATCATCTGCTTCCTCCCAGGGTGTGAGAGTTAGGAGCCAGAGCACCGCCCTGAACCTAGACACTCCCATGTAGGATGCACATCTGAACCAGCACTTTAACAACCAGGCTACATTTCTGCTCCAGGATTTTTTTTAATCACAGAGAAGTAAGAATAGACATATTTTCAAATCATGAGTGACTGCTCCGGAGTGTGATGTGTAAAAAGGGGTCTCAGACGTGAAGGATGATATTTTTTCGTGCTTCCTTATGTGCATGAACTTCAAGTATTTTGGCATCAAAATAAACGAATCTTTAAATTAAATTTTCCACAAACTTTGGGAAATACGCATATATTTCTCTACTCCAAATATATATATTGAACATACTCAATATATGTAATGTAAATATTGGGGATATATAGCTTTGATCATTGTAGGGAAAAATAAAAGGCTATAAATGTATATATTTTATAGGATCACATGCAATATTTACTTTTCAAACTTTTCTGTAAATTTTTTATTTGTTTGAAAAGCAGAGAACAGAGACAGAAGAGAAAGAGAGAGCAAGTGAGCTTGCATCACTGGTTCACTCCCCAGTTGCCCACAACAATCAGAACTGTGCCAGGCTGAAGCCAGGAGCTTGGAATTCAATCCAGTTCTCCCAAATGAGTGGCAAGGACTCAAACACTTGTGCTATCATCTGTCACCTCCCCAGTACACATTAGTAGGAAGCTGGAATGGGAAGCAGAACGAGTGTTACAGGATCTCAGTTGAAGAATATCCATGTGGATGGTGACCAAAGCAAGATTTTAAGTGAGAAATCTCCTGCCACAGCAGTCAGGAGGGGGGCTCCAAGGGAAGAACTGCTCTGGGAAGCCTGCCGGTACTGGCTATTTTTATGTACAAAAGTTACATTTAATCATTCAGTGGAGAGGCAGAATAGCAGCTAATAACCAATCCGAGGGCTGGGTTAACAACCAATCAGAGGAGTGGGATTGGTAATCCTGTCTAGCCTGCTATCAGGATAAAAAGCCCTCACTCTCCCAGAGAGGTGGGGGAGTGAGGTGGTTTTTTTTTTTTTTTTTTTAAGAATTGCTTATTACAACAGGTTTGGAAAACCTCTGTGTGTGGGGGTGAATATAACATTTCCTCTTTTTTATCTGTTCCCTTTGCCCTTCAAACTGAAGATTTTTTTTAAGTGGGGATTTGTCCCTACTTGATTAAAGATTGAGTGGAATTCTAAAAAAAAAAGAAAGAAAAGAAAAAAAAAGAATTGCTTATTTATTTATTTGAAACTCAGAATGACAAAAAGGAGGAGACACAGATCTTCCATCTGCTGGTTCTGTTACAGGTGAAGCATGGGCGAATAAACTATTATTACCCAGGTTGTCTGTCTCACACGGAAGAAGAGAGATTGAAAAGCGAGAGTTATTAGAGTCAGAGACCTCCAGCCAGGGTGGCATGGAACTGGGCTTCCAAGTGAGAAAAAACCTGAAGGGCCCCAAGGCTGGGGTAAAAATTTTGAAAACAAAACAAAACAAAACAAAAAAACTTGACAATCAGCTTGACATTCAGTTACAAGCCAGGGACAAAACCCATCAACAGACCTGATTTTGCAATCCTTTATCCTGTATGGCTTGCTCAGGATAAAACAAAAGAGCCCACATAAGGGTGCAGAACCTAATGGGTGAGGGTTCTAGTCCATTGAAGTTGGGCCCAAGAGGTGCATGCTTAGCTAGAGTCCACAGGCTGCCCTGAAGGCACTGTGCAGGGGCACACTGGTGATGAGGTTTCAGCATACAAATGCTAAGGAGGCACATTCAAACCATAGCCCAGGGGTAGGGAGCTGCACCCTCAGTTATACACAGGTAAGTGACCAGCAGCCACTGTTACACAACTGATTATTTGAGAGGCAGAGTTACAGAGAGAGAGAGGAAGAGACCGAGAGAAAAGTCGTCCATCCGCTAGTTCAATCCCCAAATGGCCGCAACAGACAGAGCTGGACACAGCAGGGAGATGGATAGGAAGAGGAGCAGCCGGGACTTGAACCAGAGCCCCTGGCACACAGTGCCAATCCGAAGCCAGGAGCCAGGTGTTTCTTCCTGGTCTCCCATGTGAGTGCAGGGCCCAAGCACTTGGGCCATCCTCCACTGCCTTTCAGGACACAGCAGAGAGCTGGACTGGAAGAGGGGCAACCGGGACAGAACTGGCACCCCAACCGGGACTAGAACCCAGGGTGCGGGTGCTGCAGGCGGAGGATTAGCCTAGTGAGCTGTGGTGCTGGCCAATAAATCTCTTTTTTAAAAATGTATTTATTTATTTGCAAGTCAGAGTTACACAGAGAGGGGAGAGGCAGAGAGAGAGAGAGAAACAGAGGTCTTCCATCCAATGGTTCACTCCCCAGATGGCCGCAATGGCTCGAGCTGTGCTGATCTGAAGCCAGGAGCCAGGAGCTTCCTCATGGTCTCCCACATGGGTGCAGGGGCCCAAGGACTTGGGCCATCTTCTACTGCTTTCCTAGGCCACAGCAGAGAGCTAGATCGGAAGTGGAGCAGCTGGGTCTCAAACCGCACCCATATGGGATGCCGGCACCTGAGGCCAGGGCGTCAACCCACTGCGCCACAGCGCTGACCCCCAAATAAATACATCTTTATATTAAAAAAAAAAAAAAGGTTCATAGATGGGCCAAGCAGGCTAAACACTGCTTGTGATGTCAGCATGTCACAGTGAAGTGCCAGTTTGAGGCCCAGGGGCTCCACTTCTGATGCAGCTTCCTGCTAACACACCTGGGACGGCAGTGAAAGAGCATCCAAGTACTTGGGCCCTGCTACCTGACTGGGAGACCTGGCTGGAGTTTCAGTCTCTGGCCTGGCCCAGCCATGGCCGCTTTGGCTATTTGGGGAGTAAACCAGTGGATGGAAGATCTCTTTCTATCTCTCTCTTTCAGTTTGTTATTCTGCTTTTCAAATAATTTTTTTAGAAAAGAGGTCTATGGAAAAATGTTATGAAAAGATAAATTTATTTTGGTGCTCCAAGTTCTTTGAATCCATGCATAAAAGAAGTCCACAAAAAGTTAATGAAAGCTTCATATCATAAAAACACTATGCATAGATTTAAAAGCTTTTTGCACCAAAAGAAAAATATCTTTTAATTCCATTTTCCTGCAGATTCCCCACCTGTGATGGCCAAGGAGGCTTTGCTTCCATGCTCAGAACGTAGAGGGAATAGCTTTATATACAATGTAATGCATCCCACACATGATACTCAAGCAGGCTTTCAGAAACCTGGTACCACACAATGCAAAGCCAAGAGAAACACCCGAGCCAAACAGAACAGAGAAAGCAAGCAGCCAAGAAAGAATATATAAATCAAATGTCACCACCGAGAATCTCAAGCTTATAGGAGTATTTCTGGTATAACAAGTAATTATTTTGGAAGCATACACATCAACTGGAATGTGACAATAAAAGCCAGTTTTTAAAGATGAGAATGTACTTGTCTGTGAGGAGGCTGTGCAGTGAGACAGAAAGAACAGCAGTTCAGGAACCAAGTAGACTTGGATTCATATCCAGCTAAGCAATTTATGACACGTGTGCCCCGAGTTTCTCCAAACTTCCATGTTCTCAGCTGCAGGCCGAGGGAGAGGATGAATAGTTTTCTATTAAGGAATGGTCGTTTGTATAACTCGGGCTACAGAGTAGTGCTCCCAAAGAGGAACCATCATGACTCTCATATAAAATAACACCTGGAAAACATTGTATGTGTCACAAATGAGAGAATGAGGGAATTGGTGCAACTCGGTCAAAGGAGAAGCAAACAGCAGAGACCTGGGTAGGAGGGAACCCTGAAATGAACTCTGAGGTGGGACACAAAGCTGTCTTCTTTCACAGGCAGAGAGAGAAAGCAAGAGGCAGCCCAGAGAGGTAGAATTTCTTTGCATGACTACAGGTAAGAAATATCTGCAAAACTATCGGTTTTATCATTGATTTCTGAATTTTCCAGGTCCATACAGAAATCTATAATAAAACAGCTTTTGAGTTAATTTTTTCTCAACAGACCTGTAAAACAGCCTAGTCAAGGACAAAACCATTTATCTCTGGAGCACACGATGCCCAGTGACTTCGATGTTCCTCTTAAAAAATACCAGCGATCCTTTATGTACTCCAGAGTCTCACATTTCTTCCTTATACTTGTGTTCAGACCAGAATGGCTGCAGTTACCACCACTTTTGAAAACAGCAGATTTATAATACAAAACAGATCTGATAGAAAATAATTGTTCACATTTAGAATATCACTAGTGTTTATGATTTTGCAGTCATCATTTAGATGAGAAAGATGGAATAGGTGAACTTTAAGGCTCCATCCAATTCTAAAGTTGTAGGATTCTGTCATCCTTCATAATATATTTACTTGGATCTCATTAAAGCTAAGACTAAAAAGGGTTAGATGCAAACTGACATACAACATGAAACAAAGATAGCAAACATTTCTGAAATTAAAATGCAAGTTAAGACAAATAAAAAATTGAGAATATTAAAACAGTCTCAGTAAAATTTGAATGCCATCAAACCCAGGTGTCACCTTATTTTAAAAATACCGACAACAACAACTATCAAAGATGAAAAAGTGACAAAATCTCAAAATCAGTGTCTCGATCAATACAGAAATTTATAGCCAAACAATTTCTAACACTTTCTTTCCTCCAAGTGATGTATATAATGCTTTTTAATGATTTTAACTCAGTCCGTTGCAAGTTCTGAAGCAGGATTTCAAAACCAAGATAACCCAGAATGCATTTTTCTAAAGAACTCAGGTAGCCAGAGGGTATCTGAAAGCTGATTTCTAAATTTCATGGTGACTCAAACTCAGATTTTGCAGGAAGCTCTGTAAGTCTCTTAACATGTTGCCCCTGACCCCAGATTCTCATGTTTGGTATGGGGCAGTTATCAATGACAACACAACTCACTAACTCTTTTAGCCATTTAAACTTCTCAAGCTTTTGAATAAATTTAGTGAACATAGCAAAGGAATTCAAATGACATTTCCTCCAATTCACAAAAACTTCAACTTTTGTGTTCCATAATTAATGGCTTGCTCAACCAGGGGGAGCATTAGAAAATAGGAAAAGTTATTATTTACCATGGCCATGTAATAATGTGTCAAAGGTTACCCCAACAGGATATCTGTGTTTAAATGGAAAGAGATAACGAGACAAAGTCAAGCTAGTTATCCCTGTTCTGTTTTCCAGCTGGGGGGAAGTCCACTAAAATAGACTTGGGAAGAGCTGAGGCTGCCAGCTCAGCATAATGGCAATTCTTAGTATTCCCGCTCTTCTCTGTTTCCGGTGTGGATGACGGACAGCGCATGTTAGAATGGGACAATTCCCATTAGTACCTGCAATGGGTGGTATTCTCCTGGCACTTCCTCACAATCTGGGACAGTATGCATTTTTCTTAGCAGGGTGGGACCAGGACGACAAAGCCTCCTCTGAAGCTTGACAGGTGAGCCTGGACCTTGTCAAAGTCCCAGTTTTACCACCTCTTCTGTGTATCTCCTCTCATGACCTTGCATCCTCAGAGTCCTTTAACTTTTTTTTTTTTTTTCATTTGAAAGGTAGAGGGACAGAGGAAGAGAAAGAGGTCCCATCAGCCTGATTCACTCCTCAAATGCCCACAGCATCTAGGATTGGGCCAGGCCAAAGCCAAGAGCCTGGAACTCAAAACAGGTCTCTCTCATGGTTAGCAGGGGCCCAAGTCCTTGAGCCATTGGCTGCTGTCTTCCGGGGTGTGCATTAGCAAGAAGTTGGAACTAGGAACAGAGCCAGGACTTGAATCTAGGTGCTCCAGTGTGGAAGCAGGCACTCCAAGCAGTGTCTTCACGCCATGCCAAACCCCTGTCCCTCCTCTGACATCTTTTCACTGTGATTCTAACAGCTGCCACCTCAACCCATCATCTGAATCTGCAAAAGATACAGCTGTTGGAGAACCACTGTTTCCTTCCCCTGGGTTTACAGGTGAAGTCTTAGGAGCTTTGAGAGCTTTAGGTGACTTACATAATAGACAGTCAAGTGTACGTGAACCCACATCTGCTCAGCTCCAAGCTGATGCTTTTCTCCCTCATCTGTTGTCTTCAATTTGAAACATAAATGTCTGTTCCTTTTTAAAAAAGGTTTATTTATTTGGAAGGCAGAGTGACAGACAGAGAGAGAGATTTTACATCTGCTGGTTCACTGCTCAAATGGACACAATGGCCCAGGGCTGAGCCACATCAAATACAGGAGCCAGGAACTCTGTTCTCATCTCCCATGCGGATGGCAGGGACCCAAGTGCTTGGGCCATCCTCTGTTGCTTTCCCAGGAGCATCAGCAGGGAGTTGGATTGGAAGTGGAAAACAATTAGGACTCAAAGTACTGCTCCAATATGGGATGCTAAGTAGTTGTTCAACCTGCTGTGTTACAACACCAGCCCCGATTTCTGTTTTTTTTTTTTTTAATCAATGTGTTGTGCTCATATTGTAAGAATATTCAAATTATACAGGATAATACAAAATTAAAAAGCACTCAGATTTCCACATTGCAGTCCTTAATACTTGGATATACTGTTTTCAAGTTTATTTTAATGCATCATTCAAAACTGTAATCATGGGGCCAGCAACATGGCACAGTAGGTTACCCATCCCATATTAGCACCGGTGTGAGTCCCAGCTGTGCCAGTTCAAGTCTTGGTCGCTGTGCTGCTGATCCAGCTCCCTGATAATGGGCCTTGGCCCAAGTGCTTGGGCTCCTGCCACCCACGTGCAAGACCCAGATGGAGTTCTGGGCGCCTGGTTTTGGCTTGGCACAGTCCTGGCCATTGAGGCCATTTGCAAGTGTACCAGTGGATGGATGATCTCTTTCTCCTCCTGTCTCTATAACTCTGCCCTTGACATAAATAAATAAATATGGAGGAAAAAAAAACACAAAAACCCATAATCTCCCACTGATTGCATTCTATGGGCTTGTTATTTCATTCAAGATCAAAACTATTTTCTCATTAAATATTTAACAGCATGGTTGCTAATCATAAATAACTCTATATACTAATTTATTTAAATCATTTAAGTAACCTTTTAAAACCTCTCAGAATCTTTCATCTTAGATACTTATTCCATAAGTGGAATTACTGCATGAGCAAATGATTCTGGAGCAAAAGGAAACGAGTAGGCATTTCCAATGCAGAGAAAATTATTACCTCACCCAGAAAAAGAATTTTACATGCAATAAAGATCATAATATCTGAATTCATTATAATACAAATTTCTTATAGTTAAAAAGAAAAAGAGCAGGTTGTAATCCACATTCGGTTCAAATTCCAGCTTGCTTCCAAATCCAGCTCCCTGCTAGAACACATCCTGGGAAGCAGCAGATGTGGCCTAAGCACTTGTGTCCCTGTTACTACCATGGGACACCTGAGTGGACTTCCAGGCTGGCCCAGCCCTGGCTGCTGTGGGTGTTTCAGCTGTGAATCTCTGTCTGTCTGCCCTTCAAATAACCAGAAAGAAGAAGAGGAGAAAGAGGAAGAAGACAAAGAGGAGGAGGTGGAGGAGGAGAGCTTTTCATTTAAGCAGCCATTACACAATACCAAAATAACTAGATAAAAATAAAAAATGCTGGATAAAGATGACAAATCATCTGAATGTGACAGTTTAGTAGACATCCTAAATCATCGCTACAATCGTGGTGACATCCTGGGAGAAAGTGTATTAATCTTTAAAGCAAAAGGGGAAAAAAAGCAGTATAACAACAGTGCAGCCTACAAATGAAATACAATGGGAGGCATTCTGAGCATTTCTACACAAAGCATAAAAAGGCACTGATCAATGTTATGCATTATATCCATGATGCCCACTGACATTTTCCCACTCTGCTCCTTGCTGGTGGCATGCACCTGCTAATTCTCTCCCGGCCAGGATTTTTAGGGGCCATAGTTTTCCACTTACATAAAGGTGTTTCTATCTGTAGCACATATCATATAAATGGTAGCTAATTATAGTATCAAAAATACCAAGGGGAAAGAATGGTGGCAAGAAGCCATGCAGCAGTTGAGTTGCAAGAAAAATAAACAAATATGATAGAATTCAAATCTGTATTATAACCAGCAAAACTTCCAAACACAGAAAGCACACTTCTCTGTAAGAATCGACTTACATACAACACTTGGAGCAAATGAGGTAAGGTCAGAAGTACATTAGAATGTGATAAAAGAATACTTTCATTCAATGCCTCACAGAGACTCTTGAAGTCAAAACACTGAGCTTCCCTCACATGTAGTTTTTATTACCTACTTTTACCAGACTAGCTTCTGGATCAGAGAAAACTGCACAACAATTACTCCTCTCTTATAAGTTGCCCACATCTGGCTTATTTTCCTAGACTATTTTTTTGTGGACTTTAACTTTGCTAGATTTTTTTCTTTAATTAATTAATTTATTTAGTTGAGAGAAAATCTCCCAGTTGCTGGATCACTGCCCCAGCCAGGGCTGGGCTGGGCAAAAGCTAGGAGTCAAGAACTCAACCCAGGTCTCCCACGTAAGTGACATGAACCCAGTAACCTGAGCCATCACCGCTGCCTTCCAGCGGGAAGGGAATTGAAGCCGGGTACTTGGTAAGAGAGCAGGCATCTTAACTGTGTGTCAAACACCCACCCATTTGCCAGACTGATAAGACAACATCAAACAAAACCCCTTCCCACCCTCCCTCCCATGACCCTTTACCAAGGAACAAGCTCAATGTTTTGTTGTGTGTGAGAGGGAGAGAAAAGACGCATAGAGGGAGAAGCATTCTGTCACCACATTGCGGGAACGTTTAGGAAGGATGCTCTAGCCCACATCTTAAAGGCTGGATTTTAAAGAACTGGACAGACATGGCTATACTGCTCTGCTTTCTCAGACTGAATTATCACCAACAAGCAATGAATAAAATCGCAGTTGACGTTGGCAAGGTTGTCTCTGCCTCGTCATCCGGAATCCAGCTCCAATGTCACTTCTTGGGAGAGTCGCTTCTCTAACTTCCAGTTATAACAAACACAGAATATGAGTCAATGTCTAGTTTCTCCTCTTATTTTACTCCTCTGCACAGTGTTTGTGGCTATTTGGCACAGTCTGCAAGTGTCTGTGTGCTTGCTTGATTATTTTCCGTTTGCCTACACCATAGTACCAACACTGCGAGAGCTCACTTCTCATTAGTCTTACAGCAGTATGGCTGGTCACCTACTCAAGATGCATTCCATTGTGCCTGTCTTCCCAATTTTGTTTACAGAAGCAGGGAACTCCTCAAAGATAAGAGAAAAAGAACAATCGCTTACATTTCTTAACCCATCTGCTGGGTGGTCAGGAGATAGAACCAGGAACTGCTGGGGGCCATCTTGCAGGAAGGCATCCTGGAGGGAGGCAGGCGTCCTCTGGAATCCAGCCCTGCCTTTTGCCGTTACTCTCTTCCTGCCTGGAATGCAGTGTGCAGCAGGCTTGGGGCTACAAAGAGGCGGTAGAAGCACGCACCATCCCTGATGGCCCCTTGGAGCCACTCTAAGATCGTTAGGTCACCTGTGTTCAGCCCTCTAATTACATGAAAAAAAAATAATAAAACTCTTGCTTGGTTTAAGGCACTGCTTTTGGTGTTTCTGTCACTTCCCGCCAAGAGCCATTCCCAGCTACAATACTGCAGTTCCCTTGTATTTGAATGGTGCCTGGCACGTGGCTGATACTCAACATCTGAGAAACAGGGAGGAGGGGCATTTAAAGCCGTTCACAATCAGTTCTGACTACAAAATAATAGATACACACCATATTTTTTATTTTTGCAATTTTAAAACTATTTATACTTACTTATTTGAGAGAGAGAGATCTTCCATCCTCTGATTCATTCCCCAAATGCCTGAAATGTTTGAGGCTGCATCAGGCTGAAGCCAGGAGTCAGAAATTCCCGGTCGGGGCACTGGATTCTGTCCCGGTTGCCCCTCTTCCAGTCCAGCTCTCTGCTGTGGCCAGGGAGTACAGTGGAGGATGGCCCAAGTGCTTGGGCCCTGCACCCCATGGGAGACCAGGAGAAGCACCTGGCTCCTGCCTTTGGATCAGCGCGATGCGCCGGCCACAGCGCGCCAGCCGCGGCGGCCATTGGAGGCTGAACCAACGGCAAAAGGAAGACCTTTCTCTCTGTCTCTCTCTCTCACTGTCCACTCTGCCTGTAAAAAAAAAAAAGAAAGAAAAAGAAAAAAAAATTCAATTCAATTCAGGACTCCCACATGGGCAGCAGGAACCCCAAGAGCTTAAGCCATCATCTACTGCTTCCCAGGTCAGTTAGCAGGAAGCTGGATCAGAAGCAGATCTCATGCACTCCTATGTGGGATGCAAGCATTCCAAACAGGAGCTTAACTCATTGTTCTACAACTGCTGCTCCCATTGCATCTTTCACCCAAAGAAAATTACAAGTGTATGTGCAAGTGGTTGTGTGCTTGCTTGCTCATTTTCTGTTTGACAAACACAGCTGATTGGTAGACACCAGAGCCGAACAGAGGTGTTTTTTTGTTTGTTTGTTTTTTTAAATGATCATTCATGCATTCATTCACTCCTCCAATATTCACTGAACTCCTATTGTGTACCAGATACCTGGCTGGGTTCTGGGGATAGAGTCGCAAGCCTTACTGATCGGCATCCCTGCCCTCTGATGCCTCTCTTGGACTCATGTTCATTAGGAGTGGGGGTGAGTTAGGAGAGGTAACCAGATAAGGCCTTGCTGAGGAGTCAGCAGAGGAGAGCCTGGAGAAGCAGCGTGGGAGTATCTGTGGGAAGAGTGTTCTAGGCAGCAGGACGAGCAAACTCAGGGCTGTGGGGGATCCTTTCAGGGTCTTGCCCACACACCTCCAGCGTTAACCACGTAGTGCCGGAGTAATGTCAAATAACCAGCACTCTTTTTGTCTGAGGGCTCTCTCTGGGCCCCAGACCCTGCTCTGCTCACACACACAGCTGGCTGGGAGTGGAGGGAATTAGCACAGGCCAGGAACAGGTGTGAGCTGGTGTATAAATAGCTACACCAAGACTTACACGCTTAGCCCTGCCGACCCTGGGAGAGCCTGTGGTGAGTGTGGACTACTCTGGCTGCTGGGCTTTGCCAGGGGAGTGAACACCCGTTGCCTGCAGTGTTATCTGGCTTAGAATGCAGAGAGATCCCTTTTCTACCTCCTTTCCAATTTCCTAAACTTTCTAAATATCGACACTCAAGTCTTGGTCTCTAAGTCGGCTCTTGGTGGGAGATACAAACTGATGTGGGGGTAGAGAAGGGGCTGGCTGCACTGGGGCTGAGGGAGAGAGATGCTTCTAGAAGGGAAGTCTGAGACTGGCAGAAGGTCACAGGGTCCAAGGCTCTGCAGAGTGAGGGAGACTTCAGCTTTTACACCAAGTAGAATAACAAGCCTTTGGAGGGCTGGGCTGGAAGAAAAACAGATTCTGACTTATGTTTCTTTCTTTGGGGGGGTTGGAGATTGCTTAAAAAACTTTCTATGTTAGTGTATTATTTGATCTATAATCTAACATTGTTACTGAGTGCTTTACATTATTTGAGAGACAGGACAGACAGAGTGCCCATCTGCTGCCTTGCATCCCAAAAGCTTGCAGTATCTAGGGCTGGACCAGAACAAAGTTGGGAGCCAGGAACTCCGTCCAGGTTTCCCACGTGGGTGGCAGGGACCCAACCATCTGAACAGTCAGTCACCTGCTGCCTCCCTGGCTGTGAACCAGCAGGAAGCTGCAATCGGGAGTGGAGCCAGGACTCAAACACAGGCGCTCAGATATGGGACACGAGCATGCCAACTGTCATCCAACCACTTGGCCACTCTCTCCTCATGTATTTTTTTTAAGTGTTGCTGTTGTGTTGAGAACAGATTACAGAGGTAGTAATGCTGGAAGCAGCGAGACTTCAATGGAAACAATTGCGCTATTGTAACTAAGGCAGAGGGTGAGAATTTGGACCTGGGTGGTAGCTTTATGATTGTTGAAGCTGGGGTGAAGAGCACTGCCCAGACACAATGCCAAAATGATCTCCTGGTCCCTCGGCACTCCAGTGGACTTCATCCTCCAACAGAGCATCCTTCAGCACCAGGAAGTCAGCATTCACTAAATTTCACACCCTTGAGTTTGAGTACTTGCTCCAACGCACACTACCGATGTAGCTCTGCACAGGTGCCTGATTTCTCTGTGGCTAAACACATCACTGACCATCTATGGCTGCTGTAAGCCTAGCAGTTAAGATGACACGTTTCACATCAAAGCATCTGGGTTTGACATCCACCTCCAGTTCCTGGCTGCAGCTCCCTGCCAATGCAGACTCCAGGAGGCAGTGCGGTGGCTCAAGTGACTGGGCTCTTGCCACCCGTGGAGGAGATGTGGTTTTTGTTCCTGGTTCCTGGCTTCAGCCCTGACCCAGGCCCTACCACTGCATGTGTTTTGGTGAGTAAATCTGCAGTTGGAGGCGCTCTCTCATGTTTGCTCTTTATTTCTCGCTGTCACTCTTTTGTCTTTCTCTCAAACAATAATAAAAAAAGATTAAATTGCATGAGAGAATGTTTCTAGATTACTGAACATAGTGCTTGGACCAACAAATGACAGCTTTCATGTTATCATTCCAATTACCACATTTCATCAACTATAAGATGTTTTTGTTATGAAATGCATTGCTATGTACCTACCTTCAGCGAAGAGTAAAAATGCTGCCAGTGAAACTATGACACAAGGCCTGAATGACAGTCCTGCATGACGTGGGAGTGAGGGACACCCGCTTCTCGCTGCTATGAAAGGTGTTTTTTGAGTTCAAAGAATCTGGCCATTTCTCCTGCCCTCCGTGCAGAGCTTGATGTGTGACGGGGAAGTTTCCAGTGCATCTGAGGAAGAGCATGAACTCAAGTACAACTGGCAGCGTCATCTCCCTGAGAGGCTAGGCCTCCTTAGGGTCCTTGACTAAAACACTGAGAGCAATGGATGTTATTCCTCCTTTGACAGGGATTTCTTTCCATAAATTAATTTGCACCCGACTACTGTGCTTCTGTATCCACAAAACTGTAGATATAATACTTTTAATTCAGTGTTGAATCATTGGGAACTCTTTTGCAAAGTTCTGTATATCAAATGTTGAAAGAATTCAACCTCAATGTTTTTAACAATAGGCAAAACATCACACAAACAGCAATTATGAACAGAAACACCCAAGTATACAGATTCACAGACAAGAACCAGTATATCATGACCTAACAGCAATGCATGCAGTGGAGGGTGTTTGGCCTATAGATTAAGACACCTGCATTCCAGACCTGGATTTGGGTCCCAGATCTGCTCCAAACTCCTGTTCCTGATGTTGCACTTAATAGTACACCATGGGGACAGGTCATGTAGTTGGGTCCCTCTGCACACATGGATACACAGATTGAGTTGTTGGCTCCTAGCTTCAGCTCTAACAGTATACACCTGTTAGAGCCATTTGATGAGTGAACCAGAGAATGGGAGCTTTCAGTATCTTTCTCTCTGCCTCCTAGATAACTATCTAAATAAACCTTTTAACAAAAAAGAAAAAAAAATGCATTCACATATGTACCAAAACTCACATACTAAAGTGTGACTTTTCCTCACCCATCACAAGGTTCATTGCTGAGGCCTCAGTAAGAAAAGAGAGATGAACACAAAGTAAATATACACATTCAGTGTGTTTTTTTTGTGACAAGAGGGCCTAGAGAAAGGAAGATCCAAAGAAACAGGGAAAATCGTGCATATTCATGGAGAATCATACTCAAGTATGACTGGCCGACAAAAGGGTGTGATGTAATGGAAACAAATTGGGGGAAACTTAACAATGAATTATTCAGCTTTGCCTCCCGATAGGGGGAGGTGTCTGGAAGAAGGGCTATGACCTATGGGAGGGCCAGGTCAATCAGACCTTATGAATCACTTCAAGGGAGAAAGGTGACAGAAGGTTATGGAGCTCCTGCCTCTGTCATTTTCTCAAATGCCAAGGTTCCCTGTTTTGGGACAGCTTATTCTGAATCTCATCACAGTAATATTTCTTTTTTTTTTTTTTTTTTTTTTTTTTTACAGGCAGAGTGGACAGTGAGAGAGAGAGACAGAGAGAAAGGTCTTCCTTTTGCCGTTGGTTCACCCTCCAATGGCCGCCGCGGTCGGCGCGCTGCGGCCGGCGCACCGCGCTCGTCCAATGGCAGGAGCCAGGAGCCAGGTGCTTTTCCTGGTCTCCCCATGGGGTGCAGGGCCCAAGCACCTGGGCCATCCTCCACTGCACTCCTGGGCCACAGCAGAGGGCTGGCCTGGAAGAGGGGCAACCGGGACAGAATCCGGTGCCCCGACCGGGACTAGAACCCGGTGTGCCGGCGCCGCAAGGCGGAGGATTAGCCTGTTGAGCCACGACGCCGGCCTATCACAGTAATATTTCTAAGAACTTCAAATTGAAAGCTTCCATGATGGGAGAATACAGTTTAGTAAATGTATGCTATGGGATACACAGCATGGAGAAGGGATGAAATGTCCATCTCACAGATATAACAGGGAGAAAAAGAAGCCAGGCAGCAGAATACTACTCCATCCATAAGAAGTTCAAGAACAATCAAAACTCATGCATGCGATTACAAGTCAGCAGAGTTATTATTTTGGGGAGAAGTTTGTTTAATGACTATATTAGGTAAGGCTGGAGCATTTAGGGTGTTGGTAGTATTCTGGTTTTGGAGCTATGAGCTGCCCACATGGGTGTGGGTGGATTGTGAAAATAAAAATTCCTGGAGCTGTACATTGAAGGCTTGTGCATTTTTTGTAAGTATAATATATGTCAAAAATTTAAAATACTGAAGACCTTTTGTGGGTATATATTAGGGTTCTTCAGAAAGTTTGTGAGAGTATGAAATTAGAAGCATGGCTTTAGGGAACTGGTGGTTAGCTCAGCAGTAAGGACTCCTACAGCCCCCATCAGAGTACATGGGTTCAACTCCAGGCTCTTGTTCCTGACTCCAGTTTCTTGACAGTGCAGACCCTGGCTCAAGTAGTGAAGACCTGGATTACAGGTTCTTGGTTTCCACCCTGACTGTTATGGGCACTTGAGGAAGTGCCCACAGATGGAAGATCTGTCTCTGTCAATCAAAAAATTTAAACAAAAAAAGTTAAAAATATGAGACTGTTCCTGTGCAAAAAAAAATCTAGAAATTGAAGCACAGCTTTTTCATAATATATATTTTCAATTATAAAAAACAATTTTACACCAAAATAAACTTAAATTTGATTCCATTTTTCCACATTTTTGAAGTTCCTTTGTATATATCCAGAAATATATACATACACATACACACACATGCATACATGGGGTGTGCATGAGTATATACAAATGCAAAACTTATCTTTATTAGGGTGGAAAAGTGACACTTGAATGAAGGATTTCTTGTCACATCATTCCATAAAACGTTATTGATGGCCAAACAAAACAATCAATATTCATTTCATTCTTTGCTTCTTATAAGTCAGTGTTATCACAAATAACAGCTTATTGAATAAGAAAAAAATCATTTGACTTTCCTTTTCTCTCAAGGTGATTTCCCACTAAATGTGCCCTTGCTCCCATGTGATGCACTGACACTTGCTCCTCCATGGACGTGTCTTGTCTAGTGGCAGTGTTCGTCAGAGAATGAGGACTTCCTGTGAGGAACACAACACAAGAAACAACTATTTCCACCCAGAAAAGTCTGGAAAGTATCCCCCGAGAAAGGTGCAGAACTGTGGCTTGCAGCACACGAATGTTCAGCCCAGGAGGTCAAGGCTCAATCGTTAGAGAGTGATGAGCTAGTGGCAAGCCCACGCTCCCATGGGATTCCGTATTCTCTGTACACTGCTAAAATTGTCTCTTCCTATGGATGCTGCACTTTACCAAACTGCTGGTCACGTCCCTCCACCCCTGGAATGGGCCTGGAGGCGGAAGAGAGGGAAGGCTTCTCCCCAGGAACACCCAGCCTTTCTTCCTGCACACCACAGAGCGTCTTCTTTCATCTGCTCTTCCATGCTTAACTGCAAGGTGCAGTTTACATCCCTCCTCAGTGCATATGTGACTTCCTGCACCAGCTGAATCCCACTGCTAGACATCCAGCTACCCCAAGTGGATCAGAAAAATCACCCAGCCCGGCCTAGTCCACACTGTGCACCTGCAAGATCACGGGATACAGTAAGAAAGCAGGTGATTTCAGTTTTCAGTTTTGGTGAAGTTTGTTATTCACTGATAGATAACTATAACAGGAACAATTTGGTGCAAATGATGAATAATTACAAAGAAATTAAAAGACATACACTGAGTTTGTAGATACAGGGAAAGACTGAGGAACTTAATAGTCTCAAGAGGACTATGTTATAAGACGACCGAAATGCAATTTTTACTATAAACGTTTCTATGGCTCTGTTCTTGTTCCTCTCCTCTAACCAAATTCAGTGCTTTAGTAGTTTCTTTCATTCTCATAGCCTTGAAAACTGTCCATATGATGGTGCTGGCATTGTGGCATAGCAGGTAAAGCTACCGCCTACAACGCTGGAATCCAATATGGGCACTGCTTCAAGTCCTGGTTGCTCTACTTGCAATCCAGCTCCCTGCTAATTGGCCCAGAAAAGCAGTGGAAGATGGCTCAAGTCTTGGATACCTGCTCCCATGTGGGAGACCCAAAAGAATCTTGTGGCTCATGGATTCAGCCTCACCCAACCCTGGTTGCTGTGGCCATTTAGGGATGAACCAATGGATGGTTCTCTGTCTCTCCTTCTCTCTCTATAACTCTTTTAAACAAATAAATAAATTTTTTAAAAATTATCTGTGTGCTGCTAATTCCCAAATTACCTCTAGCCAAGACCTTCTCCTGAACTCTAGACTCACCTATGAAATATTTACTCAATGTCTCCCCTGGAATATCTAATAGATGCACTGGAATTAGAATGGTTCAAACTGCAATTCTGTTCCTCCACTCCACCTCTGACATATTCCATGTGCAATCTTCCATAACTCAGCAAATTTCAACTTCCACCTAATCCAGCTGCTCTGGCTAAAACCTTGGATTCATCCTTGCATACTTTGTTTATCTCACTTTCTACTTCCTGTCCATCAGGAAATCCGGTTGGCTGTATCATCACAGTGTATTCAGAAGCCAATCACTTCTAACACTTCTACCAACAATACACTGGGCCCACTATCATCATCTCTCAATTGGAGCAAACCACTGCTCACAGCAACAGGAAGATGGATAGCCTTCCAGGTAAGGGCAGGCAACAAATGCATGATCTGAGGGGCCTAGCAGGTAAAGTCATCACCTGAGACACCAGCATCCCGTATGGGTGCCGGTTCGAGACCCAGATGCTACACTTCTGATCCAGCTCCCAGCTAATGTGCCTGGGAAAGCAGCAGAAGAAAGCTCAAGTGCTTGGGTCCCTGCACCCACGTGGAAGATCCAGAAGAAGCTCCTGGTTCCTAGTTTTGGTCTGGTTCAGCCCTGGCTTTTGCAACCATTTGGGGAGTGAACCAGCAGATGGAAGCGTTCTCTCTCTCTTTCTCTCTCTCTCTCTGTAACTCTGCCTTTCATATAAATGAAAATATTTTTTTAAAATAACACGAAGTAGGATGATATCACACTGCTATACCTGTCGCCAATGTCTTCTAGCTTTCTGTGTTCAAGTTCATTCAACAAGCATATTATGAGCACCTGTTGCATGCCATTCACTTTTCCAGGCACTATGAACCCTGGGCTGAGAAAGGACTGTCAGGCACATTTCTTGGAGCTCATGAATAGACCCCTTGTATTCTAGAGTAGGTCACAACAAACCTGAACTCAGTAGTGATACTATTGGGTTTTTACTGTGTCTAGGTTTCAGTCAGAATTATTTTAGAGTTTTCCTTATTATTCTGTGTAGTCAAGTGATCTCCAACTGAATAAGAAAAAATATACTCATATACATATTGTGTATATATGTTTGTGTATACTGTTGTCTCTCCAAATCCATGGGTTCTATATCCACAGGATCGACCAACAATGGATTGAAAATTTTCAGGAAAAAAGCTGCATCTCTCCTGAATAATGAAAATTACTTGTCATTATTCTTTAAACAATACAGTACAGCAACCATTTACGTAGTATTTACATCATGGTGATACTGTAAGTAATTTAGAGGTGATTTAAAGTCGATGAGATGATGCACACAAGTTGAATGCAATTACTACATCATTTGGTATGAGGGACTTTAGCATCTGCAGATTTTTGTTCCCATAGGGATTCCTGGAACCTGAGGATACTGAGAGACAATTAAATATGTGTACATATGTGTGGGAGAGAATATGAAGAGGAAACAACAACATGTATATGTATACATAATTGTGTGTTTTCTCTGTCTATAAACATTTTCCTGACTTTTGGTGCTATACAGACAGTATATACATACTCACCTTTCAATGCTGGTGGGCCTTAAGGAAGATCCTGGCTTGGCTCACTCTCTTTTTTTTTTTTTTTTTTTTTTTTCACCTATTACTCTGTTTTCACCCAGTCCCTTCACTTTTAAATTCACCTACTTAATTGTAGATGACTCTTGATAAGGAAGAAAAAAAAGATACAGGCATTCCTTGGTACTATGCACCAACAGTTGAGGGGAAAAGGTTTAGATTTCACATGGCAGCAAAATCTTCAAGAGAACTTGGTGAACACAGAGCAGACCCTGCAAAGCCTTTCTCCAAAGTCAAGCGCCATACAAAGCACGTGGACTTGAGTGGAACTGGTTATCCTATCTTCATTTCCCACCAGAAGGATTTAAGGACTTTCATGTGCTCCACGGGCCCATTTGTAGGACAACCCGGTTGGGCGTCAGTGAAGTTACAGATACACAGTAAACCCAAGCCCTTGGCGATGGTTTTCAACTGAGGGAGAGAGAGGGGTTAACCTCTGAGGACATTTGGCAAAATCTGGAGATATTTTGGCTGGCATAGCTGGAGGGGAGATGCTATGGGCATCTAGTAGGTAGAGGCCAGGGATGCTGTTGAACATTCTACAGTAAAACCCTCCACACAACAGCCTGACCCCAGAGTCAACCATACGGAGGTTGCAAAGTCTCAGACTAGGAGTAAGAACATTTTTTCCCTCCCTCTCATTCCCAATGATGTCCCACAAGGAATCTCTCATTCCTCCAGTGATCTAATTCAAATAGTATGACTCTCCTGGCCTAGACAGCCAACTATCATGGTGTGGGTCTCAGTTTCTGTAAAATTGCAAGATTGTCCCTAATAACACTTTCCTCCCACTACTTATGCCCATGAGTAATCGTCTGTCCTTGAACTGAGAAGGTCCTCTGACTCATGTTATTACTTTCTATTTATCTAGTTAAGAGTCAGAGAGACTGAGAGAGAGCTTCCATTGACAGGTTCACTCTCCAAATGTCCACAATGGCTCAGAATTGGCCAGCCTGGAGCTGAGAGCTGGGAACGCAACCCAAGTCTGGCAGGAATCCAATCACCCCAGGCTCCCTGTCACAGTTTGTATTAGCAGAGCTGGAGCCAGGTATCAAACTCAGGAATCCCAATGTGAGGGTCAGAGGATCCTAATAGGCATCTTAACCACTAGGGAAAATGTCCACCTCCTATGATTCATTTTAACCAGTAGGATGAAGCAAAAGTACCACTATGCCAGATACAGGATCAAGCCCCAGGAAGGCCTGGTAGTTTCTCTTTGGGGCTTTTGGGAGCCCTGAATGCCGTACGGGAAGTCCAGCTTCCTCTAGCGCATCAGCCAGCTGTAGAGACCAAATGGAGAGGCCACAGACCGGAAGCAGCTCTGACATCATGTGAGGAGGGAGGCCTGGTGTCTCAGCTAAGCTCAGCCTTCCAGATTTTCCTTCTGCTCCTGCCAAGGCATTAGGTCAATGAGCCCACTGAGGCTTGTGATAGCTGGAGCCTCCAACAACCAGCCAAAGCTGCAGCAGCAGAACCAGCCAGCTAAACTCAGTCACACTGCAGAACGTTACGAGGTAACCAAAAGGCTGCTATTAGAGCCACTGAGATTTCAGGTAGTTTTTAATGTAGCAATAGAAAACTGAAACTGTCTCCTTATCTCTAGGATGGGATCACAGTCTTTCACTTTCTTTTTAGCCTCAGAATCCCTGATCTAAACAAAATCTTACCTGAAAGCACAGCACGTGTCTATCTGTTGGGATGCAACTGACAGAAAACTCAAGTAAGGTGGCTCAGACAATAGTGGCTTCTTCCTTAGGTGGCGGTTGCTGGAACTGGCTCAGAGGCTCCCTCAGGAAGAGTCACTGTTCCTGTGAGTCCCGGCACTCCCGTCATGCTGACCACCACGGGGCCACCAACCTCCTGCAGTGGCAGACATGTGACCAGCATCAAAGGGAGGAAGAAGAAAGGACGGGTGGGGAGCACCAGCCACATGCGTCTCTGTTACATAAGGAAATCAAAGTTGTTCTACAGACGTGAGTAACAGCTGGCTGCTTCTCGTGTTTCAGGGGCCAGGGAGCCTGAGAAATCAAGAAACGGGACTGCAGTGAATGACCCTGACCATGCCCCACAGACCCTTAAGGCCATTGCCACTGCAGACAAAATTAGGATCTAGGAAGGAAAAAGAGGAGGATGGGAAATGAAAAACAAGTAAACAGCTCCTGGAACAATACAAAAAGCATGGCCAGAAAGCTCCCCAGGAGCTGATCTGATTGAATCGGGGAGGAAGGGCATGGATTTGTCAGGTCGGCTGTCCCTTCCTTCACTGTTCCTTTCTCTTTTATATATATATATATATATATATATATATATATATATATATATATATTCATTTTATGTGAAAGACAGAGTGACAACCCAGGAGACAGAGACAGAATAAGATCTGTCATCTTCTGGTTCACTCCCCAAATGCCCACAACAGCCAGGACTGGGCCAGGCTGTAGGAGACCAAAACTCAACCCTCATCTCCCAAGCAGGTAGCAGGAACTCAAGTACATGAACCATTACATGCTGCCTCCTCTCCCAGGATGTACATTAGCAGGAAGCTGGATCAAAAGTGCAAGAGGCAGGACTCAAACCAGGCACCCTGATATGGGATGCAGGCATCCCAAGTGACAATTTAACCATTCTGCCAAATGCTTGGCCCCTCTGTGTTTCTTTTTACTACAGTAAGTCCCTGGAGGTTTCCAAGAACACTCAGGACTTCAAAAGTCAAGTTCAAAATAACCTGACTATACTCTGACGTCTCTTCCTGCTTTGACATTCTAGAATCTGTGTAGTCAACTGATAAAATTTCCTGGAGTATCCTCTTCCACACTTTTTCTTTTATTGGTGGGATGAACTTGTTAAATCTGATCCATCTCAAATTGTAAGCACCCTCTCCAGGATCATGAAATTTCATTCACTACTTCATGTGTCAGGAGCCTTTCAGAAACCCTGATCAGTGACAGATTACAGAATATTTCCAGTATTGTTGTCCCAAAGATCTCCACCAATTCTCCTGAAAGTAGGCATCATTATTGTCCTTCAGCAGATGAGGGCATGGACAAAGGAGCTGAGGTCACACAGTGCCACTGGCCCAAATCATCTGAGCCCATGCCAAGTACTCATTACATTCACCAAATTCCAATGTGTCTTCTAGCATCCAAGAATAACATGCTGACAAATCAAATGAGACTTGCACTAATGGAATGTATGTTCTCGATTGGGAAAGATAGAAGACAAGCCAATGGGTAAGTGAATAAAGCCATAATTGTTGATAGTATAATTGGTTAAGGAAACAATGAAACTGTGTGAAGTACTGCAGAGATGGAGTGGACAGCTCCTTTTAGCTGGATGGTTACGGAAGCCTTGGGTGGTTTGAGATGAGAAAGCGCCAGTCATGGGAAGTGGTGGGAGGAAGAGCTTCAGGTGGTCATGGAAGAACTGGTACCTCTGAGGAATCATAAGGAGACCTGTGTGGTTGGACTGCAGGGAGGGAAAGCGCATTGAGAGGGAAACAGAGGCGAGAAAACTCCAGTTGGGCGTTTGCCTTCCACTGTCTACCTCCCAAACCTCATCTCTGTGAACAATCTTTTCAAGAGCCTGTTCTGGTTTCACTTTGATCTTCCTAGAGGTTTAGAGAGGAGGGGGTGTTTGCTGCAATGCTTCAGTGGCTGGTTGGGACACAGGCATCCCCCATGAGAGGGGCTTGGATTTGAATCCAACTCCAGCTTCCTGCTAACACACACCCTGGGAAGTGATGTCTCAGGTAATTGGGCCCCTGCCGCCCATGTGGAAGACCTGGTTTGAATTCCCAGGGCCTGGCTACAGCTTGGCTTATTCCAGTTGTCACAGGCATTTGAGGAATGCCTTTCAAGTACATAAAATACATTTTCAAAAGAGAAAGAACTAGAAATGTCAGACCCAGTGTTGTTGATTCTGGAACCGAGTGGTTTATAAAAGAAGGCTTGGAGGATGAATGGCTAGAGAGTCTATGGATGCTTCCTCCTAATGATCTTTCTTGCTCCCTTCTCATTTGGAAGCTGGCACTGGTCAGATGAATCACTGTGTTTGCAGCTAAGAATTGCTGAGTCAAGAAAAGATGGCACTTTACTATACCAGACACATATCCCAACTAAAATACAACTGTCCTGGGGTGCAGGGATAGGGACTCAACACAGTGATATATATGCTTCAACAAACGAAGGGAGAGCCCTTACGCTCTTAGTTCCACAGCTGCAGGATTTATGGGATTTCTCCCAGAAACCAACAAACACAATTTATAACTGCAAGATCATCCCAGGCTAACTGTAAACAAATTGATGAATGGTGCCTGCTAGGAATTAGCAGTTCTGCAGGATTATTGCCTGCACTGTTCACATAAGGTGCTGTGTTTTGCTTTTTTTATGATAAAGGCTGGGAGTAGAAGACTGGATGTGCTCCTTTGGGGCTGCAGCAGCAGAGCTAGTCTCAGTGGACAAGGTGACTCTGAGTGTGCAGATGAGACCAGGAATCTTCCCGGGGTGTGTGGCAAAGCCCTAATACCACTGACAAAGCTTCCAGAGAAGACTGCAAAATTAGCTAACCACGTGTGCCCCGTGATAGGGAGAGCTAGGCTACTTTAAATGAAGTTCGAGATGACGGTACCATAACCTGTAACAAGCCAATGCCTGAAGGCTGATACTCTGCAGGCACCAAGCTGACACGTCTCACATGCCCTGTAATGATTGTCACTATCCCCTTACCAAAAGGAAGGGTCACAAAAGTCACTCATGTGAAATTCCTTGACCAGAGTTACATTTACTTCTGAAGTTCTCAATGGGACAATGGTGAGGCAGACAACAAAATGGCAATGAAAACAATGACAAAGGTAATAGCTTCTGCCATCTACCGGGAGTGCAGCGTGTGCCATGAGCCTGACGTGCTTTTAGCTCATTTATTCCTCATAACATCCTGGTTCAGAACGATGTTGTTATACTCCTCATTGTACAGAAAATAAAATTAAGGATCTAAGCATTCAGTAGCATGCTCCAGGTCACTGAGACATTTAGAGGAAGACCATGAACTTGATTGTGGTCTTCTGAGTCCCAAAGTGTGAGAGTAACCACTAAGCATTCTCATGTCAAACAGCATTTATGCCAATAAGATCAAATCTCTGCTTTCGAAGATCCTTTGAAAACATAGTTAGATTCCTCAAAATCTACTACACTAGCTTCTCCTTTAGGGGAGGTCTTTGGTTAAGTTTTCCTTTAGTTTCTTCAGAGTTCATAGGTTCACAGTAAGCAAACATATCAGACACAACCAGAAGCAACCTAAGGTATATTGTGACTGTTAGCCAGCAATCCACACCCAGTGCCACTCAGATCAGTCTGCACGCTGGCTGTCTTCCAGGAAAAATGTCACACTGAGGAGTTCAAACTTCCCAACAGAACAAAGGTCATCACACACTAATCTCCCTCTTGGCCATAAAGAAGGAGGTAGGAGAGAAAACTCTGACAGCACCCTAACTGGCACCCACGGGGTGGCAAGGGCAGGGTCAGAACGCCCTCCTTTAGGTTTCTGAGATACCTAAAAAAAATTGTCCCTACAGAGATGCTACCTGATGTTCGGAGAATTCCTGACCAAAATCATGGAGGCTCCTTTCCCACTATCAGCTTCTGATCAATTAGATAATTTTTAAAGATACTGAGCAATGAACAGGTTGAGAACTTGGAGAAATCAGTTTAAAATGTTTTCAGCAGGGCCAGTGCTATGTCGCAGGGGGTTAATGCCCTGGCCTGAAGCACTGGCATCCCATATGGGTGCCAGTTTGAGACCCGACTGCTGCACTTTCAATCCAGCTCTCTGCTATGGCCTGGGAAAGCAGTAGAGGATGGTCCAAGTCCTTAGGCCCCTGCACCCACATGGGGAGATCTGGAGGAAGCTCCTGGCTCCTGGCTTTGGATGGACACAGCTCCAACTATTGAGGCCAACTGGGGAGTGAACCATTGATGGAGGACCTCTCTGCCTCTCCTCTCTCTGTGTAACTCTGACTTTCAAATAAATAAATAAATCTTTTTTTTTTTTAAAAAAAAGGTTTTCAGCCACATTACTGTTGTTTCCACCCCAGATGACATAAAGTCACACAGTGGAATATAGCTCTGTGTACCAGCTTAGATTCCTTCCTCTCTTCTGATCATGTCCAACTCACAGTGGGTCAGCCTTCTTCTTCCAGGGCACAGAGTCAGCCCCCGAGAGGAGAATGAGCTCCCTATGGGGTAAACCCCCAACAATGGGAAGTGGGAGGGGGCAGAGCAGCAGACATACCTCCCCACCTCTTCCTCTTCCTTGGACTTCCCAGTCACAGTTCCTCCTTGCAAAACTGGGCCATGTGCAAACCAAACACGCCTATGGAGGGATCCACATGTCTCATCATGACCCACTTAAAAGGCAAAGCATCACGTCAACTTGACTTTTTTCTCTGCCTGGTTTCTATTTTTCCCTCACTGCCTGCCCAGGCTTTAATCTCTTAAACCACAGCTTCAGGGCACTGGACAGGGCTCCGTACGGTTGTTTGACCAAGTTCTTTATAGTGGGACGCGAGAACAAGTGGTACATGCAAATTTAGGTCTTGCCTTTGCAAATGATTGAGTGTATGAGTCTGTCAGTCTGTCTCTCAATCTCCCTGCTCCTTTCCTTCCAACTCCCCAACCCACTGGCTAGGAAGTATCAACAATGGAAGCATCTTGGAGGCTACAAACCAATGACAATAATGGACTATTCAGCAATGAGTTTTTAAATGAAAAAAAAAAGTCTATGTTTAAAAGGAAACTGGGGGCTAGTATTTGGCATAGTGATTAAGCTGTGGGTTGGCCTGCCCATATCCCACGTGTAAGTCCTGGCTTCACTTCTAATTCCAGCTTCCTGCTAATGTGCACTCTGGTAGGCAGCAGTGAAGGCTCAAGTAGTTAGGTCCCTGCTATTCCTATAGGAGACTTACAATTAACTTCCAAGCTCCCAGTTTTGGTGTGGCCCAGTCCCTGCAATTGTGGGTGTTTGGGTAGAGAACAAGTGGATGGGAGATCTCTGTCTTTCAAATAGAAACAGAACAAAATTTTTGAAAAATAAAATAAAATTATATTAGGTGACCCACTCATTGCTTCAGCCTCTAATTCCAGAATAACTGAAGCCAAGAACAGCAATGATCAGACATGGCCTGCATGGTACTTGTTAGCTAGCTTCTTGTGGGGATTTTTGCTTTTTTATTAAATATACTAGAAGTCTCAGCTGAATTGGATGTGCCACTCTGACTGAGGTGGGCTGAGGCATCTGAAGATAAATTCTCCCATGATCAAACACACATTTAAACTTGAACCCAGCTTTCCCCCTGCAGGGTGACCAACATCTATGTTTGAAATGATGGACAGATGATATCCAAACACAGTATCTTTCCACCTCTTTGGAGTACGGAGCAGTTGGTTGAAAGGATGATCAAATACAGAGAAGGACAGCAAGACCTCTGAAACCGTGAGGCTCCTATTCTCTCCGTGGTAATGGACAAGCTCGGGGCTGGCAATGCCATGGTCTCTCGAGTTCAGTACTTTGAACATGAAAGAAAGACTACTGCAAGGTGAAAGGCCAAGGTCTTGGCCTGCAGAGGCAGCATCACCAAGAGGTCCCTTGGCAAAATTTCTAAAGCTAAGAGCAGTGCAACTAGAAATAGATGGTTATGAAGCTGGTGTGAGAAGAATAAAATCCAACATTTTTCCCTCTGATGCATCAATTTTACTTTTAAGAATTTGTCTTACAGAAGTCACTAAATAGTCAGTATAAATGCAAAATGAAAATAATATAAATGTTTTAAGAATTTCGGAGGCCAGCATTATGGGGTAGCCGACAAAGCCATCACTTGCAACAATGGCATCCCATACGAGCAACGGTTCGTGTCCTGACTACTCCACTTCCGATCAAGTTCTCTGTTAATGATCTGCAAAAAGCAGTGGAAAATGGTCCAAGTGTTTGAGCCCCTGAACCCACTTGAGAAACCTGGAGGAAGTACCTGGCTCCTGGCTTCAGCCTGGCCCAGCCCCAGCCATTGTGGCCATTTGGGGGGTAAACCAGTGGATGGAAGATCTCTCTGTGCGTCTCTCCCTCTCCCTCTGTAACTCTGATGTTCAACTAAATCTTCTTTTTTTAAAGTCAAATTAGTATAAAAAATGATACTAGTGTCAAGATTACTCATGTTCATGTAATAATGCAAAAAAATTCCATAAAGTAACCAAAATATCTACTATTTGTACATACAAATATAGTATATTTAATATCTATATTTTGATATATTATATATATTATATATATTGTATTATATACATTCATATATATAAATATGGCATTATACAAATTCTGGTATATCTATATAACATAAAACTAGGTAATTACTCAAAACAATGAGAAACACTCATATTTCAAAAAGTTTGTGGGCAACAGAAATACAAGTTTATTGTAGTGCACGAATTTTTGAAATCCATGCACAGTTTTTTTCATAATATACATCTTCATGAACTTTTCTGATGATCACTTTTCTTTCTTTCTTATTCTTTTTTTTTTCTTTGAGATGCAAAAGACAAAGAAACATGCACTAAAACTCTGCTCTGCTGGCTTACTCCTTAAATGCCCCCAATGACCAGAGCTGGGTTGGGCCAAAGCCACGAACCAGGAGCTCAATTCAGGGCTCCCACCAGGGCGGCAGGGACCCATCACAGCTGCCTCCTGAGTCTGCAGTGGCAGGAGAGGCTAGAAGAGGAAGTGGAGACAAGACTCCTACACAAGTACTCTGATGTGGGATGTGGGCATCTTAACCACCAGACTAAACATCTGTCCCCTCCTCGTATTTCTTGACATGAGAAAGCAGTCCATGACTTATTTAACTTTTCCAAAAACATGTTACTGGATGCCATAAGATGGGGTCTACACACTACAGCAGGAATGCTCAAAGTGTGGTCCTTGAAACAGCAGCCTGGGCCACACTTGCAAACCTGCTAACTATGCAGACTTCTAGCCTTATCCCACACCTACCGAATCAGAAATTCTTGCAGGAGGCTAGGACAAGCAAGCTGTTTTCAAAAGCCGGAGTCACTGTGCACTCACTCCTCATGTAGGATCTCTGTCCTTAATGTGCTGTACATCGTGATTTAATGCTATAACTAGTTCTCAAACAGTATTTTACACGTTGTGTTTCTGTGTGGGTGTAAACTGTTGAAAGCTTTACTTAATATATGCTAAATTGATCTTCTGTATATAAAGATCATTGAAAATGAATCTTGATGTGAATGGAAGGGGAGAGGGAGCGGGAGAGGGGAGGGTTGCAGGTGGGAGGGAAGTTATGGGGGGGGGAAGCCATTGTAATCCATAAGCTGTACTTTGGAAATTTATATTCATTAAATAAAAGTTTTTTTTTTATATAAAGCTTTTATTTAAAGAATATAAATTTCCAAAGAACAGCTTATTGATCACAATGGCTCCCCCCCCACACAACTTCTCTCCCTCCCCCTACCCTCCCCTTTCCCGCTCCCTCTCCCCTTCTGTTCACATCAAGATTCATTTTCAATTCTCTTTATACACAGAAGATCAATTTAGTACATATTACGGAAAGATTTCAACGGTTTGCCCTCGCATAGAGACACAAAATGATAATACTGTTGGAGTACTAGTTATAGTATTAATTCACAATGTACAGCACATTAATGACAGAGATCCTACATGATTTTTTTTTTAAATTGATTAATTGTCTATGCAATTTCCAGTTTAACACCAAGATTTTTTAATCATTTGCAATTATCTTTATATAAAGAAGATTGATTCAATATATACTATGTAAAGATTTCATCAGTTTGCACCCACTCAGAAACACAAAGTGTAAAAATACTGTTTCAGTACTAGTAATAGCATTATTTCACATTGGATAACACATTAAGGACAGATCCCTCATGAGACGTAAGTACACAGTGACTCCTGATGTTGATTTAACAATTTGACACTCTTGTTTATGGCGTCAGTAATCTCCCTAGGCTCTGGTCATGAGTTGCCAAGGCTATGGAAGCCTTTAGGGTTCGTGGACTTCGATCTTATTCCCACAGGGCCATAGTCAAAGTGGAAGTTCTCTCCTCCCTTCAGGAAAGGTACCTCCTTCTTTGATGGCCCCGTTCTTTCCACTGGGATCTCACTCGCAGAGATCTTTCATTTAGGTCTTCTGTTTTTTCCAGAATGTCTTGGCTTTCCATGCCTAACCTATTCTCATGGGCTCTTCAGCCAGATCCGAATGCCTTAAGGGCTGATTCTGAGGCCAGAGTGCTATTTAGGACATCTGCCATTCTATGAGTCTGCTGTGTATCCTGCTTCCCATGTTGGATCATTCTCTCCCTTTTTCATTCTATCAGTTAGTATTAGCAGACACTAGTCTTGCTTGTGCGATCCCTTTGACTCTTAGACCTATCAGTGTGATCAATTGTGAGCTGAAATTGATCACTTGGACTAATGAGATGGCCTTGGTACATGCCACCTTGATGGGATTGTATTGGAATCCCCTGGCACAATTCTAAAAAGCCCTCTAGGTGATTCTGATGCAAGCCGAAGACTGAGAATCACTGAGCACAAAAAGAAAGCTCCCATACGGACCTGCAAGCTGTAAGTCAGAGCCCAATACCTGAGTACGCACAGGTAGAACCACCAGTAGTTAAAACAAACGAACAAACAAAATCTCAGCCCAGGTGGCTTCAGACAACCTGTGAATTGCTTCACACAAACTCATGGAGGGTAGAGGAGACACTTAGCCTAGCAGTTACGATGCTGGTTAAACTCTTGATTCTAGCTCCAGATTCCAACTTCTTTTTTTTTTTTTTTTTTAATTTTTTGACAAGCAGAGTTAGGCAGTCAGAGAGAGAGACAGTGAGAGAGAGACAGAGAGAAAGGTCTTCCTTCCATTGGTTCACTCCCCTAATGGCCACCATGGCCGGTGCGCTGCACCAATCCGAACCCAGGAGCTAGGTGCTTCCTCCCGGTCTCCCATGCGGGTGCAGGGACCCAAGCACTTGGGCCATCCTCTCTTCCGGGCCACAGCAGAGAGCTGGACTGGAAGAGGAGCAACCGGGACCAGTACCCAGTGCCCCAACCAGGACTAGAACCCGGGTGCTGGCGCTGCAGGTGGAGGATTAGCCAAGTGAGCCACAGCACTGGCCCCAACTTCTTCCTAATGAAAGCCCGGGCATGGGCATAAGGTGATGGCCCAAGTACTTGAGTTCTGCCACTTGTGGGAAAGACCAGGATTGAGTTCCTCGTTTCAGCCCTGGCAACAGCAGGCATTTGAGGAGTGAACAAGTGGGTGGGAGTTTCTCTCTCTTCCTTTCTTTCTCCCCCTCTCCTTACTCTCCCTCATCCTCTCAAATAAATAATTTTTAAAAATTTTTTTGAAAACTCTTGGAACGGGGCAGATTCTGGTCCCCATACTTAGCCCTCCACCTGCATTTGTTCTGCTTCATTCCTAAGTTTGATGCACTTCAGGCCGGCAGCCGGAAGGCTGCAGAAGCTCCAGGCATCGCAGTCATACCTCAGCCAGAGGCAAAAAGGGACTTTCTGTTCTGAAGTCACCTTAGGAACTGCTGAGACACCCTCCCCAGGAGCCCTCCTCTGCCCCAGTGGGCTTTTCCTCCTGGGCCATCGGCCAGGGCGGATTGGGTCACATGCTCGTTCCTAAGCTAATTACTGGGGAGAGGAAAAGGAAAACTACAGCTAGCTTCCACCAACCCGGAGTCACCCATGAACTGCAGACAGGATCTCTTTCCCTGAACAGTGCATGCTGAACAAAAGTGAGGTTCTGCCAGGAGAAGGATGGGAAATGGCAACAAATTCTCTGCTGTATCTGATGTAGGCTGGTAACAGCTCCTCTGTATTTCCCACAAAACCTAACTAAGCAGGACCAGCCCTGTGGCATAGAGGGTAAAGCTGCTGCCTGCAATGCGGGCATCCCATATGGGCACCAGTGAGAGTCCTGGCTGCTCCACTTCCAATCCACTGCTCTGCTATGGCCTGGGAAAGCAGTGGAAGATGGCCCAAGTCCTTGGGGCCCTGCACCCACGTAAGCGATCTGGAAGAATCTCTTGGCTCCTGGCTTCAGATCAGCCCAGCTCCAGCCATTGTGGCCATCTGGGGAGTGAACCAGCAGATGGAAGACCTCTCTCTCTGTGTGTGCCTCTGCCTCTCTGTAACTCTGCCCTTCAAATAAAATAAATAAATCTCAAAAAAAAAAAAAAAGCCTAACTATGCATCATTGATGTAAGTAATGTCCTAGGTGTGTTGAAAAATGGAGCCTGCTGTTGTTTTTCTTTTTAGGATATTTCTGGTTTTGGAAATGGTTCTTGATTCTCAAGAGGAAGAATAATCTATGTTATTCAGGCATCTTCAACAACTGAGACTACCAAGTGCCCTTAGGCTGCGGAGCAACTGAGAATCTCACGCATGGCTGGGGGACTATCATGCTAAACACTTTGAAAAGCCATTTGGTGCTGTCTACGGAAGCTCAACACACAGGGACAGCGCTGTGACGTAGCAGGTAAGGGCTGCCACCTGCAGTGCCGGCATCCCATATGGGCGCCAGTTAGAGTCCTGGCTGCTCCACTTCCTATCCAGCTCTCTGCTATGGCTCAAGAAAGCAGTGGAAGGTGGCCCAGACACTTGGGCCCCTGTACCCACATGAGAGACCTGGAGGAAGCTCCTAGCTCCTGGCTCCTGGCTTTGGATCGGTGCAGTTCTAGCTGTTGTGGCCATCTGGGGAGTGAACCAGCGGATGGAAAAACTCTATCTATCTATCTATCACTGCCTCTCTGTAACTCTGCCTTTCAAATAAATAAAATAAACCTTAAAATAAAGCTAAACATACAAGTATCCCATAATTGAGCAATTCCACTCAGGAATTAGGAGAGACGTGTGCTTGGATATGCACAAGAATGTCTCTAGCAGCTCCCTTCCTAACAGCACCCAACTGGAAAAAATGCTGAGGGTTTGTCAACAGAAGAAAGGACACAGAAGTGGTATAAGTATGTAAAGGACTATTGCACAGCAATGAATTAGCTGCTGCTACATCCAGTAGCATGATGCACCTTGCAGATATAAGGCACAAAATAATGGATAGTCTACGCTTCCATTTAGAGGAAATTGAAAACAGATAAAATCAACCTATGGTGACAGAAGTTGGAACAGTTCTTGCCTACGCTGAAAAGGAAATATTTCAAGGGTGTTTTCTTGTTTGTTTTTATTTTGGGTTTTTTTGTTTTGTTTTGTTTTGGTGTTTTGTTTTGTTTTGGCAGGGAAAGAGAGAGAGAGTGTGTATGTGCAAGAGAGAGCAATCACTTTCATTGGCTGGTTCACTCCCAGCTGCTGACAACAGACTGAGCTGAGTCAGATGGAAGGCAGGTGCTGGGCGCTCCATCTGGGTCTCTCATGTAGGTGGCAGGAACTCAGTTACCTGTGCCATCACCACTGCCTTCCAGGGAGTATTTTGGCCAGAAGAAGCTGGAATAGGGTGCAAAGCCGGGACTCAAACCCAGAAACTCCAACATTGGATGCTGGCATCCCAACCAGCAGCCTAAACGCTGTGCCAAATGCCTGCCTGTCCAGGGTCATCTTGCCCTGTCAGACAAACTGCTTTATAATCAATAGAGTGTGGTGCTTGCAAAAGGCAAACAGAACAGTGGAGTGGAATGCCTCACAAATAGATCCAAGTATATATGAGAATTTAGTATGTGATAAAGGTTGCCCCTCAATTCACCAGGGTAAAGAAGATTTTTACAGAGCAGTGCTCAGATTACTGGGTAGCCAATTTTTTTTTTTTATTTGACAGGTAGAGTTATAGACAGTGAGAGAGAGACAAAGAGAAAAGTCTTCCTTCTGTTCGTTCACCCCCCAAATGGCTGCTGCAGCCGGCACTGCGCTGATCCAATGTCAGGAGCCATGTGCTTCCTCCTGGTCTCCCATGCGGGTGCAGGGCCCAAGCACTTGGGCCATCCTCCACTGCCTTCCCGGGCCACAGCAGGGAACTGGACTGGAAGAGGAGCAACCCAGACTAGAACTGGTCCCCATATGGGATGCTGGCAATGTAGGTGGAGGATTAACCAAGTAAGCCAAGGCACCGGCCCTGGGTAGCCAATTTTAAAAGAAGAGATTACGTGTCTACCTCCCACCAAATATAAGCACAAGCTTCAAGTGCATGAGGGAGACCAAATGGAAAATCAATATATATATATATATATGTATATATATATGTGTGTGTGTGTGTGTGTAATCACATAAGGAATAGAAGGGAAAGACTTGACAACAATGATTCAAAATTCCATAGGCATTATCATAGTCACAAATTCTGTGTTGTAAATTTAAAATTGATTAAAATATAGAATCTGCTTTCCATTAAAAGTGAAAATTTTGACTACATAGCACTAGCAATTTTTTTTAACAAAGTCAAAAGACAACTGACAAGCTGGAGAAAATATTTGCAACATGTATCACAGATTAACATCACTAATATGAAAGAATATTTTCAAATTGATTTTAAAATCTAATAAAGGATGGAGAAAGACACATGTACAGACAATTTACCACAAAAAAAATACATGTATATAAAGAACCCTTACTGACAGCTCAAGGTATTCACACTTCCTCCTAATTAGACACATGTAAATTAAAACACCCAAATACTATTTCTTAACTTCCACATTTGCAAAAATCACAAGTACTACCCATCGTTGTGCTAGTGGGACTGTGAGAAACAGGCATTGAGATGTCTCCTAGTGCCCACCTGATGTAGGGGAACTGGGAACTACCCAGTGAAACTATGCATCCATGTACCTTTCAACTTGGCAATTCCCTTTTCCTGGGAAATCAAATTGAAGATACATTGCCAACAACACAGAAATACACACCAACAAGTTATAATAGCATTGTTTGTTACTGCAAAATACTGGGAACCACCTACACCCCCACACGGAGGAGAGAAGTTCAGTAACTCACAATGGAGCACTGTGTGGCTGTAAAAGAATGAGGAAGTTCTCCAGGAACTGGTACAATTTCCAAGAATATGCTTCAAGTGAAAAAAGAAGAAAAAAGCCCAGAGTATCTGCAGGTTGCTACCTTTCCTATAAGAAAGCAGATGTAAGAAAACTTGCCCATAGTAGAAGGTGGCCCAACTCCTTGTGCACACACAGGGGAGACCTGAAAGAAGCTCCTGGCTTCTGGCTTTGGATCGGTGCAGCTCCAGCCGCTGCGGCCATTTGGGGAGTGAACTAACAGAAGCAAGAACTTTCTGTCTCTCCCTCTCACTGTCTGTAACTCTAACTCTCAAATAAAATGAATAAAATCTTAAAAAAAAAAAAAAAAAAACTTGCCCAAAAAGAACACCATGGAAACCAACAAGAACAATTAGGTACAAAGGCAAGCAGAAAGAGTTGGCAAGAGTGGGGAAGTGGGAAAAGAGGTAGAAGAGGTGAAGGAAGTGACAGTTCTGAGTGAGGTTCTAGATTTCTACATGTTAGTATTTCTCAAAAATAAATATGCAATTGAAATCAACTGGGCGGTGGAGGGTATCAAACAGGACACAAAAAGTAATGATTGAACCTGTTACAACAGGTGCATAATCACCAGCTGATGAGGGCGAGAAGAAATAAATGTAGAAAACACAGTTTGGGTTTTTTTTTTTTTTTTTTTTTTGCCATACATCATCACAAAACTAAACTGGACACAAATATCTTCTAGCTCAATTTAATTTTTAGAGCAGTATGGATCAGTAAATCTGAAACAATGTCATGGTGTAATCAAAGAATGAGCAAGCTAGTGAATATATTATGGATGGGATACAGGTTTCCTCCTGACAGAGAAGGGAGTCACAAACTAGAAAATGAGGAAAGGTAAAATAATCCCTGGGGTGTTGGACTAGAATTGGAGTTACCAGAAAGAGCCAGTGGTTATATATACATACCTATACTCTCATACAGTGAGATAGATACAAAAACAGAAGTATCTATGTATGCATGTGTGCACATGTATGTGTGTGTGTAGAAGTGTATACCATAGAGGTCCCCAATTTACAGTGGTTCACGTTATGATTTTTCATGGTGCTAAAATCATATACTTTCAGTAGAAACTACAGCATGAACTTTTAATTGGGATCTTCTTCCTGGCTAGTGACACATGGTCCAGTCCTCTCCTGGGAAGTGGCAATGAACTCAGGCATTAGGAGGGGAGACAACTGATGGCCCACAGTGCACTGTGTCCTGAGTTAGCACATTCAGCAGGTTAGGTATATCAGCAACTTAGAGCTGGTCTTCCAGAATGTAATCCAGCCTAAGTTGAGAAGCATCCATATGCATTTCCCAGCATTTTCCACTCGGAGGCTGCAGAAACACCAAAAGCAGTGACATCCTAGGAGCAATGTGCACATGCTGAATCCAAATCCTGCTCTCTGTGCCACACCCCGATGAAAAGACCAAAGGCTTCTTAAACAATTGACTGACTCCAGGGCTTGGGCACCGAAAGCACAACAGGAGCCTGGACGTGTTATGGTACAAGCACATAGGGAAGCACCAGAAAAATAAAGATAGAAAGGCACGTTGTACGAAGACAGGAATGAACTGAGAGGCATTCCTAATGACCACAGCTGGGACAATTTGTGCAACAAACACTAACACTAGTGGATTATAACACACAAAATAACTATGATACTAAGTAACTGATAAATAAACTATATAATTGAAATAAATATAATTTTTATTTACTAAAAATTTACTTGCTAAGTAAAATTAATAAATCAAAAATGGATAAATAACAGAATAGGGCTGGCGCTGTGGCGCAGTGGGTTAATGCCCTGGCCTGAAGCGATGGCATCCCATATGGGTGCCGGATCTAGTCCCGGATGTTCCTCTTCCAATCCAGCTCTCTGCTATGGCCTGGGATAGCAGTAGAAGATGGCCCAAGTCCTTGGACCCCTGCACCCATGCAGGAGACCCAGAGGAAGCACCTGGCTCCTGGCTTCAGATTGGTGCAGCTGCAGCCATTGCAGCCATCTGGGGAGTGAATCAACAGATGGAAGACCTCTCTTTGTGTGTCTCTATATCTCTCTCTGTAACTCTGTCTTTCAAAAAAAAATTAAAAAAAAAAAAACAGAATAAAGAAATAAAAAGAACAGTTCTTTTTTAAAATTTATTTATTCATTATTCATTTTTTTAGATTTATTTATTCGTTTGAAAGTCGGAGTTACACAGAGAGGAAAGGCAGACAGAGAGAGAGATAGAGAGGTCTTCCATTGGCTGGTTCACTCCCCAGATGGCCACAATGGCTGGAGCTGTGCCAGGAGCTTCTTCCAGATCTCTCCTTGGATACAAGGGCCCAAACACTTGAGCCATCTTCTACTGCTACCCCAGGCCATAGCAGAGAGAGGGATAGGAAGAGGAGCAGCTGGGACTAGAACCAGCACCCATATGGGATGCCAGTGCTTCAGGCCAGGGCATTAACCCACTGTGCCACAGCGCCAGCCCCGAACAGTTCTTTCGTAGAGCAGATTTTTATAATCTTTCATGATTATAAAAAGAATAACAAAAAGCAATAAGGGATGCTGAAACTAGGTAAATGTATGATGAGTAACAAGATATTAGCATGTTCCCAGAATATCTCCCGACAAGACATTTAGTATTTATGCAGAAGGAAATAAGGGGGCAGTCACTGTGGCACAGCAGTGAAGCCATGTGCAGGACACCTACATCCCAAGTCGGAGTGCATGGCCTGAAGTCCCACCTGGGCTTCTGGACCAGCTTGGTGACTATGTGCATCCCAGGAGGCAGCAGGTCAAGTACGTGGACTTTGCCACACTTGGGAGAGACCTGGAGGAAGTTCCTGGTTTCTAACTTCAATCTGGCTTAGCCCTGGCTGATATGGGCATTAGGGAAGTGAACAACAGATACAAGAATTCTCAATCACTCTGCCTTTCAAAAAAAAAAAAAAAAACTTTTAAAAGATAAACAAGGGGGAGTTAGTAACTCCCCAGTTGAGGAATGCAAAGAGCACACCATCATCATGTGATCCAAGCTAGTGTCACTAAGAGCGAGACGTTATCACATTATCTCCAAGTAGCAAGCATGAAGAAGGGCACAAAATGCACAAAAATGCATCTTCGGAATTTATTCACGAGGAAGCATCACACAGACTTAAATTGTACAACATAACTGACCAATCTCTTTGAAAATTCATGAATCCAGAAAGACAAAACATGCATCCCAAATCGGAGTAGACTGAAGAGGCATGGCATAAGCGTACCCTGTACTCAACTAGCCTGGATGCTGGAACAGAGAAAGGACATTAGTAGAATAATTGGTGAAGTAGGAATGAAGTCAATAGTTTCTAGTATAATTTCAATGTTAATTTCCCTGGTTTGACAGCTGTCCCATGATTTCAGAAAGGTGGGTGAAGAAGGGTAGGCAGGAATTCTTGGTCTTGCTTTGCAATTCTTTATGTAAGTCTCAAATAATTTCAAATGAAAACATAGAAATGGGTGTTTGACCCAGTGTTTAGGACACCCACATTTCTATCCTGGAGTGCCTAGGTCCAGGTCCCGGCTCCACTCCTGACTCCAGCTTCTTGCTAATGCACAATCTGAAGAGTAATAGGTGATGGCTCAAGTAATTGGTTCCTGCCACCCATATGAGAGGCCTGGATTGAGTTCCCAGCCCTGGCCACTGATGGTATTCAGGGAGTGATTCAGCACATGGGAAGTCTGTCTTGTCTGTTTCCTCTCTGTTTCTCTCTCTTTGCTTTTCCAGTAACACCTCTGACCCAGCTCCCTGCTAATTCCCAATGCAGTCATCTGGGGAGTGAACCAGCAGAAGGAAGATCTGTGTGTGTGTGTTTGTGTGTGTGTGTCCCTCTCTCAGTGTAACTCTTTGAAATAAATAAATCTTTAAAAAAAATTAAAAAGCTAAACAGAAGAATACTGGTTACTCTTGAGAGAGGAACCAGCCAGTAGGGGCATAAAGAAACTCAGGGTGCTGGGAATAGTCTTTGTCTTGGGTGGGGGAATGTGGCTGTGAACACATTTAAATCTCACTGCGCAGTGAATGTTGAAGATTTATGTGCTTTTCCACAGGAATATTATTCCCAATTTTTTAAAAAAAGTGTTTTTAGAAAACCACACACAAATCAACTTTGGCCAAATAAAGCTAAAGAGTGTGCTCAGTGATTTATATTGGACGAGGCTCCTAATAAAAGTCCAGAACGTATTATTCATCATTATAGTGGTATCAATAAAAGTGGCAAGTCCCCAGAAGAGATGTCAAATGCCAGGGGCCGACACCATGGCACAGTGGGTTAAGCTGCCACGTGCAATGCCAGCATCCCCTATGGGTGCCAGTTTGAGTCCCAGCAGCTCCACTTCAAATTCAGCTCCCTGCTAATGGCCTGGGAAAGCAGCAGAAGATGGCTCAAATGCTTGGGCCCCTGCCCCAACGTGAGAGACCCAGAAGAGACTGCTGGCTGCTGGCTTCAGCCTGACCCAGTGCCACCACTGCAGTCATTTTGGGAATGAACCAACAAATGGAATCTCTCACTCTATCTCTGTGTCTCTGTGTGTGTGTGTGTAATTCTGCCTTTAAAATAAATTTCCAAAAACAAATCTTTAAAAACAGAGAGAATAATGCCAAATTCTGACTTCAAAGCCCAATTCAGCTTATAATTGACACACAGAGCATGAGGGGACTTTTAAGTTCCTTTTTTAAAAAAATTTTTTTAATTTATTTGAAAGGTAGAGTTACAGAGAAGGAGAAATGGAAAAAGAGATCTTCTATCCATTGGTTCACTCTCAAAATGGCCACAATGGCTGGGGATGGGCCAGGCTGTAGCCAGAAAGCTAGGGCTCCATCTGGGTCTCCCATGAGGGTGACAGAGACACAGCCCTTGAACCACCCTTCACTGCTTTCTCTTAGGCCATGAACAGGGAGCTGGATCAGAAATGGTACAGCCTGAACTCATACTGGGGCCCTCAGGGATGCTGGCGTCACAGTGGATGGCTTAACCAGCTACACTGCAATGCTGGCCCTAAGTTTCTTTGCTTCTTCAAGGCGTAACAGAACAGCATTTAATACTCCCACCCAGTGAGAAATAGGTAAACCCAGCATTTCAAAGTCTGTGGCAGACTTCTAAGCCCAGGAAAATTGCTGCTACCCCATTCTTTCTCAAACAGGAAGATTTGGACTGTACTCTTTAAAAATAAATTCTAGGAGTGGGCATTTGGCACAGCAGTTAAGATGCCCACACCCCTAATTAGAATGTCTGGCTTTGAGTCCTGGCTCTGCTTCCAGTTACAGCTTCCTGCTAATCCACGCCCTGGTAGGCAGCAGGTGACACCTAAAGTACTTTGGTCCCTACCACCTACATGGGAGACCCAGATGGAAAACTGGGCTCCTGGCTTCAGCCTGGCCCAGCGTTGGCAGTTGCGAACATTTGGGGAGCAAACCACCAGATGAAACAACTTTGTCTCTGTCTCTCTCTATGTATCTCTGCCTTTCAAATACAATGAAAATAAAGAACAAAAATCTAACTTAGTTTAAATCATTGTAATTGTTTTTTTAAAGATTTATTTATTTATTTATTTGAAAGTCAGAGTTACACAGAGAGAGAGAGAGAGAGCGAGAGATGTGTTCTATCTGCTGGGTCACTCCCCAATTGTGCCGATCTGAAGCCAGGAGCCAGGAGCTTCTTCTGGGTCTCCCACATGGGTGCAGAGGCCCAAGGACTTGAGTCATCTACTGCTTTCCCAGGCCATAGCAGAGAGCTGGATCAGAAGAGCAGCTGGGACTAGAACCAGTGCCCATATGGGATGCCGGTGCTTCAGGCCAGGCCGTTAACCCACTGTGCCATAGCACTGGCCCCATTAAGTCATTATAATTGTTAAAACCTTTGTTACAGTCTTGAGTTTCAGCTGCACAATATTGAAAAAAAATTTCTTAACCAAATAAACATTGGAAACTTAAGTCTTCATAAAGAAATGTGATTTCAAACTCTGGAAGAAAAATTTTGAGTTTTTAATTATCAGCTAGACTTTTCCACCTCCTTTTGCTAACTTTCAGGTTTTACTTCATTAACTTTCTCTTGAGTTTAAGTTGAATGCCTGTCGTTAATCATAACGAAGTAACTGAAGAAGTTCAGATTCACTGTCAAGTCAATGCAAAATGATTAACTCTTTCACAAAGCGATTCTGCATCTCTTTGCTATACATGTATTAGAAGCTGATCTACTGCACCTCAACCAACTTTTAATCCAATTAGTCCAGGTATCCTTAAATCATTTCACCCCATCCACACAGTTTAGCAGTCTTCTCCGTGGACAATGCAATCTGGTGTTTAAGACAAACAGTTTTAAAATCTTGTATTCCTGCTTCAAGTCCTGACTATCATTTTCCAGTGGTATCACCTGGGACACAATATTTAACTTCCATGAGATCCAATTTCTCTATCATGAATTCTAGACTACGACTGCTTTTTGTCCTTGGGTTGGAGGAATGCACTAATCTGTTTCCTCTTACTTTAACAAAACACCTGAGGCAAGGTACTTTATAAATAACCTAAGTTTGTTTAGGTCACAGTTTTAGAAGTTCAAGGTTACAGCATCAGCATAAGTTTAGCTCTGATGAGAACCTCATGGCAGATAGTGTCACATGGTGGGAGTACATGCAGGAAAGAGAGATCTTACCGTGAGACAGGAAGCCAGGGAGACAGGGAGGGGGCCGGCCTTGCTTTTATACAACATTGCTCTCTGAAAAACTAGCAAGCGTCCGTAAGAAGAGAGAGTGAGCAGGAGAGAGGAGCGAGAGGAGCCAAGAGAGAGAGGGAGAGGAGAGAAGGAAGCAAAAGAGAAGCTAAGAGAGAGCAGAGAGACAGCGAGCGAGAGCGAGAGAGGAGAGCCACGTGTTCAGGAACAGGTCCTTTTAAAACTTTGCCAGAGGGCTGGTAGGAAAGCGGGAGCAGCGATTCCCATTAGGATGGGGGTGGAGCTTGACAATGGTGGTTGGGCCATGTGGCCACCCGGCTTCCAGCAATGGTGGCTTGGGATAGAGCCTAGGATGGTGTCAGGGTTTAGATGGGGCCATAGATAAAACTGCACCCTTTTCCTAACAGTGCCCCCCCTGGTCCCCTATCTCTTAAGGTCCCACTCCCTCTTATCACCATCACAATGGGGAACAAGCTCCCAGCACCAGAAACTCCAGGGGACACATTTAAATGAGATCCAGATCAGAGAAGGAGAAAATGAGGTGCAGGAAGTAGAACACTTAGCATATTCCTTGTCATGTGATCACTGTCATCTCTTACCTGGCACTAATCAAAGCTGATTCATTCTGGTCATCATTAAAGAGTTAGTGCCAGGTACTGAGTTTTTTTTTTTTTTTTTGCTTGTTGTTGTTCCGCTTTTTTTACTTATTTGAAAGACATTGAGAGAGAGAGAGAGAGAGAGAGAGAGAGAGAGAGAGAGAGAGGGAGGGAGAGATGGAGTTCACTGTGAAGATATTGAATGTGTCTACAACAGCCCAGCCTTCATATCAGGTTTGACAATGACAAGTCAGGAAGTCCCAGTACTCCTGAAGCGTACAGTCTCTGGAGAGGAAACAGACAACAAGTAAACAAAGACACAAGATGACTGAAGTTAGTGGCGAGGTTTCTCTGATAGATGACGCCGTAGGGAACTGCAGGTTCACTACAGAAACCTTTTGTGCCTTCTTCATTCTGCCCTGAACTTTCTCACGGCTCAACTGCTGTGGACAGCAGCAGCCACTAACATTCCAGCAGGAGACGCAGAGGGGCCTTCGATCCTGGCACCACACCACACCAGCTTTTCTTGTCTAAGCTACTACTCATGTTTTTCCCATTCAGAGGCCAGCTTAACAATACCCAGCACAATTACTCTCTTCTGAGATCATTGCTGCACTCAAATATCAAATATGGAAGTTTAGAAGAAATCCAAATTTGATGAATGAAAGTCAAGAGAGGAACAGAGACTCTAAAGTAGCAACAGTGTAGGTTAATCAGTCGCTCAGCAAATCCAATACATTTCGACTCCCCTCTTATGAATGAGGGATCAATGTCTTCCACTGGCCACCTCTGAATCTGCACCATGGGACTCTTCCGGGATTGTGTGAGCTTACATTCTACTTGCCTGCCACCTTGCTGGCAAACATGACTGTAGCGTCAAGTGTGTTACAACCCACCAGATTCAAAGCGGACTGAATCACAATAATCTTCACTGAAGGAAAGTGGAGAAATTGGCTGTAAGGACGACAGCTTTTACAATGCAATGGGTAACTAAGGTGAAAAGGGGCACCTGGGCTTTATTTTTGAACTGGCAGAAAACTGTAGTGATTGCATTATTCAGGAGTAATATAACATACGCCTACACTTATTCCTGGAGGGGAAAACCTGGGGCTTAATCATTTAGTAATGCACTCGCGTCAAATCTTGCAAATTTGCCAAATGCCATAAACGAACCACAGTTTTTTATTTTGCACTTTGGAGGCCACTTCAATTTTTCACCTACAGCACCAGCAGCTTGAGGCAGAGAGGACACGTTGGAAGGGAAATTACCTGAGCCTCCAGGTGCTGGGCCAAACTGAGAAATAATTTGCCAAGGGATTTTAGACACCACCCAGAACTCAAGTTTTCCCTGGAACTTCCTCCAACGCAGCAGGGGCAAAAGGAGCTGTAACATTTAAACAGGTTCCAGGCACCCACTGGGAGGCCGGCCTAGGAGAAGCATACTTGATCCACGATGGTCACATACACTTGGGGATGCCTGAGTGGGTATGAGCCCTCTGCCGTGTAATTTAAGCCACTTGTCATGTCTGCCTTCAGTCACACTTCCATGAGGCCTTCCTGGGGGTATACACCAACGTTCTTGGGGCTCAGCCACCATATGGCATGGCAGGCTTTCAGATCAGCTAGGCTTTCACACCACCCAGCCTGAGCCGGGTGCCACGCTCCTCCACCACCTTGTGTGTTTGAGAAACAAACATCAGTGTGAATGAGTTGACACTGGCCTCCACCTAATAAAAACAGCAATACTGGATGAATAAGAGGAGCGACTTCAGTAGCAAGACCAACTTGGATCTGAAGATCACTTTTGCCTCTTCCTGGCTGTGTGCCCTGCAGTCAGTTATGGAAATATTTTGAACTTCAGTTTATTCATTTTTATAAAAACCTTTTTTTAAAAAAAAAAGATTTATTTTATATATTGGAAAGACAGAGTTAGAGAGAGAGAGAGAGAGAGAGAGAGAGAGAGAGAGGAGAGAGAGAGATTTTCCATATGCTGGTTCACTCCCCAAATGGTTTTAATGGCCGGGGCTGGGCAGGCCAGGAGCCAGGAGCTCCATCTGGGTCTCCCACAAGGGTTAGTAGGGACCCTCACACTTGGACCATCTGTTGTTGCTTTCCCAGGTGCATAGCAGGGAGCTGGATCTGAAGCGGAGCAGCTTGGACTTGAACCAGCAGCCATATGGGATGCTGGCATTGCAGACAGTGGCTTAACCCTTATGGCGCAATGCCTGCTCCAAAAAAAAAAATAAATAAATAAAACCACTTTTTATTTACTACTTTATTTATTTGAGAGAGAAAGAGAAAGCTACCATCTGGTGGTTCACTCCCCCAGTGCCTACAATGGCCAGGGCTGGGCCAGGCTGAAGCTGGGAACCATGAGGGTGGCAGGAACCCAGTTACTTGAGCCATCCCCTGCTGCCTCTCAGGGTCTCCAGCAGCACAGCTGGAATTGGGAGCAGAGCTGGAACTCAAACCCAGGTTCTCCAACGTGGGCTGTGGGCATCCCAACTGATTTTATAACCACTAGCACAAATGCCTGCCCCTCCTCATTTTAAAAATGGGTCGATAGTACACAACTTCCAGGCTTGCTGTAAGGATTAACTGAGTATACACATAAAAAGAATGTAGCTAACTTCCTTATAATAAATGTTTATGAAGAGTAAGTTTATCTTCTAGAAATTGTGTAGGAAAAAAAATGATCAACGAAGCAATAGACATACGAATGAGAAACACCAACATGTCACAGAAAAATACAAAATTGCTCTTACCCATATAAAAAGATGTTCAATTTTGCTTATAAAAAGAAAAATACGAGTCAAAACTGAATAAGGATATCACTTTTCACCTATTAACTTGGCAAAAATCCAATCCCAAAATTTTACAGCACATTTTGTAATATATAGCAGAATTAGGCACTCTCATACATTGCTGGCAAGAGTGTAAAATGGGATAGCCCTTTGGGGAACTAATTGGCAATCGCTAACAAAATTACAAATGCATTTACTTTTTACTCAGCAATTTCACTCCTGGGAATAGGTTTTACAGCTACGTGAGTACTTAAACCAGCACTAAGTGAAGTGACAGATGCACCCTCTAACCAACTGCAGAGTGGGTGCATGAGATGGAAATACCTGAGTGTCTACCCAGATGCCAGTGGGCAAAGAAACCACGGTACCTCTGCTCAACATCACAGAGCCAGGGAAGGAGAATGAAGAGCACTGAGCCTGTGGAAATACCTCAGGAAAACATCTATGTGAAAAAGGCTTGGTATCAAACAATGCCCCGTATCCTCATTTTAATATAAATGGGGGCAAGTAAGAACATAGCTTCTCTCACACAAAAATAAACACAAGAGTGCACAAGAGATTAAAAAGAATAGTTGCATATAGGAAGCCAAATGGTGGGAAATACAGTAGGTAGGTGGTGTGAGGAGTTAGAATAAGACTTCTTCTGATTTAATTTCTGTTGTTGAACCATGTGAACATATTGCCAACCCAAATAAAATAAAAACCAAACTCAAATGTTTAGCGTTTCCTATAATAAAGGATTTCTGAAATCAGTTAGAACTCAGATTTCAATGATCTGTCATTTAGATTGTATTTACGGGTCGTAAACCTTGAAGAGCGGCCCTGTCTTATGCAGTGCTGTAACTTGGGAGGCCAGCCATGTGTCTTACATTCAATCAGAGAGTTAGATGAATACTTTTTATTCGACCAATGAATAAATGAATGAGCAGACTATTTTCAGTTGTGGAGAGAATAATAATTAGTTGATTGCCAAATGTCCAAAGGGATGGACATTTGGCACAGTGGTTAAGATACCACATGGGGGCCGGCGCCGTGGCTCAACAGGTTAATCCTCCGCATTGCGGCGCCGGCACACCGGGTTCTAGTCCCGGTCGGGGCGCCGGATTCTGTCCCGGTTGCCCCTCTTCCAGGCCAGCCCTCTGCTGTGGCCCAGGAGTGCAGTGGAGGATGGCCCAAGTGCTTGGGCCCTGCACCCCATGGGAGACCAGGAAAAAGCACCTAGCACCTGGCTCCTGCCATCGGATGAGCGCGGTGCGCCGGCTGCAGCGCGCCGTCCGCGGCAGCCATTGGAGGGTGAACCAACGGCAAAAGGAAGACCTTTCTCTCTGTCTCTCTCTCTCACTGTCCACTCTGCCTGTCGAAAAAAAAAAAAAAGATACCACATGGGTACCCACATACTATAACTGGGTGGCTGAATTTGAGTCTTGGCTCTGCGTCCAATTCCAGCTTCCTGCTAATGTGCACCCTGCAAGGCAGCAAGTGATGACCCAGTCAGTGTTTGAGTGCCTGAAATCCACATGAGAGACCCGAATTGAGTTCCTAGTTCCCTGGCTTGGGTTTGGCCAAGACCTACCTGGCTGCTGTAGTCACTTTGCAGAGTGAACTAGTAGAAAGAAGATTCATCTCTCTCTCTCTTGCTTTCTCTCTCTCTCTGCCTTTCAAATAAATAAATAAAAATAGTAATAAAAAGTTCCCCAATTCACTTTTTAGAATAAACAAACTATTTAACAATCAAAGAATTATATGAAAGCTATGAAATTCTTTTTTAAAAAAACACGTATTTATTTATTTGAAACTTGGAGTTAAAGGAGAGAGAGATCTTCCAACCACTGGTTCACTCTCCAGAATACCACAAATCCAGGGCTAAACCAGGCTGAAGCCAGGAGCTTCATCCAGGTCACCCACCTGCCACAGTCCTGGCATAGCCCCTGCCACTGCAGCTATTTGGGGAGTGAACCAGCACTTGGAAGATCTCTCTCTCTCTCCCTTTCTGTCTATAACTTTGCCTTTCAAATAAATAAATAAATATTAAAAAAGGGGGGGAAAAGAGGCAAGGAGAAAACACAGCCCCCTAATGAGAACTCAGACAGAAAAGGGAGCAGTCCACGCCCACACTGACGGCACATGTATTCCTTCCCTGAACTACTTTAATCCAGTTTCCTTTGGGGGAGTTAGATTTGCAACTGAGATCCAAACAGCGCTTTCTCCACCAAGCTGGAAAAATCTACTTATCTACTCTGGTTGTGTTAAACCTGAGGAGGGAGACGTGTTAGGTCAAAGCCCGAATTTCTCAGGGGAACTTTCAACTCTTTCCGCATTATCAGTTCCCTTAACAGAAATGGGGGCAAGATCCTCGCATGGAGATGGCTGATAAAATGGCACGCCAAGAAACCGGTAACAATTTGTTCATCCACGCTTCAACTTCCCCAACCCACAATAATTTATACAAAAATGCCGTCTTTCTTACTGCAGGGTGCCTGATTTATAGACTGGGCATCTGTTTCATATAAAGAGCCCTGAATGGAACAACAATCTATATTCTAACAAAACAGAGGATTCATTTCATAAATCATTTTCCACCTATCAGATATCTCACACTAAATTTCTCTGAAATCCAAGCACATTTTTCTTTTCTTCAGAGTTTGTCCTGCATGCTGCTATCAAGAACACAAAAACACATGAGTATTTCAAGCTGTTAAAAGACTCCAAAACAGCCAGAGAAAATCTAGAGATCAGTCTACTTCTCTTCAGTTTTATCCTATAATAAAACCCTTTTATAAATGTTTTCAGATGAAATATTTAAAACAGCCCATGTCCTCAGAGAACTTCCAGCTCAGGAAATTGCAAACAAATGGAATTTACTTGATCTCTCCTTCTCCCTCTGCTCAGAGCAGACATTACTAATTGATCAATTATTTCCCATTAAGCTTGCTTGAGGCCCTGCTGTACTTCTCAACCTAAGGATTTAAGCAACCTCTAGAAAGCAGAAATTAACATGCAGGACAGAGTAGTCCAATCCAATTACTTTAAAGAAAGATTTATTTATTCGAGAGTCAGAGTTACAGAGAGGGAAAGATGGAGAGAAAAGTCTTCCATCCGCTGGTTCACTCCCTAAATGGCTGAAATGGGCGGAGCTGGGCCAATCCAAAGCCAGGAGGCAGGAGCTTCTTCTGGGTCCTCACAGCGGGTGCAGGGTGCAGGGTCTCAAGCTCTTGGGCCATCTTCCACTGATTTCCCAGGCCATAAGCAGAGAACTGAATTAGAGGAGGAGCTGCCAGGATTTGAACCAATGCCCACACGGGAAGTCAGCACTGCAGGCTGAGTTTAGCCCACTACGCCACACTGCCACCCCAATCCAATTACTTTTAAGGCAACAAAACTGAAACACAGGAGGAGAATGAGACCTTGCCAAGGCAACACACGAGTTGAACAATGATGTACCTGAAACATACTGGTTTTGAAAATTTTGTTTATTTATTTGAAAGGCAGAGAGACAGAGAGCTCTCATTCACTTTCCAAATGCACACAACAACTGGAACCACAACCAGACCAAAATGGAAAGCCAAGAACTCAATACAAGTCTCCCAAATGGGTGACATCAAACCCATCACTTGAACCATCGCTGTTGCCTCCCAAGGTCCACATTGGTGGGAAGATGGAATTGGGAGCAGAGCAGGAACTCAAACCCAGGCCCTCTGATGTGAGATGCAAGCATGCTAACCTCTACACTAACCGCTGCTTCCTGAAACCTATTCTTAAGTCTCTCACCTTGGGGTTCTCCTCTATGCACTAACCTATGATCAGCATTCAAAAGGTCTGATATGTTTGTTTCATGTGCGATTTTTCTTTTTCAACAGAGAAATTCCTCTTTTCTTAAAAATAAATTATTATGCAACAAAACAATCCCAATTAGCTATGTTTTTCAAATAAAGCATTTATTCATCTTCTAATACAAATTATTTGAAAGCGCGGGCAGCCTGCCACTTTAAATGCAATTTTGTTTTACCAATAATCTTTCCTTATCAAATATGCTTCCTCCTCAGTGCGGAAACTATAATTACTATTAAACAGGAAATTACTTTTCACAGTAGCTCACACAAAAGACTGTGATTGAATGTACTGAAGATCTCTGTCTCTCTGGCTGGCCTTTCAAGTGACATTAAATATCTTTTAAAAAGCAAAAAAAGAGTATCAAACAGAGTATTACTCTTGTGGCTTGAAGCCCCCACGTTGGTCCCTGGTAGGACTGACGCACATTTCCAGGATGGGTTATGACTGATAGTCACACAGCGGTCCTGATCCTACCAGCACTGTGGCTGGGCTCATTGACATTTACTGTCTCTTCAAAGCTAACTCATAAAATAACATTTCTATGGGGCTGGCACTGTGGCGCAGCAGGTTAACGCCCTGGCCTAAAGTGCCGGCATCTCATATGGGTGCCAGTTTGAGACTTGGCTGCTCTACTTCCAATCCAGTTCTCTGCTATGGCCTGGGAAAGCAGTAAGAAGACAGCCCAGATCCTTGGGGCCCTTCACGCGTGTGGGAGACCCAGAAGAAGCTTCTGGCTCCTGGCTTCAGATCAGTGCAGCTCTGGCCATTGTGGCCAACTGGGGAGTGAACCATCGGGTGGAAGACCTCTTTCTTTCTCTCTGCTTCTCCTCTCTCTTTGTAACTCTGATTTTCAAATAAATAAATAAATCTTAAAAAAAAAATAACATTTCTAGCTTAGATACCAAGCTCCAAACACTTGGCAAAGAGGTAGGATACCAAGTCCACATTTCAAGGAGATGTCTGTTGTACTCTTTTAACAACTGCAGGTTGAACGACAGTGACAACAGTCACGGGATCCTTCGACCAATGCTGCTTTGTCTGATCCTGGTTAAGGGACTTCAGCAAACCAGCCAGCCAATGTCAGTACAAGCCTTACTCAGAGTCCGTTTGTAAGATATATCTGCCTTCCCTTAGACTATGTTCGAGAACCATGTGGGGCCCCATCATTCTGCTCAACACTGAGTGGAGCTGACAACAGCAATTTAGCCCGCAGTAGTCGGTCGTAAGCTGGACAGTGCTCTGCTGATGGTTTGGTTCAAGAATTATAGAGGCCCCTGATTACTTTAATTTGATTTTTCCCTAGGGATACCCACCTTCTTTCCTGGAAGATAAAACCCTGAATTATCTTTCAGTCTCAACTTGTTAAAAAACTAACAGGGGGTAGTGGAGGGGTACAGGGCATAATCCTGCCCATAACCATATGGAGTAAGTCATACTACAAGTAAAGGGTCCCAACAGCTGGAGGCTTACTATTGACAGTAAAACAAAAACCTGGCCGGCACTGTGGCTCACTTGGTTAATCCTCCACCTGCGGCGCCGGCATCCCATATGGGTGCTGGGTTCTAGTTCTGGTTGCTCCTCTTCCAGTCCAGCTCTCTGCTGTGGCCCAAGTGCTTGGGCCCCTGCACCCGCATGGGCGACCAGGAAGGAGCACCTGGCTCCTGGCTTCGGATCGGCACAGCGCCAGCCATAGCAGTCATTTAGGGGGTAAACCAATGGAAAAAAGACCTTTCTCTCTGTCTCTGTCTCTCTCACTGTCTGTAAGTCTATCTGTCAAATAAACTAAAAAAAAAAAAAAAAAAAAAAGTAAAACAAAAACCTAACCAACACAGAACTATATCAATCTATAATTTTGCAGCTCTGCTATCTGGCCCAAGAATCCTATTTCTAGGAGTGAATTCTAAAAAAATAACAAGGCAAGGACCAGGAGATGTGTGCATGAGGTCACTGACAGCAGTGGAATTTTCATAAGAAAAGAAAAAAACTGCAATCTGAATCAGGAAGAGATGGGATAAATAAATTCAAGTATATTTATGTGAGCAGGTGTTTGATGTAAAGGTTAAGATGCCATTAGGACACTTATGTCCCCTATGGAGTACCTAGGTTTGAGTCTTGGCTCTGCTTCCAATTCCAGCTTTTCATTAATATGACCCTGGGAAGCAGCTGGCAATGGCCCAAGTAGTTGGGTCCCTGCCATCCATGCGAGAAACCTCATCTGGGGTCTGGTTCCAAGTTCCTGGGTTAGGCCTGGCCCAGTCCTGGCTGTTGCAGGCATTTGAGCATAGAACCAGTGGATGTGAACTCTCTCTCTCTTTGCCTATCAAATACAATAAATAAGTAATTTAAGATGCATTTATATAGTAAGGTATCCATCTATATATTATTAGGGAAAGAAGTCAATGACAGATTCAGCAAAAAAAAAAAATATATGGAACAGACTATATACATGGTATGTACTTACATAAGTTATATATAGTTTATAGGTTTATCAGTCATAATGTTAATGAAAATGTTGACTCAGATGAGTTTTGCTTTCTAATTTATGCTCTTCCATATTTCTGATTTTATTATTATATCATAATATATTCAAAATGAGAAAAAAGATTTAAAAACAACTCATGATGCCCTGAAATATAAGCTCCAGTTTTTTGCTTTGTGGACATCTTTTTGCGAAGAACCTGCAACATGTCAGATTACCCTACCTAACAAAAATGTTACATGATCTACAAGTAAAATTTTGTAGATTCTAGCAATTCCAATAATATATTTTTAACACAGCATGTTCCCCAAGCAACCATTTTATATATAACCAGTATAAACCAACAAAGGCATTTACATTCCTTTAAAAAATTTATTTATTTATTTGAAAGATAGAGAATCCTACCCACTGATTCACTCCCCCAGTGCCCACAACACTGGGAGCATGGAAACTCTTGTCTCTACCATGCAAGTCAGAGGTTCAACTACTTGAGCCATCACTGTGGCCTCCCAGTGTCTGTATTAGCAAGAAGCTCAAGTACACAGCGGAGCCAGGATGAGAACCTAAGTACTCCAATATGGAATGTGGGCATCTTAACTGCTAGGTCAAACACCCACCTTTAGTGGTTGTGGTTTTTTTTCTTTGCTTGTTTGTTTTTGGTCCATATGAATAGATCGTTAAAAAAAAAAAAAAAGTAAGACATGCTCAAGAGTTACCAGTGGTGACTCTGGATGTTTTTAATTTCTGAAATTGTTTGAATCTGTACGAGTAATTGTGTGATGTATTGGTAATCTTTAAAAGACTTTTTTTAGTGGTTTTTAATTTTTATTTCTTTTGATTTGCTTTGTTTTGTTTTAAAATAAATGCTGGCCTCATGGGCTCCATTTTTGGAACATGCGCATCTTGAATGAACTCTACTTTCATTCTCAGTTGTGGACCAGGGGGGTCAACAGTGAGAATTCTTAGCAGATACAAGTGTGCCTGGTCCACGGGAGGAGGAGGAGGAGCAAGGAGACAAGCAGAGGTCGTCACTTTCCTGAGTCATCAAAACAAATTCATCTCTAAGGTCTGATTCATGCTCAATGGCTAGTCCTCATTCTTTTTTTCATTATTTCACCAAACCTAACACCACCCACAGCACAGAGGATTCAGGTGGAACTGCATTTGAGGGCCTTGGAGCTTCCCTGCCTTCGACTAGAGAGATCGTAATATATAACCTACTTCAAAAGATTGACTTTTAAACAGCTTTTTCTGAAGAAGGGCATGTGTGCTTTTCTCTGCGTGTAGTCTAGATGTATAGCACAAAGAATATTTAGAAATTAAATACACTCGGATAACCGCCATCTAGACCAGAAGAAAGAACGCTCCAAGCGCCTAGCGCCCCTGCCAGTCCCCACCATGTATGTTAGCTTTTTATGACTATGGAGCCCACTCTCCCAACTCAGCACCTTATACAGCACAGATTTAATGCCTCAGTCTTTGTGGGTCTGGAGACAGCACGTAGATGATCCGTCCACTTCAATGGATCCTCTGCTTGGATCTCACATGGTGGCATTCTAAGGGTCAGCCTGGTGCTCCCATCTAGGACTTGAACCCATTCAACTTGCTGGCAGAATTCAGCTCCGGGTGGCTGTGTAACTAAGAGCCCATTTTCTTGCTAGCTGCGGGTCGAGGACCAGTTTCCGCTCCTTCAGGCCGACTACAGTTGCTTGCCAGTGGCCCACACAGGCAGTTTAGGGCTGTTCCTTCCTTCCAACCAGAAGGAGCTTGTTCTCTGACTTCTGTTTCTGACCTCCAACTGCTCATTTATGAACGAACCTGATTAAGTCAGGCCCACCAACTGCCTGGGCAGTTAGGGACCTTAATTACAGAGTGACAGTCCATCAAGTCAGATTCCACAGATACTCACAAGGCAGGGGTCATAGAAGGGAGTCACATTATGCTGTAGGAATTTTATGTCATCTTAAAATTCTACTGCCTACGCTATCCCCTATGGCTAACTGCTATCTCTTGCCTAACACAGTAATTTCACCTGTCTTTAACTATAAAAATGGAATCATATAGTATGCTCTTATACCTGACTTTATGGGTTGAATATTACATATGCGAAATACACTCGTTCCTTTGCATTGCACAGTGTTCCATTGTGAACCAATCACAATATCACGTTTCACTTACACATTTAAAAATCGATGGCATTGAGTAGCTCCTATTTGGGTGCTATTACTAATGATGCTTCTGTGAACAATCTAGGACATATATTTGCGGTAGCCACATGAATGCATCTTTGTTGATATAAACTGAGGGGTAGAATTATTGGGTCATAAGAGGCACAACTGTTACCTGTTCAGCTTGGGAAGAGCTACCAAGCTGGGCACTCAGCAGCAGTGTAAGAACAGCCCAGTATTTTCCCGAGTTCATTAATTATGATAAAGAACTTAGGAGGATCTGGGATATCGTAATGACTAAATAAAAATATTCTCAATAGAAATTAATGTTCAGTGTTAGTTTCTGTAATGCTAGTAAGTCTACAAGGTGTGTATGTGAAGTTTATTGATATAACTTTAGGGACTAGCCAAAATATATAAACAGCCAACGGACACATCCACATTGTACAACCTTCTGACTATGAAGGTCTACAGATTTGCATTTACTTTCCTTTTCCTGGGCTCCTGCACACAGTCAGAGAGTCCTAAGGGCTCTTCAGTACTCTGGTGTGAAATGATTCTACAGGGGACTCTGTCAGAGTGCAGTGTCTTGCCAGGTGACAAGATGCACCACAGAGCCTCTGCGGAAGGCAGCTGTTTCTACAACCAAGAGCGCTCAGCCTGTGTCTTTGCAAGATGAGATTTAAAGAAAGGGAGCTCAGTTGCTGGGATCATCGAGCTACAAAAATGCTCGGCTGTGGTTGGCGTTGTGGCACAGAGGGTTAAGCCACTGCCTGCACCGACGGCATCCTACATGAGTGCCGGTTCCAGTCCTGGCTGCTCCACTTCCCAGCCCGCCCCCTGATAATGCACCTTGGAAGGCAGTGGAGGTAGGTTCAAGTGAAGACCCAGATGAAGCTCCTGGCTTCAGCTGCTGCAGCCGTTTGGAGTGGTGAACCAGGGGATAAACGATCTCTGCCTCCTCCCTCTCCCGTGGTAACTCTGCCTTTCAAATAAAAAAAAAGAAAGAAAGACCCTGCTTTCTAATCCTGCCTAGAGAAAGCTTTTGTCTCTTTCAGCAGGGGATAAAGAAGGAAGTGAAACTCAGGCCACAGAGCAGCGAAAAATGCTAATCTGTACTTGGTTATCTTTTATCCAAGGGCTCTGGCATGTTAATCAATTCTTCTAATTGTTTGTTAGTCATTATTCCTGAGAGGGAATGAGTCATCAGCTTCGGGCGGCTTGATGCCAGGCTTCCGAAGGCCAAGCGAAATCAAGAGGAGTAATAATAGGGAGCCCTATAAATCCTTCCTGGGTTAAATCAAAGCTCTCACCTAGACTCAAAGCTCTGTAGAAACTGATTTTAATTTGATGGTCACTTAGCCTCTCAAACTTCTGATTCCTCATTTGTAAAATAGGACACAGGATGGCAACTACCCTGCAATGATTTAACAAATATTTAATTCCCACTCTGCCAGACAATGAGTACGTATTTATTAAAGGCTAATCACGGATCAGCTATTCTCACTGTCAACAATTCATTATTTGCATATCAACCATCAACCTTGAGGAAAAGGAAAAAAAAAAACCACATTTTTTAGATGAAGATTTATTTTATGTATTTGAAAGGCAGAGTTACAGAGAGAGAGAGAGACAAAGAAAAAGAGAGATCTGCCATCTACTTGTTCACTTCCCAAATGGCCTCACTGGTCAGGACTTGCCAGGCCCAAGCCAGGAGCCTGAAAATGTGTGGTTTTGAGCTGGTTTCATGCTCTCCTCTTCCAACTCACACCCAATCCCACAATCACTAGTTTCACTAGTTCACTGTCCACCACTGGTGGGGACTCAACTCCACAAGCCTGAATCTTCAATTATTGCCGTCAGAAAATGCTAACAAACTTTATTATCGGTCCAAATGCTTCATAATTTAAAAGGACAAATAAGCCATATTTCAGTCACAGGGGAAAGTTTTGGGGGTTCAATGACATCTGATGATCTGCTTCACATGTCACCTTCCATTAGCTAACAAACACTTAGCGGGTACATCATTAGGTATGGCTGACAATATACTCACTTTGGGAGCAGAAATTCTATTATCCCCAACCCCCTACATCCCAGCTCCCGGGACGATAAGTGAAACTGTGCAAAAACATTTCCAGAATTCCTCCCTCCCCAACCCTTTGATTGAGATGTCATAAAGTTTGCTTTCAGCCTGAGTCATATGGTTGAAGACCAAACATTAAATTAATGTTGGCAGAAGAACCAAAGAAGACCACAGAAGCAAGAGAATAGAGCTGAATAGAATATTCATGTTTTGGAGGCAAAATGCTGAGGTTCAAATCTCAGTTGAAAACTGACCGGGTTAAGGTTACCACATAAAATGCAGGACACCGGGTTACATTTGAATTCCAGATTAGTAACAAGTACATTTTTAGCAGGAATACATCCCAGATCCACAGAGGGGCTGTATTTCTACTAAGATTACTTGTTGCTTATCTGAAATTCAGATGTAACTATATGTTCTGGGTTATGAGCTGCTAACCCTACTCCCTTCACTAGTTTTGTGACCTTAAGGCACGTTCCTTACACTCTGTGTGTCTTCTCGCCTGTAAAAATAGGAATAATAAAAGCATATTCCTCATAGGATGGTGGCAGTCGTCATTTTTGCTGTTTAACAAATATGACCATACTTTTAAAAGTTCATGGGAAATATCTATTAGGTAAAAACTATGCACAAGTTTCAAACATTTTGCATCAAAAATTTTTTCTAAGGTTACCTGTTTATACAAGAGTAAGACAGAGAGTGAACTCCTATCCACTAGTTCACTCCCTAAATGCCTGCAAGTGCCAGAGCCAGGAATCAGAAACACAAGACAGGATTCCCAAAAACCCAATTACTTGAGCTGGCACTGTTGCCTCCCAAGGTCTGGAGTGAGGTACTAAAGCCAGGTACTGAATCTAGAGACTCCAGTGTCGGATGTAACCTTTATAATTGCTAGGCTAAGCGTCAACTCTGAGTCAATTTTTTTCATTCCATTTTTTCCCCACAAACTTTCTAAGGGGCCCTTGTCTGTCTGGGTCTCCTCCTTTGAGGAACACGGTCGGTAGGGCAGGTGTGCAGCTCAGCAGGTTAAGCCGTTGCTTGGGCTGCCCACGTCCCACACTCGAGTGCTAGTTTGAGTTCCCCATGGCTCTGCTTCTGACTGAGATTCCTGCTACTGCATCTGGGCAGCAGTGGATGATGGCACAGTACAGGAGTTCCCGCCATGCATGTGAAAACCAGGATAGAGTTCCTGGCTCCTGGCAGCAGCCAGGCCACCCTCCAGCAGCTGTGGCCATTTGGGGAATGATCTGTCTGCCTGTCCCTCTGTTTTCTTTCTTTTTTTCTTTTATTTTTATTATTTTTTTTTTTTTTTGGACAGGCAGAGTTAGACAGTGAGAGAGTGAGAGAGAGAGAGAGAGAGAGAGAGACAGAGAGAAAGGTCTTCCTTTTTCCGTTGGTTCACCCCCCAAGTGACCACTATGGCCGGTGTGCTGCACTGATCCGAAGCCAGGAGCCAGGTGCTTCTTCCTGGTCTCCCATGCAGGTGCAGGGCCCAAGGGCCTGGTCCATCCTCCACTGCCTTCCCGGGCCACAGCAGAGAGCTGGACTGGAAGAGGAGCAACCGGGACAGAATCCGGCACCCCAACCTCTGTTTTCAAATAAACAAATTTGGAGGGATAAAAGAGAAAACAACATGGTAAGAAAGTACTTCTTTGTCTCCCTGAAATGATGGCTGTAACTTGCATTATTCAGTCAATGGTAAGTGAGCAGGAAGGATTCGTTGCTTCCCAGTAGAATTTTCCCACCTACCTTCCCCCACCAGTCTCGAGATACGAGTGTGATGAAGACAGACACACAAATGTGACGAAGAAAGATTATAAGCTCTGAAGTGTGGTAATTAGTGCAACACAACTTAGCCTTCTCTGTTCTTCAGAGTTCTTCAGAAGATCGCATTTAGATTTAGAGTGAGTCCAGCACATAGAAAGCACTACGCCAGTATTTATTAGCTTAAGGAAAAAGTGGTATGAGTCAAGCTGGGCTGTCGTAACAAAATTCCAAAGACTAAGTGGCTCAAACACCAGTCACCCCCAGCCCCAAACACATACACAGTTCTGGAGGCTGCAGGATGAGGGTAACAGCATGGTTGGGTTTTAGTGAGGGCTCTCTCGCTGGTTTACCAAAAGCCTGGGTCCCCCATGGTCTTTAAGTGCACGCAGAGTGTATGATGATAAGCAGAGATGTCTCCCTCCTTGTGTAAGGCCACCAATCCTGTTGGATCCGGACTGCACTCTTATCACCTCATATAACCTAACCACCACCTTAAAGCCCTCTCTCCATATACAACCACTCTGTGGGTCAGGGCTTGAACACATGCATGTTATGAGCACACAGTTCAGTTCACAGCCCTGTACACATCTTGGTACTAAACATTTATGGTCTAGCTTTCTGTCACCGGGCCTAGGAAACCAAACACACCCCTTCTTCATAGGGTTGGTTAACAAACCCTCTAATGCAGCAGCAATTAGGTGAGGGAGTTTCTTTCATCATTAGACAGCATTTTTATGTCTAAAACACTCCCGATATGGATGCACTCAAATTGCAACATGCATTGAAACAGAGCAGTGGACCCCACTGCCGACGACCGAGGCTGAGCAAACTGCGGAAGCCAGCCCGCGCACAGTAATTCAGAGAAGGGCAGAGAAACCGGATCCAGGGGAGGGGAAGTCACAGGCAGCTAATGAAAATCAGATGCAGGGTAATTCAGACCGCAGCGCACATCCCCACCTCTGGGCAGAGGGAATTACATCCATAAACAGATCAGATTTGATTGTGTGCGGCCCTTGCAGCCCCCCAAACATGCTCTTCTTCCTGGTAGCTCAGGGATGTGCAAGGCAAATAGGGAAACACTGTGTTCACAACTCAGAATCCGTGCCATGCGCATAAGCCAGCTTGCAGGATGCTGGGTGACCCTTTCTTGTTAGGAGAAATATTCTCTTTTGTCCGTTTAGATAAGAAACATGCTCATAAAAGAAATTCAAATATGCACTAACAAGCTTTGCAAACTCTGAACATGAACCACCATAAAACATACTGCGCCTGGGAATATAGCAAGCTCTCTCCACGTCATCTGATACAGTTTCAGACTCTGAACATACATATCTATCTAAATCTATACATGCATTGATATTTTCATGTACAACAGGATAAAAATGTCCCAGAATTATAACTTGCCCTTATTGTATCTGATGTATTTTGATGTTGTTTTTTCTTAAAAAAAAATGATGACCAATACTTGTTGATTTTGCAATCCACTTCTGTGTTGCATCTTCATTTTGAAATTCATGTCCATACAAGACAGATGCTCTCTCCATAAAAGAGAGCATGAGACTCTGGTACCATGACATTCCCATGACACCACACCATTAGGCCCTGTGATGGCCACTTTGTCTTTTCAGGTCACTAACTGTCTCCGATTCCTCCGTTACAACAGGCTGAGATTTTTATGTGTGACAATTGTGTACAGATAAAGCAAAAAACACTCTGAAATCATCTTCACATGATCAGATTCTTTTTTTTTTTTTTTGACAGGCAGAGTGGACAGTGAGAGAGAGAGACAGAGAGAAAGGTCTTCCTTTACCGTTGGTTCACCCTCCAATGGCCGCTGCGGCCGGCACACTGTGCTGATCTGAAGCCAGGGCCCAGGTGCCTCTCCTGGTCTCCCATGGGGTGCAGGGCCCAAGCACTTGGGCCATCCTCCACTGCACTCCCGGGCCACAGCAGAGAGCTGGCCTGGAAGAGGGGCAACCGGGACAGAATCCAGGCCCCGACCAGGACTAGAACCCGGTGTGCCGGTGCTGCAGGTGGAGGATTAGCCTGTTGAGCCACGGCGCCGGCCCAGATTATTTCTTAATGCTTATTTTATTTATTTTCATCTACCAGAAAGGTAGTGAGAAACATTTTCTAGCGGCTGGTTTACTCCCCAAATGCTCACACTACCTAGAGCTGCACCAGGTTGAAGCCAGGAGCCAGAAACTCCTTCCAGGTCTCCTGCACGAGTGGCTGGGATCCAAGCACTTCAACCATCATCTGCTGCCTTCCAGGAAGCATTAGCAAAAAGGTGGATGATAAGCAGAGGTGCCAGGATCCAAACTAGCACTCCAGAACAGGATGCAGGAGTCTCAAGTGTGGCTTGACCCACTGTATCACAATGCCTGCCTGAGACTATTGTGGAACCCTGTGTTGAGTCAGCCATGGGGTTTAACAACAGGCAAAAGTCCAAAAATTAATTAGGTTCCTAAATCAGTAAGAGTTTTTTGGTTGCATGTAAAAGAATCTTCCTCCACCCAAACACTCCATCAAGTCAGCCAACCAGCTTGAACACACAATACATTGGTTAATCCAAGGTGACCCGAGCACTTAAATTTTGTAGGCAAGCCAGCTGCAGTAGAACCATGGAGGCAATTACAGCATTCTAAACCACAGACATAAACTTAGAGAGATGGTTTCTAAAAGGCCTTGAAGAAACGATTGGCTCAACCAAGAGGGGGCCAGGGACTCCAAAAGCTTCAGCATAGCCGACTCTGGCTGCTGAGATGACGCCACAGTAACCAGTTCTCCTCCATGTCCTGGTTCTACTTTCTTATCTGTAGGCTTTATTCTTTCCTCTTGTAGCAGGAGTCCCCCTTGAAGCCATGGAGGTCTCTCATTACCATCTCCAGAGTCAGATTCTTCCAGCCTAGCAGTCCAAGTTCAGCCTAGCAGTTAGGACAGCAGGCTCCAGGTCCTGAGCCCGGCTTCCTCCCAATGTAGGTTCTAGGAGGCAGTGGGGATTGTCCAGATATGTACAATTATGTGGTAGAACTGGATTGCGTTCCCAGACCCTAGCTATGGCCCTGGCCAAGCCCCAGCTGTTGCAGATATCTGGGGTATGAATCAGTATATGAGAGCTCTCCTTTTTTGCCTCTCAAAAATTCTTTAAAAAACTAGAAAAAAATTATTTCATCCTAACAACTCAGAAGAGAGGCCTCCAGTCTTCTCACTGTCCCAGCTTGGATCAAATACCCATTTCTGAACCCATCACCATGAATCTATTAGGGGCCAAGTTTTGGTCATGTGCCTACCCCTGGGGAATAATGATGAAGCCAGGCACACCAATCCACATGAACTTGAGAATGGCATTATTTCACAAAGGAAAATAAAGGGGACATTTCCATAAGTTAGAGACCAGAATTTTAAACAGATAACAAAACACGCGGCCACTACCAATCTCCACACAGATGTATCACCAACCCCTAACCATCACCCAATCTCAGATGTAGAGAGGAAGCTGGAGTTTGATAACCACACAGAGAACAGCTTTCATTGAGAGGGATCCTGATGTTCTCTCTCTCTGATCACTTTTACAAGTTGTAGCAAGGGATTCTCGTAGTCTTCAAATGTAAAACTTAATGTGCCATGAACTGCTGGTTGTGAGCCTAAGCAGTAAAAAACTCTCTTCGGGCCTTTTCGAAATCATCTCCCAGTACTCCCGTGGTTTAGAATGTTGTAATTGCCTTCGTGGTCTTACTGCTGCTGGCTTTGCAAACAAATTTTAAATGTGTAGGTCACCTTGGATTAACCAATGTATTTTGTGCTCCACTGATTGGCTGACCTGCTGGAGTTGTGAATACTTGTTCTGTCTTGCACTGAAAAGCACACACAGAGAGGGAACACACATGCGCACAGCAACTTGAACGAAATCTGACAAGAAGGGAGGAAGCATAAGCATACTGGCGAAATATGGCTTGGCTATGATTATTTCCCCATTTTGCTGAATGCCGTTTGTCTTTTGGGAAGCAGTGCAAACAGAGCTGTGGCTCTCAGACTCTGCAAATATTATTGGTATGCAGGAGAGGTAATTAACTTGCCGAAACACAGAAAGAGGAGTAATCATGGAGTCTTTCTTTGGCACCAGACTATCAGGGCTGGAGGTTTGGCTAATGTGCTTGCTTGCTTGCTTTACCTGGTTTTTAATTAGCTGTGGTTTTTAAATTTGATTTCCCATAGAATATTTCAGTCCCAACTGGGAAAAGAAACCATGCTATGATACAAGCACATTTATCATCTTCAAGAAATTGACAGATTTCCTTTGATAATGGTATCCAGTCTTGGGTTTTAGATGCAAAATGCAACAATTATTTCTGTTTAAGTGTAATCTAAGGAACATAAAAAAAAAATGCTTTTCCCACTGCCTAGCCCACTTTGTTTGCATTTCTCTTGGCTGTTGCTTTTTTCTTTTTTAAATATATATAAAGCTTTTATTTAAAGAATATAAATTTCCAAAGTACAGCTTATGGATTACAATGGCTCCCCCCCCCCCCCCCCCGGCTGTTGCTTTTCTTAGCATTAGCTTGTTTCTTAAAAAGTTTCTTAAGTTAAGCTGCTGCCTGCAGCACCAACATCCCATACAGGTGCTGGTTCAAGTCCCTGATGCTCCACTTCCAATCTCACTCCACTTCCTGCTAATGGAGGGAACCAGCAAATGGAAGATATCTCTCTCCCTCTCTCTCTCTCCCCATCTCTCCTTCTCCCTGTGTAAGTCTGCCTTTTTAATAAATAAATCTTTTAAAAAATTCAGCAAAAGTAAACAAAGTTACCATACAATCAAGCAATCCCCTTTCCAGGTATCTACTTCAAGAGAAATGACAACATAAATTCACAAAAAACTTCATACATGACTGAAGCAACACTATTCCCAATCACCACAATGAGTGGGCAACACCACAATCATTACATGAGTGGGAAAACAAAATGTGACATAGTTATATAACAGAATATTATTTAGCCATCAAAAGGAAAAATACTGATATAAGCTACAATAAGGATGAGCAGCATGCTAAGAAAAAGAAACCAACACAAAATATCACACTTTGGGGCTATCACTGTGGCATAGCAGCAGAAGCCATCACCTGCAATGCTGGCATTCCATACGGGCACCAACTCAAAACCCGGCTGTTCCATTTATGATCCAGCTCCCTGCTAATGTTCCTGAGAAAGCAGCAGCAGATGGCCCAAGTCCCTGGGTCCCTGACCCACGTGGGAGACCTGGAAGAAGCTCTTGGCTCCCGGTTTTGGCTGGCTCAGCTCTAGCTCTGGTGGCCTTTGGGGAGTGAACTAGAGGATGGAAGATTCTCTCTTTCTCTGCCTTCACCTCTCTGTAACTCTGCCTTTCAAATAAATAAAAGTAATTTTAAAAAAAAATCACATTTTGAACAATTTCATTTCTGGAAAATGTAGAGGAAAAGCAAATTTGTAGAGACACAAGACAGATTGTATAAATCTGGAGGGAAAAATAGGGACTAACCTCAAATAGGCCTGTGAGATTTTATTGGAGGTGACAAGAATGTTCTAAAACAGAATTTTAGTAATGGTTATGCAATTTGGTAATTGTATTAAAAAACAACTCTAAAATGAATAAAAATAACAAAACCAGGTCTTCTTCTTTCTTAAACCTGAGACTGAATACAATGTCCTTGCAATTCTTTTTCTGAAAGCCTAGCCACACTTTAAAGTCCTTGGACTTGGTCTCTGCCACAGCTGGATGCTAGTCCCAGCTGTGCCATTTACCAGCACCATCTAGGACAACTCACTTTCTTTCCTTCAATCCTTACAACTACAGCGACCAGATGCATTTGTACTAAATAATTTGCCCCTAGCCTCGAAATGTTGTGTATGCTTGTGTTCTTTCTACCTGATAGGCCAGCATTCAAGGCCTACTCTTTCATGGTTCTCAAATCTTTTCCAGTGAGTATGTTAGGTCTTCGGGTTGTCCAGCAAAGTGAGTACCAATTCTGGCACCAGAGATGAATCCATTCCCTAGTTGTATTGCCATGGGAAGGTTATTTAACTCAACTATTTCATCATTAGAAAATGGGCGTTTTGTTAAGATACTCAAGTTCTTATGAAAACTAAGTGATACACTTATAAATGAATACACGTGCAATACTTCAAACAGCACCTAGTCCATAGATACATGCCTACATACTTAATGGCCATACCCCATACCTGCACTGCAAATTAATGGACAAGTAGTGGGCTTGCTACTGCCCGGAAGTGTCTGTGTCCACTACAGACTTGCAGCCTCAGCAAACAGGATGTGAAACACCCTTCAGCAGCTCTCCTTGGCTCAGATCAACTATGCAGGTTGTGCTTCCCTTCCAACAGACCCGTTAATCCCATGCTTCGGATTCCTGTGAACACAGTTCATCTTTTACTAACAGCTCAACTCTTTTGTGCATTTATTACACTTACCTGTTCATCAACTGATTGAATCATTTATGGAATATGCATTAACTGAATGCCAATCACATGCCAAACAATGTCCCAAGTGCTGGGGGTTAAACAGAACAAACCGCAATCCCTGTCCTTTCAAAGTTTACAGTCAGAATCAGATGTTTCCAAATAGTGCTAATGTCCCAAAGAAACAGCAGGGTGGTAAGGTGGAGTGTGGAGGAGGAAGGACTTAGCAGTTTTCCCTGCCCACAATAAACTCCATCACCTTCACAAAGCTACTCCTAAGGCAGAACCCCGATGGGAGAAGCCGTGAATGAGCACTAATGCCAGCTAAGGCTGCAGTGGACAGCGGATTCAGAGCCTGGTGCAAAGTGGCTCAGCTGTGTGTGAAGACAATCTGGGCTCCTGCAGCCAGTCACTATTTTCCAACTCAGTAGAGCTTCAGGAATGAGAACAGAGGTTCAGCCAGTGTTTAGCTTTTCCCCATTTTCAAAGACAAAGAGTCCCACCAAGCAAATGAAGAGTTCAACAAGATTTACAAATGCAATATTTAAACCACTTCAAAAAAACAAACTGCTCTTAATCACTTTCAAACACCTGAAAAGCACTGTTTGTAGGCCAACTGAGAAGTCAATGGAAAACTGTTCCTAACTCTTTATTAAATCAGAGCTCTGGGCCCTCATTTTAGAGCCGGGTTCTACTTCCGGGAAATAATAAACCTGTTTCCTTTCAGATGTTCCTCCATGACGCCTTTCCCTGCTTCTGACTTTTTCCTGACAAGGTGTTGCTGACGCTTTGCTGGCTCTTTCCTTCCACAGCTGTTCTCCCAACACCTGTCCCTGCCAGGTCAGGCAGAAACCCAGGGCCAGCCCTCAGCACCATCCACACCCTCCTGTCCTTACCAAATTCATCGCCAAAACCTGATCAACTCTGTCACTTTCACTTTTCTTCTTCAAGGTTTATTTATTTGAAAGGCAGAGAGAGACACACGGACCGACATCTTCTGTCTGTTGATTGACTCCCAAATGACTACAACAGCTGGGGCTGGACCAGCTAAAGCCAGGATCAATGAACTCCATGAGGTCTCTCACATGGGTGGCACAGGCCCAAGTAAGTGAACCACCATCTGCTGTTTCCCAGGTCCTTCAGAAGGGAGCTGGATTGGAAAAGGAGCAGTTGAGACTTGAACCAACACTCCAATAAGGGATGCAGGCAGCCCACGCAGCAGCTTAACCCACTATGCCACACAGCCTGCCTCATCTGTCACTTTCTTCTGTCTTCATCTTCCAGAAACATTTTAAAATTTTTGTTACAGAGGCACAGTGACAGAGCAAACTCCCATTCACTGGCTCACTTTCTAAATGCCTTCAATGACGACAGGACTCGAGATGAGTCAAACTCCAAGTCTCCCATGAAAGTGGCCCCAATTGCATGAGCCATCATCGCTACCTCCCAGGGTCTGCATTAGCAAGAAGCTGGAATCAGGAGCTAGTGCCAGAAATCAAACCCCGTTCTCCAACAGGGGGGATATGGGCATTGTAACCACTAGGCTTAACACCTGCTTCTATCCTCACCTTTGAAATTCTAGCCCTGGCTCCCATCACCTCCCAGACAGACATCCATGGTCTCCTGCATTCATTCCACTACTCCCTCCTGGTGACAGCAGATCAGATGTACCCAGAATGAAGTGTAACCTCCAGAGTGAGAAAGAATGAATCATCAGCTGTGAGAGCCTGGCTCAAGAGCAGTCCTGAGCCTGATTGTCTTCAGCTAGAAAACCAGATAATGACAGTAACCGCCTCTGAGGTTTGTGGTGAGGATTAAGCGAGAGCCAAGTGCTACCCACAGTGCCTTCAAATAGCAACTGCTCGGTAATTGTTAAGGGGGCTTATTATTAACACTGGTCCTGCCCCCCAGCCTATCAGGCAAGAGAGTGTCATCCCGGCTATTACATACATGCACATGTTACTGATGCAACATGCATTCATCTGCTTATATAGGTGAAGTGCAAGAGGAAACTTAAAGACTACTTACTCAATTTTAGGAGCCTGCCCGAGTAAGAGACAAGGCATATATTTAAATGAAATCAATCTTACTTACGAACTATAGATCATAGATAAAAGGAAGCATATAAAATATGGTGGATGGACAAGTTCATGATTCTTCCCTGAAACAAGTTAACTAAATTCCTTTCATACTCCAGCCAGCCTCTTCCCCCAGCTTATTCCCCAATGGCCTTTGGTTAAAAAAACACAAGAATGTTTAAAGAAATAAAAATCAACTACAAGCAGAGTGAGCTTTGAAGTACTGAGAAGGCACTTTATCAGCACACGAAGACAGAATTTAATCCTTAGCTGACCACATATAAATGAGGAAAAGTCAGCCAGTAAGGCTGAAATGCCCATCGCAAGTCTCCCCACACACAAACGTGTTTTCTATCAGGTGATTCTGTTTATCTCTGGGGCTCTTGTAATCGCTCCAACTGTGCTCTGAGTTTCATCATTCAAGAGCAAAGTCTCTCTCACAATTGCCTTTTGCAGGAAAAGCTCATTAACTCCATGTGAGAGGATTTTTCTCCGAAGTCACAGAAAGGATATTTTTTAGTGAAGTGCAGTTGTATTCCTTTTAAAGCACCCAGGGCTGGAGTTACAGCTTTAGGAGCACTTAAAACTGAAGAGAAAATGATGGCCACATCGCACATCCTACCTTGTATTTAAAAATCAATCAACCTCAAAATAACTGAAAAGGTGTCCATGGGTCCAGTGCTGTGGCGTAGCCGGTAAAGCCACTGCACCTGCAGTGCCGGCATCCCATGTGGGCATGTGTTCGAGTCCAGGCTGCTCCACTTCCCATCCAGCTCTCTGCTGTGGCCTGGAAAAACAGTAGAAGATGGCCAAAGTCCTTGGGCCACTGCACCCGCATGGGAGACCTAGAGGAAGCTCCTGGCTCCTGGCTTCGGATCAGCGCAGCTCTGGCCATTGCAGCCAATTGGGGAGTGAACCAGCAGATGGAAGACCTCTCTCTCTCTCTCTCTCTCTCTGCCTCTCCTTCTCTCTCCATGTAACTCTGACTTTCCAATAAATAAATAAATCTTTAAAAAAAAAAAAAGTATCCATAGTTCTTCGTTTTCCCACAGCACTATATTACTGATTTTTCTGAAACAGTATACATTTAATTTTTGTTAAAAATGTGATGTTGTCGTTGAAATTGCTTCACTAGGAGCTAAGCACATGACTTTAAGCACCTACGTATTCAAAAAGACTGGGTGCACAGAGGTCAAGCAAAGGTGGGACTCAGAGACTAGAGTTGCAGTCCCAGCTGTATAACCTTGGGCTAATTACTCTCTCCAAGCACCATGGTTGCAATAGCCATGTTGGGATTAGAGCAAGTTCAACCAAAACCGAGAAAGTGACCCCTAAATAGTAAGCAATAGCATGGGGCCAGTGCCGTGGCTCACTTGGTTAATCCTCCACCTCCAGCGCCGGCATCCCATATGGGTGCCAGGTTCTAGTCCCGGTTGCTCCTCTTCCAGTCCAGCTCTCTGCTGTGGCCTGGGAAGGCAGTGGAGGATGGCCCAAATGCTTGGGCCCCTGCACCCCATGGGAGACCGGGAGGAAGCACCTGGCTCCTGGCTTCGGATCGGCGGCCATTGAGGGGATGAACCAACGGAGGGAAGACCTTTCTCTCTCTCTCTCTCTCACTGTCTAACTCTGACTGTCAAATAGAGGGGGAAAAAAAAGTAATAGCAGTTAATTGCAGTTAAACCAGCACTTGTACGGAACAAGCGCCAGCCGGCGCCGTGGCTCAGTAGGCTAATCCTCCGCCTTGTGGCGCCGGCACACGGGGTTCTAGTCCTGGTCGGCGCGCTGGATCCTGTCCCGGTTGCCCCTCTTCCAGGCCAGCTCTCTGCAGTGGGGGATGGACCAAGTGCTTGGGCCCTGCACCCCATGGGAGACCAGGAGAAGCACCTGGCTCCTGGCTTCGGATCAGCGCGGTGCACTGGTCGCAGTGTGCCGGCCGCGGCGGCCATTGGAGGGTGAACCAATGGCAATAGGAAGACCTTTCTCTCTCTCTCTCACTGTCCACTCTGCCTGTCAAAAAAATAAAGGAAAAGGTGCCAAAGCAAAGCAGTACCTTAAACTAAGTGAGGTCCCTTACAAATGTTTCTTTTTACAAAGTTTTCTTACAGGACAGGTATGGCACAGCAGGTTAAGCTGCTGCTTGGAATGTCCACATCCCACACCCAAATGCCTGTTCCACATCCTGGCTACTCTGCTTGTAACCCAGCTTTCCTACAATGTGATCCTGGGAGGCTGCAGGTGATGGCTTAAGTGGATTAGTCCCTGCAGCCCACTTGGAGGACCCAGAAGGAGTTCCAGGCTCAGCCTGGCCTAGCCCTGGCTCTTGTAGGCATTAGAGAATAAAGCAGCAGATGGAAGATTCTCTGTCAGTCTGCTTTTCAAATAAAGACATTTTTTAAATTGCTTATCATGTTCAAAAGACAGAGAACTTTTAAAAACCTGTGCAAGTTTCAATTTAGCAGAATCTACATGAATGAGTTTTGGTATCCTTATGTGCAGAGAGAAGGAATAAACAAAGATGGGAAGAAAATTACACATAATGTCCAAGGAAAAGGATAACAGAAAACATACTGCGTCAGTGGATGGTAAGCAGTTCAGAAGTCACCAAAGTTTTCTTTGCAGGAGTGTGCCTGATGTCTTCTGGGAAAATCCACTTCTCTAACGATATAATGGTTTTCAATGCCTGCTCAACTATTTTATGGCTTGTAACTATTTTCAGGGTGACTAAGAGAAAAAAAAAGTGATGCAGTCATTTAACACATCCGAGTGTGAGGTGTACTACTCCTGTGGTACTCATTCATTGAACAAACTACTGGATCTACCAAACATCAATCACTTGACAGACGATATGGAGAAAATGACCAGTGAGACTCGAGGTGCCCCTCACTCATTGGAACATAGGGTTGGTAGTGGGGAAACTACCCCTGGGGACATTTATTGGGTAGTAGCCGTGTGCCAGGTACACAGTAAGAGTAGATTTACGATGGACTTCACTGATGTTATAATTAAGCTACCTAGTTTCATCTTTTTCTTGCACTTGCCACTCAAAGCTGTTAGGTAGAAAACCGCAACAACCATAACACCTAGATGTCTCAGAAGATTTTTTATGTAATCTATTGTAAAACTTCTTTGTGTTCTGCAAAAATGCCACTGTTGCCAAATACAAAGACAGGCTGAGTAAATGATCAAGATTAAAAGAGACATAATCACAAAATGTAATATACAATTTCAGTCTCGAGCCTGTCCTAGATGAAAAAATCCAATAAAAGGCTTTATTGGATCAATAGACAAAATTGGAATATAGACAGTCAATTCAATAAAAGCACTGGTCCATATTTCCCTAAAGTAGGTAACTGTATTGGGTTGTATAAGACGTTTTTGTTAGGAAATACACACTGAAAAATTAAGGGCAAGCGAGAATGACAAATACAGCATAATTACACATAGTCTGGAAAAAATCTTGTTTTTTTTTTAACTCATCTGACTTATTTTCAGAGGTGACAATATTGATTTTGTTGAAATTTTTTTTCATTGTATATGAAAGGCACAAAGACAGAGATAGAAACAGGCAAAGGTCTTCCATTAGCTGGTTAACTGTCTAAATGCCTAGAACAACTAGGACCAGGCCAGGCCAAAGCCAGGAGCCTAAAATAGTCAGTGTCTCCCACAGGGTGGCAGGAATCCGACTACTTGAACCACGACCCGTTTCCTCCCATGGTGTGCATTAGCAGGAAGCTAAAATCAGAAGCGGAGCTGGGACTCCAACCCAGGCACTCAAACATGGCATGTGGGTGTTCAATGCAACATCTTAACTGTTGTGCCAAACTCCCATCTCCCCGCAAATTCTTATATATGACAAGTGATAAAGTAAATGGGGCAAAATGTTAACAAATTGTGAATCTATGAAAAGAGCCTGTGGGAGATTTTGTACTACTGCAATTTTTCTTGACACTTATAATAATTATTTGTGAATAAAAATTTAAAAACTGTGCAAATCTAAAATTAGGATCTCTGACAGCACAGAGGTAGGGATAAAAATTCCAAGCACATAACGCTCTGCAGCTGGGTATCATTAAGAATGATGTCCTGTTGTGACCAGATATTAAAAGTTTGATCTGCCATGGTGAATTTCCATGGATTTGGGCAATAAAATGAAACACTCTCCCAGTCTAGGATTTTATTATCATTCCTCTGAGAATGTATTCTTGGTCAGATACGCTTTATTTTGGCTCCAGGTCACCTGCAATTTCAGAATGTGTCCTGAAATCAGTTCATCTCTTAGGCCATCCGAATATCGGAAATGTCATTAAAATATGAAGTAGAACCGAACAGTTTTCTGTCTTGAAATCCCTCCAATCGCTTCCCATTTGCACTCCTCACTAGGGAATTTTTGCCTGAAATCTGAAGCCTCTAATAAGCTTAATCTCTTGATAGCCCAACCATAACTTTGTGCTGAGTTAAAGTTTTTCCAGCATCACAGTGAGATTTATGTGCTAACTTACACATATCTCCGGAGGTGAAGGAGTCAAACTCCAGCCGTGACTAGGGACCTTGGGAGAAATAATTTTATGTAGGTTCAGTTATAAATGGAGGAAAAAATTCTTACCTCAGAGGGAATGATGTCAGAGATAATTATCATTTGCAAAGTCTCAAGGTGCTGAGATGAAAGGGGCCATTTGGGTATATCAGATTGTCATTTTTATAATAGGCTGATTTAAAAAAATTATTTATTCATTTTTTATTTATGCAAAAGGCAGAATGACAGAGAGAAAGAGAAAAAAAGAGAGAAAAAAATCCATGTGCTGGTTCACTCCTCAATTGCCCACAACAGCTGGAGCTGGGCCAAGCCAATGCCAGGAGCCAGGAACTCCATCTGAGTTTCCCACGTTAGGGGCAGGAAGTGAAGTACTTGAGCCACACCTGCTGCTTCCTGGGAGCTTTGGTAGGAACCTGGATCAAAAGCCAGGGCAGGACTCAATCTCAGGCACTCCAGTGCTATGCAAGCATTCCAAGCAGTGGATTACCCTTTCCCATGTGCCACAGCACCTACCTCTGTCTTACATTTCTTTGACAGTATATAGAGCAGTCATTTAATTTTCCTTAAGTTTTATTTATTTATTTGAAATGTAGAGTAACAGAAAGGGTGAGACACAGAGAGACAATTTTCCTAATTTTTAAAATATTTTATTTATTTATTTGAGAGGTAGAGTTATAGACAGTGAGAGGGAGAGACAGAGAGATAGGTCTTCCTTCCATTGGTTCACTCCCCAATTGGCCGCAACGGTCAGAGCTGTACTGAACTGAAGCCAGGAGCCAGGTGCCTCTTCCTAGTCTCCCACACTAGTGCAGGGCCCAAGAACTTGGGCCATCCTCCACTACTATCCCAGGCCACAGCAGAGAGCTGGATCAGAAGAGGAGCAGCTGGCACTAGAACCTGTGCCCATATGGGATGCCGGCTGATTAACCTATGGTGCCATGGCACTGGCCCCAGAAAGACAATTTTCATCTGCTGGCCCACTCCCCAAGTGGCTGCAATAGCCTGGGCTGAGCCATGCTGAGGCCAGGTGCCAGGAACTTCTGGGTCTCCCATGTGAGCGTAGAGCCCCAATCTCCTGGGCCATGTTTGGTTGCTTTCCCAAGTGCATTAGCAGGGAGCTGGATCTGAAGAGGAGCAGCTGGGACTAGAACTGCTGCTCTCATATGGGATTCTGATGTGCAGCTGTTGGCTTAACCCACTAAGCTACAAACCCAGTCCCAAACACAGTTATTTTAGGTTGTTTCCTGAGAAGCCTGTGAAGGTGGCAGTCTCATGTCAACTTTTAAACCAACTAATTATGTGCCCTTGACCACAGGTAGGCTCCTGCCAAGGGAATACAGAATGAATCAATGCCTTTCCTTCATGTTCACTGGTTTACTGAGATGCTTGTTTTCAATTTATTCCTTCCCTTTAATTTTTTTCTTACTATGTTAGTTTAATTTAATTACACAAACCACTCTTGTCTTTAGGTTATTTGAACAACAAGCTCATGGCCAAATACATTGAATCCCACCAGTACATACTAAGCACCTGTCATGTGGTAAGCCATGAGAGAAAACTGGTTTTTCTTATAAAGCTCTCAGGCAGCGGAGGAGAAACACAAGAAATCATCATTCAGTAAGTTTCTGTAGACTCTGCAGCTACAAATCTAACCAGCCATGGATCTAAAAGTGATTAGGATGGCTGGTGCTTGGCTCAGAGGTTAGGATGCTGGCTGGGATGCCAGGGTCCTGTATGGTGGTGCCCGAGTTGAGTAGCACCTCTACTTGTCATCCAGCTTCTTGTTAACCCATACCCTGGGAGGCAGGAGGTGGTGGCTCATGCCCTTGGGTCCCTGTTATGCAGATGGGAGATCTGGTTTGATTTCCGGCATCATGGTTTTGATCTGGCCCAGCCCTGGACATTCCAGGCATTTGGGGAATGAACCAGCCTCACATGGTAAATTTTTCTCTATTTGCCTCTTTCTCTTCCTTTAAAATAAAATGAACAGGGGCCAGGGCTGTGACATAGCAGGTAATGCTGCCACCTGCAGTGCTGGCATCCCATATGGGATCCAGCTCTCTGCTATGGCCTGGAAAAACAGTGAAAGATGGCCCAAATCCTTGGGCCCATGCACCCACGTTGGAGACCCAGAGGAAGCTCCTGGCTCCTGGCTTCAGATTGGCCCAACTCCAGCCATTGCAGCCAGCTAGGGAGTGAACCAGAGGATAGAAGACCTCTCTCTCTGCCTCTCCTTCTCTCTCTGTGTAACTCCGATTTTCAAATAAATAAATAAAACCTTTTTTAAAAAAAGACAAGAAACAGCACCAGCAGACAATGAATTTATCAAATAAAGTGAATAGTAGATTAAAATTTTAAAAATGTGGTAAGACCTACATCCATTATACCTGTACCAAACATTTTACAAGCTTTTTCCACTTGCATGCCATTTACATTGTATTAGGAATTCTATGCAACCTAGAGATGATTTAATTCATGTAGGTTATATGCAAATGCTTAGACCATTTTATCTAAGGGACTGGAGCATCAGAGGATTGTGGTACCTCCGACATCCCAGAACCAATCATCAAGGGATACTGAGAAATGATTGCAGTTCATTTTCAAGTTTGACAAAAGTCATAAACAGAAAACAAAGGATAGCATCTGAGATTATCAAGAAAGGCCTGACATAAATTAACATTTAATAATAGAGAGTTCCAGTTCTGCTTGAAGTGACTATGATCACTGATTTGTTAGAAACAGTGTATCTTGGGGCTGGCGCTGCTGCATAATGGGTAAAGCTGCAGGCTGCAGTGCTAGCATCCCACATGGGCACCAGTTCGAGTCCCGGCTGCTCTACTTCTGATCCAGCTCTCTGCTATGGCCCAGGTCCTTGGGCCCCTGCACCCACATGGGAGACCAGGAAGAAGTTCCAGGCACCTGGCTCCTGACTTTGGATCAGCACAGCTCTGGACATTGCAGCCATCTGGGGAGTGAAACAGCAGATGGAAGACCTCTCTCTCTGCCTCTGCCCCTACCTCTCTGTATATCTGCCTTTCAAATAAATAAATATTAATAAAAAAAGAAACAGTGTATCTGGGCCATAGAAAGAGATCAGCCTCATTTTCTTAGCAATGTTTCTTGTTTCCTCAGATTTGTAATATTTTTGATATTCTTAACACAGAATAGAATACCGCAACTGTAGAAAGAACTGCAAATGCTGAGCCAAAAATTGTTTTTTTTTCCAAGCTTGACAGCAAGAAAATCAAAAGGAAATTAAACATTGTTTAAAAAAATTTTTTTTGACGGGCAGAGTTGACAGTGAGAGAGACAGAGAGAAAGGTCTTCCCTTACCTTTGGTTTATCCCTCAATGGCCGCTGCGGCCCGCACACTGCACCTATCCAAAGCCAGGAGCCAGGTGCTTCTCCGGGTCTCCCATGTGGGTGCAGGGCCCAATGACTTGGGCCATCCTCCACTGCACTCCCAGGCCACAGCAGAGAGCTGGCCTGGAAGAGGGGCAACCGGGACAGAATCTGGCGCCGCGACAGGGAGTAGAACCTGGTGTGCCGGCGCCACAGGCGGAGGATTAGCCTATTGAGCCGTGACGCTGGCTGAAATTAAACATTTTTAAAAGCACAAAATAAACCACACTGCAGTGATGAATCTGGGGACAGAGTAGGGGACTCCTTGCTGTTCTTGAGATATCATCTATTTGTATGAGTAAGGGTTCAATCAATCACGCCCCTACTACGGTGTCCTTTGGGGGCCCATACTGCCTCTTACTCAGAGATATGGAATGGTCTATCAGAGAAATGACCCCTTCTGATACAGGTCCACAAAGTTGGTTTGTACTGAAGTAATTTGAATAGTGTTAAAACCAAAGCCCCTTCAGTATTCATGTGTCTAAAAACCTACACCTGCTTCTCAAATGAGGCTATGGTAATGCCAGCCCCTAGAATGGAGAGCCAGCCCCAAATACCCCTTGGTACATGGAAAGTATCCAAGAGATAGTTGCTTAATAAATGAATACATGGATCAAGGAATGAGAAGAAGGAATCCAACTATTTGTAAAAGAGAGCTACATGTCAAACACTAGCACCACCACCAACAAAAACCAATTGAACTCTTTTACTATTTTCTAAGTAAAACTTTTGGTTCGACACCTTATTTTTCACTTACGTTACACAGGCTGTTGTTGTTAAGCATATTTTATACAGCTGTCGAGCAAACCAGCACATGTGACATTTATTGCAGCTTTGTAAAAGGTAGCTAAAGGTTACAGCCTAAATGATTCTCTATTGCAGCTTGGTTAAATAAATCACAGAACCAAAAAAAAAAAAGAACAGTTTGCAGCTGCTTAATAATTTTAAGTGAGCTTCTTCAGCTGTCTGGGAAGGTGTTTGTGGTTACTTCATTTCATGGATTAAACAAACTCATCTACTCACTCCCTATTTGCAGGTAAGGCTTGTAGTAATAAAATTAAGAATAAAATATTTCTAGTCGTGTTGTCATATTTAAGCAGCAGCTTAAATTTTTTTTATATGGATCAACCTCTAAGATATATTTCTAAGCAAAGCAACATCTAGGTGACTGGCATTGTGCCATTTGTGTAGATTAAAATGGAGATTTGTGCAAATGGTATTTTAGGAAGTAGGCACAAGAAACTGAACAACTGTAGTTAAGGTGTTGCCTGTGAGGAGAGGAACTGAAAAGAGTGGGAATGATGCTCTTTTACGACTATTTTGTCCCTCTAATGTTGGCATTTAATTTTAAAAGCCACTGCTGGGCTTTGGGCCTAGCAGTTAACTTACTGGCATGCCGTATTGGAGTGCCTAGATTCAAGACCCAGTTGCTACTCCTGACTCCAACTGCTGCTAATGCACACTCTGGACAGCAGTGTTGTGGCTCAAGTAAATGGATACCTGCTACCGTCTTGAGCTATCTGGATTGAGTCCTTAGCTCCTAGCTTGGCATGGCTCAGTCTTAATAATTATGAGCATTTGGGGAAACAATGGATGGGAGTCCTCACTCTGTGTCTCTCAAATAAGATAAAATCAAAAAACTACATGCATTTTCACTTATTTAAACTTTTGTTAATATATTTAAGACATGAACTCTTGGAAGACTTCACTTACACAATAATTTTTTTAAAAAACCTTAAGATGAACGTGGGAGGAATTCCATCTACATTCTGTTTCCTTGTGCATGCTGCTACATTTTTAGAGACAACAAAATGGTTTCTCACTTTCCATCATCCTTGCCAGCCTGGACAATCTGACCACAGGTTACAGAGGTCCCAATACAATCAACTGAAGGGATGTATGAACTTACTCAGTGGAAGATTCCAGACACAGGCCACACTTCAGATGTGATTTGATTCCAGGTTCCATCACTGCTTTCCTGCTGTCAGATGCTGATCTCCTCTACATTAGCACAGACCCCAAGCTGGCATCCCATATTGGTAGCACCATAGGCCCAGCACACCCTGCACCACCAAGGGGTGCCGACTGTGAAAGAAGGTGCCTCTGTCTCAGCGTTCCCAGCTCAACACAGGAGATTTGCACCAACGCTCCTGCCGCAGGTCAGCGACCATGGCCGGGAGAACCAACCGAGCAGGCCTGCTTGGCTACACCTGTTCTGATTTTCCCAGCTGCCAGACATATCCTGTAATGGAAGATGAGGCTGCTGGGAAGGCGGTAACAGGGGAGTGGAGGCTCAGAAGACACACTTCAGATCCCATACTAAGTCCCAAAAGGCAAATCTAGATCCAAAAAGTTGATCTTCGGGTTTATGAAAATAAAGATTTGACTGGATCTCTGCACATTTTCCCAGAGTCGCAATAAGAGTTTTTCCTCCCCCTCTCACAGTGACAAGACCTTGGAAGTCAGTGTACTTAAATTACTTGGGTAATTTAAGTTCTCAAGAAAGTTTTAACTGAGCCAGTGAGCTCCTGTCCAAAAAGTGCGCTGTCACCCAGTTGTGACATGAACGGTGCCTCACCCCAGTAGTGTGGAGGGATCAATGGACCTGGGTTCTGCTGCCTCAAGGATGGAGTTCTCTATGGCTATGGACAGCTTTATCTGAGAAAACACAGCTTTGAAAACAGCTAACTCTATTGGCCTTTTCTCAACCCCCAGTCTGCAAAACAAAATACTTGGAAAACTCAAGCTGTCTTTCTACTATTGAGGCTTTCGGGTGGTTGGGTCAGCCAGGCAGTCCCTAAGGACAAACTGCACCTGTGCTGGGGAGGTGCTGGGGATATGGTTGCAAGTAAGGCCGCCCCCGATTCCACTGCCTAGCAGCTTGGTCCCATGGGGAAGAGAGACAGTGAACATATTTGAATAGCTAAACAAATACAGAACTGCCAAACACCCTTGGTGATTTGTCTCTGGCCCTTACCTTCCAGTTACTAGGGATGGCTTCCTCCCCATTCTCTGCAGGCCATTCACCCGGATCTTTGATTTCTTAGAACCACTAACCTTGTTTCCTTTCATCCCTTTAAACGTACTTATTCTTTTTTAATGGAAACACTTTCCCAACACCTTCCCAGTCTCATTCCACTTCACCAGAGACGCCTCTACTACTTTGGATTTTGGAGTAAACGCCATTTCCTAAAGGAATGCTTCCCTTAAGTTTCATCAGGTATGTTTATTGGCTATTTCAACCCTACTTTTATACATAGCCCCTTTAGAAAAAGACATCCAGGGGCCGGCACTGCGGAGTAGCAGATAAAGCCACTGCCTGAGATGCTGGCATCCCATATTGGAGTACCAGTTCCAGTCTCAGCTGCTCCACTTCCAATCCAGCTCTCTGCTATGGCCTGGGAAAGCAATGGAGAACGGCCCAAGTACTTGGGCCCCTGCACCCACGTGGGAGACCCAGAATAATCTCCTGGCTCCTGGCTTCAGATTGGGCCAGCTCTGGTCATTGCAGCCATTTCGGGAGTGAACCAGAAGAAGGAAGATTCTCTCTCTCTCCCTCCCTCCCTTCCTCTCCCCCTCCTTCTCCCTCCCCCTCTCCCTCCTCTCTTACCCCTCCCTCTTTCCTTTCCCTTTCTCACTCCCTAACTCTGCCTTTCAAGTAAATAAATCTAAAAAAAATTGATCTCTCTCCTAACTCTGCCTTTCAAATACATAAATGAACAAAAAAAAAGCTGAATTCATGTATATAAAGAGAGAAAAAAGATATCTATAAGGGAGAAATTTGATTACTGTTTGTTTCTTCAACCAGACCTTTCACTCCATGATGATAAGAATATTTGCATAATGCTTTCACTGTTGTGTTTCCAGACCACACCAGTGCACCCCCATTGTCCTCGCTATGGAATAGGAGAGAGGGTTTCAGCCTGGTGTGTTCCTCAGTGAAGCAGGGCTGGGAGCTGTACTCCCACGTACCCCTGTCTCCCACCCTCCTTGCTCTTGAACATACTTTCACTCAGCTGGCAGTGTTTGTGGCTCTGCAGTTCCCTGCCAAGAACGGAGATTGAAAAGTCTCATGGAGAAATTAGCATCAGGTTTGACCAACTGGAAGCCAAAGCCCGCAGCTATTTTCCAGCATTCTTCAACTCCCAGGAGAAGCAGGGAGGAAAAGGAGCAGAGGTTAGAGGGAGGGTTCTAGAAGTGTCATTCTCTTAGTGTAATGGCTGAGTTGTGTGGGAGGAGGAGTTGTGTATGGTGTGGAGCACAGAGTCCTGAGCCTCAGGGAGGAATTTCCTTGATTGAATGTTTTGGTCTTTTAGTTACCACCAATACTAAAGAAGCTACATGATTTCTTCCCACGCTGGGTTAGGATTCACTCCATAAACTACCTGGGAGGATGCCATATGCAAACACAGGAAGACATAGTAGTCTTGATAATCGTGGTGACAGGTTAGTTATCCTCAAGGGGAAGGGAAGGAGAAATAGGTGTCTTTTTTCTTAATAAAGTCTTTCCTGTCAAATCCCAGATCCCATGACTGCTCTTAGTTGGTTGGGATCAGACTAGAAATTTTACCAAAAGCAATTTGATCTAAATTTCAGCATAATCCTGCATGGTAGTTGGAGTGGGTTTCTATACTCCTTTGGAAACTAAAGACCTATGCACAGAACAATTTTCCTGAGCTGTAGGAAGACTCTTAGAGAGACAAAAGCCATTCAAAATGGGATTGTTATCTCCCCAAACTCAGACTACTTTGCTTTTAAGGCAATGATCACTGGAAAGATTCACAACACTCAGTTCACATTACAAAGAAAAAAATGAATGAATTTTACATTAACCTTCATCATTATTGTTAGGCTAAATGATAACTTTCCTGAAAAGTGGTTTATGATATCCAAAAGCAGTCTTCCTCATTTCTACGGGTGAGGACACTGGGGCTCAGGCAGATTATAAAATCTGTCAGATGAGAGATTTTTGTGTGGCAGAACAGGGAATTTGTTCTAGAGCCCCCAGCTATAAAACTCTTTGCTTCAGTTGCGCTTTTAGACCAGTGGCTAAAAACTCAGTTGGTGGGGACTAAGTGGGTATTTGGCACAGCATTTGAAACACTGGTACACCTGTATCCGACATTAGAGTACCCGGATCCCATCCTGCCTCCCCCTCCCATCCTCTTTTCTCCAAATGAGCATCCAGGGAGACAGCAGATGATAGCTCAAGTACTCAGGTCCCTGCCACCCACATGGGAGGCTCTGAGTTTGGGGCTCCTGGCTTTAAGCCTGACCCAGCCCTGGATATTGAGGCATTTAGGGAGTAAACCAGCAGATGAAAGATGTCTCTGTGTGTGTGTCTCTGTCTCTGTGTCTCTCTGTTTCTCTGCCCCCACCTTTGAGTGTGTGTCTCTGCCTTTAATACAAATCAGTAGATAATAAAAAATATATATACAATGGCCAGCATTGTGGTACACTACAATAAGCCACTGCCTGCAGGGCTGGCATCCCATATAGGTACCAGTGATGCACCTGGGAAAGCAATGGAAGACGGCCCAAATGCTTGGGTCCCTGTACCCACATGGGAGACCCAGAAGAAGGTTCTCTTTCTTGGCTTTGGTTTGGCCCAGCCCTGACCTTGTGGCCATTTGGGAAGTGAACCAGCAGGTGGAAGATTTTTCTCTCTGTCTCTCTTTGTAACTGTGCCTTTCAAGTAAATAAAACAAATCTTTTTTTTTTTTTTTTTAAGAAAAAGCTACTGTTTGGCAACTCTGGCATCCCATATAAGCACTGGTTTGAGTCCTGGCTGCTACATTTTCAGTCCAACTCCCTGATAATATACTTGGGAAAGCAGGAGAGGATGGCCCAAGTGCTTGGACTCCCGCACCCATGTGGGAGATTCGGAAGAAGTTCCTTGCTCCTGGCTTCCACTTGACCCAGCCCTGGCTGTTGCAGCCATTTTGGGAGTGAACCAGCAGATAGGTCTCTCCTCTCTCACTCTCGCTCTCGCTCTCTCTCTCTGTAACTCTGCCTTTCAAATAAATAAATAAATCTTTAAAAATAAATAAATAAAAGCCCAGTTGGTATATCTGTGTCTCATATTGCAGTGCCACAGTTTGCTCCCTGACTTCAGCATCCAGCCCAAGGAATGGCTTGGATGATTGGGTCCCAGTGATCCACACAGGAGCCCTGGATTGGGTTCAGGTCTCCTGGCTAATGTCCTGGTGTATCCCCAAACATGGAGAGTCTTTGGAGAGTGAACCAATGGATGAGAGTTCTCTCCTCTCTGTCTCTCTTTGTTTCTTTGCCTCTCAAATAAATAAATAAAATTTGAAAAATAAAAAGCCCAGGCTCCAAATCAAGCCAATGTACTGAGCACTGCTATTTCCAGTAATGTTTATTTTTCCTTTTGTAAGTTATTTTCTATATCCTAGCACATTTCATATAATTGTAATGTCACAATTTTCAATGGTGTCACTGTGATTGTTTTAAATTTTAAGTAAAATTCACAAAAAGTTCAACATTTTAACCATTTTAAAGCAGACAGTTCCATAGTATTTAGTGCATTTATAACACTCCAACCACCTGTACTATCTAGTTCCAGAACCTTTTTCAGCACCCCCAAAAGAAGTTTCCTGTCTGTTATCCTTGCTCCTCCCTGACCAACTACTCCCTGACCAACCACTCATCTATCCTTTGGGTCTATGGTTGCATATGCTGGACATTTCATGCAAATAGAATCATATGATATGTAACCTTTTGTATTTCCTTCTCTCACTTAGCATCATGTTTTCAGGATTTTTCCATGCTTTAGTCTGTATCACTGCTTCCTTCCTCTACGTAGATGAGTAATAACCCATTGCATGGGTATGCTGCATTTGCTTTACCGTTTATCCATTGAAGGACATCTGGGTTGCTTCCACCTTTTGACTATTTTGAATATTGCCACATGAATATTCATGTATAAGTTTTTGCTTGCCCACCTGTTTTCAATTCTTTTGGGTATATATACCTAGGAGTGGGATTCCTGAGCCATACAGTAATTCTAACTTTAACTTACTGCCAAACTGTTTTCCACAGAAGCTAAACTATTTTATAGTCTCATCAGCAATGTATAACAGCTCCATTTTCTCCACATCCTCATCAACATTTGTTATTTTCCATTTTTAAGAGTATACCCATCCTAGTTGGTATATCGTGTATCTCAGTGTGGTTTTGATTTGCATTTCCCTAATGACTAATGATGCTGAACATCTTTGAGTGTTTTTTTTTTTCAGGTTCTATTTTAATTTTAGAATGGTTTTAGATTTGTAGAAAATTTTCAAAAATTATATAACAGATTTTAGTAATACAATCCCCTATAAAATATGCTTGATGGAATCCCTAGGTGTCTTATTTCACATTTGGTCATTACATCGCATTGTAGGATTTGGGTTTTTTAAAGATTTATTTATATATTTGAAAGGGAGAGAGAGAGATATCTTTCATCTGCTGCTTCACTCTGCAAATGGCTACAATGACCAGGGCTGGTCCAGGTTACAGTCAGGAGCCTGGAACTCCATCCAGGTCTCCTGTGTGAGAGGAATGGGCCCAAGGGTTTGGACCATGCTCAGCTGCTTTCTCAGACACGTTAACAGGGGACTGCATCAAAAGTGGAGCAATCAGGGGCCAGCACTGTGGCTCACATGGTTAATCCTCCACCTGCGGCACTGGCACCCCATATGGGCTCCAGGTTCTAGCCCCAGCTGCTCTTCTTCCAGTCCAGCTCTCTGCTGTGGCCCAGGAGGGCAGTGGAGGATGGAGTGAGCAAGAGGAGAGAGAGAAGCTGAGAGAGAGAGGGAGAGGAGAGAGCAAGAGAGAGGAGGAGAGGGGAAGAGAAGAGAGCCATGTGTTCAGGAACAGGTCCTTTTAAAACTTTGCTGGAGGGCGGGCAGGGAAGCAGGAGCAGCGAATCCCATTAGGCTGGGGGTGGAGCTTGACACTGGTGGGTGGGCCATGTGGCCACCTGGCTTCCAGCAATGGTGGCTTGGCCTAGAGCCTAGAATGGTGTCAGGGTGTAGATCATGCCACAGACAAAACTGCGCCATTTTCTTAACAATCACAGTGATGTTAGAAGTTAATAAATGGGCTGGCGCCGCGGCTCAATAGGCTAATCCTCCGCCTTGCGGCGCAGGCACACCTGGTTCTAGTCCCCGTGGGGGTGTCGGATTCTGTCTCGGTTGCCCCTCTTCCAGGTCAGCTCTCTGCTATGGCCCGGGAGTGCAGTGGAGGATGGACCAAGTGCTTAGGCCCTGCACCCCATGGGAGACCAGGAGAAGCACCTGGCTCCTGCCATCGGATCAGCGTGGTGCCATTGGAGGGTGAACCAATGGCAAAAGGAAGACCTTTCTCTCTGTCTCTCTCACTGTCCAGTCTGCCTGTCAAAAAAAAAAAAAAAAAAAAAAAAAAAAGAAGTTAATAAATGGAAGTTAATAGCACAGTGACTAAGCACATGGTCCCATTGCATCTGATTACCAGCTGTGTCACTTCAGGCAAGATACTTAACCACTCTGAACCTCATTCTCTTTATCCCTAAACCAAAGATAGCATCTACCTCATAGTGTCATTATGAATAAGAGACGGTATTGAATTCATGGGTTTGCAGTGTTTGGTAATTAGGAAGTCCTCATTAAATGAGATATTTGTTTTGTTTTGTTATTTTTAAAAAACACGGAGTAATAGGCCGGCGCCGTGGCTCACTAGGCTAATCCTCCCCCTGCGGCGCCGGCACACTGGGTTCTAGTTGCGGTCAGGGCGCCGAATTCTGTCCCAGTTGCCCCTCTTCCAGTCCAGCCCTCTCCTGTGGCCCGGGAAGGCAGTGGAGGATGGCCCAAGTCCTGGGGCCCTGCACCCCATGGGAGACCAGGAGAAGCACCTGGCTCCTGGTTTGGATCAGCTTCAGATCAGCATGGTGTGCTGTCCTCAGTGGCCATTGGTGGGTGAGCCAATGGTAAAGGAAGACCTTTCTTTCTGTCTCTCTCTCTCACTGTCAACTCTGCCTGTCAAAAAAAAAAAAAAAAAAAAAAAGAGTAATCCCCTTATTTGTCTGTTACTGTAGCTGGTCAGAATCCACGGAGGACCATCATTCTATCTCAGAGTCCTTCATTCATTCATGCATATATTTATTCATTTTTAAAAGACTTGTTCATTTATTTCAAAGGCAGAGTTACAGAGAGGCAGAGGGAGATAGATATATATATATATATATATATATATATATAGAGAGAGAGAGAGAGAGAGAGAGAGAGAGAGGTCTTCTATCTGCTAGCTTACTCTCCAGATGGCCTCACTGGCCGGAGCTGGGCTGATCTAAAGCCAGGAGCCAGGAGCTTCCTCCGGGTCTCCCACATGGGTACAGAGACCCAAGGACTTGGGCCATCCTCCACTGCTTTCCCAGGCCATAGCAGGGAGCTGAATAGAAAGTGGAGCAGTTGGGGCACAAACCAGCACCTATATGGGATGCTGGCATTGCAGGTGGCAGCCTTACCATCTATACCACAGCACCGGCCCCTATTCATTCCTCGAATTTGTCTTGAATCCATGCAATGTGCTATGTTGTGGGCAAGGGGCTACTCCCTAGGTGTGTAAATTACAAACATCATCTTGCTAATCAATCTTCTGTTTCCTTATCAGTAAAATGGAAATTCTAATAGCTCCTGCCTTGCAGAATGGAAAAGATTAAGTAGTGCAAGAAATATACCAAAGTGCTCAGCACAGAGAGCACTCACTCAAAAACTGTTAACTACCACTGCTATCACACTCATGGTTTTGCTTGGGACAAAAACAAATTATTGTGAAGATTTAATGAGACAGTAAATACAAAGATGTACAGTGGTGTGTGCCATGTTATAAATATGTCGCCATGAAGACATTATTCTTCTGTTATTTCAGTTTAAAATCTGTAGCCATTCTCAGCTCATGAGTCAAAGAAACAGGTTAAGGAATGGGTTGGCTGTGGACTATAGCCCTTGGCATATGTGCAGAACGCCTAAGAATGGTTTCATGAACTGTTTTTATTTATTTATTTATTTATTTATTTATTTTTGACAGGCAGAGTGGACAGTGAGAGAAGAGAGAGAGACAGAGAGAAAGGTCTTCCTTTGCCGTTGGTTCACCCTCCAATGGCCAACGCGGCCGGCATGCTGCGGCCAGCGCACTGCACTGATCCTATGGCAGGAGCCAGGTGCTTATCCTGGTCTCCCATGGGGTGCAGGGCCCAAGGACTTAGGCCATCCTCCACTGCACTCCCGGGCCACAGCAGAGAGCTGGCCTGGAAGAGGGGCAACCGGGACAGAATCCGGTGCCCTGACCGGGACTAGAACCAGGTGTGCCTGTGCCTCAAGGTGGAGGATTAGCCTGTTGAGCCACGGCACCGGCCCATGAACTGTTTGTTTGCGAACTTTGTCTATGTGCGTATGCATGTACTAAAGAGTGAAAAAAAAATCACATTTCATATGGTGAAGAGCAATCAAAAAAGTTTGGAAGACATGAGGCTACAGAAGTTTTCTAGCTAACTGCAGAGCAATGTCAGGAAATGCCAGCTTGCCTTAGTAAGTGGCTGGCATGGCTTTAATAGCCTTAGGCTTTAGTGGGATCAATTCAGAAAGTACCGTTATACTGAGACTATATGTTAAAATAAAATTAATAAAGAGTCTGTCTGAAATGGGGTAACCCTGGGATTACATGGGAAAAAAAAAGAGAGAGGAATAGGCAGCGGATTAAGAAGGAGAGAACCGCTTTCTGTCTAGTGTTTGCTCCCATCACTCAGCTGTGAGTGTTCCCAGCACTCTCAGAGTTCTAGAGGCAAGGTCGAAAGATCAAGGTCAAACATCTGAAAAATGCAGATGCTGTGAGTTTGGAAGCTGAAACGTTCCCAAGCATATGCCAGCTTGTGTATTCACGACAACAGAGGGCTAACTAAATAATTAACGCTGCAGCGTCTTCCAACACTTAGCTTCACTCGGCAGCTCTGGAGCCGCTACATCTGAAATCCTCGGGGTACTCAAACTCAGGGAAGCCGACTTTCTCAGCTTGTAGCGGCAGGAATGTTCCGATACAGGGACTCCAAATTTGGGCACTGACTCCCTGAGGGATGTTGCTCAGCACCGCTCTGGGTTTGGCTATGTCTTCGCTCACCTGGGCAACGGTCCATAAAAATGAGCTTAAAATTCTAGGAACGTGCTAAATCCGGAAAGTGAATAATACATTTTTTTGGCGTCCTTGTTCAGCTGGCTGCACGATTTGGTGGGGAACAATTTCCCAAAGATGGCACAGTTCAAGGAGCAAGGTCGCTGAGACTGCTTCCTCATCCTGAGTCATTTTGCAAAAACCCAGACTAGCTTGCTGGCTCAGCATCGTGCAAGACAGAGTTGCGCTTTCCAGAACCATATTATTCACGCTCGGGGTGACCACAACCACCTGGGAACGCAACGGACGCCTCCATAAAACACACCTTCAAGTACCTTAATGGGATCATAAAACTGGACTTGCTCTGTCACTTCTTAAAGTACTGTTAAAATAAATTAGAAGGGAAGAGGCAAGAAATTCTCCGAACAGTGGCACCTTTAATTTCTGAAGTCCCGTTTATGAATTGCAATCCTCTCTAATGAGAGCTCTTCTAGGATCAGCATGGATGTCTGTGCCATTGACCTTACCAACTACTGGTCCTTTTTCTTGTCTGAGTACCAAATTACGAAGTAGATTTCCTTTGGGAGAAGATAATGTATCTTTTAGTTCTGTACCAGGAATCGACAAAATAAGTATTCAATCAATATTTGTTGAAAGAATGAGTGAATGAAAACAATCTGGCAGCTGTCCTGTGTCATTCTGGAATATTTAACTTTCCTCTTCAGCCTACCCGCAGAGGAAATTCAAGACTTGTTTTAGAACTTTCAAAATCGATATTCCGTAGTTTAACAAGCCATCTGTACTAAACAAGTACACTACTCGGCTGGCTTCCACTGTAAAGGGTTCAGAAGATCTTCAAAATATCTACAAAAATATGGGCCAACTTCTGCAGCTTTGATTGAAATCAGACTCCCACTGCATTTGATTTCTTGGAACTTTCTTAGGTGACAGCAGACAAGAGTCTGCAAAGGAACACCTCCCTGGTGAGGTCTCCCCAAGTTGTCTCAAGTTCACACACTCTTTGCCAGCTTGATCAGGCAACCAAGGATGCTCTTGTCTCACTTGTCTTGACTGCCAAAGCCCCTGAAAATAGGCAGACCCCACTACTAATCCACTGAACCTGCTGTACCAGAGACTGGAGTTTCTCCTGTTGCTTTTCCCTCCTGTTAGGAAAAGTGTCCTTTCTGTTGGAATTGTTCAACAAACACTCAGCAAACCACTTGCAAGTAACTCTCCTGAATGGCTGGAGAAAGTCAATCTTTTTGTGATAGAAGAGGATGGGGGAAACAGACAAATGAAAGCAGAGCCAAGAGATGGCAAGAGAGAAATCCAAGGCTACCATTTGAACCTCTTCATCTAGACAAGTGGATAACTAGTTTGAACACTGGTCTTGCCAGTTACATGGGATAGGGACAGGGAGAGGGAGAGGGAGAGGGAGAACACATTTCCTATTACAAATGAATCTTAAATGATCATTCACAGGGCTTTGGTTAATGCATTTTGGAACTTTCAGTGAAGAGGATATTATTTGGCCATGGAAAGTGAGAAGGAGGTTTATGTTTACAACTAGGAAATTAATGATATATTGGTAAGTACAAAAGGATAACAGTGATTACTTTATTTTATAACTTAACAATGAATCACAAAATGGAAAAGAGAAGAATTTAAGAGGGTAGAATGTGTGTGTTAGAGAGAAAGGGAGAGAGAGATTTTGTTGGGAAAAGCCTGTAGGGAGATTCAATCAAGTGGTTGGTTCTTAGTAGTATGATGGTGAATGACTTAATTTAATACTGCCTTTTTATTCATCTGGTTTTTTTTTTTCCCAAAGAAACATTTTATTTAAGGAATACAAACTTCATGCATTTCATAAGTACAGCTTTAGGAATATAGTGATTCTTCCCACCATACCCACTCTCCCACCCACAGTCCCACCCATCCTCCTCCTCCTCCCTCTCCCATTCCCAGTCCCATTCTCCACTAAGATCCATTTTCGATTAACTTTATACACAGAAGACCAACTCCATAGTAAGTAAAGATTCAACAGTTTTCACACACACACACACACACACACACACACACACACACAAAACCTGTTCCTCAACAGTCAAGACAAGGGCTATTCAAAGTCACTGGGTCTTTAAGTTAATTTCACTTCCTTTTTTTTTTTTTAAGAAGCTTAATTAATTTTAAAGAAGCACCCAAGAATGATACATCGTTTGTGAGCACTTAGACATAATTTATGAAACCTAAGAGTATCTTCTTCTTAATACATTAAAAGAAAGTAAGTCTTTGAGAATGAGTTTTATCATTAATTAAGGAAGCACTTAAGAAAATAAGCAATGGAGTTGGACACTTAGGCATAACTAAAATTTATGAGACATAAGACTATCCTCCACTTAATAAACTAAACAAAATAAATCTTTGCGAGCAATTTTTACCATTAACTCTCATAATACAACTCTTTGAGTGCAGAGGTCCTGAATGGGAAGTTAGTGCACAGTGACTCCTGTTGTTAATTTAACAACCAACACCATTATGTATGATGTCAGTGATCACCCAAGGCTCTAAACATAAGCTGCCTAGGCTATGGAAGAGTTCTGAATCCTCAAACTCCATCAGTATTTAGACAAGGCCATTAGCAAAGTAGAAGTTCTCTCCTCTCTTCAGAGAAAAGTACCTCCTTCTTTGATGACCACTTCATTCCACTGGGGTCTCACCCACTGAGATCCTTCATATAGGACATTTTTTTGCCACAATGTCTTGGCTTTCCATGCCTGAAATGTTCTGTGGGCTTTTTATCCAGACCAGAATGCCTTAAGGACTGATTCTGAGGTCAGAGTGCTATTTAAAGCATTTGTCATTCTATGAATAGTCTGCTTGTGTGGACTGCTTCCCATGTTGGAAAATTCACTTCTTTTTAATTCTGTCTGTTATTATCACCAGACATTTAATCCTATCTATATGATAACTTTGACACTTAAGATGGTGTTTTTACCACCCAGCTTAAGGGGATTTAGGGCCTGATGGCAAGTTTTAAACTATACCCTTAGAAATAAGTCTGTAGGAATGTATGCAGATCTATACAGCTTTACAGTTTCAAACTTCACAAACTTCATAATTACAACTTTAGGAACATGGTGATTCCCACTGTGCCCACCCTCCTACCCATACTCTCACCCCTCTACCTCCTCCCTCTCTTATTCCCACTCTTATTTTTTACTAAGAACTATTTTCAATTGACTTTATACACATATGATTAACTCTATGCTAAGTAGAGTTCAACAAGTAATATGAAAAAAAAATGTTCCTCAACAATCAAGACAAGGGCTGCTCAAGTCATTGCTTCTCAAAGTGTCAATTTCACTTCTACAGATTGCCTTTTAGGTGCTCTATTATCACAGGTCATAGAGAACATACGGTATTTGTCCCTTTGGGACTGGCTTATTTCACTAAGTATGATGTTTTTCAGATTCATCCATTTGGTTGCAAATGACCAGATTTCATTTTTTTTACTCCTGTGTAGTATTTCATCATCTACATATCCCATAATTTCTTTATCCAGTCTTCAACTGATGGACATTCGGGTTGATTCCATGTCATAGCTATCATGAATTGAGCTGCAATAAATGTGGGGGTGTGGATAACTCTTTCATATGCTGATTTTATTTCCCTTGGTTAAATTCCCGGGAATAGGATGGCTGCATCATATGGTAGGTCTATGTTCAGATTTCCAAGGTATCTCCATACTGTCTTCTATAGCAGCTTTGCTACTTTACATTCCCACCAACTGTAGATTAGGGTACTTTTTCCCCCACATCCTCACCAGCATTTGTTGTTTGTTGATTTCTATATGAAAGCCATTCTAACTGGGATGAGGTGAAACCTCATTGTGGTTTTGATTTGCATTACCCTGGTAGCTAGTGATCCTGAACATTTTTCCATGGGTCTGTTGGCCATTTGGATTTCCTCTTCTGAGAAATTCCTGTTTGGCTCCTTTGCCCATTTCTTAGCTGAGTTATTTGCTTTGTTGTTATTAAGTTTCTTTATCTCTTTCTATATTCTGGTTATTAATTCATTATCAGTTAAATAGTTTGCAAATAGTTTCTCCCATTCTGTTGGTTGCCTCTTCACTTTCCTGAGTGTTTCTTTTGCAGTACAGAAGCTTCTCAGTTTGATGTAATCCTATTTGTTAATTTTGGCTTTGGCTGCCTGTGCCTCTGGGATCTTTCCCAAGAACTCTTTGCCTGTGCCAATGTATTGCAGGGTTTCCCCAATGTTCTCTAATAATTTGATGGTATCAGATCATAGATTTAGGTATTTAATCTATGTAGAGTGGATTTTTGTGTAAGGTGTAAGGTAGGGTTCTTGTTTCACACTTCTGCATGTGCAAATCCAGTTTTTGCAGCATCATTTGTTGATGAGACTGTCTTTGCTCCAGGAATTGGTCGTAGCTCCTTTGTCAAAGACAAGTTGGTTGTAAATGCTTGGATTGATTTCTGGCATTTTTATTCTATTCCATTGATCTACCCATCTGTTTTTGAATCAGTACCAGGCTGTTTCGATTATAACTGCCCCAGAGTATATCTTGAAATCTGGTATTGTGATGCCTCTGGCTTTTTTGTTGTTGTTGTTATATAAGACTACTTTAGCTATTTGGGGTCTCCTGTGTTTCCATTTAAATTTCAGCATCATATTTTCTATTTCTGAGAAGAATGTCCTTGGTATTTTGATTGGTATCATATTGATTCTTTAAATCGCTTCTGAAAGTATGGACATTTTGATGATATTGATCTTCCAATCCATGAATATGGAAAATTTTTTCATTTTTTGTATCTTCTTCTATTTTTTCTTTAATATTTGTAATTCTCAATGTAGAGATCTTTGACATCCTTGGTTAAATTTATTCCAAGGTATTTGTTTTTTTTTTTTTTTCTGTAGCTATTGTGAATTGATTTTTAGAAATTCTTTCTCAAACGTGGCATTGTCTGATTATACAAAGGCTGTTGATTTTTGTGCATTGATTTTACATCCTGCTACTTTCCCAAACTCTTCTATGAGTTCCAGTACTCTCTTAGTGTTTTAATGATTATTTTCTTCTACTTGAAATGCAGAGTGACAGAGAGAGAAGGAGACAGAGACATTTTTCACTGCAATGGTTCATTGCCCAAATGCCTGCAACAGCCGTGGCTGGGTCAGGCCAATGCCAGGAGTCTGGAACTCCACCAGGATCTCTCATATGAGTGGCAGGGGCCCAAGCACTTGACAATTCACCTGCAGCCTCCTAGGACACATAAGCAGGAAGTTCAATCAAAAGCAGAGGAGCCAGGACTTGGAGTCCCAAGAGGTAGCCTAACTTACTGTATCATTACACCCTAAAAATTCTCCCACAGAAACTTATACAACTAGGATACTATTTTTTTAAAAAAAGATTTATTTATTTATTTGATAGTCAGAGTTACACAGAAAGAGCAAGAGAGGCGGGGGAGGGGGAGAGAGAAAGAGAGATGTCTTCCATATGCTGGTTCACTCCCCAGTTGGCTGCAACAGCCAGAGCTGTGCCGATCCGAAGCCCAGAGCCAGGAGCTTCTTCTGGGTCTCCCACGCAGGTGCAGGGGTCCAGGGACTTGGGCCATCCTCTACTGCTTTCTCAGGCCACAGCAGAGAGCTGGATAGGAAGTGGAACAGATGGGACTCAAACCAGCACCCATATGGGATGCTGGCACTGCGGGCGGCAGCTTTACCCGTTAATCCACAGCGCTGGCCCCTAGGGTACTTTTCAAACTATGGGCATTCTAACCTTGGTTTTGATGTGCACATTCCTCCTCTCCCAGTCAGTTCTGTTTTGGTGCAGTACCTTGACACACACACAGGAAAATGAGGAGTAAGAACCGTCAGACAGTGAACTGCTTCAATCCCAAATTGCTGTGTTTCTTCAACATCTACTTTGTGCAAGTAACTGTATGTTTAAGCAATTCCTGGAAGATGGTAGACAAATGTCTGTTCTCAAGGAAATAAACACTATTGTTAGGTGTATTTGCAGTGGAATTATGTAGGATTATATGCTCATTAGATATTTAATGTTTTAAATATCTGAATCATTGGGGAAGTTTTAGGAGCGATAATTAGGATAAAACTGAAGGTTCTTGTTGGTTCCCTGGACTCCCAATATAACTTCAAATCTTGCTCTTCTTATTATTCACTTTTTGAAAAACGTTTGCAAAACTGTTGGTGTACCAGAGCGCTAACCAGTAGATAAACTCTGGAGTTCCTTCTCTTGGGTATTAAAATAATGGTTCACATGTGATGTCTTGAAAGGTCACAAAGGGTCCAGCCCCATAGCGTAGCGGGTAAAGCCACCACCTGTAATGCTTGCATCCTATATGGGCACCAAATCAAGATCTGGCTGCTCTACTTCTGATCCAGCCTCTGCTATGGCCTGGGAAAGCAGTAGAAGGTGGCCCAAGTCATTGGGCCCCTGCACCTGCATGGGAAAACCTGGAAGAAGCTCCTGGTTCCTGGCTTTGGATCAGTGCATTTCTGGCCATTGCTCAATCCCAGGGACTCTGATATGGGATGTGGGCCTCTCACATGGCCGCTTAATTCACTGTGCCACATCGCTTGACCATCTGTACGGTTTTGACTGTGTTATTCAAGCAAGCAAGGTTGAACATTTTTTTATGTAGTTCTAAGCTATTTTATATTTCTTTTTCTGTGACCTTTCAGTGTTTGTCATTTATATTTCTGTTGCTCTAATATTGCTCTCTGAACAATTGATAGAAGAAAAAGTTTCTCTTCAGCATGAATACTTATTCTAAGGATCTAAGCTAAATCCTCTTCATAGGTGCAGAGCTGGGACTCCAACCCAAGCACTCCAACATGAAATGCAATTGTCCCAACCAATGTCTTTTTTTTTTTTTTCCTGTCAGGCAGAGTTAGACAGTGAGAGAGAGAGAAAGACAGACAGAAAGCTCTTCCTGGCTGGCGCCGTGGCTCAACAGGCTCATCCTCCGCCTTGCGGCGCCGGCACACCGGGTTCTAGTCCCGGTCGGGGCACCGGATTCTGTCCCGGTTGCCCCTCTTCCAGGCCAGCCCTCTGCTGTGGCCCGGGAGTGCAGTGGAGGATGGCCCGGGTGCTTGGGCCCTGCACCCCATGGGGAGACCAGGAAAAGCACCTAGCACCTGGCTCCTGCCATCGGACGAACGCGGTGCACTGGCCGCAGCACGCCATCCGCGGCGGCCATTGGAGGGTGAACCAATGGCAAAAGGAAGACCTTTCTCTCTGTCTCTCTCTCTCTCTCACTGTCCACTCTGCCTGTCAAAAAAAAAAAAAAAAAAAAAGAAAGAAAGCTCTTCCTTCCATTGGTTCACTCCCAAAATGGCCACTATGAAGCCAGGAGCCAGGTGCTTCTCCTGGTCTCCTATTGGGCCATCCTCCACTGCACTCCCAGGCCACAGCAGAGAGCTGGACTGGAAGAGGATCAACCGGGACAGAATCCGGCGCCCCAACCGGGACTAGAACCTGGGGTGCTGGTACTGCAGGAGGAAGATTAGCCAAGTGAGCCGCGGCGCCGGCCTGTCCCAAGCAATGTTTTAACCGCTAGGCCAAACGCGTGCCCCTCCTCATTTCAAAATCGGACTTGCAAAACCCAGCTCCCAGGCTTGCTGTAAGGGTTTGATGAGGAAACTATGCATCTGCCTCCCAGGTGTAGAAAAGAACAGGTTATCAAGGGAGTCATAAAAATACCATCATGAAAGGACTTGGAAAATAGCCTATGCTCATACTGACCATGTATCTGCACCAATGGCTTCAGTCTTCCCTTATGACTTTCTGTCTGAAAATCCTGTTTTACTGTCTATAAAGAATTTATATGAACATCTCTGATGTAAACCTCTTGATGGCATGTTTCTGAATTCAAAAGATAACCAAATTATATGTCTACCTCTGTCCCACAGTCAACCAACTCATTTTCCAAACTCGCATTAAACACGATTAAAACACTTTAGACTGCAATTATGCATTTCCTGGGGCAGGCATTGTGGCACCGTGGGTTAAAGAATCATTTGTGATGCTTGCATCCCATACCAGAGAGTCTGTGCTGAGTCCCAACTACTCCATGCTTAGCATCCAGCTTTCTTTGAATGCATACTTGGGAGGTAGCATGTGATAGCTCAAGTACTTTGGTCCCTTCCACCCTGTGGGAAACCTGGACTGGGAACTGAGCTCCTGACTTCACACTGGCCTAGCTCTGGCTGTTGTGGGCATTTGGGGAGTGAGCCAGTGCTCTGTCATTCCCTCCTTTCTCTGATACTCTATCTCCCAAATAAATCTTTAAAAAAATAAGTGTCTTTAATAACAGCTGGAAAACTTAGGAAGAAACGTATTTGAGAGAAGAGGCAATGCACATTCTGTACTTGTGGTTTGCTTTTCTTCTGTATAGTAGAAGTAGCTGTACAAGAATCAGATCTTAGCATGTTGAGTGTTTATTGTGTTGCCGTTTACTTCTCTTCCAAATCTACCGTGTTTATTGAGTTCATTGTTGAAATGCTTATGGGATAACAATATACGGATGTTTGGCACATCACCTGTACTACTGCCCACAGATTCTAAACACTGTAGAAATGTTTGCAAATTAATCCTCTTTACATTCCTGTTAATTATTCCATCTTTAGAACCTACAGATGGGGACTGGGAGATTAGATTCCAGAGTGGAACACTGTAGTCCCGCCAACTAAGGGAAGAGAGAGGAGAGTGACTTAATGACTATGCACATACTATGTGGAAGATTCCAGAGCCAAAAAAATGCTGCTATGCAAAATATGCTAAACAGACAGACCTTACACTCTCAGGGTGCAGCGGTTTTTAGTATGGGCTCTGGATTGTGCCTTTGGGTTTATCAATTTCTTCACTTCTCCAGCTGCAAGTTTCTTCAATGGTAAAATCAAGGTCATTCCTGATCATTCTTACCTCACACAGCTGTTATGATGAATACAAAAAATAACACATGTAACTGTCCTGTACATATCCTCAGAATTAGGCATTTTACACAAGTGGCATCCTGGTGCAGTGGATTAAGCTGCTGGTGGCAATGGTGGCATCACATATGTTAAGTCTCTGCTGCTCTGCTTCTGATCCAGCTTCCCGTTAATGTGCCTGGGAAAGCAGCAGAAGATGGCTCAAGTCCTTGGACCCCTACTATCCACATGGGAAACCTGGATGGATCTCTGTGCTCTTGCCTTTGGCCTGCCCCATCTCCAGCTGTTGTAGCCACTTGGAGAGTAAACCAGTGGATGGAAGATCCCACCCCCACCCCTCACCCCCTCCACTCCGTAATGCTGCATTTCAAATAAATAAATAAATCTTAAAAAAAAAAAAAAACAGTTTATCTCAAAGACAGAAAGTCAGAGAGAGACAGACAGAAAGACGAAGATCTTCCATCCACTAGCTCATTGCCATGTCTGCAACTGCTTAAGCTGGGCTAGGCTGAACCACGAGCCAGGAACTCCATCTGAGTCTCTCATGAGGGTGTCAGGGATCCAGGCACTTGAGCCATAGTTTGCAGCCTCTCGGAATGTGCATCAGGAAGCAGCTGGAATGGAGGCAGAGTAACTGGACTTGAGCCATGCACTCCAGTATCAGAGGCTGGTACCCCAAGCAGCAACTTAACCTGCTGTGCCGTAATGCCTATTCTTGTACAGCCAAATTCATAGCATGAACAACAGAATACTAGAATCCTGCTTTACAACTACCTAAGGAAAAAAAAAAACATAGTTAAAAATAAAGCACCTGTAAGTTCTTCTAAGAAAATCATCAAATTAATTGGTTTTAGGTTTGGGTTCAAGGTCACTTCTACAACTTAATGTCATACTTCATTCATTCATGTGTTCATTCAACAACTGGATATGGTGCATACTCCATGCAGGGCATGATTTTTTGGTACTGAGGATTCCTTCCAGTCTGGGGCAGGGCACAGGAACTAGCCCAGGTGAAGCAGAGGGAACATTCCAACCTTGGTGCCTAGAAACTGGCAGCCTGTGGAGCTTCTAGCTGTTGTGTTTTCCCGGATTGTGATAAGTCACTCCCTTCTTCTCTCAATTCTGCCCTCAAGCACTCCTTCTCTTGGGGTTATTCCACATCTAGACCCTGAGGCATGCTGAATTTCTTGTCCTCTCCCCTTCTCAGCTCTCCAGGCCACAAATGGAATCCCCAGAAGGGAAGATGTTGCTTTCGTGGGAGGAGTCACAGACCCCTGGTTTCACCTCATCTCTTGGATGTGTCTGGTGGGAGTGAGAGTCCAGTGGGAAGGCCAGGACCACTGCTTGTGGTAGGCAGGAGAATTCTTGGCCAACAGGCCACATGGAGTGGCAAAGTGGGGAAGCACAGCAGGTCAAGGCTACTGATGATTTACGGGGAATCTGCAACTCCTCTCTGACAGGGGATCCAGAAATGTACATTTTCGTGGGAAGATTCACTTGACAAACATTCGAACATTCACTAAGAACCGGATGGGATTCTAGGCACTGGGACTAAAGCAGTAAACAAAACGTTAAGGCCCCTCTGCCCTATTGGAATATACATGCCTGAGAGAGGTGTGGATAACAGACTTCTTATCTGAAAGACCATGACATCAAAAACTGTTTAGGGAGTGGGTGTTTGGCTCAGTGTTTAAGACATTAACTGGGGGGGAGGGCGGTGCTGTGACATAGCGGGTTAACGCCCTGGCCTGAAGCTCCGGCATTCCATTTGTACACCAGTTCAAAACCTGGTTGCTTCTCTTCCGATCCAGCTCTCTGCTATGGCCTGGGAAAGCAGTAGAAGGAAACCCAAGTCCTTGGGCCCCTGCACCTACGTGGGAGACCCAGAATAATCTTCTGGCTCCTGGCTTCAGATTGGTGCAGCTTTGGTCCTGCAGCCAATTGGGGAGTGGACCAGTGGATGGAAGACCTCTCTCTGTCTCTCTCTCTGCCTCTCCTCTCTTTGTGTAACTCTGACTTTCAAATAAATAAATAAACATTTAAAGGAAAAAGACACTAATTGGGACACCCACGTCCTGTATAGGTGCAGAACTTTCACTGAGTCTCAGCTCTGCTTCTGAGTCCAGCTGCCCTGCGAGGCAGCCATCATGGCTTAAATGCTTGGGTGTGTGCCGCCCATGTGAGAGACCTGGATTAAGTTCCCAGAATGGCCCACCCTAGGCTGTTGTGTGCCTTGGGGCAAGTGAATCAGTGGAGGGAAACTCTCCTTCCTCCTCTCTCTCAAGAATATTATAAGAACTTTAAGAAAAGGAAAAGCTCAGGAATCGAGATACTAAATTTGTAAGCATCTTAGCACGACCTCCAATATCTATATGGCAGAGCTCATCCTCGGGACTCAGAGTGGCTGGATTTGGGATTGGGTTTGGGAATCCATGTTTTGAAGTCCCTGCTAATTTTCATCCATCAGGATTGAGATAGATTGTTTCCAAAAATGAGGCTGGAGATGAAGTTCCTCTGACCAAGAAGGGTCATGGAAAATAAAAGACAATGGCATTTTCATATCTGGATATCCCAAGAGAGAAGCATTTTTAGTTTAAAAAATTATTTGAGAGAGTGAGGGAGAGAGAGCTCCAATCGGCGGCTGGTTCACTTGGGCCTGGGAAGCCAGGAGGCGGGTGCAGAGACCCAAGTACTTGAGCCATTCCTACAGCCTACCAGGGTGCACATTAGCGGGAATCTGGAATCAGAATTGGAAATGGAGTTGGGGCCCCACGCAGGCACTGTGATATGGATGATATGGATCTTGGAGACTCAAGCCAGGAGTCAAAACGCTGTATCAACAGCTCATCTCATTTTTATTAGCTTAGCACCCTACAAATTGTGCTTTAAAAGTACATCGAAATGTATTCTCCTAGTTCTCAAGTTGTAGAAAGTAAAGGATGGATTATCATCACCACTTAATCCAAAACCCCAAATGATTTCCTACTTCTTTTTCGAAACACTAATACTGCGGCTCCCAATCCTGTTAAGTTTTATTCTACGCCACTTCACTAGCATTCACTCTACAGGCGTTCTCCATGGAACTCTCCCAAGCCCGCGGTGACATACTGTTACACGGACCCCTTTAACCGTGCAGAAGTGTAGACTCTGAGAGGTCGCAGGGTACCCCCTAAAGGTCACACCCAGGGTGCGCCAGGGGGAACCTCAATCCAGAGCCCAGCTGTCCACCTTCACCGTTGCAGCAGCCCATCGGAGTCGCTTCAAAAGTCATCTCCCTTCTTTCTTGGATTCTCTTCTGTGACCACAGACGAACAAACATCTTATAAATCAGCGAGGAAAAAAAATTAATTGCTGGGAAGACAACTCGCAGCCCGCCGTGGGGCGCATTTGGCCAGGGCCACTTCCAGGCTCCGGCACAGGACTCCCCGGGACTGACGGCCTCTCTACCCAGCCCGGTGCGGCAGCGACCCCGGGGGCTGCGGGTTGCGAGCTGTTCCCCAGCCCTGAGCGCCGGTGCACCTTATCGCCTTCCCGGGAACTGCTCTGGGGCTTGTCCTCTGCCCGGGGCAGAGGACCGACTGCTGCGGTGTTTGCGGGAATGACGGTTAGAGAAAACTAGAATGATCTTATATTCAAGATCACCCTTGCTTTCCTGGCTGCCCTCTCCTCGTCTATAGTTTTTCCTGCGTCCCAAAAAGTTGGCCCCCAAGTTTTAACTGTACGCGCGCGCATGTGTTTTGGAGCAGGGAGACGCGTGACCCGCAACGGGATGTCTGTGATGGGCCTGGGGGACCGCAATGTCCAGGAGCTCCCCTGGGACGCACGGACACCGGCAGGACACCGCGGGCGCAGGGCAGGAGGGCAGCAGACGCGCGCCTGGGGACAGGTCCTGGAGGTTTCAGAGGGCAAGGCGGCGAGGTGGGCGCGGGCAGGCCAGCTGCGTGACCGACAGCTTGGCCAGCCACTGGCCGAGGACGGCTCAGGCCGGGCGAGGGCGGGCGTGCGAGCCTCCCCAACCCCCACCTGTTTGCGGTGGCTTTAAAATGCCCAAGTTTTTGAAGTTGCAGACAGTGGGAGTGAACCTGTGCGAGGCCCCTAGGCTCCCAGAGGGACCTGTGGCGTCGGGGGCTTTGGAAGAAAAGAAAAAGAGGAACGCGACGGCGCGCTCGGGATAGGGCTGGCCGCGAGGTCGGCTTTAGGACCCAGCGGGCGGCACGCTGGAATCGCAGCCTCTGGGGAGGAGGGGTGGAGCGTCCGGGCCGGCAGGCGGCCGCGGGGCGCATGCGCGCGCGTCTCCCCGGGCCGGCCGCTGCGCTCCGCGGCGCGGAATAGAATGAACTGTAACAAAACAAGCCGAGCCTTTGTATCTGCTTAAAGGGGCCGCGGGCACTTCCCTCCGGTCGCCTCCACCCCCGCCCCGCAACCGCGTCTCCCGGGCTCCCAGCAACTGGCTGGAAGGGCTTCCCTCGTCTTCAGGAACAGCCCTCCCGCCGGCGAGGAGAGGCGAGCCAGGCGGGAGGCAGAGAGAGGACACAGCACATTTCCAAAAGGCAAGAAAGAAAGGAAGGAAGCAAGGGGGAGAGGAAAAAAAAAAAAAAAGCCAAGCGGCGCAGAGTGGACTCTGACCCGGAGCGCACGGGCGGGCGTCGGAACGTGCTCCCGGGAGGCACCGGCATGCAAACAAAGCTGGCGGGCGCGCGTGCGGGGCTCGCGAGGAAGCCCGGAAAGTTTGTTGGGTGATGGCTTGAGCGCGCGAGCGCGTGCGGGGAGCGAGCCTGCTAAGTTTCCCGCTCCCGTGTGGCTCTTTGGGGGGACAGATGTGCCTCCCGTGAAAGCCCGCGCACCCCTGGAGGCTTCGGCCGTGCTGGTGGGGGGCGCACCTGTCTTCGGGTTTACTTCTCATTATTATTATTATTTTTTTACTTGGGGGGTGGGGTGGGGGAGGAGGGTCGTAACGCATCATGTCGAAAGTGATTCAGAAGAAGAACCACTGGACGAGCCGGGTTCACGAGTGCACCGTGAGGCGCGGACCCCAGGGCGAGCTGGGGGTGACGGTGCTGGGGGGCGCCGAGAATGGGGAGTTTCCGTACGTGGGAGCGGCGGCGGCGGCGGCGGCCGAGGCGGCGGGGCTGCCCGGCGGCGGCGAGGGCCCGAGGCTGGGCGAAGGCGAGCTGCTTTTGGAGGTGCAGGGGGTCCGGGTGTCCGGCTTGCCCCGCTATGACGTGCTCGGAGTTCTCGACAGCTGCAAGGAGGCCGTCACCTTCAAGGCCGTCAGACCAGGTAAGACGGGGCGCGCCCTTGGCTGGGGGCGCCCCCTGTCCCCTATCCCTTGGCTTTCCCGCCTTCCTCTACCCGAGCGCCGCCGAGGGGGAGCAGTCGAGGCCGCACGCCCTGTGAGGGTGAAAAGTTGTGGCGACGGTGCGGGTTGTTGGCCCACCTGCGTTGGGAAGGGGGCGCTGGGTCTGCGCAGGGCAGCGGGGAGACGTTGCCCCAGCCCGGGCTTGTGGAGCTGTTACCCAGCGCCCAGAAGCGGTATAGCCTCCCCGCCTCTGCCCCCACGCCGGGCTGAAGGTGGGCGCTCCCCGGGCCCTCCGGGGCTTCCGTGCAGAGCGCGCCGCTGCCCGCGGGCGTTTGCCAACACTCAGTGTCCAGACCTGGCGAGTGGGTCTGCCGGCCGGGGGCTCTGGTTATGTTGGATCTCCTCCATGGGCACGTGGGCCTCCCTTCGCCAGCCACTCCAGGTGGGCGGGCGGTGAGCGCCCGGCGGTCCCCAGGCCGGCCACCTTGGAGGCTGCATTCACCACCTCTCCGCTGATGACGCGTGTTGTCTCCACGGTGTGACCGGACCACAGGCTTGGGCTGCCGTGGGGGAGGGCCGCTGCGCCCTGAGCTCTGGTCCAGTCTGTGTTTACCCGGCTGCCAAGTCCACCGAGGGCACTACGGATGACAAGAGTGGGAGGCTGCCCTACGTGTGTAGCTTACTCCCTGTCCAGCTCTGGGTGCAATGCTTGACCTGCAGTGTCTCACTCTGATTCGCAGTTCTGAGTTGCTCCTCTAAAGCTCATACTGCAGATAAGGAAACCGGCACTGATACTGGTTAAGTGACTTGTCCAGGGTGACGCAGGGACCAGAAGGGAGGGTTTAAAGCTCACTGCAGAACCGGAAGACTGAGGACCAAGGGGTTGGGGAGAGGTGATTGGTGAGGGAGGTGTAGGAAGCACATCCCCCCCCCACACACACACAGCAAGTGTGTACAGGTGGTCTGCTGCTGGTGGCAGGGCCCTTCCGTGTCCCTGTATGTGCCCAACACAGGTGACTGGGACCCTTTGAAGGGTGCCTGGAGCCATCAAGTGCTGTGACTGCAGATTCTCCCCAGGAAGGCACGGAAGGAGGTGGCGGGGCTGGATGTGGTGAAAAGTTCCCATATGTTACCATAAGGACAGGCGGCAGCTGGAGGAATGTGTCACAGGAAAGGAGCCTGGGCTGGGCTGGGCTGGGCTGGTCCCCTCTTGGAAACAGACTTGTTCCAGATGAAAATGGGGGAGGGGGCAGGGGAAACAGCTTGGCCTTTTGGTAGCTTTGAGAGCCCAGAGGCTGTCACTCAGCCTTGGAAAGCTCTTTCCGTTGGTATCCTCAGCCTCCGCTTGAAGGCTTCCTCCAGGAAGCCCTCCAGCATCCTGCCAGGATGAACAAATTCCTCATCCTCTGAATTCCCTTAATGTGTGCCTTGTGCCTTGTGCTTTTTTTTTTTTTTTTTTAACTTTACTCTGAACTGGAAGTTAGGTCCTTATTTCTTCATTTCCACAGAAGCAGGCAGAGAATGTGCCCCATTCATTGCACGCTGCCCTGGGCTTTGAGGGCCTACAGCATAACTCTCCTGCCAAGGAGTCCTTAGCTGTAAACTGGCTTCCCTATGTGCCAAGTGTGCAGAATAGTGCCTGTACCTAGTAAGTGCTCATTAAAAATTAGCAGCCATTGCTATGTCTGGGTGCCATTTGAGCACATATTTATTTCGGAGGCTTAGCTTTTAGTGTCAGGAGCTGTGATTTTGACTTGCTAGAGCTACAGAGGAAATACTAGATCATGGGATTTGATGGGTGCTACTGCAGGTCTCAGTTCAGGCTGTTTGGGAAAAAAGGGAGGAGGGAAGGCGGTCGGGGTGGGGGGACCTGCTCATCTCCTGAGGTTGCCTAATGGGCCTTGAGTGGAGTTTGCTTGCAGTGTGCAAGATTCCATGCATGGCTGAATCTCCTACCAGTGATCAAAGAGCTGGGGGCTGCTGTCTCAGGGCTGCCTCCTCCATGGAGCTTGAAAGAGTTGGTGAGTTAATCATGTGGGTTTGGATCCCAATGCCTCTGGTTTGGGGGAACACTGTGGTGTCTCCAAGGGTTAATTCCCTTCACCCAAGACCTTTTTTTTTTTTTTAAAGATTTTTTTTTTTTTTTTAATTTGAAAGTTACAGAGAGAAAGGGAAAGAGAGAGATCTGCTAGGTTTCTCCCTAGATGGTCGCAATGGCCAGGGCTGGGCAAAGCCAAATTCAGGAGCCAGGAGCTTCTTTGGTATCTCCCCTGCCAAATGCGTGGCAGGGGCCCAATCCTCCACTGCTTTCTCAGATACAGCAGCAGAGAGCTGGATTGGAAATGGAGCAGCCGGGACTTGAACTGGTAACTGGTGGCTTAACCCACTAGGTTAAGGCCTTAGGCCCTGACCAAGACTATTCAGTGGGCACAGGAATGTTCATAACAGGCATGAGTGTGTGTGTGTGTGTGTGTGTGTGTGTGTGTGAGAGAGAGAGAGAGAGAGAGAGAGAGAGAGAGAGAGAGAGAGAGAGAGAGAGAGACTCAGAATGGAATAGGAAGGAGGACGATTTGGGAAGTTGAGTGGCCTCGGATCCATTGCATTATGTAAGCAATTTCATGGAGTAACCACGCAGGTGCGGTTAGCTCTTCTGATGTGAAGATGGCCTAAGCCATTTCACCCAGCTTTTCTGCTTCCTTCTTTCTGACTGGAAATATGATTTAAGTTACAGGGCAGAATTGCTCTTGCTGTGTCTCTATCGTGTCTTAATCATATTAGGCAGGCTCTTACTTGATATGTGGAAAAGAAGAGTGTTACCCCTGTATTGTCTGCACCCAAGCTAGCCGATCCCAGGGACACAGGGACACAGCTCTCTCTGGGGACTGTATGGAAAGGTCTTGTGGGAGTACACTGTGCTGTTTCTATTTCCTTTCTCTGGAAAGATGCATGGACCAAAATAGTTTGTAGCAAATGGTATTATATGAAGCAGGATTGCATTGTGAAGGAGTCAAACTAAATGGATCTATTGGATGGAGGTGGTTTTTTATTTTATTTTTAAAAAGTTGTGTTTATTTGAAAGACAGAGTGACAGAGGGAAGGAGGAAAGAGAGAGAGAGGGAGAAAGGGAGAGAGAGAGAGAGAGAGAGAGAGAGAGAGAGAAATCCCTCTTTCATGTGCTGGTTTACTCCACAGATGCCTGCCAGAGCCAAGGCTGGACCAAGCTGAAGCCTGCCAGGAACTCTTCCACATCTCCCATGTGGATGGCAGGAGCCCAGGTGCTTGGGCCATCTTCTGCTGACTGCCAGGCACATTAGCAGGAAACTGAATAGGAAGTATGAAGTAGCCAGGACTTGAACTGAGCACTCCCTTATGGGATACTAGCCTCCTAAGCCTGTTAACCCCTTGTGCCACAGTGCCCACCACCAGAGTTGGTTCATTTTAAATGGAGAAGACGGTTGTCCTATGTTATAAAATGACTTAAAAATCATATATATACACAGAGACACATATTGCATAATGATGTTTTGGTCAACAGTGGAGCACGTAGTTGATGGTATTCCTGTAAGATTTTGGCACCTACAGATGTTGGAGCTGTCCTCATTTGTACAGCTGCACTCTGATGCTTCCACAGTGACAGCATCACCTAATGACGCATTTTCCAGAACTCAGCTCTATCATTGACACATAGTTCTGTGTGTGTATAAATACATTAAGTACATTAAGATTTTGTTTACCTATAATAGAATACACAGATATATTTTTTTAAAGATTTATTTATTACTTTGAAAGGCAGACAAAGGGACAGAGGTAGGGAGAGAGAAAGATCTTCTCATCCATTGGTTCACTTCCCAAATGGCTGCAGCTCTCGAGGCTGGGTTAGGCTGAAGCCAGGAGCCAGGAACTCCATCCAAGTCTCCCACGTAGGTGGCTGGAACTCAGTTACTTGAGTCATCATCTGCTGCCTCCCAGGCACATTACCAGAGAGCTGACTCAGAAGTGGAATTGCTGGGACTCCATGCTGCAGTCCATTATGGGATGCAGGCATCCCAAGCTGTGTGTGGCTTAGCCCACTGCACCACAGTGCCCACCCCAAATGCACAGCTGTTAAGCATCTGATGAGTTTTGATGGTGTATTTGCTTATGTTATTACTCCTTACATTTTTTTTTAAGATTTATTTATTTATTTGAAAGTCAGAGTTACAGAGAGAGAAGGAGAGGTAGAGGTAGAGGTAGAGGTAGAGGGAGAGAGAGAGAGAGAGAGAGAGAGAGAGAGAGAGGTCCTTCATTCACTGGTTCACTCCGTAATTGGCCACAATGGCTGGAGCTGTACTGATTCAAAGCCAGGAGTCAGGAGCTTCTTCTGGGTCTCCCATGTGGGTGCAGGGGCCTCAGAACTTGGGCCTTCTTCCACTGCTTTCCCAGGCCATAGCAGAGAGCTGAATCGGAAGTGGAGTAGTCGGGACTCGAACCGGGGCCCATATGGGATGCCGGCACTGCAGGCGGCAGCTTTATCCGCTACGCCACAGCGCTGGCCCCTACTCCTTATGTTCAGGTACAGAACATTTCTTGTATCCCAGCAGTTTCTTCCCTGCCTTTTCCACTGAATTCTCTCCCACTCATTTCAGAGGCAAAGCCTGTTTGATTTCTTTCCCATGGGTGTTTGTCCTGCTCGCTCTTTATCAACAGGAAATAACGTAGTATGAAGTACGCCTGACTATTTTGATTTGACAGAATGTTGGGGAGCTTCCATGTTGTTGTGTGTATTACTGACTTAGTTCTTTTTTGTTGCTGAGTAGTATTCCATTGTGGTTCTTTTTTGTTGTTGAGTGGTATTCCATTGTAGACGCACACTGATTTGACCTTTTGTTTGTTGCTTGACATTGGGACTGTTAACTGCTATAAATGTATTCTTGCTCCTTATCTTTGCCAGTCTCTTATCTGTCTTGACTTTTTGCTAGTCTAGTGTTTTGGGAAACAAATTATTAAGGAACTATAGGATGCGGTTGGTATTTATTAAGCATGTGACTTCGAACTTGTTGAGTTCTCTGCTAGGAATTTTCTGCTTTGTGGGCATTCTCTTCTTGACCTCCTAACTGGACTCAGATGTGTGCCCAGCCCTGGACTCAGATGAGGTTCAGGGGATTTGAGTAACTTATTTTTTAAGGGTTGTAGCGCATGTGGCAGGAGGTGAGCTATAAATCAACTGTGTCTGAATCTAAAACCCATGCCCTAACTCTTGACCGATTGGGTCCTCTCGTGGGGTTCCCTGACCAGTGGCATTAGCATGCTGTGGGGGCTGGTTAGAGATGCACATTCCCGGGCCTCCCCCCAGCTCTGCTGATTTGGACACCTGTGGGCTGTGGTGGTGCCTGGGAGATGTGTCATTGAGCTCTCAGGGAGTCTGGTGCTTGCCCTAGGGTAAAGACAGAAATTGAGGCAATGACATCACATGAAACAGATGACCTGGGTCCCAGAGCAAGCCCTTGCCAGCTCATGCTGTCATCCCAGCGAGTCAGCCCCTGTGGGCCCAAGTGTCTTCACTCCAGACAGCAGTGGGCGTGCCGCCTCTCTTGTCCACAGGTGTGCAATGCTGCGTTTCTCTGAATAATCCAGTCTGCAAAGGTTTAAAATGGTGTGACTGAAGTTTCCCAAACCGGTTTATTATGGTCATGCTTCCATATTTGTATAGGTGAATTTTGCGGTTTTGCAAATGACCCAGGAACCAGACCCGTCTCTCTTCTTTTTTAAGGCAGAGAGGAGGCAATGCACAGGATACAATTTAAAAGCCAAAACACCACCACAGCTCCTTCCCTTACCGCAGTGAGGGCGTTGCGACCACATCCAGTTAAAGATACTTATTTGTTCCATTTTTTGGTTTTGCTTTGATCGTGTGTGTGTGTGTGTGTTTTGACCGGTTGGTTGGTACATAGGACACAACTCTGTAAAATAACTGTGTCCTTGCTATAAGCTACAGTGTTTTGTCTTTCTCGGTTCCCCCCAGGCACTTGCAAGACTGCTTCTTTTCCAGGAAGTCTGTTCAGAGAGACTTATGGATTCCCTTGAAGAGCTCTTCCTGGTGTGCTTCTGTATGCACTAACAGCCGATTCTCATAGCTGGGAGACCATGATGGGTGGCATAGCTGGAGCTGGTTGGTTCTCCAGACCCAGTCTGAGCTGATCACAGCACATCACTGACTCCATATCACATAGTTCCCTGAGTCTTTGCGAGCCCTCTACCTGTATGTATGTATGTATGTGTGTGTGTGTGTATATATATATATATATAAAATACATTATATATATATATGTAATTGAGTTATTTATTTGAAAGGCAGAGTGACAGGGAGAGGGAGAGAGATTTCAATCTCCCATCTGCTGGTTTGGTCTCCAAATGACCTCAGCAGCCTACTCCATTCAGTACTTCCATGTGGGTGGCAGGGACCCAGGTACTTGGTCTGTTGTCTGCCACTTCTAGCACATTATAAGGAAGCCGGATTGGAAGCAGAGTGGCTGGGATTTGAATCTGCGTTGTCATGTGGGATAACCGTGTCTCAAGCATCAGCTATGCCACAGTGTCCACCTCCCTGTTCTGTTTCTTTCAGAGCTTTGACGCAGTCTTACATTATCTCCTGTTTCTTCTTTATCATCTGTCTCCTCTCCCACTGGAATGCAAGTTCCATGAGAACAAGAATCTAATCTCTTGTTCAGCTCTCTTATCTCCCAGTGTCTAAAATAGCTTTCAGCAAATAATAGATGCTCACTAAAATCAGTGGGATGCATGAATGATCATTTCATCGTTTTCCTACTGAGATGATAAGTGCTGCTTGGCTGTGCAATATCTTTCTTCCTTTGCTCCAGTTCATCTTTACTTCTCATTTAAGATCCCAATATCTTCACTTTCTCATCACCAGCTCCTCCAATTAGCTGACACCCTGTGTCTTATAATGTATACTGGACTACAAATGACAGATATCTAGTGTTTCTGCCTACTGGCTGTACCTGAAGTTTAACAAATGGCTTTTGCAGTGTGAAATTTCAGAGTTCAGCAGGTAGGATGATGGAGGGATTTCCGTTTTATGTGAATGTGGCACCTGCTCTATGTCAGGATTTCTAAGAGTAACACTCTCCTTCTGTCTTTGCAACATTGTCCATGTGTACAATTTTCTCAGCTAACAGCAAATGAATCCTTGCTACAGAAAGCAGTCATGTCTTAGTTCTCTTTCTAGATTATGCTTTGTATTTATATGTCTTTTTAATTTAGACTTTTAAAAATCAATTAGTTTTTGTTCTTGGTGCCAAAAGACCACTCTCAAAGGAGTATTTTTAGGTTATGCTGTAGAACACTCCACAGCTTTTACAAAAAAAAAAAAAAATAATAATGCAAGGACAGCCAATCCAACTGGTCCATTGTTTCCACAGTAAGCACCCTTTGCCACTGGCTGTGTTCTTTAAAAATAGATTAACTTGACCTTATGAGGCAATGGCATACGGTTGGCTCACTGCATGTGTTGGCATTCGTTACCCGGCTAGTTTTGGATGGCAGAATTGATGCTATCCACTAAGGGGAATTAAGTGGTTTATAAGAGAAAACATTCTGACATCTCCTTACCACAGGGGTTTACATGAAGGATGTTGCCTTATAAATGATGGTTATTTAATGCAAAACACCGCTGTCTGATGTTAGTGGTCTTTTCCTTGAGTTTGTATATACATGTAACGGGATATACTGATTTTGTATATACTGAGAATAAAGGCTGTCAAATTCGTTAAGGGCTGACATTCACATCCTCCCCCCAGAAAAGTAGGTTACTGCCTTCTTGCCTGTTTTTATGCAGCTCATATGTGACATCTGTAACCTTGAACAATCCCTAGTAAATACTGGAGCTTTGCTGTACTGTGCTCCTATGGGTGTCAGCATGCATTGGTTATTTCTTGTGAATTCCTTTGTTGATTTTGCAGTTGAAACTCATCGATGTCAGGGACGTTCCCAGCATGGTGACTTCAGCCTTATAGTAAAGTGTCCTAGGAAGAGTCCAGCATGTTCTAGATGTCACCGTTTCTCAGGGCATGGAGCAAAATTAGAAACTGTAATTTGGACAGTGTCTTTTATGATTAAATGGTCATCTTCTCTTCTTATAGCCTAGTAATTAATTAATGGAATAACTCATTATTTATAATCATTTCTTTAGTCTCTGTATCAGAGTGAAAGTCAGAGTCCTTGCAGAAGCTCCCAAGGCCCTGTGATCGTCCAAGGATATTATTTCTGTTTCCCTACCTGTGGCCTGCTGATCCCCACCTACACATTTCACAAGCTCACTCCCTGGTGAAGATCAAGTCTTTCTCAAATGCAGCCTTCTCACTGAGGCCAGCTCTGACCACATAATTTAAAACCCTATCTCCACTGTCATTTGCCATTCCCTGTTCCCCTCTTCTGTCTTATTTCACTCCATTCCATGTAGACCAGTTCAGAATATGTAAGTTTTTGATTTTCCGTATCCCTCTAGAATATAATTCCCAGAGGGTAGGGTTGTTGTCTTTTTCCCCTGCTGTGTCTAAAGTACCAAGAACAGTCTGGTACGTGGTAATGGCTGAAGTTGTTGTTGACTGTCCATTGTCCAGACTCAGAGCTAGAAGGAATCTCCCCTCAGTTCATTTGCCTCTGGAAGTCACAGATTTGAAAGTCTCTTAAAATTAAGGTAATGTGAAATGGATCACATTAAGCTTTAGAAGAGTTTGAGGTTTGTAGTCTATGAGGCTAAATAGACCTTAGCTGATTGATCCAGGAAAATTCTGTCTCAGAGATACAAGATGGAGCAAGAGTGAGTGAGAGAGAGAATGAGTTTCCGTGAATCCATCTGCTGGTTCACTTCCCAGATGCCTACTATGGCCAGTGCTGTGGCAGGCTGAAGCTAGGATCCAGGAGCTCCATCCAAATCTGCCACACAGTGGTGGCAGCCATCACCGTCACCTCCCAGGGGGCGCATCAGCAGGAAGCTGGACTCCGGAATCCAGGCCTCCACACCAGGCTCTCTGATATGGGTTGTGGGTATCTTAAGTGAGGTCCTAACTGGCCCTTGATCCAGGAATGCTCTTGCAGACACTGAGCGTTGTTGACCTGCATCCGCTGGTCTTAATATGATGTGTGGGTGTACTAGTAAGAAGCACTGGATCCTGTAAAGAAGAGGAGGGCAGAATCCATTGCAATCTCCTTGGGGTTAGACATGAAGGTCCCATGTAGCTTATAGTTCCAGTTCCTTGCATGGAAGAGGACCTTGACTTTAAGAGTTATTAAGTACCCTGATTTTGGGGTTACTTGCATTTGGAAAATGGCAGTAACGGGAGTTAGGTGGTTGATCCCAGCAGGAGACTTGAGGCTATTCAGGTCACCATGAGGATCTTGTTGACTTATGCACAGCATCTCTTGCGTAGCCAAATCACTGACCCCAATCCACTTTTAGTAATGTCTGTCCTTTACCAACATCCTTGTCTTAGACTGAATCCCTAGAAGCGGACTCATGGCAAGGATTTGAATGCAAGCAGCTTATTTAGGGGGTGGTCCCAGAAAGCTCTAATAGAGGAAGGGGCAAGTGAGACAGGAAGGCCACGAGGCCAGCAGAGATGCTTGAAAGCGCCGGTTGCTCCCCTGGGGGGGTGAGTGTGGGGGTAGGGGGGAGTAATCCTTAGGGCAGCCCTGTGCTAAGCAGGTCAGGGAACTTTGTAGTCTTTGCAGACTTTGGAGAGGTTCTTCTGCTGCGTGGGTAGACTTCTATTACCATCTCCAGTATCCTGAGAGCCAGTTATGTAAGAGACATTCATGGCCACAGCTATGATCGCAGAAGGAGGCATTTGTATGGGGCTTTAATGGGCTGCAGTTAGGTTTGCCACAGGAAGGCTCATCCTTTAGCCTGTTAAGAGATGGAATACAAGCCTTTCTTTACAGACAGTGGTGTGAGGGTGCAATTAAAAGGCGATTAGGCCCTGATTATAAACCATGTTTCAAAATTATTGCTGTGTACAGTGTTAACCTGCCTGCAGTGCTGCTCATAAAATCATCCACAGATACCAGTTTATTGATGTGTTGTCGGTTCAGATGTTAGACAAAGGCTGGCTTGAATTATGCAAACCTGGATGGCCTGGGGCAAGATGTCTTTGAGGCAGGATTTGCCCCCTCTGTAAATGGGGATAATAAAAATACTATGTTCTTCGGTAGTTGGAGAAATAAAATGAGAATTAAGTAAATCACACAGTACGCGGCCTGGCGTAGGGTAAGCGCTCAGTAAACATTGTCCCTTGTTACTGCCTGAATGTTCCTTGTTTGAAAGCACGTGGGGGAAGAAGAAAGAATCTCTTGAGAGGTAGAGATTGTGCTACAGAGTTCTCCAGAGAGCTTTTCACATCTAGAAAAAAAGTCCTTGTTTTTCCCCGTGTGACTCGGTTGCTGTCTTTTTAAAAGGCTGAGGCAGGGTTAGTTGAGACGCGTTGGAAGGTAGCCGCGTCTCCTTCTCTCACATTGTCACTGATGACGAATGGACTCTATTTTTATTATTATTATTTTTTTTATTTATCAGGTAGAGTCAGACAGTGAGAGAGAGACAGAGAGAAAGGTCTTCCTTCCGTTGGTTCACCCCCCAAACGGCCCCCAGGGCCGGAACTACGCCAATCTGAAGCCAGGAGCCAGGTGCCTCCTCCTGGTCTCCCGTGCAGGTACAGGGCCAACGCACTTGGGCCATCCTCCACTGCCTTCCCAGGCCACAGCAGAGAACACAGAGAGCTGGACCAGAACCCAGCACCCATATGGGATGCTGGTGCTGCAGGCGGAGGATTAACCATGTGAGCCACAGCGCCGACCCCTGATGGATGGACTCTAAGGACGCTTCTTAGCTTCCAGGTTGTGGTGGAGTGAGGAGGCAGGGCGCGTTCTCTGATACTGGGGTGTCACAGGCGAGCCGGGACCAGCCACGATGATCTTTTTTGGTGTGACACTGAGAATGTGCCCCTGTCTTTAGCAAGAATTTTGAAACTGAACACGACTCTGGGTTTCCTGGGGCTATGTCTGAGCACCCAGATCAGGAACAGCTGGTGAGATAATTTGGAGTTAGGCTGCCGGGGTTCAAATCCAGGCTCTGTCATTTCCCAGCTGACCCCAATGGGCAGGCTAACCCCCCAGCACCTCACTCCTCCTGTTGAAAATGAGAAAACCATTTCCCTTGTAGGATGACTGTGAGGACCCAATGAGGCAATGCATGTAACACAGCACTGAGTTCCAAAGGGTGGCTCACAACTGGGGGTGCTTTTGCCCCTTGGGGACATTTCACAATGTCTGGACGCACTTTTGGTTGTCCCTCTTCAGGGGTGGGGAGCTCTTGGCATCTTTTCAGTAGAGTTCAAGGATACCAGTAGACAACATTCAATGCCCAGCACCACCCCCACAGCAGAGAATTATCCAGCTCCTGTAATGTTGAAGAACCAAGCCAAGGTTGAAGAATCCTGCTCTAGAGGCATAACTCCATGGCTGAGACTGGGAATCCGAATCAGGGGTGGGAGATGCATAATCCTAGTTGTGATTTATTGATCTTCTGACATGTCATCAAAGCCCAAGTTTAGAGTTTTGCCTGGGAACATGATCCTATTCTCCTTTTAGCCATTGAGAAAGTTAGCTCGAATGGTCAGGTTATTCATCCTGACATGGGAGACTGGCACTCAGATCTGAAATTCTTATCCTTGCTTTACGTGTTAGAAGGATCTGACTCTGTAACATGGAGCCCTCATGTCCTTGCCGCTGCCTGGGCCCATGTGGGTGCCTCTGTTGCTGCCAGAGACAGGCCCAAAGGCCTGGTGACACCACCGAAGATAGTCCTAGAATCTGTTTGGAAGCAGATTTCTGAAGTATTTGCCAGGCAGGAAATAGTGTGCTGCTACATATTTTTAAGCAATTCTGCTTAATTGCTGCCTTCTCCTGTTCTTCCTGTCTGCTGCACCAGCCCCGTGCGTCCCTTGCTCTCCTGTGCTCCCTCCGTGTTTGGCATGCATGCCATTATTTCAGCAGTCACAGCAGTGCTTTGTAACCGCAGACTTACCCGCCTTTCACCTGTACAGCATCTTGTGTTTCTTGAGGCCAATGTTCCTGGATTTTTTTTTTTTTTTGTATTTTATTTAATTTATGTATTTCAGGGAAGGGAGCTCTTATCTTCTAGTTCACTTAATTCCTGCTAACAAAGGAATGGCTGGTGATGGGTGGCCATGGGTGGCGATGGGTCAGGACAGAAGGTTGCAGCTGGGTGCTCTCTCGAGGTGTCTCATACTGGATGTCAGCGCCCCAACTGCCGGAGCCATCTGTGCTACCTGCCAGGGTTCACATTAGCAGGAAGCTGGTGTCGAGAGCCGGAGCCATGTGTCAAACCCAAGGATTCTGAAATGAGATGTGGGCGTCTGAACCGCTAGGCTAAATGCCTGACTTTTTTTTTTTTTTAATATATTTTTGTAATCTCTGTCCTCTGTAGGTGCCCACGAATATCTGTTGAATTGAATTCAACAGAGTAGGCATGATTTTTAAATAAAAAAAGTTCTTGCCTAAGATCTTTGTTGGCTGGAAAATCCGTGTCTTATTTTTAAGGCATATTAAATATACTTAGCCATATGTCTGACTTTTCTGTAATGATTTAAGATGGTTGCCTGCCAGTTGTTGTAGCGTTTGGAACTACAGAGAAAATATTGAGTTAATTGTGTTGAGGGTCTTTGAGGGCCTTTATCCTGCCCAGATGTGTGTGGCGGCTGAGCCTGTCGTGGATGGAGTGCAGCCGTGGCCGGTATCCCTCTGGCTTGATTTAAATAGCCGCAGTGTCGTACCACCTGGATTCTTGGCCTCGTGTTAGGGCTCACATCTGATAGGCTGTTTGTTCATTTCCCCCTCCAACTATCAGCCTGTTGAAGTCTGTGTGACTTGGTTAAGAATCCAACGCTCGCGACCAAGTTGTTAAAAAATAACTTGCTCTAGTGTTGGAAAATGCATTTTTTTTCCTGAATATAAAAAATACAGACATCTTAGTTTGAGTTTCTAACCTTTAAAAACTCAGGCAGTTTTGTGACCTTATGGGACTATCCATTGCTTTCCAGAGTTTATGTTTTTTTTCCCATGAAATTAAGATCTTCTCCCCTTCTATAAATCAAGTACACAATACAGAAGGATGTAAATATGGAAGGAAAATATATCCACATTGCCCATCATCCCATCCCAGAGAAAAACATGTGCTAACACTCTATTTTTATCCAGAAATACTCACATACATACATATGCAAACTTGTAAATTTTTTGGGGGGTTATCTTTTTCTTATGAAAATGAGACTGGCTAGTATATGCTGTTTTGGTGGGTTTTTCTTTGTGTCTGACAATATATCATGGACTTTGAACATATTACATATAAATTGACTTTACCATTTCAATGGTGGTGGAACCTATTTTTAGTTGTTCTGTAATATTAAACCATGCTTTGAGGATAACATTTAGATTGCTTTTAGTTCCTAATTTTATGCAACATATTGATGAGTGTCTTGTACATATATTTTAGTGAACATCTTCAGATGTTTTCTTTGGATAGATGTCTAGAAGTAGAGCTGTTGGCTTATATGAATTACATCATTTTAAAGCTTTTAATAGCCACCGTCATATTGTCCTCCAGAGAATTTATCAATTTCTGTCCCTGCTGCCTGTATTTGTGAGTCCTGTGGGTTGTCATTTTCCTCACTTGTAACAGATAACACCTACCACTCTGATGGTTTATTTATAGTGGTCTTCACGAACTCAGAGACTGAGTAGGCTTTTAGAGGGCATTAGGGAGTGGGACGGTCTGGGCAAATTGGAAGCACTTGTCTTGTTCAAAGGGGAAAGTTGCCATTCTGCTTTAGTCTGTTGCTTCCACACATTGACATTGGCCAAGTGTTGCTAGTTCTTTCAAGGTTTTAAGAGAACTTAAGGGCTTAATTTTTTTTTAACCAGGTTTGCCAATTTTTAAATGTTGGCTCAAAGTTCCTTGAAAAACTTGGGTGAACCAAACAAAACATACCTGGGAGCCATATTGGGTCCTTAGGTAACCAGCTTGTAGCTTCTTGTTTATGTGTCTTTGTTACCTAATGTCTCTCACCTTTCATCTCATCTGCAACAGTATTCACTCCCAGGGCCAAGGATAGGGACTGACTCATAAGAGGGGCCAAGAAATGTGTGCGGAAATGAATCATGTATTCTGGAAGTACTAGTCTGGTTTATCACTGTGCTCCATGTGGGTTTGTTGGAAGCTGATGCAGGATGGCTCCCTAGTTCCAGTTGTGAAGAGCTGGGGAAATAATCTGTTTTGACAAAATATTCTTTGAATATTTTGCTTTAGGATTCCCATTCTGCTGAGTCTTGGAATTGGGTGCAAAATCATGTCTTGAAATTGATGTTCAGGGTCCGGCACTGTGGCATAGTAGGCTAAGCCTATGCCTGCAGCTCCGGTATCCCATATGGGCACTGGTTTGAGTCCTGGTTGCTCTTCTTTTAATCCAGCTCTCTGCTTATGGTCTGGGAAAGCAGTGGAAGATGGCCCCAATTCTTGGGCCCCCACACCCGCATAGACCTAGAAGAAGCTCCTGGCTCCAGGCTTTGGATAGGCCCAGTTCTAGGGATCATAGCCGTTTGGGGAGTGAATCAGCAGATGGAAGACCTTTCTCTCTGTCTCTTCCTCTCTCTGTGAGTTTGCCTCTCAAATAAATAAAATCTTAAAAAAAAATTGCTGTTCATAGGAATATGCATTCCCTGTATGGGAGTCAGATCAGATCTGTTCTGTGCTCCGAGTTGATTTTACTGTGACCTGTGCGGCCTTGCAAATAGAAGAGTAAATGAACTTTATGTATACCACGTAGGGAGATCTTAAATATAGAAGGAAAATTCCTCATACTGCAAGTTGTTCAGACACTTCTGAGATGAATCAGGGCTGTGACCTTTATTGAAAGAGTAGGCACTGTCAGTATGCTTTGGACTTCTAAGACTGGGTGTCTGTTCCTTAATGCCAGCATTACATGGTAGAATTTTGCATTTGAAAACCAATGCAGCCCTTCTTGCTTTTCTGCCTGCATAATGGATTGTTCTGCATTGCATAATTCATGTCGGGCACATAGGTTTGCTGCACTGGGATCAGGAAAGGGACTTGGGTTATTTTGATGAGAAGTTTTGTCAATGTAGTTTTTCTACAAAGAAGCCAAGGAAGGAAAGCCCCCTATGAAATTAAAATTATAAAGTAGGCAGCAAAAGCATAACTAACATGCAGTTTAAATTTTCCTAGGTTTGGATTTGGGTTATGCATCTCCTTTGACCTTCTGGTCCCATTATCCCCCCTCTATATCCATTCAGAATGGAACATTCCTCTGGCCTGTCTAGGAATTCAAATTTTAGATAGGGTATTCTATATGTAATCCAGAACTTACGATGTGAGACAAAACTGAAGAGAGTTTCCAGGTTTAGATTCTTGTGTGTCCTGATCTACTTTCTTCATTATGTAAACCACTTTTGGGGTGCTAAGAAGTCCCCCAACTTGGCATGAAACCTGGCTTCTGCTGGCTACTTTAAAATGCTCAAGGTTTGAGATGAGGCATGGAAAGATTGGTTTCTGTGGTCTTATAGCTGGGTTGTCCTTGATAAAATTTCTGTGCTTTAGTCTTTGTTGAAGAGACGAGTCTAGCTGTGCCACGGTGCAGACCTGCAGTTAAACACCTGCTCAGGGTGTATGAGAACTGGCTGGTCTTCCTGGCCAACCCTGTGCAAACCATCCGTGCAGGTGTAATAAATGCTGATGGTGTATGCCACTGAGGTCTGTGATTGTTACTGTGTAGCATTGTCACAGCAATAAGTAACCAAGGAAGTGGGAGTTCATGTCCATGTATCGGACACATGGCCTAAATTAAGGTCCATTTGGGACTTTGAATCTTGAGTTTAGTGACGCAGAGGTGGCAAGAAATCAGTCGTCATTCATTCCAGCCAAAGGACATCAGACCGTGCTGTTTCTGATAGCTGCTTCAGCGTTTCCCACATGGGTGCTGGGGCCCAAGCACTTGGCCATTTTCCGCTGCTTTTCCTAGGCGGTTAGCAGGGGGCTGGATCAGAAATGGGGCAGCCGGGACTCTAACTGACACCCATATGGGATGCTGGCATCCCAGGAGGTAGGTTTTACCCACTGTATCTCAACTCCAGTTCTGCAAGAAGGCTTTTGAAAGCAATATGTTAATTTTTATGTATATATTTAAAGATTTTTATTTAGTTATTTGAGAGGTAGAGTTACAGACAAGAGAGGAAGAGACAGAGAGAAAGGTCTTCCTATCCGCTGATTCACTCCCCTATGGCTGCAACGGCTGGGGCTGGGCCGATCTGAAGCCAGGAGCCAGGAGCTACTTCTGGGTCTCCCATGTGGGTGCAGGAGCCAAAGCATTTGAGCTATTTTCTACTGCTTTCCCAGGCCACAGCAGAGAGCTGGATTGGAAGAGGAGCAGACAGGACTAGAACTGGCACCCATATGGGATGCCTGCGCTGCAGGCAGAGGATTAGCACACTGTGCCACAGCGCTGGCCCCGTTACTTTCAATTTTAATGTTTTATACCCATATCATTACTTGTAAGAGAAAAGTCAGGCAAATAGGATACCCAGAAAAGGAAAAATTCTTGTACGTGCTGCCTATTTATGTCTGTCTAACTCTGGGAACACGGGGCTGCCAGGAAGAAAGACCCAGTGTTGCTCAAGCAATGTGTATGTGTTTCTGTGACATCGTAGCTAAAAATGTAAGCTCAAGCTAGTCTCTGAAATAAATTATCCCAAAGAAAGATAATTGTGAGAAGGCAGTATTAATGGGAATAGGATAGCTGGCAGTTACTCTTGGAGGTTTTTTTTGGTGGAAGGAGCCTGTTGGTGGGGTTCAGTAAAGCAGAGTGAGTCACCCTCTGCCTGAAGTCCTGAGGGAGAAAAGGCTGCAGGGGAAATTTGTGCTCCTGTACACCTGTTACCAGGCACTTACATTCACCTGATGGCTGCAAACAGATTGCAGGCAGAACTGCCTGGAGAAAATGATCAGCTCTGGAAACACTGGCTCACAAATTGGCTTGGGTAAAAGGAAGTGCATGAGAATTACCTAGGAGAATTGGCAAGTTACATGCATCTGGGGGTGGCTTCATTAGTGAGTCCCACTCAGGCCTCCTCCCCAGCAGTCCTGAGGTCCCAGCTTCCAAGAATGGTTTTGGAATGGTCAATTCAGGGTTTTGCAGAATGTTTGTTAATTAAGGGGATTCCTGGTCCTCAGGCCAGACTCATGGGTCAGAATCCTGTGTGTGTGTGTGTGTGTGTGTGTGTGTGTTTTGGATAGGAGAAAGCCCTTTGAAACCACGATATTTTAAGAAAAGTTCTGGCTCATTTTAGGAAGTCTGGAGTTTGAGGCTCTAGACTCTAAAATACTACTCCTTTTCTTTTTTTCTTTTAATTTTTATTTATTTGAAAAGTAAAGAGATGGACAAGCAGACAGAGATCTTCATCTGCTGGCTCATTTTTCTTTCTTCTTCTTTTTTTTTTTTTTTAAGATTTATTTATTTATTTGAAAGTCATAGTTACACAGAGAGAGAAAGGAGAGGCAGTGAGAGAGATCTTCCATCTGCTGGTTCACTCCCCAGTTGACCACAATGGCCAGAGCTGTGCCGATCCAAAGCCATGGGGCCAGGAGCTTCTTCTAGGTCTCCCACGTGGGTGCAGGGGCCCAAGGACTTTGGCCATCTTCTACTGTTTTGCCAGGCCATAGCAGAGAGCTGGATGGGAAGTAGAGCAGCTGAGACTCTAACTGGTGCCCATATGGGGTGCTGGCACTGCAGGCAGTGGCTTTACCCACTATGCCCTGGCTCATTTTTCAAATGACTTCAACAGCTGGGGCTGGGGCTGGTCTAGGTGGAAGCTAGGAGCGAAACTCAGTCTCCCACTTGGCTGGCAGGGACCCACCTACATGAGCCATCACCTACTGCCCACCGGTCCATGCACTAGAAGAATCTAGAATCAGAAGCAGAGCTGAGATTGAAGCCAGGCCCTCTGATATGGGATGTAGGCATTTGGTGTGGTGTCTTTTTATTTATTTTTTATTTTTTGACGGGCAGAGTGGACAGTGAGAGAGAGAGAGAGAGAGAGAGAGAGAGAGAGAAAGGTCTTCCTTTGCTGTTGGTTCATCCTCCAATGGCTGCCGCGGCCAGCGCACTGTGGCCAGCGCACCGCGCTGATCCGATTACAGGAGCCAGGTGCTTCTCCTGGTCTCCCATGGGGTGCAGGGCCCAAGCACTTGGGCCATCCTCCACTGCACTCCCGGGCCACAGCAGAGAACTGGCCTGGAAGAGGGGCAACCGGGACAGAATCCAGCACCCCAACCAGGACTGGAACCCGGTGTGCCGGTGCCGCAAGGTGGAGGATTAGCCTATTGAGCCTCGGCGCCAGCCAAGGAGTTGATGCTTCTTAAGTTGGAAAACTTGGGATAGGTTGTGTTTTAGTGGCCTTTTTGTAACCAGTGCATTTGCCAATGATGATGTTTTTGAGTTCAACATAGGGCAGTGTGCTGTTTCTCTTAAAGAAGGTAGTTTTTGGAGAGCAATTATGCTCCGTGAGGCTGGGGATGACATTTCTCCTGTTGACTGTCTCCAGCACCTTCTGCAATGGATGAGGGTAGTAGAACGTCAGAAGATGATTGCAACATGAGTGTTTTATGTAAGGAGGCTTTGAACTATCCTAATGTTGTATCGCTTGACACTTTTGACTGCAGTTAGAGAAAAAAAAAAAAAAACAAGTGGCTTACGTGACAGGGAGATTAGCTGATGCACATGACTTAGAATTTCAGCAGGACAGAGTTTCAGGTAGTGTTTGATCAGGGTGATTTGCCCATCACCCATATGGTGCCCATACTCACTACCTGTGAGGGTAGAATCTGCCTATCTGTATGGCCAGCCTTGATTTTCTTGATTCTCCATGCTGCTCTCTACACTGTCCTGCCTTCAGCCTCACGAGGGCTTCTCTTGTTTGCAGATGGGTTATAGTGGCAAAAGAGATGATATGTCTTCTTATTCACAGCCAGAGAAGGAGAGACTCATGGGAAATGCCACGCGTGTGCTAGGCTTAGACAAATGCATGCCACTTGCAGGAGAGTGCCAGCATCCCTGGTCTGGGCCATGTGATTGTTGCACAGTGTGGGAGAATAGGTTCCCTAAGGAGCAGGTAGAGGCTGTTAAGAGGAGGGTTAAAAGTTAGTAACACCTTCTCTGTGTTGACCTTTGTGACCCCAGTCCTGTCAGACTGTTTCCAAACATTACCTTATTTTTCTCCAGAACAGCTGTTCAGGTAGGGAGTATTTTAGTGATGGAGAAACCCAGACTTAGAGAGGGTCAGCAATTGGCTGTAGGTCAGCAGCTTGTAATCTACTATTCTCTGGTTCTGGCTCCAGTGCTTTTCAGTAGCATTGAAGACTAGTGGTTTTCAGTGGGAGGGTGGTTACTTGGGGGCAGCGCCTAGACAGGTGAGCCGCACCTACATGTTTGGAATGAGTGAGTAGACCAGTCCAGGAGGCTGCCTTCTTAGGGTGGGTGGGTGCTTTCCCATGTGGATAAGGCTCAAGGAAGACAGAAGAATTAGGCAGAATCTTTGGGCAGTGCTTAGGTACTCTGGAGACTCTGCCTGGGTTCCTAAAGGGTTCAGTGAGGAATGACAAGAAGATAAGTTCTCATTGTACCGGCAAAGCTCAACACGGAGTAGCTTGAAAGAGGGCGATGGGGAGTAAGTAATTGGGACCAACTCAGGCTGTGCAGGGTGAGGTGAGAGCATGAATCAGAAAACTGGTTAAGAACCCTTTGCACTCAGAATGCAGGGATGTACAGAGGGCCACCTGTCCTTCTGAGGCCATCAAAGGCGGTGGCAGGTGCACGTGGAACCTAGACCACCAGGGGCTGTGGTCCCTGGGAGGCAGGATGGCTTAGAGGTTGCAGTGGACTTCCATGGTGTGTGACCTTGAGTGCTCTCCTTAACCTCTCTGGGCCCCAGATTCCTCATCTTCAGTGAAAAAGAGAACAGTGTCTGGTTCTCAGTGCCTGGTGGTGGCTGCAGAGCTCTGTGCTTTAGAGTTTTGGAGTGTCAGGGTTTAAATCTTGGAGCTGAATCCCTGGTTGGTTGATGGGTAGGAGGAAGTCATCTTTGGTGGGGAGAAGGCATGGCCGAATGCTGTCCACCAGGCCCAAAGTCTTTGGAGGAAAAGAGTCTGCTCTTACAGTCCCTATGTGGTGGCAGCAGTTATTCATATGGAAGTGTGCAAGGACTGTGTGTGTGTGTGTGTGTGTGTATTAGTGGTTAAGGGTGTTGTTGTAGGCTTGTAAAAGAAAAGAACGCTAAATGCATGCACCCCCCCCCCACACACCAAAGTGTCCTTATCTTGTCCTGGTTTCATATATGTTTGTGTGAAGCATATCCAGCAGTGATTACGGACCCTATCTCTGACCAAGATAAAAGGAGAAGTAAGTGATTCTAAGATAATAAAACAATTTGTAGCTAATAACGCCCTCAAAAGCAGTGACGCTGTTTGCTTTTTTTTAAAATCATGTTGGTTCCTGACATTATTTGACTACTGTATCTTCTCCCCTTGTGGTTTTTTCCCCTCATAAGTCTTTGTTTCTTTCCAAGGTTGGAAAGACTTCTAGCTCTCATCTGCCCGTCTTGTCATATCACTCACCTTTTGGGCTTCACATATAGGAGTGGAAATTGAGTGAGAAGGGCCCTGTTGCTGCTGATCCCATCGGAGAGTTTGGTTCTGTTCCTTTCAGCTCAGCTTCTCTCAGCCACATGCACCTGTTTCTTAATCCTCAGCAGTAGGGGGGGTGTTGGGCCTAGTTCTTAAGATACCACTTAGGGCCGGTGCCGCGGCTCAATAGGCTAATCCTCCGCCTGCGGCGCCGGCATACTGGATTCTGTCCCGGCTGCCCCTCTTCCAGGCCAGCTCTCTGCTGTGGCCTGGGAGGGCAGTGGAGGATGGCCCAAGTGCTTGGGCTCTGCACCCCATGGGAGACCAGGAGAAGTACCTGGCTCCTGGCTTCGGATTAGCGTGGTGTGCCGACCACAACGCGCCGGGTGCAGCGGCCATTGGGGGATGAACCAACGGCAAAGGAAGACCTTTCTCTCTCTCTCTCTCTCTCACTGTCCACTCTGCCCGTCAAAAAATAAATAAATAAATAAAGATACCACTTAGGATGCCCTCATCCTGTATCAGAGTGCCTGTCTTCATCACCTATTCCAACTTCTTGCTGAGACACACAAGGAAAGGTCTTCTATCTGCTGGTTCACTCCCCAAATGGCTGCAATGGCTGGAGCTGAGCTGATCCAAAGCCAGGAGCCAGGAGCTTCTTCTAGGTCTCCCATGTTGGTGCAGAGGCCCAAGGATTTGGGTCATCTTCTCCTGATTTCCCAGTATGTAGCAAGAGCTGGATTGAAGAGGAGCAGCCAAGACTAGAACCAGCGACCATATGGGATGCCTGCACTGCAGGTGGAGGCTTAGCCCACCATAGCACAGCACTGGCCTCTGTTGTAGCCATTTTTCAGTTTACTGATAGCATTAAGTGTATTCACATTGTTGTACGACCATTGCCAGGGTCCATCTCCAGAGCTTTGTTGTCTTTGCTAACTTAAACTCTGTCCAATAGCAACTTGCCATGCTGCTTTCCTCCTAGCGTCTGGCAACCTCTAAGTTTCTGTTGTCCATGTATTTCACTTCTCTAGTAGTTTCATGTAAGCACAATTTCATAGTGTTTCACTTTTTGAAATCGTTGCCTTTTTAACTTAGTGTAGTGTCTTCAGTGTTCGTCCATGGTAGGGCCAGTGTTGTCATGCAGTGGGTTGAGCTGCCATTTCTGACATTAGCATTCCCATATGAACACAGATTAGAGTCTCAGCTGCTCTACTTCTGATCCAGCTCCCTGTTAATGTGCCTGGGAAAGTAGCAAGGAATGGCCCAAGTACTTGCTCCCCTGCCACTCATATTTGGGAGACCTGGGTGGAGTTCTGGGCTTCTGGCTTCGGATGGGCCCAGCCCCGTTCATTGCAGCCATTTGGGGAGGGAACCAGCAATTGGAAGATATCTCTCTCTTTCTTTACCTTTTTCTCTCTGTAACTGCTTTCAAATAAACACATTTAAAAAAAGAAAATATTCAACCATGTTGTATCGTGTGTCAGAATTCTCCACCTTTTTTTTTTGAAGTGAAGATGCATTTTATTTTTGTTTTAAAGATTTATTTATTTATTCAAAAGTCCATTACAGAGAGAGGGAGAGACAGAGAGAACTTCCATCCACTGATTCACCCCCCAAATGGCTGCAATGGCCAGGGTGGAGCCAGGACCTTCTTTCAGGTCTCCCACGTGGGTAGCAGGGGCCCAAACAGTTGGGCCATCTTCCATTGCTCTTGCCAGGTCAGTAGCAGGGAGCTGGATCAGAAGTGGAGCAGCCGGGACATGAACCATGAAATGTTGGCCTTGCAGGCAGCAGCTTTACCTGCTATGCCACAACGCCAGCCCTGGAAGTCCCTTCCTTATTAAAGCACCATGATGTTTCACTGTATGGTAATGCCACATTTTGCTTATCCTTCATCTCTTGATGGGCATTTGGGTTCTTTCCACCTGTTTCTGTTTGACCTTTGTCTTACCATGCCTCTTAGAAACAGTTGTCAGATTCTCTTCATGTCTTCTCCTCCTCCCTTCCCTTTTATTCCTTTCTTGCTTTGCCTGCAATTCTGGGGCCTTTTTGGAAGCACCTGCTTGCCTACTGTACTGTGTTCTGCAGGTGGGGTCTGTATTGCCAGGGAAAGCTGTGCCAGGAAGGTTTCCTTGTTGTTTCTTTGGCACTTAGAGCAGTTTGCACAGGGTGTGTGTTGGTCATGTGGTCTTCAGTCTCCATCATCTTTCAGTGGGTCAGCTGTTCTTCCTTTCTGGGTTGGAAGCTATGTGCCCTGTAGTTGTGTGGCTAGGATTTGGGTTTCATGTAGTTCAGGTTCAAATTTAGACCTTGGGAACCTCATTCTGCTTCTGTGATATGGCCGTAAGAGTACCTGTCTTGTGTGGTTGTTGTATAAATGAAATTATTTAGAGGTCTGTTTGCATGGACCATAGAGCAAAGGCAACACTCAATGACTAATATTGATTATTGTGTGAAATTTGTTGGTTTTCTTCCTTTGAATCTGATAACTTTTGATTTTAGGTCTGTGAAGGCACTGAATTGACTGTGTAATTGACTCAAAACACTTCTGTTTTACACTCTGGGGTTTATAATCTTTCTGGCACCACCACCGCCTCTAAGATTTTATGGAGTTGAATTTGTTGGATGGAATTACATGGAGCAGATTTGATAGAAACACATTCTAAGTATACCGTCTTTATGGTTCATGTTATTTCCCTTAGATCTCTTAAAGTCTGAATTTAGTCACCCTTCTCTGTAGGAAGCTACAAATGATGATAGGGCAATGAAATAAACCCCATGTCTTCAGTCTTCTAGAATGATTGATGTAAAGAGAGAAGGGTAGAAAATGTGTATGGACATTTTCCAGTAAACTGGCTGCCAGGGTCCTTGTCTGTCTTGTTCAGTTTTTCTTTCTGTCCATTGTTCTGGCTATGAATGGGATCAGAAGTCAGCCACTAGACTCTAACGTGCCAGCCCAGGGCCCTCTGGTCCAAGGATTTGTAGCCGTCTACTGTGGTGGTTGTACACAAGGCTCGCCTTGGAATTGTTCCACAAACTGCTGCAGTGCCCATCCCACGTGTCCTTAGACTTAGTGTACAGCATGAGAGCTCTGTGACTGCGCTTGGACCCAGAGCTACAGTGTGAGGTCAGATCTAGGATCCATTTGACTGCAAGAGGCCCAAGTTGAGCCTTGTCTAGAAAGCATGGCATTCCTGTTCCACCCCTCTATGCTGATTTATTTTGAGATAAATTATTTTTATCATCGGGGGGAGATCTGGTGGGTGTGGGTGAGTAAGATGTGGGGAATGGATGAGTGGTAAATGCTTTAAGTGGTAGGTTTTCCCTCCATGAGAATGCAGGCTACACAACTTTAGAAGCATCTATGTGTGCTGTAAAACACTGTGTGGGCAGAACTAGGAGTTGCCTGTTCCTCTGTGTCTAATGTGATATTTGATGCCATGTGGGATCACAGTTAAGGGGGTGCAGACTTTAGAGTCAGGCAGGTCTGGGTCTAAATCCTCTGTTTACCACTGGCCTTGGTCTTGCCCATAATTTCCTTAATCCTCAGTTTCCTTGTCTGTAAAAATACTTTGCTCATATAATTGTGAGAATTAAATGGCACAATGCATGAGAAATAGTTGTCAAGTATGCCTAGTATGTAGTAAGCACTTTATATTAGATACTATTATTACTATTAATGTTTTTTGACCCATTGAGCGATTAATGAATGGCTGTTTTAACAAACATATATAAAAGTGCTTCAAAAAGTTCTTGGAAGATGAGATTTAAAGATAAGTTTATAGGAGTAGGCAATTAGTATAGCAGTTAAGATGCCCTTGTTCCACGTTGGAGGACCTGGGTTTGACTCCTGGCTCCAGCTCCGGACTCCAGCTTCCTGCTAGTGTGGCCACTGAGAGGCAGCAGTGATGGCTCAAGTGGTGGAGTCCCTGCTTTGGCTCGAGCCCAGTCATTTGGAGAATTAGGCTGTAGATGGGAGCTCTCTGTTTGTCTCTATCTTTGTTTCCCTCTTCTCAAATAAATTTTACCAAAAGATTTTCAAATCCGTGCATAGCTTTTTATACTATGCATCTCCCATGAACTTGTTGAAACCTCTCATATTGTGATTTCTCTATCCAGAATAATAGGCCAGTTACAGTTGAATGAAACATGACCTCAGGGAATCTATCCTGTTGCTAGTCAGTATTCGGTTACACTGCTGCCAGTTCTTGGTCTTGTATACAATATGCACTTTGTACATTTGGTCACCTAATCTTCAAAATATGCCTTGGAGTAGGTCTTACTCTAAGCCCATACTTTACGGGTATGGATATCAGGGCCCGGAGTTTGGGGCAGGTGATTTGGTCCAAGTAAATGGTGGAGTTGGGAACCTGCCCTAGGTTTCGTTGATTCTGTACCTGTGTGTAGCCACTTGTCTTTGTTCCCATGATTTTCAGTTAGCCATGGACTATCTAATGCTGAGGGCATTCCCAGGAGGAGAGGATTATGGGAATATGATTGTGGTCAGTTGAGCTCAGGACTGGCCTTATGGAGGAGGTTGTATTTGTCATCAGTAGGACATTTATAGAGGTGGAGTGAGATGTTCTGAGTGGAGGAAACAGTAGGAGCAAGGGCCTGCAGGCAGGAGCATTGCAAGTGTGCCCTGGGCTTAGTGCACGTGGAGTTGAGGCAGCAGGCAAGGAGATAGTGGAATGAGCCACATGTTTCCTTTACCAGATAGCAGAATTTCAGAAGCATACATTAGCTCTTTGTCCTGAGACGATTTGATAAAGCCTTTTTGGAGAGTATTTGGCAAGAGTTCTTTGAGAATGGTAATGCTTTGGCCTAGCATTTCTACCGTGATAAACTTTTCTTTGGAAGTGTTCAAACTCAACAGAGATCTTTGCCATGTTCCATTCTCAAAAGCATTACTTGAAGACAAAAAATTGAGGTTGACATGGATGTGTTACAAGTAATAGTAGAATTATGATATCTCCCTGCAGTGGCATATTCTGTAGTCAGTTTAAAAAATGAGATAGATTTCTGTGTCCTGACATGTAAACAGATGATGATATATTATTATTTTTCCATTTGAGAATCAGAGTGACAGAGAGAGAGAGAGAGAGTGTGCGCAGATAGACAGATCTCTCATCCAGTGGCTCTGTCCTGAAATGCCCGTAATCATGGGTCTGGGCCAGACTGAAATTGGGAGCTGGAAACTCGGTTCAGTCCAGGTCTTCCATGTGGGTGGCAGGGACCTAATTACTTGAGCCACCATCTGCTGCCTCCCAGAGTCTGCGTAAGCAGAAAGCTCATCAAATCCAGCACTCTGATATGGAGTGTGGGAGTCCTAACTGGTATCTTAAGTGGTAGACCAGGGGCCAGCATTGTGGCGTAGCAGGTAAAGCTGCCACCTGCAACACTGGCATCCCATTTGGGTACTAGTTGATGTCCTGTTTCACTTCTGATCCAGCTCCATGCTGATGGTCTGGGGAAAGCAGTGGAAGGTGGTCCAAGTGTGTGGACCCCTCCCAGACATGTGGGATAGCTAGAAGAAGCTCCTAGTTCCTGGCTTTGGCCTGGCCCAGCCGTGGCCATTGTAGGCCTCTGTGGAGTGAACCAGCAAATACAAGATTCTCTCTCTGTTTCTCCTCCCTCTCCCTTTCTCTCTGTCTCACCCTCTCTTTCTGTAATTCCTTTAAATAATTAAATAAATCTTTAAAAAATGTTAGATCAAACCCATCCAAGATAAAAATATAGATTTAGCATCTATGGGATGGTCCTGTTAACATAATCACAACTGATCTGTTTGGGTGTGTCTGTGTGTATCTTAAATGTAGAACGATCTGGAATAGTGTGGGTCCATTACCCATGGCTGCTCTGAGAGGGGCGACCATATGTCTCAGTTTGTTTGAGGAATATCTGGTTTACACCTGTTGTCCTGGTGAAACTCTAGTGCCTACTTTTCTCTTTTGGTGTCCTGGTTTAGATGGTGAATTATATGGTTACTCGGCAGTTTTCTGGGAACTGGAATTGGAGCAAGAGTAATTTGAAACTGAGCCTTCCACATGTCACTTGTTGGTGTAGTTTGTGGCAAGCAAGTATTATTTTTTTTGTAAGGTAAATTGAGAATTGTGGCCCTAAAACTTTGATGTAATGGTTTACTGCTAAGCCACCATTGCATGGTTATTACTAAGGGAGAAATTGCCTTTTTTCTCTTGAAGTGCGAGCATCTGTTTTGTTCTCACACCAATCTTTGATTTGCCTTGTCTTTGAAAGTGTGCCTTTGCCACCAAAGACTTAGTGGGAAATTTTGCATTTCCTTTTTTCATTTGGCTCCTGCGTGGTTGAATTGAATTCTCCTTTGGGAAAACAACACACCTTTTTAAAAAATGTAAAACTGTGGCCTTCCCCACCCCCAGGTTCCTCAAACATAAATTTAGACACAATGTGAGTCACAATTAATAAATGAGCTCCATGCAAACGACCTGGAGTGGGCTTTACAGTTGGCCGCGTTCCTCTTTTCTTTGCTTCCCGGTAAAATCCCAGAGGAAATGAGGATGGGTGGGAAATAACTAAAGTTAAAAAATAGCAGTGATTCAGGCTTACCAGACGTCACGGGCACTTTGGATGTGTCGGGAGTAGACCTAGGTAATTTTGCATCTCTCACCTCTCTTGCGTTGTTACTGGCGCTCTTGAGAAGCATTACCCTCATTTTATGTGTCTGGAAACTAAGGCTCAGAGAAGCTAAGCACCTGCAGAAGGCTCCTTTGTTTTGGGATTTTAGTGGGCTTTTTGCTACACCAGAGTCTTAACCTTGGCACTAATGACATTTGGAGCTAAGGAATTCTTTGTTGTTGGGGTCTTTGATGGCTGTTGTAAGACGTTTAGCTACAACCCTGGCCTCTATCCACTGCATGCCGGTAACTACTACGTCTCAGTACTCACAAGTTGTAACAACCAAAAAATGTCTGTAGACGTTGCCAGAAGTCTTCTAGGGGACAGAAGAGTCCCTGGTTGGGAGTGACTCCAGCATATTGAAATACAAGAACCACACTGCATCCACACAAATCAGGAATGGGCATTTGGTGATGAAGACCCTGGACTCCAGTGTCTCACATTGCGTACCTGAGTTTGGTTCCCACCTCCAGCTCTGGACTCCAGCTCCCTGCTGATGCAGAGCCTGGGATTCCCTCTTTCTTAGTGCAGTGTTTTTGTGAGGCTTCCTAGAAAGCAAGCCCAGAGATGGAGATTACCATATGGCAACCTAGAAAGCAAGTTGATGCTACCGAATGTGACAGTGAAAGAATTGCTTTGAGCCAGTGTGAAGATGGCCACCCGGAAACACATGTTCTGAGCGCTCAGAATAGGTGCTCCCAAGTGACGTCTGAGCAGTTTGAATGCATAGACCAAGGCGGAAAATAAAAGGAGGCGCTGAGGGGGCTGCCACACATTGAGTGTGACGGTTACATTGGTTAAGAATAGCCTGGGCTGCTTCTCGATCTCGCTTACTTCATGCTGTACTTACCGAGAGAAATAGCACTAAGGGAGGACATGCACTTTCCCTGATCGATTTCAGAGGGCACATGCTTTCCTTGAGTTATTTGTTATCCAGCTGAGGTCAGTGAGTCTGCAAGGATTAACCAATACTGTCGTGTCCTACATGAGTAGGGTCCCCTAATCTCATCCCCGCCCCCATCCAGGCTAGCGATTTCATTGAGCATCAGTCTTGTGCAGTTTCAAATACCCTCCCCCCCCCCCCACACACCTATGATTAGGGTTTTTGTTGGGGAATGCTGTTGGGATCAGCCCCTTTGGAGGTACAGAGCTGAAGGAGAAGTTGGTTTGTGAGCCACACTCTAGGAAGCAGTCACATTGAGGTGGTTCTTCAGCATTGTCCTGTGTTGTGAGGAACGTGCTGGGCTTGTGGACCCTGGTGTTAGCCAGGCTGCAGCTGGGCTGTCCTGGGAGGGGGTGTGACCTTAGGGAAGGTGGGTCCCTCTGTAGCCAAGGTAGGTCCTGACTAGGGGGGTGGGTCTTGGAGATGGATGGCACATTGTAGCACAGCATTCTGCACATGAGCTTGTGATGGAGGTGTGTTTATTGATTTGACAAACTACACATTTGACTTTATTGATTTGACAATCTACACATTTCTGGGACTTGGATGTGGACTTGAGCTCATGTTTGAGTAGCCCTCACATCTCTATTTCTTCATGTTAGTTGCCATGGAAGGAATACGTAGGGCAGTCCTTTTCCTATTCCTTTTGGCTTTGTGCACACTACCATGTAGGGACACTCTTGAACTTTGATGAACTGGCTTTCTCCAATGTCTCCAATCTTTAGTAGAGAGGAAAGGTAAAATCATTTGCCCTAAATAAAGCAACAGCTGGAAGAAAAGTTTGAATTCTGGCTTTCTGTTAGGTTCCTCAGCCAGGGGTGACTTGGAGCAAATTGATGTCTGTCTAGTTCCCTGGGGAAGCACTTGCCTCAGCAGGCCCTTTACCATTTAGGTCCTACAGGTAGCATCTGGCCTACGAGAACGCTTTCAAGTCCTGGTCTTTAGCCTGCAGCTCCCTGGCATGCCGTGTACCCCTACAGCAACACCATCGAATCAGTCATCACATAATCACCCTGTGCTTTTATCTCTGTCTGGAAATCCCAAGGACACAATAGTGCTTTGTTAACACCAAGTTGCGGGTGACCGTGGTATGCACAAAATTTGAAAGTACCGTTCAGTTCCTGATTGGAATACAGCAGGAATTCTGCAGCTTCAACAAATACTGGACTGCAAATCAGAAATGCCAAGAAGGAAGTTAGGTTTTTTTTTTTTTTTTAAGATTTATTTATTTGAAAGACAGAGTTATCGAGAAGCAGAGAGAGAGACAGAGAGAGAGGAGAGAGAGAAAGGTCTTCCATCCACTGGTTCACTCCTCAGATGGCCGCAACAGCCAGAGCTGGGCTGATCAGAAGCCAGGAGCCAGGAGCTTCTTCCGGGTCACTCAACATGGCTGCAGGGGCCCAAGCACTTGGGCTACCTTCTACTGCTTTCCCAGGCCATAGCAGAGAGCCGGATTGGAAGTGGAGCAGCCAGGTCTTGAACTAGCACCATATGGGATGCTGGCACTGCAGATGGTGGCTTTACCCACTGCACCACAGCATCGGGTTACACTCTTTTTTTTTTTTTTTCCCTTGTCTGGTGTAACCTGTTGATAACCTCCTCAAGGATTCCCATTGTTCTTAGGATCAAGTCTTTAATCAATCTACAAGAGCCCACGTTGTGGGGGTCCACCTCCCTTGTCAGTCAGTCTTAACTGTGGACATGCTGTTGTTTCCTTGTTGTTCTTTTGGTGTGCTATGGCACGGGGGCATTGGTCATGCCTTTGTGCTCTGCCTGGATGCTGTGCCCTCTGCTCCAGAGCTCGTTGATGTCGCTTCATCTTGCCAATCTCAGTTCTAACATCAGTGCTCTTGTAAGACTATGTGCTTCTCTTTTGCAGCTCTCATCACATGGTTACGCTTGGGAGTGTCTCGGTGGTTTCCCGAGTCTTAGCTGTTCCCTCCTGTGCTCAACTTTGCTGCATGAAGGAGGGCCCTCACTGGTGTTTTCCCTTCACTGCTGGTTTCACAGTGCCATTACGTAGTGGGTGCTCAAATTTTGGAGACCAAATGAAGCAAGAGGTGATGAAAAGATTGAATCCTGTGGACTCACCAGGTGTTGGACGGGTCCCGCCTGGTGTGTCCTCAGCTGGACCATATAGGCGAGTTGTCTGTGGATGCAGCCCCTGCTGCAGGAGGTCCGGGTGGGGTCTATCTCCAAGGTGATGCTGATGCTGATTCTGGGACCACACTTGGAAGAGCAGAAATCTGTGGAGCCAGGTGCGATATAGAGCACAGGTATGGGTGATGCGCCCTCCTCTCACTTCCTGCTCTTTCCTCTTCAGCCCTGAGAAACGCATCAAATAGACTGGAAAGGTGACCACCACGCTGTGGCTTGTGTCAGTTTGGCGTTGTCTGCGTTCCTCTTCTCTGCAGCATATTTTCTCATTTGCATCAAGCCCATCCATTCTCCTGCCGCAGTGCCCTTGATAAATGGTCCTGATGTGTTTGCTCCAAAACGATGACAACAAAGCTAACTGATAGCAGCTGCTTGGGATGCGTTTCAGAAGGTTCTGTCCTACACTTGCACCATTTCTCTCCACCCGTACCCTTACACAGCTGCGTTTCCTTTTCCTCACTCTGCTCTTCCCCACTGGACTTCAGCTAGGAGAGATGTGCTGTCATCTCAGGCAGTTTGGGGTCCGCTCTGGATTTCTTAGGAACCAGTTGGGTTTTGAGTGTGCTGCCCAGCTTTTCTGACTCTTGGTTTCCTGATTCTGTTGTTTGCAACTCGATTCTTGCAGGTGAGTAAGTAATAGAGGAAAAGAGTGTATCACGGGGAAGATACAAGATACGAATCAGATAGGTATGATCCCGCTTTAGCAGGGCAGGGCCATGCTTTGCCCTCCCCTCCTAGGCTCTGGAATCTGCACTGACCCCTGGGTGCAGTAGAGCTTCATTGAGTTTACAGCTGTATATGTTCTTTGGAGATGGGCTTGCTAAGCTCCAAACGGCTGAAACAAAATCCCAATACCATTCCCCAGTAGTATTTATGGGCCTGTGTTCTGTTGTTTTTAGGTCATACTTTCTTGAAACAGCCATGTTATTTGTGACATTATTGGAAATGTCCTAGGATGGTCAAAGTCTAAACAAATAGAAAATAAAGCATTCTGTCAGCCTTACATAGGGTTTGGCATTTGCTGAAAATAAATCATTCTAGATTGTATCAGTTATCTGTATATATATACCCCACATATATATATATATACACACACACATACATACATACATAGCTACACAGAAACACATACAGTTTTGTAGATACATAGGAAAGTACTTCAACAGATCTGTGGAAAAATGAGATTAAAAGATAAAGCTTGGAGCGAAAGCATTTTGAAATCCATGCTTACTTTTTTTCATAAGATGCATTTTTCATGAATTTTTTGAAAACTTCTCTTGTGCATGAATTTCAAGTTTGTTTCTGCACTAAATTAACTTATTTCTAATCCCATTTTCACAAATGGCCTCAATATGTGTAGTAAGAGGCAAGGCAGAGGGGTAGGAGGTTGAGGAATGTACTTAGTACTGAATGGGAAATGCCAAAGGTGTTCTTTAGCAGGTGAGGAAAGACGAAGAGGCTGTGAATATGGATGATGGAACAGCTGGGGGTGGAGCTGTTCATTCCTCCAAAGAGGGTGTTAACCTAACACTACATGGTCTTGGGTAGTGATGCAGCCAGAAGTCTGAACAGTGCGCTATTAAGTCTTTACAACATGGAAAGGGCTGGAGATGGCTTTTAAGTTTAGGAAGTGGAGAAAAAGGATGCTGAACATCAAGGTGTGGGACCCTCATTGCAGAGTGTCTTGTCTGCCTCCCGTTCCCCTGCCAGGCTTGCTGCATTATTGAAGACTGAGTCTTCCTTGCGCCCCATCCAAAGATCTGTAGGTCACATCAGCTCCCAATTAAACCTAACCCACGGCTTTGCATATGCGGCTGCTTTATAAACAGCTGTTCTCTGTGTTCCATTAAAAATAAAAAAGCTATTCTACATGGCAAATCCATAGTTTCATAGATTTCATCTTGATGTCATCTGAACTTTGGAATTAGAATTCTGCAGATGTTTTCCTATTCTTGTACACTACATTTGAATCACATGTCAGGGGATACAGAAGGGACCCAAACAACAGTGAAGTGGCAGAGACATAGAATATATGTTGGGGACCCTTCTAATTGCCACCAGGACTAGTGTTTGTAATCATGCCTTCAAAGGCCTTGGTGGGCTTCTGTGGCTGGCATCCCATTCCTCTGGCTCTCTGTCATGACCTTTTTCCTAGCTGGGTGTTTACTTTAAATCTGCAATAGCCAAGGCAGTATGAGAGGCAGAATTTTTGGACTCACCTTGTTTGGAGACTCTTCTCCCACTGGTCAGGCACCAGGGCAGATTGCATTTTCCCAAAATGGTACAAAAACACCCCCCTGGGGCCGGCACTGTGGCACAGCGGGTTAAAGCCCTGGCCTGAAGCGCCGGCATCCCATATGTGCACCAGTTCTAGTCCCGGCTGCTCCTCTTCTGATCCAGCTCTTTTATGGCCTAGAAAAGCAGTAGAAGATGGCCCAAATCCTTGGGCCCCTGCATCCATGTGGGAGGCCTGAAAGAAGCTCCTGGCTCCTGGCTTTGGATCAGCATAGCTCCAGGCGTTGCGGCCATTTGGAGAGTGAACCAGTGGATGGAAGACCTCTCTCTCTGTCTCTGCCTCTCTCTGTAACTCTGTATTTCAAATAATAAATAAAATAAATCTTAAAAAAAATACTCCCCATCCCTTGTCTTCTAACATGACAATAACTGCCTTCCCATGGTGGTGGTGGGGGGTGCTGTATCCCCTTCCCTTCCGCCTGGGGAGAACTTTGTGGTTATCTTGACCAACAAGAGGGTGACACATTGTGTGACTTTTGAGAACAGACTGTAAAAGTGCTGTTCACTCCTGCCTTGCTTTCTTGGGATGTTTGCTTTTGGAACCCAGCCACCAAGCAGTCAGGAAGCCCAAACTGAGCCCACACAAAGAGACCACAGGGAGAGGCCATGTGTAGGTGTTCCGGCCGACAGCCAGCATCACCCTGCAGACATGTGACAGCGGCTGCCTCCAGACACTCCAGCCCTGACCAGTGAAGTCATGCACAGCTCAGGCCTTGGAGCCCGCAGAGTCCCACTGTCTGCATTGCAATCTGAGTTCCTGAGCCACAGGAGGTGTGAGTGTAATGAGATGGTCGATTTGCCCCACAAAGTTTTGGAGTGGTTTAATTTGGAACATTTGTAGCAAGAGAGGAAGAGTGGGGAGAGGCTTCACCTTCCTGAGATATCTGAGTGGGATGTTTTTCCCACTTGAATATTTTGGGGCACTCAGCAGTACTTTATGAACTGTGTTGCTCGGGTTCCCAGCTATAAGGGAAGACAGAGGACAGGGGTAGACAGTGTACACAGAGCTACGACTCAGCGTCTGGCCTCCTGGCTCTCAGATGAGCACTTTTCTTGGGACACTGCACTGTTCTTTTTTTTTTTTTTAAATTTTATTTATTTATTTATTTTGACAAGCAGAGTTAGACAGTGATAGAGGCAGAGACAGAGAAAGGTCTTCCTTCTGTTGGTTCACCCCCTAAATGGCTGCTACAGCCGGCGCGCTGCGCCGATCCAAAGCCAGGAGCCAGGTGCTTCTTCCTGGTCTCCCATGTGGGTGCAGGGCCCAAGGACTTGGGCCATCCTCCACTGCCTTCCTGAGCCAGAGCAGAGAGCTGGACTGGAAGAGGGGCAACCAGGACAGGATCTGGTGCCCCAACCGGGACTAGAACCTGGAGTGCCGGCGCCGCAGGCGGAGTATTAGCCAAGTGAGTCGTGGCGCCGGCCTGCACTGCTTTTTTGACCAGAGGCAGCCACGAGCTGGCCTTTGTGTTAGTAAAGGTTCTTTGCATTCATTACAGAAGCCTTGGAAGCAAATGTGTTGCTTTCTTTCCTAGAACATGAATAAGTAAATACATTTTAATAATTGTGTTTGCAAAGAAGAGAAATATATAACAAGGCATTGAGTTTTCCCATATTCTGTGTGGGCAGAATTCTTATGCTTACCCCCTCTTAAAGCTCGAGTCAAGAAGCCGCGTCTGCACTCCGCACTGCACTGTGGCCAGCTGCCCTGGGTGTCATATGTCCTGTTTCCATGCACAGTGGGAAAGGGGTGGCAAATGGCTGGGGAGAAGGCAGAGGGAAGGTAGCGGTTGGTGGCAGCTTCTTAGGACTGTACTGTTCAAAGGCTTTGCAGTTTAGCACCAACATTTTTGTTAATTTCCAGGCTCATACAGGTGACAGTTATTGCTGCTGCCTTTATATGTTCAGGGCAGGCAGGTCAAAGTAGTTCAAGGAAAAGTTTTTCCTAACTGCTTGTGTATGAATATAGATTTTATGTTGCCTCTGTGTGTGCGTGTAGTGGTTATTATCGTTCATTCCAACCCTATTCTAGTTCTCCTGTTAGTGTCAATCATTAGATGTCATTTACCTTCCTAGTAAATGGCCTGTCCCATGCCATTTGTTCTTGAAAACATCGGGGAAGGCAACTTTGGACTATAGCGAATCAGAAGCACTATTTTTGGAAAACAGTCCATCTGGGACAGATGAGTCTTAGCACCAAGTCTTTTCAGAAGAAGATACAAATCTCCCCCCTCCAAAATGTCTTTTGATTAGGCTATAGTTCTTGCCTAAGAGCTGTGTCCTTACAAATCAAATTGGAGCTGTATATTTGCATTAAAAAGAAACAAAATGTCAAGGGATTAAAATGGGTAGTTGAGGGAATTCTTTGTTAGACATTTAACATCAGTGAGATATCCCCTCCCAATCCATCCCCTGTTTCCAGAATGCTAACAAAGAATGCTTTATTTGTAAGCCAAATATTAAAGTTAATGTTTTGCCTGAAGAAGACTGATACGGGTCCCTTTACTGGCCAGAGCTTTCTGTGCGGGCATTTGGTTTTGTTTATGAGACTCAGTGTATGAACTAGAAACAGCCAGCCGTGTCACATGGCTTCAGAGGGTCTGAGCACACTGGGGCTTAGAAGACTGGAGGCAGGAAGTGGTTTATCAAATCTGAGCTTGCTGTTGGCAACAAGTACAGAGACAAGGGGAAGATCTGGACCTCACTAGCCACCATATAGGGTAGCTTTCTGTTTTGTATAAACGAGAGCTTTCGACATCCATCTTTCTCTGAGGGCTTTAAGAGCTTGGCCTATGGGCATCAATTATTTCATTACAGTTGGCACAGATGTTCCAGAATGTCTTTGGACTTTTTTTTTTTTTTTGATTAGGAGAACTCATGATTGTGAGCCAGACAGGAAGCAAAATTAGAAGGGCCCATAGGAGTAATCTCGAAGCCCTGTGAGTTTCTGCATTCTGTAGGGATTTATGGGACCACTTATTCATCAGGTGATTTTAATTTCAACTCTCCAAGCCTCAGTTGTTGCCTCTGTAAAATGGGGTTAATTATAGGGCCTACTTCCTCCAGTTATTGTGAGGATTACAACAGAATGTTTATGACAGTGCCAGGTACATGATAGTTACAGTAACTTTTAGATGCTACGTGTATATTTTGAGTATTAAAAATTTATTTCAAGATTTTATTCTCAGGGCCAGTGCTGTGGAGTAGCAGGTAAAGCTGCCACCTGCATGCCGGCATCGCCCATGGTCTCCGGTTCCAGTCCTGGCTGCTCCACATCCGATCCAGCTCCCTGCTAATGTGCCTGGGAAAGCAGCAGAGGGTGGTCCAAGTCCTTGGGCCCCTACACCCACATGGGAGACCTTGAAGAAACTCCTTGCTTTGGATTGGCCCAGCTTGAGTCATGTGGCCGTTTGGGGAGTAAACCAGTGGATCGAAGATCTCTGTCTCTGCTTTTGCGTTTCAAATAAATAAATAAATAAATCTTTTTTTAAGAAAAGATTTTCTTCTTGAATGCCCTGTTGTTTTTCTTCTTTCTGAGAGATTTGGTTGTTTGCTTCCTCTATCCTAATTGCACCAACCCCTACTTGCTCTTTAAGACTGAGTTCAAGGATTAGCACTGTGGCATAGTGGGTAAAGCTGCTGCCTGAAGCACAGGCATCCTGTATGTGCACTGGTTCGAGTCCTGGATGCTCCATTTCTGACCCAGCTCCCTGCTCATACACCTGGGAAAGCAGCAGAGGATGGCTCAAGTGCTTGGGCCGTTGCACCCACTTGGAAGAACTGGAAGAAGGTACTGTCTCCTGGCTTCAGAGCGGCTCACTGCCGGCTGTTGTGGCCATTTGGGGAATGAACCAGAGGATGGAAGACATCTCTCTCTCTCTTTCTGTAACACTAGCTTTCAAATATTAAAGACAGTTCAGGGGCCGGTGCTGTGGCGTAGCGGGCAAAGCTGTTCTCTCCAGTGCCTGCATCCTATATGGGCGCTGGTTCAAGTCCCAGGTGCTCCAGCTCTCTGCTATGGCCTGGGAAAACAGTAGCACTTGGCCCAGGTCCTTGGGCCCCTGCACCCGTGTGGGAGACTCAAAAGAAGCTCCTGGTTCCTGGCTTCAGATCGGTGCAGCTCCAGCAGTTGCAGCCAATTGGGGAGTGAACCATTGGATGGAAGATCTTTCTCTCTCTGCCTCTCCTTCTCTGTCTGTGTAACTCTTGACTTTCAAATAAATAAATAACATTAAAAAAAAAAAAAAAGAAAAGAAAAGACCAAGTCCAACCATGGTGGTCTGAGAACTTCCACCCTGAGTGCCAGTTTGGGGGGCCTCTCTTGGGCACCTTGTGCTTACTTAGGTTTTTTTTTTTTTTGTAAAAAACCAATTCATTTATTTGAAAATCACAGTGACATATACAGGGAGAAATAGAAAAAGAGGGAGATAGAGACAGGAGCCAGGAACTCTGTCTGCAGGAACCCAAGTACTTGGGCCATCACCTGCTGTCTCCCAGACACATTAGAGTAGCTGGGACTGGATCATGGCAGTCTGCTGTGGGATGTGAGTGTCCCAAGTGCTGGCTTAACCAGAACACCACCATGCCTGTCTCTTGGTTTTTCTTGCAACCTTTTATTGTCAGAAAATTATGATAGCAGTCCCCTTGGGAAAAACATTCCATCTTTTTCTGTTTTGTCATCTCCTACACCAGAGCTCGGTGTCTTCCTAGTATCTTAAGGTGAGAGCACATCACAAAGTTCCTGGGAAAATGGAATGAAAAAATCAATTTATTTGGGCATAACACATTTGGCAACCTGTGTGTTCAGGCTGACAGCAACTCTTTGAGGCTCAGTTTGTAGACTGCTCACCATGTCCTTGGGGTGATTGGATGGAACAAGAGTGTGAAACTCTTGGGAAGAGACTTAGTATGCAGCAGGTAGACTGAGAGAATTAGCAGTCATTGTTCTTCTGTAAAAGCCTGGTAGGGAAGAGTTAACTCATGTTGCAGGCTATTGCCCTGTTACTGATAGCGGATACATATTCATGAAGTAGCTGCTGTGGGCATAGGCTGGGCCCTCTTCCCCAACAGGAGGTGAGAGGAGGAAGCCTTGTTCTCAGCCACCTGCTTCCTTATTGAAATACCCCAGTTTGGAACCCCTTTCATTGTGCCTGGTACCTTCAGGCTTTGTGTCCCACAAGCCCTATCTTGTACCATTATTTACTCTTGGCTGGTAATCAAGATATAAATATCAGACTGTGTGTATCAGGGTTATTTTTGTCTTAGTCATATTAGATTCTTTTTAAAAAAGCCTATTTTTATTGCCATAAGACGATTTAATAGAGGTGGGGAGAAAGAGAAGCAGAAGTAGGGATTAAAATTAAGGTTGGCTGCCAGTCTGGTTTGCTGAGGCCGTGGGGAATCCTTCAAAGGTACTTGGGCCAAGGAATCTTGAGCTATTTTCATCATTAAAAAAGAACAAGATCCAATTGAGGAGAGTACATTTTCTAACGATTTAGTTACCTGGGTTAACCGCAATGTCACGTTTCTTTGCTTTGAGGTGGAATTATGTCAGCTTTGTGTGGTTACCCTGGCTAACTCAGGGGCACATTGGTTACTCATTAGCATTTGGGGAATGTGCATTTGGGGAATACAGATTTCTCACCCCCTGGACTGTATTTGCAGAACATGATGCAATTAGTTCTCGATGGCCAAAGGATTGTGGACATCTGATGTTTTCCATCATGGCTTGAAAGGGATTTTAGCAGCCAGATAATAATAATAATAATAATAATAACAACAATAATAAAAAGGACTAAACCAACGTTAATATCATATGTCCAAAAGTGATTTGAACTTTCCCACATGGAGAAAAATGATGAATTTCCCAAGATGGCCTAGAAAACATTTTGAATTAATCTGAATTTTAGGTAATTAAAATGTATGTAAAAAATAGATTTGCTTTATTCATGGAGTATTTCACCATAAGGCCTGGGCACTCTGCTGGCTGCTTGGCAACTCCTGGGATGGAAGGAAAGATCTTAATTGGTGGATCACAGTTAATCTACCAACTTCATGTGGTATTTTGAAATTTTGGTATTTCTTATGCTTGGCACATTCAGAGTGATCATTTTAGTACCATAGATGTGGAAGCATATTGGGCTCAGACTTTATTGGTCCTGTCTCTTTTGTGTCCATATGTCTGTTTTCTGCCTACCTACCCCCCCATGTTATAATTTCATTGAAAAAGAATTCTCTCATAGTCATTGCCTTGAGTGATAGGGTCAGAATGAAAGAGCCCTTACAAAATGTAATGTAATGTGGTTTTATCCCCTTTTAGATATGATTCTATTCTCAGGTAAGAAATGCAGTAGTTTTAGGGTGGATATTGTGGTGCAGGGATTAAGTCACCCCTTGTGATGCTGTGTTGGGGTATGTGGGATCGAGTCTTACCTCTGCTTCTTTTTTTTTTTTTTTTTGACAGGCAGAGTGGACAGTGAGAGAGAGAGACAGAGAGAAAGGTCTTCCTTTTTGCTGTTGGTTCATCCCCCAATGGCCACCGTGGCCGGTGCGCTGCGGCCGGCACATCGTGCTGATCCGAAGGCAGGAGCCAGGTGCTTCTTCTGGTCTCCCATGGAGTGCAGGGCCCAAGCACTTGGGCCATCCTCCACTGCACTCCCGGGCCACAGCAGAGAGCTGGCCTGGAAGAGGGGCAACCAGGACAGAATCCGGCGCCCCGACCGGGACTAGAAACTTGTGTGCTGGCGCCGCTAGGCGGAGGATTAGCCTATTGAGCCAAGGTGCCGGCTCACCTCTGCTTCTAATCCAGCTTCTTTCTAATGCACGTGGGAGGTAGCAGGTGATGGCCTTAGTACTTGATTTCTTGCTACACATGGATGAAGTTCTTGGCTCCTGGCTTTAGCCTGGCCCAGCCCTGTCTGTTGCTAGTATTTAGGGAGTGAACAAAAGGATGGAATAGCACCCTCCATTTGTCTCTCCTTTTCTCTCTCAATTACTCTGTATTTCAAATAAATAAATCTTTTTTAAATTAAAGAAATGAAGTAATTATAGATACAGTATGTAAGTGAACTGTAAAACGACCTCCATTAAGTGTTTTCAAGTAATGGAACTCCATCAACAGTAACCTATGAAGCCCTTTGCTTTAAAAGTTTACAGCCTCAACTTTATGAGCTTCAAGGCTTTTTGCACTGGATTAAAGGAATACTGCCCTATAAAAATTGGTATCGTACGGGCTTGAAGCTTTCTCCGGCATTTTAGGAAAGGAGAGGATAAAGGACATCAAATGGCTGCAGAGTATCATCTACAAATGGGAGAAGTGGTCGTTATCTTTTGGCTCTGGTTAATCACAGAAAGCCTGCAGGATTAGTCCTGCTCTGTTAAGTCCCAATTCCAAAATATGGATTCTTCATGAAAGAAGTACATTCCAAAGCAAAAACTAGGCTTACTACTTGGTGTGTTGTGTAACTATCACAAGTAAGGGTGTTTTTGGAGGTCTGATTACAATGATGTCTTTTCATTTGTGACCTCAGGAAACGTCTATTAAGATCCCTCTGTATTGGTCGTCTCAACACACAAGTGCTGCTCAGTAAAGCACTCTAAGCTCTGTGAAATTCAGCAAGATTTCTTCTCTCAGGTCTGCAGGTTGGCTGGAGAGCCCTGCTCTGTGTGCTTCATTCCGCGGCCTGATGTTGGAACTGGCATGGCAAACAGTATGCTCCCTTCCTTCCTTGAAAATTTATTTGAAAGGAGAGAGACAGAGGGAGAGACAGTGACAGAGATTGGTCTTGCATCTGTTGGTTCACCTCCTGTTAGACCCCAATTGCTGGGATGCCAACTTTTTCTGGTGGATGCCCAAAGACCCAGACTCCAGACAAGTTGATGCAAAAGCACAAGAATTTTATTGAGCATTTGCACAAACGGGCCCTCGACCTCAGATGGTGAGGAGCCCTGAACAGCAGTTACACACCGGTTTTATAGGCAAGAATTAGCATATTGCTAAACGCAGGCATAAAATGCAGGCATAAAGCACTGGCGGAGAATGCAGAGGTATTACAGGATTGGTCGGTTCAGAAGAACAATTAGCATATTGGAGAATGCTGTCAGAGAATGCTGGAATAAAATGCAGAGGTGGCACTGGATTGGCCGGTCGCAATGACATCATAAATGCGCGCCTAAAGACTTTCTGAAGGGGATGGGTAGCTCTGCTCTGGGCGGGGGTTGTTTTTCCTTCCCAGAGAATGTTCTACCTGCTAATCTCTGAGGAACATCTTGCTTTTTAAGAAACCTCTGGTATTTGCTCTCGCCTGAGACCAGGCCTAATTTCTTGTCCCCCTGTAAAGGTCCTTCACTCCTAAATGCCCACAACAGTTGGATCTGGGCCAGACCACAGCCAGGAGCCTGGAACCTAATCTGGATCTCCCACATTAGTGGCAGGGACCCAGCCACTCAACCCATCACCTAATTCTTTCCAGGGTGCATGCTAGCAGGAATTGGAGCTCAGACATGAGCCTAGGAAGTGTCTAGTATCTTAAGTGCGATGCCAGACACCCATGCTAACATTGTCATTTTAAGCACATGTCCAAAGCAAGTCACTGAAGTGTATTCTTCCTGTAGAAATTAGAGGAGGAGGGAGACAATATTTGCCGCAAAATAATTGAATCCACCACAACCACCATTTGCTGTGTCTTGGGAGACCAGAGATGCAGTGGGGAACCAGACTGGAAGTCCTTGCTCTCAGGAAGCTTACATTCTTGTGTGGAGTGATGTGAAGGGAGAAGTTGGGAAATACGAAAGCAAGTAGTTGCACAAGGTAATTTCCAAGAGTGGGAAGCTGTGGGAGTAGTAGAATGTGACTCATTGAATTTAGTTGCATAGATGCTATTTTCTTAGTTTTTTTTTTTTTTTTTTTGAGATCTTTAGGGCTGGTAGTCTCTTCTTTCTAGGGAGGCATTGCTGTAGTTTACACGTCTTGGCACATCTGAGCTTGGTCTGAGGGTGATTTGTTGGAGGTTACAGTGGTTTGGATCTTGGAGAAAGTCTTAGTGCTGATCAGTGTCATTGGAGAAATGGCTGCCAAAACCATACCATGAAAGGGAGCATGCACACATCCATATTTTTAAAGTACTCCCTACAACAGAGACTTCCCCAGGAGTGCAACATAGAAGGAAATCTGAAGAGCTATGAGGGTGCCACAAAAAGATTGTGGGAAATGTGCATTAGGAGAAAACGAGGCGTGAATTTCAAAATCACTTGCCCTAAGACAGAGTTATTGTTTAGTTTTTTCTCTTTTTCTTTTCTCCCTCTCTCCCTCCCTCCGTCCTTCCTTTTACAGACACACACACACACACACACACACACATCCTCTACTAGCTGGCTCACTCCCCATATGTAGGCTGCATTGGCAGGCACTGGGCCAGGCTGAAGCCAGGAGCTTCTCCCGGGTCTCACACATGGGTGCAGGGCCCAAGCACTTGCCCTATCTTTCACTGCTTTCCAGAGCTTAGCAGGGAGCTGGATTGAAAGTGGAGCAGCCAGGACCAGAACTGGCGCCCACATGGGATGCCAATGTTACAAGTGGTATGTAGCGTTACCCATTATACCACAACACTGGCCCCTTCTGTGAGCTTTTTTAAGTCCCCGCATATATCCCACTTACAATTCTTCCTCTAGAAAGCCAACTGAGTAGCGTAACAGATGAGGTTCTTGTCTGCTGTGGAGGGCCTGATAGTAGATCACCACACAAGGGGTATGTTGACCGTGATACCTTTTTATACCATGGATGACAAAAAGAGTGGGCTTCAGATGCAAGTGTGCCAGTGGTTTGATGAGCTTGCCATCTTGGTGGGGGTGCTCTCGCAGTTCAGGGTGCTGGTTCCTTCAGAAATAATCCAGAGAGGGGCAGAGAGCTTCCTGAGCTGCAGCCTCCAATCGTCCCAGCTGTCCAACACAAGCTGGAGTGTGTCTTGCTTCACCTGGCAAAGAGCGCCCAGCTCAGAACAGGAAATGTGGGAGTTCTCCACCCAACCTTGACAGACGGGGAGGGAAGGAGCAAAGCTAAGGAAGTGGAACCGTGTTTTGGTTTTCAGACTGTCAGTCTGGAAGGATGACTTTCAGTGGGATCCCTGCCCCCCTCTAGTTTTTCATTTATAGTTATCACTAAATATACTCCAATGATGGAAAATTACGGCTTTTTACTTGCCATTTGGCAGCTGTGCCTGTCTTGCTTTTTTAGTTTTTGGTTGGTGTGTATTTCAAATCCACTTAGGCTTGAATGGGGTGGAATTATGAGACTTAAAAAAAAAAAAAGAAATGTTGCACTGTTAATTTCAGGCTAGGTGCAGTATAAAAAGACAAGTTATAATAGTAACCAGCAATTATTGAAAGCTTACCATATGCCATGTTGTGGATGAAGCACCTGACATCCATGGGATTATTTTTGAAATCCTCCTTATCGCCCTATGAGGTGGGTGCTATTCTTATTCCCATGTGGCAGAATAGAAAGGTGAGGCCCAGGGCATGTCAGTAATTGCTGATGCTGCCTACCTAGTGAGTGGTGGGTCTAGATTTCAACACATATTCGTATTTTCTGAAGAGAGCAGAAAAGATCCTTTACAGTAGGTTCACAAACTTTCATCTGGAAGGCTCTGTTCTTGAAATTCCCAGGGCACAGACTCAGGTAGGCATTGAGTACAATAGAAACAAATGCACCTGAATAATTGCAAATGGGACTAGAAGGGTCCAGCCAAGCAATGCTCCTTCAGCTGGAAGAGATTATGGGAGGCTGTTCGGTTTGCTGTCTCAGGAATGTGCCTGCTGGCTCTGGCATTTCCCCCTTCTCCCCTGAAAATAGCTTGAGTAGGATTTGAATCCACCATTTGGAGCCTGATGACACAGTTTGGGTCTCACCCTTATCTTGAACAAACCTTTAAGGGAGCTGTAGGTCCCTATAGGGAAAATGGTTGCAGAAAATGTATCTTCTTGTCTCTAGGAGTTATACTGTTGAAAGGGTTTTTTAAATTTCTAATTAACTTGAGGTTTCAGTGGGACCAAATCTATTTATCCTGGCTGCCCTGCACGGGGACCATGGGAGCTACTTACCTACTAACAACTCATTGTAGTTACTGCCCATTGTGGGAGCCCTCTGGACCGCCCGCCAGGTAGCAAATCCATCTCCAGACCATATTTCATTTCTTTCTGATGTTGCTGCTTATCTCAGCACTTTGATTGAAATGTGTTTTTTGTTGTCTGCCTGCACCAGGGAGAAGCCAAGGCCAAGTGACTCATCGAAGGATCAGGATTCCTTCCGTGTTTGTCCAGGGTATGCAGTGTGAGTGAGAGTTGAGGATTAGTGGGCAATAAGGCCGTGTTCTTGTCCCCCAAGAGCTCTTTTGTTGGTGGAGGGGCTTCCTGTGTAAAGACTCTGCCCCTGATGCTTGGCACCTGACCATGTAACCCTTTGTTTCATTGCCACTACATGGTCAAGGGAAATGACAAGTTCATATCCTTTCTGTGCTCATGACTCAACCCATGGAGGACAGCAGGAAGGTGATTGCATGTACTGGTAGATGGTTGTTTGTTTCTTTATGTGTGCAGGTGAGGGTGGTCAGTTACCGAGGTGATCCAGGTCTCCATAGCTGTCTGATGTCCCCACTCTTGAATGTTGCAAGGCTTGTGAACTGCTGTAAGGGTGTGGTCGAGTGACTCCAGTGAGGCCATCCTAGTCTGCTGCCAGCTGTGTTGTGCGAACCATTCTTGCTGCATCCCCAGGCTTGTGAGTGGAGGCAGCAGATTGTTCCATCACCAGCAAATCTCCCAGGGAGCTGAGGCTCAACTTCGGTTGTCCCTTGGCCAAAGTCAGGATTGGCAGAGTTGGGAGAAATACCAAATGGCGGTTGGCTGTTCTAAGACACTACAGTTTGGGCATTTGGGGGTAAAATGGTAGATAATTCAAACAGATGTGTTTAGGAAGTATTTCTCAGCAGCTAGGGTGGGCTCATCATGTAGCTGGTTTCCCTCCTCGGTGTGTGTAGAGTGTGAATGGGAAAGAAAGATGCTTAAATAGCATTTCTCAGCTCACGGGTTGTGAAAAGGGTAGTGAGTTTCACACAGCATGCTGATTTCTAGAACATGCTGCCTTGGGACCATTCACTTCGAGGCTTTAGGTGTTGACCATTTTATGTGCTTTCTGACTTCCTGGTTGTGAGCCATCCTCCCTTTTTCATGAGATGATAAACTTCTTGTGGGCAGTCAGGGAATCCCTTTTCAGAACAGAGAGCACAGACAAAGTTAGGTGTGGGTCTTGAAGTCAGATGGAATTCTGTCCTTTTCCAGGGTGTTGGCACTTACTAGTGGTGTCACCTGAGTGCGGCTTGCTTGATGACCTCAAGTTCTCTCTCTATCTCTCTTTCCCCTCTACCCCCTGTGTGTGTGTGTGTGTGTGTGTATGTGTGTGTGTGTGTGTGTGTGAGTGTCTTAACTAAAGAAAGTGGACTTGGAAAGTTGTGTTAGATGGTGTAGCACAGTGTCGTGTTAACAGTTGAAATGCTGAATTCACAGGGGTGTTGTGATCAACTTTTGTTCAATATGAAAAAATAAGTGTCCACCAAGGGTGCCAAGTGTATACTGGTGAAGAAAACATTTGAAGTTATTCCATGGAAGCTAGAATGGGACATAGGACATGGTTGGTGCTCCATAGACATTTGTTGAATAAATGAGTAATATGTGTGCAGTCTATATTGATGTGAGTTCTTTATTTAAACATAAAAAAGAAAGGCAAAGAAAGAGAGAAGGAGCGAGAGAGTGTGCTTCGGTCTGCTGGTTCAGTCCACAGATCCCTGCAACCACTGGGGCTTAGCTGGGAACCGGAGCTGGGGACACCTTGTCTGGGTTCCCACATGGTTGGCAGGGATTCAGCTACCTGAACCGTCACCTGCTGTCTCTCAAGGTCCATGTTAGCAGGAAGTTGGAATTGGGAGCCAGAGCCAGGCTCTGAATGCAAATACTCAAAAAATGGGTTGCTGGCATCTTCATGGGCATCTTTCCCATTATACTGAGAGCCAGCCCCCTGCCTGAAGGTGTTGTCTTAGGGATTGCCAGTTCTTTGTATTGCCTGTTCTTATACACTCTGTACTGGAATCTCCAGCCTGTTGCTATTTGGATTTTTGTTCTGCCAATATTTTCCACATCCTGGGAAATCAGGGAGGCAGAGCTGTCGTTTTGAAATGTCATTGTGGAAACTGGCATTAGGTGGGTTGCTGGTGAAATGATGAGAGGCAAGCAAATTAGTAATGTGTCGTTATAATCCAGTGTGTGAGGCCTGTGGCACTGGTGCTCAGGTAACCGGGACATTCTCTCTGGTCTGGAGCACCTGTAAGTCAAGCTGAAGTGATGCCAGGCTCTTGGAAAGAGAAGGAAGTTCGGGAAAACCTGGTGTGACCTATGCCTTTCCTCTCTCATTCTTGTGGAATCTAGAAGCAGAGGTGGTGCATAGGGTTTTCTGCTTAGAATGAGGCCCATGGACCAAACAGCTGCTAGAGTAACCCTAGATTGCTGACTGTAGACTCAGTCTCCCGCTTAGGCCTGTTAGATGAGAATCTGTGTTGGAACAAGATCTTCTCAGGCTGCTGGTGGGAAAGTTTTGGCTGGATAATCCTAGTCTGGAAGTGATGGAAATCAGAGAAAAAGCCATCTTTTTAAGAAGGCAGGATGGAACTGTTATAAAACTGGTCACTGTGTTTTGCTCAGGTTTCCTTGAATAGAAACTCGCTTTACAGGGTTTGGAAAATTATACTCAAGGAGCTGGAGAAGGAGAAAAATTCATAAATGGTATCTAAAAAGTTCACAGTGCATATTATGAAAACACCATGCGTGGATTTCAGCATTTATTTTTTTGCACTAAAATAAACCATTAAAAATTTTTTTTTTTTATTTGAGAGACAGAGTGCATTACCATCTCTGGCTGATTCCCCAAATGCCTGCAATGGCTGAGGCTAGGCCAGGGCTGGAACCTGGAGCCAGGAACACAATCCAGGTCTCCCACATAGAGGCAGGAACTCAATCACTTGAGCGTGTCATGCCTCCTAGGGTCTGCACTGATGCGAAGCTGCAGTCAGAAGTGGGAGCCAGGAATGCAACCCAGGCACTCTGATGTGGGACACAAGCATCTTACTTATTAGACTGAATGGCTGCTTCCCTCATACAAGTTCTGAGTCTTGTCTGCTCATTAAATACTGTACATTACCAGTGTTACAGAGGTGGGGAATCCCCTTCTAGTTGGAAACTTTTTGGCCTGCTAAGCTTCAGAATCACTAGGGGTTGAAGAGAATTAGAAAGGAAATAACTTTTTCAAAGTGTGATTTATTGTCATTTGTTTCTGTGCACATATACCACTTCAGTTTTTCCTCTGCATATTAGCAAACATATTTGGGGCTAACTATGTTTATATTGTTGTCATGCATTTTCCAGATCTGCCCCTGAGCAGCAAGCGGTACAGTTTATATCCCTATGGCTTCAGGAGCACGAAATTACCGAGTTCATGTTAATCAGAGTTGCCCTGTGTTGGAGGCAAACTGACTCAAGGGAACATAGATAGTGCCTTGCTTGGATCTGAAATTAGAAGAATGAGACTTGATGATGGTCATGTGCTCAGGGATGGCCTGGTAGCTATGTTCATGGGTTTTATTTATTTATTTTTAAAGATGTGTTATAGACTTCTATTAAATTAAGGGATCAGCTGATTTTCTTTCTAAATTTAATTTATTTAATTGAAAGGCAGAGGGACAGAGCGTGATAGAGCAGGGGAGAGAGAGAGAGAGAGAGAGAGAGAGAGAGAGAGAGATAACATCAGCTAGTTTGTCCCCCAGATGCCTGCAAGAGCCGTGGTTGAGCCATGCCAAAGCCAAGAGCCAGGAACTCAATCCAGGTCTCCCATGTGGGTAGCAGGATTCCCAATACTTGGGCCATCATCTGCTGTCTCTCAGGTATACTAGTAGGAAGCTGGATAGGAAACAGGGGATCCTAGGCATACTGATAGGGAGTGAAGACATATCTCCAAGCAGCCGCTCAACCCACTTTGTCATGATGTCTGTCCCGCGCGTGGTTTTAAGGAGAGCCTGCCTTATCGTGGGCCTGCTCTTTGACGGGCAGTCGTGGTAGGTGGCTCCCATTGTCAGGCAATCTGTTGATGATTCCAAGGGAACAAGTCAAAGCAGTTGATTTAGATGTTGGTTTTCCATCAATAACCTCCTTATTAGCTTTTCCATTCTGCTGATGGTGGGTTGCTTGTTGAGAACCTACAAGGTGTTTCTAGTGTGTGGAGCAAAGTACCAAGCCCAACTTTGTCCTCCTACAGTTTGCCTGGGGAGTTGTGTGAGCTCTTTGTTCTCTCCTGTCTGGAGTTAGTCCCTGCTTCCCCATACTTCTTCCCCTCTTGGCTGCTGTTTCTTCTGCCCACAGGACCCTGTTATCATCATCATCATCATCTTCATCATCATCATCATCAGTTGATATCTAGAGTTTGGTTGAACCATCTTCACAGTTTCTTCTCACCTGTGTAGTATCCAAACTAGTTTTCACCTATTGTTTTCATTTGATCAACTCAGTTTCTAAACTTTAGCCTGTAAAATCTGTAAGACAAACAGAAAAAGATAGCTGATCTTTCCCAAATAGTCATTAAAAGCAACACACAACTGTTAGTTTTTTTTTTTTTAAATCATTGCTGTTATCACACAGTGATGTCACCTGCTACTCCTGACCCAGGTACTGTTTACACCAAACTTAGACTTGTGTGGTGGTTCTTGGTCATAGCATTACATGGGATTCAAATGGGGTAGATCTAAAACAATATTGATCACGTGTAAAAAAATCAAGCTTTATCAGTTAAATCAAAATTTCTGGGAATAGGGACTGGATGTAGGTAGGTTTTCTAAAAGATTTCCTTGGTGAATCTAGTGTGCAGCCAAAATTCAAAATGCAGATCCTAGAGTATGATCATATAGCCTTATTATCTTTAGTCTCTACCTGCTTTAATCTGTGCTGCACATTATTTTTTATTAATCCTCTTAAAAACTGCCATTTTTTTGAGACTTACTGGTTGTACAGAAACAATTACAGAACTCTCAATGGTGTCAGAAAAGGGGGCATTTGGAATGTATAATTTTATGATAGAGCATTGGAGTAAAAGTAAGCAATTTAGGTTCTAGGCTCATTTGTTGCCACTTATTGGTCCGAGGATCATAGGCATTTGTCTGCATCTTTCTGAGCCTTGCTAAGTCAGCTGTCATAGAGGGATTAATCCTTACTAACCTGCTTAGCTCCCAAAGTTGAGTAAGGGTCAAATGAGAAAACATATCCTCAGAGCGCTGCTAAGTATGTTAAAGCTATCAGGGCATAAAAATGCTATCAAGGAATGAGTCTGGACGAAGATTAAAAAAATATATATCCACTAGGAGGAGTTTGAGGAGAAGCTATTTCACATTAGTGGTGACACTTTAGAAAACATGACTTCTTTCTAATTATGCTTACAGAACTTAACCCTGTGTAATTGCTCTTGGCCTTCTGGTTGTCTTCAGAGTGGGACAGCTGGGCTCATATTAATGCTTGAACTGAACAACAGCTGCTAATTACAACGAAAGCAAGAACTGCAACCTGGTCTGATGATGAGGTCCAGAGGTTCCTTTCACTGTCTCTCAGTGTTGTTTATTTATTTTTTAAAAGTTTTTTTTATTTTTGGCATAGTGGATAAGCTTGGGATTTGTCCTCTTTTGTAGGTGGCGGGTTGGCGGTTGCAGGTGTCCACATTATTGGTAGAAATCTTGTTTGTAGCAGGTGGTGGCTCTGATGGGTGAGGAAAGTCTTCCAACCCTTCAGTCTCCTGCCTTCTGGATTCCTTTGTTTATTAGTACAAGTTGCCAGTGGTCAACAAGTATGCTTGTTTTAAACTTCAGCTCACAAATAGCTGACCGCCCCAGCTTCCAGGAATCATAGGCTACAAAACATCCCCTGAGTTTGGGACAAGTATTGATGTGAGTACCATATGTAGAGGTTCTTGCAGGTTTCCAGTTACTGCTGTAGTTTTCTTGCTGGATTTTTATGTCCTGAGCCCCCACTAACAGGCTCTGAAAAGCTGAGTTTTATGTTTTGCTTAATTTTTTAAGTTTTAAAAAGTTGTGTGCAGATAACAACTTGGACTTGTCTTCTGTCTTCAATACATTTTCAGTTTCCTGGTGTCGTTTTATCCTTTTAACACTTTGAGGTAATTAGGAAGGAAATTATCCAGGCTTAATGATACTAGCAAACTGTTCGTATTAAGGTTTAAGTTTAAAAAAAGCCAGAGTCCATACCTAGGTGTTTTAAATCCTGGCTCCTGACATCTCCTGACTTTGGGCAAGCTACATAGCCTCTCTGAACCATATTTCTAGAGACCGTTGAGAATGCAACTCGTGGGTGTAGGAGGATTAATTGGGTATGCCATGAAAACCATCATGACTTAGGACACAGTTGCTCATCAGTAGCTGAACGTCAGACTTGTTAAATGATGGATATAACAGGACGAATCAGCACACAGGACTTCTGAAGTTGGAGCCTTTTAGCTCTCAGTTTGGCTTCTCTGGGGACTTCATGAAATGTGGCAGCCCACTGGTTGCTCTTGGGAGTTATGCTGACTTCAACTTCTTATTGTGGTTTCTCTAACCCCAGCTGACTAACATTGTGCAAGTGACTTGGTCTCTTTGAACTTCAGTTTGATTCCAGTAAAATCGGGGTAATAGTAGCTCCCTTCCTGACTTTTAGATATTAAAAAATGTAGTATTAACTGTGTGTCAGTGGTTGGTACTGAGTGCCCAACAGCGGGCCTGTGTGTATTTTGCATAGGGTTTCTCGGTTGCATCATGTATTGTAAGTGAGGGCATCTGTCTGCCCGCCGCCGAGGCCAGGCTCTTAAAATCCCTCTTAACCTTGCAGGGTTGGAGACTTCATTATGTAACTTAAAATAAAAAGGCAAAGGACTGTTTCTCCTGCAGTGCCGTTTTGCCTGGAGCTGGACTGAATCTGAAGACAGGTGGCTGGGCTTCTTGGCTGAGTTCCTTGGTCATCTGGTGCATCCTAAGTGGCTCTGGGAGGAGGTCTTGACCTAGGCAGAGGGCTTTCCTGACCACTTGAGCTGAGACTGGCCTGGGGTTCTAATTCCCACCCTCTGCCCATCTCTTGGCTGAAATCTGGGCAAGGCACATGCTCCTTCAGTTCATCTGCAAGGTGCAATTTAAAGAGGCAGAGGCCCTTTCTGTTAGCTCTCTCCTCCAGGCCAGGGAGACACTGCATCCCTTCCAGAGGCCCGGGCACGAGTCCAGAGACACTCGGGCAATTTCCATGGTGCATTTAAAAAGGGAAGAAATGCCAAAACAGAGTTATAAAAATGATGGTATACTTTAAATATTTATACCTAATAAACCAGTGCTTTTAAGGCACACATAACATACCATGTGGGGTGAATGTCATGATGAGATAATTATGGTTTCATAAAATGTATTAATTATCAATGCCTAGAAGAGTGTGTGGTCTGGCAACAGGACTCCCGTGTCACATCATGATGACTGCAGTGTGTTTTCATTCAGGTCAGTGGATTATAGTGACTGTAGATTTGAACTTGGGAGGAGTTGAAGTTGAAGCCCTTTGTGATTGACAGAGCAGAACTCAAAGCTCCCCAAAACTCTGATGTTGATACCACGAGAATGCAAGTTCTGTTGTATTTAAAACAAAGCAAAACAAGCACAAAAATTGTCTTTCGCAGCGAGGAGCATGCATACTTTACTGCTTGGTTTTCTTAGAGAAGAGGGGGACTCCAGAATATATCATAAAGTGAAACTTGTTTGCCTTTTCACATAAATATTTGCTTCTCTTTTCTTTTTGCAGACTTATTATTTATTTCTGTCGTCTTTCTCTCTGCTTCATGGTTACTGATTTATGGACCATTGTTGACTTGTGCTCCCCTTTGAAGTTGTGAAAATTAAGCAAAGTCCTTTCATCTGAATGGTGTGGAGTACAATGAGGTTCTCTGTGAGACGATTTGGAAACCGCTGGTGAGCATTCCAGCTCTGGACTTTGCTGTCTTAAAATTGGCTCACATCGTTTGGATTCAAAGACGTTGAACACACAGTGAGATCTGAATAGTGATTCCAAATATGAATAATTTTCTCTTAAATAGATTTTCTATTTAGATAAATACTGTGTTTTTAGAATTTCCAAAGAATCTAATTGAAGAGTTGGGTGAGCAGTCTTTGAAATAAGTGCTTTCTTTGTCTTTCTTTATATCTTTTCCATCATTTATTCTTTCATACCCTCACGTGTGCAGTCACCCAGTGGTCCTCCCAGAGTGGATGAAACGTTAGGTGGGAACCTCTGTCTTCCTTTTTTGGATTTATAACGTGGAGTCATGGTGGTGCCCATCTCGTAAAGTGATCATCGGTACACCTTTTAAGTTGCTGGAAGTTTAAGTGGATTCAGGCATATGAAGTACTTCCAGGAGTACCTGGTATGCAGGAAGTACTTAGTATGTTGTTATCAGTGTTGTTACTGTTACCATCAACTGTTCACTCATGTCCTACTTTAATCATCAACTGTCAGTTGAATGCCTTCTTAAAGGGTAAGGTGCTGGGAATGTAGTGTTTAGTGGTAAGATGTTGTTTTGCATTTGTGGATCCTCAAACCTGGTATTTATTTTTCTTTACACTCTGTTCATACACAAGCTAAGTGCTTCATGGAACTGCATTGTCCATTTGGATGTTGTGTTCTCTCCCTTCCCCTTTTAATAGTTTTTACGTAATTTTTTCAAATATAAAATGCCATTTTGTTCTCAGAGTAATCTGGAGCTGAGGGAGTTGCTGTACAGATGCAGCCATCTGAGGACAGTGACTGGCAGTTCTTGAGTGAGGTTTGGTTGAGAGCAGGGTGCAGGCCAGAGGCCTTCTACCTCTCAATCCAGTTCTCTGCACGTCCCTCCCAACCCTACCTTTGGTGCTGTTCGCAACTCCACAGGTTCATCATTTCTTGAGCATGTGTGACTTTCAGGGGGTTTGATTTGCATGGGGGACAAGCTCGCCAAGCCCTTCCCCTGAGCATATACCTGGAAGCACGCTGACTACAGGACAGAGACATCGCAGGTGTTGCAGGTATGCAGCAGGCTGTTCTTGCTGTCATCTGAAAGGGGTAACAGGTCAGCGAAGGCTTCCTGCAGCAGAAGCTGAGACCTTGTTCACGAGTTGAATTGTTTCCAAGGATGTCGAGTGTGATCACAGTGGCCAATTTGGTAGCCTTATCATTTTAGACATGCATAGGAATGTTCTTGATTGACTCCAGGAATTAGTTTGTACTCCTTGTTTGGCAACATACATGGTAAGATTGAGGAAAGTTTGAAACACCTATCTGTCCCAAGTCTCGTTGCAAACTCTTTTACATACCCTATTCCTGAGAGTCAAACATAATTGGAATGAGCCCGAGACAAATTGAACTTTTCAGGTAGTACTGTCTCATCTTTTTTTCTCTTGTGCTTTGTGAGGCGAAAATGCGCTTCATTTCCAGGATTTAATTGTTTGTTTACTTGCTACCTTTTTGTAGGAAATGACACTGTGTCCTAGGACAGCATCCCCTGTGGTCACCATAAGGTGGAGAGGTGTTATGGTGCAGTTTGGCTCACGGGTTTTTTTTGCATCTTTGATTCCAGGTGAAAAAGATAGCAGCCTTGTAGGAAACCCGAGAGAACTGGAATGGGCCATTGATGCACTGACACCAAACCAATTAAAACAACCCATTTTGAACACACCCAATGACTTGATTTAGAACGAGTAGTTAAGAAGAATGTAGTAAATGCTTAAAATATTTGTAATGACTTCTACCTTCAGTGATAGGGTCCTTATGCTTAATAGCTTTTGGGAAATCAGTTCCAGGAGCAGGGAGTTGGATGGGGGAGCAAATAGATTGGATGTGTGGGGTCATTTTCTTGCCATGCCCAGGCAGAGAGCTGAGTGACCATGTCATCGTTTTCACCAAGTGTGTATGTGTCTGTCTGCAGGGTCATTCTCATATTGGAATTAGCACAGGAATTGAAACGGGGATGCCATTTCTGATATGGGATACTGTTTCTTTCTGTTGATAGGCTCCAGATTGTTCCTATATTAACATTTTCTTAAAAAAAAGTTTTATTTCTTTGAAGGAATGACAAAAAGAAAGGGAGAGGCCGGCGCTGCGGCTCATTAGGTTAATCCTCCACCTTGCGGCGCCGGCACACCAGGTTCTAGTCCCCGTTGCCTCTCTTCCAGGCTAGCTCTCTGCTGTGGCCCAGGAGTGCAGTGGAGGATGGCCCAAGTGCTTGGGCCCTGCACCCCATGGGAGACCAGGAGGAGCACCTGGCTCCTGCCATCGGACGAGCGCGGTGCGCCGGCTGCAGTGCGCCGGCCGCAGCGGCCATTGCAGGGTGAACCAACGGCAAAAGGAAGACCTTTCTCTCTGTCTCTCTCTCTCACTGTCCACTCTGCCTGGCCAAAAAGGGCAAAAAAAAAAAAAAAAAAAAAAAAAAAAAAAAAAGAAAGGGAGAGAGAAAGAGAAAGAGATCTTTCATCCACTTATTTACTCCCTAAATGGCCTCAACATCCTGGTCTCTCACATAGGTGGCAGGCTTATATATGTGGATCATTGTTCTCTGCTTTCCCAAGAGCATTAGCAGGGAGCTGAATTGGAGGTAGAGCTGCTGGGGTTCAAATGGGCACTCAGGTATGGGATGCTGGCATTGTAAGCATTGGTTTAACCCATTGTGCTACAACGCATTCTCCTCTATAAGCTTGTTGAAAATATATCATGTGCATTTGTACATGAGTTACTGTTTGCAGACATCCTGAGCTCAGCTGAAGAAATAGATTCTATACATACATTTACAGCCTATACTAATTTTACCCATAGATGAGTTTTGGTGTGCATTGAATTTGTCTCCTTTGTCAGAATCAGGAGTCAGAATCATCTCTCAGCTGAATTAAGCACAAGTGTGTAATTAAGGTAAAGGGATTCCAACAGGGCAGCCAGGCCTAAAATTAGCTCTTGCTTTGATGTTTCCCAGATGCAAACGCACACACCCCTGGTGCTCTTCCCCTTGGTGCTCTTGATTTCCTTGTCTAAGATGTGTGCACACCTCACCAGGATCTCAGCACATTTGGCGTCAGCTCAGGCTGGGGAGCTGCGATTGTTTTCTCCTGTGGTGCATTAATCATATTGAAGTGTTGATGGGAACCGCAGCAGCTTATTTGTGTAAGTATTCTTTTTAGGGTAAGTGTCATATGACTTAGGTTTAGCTTGAGATAGTCTAATCTTCTTTCAAGCTGTGTTTGGGCTGGTATTGAAAATAATCTAGGGGCCAGTGCTGTGCCATAGCGGGTGAAGCCCATGTCTGCAGTGCCAGTGCCGGTATCCTATATGGCACTGGTTCGAGTCCTGGCTGCTCCACTTCCCATCCAGCTCTCTGCTGTGGCCTGGGAAAGCAGTGGAAGATGGCCCAAGTCCTTGGGCCCCTGCACCAAGGGCACCCTGCACCCTGTGAGGCCAAGGGGAGGCTCCTGGCTCCTGGCTTCAGATTGGCACAACTGCGGCCGATGCATCCATTTGGGGAATGAAGCAGTGGTTGGAAGAGTGCTCTCTCTTGCTCGCTTTCTCTCTGCCTCTCTGTAATTCTGCTTTAAAATAAATAAATAAATAAATCTTTCAATCAGTAAATAATTTTTTTTTAAAAATAAGAAAATAATGTAATTGTTATCAGCTACCATTTGTTTCTATACTTATTATTTGAGATACAGAGAAAGAGTGCTTCCATTTACTGGGTCACTCTCTAAATGCCTGTAATGGATGGAATGGGTCTGGAGCTGGGCAGGAGCCAAGAGCCAGGAAGTCAGTTGAGGTCTACCACATGGGTGGCAGGAGCCGTCAGTGCTGCCTCCCAGGGTCCACATCAATCAGGAGCCAGAGCTGGGGATCAAACCTAGCTTCTCTGACGTAGAATGGGGACATCTTAAATGGCATCTCAACTGCTAGAGCAAATGCCCACCTCTCCCCTTTCTTTTAAAGTGAAGGTAGATAGTAGAGTTAAAGAAGGGTGCTCAAGCCTGCCTGTGAAGGAATAGTTACCAGGATGGCTGCAGATCCCAATCTGCTGGCTTTGGGAGTGAAGACTTTGAATTCTGCTCTTCATAATGTGCATCCTTGGGCAGGTTACGCAGGTGGTCTGGTGCTGAGTAACTTGGGTAAAATGGAGATAACAGTGGTACTTAGCTCTTGCAGTTGCTGTGGGGATTAAACCAAGCAACATGACTGACAGGTGTGCATCAGCGGTCACAGAACCTAAAACGTTCTGAAGCTTGGGACAGGACATAAGCTGTTACTGAGTGAGCTGAGACCGGGGCCGAGACTCGGGTGAGGCAGGTGGGTCCCTTCCTTCAGGTGCAAAATTTCAGGGACACTAAAAATCCCAGTCATCATGACAAATAATAGTTCATGCAGTTAAAACTTCATGACAGAGTCCATGAGGAACAAAATATCACAGTTGTCAGTGCGTTCAGTGGCTGATCCTGCACTGGTCCGCCCGCCTCCTTTGTCTCACTCATACACAGGCCCCGTGATTGCTCCCTGAGGGCCGTGGGCTCAGCAGCTTTTACAGGGGCGGTGAGCGCTTCGTCCTGGTCCACGTTGTAGGTCAGTTCCTCCTGAGTCACCAGCACATACTTAGAAGATGACTCTCTGGAGTCAAGGGTACAGCGAACCCTGGCATCTTGCTGAGCTCACGGATTATTAGGGACTGATTCATTATTTCTGGTCTCATGGCTTGGTGCTGGAACCATCTGAGCTGTGCAGCCCCAGACATGGGAGTCGTTGGCAGGTGCTGGTAACCTGAAAGGCTACACTTGTGAACAGCCCCTTTTGGACCAGTCACCATCAGGTTCATCGATCAGGCTCTCCTTGGGAGAGGTGAAGCATCGTTCCTAATCCTGATCTGCATTCTCACACACAAAATCCGGTACAAAGAAAGAGGAAGACTGTTCTACAAGAGGCATTAATTTTTGCTCATCTCTCTCTGGGTATTTTAAGATTGTAGGGAAATAGAAGTGCGGCCATTAAAATTCTCTAAAGTGAAGAGAGCAGTGACTTTTACAAGCATGTCCCCAAAGAAGCCAATCAGGTTTCCTCAGGGTTGCTGGGCTATGTAGCTTTGAGGAAGAATAGAATACCTTGAGGAGTAGGAATAGCTGCATCCCTCACATCCCAGTGAGCTTTCAGCCAGCGGCTCCTGAAGGAGGGGCACTTGGGACGGCAGGGTGGGCTTCTGTTGGGTGAAGCAACAGGCCGTGTCCCAGCTCTGGGAATGTGCTGCCTCCTGAAGACAGAAATATAATGAGACTGGGGTTGCAGGAGCAGCTTGTAGGCTGTGGTGATGCCTGATCTGATGAATTGCTATCAGGAAATTGGCCCGGGGTTTGGTGTGCACTTCTTATTTATTGTTCCAGAGATCCGGGTATCTCTGTGCATCGTAGCTGGGGCAAAAACAAATGAACAAAAAAAATAACAACAAGTGCAACAACAGACCCTGCTGGTTCTCTCTAGCTTCACTCCTGATTTGGAGTGAAAACTGTAAAGCAGTGAGTGAGTGAGAGGGCATTTGGGTGTGTTGAATGAAGGCGGAGATGCATTCTGCATCCTTAACCTCACTGCTCTGTGAATGACGAAATTGCCGGCAGAGTCCCCCCTGCTGAATGACTTCTGAATGACACCTGTGATGAAGGATCTGCGTGCGGTGCTGGGAGTGGGCGTAGGGTCCCTGCGTTAGAAGTGTGTGGGTGTGATCAGGGAGAAGGCGATCTGCCTGGGGGAGAAGTTGTACCAGTAACCTTCCTCTGTCCCTGCCTGCCAGACTTTGGGAGACCAGCAGTGAGCAGGACCCCGGTGTGGGACGTCTTCCCAGAGGGCTTGCTTTTTATTCCCAGCTTTATGATTTAGTTACTGTGTTTTAGGGTTCTCCTTTTTATGATGAGGGTCATACACTTCCTTGCTTTATAGGGTGGTTGTGAGAACTGAAGTGCTTAGAACTATGCCCGGCACTTTGAGTCTTCTCCGTCACGTGTAAGCCTGAGTTCTTGTTGCCTGCTGTTTTTGTAGAGCTTACTTTGTAGGTACACATGTGACAGATAATAGGGATACTCAAGAATATATGCAGACAGGAACCACAGCTGGTGATAAGGGATGGTGGGTGATATGTAGATTGGCCAGGGAAGGCCTCTCTGAGAAGTAAGTGTTTGAGACAGGATTTGGATTTCTGGTTGAAGTCAGCCTTAGGATGAGCTGGGGGCACAGGGCCCCAGGAGAGAGCACGGTTCAACAGTCTGTGGGACAGAACTGGATCAGCTGGAGAAGAACTGGGAGATGCATGTGGCTCAGAGAGCGCACACATGGGAGATGGCTCAGAGGCGAGGCAGGGGCCGCAGGAGGAGTGTGGAATATACTGTGAGAGTGACAGTGAGTGATCAGGCTGCTCTGGGAACTGTACCCAGTGTGCTGTTGGAGTGAAGTCAAGCAGAGCACAGGGTGACAATGACATTGACTGCCTTCCAAATGGACCACTGTGCGGGGGACTCAGGGGACAGCAGGGTTAGACCGTGTGATGACCTGTGGTCTCCTTTCTGATGCTGAGATACCCAAAGCACAAATTAAGCAGAAGGATACCTTGTAATGTCACATCACTTCTAAACTGGTATTGAGTATTAATTGCTAAATAGGCCCAGGGTTAAGTGCTTTAATTGACATGTTGGTTTCCTGGAATTAGGACATGAAAGGTTGCCTGCTGGGTTGGTTTCTACTTCTTGTTAACTTGAAATATTCAAACAATTTCTGCTTGAAATGCCTGGAAGAGCATCTGCAGAGAATGAAGGTGTCATTCGAGGACCCCTTCCTCCGTGGAGCCCTTTGAACAAAGCAAGTGTGAAAATGTGCCATTTGAATTGGGGCAGTTAATAAAGCTTTTGCAAATTCATGATTGCCCTGTAGCTCCTCATGGTTTACCTGTGCTTTAAGCAAAGCGTGTTTTGATTGATTTCTGTGTGTAATTGAGTTTCAGTTGAACAAAGTCAGGTGCAAGGGTAATTAATTCCAGAAAGTGATTTAAACTTTTTCTATTTATTTACTTTTTTTGAAAAAATATTTATTTATTTATTTGAAAGGCAGAGTTACAGAGAGGCAGAGGCAGAGGCTGAGGCAGAGAGTGTGTTGTGGTGTCTTCCATCTGCTGGTTCACTCCCCATAATGGCCAGAGAGGGGCTGATCTAAAGCCAGGAGCCAGGAGCTTCTTCTAGGTCTCCCACATGGGTGCAGGGGCCCGAGGACTTAGGCCATCTTCCACTGCTTTCCCAAGCCATGGCAGAGAGCTGGATGGGAAGTGGAGTGGCCAAGACTTGAACCACTGCCCATCGGGGAAGGCAGCACTGCATGCTATGGCCTTATCCACTGTGCCACCGCGCCTGCCCCTTATCTATTTACTTTTACCATGAATAAACTCATGGTTGAGAGCAGTCTTTTTAATGAATATTTTGTGTTAATTTTTAACGGCCTTTCCCTACTCTGTACCCTTCCATGGAGGGTGGTTTTAGGTCTCCCTTCAGATAAAAAAAATCCCCTAATGTTCAAGTCCATTGTGTGAAATAATACGGTATTTGCCTGTCATCTTTGCACATCCTCTCATGTACTTTAAATCATGTATAGATAACTTAAAACACTTAGAGCAATGCAAATGCTCTGAAAATAGTCGTTATACTGTATTGTTTAGGAAACAATGACAAGGAAACTTTGTGCATGTCTGATATAGATGCAGTTCCATCTCTCCCCCACTTAATATTTTTGATCTTTAGTTGGCTGACTCTTCTGGTGTGGAGCCCTCAGATACACAGTCCTGGGACTGGCATTGTGGCACAGTGTTAAGCTGCTGTCTGCAATGCTGACATCTCTCATCAGAGCCTCAATTCCAGTTCTTGATGCTCCCGTTCTAATCAAGCTCCCTGCTAATATGCTTGGGAAAGTAGCAAATGATGGCGCAATACTTAGGCTCCTGCCACCGACATGGGAGACCTGGATGGCATTGCTGGCTCACGGCTTCTGCCTGGTTTGTGGCCATTTGGGGAGTGAACTAGTAGATAGAAGATAGATTCTCTCATTCTCTTTCTCTCTCTAATTCTCTCTCTAATTCTCAGTCACTCTGCCATTCAGATAAATAAAAATAAAATCTTAAAAGATGCACAGGGCTGCCTACACAGTAAAATGTATCATCTAAGGTGTTAGTGATGGTTTACTTATTTTGTGAATGTATTAGAACTCTGAAGCTCTCCTGGTGTCATCTCATGTCACAGATGGGCTGAGAATGGCAACAGGAGGCAGCCATCCATCAGGACTATCCATTCTGTCACTCAGTGGCTGCTTAGTGTAGTCGCCATTTCATTTTCTTCAATTCCTAGCTCGAAAATACAATCTATTAGTATGCAGTGGCTCCTCCCACCATCCTCTTGAAACATCTGGAATAAGGGAGAATGTCTCAAACACCCAAGGGCTGGATACAGCCGTAGAAGAGATCAAATGCAAGAGACTCAGCATCTAACTGTTATGACTTCATTTTACTCCAGCTCGGAGTGACAAACAGGACAGAAGTCAGTGCAAAGCTCTTGATGATGTCAGACTGGTCTTCTAATTCAGCCTTGGGTCCTAAGGTGCTGGATAAAGGTGCTTCTTTGTATTTCATGCTGGACATTGATTGTGCAAGAGCCTGTCTTTTGGTGCAGCTGGTGAGAGCTGCACATGATGGACTCCTTTGTGATTTGAACTCTTCTTCCTTTAGTTCTAGTCTGTTCCAGAAGGCAAGAGAAGGGATTTTGGAAATTCACCTTCTCAGCATTGATGTGTTTGCTGAATCAAGTCCTGAATTTTAAGAATGAAAAGAATTGTTGCCATGAGTTGGAAGTTGGGCAGCAAGAACATTTCAGTCATTTTTGGGTCAGGAAGAAAATCCAGATTGACATTGCTTATGGATGATTACTGATTCTTCTTTATGGATATTTCCTTTTTTATCTTTGCAGTATAATATGAGTGATTTGTGTATGTTTTTGCAACTGTACAAAAATACCCCTGCCTGTGGTGCTGTGTTCGTTTGTCGCTGTCTGAGCTTGGCTTTCGGATTCAGAAGGTTTGATGACCTTGAGGCTTGCATCCTCCAAGACGTCTCCCAGTGGCCCCTGCCTCCTGATGTCAGACGCTTGTACCTTCTGTTGCCACACCGTGCCAGGGTTGGCCTGTGTGATCTGCAGCGTCGTAGTGGTGTGTTGCTTCCAAGATCTGATGGCAGAAGTCTGTCTTTGGTCTCAGGCTGTCTTTCTCTTTTCCTCTCTCTTGGATTTTTTGCTCTAAGGGAACTTTGTTTGTACCACTGTGCAGAAACTCCTGGGGTGAGGGACTCCTCCATTGACAGCTGCCTGAGTGAGCTTGGGTGAATTTCCTTTAGGGCCCTGTAAGCAGCCCCACTAGCACCTTGGCTGCTGACATGTGAGAGATTTTGAGGCAGAACTACTTGGCACAGCCGCTCCTGGATTCCTGCCCCATAGAAACTCCATACTCAGATAATAAATGCTTGTTGGTGGAATACAATAAGATGGAGGTAGTTTGTTGCACAGGAATCGATAACTAATGCAAATTTGCAACATAAGATTGGTTCATTTGTGCTGGCTTCTACATATCTACCATGAATTCACCTACTTACCCATCCACATCCACCCAAACCCCACCCCCCCACCCCACACACATGTTTATCCATCTACCCACACCCCTGTCCACAGCCATCTTCCTTCCCACTCATCCATGTACTTCCTCCTCCTTCTCTCTCTTTTCCCCTCCTTCCCACCCATCATGTTTCTAACAAATGATGGAGGTCCTGCTATGTCCCAGGAACAGTGCTTGGTGACTCAGATGCAAAGGTGAATGTCACAATCCATGGTTCTTAAGGAGCAAAATGGTGAGTTTTCTGCAGCAAAACTTGAGTTGCATTCCATCTTGTAACTTTTCTAGAATTAAATTTGACTTTTATAAGGAAATCAGTCCTACCCTCGATTCCCTCTCTTACAGAGGCTTGATATAGATAACTGGGAACTGGCATGCCAACCTTAAAGTCTGCTCTGTACATGAGAATGTATTAAAAGCAAGCAGCTGCAAGACCTGCAGACTTCAGCTTATGACACTGGTGAAAAAGATCTCTTTCACTTAGTGGTGGAGTTCCTGCAAAAATGGAAAAAAAAAAAAAAAAAAGTAGACTATCTGGAATACCATCTTGCCTGTATGGAGAAATTAGAAAGGCCTGTTGAGGCATCAGCTGAATGGAGTGGGTCCCAAGTCTTGGTAGCTTCCACTTGCCCAGAGATGGCTTTCCTTCTTATCTTCATTGTTGTGCATGCACATAAATCTGCTTTGTATTATTAAAAAAAAGAAATCGGTTCTTAAAGAAACATCTTAGTTTTCCTCTTTTCGTCGGGGGGGGGGGTATTCTTGGTGCTGATTCCAAACAGGAAACAACCAACATTTAAACCATATTTTGTTTATACTACAAAAATGATTTTTAGATGAAATTAATATAAAATATATTTTATGACATCAGCATGCATAAAGTTGTAGTGCATTAAATGGATTATTTATCTTCATTGTTTACATTTCTCCCCTGATTGTATGAGTTGTTTTGAAAATGAAAAGGTACTAAGGAATTTGAGAAGGAAAAGGGAACTTCAGTTAAATCAGTAATAAATACTAGTAGGGATGGAATGCTTTCCCTGTGCCAAATTCTGTGCTAAGAAACTGATATACATCTGTTCTATTAATCCTCACAAGATGTAATAATTAGGATCCCTGTCTTATGGATATGAAACTAAGATGAAGAAGAGTTAACTAGTGGTTGGGCATTTGTCTCTGCAATTTAGATGTGGGTTCAGATGCCTGTGTCCCGAGTCAGAGAGCCTTGGTTTGATACCCACCTGCAGCTCCTGATTCCAGCTTCCTCTTAATGCAGGAAGACAGTGGTGGCTTTAGGGGTTCTGCTATCTGTGTAGGAGACCTGGATTAAATTCCTGGCTCCCAGCTTTAGTCCTGGCCTACCCTTGGGTGTTGCAGACATTTGGGGAAAGCATATGTCTTGGACAGCAAATGGGAACTTTATATTTTTGTTTCTCAAAAAATTAAAGAATATTCAAAAAGAAAAGTTTAGTTAGCCTCCAAGTCAGTAAGAATGGGAGGTGAATTTTCATCTCGGATCTCAAGCTCTTAGCTACTGTTCAGTATGTACTTGTAGATGCATCCATACAGATACACTGTGCCATGCTCCAGCAGTCTGTATTTGTCTGAGAGACACTTGTCCTGGTTGCTGTGTGTAAACAAGACTCCTTAAAGTGTAGCTTGGTCAAATTAATAGTCACAGGAACTGTAATGGTCAGAACTTGATTGAGATGCCATCAAATTCTGTGCATCTCATCTCCAAGGACCCCCCCCCCCCCCGTTTTCCTTTCAAAAGGTGTTGAAGGTAAAAAGAAGGGAAGACCAAATTCCAGGTCTCATGAAAATGTATTTCTTTAAAGTTTGATCCCTGTAAAGAGAGGAGGCTGTGATAAGTAAACTTAATGATGTCTGTTGGGAGGAGAGCCACTTGCTTTACTTTTAATCTTCATCAAAGTGGACCGGACACCCACCAAGAGGTGGGTGAAGAGGTTCAGAGAACAATACTTGAATTATTCCTCCCTGGCTTTGCTCTAAGTACTATTGTCTTCCATGTGAAGGACATCAGCCAACTGGCTTAAGTTTTCTTGAGCTTGTTTTTTTCCTTGTATTTTCTTTTTTTTTTATTTTTAAATTTTTTTTATTTTTTTATTTTTATTTATTTATTTATTTTTTTTGACAGGCAGAGTGGACAGTGAGAGAGAGAGAGAGAGAGAGAGGGAGAGAAAGGTCTTCCTTTGCCGTTGGTTCACCCTCCAATGGCCGCCACGGCTGGCGCGCTGCGGCCGGCGCACTGCGCTGATTCGATGGCAGGAGCCAGGTGCTTCTCCTGGTCTCCCCATGGGGTGCAGGGCCCAAGCACTTGGGCTGTCCTCCACTGCACTCCCTGGCCACAGCAGAGAGCTGGCCTGGAAGAGGGGCAACCGGGACAGAATCTGGCGCCCCGACCGGGACTAGAACCCGGTGTGCTGGCACCGCAAGGCGGAGGATTAGCCTATTGAGCCATGGCGCCAGCCTCCTTGTATTTTCTTATGTAAAATAATATGAAAAGAAACCTGTCTTCCTGTTGTCCTGAGATTTGAGTGTGCACGCATACACATGTAATAGATGTTCACCATTAGTAACTGTACAAGTCGTCCCTTCTTCCTGATGCTTTTCTCCCTCTTCTTTTTCTTTATCCTATTCCTCAGTAGCAGCCTGTGCCATCCAACCCTCACCACTCAGAGGGAAGCCTAGTGATTTTTTAAAAGATTTATTTATTTATTTATTATTATAATTATTTGAAAGGCAGAGTTACAGAGAGGCAGAGGTAGAGCGAGAGTGAGAGAGAGAGAGAGTAAGAAAAAGAGAGAAAGAGAGAGAGAGGACTTCAATCTGATGGTTCACTCCCCAAATGGCTGCAGTGGCCAGAGCTGGGCTGACCCAAAGCCAGGAGCCAGGAGCTTCTTCCAGGTTTCCCATGTGGGTGCAGGGGCCCAAGGACTTGGGCCATCTCCCACTGCTTTTCCAGGACATAGCAGAGAGCTGGATCAGAAGTGGAGTAGCCGGGACTTGAACTGGTGCTCATATAAGATGCCAGCACTGCAGGCAGCGGCTTTACCTGCTATGTCATAGCACTGTTCCCAAGTCTAGTAATTTTAGCAAGAATGCATATGATCCCAGGCTACATAGGTACTGCAAATGAAAATCAGGGAATGAAATGATTTCAACCACATGAAAATCGTATGGTGTCTACTGCCCAGGAGGCTATGTAAGAGACTTGAAATTAAAGGGAATGCGTCATTCATTAATTGAGTTAAATTGCAAATAAAGGAAGAAACAGAAGTCTGTGTCCTGTGCATATATCTTGGACAGTGGAATTTTACTGTGTCAGAATATGTTTTAAAGTGCCAAGGCATACTCAGTTAAGCAGCAGAAATTTAATCTGCTGAACATATTTTGGTGAACATATTTCTAAAATATATTCTCCATTTTTTTCTTCTTAAATTTATGTGTGTGTGTGTGTGTGTGTGTGTGTGTGTGAGACAGAGAGAGAGAGAGAGAGAGAGAGAGAGAAACAGATAAAAAGAGACAAGCTCCCATCCGCTGGTTTATTCCCTGGATGCCCACAACTACTGGAACTGGACTGGGTCTGAAGCCTGGAGCTGGGAACTCGATCCAGGTCTCCTATGTGGGTGATAGGAATCCAGGTACTTAAACCATCACTATTGCCTCCCAGGATCTGTTTTAGCAGGAAGCCAGAGCCAGGAGTTGAACCTAGGCACAGTGATGTGAGCATCTTAACTAGCAGGTCTAACACCCACTCCCCTCTGCACCTTTTTAACATGTTAACAATTTGGCTGGACAACCATGGCTTTGTTTCACAACTCCTCCTTCCACAGTCTTCTCCATCCCACTGCTTTCTCTGCTGCTAAAGTGTGTGATGCCTTGTGCCCCTTTCAGTTTTCCCAGAGAGGGGTGGAAACTACTGTGCCATAAGAGTGAGCAGGATCAGGGACCTGTTAGGTTGCAAGGCTGGGGGTGGACCTGAGAGAACCTTGGGTGTGAGCACCTTCCCTCCTGCCCCTCCCAGTCTCTCCCCGTTGGCTCTCTCTGACTTTCCTTGACTAGGAGCTTATCCCATCTGCCCTTGTAGCTTCTGTGTGCTCCTTCTTGCTAGGGTGCCCCTGAGTATTGATTGAAACCCGGAGGAAGTGATAGTGAATGTGGAGCATACCAGGGTAAGATGTCTGCTCATTGTGGGGGGAAAAAAAAAAACTATTGCCACTCCTTGATGACTGGTTCAGCGGTGGAGAGCAGCTGGAGCAAGGCCAGTAGCACCTTAAAGCCCACAGCCAGCGCACCCAGCAGGAAGCTGGGCAGGTGGCCTCCCAGCAGGGCACAGGGATTTGTGGAAGTGGTGGTGAGCCTGAGTCTGCTTCACAGATCTTTGTGAGTGATGACAGGGCTCCTGCGAGCCCTCCCATTGCTCATGGTTTGATTTCTTTGCATCAAAACATATGCTTGACTTGGATGAGGATTCTCTTTCCTCTCTGGGTGAAGGGTCTCAGACGGTATAGTATGCTGGCTGCCAGCTCCCAGGGACTGCCAGGGCCTGCTGCAGGCAGAAATAGTGAAATGAGAATGCGGAGTCCTGAAGTGCTTCAGGGAGCATTCCAGATTGGATCCTTAAAAAAAAAAAATCAGATGGTCCCTAGGGATGATAATGAGCTACGAGCAGGGCCAGGATTTTTTTTTTTTTTTTTTTTTTTGCAGGTGCAATCCCACTTAAAACCATAAGGCCTTTAAGGAATATAGTCTCGCTCTGCCTTGAACAAGCTGTCTTCGAAGCTCTGAGACTTAAGTGGGGCTTTTCATTGATGGTTCATAAGCTTTGTTGTATTTGTTAAAAGAATGGATGTATTTATAATTCTGCGATGTGGCTGATCTTTCAGCACCCTATGTCGAGAGTTCATTGTTCTTTGATTATCCTGTGATTGGTAGTTCCCGTGTAAACATAGTGTGCAACAAACTCCCTCCAAAAGCCAGAGCCTGCAAAGAAAGAAGGTGTCTGTCACTCACAGGTTTATGGGGTGATGTCAATCAGGCTTTGAGATGCCTGCCCTTAGGACCAGAGTGTGGAGTTGGGGTCATGTCTCTTTCTTTTGTTTCCAGAATACAGGCATGGTATGAAGTCGTGAGTGGGGGTGCAGTCTGCCACCCCATGTTAAGTTTTCCTGGTACTCTTTTTCTTTTCTTTCCTTTTAGTAAAGTGGTGATAACATACACCTGAGCTAAAATTGACCATGTTAACCATTTTTAAGTACACAGATTGTGACATTATATACTTTTGTGTTGTCCGGGAGCCATCACTATCACCCATCTCTAGAACTTTTTCATCTTCCCAAACTGAAACTCTATCCAGTAAGCACTGACTTCCCTCTCCCCTCCCCCTTGCCAGTGACAGCTGCCATTCTGTTTTCTGTGTCTTTGAGTTGGACTACTCCTGGTACCTCATACAAATGGAATCTTACGGTGTTTGTTGCTTTGTGGTTGGCTTATTTTACTTAGCGTAATCCTTTGAGATTCATCCACATTGTTACATGTGTAAAAATTTCCATCCTTGCTGGGGTTGAAATGTATATATATATATATATATATACACACACACACACACACACATATATACAATTATATATGTAAACATATACATATATGCACATATACACATTGATTATATCCAACATGTTTCTAATTTTGTTTATCCATTCATCTGCTAATGGACACAGGGGTTGCTTCTGGTTTCCTAACTCTTTGTAAGTGAGTTTCCATTTTCCCCATGACTAGAACCATCTGACTTGGTTGAGCTATCTGTACCGCCCCAGACCCTGTATTTCCCATACATGTTCATTTATTTAACCAGTGGGTCCCAGCAGTTGTCTAAAGGGGCCTGAATTCTTTTAGTACTTAGAGTTGTGCTCTTATATTTGGTGGCCTCTAGTTACAATCAAAGTCAACTAATAGTTTTAAAAATACAATTCCTCAGTCATAGTAGCTGCATTTCTAGTCCCGTTTGGCTGCTGTGTTGGACAGTGCAGGTACAGAACATGTCCAACCATTTGCAGAGGGTTCCTCGGAACGGCTCAGACTTAGAGGGCAGAGGGAAAGCCGTAGAGCAGTAGTCAAGAGGAACGCCTCTCTCCCACATACACCGTAGCCTATCAGAGGTCAGCGTGTGGATGCTGGCTTACCATTGCCCATCTGCCAGATGTGAGCAATAAGATGGCCAATCAGAGCCTTTTTCTGAGCCCTTAGGAAGGTAACTGGAGCAAGCAATTCAAGTTCTCTAGGTCAGCGGCAGTTTCACCCCACAAGGGGAGTATGGCAATGTCTAGAGACATTTTTGGTTGTTGGGGGATGCTGCTAAGTGTCTAGTGGGTGACGTCCAGCAGTGCTTCAGTCTCAGGGTATCTGTCTACACCACGGAGCTCTCTGGCCTAAAATGACAAGAATTACAAGCTTGAGGCCTGTGTCTGGTGCTGGTGAAATGGTTCCAGGTTTTGGCTGGGATCTGGTGAGAGCCAGGTTTTCAGTTTGTGGAAGATGGAGTACTGTTGGGGGAGAGGAAGCCACAGAGATGGAAGAGTCTCCTGATCGGATTGCAGTCTCCACTTCCCATGTTCCTGGGGCCAGCCTCTGCCCTTTGCTTGGGGTTCTTCGAAGGCTCTCGGTATGATAATAATTTTATTCTTTTATGTGAATTATTTTATTTGGACTCTAGTCTTGTGTTAAGTCTTCTGAATATAGCAAATTATTTAGCAATTCTTTTTTTTGAGTTGCATCCTTTGTAAAATTTGATATACAAATATATGCCTTGCACCCCTTACATTTAAGTAGTTTCGTGAACGTCTCACACACGGTAGGCACTTTACTGTAGCAAACTCTCAGAAATGTTAGATCTGAATTCAGAATATACCATCGCATTCCCAGCAAATCAAATACTAATTCAAATCTTCATATATACTTATCTGCATTTAAAGTGAAAAAGGACTATATGTGTAGGGTGAAAAGGAGTATGAATTTACTTCAAAAAGTTTTTAGAAATTGTAATTGAATTATTAAGCTATTAAAAAAGGATGAAATTCTGCCATTTGCAGCAAAATGGATACAACTGGAGGACATCATGTTTAGTGAAGTATGCTGGTTACAGAAAGACAAATACTGCTTGTTCTCCCTGATATGTGAGAGCTGAAAGAAAGAAAGAAAAAAGGAGAGAAAGAAATGCCTAATTCAAAGACAATGTTGTTTTGGGTACAAAACACTTTTGAAATCCATGCATATTTTTTCCCATAGTATGTGTTTTCTCGAACTTTTTGAAGACCCTTCACATGAATACATGTGTGTAAACAATGTCTGTGTATGCAAACACTTACTTTGTATTTTTACAATTATGGGTACATATTAGTTTCTGCTCCTTATTCTTTTCATTTAATCAAGCTCCCTGCTAATAGGCTTGGGAAAGCACCAAATGATGGCTCAATACTTAGGCTCCTGCCACCGACATGGGAGACCTGGATGGCGTTGCTGGCTCATGGCTTCTGCCTGACTTGTGGCCTACAATTTGACCCTGTTATTTTGTTTGCATCCTTTCCTTCCCATTTCTCTCTGCACCTTCACTTCCCACCCCGTGACTTGGTCTGGATGCTGTTGCGCCTTCAGTTCAAGTGCTTGTCTCGTTGAAACCTGGAGAGCAAGAGTCCCAGGAGCATTGTTGACGGCCCCACTGCTGTTGCCTTTGTGGGCAGAACCTGAAATGCCTCCGTAGCAGAGGTCTGCTTGGCTGCTGGCTGCTCGCCTGGTCCTGCCCTCCACTGGTTGGCTTCGCTTCATCTGGGTAGAATCTCCTTCCTCGCTCTTGCCTTCTTTCATTCCTTGTGAGGCTCTTAAGAGATGGTACTCAACGGCTGAGCCCAAGGCACCGCGATCTGTTAACATGTCCTGGGTGCTTGCCAGGCATGGTTGGAGACCTGCATTCTTGGCCATTTTAGAAGCAGCTGTATCTGTTTCCATGCTCAGTGTCACAGAACAGCTTCCAGGGGATGGCTGTGGCCTGGCATTTCCATTAACACTTTCAGTGGGGGAGATGGTTTCTTTCCTTGGCTGGCACTGGACCCAGTTTTACAGTCCATTTGCTTTTCTCTCTTTCTCAGCCTTGTACCCCTGTTGGAATAACCTGTAACTTGATTCTGTGGTCTGGGGAGGTTAACTGGGCGAAGGGGTAAGGGAGGGGTGAATGCTTTCATCCTTGCATGAGTGACATCCTCTCTTTAGTGCCCTTCCATTTTTGAGCAGGAAGTGACATTCTGGGCACTTCTTGCTCTCCCAGTGTTTTATTATAAAAAAAATTAATGTTCTGCAAAGTTGAAATAGCCCAGAAAATATCCACATGCCTACTACTTAGATGATTCCGTTGACATTTTACTGTATTTGCTTTATAACGTAGCTGTCTGTCTCTCTGTCCCTCTCTGTCTGGCTTTCTGTGGCGCTTCGAGACACCTGGCGTGGCGAGTTAGGAGTATGTGCTGAGGAGCCAGATTACCTGGGTTGGAACCTTGCCTCTGCTAATGATTAACCCTGTGACCTTGGGCAAGTTGCTGAACCTGATTGTACCTCAGTGTTCTCATCCATAAAATGGAGAAAATAATAATAATGCTTATTTCACAGAATTTTTTGAGATTAAATGAGTTAGTACATCTATAACATTCAGAACAGAGGCAACCATGTATTAATTATGTAGTACATAGCCGGCGCCGTGGCTCAACAGGCTAATCCTCCGCCTTGTGGCGCCTGCACACCGGGTTCTAGTCCCGGTCGGGGTGCCGGAAGACCTTTCTCTCTCTCTCTCTCTCACTGTCCACTCTGCTTGTAAAAAAAAAAAAAAAAAAAAAAAGAAAAAGAAAAGAAAAAAAATTATGTAGTACATAATGTCAGATAGTAAATGCTGAATTAGTATTAATTTCATCAATTTAAAAAAAAATCAAGAGCTAACAAGCACTTCCTTCTGCTGCTTTATTCCCTAAATGACCACAAGAATCAGGGCTGGGCTGGACCAAAGCCAGGAGCAGGGTGTCTAAGTTGGGTCTCCCATGTGGGTGCAGGAACCCACTCCCTTAAGCCATTCCTGCTGCCTTCCAGGGCATGCATTAGCAGAAAGCAAGTCTAGAGCAGAGCTAGGACCTGAATCTAGGTGCTCCTGGTGTGGAATGTGGATGTTTTCACAGGAGTCTTAACTGCCGGGCCAAACGCCTGCCACCATTTCATAGTTTTTCACAAGACTCAAGGATCTCATGGATTTTAGGGAGAAGCAGCTGTTTGCCTGCTCCTGTGCCCGGTGTTTTATGTGCTTGGCCTCAGATCACCCTCACAACATCCTTACTCCCCATTTTCAGATGAGCATCTTGGGGTTTAGGCCTGTACCTTGGCTATGAGTTTGTGGGATTGATCATACATAACTCAAACCATAACAATTTAAGCACAAAATCTGTCATGCTTAAATGGCCGTCATCGCCAGACTTTTCCTTTTGCCTTTTGGTCCCATGATGAACTTGAGGATTCTATAAAGTGGCAGAGATTTTTGAGGTTGAAAAAAAAATCTTCATCTGAATTCTGAAAAACAGCTGGAAGCATCTATGTGTTTTGAGCTCTTGGTGTGACTTTGAGCTATTGAAGGTCCATCTTATAGAATAGAAAATATTTTGCTATTCCTTGTATCTTGTCAAAATACTCTCCCTCCCATTAGTGTTTCTAGTCCAGGGTCCTCGTGTTGTCTGGGTGAACTGACAGATAGGAATTACTTGGGGTATTTTAGCAGTCCTGGCATTGGTCCCTTCTTCACATCTGAGAAGCTATGAAATGACTCTGACTTTGATGTCTAAGATATTTCATGGAAAGATGATATGAATACATTAATAAATATAACTGTTGACCCTAACCTAAACATGGATGTTTTGAGGAGAAGCTACATCCTATTTGGTCATTTCAGAGAGTTGTGACCTTGGGACTGTATTACATTTCTGAAAGCAGCTTCCAGTAAACACTGTTAGGCCTGTGCCTCAAGATGTAAGAAGGATGCTGAAGCAAAGCCCTCACATTTTGTGTTTTCACTTGAGTACCTATGTCAATTCAGATAAAGTCCTTTTAATCTTTCCTCTTAATTCTTCCTCATTTCTTCATCGAATAAGTCTCTCTTAGGTGCTCATATGTCCTTTATATCCCCTGATGTTTGCTTATCTTTGTAATTGAGAGACCATGGTTTTTGGTGGTATCTTTATGTTTTCATTGTGTTTATATTCTGGTTACCTTTTTTTTTTTTTTTTAAGATTTATTTATTTTGAAAGAGTGAATAGGCCGGTGCCGTGGCTCAACAGGCTAATCCTCCGCCTTGCGGCGCCGGCACACCAGGTTCTAGTCCCGGTCGGGGCGCCGGATTCTGTCCCGGTTGCCCCTCTTCCAGGCCAGCCCTCTGCTGTGGCCCGGGAGTGCAGTGTAGGATGGCCCAAGTGCTTGGGCCCTGCACCCCATGGGGAGACCAGGAAAAGCACCTGGCTCCTGGCTCCTGCCATCGGACGAGCGCGGTGCACCGTCTGCGGTGGCCATTGGAGGGTGAACCAACGGCAAAGGAAGACCTTTCTCTCTGTCTCTCTCTCTCACTGTCCACTCTGCCTGTCAAAAAAAAAAAAAAAAAAAAAAAGAGTGAATAGAGAGAGAAGGAGAGACAGAGAGATCTATCATCAGCTGATTCATTTGCCAGATGACCACAATGCCCAGAACTGAGCTGGGCTAAAGGTAGGACCCAAGAACTTCTTCTGGGTCTCAGGGACCCAAGCACTTAGGGCATCTTCCACTGCTTTTCCCAGGCCTCTAGCAGGGAGCTGGGTCAGAAGTGGAGCAGCCGGGACTCGAAGCAGTGCCCACGTGGAATGTTGGTGTTGCAGACAGCCGCTTTACCCTCTACATCACAATCAGCCCAGGTGATTTTACTTTTGTGGCAACTGGTTTTGTCTGTCCACTCCTAGAGGAGACACAAAGTTTGCATGTACAGCATATTTAGTTGCTTAAGAAGGTAGTTGAAAGCAAAGGCAAAGGTGGAATAGTGGCAGTGGTGTTCCCATGTGGCAAAACTCATAAGAATGGGCTGCAAATGATGGGCGTTTCTACAGTGCAGAACTAAATGATCTCAGTGTTTGTGTGTCTGGCCTGCACCATCGGTGGATGCTCTGGGCGTTGGGAGCATTCGCCAGGTCGTTGCATCTGTTTTGAAGGTACTCAGTGGAAAATTGCTTATACCCTACATCTGTTTCTTGGCTAAGAAAAGTGTATGCAGTAGGATTGGGCCTCTGTGGAGGGTTTTAGAGCAAGGATAATTATACCTTGGGGATTTGGCCTAGTGTGCTCATCTTTCTGAAGCAGTCCTTGGTGCCGTCAGCACCCAGAAGCAGGTGAGTTGGATGCACATGGCTTCCTGCTAGTTTTCCATTGCAATTCGTCGTATCTCCTGTGAGGTGCGGACATCCAGGAAGTGAGTCCTGCCTACCTGTTGGAACGGAGACTGGCTTCAGCAGGCAGAGGAACTCCCAAAGCCAGATCCTCTGGGAGTACCCTGAGAGGGAATCCAGGATAAGCCTGGAGATTTTGCACAATTCCTAGGGATTCTGTACAGAGAGAAGAAGGTGTGTAGCTGCTCAGAAAATCTGTCTGAGCTGAGTTAGTGCCAAGCAGCCTGGAGGTGGAAGGGAAGGTCAAGGTCCTTGTCTTGGAAACAAAACCACATCTTCACTGCTTGCTGACAATTCATGGATCTCTGAGAATGGGAGCAGATGAGAGGGAGGGGGCGAGGCAGAGAGTGGGGTGGAGGGAGGTTGTTTTTTCATTAGTGTGTAAAATGATCTTCCCTTCTTTATATCTCTGCACGCTGGGATCCAGTGACTCATGCCCAACTGGGGAAGAGTTCTCTGTTTGATTCATTCCCTGACCTAGGACTGTGAGGCTCTGTTTGGAATTTCAGGATGAATTCAGATGAGCTTCTCTTTTTTCTTTCTAGGATCAATTAAATTTTTTTTTTCTTTAACTTAGTAAGGAGATCACTGCCTCCCAGAGTTAGGAGCCTTATACCCCAGCAGGTTAGTGATTTGGCTGATCTCAGGTCCTGACTGTCTTCAGGTTCCTCTGCTGCTAGGAAGGTTAGTGGGGCCAGAGAGACGCTGAGTGAGATCTTGAAAGCTTTGATGTGGGAAGATGGGGCAGCCAGTGTCTGTGCTTCATGGGTTAAAATTGTGCTTGTTTTTCAGGCTGTAGGACAGTGTCTTGTATCTGCCTGGCAGAGATGTGATTTGATAAGGATTAATATTAATACTCTGAACAACAATATTAGAAGGACCAGACTCACAGAGGAGCTTTGGGCGAGGATCCAGGAACCCAGCTCCCTGCCCTTCCCTGGCAGCCTGGCACAACCACTTGCTTGGCTTCAGGGTCTCAGGCAGCTTGTAAAAGTGTTTTTTGAGTTATGTGTGTCTCACTTAGGCAGATGTGTCGACCTTCAGTCAGCAGGTTTTGTTAAGTACCTGTTGTATCTCCAGCGCTGTGTCAGATCTCGAGAGAAACAGATGTGCAGAACAGGCAAAGCTCTCTGCCCTTTTGACTTTTCCTCTTTTCTTGTAGAATTCTTGTAAGATTTAAATAAAAGTGTATAAAGGAGGACTTGGCATAGGACTTTTCTAAGGATTAAAAGGAAGGGGCGGCCGGTGCCGCGGCTCAACAGGCTAATCCTCCGCCTTGCAGCGCCAGCACACCGGGTTCTAGTCCCAGTCGGGCCGCCGGATCCTGTCCCGGTTGCCCCTCTTCCAGGTCAGCTCTCTGCTGTGGCCCGGGAGTGCAGTGGAGGATGGCCCAAGTCCTTGGGTCCTGCACCCCATGGGAGACCAGGAGAAGCACCTGGCTCCTGGCTTTGGATCAATGCGGTGCGCTGGCCGCAGCGGCCATTGGAGGGTGAACCAATGGCAAAAGGAAGACCTTTCTCTCTGTTATGTTATGAAAAAGTTATTAACTTTCCAGTCTGCATTAGATTGTGATTGTTTTCACAACAGATTACTTACTAATTTTACATGCATTATTTTTAAAAAACTAGAAAACTCTGAACTTTTCTCCTTTTTTGCATGTTTATCTACTTGAAAGGCAGAGTGCCACACACACACACACACACACACACACACACACAGATCTTTTTAAAATAAAGATTTATTTTTATTTATTTGAAAGACAGAGTTACAGAGAAAGAGAGAGAGAGAGGGAGAGAGAGAGAAAATCTTCCATCTGCTGGTTCACTCCCCCATTGGCTGCAATGGCCTGGGCTGGGCCAAGCTGAAGCCAGGAGCCCAGAACTCCCTTTACATCTCCCAAGCACTTGACCCATCATATGCTGTCTGTCATGCATTTAACAGGAAGCTGGATAAAAAGTGGTGGCTACAATGCCTGCTCCTTCTCTTTATCCTGCTCATGAGATGAAAGCTAATTTCTCTGCCCATGTGTCTTAACTTCCTAATGGACATTTCGAGGTAACAAAGCCATCTTGATAAACAGCTGAGTTGGAAAGTACATTTGGGGTGTGTGTGTGTGTGTGTGTCCATCTTGGAAGAACTTGAATATACTTGCAGAATACAGTTCAGAGACATGTCTGTGAGAGCAAAGAGGCCAAATATGCTTACCTTTGATCCTGTAACTATTGGTATGTGAAAGACAGGAGAGGAAAAACAACCTCTGATGAATATTGTGCCACATCAGACCATGGACACTTTCCCGGTGGAGAAAAAGCCTTTTCCAAATCACTGTAGCTGCTAGCTCAGGTGGTTCCCAGACGCTTAGCTCTATGAGAGCAGTTTTCTGTAAGCGTCTTTCTTCTCTGCACAATGGAACATTCATGATGTTTATCTGGCAGGAACTTTATTAAGGGAAGGTCAGGGGAAGAGGAATGGACTCTGTCTTTATTGAGACATATGAAATGACACGGATGGTTGTTGTTCTTTGATATCAGTTCGACTCTTGAATGAGTTGAGCATGATGAGGATGCTGTTCTCTGTAGAGTGCCTTGGAAGGCACCAGCCCTTCTCATGTCGTTGTTATCTTCAGGGGGGCTCCGTTTTCATCTCATTTTCCAAGGTACTCAGAATTGTATGTTTTCGCAGGTGTTATGGCCACCTATGTTGAATGTAAAAATTATTTTTCAGTGGATTTTGGGGGATTTTCCATTTTCCCTTAATTTACATAAGACATCTTCAGGACCCACTTATTCAGCACCCATAGTGTGCATTTTGTTTATGTGTGTTCTGTGCTGCATAAAGACTTGTATTGAAAATAATCATACCAGTCACCTCCTAGGAAGGGATGCATGAATAATTCAGTGAATTCCAAGAGGTGGGAAGAAATGCATCGTGGTGCAAACTCAAGGTGACTTTCATTTCTATAGAGTTGTGTTGGATGATTCTTTGACTATAGGGAGACTAGTTAGTTTCCTGGCTGTTTGTCCAATTTCTGATGCACTTAGCATTTGAAAGTAGCCTCTCAAAGGGCTCTATTCGATGGAGACCAGAATGCCTTTTCTTACTTATCTTGTGCCTAGAAGCATGGTGGGATGGAAATTCTAAAGGTTATGCTGGAATTTCATGTGAGTGCAAATCATTAAAGGAACCTAATTCACACATTCATCCATTTAGCCTGTCCCTATTTTTGTACCTGCCACGTGAGACTCGTCCCTGTTCTCTGCTGTTTATAGCATGGAAAAGATAGATGGGCCTCTGTCCACCAAGTGCTTATAATTTACAAACAGTGTTCGTGGGCAGGTATTGTGGTGCTATGGGTTGAGCTGGTGCTTAGGATGTCTGCATTCCATGTATCAGAGGGCTGGTTCAAGTCCTGGCTGCTCCATCCTTTTAATCCAGTTTCCTGCTAATGTGCCTTGGAGGCGGTGGATGATGGTTCAAGTGCTTGGGCCCCTGCCACCTATGTGGGAGACACAGATGGCGTTCCTGGCTCCTGGTTTTGGCCTGGCCTAGCCTCTGTTGTTGCAGACATTTGGGGAGTTACCCATCAGGGAGAAAATACTTCTCTTTCTTTCCCTTTACCCCTTTGTCTTTATTACTCTTTCAAATAAAATAATTTTTTAAAAAGAAACATGGTACAGAAATCAGTAGTAGGGATGTGTTATTAATAGACTAGGGAGGAATCCATGCAACTGGAATTTTTCCTTTTGGCCATGTGCAGGCGAGTAGGGGGAGATTTTAGGGAAGAGATGGAAGAATTGAAATGGGTGAAGGACACCTAGCCTACCTTCCCGCACAGTTGTGTTCAAGGACAAGCTCGTGTGCATTTGTGTGTACGATGACGTCTGTTGGACAAGCTGCAGGTGTGGGTGGTTTTCTCCTCTTGGATTTCAGGATGAAATATGTTAGTTCGGTTCTGATGAGGTACGTTTTAACCTCTTTGGAGTCCTTCCATAGAACAGACCTCCACTCTGTTTGGGGACACGGACAGCTTTGCGTCGACTGGTTTGTTAGAAGCCATGGAGAAACAGATCCGTGCCTGCCCCTCCCTCTGCTTGCTCTCTGCCGAGATGTCAGGGCGCTGGTAAGGAATCTGTGAAATGTGAACTATGACTTGGTGATTGAAGTTCAGTGCAACAGTTGGAGGTTTTCCCAGTAGAAGGCTAATGCGGAACTGTCTAGACAGCACTTTGCCCTTATCAAGGCTTTCTGGGAGCTTTTCCACATGGGGAGTCCAGGCTCAAAGAAAAATCAGCTTGACAGGCTAAAGCCCCATCTGGGGCGAGTTTAGGTCACTTCTGTAACACACAGCACCGTGGTCAGTGCTTGGGGAAGAATGTAGAGATGCTTGGTGTCTGTTGTTGTGGGTGGTACAAAATGAGAATTTCTTCGTTTGTCCATTGAGTGTTTATTAAGCACCTACAGTGTACAGATTGATATTATGCCTTGCCCGGGGGGGTTCAACAATGGGCAGGAAAGTGACTTTCCCAGTGATGAATCAAATATTTGTGCAGATAAGAGTAAAAGGACTATTTGTATGGAGGGCAGTAGGAAAGAAATAGCATTCAAAGAGAGCAGAAGGCAAAGGTCCCCCCTCCCCCCAGAGGAAGGGGAGATCAGAGAAAGTCTGAATGCAGTAGGTGTAAGGTGGATCTGAAATATTTTGCAAATTTAGCCAAAAGAGAAGGTTGGAGGACCAAGTCAGTTCGGGGTTCCTGGGTCCATGCATTTTGGTGTTACCACCCCGTGAGACCTCTTCTGTGCTTTGGCACTTGTGGGAAGCGGTTGAGTTCTTCCTGCGCTGGCCAAGGGGCACTATGTATGTTTTTGCTCACTAGGGCTGTGCACGTGGAACTCTGGTGTTTTCCGTGGGACCGTTGGGTAAGGAGCAGACCTTCTCTGGTTCCTTTTAGCAGCCCTCTCAAAGAATGCTCAGTCTCAGGCGATTTTGTACCCAGACGTGAAAAGACTGGCAGCACTCTCAACTCTGGTCACCCTGCGTGTGAGTCTCCTCTTGATGCCGCAGTCAGCAGGTCTGTACTGAATGCAGACAGAGTTTAGAATAATGTTCAGACGGACTTTGGAGGCTGATGAGTTTCTCCCTCATCATTGAGCTGTCTTTGGAACGTCTTAAGTTGTACTGATTTTTTTTTTCCTGTGAAAGTCTCAGAAACTTGGTTTAGATGTCAAGTTTTTGTGAATGTCCTTCCTTAGTTGTTATCTTTTTGAGGGGTGAGAAGAGGGAGGGTGGGTTGTCTGAAAGAGTATTGCATAAATCACAGAGTGAGTTAGCTCAGGGGCAGCTCCGCTGGCAACGTCAGCCCAGGCTGGAAGTCGGACGTGGTAGCCTTCGAGATGCACCCGCATGGGCTCACTCCCTTGTCCCCAGTGGTGACCCCTATCCTGACCTCTGTCCACACCCATGTGTTTTGCTTTTCTTGTAGTTTTTTTGTGAAAATGCATTCACTCAGTAAGAATTCTTTTGTGCCTGCCATTATGTTGAGGTTCTTTCCTGTTTATTCCTGCCTAACAGTATAGCATGTGTGTGTATGGGTGTATATACATACATCCACTCATGTTTTCTACTACTTTAAAAAAGATTGTTTTATTTATTTGAAAGGCTGATTTATTGAGGGTGGGAGTGAAAGAGAGAGGTAGATAAAGAGAGAAAGAAATATCTTCCATTGGTTTACTCCCCAAATGGCTGCAATGGTCAGGACTGGGCCAGGCCAAAGCCAGCAGCCAAGAGCTTTGTCCAGGTCTACTACATGGGTGGCAGGTGGCAGGATCCAAAGGATTTGAACATTTTCCACTGCTTTCCCAGGCACATTAGCAGGGAGGTGGATGGGAAGTGGAGCAGCTGGGACTTAAACTGGCATCCATATGGCTTGTTAGTGTCTTAGGCAGCAGCCTTACATGCTACAGCACAAGGCTAGCCCTTCTGCTTTTTTTCAAAATTTATTTCTTTTCTGAAGACTTATTTAGATGAAATGCAGAGTTACAGAGAGAAAGAAGGAGATACACACACACACACACACACAGAATCTTTTATTTGTTGGTTCACTCCCCAAATGACTGCTGTGGCTGGGGCTGTGCCAGGCAAAGCCAGGATCCTGGAGCTCCATCTGGGTGTCCCATGTGAGTGGCAAGGGCCCAAGTCTTGGGCTATCTTCTGCTGCCTTCCTAGGTGCATTATCAGGGAGCTGGATTGGAGCAGCCAGGACTCAAATCAGTGCTTATATGGGATGGCAGTACTGCAGGTGGTGGCTTAACCTGCTGCACCACAGCACTGGCCCCCTGTGTTCCACTTTTGAAGACACTTGTTTCTCGTAGTTTGCGACGTTTATGAATAATGTGACTGCAGTTACTGTCATTCATGTTTTCTAGACATGTGTGTTTCCCTTCCTCTGGGGTGGGCCCAGAGAGGACTTGTGGGTCCATACCTCAATGGAATTGTACCAGATAGTTTCAAGTGGTGCTCCAGGTGGTTGTTCGACTTTACATCCCCAGCAGCACAGAATATGTCCTAGTTAATTTAACATCCTTTTCAGGCTTGGCACTGACCGTGTTTCAACTGCTGCTGTGTGAAAGTGTGGCCGGGGTAGGTGTTCAGCATTTTGGTGACGATGCTTCTGGGATGCCTGTGTCCTGTATTGAAATGCCTGGGTTTCCAGTTCCTGTTCCCATTTTAACACAAACCCTGGGAGGCAGCAGGTGGTGCCTCAGGTGAGCAGGTTCCTGCCACCCTCGTGGGAGGTGTGAGTTGAATTTCTAGCTCCTGACTACTGGCCCATTTGGAACATAAACTGTTAGATGGAATCTCTCTGTTTCTCTTCCTGCCTTTTAAGTACATAAAGTAAATTTTAAAAATAGGGCTACTGAAAAAAATTTAAATAAACATTATGGGGAAAGAAATGAGGCTGAGAATTGGGGCCCAGAAACCTTTAATGAATTTAGCTTGAACCCTGCCTGACTGAGGGGTTCAGGATGAGCATACAAGGATTTAACTGAATGTAGGAAGATTGTCTGAGACTTCGGCCACCTCCAAACTGTGCGAACCTACAGAGTTGTTTAACTTCCACGAGCCTCATTCTCCTCACCTGCAAAATGGGCATAGTTTAAAATTCCTCACAGGGGTGGTATGAAGAGTTTATCTCTCCTCCCAGCAAGAAGCACCCAGTTCCTGGCCTGTGGTTATTATAAAAAAGCAGTTATGAGGTTGCTGTGAGTCACAGGAAGGACTGGCTGGCTTCATAACTATGGAACACTCCTGTATTTATTTTAGTTTATCTATTTTTAGATGACACAAAGTTATTTCACCCAGAGCATTAGACGTGAAAAGCAGATATATCCTTTCTGGAAGCGCCTGGCATGTTTCATGTTGGGAGGGGTGGGGGGATGCCTGCGTGATTGGAAGCATGGCAGGTGTATGGTCAGCAGAGCCTGTCCTGTAGTTGTGAGTCTGTGACACAAGGGCAGCGGAGGAGGAAGCTATCCTCAGCTTGTGTTTTGACACCGAGGACTTTTGTTTTTCCTTCGTCAACTGTCTGCATCCTCCACTGAAAACAAAACAGAGCCCTTGATCGTGGGTCAGTGTTGTGACTGGCAGCCACGGTGCTGCTGTTGTGTTCCGCCTTCTCTCCAATGGCCGGCCGACCCTGGGATCTGAAAGAGGACTGTAGCAGCTCCAGGAACGAAGGAGTGACAGAAGGAGACATCTGAGCCACAAGGCACAGTTTTTTGGGAGGGAGACTCTGAGGCATTAGAGGGGGCAGGCTGCAATGGGTGTGTCCTTGGTCCCCCAGCATGGGCCTGAGGACAGACCCTCAAGAGGCAGGCGAGCTTCCTTTCAGATGGGATTTTTCCTGTCCTCTGGGCACTGCCCTCCTCTACCTCTTTGGCTCTGCCTGGTAAGACTTCAGCTAGAGTTTAAGCATAGGCCAGGCCTGGAGGTGAGGGGAGAAGGAGCTCCTCATTACAGACCTCTGAGAGTGTTGACTTGATGGGATTTCGTTTAATAAAATAGAATAGTGAGGTTGGTGTTGTGGAGCAGTGGGTTAAGTTACCACCTATGATTCCAGCATCCCATGTGGGTGCTGGTTTGAGTCCTAGGTACTCTGCTTCCAGTCCAGCTGCCTGCTAAAGTGCCCAAGAAAGCTGTTGAAAATGGCTCAAATGCTTAGGCTTCTGCCACTCATTTGGAAGACCCAGGTGGAGTTCCAGGCTGCTAACTTTGGCTTGGCCCAGCCCTGACCATCGCGGCCATTTGGGGAGTGAACCAGTGGATGGAAGACCTTTCTACTTCTCTCTCTCTCTGCCTCTTTGTAATTCTGCCTTTCAAATAACTAAATAAATCTTAAAAAAAAAAAAAAAAGAAAAGAAAAGAAAAGCCAGACGAGATGGAGTTAACACTGCTGGCTTCCAATCTCACTCAAGCCCCCTGGATCCCACCACATAATTTTATCAACTTCCTGATAGAGGCCAAGTTCCTTCGTCTCTCTCTGAGCCTCAGTTCTGTCACCGCAGTGAACGCAGTGGTCATCCCATTAGCTGCGAGGGTTGTGTTGATGGTGACAACGGGAGAGTCACAGCAGTCACACCTACCCTGACTGATACCTGGTCAGTGCCAGGTGCTGTTCTCATTATCAATTCTTTTCAGTCTGTGGGTGGGGCGCTTTAGTTCACAAGCAAGGAAACCTAGGTGGAAAGCATTTAAATCACGTTTTAAGTAGCAGAGCTGGGATTTGCAGGAGGGCCACTATGTAGGTGTCCTAAGCCACAGTGTTGTCATTTCCCGTTGTTTCCCCCACCCCTCATTCTCTGCCCGAATATGACTGCTTCACTGTCTGCCTTCGCTGTTACATTGTCCAAAGCTGCGAACCTGGGCTGGGAGCATTGTGCATGTTTCCTGAGACTCTGCCTCTCGAGCAGGTTCCCTGCCAGAAACTATAGCTCTACCTAGGGAAGCCATTAACCACCCTGGCCAGAGCTGGCCGAGGTGCACGGGCGGGGCACGGGCTGGCTCGCTTTCCGAGCAGCCCAGATCTCTCTGGCTTGCTGCCTAGGACTTGGCTTTCTTTCCCACAAAGTAGCTTCGGAGAAAAACTGTGGGAAACAAATGACTTCAGAGGTTTTCAGAAACAAAAAGTGCAGGCTCTAACGAATGTCGTCTGGCCCCCAAAATGTTATTCCCTCAAATCTTGAAAATATTTTCTTATGGGATTATTCCCCCAAGGTTGTTAATCTGAGAATGATCCTGGCCTAATAGGGCTGACTTTTTGCCCCCTGGCATTGCAGTCTTGTGTGTTGGAGTGCCAGAGAGAGGGAGTTGAGGTAAAAATATTTCTCTGGAGGAAATGAAGTCATTTCAGTTAATATTATAGCTACCACTGGGATTCTATCATTTCAGAAAGGGCATGCCAGTTCACATAGCTGAGATGCAGCTTTTAAATTAGTCCAAGAGACCTTTTAAAAGGTAGTATTAGGTTTTCATAGCTCCAGACGTTTATCAAGTTGTATCTGTTCTGAAGATTTTTGGCTGTTGTTAAATTTTACCTAAAGGACATGGTCTTCCTAAATGTTATCTCTCTCTCTCTCTCTCTCTCTCTCTCTCTCTCTCTGTCTCAAGTTTTTAAGCTTTTTATTCAGTGAGAGAAATGCACAGGGAAGTGCAGGCTTCATTTAGGGGAGAAAGAGAGGTCTTGAAGCTAAGTTGGGTCCGTACCAGGCAGAGAGCAGGCCAGGAGCCATGTGGAGCAAGCGTGCAGACGGGAAAGCAGAGAGTGGGTGGCGTGAAGGCCATGCACCCACAGTGCAACAAGAGGAGGGTCCATCATGTTTCAGTCTTTATTTACTCCCAAAGGGGGGGAGTGGTTACGTGGTCTGACTGGTGGGTGGGCTACAGGTGGGATCAGGTAGGGGCACGAGATCATACAGGGGCCGTGGTCTTCCAGCTTACAAATCTAATCGAGTTTATCCCATCTGCCTGCCTACATCATTGTCCCCTCAGAGAGATTCCAGACCTTAATCTTAAGGGATGCTGAAGGGCAGAGATCACCATGTCTTCTATAGCTGCTTCCAGCTTAGGAGGGGCATAGTGCAGACCCTGCCTGTCCTGGGTCTGGAAGTCTCCGCCTATCTCATCTAATGAATTTGTTTTATGAGCTGGAGAATTTTAGGTCACCACCAGTGGCTGTGTTCCCTGCATGGTCAGTTATTCAGCTTAAGCAAACTGGAGAAAAAAAATCAATTGCAAGTGGTTTGCCCCTTAAGATGGAAAGAACATGTCTTACAGACTCCCAGATAGTGGGTGGTGATAGGCTACCCTTATGTAGATTATAAACCCATTTAGCTTGAGCATAGAGAATTATAATAGAAGATTGTCAGTAACAGCTCCCAGAGAGAATCAGAAGAGGAGCATGTATATGGCATGTCTGCCTTCAAGTGCAGCAGTCTTGATGTGACGAAAGCAAATGCTTTACTTACCTTTTTGCGTTTTGAAGAGGTGCTTAAGGTCTAGGTTGGCTTACAGGATTAATTGCTTCTCTTTTTTCCTGCTGGGCATTGGAAAGACATTTTACTTTTGGCTTTACAGAGTGTTAGGGAGCTGAAATGTTTTTGGGTTGAAGCTATTGTCCTAAAGTGAGGCTTATCTGGCCCTGTGTGCTCAGCACAGCCGAGAAACAAACCCTCGTTTGTTCACTGGAGGAAAGAATGTGGCTTGTGCACCTGCCTTCCTGGATACACCTGTAGGTCTGGTTTCCTTGTTGAAACCTCAGTGGTGAGCTCTTGACGTCGGTGGCATTTGCTCGGCCCTGGTAACCAAGTATGAGTAGGCTTCTGTGTCTTTCTCTTGCTGGCGAAACCCCAAGTATGTGTGTAATCTCCCTTAAGCTGGTGGCGTGAAGGCGAAACTTGGTTTTATCGCTGGAGCTAGATTCTCCTGGAGCCTATTTCAGATAAGAGAGCAAAAAAAAAAAAAAAAAAAAAAAAAAAAAAAATCCAGGCCAGCATTAGCTGTCCTAAGATAGGTGGGGTCTTTATGTTTCTTCACAAAGCTGTTTGGTTTGGTTTGGATACCTGCCCATGCAAAGGCCAGAGGTATGAAAGTGGCTTTCCTTTCCTCCTGTCCTTTTAAGTTCTCAACACGTGATTTGGAAGCAGGAGTGCAGGGAGTAATGCTCCTTTGTAATGGGTGTTGGTGTGGCCCTAGCCTTGAAATGTCACTGGCGGTGAATCCTTGTGAGCAGGATATCTAAGTTTTCCTCTGTGCCTCAGTTGTCTCATCTGGAAGACAGGATAATCCTCGCAGTATTTTTTTTAATATTTATTTATTTATTTCAAACTCATTGTTACACAGAGAGAGAAGGAGAGGCAGAGAGAGAGAGAGAGAGAGAGAGAGAGAGAGAGAGAGAGACAGGTTTTCCACCTGCTCGTTCACTACCCAATTGGCTGCAACAGCTGGGGGTGCGCCGATCTGAAGCCAGGAGTCAGGAGCTTCCTCCAGGTTCCCCCATGTGGGTGCAGGGGCCCAGGGACTTGGGCCATCTTCCACTGCTTTCCCAGGTTATAGCAGAGAGCTGGATTGGAAGTGGAGCAGCTGGGTCTTGATCCGGCACCCATATGGGATGCTAGTACTACAGGTGGCTACTTTACCCACTGTGCTACAGCACCAGCCCCATCCTCATAGTATTTAACTTATGGGGTTGCTTAACAGTTGAATAAGTTAGTAGTTAAAGTACTAATATTAGAAATATTAACAGCAGCCCTTCAAACAGTACCCGGCATATGATAAGTGTCACAGAGCTATTTGCACATGGAAATAAACAATGGAAAATTCTTTGTATAATTCCTGATGTGAAGTGCAACCAGCATTTATGAGGGCTTTCTGGTTGCTCACTATTCAGTGACAAAACGTCTTTAGATCAAAAGCATTGTTTGGGTACATGCTTCAGATTTTTTTGTGTTTTAAATATACACTCCTGGCTGTAGCCGCAGCTCACTAGGCTAATCCTCTGCCTGCGGCACTGGTACTCCGGGTTCTAGTCCTGGTTGGGGCGCCAGATTCTGTCCTGGTTGCTCCTCTTCCAGCCCAGCTCTCTGCTGTGGCCCGGGAAGGCAGTGGAGGATGGCCCAAGTGCTTGGGCCCTGCACCCGCATGGGAGAGCAAGTGCCTGGCTCCTGGCTTCAGATCAGTGCAGTGCACCCGCCGTGGCGGCCATTTGTGGGGTGAACCAAATGCTAGGAAGACCTTTCTCTCTGTCTCTCTCACTGTCAAAATCTTCCTGTCCAAAAAAACCCAAAAAAACAAAAAACATTCCTTGCTGTTTCTGTTCCCATTGCAGAGTAAAAGTATTGGGAAGAAAAAAAAAAACCAAGTGTATGTGCTTCCTTATAAATAATATTGGTTTGGTTATGTCATGAACACCTAATCAATAAGAATCAGCCAAGGTATCATGACATCCTAAGGGTGACAGTCATTTTTGACCAAAGGACTTAGGGATTCATCAGGTGTTGAGATGGCATTCTTTTTAAATTTTTTTGAAGATTTAGTTATTTTTTTTAAAGGTAGAGTTACATAGAGAGGGGGAGAGAGAGTGTGAGAGATCAGTCTTCGATCTGCTGGTTCACTCCCCAAATGGCCCAGCTGCAGCTGGGCCAGCCTGAAACCAGGAGCCAGGAGCTTTTTCAGGGTCTCCTACGTGGGTGCAGGAGCCCAAGCACTTGGGCCATCTTCTACTGCTTTCCCAGACCATAGCAGAGAGCTGGATTGGAAGAGAAGCAGTGGGACTGGAATCTGTGCCCATATGGGATGCTGGCTTGGAGGCAGGAGCTTAATCTGGTATACCACAATGTGAGTTGGCATTCTTAGCTGGAGTCCAGGGCTCCCCAAAGAGATCTGTGGATGGAAATCAGGGGATCCATAAAACAGGGTGGGGTCAAAATGACAGCTACATTTTCACTAACCCTGACTGAACTTGAGCATTTCCTCCAATTATGAATATAGGAAACAAACCACAGTGACATAAGCAATACTTATGACTTTGTCGTCAATAGGAATCTTAGATATATTAGTATTTCATTATGCTTGTCACTCCTTACCATTACAGTAGTCATGAGACTCAGCACTGTTATTGTTCTGTGTCTTAATTAAGAGAAAGGGTTATTGTATCACCTTTGTTTTCTTTTTTTTTTTTTAAAAAAAGATTTATTTATTTATTTGAAAGGCAGAGTTATAAAGAGGCAGAGGCAGAGAGAGAGGTCTTCCACTTGTTCACTCCCCAGATGACTGCAACAGCTGGAGCCACACCAAGCTGAAGCCAGACCTTTTGGGGACCTAGAAAGACCTGCCATTCCACTCTGAGGGCCCTGACCTGGCAGAATCAGTGAGTTTCCATGCTGGCAGCTGGCTTGTTGGCTAAAGTGTTAGCAAGTGGCTTTTCCCTTCCAGGACTGCTCTCTGAGCTTAGGCTTCAAAATTTCAGCCAATTCTGAGTTAACCACCTTGAACAGGATAGCTGTGCTTTTACTACCTACCTATTTGTCTAGTTTGAGTGACGGATGTGTCTTCTACATTTATGGTGATAAAAATTGACAAAATAAAGTCAGTTGTTGGTGAAAAATAATGAACCAGTATATTGTTCATCTTGATCTAGCTTAAATATACAACTGGGGGCAGGTGTTTAACTTAGCACCTTAGGTTGCCGTGTCCTATATCAGAGTACTTGGTTTGAGTCTTGGCTGTGCTGCTTTCCATCTAGCTTCCTGCAGGTGCACATCGTGGGAGGCAGTAGTAATGGCTAAAGTGTTTGGGCCCCTGCCACCCACATGGGAAACCCAGGTAGTGCTCTAGGCTCGTGGGTTTGTCCTGGCCCAGCCCTGACTGTTGTGGAGAGTGAACCATGAAACATATTTTGGGTGGTAAAAGAATTCACCAGAGCAGGCAGACGAGTGAGCAGCACTAGGTTTATGAAATACGCATCAAGGATGCAGTGGGCGGTTAGGACACTAGGGGCTACCTGGCTACTGTCAGGTGTGGCAGGAGAGCAGCAAAACAGGCAGGGCAGCTGGAAACTGATAACTGCTGCATCGTGGATCATCTGGGAGATAGACGTCTGAGGTGGATTGCTGCTGGCCGGGGGCTTGTCTATCACTGGGGATTTCACTAGGATTCTCCTTATTGCCAAGGTCCCAGATGACCTCCACGAACCAATAAGTAGAAGATTTCTGCCTTTCAAATAAAACAGGAAAAAAAAAGTCTCTCTGTCTATCTAGATTGGATTTTTTTTGACAGGCAGAGTGGACAGTGAGAGAGACAGAGAGACAGAAAGAAAGGTCTTCCTTTTCCGTTGGTTCATCCCCCATTGGCTGCTGTGGCTGGCGCACCGCGCTGATCTGAAGCCAGGAGCCAGGTGCTTCTCCTGGTCTTCCATGGGGTGCAGGGCCCAAGCACTTGGGCCATCCTCCACTGCACTCCTGGGCCACAGCAGAGGGCTGGACAGGAAGAGGAGCAACTGGGACAGAATCTGGCACCTCGACCGGACTAGAACCCAGTGTGTCGGCGCCGCAGGTGGAGGATTAGCCTATTGAGCTGCGGCGCCGGCCTAGATTGGATCTTAAATAGCATACTTTCAGAAAAAATTTTCCCCAGATATGAAAGTTTGAAACCTTACGGTTTAAGGCAGATATGGAAGCTGAGATTCAGACACTAGCAGTAAGTGGACTTTGCTCAGTGTCACTTGCACTATGGTTTCACACTTAGGAGAGAAAGTTGAACTGTTCAGGGCCTTGGAAACCAGGAAGCATGCCTCCTACCTGAGCTGAATGCTGACAACGTCTGTTGAGTATTTTTCTGTGCTAGGGCAGCTGAGAGAGAATAAAAGCCACATTTCTTGCTGTTGTGGAGTTTTGTCTTGGTAAAATAAAGCACTAAACCTGGAAAAATCTAAATAATAATTGAGAAAGAAGGTACAGTTGTCAGTAGATTGTGTTTTTTTATTTTATTTTATTTAGTTGACTGCTAAAAAACCAGCAATTTGCAACTAAGTAGCAGTAATAATGATGAAAGGAGCAGTTGATATTTATAAATTCATTCAACAGATATTTAGTGGGTGCTTACTAGGTGTCAGGTGCCCTTTATTTGTTTTTTTAAAAGATTTATTTATTTATTTGAAAGTCTAGAGTTACGCAGAGAGAGAGAGAGAGATCTTCCATCTGATGGTTCACTCCTCAATTGGCCGCAATGGCCGGAACTGCGCCGATCCAGAGCCAGGAGCCAGGAGCCAGGAGCCAGGAGCCTCTTCCGGGTCTCCCATGAGGGTGCAGGGTCCCAAGGACTTGGGCCATCTTCTACTGCTTTCCCAGGCCATAACAGAGAGCTGGATCAGAAGTGGAGCAGCTGGTGCTTGAACCGGGACCCATATGGGATTCTGGCACTTCAGGCCAGGGCATTAATCCGCTGCACCACAGAGCCAACCCCAAGGTGCTCTTCTAGAATATTCTGATATGACAAACAGTGCACATGGAGCTTGCATAGGCTTGTTATGCAATTGTGAGGAATGTATCTGATGGGATACATGCTCTGGACCAAGTGACTAGCATTGTATTTAATTGATTTATTCTAAAATTTTTGTTTGCGAGGGGGAGAGAGTGAAAGAAAGAGAATAAAAGGAAGGGAAGGGAACATAAACACAACTCCTGTCTGCTAGTTCACCTCCTGAGTACCTGAGATGGCTCTGCTGAGCCTAGACACTCATTTTACCATCACTGCTGCCTCCCCAAGTCTGCACTAGCAGGAAGCTGGAGGTAGGAGCATGAGCTGGGGGTGAAACCCAGGAATACTGATGTGGGACTCAGGTGTGGTAACAGGCACATTAACTCCTAGGCTAAACGCCTGCTCGGGTACTTGTGTTTCAATGAATTGAGAAAATGAAAATTTCTAACCAAATGTCATCATTTCTGTGATGGAAGAATGCTCAGGACATGAGGATGCTCATGCTTGGAGGAAGGGAGTGATGTGTCCAATGAGGACACCTAGCTTCCTTGCGTATCTTTCTCAGCGGTTCATTCATTCCACTCTGTTGGCCTTCTCAGACTGCTTCCTGGGATCATTGTGGTTGGATTGGTTCATTCATTTTGTTTTGGGACATGAATTTGAGCTGCATGATTCCTGGAGAGTGAGTGTTTCTATAGCATCATCTTCATGTTTTAAACTTTGTTTTTCAAATGACTGCTGATAGATTTTTATGATGCTAAGATCCTAACAAATTTTAACAGTTACTTGAGTACTATTTGTAGGCTATTGTGAGTGATCTTCACAGAATTTGTGGAAAAAATGGTCGTTATCTTTTAGTCCCATTCTTCCAGGAAGGTTTGTAGTTCCCTTTGTATAGCTTTTTACATCTGTGGGTTGCAGATAGATGTCCAGGCTTGAAACACAGTCATTTGTTTTACAAATACATTGAATGAGCTGGGCCACATTGAATTGTGTCCTTATCTTCTGAAGGAAAGATATCTAAAATTTAAACATGGATTTGAATGTTTATTGGGTTAGCCCCTGCTGAACTTTGCAAAAATTTCAGACTTCTGAGCCTAAGTCATATTGTAGACTAGTGTGGCTGGCTGAATGATTTTAAAATCCTCTTTAAAAGTTGCCATATGCTCTACTTGGAAAGTTCAGGTTCTTTTATAATGAAAGAGCACATGTACTGGGTATTTATTCAGGCTATTGCAATAGGAAGAACTTTCATAAGTGAGGCAAGTCTCAAACAAGGAGAAATCTTGGGGACTTTAAAACAAAGGAGTTTTTGAAGGAGAGTGGATATGGGGCTTATGTTAAAATGTTTGCTTGCTATGGGTGTGTATTGTACAGGGCTTAGATGAAGTTCACTGTTATCAGAATAGACATTGCAGATTATTTTTAAAAAGCTACTGCTGATTAAAGCTTTTACTTGAAATGCACAATTTATAATTGGTGTAAATTGAGCATAATAATTTCATTATAGCTTGTTTCATTGTTTTCATTTGATGATTTGAAGGTATAAATACAGGAATTTCTATCCTTACAATGTATCTTATGTCAGAACTTAGAAAAGTACTGTGTTTATTTTCCCATCTTAGAATGATCATATGATTTTTCCAGGTTCTTAATTATGTCTCAGGGTTGTTCTTGCCTTGCATGTTCCTGTTCTGCTTGGAATTTTACGTGTTCTAATTCTAGGCTTAGTGTACATAAAACCATAAATATGAAAGGATACAGTTCTGGGTCCTTTGTTAGGGGGTAACAGGTTAAGCTACCATCTGTGATACTGGCATTCCAGCTGCTCCACTTCCAATCCAGCTCTCTGCAATGGCCTGGGAAAGCCGTGGAAGATGGCCCGAGTGCTTGGGCCCCTGCACCCACATGGGAGACCTGGATGAGGCTTGAGGATCATGGCTCCTGGCTTCTGCCAGGGCCAGGCCTCTGCAGCCATTTGGGTGGTAAACCAGTTGTTCCCCTCCTATCCATCCCTGAACCTTTCAAATAAAAAAAAATTTTTAAACAGTCCTATGTTATGTAGAATTTTGTTGATTTGCTTTCAGGAGCTGTTAACTATGGCTTATAGGACTAATTCTTTTGTAGCATTAGGATTCTGTTTCTTTCAGCGACTGCTGGAAGCATAAACTAGGGAATTACTTTACATAATGATAAGGATAAAATGTTATTTATTTATAGGTTACTCAGAGTCTGAAGGCCTTAGGGCAGCAGACCTAACACAATATAGAAAACGAACAAATTTTCCTTGACATTTAGCTGTAAATTGAAATTAATTCATATAAAATAACCTAGATGAAACACTGCAGTTGTAGGATTTTTGGGTACTGCTTAGCTGTCTTTATAATTTTGTCATTTTAGGTTTAACTTCATAAGTTTGTTGCATAAACTCATTAGCTGGATAAAATTCTCCAGCCATCCACTTAAAAAAAAATTATTGTATGTCTTTTTTTTTTTTTTTTTTTACATGGATCGTATCCTTTCTGTTTTTTTTTTCTTTTCCTCCCTCTTGTCTCTGGTACAACCTCTTTCGGGGCAGGTGCGGGCTAGTGGGTACCTTGCTGGAGCAGCGTACCTGCACGCATGCGTGTGATCAGTCCCGTGTGCATGTGTGCATGCGTGCAGTCAAGACACCAATTTTGGGAAATGGGTGACTGCAAAACAGTGAGGCCTGCTTGTGGGTAAATGACATAACCAACAGCTCACTGAGTGCCACTGCCAAGACAAATAGGGCTGGGCTGTACCCTGTTGGAGTCCACTCTCTCATCCATGCAGAATTTCATTGCCACCCTTGGCTCTGCTTTTCTCTATGGAAAAATTGCTCTGAAATTTACACTCAAAGATGGGGGTGGTGAGGAGAGACCAAAACAGAATGTCCTGGAGTTTGAATATTCCAAATCAGGAGAGAAGTGATGCAACACCCGCTGGGCAGGCAGCAGATTCTGGCCGGCACAGAGTGGGGAGGTCAGTGTCCACAAGCAGTACGATATCGAGGAGGACTTGCAGTTCCCACAAGCTTTTTAATTTTACCTTTTGTGCAGTGAAGTTACACAGGTTTTATTCGTTCTCTGTCACCATCCTTTTCTGATTTCCAGCGATGGCCTTGAATTCCCTGGGAGCCAGGAGCTTGAGGGCTGCAGGAATGACAGGAAATGTGAGGGACTCAGGTTTAAAGATCCTGCAGGTGGCTGCTGGCTCCCAGTTCCACCACTTCCAGGGTCCATGGCGAGGCCGACCCCAGGGTTAGGCCAAGCGAACAGCCGAGGGTGCTTTTCCTCTAAAGGAGAAATCAAATTAGAGAGCAGGGAGATTTTGGCGCTTGGTTAGAATTTGAGGAATATTATTTTAATATTAAGGAATTAAAAATAGATTTTAAACTTTAATATATAAAAGTATAAATAGTACTTCATGTGAATATAAAATACTGTACTTGCTTATACCAAATACTATTTTGATTTTAAGGAATTAAATATGTGTACTTAAATATCTTTATGTATATACACCCATACATACACAGAATAAAGTGTTTATCACACTTGTCTGTGAGTCTAGGCACTTCTTTAATAGATTGAGATATTATTTCTCTACCAAATAATCTGGGATAGACTCATATCATATGAGTATATGACATGAGTCATGAGTATATGGCATATATATAATATATATATCATATATACTATATAGATAGATAGATACATACATTACATAGATAAACCTTCCTAATTTTTTTTTTTTTTTGGACAGGCTGAGTGGACAGTGAGAGAGAGAGAGAGACAGAGACAAAGGTCTTCCTTTTCCGTTGGTTCATCCCCCAATGGCCGCTGCACCCAGCGCGCTGTGGCCGGCGCACCACGCTGATCTGAAGCCAGGAGCCAGGTGCTTCTCCTGGTCTCCCATGGGGTGCAGGGCCCAAGCACTTGGGCCACCCTCCACTGCACTCCCAGGCCACAGCAGAGAGCTGGACTGGAAGAGGAGCAACCGGGACAGAATCCTGCGTGCTGGCACAGCAGGCGGAGGATTAGCCTATTGAGCCTTGAGCACTGGGCCCCTAATGTTTGTTTTTCAATTGTGCCTTTACTCACTGTTCTCTCTCCATCTCTAAGAACAGGAATTTGGCAGATACTAGAAACCCTGTATGTTTTTATAGAATTGAGCATTCAGGGCACTTCTTACAAATGCAGATTCCTGGGTATACCCTATGCCTTCAGAACCTGGATATCTGGGAAATTGGCCAGAGAATCTGCATTTTCAAAACACCTTCCCCAGGAGATTTACTGATGCCTTCAAATTTGAGCCCTGTTATCCTACAACACATCAGCAATTTCTAGTTGCAGTGTTGGTTTAAATGTTTGTTGGAAAATGAAGAGTTGAGTTCCTATTCTGTATTCCATACTTCTTACCCCAGTAATGTAATAGAGGGGGGTGCTTCGAAATGTTCATGGAACATGGATTGGAAAGATTATGTTGCTGCAAAATTTTTTGAAATTTGTGCATGATTTTATGGTAATATGCATTTTTTATGGACTTTGGGAGGACCTTCATATAATGGATATTCTCGTAGAATGAATCCCAATACCATATAATGAATATATAGTGATTAAACACTTGAATGGTATTCAACAAAGTAGGTACTCGTGTACCCTGTTGTTTGAATTCACTCCTGCTCCCAGTTTCCTTCTATTCTGTAATGCTGAGAAGAGTAAGTAATTTATGTATATACTGTTTAGTTAGAGCTGTTTACTTAGTGACTAGGGGTTCTTACTGTAAGTTTCTTCCACAGAGGAGCTATATAATAATCAAAGGGCTCCCTGCCTGGTTTTGAAAAGCTATTTGCATTTATATAGCACTTTCAATCTTTGCTATCTTATTTGCTTTAACTAGTACTTTCTTTTTTAAGGGAAACACAATACAGGATCACTTTTTCATTAAATTTGCAAAGAAATCTCAAAACTGCTTAGTGGAGTACAACTAGGATTTTGAAGCCCTTGCTGCAAACACAGGGTTAGGCACTTCCGGGGACTTAGTGGTTTTTTTTTTTTTTTTTTTGAGAAATAAAAAATTTAGTTTTTGATTTCTCAAGCTGTGTGACACTAATGTGTTGCTAATGCAAGAAATAAATGCTGAGTTCATAAATAAGTTCGAGCCTCTTGGGGTCTATAGAATTTCTAGATCTCTTAATTGCAGAATTTTAAAAAGACTTTGTGGCCGGCACTGTGGTGTAGTGGACTAAGTGTCTGCTTATGATGTCGGCATCCCTTATGGGCAGTGGTTCTAGTCCCGGTTGCTCCTCTTCTGATCCTGTTCTTTGCTATAGCCTGGGAAAACAGTAGAGGATGGCTCAAGTACTTGGGCCTCTACACCCATGGGGAGACCCAGAAGAAACTCCTGGCTCCTGGCTGTGGATCGGTCCACCTCTAGCTGTTGTGGCCATTTGGAGAGTGCACCAGTGATGGAATACCCCCCCCCCCTTCTAATCTGCCTTTCAAATAAATAAATAAATCTTAAAAAAAGACCTGCACTGTTGTGAGGGTACACAGCATAAAGTGTTTGCCACACTTGTTTGGCCATAAATGTTTCCTTTAATAGATTAAGGTATTACTTCTCTACCGAATATTCTGCGGTGTGCTTATCTAAAGCATTGTTTTTTAGGTGGCAGGGCAAGATTTGTGACTGTCATGAAATCTATACAGTGATTACAAACCAGAACTTGCATTTGCATAATCTCTCAAACACACCATTCCTGCATCACATATGGTTGGGTATTTTTTCCTGAGATGTATCTTTCCCCTGTGCTGAAAGTGTGAGCATGTTATGAGGTACAGTGAATTTGGAGACAGAAAGGAACATGTCAAAAGGCTGTTTCCACATCCCCAGAAGAAAAACGGGACAAAAACAGATAACACAGCCAAGTTGACATGAAAAATGCAAGCGAAAAAAATCATTTCTCTTTCACGAAACAGAGCTATGTTTTTTTGTATGTATTTAACATGCATGCATCTCCTACTCACTGTATTGTGCACCTTTTACATTTAATGATCCTCAAAGCTAGTAAGAGCCACGTACCAGCTTTTTGTGTGATAGACGCAAGTGTAAAAGCAGAAAATGGCAGTGATGATTCCTCTAGGATGTGCAATTTTGACCTCGTGGTTAATTAACAACCAAAAAGAGAAGTCTGTCCTCTTCTATTACAGTTGAGATTGTGCCGTATGTTCTTTCTAGCCCCACAGTTGTGGGACTGAGGACCCAGGCAAACTGTATTCAGAGTCCCAGAACCATCAGCTGTCTGGCTGACGGCTGTTAAAAGAGGAGACTCCTCCAGGGTATGGAGAGCAATTTCTGGAGATGTTGGGGCAAGTTTCTTGCCATAGCTTGTGATGGTTGGTCATCCTCAGTAAAGGTTTCATTTTTTTTTTTTTTAAGGTCCCTCCCTCCCTCCCTTTCTTCCCCTCTCTCTCTCTTTCCTTCAAAATTAATTAATTAATTAATTTATTTATTTCAGAGACAGAGTTATAGAGAAGAGGGGAGAGAGAGAGAGAGAGAGAGAGAGAGAGAGAGAGGTCTTCCATCTACTGGTTCAGTCCCTAAATGTTCTCAATGGCCGGAGCTGGGGCAATCCAAAACCAAGAGAGAGAGAGAGAGAGAGAGAGAGAGAGAGGTCTTCCATCTACTGGTTCAGTCCCCAAATGTTCTCAATGGCCGGAGCTGGGGCAATCCAAAACCAAGTTCCAGGAGCTTCCTCTGAGTCTTCCATATGGGTACAGGGGGCCCAAAGCTCTGTTGCCATCTTCTGCAGCTTTTCCAGTACATTAGTAGTGAGCTGGATCGGAAGTGGAGCAGCCAAGACTTGAATCGGTACCCATATGGGATACCGGCACCACAGGCATGAGCTTAATCTACTACACAACAGTGCTGCCCCAAATAAGGGATTTTATTTTTTTCAGATTTATGTATTTACTTTGAAAGTCAGAGTTGGGGTGGAGGGAGGGTGTGAGAGAACAATCTTCTGTCTGCTGGTTCTCTTCCCAGATGTCCACAAGGGCCAGTGCTGGGCTAGATCCAAGATGGGAGCCCAGAGCTTCATCCAGATCTCCCACATGGGTGGCAGCAGCCCAAGCACTTGGGCCATCTTCTACTGCTTTTCCCAGGTGCATAACAGGGAGCTGAATCTGAAGTGGAGTAGCTGGGACACAAACCAGTACCTGCATGGGATGCCTGTGTCATGGGTAGTAGCTTTACCTGCTGTGTCACAATGCCCACCCTGGGGTTTTTGGGTTTGTGTCTTTCCTGTAGATGGTGTTACTGAAGCCATCAGTAAAGGTTACATTCTTGCACTGGGTGGAAGTTTGTGGGATCAGGTTGTATGGTGAGGACAGCAAGTGGTGTTCTGTAAGAAAGTGGCTGCTCTTCATGCAATGCCTGAAAGCCCTGGGGAAGCTCTTTGCATTTCAGAACAATGTGTTTTCCTCACTTGTGAGGGAAGGGAGACCCAGAGTGTCAGATTTCAGAGCTGGGTTCTCAGTTCAGTGTGGTTAGAGTAGCAGTGTTTCCCTCAGTGGGCACTTGGCAATGTCTGAACACATTTTTGGTTATTGCATGTGGGAAGATGCAACTGGCCGGTACTTGGTAGAGAGGCAGGGATCCTGCTTAAGTGTCCCACAATGTATATGACTGTTCCCCATGGCAGAGAACCAGTTGGTCTCAAATGCTGGTGGTACTAAGACTGAGAAAATCTGCTTTGAACAACTTGGTAAGTGAACCATACAGTTTCACGGAATGGACATAGGATTCTATTCTTTGCAGGTGACTCTATTAACATTTTTTTTTTTTAATTTTGGTTGCTGTTTCAGAGCAAATTGCATCTTTTTGTGGGGTGCTGGAAGCGGAAGAAAGAGGTAAAAGATGGTGTCAGTTGCCAGAAAAATTGTAGCATATGTTAGAATTTGCTTAATTGTTGAACTTTGGAATTAAGAAGCAGCTATTGGTGATTTGTGAGGTGTGAGGAGTCATCCATGGAAGCGTACCATCAACAAACAAAATGTGGTTAATGCATTGCAGTTGTCATTGGGTTGCATAGTCTGATAAGCTCCTTGCATAGGTTAGTTTGTATATGGTAGTGCAATGAAATCCAAAATTTTACCAGTTTGAAACAGGAGTAAACAATCTTATTAGCAGAAAACTGCATTCCTGTTGTGGCTGAAACATTTTTGCTCTTCTCTCATCTCTGTTGAAACCTCAATCCTCAGTGTGATTTTAGAGATTGGGTGTTCGGGATGTTTGGTAGGTAATTAAGTCTTTGGGATGAAGCCCTCATGAATGGAAATCGTGCCCTTGAAGAGAGGACCCCCAGAGAGCTCCCAGCATTCTTTCTGGCATGTGCAGCTACAACAGAAGGCAGTGGCAGCCTAGCAGAGAGCCCTGACCAGAACCCAGGTGTGCTGGCACCCTCACCTTGGACTGCCAGCCTCTAGAACTGTGAGAAATAAATGTCTGTGGTCTGTGTCACACCAGTCTGTGGTACAGCAGCCTGAACTGAGACACCTGCTGATGGTCATTCATTTTTAAAACTTCTTTGAAAGAGACAGAAAGAGAGAGATATGGATAGAGGGAGCACCCATGTGCTGATTCACTCTCAAATGCCCACAACAGCTGGAACTGGGCCAGGACAAATCCTGGAGCTGGAAAATTCTTTTGGGTTTTCCATGTGGGTGATAGAGTCACAGTACTTGAGCCATTGTCCCCTTGCTGCCTCCCAGAATGCACATTAGCTGGAGGCTGGAATAAGACAAGGAGCTGGTACTCAACGGCAGGTGCTTTGATATGGAATGTGGACATCCTAAGTGGCACTTTTAATCGCTGCACCAACCCTGTCTCCCTCGCCTGCCCAATTTTTGGTTGACATGGCAGAAGTGGTTTTTGAATTCTTCGCACAGCCCTTGCTACAGTGGGTTTCTTTATAAGCTCCACTTTGCTTGGGGTTAAGAGTTGAGGTTTGAAGTGCACCCTCCCTAAGTGTCCCTGCAAGGGTTTCAGGCTTTCCCTGCTGAATAGCCCAGGACCTGATCCGGGTTCACTGACGACCTAGATGTTGTTACTGAGGGTGGAAAGGGGTGGGATAGACAGGCTCTGCCACACTGATGCCTTTAGACTCTCCTTTGTTTTTTTTTTTTATTTATTTTTTTTTATTTAGTCATTTAAGATTCTTCCTTCTTGTTTTATTCTTCTTTGATCTCTGGAGACTGTAAAATGATGCAGAAAGTGAGAAATACTATGAACAACCCTTTGTCAAGGTCCACAGTGTGACTGCTCATGTTCAGGGAATATGAAGAAAGTCAGTTATGTTTCCAGACCCTCATAACCCCAGACTACTTGGTTTCCTTACTGCTAAGTCTTTTTCCTCCTCGAGTTAATCACCCTTTCCCTTCTTAGAGCACTTCAGATGCAGAGGACTGGAGGGGCTGTGTGTGTATGGAGAAGTAGGAGTTGGTGTTTTATATTGCCCGTGTCACTCTTACTTCATGATTTAGACGGGTTCATAATTTAACATTGCCATGGAAATATTCTCTTGCAAGTTTGAAAACAAGCCGTCTTTAACGTCATTTGACAAAATTTCTGTGGGGTACTTCACATTATTCATTGTGTGTGTGAGTAATTCAAGAATAGCTGCAGTCATCTACATTTAGCTGTTTGTAGTTTTGCGGAATTAACATTGCAGTATTGATTTTTCCCCACCCCACAGTGTAAATATGAGATTATGATTTTACTGATAAACTGTGGTCTGTTATTTTTGTATTATAAGGACTATATATCTGGCCTTCTTGGTGTTCCTATTAATGGTAATAGAAATTGAAAACCTGCAGGCATCCAAAAAGGCAATTAAGAAAAACAAGGTAGATAAAAAGACCCTTCATGTACAACTTTGGGGTGCTAATAAGGTCGGAAGGGTGTATTTCATTGACAACGTGACTTCTCCATTCAGTGTGTCCTCTGTGTTAGTTGTAAATCAAACTAGGCTTTGTTTATAATTTTCTCCTTGGCTCAATAGTCATAAAAAATGACCTCATTACCTAAAAAAAAAAAATCACTAGTGCTACTGTTTACGTTCGTGGCTTACGGCCTCCTAAATTAATGAGTTAAACAGGACAGGATATAGCATCAGGAGAGAGTTCCTGTTGTTTACGTGCGGTTGCTGCATCCTCACAAAAAACAAGGCACTGCCCCATGCTACAAAGGCAGCTGGCAGAACCTTGTCCTTTTGTCTTTGAGAACCTTTTCCCCTGTGTGCTGCCAGCCTATCACAGTGAAGTGACTTCAGTGATGTGGTTGCCTATCAGGAAGCATTTAATGAGTCTCCGGAAAACTATAAATAAATCTTATGTCACTCTGACACCAGAGAACAAGTAGGACTTCATGCCTGAGATAATTGGGACGTCCCACCTACGGTCCTGACGAGAGGTCTTCAATCTGAGAAGTGTGTAAACTCCATTTTCGTTTTTTTAATCTTGATCTTTAAATCGTCCTGTCAGAAGGCAGGAAAGGAGACGGTTGTAGGTCTGGATGTGATTCATGGAGAAGTTGTCATCTTTTACCAGTGTTGTTGTAGCACAGAATGGGGTGGTCAGAGGTCAGTCTTGTCCACCCCATTGGGTGTGTAGTACTTGAATCACCTTCAACAGAGAGAACGGATCTTGTTGATGAATGTACCTAAAGAGGCATATTTCATACTTTATCCTCTAAGATTTTAGTTAATTGAATTGAAGTAAATTATTCCTGTCTGCTGATCAAGTTCTTTCTCATGGAAGCTGCTTTTATTGTGACTTAGATCATTGAAGTAAGTTCTTAATAGCTTAGAATTGTCTTCCTGGTATGTATTAGAACTTGACAGAAAGCAAGTTCTGGTTAAAAGTTTATTTCTTGACAGAGTTTGTATTCTCTTGATTATGACAACTGATTTTTTATTAAAAAAATCAATCAACTTATAAATAACAAAATGACCATATTTTGTTTTCTAATAGATTGAATTGTAGCCCAAGGCTACTAAATTGTAACACTTTGCTCTAAATTATCATCTGACAGAATAATGTCCCTTAGGTAAAATCTTACTTAATTTTGATATACTCTTACTGTCTTTCTTACCCCTTGTTTGTGTCAAATATTACTCTCTGCAGTGGCCCTCCTATTTCTTAGCAATTAGTTAAGTTGGAATTAAGGACAAAAAATGAAATGAGATAAAAGATGTGGCCTGAAAGTTCTACGTAAGGCTGGGTGTTTCGCTTAGCAGTTAGGACGCAGGTTAACATGCCCATGTCCACATCTGAGTGCCCACGTCTGACTCCTGATTCTGGCTCTTGACTCCAGCTTCCTGCTAATGCAGACCACGGTGGGCAGCAGGTGATGAAGTCCTTGGGTCCACCTATGTAGGAAACTTCCATTGAGTTCCAGGCTACCAGCTTCAACCTTGGCTCAGCTCTGGCTATCATGAGCATTTTGGAGAGTGATTTGCCGGATGGGAGGCCTTGCCCCCCCCCCCCAAAAAAAAAAAAACAATTAGCAGATGAGGCATTGTGTGCTGTGTTTGTTTTGTTTATCTGCGAAGCAAGCTGTGTAATAAATGCAGTGGCTGCCTGTGGCCACCCGGTTGGTGCAATGGCCAGCGCAGTGCTGTCAGCCCTGGAGACAACCTCATCCCCTCCCTGCGGACAGATAGGCCATCTCCAGGATAAAGCTGACTTCTAAATAATTTCCTGTGAGCCAGCTGGGGAAGGAGAGGATTTCCTCTGCTCAACAGTGAGCACTGCCATTCAAAACAGACAAAGCCAGCAGGCTTGGAAAAGGTAAGGCCAAAGGGCAAGGGAGAGGTGACCGGGAAGGACGGGGTGGGGTGTACAAATGGGTTGCAAGCATTTTCCAGGTGTGTGTCAGACTGTTGTTCTTTAAACAGCTGTTTTTTTTTTTTTTTAAATAATATTTCTTTGCTTAGTTGAAGAGTGAGAGAGGGAGAGAGCAATCTTCTGACTGCTGCTTCACTCCCCAGATGGCTGCAATAGTCATGACTGGGCCAGGCCAAAGACAGGCTCTCCCATGTGTGAGCCATCATCTGCTGCCTTCTCAGGCCTATTACCAGAGATCTCTATTGGAAGTAGAGCAGCCAGGGCTCTTAACTGGCTATAGGATGCTGGAGTTGGAAGTGCAGCTTAACCTGCTGTGTCACAATGCTGGCCCTCTTGATGGCACTTTGAAATCTCCTTATTTAAGACTATCACAGAAGCAGGAACTTCTGAGAGTGACCTCTCCGTGACAAATCCAACACATTAAAAGGTACTTGCCTTCCAGAGAGGGTATAGTAATACATATGACACTATAAGAAACGATCTGCTCTTGAGTTGTTGTGGATGGCTGATACCTAATGAAAGCTTTCTCTGTGTTTTGTGCCCATCCCCTTTCGGCCACACCCATGCTCATTATATATCTAGGGCCCTGGCACATTGGTTGGCATAGGCGCTTGTTGCTGGTCGCAAAAGGATTATGTTGCTGTGTTCCTGAAACCTTTGCCTGGCTCTCCATTGGTTTCAGAGTGAAGGCTGAAGTCCTTGATCTGCTTACCTGTCATCTGGTCATTTTCTAGTTGCTGCATCTCAAAGCCATCAGAACTCACAGGTTTTAGGAAAACAGTGGCTTTTTATCTCCAGCAATTGAATGGGTTGGCCAAATAGTTGGTGGGCTGGATTCACCTGGGCCCTTTTCCCTGCTGTGTTCACCTCGCCAAAGACTGAGCTAGAAGTTCTGACGTGGCCGGTCTTGCACGTCTGGCCTTGCTCTTGCCTGTCCCCCGAGCTCTTGGGTTCTCTTGCACAGGGGACCTTTTCCTTTCATGGGTCGACTGCCTTCTTTGCTGGGCAGTTTGGGGACAGAATTCCTGAAGACTGAATGTGGGAGTGAGAAGGCGCCTTGAGAGCGCTGTACTGGAGCCCACAGGGTGCCTCCTTCCCCCGTCAGTAGCAGGCTCTGCCTGGTGATCGGCTTTGCTGCAGAGGACTCAGCCACCCAGTCCTTTCCTGTCTGCTCTTCCCTCTTCTCCATTCTGTACCGACGAGTAAACTTCTTTCAGTTCCTTAAGCTCACCTTGCTCTTTGACTTTTCACCTGCAAATGTGTTTCTTTCCATCTGGAATTTTCTTTCTTGCCTATTTTTTTTTTTTCCTAGCTAATGCTATGTATACTTTAGCTTCAGTGTCGCCAAATGTGCCCTTCCTTTCCTTATACACCTTTGACTTGGGGACGTGGTACGTTTCTTCTGTGACTTAGGTCGCCCTGGTTTTCCTTGTAGTGCTCATCATTTATTAGCTTTTGAATTTCTTTTGTCTTCTCTGATAACCTGAGTAGTTGGGTAGGACTGGTGTTTTATTCTTATCTGTGTCTAGGTACCTGGCACAGTGACTGGCTTATAACAGCTGGTATGAAATAAACACTTGTAGTATACAGATCACATTGGTGCAGATCTTTTATTGGCGTTTGCTTATAAAATGGTTTAGATTTTTCCTTTTTTTTTTTTTTGACAGGCAGAGTGGACAGTGAGAGAGAGAGACAGAGAGAAAGGTCTTCCTTTGCCGTTGGTTCACCCTCCAATGGCCACCGCAGCCAGCGCGCTACGGCTGGCACACCGCGCTGATCCGAAGCCAGGAGCCAGGTGCTTCTCCTGGTCTTCCATGGGGTGCAGGGCCCAAGCATTTGGGCCATCCTCCACTGCACTCCCTGGCCACAGCAGAGAGCTGGCCTGGAAGAGGGGCAACCAGGACAGAATCTGGTGCCCCGACCGGGACTAGAACCCTGTGTGCTGGCGCTGCAAGGTGGAGGATTAGCCTAGTGAGCTGCGGCGGCGGCCGATTTTTCCTTTTTAAATTGTCCCCTCCCTCCCTCCCTCTTTTTTTTTTTTTTCTTTTCTTTCCAGTTAAGCAATCAAGGAAAATAGACCATAGAAGAGAGACTTTGTTTTATAGTTATATTAGAAGGCTTCTTCTTGTATTTACTGAGCCATTAGTTTTTTTAGATCATTTGCTAGTAAGAGTTGTTTGGGGAAAGTCCTACCTATACTCTAAAAATAGGTGGTAGAATGGACAAAGGAAGACCTTTCTCTCTGTCTCTCTCTCTCACTATCCACTCTGCCTGTCCAAAAAAAAAAAAAAAAAAAGAAAGAAAGAAAGAAAGAAAAGAAAAAAAATAGGTGGTTAAAGATGCTACCTTAAGCTAAGTTTTAATTTAAGGACAAAGAAGGACTTTACCCTTACTCACCCAACCTATTATCTCTTCCTCCTCTAAACTTGTCTTGCATTTGGAATTAGTTTGTCACCCTAATTACCCTCTAATTATTCCATATTCAAGTCTTGGCATCTCACCTGGATTGAACTCTGAAGGAATAGGAGTACATTTTATACTTGATTTATTTTCTCCCTTGTGCATGCTGTCATAAACAATTGGTAAGCACTGACTCATCCAAGAAGTCTGTCTTCTTTCTCCTTTTACTCCAAACACTCTGTGTAGTGGTAATTTAATAGTTTGAGTGGATATATGTTCTTATCTGGCCCATTGTGGTAGCCAGCGTTTTAAGACTCTCACCTTCCCTCAGTAACTCTTATTTCCTGTGTGCATGCCATTGAATAGCTCCCTCCCACATAGGTCTGACATGAAGCCAACATTGGGTGAGGGTGGGTGATGCAAGTGGCAGGTTGGGTAAGACATAGTGGCTTCTGCCTTCCTACCTTCTGTCTCTAACGCTGGGGAACGCCAGCTGCTGTGTTTTGAGCAACCTTTTGGAAACTCCACGTGGAGAGGAGTACAGATCTCTTGATAACAACCCTGTTTGTGAGTGATCTGTTGGTCCCTATCAAACCTTTAGATGACTGTGGCTGCAGCTGACATTTTGACCACAGCCCCTGACCTGTAACCATCTGGCTGCACTGCCCCTGACTCCCACAAACTGTGAGATCAGAGGTGCATGTGGTTGTATTCAGGCCATGACACTTCAGTAATTTTGCATTCTCTCTGGTCTCCAAGTCAAGGACAAGTAAATGGATTGTCCATGTATGGTCCTGCTAAAGGTACTCTTAAGCCACACGCATGTACTCACAATAGTTACTGAGAGGGGTGTAGCTGTTGGCTTCCTTGAACGTCTCGTTTTCAGTGGAGCCGCTGGTTAGGTGTTACCTGGGGGTTGGCGGGATTGTTTCTTCCTTCATAGCATCTTTTCTTCATAAGGTTAAAAATTTGAAAAGATCAAACTGTTAAGTAAATGTGGTCTGGTATAGGATAGTATGACTTTGAACTTTATGAAAACTTAACTATGGGGGTCAGCATTGTTGCACAGCAATGTAAAGCTGCCACCTGCAAAGCCAGCATCTCACATGGCCACCAGTTCCTGTCCTGGTGACTCTGTTTTTGATGAAGTTCCTGGCTCCTGGCTCCTGGCTCCTGGCTTTAGCGTGGCTCAGCCATCACTGTTGCTGCCATTTGGGGAGTGGACCAGCAGATGGAAAATCTCTCTGTCTCTGTTGTCTCTCCCTCTCTGTCTGTACTCTGAGTTTCAAATAAATAAATAAATACATTTTTTTTTAATTATGCATCAGCTTTGGTTACAAGTGATGTCATAAGCAGGAAGGAGAATTTATTATATAAAGACACAGAAGTGTCATGGAACCTAGGAGTGTGGACAGAGAAGGGATGAAAGAGAATGTTTCGAGGACTCTGGCTTCTCTCTTCTTTCCTCCCAATATTTTTCTTTCCAGATGGTCTTCTTCTCATTTTCTATTTATGACATGGCATTTAGAAGCCCCACAGTCCCCAACTTTATTATATGACAGCTTTATTCACTGAGAGGTTCTGTGTCTAGTTTCCTCAAAGGCAATATTTGATTGGTTAGGTTTCAGTCATGTGTGCATTTCTAAGCCAATCCTCTGTTGCCAGACATTCCTGCAGAAATGTGTGTATGTTGGGGGGAGTGCAGATGTTGAAGGGGAAGAGAATAGGTTCCAAAGAAGAAATTTGTGGACAGAGAGATCCCTCAGGTATTGCTACTGTTAAGAGAGAGCCAGTATTAAAAGGCATAATATTATGCCATCTTATGGGGCAACAACTTCTTAGCCTCTTGATCTTCAAAGCAGCAGTAAGTGCCAAAAATCCTGAATGTCATTTCCCTCTTCTCCCTCATTTCCTCTGTAATCTTGTGTTGTATCTTTTTCCATCAAGAGCTTTTGTATTTTGGGGTAGTATAATACTAGCTTATGACAGACTCAAATACCCACAAAGACTGTATTGGTAATGTACTTGTATGGCATTTATCAGGAAAGCTAGTGTTCCTTGCCATTGTACATGATTGCTAGTAAACATCTATTTGGAAGAGTAGATGCCTTCCTTCTGGCAGATGTAGAGTCAAGTGCTGTGTTAGTGATTCTAATTCTTGTTAGGCACATCCCAGTTAGGTCAGGATGCAACTATTTGTGTCCACAAAGAGAAAATTTAGTAAGAAGTCCTTCTTTTCCAAAATGCTTGGACTTTCTGTCTCTGTGGTTTATTTTTTGGAATGTTTGGCAACTTCAAGTTTTGGTGAAGTGTTATAAACTGTGAATGTATGCAATGGGGAGAGGGCATTTCGACACACACAGTTTAACTGATGTCATAAAGCTTTTCTATGAGCGTATGCATATGCTTGCTCTGCTCTAGTTACAGTGCAATGAAAACCCGATCTTAGGAAAATATAGGTGGAGATTTTCAGAACTGGGTTCAAATATACATGTAATGGCAAATTTTTATGTGACCCGAGAGGATAGTGCATAAGGTGCTATTTTTAACCTGTCATATAATTTGAAAAAAAAAAATTGAAGAGAGTACCAGATTGTGTTCTTTCCAATCAAGGCATGTCTGTCTCATTCTAGAAGATGGTAGTGAAGGCTGAGGCAGGATGGGGAGAATCTGATTTTATGTGCTTTTTTTTGTGTCATTTTTTCTTCCAGGGATTCTGTAAGATTCACAGAGAAGTCTTCCTCTTGTGCTAATAACAGAGACTATAGCTTGTTTTAAATGATTTGCCCAAAGTCATAGAACTATTAGTAAATCAAGAATGGACTAGAATCAGGGTTTCTATGTTAGCGGGCCCTTTGGGTCCCTTCAGATTCTTACCCTGAGTTATTACTCCGGGGTGATTTGTTTTCTTGTTTGTGACTTGTGGTATCTTTGTTATGGGGATTTGTTGTAGTTTTGTTTATTTTTATTTATTTGAAAGGCAAGTGGGTTGGGAGTGTTGAGTGGCGAGACGAACAGACACATAGATCTCTCATCTGTTGGTTTGCTCTTCAAAGGGCTGCAACAGTTGGGATGCGGCTGCTGGGCCAGGCCAAAACTAAGGGCTAAAACTCTATCCGAGTCTCCAGTGTGAGTGGCAGAGACCCAAGTATGTGAGCCATCATCTTTTGCCTCCCAGGGTGCACATTAGTAGGAACCTTTTATTGAGAGCTGAGCTGGGACTCCAGTCCAGGCACTGTGTTAGGTCATGTGGGCAACTTAACTGCTGGGCCAAATGCCCACCCCTGTTGTAGTTTTAACATTTTATGGCTTTTGTAACATGAAGGATCTCAAGTTACTCAAGGTAGAATTAATTATGCAGTATCCCATGTGGATTGCATTGAGTTCATATTTATAAAATTTGTATTCTCTGCCTGTTTGGTGGCTGCTTTTATCATCATTTCAGGAAAGGATATTTAGATGAGATGAATTTTGAGTTATATTGAGGTGAAAGGGTGAATGAAGCTTATAACTAGGTTGGAGGACAGATGCTCTGCAAAACTCATTCGTTGTCACAAGGGTTTTTCTTTGAGTGGATTGACAGAAAGCATCAGTGATAACCTCTTGCGTTCCTCCCAACCATTATCATTTTATCATGGAAAACTCAAGCTTACTGCATGTCAGAAACCATTTCAGTCATTGTCAGGGTCCTTCTGAAGAACACACACACACACACACACACACACACACACAGAATCTCATTGGTTGGTCAAGAGATGGTGATGATGGGCAAACTACAAAGTGTGGTTTTCCTGGTATAAATACTTCTGTTGTGGTTGCTCTTTTATTGAAAAGGGAGAGTTTAACAGAAGAAACGACACTTTGCACGTGTAAAGGAAGCACTGATCTATTTTCTCTTTTTCTCTAGTAATAGAACCAGGGAAATTAGACTTAATGTAGTTGGATGTGTATTACAGAATTTTGGAATCAGTCAGGTGGAAAGAAACAATCGGATACATGCCTACCCCCGTGGTGATGTGGGGCTCTGCAGAGCTATGCACAACTGAGATACTTGCCCATGCAGAGCATTTGAGTCCAGTGGGAAAATAATGCTTGATTTCATCTCACATGTTCCTGACAAATGATGTCATCCAGTTTCTATTTAAACAGTGCTGGTTCCGTCTGAAAAGCTCTCTTGCTTGTAAGTTCATTCTTGTGTTGTTGTCCCTAATGCTGTTCTCAGATATAACCAGTGGTGTGCTGGTTAATGGTTAACTCTTCTGGGTAGGTGGCCCTGATAGGTGGTGTTTGCCAGTTTCTATTTATCAGTATTGCCACCATGGCCAGTGTGAAGTCACTGAACATTGACCTGGGAAGAGTTACATGTAGATGGCTCTGTAGTGTCAATCAATACCAGCCAGCTTCTGTAAACAGGGACTCCCATACATAGTAACTTACCATGACAGAGACCATGATAACCTTAATTGATGATGGATAATGGCTCTTGGCACTTTGCTACAGGTCAAAAGGCTCATTATTAATGAGTGGGAAATAAATGCTGATTACTTTCTCTGTTTGTAGTATCTCTTTCCATTCCCAAAAGCTTGGGTCTATCAGTCTCTGGTTATTTCTGAGTTTATCCAAACATACAAACTGTAGTTGCTTATAAGTGGCAGATCTGAGAACCAAACCCATTTTTCCAGTCCACCGTCTGTATTTGAAAACACCCTAAAATATAAATGATTATTCACATGTGTTAAAAAGTTGGTTGTATTTCACCAAAGCCTTCTTTTTTCCAGTGTTAACATCTTCAATTCTTAGGAACAAATTCATTAATTCATGCAGTTTGCTGAGCATCTGTTATGTGTCAGGCATTGTTCAGTGCACTGGGGTACATCAGTGGCCAAAGCCATAAAATATCCTTGTCTTCGTGGATATAGACAGGTAATAAATTTAAGTAAAAGCAATTTATGTGGCACATGGAGAGGTGAAAATGCTTTTGAAAAAAGTAAGGAAGAATGATGTACACTGGAGGGATGTGGGTTGCCGTTTTAAAGTGGTTGATCCTGTTCCTGCAAGGGCTTTGTTTTCAGATAACTTCCCCATTCCTGATTGCTTTTTCTGAGGGTAGACATGCTGTGCTAAGTAGCTGTGTTTAGTGAGCACCAGGTGTGGTCTTTGTGGCTCACTGTGAACACAAGATCTCCTTTTCTTCCTGTGGTTTGGTCACCACTGGGGTAAAGCTGCAGTCTAAGACTCCTTCCTCTCTCCTCAGTCTCCTTTCACTCTCCTGGCTGGTGTTGATCTTGTGGTCAGCCTAAACCACAAGTCCCTTTCCGCAGGATCACCTGCCACCCAAGCTAGGCTTTCCTCATTGTATCATTTTACCCGTTTGATTGAACCTAGGAATGGTACTTTGCATTTATCTCTGTGGTTTCTTATTATGTAAAAAACCTACAGGGGCGGCCTGATTTATTGGCAAATAAATCTGCATTTGTGACATCCCTAGTTCTTAATGCTCCTTCAAGCAGTGTTTGCCAAAATGGGGGCCCACTCGTGGTACGTGAGGAGATTGGAAGCATAGACGCTCCTGATATTAAATGACATTGGCTTCTCTAATGCCACAGTCATGCCCTGTGCAGGTTTCTTTCTGTGGGTGTGGCTGTGTGGCGAGATAGTATCATTTCCATGCTAGTTAGTCATTTGTATCTTTCAGCACTTGCTGTTCTACCTTCTTGGGAGCAAGGGAGGGATAACAAGAGCTGAGGAAGGAAAAGGGAGGAAGACTTCCATCTTGCATCCCATGCAGATAACAGATTTTTTTGTTAGAAGCCAATGACATTATTTATTCTGTATTTGTCTTTTGGGCTGCCTTCTCTTCGGGGTAGGTGATACAGATTTTGCTTTCACAATGATGAAATTTCTTTTCAAATGAAATCTGCTCAAGTTAAAAAAAAAATAAGCTCATTTAAGGAAATATGGAACAGAGAAGTGGGTGTTTAACCCAAGATGCCCGTGTCTCCCATCAGAGTGCATGGCTTGGGTTCCCAGCCCTGAGTCCCTTTGTCCTGCTTCCCCATCACTGTAGGACAGGAGGGCAGTGGTGATGGCATAGGTAATTGGGTTCTTATCACTGCAGACCTGGGCTGAATTCTTAGCCCCTAACTCCAGCCTCAGCCTTGGCCACTGTGGGCATTGCAGAGTAAACCAGTGGATGAGTACTCTCTCTGTCTCTCTTTGTCTCTCTCTGTCTGTTCCCTTTTGCCTTGCAAGTAAAAAACAATTAAAAAAAAAAGCATTACAAATTATGAATGTGACTTTTCAGTGTATGAAGTTTGGTTAACATGCCTCTCCAGATAATGCTACAGGGTTGGTAGTGGGTATAAATCCTTTTATGAGCCCTACTTCTTAATTAACATTTTACTCTTTTTTTTTTTTTTTTGACAGGCAGAGTGGATAGTGAGAGAGAGAGAGAGAGACAGAGAGAAAGGTCTTCCTTTGCCGTTGGTTCACCCTCCAATGGCCACCGCAGCCAGCGCACCGTGCTGATCTGAAGCCAGGAGCCAGGTGCTTCTCCTGGTCTCCCATGGGGTGCAGGGCCCAAGCACTTGGGCCATCCTCCACTGCACTCCAGGGCCACAGCATAGAGCTGACCTGGAAGAGGGGCAACCAGGACAGAATACGGTGCTCCGACGGGGACTAGAACCCTGTGTGCTGGCGCTGCAAGGAGGAGGATTAGCCTATTGAGCCACAGCGCCAGCCAATTAACATTTTAAAATTAGAAAATGTCTTATCATTATCATGTTTAACTAGGGGTGGACAGCATGAAATCTAGAGTCAAACTCTATTGATCTGAGCTCTTCTTTTACTGACTCAGTGATCTTGAGTATGGCACTTATTGTTTGGTGCCTGTTCGCTCATGCAGATAATGTGAATAAAAGTGTTTATCTAAAAGACTAGTTGTGAAAATTAATTGAGTTAATACCTTAAGGATAGTTATGGCTCGATGACTGGGAGCTGTTTTTTTTTTTTTTTTTCAAAACTGTAGAATTCTTTAGTTTTATCAGTCTAACAAGAAAACACATTGTTAAAGGATGTTACTTGAGTTCTGGGTTATGTAAATGCAAAGAAGAATAGCTCACTGTGTTAGTTCAGCAAACAGAATTCCATTGTCTTTGTCCCAGCGCTTCACCAGGGAAATATGTGGTCCCTGGCCTTGGGTTGTTTATAATCATCCTGGTGGGGTCAAGGTGGGTTTTTCCACAGCACATCTGGGCCGGGTGCCCTTTATTGTCATCATGTTTGACCTTTCAGCCAATTTCTTATGTATAAATAATACACAAAAACACCACCTGTACTTGAGTTCTTTTGACTTGGATTAAATTCCAAAGGAAATATCAGGAACAACTCAGTAGATGAGGAACTAGAGACTGGAGATGCCTCAACATGGATCTGTGTTTTTTTCCCCTTCTTCTGCCATCTCATGGCTTAAATAATGCACAAGGTCTCCTTAATTGCAGAATGAGCTGTGGTGATAAATGAGACGCAAAGCTCAAGAGTGCCATGTCCACAGTGAGCTTTAGAGGACTTCTGCTCCCCCAGTGAAACAATGTATTCTTAGGGGCAGGGGATGAAAGTACTTTGTGACCACACACATGTGGGTATGACTGAAGTATAAATAGCCCAACAGATTGATTCTTTGAATCACTTCTCAGGGGATTTTATGGACAGAAACAAATCAAGGTTCTCTAAAACAGAAACCAGTAATCGTGACCTTTTATTTAGCACTTACTATGTGACTGGCATGATTCTGATCACTTTACATGCATTAGCAGGTAAATCCTCACAACTGCCTTATGAGTTAGGCATGGCTGTTTGTGCCCACTTGGTGTAACAGGAGACTGAAGCATGGAGCAAGGAGGGCGAGTGTGGAATGCAGAGTTTCCCAGTTTATCTGAGCACAGACAAGTTTGTGATGTGAACTGTGAACCAGATGTCGGCCACTAAAACAAAGTACCCAGGAGAAGCTAGTTATGAAGGAAGGAGGTTGAAGGTTATTTTGGCTCATGGACTTGTAACTTCACAGTCCTGAAGTCAGGTAGCCCATTGGTTTGGCCTCTGGTGAAGGTGGAGGATGAAATGGAGGCAAAGAGTAAGTGGAGAAAAGGTCCTGTGGCGAGCTGAGCCATGCTTTTGTAAGCAGCTCTCTCTGGCTTGCTCGCTCTCTTGTGAGATTTATCCATTTATTTGAGAGGCAGAGCTACAGAAAGAGAGAGACAGAGGGACAGAGAGAAAGGTCCTCCATCCACTGGTTCATTCCCCAAATGGGTGCAGCAGCTGGAGCTGGGCCATTCCGAGGACAGGAGCCAGGAGCTTCTTCTGGGTCCCCCACATGGGTGCAGAGGCCCAAGCACTTGGGCCATGTTCTGTCGCTTTCTCAGGCAACAGCAGGGAGCAGAATTGGAAGTGGGGCAGGTGGATGCTGGCGCTGCAGGTGAAAGCTTAACTTATTTTCCATAGTGCCGGGCCAGGCAGCTCTCTTGGAAGAGCTCCCCACTGACAGGTATGCCCTCGGTGGTCTAAGGACCTCCTGCTAGGGGCACCCCCTCAACACCATAGTGGGATTAAGTTTCTAACGCCTTACTACAGCTAACGTGATTTTGGGTTTAAACGTTTGCCCGAGTTCAAAACCACATTATGTTTTAAGTGTAGCATGTACCTTATGATTCAGGACCCCCTGAGTCCCTCTGGGGAGCCTGCTCCGATGCTCCAAGCCAACTGGGACTCACATGTAGATAATTTTCAATGTAATGAGGCTTCACCCTGACTTTACATTGTTGAGCTCATCCTGGTTTCCTTGGCCAGGAAATGAAGGCTTCTGAGAATCTGAGTAACAGAAATTTGTTTCTCAGTGATTTTCTTGCCTGATTTGATGTTACAAATTCTTGAAGTGGAACTTATCCATCTTAAAGTGAAAGGGGTGATTTTTGAACCTCACAGTCTCATAGATGGGGAGATACAGTCTCACTACTGCAGATTAACCCTTCTTAATTGGGCCATTTTAGTAGTTTTTCTTGAAGACAATAACTTGATATGTGCAAAGGGAAGACAGTTTGAGTCGGGTTTGTCATCCTACTTTAGGTCAGTGAAATAGCTCTTAATTAATAAATCATTTAAATCCTCCTATAGTTAAAAGGATAGAAAAAGGTACCCTTTTCATCAATGTTTTAAATGCATGTCAGTTGGTAGAGAGCCAAAATGGCCTTTCTTCGCAGATGGTCTTAGCTTCAATTATTTACGCATCTCCTTGAATTATTTCAGTATTGTACAAATGACGAAATAAAGCTGGGAATTGCTTCCTTACATGGCTGAGTCTAATACTTCAAAACTCTTCAATTATTTCCTATTACTCTTTTTTTTTTTTAAAGATTTATTTGAAAGAGTTACACAGAGCGAGGAGGAGAGGCAGAGAAAGAGAGGTCTTCCACCTGCTGGTATACTCCCCAGATGGCCGCAGCGGCCGAAGCTGTGCCAATCCAAAACCAAGAGCCAGGAACCTCTTCTGGGTATCCCACTTGGGTGCAGGGGCCCAAGAAGCTGGGCCATCTACTGCTCTCCCAGGTGGTAGCAGAGAGCTGGATCAAAAGTGGAGCAGCCGGGAATCAAACCGGGGCCATATGAGATGCTGGCACTGCAGGTGGTGGCTTTACCTGCTACGCCACAGCGCCGGGCCCCCCATCTCACTTAAATTTACTTCTTGAATGTCTCTTAATAGAGAGTAAGACTACCTTAGTGACAATCCTATATTTGTCATGCTTACTACTGTATCTCTAAGGACAAGTAAACTGCCAGGTACCCAATGGGCTCTTGATGATGCTTGTTGAATGACAGCTTAATATTTGTGTACATGGGTTGATGGATGGATAGGTACATAAGCAATGAAGAGAGCAAGCCTAGGTCCTTCATGGAAGACTCAGAAATCTTTTGCTGTGCTGGGTGTTGTGGTCCAGTGGGTTGAGCTGCTGTCTCCTGTTGGAGTACGTGATAGTGAGTCCTGCATCTGCCTTACAATCCATCTTCCTGCCAATGCGCCTGAGATGATGGATCAAATGCTTTGGTTCCTGCCACCCTTGTGGGAGATCCAGGTGGAATTCTGGGCTCCTGGCTTTGTCTTTGTCTAGACTTCTCTGTTGCAGGCGTTTGGAGAGTAAACCAGTGGATGGAGGATATCTCTCTCTCTATCTCTCTGCCACTCTCTCTTTGTCTCTACAATTCTGTTTTTCAAATAAAAGAAAAAATAAACAGTGTCTTTCTTTTCTTTCTTTTTTTGTTAAGAAGTCTTTTGTGTGGTGCACCTGACCCTGGGATCTTGGAATCGTGCTTGCAATGCTGGTCTGTAATAATTAGATTTTGTCTAAGCACCTGAACCCTTAGGGAGGCTGTAATTTGCAGATTTCTTCTATTGTGAATCTCTTGTATTCAGTGTAGCCAGATGCTCCCATCACAAAGAGAAAATACTATGTTTCTGTATTATATGTGGTGCTACCTGAGCTCATTACAGATAGGCTTGCAAGCTGGGGCTTCCAATAGCTATTGAAAGGGGCCGGAAATGCAGCAGTGGTTGTTACTTGCCATGAACCTAGAGTTCTGATGGCTGATGCCTATAGCTGTCCCTCTGTGCTGCTCCCAGGTTTTCTTTGGCGATGGGATTGCCGGCAGTGCAGTACTTTGATTCATGACTTTCTCTTCCGAGGTATAATAGTTTGCCGAAGCTGCTGTGACAAAAGACCATACACTGGATGGCTTAAAACAACAGACATCTCTTGTCTTGCAGTTCTGGAAGCTGAGTCTTGTTGACATCTTGCAGGACAGTAGATTCCTTCCTTGGCTCTTGCTGGTTTCCGGTGGTTGCCAGCAGTCCTCGGCGTTCTTTGCTCTATACCAGTAACACTGCGATTTCTGTCTCCTTCACAGGGTTGTCTTCCTGCTGAGCATCCTCAGTGTTCTCTCTTCTTTAAAGTGCATTGGTCCTGTTGGTTACAGACTCCCTCGTCATCTAGCATCGTGTTGTCATGACTTAACTATCTCTGGAAAGATTCTCTTTCTTTCTTTCTTTCTTTTCTTTTCTTTTCTTTTCTTTTCTTTTTTTTTTTTTTTTATTTGACAGGTAGAGTTATAGACAGTGAGAGAGAGAGACAGAGAGAAAGGTCTTCCTTCCATTGTATAGCCACCACGGCTGGTGCTGCGCCAATCTGAAGCCAGGAGCCAGGTGCTTCCTCCTGGTCTCCCATGCCGGTGCAGGGCCCAAGCTCTTGGGCCATCCTCCACTGCCCTCCCTGGCCACAGCAGAGAGCTGGACTGGAAGAGGAGCAGCCGCGACTAGAACCCAGCACCCATATGGGATGCCAGCGCCACAGGCAGAGGATTAACCAAGTGAGCCACAGCGCCGGCCCCCAAAGATTCTATTTCTAAATAAGGCCACCTGAGCTTCCAGGAGGACCATATTTTTAGGGAAATGAGGTTGGGGGAAGGAGGAGGAAGGGACATTGCCCAAATTATCAACTCTTCAGTTGGCTGCTAATCCATCATAAGCTTAGGTCTAGATCCTGCTACTCTTTGTGTAACCTTGCGTGCATCATGCCTTCTCTGAGAGTCTCAATTTTGTAAAAGGAATTGATAGTGACTCTTGTGTCTTAGGAGGTTTTGAAGGTTAGATGAGAAGATGCAGATAAATCATGTAATTTGTTCATATACACTTGATACAGTCCCAGAATTATTCTCTTCTTTCATCGTGAAGTGAAATGTAAGTATGTTTTCTTAATCTATTTTTTTTCTAGTTTTCAAAACCAAACTTGATTTTTTTTCTGTGCTTTTTAACCTTTTACTCATAGGCTATAGCCAATTATTGATTATTTTGAGGGACTCTGATTGATTTCATGGGGTGGCTACTCTTTGAGGAAGAGTGAGTTGCCCAAGAGAAATTAAGAGTCTCTGTTGATTGAAGGTTATTCAAATATGGCAGTGAAGTTCTAGGAAAAGCATAAGTCAGTGTTGAAGAACATACTGAATTAAGAAAATTGTCATTTTTTTCCTAAGATTTATTTATTATTTGAGAGACAGAGAGAGAGATGGAGAGAGATGGATAGAGAGAGAGAGAGACAGAAAGAGAGGTCTTCCTTCCGCTGGCTCATTCCTCAAATGGCTGCAGTACTGGAGCTGGGCTGATCCGAAGTTAGGAGCTTGGAGCTTCATCTGGGTCTGCCATTTGGGTTCAGGGGCCCAAGCATCTAAGCCATTTTCCACTGCTTTCCCAGGCCATTAGCAGGGAGCTGGATTGGAGTTGGAACAGGCTGGACTCAAATCAGTGCCCATATGGGATGCCAGCACCGCAGGCAGAGGTTTAACCTACTATGCCAGGGTGCCAGCCCCAAGAAATCATCTTCTTAAATCAAGTTTTTCTGATTGCATAGTGGTCTGAACAAAATATCATCTGGTAGGATTCTTCCAACATGAGAAAACGATGTTAAATAATTCTGCAGTGGGTTGAAGTGTTAATGAAAGTTAAAATCATGTATTCACATTTTCTTTATGGTTATAATCTGAACTGAACTTAGCTTGGCAATGGAGTCAATTATAACTGTAGAATTGCAGTCTGATTCTATTTTGTTCCTACCAAATATAAGTTGAATATAATTTAAAACCCATGGGGGGTAATTCAATTTAATCTTCATTTTCATTTTCTTCTGAAATGTGAAATTGAATAAACATTGTTGGGAATATCTTCAAGAAGATATAAAATGGCTTTAATTTAATTATATTTTATTGTTTTAAGAATATTTTCTTAGGTATCAGGGATAGAGGCAGCTTGTAAACAGGGAGAGCCTTGGGGTGGTTGGATCCAGGGGCCTAGAGATTAGATATTCACCTGAAACATATATTATAACCTTAAGAGATGGTGCAAGATTAGAAATTCATATGGTGTTTGTGTGTGACTGTCAGAATTTGATGGAAGATCCAATATGTTTTGTTCCATACTGTTTAAAGCGAGAAAGAAGGTAATTTTAGAACCTCTTTTTTGAATATCACTTTAATGACTATCGCAGAGGTCTTGGAAAAATTGAGGGGACAGTCTGCAGTGTTTAGTTGGAAGAGTCAAATACAGCAAAATTGGGGGTTGAGACCAACACTTTATTTATGTAAAGGGTTATTTACTTGACAGGCAGAGAGAGAGAGAGGTACCTTTCTTCTACAGGTTCACTCCCCAAATGGTCACAGTGGCTACAGCTGGTTCAGCCCAAAGCCAGGAGAGTTGAACTCCATCCAGGTCTCTCACATGGGTGGTGACAGGGGCCCAAGTATTTGGGCCATCTTCTGCTGCATCCCAGGGACATTAGCAGGAAGTTGGGTCTGAATCGTCGTAAATGAGTAAGGAGCGAATAGAGTAAAATGAAGCTGAGTTTGTGTGTGTGTGTGTGTGTGTGTGTGTGAGTGTGTGTGTGTGTGTGTGTGTGTGTGTGTTTCCCTGGGGAATGTGAACAGGACAATGGGAGTTACCTGCGGCACGTGAAGCTCCCTAAAACAAGTGTGACTGCCTAGAAATGTGCTTTATTCCTGGATTCTGAACTCTTGAGCCTTGTCTTGGTTAATACAAGAAGAAGTTGAGTGTGGACTCAAACATTGGTCCTTAAGGTGAACCAGAAGAGTATCTTGATTTCTGTCATTTCTAGGTTTCCAGTGAAATTGGTGACCAATGGACTAAGAGTGAATAAAGTTAGGAGGAGGCAAGATGATTAGCAATCTGAGATATTTGGCTAAAAGTTAGAGTTTTGATATTCAAAACAGTAGCTGGACGTTAGGAGGATGGCTGAGAGTGTGTTAGGGAAAGGAGTCCAGCAGTAAGCAATTTCTTGAAAGGGGAGAATTACTTTTCTGTAACTTAACCCCAGAGAGGGAGAGAAAGTCCAGCGAATAAGAAAATATCAAGTTATCTCCTGGTACCTTCTCTTCGGTAAGCAATTTGGAGGCTAAAAAATGGAAAATCATGTTCTTACCCTTATAATTTTAGAATGAGAAGCCAGCATTTCATCTCCTGGGGTAAAATTTCATTGAAATTAGTTTGCTCTTCTGCTGAGAAGGGTGGATGAAATTCTGTTGAGCAGGGATCATGAAAACGGATGGTCTTGGCAAGTCAATATTTACCTTATTACCTGGTTTCATGTGTGGCCAGTGCCCTTGTAAACACACTGTTGCCTGCAAGAATAACATGGGACTCTGATTTTACTGTTCAGCTCATGCTCCTTTTGTTTAGAAAATGAGTTTTATCATCCTTCCTTAAGAACAACATATCTCTCTGCCATGCCATTGAACTCTTTTCCAACTCTGTGTAAGCATTCTCCTTATCTTACATTTCTTTGTTGGTAGGACAATTTGACCAGAAGAATGTTTAAAGTTTGCTGAGCTTCATCATGCCGTTATCTGAAGCCACCAAGCAACAGGATAAAAGCAACTCATTTGTTGTTTAAGACTATTACAGCGGGGCGGGCATTGAGGCGAGCAGGTGAAGCCCCTGCTTGCCACACTGGCATCTACATCAGAGCACTGGATCCAATCCCTGCTGCTCTGTTTCCTATGCAGCTTCCTGCTAGTGGGCCTGGGAAAGCAGCTAATGAATTGGGTCCCTGTCACCCATCTGGGAGACCAGGATAGAGTTCTGGTTTCTGGCTTTAGTCTATCCCAGACCTGGCTGTTGAGGCAGTTCTGGGAGTGAACTGGAGATTGGAAGATATCTCTCCTTTTCCTCATTCTGTCTCTCTCTCTCTTTTTCTGTCTCACTGCCTTTAAAAATATAAATCTCAAAAAAAAAAAAAAAAAAAAAAGGAAGTTGTTGAGTGACTCCCCAAAGAGTATATTGTACAGGTGAATGTGTCTATCCTGAGAATGTTAACCAGTGCAGGAAATTAACCTGATGGAATTGTTGAAGTTGGTTTTTACATTACAGATGGTTTTCTGGGATTTAATAAAAAACACTTAATGATAGGGATTTTTTTTTTTAACAGAGAGACAAAGGCAGAGAGATAGAGATAGAGAGATGTCTTCCATTTGCTGGTTTGCTCCAAAATGGCCACAGCAGCCAGAGCTGGGCCACTCTTAAGCCAGGAGCCTGGGGTTTCTTCTGGGACTCCATCATGGGTGCAAGGGGATCCTCCGATGCTTTCCCAGGCCATTAGCAGGGAGCTGGATCGGAAGTGGATCAGCTGGGACTTGAACCAGCAGATTGCTGCTTAACCTGCTGTACCACAGCTCCAGCCCCTCTGTGTACGTTTTTTAAAAATAGAATTCATTTGTTAGAGTAGTTATAGATTCATAGCAGATATTTCACATATACATATTTCCCATATGCTCTCTGTTTAAAGTCTTCTGCACTGTCCCTTTACATCCCTGACCATGGCATCCTGCTGATCTTCTGCTGTCTTCATAGATTTACATTTTTCGGAATGTCACATAGTGTAGTTGGAATCAGGTAGTGTGTAGTAGTTGTTTCAGGTAAACTTCAGTCACTTCTACATTTGTGTTTTATCTGCATGTTTTTACTTCTACATGGGTCATTTCTCTCTCTCTTTAAATGAATTATTTATTTATTTGAAAGGAAAAGGCAGAGAGAGAGAAAGAGCGAGCGAGATCAATCTTCCATCTGCTAGTTCATTCCCCAGATGGCTGCAATGGCTGGAGCTGCACAGATCAGAAGCCAGAAGCCAGGAGCTTCTTCCAGGTCTTTTACATGGGTGCAGAAGCCGAAGGACTTGAGCCATCTTCTACTGCTTTCCCAGGTCATAGTAGAGAGCTGGATCAGAAGTGGAACAGCCAGGACTCAAACCGGTGCCCTTTTGGGTTGTTGGCACTGCAGGTGGTGGCTCTACCCGCTACACCACAGCTCCGGCCCCATTTGGTTTTCTTAAAGGTAGTGACAGGTTGCACCGATGTATATAACAGTAGATACTCTGTGTGTGGATATATACATACTGTATGTATCTTAAATATCTACAAATAATAATATATACATGCAGTTGCATTGTGTTTTTTCACTGATGGCTTGCTTCGAGCCTCTTGTTCCACCGCTATTTAATTATTTTTAGTATTAAGGAAACAAAGCTGAGCTGGGATGTCCACAGGGAGGAAAGCTAGGAAGCAGAAAATGCCATTAGTTACCTGCTAGTCATCATTTTACTAAGCAAAGAAAAGGCAGTTTTCGGGAAGGCATATGGCGTCTGGCCCTGGATAGAAGTCCGTGCCACTTGAAGGATGCACGTGGGTGAGCCATGGGGATGATTCACCACACATGCAGCTGGAAACTTGTCTTTTAATTAGGTAGGAAGCACCTGTGTGCTATTACTTCATCGTTTTTCCTCTCAATCCAGTCTCTTTAGGGATTTTTTGAAAAAAGTAAACCCAACAAGTTGGAATTTAAATTTTCTGCAGGGGATCGCATTCAGTGTCTAAAAAAGGGCAGGTGTACAGATTGTGAGCTGGAAGCTGATGTGGGAATGGTAATGTGAACGGGTGTGAATTGTGGCGGGAAGTCACTGTGCAGGCTGCAAGGTGTTTGGCAAGGGCCAAGGATTAGAATCCTGGGTATGTTTGGGTTTGCACTTTTGAATTGAGTGTTTAAAAATATTTGGCGGAATTAATGCTAAATGTGTAGAAGCTGTTGTTCAGATGTGAGCAGTGCTAGTATTTTCATCTCCTCTGGGGTTTGAGCATTTTCATGTGATGGCACCAGCATCCTTTCATGGTATCTGCCAAGTGGCTCAGCCTGGCCACACAAGTAGCAGCTTCAGCCAGATGCAGGGGCATCATTTACCACACAGTTTGCCTGTGAAATTGACTGTCCTCGCTTGAGTCATTTTCTTCAAAAAAGATTTATTTATTTATTCGAAAGTGTGACAGAGAGAGAGAAAGAGAAAGATCTTCCATCTGTTTGTTCACTCCCCAAATGGCCCCAACAGCTGAGGCTGAAACCAGGAGTTTGGGATTCCGTACGGGTCTCCCACATGAGTGCAGGGGCCCAAGCACTGCTTTCCCAAACACAGTAGCAAAGAGCTGGCTTGGAAGTGGAGCAGCCAGGAATCAAACTGGTGCTCTGATACTGGGGTGCTTGTATTGCAGGTGGCGGCTTAACTCGCTGAGCCACAGTGCCAGAACCCATCATCTTCATTTTATGGATGGGAAAATGTTACCCAAGGTCACTCAGAAGTGACCACCATAAGTAAATTTGTTTGACATGTCCGAATTGATACTATTCTTGTGTTTATTAGGGAATTGTGGAACCTTAAGTGTAGATCCTCTTAAGGATGGTAGCCATCCCAGACATCTCAAACAGGCAGCCTGTGGGCCAAATTTGAACTGCACCTGTTTGGGTTGGTTGTGTTTGAGGGAGCGGGTGGTTGGGGCGGTGGAGTCTGCACTGTGGTTTTATTGAAGTCAGAGGGTGAATGCCCTGAGGCTTCATCCCTTTAATTCCCTGTTTGCTTGAGCTCTGCCTGCTTTATTCATTATGCTGATCTGCACAGCCCCTGCTGGCATCTGAACTTGTGATGGCAGAAACCATGAAACCCAAAAGTATTCCCATCAGGATGTGTTCTTTTGTGGGTTCAGATTAATTAATGCTAACAGATTGATTTTTGCTCTGAACTGAACTGTGCTGGTATTTACATTACTCAGTGTGAAACAATGATTTGACTTTATTAGCAGTTGAGTTTTATCAGTTTCCCCAGAAGGTCCTCTCTTGGTAGAATTCCCTGAGTAGTCTGTTTGCTGAGTATCTGTCAACTGACCTGTGGACACAGCCGGGTGGGAATCTCCTAAAGGCTGATGTTTGGTTAATTGCAGGAGGCCCAGAGGTGATGTTGATCATGAGGCTAAATATAATGAAGAAAAAACAAGAACAAATTAGTTGTTAATTAGCATTTGGTGAAAACAGAGGGTCTATAATTTCTCTCCAGCTTTGGAGAGATTGCTTTCTCACTGCACATGGGTGTCTCCTAAGTCATCAAGAGTGTTCTGGAATGTTTGGGACCTCTTGCACAGAACACAGAGAGCCTGGGTTACTAAGTCAGTGGTAGGCAGAGTTCCTCTTCACGCATGTGGCCTGCCAAAACTACAGTACGTTCTCACGGGTTCTCTTCGGTGCATCGTCTTGGACCGTCTGCTGCCGTGTTTTCAGTGTTTCCCATGCAATGCTTGCCTGAAGAATGCTCTGTGCAAATAAATTTGGGAAATGCTTTATATTCCATCATCTACTTAGGAATTTGAGGCACAGCATATTAAGGGCTCCGAGCTATGCTTTGTTCAAGGAACCTATTTTGTTTTGGGCAACCCCATGTTTCCCACACGTGGTTGACTAAACAGCCTCCTCTGGGATCTGCCCTGTGGGTACCTCACCTCTCTGTATTGCAGAACAATCTGTGTCTATGAGTTTCCTACAGACCATTCTTGGAAATGCTTCTCCCAAGTTTCTGAAGTTACCTGAAAGCACTGTCCATATCTTAGTTTTTTTTTTTTTTTTAATTTGTGAGTGAGAGATTAATCACCATAATCTCAGTTCCATTTTGATGGATTAAGTTTGTGAAATGAAGTTTTTCAGATATGAAACAATTGTTGAAGAATTGGAATGCACGACTTGGTTATATCTAAAATGATCAGCCTGATGTTTACGTCATTCTTGATGCAGTCTGTTAGATTGATTGCTTGATGAGGTGCGGACTCTGTCTCTGTTTTGGGGCTGTAAACCTATTGCAGCCGTATATAGTGTGTTGGACAGACTTGCCTAAATGTAGACTCAGGGGACCTGCTCTCTTCCTCTGGGCATTTTGTTTAGTATCTGTTACAAAGCCGAAAAGCTTGTTCCTTATATTTGCTTTCTTTTGATTCCCATCATCTAGTCAGGTATTTTTAAAAAAGAGGGAATTCGAAAAGTTTGTGGAAAAATGGAATTCAAAGATAAGTGCATTTTGCTGTAAAATGCTTTTGAAATCCATGCATTGTTTTTTCATCATGTAAATCTTGCATCACCTTTTTGAAGAGCCCTCAGAATTGCCTCTTTTATTAAGGGCACTCATCCTAAAAGGTGAAGCCCCTTGCCTGGGGTGTTGTAGGGAGTTAATTCCATGAATTTTGTTTTCTACGTGCTGGTATTCATTCCTAAACCTGAAAAACATTTTCCTAACTTGAAAACTATTTTCCTGCTCACTGAGTGGGAGGGGGGAGGGATTTACTTCCGGAATACTCAAAACAGCAAGGACTGGGCCAGGCTGAAGCTGGGACTGGTGAGCTGAATCTGGATCTCCATCGTGGGTGGCAGGGACCCAGCTCCTGAATTGTTACCTGCTGCCTCTCAGCATGGCATTAGCAGGAAGCTGGTGCTAGCAGAACCTAGGCACTCTAATAAGGATGCAGGTGTCTTAACTGATAGACAAGTGTGTACCACTTTCTTGCTTTGGGGCACTTGTTTATTAGACAACACAGGGAGCCCAAATAAAACCCGATGTGGGCTGTTCTGAACCATGCCCAGATCTTAAGGACCCACGTGTGAATTATCCATTTGTTGCTGATTTTTCACCCTACCCCTGATTCAGCCAGGTTCTCGACTTGTGTTCACATGCCCCTGGCCCCTGCTCTGGCTTTGTCAGGGAAGGTTAGAAAAGTTTAGCACATTTGGGGACATAATGTGTCTGGTTTAGGAAGAAGGGCTCTCTTTGTTGTCATTCATTTGTCACCCCCCCCCCCCAAGTCATGTTGGGGTTGTAGCTTTAAAGAGCTTGAAACTAGTCAGGGACTGGGTTTTAGTACCAAAATGTGACAGTGACTTTGGCAAGCATGAGTTAGGATGTATTAGTTGCAAAATCTACCCTGTGTTCACTTTAAGCAGAAAAATAACGTGTTATGCACAAACATTAGGAATATGGAGTAATTAATAGAATCTGAGAAATATCAGAAAAGTTGGACCAGAAAGTTAGAATAGGGGTGACTCCAGGACTGTTGGTGGAGGAAGCATCATCTCAGCATCCCTTGGAATGAAGCAGTTCCTACTGTGTTCTTCTGGTTGAGCTGGAAATTCCATGGACAACTATACCATTGTCCCTGTGTGCAAACAGTGCTCACACAGAGAACCTTGACTTGTAGTTGCTAGAAGCCCCTGGAGGTAAGGCATTTTCTCTGGACAAAATTGGAGTAGGGGAAGTGCATGCTGGATAGCAAAAGGCTGCCCTGCCCAAAAGAAGTCTGAAGGCAGACATCTGTGATATGTGATAGATGATGAGTAGGAATTAGTCATGATCAGGACCTTGTATTGGCAGGATGTTGGAAGGAAGATTGGAGTGGCTTGTTGAGGGTTATGTCCTGACAATAGGATGCTGTTGTTGGGTTTATTTATTGGAGAGGCAGAGAGGAGTGTGAGAGCAGGTTCACTTCCTAAGTTCCTGTGTGGGTGGCAGGAATCCAATTATTTGAACCATTACTGCTGCTTCCCAAGGCCTACATTAACAGGAAGCTGGAACTAGGAATTGAACTCAGGTACTCTGAAATGGGACTGCATTAGTAACCGCTTTGATTGGTAAGCGGGGACTTCAAAAAGTTTTGGAAAATGGAATTGAGATAATCTTATTTTATGCAAAATATTTTTGAAATCCATGCATGGTTTTTTCATAACAAGCATTTGCTATGACCTTTTGAAACACGCCTTGTATACTAGTTATAATTAACAATGAGGACACTTGCAGTGGTGGCATACTCTATTATTTTTCACTGGTTGATTTCTAAGAGTGTTTGCTTTTTCTCCCAGGGTTTACTTATTTATTTGAAACCCAGAGTTATGAGAGAAAGTGATCTTATGTCCACTGGTTCACTCCCTAAATGACAGCAATGGCCAATGCTGGGTCAGGCTGAAGCCAGAAAGGAGCCTGGAACTCCGTCTGGGTCTCCCACATGTGTGGCAGGGTCCCAAGCACTCAGGCCATCTTCCACTGCTTTCCAGGTGCATTAGCAGGGAGTTGGGTTGGAAGTGCAGCAGCTGGGACTCAAGCCAGTGCTAAGGTGGGTTGCTGGTGCTCATATGGAATGCTGGCATTGCAGGCAGTGGCTTAACTCACTATGTCACAACTCAGGCCCTGGGATGTTTTCTTCTGCAAAGTGCATTTGAAAGTCCTGTATGTTACCAGCATACAACACTGTATCTGTTGTCATTTAAAAATATATTTGCTTTGAAATAACTGGTATGTTCTTGTTTTAAGAGAATATAAGATCTTCTCTCTGAATTTGACATTCACAAATATATGTCTGTCTCGTAAGAAAGATACCCCTTGAGTCTTTGACAACCAAAACTACTTAAAACCATGTATTTTTTTTATGCACTTAAGGAATGTAATTTTATCCATACATGGGCATATGGTTATGAGCTCGGATTGTGCAGATGTTACTTGGATTTGCTTCTCTTGCTTGGAATCCCCAGATCCCTGGAATAAAGCTGGAAGCAGCTATTTCAGGAAGAGGTGCATTGTAGACGATGATGTTGACACCAGCACTTCACTGGTGGTGTCAGTGCAGGAAGATTTTGCATTCGTTAATGCAGGGTGAGGCAGGCTCACGAACAGATAGCTCTTGGTAATACTTGGAAATAGTCACTCTTTAACTTGATTCCCACTGGTGCCCGGAGCTGGCATTATAAAAGGTCATCCCTAGAAAATGGATTCTTTTATCACAGCTGGAACTCATCCTCTATGTTTTAAAACCATAAACTTACCACTTTTATTAAAAAATTGATCCGCATCCCCATAACACTCTGGGAATGAGCCGACTCCTGAGTTTCAGCCCCACTGGTTGTAGACGGAAATGTAGCCGGTGAATGGTCATTCTGCTTAATGACCACGACAGTCCTCTAATGACAAGCATGCTGGAAAGTTGCCCTGCGGAGTCTCTTGAAAAGAATGATCCACAGTTTCTGGAGGGAAGTTAGCCATAGAGCCCTAATGTACTTGACATTGGATAGCTTAGACGTCAGTTTACATAGCTGACTTTTTTTTTTTTTTTGCAACCTGACCTATTACCTAGAGGGATAAATCTAGAGGATAATTTGCAGGAATTAAAACCTTAGGAGCAAACATTTAGCCTGAAGGTTAAGACTCAGGTTAAGATGCCTGCATCCTGTATTGGGGTACCTGGGTCCAATTATCCTCTTTGCCTCCTGACTCCAGCTTACTGCTAATGCAGACTTGGTAGGCAGTGGTGATGGCCTAAGTGATTGGGTTCCTGCCATGCATGTGAAAGGCGTGCATTGAAACCTTGGCTTCCAGCTTCAGCCGCAATCCTATCCTGCCTCCGCCATTGGTGGGGGGGCATTTGGGGAGTGAACGTGCAGATGGAAGATGTCTTTCTCTCTCTCTGCCTGTCAGCTAAACAGATAAAATTTGAAAAAGTTGTCCATTGTAGAAATAGTATGGATTAATGTGGACAATATTAGTAACCAGAAGAGTGTTGAACAATGTGAAGAAGAGGTTGGTGTTGTGCTATGGTTCTTGTGTATGCCACCTTTGACTGTTTCCTATTGTACGTCTGTGAGCCAGCAAAAGATTCAATATTTGGTTTCTTTTCTTTTGAATTTATTTATGAGCACTTTTCCTTCAGGGTGCAACTATTGATGTGTGGCATCTGGTTTATTTATTCTGCATTCACTTTAATCCTTTTTAAGGTTGTAATGTGTGCAATGTGATAAGCACTAGAAGGAAAGTCAAACAAGGGAACCCAGTGGAAAGTGATAAAGTCGGGGAGACCTGTGAGGGAGTATTCCTCCCTTGGTGGTCCTGGCATACAAGTTGAGACACAGGTATAGGGCCTGGATATTGGAGTGGAGAATGTTTCATGAGGAGAGAATGGCAAGTGTCCAGGCCCTGAGACAGGAACAGGTCTAACTGAGGATGGTCATTTGAGGAGGGTAAGGACTAGCTTGAAGCAGGGTTGGAGGACATTAAAGTGAAGGCAGAGTGGTGGCTCTAAAAGAGGATTCAGGACGAGGCAGTGTGAAACCCCAGGCCCACTGAAGGCTTAAGACTGGAAAATGCAAAGCCTTGGCATGTCTGTTTCTGGAGAGCAGAGCGGTCTTATATTTTGAAGCCAGTCAGTGCTCTTACCTTAATGTATGCTTTGCTTTCACATTTATGCCTATTACAGGGGCCAAACTTTGGCTGGCCCAGATGTTACAAGGTCTAGGATGACAGTGGGGGTGAGAACACTTTGCCTGTGGTGACATTCAACAATTGTCTGGCATTTGATTCTGTACCTGTCTTGATTCTGTACCTGACAAACTGTATGACAGTGGGCAGGCGACTTAACCTCCCGGGGCTTTTGTGTGAAGATGAGCCTGTGTACCCGCTAGGAGTGACTGATGGGAATTCCGTTGACAGTGATATTGTCAATAATGTTATGTATCATGCTGTATTTGAAACGAAAGGGAGCAAAGCAGTAATATTCTTTGCAGTTTGAAAAATCTAATTAAGAACTCTCCTTATGCAGTGGAGGAAAACTAATATTAGTTTTGTCATTGAGCCATTTCTTTTTAATATCCTTAATCTTCTCAAACTGAAGTTTGTTCCATCATTTTTTTAATTATTTGTTTATTTGAGAGGCAGAGAGACAGTGAGGGAACACCCATCCCCTGGTTCATTTCCCAAATGCCTGCAGTGTCTGGGACTTAAGGGAAAGCCGAAGCTGGTAGCTGGAATCTCAATCCAGGTTTCTCACATGCATGGCAGGAACCCAATTACTTGAGCCACCATTGTTGCCTCTTAGGATCTGGAGCAGAGCTGGCACTCAAACCCAAGTATTCCAACATGGGATGTGGCATCTTAACCGCTGGGCCAAATGTTTATGACCTGGCTCCCCCATTTCAAATAGTAAACAAGGGACGGCTGGCGCCGCAGCTCAATAGGCTAATCCTCCGCCTGCAGCGCCGACATACCGGGTTCTAGTCCTGGTTGCCCCTCTTCCAGGCCACCTCTCTGCTGTGGCCTGGGAGTGCAGTGGAGGATGACCCAAGTCCTTGGGCTCTGCACCTGCATGGGAGACCAGAAGAAGCATCTGGCTCTTGGCTTCAGATCAGTGTGGTGCACTGGCCGCAGCGCACCCGCCGCAGCGGCCATTGGAGGGTGAACCAAAGGTAAAGGAAGACCTTTCTCTCTCTCTTTCTCTCTGTCTCTCTCTCTCACTGTCCACTCTGCCTGTCAAAAAAAAAAAAAAAAAAAGTAAACAAGGGGCAGGACTCTTTTGCAATGAATATGTGGATCAATGCTGAAGACAATGGGAAATCTTTGCTCATTACTTCTAGGTATGCAAGTACACTCTCAGGTCCCTGGTTCTGAAACTCACTAGGATGACTGTGATTTTGACTTAAGTAATATTTAAACTTCTCTTTGTAGTGACTTTTATGGATAGTGAGGATGGCACAGGTGGGCCTGAGACTGTAAGACAATGGTCCCTTCTGGGACAAGAAGCCCATCCACTGTGTCCCCCCAGTGCCCTGACTCAGTCCTGGCCTTGAACTGCTGATCTTCTGTTTCTGTAGGGTGGCACTGCTTCCCTGCCTGACCTCCTGGGACTACCTGACCCCTTCTAAGTCCCAGGCTGAGAGCCTCCTTCCTCATGCAGCTGTCTCTTGCTGTCCTTTGCCAACTTGTTCTCTCTCATCCTTGGATTCCCTTAAGACCATGTGTCTTTCTTTCCTGCTTTACTTCTGCTTCCATCTTCCATTGTCGTGGTGTGGGGAATGGTTCCAGGATCCCCAGAGATAGCAGAATTGATGGATGCTCAAGCATACATAAAATACTATGTAACCTGTATGCTTTAAATCATCCCTAAATTGCCTATAAGACCTAGCACAGTGTAAGTTCTACAGAGTTGTTTTACTATATTTTTAAGACAAGAAAAAGTCTGTTTTGTACAGATGCAGGTTTTTAAAAAAATATTTATAATACGTAGTAGGTTGTATCCTCTAAAGTGGAGCCAGTAGCTACACAAGACCACTTGTATTCTCTTTATTACTAGATGCTGTCATTTTCAAGATGTGCCTTGATGATAGCATATTTTCAGGGAGAAGAATGATATGCTTCTATGTTATTAATAATAAGTAATGCAAAACATATGCTTTTACACAGACATTAAAAAAAAAACCCAAGTGAACAGTAGCAAGGTTATGTTTTTGAAAAGGGAGCATCTTCATTGTGCATGAAGCATTCCAGAAATTCTGTTATTCCTGTAGTCTAAAAACTCATGGAGAATTCTTCTCTGTTGCTGGAAGATGCCTGCCTTTTCTGGTCTGTATGACAGGGTCCTGCTTAGAGACATAGTCATTTAATGCTGATGTGATTTATTTATTTGAAGGGAAGAATGACAGAGAAAGAGAGAGAGATAACAACACCATCTGCTGGTTTGACTCCCCAGATGTCTCCAATAACTAGGCAAAAGCTGGGAGCCCAAAACTCATCCAGTCTCCCACATGTGTAGCAGGAACGTTATTTGAGCTATCCTCTGTTCCTCCCTAGATGCTTTCCCAGGAAGTGGAATTGAAAGCAGAGTAGCTGCTTTGCAAATTGGCAGTCTCATATGGGATGTGAGCATCCCAGTGGTGTCTTAACCTGCTGCACCGCCACGCCTGCTCCACTGCTCGTATAATTCAGGCTTAATTCAGAGGATGTGCAGTCCTCAACTCAGTTGTTAGAGGACATTTCCTCTTTTCCTTTACCCTCTGGGCAGTGCTACTCTAAATGTGCTCCGTGGACCCCAGCTGGGTACACAGTGTTTGTTCCCTTGTACCATGGTATAAATACAGACTGAGAGTAAGCCTTGTATATCTGTTGAATTTAATCATGAAAAATTTGGGCATTGCATTGTGTATATGTTTTCCTTTTTTAATTCTAATAATTAGTTTTTGTTGTATTTGGAACTAAACAACTGGTGCTAAGTAGTTTGAGAAGCAGTGTTTTAAAACGTTAGCATTTAAATCAGATAAAGCTGCGTATCAGTTCAATCTGGAGCAGTACCAGACTTGAACCTGGGCGTTCTGATCGGAACAGTCACACTCTTTTTGAGTATTCTTTTAAGCTTCTCTGATTATTGTAATGTGAGCTCGTAGTTGAGATTCCCATATAGAGTCCTTAGTCTTGTGGAGATGTTTGTGAATTGTTGAGTTCTGTAAGAGATGGAGGCGTTCCAGGACACAGCCTCACCTTGACTTGTTACCTGCTTAAGCTTTCTTTGAAAATGCTGTCCAGGGAGCAGCTGGGCAGTTTCGGAGGCAGTCCCCACTTCCCTGCCTGGTCACTTCGGGCCAGGTGCTGCGTCTGCATGGTGATCAGCACCTGGCTGTGCCCTGTTCTGGCTTCCAGTTTGGTAAGGGTGGGGAGGAAGGCTGCAAACAGGTAAACGTCAGGAAAGTATTTCCACAATGACTGATGTGAGCTGAATGGGTGGTTTGCCTCTATTAGACAGGGTAGTCCGATACCTCGAGGAGGAGAAAGCCAAAGACAGGAATAACAGGAAGGACATTCTAGGCTCAGGGGTGGGGCAACAGAGACCTAGAAGTCAACAAAGCTGAGAGTGTGGGGAGAGGGCATGCCTAGGCAGGGGGTCGGAACTGTAATAGGCAGGACAGCCACATGGTCCACAAAGCCAAGTGAGGGGTTTGCATTTTATTCCAATGACAGTGACTATCCATGGAGTTTTTGTAAACAAAACAAAACAAAAAAAACAACTATGTACATATGTATGTATTTACTAGAGATAGGAATAGAGAGCTTTCATTTATGGGTTCACTTGCCAAATGACTGCAGCGGCTAGGGCTGGACAAGGCCCAAGCCAGGAGCCTGGAACTCCATCTGGGTCTCCTGCTTGGATGGCAGGGACCCAAGCACCCAAGCCATCTTCCAGTGCTTTCCCAGGCACATATCCAGGGAGCTGGATTGGAAGAGGAGCAGTTGGGACTTGATCCGGGGCTCAGATATAGGATGCTGGCAATGCAGGTGGCGACTTAGCCCACTGCACCACAGCACTGGCCCCTTTGGAGGGTTTTAAGCAGGAAATGAGCTTCCTGCCTCCTGATTGATACCTCTAGGGCTGAACGTCCCTTTGGAGACGTGTTCGAGGAGGAGGGTGTTCAGATTGAATTACTACCTCTCCTTGTTGTGAGAGTCTTTGATGTCATGCCCAGCAGATCCAACAACAAACAAAGTGGGGCTTGTCCTTCCAGGGTTCCCTGGCCCTCCTGGCTCTCCTGGCTCCGTGTTGTCTTTGGGAAACATCACCCCATGTGGTGACATCTCTGCACTGTTTGGACTTAGTTGGAGAGATTTTTAGCAGAATCACAAATTTGCTGTCAAATCTCAACAACTTCAACCAATATGGATTCGTCTGTGCTCCTTTGTCATCCATCTGATTTACATGATTTTGCAGAATGTGGAATTATTTTCTGTGTCTGATTTTAGGCCAATTGAAAACTAGGCCATGTATAAAAAGTACCGAAGAGCTTTGGTAAAAACAAACCAACCAGCAAGGAGAAAGCCAAAACCTTTCAGAAGTACCTTCTTTTCCTCTCTCCTAAGAAAGCTCTTTTCTGTGGATGTGTGTGTGTGTGTGTGTGTGTGTGTGTGTGTAGGCTCTTGCAGTTTCTCCCGTGTTGTAGTACACTTGATAGTGACTTCGCATGGGTACCTCTGTGTGCCAGGAATAAGGTAGGTGTTGCTGTTACCCCTGTTTTGTAGATCAGGAAAATGAACCATAGGGACAAGTGACTTGGCCAAATTCACCCCTGGCTTGGAAATGGCAGAGCCAGTTTATGCACCAAACATCCATGGCCCCCACCCTCACTCACTGCTCCTGCCCTGCATTCAGACCTCAGGCTTAGAGACCCTGGCTGAAGGCTGACAACTTGCAGGGTGCCTATGGCCTCAGAGCATCCTCCAGTGACCCTGTGTCCGCTTTTGCTCTCTTCCTTTTCATGCTTAATTTCTGATTTCAGTAAAGCTGTGAGTTTGAGAAGAGGGAGCCAGGTCCTGCCTGAGTTCTGTGCCTTGAAGGGGGAACATGCTCAGTTACCTGCATTCAGGTGCAGGCAGCTGTTCTGGCGGCCCCGCCCCACTCCCAGAGTTGCAGGAAGAACCCTGTCTGGCTGCCTGTCCCAAATTGGAATAAGGGGGAGGGAGCCGCAGGCTGGTACAGGTAAGAGAGCCCAATCTCTGTCTTTTCACAGCTAAAACTCAGCTCTTCCATGTGCGACTGTAAGAAAGCTGTGGGTGTTTTCACGTGGGAATGGCTGACTCCATGTAGGGACTTGCTGTATTCCAGGGCCTGGCCTATCCCTGCTTTCTGTAGTCAAGTGTCTGTGGGCTGTGTGTTCCTGTATTGCTTGCAATTCTGCTGTGAAGGAGCCATCTTTAACTCATTCTGCTTCTGGCTAACAGTAAAGTAGGAATTCCAGTCAGAAATGTGGGGGTGGTCTGTGGCTTCCCTCCTTCTCACCCAGCCTGGCGGTCTGAGTGGCTTCCCAGATTTTTTGGGAGGACCCAGTGCAGAGTGGCCTGGGATGTCTCTGGCTTCCAGGGTGCTGCTGGTTGGCCTCTATTGGTCTTTGTAGAGTAGTGAAATGTCTATTAGATGAATATTCAGTAAACAGGTGCAGATCATGGTGTTTTACTGCCTGTACTGTGTATTTGAAATTGTCTAGTTAATCCACCTTCGAGGACTATCACAAAGACGTGTTATTTTTTGCATTCTTTAGTGTTTTAATAAATATTATGGGGGGGAGCGAAATTGCCAGGTGTGTTGTCATTTTGAGAACAGTTTTGGTAGTTCTTTTTGTACGGTAAAAGATTTTAAAAAAATAATAGTGAATTTTAAAACCTGGTAAGTATCCTTGGAGGCAGAGAAAGCATGTACTAGTAGAAGTGATAATTACGGAGCCTCTGGGACGCTGGCGTTTGTGAGTGGTTTTAAGCATTCTTAGATGCATCAATGCAAATTCATGGAGGGCACTTAGGAAATGAGAACAGTGGGATCAGGCTCTACAAAATTTGCCTTCCCAGAAACTGGGAATTGGCCCTGAGCCCTGGTGTGGCTTGAACAGAAGGTATTTGTGAATGTAGATAAATGATTTTCACCGTTCTGAAGCTTGGCAGAAATATTTTTCAATGGGGAGGGAAAAAAACAAAACAAAACAAAACAAATACTAAAACCCCTTGCTATCGCAGTGCTTTGTTTTCCCCAGCGGTGGCAAGCAGCGAGTGAGAGAACGTTTTTAATTGAAATCACAGAACTTCATCACAGCCAACTCTCAATGGCTTCCTCTGTGCAGCGTTTTGCCAGAGTTTCAAACAAGACTGTACAAGAAAGGAAAAGAATGTGGTATTCACAGATACTCAACCTTGTAAAAACAACTCTGATATCTCCAGCCAATGTATTCACTGCAGTAGTCTAACTGTTCCCTCGGAGACGAACAGACATGTAACTCTGCTTCCTGTGGGCCCACGCGGTGGGTTCCTCATCTTCCTCGTCTTTGCTTGGATCCCCCTCGAGTTATTTCGCGTTGCCTTCCCTGCAGCCTGATTTTTTCTTTCTGGTCTGTTGATTATTTTGGTTAGAGAAGAATCATTGTTACGAAGCTCAGAGTTGCATGTTGTCTAATGTTCTTGGACAAAAACATACGGGGGCATGTCTTTTAAGTATGCAGGGTTGAAGAGAGAGAGCCCAGGGAGCTCCAATGTCATTAAGTCTCAGAGGCGCCCTAGGACTGAGCACTTTAAACCTTATCAGCATTTTCTGTAGGTGTCTGTCATTTCCTGGTTGATGTGTTTTTGCTTCATTCTTGTCTCCCTCTCTCAAAATAGACTGATCAGCTGACCAGAGCCTGCCTGCTCACACTCTCAGCACACATTCTTTCTCTCAAGGGCCCAGCCAGACGGAGCCTGGAGTCTCTTAGCCATTATTGTAAATTCCAGGGAGAGGGATTTGGACTGCCCCATGATGGGCTAGATGCCTATGCATGTGGCCAGTGCAGGGGCATTCCATGCGGACGTGATGGCTCCTAGTGTGTCTGTTGTAACCAACAGGTTTGGGTGAGAAAATGGCTAGAAAATTGGGCAACCCAGCTTATTTGTCTGGCAACCCAGTGGTGGTCACCACAGCTGATTTTTATGCTTCTTGTGTTAGACTTCTAGTTGCCTCCCTGTTTAAAAGCATTTTATTGAAGTGCAGTGTACATACTAAGAAATGCACATAAGTATACAGATAAATGAATTTTTGTCCACTGATCATGCTCATAAGCTGCACCCACATTAAGAACAAAACAGTAAGAGTCTTCATTATTCTCCCCACCCTTTACCACCCCAATTTTAAGCTTGTTGATTCCTAGTCTAATACTGGTGAGTGTTTTCACGTAGGTGTTGGACAGGTAGACATAGTAACTGTGTGCCACTGTTATTACTAAGTGAGCATTTATTGAGCATCTGCTGTCATCTAAGCCCTTTTTCAGGTCTAATACTAGACACCTACTACATGATTCATTCAGTTTTCTTTGGTATTTTGATTACCTCTTCCCACTTGTAGCCCTGTGTTCTCCGTCTGTCTTTTCCCCATCATGCATGTTATATTGAATGAGAAGTTCTTTCGATGGTTGCTTAGTGATGTTCTGATTTAGACCTTTATGTCCTGGGTGGAGGATGGGATTTTTAAATGTTAATGAACTCCAGGGGGCACGACATGTAAGAGATAAGGTACGCACGTGTCCTGGCAGTAACTTCCGAGGCATCACTCTTGTGTAGATCCTGCCTATTGCCTGCCCGGAAGGACAGTGAAGAAGCGTGCTGCCCTGGTAGATTAGGTAGCTTGCTATATTTTGTGGCCCGGGTAATTGTAATCTTGGGAAGTGTGATGACGTGAAAGCTGATCTGAAATTCTTTTGGAACATTATTTTTGATATAAGCATGCAAGTGATTGCAAGATACATGAAGAAATGTTTCTGTCTACCCCTCTTTGGAAGCAAGATCTGGTTTTCTGTGTTTAAGACTATTTTTGCACTCTCACTTTAGACTTGACCAAGCAGACTTCTGTGGCATCTGGAAAAGTCATGTGTCAGGGAATCTGTTTTAATTTGTGTCCCTTAATCTACTTCCCAGTCTAATTTGAAATGTAAATAAGTTAGGGGAAGCATATTAGAAACTGTTTTAAAAATCTCTGTGGAGGTTTTGGTATACATATGGAGAATTAACTTTGACGCTGGGGCCCTGATGCACGTTCATTTTCTGCTTAAAAAATGAGGAAAGCTTGCAACTGTTCTTTCTGTTTCAGACTCTGGATTTTATTTTTCTGGTGGTATTGTCCATAAGAGGTTCGACCCCCTTTGTGTCAGACAGGCATGGTAGTGTTTGGGTATGGTGATGTTTCCACTGTCAGCCAGCACCTCTGAAATGATGTTTTTCCTGAACTTGGCCTTCTTCCTCTTCCTGTGTTCTTCATTCTTTTCACAGGGGCTTGATCTGGTCAATGGAATCGTCATAAAGGTACATGTTATTAGGGAAAATTCTGGCAAGAACATGGACCTGAGTAATTATGAACTTCCTTCCTTAGGAACTGTTTGCACAGAGTTGAACCCTCATAGTTTTGGCTTGACACTGTGAGAGTGTTTTTTATTTCTCAGAAAACATCCATTTACAATGTATACTTTGTCTTTGTGGTTTCATCTGTTGCTCTATGTCAGTATATTTTGATGCACTTTGTGTAGTATGTGTTGCAAGATAACTGGAACTTTTGTGACGTGAGTTGTACAAATGAGGGAGCTATCAACTCACACCTATTATCTATACTTATCGACCATTGGAACATCAGACTATCCTTTTATTTTTGTTGACATGTTTATGGGTATGGGTAATTTTGCACATACAGTGTACATGTACATACAAATAGGTGTATGTGTATTTAATTTTTATGAGTGAATGGCTTCTTTATTTGTTGCCACATTTACCTCTTCCATTTTGCTGCTTTCCCTGGGGTTTTGTCAAATAGTAGTTTATCTATGAACCACTCTCTTACACCCCTTATTTGAAGTTTTCAATGAGTTCTTATTTGGGAAGTGTTAAAATTTGATGCTATATCGTAGTTGAGCTTGCATATCTATGTGAAGCATCTGGCAGAAATGGTTAAACTGAGAAGACTGCTTTTGAGTGGGGGTTTTGTAGTTACTGAAACCCCTGATGTGTCATACTCTCTGGCTTTGGGCAATCTGATCTCAAACATTTATTCTTAAATATTCTACAGAGAGGAAGATTTATTTATGTCTATACCTGAAGTTAAATATTTGGATTTGGGTTAGATTCTAATATGCCAATATGCCATTAAAAGTCATAATTTTCTTTTCTTTTTTTAAAAAAGGTACATATCACCGGCACCGCTGCTCAATAGGCTAATCCTCCGCCTTGCAGTGCCGACAGGTGGGCAGGTGGAAGTTCCTGGCTCCTGACTTCAGCCTGGCCCAGCCCACGTCATTGTGGCCATTTATGGAGTGAACTAACAGATGATAGATCTTTCTCTCTCTCTCTCTCTCTCTGTCTTTCCTTCTCTTTCTCTGTAACTCTGCCTTTCAAATAAATAATAAATAAATCCTAAAAAAAATCACATAACTGAATTTTTCCAGTGTTGATAACCTTCCTGTCAGTACAGGGCATGTTTCTGCTTTTATGTTGTGACTACTGTTGTTAGTAGTGTTAATCCCAAACTCTGAAATAGTAGGGTTCACTGAGCCATTATGGAAATTAGAAAGAACAAAGTAGCAGGTGCTGGGACAAAGCTGTTTAGCCCCAGAAAGCAGAGACTATGTCCACTGAACCAGGGGACTAGGAACATTCTTTAAAATTTATTTTAAATTTTTGTTTGAAAAACAGAGGGCAGACACAGAGAGATAGTTATCCTGTTTACTGGTTTACTCCCAAATGCCTGCAACAGATAGGACTGGACCACATGGGTGGCAGGGATCCAAGTACTTGAGCCATCACCTACTGTCTCCCAGGATGCACATTAGCAGGAAGCAGGAATGGGGGGTGAGCTCAGGACTAGGACCCAGGTACTCTGTTATGGGGTGTAGTCATCTAGGTGATGGGGTAGCTATTGTGCCGAATGCCTTCCTCCAACTTTAGCTGATTATCCTTTCAGAGGATAAAATTATTTGTAAGTGAGTGTATTGATGGTATAACAATACCTTGATGTACAGTGTTAATATGGAGGGTAACTTAGTCTGGGTGTAGCTGCACCATCTGCATGTCTTTGTTTTGATTTTATCTATTAAGTATGCACTTGGCACTTCAAACTCTAATGAATTTAAGTTGTTACTCCCTTTGATAAAGAAAGCTGCAGGATAGATGGTAATTAATCTTATCAAGACTCTTTGTAGAGATTTGGAAAGAGTAAATTTGATTACCTCTTGAAGACAACAGTCCTGTCTGCCCTGCCTTGCCATCTGTAGTGAATGACAGTCATTTTGAGAATTCTGGCCTGTGACTCGGAAGTGACAGCTTAATTCCTGAAACCTCAAGGTGTCTCAAGAACTGAGACCAGTGAACCCCTGTGTGCTTCTTGTGTTACATGCTATAGTGTCCATGGTCGAGGTACTGGGTGGAGGCAAAGCTGCTGTCTCAAGCAAGACATTCTGTGCTTGTACTTGCTGTGACCCTGTCTGGGGAGCAAGTGCTGACTGACACTGGCCACTTAGGACAAGACTCATCTGTGGAAGAGGTACACTCACTTTCATGTCTGGCTCTGTAGTCAGCCCAGTGGTGAAGTTAAGGACTGATGGATTTATTGTCAAGTTATGCAAGACCATACACGTATTGCTAACCACCCCCCTCCGTGAGCATCACGAACATGTAAAAATGGAGAGAGGTTTTGATTTGTTTGAATAAATGCCGTAGGTTAACACCTCTATTTCCGATCCTTATTGTCCCAGGGGACTCTTTGGGAGTGCCACAGTGATGGGTGTGTGTTGTTTGGATCTCTTGTGAAGGTTCCATGACAACAGTAAACACGCACAGTGCAGGTTTTCATAAGGCAATAAATCTGGATGATGCAAGCGGCCGCGGCCTGCAATACGAAGTGTTGTGAAATTTCCCATGCTAGAAGAGACACAGAGCTGGGATTCGTCCTTCCACAGCCATGGATGGGGATGACTGAGAACGCTGCTTTCAGACTTGGCATCAGACACAGCCTGTGGCTCACTGGCTTCATTGTGCTGCCTGGGAATCTCCTGCTTAGACTTAATTGAGTGATGTGCACCGCAGTCCTGAGTGGCTCCTGTTCTGCTCAAGGACTCTCCTTGCAAAATACTTTAGTTTTTTTATTTTTCTTTTCTTGTGCAGATCCCCAGTAAAACAAAAACAAAACCCCTCCCATTCACCACCACCCCAGTAATTCATATTCGGGTTTGTATCTTAGCTTCCTTTTGGTGAATATATACTTTCATTACTTTTATTTTTTAAGGAAATGTCACTGTGTCCTAGCTTTCACTAATAAGCTATGCAGTTTCCACAGACTGTTTAACAAATAGGGTGTCATGGAAAGTGCACAGGAATTGGAGTCACATGGTCCTGTGATGACATTGTAGTGACGTTCTTTATTAATTATGTGCCATTGGGCAAGTCACATGGCATCTCTGAAATTCCATTTTCTCACTATCAAGTGGGGATAATTATGTTGATTGTGTTGGAGGGGCTGTGGCAGACATTGACTGTTGGCACAGCTCCCATTCCACATGTTGTTCCTAAAGTGTGACCCTGATATTCTTTCCACAGGGAGGTGGGTGGTGCTTTTTTTTTCCCTTTTTTTGAAAGAGGGAAAGAGTGTTTGTGATTAAAATGGTGCTACAAGAATTCCAAGATAGGGTCTTATTTTTTTTTTTTTTTTGAGATTTATTTATTTATTTGAAAGGCAGACTTAGAGAGAAGGAGGGAGAAACTGAGAGAGAGATTGCTTTTCTATCCACTTGTTCACTCCCTAAATGGCAGTGCTAAACCAGGCCAGATTAAGGAGCCAGGAACTGCATCCTGTGGGTGGCAGGAGACCAGTTACTCGGGCCATTGTCTGCTGCTTTCCCAGACATTTTGGGAGCTGGATCAGAGGCAGAACAGCCAGGACTTGAACCAGTGCTCCGATACGGGATGCTGATATTGCAGGTGGCAGCTTAGTGCAGTGTACCACAATGTCAGCCCCCAGGTTGATTTTGAAATTAGCCATCAGGCTCTGAAGAATCTCAGCTAACTATATGGAGAGACCACGTGTAGGGATTCCAGTGCAGAGCTTTGGCCCCGAGTTGTCTGCATCTTCCTCATGGAGGCACCACACTTGGAGGAGCAGAGACAGAACATTTCACGTGTGCTTTATCCAAATTCCTGACTCAGAATTGTGAAGGATAACAAATAAAATGATTGCCGTCATCCTAAGTTGTTATGTCTTAAGGTGCTTTATTATGCCACAATGGATAACTGGAATAAGGATATTATGAGCTTGAAGAAACAGTAGTTTCTCTAGGTTTGGATATTGTATCCACCACTTAATAACTTTGTGACCTCAGACAAAATATTTAACTTCTTTGTGTTTGTTTTATTAACTGTAAGTGTGCCTAACAGTAGTTCCCTCTGTACTTACTAAGAGAGCTGGAGGTTTAATATTTGCGAGATGCTCAAAAATGTGAGGCTTCCTTATTTCCTCTTAAACTATATTGTTGGCATTTGAGAATGCATGGTCAGATTTATATTAATTGTGTTTTGATTTTAAAAGAAGTTATGCAAATTTTGTGTAAGTGCCTTTCTCTAGGCAAGAAACCACTTTGAAAGCAATTTTCCTGAAATGAAAAGCATAAAAGAAAAATTAAAAATGTATCTGATCCTAGTATCTGCCCAACCTGATCTCACCCGTTTTGCTAAGCTTGTGCCTGTCTGGGAGCCTTTGCTTCCTTGATGAAAGGAGGCAGCGTGACTGAAGCCAAGCAGGGTGAAGGGTAGGAGGTGGGAAGATCTTAGTTCGTGCAGCTTCTGTACCCAGACCTGCACAGGGCATGACTGGCAGTACCCGTTGTCCAGTCTCGGATAATGAGAAAAGAGTGGATTGTGAGTACATCTTTGTTGTCCCAGAAATTGTGCTAGTGTCCTTTGTTGTGTTCCAAGGAGAAAGAGGAAGAACCATAGAGGTTTTGCTTTCTGGCTGAAAGCTCCAAGGTTGAGCTCACATTTAAGAATTTGTTACTGACTAACTTGGTGGCCTCTTAAGCCTTGATCTTTTCTGCTGTCAAATGGGTCTAACACTGGCTCCTACTTTCCAGAGTTGGGAAGATACCATGAAGTATTACTTGGTCTCCCAACATTATCACATCACAGGAATTACCTTAACACATTTGTTAAAATGAGGGGACCCATTTCAGATATACGGAATCAGAAATTTCAGGTATTTATTTATTTGAAAAGCAGAGTGACAGGGACAGACAGACAGACAGACACACACACAGGGAGAGAGAGAGAGAGAGAGAGAGAGACCTTCTGTCCCCTGGTTCACTCCCTAAATGACCGCAATAGGTAGTCAGGCCAAGCCAAAGCCAGGAGGCAGGAACTCCATCTACGTTTTCTCTGTGGGTAATGGGGACCCACGAACTTGTGCCATGTTCTGCTGCTTTTCCAGGTGTGTTAGTATAGAGCTGGGTCAGAAGTGGAGCAGCTGGGACTGGAACAGGCACTCTGATATGGAATGCACCGCAAGTTGTAACTTAACCTACTGCACCACAACCCTGGCCCCGCCATGACTTTTTTAGCTACCCCAGGCATCATTAGGCTGGCTCAGGATACCCCTATGCTAATGCATTAGATTCTATTAGTGAAGACTTAATAAATAAATACTAGCTGCTGCTGTAATTATTTATGTAGTTGATGTATCATTGAGGTAGATTCTTTGAAGTTATTGTGTTCTTTATAAATGTTTTCTTTAGTTCTTGAGAACTCTTGAAAAATAAACCAGAGACTGTCCACAAATATTGTTGAGTCACTTACATAAAATCTGTTCCTGTTATCATTTTATTTTTAAAGATTTATTTATTTGAAAGCTAGAGTTACAGAGAGAGAGAGGGAGAAGGAGAAACAGAGTGAGAGATCTTCCATCTGCTGGATCATTCCCCAAATGGCCACAACAGGCAGGGCAGGGCCAGGCTGAAGCCAGGAGCAGATTCTTCCTCCAGGTCTCCCATGTGGGTGCAGGGACCCAAGCACTTGGGCCGTCCTCTGCTACTTTCTCAGGCACATTAGCATTAGCAGGGGGCTGAATCAGAAATGGAGCAGCTGGGACACAAACCAGCACCTGTATGGGATGCCTGTGTCGCAGGTGGTAGCTTAACCTGTGAGCTGCAGCGCCGGCCCCCTATTATTATTTTATATTCATCCAAAAACTATACATATTTTTTGCTTTTTTTTCCCCTTTCTTTTCTGTAGTGTCCGCTGTTGTAACTAAGTTAATGAGTTCCTGAGTTGGTGAGGCTTAGGGGGACCATAGATGGAGACGTCTTTTTCTGTAATGTAATTTAAGAAAAATAGCTTTGCAGTTAGGGTCACTGAACCTGAAGGGAATTTGCACACTGGGTGCCCATCTGGCTGTAACCAGAAGTCTTCTTGCTGTGTGTTACATGATAATTAGGGAAGGAAAATAGCCAGCTACATTGGTGACTCTAATTAAAGACGGTGTTTTTAATATAATGAGTATCTATGAGTATCTGTTGTGAGTTTTCTATATGAAGTATCTGTTTATAACAATACATGTGCACACTTCATTGTTCAGCATAATCCTATTATAACGGGTTACTTGTCATGATTTTGAACTGGAGCCAACATGGTTTTGTCTCAGAGTCTTCCAACCCCCTTCAGGCTGTGGCACATGACAGCTGTGCATGTTCTATGTTGTTTGCAATGTCTTTTGCTAAATACATTGAAGTGTGGTTATTGCTTTTGTCACTGCTGGTTGTATAGTGTATCATGTTGATTTCCAGCTAACTAATGGGGAAAAGTAACATAAATATTATATAATTATAAGGCAGGGAACATTCTATCTCTTAATCTAACATTTTAATTTATAGTGTCTTAATGTTTAGCAGCCTAGGTTTTTCTTAAAATGTGTGTTTTAATAGTATTATTGATTGTGCTTACCCGAGGCTTAATTCAGTGATTGTTCAATGGTGGGTGGAAAGGTGTGACATATATTTTATAATGGTAGCTCAGTAAATCACTTGTTGCCATTATCTGACTCATTGTTTTAAAGAACAAGTTTTGTCCAAATTGCAAATCCATTAGGAGGGTTTGTTGTCTGAACCTACAAGGTGATAAATTTCACCTTTTGTCAATATGTTAATTTTTGGTGCTACTTCTGCTGCTTATTAACAGATATAATGGGAGATGTTCAAGCAATTTAGCTTTTTGGGATAATTCTAAATTGGAATCTAGTGTACAGTTCCAGCTATATGACTGATTTGGAGGTAAGTTCCTTAAATTTAAGTGCTCCTTAACTTGCACCTGTGTAAATGAGTGGGCTAGTATTTTGTGGTTTGTTCAACTCTCATATTTTTGGCTATATGAATCTGGTTGTTATTTTTAAATAGTGTTTGGGTAGTGGTAAAGTTGCCTTTTTTTTTTTAAGATTTATTTTATTTATTTGAAAGACAGAGTTACAGAGAGAGGTAGAGACAGAGAGGTCTTCCATCCGCTGGTTCACTCCCCAGATGGCCACAATGGCCGGAACTATGCCATTCTGAAGCCAGGAGTCAGGAGCTTCTTCCAGGTCTACCATGCTGGTACAGGAGCCCAAGGATTTGGGCCATCTTCTACTGCTATCCCAGGCCATAGCAGAGAGCTGAATCAGAAGAGGAACAGCTGGGACTAGAACTGATGCCCATATGGGATGCCGGTGCGTCAGGACAGGGCTTTAACCCACTGCGTCACAGCACCAGCCCCGTTTTTTAAAGAATTTTAAATTAAATTCTTATTTGGGAGGAAGAGAGTGAAGGAAGGAGGGAGAAAGGAAGAGAGGAAGAGAGGGAGATGCTGGAGGGAGAGAGAGAAAGGCAGGCACACCTCTCATCTGCTAACTGTGGAAATCCTTGGCTAAAGTCAGGAGCTGGAAAGTCAATCTGAGCTTCCCAGTGTGGGCGGCAGGGACCCCAATACATCAGCTGCTGCCTTTCAAGGTGCATATTAGCAGGAAGGTGGGATTGAGAGCCAAGCTAGCACTCCTATATGTGATGTGGCTATCTCAGCCTCTAGGCCAGATGCCACGTCACACCCTCTAAAGTTGGAATGTTCTTGCAGCTTCTTTGGGAAGTTGGTTCTCAGATATTTGTCCTTAGATTGGCTCTTGGATAGATTGGTTCTGAAGCCAGGAGCCAGGAGCTTCTTCCGGGTCTCCCACATGGGTGGCAGGGGCCCAAGCACTTGGGCTATCCTCCACTGCTTTCTCAGGTGCAGAGCAGGGAGCTGACTCAAAAGTAGAGCTCCTGGGACTCAAACTAGTGCTCATATGGTATGCTGGCACAGCAGATGGAGGTATGTCACAGCTGGCCCTGGGGCTTTTTGTTTTTAACATGGAAGGTTAGAATGGATTTCTGGAATATTTCATTTGCTTGCATTAGATATTTTGCGAGTCTCTACTTGATACTTCTCTTTGATTCTGGCCCTGGAGATGAAAGCCCGGGTCCTCCATTCTCAGGCTCCCTGGAGCCTTGTTCTTTTGTGAAGAATTCTAGTTGCTTATCAAGACCCCTAGATTGTGAGTCCTAGAAAGATTAGGAGCAGTCTTTTTTAAGATTGTTTCAAGTTGGTGACCTTCACACACAGTTATGTGACTGCCTGTTCTCTCATCACTGGGTTGGGTGGTAGAAGTGGTTTTTACAGTAAAAGGGTGATTTAGCTAATTCATTGGGAACCTTTTACTAAGACCGGGCCCTGGATCCCAAGAAATGTTCATTCAGTGATAGATTTTTTTTCTGAAGCATCACATACTGGATTAACTAACGGGAGCACTTTTTCCATCTGGTCCATTTGCTCTCTATTAGAGTTTTTGATACTATGTTAGACTAGTGCTAATAGTGACTAACATTCAGTGTGATTGTTAATGTGTGTTTGATGTGCATTATCATTGTGACATATCTGTACTGTGTCTATGTGGGAGTAAGTACTTGGCAGTGAATAATCTGTCAATCGATAAGTTTCATGAGGGGCATTCTGCACTCCTTACAGAGTCTTAATAACTTTAAGGCATTGATGGTATCCACCTTGAAAACATTATTTGTTGAAAGTGATGGCCTACGCATATAAGCGTATTAACATCTTACCTAGACACAGAATGAGTATTTTTCTATCCTGTTAGTTTTTTAACTTTCTTCTCTCTCTTTCCCTCTCCCCTTCCTACCCCTCCCCCATCTCCATTTCCCTCCCTCTTGACCCCCTGCCCCTTGCCCTCTTCCTGTCTCCTCCTCTTCCTCCCTTCCCCTCTCTCCTCCTTCCCTCCATCCCTTCTTTTGTTTACTGTCTCTGTGTCAGAAAAGTTGTACTGTCAAAGGCAGGAAAGTTAAAGGAATAGACTCAAGTTTTATGGTATGTTATAGCCTTTTTAATGTACAGTAGAATTTACAAGTGTATAGATTTATATCATTGAATTCTGAAGACCGTGGTTTTATTTGTAGTCAGAAATTTCATCACCTGTCTGTCTCCCTGCCTTTTTCTTGTGTTATTGAACCTCACAAAATTCTAATATATGTTTTATTTTTGTATATTATTAAAGTAATATATGTTTACTGCAAAAATTCAAATAAACATAGGTGTATAAAGCAGAAAAGTAAATTTTCTGTCTTACTGCCTTCTGTCTCCAGCCTAAAATTTTGATTTTTTTGGAGGTAACTAGTTAGAGATCAATTTTTTCACCTTTTTACAACATCTGTGAAAATATGCATGTGATCTTTGGAATCCTTTATCTAGTTGGCACGTGTACTGATTTTAGTGTTTGAATTTCTTGGTTCCACCTCTGACTAAATGCACCGTGTTTTTTTTGTATTTGTGCAGAAGCTATTGGCATTAACTAGGCACTTTGTTTTCTTAAATGATGAAGAATTGACACTTAGAAATGTCTTTTTTTTCTTTTAAATAAGACTGGAAATTAAATACTGGCTGGTTCTGTTGTATTGCAGATGTCTAGGCATCAGGTGAGATAGTGGTTTGGTTTCATTAGCAGTTACCTTAGGGTTTCTGCAGGACCCAGGTTCTTTTCTACCTTGTGTAACTGTGCAGGCAGAGAGCACTCCAGCAGAGTGTGGTAACTCTGCAGGCTGAAGGACTTGGGTTCCATCTCAGTGTATTGTCCCTGTTTGATTGTGGCTAATGGGAAACAGGACAAGGGGGATCAGGTCTCTTGTCTTCACAGGGATGCCGTGGACACTGCATACTGCACTCTACTCATGCATCCTAAATCAGACCTTCCTGCTGTGGTCATCACCAGCTGCAAAGAAACCCTGAACTCAGGGCAGCCATGTGCTCTCCTGAGAGTTGATGGGAAAGGGAGAGTGCACTTCAGGAGGCCCATTGCTGTCTGTTCTGAAGAATATTACATTATCATTTTGTTTAAAGTGACTCTGGAAATATACTTGATTTGAAATTCTTTTTTAAGATTTATTCATTTATTTGAGAGAGAGAGAGAGAGAGAGAGAGAGAGAGAGAGAGAGAGAGAGAGAGAATGAATGAGCTGTTGTTGTCCAGGACTGGCCAGGCTGAAGCCAGGATCCTGGAATTCCATCGGGGTCTTCCATATGAGCGCAGGGGCCCAAGTACTTGGGCCGTGTTCTGCTTCTTTCCCAGATGCATTAATGGGAAACTGAATCTGAAGTGGAGAAGCTGTGACTTGAACCAGTGCTTAAATGTGTGATGTAGACATCCCAAGCAATGGCTTAACCCTATGTGCCACAGTACCTGTCCTGAGACATAGATGTTTTACATTAAGTAAAACAATCATTTTGATGTACCAAATGTGAATTAAAAAGTGATTTGCTATTAACATTTTTCTTATTTTCATGCATTTATGTAGTTTCACCTCTAAATAATACCATCTAATTTTCTGAATAGTAATACATTTATGTATGAACATTCTATGCAGAATACGTGTGAATCAAGATTTTATTAGGTAACAAAACTATGTAAAATAGGGAGATATAGAATAAAATACTACATTTCTAAATCTAATGAAAGGTTGGCTTATTATAGTTTTAAACTTAAATGCAGCACATTATTTCTTCTAAAGGGATTTTACTTTCATTCATCAAACTTGTTTCCTATTGCTAGAAAATATAAATAGGCCGGCGCCGTGGCTCAACAGGCTAATCCTCCGCCTTGCGGCGCCGGCACACCGGGTTCTAGTCCCGGTCGGGGCGCCGGATTCTGTCCCGGTTGCCCCTCTTCCAGGCCAGCCCTCTGCTGTGGCCCAGGAGTGCAGTGGAGGATGGCCCAGGTGCTTGGGCCCTGCACCCCATGGGGAGACCAGGAAAAGCACCTGGCTCCTGGCTCCTGCCATCGGAGGAGCCCGGTGCGCCGGCCGCAGCGCGCCGACCGCGGCAGCCATTGGAGGGTGAACCAACGGCAACGGAAGACCTTTCTCTCTGTCTCTCTCTCTCACTGTCCACTCTGCCTGTAAAAAAAAAAAAAGAAAGAAAGAAAATATAAATAAAGTTATAATAGCTCTTCTCATAGATAACCACATTCAGTGTTTGATTTTTCAGTATCATTATATACTGTATATATATGTGTGTGTACATGTATGCCTACCTGGGTATACATATACCTCCTAGAAGTCCATGGACATTTCTTTTGCACGTTTTAACAATTTTGCTATCGGAGTTCCCACCCCCTCCCCATTTTATATATAATTGCCATATGCACAATACATAATAAAATTTTTCATCATTGAATGTTTCAAGTTTTTTCTAAGTTTCTGTGTTAATAAACAGTGATGTGATGAGCAATTTTATGCATGCAATGTCATGTTTGTTGCGCTATTTCCTCAAGATAAATACTTGTTGACTTGCTTAGTGATGGGATTTACATTTTTTGAAGGTTTGTGGTACATAATATTGTAGTGAAAAAAATTGTTTTCAACTTTAATCTTTGTTCATTATATCAACATTCGTTGTTTAATTGCTAGGGATTTTAATAGCCAGGAAATTGATTGAAGTTTTCTTAAAATTTCTCTTCCTTAGTTTTAGCCTGCATCATTTAAACTATGTCATTTTGTATTACAATAAAGTACTTTTGTCCATTGTTGACATGTTTTGTGTGTCTCTAGATGATGGCTTAGTCAAGTTCTCTCTGTGTTCTACTCTACGTGGTCCAATTTATCCTGTTTTACTGATAATGAGCCTGCGCTTGGATACCTCATGCTCTGTGCTGCTGTTGTGAGCTCCTTGTCCTACCTAGGGAGATACAGCAAGTGGCAGGGCAGTGGGGGCAGGGAGTTGGTAGGCATAGCTTGCTTTCTGTTGTGTTGTGAATTAAGCAGTGTATCTAGTTACCTATAACCTTTGATTTCTTCTTCCATCTTCCACTTTCATTCTGACTCTTTCCCCTTGAAGATAGTTGCGTTCTATCTTGCTGTTCTACCAGAATCTCATTTTCTTTCTTTCTTAAAAAAATATTTTAGCCGGCACCGAGGCTCACTAGGCTAATCCTCTGCCTTGCGGCTCCAGCACACCGGGTTCTAGTCCAGGTCGGGGCACCGGATTCTGTCCTGGTTGCCCCTCTTCCAGGCCAGCTCTCTGCTGTGGCCAGGGAGTGCAGTGGAGGATGGCCCAAGTGCTTGGGCCCTGCACCCCATGGGAGACCAGGAGAAGTACCTGGCTCCTGCCTTCGGATCAGCGCGGTGCACTGGCCGCAGCGTGCCAGCCGCGGTGGCCATTGGAGGGTGAACCAACAGCAAAGGAAGACCTTTCTCTCTGTCTCTCTCTCTCACTGTCCACTCTGCCTGTCAAAAAAAATATTTTGGGGAGGCTAATTTAGGGAATGATTCTTAAATAACCCCCCCTCCTCGCTCCCCTTTTTATTTTCTTGTTTTCTTTTTGGGAAGACTGGGGAGTGAAGAATGAAAAGCTTATTCCTTCCCAGTGAAGGAAGTGGACTGACCTAGTGATTTGTACTGTGTGCCCATAGGCAGCTCATGTCTACACTGAAACCCAGGAGAAACAGTTGGTCAGCAACTCCAGCGACAGCCATCTCTTTCAAAGAATACCTGTTGAAAGCTGTATTTGTGATTCAGTAACTGACATATTCTGACCACTGGGTGGTCTTCCTGCTGTGGAATCTTTGAGCAATGTGCCAGTTTCTGTAGAATTGTAGAAGTAAGTCTTTGTTGTCATTGTTGCAAAGAAGTATTTTTCTAACCAGTATTAAATTCTTCCTTATTATGACCCACCCTGCTTGTAAAATCGTTTGTCTCATTCATTCTTGAAGGTCACATTGCAGGATTATTTCAACTTTCTCCTTTTAGACCAGGAGTTGCTGCATCAGTAGGTGTTCTGAAACATTTTTTCCAACTTATTTAAGCAACAGAAAGCCCCAAGTTCAACTTTTGATCATGAAATGCCTAAATTCCTCTTTTATGACATCTGTTGACTTTTGAGCACTTTTTTTTCCCATGTGAGAGGTGGAGGGAGGGAGAGAGGGAGAGGAAAAGGGAGAATGGGATAGCTAGTGAGCAAGCGAGAGGAGAGAGAGAGAGAGAGAGAGAGAAATGGAACTCCCATCTGCTTGTTGACTTCTCAAATGCCTTGAACAGCCAAGGCTGGATTTGAATTGGGCTGGGCCTGAACCTTGGAGCCAAGAACTCAATCCAGGTCTGGCACATGGATGACAGGGATTCAGATACTTGAACCATCATCTGCTGTCTCCCAGAGTCTGCACGAACAAGAAACCAGAGCCAAGCTTTGAACTTGTGCACTCCTATGGGGGTTGCAGGCATCTTAACTGGCATCTTAACCTTTTGGCCTAATGTCCTGGGCTCATTTTTTTTTTAATTCCTCATGTAATAAAGTCTTCTAATATGCTTCTATCTTTTTTAAAAAAGATTTATTTATTTGACAGAGTTGCAGACAGAGAGAGAGAGGTCTTTCATTCACTGGTCCACTCTCTAAGTGGCCACAATTGCCACAGCTGGGTCAGTCTGAAGCCAGGATCTTCTTCCAAATCTCCCACACAGGTACAGGGACCCAAGGACTTGGACCATCTTCTGTTACTTTCCCAGGCCATTGCAGAGAGCTGGATCAAAAATGGAGCAGCCAGGACTCGAACCCAGTGCCCATACGGGATGCTAGCACTGTAGGTGGTAGGTTTACCCATTATGCCATGGCTCTGGCCTCCTGGCTTCATTTTTCATATGTGATCTCTAACTGTGCCTTTCTCAAGAGTCACTTGTGCTTCCAGACCTGTTACTTCAACCTTTGGAGTGTAACCCGCCCCACCAGCTTGCTGGGATGTTATAGAAATTGGGACGAGGGATGTGCAATTTACTGCTGAAGGGCGTCTTGCTACCTGACTACTTATAGATGACCTTGTGCGTTTTCACCTCTGATTTCATCTCATCATTTCTTTTGTTCACCCCTCCCCCCGCCTTCCCCTTCCACTGAGGAATAGGGATAATTGGCCATCGTTTCCTGCCTTCCCATGATTGAGAGAACATGTGACTTAAGCTAAATGAGCCAGACACACCATTCTGGAGGTTAAAGATGGAAACAAGGTAAACACCACCCACCCACAGATAAGAGGAGACTGCTGGGGTCTGTTGCCGGGACCCTTGCTTTTGTTTCTGTCATAGGTTAGCTTTTCCCAGATTTTGTGTCTGTATCATACACGTCGTTGTCTTCTGTGTTTAAAGTTGGCCGGAGTTGGTTTCGGTTGCTGACTCAGGAGACCTATCTGAAGCGAGCTTCTCATCACGATCCCAGGGGCCTTCCAGGGGATGTGAATGCAGCAGCTTAGCCTCACCTACCTCACCCAGTGTGAGACACAGATCGGACCGATCACCTTCGAACTGAAAAGGTGAATGCCCACTGTCAAGATGCAGGGTTCACTGCAGTGTTTTCACGGTTTTGCCCCCGGCTGGCAAGCCCCATGGGAAGTCAGGGATTTCCCAAACACACGGCTGCTGGGTGAGTAGGGCCAGTCAGTCGTGTGTTCCCTGCTCACGAGAAACCTGGGCTCCCCTTGACATGCCCAACTGGCACCTCCCGACGGCCCTTGCCCTTGACAGCGCCCGACTGGCACCTTCCGATAGCTCTTGCCCCAGCGAGCTTTCCTGAGGCTTTTGTGCCTTTGGACCGCAGTCTGCTTGGGTGACAGAAGACGTTTTAAGCTTCCTCTCCTATTCAGCTCAGTTACTAGAACAAGTAATTGCAAGGCCTTCGATGGACACGAGGAGCTACATCCCTCTGACACACTCGAGAACACATTGTCCTGTAGGTACCCACACGTTCTTAAGACTCAGTGTAAATCATTTGATGAGCTTTCTCTAAATGTGTGATGAGCTTACTAAGCCACCTGTCATTCTGCAGTTCCAGGAATCACAACCAGGACGCATGGAGTCGATTTGGGGTGTGAGTGAATTCTTTATGACCCTTTAGAAGAATTCTCCTATTCACACTATCAAATGGCTATTCACTGCCCTCCCCACTGTTGATTTCTTTTCCTCCCAGGATCTTGAGGGACACTTGTAAAGCAGCTCTGCGTTGTAGTTGGTCAAGAGAACCAGCTTCCCAAGAAGATAGTCAGCCATGGTTTCCCCAGGGCTTTCTATCCTGGGCCTCAGTCTGGTGAATCCTAGGGACGTTAATTCCACTGCAGTTTGTTTGCCTGGCTGCTTCCTTTCCTTTCCTCTGGATTACTCTCATGGGTTTACTGGGTGCTATGGGTTGAACTGAATTTGGCTCCTGAACTCATTGATGTTCAGATTCATACAGATATTAGATATTGAAGGGTTGGTAATGCAGTTATGATTTAGGAGTGGTTTCGGGGGTGCATTAAGTCCCTGTGGGTATGCCCTGCGAGGGTAGTTCTCACAACAGGGAATGAGATGGAGGGGGATTGTACCTACTGTTCTCTCTCTGCTTCCTGACTTGTCGTATTATGGTTACTCTGCATATATCCTACCGTCGCCATTCTCCGGTCACCTGGGGCCCACCTGGCTTTAGACTATGAGCTTCCAAAACCATGAGTTAATGTAGACCCCTTTCTGATTCCAGCTTCCAGCTAATGTGTACCCTGAAAGACAGCAGGTGATGGCTCAAGTCCTTGGGTCCCTGCCTCCCACTCCGTGGGTGACTGGACTGAGTCCCTGGCTCCCAACTTTGGTCTGTCCAGCCCCAGCTCTTGTGGACATTTGAGGAGGGAGCCTACAATGGCAGATTTCTTCCTCCATGCCTTTCAAATTAATTAATTAATTAAATAAAAATTTCTTTAAAAATTATTTGAAAAAAAAAAAGACTCCCTTAGTTGACTGGCTGTTGCCTATCAGTTTTATAATATAATGGACAAAACATACTGCAGTGTGAATAGAGTACAGAGTAGGTATTCAATAAGAGGTAATTAAACTTAGCCTGAGAAATTAAAACTTGGATTGTCCAGTGACTATTCATTCAATGTCTAACATATGTGTAGTTCTTCTTACTGTGCCAGGTAAAATAGTCAGTGCAAAGAATAGTTGGAAAACTGTAACATGTATTAACTCCTATAATCCTACCAATAACTATGTGAGTACTAGTCACTAACCCCTATTTGCAAATGATGAATTTACAGTACTAGATTAAGTCATTTACCTAGGGAAATCAATGCCAGACACCTGGTATCCACACTACCTTGCCTCTACAGAAATGGGGCTGCTGTGTGTTCTGGATTGTGGGTATTATAGGATCAAGGTAATGTCTCTGGAAAAAAAAAAAAAGCATACTAACAAAATGACCCAAAAGGAGGAACCTAGCCTCAGGGAAGCCAGGTGTACTCATAGACTTTTTATTTTTATGGTGAAATGCCCCCAAACAGGTTCAAATATGGACAGAGCTACAAATATTCACAGTGTTCACTGTTACTTCTGTTACTAAGGGTTTGATTGTTAGATCATCTTTGCTATTTCTTTTGGTTGTAAAATGTATTTTAATGAAGCTAGGAGTAAGGGTGGGTAGTGTAGGAGAGCTGAATAACTGGATGGGAGGAGTGGCTTCTTTTCATTAGTATGTTTTTATTCCTTCCTTCCAATAAAGTATAGAATCAAGTTTAAAACTCTGAATCCCATTCTTATGACTCCACTCTGCCCCTGACAGGGAAGCAATCTTGGGTTCCATCTTTTTCATTTTTTGCCCTCAAAGAGTATGAGTTTTGGCTCGTCTTCTTTTAATGCGTTTCTTTAATTTATTTGAAAGGCAGTGCAACAGAGAGAGGGAGAGACAGGAAAAATTCTTTCATCTGCTCATCACTCCCCAGATGGCTACAGTTGCCAGAGTGTGGCCAGGCTGAGACCAGGACCTCCATCCGGTGTTCCCCCGTAGGTGACAGGATCCCAAATACTTGGGCCATAATCTGCTGCATTCCCAGACACATTAGCAGGGCACTGGATCAGCAGTAGAACAGCTGGGACTTGAACTAGCGTTCTGATATGGGCTGCTGGTATTGGCAAGCACCACAGTGCTGACCTTGGATTCTGGTTCTAAGAGAGGAATTAACGATGATGAGCTAGGAAGTGAAGAGAAGAATGTTTTCTGGTGCCTCACCTTTTCTATTGTGCGGTTGTTATCTTCTCTGGGGAAAAATGTTCAGTATCCCCACAATAAAGTTTGTGTGTGTGTGTGTGTGTGTGTGTGTGTGTGTGTGTGATTGGTCTCAGTCTTTCTTCGTGTTTGGCAGCAAGGACCTTTTTATGAAGTGGTTTGAGGCAGATATACAACTTGTTCATTCATCAGATGCTTTGCATTTAATGTTGCTTAGCTTTATGGGGGATCCAAGAATGAGATCAGTCCTTCCGTAGTAAAAAATAAATAAAATAATGATAGTTCCCATTTACATACTGCATGCTTAGTATGTGCCTGTTAAGAGATTTAGATGCATCATTTATATGTTCAGTGCCTTTTCACAAGGGGGTCTTCTAGATGTTCATGGAAATGTGCATTAGGGGGAAACTATGGATTTCAAATTTCTTTGCACCCAAATATGCTTGTCTTACAATTCCATTTTCCCACAAACTTTTTGAAGTACCCGTTTGTTATCTGCTGACTAGTACATACCAGGTACTGTTGAGATAGTGGGTGTAGAGCAGTGAAGAGTGACTCAGTGCCTAAGCTAGCTCAGAATGCAGATGGAGAGCTAAAACCGGAAGTCATAGACCTCATTTCCTAAGATAACATGGAGGAATATGAAAGTGATGAGAAGTTGTTGCGATACATCCCAGCCCAATGGTACGATCGATACATTTAGGAAGTAATACTCAGTTTCTTTGAATTTTACCTTCAGTTCAGTGAGAATAGGTGGCTGAGAATTGTTCAGGTCGTTCCTTCCTTGCTTTGGCTGCTGCGATGGTTTGATAAAGGACTACTGCTTGTAACCTGTGGTTGTCAGCCATTCATCCTTCGCTCCAGTTTGAAGTGTGGTGTGCTCGCTTATATGCCCTGTCCCTTCCATGTGCTGATACTCTTCACCCATCTGTCATAAATACACTTTGGGGGCACTGTTGAGTATCATTTCTTGTTCATGATTGTCCTGTCCACACACAGCCCTCCCTCTGTGCTGTTACAAATTCCCGATGTTTTAGCTCACTAGTCACCTATGGGGACTCCCCAGACAGCGTGATGAGATGTCTATAAACATCGTAGCCTATCCTGGCATACCAGGGGCCGTTAACAATTACTGCTGCTACCCAGACAACCATCATCACTAACTACTGGGAGTAGAGTACTCCTACCACCACCACCACTGCTACTACCACCATTATCGTGGTCACCCCACTGTGGGTTTTAAGGGGGAATTTTCTTCCAAGACTTTTTATCACATAAACATCTAGGAGCTGATGTTACCTGTTTGTTAGGGATGAAAGGAGGAGAGGAGCACCTGTAATGTGTGTGAGCATTGGACTCTGTCACAGCAGTCCTCCTCCTTCTGAGCTGTGTGGCTCTAGACAGATGTGTCATGGTTTTGAAGGCTGGTTTCTTTACCTTTAAAATGGAGATAATAAGGATAACCATCCTAAAATCATATCCTCATGACTGCTTATGGTACCAGGAATTTTGCTGAGACTGACTCCCTTTTGAGTTGTGGGGTTGTGATTATTCCCAATTTACAAATGATTCTGAGCACAGAGAAGTTGAGAATTTTGCCCATGGACACACAGGCAACTTGGAGGGAAGCTGGAACAGAGACCAGTCATTTTGTTGTCCGCTGGAAGTTGTTGAATGATGTGAGGTTTGAGCATGATGTCACTTGGTGCACATAGCGTTTATTCAAAGATGTTCAGTATTTTTACAAGGTAGGCTGTGATGGTGACTGTAGATGCTGCCCTGCACGGAGCCTTTCCTCCCCATGTTCCGACTTGGCCCCCTGCAGGTGGGGATGGGCATGGCATTCCACCGTCCTTAAGGAGATGCCTAAGGATTCCTTTCCAGGATTTGACTGTGGATTCTGGGACCCCCCAGCAGTGATGCCAAATTGCCTCTCTTCCTTCTCTGTTTTCACCTTCACTCTGGCTTTGCATCAACAAGTTGAGAAATGTTCAAGGAGTGTTAACAGCCCCAGTCTCTGGTGCATTGATGAGCTGACTCACCCCCAATTAGGGTGCAGGCCTGCCTGGTGGGGATACTCTTGTTTACTGAGGAGTTTTGCTTTTTTTTTTTTTTTAAAGGCAGATTGATGGCATGGAAGGCATGCCAAAAATGATTTCTGTATTGACTTTCAAAAAAATTTAAAATATATTAGAAAGACAGAGCACACAGACAGATGCACCATTCATTCATTTGTTCCCCCAATACCCTGAATAGCTGTGGTTGGGCCAGGCTGTAGCTAAGAGCCAGCTACACAATCCAGTGTCTCATACAGAGGTGACAGGGACCAAACCACTTGAACCACCACCTGCTACCTTCCAGTTTGTGCAGTATCAGTAAGCTGAAATCAAAAGTGGAGCTGAGACCTAAATACTCCAGTATGAGATGTGCATGTCCCAAGCTACATCTTAACTGCTGTATTGCATTTGATCACTGTATTTCCCGGCTGCAGCTGTGGTGACAGGGGCAGCTGGAAGGTGATCAGGCAGGCCCACGGTCAGAAGGCCCTCAGAGAAAGAAACCATCCAGTGCAAACTACTGTTCCAACCTATAGCACCTCCCGCCTCCCCGCACCTCCCCGAATTGTGCTAAGATAAATTGGAGGCAGCTTCTGCTTTGAGCTGGTCTTTAAATCAGTCCAGGCCGCCTGCCTTTGATCTGTGGTCAGTTGCAGGGCTCAGGGCTGTTTGTTAACAGGCTGCCCAGGATTGAAGTGCAATATTTAAACTGTCAGAAATGTAATTTGTAGTCCTGGGGGAAACCTGTCCACTTTGTCCATGGTGTGCCTTATCTTGTACTTTCATTTCTTCCTCTTAGTGTAATAAATGTAAGAAACACTTATTTGAGGCTGGAAGAGAAGGATACTTTATTTTTTTCTTTGTTTGGTAAATAAAGAATGGACCTTTGTTCTTACATCCGAACTTCTGAGTTGAAGATTGAAAACCCTGTTAAGTGAAGGTTTCTTGCACAGCCAGAGTGGTTTCATGATATATCCAATGTTCTTGTTCTTTTTTTTTAAATTTTTTTTATGTCCTTATATGAAAGGCAGAGTGACAGTGAGAGAGGGAGGTGAGGAGAGAGAGAGAGAGAGAGAGAGAGAGAGAGCATGATTTTCATCCACAAATTCACTCGCCAGATGGCCATTATAGCCAGATCTGGGCCAGGTTGAAGCTAAAAGTCAGAAACTCCCTCCATCCTTTAGCCCCACAAGGGTGGCAGGTGTACAAGCCCTTGGGCTATCTTTTGTTAGCAGGGAGCTGGATCAGAAGTGCAGCAGCTGGGGCTTGAACCTGCCTTTTGATAATGGGATGCCAGCGTTGCAAGTGGTGGCTTAACGGACAGTACCACGATGCCTTCCCCTGTGTCTTGTTCTGTTGGTGTAGGGAATCAGGTTGTTTTCTGAAGATCACGGAGCTTCTGAATACCAGGTAACTGTTGGGGTGCTAAGCTGTTTCTGCACCTTCTTCTCATCCAACTGATTCATGTTTGAGAGCCAAGACGCTTTCCCCAAGGATGAGGCTGGCTTGCTCCAGTAGGATTCAAACTGAGTTCGTCTCTGGGGAACCTGTCCCCAAGGGTGGATGTGGAGAACAACAGAGGACTGTGACTGTGGGCATCTAAGAGCTGTTCATACTTACAGGGAGGCTGCCAGCAATTACGGCTGTGTTGCAGTGTATTTGTACATAGACGCTTCCTTAGGCGTCTCCCAGACCATTTTATATAAATATCATGTGGCCAAAAGCTCCATAAGGTTAGATCAAAGAGGATATTGGTTATGGCATGAGTGTCAGACTCAGCTTAATCTTGGATAAGGTTTTTTGTTTTGTTTTAATTAAATTTTTAATCTAAAATTTAAAGTAATGTGTGGATTTTTAAAAAGAGATTTAAGAACTACTTTAAGAATCATGAACACAAAATAAATCAGTCTCCAACATGGTTTCTCTGTTCGGGGATTCAGGTTCCCGCTTTTCCTCTGTAAGCTGCTGCTTCTAGTGTTTCCATTTGTGTTAAGAAATCATGCATTTGTGTTTTAATTTTCTACAATTTTAGGTGTTATCTGAATTGTTTATTATTATTTATTATTCATTGTTATTATTATTCCTTTTAAGGAAGTTGTGATTGAGTTTTCTTATGCTCCCCAAAACCCATGCTTTCCTCCCTCTGCCTGCTAGGATCTGCGTCATCAGTATCTGTATGTCAGCATTTCTGGATGAATATTCACAGCTGAGCCATGTAGCATAATGCAATTATATTGCTTTTAAAATGATGTTAATAAAGCGCTTTGCTTTTTCTTTGCCTTAATTTCCTTTGTACCCATCTCTGATTGTTCCTCTCATGCAGAACTGAACAAACCAGTGCAGGCAAACCAATGAAAGCCCCATTGTATGTCCAACAGTGGGAGAGCTTAGTCATTATTAGCTGCTGTTATTGCCTTCTCTATTTGTTTTTCTCTTCTTCCTTATTTTGTTATACTGTGGTCGCTCATCTGCAATGCATCCTTAAGAATCAGGAGATATTAGTACTGGAAGAGAACCACGATGTAATGTGTTATATTTCTTCAATTTCAGAGAAGAGTCTGGCTAGTTGATAGTGAGAGGCAGATCTGAGGCTGGATCCTTACACGTCTCTCTTTGGTCATAACCACGTCTTGTTGCTGAAAATTTCCTCTTGTAACCTTTGTAGACTGCAGGGTGTTTTGTTGCTGTTTTTCTTCTTCTTCTTTTTTTTTTTTTTAATGTCATAGCCTTTTTTTTAATCTCATTTTTCCTAATTTTTTTGTTGGAAATATGTAATAACTTTATTAAATAAATCACATACCATATGAGTCACCCATCTAAAGTTTAAAATTCTATAAATTTTAGTATAGTCACAGAGTTGTGCAGCTGTTATCAAAATCTAATTTAGCATTTTCATCATCTTGAAAAGAAACCCCACAATCTTTAGCTCTCACTTCTGTAATCCCTAGCCCTAGGCAGCTACTGATCCCCAGCCTCTCTCTAAAGGTTTACCTTTCGTTTCATAGTAATGGAATCTGCAGCCTACAGTTCTCTGTGGCTGACTTCTTTTATTTAGCATAATGTTTTGAAGGTTCAGCCGTGTTCTAACATGTATCAGTAGTTCATTCTTTCTTATGGCTAAATAATACACAGATATACTTGTGTGTTTTCTCATGTCATCAGTTAGTGGACATGCTTGAAATTTTCCCTCTTTTGACTTATAAATGATACTGCTATGGGTATTCACAAACAGGTTTTTCTGTGGACATGTGCCATCATTTCTATTGGGTGTGTATTTAGGATTGGGACTGCTGGTTCAAGTGGAAACTCCATGTTCAACTTTTTGGGGAATGCCAGACCGTTTTCCAGACCTGCTGCATCATCTTCCCATCGGAAGTGTGTGAAGGATCCAGTTTCGTCACATTGTCACTAACACTTCCTGCTATCTGTATGCTCAGTGGAGGTATAGCAAGGGTATCTCATTGTGGTTTTGATTCGTATTTCCCACTTGGCGAATGATGCTGGTGGCTAGTGTTGTTGAACATCTCTTCATGTGTTCTTATGGTTATTTGTGTGTCATCTTTGGAAAAAGACCTACTTAGTTGTTTTGCCCATTATAAAATAGTTTTTGTCTTCTTCTTATTGAGTTATATAGTTCTTTATACGATATGGGTATAAGTCTGATGAGTTGGGTGATTTGCAAGTATCTTCTTCCATTCTGTGAGTCATCTTTCACTTTCTTGATGATGTCATTTGCAGCACACAAGTTTTACTTGTTTTCTCCCTTTTGTTCTTTTGGTTTATGGAGGCTTTGCCTAACCAAAGGTCATAAAGACTTAGTTCTGTATAAACTTATAAGAGTTTTATAATTTGAGGTCTTGTGTTTAAATCTGTGATCCATTTTAAGTTAATTTTTGTGCATGTCATATGAAAGGGGTCCCAACACCATCCCTTCGGAAGTGAATATAAAGCAGTCCTAACACCATTTATTGGAAAGACTGTTCTTTTACCATGGAATTTTCCTGGCTCTCTTGTCAGAATCCATTCTGCAGGGATTTTGACACACTGTCATTGTTCCATCTCAGCATTCAGTGTTCTTCTGTCCCACACGGTGTGGGTAACTCAAGTAACAGTTGGCTTGATATTGCCTAAAGCCTTTGAGATTAGGGTGAATAAGGATCTTGGACAGATGTCTCTGTGCCCACATTAAGATTAGACAGAGAACCAAAGTACCATACCATCCACCTAAAACCATCACAGAGAATATAAAATAGGAATTCAAACAGAGGGTTGTCCCAAGAACATCATGTAGGGTTAGTGCAGACAGCTGAGCTGTGCTTCAGTTTTTGCTGCAGACTACTGTGGGCCTGTGAGCTGGCTGCAAGGCCAGCTAGTAGCAGATGCACTTGGCTGTGAGTCCATTGGATGTGTTGTGATGTACGCCCTCCCATTCCTCCATACAAGAGGAACTGTCTCAGGCCTCAGCCAATAGTTAAGTCAGCACTTTACCTGTGGCTAGCACTGTAGCTTGCCATCTTGGCCACTGTCCGAGATCCCTGGAAACTTTCGCGAAATGGATTCCGATATGTTTTTATTACCTTTCTTGTTTTCCTTTGAAGTCTAGACTACATACAGCCCATAAAGTGCACCAGAATTAAATGCAACTTGGTGCATCAAACTCTTGTTTATCTATCTCTTGTGTATCTATCACCAGATCAAGATGTTGAACAAGGCAAGCACCCTCAAAGCCCTCCTTCCCAAAGAGGACAGAAATGTCCTGCCTTCTCTTATCATACACCTTTTATGTGCTCTTGAATTTTAAATAGATAACAGCTTAGTAATGTACTCTTTTATATCTGACTGAATTTGTTCAGTTTGTTTGGGAGATTCATCCATTTTGTTATGTGTTATCAGTAGTTCATTTTTAATGGTTGTATAATATTCTATCATGTGAGCATACCATGATATATTAATTTATTCTTCTGTTCACAGGCATCTAGGTAGTTTGCAGTTAGGAGCCATTTTCAGTGAGGGTACTACTTGTTCTTGAAAGGGTATTTGGGTAGATATAATTGCTGCTTTCTCTGTGTGTTTACATGGATGTGGAATAGCTGGGTCTTAGGTTAGGTGGCCATTTAGCTTTGGAAGACACTAAGTGGGCACTGAATTTTTTAAATCCTCTTTCTGTACTCTCTCGGCTCTGGACTCAGAGTGTGTGCTGTGGCTTCAGTTGTATAAAGAGTCAGGTATAAGAAAGAGGAAAAGAGGTTGATGAAGGCAGAATGGGGAAAGGGGGTTGCTTTGGAAAATAGGAAGGCGGGTGGACAGAAAGACGTGGAGACAGTGTGTGGGGCTAGGAACACGAGTTTATGTTGTCATTCAAACTCTAGATCTGCCATTTACTGGTTGTTTGTGCCTCCAAGGCATATTTTCCCCATCTGTAAAATGGGATTTAAAAAGCCCTTGTGACTCTGAGCAGTATAGAAATTACTACATACACTTAACAGTTAGTAGTTACGTAAGGCTTCCTATGTGCTCATTACTGTGCTAATGTGATTATTCAACTTGATCTTCAAAACAGCCCTGTGAGCTGTACTCTCTTTTCCCTGTCTGTCACTTAGGAAGCTGAAGGTCTGAGAGGTGCAGTGACCATCCCCAGGCAAGTTAGTGACAGTTCAGAGAGGTTGCTTCCACTGTATTGATTGCAATAGACGGTGGCAGGCAGGCAGACATGAAAGGGGACGTCCTTGCTTATAGACATGAAAAAGTGGAGAACGATTATCCATGGAGGCTGGATAAAATACCAGGGAGTGGTTCATCTTGGATGTTCTTGAGGGTCCTAAGAAAAGGACAGTGACTGCACAAGGTGCAGGAGAAATGGAAGCTGGCAAATCTGTCTGTAACAGCCTTGTCTCCAGGCCATCATTTTGCATTTTCCTCTCCAGCATTCACTGGGAAACCTTGCATCAAGGTGATGCTGAATAGTTCATGTTCCTTCTAACGCTTGCTTCCTTCTGAAGTTCTCCAGCCGGCTCTCTCTGAAGTCTGATTCCCAAGTGTTGTCCTTGGTAAAAGTACTGCCCCGTGCATTTGTCTCCATCTCGGCTGCCCTAACTTTACAGCACATCTTACCTGGTGAGTTCTTTGTCTTCCATGATTTAATGCTGGCTTCCTGGGAGGTACCCAGAATTCCAGCATCATTTTTTCCCCCTTTTCCTGCATCAATTTCCAAAATTATCTTCTCTTAGAGCTGTGCTCTCAACTGTAGCTTCTCCTGCAGAACCCGAGTGCCAAACTGGAGGAAGTCAAGTATTACAGAGGTGCATTAATAAAAAATGAATGTCCTCTCCCTTTTCCAGTCTCAGCTCTTCCTCAGCACCACTCCAGGACATCCAGTGTTAAGGGTTGAATATCTTTTGTTTTGAAAAGATCTCTTTATTTATATGAGTGACAGAGGCAGAGAGAGAGAGAAATCTTCTATTCACTGTTTCACTCCCCAGGTGGCCACAACAGCTGGAACTGTGCCAGGAGCCAGAGCTTCTTCTAGGTCTACCACGCAGGTGCAGGGGCCCAAGGACTTGGGCTGTTTTCCACTGATTTCCCAGACCATAGCAGAGAGCTGGATTGAAAGTGGAGATGCTGGGACTCCAACTGGCGCTCATATAGGGTGCCAGCACTGGAGGGAGTGGCTTTACCAGCTACACCACAGCCCTGGCCCCAAGGGTATCTTTTCACATATACAAGAACACATAAAAGCATAAAGACAGTCTTCTTTCTTCATTTCTTTTTTGTTTTCAGTGCAGTGGTCAAATCTCAGTATACACGCAGCCTGTTTTTCTCTTCTGCCTTGCTCCCTCCTTCCCTCTCATTCTCATTCTCCATTCCTCATTTAATGAGTTGCTACTTTGGTCTAGTCACAGGACCTATAAATGCATTAAAATGTTGCCCTTACCATGTAGGGGATCAGGGGCCCACGGGGAGATCAGAATGGGAATAGCTAATTGCTGCAATGGTTTTCCCTGTTGTTTGGACAATATTCCTCATTCATTTACAGAATGAAACTAAAGGCTCATTGGAGGCCCAGGATTTCTATATTGAATTGACCTTGGGTCTTGGATATTAAAAAGAAAAAAAAAAACCACCAATGTTCCAGCAGGCTGTTAAATCAAGCCAGGTCCCTGCCTTTCCCATGTTTGTTTACCAATCATTGCAGACATTTTTCAACATTATAGGCTCCTGTCTGTGGTAGAAATAAATGCTCAGTCTCCTTGCAGTATAAATAGTTCTTTCTCAAAGGAGTTACATTAATGAAGGATAGTTCTCCCAGCTTCAGAAACAACTCAATCCATGGTAATGGTAGCAACCGGTGACCTAAACTAGGAAACCAGGTACAGAACGCAATGCAGATTTCATTTTTCTAGGTTAAAGAATAGAGAGGATGTACTGAGTGCTGGCTGTAGCCAGCCACAGTACCACATGTTCCACGTGTGTCTCCTGCCCTCTCATTCTTATGACCATGCATGAAGCAATCAGCATTAGAACTGCCTAATTGGAGACAAAGAATGTGAGACACCAAGCCTTGAGGGTCTTCATTACTATTCACTTTCATTAGAGATGTTGACTGAGTGCCTGCTCTGTGACATGTTCTGTTGTAGGTACTTGCAATATAGGAGTTAAAAACAGGGCAGCATGGTGGCATAGTGGTGAGCCTCTGCTTGGGACACTGGCATCCCGTATTGGAGAGCCTGTTCCAGTCCACCCTCCTGCTAAGGCACCTGGGAAGGCAGTGGAAGGTGGCCCAAGTACTTGAACCCCTGCCACCCATGTAGGAGACCCATAGGTTGTTTCTTGTTCCAGACTTGGGCCTGGCCCAGACTTAGCTGTCGTGGCCATTTGGGCAATGAGCCAGTGGATGGGAGATCTCTTTTGCTCTCTCTCTCTTTCTGCCTTTGTCTCAAACAAATAAGAAGCAACAGCAGAGTCTTACTTTTGGGAGGTGTATATTTTTGTTGGGGTGGGCATGGGGGATAGGATAGATGATACATTGTGAACAAAGTTGATAAGTTGGTAATGAGGCATATTAGAAGTTGGTAAGGATTTTGGTCTAAATAAAAGGTAGAGCAGAGTTAGAGGATATTGAAAATGGCCAGGAGGTGGCAGATGGACTTCACTGAGAAGTCAAGAATTTGGTAAAAGATATAAAACATTAAGTTTAAAAAGGGCTTAAGAACTCATTGGACAGATCTTTGTTGAACTTGGCCATCCAGGAATAGTTCATCCCATCCCTCTTGCTCCCTCTTGGCCTTTGGTTTTATAGGGGAGATGAATGAACCCTCACAAGGTAATGAGATGTTCAAGGGTGGAGAGTGACAGATTTCCAGTGGAGCAGAGTGGGATAGACTGGCCATCAGTGAGCTACCCCTAGAGGAAGGTGCTGGGCCCCTCGAGACCCCGAGTCTTCTCCAGGGTGTAAAGGCAGCCTGGGCAGTTACATGAAGGGGTTATACACCCTCTTCTAGTGAGGCCACCCATGGAATCTGGGCTGTGCCCTCGCACGGTTGGCCTGTCGCTTTACCTCTGAGATTTGTTGACCTCCTCCATGAAATGGGACTACTGATGCTTGATTCAAGCGTTCACATAAGGGTTGTTGACAGCGTTTAGTCTTGGTCTGCCTGTGTTCAGTGCTCATCCAGCCTCAGTCCACGGGTCCTTGCTGGTTTTGTCTTCAGATCAGACTCGCTGTTGAGAGGGCTGTGCTCTTCCAGACGCTCTCAAAGGCGTCTGGAACCCAGGGCAGAAGAGCGGTGTGTGATGGGAGCCCGAGGCTGCTTGCTTCCTCCACCCGCCATGTGGCTGACTTTCTAGAACAGCATATGGACTGAAGGGGCTCATGGGCGCTTTTCTCCGCAGGGAGACTTGTAAGCAAATGACAGCTCAGGGAGGAGCGGCTTGTGGGTTCCTGAGAGAAGGGCGGTGCCTAGGAGGTCCTCCTGGGACTGCCATCTGTTCCCTTCCAACCGCCGGACTCTGCACCTCCCGAGTTCCCCAACGTGGAGTGGAATCCAGAAGGCGCCAAGTCAGTGGTTGGGACAGTGTTGGAGGGAGAGAGCTCACTGTGTGGGGCCCTGGTGTCTGTGAGAAGAGGAGATCTGGTCTGGAGATGCCAGCGCGGCTTTGCAGAGCCGGACTCTTCAGGAACTGTGCCTTGACTGAGTCCTGTGTGCAGAATACACGGCTGCCAGCAGCTTGCCAACCGCCATGCCTGGGGGCAGGGAAGAGAGGCAGCGGAGGCACAGCCCTGCCCCCACCCGGGGCCTTCTCTCACCTGCAGGGAGTAGTACTTCAGGGAGTAGTAATTCAGGGACCGCCTGCCTGTGGCCTCTGCATGGCAGTGGTTGGATGATGACAAACAACCTTAAATGTTTACCTTGGACCAGGTGATTTTCTAAGTATGCTGCAGGGCTCAACTTTGCAACAACCCCACGAGACAGATATTATTATAGCTATCTTATAGATCAGGAAACTAAGTGTCAGAGAGGAGTTAAGAACCTCAACCATGGCCACACTTCTGTAGTCACCTAGTCGTCTGGCTTTTTTGCTTCTCGTTAGGAAGTCCTGAAGCTGGATGGATGCTGCTGAGTTTGCTTCCAGCAGCCACCGAGCAGTTGTGCGACTTGCTGCTTGGCTGCTGTCAGCTGGTCCTGGGTGCCCAGCCCTCTTCTTGGTTTGCTGAGTGCTTGGCCTCTCCGTACTTGGCGAGCAACCCCAAGTTATGTTGTTGTTCTAGTTTGTTGGATGAATTGGCTCCATGCCACCTTAGGAAAACACTCAACTTGGGCACTAGTGTGGTGGTACCCGCTTACAGAGCCAGCATCCTGTTTTGGAGTGCTGGTTCCAGTGCGGGTTGCCACTTACTGATGTACCTGGGAAGGTCCAAGTGCTTGGGCCCCTGCTATTCATGTGGGAGACCTGAATGGAGTTTCTGCCTCTGACTTCCGCCTAGACTAGAACTGACTGTTATGGCCATCTGGGGAGTGAACCAGCAGGTAGAAGATCCCTACTTTCCTCCCTCTGTCTGGTACTCTGCCTTAACCACAGAAGACTGTGAAGTTGAGACTTCTGGACTGAGCAGAGGATAGATGAGGAGGAAGAGTGTAGTTGGTGATACCAATAATGTAGGTCATATCTTGGCTCTTTATATAGATACACAGGATTCCATACCTCTAGTTCTTTTGTTAAAAAGTCCGAGTTGCATAGATTGTTCTGCCATTACCTGGTCTTTCTATGTTGGGGTAGCACAGGGGGCTGGCTTGAGGTGGGAGTTTGTGTGTTCAAAGTGCCCTAAGTGCTCAGATCAGCTGGCTGTTTTATATTGTAGCCCAGGATTCTTTTTTTTTTTTGTAGTTTACTTTTTTTGTTGCTACCTTTCCTTGCTTTTAAATGCACATCTTGCTTGTGAAGAAAAAAAAGACTGGAAAGTAATGGGAAAAAATTGAAGACAGTAATTATCAGCAGCCTCTCTTAACCGCAACTGCTACCTGCATATATAGATAGCACAAGGGGCTTTGAAAAAGTACACAGAAAATATGTGTTATGAAAAATGCACATTATGCCTCCTGTGAATGGACTTCAAAATTTTTTGCACAAAAATAAACTTACCTCTTTTAATTGTATTTTCCATGAAATTCTTGAAGTTCCTTTATATGTCTTTATGTATTATGTATATTTGTATGTTTGACATATTTATATCTATTGTGTTTATTGCATATACATATATGAAGTACATGTTTATATTCTAAAAATTGTATCTAATAATGTGTAGTGCTTCAAAACCTGTTTTATCTTCATTATAATTCCATGTCATTTGCAGGCCTTTGAGGTTTTAAAAGTTGATGAAATGCTTCCTCTTTTTAGGTTTCCATAATTTTTCTCAACATTTGCCATTTATGATATTACCAAATTTTATGTACTGACTGGCACCCTTCTTAAAAAGATTTCTTTATTTATCTGAATGTTACAGAGAGAGGGAGAGGTAGGGAGAGAGAAAGAAAGAGAGAGAGAAATCTATCGGCTGATTTGTTCAATCCACAAGTGGCCACAACATCTGAGGCCAGGCCAGGCCAAGCCAGTACCCTGGAACTTCATTTGGTTTTCCACATGGGTGCAGGGGCCCAAGTGCTTGAGCCCTGTTCGCCTGCCTTCCCAGGCTCGTTAGCAGGAAGCTAGATTGAAAGTGGAGCAGCTGGGACTCAAACTTGTGCTCCTATGTGATGCTGGTGGTGCCCTGGATGGTTGCTTAACTTGTTGGACCACAGTGCCAGTCCCCTGGTGCACATCTAAGAGTATTTATTTGGTAAATATCCAAAGGAATTATTGTGCCACTAAATGGCAAAGACAGGAACTCAGTTTCTCTTACTTCTGCCTTCTAAAATAAATATTAGAAGTTTTTTTTTTTGCATTATACAATCTATTTATGTCTATATGTATCAGTTTTATACCCTCAGAGATGTACACTTCTAAGATTTTAAGAGGAACTGCTGCTTAGTGTCTACCATCATGGTTACGGTGGGCACTTATACATATTTCTTTATCCCTGTTAATCTTACTTGTAGAAGCCTTGATTTTTCTAATATTTTCACCATTAGTACAGTCTCTATTTTGTGACTGTAGTTTGGATTTGAAAAGTGAGTGGCAGGCTCAGTAGCAGGCAGAACTTCCAGTGAATAGCCATGGCGAGGCACCTGCTGTCTTTCCAGACAGCCCTGAGGCAGGTGGCAGGGGAGAGGCCCTGAGTGTTTTAGATCTTTGCACTCATCATCTCTTCCTCTCTGCAGCGAACCAGCTCAAGCTGGGCCACTGGAATCAAAATGCCAGTTTCTCCAACCCTGCCATGCAGCTGTGTAGTGCTGCCTGTAGCTGATGAAGCAGCCGCTTGGCATGTGGACGCGGAGATCTCACCCTGGCTGATGATGTCCTGCAGAGTCCCGGCTTCCCCTTCAAAGCTGCTGGTGTTGTAGTTGTCGAGCAAAGCAGGGAAGCAGGCCACCTCCTCCACCTGCTCACACAGAGTATCCATTTCATCCATCACTCAGCTGGAAGCTACCGTGGACTGCACCAGGGAGAGAGAAAAATCTAGAATCTCTTGAATGAGGTCTTGATCATCTCACACAGATTCTTTTAACGCTGATGTTTTGATGAAGAACCTTCCAGATGTTTCTGTGTGTGGGTGTTTAGATTGGCTGATGGGTATAACATTCTTCCTTTGCTAAATAGGGTATGGTATACATTTGCTACTATGTAACTTAATGTTTTACAAGTGCATGTCACTTCATGCTGTGTCTTAATTCTGTTGCATGTTCATTCATTAGTCTAGAAGCCTATTTAAAAATGTTCTTTCCATTGTCATTACTCTAGTAGTGGTTAGGGACATAGACGATGATCAGATAGTCATACCAATGCATGTGAAAGAAATCTGAAGGAAAGTTACTATGTAAGGTGGAGCAGAAGGGATCATTTCCTGAGGAACTGACATTCCCGCTACAATCTGGACACTGAGATGTGGAGATGGATTTGGGGTAGCAAAATAGGGGACTGTACTTATTTTTTAGAGGCTTTATTATTTATTTATTTACTTATTTGAAAGGGAAGGAGACGGAGAGAAGAGAGAAAAGGAGATCTTCCATCTGCTGGTGCACTCACTAAATGCCTGCAAAGGTCAGGTTCCAGGACAGGCTGAAGCCAGGAGCCAGGAACTCCATGCTGGTATCCAAGATGAGTGTCTGGAGCCCAAGCTTGTGGGCCATCATCTGCTGTCTTCCCAAGTGTTATTAGGGAGCTTGGTAGGCAGGAATCGGAGCAGCTGGGACTTGCACCAGCACTCTCATAAGTGATGCCAGCATCCCAAAGGGCAGCTTAGCTTGCTGTGCCACAACAGAGGACCCCATATCCATCTTTGTCATTGTATAATATTGCATTTATGGATGTGCTGTTGTTTCTGTCACCAGTCATTTTGGGGTCATTTCTATTGTTGCTGATTCTTCATCTGCTTGGCCATTCTGCTTATTAGATTAACTGCTTTGAGACCTTGGTTTGTAAGTAGAGTGGATCTGCCTACATTTACCAGCATTTTCTTTGCCCAGTGATTCAGATTTGCACATCTCTCTCTAGGAACTAGACAAAGGTAACTGGGCAGTAAGACAATTACGCTAGGGAAATGGTATTCCTATTGTGATGGTGACGCCAAATAACCATGGCTGGACATACTGCCTCTTGGGTAGATGGAGTATGCCCTGGTTCCCTCCTCATGTGGTCATTCACTTATATCACATTTGTCAGTCCCTGCTCCTGCTGCCTAGCCTGTTCCATGCAGAAGCACACAGTAGGGTGAGAGTAGAACACTTTGACTCTATCATAGTGTAGTGTAGTGTAGTGTAGTCGATTTCCTGTGTAGGGTGATAAACCTCATATGTGCCATGTATTCTGGTTGCCTGAGGACACGGTGACCAGTTCCACTTGAGCTTCTCAGAACAGGTGGTATTTGAATGGCTCCTTGAAGACTGATGAGAGTTTTCTCTAATATTAAGGGACTTGGTGTCATCAGAGAGAATAAACTCTAAGAACAGTCATTGTAAGGATTGAGGAGTTCCATGAATGCCACTGTCACAGATCCCCTCTGAAGATTACCCTGATACAACTTCATTTATTGGTCACAGTTGATAAAAGAGCTGTTTCTAATTAGCAGGCAGCTCCTCCAAGTGGTGATTCAGGGTCCCAGACTCTTCCATGGTGTGGCTCTACCATGTTCAGCGTGAGGCTTCCCTCGGTGAATCCTGCCCCAAGCTGGTAGAGAGGGAAAGAACAGGGAGTGTCAAGAAATGGTCTCATGTCACTTCTCTTCACCAGTTCTGTGGGCCCACAGTGCTGCACGTGAGGCTGTGCAGTGGAGCCTGGAGGTGGTGAATAGGACACTTGCTGTGATTGGCAAGGTCAATGTGATGGTGGAGGTGCTGTTGACTGACCTAGAGGAGGGAAAGCACAGAGCCAAGGAGGGAAGAGAGCCCATGGTGTAGCCTTGTGTAATTAGATAAATTAAGTCTGACATCTAGTGAATACTAACTGCGGATGAATATTTTGAAAACATCAACCTGTGAGGTTGTTCTGGCTGTTGCCCCATTTTACAGAAGGAAAAAGTGAGTTTAGGGATAACTTGTTGTGAATGGAGGAAGCAGGAGTTGCAGACCTAAGTTGGTCTTGGTCCAGTGCCTGAGCTCTTGTCACCCATGTCTGCCCCTTGCGGGCAATGCTGTTTTTCTGGGACATTGCTTTCTTTTCTGCGTTCGCAGAAAGAAGAGAAGGTGGTGCACCAAAGGACCAGGTCTTGAAAGAAGTGGATGTCAGGCAAAAGGAGAACCCAAATTCAACCAGACGTGAACTCTGGGAGCCTAGTGATGTCAGTGAGAGAGACATGGCACGTTCTGTGACTCTCTGGCAGGAGGCCTTACCAGTTGTTCCAGATCTGCTGTCTCATGCTGCCTGGTCCTGAGTTAGCACTGTGCACTGCCCAAGCCCATGGATGCCCTGACAAGCTTCTTAATGAGAGTTTTTATTGTCTGCTTTAATTTGATTGTTAAAGGAAAGGTAGATCCACATTTTTTGGTGGGACAGTAGAGGCACAGTCCTTGTGATTCAGCCTCTGAGTCATTCATTAAGTGAGTGCTGTACTGTGTGAGTGTCTTTGTCTCATGGTGCCCCTCCCCTCTGCACGCTCCTCCTTTAGAAGACCTGGGTCAGGTGGCTCCTCACTCCAAAACTTTCCCAGGCTTCCCTGGGCAGAGATGGGGTTCCTTTACTCTGTTCATGTTGTGCTGTTGCGTCTTGTCCTCCTCGGTCTCTCCCTCTCTCAATATCAGCAGACCATCACACACAGTTGTAGGGGTTCGTGTGGAAATCAGTATTTTACTATTTCTTCTCGTTGAATATATGATACTGGGATTTGCAAGGTTCCTAGGAACCAGGGAGGTGATGGCAATGTGACCCCTGGCCTGGCTGCGGAAGTCATACCTTGTGGATGGGACTATGGCCCAATAAGGGAGTGTACATTTGGTCTAGGAAAGTATAGACTCAATTAAAAATTAAAGCACACACATACACAGACACACAGCAGCATTGTGTTGACAAACAAGGGCCCCGTTCAGCATTGCAGTTTGCACTTTGTGACCCCACAATAAGGAACTCAGCTTGCTGAAGAAATCTGTGAAACCATGGAGCAGCCTAAAGAGGTCTGAACCAGGCTCCATGCACACAGTGGGAGCGCTGGAGTGAGAGGAGGTTGCTTTCTTCTGTCTTAACCCAAAGGGTGACCCTGGGCCTGTGGTCATGGGTGTGTGGTGGTCATGTGGAGGTTGGCCCTCTCTCCTCTGTGGAAATGCTGCCCAACAAGGGGACCACCGTTGGAGCACACCCAAGCCATCCTGTGTGAATTCTGGGTTACTCTGGAAGCTTTGGGCCAATGAGGGGGAAAGTGGTGAGTGTTGTTTGTTACATGGAAATGGCCTGAAGGATGCGATGCAGTGTAAATCTATGGGGTGTGGCTGCCCTTCTCCAAGATGCTGATGGGAAGGGAAGAGGGGACATCACTCACTGGAAGCCCCTGCATGATTCCTGCTTTTGCCCACCAAGGAGTCTGCTCAGTGGCAGTAGCCACCCTGGGGAGGGCAGGCTGGCTGAAAACACAGTCCTAGGGGGATGGTCCTTGGCACCTGGGTGCAGTTGCCATCACCGTGGCAAATCCCACAGCCAGGTTACAGATGGAACTAGGTACCCTGCCGACTGACAGGGAAGGGAAGGGAAGCCAGGCCCAAGGACTGCAGGCCTCTCACCCTAACTGGCTTTGAGGCTTCTGTCACATCCCTCCTCTACTCCATGCCTCCATGTCTGTCTGTCATGGTGCCTCTATCTGTTTGTCTGTGGTTCTCGTGTAAGGATTAAATGAAATTACATGTCTAAGGCACACAGCACAGTAGCTGGCACATAGCAGAGTTCACAGTATGATCAATCCTTCCTCCTCCTCCTCCCTCCCTGCTCAGGCTAACAATTTCCTGCTCTGTAAGTTTGACGGCTCCTATTGTATTTATGGTGGATGCAAAGAAACTTGGTGTTGGCTCATTCCAGAATGAAGATAAATGAAGTCTGAAATAAAAACACAAGTCCATCAGAACATGGGTTTTGATTGATTACCATTTTGATTTATATACAATTGGAACATACATATTTGCGTAAAATAAAATGCTTGAAGTTCTCAATGTAGTTTCACCCCATGCGATTACAGATAAGGAGTTTCTTGCAGAGATGACAAGACCAAGTGGTTTTAAAAAGCAGAAGGGTCTTATCACAGTACTAATCCCTTCCTTTCTTCTTCCTCAAAGACCAAGATATTCTTAGTTCTGGTGAAGAGAAAAAGAGTGCAAGAGTTAAAAGTAAAGGAACTTTTCAGTTCCCGCTGGAGGAAGCCATGATTCCGTTTATCCCTTATTAGAACTTTGAAAATCCTGGTTCTCATCTTTTCACATTTATTAATAGCATTACCCAGCCAAGCAGAGTCACAAATCTACGAGATTAACCACAAGTTGAATGCAGCAGAGACCTATTGATGTGTTGTCTCCATAACGACTGACTGGCTTGTGTCATAGAGGGGGAGGCACCGCTCTTTTTCCTAATCACTCTGTCTACAGATTGTAATATCATTTGACCTTATGTCATCTTGAAGCACTCAGTTCTTTCTGAAGGCGTCTAGAGACTTGTTTGTTGTGAATGTTGGGTGGTCGTCACCATGCTCTTGTTCAGGCTGCTGTTAGTATGTTATCCGTGTTGTCACCATTTTAGAATTAATACTAATTAAAACTAGGATTTCATGAATGTCTGCTTAGATGCCTGTTGTAAGTTAGACCCATCTGTTCCTTCCTAAGGGATGTCCTCAATGTGTCTACCTTGAAAAAATGTTGTAATAGGCGAGCAGGGCCTACCTTTGTCCTGTCTGTGGGTAGCAGACTGCAGCACCACCTAACTGGCTGCCTTGTGCGCAGCACTAGGAATTCCACAAAAGACAGGCTTGCAGATTTTTTCCTTTTTTGGATCTTTCTGGAGGGAAATAATTACCAAGCCAAAGAGTTGGTGACTGGGCTTAATACCTACCTCTGGATTCCAGCAAATGTAGACCCTAGGAGGCAATGGTGATGGCTCCAGTAACTGGGTGCTTGCGGGAGCCCTCGATTGAATTCCCAGCTGTCAGCTTCAGCCCCAGCCATGGCCTGTCATGGGCTTTTGGGTAGTGATCCAGTGGATGGGAGCTCTTTGTCTGTCTGCCTCCCAAATTAAAAAGAAGAACAAAAAGAGACCTAAAAACCACAGCCTTGCTGGTCAACTATCTGCAGTATGATGCAGCAGATATCTCTGCTGTAGATGTGGGAGCCATTCAGCTCTGAGTTCTGTGACCCAGGAAGGACCCTTGACTCTTGTTTGTGCATGTGTGGTTGGGGGTGATACTGTCTGCTGGCTGGAGTCACGTGAGCCCTAGCAGGTGTAAATTAGAGATTAGCTATGATAGTGTTCGGATTTGCAAACATCACAGGGTGATAATTAACAAAATCTCTTTTGTGTTTAAGTTCTCAATACGTGAAAAGCAGGATGTGTCTGAAATAGGATTATTTGGCTGCATGTCTGTGTTTGATGGCTGATGAAATCTTCAGCACTGTTAGATTTTTGTCCAGCACTCTCATGTTTCTTCTGCCCAGAAACTACTTGCCAGTCCTCGTAAAGTCTATGTCTGTTCCCTGCTCCGAATGCTACTGACCGTGACTCTGGCAACTGACCTGTGAACAAAGGCCAACTCCTGTTGAGAAGCAAGGGCTGCCTTTCGGCCAGGTGCAGTGTGTGCGTGTGCAGCTGTGCTAAGCTCCATTGCCTCAGTTGGGGCTGGCTGAGCCCTCTCTAGTAAACAGGGAAGTTAGGTTATGTTGGTTTTTATGTGATGTCTGTGTTTTCGGTAGGCTTGTTGAGAATTTCTAATATATTGTTGGCTTAAGAGAAAAGGAAGTCTGGATCCATGGGCGATTTGAGTTCCTCTTCTATTATGCATCCCGTGGACTTGATCATGCGTGGCAGCTTTCGTGGAGAGCCAGCGTGTCCTTCATGCTGCTGGCTTGGGTGAAGAGAGCTTTCCAGCTTTGTAGAAGGGCTTGAGGCCATCAGCTCCCAGTTTCTCTTCCATGGGTATCTATGTAGTGGGAACACATTAACCTCTTTAGTAGGTGCTGTTGACACTGAGGGGTACAGGTGCTTGTCATCCCCATGTATTCATCTGACATATATCATAATGGAGGGGAGCAGATCTGCATGTGTTGTTGTAGAGCCCTTGTTTTCTGAAGCAGTGTGGCAGCTGTGTGCCCCGATGTGAAGGTGACCTTGTCATTCTGTGTGCAGGGGTGTGTGTGAAGGACACCACATTAGGCAGCATGTGTTTGGGGTCGGTGTGGATTGGGCACCTGAATGTACTGACTCTGCTCTCTGGTACACAGTTTATTGAACATCTTTTTGGCTCTTGGTCACCATTTCCATTCATTTATAACTTCTGTCGTCTAGGGGAGCCTGTTATAAGATCGATGGGGGTGGGGATAGGAATGGAAGAATTGATCCCTTGTTCTATGCAACTGGCATAGAAAGCTGAGAGTATACAGAGACATGCAGGTAAGACCTGGTTTGCATTCTCCTGAGATCTTCAATCCTCTTGCTTTTCCTTCTCCCCAACATGAGGCAGCACCTTACCTAGACCTGATGCTATCTAGTGCCATAGCCTTGAGCTATTTAAGTTAAATATTAATTCAATGAAATACAATTAACAAGAAAATCCTCATTCTCTCTGTCTTAGTCATATTCTAAGTGCTTGATAGGTACACATAGCTACCATATAGGACATATCAGAGCTATTTCTGCTAGAGGTGCTAGAGACAGTCCACTCTGCAAGAATAAGGTCCTGATGTGGGGGCGCTATCCAGTCCCCAGGGTGCAACCAGGGGACTGAGTATGTTGCTTAAGCAAGTGAGTGATATAGTCACTGAGAAGATATACTTGGGTCAGTAAGTGCAGGGCTTTTATTCCCACTGTGCCTGGGTTAATATTTTCCCTTCCTTCCTGCCCAAGAAGAGTTGGAGTAATGGCCATCCAGGCTTAGCTCATAGGACTTTGCATGTGCCGTGTGCACCTTTCTGGCTTCATTTATTTGATTAAAGTTCTTCCAAATTCTTTGGTGCTGTTGAACTCTTCTATAGGTGTCAAAAGAAATTAATTTACAGGCCATTTTGCATCTTGTGGACTCACTTGAGTTGCTGTTAACCCTGGGGTCTTTGATCGGGACCATTCTGCCTGCTGGGCATGCTGAGTGCTTGAGGATCATGATTCAGGGAAATCTTGAACACTTCTCTGCAGAGATCAGTCCCAGTTTTCTTCATGGTAAAGCTCAGGCAAGCCAGATTGCGAAGCTTGCCCAGGATGAGCCAAGTTCCTGGACCTTGGCAGGTCCATTAGACCCACCTATAAGAGTCCAGATCCCCATGGGTTGACTTGTTTCTCTTTGTGCTCACTGTTGTCTGTTCATTTCCATGCTGTGAGTGAGGTTAGACATTCCCGAGGCTCTCTGTGACTTAGGAGTTATGTTGGGATAAGACTACATAGAAAACAGTGACTAAACAAATTTGCCTTTCTTCTAAGAAATGAGAGGTCCCAGGGAAGGGGGTCTGGGACACTTCCTGCATGTCAGTATCACTGTCTTTAATTTGTCTTTTGCCACCCCTAAGAAGGGATTCTTGTCCTCCCCTGAAGTGAGGCTCCTGGATCTAGTTCCAGATAGGAAGGAGGGAGAAAGAAGAGAATTGGGGACAAGAGCAAATGCCAGTCATCTATCCTTTTCAAGAAGCTTTTCTACAAGTCCCATTCAACCATTTCTGAAAAATACTTTCATCTTATTTGAAAGGCAGAGTTGGAGGGAGAGGCAGAGAGAGATCTTCTATTCACTGATTCATTACCCAACTGCTTGTGACAGTCAGGGCTGGTCCAGGCTAGAACTAAGAGCCTGGAACTCTGAGACTCCCACTTGGGTGGCAGGGACCCAGGTCCCTGAGCCAACATCTTCTGCCTCCTAGGATGTTACCCCACAGGAAGCTGAAATGGCAGCAGTCAAACTAGAACTCAAACCAGAATTCCGATACAGGATGTGGGTGTCCCAAGAGGTGACTTCAACTGCTGTGCCAAGGCCTGCCCCAGCATTTTATGATTTCATTGGTACCCCACCCTGCAGGGGAGGCTCAGACTTGTAGCCTGTTGGCTGGGCACACTGCCTTCCTATGAAATTTGGCATCTGTTCACTGGTACTAAGGGAAGAAGTGAGGCGCTTTGCAGAATTTCAGCCCGTGATGTTGTTTATAAGCTCATGCCCCATTGATTTGGGCAAGCTTAATTTTATCAGCCTAGGATTTAGAACAGTGCTATTATTATTTCTAAATATTTATTTTATTTATTTGAGAGGCATAATTGGGGGGAAGGGAGAGAGAGAAGGAGAAAGGGTGAGGGAGAGATGGGTATCTTCCATCTGCAGGTTCACTCCCCAAATGGCCGTGTGGTTAGGGATGGGCCAGGCTGAAGCCAGGAGCCTGGAACACCTTGCAAGTCTCCCTAATGGTTGGCAGAGGCCCAAGTACTCTGGCCACCTTTTGCTGCTTTCCCAGACACCTTAGCAGGAATCTGGATTGGACGTGGGGCAGCCAGGGCTCGAACCAGAGCACATAGGATGTCAGTTTTGCAGGTGCCAGCTTAAACCACTGTGCCACAATGATAGTGCCTAAAACATTGTTTCAAAAAAATTGATTTTAGAGGTAGAGAGAGAGCAAGAGAGAGCAAGCAAGAGCAAACTCTCCCCTCAACACTCCATGCTCTGGTTTACTCTACAAATGCCCTCAAGGACTGGAACTAGGTTAGGCCAAAACAAGGAGTCAGGTCTCCCATGTGGTTGACAGGGACCCAATTAGTTGAGCAATGGCCACTTCCTCCCAGGGTATGCATTAGCATGAAGTTTGGAGTCAAGAGCCAAATCTGAGCAATGAACCACCATGGGACATGAGCATCTTAACTGGCATCGTAACTATGCCCACCCCTAAATAAGCACATTTGTCCTTGAGCTCTGGCGTACCCTCTATTGACAAAACCATCTCATCTCCTCTGGTGCACTGCCTAGCAGTTGTTGTGTATATATATATTCTCTTCTTGGTTCCCATAGACATCTGAGCTCACAACTTGTCATCAGAGGATACTGTTCATGGCTCTGAGGTGCCATTCTTCTCCCTTGGCTTGTGGACTTTTAGTGTTTCCCTTTTCAGTTGTATGCCCCTCTGCCCTGGATGGCTGGGCACCCTGGGTGGTGTGTGGTAAGGCCATGTAGCACAGCATCCCGTTTAGACGGCAGAGCCCAACTCTGCAACACCCACTGGTGCAAAACATGCACACAGAACCCCCTTGAATAGGACCTGTAAAGTCAGTGTGGAGCTTTTCCATGGGAATGTTGGCAGTTTATCCCTTTTTGCAGAATCACTGATCCTTTTAAGTCTGGCCTTTGAATCTACTTTCGTTTATTGGGTGGGCTGTTTATTTTAATCACATGGAAGTGGTGAGAGTCCAAATGCTGGCTGTGGAATTCCTGACTTGTTGAGAGTGGAGAGTTGGATGCACATCATTGCCTCACTGATTCAGAGATTAGATGTCCTGTATGTACAAGGCACTGAGTACTGGCCTAGCAAAATCCTAGAGTGGCAAGGAGAAAGTGTAGTGCATTTGTTCATGTTTCCTTGTTTGTTTTTGCTTTAAAGATTATTTTTAAATGGAAGGTTAGAGTTTGCATACCACCACCAACAAAGTTGTGTCAGAGGCACTTCTGGAAGTTTTTGGTTAAGGTGACCCTTTTCCTTCCAAGCGAGGCTTCCATGTTTAGTGTTAGCAGTGAAATGCATCCAACAGAAGGAGGTGTTTTGAAGCAATTTAATAAACTAGTCTCACACAGATAGAGATTGCCCTTGTTTCCTTGTCATTGAGCTGCCCCTTTTGGATACATCTTAAAGCTTATTGATTGATTAAAAAGATGTATTTATTTATTTGAAAGAGTTACAGAGAGGGAGAGGCAGAGAGAAAGAGAGAGAGAGATGTTTTCCATTTGCTGGTTTACTCCCTAAATGGCAGCAATGGCTGGAGCTGGTCCATTGTGAAGCCAGGAGCCAGGAGCTTCTCCCAGGTCTCCTATGCAGGTGCATGGGCCCAAGCATTTGTTCTATCTTCTGCTGCTTACCCAGGCTGAAACGGAGAGCTGGATCAGAAGTGGAGTAGCTGGGACTCAACTGGAGCCCATACAGGATACTGGCACTGTAGGCGTCGGCTTTACCCCCTATGCCACAGCGCCGGCCCAAAGCTTATTAATCAATACAGGAAGCCATCATATGTTTCTCTCAAATTAAGTTGATGGGGAGGACAGTGTGGACAGAACAGAAAAATGAGTAAGAGTCTGGTACAGTGTGATGTGCCAGTAGCGGAAAATAGGATGGTATGTGTTTTAGACTTTTGATAAGGAAACATTTTAAAAAATGATTTATTTATTTGAAAGGTGAAGTTACACACAGCGAGAGAGGGAGACAGATAGGGAGAGGAAGAGAAAGGAGAGAAAGGAGAGGGAGAGGGAGAGAAAGGAGAGGAAGAGAAAGGAGAGACATAGAGAGAGATCTTCCACCTGTTGGTTCACTCCCTGAATGGCTGCAAGTCAGGAGCCAGGAGCTTCTTCCAGGTCTCCTGTGTGGGTGCAGGGGCCCAAGCACTTTGAGTCGTCCTCTGGCGTGTTCCCTGGAGCATTGTCAGGGGGCTGGATTGGAAGTGGAGCGGTGCCTGTGGTGCTTATGGGATGCAAGTGTCACCTGTTACACTACAATGCCAGCCTCAATAAGAAAAATTTGAGGGATAAGACTTGTGTTAGCATTTTTATCAGTGCAGGACATACGTAGAGGAAAGAGCTAAGTAAGATCTTGACTTTGGCAGGAACTTACTTATAAATACACTGAATATAAACCTGTAGAACTATTCCTCTCACACAGCAAAGAAGTGTTATGGCTTATCATGAACCATTTCCAGCATAAGGTTGAACCGGGCTATCTGTAAATTGTAATCAATCTCACAACTTCTTTTAAAAAATAGCAATTTATTTGGGAGAGAGAGGAGGGAGGAGGGGAGGAGAGGGATAAGACAAGGCAAGCTTAGGCAAATGTTCTTCCTTTGGCTAGTTTATTTCCCAAGTTGCCACTGAGTTCTGCTGAAACCAGGAGTCTTGAACTCAATCCAGGTCTCTCTTATGGGAGGGAAGGACCCCGCTGCTTGAGCTGTCACTTGTTGCCTCTCGGGATGTGCATTAGCTGTAAGGTAGAATCAGGACTGCAGCTGGAACTTGAACTGAGACATTCTGATATGGGATGTAGATGTTCCAAGTGGCATTTGTAATGACTATGCCAACCACCTGTCCCCACAAGACCTCATTTTAGATCTTGAATTATGATTCCACAAAGGATGCTAGTGGTGTGTCTCAGAATAGCATCACAAATATTTTCTCACGTGGACTTTGCCCTTGACCTAAAAGTGGGTGTTGTGTATGTTTTCCATGACTTTTCTGTGGTAGTTGGGGTGTGTATAGACACAGTTCCCTAAGATTTGTTTTTACCTCTTAGGGAGGGTTTCAGTTTGATTCACCATCCTGAACCTGATACTGGGGCAGTGGTACCAAGTGAAATTCGTTTAACCACTATCCTCTTCTTCTTTGGGGTGGGCTCAAATCTGATGCTGACCAGCGGTAGAAAGGCCCATCTTGGACTACTGTGCTAGGCCTGTCATTAGCTGCTGGTATCACCTTGTGGAAGACAACAGAAGCATAACCTTGGTCAGGATTTCTTCCCTAACATAGGGCAATTAGGAAGCAGGTGTATATAGCATTGCTGCATAAACTCATTTGGTGTGTTGGCTGTTCCCTCCCATGGAGGGAAAGACAAAATGTTTGCCTGGACCCAAAATGCTTTTGAACACACCTACTCCCAGCTCAGTGTATTTTCTTTTATCCTGTCTTAAACACTTTTACCACAGGGTTCAACTTCTGGCCTTCGTCTATGCTCCTCTTAATTGCTTTCCCAACTATTCTCTTGGAGACCAAAACTGCAGTTCCTCTTTATGATGCCGATGTCATCAAACCTTTTTGATTAAGCTCTATTTTATATATTGTATATAAGAAATTTCTGTCTAGATATTTTAGAAGATATTTCTAAATCTGTGACCATATATGTATATTTATAGATCCATACATAAGTGATCATCAGTTTCATGAAAAATGGGTAATTTGAAGAACCTATGCTTGAATTCCAAAATGTTTCTGCATCAAAGTAAACTCATCTTTCAATCCCATTTTCCCATGAGCTTTTTAAAGTGTTTTGTGTGTGTGTGTGTGCGTGTGTGTGTGTGAACATTTATTTTATTTGCAAGGCACTTTTTTTACTTATTTGAAAAATTACAGAGATGGGGGAGAGACAGATTCACTCTCCAAATGGTTATGATGACCAGGGCTAGACCAGGCTGAAGTTAGGAATTCCATCCAGATCTTCCACGTGGTTGGGAGAGGACCAAGCAGTTGGGCCGTCTTCCATTGTTTTCCTAGGTGCATTATCATGGAGCTGGATTGGAAGTGGAACAGCTTGGACTTGAACTGGTGCTCATATGGGATACCAGAGTCATGCAGAGCAGTTAAACCCTGTTTGCAACGATGCTGACTCCACCTTGTATATAATTTAACCTAATACACTCCATCACTGCTACCCATCAGAATTGAAATAAGGCAAAAACATAATATTTGCAAGACAGAATCTGGGGAAAAATAAAGAGATTTGTGAAACCATAGAAATCGCTTACATATAGCTCTTGCACTTAATATGCCAAGCACTTTTACATATATGGTATTCCTTGATATCCTTATGTGAATATTAGTTTTATCCATGGTTGTGAGATTTAGCCACTCATTTGGTGAAGTGGCATAGAGTGACTCTCTTCTGTATGTCCAGTGTAGTTCTGAGTATGAGGCACACTGCAGTGACCAAAGCAAAGGCCCTGTGTCCATCGGGAGATGATTGTTAAATAGAGGAAGTACGATGGAGGCCTTGAGAGGTTCAATGTCTGGTTTAAGTTCATGCAGCAAGTAAGCTGGGGGGTACCCCTGTAAAATCGAGGATGAAAAGCTCGATGTTATTTTGACAGCTTGAGTTTTATCCTGGGAGTTCATCCAGAGTTTATATCGTATTCTATTACTTATCTGTGTTTTAATGGAAAACTCTTTTGCATGATGTAATGTCCCCGCCTTGTACCTTTATACACCAAGATGATGTGTCTTGCTTATCTTGACACTTTAAGGATGTCTTTGCATTAGTATGACTGACCATCCTGGTTTGTGGGTGTTCCTGGCATGCAGGACTTTTGATGATAAACCTGAAGAATCCCGGGCAAACTAGGACACATTTACCTGTGACTTAAAACAAGACTTTTGGTGCTGCAATTGGGCAAGTCCCTGGCAAATTGTAAGTGCTCATTTTGGTTTGCGTAATGCAAGTGGAAGAAGGCTAAACTTAACAATTTAGAACACTATGCACACACACACATCCACACACACACACAATCAGAATCTTAGCACCTTCCCCAAATAAGTGCACTTAAATTAGCATTATTATTTTTTTATATAAAGAAATGGTATCCAGATGTGTTTGGCAATATTTTTATTTCACTTCTACTAATATCAGCTATTCAGAAGAAAAATCGCCTTTGGCCCTAAACCATGTAAGTGCATAATTTATATTTTAATTTTGTGTAATATTCTGCCTGGTACCAAAAACTAGTGAAGCAATGCACATATGAGCATTGCAGAGAATTTCTGTGCTTTAAGGGAGATCTGGTTTCCTTGGGGTTAGATGTTGATAGGATTCCAAATACTGACCTTGAATCTATATTGGAACATGGAAAGAAGTACATGAGAAAATATGTGTAGATTTATGTTTTAGTTTAGTTAAATTCTTTCTCTAGTGGTATGATTTAAAATAATACGCAGTTTTACCGTTTTGTCCTCAAGTAGAATAAATGCTTGCTCCTTTGCAACAAGCAAGACTCCATTGTGTGAGAAGTCACTGGCCTTTTTCCCGGCTTTATTCCTTTTACTTCTTACAACCAGCTTATGAAACAGCCTGTTGGTCAGTATTGGACAGTTATCACTAACAGATAACCAACTCCTGAATCATGTGTTCATCCCCACTCAAAATACTTGTTTGTATTGTTGAAAAACACCCAAAACTAGTTGGAGGTATTGCTATAGAACCCTTGCTCCCCATCCGGTCCACTTGCCCAGTGTACAGAAGGCCCATCACTGATATTGATGATGGAACAAAGTAGGTATTGATGGCAAAGCTCAGAGCAAGGAGCCACACAGCTGTTGCTTAATCCTCTGGCTCCCCCAGAAATCGGGGTGAAGGCTCTTATAGATTCAAATTAGGGCTGAGAAATGCATGATCAGCTCCTGTCCAAGTTTCCAGTTGGTCATTGGAGCTTATGACCTTCCTCTGATTGGTCAATAATGCCGTGTTCTTTAGGGAATTTATGATGGTTTAGGGAATGTATGATGGCCAGGTGGACTCTAGTTGGTTTGGAGCTTACCAGAAGGTCGCAGTGACCTTCTGCCCAGACCTGGAATTCCCCTAAATGAACTCTTCTGGACAATCCTGGCCATCAAGGTTCTTATCTGGGGAAGCAAATGACTGCTTGAGTGGGGTGATTAGAACCTTGTAGGGGTTGAGCTGCAGCTCACTAGGCTAATCCTCCGCCTGCGGCGCTGTTACTCCGGGTTCTAGTCCCGGTTGGGGCGCTGGATTCTGTCCCAGTTGCTCCTCTTCCAGTCCAGCTCTCTGCTGTGGCCCTGGAAGGCAGTGGAGGATGGCCCAAGTCTTTGGGCCCTGCACCTGCATGGGAGACCAGGAGGATGCACCTGGATCCTGGCTTCGAATCAGCGCAGCGCGCCTGCTGTAGCAACCATTTGGGGGGTGAACCAATGGACAGAAGACCTTTCTCTCTGTCTCTCTCTCACTGTCTATAACTCTCTCTCTCTCTCAGTCTCTCTCACTGTCTAACTCTGCATGTCAAAAAAAAAAAAAAAAAAAGAAGAAGAAGAACCTTATGGGGTCATCTGGATCATTCTCTCAAGTCAGTGAATTCCTTATGATGAAAGACGGGCAAAGACCCCTTGGGCTAAGGGAGATAGAGAAGGGCTGGGTGGTCAGGATACTTGTGCTTCCAGTGGGTCATCATAGTCACTCAGTCCTTAGTCACTCAGACTGATCAGATGGCACCATCCCAACTTCACTCATTGCTGCACAGAAGAGGAAAGCGGGCTGTGGCTGGTTGGAAGTGGTGGTAAGCATTGGGACTGGAAGTGACAACTTCATGTGTGCACACAGCTCAGTGATAAGAAGAAATCACATGGCTCCACTCACTCCTAAACCAGGAGCCCAGGAAGTGTGAACTTAGATGGCCACAACAGCAGAGAGCTAGAACAATTCGCTGAGTAGCTGGGATGCCAGCCACATGTGAAGCTGTGAAACTTGAGGCTTAAGGAGTTTAAGTAACTTGACCAAGAGGCGTTCAGCTTGCAGATGATGATGACGCTCAAGCTCAAGACTATCTGTGTGCAGCAACCAGGCTTTTTTTTTTTTTTAATAGATTTATTTGAGAGGCAAAGTGAAAGAGAGAAAGAAGAGAGAGAGAAAGAGAGAGATCTTCCATCCACTGTTTTACTCGCTAAGTGGCCTCAACAGCCAGGGCTGTGCCAGGTCAGAGCCAGGAGCTGGGAGCTCCATCTTGGTCTCCCACATCAGTGGCAGTGGCCTAAGTACTTTGTTTGGCTATCTTGTTGTCTTCCCAGACACTTTATCAGGAAGCTTGATCTGAAGTGGAACAGCTGGGGCTCAGAGCTGGCCCTCCCGTGTGAGATGTCAACATGGTAAGCGGCCACTTTACCTGCTGAACTGTAGCTTTGGGCCCCACACCCAAGCTTTTAACCGCTAAACTACAGTGCTGGCATTCCTTTCCATCCCCTTTATAGATTTTTATCTCTTTATAAATTATGAGGTCAATTTGTTCTTTTCAGTGAAAGCTCTTAGCTTAAGAGCAAACTACAGAAAGGAAAATGGAATACAAATATGTTGGAAAATTTAACCAAAGGGATGGTTGTTTTCTTTGCACAAATGGTGCCTTAAGTTGTTGATGCGTTTTAATTAGAGATTGCCTGTCAGCTCTTGGGAAGTGTTGTATTATCGTAACTCGAGCAATAACGGGTCCATGGGACAGAAGAAAATGTACTGCAATGCCAAAGTAGATTTTCCCAACCCTCCCGCCCACATTGGGTATCAGTCTAAGCATCTCGTTAAGACTGTCTAGGGAGATAGCCTTGTGGTGTAGCAGGTTAAGCTGCAGCCTGTGATGGCAGCATCCCATATGGGTGCCAGTTCAAATCCTGGCTGCTCTATTTTTGATCCAGCTCTATGGAAAAGATCCACCTGGAAAAGCAGCAGAAGATGGTCCAAGTCTTTTGATCCTTGCACTCATGTGGGAGATCTGGAGGAAGCTCCTGGCTCCTGGCTTCAGCCTGGCACAGCCCTAGCCATTGAGCATCCATTTGGGGAATGAACTAGCAGATGGAAGACCTCTCTCTGTGTCTGTTTCTCTTCTTTTCTCTTTGTAACCCTGTCTTTCAAATAAATAAATAAATAAAAATTCTTAAAAAAAAAAAAAAAACTGTCCAGAACTCACATGGGATAGACAGCATTTTAGGTCATTTTGCTTTCCTTTGCCTAACTCTTTAACTCTTCATGTGTTTCTCATTTGGTTTTATTTTATTTGAAATTTCATTCAAGATAACATACAGTTCTCATGTTCACCCTACTTCCAGAAATTCAGAGACCCATGGCCTGACACAGTGAATTTCTTTGGTCTTGGTTCTCCTTGCAATAAATTTGACAAATGTCTTTCCTATCCTTTAAGTAATTCTTATCCTCTGATGATATCTTTTGTGCTTCTGTGAGGAAAGGTTATTTATTGCTTTAGAGCTATCGAGGCCAACTGCATGAACATTTAAACTAATCAGCAAATATTTGAGCACCTGTTAGGTGTTAGTTATTGGGATTGCCATAGAGGGAAAATTTCAGAATAACTTCCCTAGCTAGTGGGATTTAGGAGTGCTTTAGAATGGGCCAATTGTGTGCAGTTATGTCAGGATTAATCAGTGACATGGTTATCATGATGAATCAAATTATGTCAGTGAGGATTGTCAGCATGGGCAAAACTATTTCAATCCTAGTTCTGCTACTTAGTAGTTTAGCAAACTAGTGCGAGTGTCTTAATCAGACTGAGACTCAGTGTCCCCATTTAGATGGTGAAATACACCCCAGTACTCAGTGGAGTTGCTTGGTTAAAGGAACGTGTGATTTACCCAGAGCCATTTCTGAATTGTCAGGCTAAGTGAGTGAGTGAATGAGACAACAGTGGTGAATGATATGAGTGGCTGTCCGTGATGTGTTAGTTCATGAGTGCTCAAAAACACTTGTCTAAGTGATTTCTACAACCGCTCCATAAATGACTGAATTAATGAAGTTTTAATGATGTATGAGTTCAGGAATGCTTTGTCCATACTAATTGTAAAACTTGGGGATTTTGACTATGTTCACTTTACTATTTGTCATATATGTAGATAAATATATTTGGAGGGAATTTCACTAAAGATGAGAGTATCTCTGTATGGATAAAAACTAAATTTGTTAAGTGATGTAGTTAAAATGATATGAATAACTTATAAATTAAGGGTTGCTTGTTTTCTGGCAGGGATCACTTTGACAGCAAGAATGCTCTTTCTAAATTTTATGGCACATGGAAGCTTTGCTTTTAAAAGAAAAAGAACCAGCAGGTGGTGCCAGGCATTTTCTGATCCAGAGAGAAGAAACAACAAACCCAGCCAGGGAGTTTCCATCCAGGATACCCTTAACAATTTGAGATTTTTCAGGCATTTAGCCATCTGCCTCAGATTTAATGTTATTAAGTACATTGAAATTCTTGTGCTTCAAAGCCTCACGTAGAAGGCTCTGTCTCTGATTTGTGATTTGTCATGCTAAACTCGTTTAGCCAGTAGAATTTTTTTGTACTTACAAAGCAAAAATTGCCTCTAGTGATCAGCTGTTGGTTTTTGCATACTCATTTCATTTGTGGCAGTGGTTAAATAAGTACTCATCCTCAGGGTAGGAAAAATTTGTTCCAGGAAATAATTGTCTTAAAATTGGTATAAACAAATGTGCTTGATTTTTAATAAGATGCTACTCCTCTACAATCTGTAAGAACAAGTCAATGTTTCCTCTCTTTGTTGGGAAGGGGGAGATTCGACAGAAATACCAGATAATTCTATTTGTTAATCCAGCCATCTTTGAAAGTATGTATTAAATGTTTCCCCCAGGGAGGCAATATGTGTGATGGCTAAGAGCTCAGGCCCCAGAAGCCAACTGCCTGGATTTGAATCATAGCTCCACATTTCCTAGCTGCCTTGGGTAATTAACTGAACCTCTCAGACCTACAGTTTTCCCATCTATGGTGGAATATTAGCAAAACCTATTTTGGGGATGTTTTAGGGCTAAAAAGCAGGAAACACATTTTGTTATGGAGTAAGTGCTGAAAACATATTGGTGATCATGACCGTTGGTTCTTTGAGGCACTTCCTACTTAGATTTAATATAATGACCCTCCTAGAGCCAGAAGCCCTATTCCAGATTCACTGCCTTAATATGCCCTGCCTGGCATCGCCTCGCTGAACTCTAACAAGGAAGAAGGTCTAGACCTTGACCTTCACTTTACAAACGAGGAAGTCTTTCCTAGGGTGGTTAAGAAATTATGTTCAGGCTGCCTAAGACCACACTGCCTGCATTGTCTGCCCTGCTTGAGGTTTGCAATGCTCTAGGGTCTGGAGTGATGTTTCCCATTTCAGTTGCTCATCACGTGAGACCTCACTACATCAGGGCTTGTGTCTCCAGAAACCAGCTAGTTCTCAGGTATTGCCTAACCAATGTTAGGAATGTTTTCCTGAGATTTTAGTGAGCACCTTGAAAATAATACTTTTCTGTAACCACTTCCTTTGGTTGATGGGTCTGTCGGATGCTACATTTGTAGCTGCCCAGACTCTGTTCCTTTGCTCTGTCTGTATGCACGTGTGCACCAAGGCAGTTTGTGTGGCTGCTGAGCTTGCCAAGCAAAATGCTTGAGTATGGCAGTGGTACTTTGTGCTGGTAACTTTGATCTCTGAGTTGTATAAAAAGAAAATTAAAGCATCTTTAGCTTGGTCTACCTGTGTTGTGTCTTTTTTTTTTTAAATAAGAGTATTTTGAGAGGCAGAGAGAATACTCCCTTCTGTGGTTACCCCTCATATCAACACAATGGCTGGTACTGGGCTGGAAATTCAATCCACGCCTCTCACATGGCAAGCAAGAACCTGGTTACTTACACCATCACTGCTGCCTCCCAGAGTCTATTTTGACACGAAGCTGAACATAGGAGCTGGAGCCTGGTACTCCAGTGGAGAAGTGAGCATGTAAACTAGTAGGCTAAAGGCCCCACCCATGCCTCTTTGAACTAGATAAAAGGAGCAGACAGATCTGAGAGCCTTGGAGGTTGAACTGTTTGCTCGATCATAAGGCCAGCAAAATACAGAGTAACATCATGAATGGTATTAAAGGAAAACAATAAAGCCTACCTTCTGTAAAAGACTGAACGTTCGTTCCATAACTGAACTGGTTGTGGAACTACCTGTGGTTTGGAACCAGAAACAGTTGAGACAGTTGTGGCTGGAACAGATGGGGATTGAAGAGCTTGAGAGCTGCCATCTACAAGGAACTTAAAATATCGGATTCTTCGGCTTGTGAGTGCAAAGGCGTAGCAAGGCCATGGCATCTGCAGTTTTGAAGGATGTAGCTGAACCATACTGAGATGTTGGATCTCTATTAGAAACATACACTAGTTGACTTGAGCTTTGATGCACTGAAAACAGAATCAGTAGATAGCACTACTCTTGAGTCAGATGCTGTGCTAAAATGGAACATGAGTTACCTTGTGTATTCCGCTGAAGAGATATTATTGCCCTGTGATGGTGAGGCTCAGAGAGGTTAGTCAACCTGGAGAGTGAGTAATGGAGCTAGATTGCAGGTTCTAAGTTCTAAACCATGACTTTACACATTTCTAGAAATTTCAGTTGTAGAAGAGCTACTTATGAAAGAGAGGGTTGAGCAATTTAATGCAAGCCCACAAAGAGTGCTGATGTCTTTCTAGACTTCAAAGCTTCGGTGAGAATGGACCTGTGGCTTCTTGGTTTGTTTTTTAGAAGTGAGTTGGTAAATGGTAATGAGTGTCACTTCATTCAGACTTTAATTTTGATGTATCTAGGTGGGGTCTAATCTGCATTGGAAAACACATTATAAATTAAGACCTAAGATGTGTGTGAATTGAATTTTTACTCTTTTTTTAAAAAAATAAATATTTATTTATTTATTTGAAAGTCAGCGTTACATAGAGAGAGAAGGAGAGGCAGAGAGAGAGAGGTCTTCCATCCGTTGGTTTACTCCCCAGTTGGCCACAATGGCCAAAGCTGCACCGATCCGAAGCCAGGAACCAGGAGCTTCTTCCAGGTCTCCCACGTGGGAGCAGGAACCCAAGGACTTAGGCCATCTTCTACTGCTTTCCCAGGCCATAGCAGAGAGCTGGATCAGAAGTGGAACAGCTGGGACTTGATCCGGTGCCCATTTGGTATGCTGGCACTACAGGCGGCAGCTTTACCTGCTACGCCACAGTGGGGGCTCCGAGTTTTTAGTTTTTTTTTTTTTTTTAAAAAGCCATACTCTGAGAACCTCTGCTTTGTGCTCTGTACCACAGAGCATATCATTCAGACATGCCTCTTCATAGTGGATGCTTTTGTGTGTGGAGGATGTTCAAGTTGTGCACAGTTCTTCTGCCCAAATCAGAGCTTTCAATATGCTAAGCCAACTGTGGGTTTCTCAAGAGGATGACATAGCTCTTAATGTTCCCCCAACATTTTGGACCATGAAATCTTTTTTTTCTCAGTGCTCCTCTGTGACTACTATTGAAAACCGACTGAAAGGTTGAACTTGTGTTTTTATGTAATACCTATTTTGGTTACTTCTGTGTAAAAAACAAGCTAGCCAAGAAGCTAATGAGGAGAGCTGAGGTGAAGGGGTCCTGTGAACCCAGAGAGTCTTTGGAAATGAGTGAGATGAATGACAGGTAATGAAATCAGTCTTGCCTGTAGAGGTCTCCAGCTGAGACACAATACTTGTTATCCATTGCCAAGCAGTATGCATTTAGTATCTCATAGTTTTCTGTGGTTAGTAATCTGAGCACTGCTTGATTTGGTCTCTGGAGCTCAAGGTTGTAGTGAAATGATCAGCAAGGCTCATCTGAAGGGTTTGCTGGAGTGATGGAGGAATCGGCTTCCAGGGTGGCTCTCTGGGTGTGCAGGCCTTGGTCCCTCACTCCCTGAACCTCCCCACAGGCTGCTCCCAAGGAGAAGAAGCCAGGGGTGGGAGCGAGAGAACATCCAAGAAGACACTATCTTTGATCACCTTTTCTTGGAAGGGATACCTCATTGCTTCTACACAGTTCTTGTGAATGAGTAATTCTATGCCAGACCCATGGGAAGAGGACCATTCAAGAACATGAATACCAGGAGACAGGAGTCATTGAGAGCCCCCGCTGTGGTGACTGCTGCCACCTCTCTGTTGAGAGGGGCTGAGTTCTTAGTTTTCATTTATGGTGAGAAGATGGACAAGAGTTTGATTAAAGGGTTACTTTATCCCACTGTGAGGATCGAATGTCATGGTCAAAGCCTACTTTTAGAATTGAATATCAAGCAGGGAATCACATGCCCCCCTGCTGGCTCTTTGTGGGCTCCAAAGTTTGCTAGAAGGGAGGACGATAACAAGGAAGAAAAGAATGAATAAATGAATGGATGAATGAGTGAATTGCAGATACTTCTTCCAGCAAGAAACAACTTTAAGTTAAAATTTGACCCAAGCAAAATTTGAAAGAACACAGAAGTTTAAAAAATTTAGAAAACAAATGTGACTTGACTAAGTTACCTTTTATGTGTCCCTTCTTATTGGAGTATAAATTGTAAAATAGTTATAGATGGACACATAGGTCAGTGGGACAGAACAGAAAACCCTACCCTTGTCCCACCATCTCAGGTGCATTTTGCTGCATCTAGAGAGATCTTAGGTTTTGTTTCTGGTGAGCGAAGACTGCTGCTGGTAGGACTGGCAGTGCTGCTCAGGGTCCTGCAGGGTGCAGCACAGCCACCGTCATGACGACTTCTGCACCCCACAGTGTTGGTAGTCTGACTTTGAGAAACCCTGTTCTAGACCCTGTAAAGACGTCCCAGGAAGGAAGTGTGAAATGTGAGGTTGTGCCTTGAGGAACCAGACAACACTGCCAGACGGATCATGAGAGAGGAGCAGAGTGCACAACTTAGATGGAAACCTCTCCTGTAAGCCTGAAGGAGATGAAGCTTGGCAGAAGAGAAAGGAAATGGCAAGTTTAAGTTGTTCTGCACTTCATGCTCATATGTGGTTTTTACATCATAGAGAAGATGCGCATGCTTGCTAAGTAGTGGCAGGTTGGCTGCATCTTGGGTAAGCAGCTGCTTTCAGTATGAGTTGCACAAGCAAGGGGAGAAGATACCCACAGGTTGGGGCCTTCCTGTGTGGTGAGCAGGAGGGATAGATTGATGGTCCAACTTTGCAGGTGTATGGGCCCTGGAGATTGTGGCTGGGAAAATTCCAGAATCCATGTCCTACCTTTGGGAAGTCATTGAACCCCTCTCCTCTCTGGTGTGAATAGCATGCTGTGCCTTTGCTAAGCAGTCATGGCAGCTGTGCCTGATGCTCACCTGGGAGGCTGTTCAGCTACCTGATGTAGGCATGCCAGATTGCCCAGGATGCAGGTGGGCAGGTCTATGAGGCATGTATTTGCCTTGGAAGATACCATTTACCTTCTAGTATGAGGTGAGTCCCATTGTCCCTGTGTGTCTCTTGAAACAGAGATATCACAGTGCCTAATGAGGAGCATGTGTTCTGTTTTTATGAGTTTTAAAAGTATTTCATTTGAGGTATTGGGGCGGGGGGTGGGGGAAAGAGTGAGAGAGTGAGAGAGAGAGAGAGAGAGAGAGAGAGAGATCTCCTATCTGCCATTTAATTCCCCAAATGCCTACAACAACTAAGGCTGGGGTACGCTAAAAAGCCAGGAGCTGAGAACTCTATCCAGGTCTCCCACATGGTGGCAGGGACCCAATTACTTGAACTGGAGTCAGCCAGAGCTGGAACTCAAACCCAGGCACTCTAATATGAGATGTGGGCATCTTAGTTGCCAGGCTAAATGCCTGTTTCTGGTGCTTTTTTTTCCCTAACTGCAGAAGACCCTCTTTATTTGTCCTTTGTTGATACTGCAAGAAGTTTTTTCTAAGAAATATTTCCCAGGGAGTGTCATGTTTAGGACTCCTGTAAGCACAGGTCAGAGGGATACAAAGTGTCAGTGACTTCATTAATATAAGGAGGTAGCATGATTTTTGTTATTTCAACACCCAGTGCTCAAGTGAGGCAAAAATGCTGGCTTGGTGGTAGCACAATTCTTCCCTCTTGTTCAGACAACCATCAGCTTCCCTATTTACCTCTTGTCCTTTTGTCACTGTCCCCATCAATCAACCAGTGATCCTCAACCTCTCTGTGTTGGAGATCCCTTCAGAAGTGCAAGGCACTTGAGCAGTATTGCCCTCCCCCTGCAGATGGGGTGAAGTTCTTTGCTGTCTTCCAGCCTGTCACTGAGTAGAGCCCTCTGCTGACTAATCTTTATGCATGCATGGATCAAAATTTTTAGATTTTCCTAATGAAACACTGTCGTTCTTTGGTTTCTTTTGGTTCTTTGGTGGATTCTTTGCCTTTTACTTCATGCTCAGGGCCAGTTGTGCCTCCTGTGAATCCTGGGTCTGGCCACTGGCTTCATGTGGTGTCAGGTTGGTGGACGAAACCACAGCAGTGTGCAGTTGGCATCATGTGTGTTACCCACTCCAGCCATCAAACCAAGTGTCCAGGTCCTGGGTACTAGATGGAAAGGCAACACCCAGCTTGCCTGCAGTGATACGGATTTCATTTCTGCTCTCATCTATTATCCACGGATCTAATTTTATAATTAAAGCAGGAGTAAACAAGAAGCTTAATGTAATCTGCAAGGGGGGAGCAGGGCAGTTGAACAGCAGGGCTGCATTCTGGTTTCAGGCATAGAGTGTCAGACTCTATGTGTTGTACACCTTAAATTGTAAAAATAAGTTCTGCCAAATAATGGCCCCTAAGTACTTAATTTCAAATACGCACACTCTAGTTTACGTTTAGATGGTTTGGATTTCTTAGATTTTACTTTACAATATAATAATAATGCATATGTTGTTTAGAAATGAAATTTAATCCACTAGACACCATCATTAATTTGTGGTACTTAGTAATCTGTGTTCAAACGTTGACTTATCTTAAATAGGCTTTATCATACTTGCGAGTTGTAGTAATTGAAGCAGCAAGCATCAGGAACCAGGAAATGCAGGTGCATGGAATGTGAAAATGCATTGGCTTTGGATTACATGTGAATCTTTTCTCCAATTGCTTGATATAAATTAGCTTGCTGGTACATTTGTCGTTGCTCTTAAGTGAACCTTTTCATGCTTTTTTCTCCCCCTAATATGTGTAAACCTGTGAATTTTTTAAAATGTCCTTATGATAGAACTATAATCTCTTGATGTGAGTAGTTACATAGCACTTAATACATAATACATTTCTGGATAAAATTAATACCTGTATTGTATTAAATTCCAAAAAGGCATTCCAAAGTACTGTCAACAAGCCAAAGTGGAATTCTAAAAAAAATGTTCAAATAACTCACAAGAAGGCTAGAAAAACAGAAAAGGGAGAAAAAAAAGCAAGAACAAATGGGGGGGGGGGACAGATTGGTAGACTTAAGACCCAAAGCATCAGTCATTTACTATAAGCAGATCATCTGAATATACACGTTTAAAGAAAGGAATTGATGGAGTGCACTAAAAATGTGACTCAGCTGCATGGTCTCCTCAAAAAACTCATCTCAAATGAAGCAGTATAGTCCAGTTAAAAGTTAAAGGATTGTCGAAGATATATAATGCAAATGTTAATTAGAAGAAAAAGCAACAGTGGCTGTATTAGTACAAGATAGGGATAGAAAGGGACATTTTCTCATAATCACCTCCGGAAATTGACTTAGCAACTCTAAATGCCTATGTACAAAGCAACAGAGCTGCAAACTATGAAGTAAAAATCTATAATTATATAAGAGAAATAGATAAATGCAGAATTATAGTAGATAATCCTCAACAATTGATAGACTAATGTGAGGGAAAATTAGCAAGCCACATCATCAACCAATGGGATCTCGTTAGCATTTGTGGAGAGAGAGAAAGAGAAAGAGGTATAGATCTTACTCCCCAAATGCCTACAACAGTTCAGACTGGGCCAGGGCCAAGCCAAGAGCCAGGAATTCCATCTGGGTTTCCCACATGGGAGGCAGGGATCCAAGTACTTAAGCCATCACCTGCTGCCTCCCAGGATGTGCATTATGAGAAGCTGGATTGGAAGCAGAAACGAGACTTGCTCCCAGGTACTTTGATACGGGATGCAGGCACCCAAAGTAGGACTTAACCTGCCATACCACAACACTCTTCTCTATACATTTTCTTCTCAGGCACCCACAGGTCATATACATGATAAATCTTATCCTTAGATATTAAAATTTACCTCCCTAAATTAAAAACAATTGAAATCCTATACATTGTGTTTCCCAAGCACAATGGAACCAAAGTAGAAATCAGTAAGATCTCCAGCTAATTGGGATGCCTGTTTTGAGATTTAAGCACCTTAAATCCATTCCCGTTTCTTATTCTGAGCATTAAATTCAACACCGTCTCTAAACCCCTGTAACTCCCAGTCTACAGTAACCCCTGCACAGCCTTCTCTGGCTCCCTGTTCCTGCTTTCCCTCCTCTCTCACTTTCACATCACCCTGTCATTTACTTCTTAGCATTTAATTAATATCTGATGTCCCCCTTCCCCTCATTGGTTAGTTTATTAGCCAGTGCTTCACACAAGAATGTCAGCTCTGGGAAAGAAAGAATTACATGTGTCCTCTTTAATATGGTATCCCTACAGCTAAGGCCGTAGGTACCGAGCAAGAATTTGTGGATCTTCTCCCTGGCACAAGGGATCTTTTGAGTTAGCAAGCAGCATCTTTGTGGTATACGAGTACAGTACAGAGATCCACCCTTTTCTTTTCAGCTAACTTTTGGTTTCATATTATTGTTGACCCAACTAAGGAGACTTGCATGGGAGCTCCCCTTCAAAAAGCATGAATATTCTGGGGCCAGTGCTGTGGCATAGCAGGTAAAGCCACCCCCTGCGAAGCCGGCATCCTATATGGATACCAGTTCGAGTCCTGGCTGCTCCACTTCCAATCCGGCTCTCTGCCAATGCACTTGGGAAAGCAGTGGAAGATCACCCAAGGGCTTGGGCCTTCTGTAACCACTGAAGAAGCTCCTGGCTCTTGCTTGGCTGTTGCTGGCTGTTTGGGGAGTGAACCAGAGGACAGAACATTACTCTCTCTGTCTCTCCCTTTCTCTCTCTCTAACTCTGCCTTTTGAATAAATAAATCTTTTTTTTTTTAAAGCTTGAATATTCTAGTCAACCTTCCAACCTAATGCATGGACAAAGACTAGTAGTTCCTGAAGTCTTTTGTAATAATGAAAATTCTCGTTAATCCTGGGATTTCACATGAATATTCTCTACTTTATATGACATAGTAAACATTTGCACATAGGGAAGAGATCTGTGCTTATCCTATTAAATAGATATTTAAGCATATTCACGCACCTCTAGTGAAATGTCAGCTCTTCAATTTCTATGCTTTGCGTTGAAGTTGAACCTACACCCTCAGGTAACTTGTATGCCAGTTGTTCTGTGTTCCAGTCTTTGCTCTGTCACTGAATTACTTGTTGGGAGCTAACAAAAAAGTCATTTATTTACCTTTGAAAGACCTCTTCACTTCACTCCTAAGGAAAAGCATGATTCATTTTATCACTGTAGAGTCGTGAAGATTTTATTGAAGAACAAAAAATCATGTGTATTTTGTCTCTTCCCTTGTAACAGTTGTAAGCTGGGTGAAAGCAGTGAGTAGCATTCTAGGTCACCCTTGTTGTAAAAGAATCTTCAAATCTGGAAGTCGTGCAATACCCATGGTGGCATGCCCTTCTCATCAGAGTGGATAGACAGCATGTGCAAAGCAGGTGCTTTGTCTGACTGGCAGCTATTTCTGTCAAGACGAAGTATCTGGAGGTGTGCTGGGCTGTGGAGGTGTGAACAGCAGCTCAGGTCATCTGAAAGAGATGTGCAGGAAAATGAATGACTGTGTACTGTGTGGTGTTCATAGAAAGAGCAGCTCCAGGCCGAATCTTTCATGATACAGAGGATCATCTTGCTTCACCCGGGGATCCTGAAGGACGGAGGCCGTTCATCCTACAGAGGCGGAGGAATCCAGGCCGAGGGTACTTGCAAAACAGGCGTGGACGAGCACATGCCATTCACAGAAGTGCTTGTGCTTTAGTTATGAAGAATTGCTCATCAACATTTTATTCTGTGATTCTTCGTCCCAATGAGTTGTAATGCATTTAGTTTTTGTTACATGTGTTAAAACACACTGAAAGTACTCCAGGAGTACTTTGTAAAGTACTCTCTGTAAATCTGCCTTTCAAATAAATAAATAAATCTTAAAAAACAAAAAGAAAGTCACTCCCATTTAAAAAAAAAATTATTTATTTATGTGAGAGGTGGAGTTACAGACAGAGAGGGAGAGACAGAGAGAAAGGTCTTCTATCCACTTGTCCCCAAATGGCTGCAATGGCTGGAGCTAGACTGGTCTGAAGCCAGGAGCTAGGAGCTTACTCCAGGTCTTCATGTGGGTGCAGGCGCCCAAGCACTTGAGCCGTCTTCTGCTGTTTTCCCCGGCTATAGCAGAGAGCTGGATCAGAAAAGAATCTGGGACTAGAACCAATGCCCATATGGGATGTCGGTGTCTCAGGCAGAGGCTTAGCCCACTAGCCACAGTTCTGGTTCTTGCTACTGCTTTGAACCATCTCTCTTAGCTCCTCTCTTGGCACCATATGGAAAGGACTTGACCCAATTAAAAGTCACAGGGATTGTACAGACCAGCTGTATTTGCAGGCACTGATTTGGGAGACATCAATCCTGCCAATTAAACGTGTTGGTTCATGGATCTGAAGATGATTTACAGGGATGGCTGTGCAGTTGCTCACTTTCCAGCCACTATTAAGCATTTGTCTATGGGCAGACAGGAGAGAGATGGTCTCAAAAAGAGGGGTGACTGGAAACATAGACCAAAAGATACTCTTGAGTGATAACAGCAAACTGTTAAACATCTCTTGGTAAGTCATAGTCTGAGGTCTCTCAAGAAAGGATTGACACAATATTAAAAGCTAGGCCCCCATCACTGTTTCTCAGACACACTAAATGCAGGAGCGGATAAAGAATGTCTTTTGCAACTCCGACAGTGTTCTCACCATTACCTTGCAGCTCAATTAGAGAATGGCACATTTCAGATTTTCCTCTGTCAGTTCCAAATTTGCCGTGATGATGGGATACCTGCTATTTTTTTTTCTTCTTCTTCTACCATCAGTGTAATTGAAATGGGCATTTACTCTAAAACTCCCATTCATACTAGTTGATTTTTTTCCAGTCAGGGTTTTTAAAATTCTCCTTTGCTAAAAGTCCATGTGGAATTTTTTTTGTTTTGACTTCATGGGTTTCCTGCCCAGATCTTGAGATCTGGAGTCATTTAGTTCTTTGCTTTTTTGTTCAAGAACTTGGTATTCTGTCTTGTGGTTTCATGCAACTGTCAAGGGTTGGAGGCTTTTCTTCAAATCGACTTTATGGATTAAGTGTTCTGTTTTGTGTACTTTGGAAGAAAAATGGTCTGATCCTACACTATGTTTTGTTACAATGCAATGCTTTGTAGCCTCCACACAGTCCAGGCTTAGAAGGATGGAAGAATTAGAACTGATTAGTTTTGGGTTTTAAGTTCATGCTTGTTTTAGTTTACACTGACAGTAATGCTACTTGGGTCATATAGAAATTTTCTCCTAAGTTATCTTTTTCCTCTTCCTCATAATTAGAAAAGAAGCCTGTAGCAAAGGTTGAGCTGAGGGTTGCTGGGAATCTGACACTTGCTCCACGTTGCCCATCACTTCAGGGGCAGAGTTCAGAGCAGTGCTTCGATGTGTAGCCTGGAGTCAGAAGGTGGGAACATCATCAGGAATCGAAGATCAGTCTTAAGGACGCTTCTAGTCTGCCTAGCCTTCATGAATTCACGCTGTGTCAAATGCAGACGAGTCTCTTCATTTCTTATAAAGAGGAAAATTGCTTATGCTCAGCAAATCCCAGTTACTTGCCTAACCCTGTACAGCTAATGATTGGTAGAGTCAAATGTTAGGCTGTTTGCTTAAGAAACTGTATAATCTTTATTTTCTTTTAGAAAAAAATTATTTTAAAGACATAGAGAGAGCTCACTCCCATCTGCTGGTTCACTATCCAAATGCTTCCAACAGCTGGGGCTGGGACAAGGCTGAAGCCAGGAGCTAGGAACTCAATCTGGTATCCCACATGGGTGGCAGGAACCCAACTACTTAACCCATCGCTGCTGCCTCCCAGGGTCTGCATTAGCAGGAAGCTAGAGTCAGAAGCTGGAGCCAGGTATCAAGCCCAGGCGTTGGGGCTGGCACTGTGGCATAGTGGGTAGGGCATCTGCCTGCAGTGCCGGGGTTACATATGGGTGCCGGTTCGAGTCTCAGCTGCTCCACTTCCAATCCAGCTTTCTACTGTGGCCTGGAAAAGCAGTGGAGGATGGCCCAGGCCTTTGGGCCCCTGCACCCATGTGGGAGACCCAGAGGAAGCTCCTGGCTCCTGGCTTTGGACCAACGCAGCTCCAGCCGTTGCAGTCAATTGGGAAGTGAGCCAGTGGATGGAAGACCTCTCTCTCCCTCTCTCTCCCTCTCTCTCCCTCTCTCTCCCTCTCTCTCCCTCTCTCCCTTTCCCTCTGCCTCTGCCTCTCCTTCTCTCTCTGTGTAACTCTGACTTTCAAGTAAAATAAATACATCTTTTTTTTTTTTTTTAAAAAAAAAAGGTCTTGTGATATGGTATGCCTGCATCTTAACCATGGGGCCAGTCACCTGCCCCAGATTCTACAGAACCCTGCTAAAACTGCCCAGGGACACCCTCTCCTCTGTGGATTAGCACTTTTTTTTTTTTTTTTTTTTTGCATCCTGGTCTGCTTCAACTTAACTACTGCAAACCTTTTCATTTGTGCTACCAAATGTCACAACAGGGACTCCTGAGAAACAATGGAAATATCCCATCTCTTTCTGTTTTACTTTCTCAAAATGTTGGAGGTATCACGACCAGGATAAGGCTTAGACAAGTGTTCTATTTTTTAATCACATGTGTATGTGTTTATTTTCTATAGATTGCCTAATAGAATACTGTGAATCATAAGTCACATTGAATATTAATTGAAAACAAAAGTTTGTCTTTTTAATCATTTCGGGGTGCCTCTTTTGATAAGTAGCCTGCTATGGCATTTGGCTGTGGTGGTCTGAAAGGGAAGTGGTGTCTGCTGCATGAACATGTCTTGTAGCAGCACTTTGCCAAGCATTGCCTATCTGTGGTTGAAAATTCAGAGAGATAATGGAACCCAATGGATATTTTGCTGCTTATTTTATGTTTTCCAGGAGAACTTCCACTGGAGCCATGTTTGAATCATTCAGTGGTTGGCAATAAACTGAGCCTTGCCAACTACATGGCTGGCATAACTTTATTTGGAAATGAACTTTTAAAAAAAGCAGTCAGTTATTTCTACACTGTTGTTTTTCAGATGTTGCTTTATCAGGGCATGAATAGCCTCAGGAAGAGCTGGGATTGTTCATTAAGCAGGAAATGAGAAAAATGGTGGTGCCCTTCCCTCTAACACGGTGCATCCCAAGACCCTCCTTTCAGTGCTTAGTCCATGACTCTGGCTCCCATGGCATGGATATGGGTGGTGCTGGTGGTAAGAAGTCAGATGATCTTTGTGTGTGTGCTATGTTTTCTCTGCATCCATAATTATTGTACTTACTTCTGGAATACAGTTTTCCATCTGTTTGTAGATCCTCTTGTGATGAATAAGACAGTCATTCACAAGCATTGATGAAACCAGAGTAGAGTTGGGGGTTTATTCATTTTATCAATCAATACTGAATGAAACCACAGCTATTCATGTAGGGGTCTGTGACACATTTTTATCACTGTTAAAACACATTTTACTACAGCAATTCATAATTACTGCCCAATGTTCATTATTATTGCTTTGCAGAATAGTCTGGAATGTTTTGATATCTTTGATAGTAATCTCTCAAGGACTTTGCCTGACACCAATGGCCTCCTTTGGCTTTGCAAATTTGGTTTTGTACGACTCCCACACTTGTTCGGGAACATTTGTAAGTACTGTACTATGTGTCTTAGACAACTGGGACTGTTATTCACATCTACCTTAGCCTGAATAACTTGCCAATAACAGAAATTAGGGATCAAGGTGCCTACATATTTGGCATCTGGTGAGCACCTGTTCCTCATAGGCGCTCCCTTCTAAGGGCGTCTCTTCTCTCAGCTCTGTCCTCACAATGTAGAATGTGTTGAAGGGAGCTTCTTTTCAAAGGATACCAAGTCCATTCATGGGAGTGGAGCCCCCATGACTTTTTCTTCTCAAAGGTCTTCCCTCTTAATATGATCACTTCAGGTTACAGGTTTCAACATATGGATTTTAGGAGGAAACTGACATTTAAGCTCTAGCACCATGTTGCTCATTCCTTTTGATTTTAGTGACCTGGGGACCCAAGATGTTCAGAAAAGTGGTTATTTTGTGTGAGCATATCTATTCCTTTTCTGTTGCTGCTGTAACACATGACCACAAATGTAAAGGTTAAGAAGCACACATTTATTATTTTGTTTCTGAAGGCCAGAAGCTTGACATTACTCTCACTGGGCTGAAAATCAAGATGTTGGCAGGGTTCTTGGGGAAGGTCTTTCTCCTGTTCTTTGGGTGATTGGCATAATGCACCCACTGTGGTTGTAGCACTGGGATTCCTGTTTCCTTGCCAGCTGTCAGCTGAGGATCATTGTCGGCTTCTGGAAGTCAATACTTGCCCACAGCTCAATCTGGTCTCTGCCCTGTTCCCATTCTTTAGGGCAGTATCATTCCTAATCCATGGCTGCATTTCTTTAAACAGCCCCTTTTGAGTTAGCGTCAAGATAGGGTACTGAAAGCCAGGGCGAGAGCACTGTTGATATAACTGGGCATGAATAAATACTCTGTTCTCCAAGCCCCAAGGGCTGAAAGAGATGACAGATGTCTATATCTTTCTTGCTTGCTTTCTGCCTCTCAGATTAATTAATTAGCAATTAATTAATTAAACAAATAACCCAATACAACACAAACAATTAAAAATAGTGGAAATAGTTGCCATTTAAAGAAGTAGAGCAAAATGGAATTAGATAAAAACTTTCGGTTTTTATGAATGTGGAAACCATTCCAGGCTCGGATATCCCTAAAGCTGTCTTGAATTCCAACTCTGTTGCCAGGAAGGCATACGGGCTCTTGTCGCTGCAAAACGAAGCCATGTTAATTAATATATTGTGAGACCCCCTCAAGTTGAACATGTATGTTGTGTGAGCCTGGCTTTCCTGGTTTACCTGGAAGGAAGTACTCAGGGAGATTTTTGGTAACATTGAAGCCTCACCATTGTCATAATAGAAATGGGCAATGCTGCTCATATTTACACGTGATTTATAAAAGTTGGACTGTAAGCAAGCAGAATGATTTGATAGGAAATTAGATGTTTTATAAATGTGAGTAAAACCGTACTTTTGAGCATTGAATTGAACAGGAGGAAGCTTATCCCCCTATAGTAATTAGCTTAACAGTCTTTCATAACTTCCATGCAAAGAGCACATAGCTTTAGAATTAGCACTTCAGTGTGTAGTAGAGGGAACATAGATGAGAAGCGCTTCAAGCACCAATGCACCTGACATGTTTGTGTTTGACCCTTGTTAACTTAGTCTAATTCAAAGGCATTTTGAGGTGTAGATCTTGGACTAGTTTGGGGCCTCAGAGTATAGGTCTTTAAAAGGGCTTTGGACCAAGGTCAATTTAGCTGTGTAGTTGGGTAGGTATGTATGACTTTGGTGTTATCTTGCTTAAATTTCTTAACTGCTGGGTCATGCACCTGCCCCATGAATTATCTCATTTTGCTGAGTAAGTTCTAGATGATAATATTATGTTTCAGAGATTTTTAAGTCTGGAGAGATTTCAGGTTTTTTTCTCTCCCTGCAGGATTGTTTGCACTGTGCCTGACATACAGCAAACTGATCAGGAAATGGCAGTCGTTTTCTTCTCTGTTCTTCACTCGCTACTGTACCTCCCAGTTTGGCATGACATTCTGGATGTCTGACAGATATCTTAAGCCCTTGGTCCTGAATGCTGCTTTTCTTTTTATCAGCCAAAGACTGGAATGTGGGAAGGAATAAAGGAGAGCTACTCAGATAGTTAGTGGTGAAGATTTAGGTTTATGACCAGAACTGTATTTTCTGGGACTGGCTGAAACAAATCTTTATTTTAAAAGCCTTTTATTCAGGCAGCTATCTTGGGTTCTAAAAGTGAACACCCCTGAGAGTAGCTGAACCTAAGTGAGAAAAAGGAAGCATTTTTATGGGAGTAGGATGCTAGGTGAGGCAACACAAATTCACAGGTTAAGTAATATGAGGAGAAATTGAAGGATGTTGCTAAGGGCACTGCTAACAGAATGGATTAATTTCCTCTCATTCATTTTTAAAGACTTTCTCATTTCTCTCACTAATGTTATTGATAATACATTTAAAAGTTGTTGGAGAGAGAAGTCATTTTTGAAATATGAAGTTGGTTATGCCTTCTGTGTTTAAAGCCTACTATAGGGGAAGCATTTGGCCTCGCCCTGAAGATGTCTCTATCATTAGGGTGCCTGAGTTCAAGTGCATCTCCACTGCCAGGTGCAGCTTCCAGCTAACGTGGACCCTGGGAGACAGCAGTGAGGGCTCACGCGGTTGGGGTCCTTGCCACACACCTGGGCCACCTGGATGGGGTTTGTAGCTCCTGGCTTTGGTCTAGGCCAAGCTGAGCCTTTGTGGGCATTTGGAGAGTGAGCTAACAGTAAGGAGTTCTCTGTCTTCTGGTCTCTTTCACAACAACAAGAAGAAAAAAACTAACAGAATGGGGTTTTGAACTTTCAGATCAATTAGGATATCCTAATTGCTGAAGTACTGATGTTACGTTACAATGTGCTTGATGCAAAAAACAAAAACAAACCAAAATACAATGTGCTTGATGCAGTTAGTGAATGAAGAAATACCCACACTTACATGTGTCAGGTTGGCCTGGCCTTATAAGATGGGTGCAAAATGTAACAGGTTGGGCCAGCGCCATGGCTCACTTGGTTAATCCTCCACCTGCATCGCTAGCATCCCATATGGGTGCCGGGTTCTAGTCCCAGTTGCTCCTCTTGCAGTCCAGCTCTCTGCTGTGGCCCGGGAGGGCAGTGGAGGATGGCCCAAGTGCTTGGGCCCTGCACCCCATGGGAGACCAGGAGAAGCACCTGGCTCCTGGCTTCGGATCAGCACGGTGGGCTGGCCGCAGTGCGCCGGCCGCAGCGGCCATTGGAGGGTGAACCAATGGCAATAGGAAGACCTTTCTCTCTGTCTCTCTCTCTCACTGTCCACTCTGCCTGTCAAAAAAATAAAATATGGGTGCCAGTTTAAGTTCCGGCTGCTCCACTTCCGATCCAGCTCTCTGCTATGGCCTGGGAAAGCAGCAGAAAATGGCTCAAGTACTTGGGCCCCTGCACCTGTGTTGGAGACCTGGAAGAGGCTCCTGGCTCCTGGCTTCGGATTGTCTCAGCTCCAGCTGTGTGGCCAACTGGAGAGTTAACCAGCAGAAAGATCTCTCTCTCTCTCTTTCTCTTTCTCTTTCTCTCTCTCTCTCTCTCTCTCTCTCTCTGCCTCTCCTCTCCCTGTGTAGCTCTAACTTTCAAATAAATAAATAAATCTTAAAAAAATAGTATGAGTTTATTTTAGTTCATTTCATAATAATGAAAAATGCATATTATGAACAAACGGTGCATGCATTTCAAAATAGTTTTTGCATCAAAATGTTAGTACTTTTATTTCTCCTTTTTCTTTAGCTTTTTAACATGATTTTTTAAATGATTTAACTTATTTAAAATTTGTTTTCTATTTGAAATGAGATGTAGCTGAATGGATAATCTCCCATCTGCGTCTTCCTTCCCTACATGCATTCAACATCTGAAGCCAGCATCAGGAACTCAGTCCAGGTCTCTCACGTGGGTGGCAAGCACCCAAGGACCTGAGCTGTCACTTGCTGACTCTCAGGGTGCCCATTGGGAGGGAGCTCAAATAGGGAGCAGACCCAGAACTCATGCTCTGATGTGGGAAGGTGGTGTCCCAAGCAACACCTGAACCAGTGGACCACTCATCTGCTCCTCCCTGGACAGTCTGAAGGATACTCATACATGCACATATAGCTCACTGAAATGGGGTCCTGCATATAAAATACTGATGCACGTGTATGTACAAATTTTAAATTACATATAATTTTAACTCAAAAACACTATGAGCATCTTTTCTCCTTAATAAAGAGTTTTGTGTTTTCTTTCTGGGTGTTTTGGAAATTCATTTTATGATTGGTTCATGATTTATTTAACAAGTCCTGTTTGATGATGAACATTGAGCTTGGGTAGTTGATTGGGAGTGTAACGACAGGCTGCCCTGTGAAAAAAGGGATCTGCTTTGTAGCACTTGCTGATTTCCACAGCTCCACTACAGCTGACTCTACCCCACTGCAGCTGAAGTTACTGAATTGGGAGTTGGGGGGTGGTGTGAGTTGGGGGAAGGAACCAGTGGGAGCCAGCTTCAGCCAACCTCTGCTTAGGATAAAGTTTGTAAATAATTGATTTTAAGGATAGTTCTTTAAGTGAAGTATCATTTAAATGGTAGACAGATTCCAAAGATGATAAGAGTCACTCTCAGCTAGGAGGGAGAAAGACTGTGCCATTGGCCAGAATGTTTAATTGATGAGCTGCAAGCTCTTTTCTTTTCTCTGCTTAAATGAGTTTTCCTGCTAGTAACCCGGGGCTTAGATTTTCACAGATAAACTTTTAAAATGTCTCACACCAGTGGACTAAAGATGCTTTCTGTGTCTGTGCTTTTGAAGATAAATTGCTCTCACTTGTTCGTTACTCCTTGGGTACTGTACTTTAAGCCGTGTGTGTGTGTGTGTGTGTGTGTGTGTGTGTGTGTGTATATGGTGGTTGGTTGGCAGAGATGCAGATCGGCCTCTCACAGAGCATCTTTAAATATTTAGTATCCATTTAATCTTAACAGTGTTTCTGTTTTTTAGAGTCTGAGTCCTAAAGAGGTTAAGACAGAAATTGGCGTTTTTCCGTCAAGAAAAATTTCCTATAACTTACTTAGAGATTAAATTATTGATAGGCAAGGGAAAAGCCATTCCTTTTAGTAGCATTGCCTTCCTGCATACACACTCCAGGGTCTGAATGCTACATGAGATGTGAGAATTGTTTAGGCAGCAATCATCAGAAGGAAATAGAGGTCTATTGTGTCTTTTTGTTATTGTGAGCTCATTATTGATGGGAAGAAGTCGGGTCAGGCTAACAACAGTGGACAGATGTATTTTTGAAGATAATGAAATATAGGCAGAATCGTTGCTACAACCTGTTTGGCTCGTATCCTGTATGCAGCTCTCTGAACAGGTCTTGGACATGATCAGTGTGTTTCACTGTGCTTATTGTTTGGGGATTAACCGAGACCTGTTGTGTGACTCCCCCCACCCATGCAGTGTTTGTTCATTTTCCTCAAGGAGCGAATGCACAAGGAACATACTTGGTTTTCTGACTGGTGAAGTGCCCGTGTCCACCCAGCATTGGAGAGGAGGCCAGCTGCAATGGGTAAACAAGTCCTGCTATTTGCACATCTGCAGCTCGGGCACTTCTCTCTCCTCCCAGACCCCACAAGGGCTTAGGGGAAAAGCAGGCCAGGGATTCCCAGTATGATTGCAAGTTCCAGATTTGCAGGGGCAGTGAGTAGACATCAGTGGCTTCAAAGAACTCTTAATCCCCATTTAATGAGAAGGTTAATTTTAGAAAAAAATTGGTACAATAATAGTCAGTTTAATGATTGTTTTGTGTTGGGCATTGTGCTCAAGCGCTTTAATTCCAATGACAACTCTGGGAAATAGATGTTTAAATGTTCTCCATTTCACCAGTGAGGACACAGAGACAAAGAGAGTTTAAATAATTCATCTAGTGTCCTACCATCTGGTAAGTGGCAAAACCAAGATCCATGCCCAGTCTTTTTAATTTTAGGGCCCAATGCGCTCAGTTCCCTCCCTGATGGTGAAATTGGAGATGGAGTATGCCAGGCATGTGCCCATCATTCAAAATGCAAGCTTTATGAAGCTTCCTCAGTGCTGAGCTGACTCTGGCACACAGTATAGGCTCAGTAAATAGCCAAGCCATTGTTAAAAAATAGGTTGCTTTGGAGAGGATTTTTTCTCATGTTTCTTGTGTTTCCTCAAAGATGGAGATTATGTACTAAGCTATGAGTACTATAGGATGATAGGCTTCAGTTTTTGAATTCAGGATTTCATGAGTCTGGGGGGACATTGACCCCATAGGCTTTTATTTTTTTATTATTATTATTATTTTGACAGGCAGAGTGGACAGTGAGAGAGAGAGAGAGAGAGAGAGACAGAGAGAGAGACAGAGAAAAAGGTCTTCCTTTGCCATTGGTTCACCCTCCAATGGCTGCCGCGGCCGGCGCACTGCGGCCAGCCCACCGTGCTGATCCGAAGCCAGGAGCCAGGTGCTTCTCCTGGTCTCCCATGGGGTGCAGGGCCCAAGCACTTGGGCCATCCTCCTCTGCACTCCCAGGCCATAGCAGAGAGCTGTGTTCTGGGAGAAGAGGTAAATAAATACTTTCCAGTTAGAATGAAGTTGAATCAGCATTACTGATCTTGTTTTGGGAGATAGTCTTCTAGGAGATTTCTGATTTCCACTGCAGGAAGTAATTTTTTAATTATGATTTATTTATTTATTTGAAAGTCAGAGTTACAGAGAGAGGGGGAGATACAGATACAGAGAGATCTTCCCTTTTCTGATTCATTTTCCAGATGATTGCAATGGCTAGGGTTGGGCCAAGGCAAAGCCAGGAGAATGATAGGTATCGCCATCTGCTGGTTAACTCCTCCATGGCCACAACAGCCAGGGCCGGACTAGGAACTCCATCTGTCTCTGGTGTGGATGATAGGGACCCCTGCACTTACTAGGAGCATTAACAGGTAGCTGGATCAGAAGCAGAGCAGTGGGGACTTGAACCAGCATTCTGATAAGGGATATGGGTATCCGGAGTGGGAGTTGGTTTTTTTTTTTTTTTTTGACTTTTATTTAGAATATAAATTTCCAAGGTACAAGTTATGGATTACAACGCCCCCCCCCATACCTCCCCCCTTACCCGCTCCCTCTCCCCTTTCATTCGCATCCAAATTCATTTTCAATTCTCTTTGTATACAGGAGATCAGTTTAGTATGTGTTAAGTAAAGATTTCAACCATTTGCCCTCACATAGCAACACAAAGTGAAATATACTATTTGAGTATTCATTATAGCATTGAATCACAATGTACAGCCCATTAAGGACAGAGCTTAACCTGCTGTGCCACAGTGCTGGCCCCTCGAGCACCCTTGCTTGGACTCATCAAGGCCAAAACCCCCACCCCTAGCCCCACCCCCTTCTGTATGTTCTTGCTTCAGCTGTGACTCAGGTGTATATCTAGATATTGTTCTGTGAGACTAGGAAACATTATATATTTATTTTCCAGTCTCCAGCACCTGCTATGGTACTTGGCAAGCAGAGCCTCCATAAATATTTGTTTAGTTAAATTGAAGTAGATGTGTAAACCAAATACAGAGTACATAGTCAAAGTATGGGGAGAAACTAAGACAACCTATGGAGGACTGCTTAACCCATGTTTTTTTCACTGAGACGGTGTTTGAATTAATAAAGAATATTGTCATTTTTTAAATGAGTTAAAATACTATTTTGAGTTTAAAAATATTATATTGAATTAAAAATACTATTTGGAAAAAAGAAAATTTCCAACAGCTAGAGAGAGAGAGAGAGAGACTGACTGACTGACTCAGATAGCCAGAACATCAATTTGTTATTTCATTACGGTTGATGTGTATGTCTTTTGGCTTTCACCATTTAACTTGAAAGAACAATTAGGAGATACAATAGTTGCTTGCATTGGAATGGACTATTTGAAACTATTATCACAGTCCACATTTCTTTTAGGTTTTCCTTTTCCTTTTTAATAAACTGGTGTCTTGTTCTGTCTTATTTGCTATGTCATTAGCTTAAAAATATAGGCAAACCCTTTCTTTACATTACTGTCATGAAAATGATATTTACCGAGGTCCAAGAAATAGTTGTTATTTAGATGACCCTGAGTGGAAGAGAAACGGTCATCAGAGTTGTGTCCTCAAAGCAGTGGATGAACTGAGCATGTGGGGTTCATTTTCTGTGTCGTTAAGGACTTTGCCTCTCCTCTACCTATTGTTAACTTGGCTTCACTTTGGACAATGGGAGAAAGTGTATTATTAGATTAACAGAAAGTTGACAAATTTTTTGATTTTTATCTCTAAACAACTTGACAGACTTATTTTCTTTTAGATTGGTTCCATACCCAGATTTCAGCATTACAGCACTTTCCCCTTAACCATGAAGGATATATTCTAAGACTCCCTTATAAGAGCCTATGTATACTATATGTATACTATATTTTCCTCTATATACTTTAGTATGATAAAGTTTAATTTATAAATTAGGTACAGTAGCATATTAACAGCAATTATCCTAAAAATGAACAGTTATCAAAATAGACTGGAATGAAAGTTGTGTGAATATTGTCTCTCTCTCAAAATATATAATATACTCACCTTTCTTTTTGCGATGATGTGAGATGAATGATGTCTATGTGATGAGATGGAGAGAGTGAAGTAGGCATTGTGACATAGTGTTGGGCTACTGCGTAGGGCTACTTGAACACAAGCACTTAGATTCCTTGACAGTTGGTCCATAATGAAGACCACCATGAAGTGACTAATGGGCTAGTAGCATTTCAAGCGTGGATGTATATGCTGGAAAAAGTGATGGCTCATTTTCCAGGCAGAATATGATGGTATGGTATGTGATTTCACCCACAGTGGTGCACAATTTCACATGCATGAGTTTATTGTAGCAATTTTCCATTTCATGTTTTTTGAACCTCTTGGTCATGGGTAACTGAAACTACAGAAAGTAAAGCTGTGGATAAGTTTGAACTACTGTGCTGCCTTTAAAAATAAATATAGAGTCATAAATGAGTGCATTTCACAAGCTCCATTCAGAATTCAATAATTTTAAACTGGTAGTCTTCACATACATATACACTTAGCTAAGTATAATATACTGCAGAGCGTTTCTAAATGAGATTAAATTGAACATCTGATGTGCAAAATTCAAGTATTTTTTAAAATGTATCATATTGTGACAAATTTTAGGGAAACATATCTCTGGATATGTTGTCATGTAATTCAAAATAAGACATGTGTAGTAGTTTGACACAAAGACATGTTCTGGAGATTTAAAAACATACTTTATGAATAAAAATGAGATATAGTGGTACTTTTTGTATACCAGAAGGTCTTATATTCCTTATGTATCATCAGCTGAGTATTCAGGATAATAGGTAAATGCTCCATCATTAAATTATTAATTCATTCACTGAATTTAGAAAGCACTAGAATAGGTTCCAAAGATAGGAAAATCAACCAAAACATTTTTTGACTCATAATGGCAGTAAAGCTTGATACTCTCTGTCACTTCTCTGAGTTTTCGTTTATTTTGTGGTATTGTAGTTGCCATGAGCTCCATCCAGTAATCCAAGACTTGAGCTGTCTTGTGCTTCCTCCCAGATGAATCAGCAGCAAGTTGGATGAGAAGCACAGTGAGTCTCACTACCATTTCCTCCAGCAGGGGATGCTGGCATCCCAAGCAGGAGCTTGACCCATGATGTCCTAATACCCAGCAATTGGTTCTTGAATTATACAGAGCACATTGGGAATGATCTTGAAGAACTGCATCTGTCAATTAAATTAAATTGCATCCTTAAAGCTAACTGTATTTGACATGTTTTCAATGACATTGATCATCGTTCTCCATGTTAGATACTAAGAGTATCTGAATTGTTGACAAAGCTCCTCTCTGGACCACCTGTCATGTCAAATAATTGATACCAACACTTACAGCGCTTCAACTTTGCCTCTTTGCTTATAGTCAATGTCAGGCAGCCTAGGGGCTGGCACTGTGGTATAGTGGGTAAAGCTGCCACCTGTAGTACTGTCATCCCATATGGGCGCCAGTTTGAGATGCAGCTGTACCACTTCCTATCCAGCTTTCTGCTGTGGCCTGAGAAAGCAGTGGAAGATGGCCCAAAATCCTTGGGCCCCTGTACTTGATTGGGAGGCCTGGAGGAAGTTTCTGGTTCCTGGATTCAGATTGGCACAGCTCCACCATTTGCTGTTGTTTGGGGAGTGAACTAGTGGATGAAAGATTGTCTCTGCCTCTCTCTTTTATTTTTTTATTTTTGACAGGCAGAGTGGACAGTGAGAGAGAGAGAGAGAGAAAGGTCTTCCTTTGCTGTTGGTTCACCCTCCAATGGCCACCGTGGCCAGAGTACTATGCTGATCCGAAGCCAGGAGCCAGGTGCTTCTCCTGGTCTCCCATGGGGTGCAGGGCCCAAGCACTTGGGCCATCCTCCACTGCACTCCCGGGCCACAGCAGAGAGCTGGCCTGGAAGAGGGGCAACCGGGACAGAATCTGGTGCCCCGACCGTATCTAGAACCCGGTGTGCTGGTGCCGCAAGGCGGAGGATTAGCCTGTTGAGCCACGGTGCCGGCCCTCTCTGCCTCTCAAACAAATAAAACTTGCAGCCCAGTAAAGCTGAGGCATACTGATGGATCTCTGGACCCCTGTTCTCTGATCTGCCACGTGTGTGGCCATTTAAATTTAAATAAATTGCAATGAAATACAGTTTGAAATAGAGTTTCTTAATTATATTAGCTATTGTAACTGTTGGCTACCATGTTGGACAGATTGCAGAGCTGTCCATCAGTGAAAGAAGTGTTTCAGATAGCAGTGTTCTAGAGATTTCCAGAATGTCATGTGCTTTATCTACCGATATGGAAGTTCTGCCGCAGACCCATACAGATGGTGGTTTCCAATCTTGACTCCCCATTAAAATCGCCAGAGGAGCATTTGAAAAGCCCAGCACTGAAGTCAGTTGCATGGTGACTGGGGGAGCTGTACTCCTTGATGAATCCAGTCAGCATCCCAGCACTTAGGATACTTTTTGTTTTAAAGATTTTTTATTTATTTATTTGACAGGTAGAGTTACAGACAGTGAGAGAGAGAGAGACAGAGAGAAAGGTCTTCCTTCTGTTGGCTCACTCCCTAAATGGCCGCAGTGGTCGGAGCTACGCCTCTCCAAAGCCAGGAGCCAGGAGTCTCCTGGTCTCCCATGTGGGTGCAGAGGCCCAAGCACTTGGGCCATCCTCCACTGCCCTCCGGGGCCACAGCAGAGAGCTGGACTGGAAGAGGAACAACCGGGACTAGAAACCGGTGCCCATATAGGATGCCAGCGCCGCAGGCGGAGGATTAACCTAGTGAGCTATGGCGCCAGCCCCGATACTTTTTGTTTTAATAGACACATCATGGTCTCCTGAACTTGGCACTCTTCTCCTTTTGTCTACTTCCTTTGGCATCTATCTAGAGACAATGAACTATATGTTAGAGGTCAGAATTGAGAGTTGGCTTTGTCCCTTGCCAGCTGAGTAACTTCTACTCAGTTTCTTAACCAATCTATGCTTTTGTTACTTCATATATAAAATATGTGTATTATAATTCTAGTATCTGCCCTGAAACCTGTGCAGATTGAGATAAGGTATATAAAACACTAAAGCGCTGGCACACAAACCCTTAATAAAATGTTTTATAACATGGTTTTATTATGGTTTTCATAATTAAATTATTTTATATAACTGCAGTAATATAAAAATGTGATATTTTAAAGTCTACTTTATAAAATTCTGCTCAAATAATACTGCGTGATCTGTCTTCAGGTTTTTTGCTCTCCCTGGTAGGTAACTATTTTAAATAGTTTCTTTAGTATGTGCAATGGCACATCAAGGTGGACATTTAGGCTCCCCTGTCAACTGAATGGGGAGATGGTTTGGAGCAGAAAGGTTTCTGTAGAGTGTGCTCCATCTACCAGAAGTTGCTCTCTTTGCTTTTTTGAAACACGCTTTCCTTAGCACCTTGAAATTGCACATTTGGAATGAATTAAATGCCCTTGGCAGGTGTTTTCTCTTGAGAAATGAGGAGGGCTGGTAGCACCTCCGTTCTTTAAAGCAATCAAAAACTAGCTGTTGGCTCCCAGCCACCGCATTAAGCCAGACCAGGTCATTCCTAGACCTGGGGGCCCCCCGGGATTGTCAGACTTGGAGGAGAGAAATTCCTTTCCGCTTCCTTCAGTCCTTCAAAGTTGAAAGGAGAGAGAAAGGTGGACGTAAAACGCTGCAGGGACTCTGGCTCCTGGCTCCCTGCAGAGAGGAAGTTCTCCTAGCAGCCACTGGCTGGGAACTGTACCCGGTGAGACTCGGAAGTGCATTCGTGGATATATGGACTGCGTTTCCCACGTGGATGATCTTATAGCTTTCCCAAATCAAACTAAAATGCAGTTAAATTTTATGAGCTTCATCCATCCTTTTCCTCTTTGTAGACATCAGTATTTTCTTTCAAAAGGTATGTTTTCATAAGCCACCTATTAAAATGCCAGGACTCTTAGCAACTGGTTATATCAATGAACCATTTTATGTCTGTGTTTTTAAACGATCAAATCAAATTACTATAGAAATGAAACCTGAATTACCATCATTTCTCAGAGACAGGAAAACAGAGCGGCCATCTTTTTCTCCATAAAAGAATTCTGTAACATTCTGTACGCTACCAGGATTCCGTGAGTGGTCCTGGGGTTGTGGTGGAAAGGCAACGTGTTGAGACTGTGCGGTTGCTTAAGAAATAAAGTGCTTCGTTAGCTGAAAAACAAAAAGCCCACACTGCACTGCTTGAAGACTGGAGTCCTTTGAGCAGGAGAGGGAATTAGAGTGGCTGACAAGAGAATTAGAGTTGCTATCTGCTTGTCACACATCACATACCTGCCACTGCCAGGGCTTGGGCCAGGAACTCAGTCTAGTTTGCCTAGGTTGGGGGCAAACTAGAGTCACAGATGGTTGAGCCACACCTGCTTCCTACCAGGGTCTGTATTTATAGGAAGCTGGAGTTACAAGCAGGATCCCTGATTCAAACCCTAGCATTTTGATGTGGGACCCAGATGTCCAAGACTGGCATGTTAACTACAAGGCATAAAGCTTGTGTTTATTCTCTTAAGAAAAAAAAAAAAAAGCACTGATTTCACAGATAGCTTCTGGGATATCTTCTTAACCGATGATGGCATTAAGTGCAACATGAATGGAAAGTCAGGGATACCTCCTAGTAAATTCGAACTTAACAGTAAGTATCGTCAAAGAGCCTCTGTTAAGGAGTGTTTGGTACCAGTCATCGAGGTAACCACAACTCTGTGGATCATTTCAGATTTTCCTGCCATTTGAACAGGGAGGTTTTATTATTGCCTTATGCAGATGAAATGTAAAGATTACACCATTATTAAGAGTTTCCTGGCTGAGAAATTGATACTGAAGACCTGTCTTCACAGAAACCTCCAAATACTGGGGAGCTCTCTCCTCTTAAGTCGTCTGTATTTTTATAGAACATGATTTATAGGAGCTACACAATAGTCTGTAGGATTCCGTGACTTTGTGTTTGTTTCTTAAGTAGCAGAAACGTTTCTTTACATATAATTTTTGGAGGATGGCTGTTATGTAATATAGGTTCAGTTTGGTTAAATCTGTGGTGAACTGGGTGAGTTCACCCACTGGAAAAGGCCCCAAATAGAGAATCATAGTGCCCGTTTGATGTGTTTGTGATTTTTTTTTCATCAGTCACCCCCACCTTTCTATTTCTTTTTGTCCTGCCCTCCCTTTCCTCTGAATTACCCTCTGTCTCCTTCTGTTTGAGAGTGTTCCTGCCATGCTCTGACATTTAATGGAACAATCACATGGGTAGCCAACGGTGAAAGGAGCCTTGGCTCTTCACGGTCTCACCCAGCCCATGACAGATCCATCAAAAAGCTGCTGGGAATAGAGGTGTGGGTCTTAATGAGCTTAAGAGAGAAAAGCTTGGGAGGCTGTTCCAGGAACCATGCTGAGGCCGTGCTGCCTTCCCGCTGCTTCTGGACTTCCTCAGGAGATGCAGAAGCTTCCAGTTCTTTGGCTGCCACTGTTATTGCATATTTTTGATTGCTTTTCAATAAATAATTTAAATAAACAGTATGTGAATATTTATATATAATGTAAATAAAATTTATATCTAATATAAATATAATTTTTATCAATTAGATGTGTATGATTTGTATATTTAATATACATATAATTTATATATTATAAATATAATTTATATCTATAAGTTAATGTATAAGTTATTTTTAAGAAAAATATGTACCAAGAGTAATTAGTTTGTCATTAATTTTATGTTGTCTGAAGTTCCTTTGGAATTTAGAATGCCAGGTGTTTTTGCTAACTTACAACTAGTTTGTAATTTTATTCCATCCTTGTTCAGAGACGTTCCTGTCGAGTTACGGTCACAACAGCCTGTGCATAACCTCCCACCATCACTGCTGGAGAGCCCTGGGTTATAAGTAAATACATGGTGATAATGCTAATTATGATGAAGATTTCTAGAACAGCCACTTTGAGCTAACTTTTATCTTGCACCTACACTGAGGTAGGGATGTGATAAGAATGGCCACTTGGTGTTCCCTTATTTGCCCTTACATTTAAAAAATTATTTATCGTGTGTCTGGGATCTCGGAAGCAATGTTCCCTCAAAGCAGTTGAGGTTGGCTCTGAGTTACGGAGAGACACAGATCAGCTTCAGGCTGCATTGATTCAGACATCCTAAGATTACCTCCCCTCCCAGAGAGTTTCTGTGGGAGTTTGCATGAAAGGGAATAGTTTGTGTTTGTAGCTGTGTATGGGATTATGTCCATACACACCCCTGTATAGAGAAGCCTTTTCTGTTCTCAGGAAATGCAAGTATACATAGTAGGCTACAGTCAGTGCAAAGAGTTGCTTAAGTGGAAGAAGAAAAAAGTGGAGCTACCATGTAGATGGAAGAGCAGCTCCCGTGACTCAGGACTAGCAATGCACTGAGACTTGGGAACTGCCTGGAACACAGATCTGGACGACCACCAGAACTTTCTCTCTCTGTCTTGGCTCTGCTTTTTTGTTTGACTACACTTGTCTTCCACTGCAGCCCAGCTTTCATGTGGAAGAAAACACGAGTAACCCTTAGCTCCTTCTAAAGTTCCCGCCACCCACAGCGGCTGACTAGTTGGCTCCCACTCGCATTCCCTGCAAAGAGACTGAGCTGAGCCAAGCTTGTGTCAGGTGACTGCTCTTGGCCAATGAGTGGAGTTTGCATTTCCCAGTCCCAGCATGGCTGCCTGAGGCGCCCTGTGGAGATCTGGCAGGAAGCTTCTCAAGAGGAGGGCTGGCTTCTGGGCTCAGCAGACAAAGCAACGGATGTTGAACAGGATAAGGAGAAAGCAACCCACGTTTAAGACTGATCTTCTAGGCTCTTGTTGAGAAAGTTAGCAATCTCATCTACCTTGTTTTTCCATGCCAGTTGGAGCCATATGGTGACTAAGAAAAACTGTTACCACAGAGGCTGGTGTTGTGGCATAGCAGGTTAATCCTCATTTGAGTCCTGGCTACTCCACTTCTGATCCAGCTCCCTGCTAATGCACCTGGGAAAGCGACAGAAGATGGTCCAAGTGCTTGGGCCTCAGCACCCACATGGGAGACCTGGAAGCAGCTCTTTGTTGTTATTTAACAAATATGAATTTCATAGGTACAGCTTTTGTAATATAGTGGGATGTTTCCCCCCCATACCCCCCTGTTATCTCCAAACCATCCCACCTCCTACTCCCTCTCCCACCCCATTCTTCATTAAGATTCATTTTTAATTATCTTTATATACAGAGTATCAACTCTATACTGAGTAAAGATTTCAACAGTTTGTACCCACACAGATACACAAAGTATAAAGTACTGTCTGAAGGCAAGTTTTACTGTTAATTCTCATAGTACAACTCATTAAGGACATGGGGAGCAAGTGACTCCTGTTGTTGATTTAACAATTGACATTCTTATTTATGACGTCAGTGATCACCTGAGGCCCTTGTCATGAGCTGCCAAGGCTATGGAAGCCTTTTGAGTCCACAAACTCTGTCAGCAGTATTTAAACAGGACCATAAGCAAAGTGGAAGTTCTCCCCTCACCTCAAGGAAAAATACACTCTTTGTTGATGGCCCTGCAGAAGCTCTTGACAGCTAGCTTTGGCCTGGCCCAGCCCCAACTATAGTGACCATCTGGGGAGTGTACCAGAGGATGGAAGATTGATCTCTTTCTCTCCCCTCCTCCTTCTACTCTCTCTGTTACTCTGATTTTAAAATAAATGAATAAATCTTAAAAAAAAAAATGTTACCACAACAATAGATGCTCTTCAAATACTGAAGAGCTCGGATGCAAGATGATTCTATACCACTTAGAGAATGAAGTTTGTTTGACAACTCTTTGCTTTTATGCATACATAGCTTGACATTGTAAAACACTTTCTGCATTGAGTTTCCAGAAGTTACAGTCAGATAACCTGGGGCAGACATTTGATGTAATGGTTAAGACACTGCTTGTGATGTCCACCTGCCGTATCAGACTGCTCGGATTTGAGTCCCAGCTCTGCTCCTAGTGCCAGCTTCCTGCTGATGGAGACCCTGGGAGGCAGTGCTGATGGCTGACATAGCTGGGTCCTTCTCACTGATGGGGGAGAACCTTTTGGAAATAGTACTGAGGAGGGGTATAACTGGGGTTCTAATTGCCATTTAGGAGATGGATACAGGTTGAATGGAAGGAGAAGCCATCTGCTACCAGACCTCCAAGGCAGTCTCTCTGTGGCATGATTTGAAGATCTGCAGGAAGAAAGGTCTAAAAGTACTGTGGTATCTGGAATTCCAACCTTAGCCTGCATTCCTTCAGATACAGGAAGGATGGTATTGGTCGCATGCTTCGTGTTTGGGTGAATGAGTTCATGGACATGCTCATGTTTTAGTAATTGCAATCATAAGATAATGCAGGAAAAAAGAGATCCTGGTATGAAGGAATGATACAGAAAGGTGTGTTTGTGTAGGGGAGGGGCAAGGGAGAAAAAGGCTATGTGTGCAGGAGTAGTGGGAGAAAAGCTAAGGGGGCCTTCACATGGGGTGTATTGCCGAAAAGAGAAGAAAGGAGCCCAGTGAGTTTAAGACTGACGGTGAACTCTTCCACGAAGACCAGGGGCAGGTGTTGTGCTGCAGTTGGATAAGCTACCTTTGGGATGCCCACAATCCATATCAGAGGGCCAGGGATTGAGTCCTGCCACCTTCTCTGCTTCCCATCCACCTTCCTGCTAAGGTACGTGGTAGACAGTAGATGATAGCTCAAGTGTTTGGGCCCGTATCATGTATGTGAGAGTGCCAGATGAAGGTTCTGGATCCTGGCTTCGGTCTGGCCCAGCCCTGGCTGTTGTAGGAGAGTGAACCGATAGACAAAATATTTCTCTCTCTTTCTTTCTCTTTTGCTCTGCCTTTTAAGTAGATGAAAATAAATTGACATTAAAAAATACTATTAAAAAATAAAGAGTGATGAATCGGTGTTTGCCATTATATGGCCATGACAAGGCTGAGCTGAATCTCGTGTGTATTAGTCAGTCCTGCACAGCATCCATTCCCCCTTTCTGTGTAGTGAGCTCTACTTTTCCTTTGGCCAGTATCCCCTCCCTTAGGCTTCTAGACTCTTTCTGGCTTAAAGAGTCTAGTGTCTGGTTCATGGCTGAGCCAGCTTTTGAGAATGTCCCATGGTCACTGTGATTGAGGCTTTCCACCACCCAGAAAAAGCTTTCCATGGTTTTGGATTTATGTTGGGTGGTGGGACTGGAGGCGCAGTGCAGAGTTTCTGAATGACACATCATTTGTTCTTTGCACTCCGTTGATGTTCTCCATTGCTTTATGGCCTCCAGGCATTCGACTTACCCAAGCCGTCTTCTTTCCATATCACATGGGAGATTGAAAATGGATCACCTTTGTGAACTGAATTTCTGTGACCCAGACAAAGGTTTCCATAGAACTCTCTCACTTACTTATTCAACATCCTGTTGGAAACGGTGACAAGAGTTACAAATCCCAGTGGCTTGAAACTCTCCTGTACGTTGGTGCTACTGAGGAGTCCGGAAACAAGCTCTGGGTCCCAGTGTGGTCAATTATCCCAGCTATTAGAGCATATCATCACTGTGTGTAATGGGAATGCCTTGTGAAACCTCAAACAGTATTTTTACACCATTCTGGTGTGTGTGTGTGTGTGTGTGTGTGTGTGTAGCGCATAGTATTTCTATGTAAGTGCACTTTTTAATAGCCTACCCATAGGTCCTCTGCACCATAATTGTATGCTCAGTTCTCCTTTGAAATTCCCAGTATCCTAATATTTCTCTCAGATTAAATATCTGTACTTTAGGTTATTCTCGCCCTGGGCATTGCACTCATTTTCCCAGCATAAATCTCCCTTTCTTTCTCTTCCCATCTGGACTATCCGTGAGACACATCATTGCTGGACCTCACGTGTCCCAGCTGAACCTCAGCTGTGAACTTAATTAATGTTATTGTAAGGGGAGAATGCGCTTTAAAATCTGGTTCTGCTTAAAATGAGATTTAAAAAGCTGAGACCCATATGGGTCCTGAGTGAGTCCAGAGTATGTCATCTTGAGTGACAGGAAGGTGTTGTGGGTCCCAGTTGGTGAGGTGGTGTGGTGGTGAAGCTGAAGATCTGTTTGTTGAATGAGTGTCTCACTGTGCAGCGGGGCTCAAGGGTGTCATTTCCCCACGTTGGCCACTTACATTGTTATTGTCCCTCAACCTATAACATTGTTCCAAGCCGTTGTGATTGAGCAGTCAGACTCATCGTATTTTAAATCTTGGCTCCATCCAAAGGACCAGCCTTAGATAATTTATTCAATTTCCTGCATTCTTTTTTCTTATCTGTAACATGGGAATACGGATACCCATCTTGAGGAGTAATCAGGTTAGATGTCAAGAGTATGTCGTTAATAAGAGCCACATGAGAGTTCACTATCAAGGATGACCTGCTTTAACCTCCACTGTCCATCATCTCTTGTGTCCTTTCAGGTCAATGTGATTCCTCACTGGGGACATCCGACCTGTAGTGCAGCCACCTCCAACCCTCTACCCCTTGCCACTCTGTCGTGACTTAATTGCCTATGTGGTAGTATTAAGAGATGGGGCCTTTGGTTGGTGATGATGTCTTGAGGGTGGATTATGAGCAGGTTAGTGCCCTGGTAATGGAGGTTGAAGGGAGTGCCCTGGTTTCTTTTTAGCCATCTTTCATGGGAGGACACAGCAAGAAGACATGATGGTGGGAGCAAAACTCAGGTTCTTGCCAGGCACAGAATTTCTTGGCATCGAGAGAGAGAGAGAGAGAGAGAGAGAGAGAGAGAGAGAGAGGGAGAGAGAGAGAGAGAGACTGTATTCTGCATCCATGTTTTTCTCTTTCTAAAGTTACTAGAATTCTATCATGAGGTTCTGCTCACTTCAGGAACTTAGAATCTAATCTAACTTCATACACTTAATCTTCCCAGAAGCCCCATCTTCACACACCTTAATTCGTTAACCATTCACATTAGGCTTGAGGTTCAAATGTCTGTATTAGGAACCAAACCTTGTTTGACTCCTAGTAATGCCATTTCTGCTAAGTGTTTCAAGTGCAAAGGCCTTTCTCCAAACTCGGTAGTCATCCTAGTTGACATCTGAGATCTCAACATTTTTAAAGAATTCCAAGACTGTGCATCTAGCTACTTTTTCTGTTTTCGAGGTTCAGTTTTTTGTTTTATTTGTAGCTAGACATTTCCTTTGGGTGTGCTGCATTAGATCCTAAAACACTCAAACCATTGGTATCTTCTGCATTTATGTTCTTATTTTTCTGAAAGCTAAACACCTGTTGCTTTTGAAATCTACAATTTCCGTCTGACTTTCTGTGGTTATTCCCTACTATTTCAAGCTGTGTTTCTTATTGGAAACATTAATGTATAACATTATTGCAGAAGAGGTTTACCCAGAATTGTTTTTTATCTCTGATTTTCATGAACATCTAAAATGTAAACCAGCAGTGCCTAGAGAGTCCTTCCTCACCATCTCATTCCACCCTCAAAATACATCAGTTTTATGTACATGCTGTGTAAGATTTCACTTACACAGATTTCACTTTTCTTGATGAATGTCTACATCCATGTAGCCACTACTGCTGCCACTGTTGGGATACAGAACTTTTCTTTAAAATATTAAATACTAGTGATTGGGAGTTTGAAAATAGATGTCAGGGGACTGGGCTTACACAGAAATTTCCTGTGAGCATTTGATTTGTTCAACTCTCTCATCCAAGGAAAATTAAAACAGAAGTCTATAGCAAATCATCCAATGTATGACAAAGGTGGAAAATATATGAGAAAAATATCAGTAAACCATAAGAATGGATAAATAATTTTAATTTTTATATTTTTTAAATATTTATTTATTTATTTGAAAGGCAGAATTACAAAGAGGCAGAGGCAGAGAAAGAGAGAGGTCTTCCATCCACTGGTTCACTCTCAAGATGGCTGCAATAGCTGGAGCTGTGCAGGTGCACAGCCAGGGAGCCAGGAGCTTCCTCCAGGTCTCCCATGTGGGTGCAGGGGCCCAAGGCATCTTTTACTGCTTTCCCAGATAGCAGAGAGCTGGATCGGAAGTGGAGCAGCCAGGACTTGAGCTGGCGCCCTTATGGGATGCCTGCACTCATGATGCACCCATGATGCCACAGTGTGGGCCCCAGCTTTTTGTTTTAAAATTTATATTATTCTCTCTCTCTCTCTCTCTGTAACTCTTTCAAATAAATAAATAAATATTTAAAAAATTTTATATTATTAATCCATCCTAGAAACAATGATTTTTGCTAGTTTCCTGTTTGGGATTTTTTTTTCTAATTAAGAAACATTTTCCATGGCGAGAGTTCATATGTCCATGGAAGTTTTAGTAAGCAATTGAAGAAGTTCATGGTATGCTCCACAGTGTACCTGTTCACTGGATATATTCCATGCATGATAAGCAGAAGACTGTGAGAGAGGCCAGTGGGAGAAGCCAGCCTTTCCTATGTTACCCTCTAGATCTTTGTAGCTATAAGAAACTCACAATCACTAGTGGTTATCCTTCAGTTTACATAGAATATTGTGAAGCAAAGAAGGAGTGATTGTAGTTCATGCTTCACTCCCCCAAATTTTTTTTTTTAGCTTTTATTTAGGATATAAATTTCCAAGGTACGACTTATGGATTACAATGGCTTTCCCCCCATATTTTCCCTCTCCCCCCGCAACCCTCCCCCTGCAAACTGATGAAAATTTTTACTTAATACATACTGAACCGATCTTCTCTATATAAAGATAATCGAAAAGGAAAAAAAAAAAAAGAAAACTCAGTGTTACATTGGAAACTGCATCAAAAAAATTAATCAGTTTCAAATATATATATATATATATTTCATATAGGATCTCTGTCCTTAATGTGCTGTACAATGTGACTCAATGCTAAAACAAGAACTCAAAGAGTATATTTCACTTTGTGTTACTATATGAGGGCAAAGGCACTCCCAAAATTTTAACCTGCTCTCACATGGAACTGCCCTGGCACTTTTATTCTTAGTATTTTTCAAGATTTTTAAAATTTATTTGAAGAGGGGTGGTGGGTGAGGTTGGACAGAGAAGGATCTTTTGTCTCCTGGTTCACTCCCCAAATGGCTGCGATGGCCAGAGCTGGGTCAGGCTGAAGCCAAGAGCCAGGAATTCCATCCTGGTCTCCCTCGAGGCTGACAAAGGCCCATCCACTTGAATCATGGTCCCCTGACTTCCCAGGTGCGTTAGCAGGGAGCTCGACTGGGTGCTGAGCAGCGGGGACTTGAACCAGCACTTTGATGTGGGATGCTGATGTTGCATGTGGAGGCTTCAATGCTGGTTCTTACTATGGCACCTTTAAATGTAGGGACCACAAATTAACAAAGAAGAAGATGGTAATTGCCTCTTCCTGAGTGCTTGCTGTGTGACAGGCATTACTGTAAATGCTTTTCATGTGTTTTGTTATCTGTTCTTCATTAGAACATTTTATGGGGCTGGTATTTTTAGTATCACCATTTAGGGAGGCAGAAACCAAAGCTTTGGAGATCAAGTAACACACCCAACGTTATTCAGCTAAGTTAGCAGTAGACATGGAATTAGCCAGTCTGAATCCTCAAGATCTTTGAAAAATTAGGAAACACATCATTATAAGCTTATTTTTAAATAGTGTGGAAGGTGTATGCTCACATAATGTACTCATTTTTTTGAAGATTCCAGACTTCTCAGTTGAATGACTTTTAAATATAAAGCATTGGGTATAATTGTTAATCTGGGGGGAAATGTACAATACAGAATTTCCAAAAAATCTGGAAACACAGGTTAAAAGAATATCCTTTAAAAAAGTACATGATTAGGGGCTGGAGCTGTGGCGCAGTGGGTTAACGCCCTGGCCTGAAGGGCTGGCATCCCATATGAGGGCCGGTTCTAGTCCTGGCTGCTCCACTTCCGATCCAACTCTCTGCAATGGCCTGGGAAAGCAGTAGAGGATAGTCCAAGTCCTTGGGCCCCTGCATACGCGTGAGATACCCGGAAGAAGCTCCTGACTCCTGGCTTTGGATCAGCGCAGCTCTGGCATTTGCGGCCAATTGGGGGAGTGAACCATCGGATAGAAGACCTCTTTCTCTCTCTCTGCCTCTCCTCTCTGTGTGTAGCTCTTTCAAATAAATAAATAAATAAATCTTTTTTTTAAAAAAGTACATGAATAAAGATTTTAGTGTTTATTTAAAGCAACAGTTAACTGACTTGTGAACCACTCTATTCACTTAGCTGTAGCATTTCCAGAAATTCTTGTAATTAGACACCTTGTTTCACAAACAGGATTGTTTCATATCTTGAGAATATTTATTTTGAGTGCAATTAGCATGGTTCTATGAAGTTTGAAGATACTGTAGGCATCCTTTCAAATCCGTGGTCCAGAGCTAAGAACTGCAGCAACCCTGGACCCAACCTTACCTATGTCGTATGCCTGGACTCTTCCCTTGGAATGTCAGCGAGTCTTTGATGTGCATTCAGAGTGAAGTTGAGATAATTACAGATTTACAGGTAGCTCTAAGAACTATGGTAGGGCCATCTCATATATACCCTTTATACTGCAATAGTCCCAATGGCAACAGATTTTTCATAGAGGTGAGATACAGGATGTTCCCATGTTCCCTCCTTTTTTTTTTTTTTTTTTTTTTTTGACAGGCAGAGTGGACAGTGAGAGAGAGAGAGACAGAGAGAAAGGTCTTCCTTTTGCCGTTGGTTCACCCTCCAGTGGCCAGTGCGCTGCGGCTGGTGCACCGTGCTGATCCGATGGCAGAAGCCAGGTGCTTTTCCTGGTCTCCCATGGGGTGCAGGGCCCAAGCACTTGGGCCATCCACCACTGCACTCCCGGGCCACAGCAGAGAGCTGGCCTGGAAGAGGAGCAACCTGGACAGAATCCGGCGCCCCGACCAGGACTAGAACCCAGTGTGCTGGGGCTGCAAGCGGAGGATTAGCCTAGTGAGCCGCGGTGCCGGCTTCCCATGTCCCCTTTTGTAGCCTCTCTCTGTGCCAGTTTCTGTTCCTCTTTCATGATTTTGCCATTTCAAGAATGTTGTATCCATGGGATCATATTACTTGCAGCCTTTTCGAATTTGCAATTTTGTACTCTAAGCACATCAAGGGGTTATTGTGTGCATCAGGAGTTCAGTCCCCTTTACTGGTGAGTAAGTAGTGTTCCATGGTTTGAATTCCCTCATTTATTAATTTATTTTCATTTTACTTGAAAGGCAGAGAGAGGGAGAGAGAGACAGACACAGAGAGATTTTTTTTTCCACTCACCTGTCACTCCCCAAATACCCACAACAGCTGGGATTGGGCCAGTCAAAGCTAGGGATCAGGAATTTAGTTCACATTTCTCATGTGGGTGGCAGCAGCTCAACTACTTGACCCTTCATCTGCTAGCTCCCAGGGTGAGCAGGAAGCTGAAGTCAGAAACAGAGCTTGGTCTGCAACCCATGTACTTTCAAACTGGATGCAGGTGTCTCAAAAGCTGCATTTCTAGTATGTTCTGTTGAATTGCTGTCTTTTGATACATTGGTAGGTTGTAGGCTCCACGAAGGCATAGATCTGTCATGTTCAGAACTGAGCCCTGCACTTGCAATGGTTCCCATAAAGTGTGTAAATGAATGACTGTTGAGCAATACCAGAATATATGAATCACAGCTCGCTTGACCAATCCTATATAGCTTGTCATTTAAATCTTGGCCCAGTTATCCTTGGCATATTAGCAAATTAGTCCAGTCATTTTCTTGATAAAATTTTTCTTTGAGATTGTGTTGTTTTACAAAGTAGAGGAGTCCAATTACACAATATTTTACTGAGAAAAGGAATCTATTCAAACGAGCTTCAGCCCAAAATGACATCTAGGGCAGGACACCCAAGCCCTAGAGGAAGAGAGTTGAGCCCCACAGGGTACTTGAACCAGTTGGTACAAATTCAGTAACCACAGTTCTACTTTTGTCTTATTATTTAAAATGTTTTTTTTCATCTTTTATCATGTCTATTCTATTTTCCTTAAAAAGGAGCTTTCTCTCTTTTTCACATATACATGATGGAAAAATGGCCATTTCTGTCCTGGAACGTTGCAGCACAGAACCACAACCAGTACCTGGGATTTATGTTTGTGTTCTCATTGCCGGAAGAGACTCTGATCAGAGTCTTTCAGCTCTGAAAGGGACGGAATGGGGGTGGAGGGGGTTTGTGGGGGTGATGTCAAGTGTTACTAATGTGGGCTGCACCAATCACTGGGAGCTTGAAGTAGGGAAACTGACAGTCACAGAGCCCTGTGACAGGTGTCTGTGTGGACAGCACATGTGGATTTGAGAATTCTTCACTGCACTGACCTCTGACCACCGTGCACTTGGGAGCCTCAGCCACATTTCTCCCAGGAGGCTGAGGTTGTTAGCGTGAAATGTTAAGATGCTTTGAGTCTGGGTTGTCCTTTCCCCCACTTATTAGCTTAAGCTTAAGTGTTTATGTTATTCCATTGCTGACTTCACAGGACTAATAAAATTCTTTCTTATCAAAGTCTAACTCCATGTGTCTTAGAGAAAAATAGGTTGTTTTTGTCTTTGGCCCAGGCATTCAAAAGCATTAACCCCTGGTATGGCCAGTAGGTTTGGGTTTTAGTCAAAACAAAGACTATTAATACACTTCAAAGGGACTGGATGAAAAACTTGCTGCGCTTGGGTTAATAAAGACAAATTTGGCCTAAGTGCTTGGACCCCTGTACCCACGAGACCCAGAAGAAGTTCCTGGCTCCTGGCTCCCAATCAGTCCAGCTGCAGGCCACTGTGGCCATTTGGGGAGTGAGCCAGTGGGTGGAAGATTTCTTTCTTGGTTTCTCCCTTGCTGTGTCTGAAATTCTGCCTCTCAAATACATAAATAAATATTAAAAAGAAGAAGAAAAAAAAACTAATTCATACAGAGCTGTGTTGGGCAAATATTTTGCAAGGACACCTCAGTGGTCTTTCTTGTCAGTTTTTGTTCGTTGCTTCACATTTATATGGACTGATATAATTAATGAAGGCAGTAGGATCAAAAGCATTTTATCTTTTGTTTTCTTTTTTTCATATTATAGTCCAGTAGTTTTATAGTTGGTAATTTTCAATGTTGCATCTTGAGTTTTTTCTTTAATTGATTTATTTGAAATGGAAGGAGAGAAAAGGGGGCAGAGAGAGGGAAAGAGATAGAATAAATGAGTGAATGAATGGATCTATTAAATCTATCAAGTGGCTTACTTCCCAAATGCCTACCATGGGCTGGTCTCAATCCAGGTTCCCCACATGGATGATGGGGGTGCTGTCATTTGAATTATCATCTTTGCCTCTCAAGGTGTACCTTAGCAGGAAGCTGTAGTCGTAAGTTGGACCTGAGATTCAAACCCTTGCTCTCCAATATGAGACAAGGGCTTCTTAACTGCTAGGGTGAAGGCTTGCTTCTGCTCTTTGTAACTGTTGCGTTTGCGTAGTGAAATTGGGGTGTGTATGTATTTGCTTAGCTCATAGGAGTGCATGGAAATAGCTTTTTCTCTAAATATTTGTTTGCTGTTTAAGAAGAGCATCTTTCTGATGCTCATCTGTATGTCTGCAAATTATGAAAGAAAAGATGGGCAATCTATTACTGCATTAACAGTGATTACATTTGATTATGCCTCAGATAATAGGGTTTCTTGTTGTCAGCACTCTTTGCAAGAACTTCATCTTGTGAACTTGGAAAAGTTTTGTTTGTAAGCAAGATGCTTCCTTTTTCTGGTAAACAGAGCAAAGATGGGAAAGTTTGTCCAAATTATTAAGGTTATGCATTGTTCAGGGACCTTTTTGTTTGCTTTTTAATTACTTGCAAAGTTCTCCATGCATCTCATATACTAATTGGGGGCCCTAATTGTGGGACTCTGGCTTAGAGAGATCGTTGCAGCTTGCACCCCTGGAGAGGTTTTTGTTCTGTCATAGGACCTTTAACTGGGTCAGGGCCCACTGTCTGGGACATGTAAGACAGAGATTTTCTACAGAGAGTTGAGAGTAGGGGCACATTTTATTAAAAATGACAGAAGTGACTTGTTAAATTTGGACTCAGAGACTTGGGTTTTATTTCTAGACTTTCCTCTAACTGGCTGGCTGACTTTAAGTTACCTAACTGCTCCGATAATCATTTGCCTGCCCGAATTGGCTCATGGATTAAATGATACTCAGAAATCTGCAGAATTGAGGGGCCTTGTGGCCAATTAAAATGTCCCGTGTCTCATGTCTGCAGTAGGTGGGAGGGCATTTGAGGGCCTGTGCCAAGCATTGTTGTCAGGGGCTTTTATGGCAGCCTGCAGTGGCTCCTGACCCAGGAAGGTTAAGCATCCTTGTGGATTGGCAGGGGAGGGGAAGACACCGCAGGCCTGGTACATACAGCGTTACTGCTCCACCTACTCGCTGTCTTTTGCTTCCTCACTGACAGGACATTTTTGATCATCATTTATTTTTAGTTCTCTGTTTGTGTGAGTTTGGTATTTCTGGAATAAATAAGCTGCTCAAAGTTTTTCTTCTCACCGAGCCATCCCCACAGATAATTATAGAAGCCATCTTGGGCGTGAGTTGTTCTCCTCTGAGGCTGATTGACTTTCTGAGATGCTCCGGTTGGTTGTGGGTTGCAGTGCTCAGGAAAGCACAGACTGGGAGTACTTTAGAGAGAGCTACTGTGCGGTGGATTTTACTGCATTGCAGGGTCTTGAGTGTAGGCCGGGCATGGTTTGGGAGCTGTTTGTAGACCTCTGCAGTGCAGCTGGTGATGAGACTCATTGGGAGTGGACTTCGGCAGAGCACACTGCAAAAGCTGCTCCCTAAAATAGCGTGAAGTGAATCATCCGAATGCATAGGAAAAGTGATCATAACTTATGTACATATGAGCGATTGCTTCCAAAGGGAAGCAGCTGCTGTGCTGCTAAATAAGTGATAGTTGGAATAAGACCAAAGTTGAAGTCCAAGTCCCATTAATGGAATTCATTGCCTTGGCTAGTTCTTTCTCCTTTCTCAACCTCGGTACTCCTGTCTGTAAGACTGCAGTGAGAGTGTCCGTTCTGTGGGAAGGTGTGTAATTCCTAAGACAAACTGTATTTGAAAACCTTTTGTAAAATCTGTAAATGCTTTTACCATGTATATGATTTTCTTGTCTTGCCCAAATGGGTTTTTTGGAATTTCTTAGATTGTTTTGTGTGGGTTCACTCAGGCATAGTTGAGTGACAGTGTATGTTAATTACTGTTTAAGGTTTGTGGTTTGACCTCAACAAAGTTGCAAAGAGTCTAGAAAGTAGGGGTGGGTAGGGAAGCAAAAAGCACCTGTAGACTTAAAGGCGATGACTCCCAAATGGTTAAGAGAATAATGAAGTTTTTGTATGCTTGGTGTGTGCTTGGCTCCCTAACCCCCGGGTGTCTCCAAACTTGGTTGCAGTCACCCTGAACTCTGATTTCTTGTAATTGTTAAGCTGTGTGGCTTTGACGCTTTTACACAGGCTTTTGTTTCTGCCTGGAGTGCTTTTTCTACTCATGTCTCCATGGCTAACTCCTGCCTTTCATTTGTAGCTAAATTATCACATCCATTTGTAGTTATTATTCACCACCCAAGGCTAAATTAGGTGTTCAGCCTATGTTCCCATAACAGCATGTACTTGCCCCTGACATTCCACTCTTTATGTGTATGCCCCTGTATTTGTCCATCTGGTCTACCAGGTTGTGCAGTCTTACAAGGCAGGGGATGTGCCCCATTTGTGGTCTTATCTCCAGCACTTAATATCATTCTGAGTTCTGTGGAATCATTTTTAGTGAAATAAATGAATGAGCTTTAGAGTTAGTTCACTTGTCGTTCAGATACAGTGTGTTTGGGCTTTCTATTTAAAGTTTCTGGGCTGCCTAGAGCTGACTAAACATAACATCTTTGTTTTGACAGTAAACTGTTCCCTGAAAAATGGCAGAGGAAGACTTTGCAAGTTGAGTTTACCGTTCAGTGATCTGGTTTCTTTTATTTTTGTAAGTTTAAATTTTTTAACTTAGTTAATAAGCAGAGAGAGAGAGAGACATTCCTGTGAATGTTGACTCCCCAGATGCTCACAACAGCCAGAGTTGGGCCAGGCTGAAATTTGCAGACTGAACTCAATCCAGATCTCCCATGTCAGCAGCAGGGACCCAACTTCGTGAGCCATCACTGCTGCCTCGCAGTGTGTTCATTAGCAGGAAACTAGAATCGGGAGTAGAACTGGGACTTGAACCCAGCACTCTAATACGGGGTCTTAGTGTCTATAGTGTCTTAACTGCTATGCCCAATGCCTGCCCCAGTTGCTTTTAGAGTGTACTGCTCTAACGATATTCCAGGGGCTTATTATTAATTATAGGTATCTTAAAGATGTGAGTGATAGCCCATCCTTCACTTCTTTATTAAGGTCCTAGTAAAAAATGTCTTTTTAAAAAGATGTACTTATTTATTCGAAAGTCAGAGTTTTGGAAGAGGAATGGTGGGAGGTGGGGGAGTGAGAGAGAGAGAGAGAGAGAGATCTTCCATTCATTCCCCAGGATACAGGAGCTTCATCTGGCTCTCCTATGTGGGTGGCAGGAGCCTGAACACCTGGACCATCTACTGCTGCCTTTCCCAGTCCATTAGCAGAGAGCTGGATCAGAAGTGGAGCAGCCTGGACAGGAACCAGTGCCCATACAGGATGCCAGCCTCACAGGCGGTGGCTTTATACACTATGCCACGATGCTAGCCTATGGAAAAATCTGAGATTGTGTGATGCTTGATTTTTATTGTGCCTGACTGAATATGCCTCCCTTTGAGAAAATTTATAGGGCCAGTGTTTCTTTGCTCCAGAACTTGTTCTGATGTCATACCATGTGGACTTGGAGATGGAAGGAAGAGAGTCTGATTTCCTCTAATGAAAAGTCTGTTTATATATATATATATATATATATATATATATACACATATATATATAGACAGGCAGAGTGGACAGTGAGAGAGAGAGAGAGAGAGAGAGAGAGAGAAAGGTCTTCTTTTTGCCGTTGGTTCACCCTCCAATGGCTGCCGCGGCCGGCGTGCTGTGTCCAGTGCACCACGCTGATCCAATGGCAGGAGCCAGGTGCTTATCCTGGTCTCCCATGGGGTTTATTGTGAGTTGCAAGGTGTGAAAAACTTGCAGTAGGAAGATCAAGGACCTTGCAATGAGAGAGGTGTATCAGTCAGTTTTGCAGGGTTCTTGGGCAAAGTAATTATACTTAACACCACAGGATGTCTCCATGAACTTGTTTGGGCAGTCTTTCGTCAGAGAAATGACTGTTTGTTATATAATATCTGTGTTAGGGATGAATAGAAATATTTTGATCTGGTCTCCAAGGCACAGCAGGTAAATTTGTTTCTGAAACTTATGAAATATTGCTTTCTTTCATATATCTAATTATCTCATTCATTTAATAAAGAATTATTAAGTGCTGGTTATGCCCGGCATTGTTCCAGGAACTGGAAATAGAGCAGAGAAGCAGAGGCCAAGTATTTATAACTTGTTTCATTTCTTGTGATGATTTATATTATCTCAATGAATTTTATCCTAAATAAATAACTCTGTATAGTCTCTTGTGTGACTAGAGGGGAAGGAAGTGAGTGCAATGCAGGGTTATCTGTAGTTGCTGTGTTTGAAGCATATTTTAAACATTTACTGTTTATTGAGTTTAGGTTGTGATTTCTCAACCTGTCACAGACTTATTGGCTTCGGGACATTGGATGCAATGTACTAGTATCCTCTTTCTTCCACATAAAAGGGCCCAGGAATGAAATCAAATTAGTAAATACTACCCAGGTAATTTAGAATATCCTCTTTCTGAAGCTGTGAGGGAAGCGCCCTCTTGTGGCTTACTGTGGTTCTCTTAGAATTATTTCTCAACTTACTTCCTTAAATAAAAATTGTTTAGGAATTCATAAGCAGGAGAGATATGCAGAAGTTAAACATCATTTTTACCATCTTTATAAAGGTATAACTAGTGTACAATATAATTAATTCTTGTAATATGTGCATGTAAATAGGTTTTAAAAATTATTGTTTGGGAGGCAGGGCTTGTGGGTGGGGGATGAGATAGTGTGAGAGCCCACCGAGTAGTTCACTCCTAAAATGCCCACAGTGCCCACAATGCCTGAGGCCAGGCCAGGTTGAAGCCTGGAGCTGGAGACAGTCCAGGCCGCCCATGAGGGTGTCAGGAACCTAAGTCCTTGAAGAAACATTACCACCGTCTTCCAGGAAGCACATCAGAAGGAAGCTGGAAACTGGAACACAGTTGCGCTCAAATGCAGGAGCCCTATATGTGATGTAGGTTTCCCAAGTGGTGATTAACTGTGAGGTCAAACACCTGCCCCTGATTCAGTGGTGCTTTTTTTTTTTAAAAGCTATTTATTTATTCAAAAGTCAGAGTTACATCAAGAGAGGAGAGGCAGAGAGAGACAGAAAGAGAGATCTTCCATCCAATGGTTCACTCTCTAACTGGCCGCAATGGCTGGAGCTGTGCCGATCCAAAGCCAGGAGCCAGGAGCTTTTTCTGGGTCTCTCATGCATGTGCAGGGGCCCAAGGACTTTTTTGTTATTTTAAGAGGTTTTTCTTTAAAAAAAAATAGGTTTTACTACTTCATTTGAGTAGAGTTAACAGAGAGAAGGAGAGACAGAGAAAGGTCTTCACCTGCTGGTTCACTCCCCAAATGCCTACAATGGCCAGAGCTGGGCCAATCCAGAGCCAGGAGCTTCTTCCGGGTCTCCCATGCAGGTGCAGGGGCCCAAGCACTTGGGCCATCTTCCACTGCTTTTTTATGCCATTAGCAGAGATCTGGATCAGAAGAGGAGCAGCCAAGTCGCGAACCCATATCCACATGGGGTGCCAGCACAGCAGGTGGAGGCTTAGCCTATGACAGCATAGCACCGGCCCCATCTAAGGGTTTTTAATACATTCTGGATAATGGACTCTTGTTAGTACATTTTTTTTTCACTTTCTTGATGGTATTGTTTGCAACACAAAAAGGCTTGAAATTTGATGTCCAGTGTATCTGATTTTGTTTGAAGTTGCTTATGCTTTTGGTGTTATATCTGAGAAACTGCTGCTTAATTTAAAATAATGTGATTTACTTCTATGTTTTCTCTGAAGAATTTTACAGTTCTAGGACCTACTTATACAGTTGGTCTTATGATCCATTCATACACTTTTCAGCTTGACCCAGTAATCATAATATCCGCAAGAGAGATGCTTATAAAGATTTAATAAGCGACACTTGCACCTCTGATAGTGAACACTCAGTAAGTGCTAATTGTTGTGGTTGCTGAACCTGAAAACAGATCAACTTGTTTGAAACAAAGCCCTTCGGTCTGTCAGGACTATACCCTGAACTCCAGTATTTCAAATCAGTTTCTTTAGAAGGCAGGTGTTTTGAGGAAAACAATTAGAATAAAGTGACCCTTTCATCTAACATTTAAAATATTTTGCTAATACATAATCTCTGTGACTCTTAAAATAGTTTTTATTCGCCCTTGTTCCCAAAGCTGTAGTGGGACCTGTGATGTGGCATAGCGGGTAAAGCCGCTGCTGCAGTGCCAATAAATCTTTTGAAAAAAAAAAAAGCGATATAAACTAGTTTCCTATTTGCTGTTGTAACAAATGGCCACCAAGCTAGTGCCTTGAAACTTAGCACTGTAGTATCATCCGTTGTTTATGCTGAAGGTGTGACAGCTGTCACTCTGGGCTGACCTCAGGGTGTCAGCCGTGCTGTGCTCCCTCCTGTGGCTGTGCAGGAGAATCCTCAGTCTCCATCTTGCCCACCTTCACAGCCAGCAATGCTGGGGCGTTCTGGGCCTTTCTTTTGTAGTCACATCATGCGGTGATTCTTCTCCTCTGTGCCTCTTGTGATCACAGTGGGTCTAGGCACATAATGCTACCTTAAGGACACCTTGATTCCCCATTGCCTGGTAATAACATCTTCACAAATCCTGGGGGTTAAGATGTGGACATATTGGGGGCCGTAATTCTGCTTGTCACATTCCTAATTAAAAATTCCTAAGGCTGTGATGGAGAAGTGTTTCCCTTTGCTTGTCAGAGGTTCTGGGCTTCCGGCATGCCCGTGCAACCAGTGGCCATGAGACCCACCCCATCATGCAGACTCATGGGGACAGTGGACTTTCCCAGCGTGTCCGAAAGACCCCTGAGTTTGCCACCCCCACTCTGCTTGCTCAGCAATCTCATATTTACAGTGAGGGCTCCGCGGGCAGGTGGTTCACCGTCCCGCTGACTTGGACTTAAGGTTTCTGTCATTTCAGAGGGGCGGGGTGATGGGAGATGAGAGATGAATAGTGAATTGCACTCATACCTTTAGCAAATCCTTCTGCAGTAGCTGATATAATTCGTGATGTTGCTGAGGTCATCCTGAAGTTCTTTATGGTTCTGTCACACCTTCTCAGCCATGAGGAAAATGGAATTATGTGTAATGTGAGTTTAATGTTAAGTCGGGCTCATTGTATCCTCTTGGAAAACTAGCAGTAGCGGTATAATTTCTATAATAATTCTTTAAATGAGCCCCTTTGTGTAAAGCAGTCTGTTTAAGTTTGAGAACGATGGCTCTTTCCTTCTCAGGGTGGGTAAGGCAGTAGTGAAGAGGGGCAATTAGATTCTCACATGACCCAGTGAAGCCGTTTGCCTAGTGTCTGGCACATAGAATGTTCAGTGAGGCCTATAAGATACTTAGGAGTATGTTTTTGAGCATTATGTGTGCAGGCAGTATTCCATTGTCCTTCCAGATGTTTTACAGTAATAAATGGAAACAACTGAAAAACCAGGCCCATGGAACGTATACAGTCAGCAGAGTCCTCCTTCTGTCCCACGTGGCTTGGATTCTCCTCTCTTCCATCATCAGCCTCCCCCTGCCAATGTGGTACCCATCCTTCTCGAGGTTTTCTGAGTTTTTGCAAGCATGTCTGCACATGATCTCAAAATATACAGTGGGCTTATTCATCCACTGGATCAAAGTACTGACTTATTTGAAATGTTAAAATTGGTTTTCAAAAAAAATGGATTCTTCCCTCCCAGAAGAAACTTCAGTTGAGCTGTTGACAGTTTCTGACCCTGTGCAATCTTGAGGGTGAATATTAAAACTTCCCACGAATAGATGTGCAAATGAACCCTCTGAGCCTCTTCTTTCAGTGGGTTCTGATCTCCTTGTTAGTGCTTTGACTCGCCATCGTTTTGTTGTTAGAGAACTTGGGCTTTTCAATCTTCTATGGTGTTTTGCGAATCTTTAAGGCAAGTGAGGAATGTCAGAATTAAATATTTATTTAAATGAATCAGCGTGTGTTTGAGAGAGGAAGATTTCTTTGTGCATATTTGATGGCCGTCACCTTCAATGAACTGTTTTCTTCTTTCTGCCCGTCCTTAGGGTACAACGAATTAACTGCATAGTCACAAAATCAGTGCCACCCTTTTTTTAAGTTTTTCAAATGTATTGGAGACAAAGAACTGTATCCTAAGTGTCATTTTTTCCCCCTTTTAGCACAGTTCTCTGTGTGGCAATAAATGCTGCCATCACAGTAATCAATAATAGATCTAGCTAGTAAGCAAAAGGTTAGAGTTAGTGGCTCCTCCTTTGGTTTAACAACATCCGTGTCACTTTTAAAAGATAGATCTTTTCGGGAGACCTTAAGGGACCAAGATATTTTCCTCTGTGGTGTGAATATAATTCATTAGACTGTGACTTTAAACAAGGCTATATGCCCCAGGAGAACAGTTTGTCTAAGTAGACCTATAAATCTGAACTTGAATTTTCCTGGGATTGGGCAGACGCTATCAAATGAAGGAATACATTGATCTAAAGATTGTGCAGTTCCTGCTCTTAGAAAGCCAATTCAGTTTTACCTTCCCAGAGTTCAATCTTAAGTCATCTCACAGTTGCTTATGTCAAAAACACAGGCAAGGGAGCCTGCATTGCTGGGATGAAGATGTGTCGTGATTGGGAAAATGTTGGGTGCTTCAGTGTATGGCATCTGAGATGTCTCCTCCAGGCCGCCCTCCCCTTGGGCGGAGCCCTTCCGGAATCAAAGCAGGGCCCTTCTTGCATCCTCTCCTCTCCTCTCCTCTCCTCTCCTCTCCTCTCCTCTCCTCTCCTCTCCTCTCCTCTCCTCTCCTCTCCTCTCCTCTCCTCTCCTCTCCTCTCCTCTCCTCTCCTCTCCTCTCCTCTCCTCTCCTCTCCTCTCCTCTCCTCTCCTCTCCTCTCCTCTCCTCTCCTCTCCTCTCCTCTCCTCTCCTCTCCTCTCCTCTCCTCTCCTCTCCTCTCCTCTCCTCTCCTCTCCTCTCCTCTCCTCTCCTCTCCTCTCCTCTCCTCTCCTCTCCTCTCCTCTCCTCTCCTCTCCTCTCCTCTCCTCTCCTCTCCTCTCCTCTCCTCTCCTCTCCTCTCCTCTCCTCTCCTCTCCTCTCCTCTCCTCTCCTCTCCTCTCCTCTCCTCTCCTCTCCTCTCCTCTCCTCTCCTCTCCTCTCCTCTCCTCTCCTCTCCTCTCCTCTCCTCCTTTTTCTTGAATAGAAAACTTCAATAAATATAAATTTCAAAAGTACAACTTTTGAATTATAGCAGTTCTTCCTCCCATAACCACCCTCCCACCTGCAGAGCATCCCACCTCCTACTCCCTCTCCCATCCCACTCTTCATTAAGATTCATTTTTAATTATATTTCTATACAGAAGATCAACTCTATACTGAGTTCGAGTTCAACAGTTTGCACCCACACAGACACACCAAGTATAATGTACTGTTTGAAGACTAGTTTTACCGTTAATTCACATAGTACAACACATCAAGGACAGAGATCCTACGTGGGGAGCAAGTGCACAGTGTCTCTTGTTGTTGATTTAACAATTGTCTCATGTCTGCTTCCGACCACAGTGCGACCATTTGTGCATATCTTTGCAGAGAGGAGGGCTACTGAAGTTAATGCTGGCTGAGCCCAGGGTGTGCTGGAAGAGGACATCCTGGCAGTAATGTGTGCTGAAGCAGAAACTTAATAGCGGAGGAAAACTGAGCGGGGCTATTCCTGTGGAATCCGAGAGCATGACTAAGCACAGTGCTTTGAAAAGTCAGAAGATTTTCATTTTGTTGATTAGTGCAGGGTTTCTTTACCTTGGTGCTGTTGCCATTTTGGATCATTGTTTGGGGCTGGAGGGAGACAGCTGTTGTACGCACTCTAGGCTGCTTACCAGTGTCTCTGGGGTCTGCTATCTAAGACAGTCGCTCCTTCCCTCTGTGACAACTCTGGACACTGCCAGAGGGCTCCCAATGTCCTCCGTAGTTGCTACTGGTTGAGAACTTCTGGGAATATATTGGAGTCTTTGGAAACTTGTTCATGGGATCACAGTTTTGTTTGTTTGTTTGTTTTAAATAAAATTGCTGAAAGCAAAGACAAGTTTTGACTGGCTTCATTCATCTTTGTGTTTTTCTGGTCAGTGAATATTAAGATGGGTACAGAGTCCCAAGGTGTGGTGTGTGATCAGGTAGATCAGAGTCTAAGTTCCAGCTCTTTGACTACAGGGGTCTGAGCAAGTTGCTTAGCTGCGGTTTTCCTAGCCTGTGTGTGTGGATGCAGTAATGCCCTCTCAGTGGTCCAGGTGTTTAGTGAGGACTGATTGGAAATGTAAACAGCCTTTTGGCCATTCAACAAATGCTATCTTTTTTTTTTTTTTATCCCTCCTACCTTTCTTTGAAAAGTTTTCTTTTTAAGCTACTGTTTTCTGTTTAAAGTTTGGGCTATAAACCATCTCACATGGTTGCTATGGCATGTAAAGCATTCAATATCTAAACTTTCATTTTACTTTTATTTGAAAGATAGTGAGAGGCAGAGGCAGATGCAGACACAGAGCAAGAGATAGATCGATCGATCGATCGATCGATCTTCGGTCCCCTGATTCATACCCACAGATGCCTGCAACAGCCAGGGCTGAGCCAAGCCCAAGTCAGGAGCCCAGAACTCAATCTGGTCTCTCCACAGGGACCCAACTGTCTGAGCCATTACCTCCTGCCTTTCAGAGTGTGCATTAGCAGGAAGCTAGTTAGGAAGAGGAGGGAGGGCTCAACTCAGGCACTCAAACCCACCCCAGTACATAAGGTTGTCTAGTATGATGCAAGTGCTCATTAAGCAATGAATGCAAAAACAAATGATGCCCAGCATGGAAGTTATTATGCATAACTGTCTCATCATGATGCCACCGGATTCTGAAATAGTTCTGTTGTAGTACTGAGATAAATGGTATTGATTGTCAGCTCCTTCGGCCGCAAAAGGAACGACGCTGCTCGCAGTTAATCGGTCTTCAAAAGACTTTTACTTAGAAGGAGTAGGAAAAAGAGTGGGGGACCGGGAGAAGGTGGAAGAGATGACGCGCACATTCCTTAAGGGGGAAAGCTGGCGTGCCCCATTCCCTCTCCCGCGGTCTGATTATATACCGAATTCAACCAATCACAGTCAATCAATCACAGTCCATGCACAGAGTTCTCCAATCTGGCACTTGATCATGCTCAGCTGTGGCGTCACGCAGCAGGCAGCGCATCAGCGCCATCTTGTTGTTTACCACAATCCTCAGCTAGATGGAAAGTTCAATCAGCTGCTACATCCGCATTACTGCTATAAGCCAAGCCCAGCATGGGGGGGTCCCATGGCAGGCCTATGGGTCCCCACAATTGATTATTAAGTATGTGGCAGATATCTTAAGTCCCACAAACCTATTCTTTAATTTTCACAAAAATGTCTGATGACAACTATTAGTATCTTAACTAACCAGATGTTTCCTTAGAGCTTGAGACATTATGCAAGGGGTGCTTCAAAAAGTTCACAGAAAATTGAGTTAAAAAGTATATTTTTGTGCAAAAATTTTTTGAAATACATGCATATAAGAAAGTTTCAAAAATGTTCATGGAAATGCATATCATGAAAAGACTACTTGTGGATTTAAGATATTTTTGCAGGAAAATAAGCTTTTACTTTGATTTTTCCATAAATTTTTTTGAGGAACCCTTGTACAGTCCAACAAACTGGTGAGATTTGAAGCCAGCTGGTACATCTGCTCCCTGTCTTCCGGGAGACTGAAGATATTTTTCAAGTCTTTTTTTTTTTTTTTTTTTTTAAGATTTATTTTAAAAAGGCAGAATGACACAGAGGGAGAGATAAAAGAGAGAGAGAGAGAGAGAAATTTTTATCTGCTGGTTTACTCCCCAAATGTCTACAACAGCCAAGGTTGGGCCAAGCCAAAGCCAGGAGCTAAGAATTCTATCCAATTCTCTCACATGGGCCGGAACACATGAATTTGATCCATCACCTCCTGCCTCCCAAGTGCACTGGCAGGAAGCTGGGTCAGAAGCTGAGTATCTGGGCCTCCGCCTGGCATTTCAGTGTGGGATGCAGGTGTCCCAAGTCACTGTTTTGCCTGCTGCACAGCATCACCTGCCCATGTATTTGGTATTAATGCCTATGTGACTCCTCCATTCTAATAACATAGTAATCATGAACTTGATTTCTGTCTGTGTTTACTTGATTTTTCCCTTGACATAGAGCATTTATTCTATTCCAGTCAGTCTTCTAAATACTTTATAGTCATGAATTTAACCCTCATACTAATCCCTGCAAAGGTACCATTACTATCTCTATTTTTTAAGTTGTTATTTATTTTATTTATTTGAAAGGCATAGAAAAAGAGAGATCTCCCATCCGCTGATTCACTCTCCAAATGCCTTCCTTAGTCCCAGGTTCCAGCAGGCCGAAGCTGGGAGCCTGGAACTCAGTCTGGGTCTCTCACGTGGGTGGCAGAGACCGAAGTACTGGAGCCGTCACTGCTGCTGCCTCCTGTGGCGCACATTAACAGAAAGCTGGACTTGAACATGGACCTGGGACTGGAATCCTGGCACTCTGATGTGGCATGCTGCATCCAAATCGGGGTCTTAAAACCGCTACACCAAATTCAGATGAGGAATGTGGAGCACGAACAAACTAGACATTCTCTGCAGTCGCACAGCACACAGCTCGTGAGCCCATTAGCTGCCTGCGTAGCAAAAAGTAAATAGTTGCTTTTAGAAGATAATCAGCATTAGAAGCAAGAAAGTCTTTTAATTTGTGCTGTTTGCTTTCAGTTTATGCACGTTTTATCCATCCACTTCCTCCGTCACGGTTCCCATCTACTCCCAGCCTTTCGATGAGGGTCTGGGCATTGCATGAAGCCCTTCAGGAACTCCAGGAAGAGTCAAGCAAGGAGAAGGGCGAGTCCTTGCTGGAAGCCGGAGCAGACGCAGGAGCAGGGTTCAGCACAGACAGAACCAGGCATGAATGAAGCCCCCGGCGGTGGGCGGGTGCAGGGTGTGAGTCCACAAAAGTGGCTGAGATGCAGAGCGAGGTCTGGTGGGAGAGACCCGATGAGTCTTTGTTCATGCATCCCACAAATGTCTTTCAGCTGCTCCAGCCTGGAGGCCTGGCTTCATGTTTTACATTAAATACCCGGTTATTGGGGGTTGGGGGAGGGAGGGTGCTGTGTTTTGTTGCTGTCATGAACTTTTTTCTTTCATCATGATGCCTGAAAGCTGGCATTAGTTACTGGGGTGGTGTGTCTGCCCAGAGAGCTCCGGCAGCTGCCAAGAAAACCGTATATTGGAGGAGAGTCAGAAAATCACCCCAGATGTGTTCTATTATAATTTAGAAATCGGCCTTTAGAAAACTGATGTCCAATTTATAATTTAATATGTTTGGCAAGGAGATCTTGTTTTATTGTGTGTTTCAATAAGGGTTACCATTTTTAAAAAAAAAAAAAATTCCTGTGACTTAGAGACGATGAAAAAAAAAAATGGGAAACATAACTTCCATTCCCTCTCCCCTCATCACTTTTTTTGAGATTAATATTTGTGTGGCTTTTTTAAAAAGTTGAGAGTAAGATTTAATTAATGGAAGGTAACACATTCAGAAGCCATAAAAAGCCCAGCTGTCTGCCAGTCGTGTTTCATGCAGCAAGTCGTAAAGAATGTGGCACTGATTTCTTCTACCCTGTCTGTGCCACCTACAGAGAAGATATGTCAGTGTTTTTATTTCAAGGGAACTGATTAAAGTTGCAAACTGAATAGTAGGGATGCCAAAAAATACATTTGCATAGTCATTTTAAAAAAAATATTTATTTATTTGAAGGGAAGAGATACAGAGGGAGAGGGATGGGGGTGGGAAGAGAGAGAGAGAGAGAGAGAGAGAGAGAGAGAGAGAGACTGACAGAGAGACTGACTACAATGGCCACTGCTGGGCCAGGCTGGAACCAGGAGCCAGCAGCTTCTTCTGGTCTCCCATGTGAGTGTAGGGGCCCAATCACTTGGGCCATCTTCTGCTGCCTTCCCAGGTCATTAGCAGGGAGCTGGATAGGAAGCAGAGCAGCTGGGACCTGAACCGACACCAGTATGGGATGCTGTTATGGCAGGTGGCGCCTTCAATCCTCTATGTCACAATGCTGGCCCCAGCATAGTCATTTTTTAAAAAAACTACATTTTGGGCACACTGTAGGTTGGGGATTTATGTTTTATTTCCTTTATGGAAATAAATTTTCTTTCTCAAGAATTACAAGTTCCTCAAACAACAATTAGAAAATACTATTAAGAGACCCATAATATAGGTCCAGGGGGATGTTGCAGTGGATTAACTTACCTCTCATGATGCCCACATCCTGCCCTGGAGTGCTGGTTTGACTACTGGCTGCTTTGCTTTGTATCCAGCTCTTTGCTAAAGCACCTGGGAAGTCAGCAGCAGATGGCCCCTGTGCTTGGGCCCCTGCCACCCACGTATGAGACCCCAGATGGGGTTCCAGGCTCCTGGCTTCATCCTAAGCTAGCTGTTGTTGCCATTTGGAGAGTAAGCCAGCTGATGGAGATCTCTTTCTCTCTGTGTGTCACGTTGCCTTTCAAATAAATAAATTTTTAAAAAGACCTGTCATCTTCCTAGTGCTAACCATATTGAATGCTTCGGCTTCAGCATATAGTACCATGTACATATCCTGGTACATATCTGGTACATATCCTTTTAGTAAAGGCTATGCTTGCTTTAATACAAGGTGCTACTTATTGTATTGTATGTCACTGTTTACCAGAGTAAGCAGCCAGTGTGTGTGTTTCAGAGGGAGAAGAAGAGAAACTATTATAAGATTTCAGAAAATGTAGGATAAATGTGACCTTTGGATGATAAGACTCATCATGGGAATTCTAGTTTTGATGATATCTGTTGGGCTTTTCCTCCGTTGCAGGCACTGTGAATGTCATATACATTGTCTCTGTAAGTTGGCACTTGTATCCTGTGATGTTGATGCTTCTGTCCTGTGGTGTCAATGAGGGTACTGAAGCTTGGAAATGTGAAGGAACTGACTTGCCGAGCTGCTGAATGCAGACACAGAGTCACACCTGCCTGTGCCTCCTGGGCCTGAGCTTTACTTTTGTCTCCCTGCTGCCCAAGGAGAGTCAACAAGTCTCAGCGCCTCCCTTGAAGCACAGGGCACAGGCTCATCTACAGCTGACTCTGGTTGAGTTTCTTGACCACCTTCTTCTTCTTTTTTTTTTTTAAATTTATTTGACAGGTAGAGTTACAGAGAGAGAGAGAGAGAGAGAGAGAGAGGTCTTCCTTCCGTTGGTTCACTTCCCAATTTTCCACAACGGCCAGAGCTGTGCTGATCCGAAGCTAGGAGCCAGGAGCTTCTTCCAGGTCTCCCATGTGGGTGCAGGGGCCCAAGGACTTGCGCCATCTTCCACTGCCTTCCTGAGCCACAGCAGAGAGCGGGACTGGAAGAGGAGCAACTGGGACTAGAACCCAGAAGATTAATCTAGTCACCACCGCGCTGGCCCCATGACCACCTTCTTTCAAAAACAATCCCTGGTGGTCTTTATGTTCTTCATACTGGTTGATCACCAATTTAGAGTATATTTTGAGCATGCTGTTTCTCCGAGCAGAACAGATTGAACGTCAAGGTTAAGGATGGGTGCACAGTGTATCCAGAAACTCTGAAAATACAAGCTTAATAGATTGAATTTTTAGGGGCCACAAGTCTTGAGTCCTTTTTCAACCAAACTTGGGTGTTCAGAATAATAAGGGTTTTTGCTCCAGGGATTTTAGAAACTGGTTATCCTAGAGGCGTTACAGAATGAAAAGTTTTCTTATTTCAGTTTTTAAAAAGATTTACATGGGCCGGCGCCGTGGCTCAACAGGCTAATCCTCCGCCTTGCGGCGCCGGCACACCGGGTTCTAGTCCCGGTCGGGGCACCGGATTCTGTCCCGGTTGCCCCTCTTCCAGGCCAGCCCTCTGCTGTGGCCCGGGAGTGCAGTGGAGGATGGCCCAGGTGCTTGGGTCCTGCACCCCATGGGGAGACCAGGAAAAGCACCTGGCTCCTGGCTCCTGCCATCGGACGAGCGCGGTGCGCCGGCCGCAGCGCGCCGACCGCGGCGGCCATTGGAGGGTGAACCAACGGCAAAGGAAGACCTTTCTCTCTGTCTCTCTCTCTCACTGTCCACTCTGCCTGTAAAAAAAAAAAAAAAAAGAAAAAAAAAAAGATTTACATATGTATTTCAAAGGCAAAGTTGAGAGAGAGAGAGAAATCTACCGATTTACTTCCCAAATGGATACAAGCTAGGGCTGGGACAGACTGAAGCCAGGAGCCTAGAACTCCATCCAGGTCTACTCTTTGGGTGCAGGGAATCAAGCGCTTGGACCGTCTTCTACTGCTTTTCCAAGCACATTAACAGGGAAGTGAATTAGAAGTGGAGCAGCTGAGGCTCAAAGAAGCACTCATACAGGACGCCAGCATTGCGGGAGGTGGCTTAACCCACTGCTCCACAATGCTGGCCCCTGCCATGTTTTAAAAATTTCATAGGTGAAAAAGACCACAGGGCAGTCGTACAGATAACCGTAATAACTACCTTCCATGCCTTTTAAATAGCTTCACATGAGGGAAACTACCATTTTACTCTGCTCAGGATTTCTGTGCTTCTGAAAAAAAAATTTTTTTGGTCCAGCTTGAATTTCTTTTTTTTTTTTTATAAAGCTTTTATATAGAGAATATAAATTTCCAAAGTACAGCTTATGTATTACAATGGATCCCCCCCCATAACTTCCCTCCCACCCGCAACCCTCCCCTTTCCCTCTCCCTCTCCCCTTCCATTCACATCAAGATTCATTTTCCATTCTCTTTATATACAGAAGATCAGTTTAGTACATATTACGTAAAGATTTCAACAGTTTGCTCTCACATAGGGACACAAAGTGAAAAACACTGTTGGAGTACTGGTTATAGTATTAATTCACAATGTACAGCACATTAAGGACAGAGATCCTACATGATATTTTTTAAAAGAAATTGATTAATTATCTATGCAATTTCCAATTTAACACCAAGTTTTTTTTAATCATTTTCAATTATCTTTATATACAGAAGATCGATTCAGTATATACTAAGTAAAGATTTCATCAGTTTGCATCCACACAGAAAAACAAAGTGTAAAAATACTGTTTCAGTACTAGTTATAGTACTATAGTTATTTCTTGTTGGATACAGACGTTCACATGGAAATTTTTCCCAATGTTAGAACAAAGCTTTCTTGTTGCCACCTTATTGCATTTTGTGTGTGTGTGAACTAGAGATCAGGGACTGTGAATATAAATGCCCAGGTGCCACCACTACATTTTGGGGTTGGTTAGCATCACAGGCATCTTACACGTGGCATTTTTGCAGCAAAGCTTTTTCTCCTCGGGAACTTTCTCTCTTCCTGTGATTTTTTTTCCTTAGTTTTGTTCTTTAAAAGAAGTTATTCTAATTTGTAGCTTGTTCAGCAACCACAAGTAATTCGGATTAAAAGAAAAGTACAGTGGGATATAAAAATTCTAATCTTTGCATCTAATTACAAAGAGTCATTAAAATTAATGACTTCAGTATAATTAAAGCATAGGCAGCCCAGTCTAAGGCAGTGTGAGAACTGGGAAAGGCAAATTATCATCGTTGTATTTTCTTTCTGAGTTCTTCATGTTCTCTAGGAAATAGTCCCATGAACCTGTAGATCAGAGGCAAATTCTAAGGTGATTGTTACTTAGAATTCCGAGGCCTGTGGATCAACATGCCCACCCCAGGAGCTTTTCAGACCTGTAGCTCTCTTTAAGCAATCGAAATGATGCGGGCAGATTTGGAGCCAGAATATCTTAGTGCTAGCTGCCAGGAATCTACCCTCATTACTTAACATCATTAATCATTTGACGTTGCCTGTTTGTTAATAGAGTATTTCTTGATTATAGTGATTCGGCTTGGTGACTTGGGACTTTCTTTCTTTCTTATTTATTTATTTGAAAGGAAGAGTTACGGAGAGGCAGAGGCAAAGGCAGAGAGAGAGAGAGAGAGAAGTCTTCCATCCACTGGTTCACTCCCCAGATGGCCTCAACTGCTGGAGCTATGCCATTCAGGAGCCAGGAGCTTTCTCTCGGTCTCCCACGCAGGTGCAGGTACCCAAGGTCTTGGGCCATCTTGTATTACTTTCCCAGGCAATAGCAGAGAGCTGGATTGGAAATGGAGCAGGCAGGTCTTGAACCGGTGCCCATCTTGGGATGCTGGCACTGCAGGCGTCAGCTTTACCCACTACGGCACAGCACAAATCTCGACTTGGGGGTTTCAGCTACACACTGAAGAATCAAATAACTTTTGCAAAGTCAAGAGGCTGATATGAGGCAGTTTGTGGACGTTGACCCTGTTCTGCAGACCTTATACTGTCTGCAGTGGCTCATGACCTTCATGCCCGTGTGACTGATCTTCAAGTTCCAACGTCTTTCCTGCTTCCCCTCCAATTCCCATGAGTTTTGATGAATTGCTTTCTGTGCGTCTTTTCTGTTAACCTTTGAAGGCAAGGAATCCTCCCAGTGTGTTCAGTCGTGAGCAATCAGGTCCTGAAGCGAGGTGCCTGGAAATGTGTGCTCTCCCAAACATGAAGTCCTTGGCAGATGTCACCCTGGATTGCCTGGAATGTGTCTCCTCTGTGAGGCTTCATCTTTCCTTTTCCCCCGCTCCCTGTCTGCCTTCCCTGTGTCTGCCTCAATTTCGGGAGTGTGTTCTCCACAGGCAACTCCCGGCATACTTCTTTGTCCCTGCTAGTGCTGCTAGCTGTCAAAGGAAGGCCCATCGCAAAGGACGGGGCCCCTTGTTGTATTGCATCATTGACTTTCTCTGAGTGGATCAGCTGAGTCAGTGCTGAATGGCTACCCCAGGTCCCATGCCCACTCTGGTGGCAAGAATGGCTGGGTCCTATGGTGGGTGGCTGTACCTGAGTGCCGTGAATCAGGGTAGAAGAGACAAGGAAGGAATTTCCCACAGTCTGATGGTGCCGACGGATAGATTCTTAAGTATAGAATCAGAGTGTTAAAAAAATCAGAGTGTCCATTGTGATAAGGAAAGAGAATATTGACCCCTGAGGGGAAGAGCCTAGGCCCAGCAAGTTGCATTTAGAATAACTGTCTGTCCAATCTGATCTAATCTACGTCTCATCTGCTGTCTACTATGTAATCTGAGACAGGCAGGAGGCTCCCAGCCACTGGTTTACTCTTCAGGTACCTGTAATGGCTGAGGCTCGACCCCACTGAAGCTGGGAGCTGGGAATTTATTTTAGGTTTCCCATGTAGTGGCTTGGACCCAACCACCTGAGACATCACTGCCAGCTCCCAGAGGCTGCGTAGGCAGGAAGCTAGAATTGAGACCAGAGCTGAAACTCTAAGTACTCTAATGGGAGGCAGGCATCTTAGTTGGTGTCTTAACTCCTGCTCCATTTTTATTCTTTTAATATATTGATGACCATAAATTGAGATCTTGAATGTTTTAGAATCTTGACATAAACTTTGGAAGCCAGCTAGGCCCCTTATTCTCGTAACATAGTGCCTCAGCTCTTAGCATTCAGGATATAAGCTAAAGTAGAGTAAAATAATGACAGGTGTATGGGTGGGTGTGGGGGGAACAAAATCCATTACACTTTTTCTTTGATCAGAGTTTCTTAAATGTTTGGTCTCACTCCAGTTTATTTGCTTTTGAATGCTAGCAGAAAATAAAACAAGATGAGGTGATAGTAAATAACTATTAATCAACACATTTGGAGAAGGCTGGTTATATCTTCCTTTGATAGCTAGTTTTTAAACAGAAATTGCAGACATGTAAACTGGTTGCTGAGATTTTCTATTACACACATAAATTTTTCCATATTTATGGTAAAGGAAAATATCTCTGTATTTTCCCCTGTGTTCTTTAAAGAGATCCTCACTTCTGCGTACTCTGTGGCATGAAAGGATTGAGAATTATCAGCAGGATGTATTTTCCCACATTTACATGGCACCCGTGCTGATATTGCTTAAAATTCTTTAAATTGATTTCTTTGAAGTGAAAATAATATGCTAAAGAAAGAGAAAAACATACTTTTAGATAGGATAACCAGTATTTTCCGAGTGCAGATTGCCTGTGAGAGTATCTTTCATAGCTGTCTCAGCCCCCATGGACTGTGAAGCCCACATAGGTGTCATTTTCAAAAGTGTACACTGCGGCATGTGGATTGACTTGCTCCCATCAAGGTTTGCAAAATGTGATCAGAAGAAAGGCTGACCAGTAGGCTTTCTCCAGCTGTCCCTTTTTGCATCTGGCAAGACGGATAGCAGATTAAATGTACCAGATGATGCCCTGTGGCAACTGGGAGGCTGTGAAAAAATATTTTTTTCTTTTGCACACTTCTTATAGTGCTTGAACAACTTTGATGAAAACCCTCAATTTCAGTTTTCTAAGAGGCAGTCTTTGAAACTTGGAGGAGCTATATAGTCCTGGGAGGATTGAAAGGCAGCACAGATCTTGTCCCAGAGGTTGCATTTTTTTCTGTACACAGCAGTTTAGGAAATCCATAGTGGGCAGCCAAAGCACTTCCATCCTATGATATGTATGTTTTTTTGTTTTTTTTTGGCACTCTTACCTTCTAGTGACTTTACTAATCAAGTTTTGTGTGGTGCAAGCTTTTGGCACAGTGATTAAGACATTGCTTGCATTGCTTTAGTGCTGGGTTCAAGGCTGTTCTCTACTCCTAATTCCAGCTTCCTGAAGAGGTTGACCCTGGGAGGCAGGCATAATGACTCAAGTAATTGTGTCCCTGTCACCCACACGGGGGACCTGGATTGAGTTCCTTGTTCTTGACTTTGGCCTAGCTCAGCCCTGGGCCTTGCTGTTGTGGGCATTTAGGGAGTGAACTAGCAGATGGGAGCTGTCTCTTTCTCAGCTTCTCAAAGAAGTAAAATAAATTTTAAAAATAAACATTACTGGCCGGCGCCGTGGCTCAACAGGCTAATCCTCCACCTTGCGGCGCCGGCACACCGGGTTCTAGTCCCGGTCGGGGCACCGGATTCTATCCCGGTTGCCCTTCTTCCAGGCCAGCCCTCTGCTGTGGCCCAGGAGTGCAGTGGAGGATGGCCCAGGTGCTTGGGCCCTGCACCCCATGGGGAGACCAGGAAAAGCACCTGGTTCCTGGCTCCTGCCATCGGACGAGCGCGGTGCGCCGGCCGCAGCGCACCGTCCGCGGCGGCCATTGGAGGGTGAACCAACGGCAAAGGAAGACCTTTCTCTCTGTCTCTCTCTCTCACTGTCCACTCTGCCTGTAAAAATAAATAAATAAATAAATAAATAAACATTACTTTAAAAGATAATAAAGGTACGTGAAGGCAATGAGAATGTCATGGACTCAAGATAGCATTAAGTTTGCAACTTGAGGTTTTGCTGGTGAATTTTGGAAATGAGCATCTCTATCCGAGGGCCCTGTTGAATACAGCGACTTCCTTGTGAGTGACAAGGGAGGCCACTTCATTGGTGATGTACAAATAACTTTATGGGAGAAGTGATGCATCATGGGAAGCTCTTCCCATTTGCTCTCCATCCCCAGTCTTGACCTTGAAGGGATCTTTTTCCTCACCTGTCAAACAAGCATGAGGAACTTAGGGTAACAACCTCAAATGAGGTGGGAAATTGACTAGGAAATTGCTTGCATGAGTTCTGCACTCGGGATTTTTATTTTCACTCAGCACTTTTGTTTTCACAACACTGTAGAGGTAAGAAAGAGACAGGATCTTCTCTGGATGTGTTCTGAAAAGATGCAGAGCCTGCTAGGTTCTCAAAGGCATTGCTACAAAAAGAATCACTTCACATGGAAAACAAGGTGGATGGTTATTTTCTTGGTGCCTGGAAACACCTGGATCGGTGTCTTCTCATCAAAGCTGAGCAGGGAATGGTGCTTTTTAAAAGTGTCTCACAGCTTGATTTTTTATTTGCCTACCAATCAGTTGCCTTGGAATGTTGTTACAATGCAGCCTGTGTCTGGAGTGGGGCATGAAGTTGTATGCTTCCGATAAAGTGCCATTGCGCTTTGCTTAAGGAAAACAGTACATCTATGGGGTGACCCCATTTTTGTAAAAATCCCTTGAAAGGAAACCGACAAATAAAAACCCTTGTACACACACGTATAGGCCGTCATCTGCCACCTCTCAGGTGCATTAGCAGGAAACTGGATGGGAAGTGGTCGGGTAACTTGATCCCAGCACTTGGGTATGGGATGCAGGCAACCCAAGTGGTGGCTTAGACCACTGTGCCTTAGTTCCCACCCAATACTGACAACTTTTCAGGAGTTTTCCTGTTTCTAAATTTCAATAATAAAGCAAATATTGAGCTCATCTCTTTAAGTTATCAACAGGCTGTTTACTGTTTTTTTACTTCCAAGGAGTTTTTAGTACCGAGGTTGGGTGGCAATGTTTTGTCAGAATCCCAGTGGGTGATGGTAAGAGGACACTGGAAAATGTGCTTTGTCCCTGGAGTTTATAGGGGAAGCCATTATTCTCTGTGTGGAACCATTTTTATCTTTTTAAACATGTTTCTCACATTTTCCAAAAGATAATGATTTTTTAAAAGTACTGCCACTGTCATATTTTCTAAAGCAGAGATATTAAAAATTAAACTCCAGGAAGGTTTAAACCTGGACTCCTGTGTGCTCTGCCTTAACTGGAAAACACAGACCTCCATTGCTGCATTTCATCTTTGCCATTTACTTAATAGATGTGAATAAAGTCATTCTATCCCACAGCTGGCTGTTATTATGAAAACCCTGCAGGAATGATTAGTTTTTCAGAAAGCATTCTACCTTTCTGCTGTTTGATTTCAATAGATTTGGTGTGTGTATTTGTGTGTGTGTGTGTGTGTGTGCTCTTCAGTAAGGCCAAAAAAAAAAAAAAAAACTTAAAGACATGTTTGAGTCAAGTAACCTCTACTGTTCTCTTGGATTTGATGTTTTGGAACCAATGTGCTTAAATAATTTTTCAGCAACCTGTTCAAAGAGTTTCCTGCAGGATGAAAATGCTTGCCTATTTTGGTTGTGTTGAAAAATGGTACTTCAGAGGGTGAGTGTTTAATATAGCTGTTAAGACACAGTTTGCGTGGCTGGCATTGTGGTATAATAGGTAAAGGTGCCACCTGCCACGCTGGCATCCTATATGGACACGAGTTCATGTCCCAGTTGCTCCACTTTGGATCCACCTCCCTGCCAATGGCCTGGGGAAAATAGCAGAAGATAGCCCCAATGTTTGGGGCCCTGCCACCCTCGTGGGAGAACCGGATGAAGCTCCTGGCTCCTGGCTTCAGACTGATCCAGCGCTGGCTGTTGCAGCCATCTGGGGAGTGAACCAGCAAATGGAAGATATGGGAGATATCTCTCTTGCGCGCTCGCTCTCTCTCTCTCTCAGTGTGTGTGTGTGTGTGTGTGTGTGTCTTTCCTTCTGTCTCTGTAACTCTGAGTTTCAAATAAATTACTAAATCATTAAAAATAATAAAGACACATTGGCTTGGGACACCTATACACTTGTTTGGAGTATCTAGGTTTGGGTCCCAGCCATGCTCCTGTTTCCAGGTTCTTGCTTATGCACACCGTAGGAGGCAGCAGGTGATGGCTCATGAACTTAGACCTCTGCCACTCACATTGGAGACCTGGATTGAGTTCCAAACTCCTGTCTCCAGCCTCACCTAGCCTGAGCTGTTGCAGGCATTTGGGGAATAATCTAGTTGATGTGAGCGCTTTCTGTCTTCTCTATCTCTGTCTCTCTGCTTTTCAAATAAAATAAAAAGAAATAAATATTGCAGAGAACTTTTAAAACACAGTACTTCACTGACTTTTTGGTAATATAATTGTCTTGTGTTAACATTTTGTAAATTGGCAAAATATCTCTTTTTTAAAAATTTTTTATTTAATGAATGCATTTTTACATAGATACAACTTTAGGAATATAGTGGTTCTTTCCCCCATACCCCTCTCCCCAGCTCCCATCCCACCTCCCATTCCCTCCCCCATCTCCTTCTTCATTATGATTCATTTTTGGTATGACTTAATATACAGAGGACCAACTCCAAGGCATCTCTTATAAATGTTTAAAAAGGTGGTTGGTAGAGTAAGACAGAACAGTACGTTTCTGTGAGTGAGCTTGAGCAGGAACAAGAAGACAGTGTAATATAAAAAGGGAGTTGGTTAATATCAAGTTCACTTTTTTGTTTCTTTAACTAAAATACTGAAAAGGAGCTTCTTTGGAAAGATGGGAATTATTTTGGGTTACAATTTGAAGGTCGAATTCACGATCAGATAGCCCCATAGTCTGATGTCTGTCAGGAAGGAGAGAGAATAACTAAGCCAAACTTGAACTCAAACAATTAACACTCCTTTGAGAACCACTGTCCAAAGCACATACACCTTTCAGAGATGTCTCCACTCATCATCCGTCAACCAATAAGACTTAAGAATTTAACCACTTGTGGGAGTTTTGGGGCAACAAGTCCTACTGTACCTAGAAAAAAGCTACTGCAGGTTTCTTTCCGTGACAGGGACCCTTCCCCTGGAGGAAGAAAAAAACTTGCTAAGGCAGAAACAATAGAGGCTTTCAGGCAGGGGCTTTCTGAGAACAGGGGAATTTCCTGAGAAATATCGCAACATGACTCTCAACTGTAGTGATTTCGATGCGTGCAGGTGTGGTGATTGTGTAAGTAGTGCTGTAGTTCTAAGATATACAATCAAAAATTGCATCGCTGATTATTTGTTAGAAAGCTTAAAGTAATCTGTGCTGGGGTATATAGGAAAACACCCTGCTTTGTTCAGAGTCAGAATTTGGTTCTGCCAGCAGGATTAAAAGCTGTTTTTCTGTTAAGAGCCTGTTAAGTGTCTCTGTCCTAGGATCCTACTGCATTTCCTTGTAAGGGACAGAGCTTAGAGAAGTTCTTCTTGAACTAACTCTGGCCTGTTTGGGTATTTAGCTATCATATCTGTCCTGATTTCCCTCAAGGTCAAATAAACAACTTAGCTTCAGTTCAGCAATGTAGAATGTTAGCATGAGTGACTCCACTCTGTTTGGTCTCTTCTGTTAGGGACTAGTACAGAGACTCAGTCCAAAACAATGCCTTCTTATAAACTTCATTGCATGGTTTTCAGGGCGACTTTTGGGGAGAGTTCTTTTCTTGAAGGAAGTAGATGGCTTTCAGCTAAATCCTATTATAAGTAGTCTTTAATTAAGGATGAGATTTTTGAAAATAATTTGTCGTTCTTATAAAACTATGGGTGATTCAGAAAGAGTCACTGTGTATGTTTCTGGATCTGAAAAAAATGTTACAGGATTTGAGGATCACATGCTGGCTGGGGTCTGGGAGGACAGGTGCTTATGAACAGGAGCGGTGGATATGGTGGTGATGCAGTGAGTACTCCCTAGCCAAACAGAACCTGTGTGCAGATTAATTTGCATGGCAAGCTTCTGCCATCCCTGCTATATAATCTCCACCAAGCCCTAAGTATAGGAGAAATGAAAAGGAAATGGAAACTTAGAGGGCAGATTGACTTGTCCAAGGTGCGATCGGGGACCCAGGGAATTGGGACCAGAAGCCAAGCATCTTTATCTTTAGGATCCTGTTTCTTTTGCTGCTTTACAGCAGGTTGCAGTCTGTGTCCTTTTCATTGTCATCAGACAGTCTATAGTTTGCCATGTCTGACATCTTTGGCAGTTGTCAACTGTGGTATTACTGGTGTAGGCAAGGTACAAAATATGAACCATCTGTTTCCTAAACAAATTCATCATAACACTAGTATTTTTTTTGTAAAGTCCAAGAGAAGAATATGATGTATAACATATCGCTTCCTACTCTCTTTACATTGAGACTCTCTCCCTTTCTTTCTTACATTTCATTGAACTCATGTTTTAACTAATTTGTTGCTTTAGCTGTACACCTGTGTTTGCTTCTACTTCGGCTAGCTGTAGAATCCTTTATAATTTAATTTGAAGTCTCTTTCATCCTCATCTTTTTTTGTACACACTTCTGTTTCTATTCTTAAAATATTGTAGCCAGAAAGAATCCCAATAACTTGGGCGTACTGTTGATATTGCTGGCACACTGGGTTCTAGTCCCGGTCGGGGCGCCGGATTCTGTCCTGGTTGCTCCTCTTCCAGGCTAGCTCTCTGCTGTGGCCCGGGAGTGCAGTGGAGGATGGCCCAGGTCCTTGGGCCCTGCACCCTGCATGGGAGACCAGGAGAGGCACCTGGCTCCTGGCTTTGGATCAGCGCAGTGTGCTGGCTGCAGCGGCCACTGGGGGGTGAACCAATGGAAAAAGAAGACCTTTCTCTCTGTCTCTCTTTCACTGTCCACTCTGCCTGTCAAAAAAAGAAAGAAAGAAAGAAAGAAAGAAAGAAAGAAAGAAAGAAAGAAAGGAAGGAAGGAAGGAAGGAAGGAAGGAAGGAAGGAAGGAAGGAAGGAAGGAAGGAAGGAAGTTGGGAAGGAAGAATCAGAAAATGGCATCCCATGTTGAAGATTGTTGGCTTGCATGGCAGGGACAAAAATGAGTTGATTTCCTGAGGAAGGAATCGCCGTGATTCCCCGACCAGTGATGAAATGCTGTTTTCAAAAGGCTCTGCAGCCTTGGGTTGACTATTCCTAAAGATGAGGAGCTCAGAACATCTCAAGGCAAACTTTCAAGGCAACTTGAAGGTAAGGAAGAGCACCGTTGCTTAGCGGGTATGGCGTTAAGTCATTGTGAACCTAAATCCTGCCTCTCGCGACTCTCCTGCTGACTTTGCCTACATTACTTAGGTATGTTATAATTCAGTTTTCTTTATTTTATCATAAAAGATAGAGTTAATGCGTTCCTCCTAAGGGTGTTAAGAGCATTGACAGGACTCTGGCACTGAAAGAGCAATCAGACATTGGTGTATTTCTAGTTGTCATGGCCAATCGCACCATCAAGTGTTTGGTTTCATCTCACTTGAAAAATCTGTCACCAAATGCCTTGTCAAAAAGAAAAAAAAATCGAGCCCCTTAATAGCAGCCCTCTTATTACCTTCCCTTGGGTGTGTATGTAGAGCTATCAATGAGCACCAGAGCTATAAATGAAATTCATTGTGTTTGCTCAGGGTTTGATTCTATGGGAGTTGATTGCAGGTGTTTTCCTGTTAGATTGCAACAGGAAAGTCAGGTAATGTTGCTTGCTGAATTCTGTAGCATGAAAGGGCAACACCTTGAGGGCCATCTTGACTTCCACAGTGGAACGTGTACGTTGCCTGCCTGGGACCATGGCCCCTTTATGAAAACCATCCTCGCCATCCAGTTGACTTAAGTCAGTTCCTCCCATTTCTTTGCTAAAGTAGTGTCCACATTTCTGCCTTATTCTTTGCTCAGTGCTGCAACCCCAAGGAAATGGTACCCAGTCTATTGCCTGTCACTTTGTGAACTGACTGATAAAGGAGTAACCAGTAAGGAGTAAATAAGTACTGGTTGTAACCATCTAGAAGAAATCCATAGGCCCCATGTGTGTACTGAGGTTGTGTGTGCCCCTGTGCTTCCTCTGGGGAGTTCATTTCTGAAATTCCTTTCAAAAAGTCATGCTGAATGATAGTTTTCTCACCATGTTCTAAAGAGGATGTATTTTAAAAAATGGAAGCTGATTTATGGTAGAGGTCTGTTGTCTAGAACATATAGGGCTTTTGATGAATTTTACCCTTAAGCAATCCGTTGAGTTAGTAATCTTTCTGCAAGGCCTCCAATGTCAGGCATCCTTTAAAACTTTCAGTTAGGGGCTGGGCATTGTGCTGCAGCTGGCTAAGTTGCTGCTTTTGATGTCAGCATCCCATATTGTACTTCCAGTACTGTACTCACAATCTAGCTCCCTGCTAATGCAGGGAAAGCAGTGGAGGCTAGCCCAAGTGCTTGGGCCCCTGCAACCATGTGGGACACTCAGATGGAGTTCCTGTCTCCTGACTTTGGCTTGGCCCAGCCCTGGATGTTGTGGCTACTGGGGGAGTGAACCAGTAGATGGAAGATACTCCCCGCACCCACTTTGTCTCTGTCTCTCCTTCTCTCTGTGTACTTCTGCCTTCCAAATTAATAAATAAGTAAATCTTTTTAAAGCAACTTTAATTAACATCAGCTTTGAGTAAAAAATGAAGAACCAAATTAAATAATTGTTGTTCCTTTGGTTCTTTTAAAACATTCATTCTTTTGAAAACATGGCCAACAGTAAAACAGTGTTATAGCTGGACATTCACATTTTCCTTTCCTTTCTCAGTGGTGGGGGCTGGAGAGAAAGGGTAGGAGCTGGGAGCAGCCAGGGAGAGTGATTCTCAACAATTAGTAATGTTCTCCAGGCTCACCTTACACTTCTCCTTGGGAGTGTCAGCCCATTTTTACATCTGCATTCTTTTTTTTAATGGGATTGGGTGGAGTCAGAAATTCAGGTAATTTTATTAAGTGTTTCCCTTTCTTCATATAATGAAAACAGAGATCATCTTAATACCCAACTATAACCTGTTTGTTATAATTGTGTGTGTGTGTGTGTGTGTGTGTGTGTGTATACACAGTCACAAATATATGTACACTTGCAGCAAGAGAATTGTGCTGCTTGTTAAAAATTTTTTACTTGTTTGAGAGATACAGAGATATGAAACACACATACACACACACACACACACACAGAGAGAGAGAGAGAGAGAGCGCGCGCTCTTACCTGTGGGTTCACTTCCCAGATGTCTGCACAGGCCAGTGCTGGGTTCACTTCCCAGATGTCTGCACAGGCCAGTGCTGGGCCAAGCCAAAGTTGTGAGCCAGGAACTTAATGTAAGTCTCCCATGTGGGTGGCTGGTACCCAACTACTTGAGCCATCACCTGCTGCCTCCCGGGGTCCTCATCAACAGGAAGCTGGAATCAGAGGCAAGACCTGGGACTCAAATGCAGGTACTTCAGTATGCGACATGGACATCTTAAGTGGCATCTTAACTGCTAGAACAAATGCCCTCCCCAGGAGGCCGCTGTGTTGTTATCAGTAGTGCAGGGTAATGCTTAAGAGCACAAACTCTGGATCCTAACAGCCCAGGTTAGAATCCCAGCCCCCAGAGTTGGCTGCTGTGTCCTTGGGCAAGTCTCTGCTTCTCTGTGCCTCCGTTTTCAGGGGTTGTTGTGAGTTGACAAGTCATGAGTACTATATAAATGTTAATGTCATTGAACTGACACATTAAACAGATTGACAGGACAAAAACACACATTTATTTCATACATGTTTATATGGCACAGGAGTGTTCATAAGGAGATGAAGTTCTAAGAAGTGACAAAAGCTAGATGCTTTTATATTTGACGAGACAGAGGCAGCCCTGAAAAAGTAACTGAGCTATGTGGAGAGCCTAAAAGAAGACAGAAATTTCACATCTATTGGAGCAGAATTCTCCAGGTCTCAACTTCCTGTCCTTAATGATAACAGTGTTATTTTCCTTCTGGTACGGGAAGGATGTCTTCCATATGGGAGTTCTATCTCCTGCTTCAGGTAGAAAAGGAGGAGGGTCAGAGAGCCCTTCTTGTACCTGCTGTTTGTCAAGTGCCAGAATTGCACATCAGAGTGGCTCGTTCTGTCTGCCTTCCTTATCACTCTTGCTTGGCTTTCCTTTGTCACCCCTGCCTATATTCCACTGTGTGGCTGCGCCATCATCAACTGAACCATCCGTACGTTGGGGAATAGATGTTGTTTCCATTTTCTGGTTCCAAATTGTGCTACAAAGTGGTAGACTAATGCACAAACTAAGTACTGTAGTACAAACCAGAGTTCCGACCCATCGCAACCACTTAGAGCCGTGTGACCTAGGAGGAGACATTGAATCTCTGGGGGCCTCATTCACACCTACTTCATTATGCAGTTGTAAGAATTAAATGGGAAGTGTGTAGAGCTCTTTGCAGAGTGCCATCCCATAATAATACACCAGATGTAATGTAGTTAAAGAAACAAATTCAAGCTGTTATTATCAGTGATGACATTCTTGCTTCCCCAGAGTCCTGCTCATAGAAGAGTTCTTCGAAAAGTTCAGAGACAGTGGATTACAAGATATTCATTTTGGTGCAATTTTTGAGTTCTATAAATAGCTTTTTGTTAATATAGATTCTCACCAGTTTTTTTGAGGCCTTGAATGCATCAATATCATATTTAAACAATTTAATCTTTTGTCTGAGAGACATAGTAAGGGAAAGAGAGAGTGCTTCCATCTGCTTGGTCACTCCCCAGATGCCGACCGTGGCCCTGGAATGAGGGCTGAAGCTGGGACCTGGGAACTCAATCTGGGTCTCCCACATGGGTGGCAGGGACACAAACACTTGAGCCACCACTGCTGCCTCCCAGGGCGCACAGCAGCAGAAAGCTGGAGTCAGGAGCAGAGCTGGGTGCTGAATCCAGGCCCTCTGATGTAGGATTTGGAGTATCATAACTGGTATCTTAACTGCTAGGCCAAATGCTTCCTTCTCAAATTTATTTACTGCACCAACATGCACTTATATTCTAATTCTTTTTTTCACAAAATTTTGTTAAAAGATTATGTATTTATTTATTTGAAAGGCAGAGTTACAGAGAAGCAGAGGCAGAGATATAGAGAAAGAAAGAGAGAGAGGTCTTCCTTCTGCTGGTACACTCCCCACATGGCTGCAAAGGCCAGAGCTGAGCTGATCTGAAACCAGGTGCCCGGAGCTTCTTCCATGTCTCCCAGACAGTTGCAGAGGCCCAAGGACTCGGGCCATCTTTTGCTACTTTCCCAGGCCATAGCAGAAAGCAGAATTGGGAGTGGAGCAGCCAGGTCTCAAACTGTCGCCCATATGGGATGCCAGCACTGTAGATGGCTGCTTTACCGCTACACCACAGCGCCGGCCCCCACAAAATTTTTATGTACCCCCCTATTCTTTGTTGCCTGAATACATGGACAATGTTGAGCTCATTTTTACTGGGATCATTATAAAATGAGTACAATAAGGCTGGCATCCATCTGAGAGCCACACGTTTCTGATCCCTGGTATTCTCCTCTCCCACTCTCTCTACTTCACTTCTACTCTGCATCTGCTCTGCAGTAATGGGGTTCCTCAGAGAGCCTAGTGGTGAAGAATGATGTGATGCCCCAGGAGCCATCCCTGCCAAATCTCAGCCTCTCTCTCTCTCTCTCCCTCTCTCTCTCTCTGTTCCCTTTCACATATTATAAGGGAGAAATGGAAGCTCCTGGTGCTGTTGGTGCAAGCCCCGCCCAGGACCCAGTCTCGATGCTTGTTGGGGAGGGAAAGGGGGGGCCACTTGAGCTGTGATTGTTTGTGGGCTGCCTTCCAGAATGGCCCTGGGTGTTCCAGTGGCTTCTGTCTGGGGAAATACTATTATCCTGGGTAGGGTGAGTCCTGGACAAATGCTAGTGGGTGCCAGTCAAGGAAAATGGGGCCAGGTCCCACCGCCGCACGTTGACCCCCTGGACACTTCCGAGCCCCCTCTCCCCATCTGCTGTGTTGGGCCGCGGGTCCTGAAGAGTTAAGCAGCCCTCATTTTGTGTCTGCCCAGGCCCGCTTGAGATCAAGATGGAAAATGCAGCCCTGCATCCTGTCAAGACCATTTTTCATTTCTGTGGCACCGTCCGTACACCTGACTTGTTTTCCTAAGCACCGCAGCGCTAGGCAGCCCTGGAAGGAAGGGTGGAGATGAAACAGATCTTCCCTCCCCACTGGTGCTGAGAGCCAGAGACAATGAGTTTTACCTGCAGCAGTCATGGGCATCTGTTTGTTGTGATTACCACAGAATTGCGTATTCCAGGCTCATTCTCGGCTAGCTAATGAGGAGCAGGCTGGCTGACAGAATAGAGATTTCTTTTGCAGCATTGTGCTTTGGGTTTCTGGCTTGTTTGAAACAAAAGGGCTCGCTCCTCTTAACCTCGTGCCTTTGCCACTAGAAGAGAGGCAGACATAAAAGCATTTTGAGAGGTTAGAAATGAAAGCTTACGTGATTGCTCTATGAAGTGGCTTAACAGGGCTGGAACTTGGTATTTTGCTGACGTTCTGATGAGTCCTTATTTATAGGATTTGCATTAGGTCTATTGAAATACAATTATGATTCCTAATAGTGTTTAACAGTGTTATTAAAAAAAAAAAGATTTATTTATTTGAAAGGCAGAGAGAGAGAGGGAGAGAGAGAGCGAGCCAGTGCTAAAGAGATCTTCTATCTGCTGCTTCACTCCCCAGATGGCTGCATCAGCTGGCACTGGTCCTGGCTGAAGCCCGGGACCTGGAACTCCATCTGGGTCTCCCATGTGAGTGACAGGGGCACAACTATTTGGGCCATCTTCTGCTGCTTTATCAGGAGCATTAACAAGGGAGCTGGATCAGAAGTGGAGTAGCTGGGACTCAAACCAGTGCCAGTGTTGCAAGTGGTGGTTTAACCCTCTGGACCACAACACTGACCCCCAAACAGTGTTCTTAGTATGACTTTGGTTCCCTTCTTTAGCTGTATGGTTCAGGAATCTTCCATGTCAGTCTTGTGTCTGATAATTGTTACTGTGCAGTTTAGTTTGGAATCAGATAATGAAGTTGCATGGTTGCAGAGTTGTGATGTCTAAAAGGTATTTTCCTGCAGACATACCATCTTTTGCCTTCTCCATCCCAGGGACCCTCTGGAAATTGGAGCTGCCTCTCCAGAGTCAGGATGTGCTGAGGATTTCAAGTGACCGTGGCGGCTAAGCTGCGTCCATTATGGGAAAAGGCCCCATACTAGTCAGCTGTTTGTCACTATAATGAAATACCCAAGGCAGCAAACCCTATATTGAAAAAAGGTTAGGGCCGGTGTTGTGGCGTAGAGGGTTAAAGCTGCCATCTGTAACGTTGGCATCCCATATGGGCACCTGTTCGTGTTCTGGCCGCTTCCGTTCTGATCTACTTCCCTGCTAATGGCCTGGGAAAAGCAGCAGGAGATGGCCCAAGTGTTTGAGCCCTTGCCTCACGTGGGAGACATGTATGAAACTCCTGGCTTGGCCTGGCTCAACCTGGTTGTTAACAGCCACCTGTAACTCTGACTTTCAAATAAATAAATATTGAGGGAAGGAGGGAGGGAGGGAGGGAGAGAGAGAGAGAGAAAGAGAGGTTTACATAGCTTGGAGCTTTGGAGGTTCATGTCCAAGATCTAGTGACCCCATTAGTTTGGCTTCTTGTGAAGGTGGCAGGTGGCAGTGGTTAATAGTGTACAGAGGACGGCTCATATGCTGAGCCTGGGAGCAGAGAGGGGGACTAAGCCTAGACTCAGGACTCTGTTTCAACTCATTGTGAGTGTTATGTTCGAGTCACACCCCAGTGACTAGGGCCATCTTACCAGGTCCAGCTCCTCAAGATTGGGCTGTCTCCCATAGCTGCCAACGTAGGCACCAAACCGTTAACACATGGGCCTTTAGAGACACCAAGACCAGTGTTCTAACTGTAGCTGTCCCGCTCTTTGGTCCTCAGTGACCTGCTGTTTCAGTGATTGGTCTCCAGGACCCCATCTCAGGTCTCCTGTGTATACACAGCCCTAAACACAGTGAAAAGGGCAAACCAGCCAGTCATACTCAAGGCCGTCCCCACCTCTCGCCACCCCTTCTGTCAAGGAAGTCTGTCTAGAAAGCTTGTCTCTGACAGGGCACCTCAAGCTGGAGGGTTTGTCCCTGGTGTTGAGTGCGTCTTGCAGGCTGGGATTCTGCGTTCAGAGGGACACGGTTTCTCAGCTCAACCTCTTTCCCTTTTCCTCCGTTCTAAGGCAGCAGTGTGATAGCTGGGAGCAGAGAGCTTTGCGGGGCCTGACATCCCCAGCTCAAATTACAGTTCCGCCACTTCCTCACTGTGTGACCTCTCACGTGATTTTTTTCTTTTTCTTTTCTTTTTTTTTTAAAAAAGATTTATTTATTTATTTGAAAGGCAGAGCTACAGAGAGGCAGAGGCAGAGAGAGGTCTTCCATCTGCTGGTTCACTCCCCACATGGCCTCAATGGCCAGAGCCGAGCTGACCCAAAGCTAGGAGCCAGAAGCATCTTCCAGGTCTCCCACGCGGGTGCAGGAACCCAAGGACTTGGGCCATCCTCTACTGCTTTCCCAGACCATAGCAGAGAGCTGGATTGGAAGTGGAGCAGCTGGGACTTGAACTGGTGTCCATATGGGATGCCGGTGCCGCAGGGGGTGGCTTTACCTGCTACACCACAGCGATGACCCCTCACATGATTTTCTTAATCTTGCTGGTGAGATTTTCTCCTTCTACAAGGGAACAACTAGTAGAACTACGTTATAGAACATGTCTGGTACAGAGTGATCAGTTAGGATGCAGCGGTCTGTAGTTGAGAGCCTGCCGTTAGCTGGATGTAGAACTGAGCGTGGCGGGGAGGGAGAGGACTGATGACAGCAGTAGTAATAGCGGTGATCCACATTCACTCTTCATGTCCGCCAGGCCCTGGATTCACGGTGTGACATATATCGTATCATTTGACTCACAGTTAGTTGTATGCACAGTTCTGTGAAGGTGTTGCTCCAGCAGAAGTTTAGAAGGCCACATAGCTTTCTGTTCAAGCTCCTTGGATACAGCTGGGATTCGAATGCAGGCCAATGCTAGAGCCCTGAGTTTTCATTTGAATACTATATCTCTCAGAAGTGCGCTCTACCGTGAGTCTCTTTCATTTCCTCACTGTCCCTTTAAATAAGCTGATTCAAGGGCAGGTGTTTGGTGCAGTGTGTTAGACACCTCTTGGGATGCCTGCAACCCAAATCAGAGTGCCTGGTTTCAAGTCCTGGATCTGCTTCTGATTCCAGCTTCCTGCTAGTGTGCACTGGAAGGCAGCAGGTGATGGCCCAAGCACTTGGGTCCCTACTATCCACTTGGGAGACCCATGTAGAGTTATGGCTCCTGGGTTCAGCCCTGCCCAGTCCTGAATCTTATGGGCTTTTGGGCTTTTGGGGAGTGAACCGGTGAATGGAGGATCTCCCACTGTCTGCCTCTCTGTGCATTTCAAAGGAAAAACAAATAATTACCTGACTAAGGAGGTATAGACTCCGTCAGTTTTACTGGGAAGAAGATCTCTAAATGTTTGTGAGCCTCAGCTTTGCCCCCTGACATGGAAATGAAGCACTTTGCTTTGCACTTTCAGTAGTAGAAAAGAAATCAGGGCAAATGCTGAAGACATCTGATTTTTTTTTTTTGGTGTTGGGTCCCTTCTAACTAAATTCACCCCCTTTTTGGGGGGGGGACAGGCAGAGTTAGACAGTGAGAGAGACAGAGAGAAAGGTCTTCCTTCCATTGGTTCACCCCTAAAATGGCTGCTACGACTGGCGTACTGCGCCAATCCAAAGCCAGGAGCCAGGTGCTTCCTCCTGGTCTCCCATGCAGGTGCAGGGCCCAAGGACCTGGGCCATCCTCCGCTGCCTTCCCAGGCCACAGAATAGAGCTGGACTGAAAGAGGAGCAACCGAGACAGAATCCGGTGCCCCAACTGGGACTAGAACCTGGAGGGCTGGCACCGCAGGCAGAGGATTAGCCTAGTGAGTCATGGCACTGGGCTAAAGTCACCTTCTTTTTCTTCTTTCTCTTTCTGCTTACTCAGAAAATGTTTTGCAGTAGATGCTCTTTCCATTGGGTTTCCTAATCAGCCTTGTGATTGCTTGCTCAAATATCATCCTGTGGTAATTCCACATACTGACCTGGGACCTCACTAGTTAGAACATCAATTACTTTTTCTTGTTGAAAGCGGATTTTGTGCTGAGCAAATGCCATTCTCTTATAAGTCCCTTACTGACCTGGGATCCCACTAGTATGAATAGCACTGACAAGTACCTTTTCATCTTGAGAGCTGGTTCAGTACTAAGGAAGGAACATCATCATGTCGATTTCTCACAACACTCCCCCAGTAGGAAAACTGAGACTTGGAAAGGTTTGGTGACATCTGAGAGTGTTCGGCACGGAAGGCTTGGTTACAGTTTTATGAGCTCAGTTCTGGAGTTAAACAACTTTCCTAAGAACAGAGCACCAGGGGATAAAAAGAACACCAGTCCTAGGGACTGGATTCAGTTCCTTGCCCTCTTGCTTAGTCATGGAGAATCCAGACAAGTTGCTTTGCTCCCCTTCAGCTCAGCTTCCTTGTCTTCACACCTGACCTAACAGTTCTCCTTTCTGGGGCTGTGCTAAGGTATGTGTGAAAACGCATCCATGTATTACATAGATGTCATATTTGAATTTTATTTAGGTTCCTAGGCATGCAAGGGTCCTTCCAAAAGTTCATGGAAAAGTAAAATTAAGTGTGTGTTGATCTTCACACGAAATGTTTTTGAAAAAATTGTGCATGGATTTCAAACCAAAATTTACTTTTAGTTTCAGTTTTCCATGAACTTTGAAATACTCTTATGTATGTTGATGGAATATCTTCGTTTTTAATTAAGTAAATGCCTGTTTTTCAAAGTTCTTGAGGGTATGTATGGAAACAGTGAAGAGTTTTGAATTGGATGATTTAACCTTTTGAGAAACATCACTCTCAAGGAATACAGTGCTATTAGTTGATTCCTCTCAGTTTGGGACTAGATACTCCTTGTTATGGGGTCTTTAGCAGTATCCCTGGCCTCTGCCTGCTAGATACCAACATCATTCCCTCCCCCCACCTCTATCCATGGCTTGGAACCATTAAAGAAGCCTCCAAATAGTGCCAAGTGTCCTGGGTTGTGTCATCCCAATTGCTTTGGGAATATGTGTGTGTGCGTGTGTGTGTGTGTGTGTGTGTGTATAGGCAACTCATTCAGTTCAAAATGATTGTGGGGCTGGCGCTGTGACTCACTTGGATAATCCTCCGCCTGCGGGCTGGCATCCCATATGGGCGCTGGGTTCTAGTCCCGGTTGCTCCTCTTCCAGTCCAGCTCTCTGCTGTGGCCCAGGAGGGCAGTGGAGGATGGCCCAAGTCCTTGGGCCCTGCTCCTGCATGGGAGACCAGGAGGAAGCACCTGGCTCCTGGCTTTGGATCGGCGCGGCACGTTGGCCATAGGGGCCATTTGCGGGGTGAACCAATGGAAAGAAGACCATTCTCTCTGTCTCTCTCTCTCTCTCTCACTGTCTAACTCTGTCAAATTAAAAAAAAAAAAAGATTGTAACAGGCTCAGGAGAATGTGGTCATAGGCTTAAATTGGAAGTTTGCAAAATCCGAGCGGATCTAAGAGGTCAGATTCTCCAGGCATTTTGAGAGTGCTAATCTCAGAAACAAGCAGCAGGTGATTAAAAGGGGTAAAGCAATGAGACAGACAGGATGTCTAATATTTGGATAGTTTTTAATATAATAAAATCAATAGAGTAAGCATCTTTGGAGAGAATGGAAACCGTCACCTCCTGCTTTGCCTGGTTTTCTTTATAAACTTCATTTCTCCCTCTCTTTTCATGGGAGGATGATTCAGTTAAAAATTCCATCTTGGGCAGTCTTTGTGTCTCTCTGAGAAGATTCGACTAGACTAGAGATTTATCTCCCTGAGAGCAAATGACCTCTTAAAGTCAGCAAATGTCTTCTGTTTGTTTGTTTAGGACCCAGTTAACTAAGTTCCAGGATTTCCAGTCACCTAGAGTTCTCTCTCTTAGAAATGCGTATCTGAAGCCAGTTTTCCTGAGAGAAGGTTCTGGAAAAGGCGGAAATGCTCCACAGCATCTCTCTAGAGCAGAATATGTTTTTCAAGGGAAATTTTACATGATATATTTAGTTAAAGTTCAGACATATGTTGTTTTATCAAAAGATGAAAATTTAAACTTATAAAGCAAAGAAAACTGGAGTATTTGATTCTTTTCTATTCCCTCTTTAATTGGCAAATCACTCTGCTCCTAAATCTGTATTAATGTAATACATGAAGTTTGTTCACCTTATATAAATAATTTTTAAAGATTTTATTTATTTGCGAGGTAGAGTTATGGACAGAGAGAGGGAGAGACAGAGAGAAAGGTCTTCCATCGCTGATTGACTCCTCAAATGGCTGCAACAGCCGGAGCTAAGCCTGTCTGAAACCAGGAGCTGCTTCTGGGATTCCCACATGGGTGCAGGGCCCCAAGCACTTGGGCCATCTTCCGCTGCTTTCCCAGGCCATAGCAGAGAGCTGGATTGGAAGATGAGTGGCTGGAACATGAACCAGCACTCATGTGAGATGCTGGTACCACACGTGGAGGCTTAGTCTACTAGGCCACAGTGCCACCCCCTCCCCTAATTTTATAAAATAAAGTAATTCCTTTTGGGTCTCAGAATTTTGTTTTGTTTTGTTTTGTTTTTTGACCTCATGGTAGAACAGTCTGAAAGTTGGAATTGTTGGTTGTCCTTGCACTATGTGAAATACTTTGGAGAAGGTGGTTGAGTTCATTAAGAAGGTATGGTTTATTTATAGAAGTTGAATTTATGTTGCATTAAAAGCAAACACACAGGCGATCAGGGTGCAGACATTTGGCCTAGTGGTTAACACACTCATCCATGTGCCCTATCCGAGTGCCTTGGTTCTGTACCAGGCTCTGCCTCCTGACTCCAGCTGCTTTCTAATGCAGGAGCAAGTTGTTAACGGCTCAAGTAATTGGGTTCCTGAGACCAACTTGGGAGACCTAGAACTAGTTCCTAACCCCTTGCTTCTGAGCCAGTTCAGTCTTGGCTGTCCCAGGCATTTGGGTGAGTAAAACCAACATTGAGAGCACTCGTTCCACCTCTCAAGTAAATATTAAAAAAAAAAAAAAAACCTGGCTAGAGCAACAATGAGGTATATTTCTTTCCAAATTTTAGAAATTCTCTTTCCTATAAAAGCTGCCCCCCTTGTCCCCAGCTTTAGTCCTTTTTAATGCTTCTAAGTCAGTGCTTATCCCCTCAAATTCATTGAAAATTAAGAATCCGACATATAGGCCATCAGATATGTTTTCTTTCCAAGCTACTGTGAAATTGTAGCGAATGGAGAGCTATATAAGTTGAGAAGGGCTCTTCAATGATTTTGTAAACCACATTCACAAAGATAACATTCCAAAGCTATGATAGACTCTGAGCTTTGGAATTGTATTTGCTTGAGTGTGAATAGATTTATCTCAGCGTGGTTTTCAGGTTACGCTCTTGGACTGAAGCGCTTTCAAGTGTGACATTCCATATGTGGGTGCAGATACAAGCTCCTCATTACCAAAGGAATGCTGCTTTTCGCAAGGGTGGTAGTAGAGCTGAACATTCTACTTCTGTGATGATGGGTTTATGTATGGAGGTACTACTTGGTTTTAGTGAACGCTCAAGTGAAGACAGTGCCCCCCATCTTGTGGCCTTTTTCTCTGACTATTCTGTATTGAAGATAGGGATGCCCAGTGGTGACCTCCCAACGTGTCACCTGGGAACACAACCATAACTTTTCACACGGTAGTTTACGGGAAGCAACTGGGCCACTGTCATTGGCTGTAGAGAGTGTGCAGGTGGCACAGGACATATTTCAGGAAGCATGGCGACGCTCAGCCAAGGCTTGTTAGAGCAGGGTCTTCTGGCCCCAGGAGCCCAAGGCTGGGATGAACTGGTGGCATGTATGAGGCTGTGCCCTGTTGGTCACCCTAGGGGAGTGCTGTGTTCCGAGCATTACGACCCCTCCTGGGTTTTCATGAGCTGTTTCATGCAGTCTAAATGGACTGCATCATGACAGTTCTGCTGAAAGATTCTGGCTTCTCTGCTCTGCCTTCTCACTTGAGACCTTCGTTGTCCTCCATACCATTGTGCACTTTCTTTTGACTTCCTTATCTATGCTGTACCGGGTGTGCATGGTGTTTCCCCATCCGGCCATACTTCCCCACTGGGGTGCAGCTCATTCTTACCCCTTCAGGGATCCACTGGAGAAAAACACGAGACCGTCTCTTTTCTTTTCCGTCTGTGGGTGTCTAGGAGGATACTAAGGTGGCACAGGAGAGGAAGGAGGCCATGAACACCCACATGTTAACTGCTTGCAGTGTGGGAATATTGTGTAACTGCTCCTAGATTTAGAATAGCCTTGGGATCTGTCAATGTGAAATTGCAGTTATTTTAAAGACTTAAAGGGGGAGCTTATTCTGAAGTGGAGAAGAGAGAATGATGAAACCCTGTGGATGCTGTGAAATGTGAGACATCAGAAATGACAGATTTTGAATTTTCTAAGTTCAGATTATTGGGTGTCTGTATGATAGTGTAATAAAGCATAAAGTTTCCTTGAAGGTAATAGTTTTCTCAAATTGGTGCTAGCTGAAATTAGTTGGCACAAGGTTAATGAGATTTTATTTTAATAATTATGATAACTTTGCGGAATAGCTGTTGCTTTCCTTTTTTTAGAATACTCAATTGTGTGAGTTAATTTCATTATTCACATGAGAAAATATTAAAGCATTATGCTAACATTCCTGAAAGGCCATAAATCTATGTGGTTGTATCCTTGGGTCTCATTTACATTTTCTTAGAAGACTTACTCATTTTACATGCCTGGATGTAAATTCCTCCCTCCTCACACTGACTCCCTTCCCAGCCTGTCTAGTGAAATGGATTCTAAGAACCACACCGTTCCTCTGCCTTCTGCACCACTCAGTACACAATGGTGGTTTTTAGTTCAAATAAACTTCCACATGCATGAGTAAATATGTCAGTATTAGAGACCACAAGTATAGGGCAAAGAATATGGGCAGGACCTGGTCAGAAGTGACTGTTAACCTGGCCATGTTACATATATTCTAAGTTTTTTTTTCTCTTCAGCTTTCAAAAGGAAATAATTACCCATGGGTAAAATGTTGTAAATATTAATGGAGATGAGTACACTTGAGGGTTTAATATTTGTTCAATTGTTGCATTTCTACATCTCGTATGGAAGATACTCCCTTTCAAACATTGGAAACAGTAACTAGCCGGTATCTACCCTAACTAGGTTCAGCCTTTTAGACAGGTGCTTACTGTCTGCTCTGGTTGGCAAATGAGTTGCTGTATGTTTTTCTAGAAGTTGGTATATTTGGTTTGGGAGAGTGAGAATTAAGTATTTGAAACCCAGTGGGGTTCCTCCAAGGTTTTAATTCTTGCAAACTGCCTAGGGCTCCAGGGGAAACCCAATTTGCACAAGATCACAGGAGTCACAGAAGTGTATCATGCTGGGTGGAGTGTTTACAGTCTAGTGGTCAAGGCAGCTCAGTCCCATTTTGGAGTGCCTGGGTTTGATGCCTTGCTCTGCTTGCTACTAATGCACACCCTACAAGGCAACAGACGATGGGTCAAGTAATTGGATTCATCTCACTCACATGGGAGACTTCTGTGGAATTCCAGTTTCCTGAATTTGGCCTGGCCCAGTCCTGGCTCTTGTGGGCTTTTGGGGAATGAATCAGCAGATGTGAGTACTCTGTCTCTCTGCCTCTCAAATAAGTATATAAAAAGATGTTCTTTTTCAGTAGCACATCATCAGATGCATCTAATAAAATGCTTGTTTCAGAAGCTGTGTAATGACTTTCTTCTTGGCAAATTAAAAATATGAGGACGAAAACAAGTGTGTACGCTTATGATTAAATAAATGTGTTTTCCTATGCCCTATAATCCCCTGATAGTTCTTTTAAATAGTTAATTTTTGTATTTTTTCACTAATTAGCTCTTTTCCCCCTCTCTTATAACTGCCACTTGTATGGGGATGGGAATTAATTTTGAATGTGCTTCTTAGTTTTCATATCAGATCAGGACATACTTGTTTGATTCACTGTTTGTGGTACTGATCAAAATTCTTTCTCTGAGATCAGAAGGAATTGGGAAGTTTGCTCTTTTTTTAACTTTAAAATAATTGGGGCAAAGTTACTGAATTTAGCAAAATTCATCATTATATACATTTCAAGTGAAGATGGGAGTGAGAAGAGCCAATTTCTCTGGCAGGAATTTTTCTGTGATTAATAAGAAGGACTTTGTGTGGTTACAACTGATGTGGCAGGTACACTACATTATGCCTTCTTGTGGACATTGTGTCCATTCAGGAATATCCACATCCTCTGCCTGCACCTGTGGCCAGTGTCTGCTGTGGTGTGGATGTGATTTAAGCATGTACCCCAAAGGTTTCTGCATAAGCTTTGACCACATCCAGATGGTAGTATTGAGAGGCAGAACCTTGAAGAGGCAGGCGGTTAGACCATTGAGGGCATTTGTCCTCAGAAGGAATTAATGTGGTTCATCTGGGACCCCAGATAGTCCCTGTGAGAGAAGGGTTGTTTAAACACACACACATACATACACACACACACAATAATGACCCCAGGGTGGGTGTTGTGTTACAGCTGATTAAGCCATAGCTTGGGAACCCCATATCCCATTAAAGAGCTGTGGTTCAAGTCCTGGTTACACTGCCTCTAATCCACCTCCCTACTGATACACTTGGGAAGCAGCAGGTGTTGGCTCAAGTACACCAGGGAGACCCGGGTGGAGTTCCTGGCTCCTGGCTTTTGCTTGAGCCAGCCCCTCCTGTAGTGGTCATGTGGGGAGTGAACCAGTGGATGGAAGATTGATCTTTGCCTTTCAAGTCTATGTGTCTGTCTACCTGTCTTAATCAAAGAACAAGAATGAGCCTTACTCCTGAATTTCTTTGACTTCCTGTCCTGCTATGTGATGTCTCACTTCTGAACACAACCATTTCTTTTATCATTTGTTTGTTATGTTGTGATCTGCCCAAAGAGGTGGTCACCGAAGGCCAACACACGGGGTTATCTGATCTTGAACTTTCAGCCTTTAAGACTGTGACCTAAGTAAATCTCCTTATACATTACCCATCCTCAGGTATTTTGTGATAGCAACAGGTAATGCACCATGTCTATGAGCCCTCTGCTTTTTCTGGAATTTCTACTTTATTTTTCTCCTTTCTCCTGAGTATCACTCCCTGGGAGGCAGTTTTGTGTGCTGATGAGAAGCGTGGGCTTTGGAATCAACCTGCCTGGGCTTGGGTCTGGACTTCACCTGTGGCCACCTATATAACTTGGCATAGATTACCTTAGGGAGGGTAATAGTCAGACCAAGGCCATGGGTTTTTGTTTGTTTCCTTGGTGATGAGTCTATGAGCTAATATACATTGGAGGGCTTCATGATAGTCTTTTTCCCATTGGCTAGTGATGGCTATGTTTCTGTGGCCCCACAAATTCTGACAAGTCTGGACAGTTACCTGGGTAAGGTGTGTTTGCAAATGTGCCTTTAGTTTTCGGGCACTCCATTTCAATTCAGGATATATGGACTTTTCCAAAAGTGTATTTATTTAAAAGGCAGAAAGTCAGAGAGAGAGAGAGAGAGAGAGAAGGAGACAGAACCTCCCATTCCTTAATTTACTCCCCCAAATGCCGGCAGTGATTGGGGCTGGGCCAGGATTGGAGCCTGCATCTGGGAACTCAGTCCTCCCTTGTGGATAGCAGGAATACAATTACTTGAGTCACTGCTGCTTCCTGCTGGGGTCTTCATTGGCAGGAACCTGGAGTCAGGAGTGAGAGCTAGGAATCGAACCTGGTTAAATCTGATACAGGCATCTTAACTTGTAGAGTCATCTCTTACTCCCTCCTAATTTTTCTTAAGTTAGTTTCTACCATTGTTGGTTCTGTGCTGTGACACGAGCTCACTCTTTATCTTCTGCTTCTTTTTAACACACCATTATTCGATTGCTTGCTATTTATAAAGCACTTTCGCATACATTATTTAATTTACTCCATGCAACACACCTAGGTAGCTATTTCCCAATGCATAGAAGAAAATCAAGGAGGCCAGTGCTGCAGTGTAGTGGGTAAAACCACTGGGAAAGCAGTAGAAGATGGCCCAAGTCCTTGGGCCTCTGTACTCGCTTGGGAGACTTGGAAGAAGCTCCTGGCTCCTGGCTTCGGAATAGTGCAGCTCCGACCATTGGGGCCAAATGGGAGTGAATCCATGGATGAAAGACCTCTCTCTCTCTCTCTCTCTCTCTCTCTGTCTGCCTCTCCTTCTCTCTATGTAACTCTGACTTTCAAATAAATAAATAAATCTTTAAAAGAAGAAGAAGAAAATCAAGGCTTACGGAGGTTAAGTGACTTTTCCTAACACCACAGTAAAGGCAGTGACTGAACCTGAGTTCTGAGTCCAGTTCTAAAAGAGACCTGTATGTACTTTTGAAGGTCTCTTTGAAGATGCAAAAGATTTTACAAGTTCTTCCATAAGAAAGTCTGTATGTGTGAAAGATAGAGCAAAGAAGGAAACTAACTTTTTTTTTTTTTTTTTTTGGACAGGCGGAGTGGACAGTGAGAGAGAGACAGAGAGAAAGGTCATCCTTTACCGTTGGTTCACTCTCCCATGGCCGCCGCGGCTGGCGCGCTGCACTGATCCGATGGCAGGAGCCAGGTGCTTCTCCTGGTCTCCCATGGGGTGCAGGGCCCAAGCACTTGGGCCATCCTCCACTGCACTCCCGGGCCACAGCAGAGAGCTGGCCTGGAAGAGGGGCAACCGGGACAGAATCCGGCGCCCCGACTGGGACTAGAACCCGGGGTGCCAGCGCCGCAGGCGGAGGATTAGCCTATTGAGCCGCAGCGCCGGCCAGATACTAACTTTTAAAAAGATTGGTTAGGGACCAGATCTTTGCCTGTAAATGTTATACATCTTCTCAACTATAAAACTGTTCATGGAACTTCAGTGTAGAATTTTTAGGTATTTCAGTGAGCGAGAGAAAAACATAGGTCCACACCTGACGAACACCTTGGACTGTGTGATACTTTGCAAGAGCCATTTTCTGGTGACCTTTGGAAACTGCCTTTGGCATTGGTCTCTTTCCTAAGGCCACTATTAAATGATGCCATCATCATCTTGTCCTATTGGTAAGAAATGCTGCTAGTATCCAGGAAGTGTTTGTAGAAAGCAGCTTATCAGCACCGTGTAGAACAGTGCCCTTTTCTCTGTCTGGGTGCGACATCATAATCTTGGGTTGAAAAGAGACATCAAATAGACAAAGACAGACACAGTTTGCTCGGTGTAGCTGACCCTGCCACACAGTGGGAATGCTGCAGCCCAGCTCTTATGCCGCCTTTTCCCTCTGTATTCTGTGTTAGTGCCTCTTTGGCCAGCAGGGGGCAGGACAGTTTCTTTCTTCTTGAGAAGCCACCTGCTTAAGGGGCCCTTATATTTGTTTCAGTGCCTCTGAGCTAAATTAAGGGAAAATTGGAGGGCAAAAAAGTATCTCATACCCCTCTGTTTTGCTTGCAGGGCAGGTTACAATGTTTTAAAGAGATCCTCTTTCTCCATAATTATAGCTGAGGTCATTCGCTACTTTCTTTGTGCCGGGTATGTTGCACTTAGTAAACTTATTAGCTGGGTCAGTCCTTATAACCAGCTTTTGAAACTGCTTTTAATTTCCATTTTAAGATGAGAAAACTGAGGCTGGGAGGTTAAATAAGTTGACTACTGAATCTTCTACAAATGAGGCTTCAGAGATCTCACCAGGCTTCTCCAGTGGCTCACCCCACTGTCTAGTGATACCTCCCGCTATGCTGTTCTTCCTTTGTTACAGAAATTCCAGGTGCTGCTCTATTTCTTGTGTTGATTGAGAATAGCTGAAAATGTCGGAGTGATTCTCTCAGTGTCTGTATGTTTTCTCTTGGTGTCTTCCAAAGTCCACTGTATTGTGGGATACCTTAAATCTTAGTGCTCGCCTGTGAAAATGCTTTTCCTGAAGCCCAGTGGTCTAACATTAGAAACCTGGAACTGAGCCCTAAAGGATGCCTTTGCCCTCAAGTAGGGAAATGCAAACTGTCCAGTGTCCACGTGCAGGGACATTCTGATCTCTATAGCATATTTGGAACTAATTCTGCCTCTCCTAGGTGTAAATCATATTACGTACGTTTGTACAGTGGGTTTTGATGACCGGCATTTGGTAAGTAAGTGAAATCGCACTTGAGAAGGACTGCATTGTCAAGTCTTTTATGAACTTTTATAACTCGTTCTCTAATGGTCAGTGAGTGGATTTGATTGCCTCTGGCAGAATTTTGTCTCCGTGGGAGGCAGTATTGAAGATCCCTTTCTATTTAGGAATTCCAGTGCCTTGATCTCTACTCTGAGAGCACATTGCCCAGTTGCTTCATCACGAGTGTGTTTCCTTTCAGGTTCTCTAGATTTCTGTCCCTGCCTTATCAGTTGACCAGAACTACAAGGGCAGTGGCTTTGCATCCTGAACATCATTGTTGCTGATTACTGGGTTTTTTTGCTGTTTGCCTGCGAGCTTCCACCTTCTGCTTCCAATCTGTGGCACGTGTGCCAGCCTCAGCGGCTGTGGGAACCCTTCCTACTCCACCTGCCGGTGACCACAGCTTTGGCCACCAGCAGCCGGAGTTTTTCTCGTTGGTGGTACAGCAGTCTCTCTGTGTTGTATCATCTGAATCTCACCCAAAGAAGCCTAAACAACACTTGTATATTAAAATAAGGGTCCTGAAACATATTTTGAGTCCTGTCTCTTTGTTGCTTGGCCAACATTTGATTCAGAAATTGTTCACAGGTCTTCCTTGGCTTTAACCCTAAATACCCACTTGCACAGTAGATGGTTGCTCCATAGGATGATTTTACAACTGGTTCTGGTCCCATTTTACAAAGCATACAATCAGATCTTACTTATTTAACAGGGTGTTCAATTACAGGAACAGTTATGGTAATAGTGGTAATCAAAGCTATTGTGAATTGCATTAATTATGCCATTAGAGGCATTCGATGTTCTCTCATTTCATTTCATTTTCACCATTACCTTTTCTGGTGTTCACTGGCAGCCACCAAGTCCCTTGTACTCTTAGGTGACTAAAGTTTGGAATTCCCTCATGTGTCTTGAAGGGGCAACTTAATTGCTATCCCAAAAACCACATCGAATATACTCCTTGAATCATTGACCAACTCAGTAGAAGAGGGGTAAACTAACATCACCATTTTCTACGAATTCCTGGGTAAAGAGAGAAAACACTTGAACACGGTTTACTTCTCTGTTAGACTGTGAAGTCCTTGACAGTTAGGATCCTGTGCTTTCTCTCTGTATCATCAGCAGGCATAATTTGTGCTCAGTAGATGTGCGGAGTGAATGAATGCATTCAGGGGTTGATGGGATTTCAAGTGGGAATTAAGAGTCCATTTGATTTTAAGATTATTGTGTCCTTGAAATGACTAATTACACTGTTAATGCTGTCGACACCAAGTTCGGTTTGATACAGTGATTTTTATATGCTTTCATTAGGAGTGTTTATTAACTATATATCCTTGATAGGAACATTTACATCAGATAGTATTAAATCAGGAACAAATGTACATTGAATAAGAATTCAGGATCCAGTTGCCTTTGCCAGCCTGGCATGATAAGAAGAGATAATTGATTAAACATGAGGTTTAAACTACTAAGAAAGACATAAAATTATGCCAATAGAATTTTAATATGTGTTATGTGTTTATGTTTTTCAGGTAAGGAATTACATTTGGTTCTGCCTGGTTTCCCAAGAGACTTGACAGATGCTGCCTTCTTGTGTTCATTTGTAACCTGCCAAATCATGCAAAATAGGCTCTCCTGCAAAATTAGGGCTTCCAATTGTAAGTAATGTGCTCTGTGTTTTTGTCAGCGGAGTGGATCTTGTGGTAAAAGCTCTGTGAGATGCTCTGGGTTCTTTCTCTTGTGTTCTTTGTTGGCTCATGTCAGAGCTGCGGACTGACAGTGACGGCTGCTCATTCACACCATGTCTTGTGCCTTTCTGGAGGTACTGCCCACACCATGCTCTCTGCCGCCGTGTCTGTCCCACTCCTCCTGCTTGGGTGCCTTCTCTTTTCTCTTGGACTGCACTTTATGTCCCTCTTTATTTAAAATGTCAAGACTTCTTCCTTGCTGTACAGAAACCCCCAATTTGTGGTGGAATGGCACAACCCAGTAAACTCACTGTAAGTTAGAAATATCCTAAGTTGAAAATGCATGTAATAAACATAAGCTGCCCAGCGTCATAGTGTAACAGCATTGCACACCATCGAGTCCAGGCTGTTTCCCCTGGGGACCATGGGGCTCACTGGAGCTGTGCTCACTGCTCATGACAGCATCACCAGCGAGGATCAGTCTGCATGTTGCCAGCCTGGGACAAGATCCAAGTTCAGAATTTCAAATATGGTTTCTGCTGAAAGTGTATTATGTGTGCCCCATCTAAAATTCAAAAACTCATAAGCCGAACTGTCATTGAGTGGGGGACATCTGTGTATAACATTTCCATTGTAAATAAACAAAACCCAATATAATATATAAATTTTTTCAGAAAAAAAATAGTGTTGAGTGAACTTTGGAAACAGCAATATGAGTGAGTAAACCAAGCCAGACATGAAATGACCAACACGATAGAATTGCACTTTTATGAAATATGGAGAATGGGAAAATCTGTAGTGAGAGTAGGCTGAAGGTTGCCAATGCTAGAGGAGGAGAGAGGGTGAGAAATTATTGCTTAATAGTCACATGGTTTCTTTTGGAAATGATGAGAAAGTTTTGAAATTAGTAGCAATAGTTGTACAACATTGAGAATGTCACTGAATGACATACTTTTAAAAGTGAGTGGCAAATTTTATGTTTTAGATATTTTACCTTAATAGAGTAGGCAAAAGTAATTAAACACCCACATTCCTATTCTTCAGACATTTCATTGTTATTATTTTGTCATATTTTTGTTACTTTTTACAAAATATTATTTCCTGATAGTCTTTTCTTATTATTGGAATTCAAGTCATCTACAGTCAGGGGCTGGTGTTGAGCCTGGTTTGAAGGTTCAGGTCAGGATGCCTTCTCATTCTGTCGTACCTGCACCTGATGGCTGGCTCTGGTTCATGATTCCAGTTTTCTGCTGATGTGGACTCTGGGAAGCAGTGATGTCTCAAGTATGTGGGTCTCTGCCACCCACCTGGGAGATGTGGATGGAGTTCCTGGCTCTTGGTTTCAGTGTAACCTAGTCCACTCCAGGCCATTATGGGTGAATCAGCAGATGGGAACTTTCTCTGTCTTTGCTTCTCTCTCTCAAATAATTTTTTTAAAAACAGAAATAAAGGAAATCCTATATAGTCATGTGTTACATAGCAATGTTTCAATCATTGACAGGCCCTGTGTGCCACGGTGGCTCCATAGTAATCAGTGATGTTGTCACCATGATAATATTGTAATGAAATTCATTACTCGCATATTTTTGGTGGTGCTGGGGTAAACAGACCTGTGCTGCCAATCGTATGAAATTATAACACATGCAGTCAAGTGTACAGGACATAATACTTGGCAATGATAATAAATAGATGTACTGATTTGTGTATTTACTGTACTATACTTTTAATCATTATTCTAGAGCATATTTCATATACTTATAAAAAAGTAAATCAGAATGCCTTGTTAGGCTGGCAGCAGCCTTATACATCTCGTATTCATCATGTCTCTTCATTGTATAATGAAGAGATTGACGTATACCAGCTAGGCTTGTGTAAGTGCCCTGTACATTGTTTGCACAGCAATGCAGTCTCCTAAATGATGTTTCTTAGGATGTCTGTTCTGGTAAGGACACTTGCCTGCAGTGCACCATACCCACATCACCCTTTCTTTAATTTTTTCTCTTAAGCCCTATGTTCATTCTGTTGGAACCTTTGCATCTATGAGGTCAGCTACTTAATATTTCATTCTCATTGTGTTCCTTAATGTAAGACCATGTGCTTCTATGATCTTTTTCAGCCTTCTCTTTGTAATCACTCCTCTTTCTCATTCATTTAGTAGATATTTATTAAGTATATCTCAAATGACAGTCATACTTCTGGGCTCTCAGACAGATATAAGCCAGCCTTAGGTTTCTTTAAAAAAAAAAAAAGATTTATTTATTTATTCTAGAGTCAGAATTACCAGACAGAGAGGGAGAGCAGAGAGAGAGGTCTTCCACCTGCTGGTTCACTCCCCAATGGCTGCAATGGCCAGAGCTGAGCTGATCTGAAATCAGGAGCCAGGAGCTTCTTCCAGGTTTCTCATGTGGTTGCAGAGGCCCAAGCACTTGGACTATCTTCTGCTGCTTTCCCAGGCCATAAGCAAAGAGCTGGATTGGAAGCGGAGCAGCTGAGACTCGAACCGGCACCTGGATGAGTTGCCAGCACTGCAGGCAGAGGCTTAATGTACTAGCCACAGTGGTAGCCCCAGCCGTGGGGTTTGAACAATACAGTCCTAACTTCTAGCTGATATAATTAGTTCTAAATGATGAATTTGGGGAGACACTGGCTGGGTGATCTGGCAATTCTATAACGTTCCTCAGGTCTTTAAACTCCCTGGTATAGGACATCTCATTCTGGTGCGTGAAAACTCCCTGTACGTCACTTGGTCATGAACAGATGTTAGAACCATTTTGTGAAGCCACCTCTCCTCCTCTCTGTTTTCAGTCAGATCCCCACCATGCGTTTTTTATTTATTCATTTGAAAGACAGAGTTACAGAGATAGGGAGAGACAGAGAGAAAGGTCTTTCATCTATAGTTCATTCCCCAAATGACTGCAATGGCTAGAGCTGAGCTAATCTGAAGCCAGGATCTGGGAGCTTCTTCCGGGTCTCCCACATGAGTGCAGGGGCCCAAGCACTTGGACCTTGTTTCCCAGGCCATCAGCAGGGAGCTGGATTGGAAGAGGAGCAGCCAGGACATGAACCGACACCCATAGGGGATGCTGGCACTGCCAACGGAGACTTAGGCTACTACAGCACAGCGCTGGCCCTCCACCATGCTTTTGACCACTGTTAAAAACTGGTTTGTGGGGCCGGCGCCATGGCTCAATTGGCTAATCCTCTGCCTGCAGTGCCAGCATCCCATATGGGTGCCAGGTTCTAGTCCTGGCTGCTCTTCTTCCAGTCCAGCTCTTTGCTGTGGCCCTTGAAGGCAGTGGAGGATGGCCCAAGTGCTTGGGTGCCTGCACCCATGTGGAAGACCAGGAAGAAACACCTGGCTCCTGGCTTCGGATGGGCGCAGCGCCAGCCGTAGCAGCCATTTGGGGAGTGAACTAACGGAAGGAAGACCATTCTCTCTGTCTCTGTCTCTCACTGTCTAACTCTGTCAAATAAATAAATAAATAAAGAATATATCAGGGTTTGATTCCATTGGCTGATTTTTCAGCCAAAAAAAAAAAACTGGTTTGTAATATGATGATCTGTGGAAGTCATATTCCAACAGCCAAACAAATGAACAAACCCAAAGCCTAAGGGCATCCCCTTATTAGAAATATGATGGAGTACAAATTCCCCCTTACTATCTTTTTGTAATGTAGAGGGACAAAGGCCACACACAGGAACAGCTTCTGTGTGAATGTGTATCTTTCTTAGAGCAAAAATAATTGTTGTCAGACTTTCTTATGTTAAAACATATCCCACTCAAGATTGATAAACCAACATGCAAAATGTATTTAGGATAGAAATAGAAAAATATACATAGTTTGAAAAAAGTCTTCCTGAGAGTAGTGGAAAGGGTTGTTTAGATTTTTTAAGAAATTTGCTGCTCATCCCTCCCCATCAAACTCTGGGATGCCAATCTTTTTAGAAGAAAAAGACTTTATTACCAGCCAGTAAGAGACAAGAAAAATGGCTTAAATTTGCCTCCTGTAGGGCAAGAGGGAGGGGTTGGGGAGAGCTTTGTGGATTAGCTAGGAGGGCGCTCTCAGGCACAGGTGCCAACGCGGCAAGTTCTGATTGGAGCGGTGGGCGTCCTTCAGAGCAGCGTGGAGTTCTGTTAGTAATTTTCCTGAGAACCCAAGCACTTGAAAGGCAGTCTAATAGCTTAGCAGTTGCTTCAGAGATATTTTTCTCATTTGATATAGAAGGAAGGTGGTGGAGTATGAAGATCTGGGTGGACACAACTCGGGAATCTTCTCAATTTTGTCCTTATTTTGTAATCTGAGGCACAGAGTAGAAACGTGATGGTTCAGTGAATGAATGGGGTTTGAAAGCACGGAACTTTTTATACTAAGCTATCATTATAGGGTAAAGATATATTATTTACTAAATGTGCTCTCAAGAAAATTGAAATGATAATGATGGGTAGGTGTGGTAGGAGTCATATTTTTTTAAAGACTCATTTATTTATTTGAGAGGTAGAGTTACAGACAGAGAGAGCGACAAATGGAAAAAGGTCTTCCATTGGCTGGTTTACTCCCCAGATGGCTGCAACAGCTATAGCTGGACTGATGCAAAGCCAGGAGCCAGGAGCTTCTTCTGGGTCTCTCAAGTGAGTGCAAGAACCCAAGCTCTTGGGCCATCTTCCACTGCTTTCCCAGGCCATAAGCAGAGAGCCATATTAGTATGAGTACATGTGCCTGGCATCCTGGAATATATGCATTTACCTTTGTATATAAAAAGCATATAGGATCTTTTTTTAAAAAACAATGAATAAAGGCCGGCGCCGTGGCTCAACAGGCTAATCCTCCGCCTTGCGGCGCCGGCACACCGGGTTCTAGTCCCGGTCGGGGCACCGGATTCTGTCCCGGTTGCCCCTCTTCCAGGCCAGCCCTCTGCTGTGGCCCGGGAGTGCAGTGGAGGACGGCCCAGGTGCTTGGGCCCTGCACCCCATGGGGAGACCAGGAAAAGCACCTGGCTCCTGGCTCCTGCCATCGGATGAGCGCCGTGCGCCGGCCGCAGCGCGCCGTCCGCGGCGGCCATTGGAGGGTGAACCAACGGCAAAAGGAAGACCTTTCTGTCTGTCTCTCTCTCTCACTGTCCACTCTGCCTGTCAAAAAAAAAAACAAAACAATGAATAAAATGAGACTTATTTTATCCTGCTTTCTGTGTACCCCACAAAAGTTGATTATCATATCTATTTTCCAGTTTCCTTGTAGGCAGATGTTTTGGAGTTTGTTTACAAACGTTTCCCAGACATATTGTCAATCAGCAGGTTTCTTCAACTAAACAGTAGCTTCTCAAGCCAGGTTTCTGCATTCTGATAAACTGTATGACAGACGCTGGAAGTTTTTGCAGATCCAGGGATAGAGAAGCCTGCTGACTTGACAGAATCCAGCGGCGGTGTCCTGAGCCCTAGGAGGACGATGCAAAATGGAATTCAGTGAGGGAAAGAGAGCTCCTGGAATAGTGGCCCTGTAGGTTGCTTCCTGAGTGGGCTCCTCTGAGCACAGTTCCCATTCAGAGGTATTGCCCCACCTGTGGTGTCGTATTTAATTCTCTGCAGAGTGCTGGGAAAGGGGTCTGGATGAGGACAGAGGGGCTCAGAGACCACAGAACTTGTCAAAGTGCACAGGATGAATTCACAGTGGAGCCTCAGAACTCCAAAGTCCTATGTGCACCATGTGAGAAAGGATTTTTAAAATGAGAAGCAGGCTCTGGAATGTGTTGATTTTTTTTTTTTTTAATTATTTGTTTGCATAGAAGGGGTTGGTGAAGAGAGAGAGAGAGAGAGAGAGAGAGAGAGAGAGAGAGAGAGAGAGAGAGAGAATATGCTCTCCCAGCCTCCGGTGTACTTCTCAAATGCCTGCATTGCCAAGGCTGAGCCAGGTCAAAGCTAGACGCTGGAAACTGAGCCTTAGTCTCCCACCAGGATAGTGGTGACCCATCCACTTGCACCATCACCTCTGCCTTCCGGGGTGTGCATTAGCAGGAAGCTGGAATGGCTAACGCAGCCAGAACTCAGACCCAAGTACTCTGATATGGGATGTGGGTATCTTAACCAATAGGCCAAATGCTGTTTCCATGCATTAGAGTTTTTTCATAGGAAAAAAAAATGCACACATTATCTCAAAGTATTCTAAGAGTCATCTCTTACATGAGATGATGATGCAAAATATTTGGCAGGTTACCTGTTGCGTTGAAAATGCTCCTTGAGTCATACCTTCCATCACTATTGTTTTGTGTTACTGACATGTCGCATTGGGAGCCTTTGAACAGCAGCCTTTGTTTTTCTTCTAGATTCACTTATTTATTTGAAAGGCAGAGTGACATGGGTGAGGGAGACATAGAGAGAGGGAGGGAGATCTTTCATATGCTAGCTTACTCGCCAGATGGCTGCAAAAGCGAGGATTGGGCCACCTGAAGTCAGGAGCCAGGAACTGCATCAGGATTTGCCACATCAGTGGTGTGGGCTGAAGTATTTAGGCAATTATCTGCTGCCTTTCCGGGAGCATTAGCAGGAAGCTGGATTGGATGTGCAACAGTCAGAACTTGAACTGGCACCAGATCCGGGATGCCAGAGTCGCAAGCAGGGGCTTAACCCAATGTGCCACAGTGTCAGCACTTTGCACTTGGTAAGGCGATAAATATTATAGAATTCTAGACGTTTTTGATATAAATATATTTAACTATCCTATCACCGTATGTGGATGAGTAGAAGAAATGAAAGGCACATAATGTGATCCTGTTATCCATTTTCTGGCTGGTGGTCTGCTAGGTTCTGACCATACTACTTGATTGCAGGGTTATACCTTATTTTCTAGACCGAGTTCAGGCCTGGCCTTGGATAGTTATGTATTGAATGAATGGGTGGTTGAAACAGGTCATGGACGTTTACTACCTGTGTATTTCCTTGTTGAAAGCTTCATGCCTGTATATAATAAATTCTGTTAACACAACAGAAATATTGGTTGATTTTCATGACTTGGAATGATCCTGTTGGGTGTATTTTTCAGTGTTGAAGCCATTTTCAGGGGCACTGTTTTAAAACTGGGCTTCTCAACAAGTCTTTACAACTTCCCAAACTGTAGCTCAAGGAAAATAGACCTACTCCGTAGTCGATTTTTAAGTTCTTTTGAAACTGTTAAATGTTGGCCAAACAACTGAATGTGCCAGTGAGACAAGTCCTTTTATCTCATCAGATGTTGTAGCTTCAGAAATGAAGCAGAAATAGCAGCCTCTTTTATTTTGGTAAAACTGTGGGTTCCACAGCTGATCAGGAATACACAGTCTGCCTTGTCATAACTGTCATCTTTGATTTTGTTCGCATCATTACAGGAGCTTGAAAATGTGCGTTTCAGAAGCGGCCCAAATGGTATCAGACTCTGCAGTGTGCCCCTTGAAGCTGCCTTGAGATCATCTTTTCCCTCAGTGATTCTGGGCCACGTAGGGAAGGTAGAAAAGCCTTGAGAAGGGAAAACAATCAGCTCAGAGACCGACTAAAACGTGTATGTGTGTGTGTGTATGTGTGTATTTTATGGATAGATGTATACAAAAGTGGGATTTATAACTGCATTTTTCATTACTTAGCTGTATATTTCTTAGGCATCAGTAAGGACTGTTTTCCCCAGCCTCATTTTAGTGGCTTAAAACAGTCATTTTATAGAAGTAAAGATCTATTGGAATTTTCAACTTATCTCTTGGCAGTCATGGAGAACTCACTGTTTCTTAGTTGATACAGATGACTAGTAGCAGTTAAGTTTTCCATGCCTTCTCCCCACTGCCTCTGGGGCTTTCCTGAGACCCTGAAAATATATTTTCAGAGCAGTCATAAGGAGGGAGAGAACATGTGACTCTAAGATATGCAATCCATAGTTGCCCTTAACACCACCCCATCTACCTTTCCTGGGCCATAGGCATGGGCATTAGAGTTACTGTGTTTGGATTCAGGCTTTATAATTATTATTATTATTATTTACGATTTGTTTGAGTGGAGTCAGGATAGCTGCCTTCTCCATTCTAGGGGAGTCTGTGGGAGGAGAAAGCCCCAGGACCCTCCTGGTGTCGTCAGACAGCTCTCTGCTATGGCCTGGGAAAGCAGTAAGAAGATGGCCCAAGTCTTTGGGCCCCTGCACCCACATGGGAGACCCAGAAGAAGCTCCTGGCTCCTGACTTCAGATCGGCACATTTGCGGCCAACTGGGGAGTGAACCATCGGATGGAAGGCCTCTCTCTCTCTCTCTGCTTCTCCTCTCTCTGTGTAACCCTGACTTTCAAATAAATAAATAAATCTTTAAAAAAAAAAAAAGATTTGTTTGTTTATTCAAAAGGCAGAGCACAGGGTGGTGAGGAGAAAGGGGCCGGGGGAGGGGTTGATGTGTCAGTGGGTTCACTCTCCAAATGGCTGCAATGGCCAGGGCTGGGCTAGGCCAAAACCAAAGAGCCAGGAACTCCATCTGGGTCTCCCACATGGGTGACAGGGGCCCAAGTACTTGGGCTATCTTTTGCTACCTTCCCAGGTACATAAGCAAGGAGCTAGATTGGAAGTGGAGTTGCCTGTACTTGAACTGGCATTTCACCGCAACCTTAGCTTTATCCACTGTGCCACAGTTTTGGCACACGGATTCAGACGTTGCAAGCTGAAATCCCAGCCTCTCAGTTTCCTAAGTGTGTGGCTGTGGAAAACTCATGAACAACTCTAAGTGGTGGTTTCACCTGTGAGGGTGAAGTTAGATGGGGCAATTGCCTTGCACAAAGTCTGGTGGGGAAAATATCATCAGTCTAGTCAATTGTTACAAAAATGGAAAAGTACCTCCTGCAGATTATGGCCCTGCCTATTTCCTGGCAGAAATATGGGTTGTTGTTTTTCTGTGCGTGTGTTTGATTGTGTGTACCTGGGTATACCACGTGTACATTCTTCTCCAGGCTTCAGATGCACTAGTATGTGAGAGGCAATGTCAGTCTTCCATGAGGATACTGATGGGTTGGGTGCTAGTTCAAATGCAAACCTATGATTTAAACACTTGGGTAGCAGAATGAGAAGATGTGGCCTAAAGCCATTGGCATGGAGAGGAACAAGAACTGGAGAGCTTTTGAAAGTGTGAGCTGCTTACAGTGATTTTTCCTGTTTAAGTTAGAAAATTGTTAAGGAAACGCAGAATCTAATTTTAGGATGCCTAATGAGGCAGGTTTCACAGGCTGGGGATGTGTGAGTTCTTAGTAACTGGGTAAGTGAAACTGAGTACTTCCTCCTTCGCCCCCTTTAATCCATCAGCCACCTGCAGCTAGAGTGATGTTGACACAGTGGAATTCAGTGATCTCATTGCCTGTTTGACATGACTTGCCTGGGTCTTTGTGACTTGGCTTTGCACACCTACCCATGTAAAAATTTTTTCTGCGGGACCTAGTACCATGTAATGCAGAGTGGTGGTGAGTGAGGAGTGGCTGAATCCCTGGGCCTAGGTATTCAAACCCTAGGCGCCTTGATGTGATTTACCTGCCCTGTAGACCCTGGCCTTCTGTGAAGGAAGGTGCCTTGCTGACTTGAGGACAAGATTAGAGCTCCCCCTGCCACACTTCCACAGCACTCCCTGCATAACCACATCAGAGCTGCGTTACATGATTCTCTACTTTTTGCCTCCCTAATGTTAAGCCTATTGCTAGGTTCTTACTCAAGTAACAAATGAAATGGTTTCATACAGTAACTTGTCCCTTATTTGAAGAAGTTGCTTTTATTTATTAATTTTGGGGGACATATCTACCCATCCATCGTGAAACTTTTGAATACAGTGTGATAATATTAAAATTCTGTTCTGGCTAGTGGACACACAGGTGTTTGTGACTTTCCAAGAGTGAAGATGTCTTAGAACTTAATGGTGTGGTAGTTAATTTTGTGTGCCACCCAGATTGGGTTAAGGGATACCTACAAAGCTGGTAACACAGGATCTCTGTATGTGTGACAATTCTGTAAGAGATGATCGTTTGAATCTGTAGGCTCAGTAAAAAAAAAAAAAAAAAAAAAAAAGATCCACCATCATCTGTGTTGGCCTGTGTCATTTAGTCCTTTGAAGACCTGCATAGGACACAAACGTGGAGGGTCAGCAAGTTACTTGAGCTGCGACTCTCATCTCCTGCCCTCAGACACTGGAACACCTTGTTTTGGGGCCTTCAGACTCTGGGGAACTTGACCAGCCCAACTTTGCTGTCCCTGGTGTTCAGTTCTTCAGCCTTGGATATGGAATTCAGTCTCAGGGACTGAATTGCACCACCAGCTTTCTTGGTTCTTCTGCTTGCAAGGAAGCATCTTGTAGGATTTGTTGGTTTTCATAATCACATGAGCCAATTCTCTTAATAGACCTTCTCTGACATTTCTGTATATATCGTATTGGTTCTGTTACTCTGGAAAACCTCAAGAGACACCACTAGTATTCTGTTAAATGGAGCCTGTGTTCTTGTCACATGGAACTCCACTGATCTCAAGATCGCTCCTGATGGGTAGCGTATAGGTGAGGCTGTTCTTTCTCCTGGGACTCTTAAAAACTGGAGAGAAAATGACAGCAGTAAAAGTTCCCTTATGGGGGCTGGCACTGTGGCACAGTGGGTTAGAGCCCCAGTCTGCAGTGCTGTCATCCCATATGGGTGCCAGTTTGAGTCCCAACTGTTCCATGTCTGATCCAGCTCTCTGCTATGGCCTGAGAAAGAGTGGAAGGTGGTCAAGGCCCTTGGGCCTCTGCACCCATATGGGAGACCCAGAGAGGAAGCTCCTGGCTCTGGCTTCAGGTTGGCATAGCTCCTGCTGTTGCTTCCATCTGAGGAGTGAACCAGCAGATGGAGGACCTTTCTCTCTTTGCCTTTTAAACTCTGATTTTCAAATAAATAAATAAATCTTTAAAAAAAATTCCCCTTGTGATGAGACCATGTAACACTCCATGAGTTGAATGATGGAACTATAGAGTAGGGATTAGCTAGATTGAATAGCTCACTGTGTGCCCCCTCTCATCTTGCAGAGATGTCAGTGTTATTCCAGAAAGTTCTATGGCTAGGAATTTTAATTGTGGGAGTGTCTTAGGCAAGAGTTGTACCTTTGGAGGTGAAGACATGGGTTTTGGTTGCAGCTCGGGCCTTCCCTGGTGGTGTGAGTTAATCTGGCCATATGGGTTTCCATGAAATCGCGCTGCGGGGTTAAGAACAACAGCTGCCTCACAGAGGCATTGTGGGGCGTTACTGACATGCGCACGGAAAGTGCTTGCAGTGCATGTCGGTTTATTTCTCTCCAGTCGGCTGTTGCTAACACTTAGGCTGCTGTAAGGCCTAGAGAGTGCATTTTTACAGCAAAGGTTCTTCTGAAGGATGGGAATGAGCCCTAGGGAGAGCCACAGATATGAATTCAGTGCTGTGTGACCACCAGTGGTGCCCTCAAATTGCTCTTATCTGCTGACAGCATGCTTGATTACTGTGACTTGTGCGTGGTTACAGTTTTCTTGGAAAATAAATAAATAGATAAATAAATAAAAGATTTATTTTGGGCCAGCGCCGCGGCTCAATAGGCTAATCCTCTGCCTGCGGCGCTGGCACACCAGGTTCTAGTCCTGGTCGGGGCACTGGATTCTGTCCTGGTTGCTCCTCTTCCGGTCCAGCTCTCTGCTGTGGCCAGGGAGTGCAGTGGAGGATGGCCCAAGTCCTTGGGCCCTGCACCCACCTGGGAGACCAGGAGGAAGCACCTGGCTCCTGGCTTCGGATCGGTGCGGCGCGTCGGCCATAGCAGCCATTTAGGGGGTGAACCAATGGAAAAGGAAGACCTTTCTCTCTGTCTCTCTCTCTCCCTCACTGTCTAACTCTGCCTGTCCAAAAAAAAAAAAAAAAAAATTACTTGAGAGAGAGAGGAGAGAAGGGAGGCACTCCCGTCCACTGGTTACTTCCCAAGTATCCACCATGACTGGGGCTGGATTGGGAACACAGTCCAGGTCTCCCATGTGGGTAGCAGGGACCCGGTTACATGAGCCATCGCCTCTGTGTCCCAGGGTCTCTAGTAAGCAAGGGGTTGGAGTGAGGCGTGAGGAATCAATCCCAGACACTACAGCGCAAGACCTCGATGTCTTAACCTCTGGGCTTAAAATATCTGCTCCTGTACACTCCCTGCAAACATCCAGGGAGAAGTTTTCGTGTGCGTTTTCAGATGTGCAGGATAATTATTTCTTTTCTGTCTTTCCTAGAGCTCTTAATCCAGACATGATGCAAGGATTTGCCCCCATGGAAATTTCTAATACACACTGCCTGTATTCAGGGGGATTGGGTCCTTTTATTAGACTTTAGGGACTCCGCTTCTTCAGGAATCTGTGGAGGTTTTACGTTGGAGGTGGGCACAGCCACTAAGGGGTTTTCAGTGCAACTGAAGCGGAGATCTGACTAATGGAGGTAAAGGTTATGTAGATAACACAGTGTGTTTAACCCGCAAATGAAAATGAGTTGGCGTCTTGCCAGCCCTTCCTCATCTGTTCTCCAGGCCTGGGTCTGTGAGCTGTGGAGAAAATGGACTGCGAGTGTGTCCTTATTTTTGAAAAAGATAAATGAACCTAAGAAATGGCCATTTCGGCCCCATAGGAAGAGTAGATTGGAATGTAAACCAGATCCAAGATGGGGGGCAGAGGATTTAACTTAAAATTAGGCCAAGAATTTCTGTGCTAAAACAAACCTGCATCCCCTTCCCCAGGCAAGGGTTAGTAACAGCAGTGGTGACGTGGCCTTCCACGCACACGTGCCAGCCCTTTCAGGCCACCGTCCCCTCCTTGCCAGTGTCCATCCCACTATCTATCTTCTGTGCTTGCAGGCTGAGCAGGCTGTGGAAGAAATAACGCAGGCTGTTACGGTGATTTATTTATGCTTTAATACACCCTACAAAGCCACTCTGTTTCAAAATTAAGATGAAACACCCAAGGAAGGGACTGGCTGAAGATTTAAGCAGTCGTCCAATTACCACATCTGCTACATCTGTCCCTGCAGACCAGATGGTTCTTTGATAGGATGGATCTCATTGTGCAAGAGATGGATGGCGCTTCCTTCTGGTTTTCTCTTGAATTGCCTTTCCCATAGACAGGAGATGTTGTTGCAGAAATGTTTGCTGTGATGGACTAAGTTCAGTATATTGTCCTGGTTTCTTCTTTTCCAGTGCAGTGTTTGGAGGTCATTCAGTATCTAGAATGTGGAGATTTTATATCAACTTATCTTTTCTGGCTTTAAAATAAATAAATCTAACTGGATGATCTTTGTGTTCACTGAGAGCTCAGTGAGCCAGAACTTAGTACATCTTCACCCCTTTAGGAGGGCATGAAATCTGGAGCTTACCATAGCCTCTACTGTTCCCTGATATTTTACAGCTAGTTCATTTTTCTTGTTACGTTTCTGACTAATGAATCCAAGAATCATGGAGGCACAGGTTTTTGTTTTGCTTATTTGAGAACTGAGAGACACCAGCGTGCTTATAGTCTGATGTCTTTAGTTAGCGGACATGCAGCCCAGAGTACACTAGGCCTGGAGGGTGAGGGGTTATATGCATGAATTATGTGTGCATAGATGGATGTTAGAGAGATAGATCATCTGTAGCAAGATTTTTCTGTGATTATCGTTTGAGATTTGTAATGCAAAAAGAAAAAATAAGTTTCAAAGGGTGTCTTTACGTTATATGCAAGAATTCCTATGTAAACTCAATTCCATCTTCTTTTTTAAAATAAATTTGTTTTCAGCTTTTTAGTTTTTAAAAGATACAATTCTAAGAATGTATGTCTGATCCATGCTTTTTTCCAAGTCGTCAGAGGTGTATTTACAAGAGAGTTGATGGGAAAGCTGGTACCACCCGTTTGCTTCTTTTCTTGCCATAATCTTGGGATCCTCTAGAGGGCAAAAGAGAGCAGCTTGGTGGTTGAGAGCTTGGGGCAAGGAATAACTTGGAAACCTTTGCTTTGCCTGTTTTCCTGGCACAGCAGATCATGAGAATACAGGGAGGCCATGGAAGATATGGAGGAAGGGTGACATGTGTACTCTGCTGGGTTTTGGTTATTCCTATCCCCAAGATTCTGTCAAAGGAGTAGTGTATGTGTGTAGAGTTTTGGGGTGTTCTAAGTGGAGTAGCCGGGTCTAACTGGGTGCGTTTGGCTGCTCAGTGGGAGCAGCTGGGCTGCGGTCCCAGCACAGAGTCTCTGGAAAGGACAACAGGAGTGTTTCCTCTTTAGATTTTGCTTCTCTAAGGTCTGTGACCTCTTCTTTAGACCAACACTGAATGAATTTGTTTTATTCCTGCACAGGTTACAAGCGTTAATTTTCTAAACTGATTTACATGGATGTTTTCTACCAGGAAGTAATGTAATTGAAAGGGGAAAATTTTTCAAAGACTTACAGTAATATTGATTAATTATGTCACCGTATCACCATAATATGATATCTGATCCCCAAATAATCACAGCCAATAATGTTACATCTGGAGGTTTCTAACATGGACAGACTTGTTCTGCCTGTGCTTGTCAGATTAGAGGTTGTACTTTGCATTTCCATTCTGGCTACTATCACCAATCAGTGATCTTCTCAGTATCAGTCCTTGAACCCTGGAGATAAGTAAACACAGTGTGCTTGTTGGCTGAATTTTAAGAATTTACTATTTAAAGTTCTGAAATTGCTAATGTATGCATGATAATGTAAATTTCTTCGTATGTTGCTGGAATTCAATTTTAGCCAGATTGTAGCTAAATGTTAAGGTTGACTGTGTGATGATGTTTTTAGCCATAACACAAAAATTACTTGTATGTGGGCATGATTTAGCAAACAGACATTCTCATATTTGCTATAACACAGTACAGAGTTTCTTTAAATACCACTCATTTCATCATTGGAGTGTGGGTTATATGTTTTAGATGGACATTTAAATTACCCTTCAAAAAACTGGAAGAAACGCCTGTGCTCTGGTTACTATTTAAGTTGTGCAGTCATTGAAATCTGGGGTAGAGGCTGTTTCTAGAGGTGACTTGATTCATGCTGTTTTCTTTTCATTTAATATGTTAAGACTTGCAATGGAGGTGACCATCTTGCCTCTTAATAAGGAAAGATTTAAGGAGGAGAATTAGATGGTGACTCATTGTGTTCTACAGCTCTGTCAACACTTCAGTCCCCTTTAGTACTCGAGCTTTAGAGGAGACACAGGCTGTGCCCTTACTTTTTTTCTGCGCTAGCCATTTGCTTATTTGTCTATTTGCAGATCTTGCATTCCGAGAAATCCTTGATGGATACACTGCTGTCCTCCTCTACTTGTTCCCGTGAACAGAACCCTGGTTTTGTGTTTACTCAGAACAGCTCGTTCATTTCAGGCATATGGTGCCTATCCCTGCTCCTTCTTGCTGAATCGGGATTGGTCTAAGCTGTAGGCCAGCATAGCCTGTTTCAACATCGATTGGTCTAGAGTTGTACATGTGACCCTACTTCAGCCCAAGAAACCTAAGGGAAATAGGGGGGATTCCCGTCCTGAATAAAAATGGCAGACATCCATGAAGGCACCTCATTTTGCTTTCACTTCTGCTTTCTACTGTAAAGTGAGAATGTGTTGTGTGGCAATATGATAGCCATCTTGTGGAAAGGAGGTGACAGGTTTGAGGAGGAAAACTGACATGTGGAGAACAGTAGGACCAGAGGGAGCTGTGTCTTTCACAGCATTGTGGAATGGCTGAGGCAGCTCCTGGGACCACCTCCCTCCAGATTCCTGTTAGAAGAACGAGCCTCTCACTATTTAAGCTACCCTGACACTCAGGGATTGTCTAATTTGCAGCCAGGAACCTTCCTGAACCACCCAAAAGCCAGAGAACGTAATGAAGATGCTCACCACCCCTCCTGGATGAAAAGTCTGTTTTGTCTCACTCTGCTGTTCTGCAAATATTGTTTTCTTTTGGCCTGGAAAGAAAGGCAGATGTTGAGAAATGTAATTAGGCTCTTGGTATATGTGGCCAAGTTTTAATTTTTCATTGAACATGAGACTGCAATGTGTTTGGTAACATAAAGAAACGAATCCAGCCTTTCTCATTTAATGGCATGATTCTGAGCTCCTGTGTAAGCAGACATCAGAGGTAGTGGGGTTGCATTACATGGCGATTTGAGCGTCACTGTCTTATTGCTAACCGCTTGCTAAAGTGTGTCTAGTCTGGGCTGCTGACTAGACTGCAACACTGTACTTACAGTGTGCTGATTCATAGATTCTCTCTGGAGACTCTGGTTATGGCTAGATTCCCTGAGCGTCTGGAAAGGTCAGGAGGCAGAGTTCACTTCTGTTAGTGATAGGAAGCCTTTAAGACAGGGAAGCGTGGCTACGTTTAAATAAAGCAAGATAAGCAGTGGCTCTTCTCTGAGTAAGAGTCCAGGAGGGGCCAGCGCCAAGGCTCAATAGGCTAATCCTCCGCCTTGCGGCACTGGCACACCGGGTTCTAGTCCTGGTCAGGGCACCAGATTCTGTCCTGGTTGCCCCCTTCCAGGCCAGCTCTCTGCTGTGGCCTGGGAGTGCAGTGGAGGATGGCCCAGGTCCTTGGGCCCTGCACCCGCATGGGAGACCAGGAGAAGCACCTGGCTAATGCCTTCGGATCAGCGCGGTGCACCGGTTGCAGCGCACCGGCCATGGCGGCCATTGGAGGGTGAACCAACAGCAAAGGAAGACCTTTCTCTCTGTCTCTTTCTCTCTCACTGTGCACTCTGCCTACAAAAAAAAAAAATAAATAAAAAAAAAAATAAAAGAGTCCAGGAGGGCAGTGAGGGATAGGTCAAGTCCTGGGGCTCTGCCACCCTTGTCACAGACCCAGATGGAGTTCCTGGTTCCTGGCTTCACCCTGGTCTAACTTCGGCTGTTGTAGGCATTTGAAGAAGTGGACTAGCAGATAGAAGATCTTTCTCTCTTTCAGATAAGTAAATAAAATCTTAAAGCACTCAGTATAATTTAAAGAAAAATATTCATTTGAAGGGCAGAGAGAAAGAGAGAGAGAGATTGTTTCTGCTGGATGCTTCCTGAAATGCCCAATACAGTCAGTGTCTCCCACCATGGGTGGCAGGATCCCAAATTCTTAAATCATCACCTGCTTCTCCCAGGGTCTGTATTAACAGGAAGCTGTTATTAGAAGCCAAGGCTGGATTTTTAATCCAAGACCTCTGATGTAGGACATGGGTATCCTAACTGTTCGGCTAAAAACCCACTCTCAGTATAATTTTTAAACTTTTAGCTGGAGGTTAGTCCACTTGTGAATTTAGATCAAAGTAAATACATAAGTGACTATATGAAATGTTTGTTTTATATTATTTGTTGTGTGAGAATTTTAATAGATGATGATTTATAGATATATATAGATATAGATGATGATATAGATGATATAGATATATGATATAGATGATTTATAGATATATATAGATATAGATGATGATCCGAGCCTGCCTTAAATATTTGTATGAACTATGTTTTAACACTAGCTAGAATTATTGGAAACTTTAACCTGGGAAAGGTGTTGAAATGAATACAATTTGTTTTACTTGCACTAGTGCCGTCAGCTTCAAAGTCAGCTAGCAGTATAATAGAGATCTTTGAGTGACCTGCTAAACTGAATAGGTAAGCAGTTTGTCCATTAGGGTTTTGGTTCTGTGTTTATATGTTTCTTTTCTTTCTTTCTTTCTTTCTTTCTTTCTTTCTTTCTTTCTTTCTTTCTTTCTTTCTTTTTTTTTTTGACAGGCAGAGTTAGACAGTGAGAGAGAGAGAGAAAGGTCTTCCTTTTTCCGTTGGTTTGTCCCCCAAATGGCCACTACGGCTGGCGTGCTGCGCCGATCCAAAGCCAGGAGCCAGGTGCTTCCTCCTGGTCTCCCATGCAGGTGCAGGGCCCAAGGACTTGGGCCGTCCTCCACTGGCTTCCTGGGCTACAGCAGAGAGCTGGACTGGAAGAGGAGCGACTGGGACTAGAACCCGGTGCCCCAACTGGGACTAGAACCCAGGATGCCGGCGCCTCAGGCAGAGGATTAGCCAAGTGAGCCACGGTGCCAGCCTATATGTTTCTATACATCTTGTGTTTCTCTCTCTCTCTCACACACACACATACACACATTTATTTATTTATTTAAAAGGCAAAGTTAGAGAGGCAGAGAGAGAGAGCAAGCTTCCATCTGTTGGTTCACTCCCCAGATGGCCACAATGGCTGGAGCATGCTGATCCTAAGCCAGGAGCCAGGAGCTTCTTGTGGGTATCCCATGTAGGTACAGGGTCCCAAGAACTTGAGCCATTTTATACTACTTTCCCAGGCAGTAGCAGAGAGCTTGATTGGAAGTGGAGCAGCCAGGACTCAAACCGGTGCCCATGTGGGATGCCAGCACTGCAGGCAACAGCTTTACCTGCCTTGCCGCAGCGCCAGCCCACAGCTTGTTCTCTTGAGAGTGAATAATATACCCTATCCATTCTTAGTTGTTAATTTGCAGGGAAGAATTTTTAAAAATTGAATAAAGCAGAACATATTGAGACCAACAAGATCCAAACTGTCTCAAAATCTGATGAAATCAGGTTAAGAATTAGTCTGGTTTTACTGTATTTCATTTTTTTCAATCTTAAGTGTCATAAACATGGCCACTTATTTAATGGGGAAATACCATATGGGTATTGATTAGGAATCAAGGTAGAGCCTTACTGTTTTTCTTTTCTTTTCTTTTTTCTTTTTCTTTTTTTTTTTTTTTTGGTGGGGGGGCAGGCAGAGTGGACAGTGAGAGAGAGAGAGAGAGAGAGAGAGAGAGAGAGAGACAGAGAGAAAGGTCTTCCCTTTGCCGTTGGTTCACTCTCCAATGACCGCCAAAGATAGATAAACCTCCATGGTTTATCTATCTGCTACATATTTGGCCACAGAATTTCTTCCAACCCATGCTTGTTGTTTTCTGTTAACTGTGTATAGAAATATGTCCTCTTGAATATGTCTCTTGAATGCCACGGCTTAGGAGATAATCCTTTCCATGACCATTGTGTGTTGTGTGAGGGGATAGAGATTTGGAGCCCCTTTAAGGTGGTCCCAGGATAAGGGGACCATGCTAGGGTTCTTACTACTCAAAGTCCCACCCAGGCTCCCAAGGGCTGAGGGCATCAGTATTTCTGGGAACCCTATTTGAGAAGTTTTGCCTTAAATTACACTTAAAGGTAGTGATCTAGAGAATTTATGGCCTTCTTCAGATCCGTGTGCATAAAATACCGTCATTCTCTTTTGGTATTTTTGAGACATCATCTGTGAACTGAAGATGGCATTGTTAAGAGATCTCTGGACTTTGTGAAGGCTACAGAAACTTGGTGCCCAAACCCAAAAGAAAAAAGAAACCAATACAGTGTACTTGTATGTGTGTCTTGTGGTAAGAGCTCCAAAGATTTGGTAGAATTTCTAAATCTACTTCTTGATTATTAGAAAATGTACATTGTACTAGTTGTCTGCTGTGAAAAACTCAGTCTCTTTACCAGACTGAATGGTTAGCATCACACACTGTGAGTACTCTATTCTCCTGGATTTCCATTTTGGCATAATTTAATTCAAAAGCAAGACTTCTCATTGTGAAATATTAAGCCAAGGTGTTTTATATAAAAAGCATTGAATTATCTTATTCTCCAGGTGGCATGGCTTGAATAAGATGGAAGTGTAAATCTAATCAGCTGCAAGACTATGTCTATTTTATACTGTATGACTTTTTAAAAAAAGACTGATTCATATGCAGCAGTAATTCATTTAATCTCAACAAGTCTTTGCATAATTTTTTATTTCTCTACTGTACTCTTTGCCAAGAATATGTTCACATAAATCACTTTTCCCTTGCTAAATTGGCTTCTGGAAATATTTGAGAAGCAAGTAGACTATTAACCTTTTATTTAATAGTTTATCTCTCTTTCCTTCCTCTATGTTTATCACTAACTCATTTACCTGTATTCAGATTTTTTGAGGATGGGAGTTTCCATGTTTTTCCTGTTGTGCACAGACCTTTGTATTGTTATGGTGGCCAGCATAGAGTGTCTTGGGATGCTGACCTTTCCAGATCTTCTGTTGATTCTCAGAGGCTGAGAGTGTGCTCTTCCTATTTTAAGTTGTCTGGAATGAAATGTACTGCCATTCATAGCCAAATCTGGGAAGCAGGAAGGAGATGCACTGAATCTTGTCTTCCAGCACCTATGGCTTCATGTTCATAAGGTTCTTTACATTTCTTGCATTCCATCAAAAGGCTATCACACGTGTCCACTTACCACCATTCATTTCTGAGTTCCCAGGCCATCAAACCCCCACCACCAGCATGTGGCAGCATTAATAGAAGACTATCTGATGATTGTCCCTCTGTCCTTGTGCTGTCATGTCATAATATATGATGTCTGATGAACATATAATAAGTACTGGGGGATATTTTATTAGCAGGATATAATAAGTACTGGAGGATGTTGTATTCATCTTTGTATGTATAATGTGTTCTCAACTGTAGTAGTTAATGTTTGAGGCAGGCCTTATTATTCCCCCCAATTTTTTTTTTTTGACAGCAATATTGGGGCAAACAGGCTAAGTGCCCCTTTCAAGGTCACATGATGATATAGCCAGCTTTTAAACCTAGCATTCATGGTTCCAGCATCCATGCGTTTAACCAATGCACTCTCCTGCCATAGTTGAATGATTTAGTGTAACTGGAAGGGATAAAGAGTAAAACTTCTTCATAGAAATCTTATTTGGAATTTTTTCCTTCTTTGTGATTGACACGTTGAGTTCTTCTGACCTAAATCATGGGCCTTGTGATTTTAAAAATTAATCGAGGGATTGAAACTTTGATTTCAATTAAAGCTGTGATCTTCATGATGATCAGATAAAGGGTTCATTTATTAATTTAGCAGTGTTTTTTTGAATACCTGTTAGGTGCTGTGTATTATTTTAGGTGGAATTCAGCAATGCAGGGAAGAATCCACTCAGCTAGTTTACAGTCTTGTGGGCAGTACTGATTGATCTGAGCCAGTGTGCAGTCAGATTTCCTACCCAAAGATTTTGTAGCTGTGGCCATACCCAGGTGATTCAGAACAATGGAAGTCCTGTGCCTGTGGGTCTTTGCTCTGGATGGCTGACAGATACCTGAGTGAGTCATTGTGACAAGAACCTGAGAGAAGAGACAGAATCACTCAGATATCTTCAGTGTGGTGGCGATCTCTGTTGCTATGGTAACTGCTCCTCTGAGCATCCCTCAGCTGCTACATCATAATTTTGACAAGACAGTGTGTTTTTGTGCAGACACATGTGCTTTTGCACAGCTTGGTTCAGATGGAAGAAAGCCTCAGTGCATATATAATCTTTTTTTTCTAAGATACACAGAATTCAGGCTGAATAAACCTGTCTTTGCAGGTTTATAATTGTCACTGCTTTGCTTGGAGTAAAATTGCTGTATGTGTGCAATTGATGGCATTTAAAAAATATAGATGTTCACAGGTATACCTAGCAAATTCTCACATTTTCTAGTCCAAAAAACATGGTAATTTTCATGCAAAGTTGCCTCTCACTAACGATTAAATACTTAAGGCTCTAATGAGGCCCTCCTATGTAATTAAGATTTTGTTACTCTCACTTTAGCATAAATTTTCCATGAAAACTGTGATTATGATATGCATTTTACATGTCAAAATTACTATTTTTCTTATTCGTTGCTGTTGTTAACTTCCTAAAATGAATCAGAAAGCACTGCTTAAAGAGGAGGATGTGTTTTGGGAAAACACAGATCATTTGGCTACATTGCTGGATATGTTTCAAGTAGAACATTGGTAGGGACAGGTCCCCATAATGAGAATCACTGGGAACAGGAAAAAGAGCTTGTTGGGATAGTTTTGAAGGGTATAAAAGGGTCTTGAGACTGAGAACTGCTTGAGGAGAGACCACAGCCTGAGGCATCAAGATACGACCCTTACTGTTGTTTTGTTATTTGGAGGTCTAGAAATGGTTAGGTCTCTTCGGGAGCCATCTTATGGTGGGGACATTCACCTTGAGTCAGATCTATTCATTACTAAAGCATTTAACATCCAGGTAGAAAGAATGTAGGGCAAGAATTCCTTATATTGTCCAGTTCCCAACTATTTAGCCACTCTTGATGTCTTCTAACTGTTGGGGCTTCTGCATGAAAGATCTATTATTTTGTTTTGAAGTTTTATTTGTTTGGGAGAGAGAAAAGGAGAGACAGCAGACAGAGCTCTCATTCACTGGTTTACTTTCCAAATGCCTGCAAGGGCTAGGGCTTTGCCAAGTCAAAGCCAGCAGCTAAGGAATCTGTCCAGAACTCCTACCTGGGTAGTAGGGACCCAAACACTTGAGCCATCACTTGCTTCCTCCCAGTGTGCACACTAACAAGAAGCTGTAATCTGGAGAATGGAACCAGGACTTGCACCCAGGCACTCTGATAATGGGATGCAGGTGTCCTACCTGATGTCTTACTTATTTGGCCATATGTCTGTCTCTATTAAGAATTTTTGAGACTTCTATGTCATACTAACATTTTCTGATTCAGATAAAATCTCATCTTTGTCATCAAGGAGTTTAATATCCAGGTAGGAAGAATATGGAGCCAAGCTAATTTTTTTATTTTGTCTTATATTGTCCAGTTCCTCAACTGTTTGTTGGAATTTTAACACTCACTAGGTCCTTTCATCTTGACTGTAGGATTTGAAGAAAAAAGCTCTGATAAGGTAGGCACTGATGAGTAAATTTTAGTTTGGATGCTTGTACCAACTGTGGCTTACCACTGATCAGTCTCCTGATCTGTACAGTGGGAATTTTCCCTGCCATTCACTGTTGCACAGATTGGCTGACTTGGTTAATAGTCCAGGAAAGTCCTCTCTTTGTGTAGTAACATAGGAGAACACTGTATGTGGAGCAGCTGGCCTTGAGTAGGAGGACTGGGGGCAGATGGGGGGCAACCAATAAAGACTCAACGTTGAGGGCAGAGTGCAAGGTAGGGGAGCCTTCCAGCAAGAAGAAACTGCATAGCAACAGCCCATGGCTGAGAAACACTATGGAAAGTGGGGAGTTAAGAATTACTTAGCAAATCGCCAAATGTGTGTCTTTTAATTTGTTTTTCTTCCTACCACAAGCTTTGGAAAACCAGAAAGCTGCCTCTTGGTAATCAAGCATGTGTAATCCTACTTGGAAAAGAAAAAGTCCTAATAAAATAACTGAGGCCATGCGTAGTGATTTAATTCTGTGGGTGTCCATTGCTACGTTGTTTAGAATAGTGTTGGACTTCTAAGTGAATTAATATGCTTTTCTCTCTTAGATTTCTGTGTATGTGACCTTCTTTTCCGTCACCCACAGGCACCCATTTGCCTCAAGGGATTAGAATTCTGAAAGCAGAAAGGCAAGAATGAATCAGTGCTCAATTTTTGTCTGCTGAAATAAGATTTTCTAAATCCCTTAAGCCCCCATTAGCATATCAAGAACTAGGCCCAGTGAACTTGAATGTCAGGTTTAATATTAACTGGGGTGACCACTCTTACTAGCTTGCCTGGGACAGCTCCAATTCATATACATTGTCCTGACCTAATTATCAAGAGCACGCCTTTCATTCTCAGATGCATCCTGGGCTGGTTGATAAATTATAGCAAGGAAAGCCCCTGCCTCAGAGGAAGTACAGCCAGAGGGAGCCCAACCCTTCTGCCCAGTAGAGAATGGGGACACAGGCAGAGGCTGGAAGGGGAGGGGAGTGATCACACGTATGTGTTTTGAGTCAGAATCCCAGCGGGTGTGTGTTGGGGGTGATTGTGGGCATAGTAGCTAAAAGCAGTAGGTGTTTTTGGCCTCAGTGCCTCTGAACTCCAGAAAAGCTACAGTGGTCCCATGCATCTGCTTAATAATAACAGCAGCTGATCAGGCGTAAGCAGAAAGAGGCCCTGTGAGAGCTATGAGTCCTGAGCTTCCTTGGGTCCAACTTGGTGTGGGAGGGAACGTGACTACACTCATTGAGGGGAATTTGTAAGGTTTCTAGGAAAGAGCTAGTGGACTTGCCCTGGCAGATAATGTAGCGAGCATGAGGTAAAATCCTGCAGGGTACAGTCTGGGTGGATCAGGATGGGGTGGATGTGCAGATAAAGGCAGGTGGCTCATCAGACCTTGAATGGGTCTGTCCTACTTTAGTAGGACAGAGTTGGGACAGGAGGATAAAGGGGCTCAGTGTGTGCCTGGAGAATACAGCTGTATCACCCAGGGCAGACAGCAGTGGCAAGGCCTGCATAACCCTGGACAATCTCGTGGGTAAGGTCCTTCTTCCCAGTACAGAGCCAGGATCCAGTGGCCAGCCCAGGTTCCCTTCTCCATGCTGCAAGATTGCCCAGCACTTGGATGTCAACTTCGGGTTAGCAGGGATAGGACGACAGGGAGCAGGTTTGTATTTACATGACACAGTAGATTCTTTTACTTAAAACATATTGATTGAGCATGTACCATATGCAGGTACTGCTGTAGGTACTGATGGCACAGCAGGAAACAAACAGACAAAACTTCCTGTCTCTGTGAAATTTATATTCCATTGGCTTTGGCCTGGGTCCTCATGTAAACTGCAAAAAATTGAGATGCTATGAATGCTAAGTTCATAGTACTTGGCCACTGGTGAAGGTGGGAGCTCTGAAGGAAGCTTAAGTAAAATATATCAAGTTATCAAATGGCTTTTAGAGTCACCCATCTGAATACTAACTTTTAAACATTTGAATATGATTATGAAATTGACCCAAACCTAAATGTACGGGATAAGGGATTTAGTGGGGGCATCATATACTTGAATAAAGTACCAGTTTTTAATGATGTCCTAGATTCATATCGATTGATCTAGAATTGTGTCCACTTTGTCGTATGTGTAAATTATAAAAAGCAAGTTATAAAATAGTTCATAATATACCAATTTAAAATTAAAATACCTAATATTTGTTATGCAGAGTATAATGTCCACATTTTACAAAAATGAATTTGATGTGTGTGTATGTATTAGGCCTGGATATATGTGTACATATGGCATACATTACATTCAATAAGTAGATATATGTGCATAGTTTGAATCTGTAGCAGTGTGCTTGTATTGTTTATCTTTATGTGGCTAGATTGCCATTTGTGGGGTCTTTGTATCTTCTGATCTTATTTATGGATATGTAGTGTCAGATCTAAAAAGTTATTTTTTCAAATAAGTTTTTTGTTAATTTTTAGGATCCAGTAGTTTGGGACATTTTGCTTTGTGTCCTTTTTTTTTTTTAAGATTCATTTGTTTATTTGAAAGTTATAGTTACATAGAGAGAGAAGGAGAGGCGCAGAGAGAGAGAGAAAGAGAAAGATTCCATCTGCTGGTTCACTCCCCACATGATCGCAGTGGCCGAAGCTGTGCCCATCCGAAGCCAGGAGCCAGGAACTTCTTCTGGTCTCCCATGCAGGTGTAGGGGCCCAAGCACTTGGGCCATCTTCTACTGCTGTGACTTTCCCAGGCCACAGCACAGAGCTGGATCAGAAATGGAGCAGCTGGCACCCATATGGGATGCCAGCACTGCAGGCAGTGGCTTTACCCACTACGCCACAGCGCCGGCCTGTGTCCTTTTCTTTACGGGGCTGTGTACTACTGGGCAGAAGTTGGGGAAAGCAGCATGTATGGTGGTATGAGGAGCAAGGGAGTAGGAGTTAACAGCATCTCTAGGTGCTTTTTAGAAACAAGAGCGGGAGGGACAGAGAGAGTGAAGAAGTAAAAGGAGAGGAAAACACTGTGGTCCAGTTTGACAGATCTGATGGAAATCTGTAAAGGATGCCCAGTGGTACCTGACTGGGGAAACCTGCATCCAAACATGACATCTTTAGTTTCTGGAGGGTTCCTCCGAAGAAATGAGGATTTTATTCATCTCACCATGCATGTTGTTCTCCTTAGCGTTATATCAGCTCCTGTGCTCTCCTTTAGTGTTTGCTTATGGATCCCATAATAATTTGACTCCAGAATATGCTCAGAGATCTAAGGTATCGTTGAGCCCAGGCTACTTTGATTGTTTTACTAGAGTTATGAAAATGTGAAGAAACTTAAAAGAAAGGTCCATCATGAGTGCATCACTAAAGTGAACTGTGCATGCTTTGCAGAGAAAAGAAGAGTGATGGGAGTAGGTTTGAAAAGGTAGAGCAAAGGCAGTGTTGCATGGTTTGGTCTATGACATTGAGGTTATTTCTATTTCTCTCATTTATTGATATCACTGAGCAAAGATTGGTTCATGTCCATCTGTTCAAGAAACATGTGTCAGGAAGAGAATGCATTGCACCAAGTTCTCAGAGTTACCATGTTTTCAGCATGTTGGGAAGCTGTCACTTAGATCCAGCTAGAATGCTTCTGGCAATATTGTAGAACTTGTTGCAACTATGAGCACTCTCACAGTGACTGGTTACCACGTGGGCCAATATGGCACTACATTAGTCCTTGACATCACAGTCTGTTGGTTGTATCTTTCTGTGACCTGGTGCAAACACCTCTAATAGCAGGAGTTAGATTCATAAACCAATCAGTGTAAAGCTCTGAGTGCAGGTACAAGATTTTGTGTGGAGAAGTTGTTATATAATGTTAATAAAAAGCCTCTCCATTGTATACAGGTAGGCGCTTCTTTATGGAGGATACATTCCCAGACCTCCCAGAAGATTCTTGAAACTGAACAATAGTACTCAACCTTATTTCCCCCTCTTACATGTAGCTATGATAGTTTAATTTATAAGTCAGGCATTAACAGTAATAACTAATAGTAAAATAGGATAGTTGTAACAGCATACTGTAATAAAAGTTATATGACTGTGGCCTCTCTCTCTCAACATATCTTATCATACATTCAGAATTCTACTTTTAAAAAGCATCTTACAGCTTCTCTTTGGAGTATCTGAAATGCCAGCACCACTACTCTGACGCTTAGGGGTCAATGTAAAGTCAAATAGAGTTACTTGAAATACAAGCATCATGATACCACTATGGTCTTACAACTGACATGGCTTTACTAAGTGACTGACAGCCAAGTCGTGGGTACTCTAGACGGGAATGTTCACATCCCAGTCCAGATGGAGCTGGGCGGTACAAGATTTCATCACACTATTCAAAAAAGGTTTGCAGTTCAGACTTATGAATTGTTTGTTTTGGCATTTTCCATTTTGTGTTTTGCCACCTCGGTGGCCCTGGAGTCATAGGAACTAAAGTGAAACGTAGTGTAGGGAGCTCCTGTGGTCCTGTTGGCTGGTTAGATGGGCTCCACTAGGGCAGTGGATACTTACTAGCTTTGTTAAATTGTTTCCTTTTGGTGAGCTCCTCTGCTTTGGGATGATGGATGTAGGTGGACTTGGGACTGACTCCATCCTTTTGGCCTTAGGGGAGGCCATGTGACTCATCTGGGTCAGTTGGAATGGTCCTCCATTTTCATGGTCACTGCATTTGTTCAGGAGTCAGTGAGTGATCCAAGCTGGAGCCAATCAGAATCAAGTCAAGGACTTTTGCCAGACCTATAAGGAGAGAATTTCCGAGAGTGCACGTCAGGGGCTTGACGCTGTAGAGGGCTGTCTTGGGCCTTTAGCAGCATCTCTGGCCTCTACCTTTTAGAAGCCAGTAGCTTACCCCGTGCCACCCCTTAATAAAGCAGTTGAGTTGTGATAACTGGACATTTCCAGATATCTCCAGATGTTCTCTGAGGGACAAAACTGGCCCCTGGAGAGAACTGAAGCAACTAATTGGACTTAAAGACAGTCTTTGACTTCTTAGTTACTTGTACTGTGTTGGTCTTCTGTCATTGACATCTGTATGACACCACCCTGTCATCATTTTGAAAAGGTTCTCTTCTTTTAAACTTTCAAGGTGTTTAGCCCAACCAGAAAAATACAGAAGTTTCCCCATCTCAAGATCCTTTGCACTGGGAATGGCGAACTTTTTCTGCCAAGGGCTATTTGGTTATTGATAGCATTATTTATGGCCCTACAAAATGATCAACTTAAAAATCAACCTGCAATAGATTTATTGAATTTCAAGTCCCACCTGCAGTTGCCTTGGCAGAACCAGAACAAATGAGGCTGTAGACTTTCCATGGTCTGCGGGCCGAATGTTCCCCAGTCCTGCTTTACCTAATCAGTTCTGCACAGACCCTCTTGCTGTGTCAAGTGACGTATTCACAAGTTCCAAGGAGCAGGTCATGGATATATTTGGGGAGCCATTATTCTGCGTATGACATCTGGCAGTATATTTTTCTCTTTTGCTTGAGCTAGTGGATTTGAGTTTCAGTTACTACGACAAGGAGTTAATGATGAAGTATGTGTCATAGTTTGGAAAATCATTTTTGAATCTTGCTACAGTTCATCGAATCAGAATTCTTTTTTTTTTTTTTAAATCCCAGCACCTGGAGCAGGTGTTTGATGCAGTGGTTAAGATACCACTTGCAGTGCCAGTATCATATATGAGAGTGCGTGGGTTGGAGTCCTGGCTGTGCTCCCATTTCCAGCTTCTTGCTAATGCATACCCTGGGAAGCAGCAGGTGATGGCTCATGTAGTTGAGTCTTGCCACCCTTGTGGAGATCTGGATTGAGGTATGGGCTCCTGGCTTCAGCCTGCCCAACTGTGGCAGTTGCAGGCATTTGGGGAGTGAACCGGGAGATGGACCATCTATCTGTTTCTCTCTCTCTCTCTCTCTCTCTCTCTCTGCATGTGTGTGTGTGTGTGTGTGTTTCTCTCTGTGTATCTTTTTAAAACAAATAAAAAACTGTAGCATCCAGCACAAAGCGTGGTACGGGGTAAGGCCCTCCTCCATGTGTACTCATTGAATACAGGGCTAATTCTTTCTGTTCACCTTGGGTCCCATGAAGAAGAGTCATTAGGAACTCTACCATGTGAATTATTAGACTGAACTCTGGGAGAGTGCAGAGAAAGAAAGCCAGCACTCTGCAAAGATAAGCAATTAAGTGATTTGAAGGCACGGGGGATTTCACAGTCAGGTAGGGAGGGAGGAGCTGCGGTTCCCCACTGTTCCTGCAGCTCTGTGAAATAAGATTGTCTGCCTTTGTGTCGGCCTAATTGCCGCTCTTCTCTCCCTTTGTTTTTTGTGCAGTGCATGTTGAGGTAAGTGACTGATAAATTAATCCTGGGTGGAAAAGAATTTATTTTTATTTTCCTTCTCAGAGCAGTTTCTGAAGATGAAATATATTTGTGTTCTCAGCCTTATGTGTTCTGGAATCCGTGGCTTTTCTAACAGCGAGATTACACAAATCCCTTCGGGATCGCAGTTCACTGGCTCCCAGCATGTCTGGCAGCCTCCACAGAGCCCACTGTGTCTTCAGGAACTGCCCCAGATTCTTGAGCTAGCCCTGCATCAGTAGGAGCACCTTGCGCCTAGGAAGATGGGGTCTGATAAATCAGTCCCAAAGAGGAGGACAGGAAAACACCTTTAATTAATTAAAAAAAAAATCTGTTTGAGATGCAGAGAGGGACAGACAGACCCACCAACAGACAAAGACAGAGAGCTCCCATCCACAGTTCTACTCCCCAAATGCCCACAGTGGCCAGGCCTGGGCCAGGATGAAGCTTGGAGTCAGATGCTCAATCCAAGTCTCACACATGGGTGGTAGAAACCCAACCACTTAGGCCATCACCACTGCCTCCCAGGGTGGAATTAAGAGGAATTAAGGGGGCTGGCGCTGTGGCCCAGTGGGTTAACGCCCTGGCCTGAAGCGCCGGCATCCCATATGGGCGCCGGTTCAAGACCTGGCTGCTCCACTTCCCATCCAGCTCTCTGCTATGACCTGAGATAGCAGTAGAAAATGGCCCAAGTTATTGGACCCCTGCACCCGTGGGGGAGACCTGTAAGAAGCTCCTGGCTCCTGGCTTTGGATTGGCGCAGCTCCGCTGATGCAACCAACTGGGGAGTGAACCAGCAGATGGAAGACCTCTCTCTCTCTCTGCTTCTCCTCTCTGTAGCTCTGACTTTCAGATAAATAAATGAATCTTTAAGAAAAAAAAAAAAAGAGGAATTAGGAATGGAGCTGAGACTAAAACCCAGGCAGTTGGATGTGGGATGTGGGGGTCCTAACTGGTGTCTCAACTTCTAGGCCAGACACATGCCCAGTGCTTTTAATTTAGAACAGTCCAAGAGAGCCTTAGTTTAGGAAATGCTTTTGTGGAATCCAGTTTTTCAACTTCAAAAGCTTTAAGGCACAGAGAAAGCTGCATCTCACGTACCTTCAACTGAGCAGGGAGTTTTTGAACCTCTGCCAAACCGGTTACAACACGTCTGATTGCTCAGTGGGACAGCTGAGATGGGCAGCTGCCTCGGCTTTGGTTCACCCAACTCCAAACCAGAATGAAATCTCCGACTTCACTTCTTCCAGATTTTCTACTCCAGTGGTACAAAAATGTTGATTATAGATTCGGGTTTGTCATATATAGAATGCACATAAATATTTTATTGATGTAATTATCTTTGACATGGAATAATTCCATAGCATGGTTAGTACCTGGGAGAAGTGATACATCTGCTTCTTTTATCCAAGAGATGTGTTTTAAAAGATTTAGGTATTTATTTGAAAGTCAGAATGAGAGAGAGAGAGAGAGAGAGAGATCTTTTATCCACTGATTCATTCCTCAGATGGCTGCAATGGCCATTGCCGAGTCAAACTGAAGCCAGGAGCCTGGAGTTTTATTCAGGTTTCTCTCATGGATGGCAGAGGCCTCAACAGTTGGGTCAACTTCTGCTTCTTTTCCCAGGCCATTAGCAGGGAGCTGAATCGAAAGTGGAGCAGCCAGTACATGAGCTAGTGCCTGCCCCCAGGGGATGCCGGAGTTGTAGGTGGCAGCCACAGTGCTTGCTCTGAGATTTCTTTCTTTTTTTTTTTTTTTTAAAAGAAGCAAAACCTGTCTGCTGTGGCTCTTCTGGGTACGTGCCTGTTTTACCTGCCGTTTCATTCTCTGAAATGTGCACCTGCTCCCTAGGAATAAGTGGTAATGAGAGGAAGAAGCAGGGCTGCTTTCTGTTGTCAGTATGAAATAGACAACTGCTACCCGCCTTGGGATTTCTGAACTCCCAGCAGTATAATTAATTGAAAGTGTCAGTTTCAAACTCGGAGTTTTTAGCATAAATAGTAAGGATTAGCAAATTCAACTTGTACCTTTGCTTGTAAGATAGATAGATAGATAGATAGATAGATAGATAGCCTGGAAAGAAGGAAGAAAATGCTATAAGAGAAGCAAGAAAATCTTTATGACTCTGCAAAAATGTGTCTGCTGTCTGTGCACTTTTTACTGTCATGTTGATTACAGAAGGTTGTTAAATTCCATTTTGTCATCTGATAAATGTGATTTGCCCTTGACAAAATGCCTTTTTGCAAAGCCCTGCTGATTAAACCTCACACGTCTAAGGTCATTTTTCTTCCTAGGTGGGTCTCTATTTTGAGAGCGAATCTGTGTACAATGCTGCATTTGAAGATTTCCCACCATCTTTTTCCTAATGATTCTCCCTTCCTCTGTACCTCTCAGCCTCCTTCTGCTGATCCTCCTTTTCATCATTTTATATCTTTATCACTATCCTTTGTGCTGATTGTAAAGCTGACCTGTTTTCCCTCCTCCTTCTGGGATTTTGGTAGAACAAAATGTGCTCATTCATATCCACAGTATGTCTCCAATGTTGCGGACCAGAAAGAAGGTCCCAGGTTCGATGGCAGTGGTCAACAGAAATGTGGGATAATTTAACTTGGAGTGGGCATTTGTGTGTATTCCATGTGTTGACACTTATAGCTATCAGTAAAAGAGACTGTAAGGATTGGGCATTTGGACTGGTGGTGAAGATACCAGATAAGGCCTGAGTTCGAGTCCCTGCTCTGGCTCCCGACTCTCTAGCTTCCTGCTAATGCATATCTTGGTTGGCAGCAGTGATGACTCAAGTAATTGGGTTCTTGCCACCCATATAGGAGAACTGGCTTATGTTCCCAGCCCCTGGCTTTAGCCCAGTCCGACCCCAGCCATTGCAGGTATTGGAGTGAACCAGCTGATGAGCACTCACAAACACACATTCTGTAGCTCTAGCTCTAGCTCTATCTCCATCTCTTCTTCTGCTTCTCAAATAAATAAATAAATAAATGAGTACATAATTTAGAAACAGCAGCAAACCAGAGTGCACTATCTGGGAAGAACTGATTTAGGGCCTGAACTGTAAGAATCTGTAAGAAACCCTGGTAATCAAGGTCTGGGATATTCCTCTATTTACAAGCTAATGGATTCAGTACTACAGATTCATGTGAGCTGGCAGAAGACATGAGGCTCTTGTGTCAAAGATAAAGGACTATTAGCACTCATAATACAGTAAGCAACATGAGTGTTATGTCTGTGGGGACATAACACTGTGCCCAGCCCCTTGCCTGCCAAGTCCTCAGGGCACAATTGGAAGGGGCCCAGGTGGATGTTGCTCTTCGAGCTTGCTATGCAGGTGAGAAACCCTGAGGTTGGGGAGACCGAGTCTTTCCTGCAAGACTACTTCTTCCCTGGGTGGAGACATGACCCAATCTCTTGAGCTTGTTCATTGGCAACACTACCCTGAGCACTGGTGAAAGCCAAAGGCACTTAGGGCCTAGCATCTTTGCAGGGACATCCATGGGTCTGGGCCCTGGAGGGTTGTCACTCAAGCTACTTTTACACGTCACAGTAATAATCCCAGCGTGAGGCCAGCATTTGGTGTATTGATGAAGTCACCACATTAGCATTCCATATTGGAGTACCTGGTTTGAGTCCTGGCTCCACTCCCAATTCCAGCTTCCTTCTGATGCCCACACAGGGAGGCAGTGGTGATGGCTTAAGTAGTTGGTTTCCTGACACCCACATGGGAGACTTGGATTGAGTTCCAGGCTCCTGGCTGTGGCCTGACACTTCTTCAACTCTTGTGGGCATTTAGGAAAGTGATCAGTGCATAAGACATGTATTTGTATCTGTCTCCTTTCTCTCTCTCTGCCTTTCAAATAAATACATATATATAGGCCGGCGCCGTGGCTCAATAGGCTAATCCTCCACCTGCAGCACTGGCACCCCAGGTTCTAGTCCCGGTTGGAGCGCCGGATTCTGTCCCAATTGCTTCTCTCCAGTCCAGCTCTCTGCTGTGGCCCCGGAGTGCAGTGGAGGATGGCCCAAGTCCTTGGGCCCTGCACCTGCATGTGAGACCGGGAGAAGCACCTGGCTCCTGGCTTCGAATCAGCGTGGTGCGCCGGCCACAGCAGCCATTGGGGGATGAACCAATGGAAAGGAAGACCTTTCTCACTGTCCACTCTGCCTGTCAAAAAAAATACATATTAGATATATGTAAATAAAAAATAATCACAATAGGTACCATTGAACTGCATTGTGTGCAAGCCCTGTGCACATGCTGTCCGTGGGTGACACATTGTCACAATGCAGTGTAACATGCTCCCTGTTTTATGGACAGAGAAAGGAAGACTTGCGTAGATTAAACAGCATTGTCTTCTCTGCTCACAGCTCTAACGTGAAGCTTTTGTCTTGATTTCTCTGAGTTTCTGTGTGTTTCAAAAGTCTTGCGTGATGATAGTTTTAGTTTTTTTCCCTTTGTTTCCACAACTAGAATGAAAGTTCTCTAAAGTCAAAGTGTTTATTTCATTCATCTCTAAGTTCCAGCAGCTAGATTAGTAGTGTGTGGTAAAAAGGGGGATACTATTTAGGGGTTGTCTCTGTCTCTTATGCAGGCTGTTTAACGAAGTGACCGCACAAAATATCTGCATTGAGTGAATCATTAAATGTATGAATGAACTTGCCAGATCTACATAATATGGCTGAGACTTGAACTTGGTTCTCTTAAGCCTTGTGCTTGAGGATAATCTCTGCCTTTCTCAGTTAGGAGTAAACTCAGGCCAATGTTCTGTAGCCCCTGGGGTTTGGCATTCTAGCTGAATTTTTTTCAGGAATTCCCACAAGGTAAGCAGTCAGTATTATGTTTGAAAGCGAGAAATGGAGCGTTTCTTTTATTATTATTTTTTTGAATCTCTCTTGTAGCTTGATCGGGTGAAAACAAGGGTGCCTCCCAAAACCTGAAATAACCATTTTTACTTAAATACAAGGCTCTCTTTCCACAGCTCCCTGCGGGTGACAGCACAGACGGTTTGACCAAGAATGTTGAGTTTCTTCCCGGACTGGTTTCCATGGTGATGGCTGCAGCTTTGATCAGGCTGGTGCATGGCAGGGAGCGAAGGCAGAAGGCAGGGTGATGTTGTATCACTCAGGCAACCAGAGCCCTTTTATGGCCACAAACAGTGGCGTCTGCTGCAAATGACAGTGGACAGAGCGTGGAGGAAATGGGCTCTAAAAGGCAGCTCTGTATGTAGAACTTTCTCTCCTTCCTGGTTTTGAAGATATTTGCCTGTGTTTGAGGTCAAAAGCTAATAGTAAGATTACTTTTCTAACTATGACTTTCCTGGACATGTATGTTATTAGAGAGTCCATCGGTGAGGGAATAAAGGTAGGATGATGCTCTTCAGCTAGGAATCCCAGGGATAACTCAAAACATTTAGGGGGCAATTTTCAAGAAATATCTCAGAAAGCATACCAGTGAGAGACTCTTCATGTAGAGTGCTGTTCACGTAATCTGTTGCTGCATAACAAACTTCCAAGCATAATGGTTGAAAACAATAGTTTTCCCATTACCTCTCATGGCTTGGGTTTATTTTCTTGCTTAGCATCCTTGCAGTTAGGTGGTAGTTGTGGCTGGATTCACCTTGAGGGCTTCCTAACTCGTGTGTCTGGCAGTCGTTGTTGGGAGTAGATTGGGACTGTCAGCCGGAACACGTACACCTGGCCTCTCTGTGTGGGCTGGTGTCCTCTCAGCATGTTGGTTGAGTTCCAAGAATGCTTGAGTGTCCAAGGGAGAAGAACTTAAAATCTCTTTGTGCTTTTGAGCTGGAAACTCGTAAGACATCATCACTTCTGCCTTAATCTGTTGGTCATTTCCAAGAGTCCAAATTAAAGAGATGGGCACGTAGACCCCATGTTTCTTTTTTTTTAATTTTAATTTTTTATTTTTGACAGGCAGAGTGGACAGTGAGAGAGAGAGAGACAGAGATAAAGGTCTTCCTTTTTTCCGTTGATTCACCCCTCAATGGCCGCTGTGCCTGGTGTGCTGCCAGGAGCCAGGTGCTTCTCCTGGTCTTCCATGGGGTGCAGGGCCCAAGCACTTGGGCCATCCTCCACTGCACTCCCGGGCCACAGCAGAGAGCTGGACTGGAAGCAGAGCAACCGGGACAGAATCCGGCGCCCCGACCGGGATTAGAACCCGGTGTGCCGGCGCTGCAGGTGGAGGATTAGCCTATTGAGCCGGCCATAGACCCCAAGTTTCAACGGAAGGAGAGTTGAAGGATTTTCAAGCTGTGGTTTTAAAAGTTTTTTGAAAATTTTATGTGTTTGTTTGAAAGTGAGAGATAGAAATCTCCCATCAGCTGCTCTCAAATGCCCTCAGTGTCTGTGCCTGGGTCAGGATGAAGTCAGAAGCTGGGAACTCCATTTGGATTTCCTGTGTGGTCGGTAGCAACCCAAGTACTTGAGCCGTTGCCACTTCTTCCCAGGGTGCTCATTAGCAGGAATCTGGAATTAGAAATGGAGCTAGTGCATGATCTCAGGCACTCCATTATGAGATGTAGGCATCCCAAAAGGCATTTTAACTTGCTAGGATCTATGCGGCTCCCACGCTATGTTTTTAAATCATGATAAGAGCCAGCTATTTGCTAGGCACTTTGGAGAAACATACTCTGTTTCTGTTTGTTTGGTGTTTATAGCTTGGGAGATAGTGTCCATCTTAAAAAAAAAAATCACACAAATAAAAGGTAAATTGCAACAGTAACAGCAATGAAGGGGGCATGTTCTTGAGAGTCAACAATATGGGGATGGTATTAATGTATTAAGGATGCCATGACAACAGCAAGAACAAGAAAAGATGAAAAAAAATCTTTTATCATATTCCTGTTATGTGTGTGCTTTTTTTTTTTTTGTCTGTAGATACATCTTATAGTGAATAAAACTTAAACTAGTAGGTTTTGAATTATTTGGGCTGGCTTCTGTAAAAACAGGGATTGCTTTCTTATGTATCTATTTTTCTTATGTATCTTTCTTATGTATCTATTTTTTACATTTAAATAAAATGTTTAAGAGTGGACATTTTGGCATAGTGAGTTAAACTAATATTTAAAATGCCTTCATCCCATATTGGCATGTGTGGGATCAAGTTATGCACTTTCCTGCTAATGCACCTGAGAATGCAGCAGATAATGGCCCGAGTACTTGACATCTGCCACTCACATGGGAGACTGTGATAGAGTTCCTCGCTCCTGACTTTGGCCTAGCCCAACCCTAGCTGTTGTAGGCATTTGGGGGAGTGAACTAACAGATAGAAGATATCACTCTGCCTTGTCAATTCATACATACGTAAATAAAATATTCACATGATTCCAAAGCAAAATCTAGAAGAGCAAGTATATTCAAAGAAATCCAGCTTCGTTCTTATTTCCTCTGGAAGTTTGTAATCTAATCCTGGCTACAGACTCAAGTAGAATCTTTTCATCTGATAAACATAGCATGGCAGAATTTATAGAATTTGCTTCTCACTAATAATGTTTTCTCCTGTGCTAAACATCAAGCTTCAGTGACATAGGGTGTTTTATTTTCATGCTCCTAGCATCACTGCTACATACCTAGCACTGCTGAGAACATTGCTGGCTTTGGTGAGTAGTTGTTCAACAGGCATGTGGTGCTGGAGTTCCAGGGCCATGAACATGATCGGGAACATCAAGTGGAATGAGCATAAAAGAAAAGGCAGAAGGCAGAAGGTTCATATGTAGAGGGAAGAGCAGAAGAGTGAACAGATGGCAAAAAGAGCAGCTAGAGAAACTCCAAGGAAGTCCCTGCCTACGGGCTTGGAGGGAGAACACATTCAAACTGGAGCCAGCGAAGTCCGTGGGACGAGAGCTCTGAACTGGACGTTAGGACACAGCCTTCATGTTTTCTTCCACCCTTGATTGGTTGTGTGACCTTGGGCAAATGAGGCCTCTGAACACCCTTTCCTTCATGTATGAAATAAGAATAATTGTGTCTGCTTTCTGCCTCATTGGATGAGAGAGCTTCCAAAGAACGATCATAGTGATGCACATCTAGAAACGACAGTGTGTTCCAGAGACTTGGATGGAGAAAGTGAGTCCCCAGGCCGAGAATCTTCTACATTTACCTCGTGAAGCCTATGGCCTTTAAATTCCTCCTTAATGCTCTGCCTTCCATTCTGCCGTAGTATTGTGTTTTCCCTTTCTGAAAACCATGTCTCAATGGCTTGTGAAGCCTTGTTTTTTTCTTTTCCTTTCTTTTTTTTCTGGACAGTGTGTTCTATGAAAGACAGCTTTTTAAAAGTCGGCTGCTTGGGCTTCTGTGCCGCACTTCAGTATTTTCTCATCAAGGAGCTTCTCGTGAGAACTTTATAAGGTCACTGGTTTTGGATGAGGAGCCCTCATAGCATGAATCACACCGCATACTTCTAGGCAAGAGAATATTAGGCCTGACCTGAATTACACCATTTTACTGTGTGTGTTTCGGTTCCTGTGGCGGCTGGTGCTGTCAGTAAATTAAAGCCGTTCCTTTCAAATTGCTTGACAAAAGCCTGTCTTGACTTTTTAACTTGTCGAATGTGACTCGTGAAATGAGCACGCTTCTCATATGCCGGTGGTGCAATCAGACATCATTGTGTGAAACACTTCTCTAATGGGTACCACGCAGAAGGTCTGGCTCACTATGGCACAGAAATGCCGTAAGAGTGGAATGTTTTCCCATTGTCGCTAATGTCGCCTCTTTGTTTTTCTGAAACTCAGCTAGGAGGTTTCTGAAAGAGCTCTCAGCATTTGTGCTCCCCTCTAGTTCTCTCAGTAGCTCTTCAAGCTGGAGAGGGACCTCAGAAGTACTAATAGAGGTGGGTGAGCCTACTCACTTTGCAAAAAGAGACACAGCTTCAGGGCTCCGTTGTGCAGTGTGCTAAGTAATTGCTGGACTGGAAACTCAAGAGAGAGGGTTTTCACTTCTGGTATGCCACCAACTCCTTCTGCTTTGGAGGCTGATTTCAGAAATGTAGCAGGTTGCACATTTTTTTTTCACCCCATTTAATACTCAGGAAAAGGCACATGCAAGGGGGTGATGCGCATTCCAGATACCTTTGTTCTGCACCAAAGGGAACAGAGATGTATACCCATCTCCATCATTTATTTGAAAATGACTGAATAGTTTTATTCTTAATTTCTGTTGTGCCAAAGCCCAGGTGTTTGGGTCTGTCCCCTCTACTGGGGTCTTATTAAATTAAAATGATTTGTTAATCTTTATGAAACCTCAGATTTCCCTCCTCTAAGACCACAGAACTTGTGGAGCATTGGCAGGTGGGATGATAGCATTCGGTGTGATTCCTCCTTATGTGGCTGGGCTCACCGTCCCCTTTATTCCTCATCTTCTTTACCTCCCTGGCATTCGGTAAGGAGAAAAGAAACGAAGAGGAAGGCTAACTGAGGAGAAACGCAAAGTCTCTTCTGCAGCTGGGAATGGAATGCTAGCTCCGGCCACGTCTTCCTTTCTCCTCCTTCATCATCTTTTCCTCTTTTGCCTTCTTCTCTCCTCCCATACTTCTCTCCTTCCTTTCTTCTTCCAACCTTTATCTTCCTATTATTTTTTTTTTTTTTTTTTTTTTTTTTTTTACAGGCAGAGTGGACAGTGAGAGAGAGACAGAGAGAAAGGTCTTCCTTTTGCCATTGGTTCACCCTCCAATGGCCGCCGCGGATGGCGCGCTGCGGCCGGCGCACCGCGCTCGTCCGATGGCAGGAGCCAGGAGCTAGGTGCTTTTCCTGGTCTCCCCATGGGGTGCAGGGCCCAAGCACCTGGGCCATCCTCCACTGCACTCCTGGGCCACAGCAGAGAGCTGGCCTGGAAGAGGGGCAACCGGGACAGAATCCGGCGCCCCGACCGGGACTAGAACCCGGTGTGCCGGCGCCGCAAGGCGGAGGATTAGCCTGTTGAGCCACGGCGCCGGCCTATCTTCCTATTATTTTTTCCCTTTCCTCTCCATTGCTACTAACCCAACTGCCACCTTCTGTGCTCACCAAGTCCGTCTTAGTAGAAAGCAGTGATTGACTTTTTTCTGCTGAAGTTGACCCTTAAGAAGAGAAAGCTTTTCTGGATTCGAGAAAAAGTGGCAGCTCCCTGCTGATCTCTGCTAACTGCATGCAGGCCAGGGCTCTCACCTCCACCGGGGGATGCCACGGCTGCTCCTTCTGGGTCTGTTCTGTGCCTCTGCATAGGAAGCGAAGGGCTCAGCTTAGACTCCTTACTTGTAATTGAAAGTGGCCAGATGTATTTACCCATGGAAAGCTGGCCTTCCTCCTCTCCTGACCCACACTGTGTTCACTTCAGTAGCTTTAAAAAAAAAGTCTATAACCATGTTTAAATGCTACTGATTGCTTTTGTTTGTTTAAAGAAGGATTAAGCCAACTTGGGTCTCATTTGGAAATGATTGGAGCAGTCTTGAACCTCAAGGTATGAAAAGTTTGTAGGGGAGATGCTGGTCTTCTCAGGCTGATTTTTAGGTGTGTTCTTCAATTCATAGAAACTGGATTGCATTTATAGAATGATGAGTTTGGCAAATAGAACATTTGTAGCACTATGTCCAATTCCATACTCTTTCACGATGAATGCTTTTTAAAAATATGTAGACATTGATCTCTCTCAAATGATGCCTCACTCTTTGTATCCATCCAGTTTTGTGTTTTCTACGCAGTCACTGCCCCAGGTTGGATTGACATGATGATGACTTTGGATTTTTAAATGCCTCCTAATCGTCAATGTTTTATCGACTTGTTTTCCTCTGCTTCAGCTTTCGACGAAATTTAAAAGCTTTCCTGAGAAAGAAACTCGAGAGGGAAGTTTGAAATTCACAGCTGGTGAAAGGTCTTTTATCTTTGTGACTTACTAACTTCTGTCTTCTCCAGGGATGCTTTCGCTATCTTGATTGCGTTTTTTGATCATTTACAAAGTGCTTCCATGTGCCGCAGCCTGAATCCTGCAGCATATGAGTAATGAAATATTTAATTTGGAAGTGTGAAATGGCAGGTTCGGTTTTGAACTTCCACCTTAGGAGCCCTGTCAATCAGCAGTGAAGAAAAGTGGCCTCCACTTAAGGTTCCGGCAGGCTTTGGGGCTAGACGTTCCTACCTCATCTCCAGGAGCTACGGCAAACACATTCGAGTTTGATCAATGAGCTGTCATCCCCCAGATCCTTTGCCAAGTCTTTAGTTTATCCAACTGCCATACTGAGCCAGTGGTTCACTTGAAGTGATAAATGAAACCCACAGGTGGTTTTGGTATGGAAATTTCTTGTTTATGCTTTGGGAAGATGGAATTATAGGACTAGATTTAAAGCAAATTGAGCATCCCAAGAAAAGGCCTCTGTGTCTTCCTGTTGCACTTAAAATGAAGTGCTGAAACTTACCCATGGCCAAGAGGGTGTCCTGGAACCCGATCCCTGCTGCTTTCTCATTTCCACCCCAGTCCGTTCCACCGCAGTCAACAGAGAAGCAGTGGGCCAGACTCGCTTTGTCTCAGGACTTTGCATTCCCGTTTCACCTTGCTAGATCTCCTTCTCTTCTCCTACGCTGAATCCTCTTCACCTTCCAGTTCGCTCCAGGCTGTTCCTGGATGCTACCTCCTGTGTGTCCCTCTGTCCTTATCACTCGGCAGGGTCTCTTATGATGCCATCCTCCCAGCTCACTGAGAGAAAGGACATGGGTTCATTTGACAACCAGAGCACTGTGCTTGACACTAGAAGGAGCTCAGTGCACAGCAGTTAAAATGACTAGGGCCTGGGTTGGTTCTGGCAAGACAGAGGCTGTGGTGTGGCTCCTTATGAATTTTGCAGTAGTTGTTAAATATTCTGGTGAGGCTGAACGGTTTTGCTCTGATTGTGCTCATTCGTGTACATAGTGGCCATAATTTGCTATTTCAGGGCTTTTTGTTTTGTTTTTTAATTGTTGTTCTTTTCAGACAGTCATTGATTTGATAAAACTAAAGTTGATTTGATGTAAATCCCATTTGTAAAGCAAGGTGAAAATGAAATTCGCCCCTGTGTATCATCTACTAATGGTTTTCTTGAGAAGAAGACAAAAGCGCTATAATTTTCATTATATTGATTGGAAAAAAATTAATTAAGCTAAGCTTAATTGATCCATTGAGTTGAAAGTATGAAAGGCATATTCTTGAAAACAGAGTTTTCTTTTAGAGAAGGATTTGTTACTCAAGGACTCTAGGTTGAGTTTTCTGCAAAATCACATCTCATCCACAGAAATGTACAGAAGATAAGGAAATATCTGTCCATTGTGAGAATTTTCCTGTGTTAGTCAATAAGAAGCCAAATTCCCTATAGCCTCTCTATTGAGAGAAGGGGTAGCCCAAACCTGTACAACTGCCATCTCTGAACAAAAACCTTGAAAATTTGTTTGACATCAGTGAGCTCAGCATTTAGTGGTCATTTGATTTTGCAGTTCTTTTTCCACTCCCAAGAAATCTTTGGAATGGGACATGTTATTGTCACATCATTGAGGGGGAATGTGAAAATGGCCAAGTTCTGTTGTAATGTAGCTTTTGAGAATTATCCAAGGCCATGACCTGGAGATTCTGAAATTGAGTATGATGGTCATGCTGTATACATTGGATCACTCCCTGAATGTCCACTTAGCCAAGTCAAAGCCCAGGAGTGGAGAACTCAATCTTGATCTCCCACGTGGGTGTCAGGGACCCAAGAATGTTAGTCATCCTTGCTGCCTCCCAAGGTTTGCGTTAGCAGGAAGCTGAATTAGAAGCAGTGGAGATAGCTGGGACTTGAGCCAGACATTCTGGTATGTTTGGGGGCATTCCAGATGGCATCATAATTGCTGAGCCAAACACCCCCCCTCCAAATTAACTGCTTTACAATGTAAAATTCAGTCTCTAGGGGCCGGCACTGTTGCACAGCTGGTTAAAGCCCTGGCTTGAAGCGCCGGCATCCCTTAGGGGAATGGTTCTAGTTCTGACTGCTCCTCTTCTGTTCTGGTTCTCTGTTGTGGCCTGGGAAATCAGTAGATGATGGCCCAGGTCCTTGGGCCCCTGAACCCGTGTGGGAGACCCAGAGGAGGCTCCTGGCTTCAGATCAGCGCAGCTCCAGCCATTGTGTCTATCTGGAGAGTGAACCAGCGGATGGAAAACTCTAACTGTCTCTACCACACTCTGTAACTCTGTCTTTCAACTAAATAAAATAAATCTTTAAAAAAAAATTCAGTCTATAGACACTTTTTAAAATCAAAGTATATTGGTAAAACCTGCTTATGTTTTGGGTTTACTTAGATACTCTTTAATTAGAATTTTGGTAACTTCCAAAAATGTGTCATAGCTGGCCTTGGTGTACCACTGAATGCCTACCACTATTTGAATTTTTATAGAACAGAAAAAGTATTCATTTAAGCTAACACATTCCAAAAATGTTAAATTACTTAAAATAATGCTTTATTATCTGAAGGTAAACTTAGGAACCGTTTTCTTCTTGTTTCAAATAGACCTTGGTAAGAACATAGCTTGACTTAAAACCATGAGAATGAAAGTTTTTATAAAATCTCCTGAAAGTCTCTGCATCGGTGTCCTACCTAGTATTTGTGTGAAAGTAATATAAGATGAATTGTGACTGATCCTGAACCTCAACAAAGGTCTCCAAAAATCCAGCCAGGCAGAGCCGTTTTTAATTGATTGGGGATTTGGGAAAGCCACCGAGGAGTTTTTGCAGCAGGCAAAAGCTGTTCTTTAAGTCTACAAGGAAAATAGGGATTATTGGGAAGGGTTGGTAAATATGAGAAGCTGCTCGGGGTGCACACGAGCTGCAGCATGGAATGAGATGGTGTCTAGTGGATAACTAAAAAGAAGGGGGAATATTCAGCTCCCCGTACAGGTGCATTGCCACGAAGTGAGAGTTGATTACGCCATTTCAGCAAAAATGAACCTTTACATGGCATGTGATTGAATACACAGGAATTCTCAGGAACTGACTAATACAATTGTCGAAAAAGAAAACTGAAGTGACCTACAACAGCATTCCTAAATTTAAAGACCACATAAGCCCCACTGACTCACTTGTCAAAAGTGCAAGCACTTGGTGCCAAGTGAGCCGAGAGAAAACAAGTCCAGTTCAAAACAATCTGTCTGGACAGAGATAATTGGAAACAGAGAAAGTCAAGGGCAGGAGAAACCTGGCAAGTGGTATCATCCCCCACTTCCCGAGGAAACATGGGGAAACGAGTCAGGAAATGACAGCCAGTCTGATCTGAGATTCCTACTGGGAGTGTTGGATGGTCCTGCTTGGACAAGTCAACTGACCTCGTACCTGGGGCTGGTGCTCCTTTGGTGACAACTGCATCTAAGAAACTTGTCAGCAGTTGAGGCTTGCAAGCAAATTGCAAAGGAGGAGGCTGCTCAGTGTGGCAGAGCTCCATCCAGGGGTGAGGATCTCTCTAAGCCCTGTGGTGGTGAGCTCAACACACACGAGAGAAGAGGTGAAGAAGCCAGCCAGCGGCCTTGGAGATTGCTGCTCAGAACGTGGTGTTTTCCTGTGAGTGTTTTTAAAAGAGAACGGTGGATTTGTGACCCCCTTATTCCCCCTCTCCTGATCCCCTGTGCTGGGAGATACTTCATTCATTGAGACCCTTAAAAGGCAAAGTAAGCAATCAAAAGAGCTGTTGGCTGAATTCTAGGCAAGCGAGTGTCTTGATCCAACTTAAAGGCCATCAGTGTCTAAGAAATCCCCAGCCAGCACTGAAGTCAGCAGTTCTCTGGGTTAACGGGAGGTTTGGTACCATTTTCTTGACAGTCTTCATTGCCATCAGTGATCTAGAATGCATTTTCCCAAGGTTCATTTACCCAGGCAAATCAGTGCTGTTGCAGCTTCCGTTCCGCTCTGCCCCTAGGCATCCTGACAAGGAGTGGAAGGCCACCAGGCACACCGCATGCCTGTGTTATGAGTATATTCTTTGGTGTCATCTAAACCTGAAATTAACCTGCCACTGTCTATCACTATGACTCCGAGTGAGTTGTGCACATTTTGAGCTTGAGATGCCTGCAAGATATCCATGTGGCATCATCTACGGAAAGCATTGTCTATGGGGGCAACTGAATTTACGGGAAGAGCTGGAAGGTCCTGGCTGGAAAAACGGACTCATCAGTGTGGTGACAGTAATTGATGCCGTGGGCTTCGATAGGATTGCCTGCAGGCATTGCCATCTCATGACATGAGAAAGGGCATCTGGAGTGTAGTTAAATGTTCTCAGACAAGTTTTTCTTGGGTCTTTATTGGAATCCCTGAGAAAAGTTGTCCAGGGCAGTCTAGCTGGCATTTGAATAGATAATTGATTCACCCGTCATGGGTCCTCGCACCCCATTCCTGGGTCCAGCGAATGCCCTCGTGGTGTTCATTACTCGAGTTAAACTCACTCAGCATTGGAGCGGTTGTCAGATTTGCTCATCTTCTGGTTCAGTAACCATGCAGCACATCCAGCAGCTAAGACTGAAAGCCAGCCACCCCCTGCCAAAACAGTAGGGAGACAAGCACCATGCCTTGAAGGCCAAATGAGGCAGATTGTCAAATGCAGGAAGGAGCTCCTGAACTTGGAGTCTGAGCTGTGTTTCCCTGCTCCAGATTCTGCCTGCAAGTGTTGTACAAAGGCAGGCAAATTCCTTCCATCCTTCTTAGCGGGGGTTCGTTCTGCATCTCATGTATCCGAGCAAGAAAGTTTCCCACTGCCATATGTTGAGCCTAAGCTTTTAGGAGTGTAAACAGAAAGGGAGCGCTTCTTATTTCTTCATTCCTTGGATAAATGTGCAGTAAAGACCAAGGCTTTAGAGATACCCTGGTGGCCAAGACAAACAAGATGCCTGCTTTCCAGGAGTTCAGATTCTGGAAGCAATAAATAAGTAAAGTAAATAATTACGCCTAGTCAGGTACTTGGCTGGAAAAAGCACTGCCTTGCTTTCTTCAGCTGGGGAAGGCCTTTCAGAGTAGAGGATGTGAAAGCAGAGCCTTGAAAGATGCACATGGGATAAGATGTAGGCGAGTCGGGTGCAGTTCAAGAACAAGGGAAAAGGCGTGGCACGAGAGGGCTGGGGGATTCTGGGAAGTGAGGGGAGACTGGTAAGACCACTTGCAGCCTCTGGTGGGGACTCTGTGTACATTTTGAAAATTTATGCCTTCTTGCCATGCATCTCACCTGTGCTGTGTGAGAACTGTCTCGGGGGTGCTCTGCAAATTGTGCTATGATAAATTACAATGTGGATCCAAAAGAAGGTTACGATGATATTGGGCTCTGCTGTGAAAACACTTTCTGCCTAATGAGTACATCCAAGGGGCGGTTTGGTGTTTCTGTGTGTCTGTGTGCATTCGTTGATTTTTTTTTTTAAAGCAGGGTGTCAAAAGACTGCCTGTAACTAAGCTGAGGCATTAAAAGCTGACACTTAAAAAAATATAAGTATACAAATTCTTCTTGACGTTTGGGTTTAACACTGCTGTTGCAGCAAGACCATGGGCTTACTCGGAAACAGATGTACCGAATACTGATCAGAAACCTGCCTCAGATTTATCACCTCCACTGCAACAAATGTTCCATCCTCCGCACTGAGCCACAGGGGCAATTGCAGCTCTGCTGCTTCTGCCTGGATTTCCCAAGGGCCACATCCTGGGGAGAGGAGAAAAAGTAACAGGCGTGGGGGAATATATGTGAGCATTGTGTGGGATTTGCATATGATTTGCATAGCGCTTGATAAGCTGAAATCTGTTCTCAGAAAATGTTCAAATTAAAATTTTATCACGGGTACCAGGGCAGCCATTTCTTACTGTTTTTCCTCCTCTATTGTATTCTTTTGCACATACTGACCGTCTGTGATTCGGAAATCATTTTGTTGGAAATGTACAGCTGTGATTCCAAGCGTCAATGAAGACAAACGGGAAGAATCTAGGTCCACCAGACTGTTTCTTGGCAAATGAAGTTCTCATTGAGGCCCCTCGGACTCACAGGTTTCTCAGCCCTATAATAAAAGGGCCTTTATTTGGGGCCTGCTTTGGAAGCTCTAGGGAGTCATATGTATGATAGGGTAAGGAGGGAGAGAGAGGGAAGGAGGGAGAATCTTGCATTGAAAGATATTTGGATTTCAGTTCTGGCTTTATTCTTATGAACTCTGCAGTTTTAGATAAATTGGTTTATCTTTCAGGACTTTAGTTTCTCCCTTTGTAAACTTGGGGTATAAAATAACCTCATAGGACTCCTGTGAAAATTAGATAATACACAGACAACACTTTGCATAAGGCCAATAATTAATATGGCTGACCCGTTTATCTAACCTGAAGCCCTATTGCGAGCATGATTTTTGTCTTCAAATTGGAAATTAGCCCCTCAATGGTTGCTCCAGTGTGTTACAAGGGGCTGTTGACCGATTTGCTGATCACCGCCCTCCTGTTGTGTAAGGTGGAGTGTGGCTGGAGCACTTTGGTGATATGAGGAACTATGTTGCAGCTTAGAAGTACTCACGTTTGCACTTAATATTTAATTAGCACATGCATTGGCTTCATTAGAAGCAATTAAAGAAACAGCTTCAAGTTAAGACATTTTGTGAGGTTTCTGGACTCCAGGCTGTTAGAGATGCAAGTTTTCTATCCTTCGTCTCTATCCTTCGAGGATGTTTTACAGTCATTTTTTAATTTGCTGATTCTTGCTAATTATCAGAACTGCTACCCGAAACAGTCACAGCATTAGGAGGAAATTAGATGTGGTTGTTCAGTTTTATTTATAAGTAGATCCAGGGCATCCCTGGAATACAAAGCTTGATTTAGAAACACATTAGATTGATTCATGTACAATTGTTATTCAAAATGATAATTCATTTTAATGATCCTATGAACTCTGCTGTTTATTATTTAAAGGCTCTCTTACCCACCTTATAAGGAATCATGTTTTTAATTTACAAGCCCAAAGTTCAAAAGTATTCCTAGTGAAAACCAGATTCTAAAATATTCTGTATTTCTCCAGATTTGAGTGTGTACCAGCATCCTTTAGAAGCTTTGTGAGAATACCGGTGTCTGGGGCCCATCTTCAGAGTTGTTGCACTAGGAGGTGTGGGTAGTGCCCAGGAATTGCTTCTACATTTCTAGAAAGTGCCCAGGGTCTCACATGCTGAGTCCAGGGGTCACATTATTAAGAATGATTGCTTCAGGGAAAATTTTAGAGTTACACAGAAGTTTTTCCCTGCTCTGTTTCTTTATTTGATGTGTTTCATGGTGAGAAAAAGTATATGTTTATTGAGGATTCAAATGTTTATTTCTGTTTAGCTTTTTTCACAGTAGCTTCTCTTTGGGAAATTGTTTATGGGATGAGGCAGGAGGGAAGCAAAATAAAAGGCTTGTGACCATAAACTTTTATGGGTAGATAAACTGTTCTTTTTTTAAAAAAGATTTTATTTATTCTTTTATTTATTCCTTTGAGAGGTAGAATCACAGACAGGGCAAGAGAGTTACAGAAAGTTTTTCTGTCTGCTGTTTCACTCCTCAAAAGGCCACAATGGGCTAGAGCTGGGCTGATCTGATACCAGGAGCCAAGAACTTCTGGGTATCCCATGTGGGTGCACGGGGCTAGCACTTGGGCCATCTTCCACTGCTTTCCCAAGCCATAAAGCAGAGATCTGGAATGGTAGACAGCATCTGGGACACGAACAGGTACTCATATGGGATGCTGGTGCCACAGGCGAAGGCTTAACCTAGTACACCACAGCACTGGCTCACTGTACTGATATTTATGTTAAAATGAGCTTAACCATTTTAGTTATTGGGAACTGATCCATTCAGTCCCATGTATCTAATACTGTTCTACGTGTTGAGGATACACCATGGGTAAAAAGGTGAAATTCCTTTCCTAGTAAAGTTAAGTATGGGATGGAGGGCAGGAAGGGGTAAAAAGAGAAAACAGGGCTGTATTGTGGCTTAGTGGGTACAGCCATTGCCTGGGATGCTTGCATCCCATGTGGGCACCTATTCCGGTTCTGGCTGCTCCATTTCTAATCCAGCTCCCTGCTAATGGCCTGGGAAAAGCAGCCCAAGATGGCCCAGGTGTCTGGGACCCTGCCATTCATGTTCGAGACCTGGAGGAAGCTCCTGGTTCCCAGTCCCAGCCATTGAGGCCATCTGGGGAATGACCAGGAGATGGGAGATCTCTCTCTGTGTCTCTCCTTCTATCTCTATAACTCTGACTTTCAAATAAGTAAATGCATCTTTTAAAACAAAAGAAAAGAGGATGCAGTATAAGTGAGTATGTGTCAAGTGGGATAAAGAAGACTAAAGCTGGATGAAATGACAGGGAATGATGGTGAGGGAGGGCTGTTTGCCATAGGGTGGACAAGGGAGGCCTCCCTGGCAGAAAGATAGGTGAGTCGACAGCCACAGCCATTGAGGGAAATGTGCTCGTGGATGTCTAGAGGTGCAGATGTTTGTGGTGAAGCGTCTGGTGCAGGAGTGGGCTTGCTGGATTTGAAAAATAACAAGGAGGCCAGTACAGTTGGGAGCTGCTGGGTAGGTGAGGAAGTGGATGCTGACTGCCCATTGGATTTCACTCTGAGAGAGAAGAGATGCTACCGACGGAGGGAGGTGCAGAATAGGATATGCCCTACCTTGACACTGCGGGAATAGAGAAAGCATCCTCAGTGGTGTGAGATGAATTGAATATTGTGACTGCTCTCTAGGCAGACATCACAAATCAATCACAGAGCCCTTTCTTGGTGACTTGAATTTGATTGGGATGGCATTCCAACACAGTATATGGCCAGAACTGAGCCCTTGGAGTTTGCACATGAAACAAAATTTCTTCATGGATGTCCCAAAAACTCACATATCAAATGGCTTTCCAGTGCCTTTTTATGCTTCCATGAAGCCTAAGAGCCAACTCTAGATTTCCTTTATATACTTCATCCATCAACAGTTCATATTGAGTATTAAAGAGGCCAGTATTGAGGTGCAATGGGTTAAGTTACCTCTTGTAGTACATCCCATATCAAAGTACTGGTTCAAGTCCTGCTTGTTCTGCAGGACTTTGTATCCAGCTTTGTATCTAGTTTTCTGCTAATGTGCCTGGGAAGGGCAGCAGACAATGGCCCAAGTACTTGGTTTCCTGCAACCCATGTAGGAGACATGGTTGGAGTTCTTGGCTCTGGCTTCTGGCTGGCCAAGCTCTGGCTTTTGGGAAGTGAACCTGCAGATAGGAGATCTCTTTCTCTCTCTCTCTCTCTCTCTCTCTCTCTCTCTCTCTTTCCCTGTCCCTCTGCCTTTCAAATAAATAAATGTCTTAAACATATTTAGTGTTGGAAAAGAAAGTCCCTAATTAAATGAACTTGATAGATTCAGATTATAAGTTCTGTGAAGAAAGATGATGTGCTTGAGATTTGAAAAATCATGAGTCAGCCTTCTTAATGATCACGGAAGGCCATTCTAAGCAGAGGGACCAAGTGCAAGGTCAGTGTGACTGGCTGCGTGGAAAGATTGTTCTGAGGACATATTTCCCGTTTCCCCTTAGTTTGCACATGTTCTTGTGTTCTACTTCCATCAGGGTAGCCTGCAGCCCTCATTTCCCTGGCTGAGATTAGCAAGTCTGTGATTCCATCCCGGCATTCTCTCAACAGTTTCCCACCCCGAAGAACCCTTTTCTGCTCAGCTCACTTCCATTTTGTCTTTTCGCCAGCTCAGTTCTCCCCTACCCTCCTTTTTGATCTCATCAGCTACCTATATGGAAGCAGATTGTTTGAGAATACAGGAGTGAATGTCACATGGCATTTATGTAGTAATAAGATTATTAGTTTGGAGACCTTATTCCCTTTCTCTCTGCACTTTTTTTTTTTTGTAGTAAATGCCAATCTAATTTAGTAAGTTTTCCCTTGAGCAGGAGCAACCTTATATACAAAATAAATTTCTCATTTTGTTCCCTAATATGGTAGTTGCTGAAACACACATACACATGCACATCCTAGTCAATAGGATAGAGGAAGCCAATGACCTCAGCCTGTTTAGAGAGCGAGCTAGCCAGAGTATCAGTACAGGTAAGTAATAATGGCAGAATTTTATTATGGAAGCCTGGGGTTGTAAATAATGGGTTTCTATCTTTTAGGACATGTGTTTTATTAGAGTGCCTGGCTGTGAGAAGTGCAGCTAGGAGGTTGGTCATAGGAGCACAGGTGAGCTGACAGTGTCAGGGCAACAGGTACGGTTGCAGTGAGGCGGAGACTGAGCCATAACTCTGTTGGTGATTTAAGGGACTGTACTGAGTCCTTTTTTTGTTCTCTGTCCCCTGGGATGACTTGCCAAGCATTGGTTTTGCCATCTGTAAAGTGGGTTTGATTGGCTCCACCTGGGGAGTTGTTGTGAGGATAGGGCCAGAGCAGTGGTGATGAGAACGGTTTGCACTTGTGAGCCCTTACTACCTGCCAGGCAGCTTGCACTCCACACACAGCATTTCCCACATTCTCACCTGGGCCTGGTGAGGTAGGCATTGTTCTCCCCTTGCTCCCAAATCATGGCACAGAAAAGGACCAGGGGTTGGCTGAAGGCACACTACTTAGTGCGATGCCAGCTGCATGTTAAGAAGTTCATATAACAGTAACAACCACAGTTGCAATGGCTTAGATTTAATGTGTGCTAAGGAGTAGCTTTTGAGTATCCTGCACAGTGTCAGAGGTCTGATTCTTGTTTTTTTTCTCAAATCTTCTTTTTACTTATTTGAAAGGCAGAGTGATAGAGAGACAGAGAAATTCTATCTGCTAGTTCCTTCCCCAAAGGGCCACAGTGGCTGGAGCTGGTCTATGCTGAAGCCATGAATCTGGAACTGGATCCAGGTCTCCTGAGTGGGTACAGGGGGCCCATATGCTTGTACCATCTTCAACTGCTTTCCTAGCTGCATTAGCAGGAAGCTGGATTCTAAGTGGAGGAACCAGGACTTGAACTGGTGATCCTATGTGAGATTCTGGCTTCGCAGGTGGAGTCTTGACCCTGTGTGCCACAGCGCCAGCTCTGCAGGTCTGATTCTTGATGCCTCTTGTTGTCTGTCTAATGATCTGACTCCATTTCACAGCCATGGTTTTCATTTGTATTTTTTTCTGCTGGGTTGAAAAAGTAACCTTCTGTTTATACTTTTTACCCATTTCTGCCCCTGCTGTAAATGCTGTGAACATGGCCACCCTGGCTGTCAGACGGCAGCATCTGCTGCTGCTGAGTGCCCAGGCCTCTCTTTCTCACTCCTGGGAAGCTCACCGTGCTTCTTCTTTGGTGTCAGGACAATAGACGTTTTCAGTCTGACGTTCAAAGTCCTCCAGAGAATCGTGGTGATGGGCATTGCCTTCGCCTTGTTCAGTCTCACTCTTGAAACATGGTCAGTGCTCGGGCTCTCTTTATGCTCTGGATGCCTTGAAACCCAGTCGTGGCTCCGGGACACACAGACACGGAGTTGTCCCTCTTAGGAAAACCTCTACAGCACGGGGTTGATGCTGATGTGATGCTGGGGGTAGTAGTCATCCCTCAGTGCTCTGTGGATGACGTTAAACTGCGCAGCACTTGTTAGGACCGCCTTTACGTCCTCTCGCAAAAAAGAACACACGTCACTTGCTGTATGTTCTCGTTGATATCATTTACCTCACCACGTTCCTTCCTTCCCTTCCTTTTCCTTTCTTTATGCTTTCCCTTCTTTCTGTCTTTCCAACAGTCTGTCCGTCTATCCATGCATCCATCCACTTTTATCCATTTCTCTCTTCATCCTACGCCTCTCCCCTCCCGCATCTCTCCCTCACTCCCTTCCACTCTCCTTCCCCTCAACCCCTGGTACTACTTTGGCTACATGCCCTTTTGAACCCTGGGCATGCAACAGTGAGCAGTTCCTGCCTTCCTGGAGTTTCCTTTCATTCCCCCTTGATCCCATTATGCCTAGGGATTAAGTACAATTTTCGTGTTATAGATCAGAGGTCAGAGTCTGGAGCCACGGTGGCCCTGTGGATAGGTTTTCTGAGGAGAGCACTGCAGATGACTTGAAGTTGGAGCTGGATGCTGTGCTGTTGCAGAAGGAGGCCTTGAGCCCGTTGGCCTGGCTAGGAGGTTGAATGAAGGAGGAGGAACATTGTCCAAAGAATAAGATAAATGCACAAAAATATTAGAAGAGGGAAAATACAATAAATGGAAAACAACATCAGTATGGTAAAGAGATCATCAGGTACAGGAAATTCAGGGTAGCTGGTCTAGAATGTTGTCACAATCAGATTGTGATGCCAAGAGGTAAGACGTCCCATCACCTGCTACGATGTGAAAGGTTAATCTCCACGGTGACCCTCTCCGTATATGTTTCCCTTATTTTGTGTTTTCTGCCTCCTGCTCTCTGCCTGTATTCCTGGGTTTTTCACTTATGTTCAAAGTATAGCTGAATCCCCAGTGTACAGAGCAGTGCCTGGTGCAGAAGAAGCACTCAACAAATATTTATGAATATATGAATGACTCTCTCCTGCAACTTCACATGAAGGCATTTTGAGAAATGCATAATCCTGCAGTTCACTGGAAGCATTTTTTTGACATTTTGACAGGCTCAGAATCATGCTATCAGAAGATAACTGAATAGTTTTTAAACTGGGCCCTTCGTAGATGGGGGGTTTCTCGAAGGGGTCTGAACAGACATTCTGGCCCAGGAGAGATGCTGAGCTGCTAAGACTCAGGGCTGTCACAGTGCACTTCAGTCTGAGCAGCTCTGCTTTCCTCTGGTTTGTATACCTGACTTCTGCCGAAGATTTGATTGGAAGAATGGATTTCTTTACTCAGAATTTTATTTTGAATTAGAAAGTTTTTCAAGACAGCACTGTTTAAGTTGTCTTCTGTTTTTCTCCTCTCTGGCCATTTTTAGGCATTCTCTACATTGGACTAGATTGAGCTTTCCAAGGCTCATTAATCATGACCAACCTGCATCTCTCTACTTAAAACACCACCCTAAGTGCTCTTCTGTAATAGAAACAATGAAACAAAAACCCCAGTTCATTGATCACTCCTGTGTCCTAGCCTCATCCTAAGCATTTGATGTGTATTAACTGTTGGATCCTGAGTTTGTGGGATAGATGGTACCATAAAGCCCCATTTGGCAGATGAAGAAACCGAGTCTCAGAGATCTTAAGTAACCTGGCCTGATGATGCTGTTATGTTAAAATAAAAGACAAGGCAGAGCTTCTCCTCCTCTCATTAGGACACAGTCTTCCTGGAGTAGGGCCCACACTAATGATAACATCTTAACAGAATTATCTCTTGGAAGACTCTGCTCCCAAATATAGCCACGCTTTGGGGTACTGGGAGGTGGGATTTTAACATATGAATTGGGGCTGGCACAGTTCTCTCTAGACCATGGGTTAAGGGAAGAAGGCTGTTTTTGTTCACTATTCTGTCTCCATCACCTAGCACAGAGTAAACCATCAATAGATACCTGTTAAATGGATAAACCAATGTGAACAAGCAAGAATGAATGAATATGTGATACCATATCTTTTAACTGTTGAAATATTTAAAACATGCATGTGTGTAATAAGTTCTAATATTAAGAGTTCTCAGTGCTTATTTATTTCTGGTTTCTTTTTTTTTCTCTATCTAAATTATTGTATCTCATCTATAAATGTCTAAGTCACATTTTAAAAAAATCTCATGTACCTATACTTGTCTTTTTGAATTAGCTCAAGTTGTGTTAGAGTCCTGTCATTAAATCACCATTACAGAATATTTAAATGTCTACTCTGGAGTGAATTTTATTCTATTCTGAATTGTAGTGCTCTTTGATTTAATAATAGCTATTGGGTTGCATAAGGCAAATTTTTAGCTTCCACGAGAAGCTAATTAGGTTGGAAATGGTTTAAGCACCTGTTCCCTGGAACAATTACACTGCAGTCAGTGTTGTTTCCCCTCACACGTAATCACACACTGCCTGAGCAGTCTGATACACAACTGAGAGATACAGCGCGACTCTGACCATGCAACTCCTGGAGGTGTGTTAACTGGGGACGTGCTAGGATAGTCACATTTAAATTGTGTTAGACTTACTATATTTTTATTGACAAAGCAGCAATAGGAACGTTCTTAAGATGGAATCAGTGGCCCTTTGAGTTCAGTGGATTTTTTTGTTTGTTTGTTTGAGAGACAGAGAGCTTGCATTCACTTGTTCACTCCCAAAATGTCCACAATGACTAGACCTGGGCCAGAGCTGAAGCTGAAATGCAGTCAAGGTCTCCCACATGAATGGTGATCACCCAGCTACTTAACTCAGCTCTTCATCCTCCCGTGATCTAGACTGGCAGGAAGTCGGAATTTTGAGTCAAAGCCAGCATAGAACCTAGGCGGCACTGTGATGGGGGAAGTGGTGTCTGTAAATCCTAGGCCAAATGCTTCCCCCAAGTGTTTTTCTAAATATAGTATTCTTTCAGGTGTTATATTTGTGATAAGTAAATAAATAAGATTGTTAAAGTATGTGGTCAAAGAAGAAAATCAAGTGTCTCAAATGCAGAGTATCACAGAACTCTTAATGCAGGGGTCTGCAAAAATTTCACAGAAAATGTGTACTGTGAAAAAGCTATGCGTGCATTTCAAGGTTTTTTTTTGCACAAATATAAACTTACCTTTTAGTTCCACTTTCTATGTACCTTTGAATGCTAATGTACATTGCTGCTTTCCAAGAGGGGAATGTGGTATGCAGATTCAGCCACACATATTTGCCTGAATCCTTTTTTTTTCTTAAAGCACTGGTATCCTGAGGAAAATGTTCTTAAGGTGATGACTTTGGATAGTCTAAAATTAATTCATGGGCCCGGTGCTGTGGCACAGTAGATTAATCCTCTGCTTAAGGCACCGGCATCCCATATGGGTACCAGTTCTAGATCTGGCTGCTCTCCTTCCAGTCCAGCACTGGGAAAGCAGTATAAGATGGCCCAAGTGCTTGGGCTTCTGTACCCATGTAGGAGACTGGGAGGAGTCTCCTGGCTCCTGGGTTCAAATCATCCCACTTCCGACCATTGCGGTCATTTGGGGAGTGAACCAGTGGATGGAAGACCTCTCTCTCTGTCTCTCCCTCTCACTGTCTGTAACTCTACCTGTCAAATAAATAAATAAAATATTTTAAAAAAACTAAAATTAATTCACATATCTTGTTAGTTTGATATGTAGGGTATATTTAGTAGAATTTCATCTTGTGCCGTTCAAAGAATTGTAGTATTACATCGTGGTATTTCCTAGGCACCACTTTAAGTAAGTTAGTTTTGTATTTCAACAGAGGAAGAATGAGCTAACTACCATCCTCTGGTCACTCCTTAAATGCCTGCAGTGGCTGGAACAGGGACAGAGTCTGGAGCTGGGAACTCAGTCTAGGTCTCCAGTATTCAGTAGGGACTGAATTACATGAGCCATCACTGCTTCGTTCATGGGTCTGTATTTGCAGGACACTGGAGTCAAGAACCAGAGATGGGATTTGAGCCTAGGTGCTCCAGCATGTGGATATGGGTGTCTCAACCACTAGGTCAAATGTTCTCACAGATACCAGTTTTTAATAATGACCATTAAAGTGGTTAAAGTTCATAGATCATGATGTCTCTCTCTGTCTCTCAATAAAACTCAGTAATTAAAAAAAAAAAAAACTCAAAGCATCCGTGTTAAGATTCTCCTTGCAGGTGTTAGGAAGGTAACTACAACTGGCTTTAGTAAAAAACACAGTGGGAAAATGTGTCAAAGGAAGGGATTTATTAGCTAACAACATGTTGCCAGGACTCAGCTCGTCTGTCTCGACGTTTTTTCTTCCTCAATATTCATTTGTTTCTCAAGGAAGATCTTTGTCTGTGTAAGAAAATAGACTGCAGATAAAGAGAAACAAACAAACAAACAAAAAAAAATAGACTCTAGCCGGTCTACCCTGTAGGTACAGTGGAAACTGAACTTTTCTTCTTTATTCTTTCAGCAAAGCCCAGATTTAAATCTCTTTGGCTTAGTTTGGGTCCTGTGACTCTTGTGTTCTTCCAACCCCACCATATCTGTGATAGGCAAAGATGGTTTCTACGTGGTCTCCTTTGCCCATGAGTAGGTTGGATCTTCCCCATTGAAGCCACATGCAGTGAGCCGGGGAGCTGGTGTAGAATATTATGCCCAGATGAAAATGGAGATGCTGTGGTCCGCAGCAGCAGAGATAGGCCTGGGAGGTTGAAATAGTAGGATCCCATGTTTCCTGCCTTTTGCTTGTGTGCTTGTGAAAACCTCTTTTCCCATGTGTGGAATGAAAAAGATTTCCATTAACTGAGCTACTAGTGAGTTAGCTGCAGTTCAGTAAGGTTGTTAAATGATTAGGTGCTAATAGAGTAAACAAATGGGTGCATGTCACAGGCATAAAGTCCACAGGTCCTGACAGTTGATTAAATGTGGGATGCATGTGTGAGCGGGGATCCAGGATTTTAAATACTTTGGACTGCTTAACTAGCCCAGTTTTCCTTGTCAGCGAGCCTGTCCACTAGGAGGCTCTGTGTCTTTCTTGTTGCTATCACCATGACTTGGTTCTTTCTCAGTGGCTTTTATGTTATTGTAGAATTAGGAGATTGGCCAGCCTCAGAAGCAACCCTTGGGGCATTCGGATCTGGATAAATGGCCCATGAGAGTCTCACAGGCATGGAAAGCCAAGACACTGTGGCAAAACAACCTGAATGAAAGGTCTTGGTGAACAAGACCCCAGCAGAAAGAACTGGCCATCAAAGGAGGAGGCACCTTTCTCTGAAAGGAGGAAGGAACCTCCACTGTGATACGGCCTTGACTAAACAAGTTCAGAGTTGGTGAACTCAAGGGGTTTCCATAGCCTCGACAGCTCATGGCAAGAGCCTCGGGTGATTACTGACGTCATAAATAAGAGTGTCAATTGTTAAATCAACAACGGGAGTCACTGGGCACATGCTCCCCATGTAGGATCTCTGTCCTTAATGTGTTTTACTATGACAGTTAACGATAACACTACTAGTCGAACAGTACACAGTTGTGTGGGCGCAATCTGTTGAAACCTTTTCTTAGTATATACTAAGTTGATCTTCTGTATATAAAGGTAATTGAAAATGAAACTTGATGAAGAGTTGGATGGGAGAGGGAATGGGAGATGGGAGGTTGAAGGGGGGAAGCCACAATAATGCAAAAGTTGCACTTTGTAAATTCACATTTATTAAATAAAAAAAGAAAAGAAAATATTATATTAAAAAGCAAGTCACAAAAGAAAAAAAGAATTAGGAGATTGGGATATTGTGGAGGGGATCATTAACTGAAATAAGGAGATCAAAGAAAAAAATAGAGTTAAAATATTGCATGTGTATCTGAAGCTGAAATGCGTTTGAGCTACTGGTGGTGAGACATTTTGGTAGACTTGGGCAGTTTAGAACATGGAAGGCAGGATTGTTTTATTCTATCTTGAGGAAATCCAATCTTGTCTTCAGTTTGTTGCTCGGCACTGAGGCGTATTGCCTTGTGAGAGGCAGTAGGTGGAATGCTTTATGAAGTTAAAGACTGTGCGAGGGAAGCATGCATGAAGCATTTGTTTTCTCTTCAAGAGACTGCTATCTGGGTCTCAGAGGGATTATGTCTTTCAAAATGCCACCATTTGTGAGTGGCAAATTGCATTAGATGCCACATTTTAGTGACATAGCATCACATTGCCTCATTGAGGACAATTTGGTACCCAAAGTCAAAGTTGAGGAAAATACACATGTGTTTCTCTTGCAGTCTTCTGCAATTCAGTTACTCTTCCAGGGCTAGGGATAGAATGGAAAAATGAAGCTACGAACGGAGCTGGCAGTGAGCAGTTTCTTAATAATGCCCAGGACCTCACTCTTCACAGTAAATATTTTTAATTTGCTCTCTTTGTCACCCTAAAATGAAATTAACAGATAATGCATCCTATTGATATGCCACATTCTTAAAAATTATATAGTGAATCAACGATCTATGCATAATAAAAAACTAAAGTAAATCACAGTAAATGATATGTATTATAGTGTATATAGTTTTGAAGGTACTTCCGAAGTGTATGGGAAAATGGAATTGAAAGGTAAGTTCATTTGCTGCAAAGTTTATTGAAATCCATGCAGAATTTTTTCACAATATGCATTTTCAGTAAACTTTTTGAAGACACCATGTATGCATGGATTTCATAACTTTTGTACAACAAAATAGATGTCTTTTAAGTCCATTTTCTGTGAACATTTTAAGTGCTTGGGCACAAGTTCCTTACAGTGGTGCTTCATCCTGGGATCTTAAAATGTATATTTTGTGGCTGGTGCTGTGGTCCAGTGGGTTGAGACACTGGTTGCAGCACCATCATTCCTCATGGGCACTGGTTCAAGTCCTGGCTGCTACACTTTCCAATTTAGCTCCCTGCTAATGCACCTGGGAAATGCAGTGGAAGATGGCCCAAATGCTTGGGTCTCTGTACTCATGTAAGAGACCCGGATGAAGCTCCTGGGCTCCTGGCTTCAGTCTGGCCCAACCCTTGCCATTAACAGCCATCTAGGGAGTGAACCAGAGGATGGATCTCTCTCTCTCTCTCTCTCTCTCTCTCTGCATCTGCCTCTCTGTAACTCTGCCTTTCAAATAAATCAATAAATCTTAAAGGAAAAAAAAAAGTGGACTCTACGTAGAAGCTCTGGTCTTGGGGGTCTGCATGCCTTTCTACCAGCTTCCCATGCGAGGGCAGTACTGCTGGCGTAAGGCCAACCCTGGGATCACAGGGCTCTGGAGGACATCATGCAGTGGTCAGATGCTTGCACCTGGGCGTAGAATTGTGAACATTGCAGCTCTGAGACAGAGGCCACAGATGCACAGAAAGGGCTACTTCTGCTAACTCACAGCAGCGTTGCTGTCGGTGATGCCGTTTTCTGAAATGGTAAACAACCCTGCTATTGTAAATCTAAGCCAATCAGGTGAGATCTTTTTTCTCACTTTGTGCCATCTTGTGTGCAGTGTGTATGCAAAGCATGGAAATCATACTTGGCATCTGAGTGTGAGATAAAGGAAGATTCTCTGCTCAGATGCCTGGCATTCCGTTTACTGTGCACCAGGACAGGCCTGAGCCATCTATGCTTTGACTGACAGTCCTTAGAGCGACACTGCAAACAGAATCCTGTTTGTGCCCTCCGCCTGCTGTGACCACCCCCTTCTTGTTTGCATTCAGCGCTCCTCATCCCCTGCCCCCTGACCGGATCCTAAATGCCCCACAGGCAGGGATGCCATCACTTGAGAGTTGCTGAACCCAAGACTGTGGGGATGATGGTTGATAGGTGTGGTGTCACCGTGCCTTCCCCCTGGCTAATTCCAGCCGATGGTCCCCTGAACCAGGGCCGGTGAAGAGCCCAAGTCACTGCACAGCACATGACAGCAGGGCGATCCGTTCCTTTTGGAGACGTTTTCTGTGCTGTTCACTTCGTTACCCTAGTAATTGGGGGAAAAGTTGCTATGGCCATATTTGCAGCTGACAGATTTGTTTTGCACTGAGCTGTGAGAAGGTGTTAAATGAAGGCCTGTGGAGAAGCTGAAGCAAATGGAGATAATTTTGGGGGGAGGGGGAGGCGCGGGGAGCGTGCATAACTTCCTTGTAACCACAGGCAGATTTGTATTTCCCAGCCTGATTCCCATCCCTCCCAATAGTCCTGTGGTCCCTCACCGTGCAGTCCCAGCTTGACCAGAGAGCAGCTGTTCAGGGATACACAGTCCTCTCAGCCTCTGGGTGTGTACTTTGTATTTCTCCCAAAACCTTATTGCTAAAATAAAAAACCATAGAATCAAGCAAACCAAATGAGCAATATGTAGAGTGGGTTCCATTAGTTGCATCACAAAAGGTAATTACTGTGATGGGTGTCATGGCTCAGTGGGTGAAGCTACTGCTTGGGATGCCTGCATCCCATGTCGTGTGCTCCAGTCCTGCCTCTGCTCTGCTTCTGACCCAGCTTCCTGCTAATGCATCTATGAAAGCAGAGCAACATGGGCCAAGTACCTGGGCCCCTGCCACCCATGTGGGAGACCCAGATGGCATTCCTGGCTCCTGGGTTTGGTCCAACCCAGCCCCTGCTGTTACAGGCATTTGGGGAGTGAAAACAAAATGTGGAAGATCTCTCTTTTTCTCTGTCTCATTCTTTGTCATTGTGCTTTTCAAATAAATAAAAATGAATAAACATGAAAAAGGATATTTACTTACATTTAAGGGGTTACCAGATATAAGTTAAACAGATAGTTTCTTAGCTGCAAATCTTTTAGCTCCCCAGACAAGCTACATTCTGACGTACTGCTTGATATGAAATATATACAGCCTAGATTTTCCCTTTTTGGTATCAAACATTTTTCTTAACACTAGAGTATGAAAACAGTATGTTCATTATAGACTATCTGAAAAATATATTACAAATTGAGGGGGAAAAGTTAAGCAAATAAGTATATGCAAAATCCTACCACCAAAAAATGGTAGGCATGGATGAAAATTTCTTCTTTTTTTTAAAGATTATTAATTTATCTATTTGAAAGGTGGAGTTACAGAGAGAGAGAAAGACAGCGAGAAAGGTTTTCCATCCGCTAGTTCACTCCTCAAATAGCCGTAATGGCCAGAGCTGAGCTGGTCTGAAGCCAGGAGCTAGGAGCTAGGAGCTTCTTCCTGGTCTTCCATGTGGGTGCAGGGGCCCAAGGACTTGGGCTATCTTCCACTGCTTTCCCAGGCCATAGCAGAGAGCTGGATGAGAAGAGGAGCAACTGAGACACGAACCAGCACCCATATGAGATGGCAGCACCACAGATAGAGACTTAGCCTATTATGCCACAGTGCCGGCCCCATTTCTTCATCTTTTTTAAAGGAAATATTTACTTATTTGAGAGAGAGAAAGCTCTTGTATCTTCTGGTTTATTCTCTAAATGCTTGCTATGTCTGTGGCTAGGCCAGGCTGAAGCCAGGAGCCAGGAACTCTATCTGGATTTCTCATGTGAGTAGCAGGGACCCAAGCACCTGGTGCCTTCCAGGGTGCATTACCGGATAGCTGGGTGAGATGAGTTGAGTAACTATGACTCTCACCAGGTACTCTGACCTGTCATACAGGTATCCTAACTAGTGCCTTAATTTGTTGTGCTACTACGCTTGCCCCCTACTAATTTGTTTTTTAAGGCAGAGATAAACAAATGCATCTACACATTTTGACAAAATGAGAATGTTTCCATTTGTTTTATGTTCTGGTATTTTCACTTAATATTATGAAGTATGCATCTTAATGATGCTCATTTTTTAGCCCTTTTTAATCTTTTTTATTAGTGGGAATTTTCGAACTGGTAGTAAATTCACATGTAGTTTTATGAAACAATACAGCGGATCCCTTCCACATTTAGCCTGGTTTCTGCCTACTGGTATGAAGATACTGAACAGGTCTGGTACAATAAAAGTCTCATTTATAGCTACAGCCACTTCCCTCCTGTCCCCTCTCCCAACCGCTGACAATCTGGCCTCAATTTATAAAATTTTGGCACTTGAGGAAGTTTGCATTTGAGTATCAAATGCTGAGTTATTGAGTACTATCTGATGATACATGTATCTGTGCCATAGTTCACTCACTCACATGTCGAAGGACACCTTGGCTGACTCCATTTTTTGCCTGTTAGGAATAAAGCTGCCATGAATACTCATGGGCAGGTTGTTGTTGCGTTCTTTTATTTTTTAATGTAGATTTTCCTCATGGGCATATAAATGTGCATGTCTACAATCTTTGATTGAATTTTAATTTTATAGAAAGACTCAACAACTGTTTGCTAAACAGAGGATTGCAGTGCCATGTTGTATTACTGCGGTGATAGATGAGTGTAGTCCGGATTCTTCTTGTCCTCAGGAGTCTTTTCACTGTATCCATTCTGGTAGGTGTGGAGAGATCTTATGGTGGATTACATTTGCATTTTCCTAATGCCTAACGATGGTGATGTTTTTTCATGCATTTGCCATCTTTATAGCCTCTCCAGTCACATTTGTGTTCCCATCTCTGGACTATTTTCTATATTTTTTAACTGAGTATCCTGTGTTTCTCTCTTTTTTTTTTAAGTTTTTATTTATTTATTTGAGATGTAGAGTTACAGACAATGAGAGGGAGAGACAGAGAGAAAGGTCTTCCCTCCGTTGGTTCACTCCCCAGATGGCTGCAATGGCCAGAACTAAACCCATCTGAAGCCAAGAGCTAAGTGCTTCTTCCCGGTCTCCCATGAGGGTGCAGGGGCCCAAGCACCTGGGCTATCTTCCACTGCTTTCCCAGGCCGTAGCAGAGAGCTGGATTGGACAGGGGCAGCCGGGACTAGAACTGTTGCCCACATGGGATGCTGGCACTGCAGGTGGAGGATTAACTCACTGCGCCAGGGCGCCGTCCCCTATGTTTGTCTTTTTATTTTTTCTTTTGAGGGTTCTTTATGTGTTCTACTAGCTTTTCATCACCTGCATGATTTGAAAATATTTTTTCTGGGGCCAGCTTTGTGGCAAAGCAGGTAAAGCCTCCCTATTGGTGCTAGTTTGAGTTATGGCTGCTCCTCTTCGGATCCCTCTCCCTTCTAATGGCCTAGAAAAAGCAGCAGAAGATGATCCAAGTGTTTGGATCCCTGCCATCTACATGGGAGACCCAGATGAAGTTCCTGGCCCCTGGCTCCTGGCTGTGGCCTGGCCCAGCTCTATCCATTGTGGCCATCTGGGGAGTGAACCAACAGATAGAAAACTGTCTCTCCCCATCCCTCTCTCCCTTCTTCCCTCCCTTTTTACAACTCTGACTTTCAAACTAAATAAATAAATACTTTAAAAAAGAAAATATTTTTTCCTAGTTGGTAGTTTGTCATTTTTATAAAAATTTTAAATATTGTGTTGAGAGTAGGTTTTAGTTTCACAACAGAATTGAGCAGGAGATACAGAGATTTTGCATTGGTCCCCTGCCCCTACACGTGCATTAATTGTACCATGATCAACATCCCCCACCGGGGTGTTGCTTTTGTCAAAACTGATGAATCTACAGTAATGTGTCGTGTTCACCCAAAGTATACAGTTTATGTTATAGTTCACTCTTGGTGGTGCAGATTCTATGGGTTCAGACAAGTATATAATAACACATCTGCACCATTTTGGTGTTGTACTTGGTGTTTTTGCCATGCTGAGCATCCTCTGGGCTCTGCCCCTTAGCTTGTCTTTTCATCTTCTTCATGTGGACTTTCCCAGGGTGAGAATTCAAAATGTTTGTTAGGCCCACGTGGTTCAGGTTTTCCTTTAATGGGTCATGCTGTCAGTCCAATTTCATACATTTTCCTCTGGCCTGACATTCTAAAGATTTTTTTTCTATGTTTTCTCCTGAATGATTATAGTTTTATTTTTTCAATCTAAGTCTGTGATCCATCTCAAGTAAAGTTTTGTGTAGGGTGTGAGGGCTAGGTCAGTACTTATTTTGCGTCCTGTGTTTGTCCACCTGCAGTAGCACGTTTTGCTGAAATGCCATCCTTCCCCCATGGAGTGCTTTTTGTACTGTCAAACATCAGCCAAGCATATTTTTTGCGGGCCTGTTTCCAGGCTTTGTATTCTCTTGATGTGTATGTGCGTCTCTGTTCTAGTACTGTGCTGTCTTGATTATTGTGGCACTGCAGTGAACCTTGCTGCTGGGGAGAGGCACTCCTTCCCCTCACTTCTTTGTGAGAGAGCTTTCAGCAAATGCAGGCCTGTTGTTACTAGGTTCCATTTTCTGCCTTGGCCTGCCTACTTGTAATTTTCCTGGTTTCCCATTTAGAAAGTATTTTGTTTCACTGAAAGAATGTTTTCCCCTTTCCCTAGAGGATTCTTTATTTTTTTTTTCCCTCTGAGTACTCTAAAAATTGAGATGCTGGATGGGAATGATTTTATTTATGTCTCCTTAAAGCTGCCTGACTCTTAAGCACCTTGCTATGAACTTGTTGTTTTATATTGTGTGCTCACTGGGACATCTGCTTCTTCAATTCTTTTCAACATGAATGAGGATGGGTGAAAAGATGGATATCATTCACTTGCCATCTATTCGTGCTCTTCTCTTTTCAAAAGCAAGATGGTTTTGCATTGCATCTCAGTGAACTTAGGCATATATACAATTGCAGAGGATATGCTATTCTTTATTTAAATAGAAAATATTTTGAGGGGTTATCATCTTTGGAAAATGTTTCCAAACAATTGACAGTAAAATGATAGTGTAAATTGTAATGTCTGTCTCCGTTGGATATATACACACATGAAAAGGTTTTTTTTTTTTTCCTTAAAAATGTTTGGATTGTTCATTCGAAGTAAAAATAATCTAACTCACATTCTAAAATAATAGCAGGATATAAGAATTATTTTGTCCTTCAGTGTTATCTAGGTATTTTATTATTTATCAGGACCTTTAGTGAGAAAGCAGAATTAAGGAAATCGCTTCTCAGCCTTTTGGCTAAGATCAAGTGTAGGAAATAGCTTAATTTGGGACACATGTTTCCAGACTGTGGTCTGTGAATGAGACCCAGGCCTGTCTAAGAGAGGAGGAATAAATTCAGGGAGAAAGGATTTAGAGTTCTTCCTAACGCCCTAAGTTTGAATGGCTGAGGTGAGGACGCAAGAGGGTATAGGAATCCAAGGCAGGTGGCAGACCTGTATCTCCTGCGTCCAAGGAGAAATAGAGAGTGTGTCACCATAGTGTGAGAACAGTGGCCTTTTCTATGTGATGTTCGTCTGGTTTTGTTGCTCTTGTATTGAGAAGGGGAAACACTTTGGGATGAAGGAGAGAACTGCGCTTTCTGCGTTCTCAGTATGGGCTCTGTCTGCCTTCATCCCACTTTTCAAGAGAAGAAAATGGCCCAAAAGCTGACAGTCGCCTGGGCATGCCGTTGTCAGCTTCAGCTGCCATTGCCCCCTCCCAGTCCAGCCTCACAGAAACTCAAGAGATGGGAGTGATTCCTTTCCCCATGTGGTCAACATTTCACAATCAGGACGAAACCCCGTTCAGTCGTGGCCACCAAAAGTCCTTCACTCTGGCCGGTGGAAGCACCAGTCTGCTTTTTGGAGAGTGGGGTGCAGGTGGGGGGTAGAAGGAGTTTCCTTAGCAGCTACACGTCACACCTATCCTTGGTGCAAAGTTCTGGGATCTTGGTGATTCTTCTGCCTCCAAGGAATGGCTCGATGACACCTTTCTAGAAATAAAACAGGGTAAGGTAGCATCATCACCCTCCAGCATCATCATCACTCCATGGTGGGCCGGGGGCGGGAGGGCAGGCAGCACATAGAAAATTCTCGAGAATACTGCCTCTCTCTATAGACTTGTGCTCCATTTTTCTTAGTGATCTGGGATGGTGGGGAGTGTGGGGAGGTTGCTGTTTAGAAAATGGTGATTTACATAGAATCCCCCAGGAAATACCAAGTCTAGTTTTTTTGGTATAGAATCCTCTGCATTATTTTTTAAGCATGTAAGTAAAGATACCAGCAATTTATAGATGTATAAAAATATTTTAGATGTGAAAATTTAAATAGTTGACGTGGTACCTTCAGAATCCCACTTGATACTATTAATAACTGTAAAAATATGGGCAATGTGTGATACTCTCAATTTTAGTTATAAATTCATGCATTTCTTGTTCATTCATTGCCTAATAAGACATATAAACATATAATCCTGAGAGTACTTTTTTTGCTTTCTATGTTTCTTTAATTCCTATATAATAATCATTATTTCATCGTAAGAAGTACATCAGTATGTTCTACTTGCTGTGGATTGACAAATACCTAGAAATTCACATGACCCACAATTGTTTCTCCTTCATTTTCCACTTTATGCTTGAAAAACTGACTTTGTTGTTGATGATCTCTTCAGCTTTTTCAATGAAATGTGAAATAGCCATTCATTTCCACATTCTTCCTTTAACTCTAATGAAGATAACTTCTATAAATATGAAAAAGAACACAGAACCCTTGTATGTCTTGTCTTATTGGCTATTATTATTTTCATATGATAAATAATAAGTCAGGATTAGGATACTGACATTCACCCTGGCAAGAAAATCTTAACAGTGAATTTCACTTGAGGTTATCCTTGCTCAGAGGCATATCATTAGTCACGTCCAAAGGGGTTCTTTTTCAGGACTTAAAAGTCACCCCATGGAGCTTGACTAAATGCATAGAATGCAATACATTTTGGTAGTTTTAGCTATAGTTATATAAGCTTATTAGAGATTGCAATAAACAAACAATGCCAGATGTACTGGATTACATATACCTATGGGTGACATGTACATCAGATTATCCATTATAGGGTATCAACATAGCATGCATCCTCATTTTAATTCAGCTCAGACAGCCCTCACTAAGAAATGGGTGAAATCCTTTAAGGTGGCTAAGGAACATGTAAAATAGTTTTTGCGTAGTGCTGTCTTGACCTAGTTTTGAGGCCCTGGCTAGAGCCCAGTCAATGGAGAATGCCTTTTTAAATATATATGCCCCAGTCCATTGAAGTTTATAGGAAAAATAGAAAATAATTTGCAAATTAGAACAAAAGATTATTAACCATTTTGTGTGACTTGTCCTCATCCTTGTGAGGATTCATTGGCTTTGGGAAGTGTTGATCAAAATGTGACATCACTCCACGGTGGGCCAGGGCTGGGGGGCAGGCAGCACATAGAAAATTCTGGAGAATACTGCCTCTGGGTAATCTCTCTCTGTATAGACTTGTGCTCCATTTTTCTTAGTGATCTGGGATGGTGGGAAGAGACTTTAATTAGGCCATAGGATGCTGTTAAGAAAATAGTGAGATTTACATAGAATCCCCCAGGAAACAGCAAGTCTGGTTCTTTTTATTGTGAGTGCCTGCAAAGGGGTGGTTCTCAGATGCAGTAGTCAGTGTGTTCTGGATTTGCAGACTGGGCTCACTTTATGTAATTCCTGTCTCACAGTGCAAGCACAGAACACTGGTGATGTTGAGTAGAGTACATTTGTATTTTTGAGCTAAAGGATGTAGGCAGGTGCCTGGAAAACCTTGACGGCAGAAGTGGCACGGTCTAGGAGAAAATTGCTTTGTTAATCCAAAGATTTGCTTAGCTGACAGGAAATTAAACAACATGATTGAGGAGGGGAAGCTGAGTGAGTGGAATGCTAGCACTGGAGAGGGCCCCTTATTCACACTGGAAGATTGGATGGTTCTTAATGATTCTTCTGGGTGTGGATGAGAATAGAAAATAACTACCATTGAAGTAAAAAGGGTAAGCTGAAATGAGCGAAATTTACAGAGTGTCAATGTGTGGGATTTTGCAGGTGTTCCGGAGCCTGTTGAGTTTCAGGGTAGGAAAGAGATTTTGACTTTTTGTTGTTGTTTGTTCTCAAGGAGTGTGTGAACACAGCAGGCTGGTAAAATTTGAAGATTTACACTGATGAGAAAAAAAAAAAGATGGTTCTGGGCTTCTTGCATTGAGTAGAGCCAAGTGACAGAGTATCCCTGGATCCAAAGTGAAGATGCTTCCCAGAGCCTAAGAAAAAGGACACAGGGTGGACCCACGGAGGTGTATTTGTCTCTTCCCTGACACGATCTGTTCCCTCTGCTTAGGACTAGAAGATATCTGCATGTTTTCCTCAATCTCATTATGTTTTTGACTTGATCTCATTGTGCTATCATTGGTTCACTTACTTAAGGAGAATGCAAAAGTGCTATCAATTTGCAGTGTGAGTAGCTTATTTTCAGAAAGAAGCACCCACCACCATCTCATGAGCACTTTGAGATGAATTCTGACTTGTGGTTTGGCATTGGGCAGAGGTGGCTCACTGGAGATGTGCAGAGTTTTACCTGTGGCCTGGATACAAAGGGCAGAGAGAGTGGAGAAGTTTTCACCACACGTTCCTGTTGGCTGCACATAGACATAGGATGTAGAGTGAAGCGGCAACAGTTTCCCCCTAAGAAGGTGTTTGGCACAGTGGTTAGGATGCTCTTTGTGGGGCTGGTGTTGTGGCGCAGCCAGTTAAACCACCACCCACAGCACCAACATCCCGTATGGGCTTCCAATACCGTTCCCTGCTAATAATGCACCTGGAAGGGCAGCGGGAGATAACCCAAGTGTTTGGGCCCCTGCAGCCACCTGGCAGTCCAGGATGTAATTCCAGGCTCCTGGCTTCAGCCTGGCCTGGTCCTGGTTATTGCAGACATTTGAGGAGTGCACCAGTGAATGGAAGATCTGTCTTCTCTGTCTCTCTCCCTGTCTTTCTAATTCAGCCAAAATAAATAAATATTTAAAAAAAAATTTTAAAAAGGGCCGGTGCCGTGGCTCAACAGGCTAATCCTCCGCCTTGCGGCGCCGGCACACCGGGTTCTAGTCCCGGTCGGGGCACCGGATTCTGTCCCGGTTGCCCCTCTTCCAGGCCAGCCCTCTGCTGTGGCCCAGGAGTGCAGTGGAGGATGGCCCAGGTGCTTGGGCCCTGCACCCCATGGGGAGACCAGGAAAAGCACCTGGCTCCTGGCTCCTGCCATTGGACGAGCGCGGTGCGCCGGCCGCAGCGCGCCGGCCGCAGCGCGCCGACCGCGGCGGCCATTGGAGGGTGAACCAACGGCAAAGGAAGACCTTTCTGTCTGTCTCTCTCTCTCACTGTCCACTCTGCCTGTAAAAAAAAAAAAATTAAAAAAAGAAAAACGGGCTTCAATCATAACTTAATTTGATGTAAAAATTTTTAAGTCCATGAATAGTTTTTTCATAACACACATTTTCCTAGCCCCTTTAAAGACCTCTTAGCACCAAAAAAGTAATAAATAAAAAATAACCAAAAAATGCAAAATGAAATTTAAAATACTAATTTAAAAAGCTGAAAAATAATATTTTCTCTTCTCACCCTTATAAGCTTAATCTCAATCCTAGAGATCTTATTAGTGCTTATTTAATAATTTATGATTACATTACCCAGGAATATTTTTTTCTTTCTTGTCATGTGTCTCCCTCCCAACAGTAAACTTTTAAATTTCTGAAAAGGTTCTCGGCAGCTCATAGAATAGCAAGTACATGGGAGACGTAAAGTAATACTTGTTCAGTTAAATGAAATACATCTGGTAAAATCCCTTTGTCTCATTAGTAAGGCAGCCTGGTATGCGAGGAGCAGACTGGGATGTGTCATTTTTATTGTTAAACACAATATTGTCCCTCCAGAAAAGCTCTGTTGGTTTTGTGTGATTCGTTGACAAATTCAAGGGATGGTGTGACCATCTGTTTTCTGCAGCTCCTGAGCAAAGAACAAAGGGAGTGGGCTCTGAGCTGAGAATGAAGGGAAGAGGGGGATAAAAGCGGGGATGTTTTCACTGCCCAGGTTGTTTAGCAATCAGCTGAACTCTGCAGTCTCCTTTGCTGGAGCATCTCCAGGTGGAGGTGGCGGATGCAGCCTCTCCCACGCGAGCTTCCTGGCCTGGTCCAGTTCTCTGTCTTTAATTAAAAATTTCTCCCTTTAGTCTCCAGATTTATTTGTTTTGTTTTGTTTTTAATTACAAAAGAAGTACGGGGCCAGTGCTATGGGGTTGTAGGTAAAGCCACCGCCTGCAATGCCAGCATCCCATATGGGTGCCTGTTTGAGTCCCAGCTGCTCCACTTCTGATCCAGCTCTCTGCTATGGCCTGGGAAAGCAGTAGAAGATGGCCCAAGTACTTGGGCCCCTGCACTCAAAAGGAGACGCAGAAGAAGCTCCTGACTCCTGGCTTTGGATTGGCACAGCTCCAGCTGTTGAGGCCAGTTGGAGAGTGAACCAGTGAATGGAAGACCTCTCTCTCTCTCTCTCTCTGAGCCTCTCCTTCTCTCTGTATATAACTCTTTCAGATAAATAAATAAATCTTTTAAAAAGAAGAAGAACACTCAGCCCATTCTGTCCGTGGTCTACACCTGCTGATGCAACCTGTCGATGGAACACAGTTGACAAAGAGTTGGGCCTCTGGCCCAGCTGTTAAGCTGCTTGGGATGCCTTCATCCCATGTCTCCGAGCTAGGTTCAAGTCCCCACTCCGCTTCCAGTTCAGCTTCCTGGGAGGCAGTGGTGATAGCTTAAGTGCCTGGAATCTTGCCCCTAGTGTGGGAGACTCGGATTGAGTTTCTGGCTCCTGGCTCAGGCCTGGCCCAGCCTTGGCTGTTGGGAAAATTTGGGAAGTGAACAAGCTGATGGCAGATCTCTGTCTCACTCTCTTTTTTCGTTCTCTTCCTTTCAAAATGAATTAGAAAAATAGGTTTTAAAAATTAAAGCACGTGGAAGAACATACCTAAGTTACATACATATACATCACTTTATATGAGAAACTTGAGAACTGAAGGTTTTCAATCTGCGGGGTGTCCTGCGTCTCATCCCCTTTGTGTACCAAGAATTGTGTGTGTGTTTAGAAAAATCTGGGATTTCAGGACTTCATAGAGTAAAATGTGAACGCTCCTTCTTGTGTTTAATCCCCCAGAGCTGGCTCCCACTTGTGGCTTGATGTAGTTGTGTGTCTTTTTCATGCTTTGTGCTTGTGCTGTGGGAACAAGTCCATGTCCCTGTGGCTTATAAGGCTCTGATTGTGTGTGGTCTCTGTGCTGCTCTTCCGTTTGCTTCTCTCCTTCTCATTATCTTGTGTGAGTCTCTTTTCTTTTTAATGGTTCCCAGCATTTCCTGTTAAGTCTACTTGCTACAAATATCCTTTGTGTTTTCTTAGAAGCCTGTCAATGTATGTGCTCAATTTGATAAAATATTTTCTTTGCCCTGTCTGCTGGTATAACCACTTGGTTTGGTGTGTGAAAGGTGTTAAAAGTTCAATGTCATCATCAGAAGGTGAAACTCAAGAGCTGCCCAAATCACTTCTGAAAGCCCCTTCACTCTTCCCCTGTTCCTGCCTTCCCACTTGTTAGAGAGCGACTCAGCCACTTTTCTCCTCCAGTATTGGAGTTGAGCATTGTTTCTTTGGTTGAACCTGTGTGAAGTGTTCAAGAATATTCTTTTTTTTTTTTTCAAGACCATATCTTTCTGTTTTCTTGTTTGGTTTGGTTTTCAGCTCAGCTTCCGTAGTTCAAATTCTACCTTAGAGGTGTGTGTGGTGCCTACAATTGTCCTGAGCGACCTCATTAATTCTTGCTGTTACACTTCTCCTTGAATTTTTTATTAGACCCTACCTGGCTTGTGGTGGGTTTATTCTTCCTTTACATTTTTCATGGGTGACTGAATTCCTTGCGTGGCCTTTTTCTATAAGTTTATCTAGATTTTTCTTTGTGTATTTTCCACAAGTACTCTAATAAATTATCTTTATATGCATCCTGTAATATGTTATTCCTAAGACGTTCAAGTGGTGTTTTTCTGGCACTTTTCCTCTCCCTGGTCTTTAACTCACCATTTCTACCTTGGCAGAAATTACTTTGAGATTGATGACGGCAGCTTTCCAAATTGATTTATTCTAAGCAAGTGTCTCCCACTATCCTTGAAGTTTAGACAGGCGAGGGTTCTGTTTCTATGCTGATATGTTGCTGTTTCAAATTATGCTTGAAATTCCAGATGTAGGGAGCTTTTCAACCACCCTTCCATCTTGCGCGTAAATGAATATCGTCACTTTGTTTTCATTTGTCATCGTGAATCCCAGTGCCGGCAGCTTTGAGATTGAGCCTGACCGCATGACTGAAGCTTTTGGAGGGGTGAGGGACTGGATCAGAGAGTGTCGCATCAGGATTTCCTTCCCCCTCTCATTTCTGATTCTTTTATCTTCTGAGATACACCAAAGCCAGCTGCTCAAATACTTAGGGAGTGTGGCTCTAGCATATCAATAGAGCCTTCTCTCCACTTTTTATTGTGTGCAGCAAGTTTGAAGTTTATTTATTAATATTAACGCATGTGTCAGGTTGCAGGGATGAGATTAACCCTCATTTTTAATATTTGAAATGCAACAGATGAGCCCCTGGAAGCTTCTGTTGCACATATGCTGATGACTTTTGTGCCTGGGTCATGCACGAGGCGCAGGTGTGCACAGAAGGCTGTGTGAAGGGCATGCGTCAGTCCAGGGAACACCTGCAACTGGGCATGGCGGGGAGGACTGAAAAAGTAAAGGCCACCCTGGAGTTTGTTCTGTTTTTCTTTTGGGGTGACTCTGAATGGGAAGGCCAGGATGAAACTTGTTGGAGAACAGAACACCCTGGAAATAGTTGTGTCGGAAACTAGAGATGGGGGATGATGTCAGGAAAAAGAAGGGATGTATCGACTCTGACACCTTGGCCCCTTTCCTAAAAATATAGTTTCCATGTGTGGAGTATCACAGGCACCTCATGTGCGTGAGAATGTCCACGATCACAGTGGAGAAATAAAGTAAGTGGTTTGGTTCCTGAAAATATATTTGAAGATTTGTGTTCTTCAAAGTTGGCAACAGTCTTAACTGAAGTCTTAACTGAGATTGTGTGCTGCTGAGTTTCCTTGTTAGACTTGTCAGAGTGTGCAGAATCCAAAGAACCATCATATGGAGACATCCAAACTCCTTAGCTTCATTTCATTCATTCATTCTTTAGGTAAAGGGACAGAATTTCCATCTATTGTAGCTGGGACTGGATCAAGCCAAAGCTGGGTGCCAGGAACTCAATCCAGGGCTCCCACATGGGTGGCAGGAACCCCATTACTTGAGGCAGCACTGCTGCTTCCCAGAGCCTGAGTTAGCAGGAAGCTGGAATCAGGAGATAGAGACAGAGAGCAAACCCAGATATTCCCGGGGCCAGCGCTGTGGTGTAGTGGGTAAAGCTGCCACCTGCAGTGCCGGCATCCCATATGGGCGCCGGTTCGAGTCCTGGCTGCTCCACTTCAGATCCAACTCTCTGCTATGTCCTGGGAAAGCAGTAGAAGATGACCCAAGTGACTGGCCCCCTGCACCTGCATGGGGGACACAGAAGAAGCTCCTGGCTTCAGATCAGCACAGCTCTGGCTGTTGCGGCCACCTGGGGAGTGAACCAGCAGATGGAAAACCTCTCTCTCTCTCTCTCTCTCTCTCTCTCTCTCTCTCTCTGCCTCTCCTCTCTCTGTGTGTAACTCTGACTTTCAAATAAATAAATGAATCTTTATTTTTTTATTTTTTATTTTTGACAGGCAGAGTGGACAGTGAGAGAGAGAGAGACAGAGAGAAAGGTCTTCCTTTGCCATTGGTTCACTCTCCAATGGCTGCCGCGGTCGGCGCGCTGCGGCCGGCGCACTGCACTCATCCGATGGCAGGAGCCAGGTGCCAGGTGCTTTTTCCTGGTCTCCCATGGGGTGCAGGGCCCAAGCACTTGGGCCATCCTCCACTGCACTCCCGGGCCACAGCAGAGAGCTGGCCTGGAAGAGGGGCAACTGGGACAGAATCCGGTGCCCCGAGCGGGACTAGAACCCGTTGTGCCGGCGCCGCAAGGCGGAGGATTAGCCTGTTGAGCCACGGCACCGGCCAAATAAATGAATCTTAAAAAAAAAAAAAAAAAATCCAGATAGTCCCATGTAGGATGCAGGCATCTTAATTGGTAAGCGAAATGCTTGTTCCTTAGCAACATTTTGAGACCTCATTTGAGATGATGATTGCTTGTGTCTTTAATGTCACCTTTTGTCCCACCCCTGAATGCCAGGCCTAACCTTATTGAGTTACTGTGTATGGGTGAATATGAGGTGGTGCCCTCTAGAAAGCATGTCCCCATTTTGCTAATGATTGAGAATGAGAGACAAAAAGCTTATATTTTGCCAACTTGAATGCATAATATAGAAATAGAGATCAAGTAGGAAATGCTTATGTATAATATTTATTAAGCTGGCAATCCAGTATAAATAAAAAGAATCTGTACATTTTCTCGTGGCCTCATTCCTGGAGAATGTATCCTCAGGGCTCACTCAGAGAGAGAGGAAATCAGCTTCTGTCTGCTGCTCTGAAAGTCTGCTTTCTAGAGACTCGGAGCAGGAAGCACCTGTGCGGCCGAGATCCACGGTCTTCACCATACAGAGAGAACTGAGACTCAGAGCGGGCCCTCAGCAGCCCATGGCAGAGCTGTGCTGAGCTCCTCGTTGTTCTCAAGCTGGAGCCAGAGTGTCCCTGGCAGTACACTTCATCATTCATGATAGACCTGTAGTACTTCTTACTCAGTCATCCAGCTAACCCCACTATTTGGTGATCTCAGTTTATCACTTGAACTGTAATACTTGAAAAATTGTTTTACATGAAAACAAACTTGGATTACTCTGGTATACAGTACATAATTCCTAAGAAATTTTAAGATAACGATACGAGGTATCAGGACAGTTGAGGCAGTTCCTTCAATCCTTATCTCCAGATTATTAGGAGGCATTAGTTCGGCGTTTGGCCACGTAAAAGGTACAGAGGTTTGGAGAAATGCTTAAGTGCTTCTTTGGCACACCGTTTGGGATAGTGTAAAAATGCTCTTCCGCGTGTAAGACGACCATCAAGGAATCTTAGTTAAGATGCCCAAGCCCATCACAAGTGTGACCACTCTGCCTGCCACCAACAGATGGCGCTAGGGCTCGTGGATGTCACGCCCTTCTGGCCTTGGGGAAAAGAAAAGTTTTTAGCACCTTTTTAGAACCTAACACCTAAATTGGGAAAGTAGAAGAAAGCAGTGCGTCATACCTGATCCTATCCTGGTGGCATATCCTTTCAGGTCTTCTGTATTTCCACATTTCCCCAGAAAATTGGAATAGGTCCTTTAACCCCTCAATACTGGGCAGGACTTGCTCTTGAGAGGAGGTGCTGGTCATCCATCTTTTAAAGGAATGGATTTGGAAAAGAATAATGAAAAATAAATAATAAATTAAGGAATGGACTTACACCTCCAAATATATACCTCTAACATCATTGTCTAGTAGGCTGTTTTAGCGGTTGAATTCAACTCTTTGACCTCAGGGAGTTTAATCAGTCTCTTAAAGCCCAGTTTTCCCACCTATAAAATGGGAATATTAAGCAGTGTTTTCAGTAATGTGCTGATGAGAATTGTAAAATGCTTCGAGGGATGTTTGACTGACTGTATGTTCTTAATGATCATTAAGTGTGTTAGAGGACTCAAGACCTGGGTGCGTGCACCCCGTGCCCACTTAACCAGGGTGGTGGAAGAAAGTGGGTGTTTATTTACAGAGCACAGAGCCGTGAGTATGGGCAGCTCTTTCTTAATTACAAAACTCCCTGAGAGGTTCAGATAAGGAATCTAAGGGCTTTAAACTGGGATTGAGAGGTGGGTGTTCAGCTCCTGTGCAGGTCTCTGCTTGGTCCCCAGTTCGTGCAGTCCTCTTTGACTTGGTCAGCACTAGGATGGCCATGGTGTTCTTTTGGGAATTTTGGTGATGCAAAATGGACTGCGGTAAAGCTGGGGGCTACCTGTACATGGCTGTTATTTTTTGCTCAGGGTCTGACATTCCTGGGCCGGGGAGGCGGGAGGGAGGGACCTTCAAGCCAAGATGTAGCGTTGAGGTGGAATCTACAGAGGAGATAAAGGACTCATGCATCTTGTGATCTGGAATCCTGTGGGGCCGACTGCACTGAATGTACCACATCCTCAGTTTAGTGCATTTGTCTTGGTGGGGGTTGATTTGAATCATCAAAGCAGGACCAGGAATGTTTTAGCTAAGAGAGGGCGACTTTGTGGAATATCTACATCAAAGGCACCAAGGTACGATTTCAGATGACTTTTAGTTATGTTGCATCATGAGAGCTAACTAAAAGCAGTGAGTGAACAACCCCCAAATGTAGGAAGTTAGGACAGGCACATTGGTATGTTCCAGAATCCAGAGGCCTAATTCCACTGGGCTTGTATTCATTTGAACGGTGTGAATGCAGTTGGATGTGCCTGCATACTTGGGCCTTTTTTCTCTGTGTGTAGTAGAAGTGATGAGCCACAGACCTGCGCAGGGGTCCCAGTTACCCACATTAACTGTGGAGGTATCTCAGGTTCCTGGGGCAGGGAGTAGTAGTTGATAAACTGCAGCCCAGCTAAATGTAGACCAGAGAAAGCAAAGCTCACAAACTACCTGATGTGGGATTCCTGCTGCTTCTTCCTTCCATCTCGTTAGAGGTGAGTAAGGGCTGCTGGGGCAGTGCGGGGAGTGAGCATGGCTCTTTCTTTTGCACCATCTTGGCAAAAAAGTTTTAGCTAGGCTGTAAGTTTCTTAAAGGTAAAGACTTTTTGTTATAATGGAATACTACTCAGCCATGAGAAAGAATGAAATCCTAACATTTGCAAAAAATAGACGGTACTGGAGATCATTATGCTAAGTGAAATAAGGCAGACACAGAAAGATAAATACCACGTGTTTTGGCTTGTATGTGAAATAATTATATATATATATATATATATATAGTATTTTAAAGTATATTGATGCCATAATATTTGGGAAATAGATATTCATAAATTTTTTCCTCACTGAGTTATATGGCGTACATACTAATAATAATTACATAATGCCCATTACATAATAGTTGTTATCACATAATATATTAACTAAAATACAGCTTTTTTTTTTTTTTTTTGACAAGCAGAGTGGACAGTGAGAGAGAGAGACAGAGAGAAAGGTCTTCCTTTGCCATTGGTTCACCCTCCAATGGCCACCACGGCCTGCGCGCTGTGGCCAGCGCACTGCGCTGATCCGATGGCAGGAGCCAGGTGCTTCTCCTGGTCTCCCATGGGGTACAGGGCCCAAGCACTTGGGCCATCCTCCACTGCACTCCCGGGCCACAGCAGGGAGCTGGCCTGGAAGAGGGGCAACCGGGACAGAATCCGGCGCCCTGACCGGGACTAGAACCCGGTGTGCTGGTGCTGCAAGGCGGAGGATTAGCCTATTGAGCCGCGGCGCCAATGTAAAATACAGCTTTCTTTCCTCACTTAATGATCTTTGTCATGAATCCTAAATTATGTGATATCAATGTATACACCTCAGCTTTCAATAAATTGTATGTGTGTATATATTTATACATAATGTGAATATGACAAAATATTAAATTTTTAATTTTAAAAATTAATATTGTGAAATCTGTGTTTATCAAACTCATTATTATACTTTTCTATATTAATTTAAAATAAAAATAAGATAGCAAAAAAGAGAGTCCTTTCTTAGACTTCTCTTGGAGCAAATAAAGAACAGACCTCTGCTGATGCCGTGGCTCACTTGGCTAATCCTCCACTTGTGGTGCTGGCACCCCGGGTTCTAGTCCCTGTTGGGGCACCGGGTACTAGTCCCGGTTGCTCCTCTTCCAGTCCAGCTCTCTGCTGTGGCCCGGGAGGGCAGCGGAGGATGGCCCAAGTGCTTGGAAGACAGGGAGGAAGTACCCGGCTCCTGGCTTCAGATTGGTGCAGCACCAGCTGTAGTGGCCATGAGGGGAGTGAACCAATGGAAGGAAGACCTTTCTTTCTGTCTCTCTCTCACTGTGTATAACTCTACCTTTCAAAAACAAGAAAAGAAAAAAAGAATAGACCTTTACCAGACAATTTTGATAGCATTTTGAAAATGCAGGTGACCCTCCACTTATACTGGTTTAACTGAAATTTTTCAATTCTATGATGGTGCAACAATGATCCTATATAATGATTTTGTTTTTCAGTTTCTGTATAGTAGTCAGTGAATTACAAAAGACTTTTAACACTATAGTAAGAAATAGTCTTTGAGTGAGGTGATTTTGCTCAGTTCTAGGCTGATGTCAGTGTTCTGAGCATGTTTAGTAGCTGAGGTGAAGCTATGATGTTTGGAGCATTAAGTGCACTGTATGTTTTCAATTTATGACAGGTTTTTGGGGCCTAAGCCGATTGGAAGTCAGGGAGCATCTGCTTTTGTTGTTGGTTTAGAAAGCGAAGGCAGTGTCTACATTTCATGTCGCTTGTTAAAAGCCAGGAATGTAAATGATCAGTTTCTGCTTCAGTTATGTTGAAAACTGGTTATGACAGCAATGATGATAAGTTCTTGTGTATGTACACATATGTATACACATGTCTACATAGGTGTGTGTGACACAAAAAGTAGACACATGCTGTGTGTAGTGTATGTGCGTCATGTGCTGGTAAATGTTTACCACCTGGCTGTGGCAGGAGACAACTGATGTTGCTGAATTTTATGCTGGAAAGAAACTCCAGCATTGGACTGTCCTGAGCCAACGCAAGCCCGCAGAGTGTGACTGTTTAAATAGCCTTCGTGTGCCAACTACTATGCTAAGCACTTTAAGTGTATTAGCGCATTTCAACCTCAAGTCTGAGGTGGACATACTATTAATCACACCTGTTTTGCAGGTGAGACAGCGGTGGTGCTGAGACCTTAAGCAGCTAGCCAAACATCGCACAGCTTCTAAGTGACAGTGTTGGGATGGGCACTCAGGCAGCCCTGGTTCAGAGTTCATAAATCTAGCATTACTAATTACAACTTTTAAGTTATAATGGAAGTCCCACGGATGGTATATGCTGGATCCTAGCTGAACTTGCTTAGTGGTTCATGCATGGCACGAGCCCCTGTTCCCCAGTCCAGTTGTAAGTGTGGCTGTTAAAAACGGCTCCACCTTCCTGAGCCCAGAACGATCCCTAAGAAAGACCCTCATCCTCCTGGCTCTCACTCCCCCGGCCCCCACATGCAGTCCTCCCCAGGCCAGCATGTGCCAACCGCATATCACACTTCTCATGCGGGAATGTCTCCAGTGGCCTCGGGAAGCATAATTACATTTTACCTTCTGGCTGCTTTTCTCCCAGGAATCGGCCACCATGGAATTCAGAGGAACCAAACTCTTTTCTGCATTGCATTTACTCATTCTCTGTAAGCCATTTGGAAGTCGCCCCTCCCAGCTCGCCTTCCCCAGCGCTTGTACCCACATACTCTGAATTGTCCCTAAGGCTTTGCTTCGTGGCAGCCTTCCTCATGTCACCACGTAATTTAGACAAATCCCTTTTGAAAACGAAAATGTCTTAATTTGAAGACCGATTCTAGGCAGAAGGAATACCTTTGTACTTGCTGTGGGCACACAGGACAATGCCATTTTTCTTATAGAAGAACGTTCTCATATCATAGTCTTCTCTCCCTGTGGGATCCTTGTTTGTATTTCCAAGAGCTTTGCCAGAGTTCTGTCATCCAGCTCAGGATGATTGGTACTGTAAGGTAAAGGTTCTCCTGATGGCAGAACCTGACCATGGTCATGCAGTCAATGTTGCAACTGTGGCGTTTGTGAAGGGGCCCAGAGCTATCTATGTGACTGATGTGTGATTCAGCCTTGCATTAAAGAAATGATGCTGAGGGGCCGGTGCTGTGGCATGGCCAGTTAAGCTGCTACCTGCAATGCCCGCATCCCATATGGGCACCTGTTTGATTCCTGGCTGCTCCAGTTCAATCCAGCTCTCTGCTAATAAGCCTGGGAAAGCAGCAGAAGATGGCCCAAGTGCTTGGGTTCTTGCACCCACATGGAAGACCTGGAAGAAGCTCCTGGCTCCTGGCTCCTGGCTCCTGGCTTTGGCCTGGCCCTGCCCTGCCCCAGCTGTTGTGGCCATTTAGGGAGTGAACCAATGGATGGAAGTTCTTTTTCTCTCTGTCTCTGTCCCTCTCTCTCTCTGTCTGCCTCTCTCTCTCTTTCTCTCTCCCTCTCTCTCTCTAACTCTGCCTTTCAAATAAAATAAATGAATCTTAAAAAATGATGCTGAGGATCATCACACAGGATCCTTCACAGCACTGAAAGGGCCCTGAGTGTTGAACTATTAACATCTTTCTCTGTGGCCTCTGCTACCAGGATAACATTATTCAACATTGTCCCATGGATTTTACACGTATTTAAAAGCAAACCATGGTCTGAGAACTGCTCATGGAAATGTATTTTTAGAAAGGTTTCATTCCTACCTTGCCTGCAGGGCTTCTCCGCGCCTTTGCCTTGGCAGTATGTGACTGAGCCACTACAGGGTCTCATCATCTTCAGTGTTTTTCCTTCTCATCTGCCCCACGCTTCTTCTCAAAGCATCTTCTGTGAATTGTGTTCGGTGGGGCAGCCTCCGGAGAATACTGTATTGCAAAGAAAAATTGGTAGATCGTTCCATGGGGCATGACCCCAACCATCTCCCCTGAGTTGGAGTCAGTCATTGTTATCTTAAACAAGTATATTTGCAAATCACTGTTTACGGTTGTGTCTGTATTCCTGATGATCTTCTAAATATTATTTGTGCATTGCTCCAGTTGCTAATACGACAGTATGTGTGAGCATGCTGGCACAAATGGAGTTGTAAAGAGTAGGAAATTTTCTAAGTTGGTGGTGAACTGTTAACTGAATATGCTTTATCATTACTGGTGTTGATGTTAGACCTGGAGAAAGTAAATCTGCCTGTGGTGTCTGTCTGGGCCACCTTATTTAAGTGGCTTAATTTTTCTAGGTCTCTTTTTCTCTTCCATGCAATATATAATAATAATGAGTTGGCCTCGGCATTGTGAGTGTCTCATGAAATACTGTAGGTGCCAGAGTTTGGTTACCTCTGAAGCCCAATACAGTTGAAAGGTTTTGCAATGTCATAGAGCAGTGTGGATATAGTCTATCATTTTCCTAATGACCGTAACTATCATTTAGTCAGAATATAGATTTTATTGAAGACATTATTTTTCTGTAAAGGTTTATTTAACATTTTGTGGTTAAAGCCATGTCCACACCACTTGACATGTTATAATTCACAATCACTGTGATGATCATTCCTCAACTTTTGGCCAGTAGTTCACAGTGGAGGTGATTTTGATACTCTAGAGACATTTGGCAATATCTGGAGATATTTTGGTTGTCACTGCTAAGGGAGTGGTCCTACTTTGATTTAGTGGGATGGAGTTTAGAGTTGCTTTTAAGCATCCTGCAATGTACAGTGTTAGCCCCATAGCCAAGAACTCTACAGCCAAAAATGTCAGTAGTCTCAATGGTAAAAAACCCTGAACTAACTGGAGGCTCCCTGAGGGCAGGCCCTGTGACTTGTTACCCTGGTATGCAGCACAGGCTCTCAATAGATACCTTGTGAGTGAAGGAATCTACAAGCACACCTAGCCCTTTGGTTTGGCTTCTGTATAGCTTGACTTCATGTCCTCTGAATTTTAGGGTCCAGTCTTTGTCTTCTTTCCAAATTTCTTATTTTATTATTTTTAAAATAATAACTGTGCCATATTTCAAACATAAGTAAAAAGTAGGATAAGCAACAGTAAAAATGGGGTGTGTGAACATGTCACTCTCAAACTGTCCATCCTCAAGGGAGGCCTACAGGTCAATGGGTATGAAGTTGTGGTTATGTAGTATGACTAAGGCTAGTGACTATTATGAATATTATTGTAGTATACACTGGAAATGTGCCAAGAGAGTAGATTTTAAATACTTCACACAGATAGACACATACAACTTTGAAATGATGGATATGTTAATTTGCTGGACTGTAGTAATCACTTCACTACGTGTATCAAAATATTTTCCTGATGTATACCTTACATGTATTCAATTTGTAGCTTACAATTATTCAGTAATTCATTTATACAACAGTAACATCACTGGGAAATACAATGAAACAAATGTATCCACCACAATGAGTCCTCAAGCTTCTTTTTTTATCAGCAATTTGTAAACTGCCTGCTTCAGTAACGTTTGATTATAACACAGTCATGTCCAGTGGCTCCTTGCTGCCCACAGCTGCGTTCACCCTAAATGATAGAATCAAGCAGTTGCTACGGAGACCATGTGGTCCACAAAGCCTAGAATAATTACTGTCTGGCATTTTGCCAGAAAAGTTGCTGATCCCTAATTTAGATGAATGCATTGTCATGTAAAACCAAGCCAGGCTGTTCATTTGAATGTCAAATGTAAACAATTTGGCTTCTCCATGCACCCAACAGGTCTTGCTTGTTAACTGGGGGTGAGTGCATGTGTGGAGCCTATCCAGTCTGCTGACTTTGATTTTCTTCTTTTCCCTCACCTCTTCGTTTGTTCTGATTCAGCTTCTATCCTGAATTCATTAGTAGAGTTGATGGTAATTCTTGTTTCATTTTTCTTGGTTGTGGTCATGAGGAAATGCACGTATAACAACAAGAGTGTAAAACAGGTAACACTCTTAGTGCCATGGGCCAGTCTGTGACAACTGGTTATGTGTCACGTCAACGAAAGTCCCTCAGCCCTGATTTTCACGTGAGGACACTAAGGCTCAGAGATGAGAACTGCCTTGCCACAGGTGTCCAGACCCTGTCACTGCAGGAATCCACCTTGGATGTCTTGACTCAGTGTGGTTTCAAGAGTTAGGTACTAGGGCTTGTTGATTATTGATGTATTGTTGCTAAGGCCAAAGATGGAAACGTCATTTAGAATATTAATTTTTGGGGCCAGCACCATGGCTCACTTGGTTAATCCTCTGCTTGCAGCGCCAGCATCCCATATGGACAATGGTTCTAGTCCCGGTTGCTCCTCTTCCTGTTCAGCTCTCTGCTGTGGCCCAGGAGGGCAGTGGAGGATGGCCCAAGTCCTTGGGCCCTGCACCCGCATGGGAGACTGGGAGGAAGCTCCTGGCTCCTGGCTTCGGATTGGTGCAGTGCCGGCTGCAGCGGCCATTTAGGGAGAGAATCAACGGAAGAAAGACCTTTCTCTGTCTCTCTCTCTCACTGTCTATAGCTCTACTTGTCAAATTAAAAAAAAAGAATATTAATTTTTGGACATTTAAAAAACTTCTGAAAACCAAAATGTCATTTTAAAAGGCTTCTTTCCTTTGACTTTCTCTTTGTTTAAAAATGAAAATGACTTGTGTGTTTATTAAGATGCCACGGTCAAAACAACAAATGGAATTCATTTTGTTGACAGGAAATGTTTTACTTTGTAAGTTACATATGATAATGGGAGGTATTGCTAGACCTTTTTTTTCTCTCCACTCCATCACAGTTCTAGACTGGAGATCCAGAAAGACTGGTTCAACCCAGTGGGAGATAAGAACTTACAGTTAATCTACTTGCATGCCATTCCATAAGCAAATATGTGTAAGAATATACATGGGACCCATTTTAGTTTGCTTTATTTTTTCCTTTCTAGAGCTCAAAACCAATATTAGGAAAGATTGCTCTGTGTCCTTAAAGGGTGCCTAATTTACTTGAGAAAATGAGTATTCATGTTGGAATCCTGGGGTGTTGTTTAGTGCTTTGTTTGATGTGCCCATGAAGTTCCAGTTTGATGAGTACAATTTTATTTGAACTTGATGATTTTTCCCTTCTAGTCTGGTTCCCAGAATTAAGATTCTGGTAATAATTTGTCCTTTGGCATCATACATGTGATTCCAAAGTGTTATAATGGCTTATTATGGAAGACGAGATGTTGTTGCTTCCTACAGAGACGATGTTCCCTGTTCATCTTGTCCCATTATAAGAAATTTGTTTAATTTGAAAGGGAAAAGCATGGCTAGAAGACAGATGTCAGAAAACTTTGACACTCCAGCTTTCTGTGATTTTAACCAGAGTTTGAAGTAATCATACAGTAAGAGCAGAAATCTGGCCCATTTTCCCCCTAATGAGAGCTGGAAACTTTTTTTCAAGAAGACAATAACATTCCTCGTTTCCATTTGATGCATTGATTTCAGAGTTGTCAGGGAACAGTCACTTTGTGTAGATAGACTAGAAAAAAGAAAAAAAGACAAATGAATGTGTATGAGAATTTGTCTTTTCTTCAGATTTTTCTAGGATGTCTTGTTTGTGCTCCCTGACAAGGCAGTCTTACAGCCCATGTTGTACGTGACACTGTTGAGATTCTTCGTATAATTGTGCGTTTAATGCCCATCTTCACTGCATGAATCTAAAATTGGAGAGCATAAAGCCTGTGTCTGACATTGCCTTTATGGCATTAGTACCCTACATGGTGCATATGACACGGGGTAGTTAATTAGCGAATATCCATGGGACGAAATCAGTGAATCAGTAAAATGAGCAGGTGCTTCACCTAGTGAGTCAGAGGTCCACATCCCATGTTGAAGTACTCAAGGTCCATTTCTAGCTCTAGCTTTATGTAGTCAATACAAACCTGGGAGATGACATTGACTGCTCAAGGAGTTGGGTTTCCTGCCACCCATGCGGGGGACCTGGATTGAGTTCCCCATTCCCAAGTTCAGCCCTGGCTCAGCCATTGCAGGTGTTTGGGGAGTGAACCATCGGAGATGGGAGCTGTGTTTCTCTGTGTGTCTGTCTCTTTGGTAAACTGTTCCCTTTCCCATCCACTCTTTCAGGGGATGAGACATGTTGAACCTGGGGCCAGCACCACTATGATGCTCTAATTCTCCAGACAGAGAATTGGAAGTTGCCAAGCAATGGTGCATCTACCATAGTGGTCCAAAACATGAACTTGGGAATTGGACTCTGCTTCCTATGTTGGTGATGTTAGATGAGTCATTTAGTTTTTGGCTCACTTTCTCTTGGTATTAGGGACCAGTATGAAGTACAACAAGAGGGAGCAGCTATCGTGCCTTTCCTAAAGGAAGGAGATATAGATGGATGTTGTAGTTGGTTTCTGCTTTTTATTGTGCCTTCCTCCATCCTGATGTGGAAGTGCTGAAGTACACTCAGATTTAGACCAGGCACAACTCTGTGCTCTGCAGGTTTTGGCAGTGGAAATTGACAATGAAAAAAGTAACTTGTGAGCTGATAAAAGAAAAATCCAAAGGCAGATTTTACAAAGAGAGAGATGATTTGTATCTCATAATCTTGATGCTCAAAGTGTGTTCCCTGGAACTGCAGCATTGTTATCACTCGGGAGTATAGTAGAAATTTACAGATTCAGAGCTGGAGTTATGGCATAGCAGGTAAAGCCGTAGCCCATGTGGGCGCTGGTTTGTGTCCTGGCTGCTCCGCTTCCATTTAAGCTCCCTGCTAATGGACTGGGAAAAGCAGCAGAAGATGACCCAAGTGTTTGGACCTCTGTCACCCATGTAGGAGACCTGGATGAAACTCCTGGCTTCAGCCTGGCCAGCACTGGCCATTGTGGCCATCTGGGAAGTGAACCAGCAGATAGATGATCTCTCTATCTCTGTAACGCTTTCAAAGTAAATAAATCTTTTTTTTTTTTAAAGACTTGCATGATTTTAGGACTCAGCCTTTCTGTATCACAGGCAGTATTTAAACCTAATCCTTAGGTGACTGAGATGCACATCTGATACACTTAGAAGAACTGTCCTAAAGAATTCATTCATTCATTCAGTATCTTAATTAGGTTACTAATAAGTAGAATCTTGGTCTTAAACATTGTGTCAGAGAACAGAGCAGCTAAAAATTGTTCAAAAGTTAAGCTGGACTGTTAAAATAACATTTTACCACACCATTAGGTTTTAACTGAATAGTAAGCTGGAAATTTGTTCTTGCACTGACATATTGTTATTTTTTTTACCATTTCCTTATGAGAAGTCAAGCTTTTAATGTAGAATTTAGAATAAAGAGAACTGTAAAATTCTCTGGAGCCCAAAAGGAACTGTTTTTAGTGATTTTAAGCCAAGAAACAACATCGGTTAATTTTAAATATCATTTCATTCAGTCCTTTTAAGACAAATGATTCTTTTCAGCTTTAAATCTCTTTTCCCAGGAAATATATGTTAAAACCTGTGCTTGTCCTTGGTTTGACTTCTGCATCACTTTAAGTTCTAGCGTGCTATACTGACTTAACGTGAAAAACTGAATAATGATTCATTAATAATTAGACATTGTGCTAACCATTTCTCATGCCTTCTCTGTTAACTGTGACCCTCTGAGGAAGTTTTCGTAGTGCAGGTTTGACAAGATGAAGAAATGACACTCACCGAATATCCCTTCCCCTGAGGGAGATTATGCAAGGTGGTTTTTGGGAGCGAGTTTCATTGCTCCCAGAGTTTGGCTGTATAAAGCTTGGGCTAATTAGAATACAGTCATGTAGAGATTTTAATAGAAGCTAAAGTTCAGCCAGGCTGTAGAAGTGAAAGGGTTTCACTGCACTGTTATTCCCCAGTTGCTTGGGGATCCAGCTTCCTGACCCCTGTGACAAAAGTGTTCATTTGGGCAATAAGTATAATTGACTCCTTGAAGCATAGCTTCCTCTGACTTGCTTTGCTGCTTGCTCTTGTGTGTACAAAATGCAGAGCACTCCCTCCCACCCTACGTGATTCAAAGGCACATTTTCTGTTTGTTCTACCTAGGAGGCAGGGTCAGCACAGGCTCTGGAGTTTGAATCCCAGCCCCACATTTGCTGTATCTCTTTGGGCAAGATACTTAGCCAGCCTCAACATCTAGTTCCTTGCCTCTCAGTTGGGGATAGCAGTAGTACTTAGCTGCTAGGGATGGTGTGGTTTCAAGGTAGGGCTATGTCTGTATAAAGATTTTAGCCTCGCCTGCACCGCGGCTCAATAGGCTAATCCTCCACCTTGCAGCGCCGGCACACCGGGTTCTAGTCCTGGTCGGGGTGCCGGATTCTGTCCCGGTTGCCCCTCTTCCAGGCCAGCTCTCTGCTGTGGCCAGAGAGTGCAGTGGAGGATGGCCCAAGTGCTTGGGCCCTGTACCCCATGGGAGACCAGGAAAAGCACCTGGCACCTGGCTCCTGCCATCGGATGAGCGCGGTGTGCCGGCCGCAGCGCGGCAGCCATTGGAGGGTGAACCAATGGCAAAGGAAGACCTTTCTCTCTGTCTCTCTCTCTCTCTCACTGTCCACTCTGCCTGTCAAAAAAAAAAAAAAAAATCTTAGCCCCATACTTGGTGCTTAGTAGGAATTGATAATAACTTGCGGTATTGTTACCCTTTCCTCGTGGTAATTTTTTTTGTTATTGTATCGCTTTTTCAGTACCTCCTGATCCTGTCCTATGTTTGGGGTTTAGCACAGTGAATATTCTTTTTTTATTTTATTTTGAGATTTTATTTTATTTATTTAACAGCCAGAGTTACAAAGAGAGAGAGAGAAAAAGAAAGAGAGTGAGCGAGAGACAGAGGTCTTCCATCTGCTGGCTCACTCCCCAAATGGCTGCAAAGGCCGGAGGTAGGCCAATCCAAAGCCAGGAGCCCGAAGCTTCTTCTGGGTTTCCCATGAGAGTGCTGGGGCCCAAGGACTTGGACCATCTTCTACTGCTTTCCTAGGCCATAACAAAGAGCTAGGTTGAAGTGGAGCAGCCGGGACTTGAACAGGCCCTTATGTGGCATGCCAGCACTGCAGGCCTCGGCTTTAACCTGCCACACCACAGTGCTGACCCCAGTCAATATTCTTTGTTTTCACCTTTGCAAGATGACCTTCTTCAATCTCCCCCTCCCTGTTAGAATGAGAAGTTAGTACTCAGAGTCCACTGATGGCCGTCTGCTGTCATTAACATATTTTACTTTCATAACATTTTATGTGCATAGGATTTGAAATTGCAAAATGGCTAAAGGTTATGCAGGAATATTCATGCAAAGCATTCATGGTAAATTTGCATTATCATTTAATTCCAGTTTTCCATGAACTTTTTGAGGCCCCTTCCAGTGTTATTCTGTGTTGTGTGATTGTTTGCTGTATGGGGTTTGCCTTCCTTTGGATCTAAAATAGATTTCAAAAACTGACTGCAGACTTCGCCTGCTTTGCAGGATTAAGTCTTCTGAGAGGCCGACTGGCAAACACAGGTGGAACTCCTGCTGTACGGAGTTTCAGAGGCAGTGAACTGCATCACAGCAAAGGGATGGGTGCGCGCTTTCAAACTTCTGACTAAGATGAATGAATTTTCTCAAGATATGGCCTTTATTGAGGGGAATTTTTTTTTAAGTTAGCACTTCTGAAAGCTCATTTCTGTGCCCCTGATATGCACGTAATGATATTAGGGGATTATCTGTTTACGAGGGAACTGAAATCTGGAATGGTTATGGAGGATGTGTAGACAACATTAATATCTTTTGAGAAGAGACCTAAAGAAAAACCTAGGGAAATAATTTCTTTGTTAAACAACGCAGTTTTTCACATTCCTGTTATAGAGTGTGGACACTGGAATTCAGCTACCTAAGTTCCAGTCCCATTTCTAGCTAAGCTGTGCGAACTTAAACAGCTTCCTCAACTTGTCTGTGACTCAGTTTCTTTAAGACACAGATGATGGTAGTTCCCGTTTCAAAGAGTGGTGAGGATTCTGTTAAATAATGTATGTAGGCACTCAGCCCAGTTCTGCAATAAATTGTAGTCATCATGGTGATGGATGACGATAACCCAGAGTTCTCCTCTACATGTCAAATTGAGCAGAGTGGAAAAACTCTTGGAATTAATAAATCTGTGTGAATTCTGTGGTTCCAACCATGGAAGGAAAAACAGAAGAACTCTGTATTTTGTCATCTGTGTTTTGCTGGAGTTTGACTTGGTGATATTTCAGAAGTCACAGTTGACTGTGTATGTAATAATCTGTACCATAACTATATGTGGCTGGATTTAGATTTTTTTCCTTTTAATTAGTGCATTGCTTTATGTGTTTTTTAAGCCTTTATGGGTTTACAGTGAAGCATCTTCCAGTGCCATCTGGGACTACAGGTGGTGAGATACTGTTTTTTTCTCTCTCTCTGCTCTGTCTCTATTCCCAGTTGTCATCTTGCTGTAATGCTGGGGAGTTGAATACATTCCCCCACCCCGCTGGCCTTCTCACTGTAGGAAGATGCACTGTGTGTAGTAAAAATGACAGCTGGCTTGCTGTTCCAAGACAGTGATCAGTTTTCACCTTTTGAAACTGATATAGAAGAAAGAGGATAATGGAAAGAGGCATTTTTGTGTTTAAATTTAAATTCTTTGACCATTGCAAAATACTCATAATCACTCCATATCCAGTCTGTGCTTAAAATTCTAAATTTCAATAACAACCAGGCAATAAAGTCAGTGTAGCTTGTATTCTTATATTTGAGACCTATAACTCAGAAACTGAAGAAAGGAAATGTAGTGGGCACACAAAGAGAGAGCATGGTTGGTGGTCTCTGTACAAATGTTCATTTCGGACCAGCGCCGTGGCTCAATAGGCTAATCCTCCGCCTTGTGGCACCGGCACACCGGGTTCTAGTCCCGGTCGGAGCGCCGGATTCTGTCCCGGTTGCCCCTCTTCCAGGCCAGCTCTCTGCTGTGGCCCGGGAGTGCAGTGGAGGATGGCCCAAGTGCTTGGGCCCTGTACCCCATGGGAGACCAGGATAAGCACCTGGCTCCTGCCTTCCGATCAGCGTGGTGTGCCAGCCACAGTGCACCGGCTGCTGCGGCCATTGGAGGGTGAACCAACGGCAAAGGAAGACCTTTCTGTCTCTCTCTGTCTCTCTCACTGTCCACTCTGCCTGTAAAAAAAAAAAAAAAAAGTTCATTTCACGCCCTAACCAAGATTGACATTAGGTAAAATTTGGTAAATGAGTGTAATCATGCCCATCAAGACATATCAATAATGACAAAGATATTCTTCAGTGCAAAAAATTACTCACTACTCAAATGTCACTTGCACCCAAAAGAGACTGGACAGGGTGTATTGAAAATTGATTCAAGACTTGAACTTGAGGCTGTTAATATTATAGAAACTTGGCTTTCAGTCGGCTGGCAGGGGAACCTTTTTTCTGAGTGTCATGAGGCTACCATCTCTCCATCACTGCCCTTCTCCCTTTGTTTACCTTCAAGACAGGTCACCATTCCCCAGTGCTGCATGCAGCTACTAATAATCTCCTATAGCCGTTAAAGTTTTAGTGGCAATTTCTGTGACCTAAGTTTTTTGTATCTTTGTGTGTATTAAAATCTTCAGAGGTGCTGTGCTATGGCATAGTAGGTTAAGCCTCCGCATGCAGCCCCAGCATCCCATCTGGGCACCGGTTCATGTTCTAGCTACTCCACTTCTGATCCAGCTCCCTGTATAGCCTGGGAAGGCACTGGAAGATGGCCCAAGTGCTTGGTCCTCTGCACCCACATGGAGACCCAAAAGAACTCCTGGCTTCTGGTCAGCTCAGCTCCAGCCGTTGCGGTCTTTTGGGGAGTGAACCAGTGGATGGAAGATCTCTCCCTTTGTCTCTCTTCTCTGTGTATAACTCTGCCTCTCAAATAAATAAATCTTTTTTTAAAAAATCTTTAGAGATGACTAATTAGGGGGTTAACTGTGATGGTACCAAATGACATCAGTTTCCATTCTGAGACTTGTTATCTGGTCCCAGAGATCTGCAACATAGAAGAATAAGGACAGGTGATAAATCTTGCGATTCTAAACGAATGTGATACTCCCTTTGCAGTCTGTCCTATATCTGAGTCTATATATAAAGCCTTTTAAAAAAGAAACCTTTTGAAACTTTTTTCAAATTCCCTTATTGGTAACAGGAAATACATGAAAATTTTGAAAATAAATGTGATCATCTGTAATCTCACCCTCCAGACATATTCCTGCTAACATATGGCTGTGTTTCTTTCTAGTTCATCTGGCTTGCGTATTTCACTGTGTGTAACAACCCCCTCTGTCCTCATGGAAATGTAACGCCTATCTGTATTCATATTTTGAACATAGTTGGAGTTGTACTTTATATACTGGAGTCACATCATAAGTGCAGGTAGATTCTATCCATGGAACTAAAACACTTTTATAAAGAGAACATGAAATTCCTTTAATTATACCTATTCTTTCTTAACTGTTACTCCTGCTAGGTTTAAAATAACCTTTGTGTAATTTGCCTTCATAATCTCAGGAAAAGGAAGGGCACAGCAGGAACACAAAGAGAAACTAGAGGGGGCTACATTGTATGGTAGCTGGTTAAGCTGCTACCTGTACTGCCAGCATCCCATGTGGGCACTGGTTCAAGTCTCCCCTTCTCCACGTCCAATCCAGCTCCCTGTTACTGTGCCTGGAAAAGCAGTGGAGAATGACCCAAGTCTTTGGGCTTCTGTGTTCACGTGGGAGACCCAGAAGAAGCTCCTGGCTCCTGGCTTCAGCCTGACCCAGCCATGTCTGTTGTGGCCATTTGGAGAGTGACCAGCAGTTGGAAGATCGATCTCTCTTTCTCTCTCTCTCTCTGTCTCTCTCTTTCTCTCTCGATGTCTCTGTCTCTCTGTAACTGTGCCTTTCAAATAAATAGGATAAATCTTTAAGCAAGAGAGAGGGAGAGAGAGAGAGAAAGTGAAGGAGGGAGGGAGGAAGGGAGAGAGGGAGAGAGAGAAATTGGAGAGGCTGATTAGTCCTTTGGGTTCCTAAAACTTCAGATCCTAGAATTTGCAGGAATTTGTGGATGTTATTTGTATCATCAGTGATTTGGGCTCCTAAAACTCCTTTCAGTACTAAATCCTCTGTTGGTCTGGGTTTCTTGCATGTGACACTGTGTTCTGTGCTCCCCACCTTGCCACCCTTACATGAAATCATAGTTTGCAGGTGTTTGGATTTCATTCTAGGCACATTGGGAGGCCCGTGAAGATTCCGTTGTGTCTGGTAAAAGTGGCTAAAGGGGAAGAGAAGGGATTTTTAGGGGTTTTCAGTAATAGTCCAACAGTGGAAAGTCTGGTGGGAAGAGGTGAGTTGCTCAAAGGACCACAGGAAGTGCAATTGGCACTGCTGGGTAGTCAGTTAGATGGGGGAGAGATAGAAGACGACGAGAGTCCTAGATGACTTTCAGGTCCCCGAAGCTGTTCCTTTTTCCTCCTTAGGTTGTGACTTTACCGCATGTTCCCTTTGGGGAACAACAACAAGAGTAAAACCCATACAGGCTTGCTCACTTCTTTGATGTTATTCTAAAAGCATCAGTGACCTGCCGGATTACTGCGTGATGACTCAACACACCTCGTGGACTTCTGATTACCCAGATTTTCTGGACTCCAGCCACTTCGCCTCACAGGGAATTGTGCTTCTGGTAGTCACTTAGTCCGGGGTTTCCACCCCCTTGGTCACAGTTTGGGGCACTGTGGTTTTCTCAGGTATGCTCTAAGACTCTAGTCATTGGCTTCAGCCTTTAAAATTATACCTTCTGTCTCTTGAAAGCCAGTGATCAGCATACAACTCCATTATTTCAGTCCGGGTAAAGAAGCCCTACATCTCTTTATGGCCTTGTATTACATGAAATCTAACACTTAGTTGATTCCTAAAATGTAGTGATTGCAAGCTGGACAGGTACCAGTCATTCTTTTGGGTGTGCAAACCACTCACCCTACAGAGGGTCAAGGAAGAGTTTTTCTGTTACATCTCAGAGTTTAAGTAGGTTGTCCTATTTCTTAAATTAAAGCAGTGGTTCTCAACTGAGGATGATAATTTTTTCCCCAGGAGACATTTTTGGTTGTTACAACTGATGGGAATAAGTACTGGCATCTGGCTTCCCCTGGGAAGAGGCCAGTGATTCTACTCAATGTCATACAGTTCAGAGCAGAGCCCCTTCCACAACAAAGAATTCTCTCCCCCTGTGTCTGTAGTACCAAGGGTGAGAGACATGAATTGAAGTGATGTATATTTTTTCCTCTTATTTCTCGCCCTTACTTTGATTATGAATTCTGCTTTCTTCTTGAAATCTTTAAATAATGACACTGATAACATATTTAGGGATGAAAATGGATTTTTCTCAGAAGAGTGTTGAATTGTTTATGTATCCTGTGATAATTAGAGTTTGAAAATATTTAGATAATGACATCATGGCATGGATGTGACTAGTCTAGGAACAACAATAAAACTCATTTTAACTGCGTCTCATTTAGTTTTTGTTTTGGATAGCATGCATATAAATAATTGTTCAAGGTTGGAATTGAATATCATCTTGTTTATCCAACTGAGCATTATGCTTTTAATTAGAGGGGCCTTTTTTCTCAGCATAATAGTGAAAGAAGATAGGTTTTTAGCTGTTTATATGTAAACATAGCTAGAACATGTTTGAACTGGAATGATACATGCTCTAAGGATGAAAAGGTTGTCTGAAAAGTGATCACTTTAAAAAGAGGAGGGAAAATTGGGTTACAGTCCAAATTATTTGAAAAATTAACTTTGAATTTGATTGAAGCAGATCAATTCTTTCAAGTTTGTGAAAAAAGATTATCTGTTGGATCTTCAGAAAATCTGGTGGTGTTTTCTTGGTGCCATTTGCAATGATGGCATGCCTGGGATGTCTGCCTACAATAAGAAAGAGAAAGGAGACAAAGAATGTAACAGCTGACTGTCTGATGATCATTCAACGATTTCATTGTCTGATGAGTGCTAACTGCATGTGGCTGGACGAGTAGGCTCACCATGCAGGTCTGTGGCCCTCTTAATGTTCTCAGGCAAGTGCTGGCACACTCAGGACACTAAGTACTTCCTGGGGTTCAGGTTGCCAGCTCTATATCTGTAGCAAAAATCAGCTCAAAGACTTTGGACTCCAGGAAATATGACTGCACTGGCTACCTGGGCTTCCTTTAGAGTTTATTTGAGAGAATCCCCTGGACAGTTGTCTTGGCTTTTTCTCTTGAGCGGGTTGAATTGGCAAAAACCAAGTGAATTCTTTGTATGGCGGGTTGTTAATGAGCCTTCAACTTGCGGAATTTTATTCCACCAGGCGTCTCATGATCCTAACAGAGGAGTGACTAAAAAGGGCAGTTGTTGGTCTGCATGTCAGCCTCTTGCTCTTGAAAAATTATCACACATTAAATTAGCAGAAGCATAGAGAACAAAGTGGAGATGAGAGGGGCAATAGTCCGTTGCTGAAAATAGCTGTGTTTTGATTATTTCCTTTCATACTTCTAGTGTATATACATAGCAGAATTACACTAACAATATGTGTTTTCAGAAATGTACCCTATTTATTTTACATACAGTGATCATCATAAATACCCTCTGTGTTAGCACAAAGCCATGACTTTAATCAGTAAGCACTGTGTCGTAGTTTATATCAGTGCCTCTCAAACTTTGTGTTCTCCATTCTTATCACATGGGGCCATTGCTGAAATGCTGATGCTGTTTCACAGTGTTCCTGACAAATTGCCATAAACTGGTGGTTTAAAACCATAGAGTGCTGAACTTCATAGCTGAGATTCTGCATGAGATGCTTTCCCGTATCAGAGAGCCTGGATTCTAGACCCAGCTCTGTTGCCAAGTCCGGCTTCCTGCTGGTACCCACCGGGGAGGCAGTGGTAATGGCTCCGGTGGCCGGGTCTCTGCTACCCACATGGAAGACCTGGATGAATTCTTGGCTCACACTTTTGGCCCAGAGTTGGTAGTTGTGGGCATCTGGGGAGTGAACCAGTGGATATGGGATTCTCTCTCTCTGCTTTCTCTGTCTCTCAGGAAAATAAAATAAAAAAAAAAAATTGTAAAACCATAGAAACATCTTCCCACAGTTCTGGAAGCCACAGCTAGGAGTCAAGGTGTCAGCAGGCTGTGTTCCCTGCCAAGGGGGATCTCCAGGTGCCTCTTCATGCCTCTTATTTCAGTTCAGGTCTCCCTCGTGAGTGGCAGAGTCTCAACCATTTGAGCCATCACCGCTGCCCCCTGGGGTTTGCATTAGCTGGGACTTGAACCCAACACTCTAAAATGGGATTACCACTAGGTAAAATGCCCACCCCAATAGTACCTTTCTGTTGTTGGATAGTGTTCCACAGTGTGGAAGTACCAACTTAACCACCTACTCACCGAAGGACGTCTGGGTTGTTTTATTTTTATACTATTTCAGGTAAAGTCACTAAAAGCATCTATACAAAAGTTTCTGTGTAAACATGAGTTTTGCTTTGGAACAAGTGTCTAGGAGTCCACTTGCTGGTCACATGGTACTTGCACGTTTAGGTATGTAGGAACCTGCCAAATGTCATCCAGAGTGACGGTTGCATTTTGCATTGCCACCACTCACATAGGAGTACCCCCATTTCTCTCTATACTAGCCAGCATTAGGTGTAATTAGTTTGACCATTTTGACAGTAGTAATAACTCTTTGTGGTTTTGATTTTCATTTCCCTAATCACTAATTGGACATCTTTGTAATCTCTATGTCTTATTTGGTACCATATTTACTATCTCTTTAATCATTATTCACATTTGTTCCTATGTTTTATTTGGATTTTTTTGTTCTTGTTATTTTTGTGTATCGAGAGAGTTGTCAGATATGTAGTTTGCATGTGTTTTCTCCCAGTCAACGGGGTCCTTTTTTTGGAAGAAAATTGTTTTCATTAAGTCCAATTTGTTAACTTTTTTCTTTTTATGGATCATGGTTTGATATCAAGTCTAAGAACATTTTGCTTACCTTTAGATATCAAATATTTTACACAGTTTGTGTTTTTCCATTTAAGAATTAAAATTTAAAATAAATTTAAAATTAAAAAATTAAAAAAGCAAATTTAAAAAAAAGTAACTTAGTAAAGATTTCAATTTTTGTCAAACTGCTATAATATTCAATGTAATGCCTATCAAAATTCCATGAATGTTTTGGGAGATATAAATGATATTCTAAAATTCATATGGAAAAGCAAAGGAATTAGAATAGGAGAAATCTTCTGAAAATGAAGAAAAAATAGACATCTTCTTACTTGATTTCATGACTTACACAGCTACCATATTCAAAGCTGTATGGTTAGGACCAGTGCTGTGGCACAGTGGGTTAAAGCCCTGGCCTGGGGTGCCGGCATCCCATATGGGCACCAGTTCTAATCCCAGCTGCTCCACTTCCAATCCAGCTCTCTGCTATGGCTTGGGAAAGCAGTGGAAGATGGCCCAAGTCCTTGGACCCTGCACCCGTGTGGGAGACCCAGAAGAAGCTCCTGGTTTTGGATTGATACAGCTCCAGCCGTTGCGGCCATTTGGGGAGTGAACCAGTGGATGGAAGACCTTTCTCTCTGTCTCTACCTCTCTCTGTAACTCTGTCATTCAAATAAATATAATAAATCTTTAAAAGAGCTAGACGCATGCAAGTAGATCAATTCAGCGAGGAGGGTTTAGACATTCACTTCCCAAATGCTTGCAACAGCCAGGGTTGGGCCAGGCCGAAGCTGGAGGTGAGTCTTGGTCTCCCATATGAGTGTCAGACACCCAAGTACTTGTCCTCACCAACTGTCTCCCAGGGTACACATTGACATGAAGCTGGAATCTGGAAGGGTAACAAGATTTGAACACAAGCACTCTGATTATGGGACATGGGATTCCCAAGCCACGGCTTAGGCTGCAGCAAATGCACACCATGATGTTGACTTTTTTTTTTTTTTTTTTGACAGGCAGAGTGGACAGTGAGTGAGAGAAAGGTCTTCCTTTGCCGTTGGTTCACCCTCCAATGGCCGCCATGGCCGGCGCACCGCGCTGATCCGATGGCAGGAGCCAGGTGCCAGGTGCTTTTCCTGGTCTCCCATGGGGTGCAGGGCCCAAGCACTTGGGCCATCCTCCACAGCACTCCCTGGCCACAGCAGAGAGCTGGCCTGGAAGAGGGGTAACCGGGACAGAATCCGGCGCCCCAACCGGGACTAGAACCTGGTGTGCTGGCACCGCAAGGCAGAGGATTAGCCTGTTGAGCCACGGCGCCGGCCCATGATGTTGACTTTTAAAAACTAAGTCCTTGCATTAATTCCTGCTAAATTGGGGGGTTTTTGCTTTTTACTTGTTGAACTGTTTATTTGGTGGAGCATTAAGCCTTTGACTGTAATGTAAATTAAAAGTATGTTATCTCAAAAACTAAAGAAAGAAAAAAGAAAGAAAGGCAAGATGGGGGAAGGAGGGTAGAGGAATGGAAGGAAGAAGGTAATATCATATTATTAGAATTATATTACAAACTGTATGGAATCTGTCTTTTGGTTTACTCCCCAAATGGCCACAACAGCCGGAGCTACGCCAATCCAAAGCCAGGAGTCAGGAGCTGCCTCCAAGTCTCCCACACAGGTGCAGGGTCCAAGGACTTGGGCCATCTTCTGCTGCTTTCCCAGGCCACAGTAGAGAGCTGAATCGGAAGTGGAGCAGCCAGTACTCGAACTGGCACCCATATGGGATGATGGCACTGCAGGCGGTGGCTTTACCCGCTTAGCCACAGCGTCAGCCCCAAGAAATTAATTTTAAAAATGGTTTCTAATTATACTTATTTAGGTGTCGTCTCTGCTTATTTAGGTGTTCTTTCATTTATTTAATCACTATATCCTAGTTTTTAGGATGCAAGTCTTTTTTTATTTATTTTATTTTATTTATTTATTTTTTTTAATTTTTGACAGGCAGAGTGGACAGTGAGAGAGAGAGACAGAGAGAAAGGTCTTCCTTTGCCATTGGTTCACCCTCCAATGGCCGCCATGGCCGGCGCACTGCGGCCAGCGCACCACGCTGATCCGATGGCAGGAGCCAGGTGCTTTCCTGGTCTCCCATGGGGTGCAGGGCCCAAGCACTTGGGCCATCCTCCACTGCACTCCCGGGCCACAGCAGAGAGCTGGCCTGGAAGAGGGGCAACCGGGACAGAATCTGGCGCCCCGACCGGGACTAGAACCTGGTGTGCTGGCACCACAAGGCAGAGGATTAGCCTGTTGAGCCATGGCGCCGGCCAGGATGCAAGTCTTATATGTGATTTACTAGATTTGTACCTCAGGGTTGTGTCCCTCTTGAGCAATTGTGGATGGTGTTCTATTTTTAAATTTAAATTTCATTATGTTCATGGCTGATATACAGAAACACATCCATTTTTGGGTGTGTATCTTGTAACCTGTGACCTTTCACACCTCTAATTAGTATTAGGAGTTCTTTTGGCTTCTAGTAGGCTCTTTGGGGTAGTCCATGGAGGTAATCATGTTATCTGCACACGAGGCAGTTTTATTTTTCCTTTTCTGATCTGCATGTCCTTTGTTTCCTTTTCTTATATTTTTGCCATCACTTTGCTGGCCCTTGCAGTGACTCATTAGAGTGGTGCAGATTTTCCAGTTTCCAATCTTATGGGTGTACATGTGTTCTGATTTTTACCACAAAGTAAAAGGTTTTTAAGTGTTCTGCATCAACTTGAAATTCTTCTCTGTTCACAAATTTTTGAAAGTTTTTTTTTTTTTAATCATTAGTAAGTATTGAATCTTACCAACTAGTTTTCAGGGAGTTGATGTGATCATTTGATTTTTCTTTAATATGTTAGTATTGTAGATTACAGTGATTGATTTTCAAACACTGAATCAACCTTGCATCCCTAGAAAAAAAAAAACCACTTCATCATGGTGTATAATTCTTTTTATTGATGCTTTCAGTTTGCTAATTGTTTTTTAAAGAATTTTTACATCTAGGTCGACTGTGTGACATAGAAGGTTAAGCTTCCACCTGCAGTGCCGGCATCCCATATGGGTGCCGGTTCCAGTACTGTCTGCTCCTCTTCCTATCCAGATCCCTGCTTATGTGCCTGGGAAAGCAGTGGAAGTTGGCCCAAGTATTTGGGCCCCTGCCATCCATGTGGGAGACCTGGAAGAAGCTCCTGGCTTCAGCCTGGCCCAACCCTGACCATTGTGGCCATTTGGGGAGTGAAACAGTAGATGGAAGATCTCTCTCTCTCTCCTTTTCTCTGTATCTCTGCCTTTCAAATAAATAAATAAATCTTTTTTTAATAGTTTTTATATCCAGGTTTGTGGGAGATGTTTTCCATTTTGCTTCTGTCTTTGGTTTGGTATTAGTGATACTAGCTTCATGTAATAAATTGGAAATGTTCATTTCTCCTCACTTTCCTTGAAGAGAATACATAGGATTGGTATTAATTCTTTGTAAGCCTTTGGTGATGTTCTCTAGTGATGCAATATGGATTAAGATAATTCCTCTTTGGATTTTTAATTTACAAATAAAGTTTTCAAGGGAGGCCTTGTGGCCCAGTGGGTTTTATGACAACATAAGTTATAGCTTGGGATCCCTACATTTTGTTGCAGAATATGAGTTCCAAGTTCTAGCTCCTTTGCTCCCAATCCATGCAGCAAATCATGACCGAAGTGCTTAGGTTCCTACTGCCCATGAGGACGACCAGCTTGGAGTTCTAGGCTCTGGCTTCAGTCTGTCACAGCTCTGGCTGTTGCAGGTATTTAGGGAGTGAACCAAGGGATGGCATCTCAATCTCTCTCTCCTTTTGTCTCTTGTTCTATTAAGTAGATGAAAATGAATTAACATTTTTTAAAATTTTTTTGACAGGCAGAGTGGACAGTGAGAGAGAGAGAGACAGAGAGAAAGGTCTTCCTTTTGCTGTTGGTTCACCCTCCAATGGCCAGTGCGCTGCAGCTGGCCCACCGCGCTGATCTGATGACAGAAGCCAGGTGCTTCTCCTGGTCTCCCATGGGGTGCAGGGCCCAAGCAGTTGGGCCATCCTCCACTGCACTCTCTGGCCACAGCAGAGAGCTGGACTGGAAGAGGAGCAACCGGGACAGAATGTGGTGCCCCGACTGGGACTAGAACCCGATGTGCTGGCGCCACAAGGTGGAGGATTAGCCTAGTGAGTCGTGGCGCCGGCCAACATTTTTAAAAAAATTTCCACTTTTCTCATAGTTCTAGGGCTGTGTTTCAAGTTGTGAATTGTGATTGCTTGTGTTTTTCAAGCTGTTAGTCCATTTCATCTAAGCTGTCTGTAGATTTGTTGATAGCATTTCCTTATCATTGGATGCATGACAATGTTTAGTGATACTTGTTTAATTTCTCTTATTAGAAATCTGTGTCTTGTCCCTCCTCCACGCCCACCCTGATCAGCTTTGCCAGGTGTTTGTCAATTGTTTGATGTTTTCAAAGAACAGATCCTTATTTCACTCATTTCTATGTTTTCAGTTTCATTGATTTGTGCTCTTATCTTTATTATTTTCTTTCACCTCCTTGTTGATTTTGTTTCTTTGGTTGGTTTTTCAGATGAGTGAAAATGATATTGATTTTAGACTATTTTTAATGTAATCCTTTCCTCTCAGTCCTATTTATGTCATAAGAAATTTTGATGTATTTTGATTTGTGCTCAGTTTTTATTCAGTTCAAAGGTTTTGTAAATTTCCTTTGAGACTGTTTCTTTGACCCATGAGATGTGTGTGCACACATATGTGTGTTTTAAGAAGTGTATTAGTTTCTTTTAAGCAGTATTCGTGCTAGCAAAGTATTTTTTTAAGTTTTATTTATCTGAAAGGCAGAGTGACGGGGTGAAGAGACAAAGAAACATGACTTCCATCCACTAGTTCACTTTCCAAATGACTACAATGGCCAGGCCAAAGCCAGGAAAGAGGAACTTACCCTGGTGTGCCACATGGACGGCAAGGGCTCAAATACTTGGACCATCTTCTGCTGCCCCCTACCCCCAAGTGCATTAGCAGGGAGCTGGATCAGAAGCAGAGCCACTAAGACTCCAACTAGCATCCCAACATGGGATGCTGGTATCTCAGGAGGTGGCTTAACCCACTGTCCCCCAATACGGCCTTGCTAACAAAGTTTAATGTAGAAAATGCACCTAAAAGACCATGTAGACACCTCAGCAAAGAACTAAGGGGGCCCAGTCTAAACCCAGGCTGGAGTGTTTATGGATATGGGCTCCCAGTTCTCCCCTCCACCCTTCTTACTGGTATTGCCAGGTAAGAGGTTTTCTAGGCCTGCATAATGTTAATTTACACGTGTTTAGAGGTTTTCTTCTTTCCCTTTATTGGCTTCTAGTTTGATCCCCTTGTGATTACAGAACACACTCTGTATCCTTTCAGTTCTTTTTATTTTGCTGAGATTTATTTTATCATACACAATGCTCCTGTGGTCTTTCTTGTTATCTGTTATGCAGGCACTTGAAAAGAGTGCACCTTCCGTGTGGCTGGGTGGAATGCTCTGTACACGTCTGTTAGGTCCTGTTGTTTGAAAAGTTGAGCCTTTCTCCCTCTTAATAGATTCTCTGTGTAATTCATACCAGGTGTTAGGGCAGGAATGCTGAAATTTTTTTTAAAGGATTTATTTATTTATTTGAAAGGCAGAGAGTGAGAGAGTGAGAGCGAGGTCTTCCATCCACTGGTTCACTCCCCAGTTGGCTGCAACGGCTGGAGCTGCGCTGATCCGAAGTCAGAGCCAGGGGCTTTCTCCAGGTCTCCCTTGCAGGCTCAGGGGCCCAAGCACTTGGGCCATTCCCCTGCTTTCCCAGGCCATAGCAGAGAGCTGAGTCAGAAGTGGAGCAGCCGGGACTTGAACCGGTGACCAGATGGGATGCTGGCATTGCAGGCAGCGGCTTTGCCCACTATGCCAGAGCACTGGCCCTTGGTACATATGCATTTAGGATAGCTTTCTCCCTTGGGGTTTGGCTCTTTTACCAGTATTTACTAACTTTCTCTTTCTGGATGCACTTTGACTGCTCCTAAGTCTATTTTATCTGAAATACTAACATAGCATTCCTGCTTTCTATTAATTAGCATATTCATGATCAACTTTTCTAGTGCTTTCTTTTACCACACCACAGTATTATATTTTAAGTGAGTTTTTTGGTAGACAGAATATAGTTGGATTATTTTTTCTAATTCACTCTGTTAACTCCTTAATTGGTCTATAGGCCACTTAGACTTATTGTCATTAGCGATATGTTAGGACTTCGGTCTGTATTTTTATCTTTTTATTTCTCATTATTTTCTTATTTTCCTATGGGCAAGAAATTTTTTAACATTCTAATTTTTTCCCAAATGATATATACGTGTTTTCTTTCACCTGCCTTCCTGTGGGCTGAGCATGTTTTACCAATCTAATCTTTCCAGATGATTTTGAGTGTATCTCTTTTTAGTAGTTTCTGTAAGCATTGTATCATATCTCTATATGATTTATCCAAGTCTACCGACTTGGTCCTTCTACTGGTTTGGTGGAATTGTAAAAGCTCCCCTTCCTTCATGATCCTGTTTCTAACATCGTCAGAAATGATTCCTCCACGTACAGTGAGAATGACTTCAGACAGTGTTGCTCTTTTTGTTTTGACCTTCAAACTGAATCACTGAAACTCGACGGGAGATAGAAAATGTTTTTACCTATGTCTTCACTCTTGGTATCGTTTTTCTTCTTTACTTCCAGATTTCCCACTTTTATAACTTCTTTTCTGTCTAGAAAAGTTACTTAGCAATCCTTTCAGGGTAGATTTGCTGTCAGCAAAGTCTCTTCGCTTTCTTTCATCTGAGAATGTCTTGCCTCCTGCAGAATACTTTCACTGCATGTAGAATTTGAGGTTGCTAGTTCTTTTATTCCGGCACTTGAAAAGTGTTGTAACCTTTTATTTCTGGTTTCCAAAGAAAAATCTGTGGTCACTCTACTTTTTTCCCCTTTTCTGTGTTAAGGTGGCATGTCTCACACTGTTTTAAAGAAACTTCTCATTTAGTTTTCAGAAATGTGATTATGATGGATTTTGGTGTAAATTTAAATTATTTTAATCCTGTTTTGTATTTGTGTCCCTTTTTAAATCTGTCCATTTATGTCTAGCAGAATTTGAGAAATGTAAAGTCATTATTTCTTCAAGTAAATGTTTATGTCTGCTCTCTTTTACCTCCCTTTATGTCTCAGACAAGTGATAGATCTTTTTAAATAGCCCATTAGTTCTTGAGTGTCTCTTTGTTCTGTTCCTCCTCCCTTATTTCTTCCCTGTCTTCCTTCCTTCCGGTCTTTTTCTCTCTCTTTAGATTGGATAGTTTTTAATAATCTGCCTTCAAGTAGGCTGATTTTTCTCTTCTCTCCATTAAGCAGTTGAGTCCATTCATTGAGTTTTTTATTTTGTTGATTATGTAGTTCTAGAATTTCTGTTTCATCTTTACATCTTCTGTTTCTTTGCTCGGACTTTATACATTTTTATTCTTTCCAGTGTGTTTGTAGTTGGTGCTCGAATCTCTTTCTACAATGACTGTTTCAAAATCCTTGTCAGATACTTCTAATATCTCTGTCTTCTCAGTGTTGGCAACTGTTAATTGTCTTTTTAATCTGGCAGAGATTTTTCCAATTCTCTTTATGATAAACGATTTCCTATTAAAATCTGGGATTTTAATATTTTATTCAAAGACTGTGAATCCTACTTACATGTTCTGTTTTAGAAGGTTTTGTTTGACATTATACTGGCATGTCAAAGAGGGTCGTGATGCTTTGTTATTGCCAGGGATGGGATGGTAGAAGTCCAGGTTCCCCATGCTTCTTCAAAGGTGCTTCATAAAATTCATGCAAAAGTGGAATTAAATGGCAAGTTTATTTGGGTGCACAAAAATTTGAATTCCATGCATATGCGGGGTCTTCAAAAGGGTGATGGGAAATACATATTATGGAAAATCTATGCATAAATTTCCAAATTTTTACACCCCCCCCCATAAACTTATCTCTTAATTCTGCTTTTTGTGAATTTTTTGAAGTGTCCTTGAATTACTGCTCAGTGAGGCAGGAGTTCTGGATTCCATGATTTCTCCACTCGCAGGGGAAGGAAGAAATGAGGAGGAGACAGGATTGAATTCTGTCTCCCTACTCAGTCTTCTCCAACACCACTCTGAAGTAGTGAGCAGAGATTGGAGTACCCGTAGAAAGAGTAGAAGTCTAAATCCTTGTGCAGTCCTTGCTGACCTGAGGGCTGCTGGAACCACAGGTCTTTGTTGCAGCCGAGCAGTTGGTTTGCATGTTTTCTCACTTGCTTGTCTACCTGTTTGCTAGGTCTTGAGCTGGAGACAGCCGGCATTTTGGGGCCTTGTCCTTTCTGATTTTCCTCTGTCTCATTGGTTTTTACCAGTTTTTCCCATTGGCTCCCTCAGCTCCAGTCGCTGTATCTATGAGACAGAGTGAAAACCTGGGTGACCGGTCTCCATGCTGGAGTGTGTTGTGAGGTTCCCAGGGGGTTGGCTGCTTTCCTTTATGTTTCCATCTCCTTGTTTGTTTCGTAGATGGCATCCAAGGCCTTTCGATGCACTTAGTGGCGAGCACAGGGAGATGAACATCTGTCCTTTTGCTGCAGCTGGAGGCCTGTTATCCCTTTAGGCTTTAGACAGGAGGTGAGACAGAGACTTGCCTCTGTAATCCAGTACTGTAACAAAAGTTGAATTGGCATGAGGTGCTTGATACTAAATTCATTTTAAAAAGAGATAATAATTACAAAGAAAACAACTTTTATGCATTTATCCGGTTTTTTCCTATCTTTCCAAGGGATCCTAAAGTGGGAAGTCACTAATGGAAGGGCAGAGAGGGAGAGGAACAGAGAAATGAGTAACCAGTTCAGCCGTCTGGCCTGCTGCCGTTCAGAAAGTCACATGGTGGCACCAAGGCAGATCTTCTTCTCTGTGTTTACTTGAGGTGCCAAATGCTATATTTAAGCCAGGAACGGATTTTGAAAATATTTTTCTACTTCTGTTTTGTCACACGTGTTTCTTGGCATATTCTGTTAGGGCTTGTTCTGCTAACGCTCAGCAGAGCCTTCTGTTCCTTCAAGCTGATTTGGCTTGCACAGCTCAAACATTAGACCCTCGTTTTGGAACCAAAGACTTCGCTAGAGTTAGCACAAGCTACGTTTTAATTTCTGGGCAGGTAATACCCGTCAGGTGAGAGATGGAGCTTTTATTCTTTAATTGTTATCCTTTTATGTATGAGATGTCTTTTTTAGCTATTTTCTGCTCAAGTCTGTTTGACTACATTTTCTGCTTTTCCAGAATCTTTCTAATTATGGGGAGAAAAGCAAATGTTAAGTTAGTCTTCTTTTATCAAGAAAAACGAAAGAAGGTAGAACTGGTTTACTTCCATAATTTGATTTTGCTTGAACTTTGAAAATACCAGTGTGACTTCATTATGTCTAAATGGAGTGTACACATCAAGGTTGTGGGTACATGTCCAGATAAGCCAGCATAAAACCATTTTATGTAAAACTTTGGTGCCTGGATGAAGAAGGTGGATTTCTGCTAGACTTACCTGTTTTTAGTTAGCAGTTGGAAAGTTCCAGAAGCGCTTGCATTCTCTGAAGTCTTCTGCACAGAGGATGTGATTGTCATGGCACCTGTATCTGACAGTGGCAGAATAATATCTCCTTAAAGAAAATGAAATTCATTGTTCCTGTGAGGACTAAAAGGCTTGATGTCTGCGCATGGGAGTGGCTGCAAACACTAATTGGTGCTGATGCTTGAAGACAACTTTTGAGGTAGCAGATGAATCAGTGTTAGCTGAGAGTAGAATCCATCAACAGAATAATTACTTAGTTCCCAGCAGTCACACTGAGTGGTGTTTAGTTTGGGGGGAGCCTTCTGTTGTTCTTTCATCTTCTCCAGCGCTCTTCACATGTGTTGGGACTCTTTGTGGCTTCAGAAGTCAGCCAGCGCAAACTCAGAAGGCATCGTTATTTTGATTTCAGTGTGGGAAAGCCCAGCCTCCGGGCTCTCAGCAAGCCCCTTCTCACCTTGCCCTTTGTGGTCTAGCACAGTGAGGTGGAAACCTCGGTCCCTGCACCTCCTTGCCCACCCTTGACATTTTTTATGTCCTGTATTCACACTACTGATGGCTGTGCTCAGGAATTCGTGTGAAAGCGGAAAGTGTGGTTGAGCTGCAGTGAGACATCAAAGCGTGCAGGTCACTTGGAGTCCCCTGATCGTCTCAGATGAAATTTCTACCCAGCTCATTTGAGTTTTCTTTCCTTGGCAGGGCTGGCAGAAACCCAATTTAAATTCCCAGTGCTGTGACTCTAAGAGGGTGTTAGAATTTTTTCACTTTTGTTGCTCCTTGATGTTCCTCCCTCCCAACCCTCTTTGCAATTCGTTCTGTATCTTCTTTGAAACTCAGGGCACTTCGTCTTGGGGGAGTTGTGCGGGATGCTCTGGAAATAGAAGGTTCTGTGTAGATTTTCTGACATTAATGAATCCACTGGGAATTCAGGATCTGAGAAGCAGGCTAGTTTTGGAACCCTGACTATATAATGGAATTGCCAGAGGAGATTAAAAATATGTCTACTGAGTTTTTTTTTTTTCTATTAAAAAATACCTGTGTGTTTTTTTTAGTTGGTCTAGTCTCTCTCCATAGATTCTTACTTTGCTGGGCTTTGGTGGGGTCCTGGGCACTGGTACTATTTTATATATACCCCCAAGTGATTCTGATGTTTAATGAGGTTTGTACCCAATTTTAAGGTAACAACACTCAGATCCCATTTACTTGGCTGATGACCTGTAATTAAAAACACTTTGCAGCCAAGGAGAGGGAAGCTCTCTGCTTCTTCTGTGGGAGCCTTGGGGGGAAGCCCAGTGAAATGATTCTCTGAGATTCTTGCACTAACATTCTATCAGCTCCACCTTCGGTTCTTTTCTTTCTTTTTTTTTTTTTAAGATAGTTTTATTATAAAGTAAAAATTCCCACTGGAGGCTTAGCAGTTCCCTAGAGCATGTGTTGAGCTCAAAAGACATTGCAGAATTTACTTAAGGTCACCTTAATTCCTGCAGATAAATCTCCGATCAGGGCTGGTCAGACATCAACAAACAAGAGGGTGTCACAGTTCCCACAGGCTGAGGTGTTGACCTGCTTTGGTTTGTTCATTGACAAATGTTTGATCACCTCCTAAGTTTTGCCAACTCCTGTAGCATGCCAAGGACCTGCTTGCCCTGAGGAGGCAAGTTCATCAGGCTCATTTGGCATCCATCACAGTTGCAGTTTGGAAGTACGACTTTAGGAGTGGGGTAGATAGAATATGTTCATCGATAGTACGCTTGGAGGAGAAGCCGTGTGTATTCTGCTGCTGTGGGTTGCTTTGGAACAGAAAGGGGCATGTGAGGCAGCCGGGTTAATGTGTGGCAGGACTGTGGTGGGGTTGCTTCTGAACCGAGGAACTGGGAGGTTCTAAGTCACCTTTGCCGAGTTAATTTTAATAGAGGACACCTCAGGGAAAAGGCATCCTGGGAAACCAAGATTAAGTATCAGAGATTTTTCAGAGTGAGAGAGACCTCTGGGCATGTTGAATCTCACTGATTCATTTACAGATAGGTGAACAGGGCTGATTTTCTGGGCATTATGCATCCAGCAGAATGCTGCATGCTATTTTAGAGCAAAAGGAAGATGCTAATGTGTTAGGGCCCTCTGAGAAAACAGAACATACAGGTGGATATAAATATAGCGGATGCAATGTGTTGTAGGGACTTAACCCATGCATTTATGGGGGCTGGCCCACCACCCAATCTGCAGTTGGGGAGACCCCAGTGAATCCATGGTGGTTGCTGTCTGGAGGTTGGCAGGCTGGAGACTCTAAGAGAGCCTGTGTTCCAAATTTAGTCAGAAGCAAGATTAAACTGACTTCCAGCTCTGAGTCGGGGGTGGGGAAGAATTCCCTTTGGTTTGGAGAAGGGTTAGCCTTTTATTCTATGCAGTTCTTGAACTGATTGAATGAGGAGCACTCCCCACCCCCAGCCCTCCCCCAACCTCCACCTTTAGGGAAGCCAATCTCCTTTATTCTGTCCACTTATGTGCCAATTCATGCAAACACATCCTTGCAAACAGTCAGGTAATGTTGATATCCCATGGCCCAGTCATAGGTGACAAGTAAAACTAACCACTGTGGATGACTCCCCCCAGCACAGACATCACACAGATTTGGTGGTGAAATCCAGGTCTCCCTACCCTTGCCCAGAGATCCTCTGTTTTGTCACATTGTTTTCTGACTTGTCTGTGATAAGTGAATGATGAACAATAACCAGAAAACTTGATAAATTAGACTTCATTAGCATTGAAAACTTCTGCTCATCACAAGGCATCATTAAGAAAATGAATAGGCAGCCACTGACTGGGAGAAATTGTTTACAAAATATAGTTCTGTGAAAAACCTGCCATAGAGGATGTGGAAGGAACTCTGGCGAGTGGATATTAAGATAACCTGATAAAAATCAGCATGCAATTGGAATGGAAACTTAGCAATGAAAAAATATTTCCATTAGCACGCGATAAGATGCTGAGTATCATTAGTCGTATCGGAATGCAAACTATAATAATAAGTCAACAATGTAACACATAAAGAGCTTTTTATTGATGTAAGTGTCAGACAGATAGAGCTCCCATCTGCTGGTTCACTCTCCAAATGCACACAGCAACAGGATCTGGACTGAGGATGGAGCCCAGGAGTCAGGAACTCAATCCATGTCTCCTAAAAGACTTCAGCACGAAACCCAAAACCTGCCCCTAAAGAACACATAAATAAGCTGTGGAATAAAAAAAAAAATTTTTTTTAGATTCCCTGATTTCTGGTGCTGGAATGAAAGGCAAGAGGCTGATTGATACTCGGCTCCATCGCCACAGTTCACACAAAGCTGGAAGGAACTTCTCCCGCTTGGCTTGCACACCTTTGGCCAGGCAGTGCACTGCACACAGGAGGGTGGGTGTGGGAAAGCAATCTGGCGATACCATGTTTGTTTTAATGAGTTGGCAGTCTGGAGATATGGAGAGGTTGGCTTGTTTAACTCATTTGTTTTATACATTCAGTTGTAATCACGAAGCTTCCAGAAAACAAAAGTTCCTTTCTCGGAGAACAGAATCTCATGAAAGGTGTTTCTGTAACACGTTGATTTCAAGTCGGGAGATGTGGCTTGAAAGTTGGAAGAGGGAAGCTTGTGTTTGTTCTGCACGCTGTGTATTCTCATTGAGCCCAGTCTGGTCGATAATGCTATCAACACGTTTTCCTGATGATGAAATTGAGACTCCAAGTGATTAAGGAACCTGTTCATGAACATGCATGGCTGAGCCGGGGGTGTGGGGCATGGGCTTGGCTGGTTCTGGTTTAGCTACTGCTCGGACTGTTATAATTAGTATTATTATTATTCAGTCGGTCAGTCAATTCCTTGAACTCTGGCAACTTCTCATCTGGGTCAAGATCATCTTATCTAGGCTTAGAGGATCCCAGTTCTCTTAGGAAACTCTCATAAGGGTTTGGGAGATGAAAGATAATCAACAGGAAAAAAATAAAAGAGAGAAAGAGAGAGAAAACAGAAAAGATCATTTCGAAGAATCATTCCTGCCATGAACACAGATTAGAACACCAGGCTGGAGGCTGATGGGGCTGCAACTTCTCTATATATGACATGGAGGACCTCTGCTGAGCCGTGGTGGGCATTGTCTCAGACCTGTGATCCCTGCTCGGCTCTCTGCTACCTTGGAGTCAGCAGCTCTATACTAAAAGCTAAGTGTGTGTGTGTGCATAGCAGATACTTCTTAGCAATTTAGAGTCGTCCTCAATATATGCCTTCTTGGCCACGTTCTTTTCTAATATGCTCTTGGATGTAAAAGAAAAATAAGAAGGAGAGTCCACGATGTGTTAGGAGGCCGAGTAGCACTGTAACTGCCCCTGATTTATTTACATAACCCCATCTCCTGGATAGAACTGCACTATAATGGCTGTCACAGTGACAGGGTGGAGGGGACACTTCATGCATTTAGCTGGGGGCTGCCAAGAACAGGGATGCGCAATGCCCAGGTTCATGGTAGACACCAGCAGTTAACCTGTGCCAGGTGCCTGTGGTACTGCTGTTAAGGAATACGTGATACAGCGTGTAGCTGAGCATTAGTGTGTGGACACTGAAGCCTCTTTTGCCGAAGGGATTTGGCCAGTCAGATCTGAGTTTTACTTTTGTCCTTTGGTTACATTTAGGTCTTTCTCATTCTACAACAAAGTCCACACATCCTCTTTATTTTGACCTGATCCTCTTTATTTTGTTCGGTCCCTTTCTTCCTTCCTCTGGATGTGGGAAATAGCAGGACAGAAAAAAGTTGATGGAGTGTATTTTTCTTTCTTTGTAGGTAAAGCTAAAATAGCTGGAGCCTTTTGGCTGGCCAGTCTGCTCTCTGCTCGAGGCAGAATGGTCATTAAGAGCAATGTTAATCTGAGACCAGCTCACCCATCAGAGGGAGAAGCAGGCTGGCAGATGTGGTGGGGTTGCCGCCATAAATCACCTTGCTTTGTGGAGGTTGGCATATGGCCAGTGAGTGTCCTAATTACGGAATGGCTTTTATAGCCCCATTATTTATAATCATTTTTGAATAGCAGCTGCAAGACTACAGTGAGGTGGAATGAAAATAGTAGAGTGAGAAAATTATAATCATTTGTGGAACTATGGAGGTTAGAAATCTCTCATGATCAGCCTATTATATAAGAATTCTTTCCGTTAAATATTTTTTAACCAGGTATATGTATACTGTGTATCCCACTCTTTAAAAGTAAGAGCTGTGGTCAGTCTGGTGACAAGAATTTAATGGGTTGAGAATTTTTAACTTAATGGGTTTGTAGCACAAAATAAATCATGCACATAGCCACATTCAGTTGATAGGCTCGCTCCCCCCCCAAAAAAAAAAAACACCCCTCCCCCTTCCCCCAGCTAACTCGCTCACTCTCTCCTATCAGGGACAGTGGCAATTACTTTGAAACATATTTAAAGGGGCACCATGCAAAGAACAGACTTATAAGGATGCTCGGTGGATATGGGATTGTTTGACTTTTTGCAAATGTGACCAATTCTGTGTTTCAATGGTGTGCTCTCTTCTCCAAGTCTAGTAGATATCTAAGTGGTGTGCTGTACTGCAGGGCTATTTGTATGATGTTCGCCAATGTAGGTCAGAGCACGGGGATTCTGGCCCCAGCCAACTGTTGCATGAATGAGATGAGGCCATAATAGAATAGTTTGTAACCCAGATGATCTATTCCTGAGAGTAAATTGGGGTGATGCTGGCGGAACAGCTGTGTTAATTACTATAGATGTTCAGGGTTATGGAATGCCAGTGGGATCTCAGTTGCATTTGCATAAAAACATTTAAAGTGTCTCACTTGTCTGCAGAGCCCTGAAACCTAGCCTAGGACCAGGCTTATTCCCAGTGATGGTCCCTGAGCGAGCCTGGCTTCCGTGCCCTGGCTGAATGTTCTCTGGAAGCCAGTGCTGCTCAGATGTCACCTTCTCTGTTTCACTGCATGACAGACATGGAAAGGGATGTTGGGGCAGCTTTTCCCATGTAGCAGTTTGGAAGAGAAGTCAGTCTTTGGATTCATGTGGAGATTCACAACCTTGTTTTCTAGTGTCATAGTGAGTAACTGCTTTAGAAAAATTATAATTTTATTTCTTTTTATTTTGAAGACTTTCAGACCCATACTAAAGTTGAAAGAGCAGCTTTCTGTTGCCTCCATTGCCAGTATTCACCAGCTGTTAACACCCTTCCCTCCATATCCCATCCCTTTCACTTGACATATACCAGGGTTTCTGGAAGTTTATGGAAAGTGGATGTAAAAGATAAGTTCATGGGGCCAGCGCTATGGCATAGTGGGCAGAGCCTCGACCTGCGGCGCCAGCATCCCATGTGGGTGCCAGTTCTAGTCCATTTTGGGGACTGAATCAGTGAATGAAAGACCTTTCTCTCTGACTCTCCATCTGTCTGTAATTCTACCTCTCAAATAAATAAATAAAATCTTTTCTAAACAAAAAAGATAAGTTACTTTCAGGCAGAGATTTTTGAAATTAGCACATATGAGAGGCCTACATTAAGCTCTTGGAAGCAATTTATTATGAAAAAACTATGCCTGCATTTCAATGTTTTTTGCACCAAAATAAGCTTACTTTTTAGTTGTATTTTTCATGAAGTTTTGGAAGTATCCTCATGATCTGAATGTAGGCTATAAATATGGTGATGCTTCATCCCTCAGTAAGCAAGCATCGCCCCCAACAGATCACGTTTTCCCACAAGCCATGATGCAATTGCCACATAGAAACATTCATTTAGTAACATCATCAGACTTTCAGCACATACTCAACATTCTCCCAGCTGAGATATAAATATCTGTGTGTGTGTGTGTGTGAGAGAGAGAGAGAGAGTGAGAGAGAGAGAGAATCAGGATCCAGGCAAGCTTACACACAGCTTTATACTGATTTTTTCTTAAAGGAATAATAATTCACAGAGCCTTTACTATCCCTAGGTATTGTGTTAATGCATGATGTCATTTGGTTTCACTGCAACTCTTCTGAGCAGACACTGTCATTATCCCCACTGATAGATTAGGGAACTGAGACTCAGAGAGACTTAGCAACTTGCCCAAGGTCAGCTGGTGAATGTGGAGCCTGGATCTGAACTCACTCAAGCTGGCTTCTTGCCACCTACCACAGCGAGAAGCATGCGCTGTAGGGACAGTGATCCTATCAATACATTTCCACTTTCCCAAGACAGCAGCAATTTAAAAAGACCTTTAAACTTGAATATAGAAAAATACACGGGTATTTTAAATGGAATTAAAAGACAAGTTTATTTTGGTACAAAAAATTTTGAAGTGTATGCATAGCTTTTTCATAATAGGCATTTTTCTTCAGCTTTTTGATAGCACCTGTATGTGTTGCTTTTGTTGCCTTTTGCTGGTACTTCCTGGGTTGTCCTTTTTGTCGTTCTTACCGTGAACCCTTCCTAAAGTACCTTTCTGATTGGGGCCTGCTATATGGCACTGGGAGTTAAGCTGCTGTTTGTGATGATGGCATCCCATTTGAGCACTAGTTTGAGTCCTGGCTGCTCCACTTCCAATGCAGCTCCCTGGTAATGCACCTGGGAAAGCAGCGGAAGATGGCCCAAGTGCTTGGGTACCCTGCCACCCACATGGGGGATCCAGATGGAGCTTTAGGCTCTTGGCTCTGTCCTGGTCTAGCCTCAGCCATTGTGGCTATTTGGAGGGGTGTGAACCAGCAGATGGAAGATCTCTTTCTCTGTCTCTCTCTAACTCTGTCTTCCAAATAAAATACTTTAAAAGAAAAATGTCTCTCTCATTAACAGCAAAATACCAACTGCCATATGACCCTGGATGTGAGTACCACCTCTGCCAGTTACTTAGCAGGGTAATAGGACAATTTTGAGTCTCGTTTATTCTTCTGTGAAATGGAACCAGTAGAACCAACCTTACTGGAATGGGATGACATCTGAGTGGATTTGCAATGCATGTGGCCTTTTGAATGTATTCCATCAATGCTCTCTATCCAGCAGGTCCATTAGAGATTGGGAGAGTGTCATTTCTAGAGTGTGATTTTTTTTTTTTTTAAGGACACACATCCACACAGATCTTTGCATTTCACTCTGGGTTCCACATATGGAGACGTGTGACTTTGGCTTTTTTTTTTTTTTTTTTTGACAGGCAGAGTGGACAGTGAAAGAGAGAGAGAGACAGAGAGAAAGGTCTTCCTTTTACCGTTGGTTCACCCTCCAATGGCCGCCACAGCCGGCGTGTTGCGGCCAGTGCACCGCGCTGATCCGATGGCAGGAGCCAGGTGCTTTCCTGGTCTCCCATGGGGTGCAGGGCCCAAGCACTTGGGCCATCCTCCACTGCACTCTCAGGCCACAGCAGAAAGCTGGCCTGGAAGAGGGCAACTGGGACAGAATCCGGCGCCCCGACCGGGACTAGAACCCGGTGTGCCAGTGCCGCAAGGCGGAGGATTAGCCTGTTGAGCCATGGCACCGGCCAACTTTGGCTTTTGATGCTAACATGCAACTGTGCATTAGCACCAGGCACTGGCCCTCATCAGTCGAATTACGACGCCAGTAGGGCAGCATTGGCCATGTATAAATCCTTTCTTATTGTTTTTTTTCCTGAGCACATGTTTTTTCCTCCATACTCATTTGACTGGAATAAATATAAGAAGCTCCAAAGGCTATAAATAATTAAAAAAAAAATAGAGATGCTAGAATTTAGACCTAAGCTTACTTTTCTTCCCATGCTTAGTTCAAGTTTCTTCTCACTGTGGGGGATAAAATTTGTTACAAAAGATTCACCAGGAGAAAAAGAATGGAGAAGGCAGGGAGGTAATAATGATAACGCAGGTTTCTTGAAGTGCTAGCAAAATGTTTTGTGCCTGTCCATGTGAGAAGTTCAGTGTAGATGGTTTCTGAAGCCTCATCTCCGTGTGAGTCCCTCCTACAGCCTCCAGGGCACATCACTGATCCCCTTGTGCTTTTTATTATGGTTATTAGAGGTTTTTCAGAAACACAACTGGAAGTGAAGCAGTCTTTGTACTGCTAGGGAAGTAGATTGGGTCTCTATGTCTATGGAGGTGCTACATGTCTGGAGTTGAGGGGGTATACCTGATATGATAAAAGCAGTTTTACTTTTTAAAAGATATATGTATTTATTTATTTATTTGAAAGGCAGAGTTAGAGGAAGAGACAGAGAGATCTTCATCTGGTGTTTCATTACCCAGATGCCTGCAACAGCCAAGGCTGGGCCAAGACAAAGACAGGAGCCAAGAATTCCATCAGGGTTTCCCATGTGAGTGGTAGGGACTCAAGTATTTGGATAATTGTCTGCTGCCTTCCCAGGGACACTAGCAGGAAGCTGGTTTGGAAGTGGAGTAGCCAGGACTTGATCTGGCACTCCACTGTGGGATGTGACTTCTCAAGTGGCAGCTTAACCCACTATGCCACAGTGCCTGCCCAACACCTGAGGAGAATACCGTGAGAGATGGAGGAAGAGGTTCATTCTCAGATCCCAGCTTTGCTCGTTTTGTTAGAGGACTTTGTTATGGCACAGACTATTGTTTCACAAATCTTGGCATGTAATAGAATCATCTGGAAGGCCTGTTAAAATGCAGATTACTGAGGCCGGCACTTTGGCACAGTGGGTTAATGCCCTGGCCTGAAGCGCTGGCATCCCATATGGGCGCTGGTTCAAGACCCGGCTGCTCCACTTCCGATCCAGCTCTCTGCTATGGCCTGGGAAAGCAGTAGAAGGTGGTCCAAGTCCTTGTGCCCTGGACCCATGTGGGAGACCTGGAAGAAGCTCCTGGCTCCTGGCTTCGGATCGGCGCAGCTCCGGCCGTTGTGGCCAATTGAGGAGTGAACCATCGGATGGAAGACCTCTCTCTTTCTCTCTCTTTGCCTCTCCTCTGTCTGTGTAACTCTGACTTTCAAATAAATAAATAAATCTTTAAAAAATATATTTAAAAAGTGCAGGTTACTGAGCCCTACCCTTGGAGTTTCTGGTTTGGTCAAGTCTAAGTGGGATCCAAGAATTTGTATTTCAGCTAAGTTTCTGGGTGTTGCTCTTGGTGTTGGTTCTCTACCCATACTTTGAGAACAGCTCCCTTCCTTCATCTCAAGAGTTAACTTCACCTCTACCCTAAAGATTGTTTAAGGAGGCTTGCTCACTCTGATGTGCAGGGATAACATGTAAACCAGGAAATAGCAAATTGTGGTCCATGGATTAAATCCACTGCCCATTGTTATGAATAAAGTTTTATTGAAAAATAACTTCACTTTATATAATGTCAATGGCTGCTTTCATGACCAGAGACAGAGTTGAAAATCTGGGCATGGATACTGTGCTCTCAAGGCTGGAGTAGGTACTTATTTAGCTCTTTGCCTTTTACAGAAAAATCAGGCTGTCCAGCGCTTTCATGCTAGTTGGGAAGAGGGACTGTGGAAGTTCTTATACAGGGAACTGGTATACTGAAAGTTTGCATTTTATGTGTGCTTTAGATGTTTGGATTTGCTTTGTTTTCAGTCTTCTAGTTCTATACCTCAATACAGTAATGGTAAACATTCATTATTTAACAGCGCATTCTCCAAATTTCTTACTGGAAACGAGTAGTTTCTTGAAATTTTAGAAACATAGCTGTACATCCATGCAGGGTCTCTGAAACATTGTTGACATCTATTTGAATTATTGATGGAAAAATTTTAAATCACACAGTTAAAAGGAAAATCATTTTCATTTTGACACGGTGATTGTCAGTTGAGTGATGTTGAATTTCTTCCAGACTTCAGTGGACACTGGTGTGACCTTTCTGAAAGGCAGTTTGTCAATACATTTTGAAATAATGTTCATATTCATCAGTCTAGTCAATCTCCTGCTAAGAAATTTTATCAAAAATATATGTTCCGGCCGGCGCCGTGGCTCAACAGGCTAATCCTCCGCCTTGCGGCGCCGGCACACCGGGTTCTAGTCCCGGTTGGGGCGCCGGATTCTGTCCCGGTTGCCCCTCTTCCTGGCCAGCCCTCTGCTGTGGCCCGGGAGTGCAGTGGAGGATGGCCCAAGTGCTTGGGCCCTGCACCCCATGGGAGACCAGGAAAAAAAAAGCACCTAGCACCTGGCTCCTGCCATCGGATGAGCGCGGTGCGCCGGCCGCGGCAGCCATTGGAGGGTGAACCAACGGCAAAGGAAGACCTTTCTCTCTGTCTCTCTCTCTCTCACTGTCCACTCTGCCTGTCAAAAAAAAAAAAAAAATATATATATATATATATATGTTCCAAATGTTTCCATCACAGCATTATTTTAAATATTTTTAAAAGGTAAGCAATCCAGGAGCAGACGTTATGACACAGGGGATTAAGCTGTCTGACGGGATGCCTGTGTTCCTTCTGAGAATGCCTGGGGTTGAATCCTGCCTCCACTTCTAATCCAGCTTCCTGCTCGTGAGCACCCTGAGAGACAGCAGAGGATGGTTCAAGTACTTGAGTCCCTGCTACCCCACGTGAGAGTCCCAGATGCAGCTTTGGGCTTCTGGCTTTCCTCTGGCCCAGCCGTGTCTGTTACAGATATTTGGGGGAGTGAATCAGGGGATGGAAGATCTTGCTTTTACTCTTGCTCACTCCCTCGCTCTTGTTCTCACTCTTGGTGTTTCAATTAAAAATAAGTAAAGTTTCCAAAGCAATCCCAAAGTTTACTACCATGAAACTGATAGTAGTATCGTGACTGCACATACCTGTTTTGGAGCCATTTAAAATCAAGCATGACTAAGTGAAACTAATCATCTTTTTTGCAGAGAATCCATATCAAGATTCTTAAACTTTTTTGTGTGCTTTTTGTCCCATTATTTCCACTTTAAGGATCATGAGAAAGCAATCAGAGATGCAGATAGATTTTGTCAAGGAGAATAATCAGGGTGGAAATAATTCGTATATTTATTAATTGGTGTCGTTAAATAGGTAGTGATGAATTGATCAGATAAAATACTATGCAGCTCTTTAAACTTTATTATTGAACATGAATAATAAACTGCAAATGCTTATGAGTTGTTAGAAAATATGCATGTAAGTGCATATACATGGCATGATCTTGTCCATCTCATATTTAATCAGTTACTAATAGAACTCTGTATTCCACATAAACTTGTTTGTCATCTGCTTAGCACAAACACTAGGATCAGTTTTGACTCCTTGCGTTTGTTGTCTTCCTCCATCACGTTGGCTGACAGTATCTGTTCCAGCTTTGAATGCTGTCTCCTCCCTGCCCTCCTTCCCAGCCACCTCCCTCGTCCAGATTACTTCAGATCTTGCATGATCAGCTCTGCTGACTTCCTTCTGGCACCTGCTTCCATCCTGACCCACTGCACAGCTGCCAAAGCAGCCTCACGGTTTTGACCACCTCTTCCTCTACATGACTCACTCCCTTCAGTGTGCGTTCCTTCTGTTTTTAGAATAATAAGCAGGCCGGCGCCGCGGCTCAATAGGCTAATCCTCTGCCTTGCGGCGCCGGCACACCGGGTTCTAGTCCCTGTCAGGGCACTGGATTCTGTCCTTGTTGCTCCTCTTCCAGTCCAGCTCTGTGCTGTGGCCAGGGAGTGCAGTGGAGGATGGCCCAAGTGCTTGGGCCCTGCACCCCATGGGAGACCAGGAGAATCACCTGGCTCCCGGCTTTGGATTAGCGTGGTGTGCGGGCCGCGGCGGCCATTGGAGAGTGAACCAATGGCAAAGGAAGACCTTTCTCTCTGTCTCTCTCTCTCTCTCACTGTCCACTCTGCCTGTCAAAAAAAAAAAAAAAAAACCAATAAAATGCAAGCCCCTTATTGTAGCATGCAAGTTACAAAATTGTCTGTCCTTTTCTCTTTTTTACCTCAGCTTGAATCATCCTTGCCTGAGCTCCATGCTCTTCGCTAGCATGCCAGCTTCTTTTCTGCTTCCACACCTTTTGTATATACCATTCCCTCTGCCCGGAACAGCTTTTGGAGCAAACTTGCTTCTTGTCTTCCTTCACTTCTCATCTTAGCAAATGCCTCTGTGCAGAGCCCATCCCTGTCTGTCCTCACTGAAATGGGCAGGCCGCTTTCTGTTCCTGGACTCCTGTGTTCTCACTGCTGTAGCTGCAGACAGGGCCCACACAGTATTTGGCTATAGCCACTTAATAATAAATATTTGTTGAGTGAGTGAGTGAGTCTCTCCAATATATAAATGTATTCTAAGTGTGTGTGTTTGAGGGGGTGTCTGTGCATGCATACATAGGACACAGGTCCACAGAAGCTACATGTTGACTGGGCTGCATATGTAGTTGCAGGTGATTTTACTTGCTTGGTTTTCCAAAGTTTGCATTGCAATGAATGAATTTTACTTTTTTATTGTAGTAAAATAGATGGACCATACAGTGTATCATTGTAACCATTAGAAGCATACGCTTCCATGGCAAGACCAGGTTACACATTGTTGTGCAGCCGTCACCACCATCCATCTTTACACCTTTTTCATCATCTCTAACTGAAATTTTGTCCCCATTAAATAGTAACTCCCTGATAATTTATATTGCTGTTACGGCAAGAAAAATGTTAGGGAAAATGTATTAGGAAAACAAATAGCAAACATCTTTTTTCACAGCAAGCTCACTTGAATTAATTTTGGATTTTAAGTTTGAGTGGCCATAAAACAAGTTAATTTGGTTTTCGATTTATAATTTTGTGTTAAAGAAAACCTTTCGGAAGTGCTGAACTGACAGAGATTTTTATTTGCTCTAATAGCTGCACTGCAGTACAAACCATTTGTGTTTCCCTAATAAATGGCCCTTTCCTGCAACGATCATCATTCCTGAGGGGACTGCGTGCTCAAGCAGAGGCACCTGGAAGTGTGATTAGCTTTAATATCCTTATGCAAGTTTCCCTCGAGTTGGAAATGTGAAATGCATGAAGGTGTCAGTTCTAATTGTAAAGAAACACCACTGCACGTCTTCTTAGATGTGGATATTTGGGAGGGATGGTGAGGGAGTTGGTTACAAATGGATGAGTTGGGGCCAGCACTGTGATGCAGTGGGTTAATCATCCGCCTGCGGTGCCAGCATCTCACATGGGCACTGGTTCTAGTCTGGGCTGCTCTCCTGTCAATCCAGCTCTCTGCTGTGGCCTGGGAAAGTAGTGGAAGATGGCCCAAGTGCTTGGGTCCCTGCACCCATGTGGGAGACCCAAAGAAGCTTCTGACTCCTGGTTTTGGATCAGTGCAGCTCTGGCTGCAGTGACCATTTGGGGAGTGAACCAGCAGTTGGAAGACCTTTGTCTCTGTCTCCTCTTTCTTTCACCATCCATAACTCTGCCTCTCAAAGAAATAAATCTTTTTAAAAAAATCAACTGGATGAGTTAAGGAGACTTGCAGATGTTCTCTCTGGAATTCTTGTTTCCATGAAGATTATTTCTGCTAACACCCTACCCCCACCTTAGGATCTGTATCCTGGGAGATAGGAATCCAGCCAGGCAGAGTTCCTTCATAATTCATCACCTTCAAATGATGCCTCTGATTGGCAGAGAACTTTGTAACAGGTGAGAGGAAAGGTGGAAGAAGCTACACAACAAAATTAGGTGAGGGGATCATTTCATGTTCCTATAGTTATAAGTACCATTTGCAACACAAATCATTGATAAAAGAATCCTAGACCGTATATATATAAAATATATAAAAGGAATCTTAGCAAAAAGATCCTTTAGGAAAATTCATAAAGATATGAAGAGGCAAGTCACAGAAATAGAGAGACAGCAATTTTTGAAACTGGGATGGACTGCTTAGTCTCTAGTAAGTATAAATTAATATAAAGCTGTGGTGTCTTTGGGAATTTTTCTTAAAATTGTATTATCTGTTGGAGAGCCAGAGGGAGAGAGAGCTCTCATCCATTGGTTCATTCCCATAAATGCCTGCAACAGCCCTTAGCTGGGGCTGAAGTTGAAGGCTGGGAATTCAATCCAGGTCTCCCATGTGGTCAGCAGGGGACTCACATCACTTCAGCCATCGCTGCTGCCAACCATGATCTGCATTAGCAGGAAGCTGGAGTCAGGGGCAGGGGGAGGGAATTAAGCCCAGGCACTCTTGATAGAGGAGGCAAAAGCATCTTAATTAATAGGTTTTAAGTGCCTGATCCCAAATTTTTGTAATGCTTTTAAAGTGGAATTATTATATGTCATTGAAAGTAAAAATTGCATTGGTCAAATCTGGTTAAAATTTTACACACTAATGTGATTGAAGAAAGCAGAGATGTATTATTGCTAATTTAAAAGACATAAAATTCCAGAATTCCAGATATTTGAAGAAATTTCAACAAGTTCACAGAAAACTAACTAAATGATTATTTTGGTGACAAATATTTTGAAAACCAAGCCTGTTATTTCCATAATATGCACGTCCACAAACTTTCTGAAGGTCCTTTATATAAATTAAAGGTAGAAATATAAATTAATAATAAGTCAGATGGATTCTAGTCCCCATTTTCACTGCTTAAATTATAAACTTTGTCTTACGATAAGCTCTGAACCATTTTCTTAGAAAAAATTCCACATATTCGTGACCTGTCTGCTCTTTTCCGTTTACAAAACAAATCTTGGATTTCAAAGAAAATGAGGATGTTATGACACATTCACTGTCCGGCAATTTATTATTTCGTTGGCTCACTGCCCTCAACAATTAGAAGAAGATTTATGGACATGTCCCCTGAATAATTGGCAATTAATTTGAGATTAGATGCCAAAAAGTACAGTATTCTTAATGGAATGCGAAGGTTGAGGCTTTTCACATCCAAATGTCATGGAACAGAGAGTAAATGTTAACCGGCAGCATGGTTAACCCTGCCCTTTTGCACATCCGCAGTAGAGAGGAGTTTTAGTTTTGTGATCATAAACCCAGGCTGGCTTGGCTGGTGTGAATCTAAAACTGAAGTGTAACCCACGAGTGTCATAACAATGTTTTCCACTCTGTATACCCATAGTTTATCTCGACAGTTACCAATATAATCCATAGGTATATGGATCTCTGTTGTGTATGGAATAATGAGATACTGTACCCTGAGTCTGACTTAAAATTTTCTTTTTTTGATTCTGTCCATTTGGATTATCTAGACATCTTTTGCTTTTCTTGGTGCAAATTAAAACTGTCAGAGCCTTTATTTTTAAAGATTTATTTATTTGTAAGGCAGAATGAAACATACAGATAGAAGTGGCAAGGGGAGTGGAGGAAGGGCTCTTTAATCCTAGGGTTCATTACCCAAATGGCTGCAACAGCTGGGACTGGGCCAGGCTGAAGCCAAGAGCCTGGAACTCCATCCAGATTTCCAACTTGGGAGACAGGGGCCCAAGCCTTGCTAAGCCCCTTAGCAGGAAGCTGGATCTGAAATGGAGCAGCTGAGACAAGAACCAGTGCTCCTGTATGGGATGCCTGTATTGTAAGCAGCAGCTTAACTTCTGTACCTTTGTGCTGGCCCCATCGGTGTGTTTTTAATGTTAAGAACTGTTGTCCTGGGGCCAGTGCCAGGCTCACATGGTTAATCCTCTGCCTGCAGCGCCAGCATCCCATATGGGCACCGGATTCTAGTCCTGGTTGCTCCTCTTCCAGTCCAGTTCTCTGCATCTGCATGGGAGAACAGGAAGAAGCACCTGGCTCCTGGCTTCTGATCGGTGTCGCTCTGGCCATGGCAGCCATTTTGGGGTGAACCAATGGAAGGAAGACCTCTCTCTCTCTCTCTCACTGTCTAACTCTATCTGGGGAAAAACAAAAACAAAAACCTGCGGTATCCCATACAGGATGTGGGAATTTTCCTAATGGTAAACACTGTTCTTTTATTCAAATTCTAGAGTGCCTTCCACCTCAAGCTAGGAGTTGCAGGTGTGACAATCAGATGTCAGTGATTTCTGCTGGGTTTAGTTTTCTAACCTTTGGCACCATCACAGTGCCTGGAGTGCATTAAGTACACTTTAAGTGTTTGCTTACCAAGCTACTTATGTCCACACCATTGTAGTACAAGTAAATGTTTCTCCACTCTCAAAAACAGTAGAAATATCCATTAATCCAAATTTCCTTAGACCTGTATTTTATTTCCGGCTGCTTCTAAGCCCATAGGATAGATTCTGTGTTTATGTGCATTTTTACAAAAAGAGCAAGTGTCGGTGCTTGAACTAATTTTAGTTCTTTCCCTATTCACCTCAACAATTGCCTACCGGACATCATTGTAATTATGATTTCCATCTCTCATCGAGTGCTTTCTCTTTGCCAAGTGCTGTCCGAATGTGTCACCCCATTTAATCCTCACGATAGTCTTGTGACAGAGCTCCTATTATATCACTGTTCTATTTTTACAGTGAGCAAAGTGAGGTAAGGAGAGAGCAAGTCCACTGCTCGCTTTACCAGCTAATACTCATGAAGCCAGGATTCAGACCAGGCTTGTCTGTCCTTATTACCAAGATTTACTTTTAAACATGTTATCTTTTCTTCTTTTTTTTTTTTTAAAGATTTATTTTATTTATTTGAAAGACAGAGTTACAGAGAGAGGTAGTGACAGAGAGAAAGGTCTTCCATCTGCTGGTTCACTCCCCAGATGGCCTCAATGGCCAGAGTTGTGCCGATCCGAAGCCAGGAGCCAGAAGCTTCTTCCAGGTCTCCCACGTGGGTGCAGGAGCCCAGGGACTTGGGCCATCTTCTACTGCTATCCCAGGCCACAGCAGAGAGCTGGACCAGAAGTGGAGCAACAGGGACTAGAACTGGCGCCCATATGGGATGCCGGCACTTCAGGCCAGGGCTTTAACCCACTGGTCCACAGCACCAGCCCCACACATGTTTTCTTGAAGTTTGGCTCTGTAATGGGAAACTGAGAACTAAGCATCTAGGACAGTGCCAAGCACAAAGGGGTTGTTCAATTACTTTGTATATTTAAACTCTCAAAATCAACTATTGCAGTATAATTTAGATACAATAAAATGCTCTCATTCTGTAATGTTTTTGTAAGTTTTGGCAGATGTGTAAACTCATGTTATTAATACCACAGTTAAAGAATTCTATGTCCCCCAAAAGTTCCTTCGTATTCCCCTTTTTGAAAAACATATTAAAATCATGATAGATACCCAGGATATTATAACACATAGTTGTGGTACTATCCAAACACTCGAAGATCTTATTGCCACGTATTCCTTTGTTCTTTGCTGACCTTAAGTTCCAGGTGACAGCTGTCACTGTAAACAAATCTAGCATGGCCTAAAACTTTATATGTAAATGAATCACACAGTATGCTGTCTTGTATCTGGCCTCTTTTACTTAGCATTGCATGAGAGAACTCTACCACCACTGTGGTATAGCCGGTAAAGCCGCTGGCATCCCATATGGGTGCTGGCTATGAAGTCCCGGCTGCTCCACTTCCGATCCAGCTCTCTGCTATGGGCTGGGAAAGCAGTAGAATATGGCCCAGGTCCTTGGACCCCTGCACCCGCCAGGGCTCCTGGCTCCTGGCTTCGGATCAGCTCAGCTCTGGCCATTCCAGCCATCTGGGGAGTGAACCAGCGAATTGGATGAAAGACCTCTCTCTCTCTCTCTCTCTCTCTCTCTCTCTCTCTCTCCTTAAAAAAATGTGTGGGCAAATGGAATTGAAAGATAAGTTTATTTTGGTTCGGAAATCATATTGAAATCCATGCACAGTTCTCTCTAAAAATGCATCTCCAGTGAACTTTTGGAAGACTCCCCTGAATCTTTGCGATTCCTTAGTATGTGATAGTAGTTTATTCTTTTCCATTGCTGTGTAGCACCCCATTGTTTGAGATACCACAATTTGTTTATTACTTTTTTTAAAAGATTTATTTTATTTATTTGTAAAAACAGGGTTACAGAGAGATGTAGAGACAGAGAAAGAGGTCTTTCATCCTCATCTGGTTCACTCCCAAATGGCCGCAACAGCCGGAACTGGCTGAACCAAAGCCAGAAGCTGGGAGCTCCTTCCGGGTCTCCCATGTGGGTGCAGGAGCCCAAGGACTTGGGCCATCTTCTACTGCTGTCCCAAGCCATAGCAGAGAGCTGGATCAAAGTGGAGCAGCCGGGACTAGAACCAGCACCAATATGGGATGCTGGCGCTTCAGGCCAGAGCTTTAACCCACTGTGCCACAGCATCACAGTGTCGGCCCTGTGTTTATTACTTTTTTGGTGGCTGTTTGGGTTGTTTCCAGTTTGGGCTCTTAGGAGTAAACCTGCTATGAAGATTGATTGACAAGTTTTTTTCAGACTTGTTGCCCTACAACCCTGCCTACACTTACTACTGTCTGTCTTTTTTTGTTCCTGTAGTGGGTTTTCAGTGAGATCTCATTGTATTGCTCTGGTGATTCATTATGTCTAACTTTTTTTTTTAATGTGATGAATGACCAGTCATATATATTCCTTTGTGAACTGTCTGTTACAACCTTGTACCTGCATCCAGGAGGGGGGTTGTACAATGAGTGGGTTTTCGTCTTTTTCATTCAGTAAATCCTTGGTGAGCGATTGAATGACCTTAGATTAACTCCTATGTGTGTTACCCTTTTGGCAACTTGAAACCTCGAGTATAATACAACTCATATGAAATAAGCAGCAATAGTAGTAGATTTTATTTTAAATATGATATTAAAATAAAAATCAGTAGCTTCCTGCCCTTGGTAGGAAATATCATCTTCTTAAGCGTCACTCTTATTCTCATGGTTTACTCTTTTTGACCTTGAGGAAGCTGTAGTCTACGGACCAGAGTTTTGTGGCTCACGTGGTTACAAGATTGCTGCATTGTTTCTCTAAGGCTAAAAAATGCTCTTACCTAATTTTTATCTTCTCTAAAAATGGAAGGAGAATCTTAGCCTTTTTATTTTTAACTGTCACTGAAGCATCTTTGCCATTAAGGGTGAAGGCTGATCTGGAAGCCTTCTGCTGACATGTACACTGCACCTTGTGATTCTAATGTGAACATTGTGTCTGCTTTCTGCATTTTTGAGCTATTTTCTATATATTTTAGCTTTTGCTTTGTTTAAATGTAGAGAATTGCAATGAAATAAACACATAAACCCTCTCAGAGAACTAGGGCTTAAACAACACCAACAATAATCAAGCAGTACATACCTGGTATTAGAAAAGTGCCAGAAGTACCCCTTGGGTAAGGTGTTGCTTGGAGTGCTTATATCCCATATCAGAGTCCCCGGATTAGATAGCTGCTCTGCTTCCAATCCAGCATTCTTGTTAATGCATACCCTGGGAGGCAGCACTTGATGGCTCAACTACTTGGATTCTTGTCACCCGTGTGGGAGATCCACCATGAGTTGCAGGCTCCTGGATTCAGCCTGGCCTATTCCTAGCTGTTGCAGGCATTTGAGCACTGGACCAACAGATGGAATTTCTCTGTATGTCTTCCTTTCTTTTACGTAAATATATACATATGGTTTTTTTGAAATAAGCAAAGCAACACAGAATAGGGGTATGTGTAATTCCTCTGTAATGAGGAATGAAGTCTGTTTCCCCAGTTCATTCTCTTTCCCTAAAAGATCTAACTGCTCAAATTTCTTATGATTCCTTCTACTAATATGTGATCTCTCCTTTTATTCTTTTAAATTTTTCTTTTTAAGCCTTTTTTTAATTATTATTATTTGAGAGAGAGTGAGAAAGAGAAACAGATCCATCACTTGTTCCCTCCCCAAATACTTGCTGTGGCCAGATCTGGGCTGCTCCAAGCTGGGATCTAGGAACTCAGTCCAGTTCTCTCGTGTGGGTGGCAGGAACCCAATTGCTTGAGCCATCGCCACTGCCTCCCAGGGTCTGCACCAGCAGGAAACTGTAGTCGGGAGCTAGAACTGGATGTTACACCCAGGCACTTCGATATGGAATGCTGGCCTGAATGTCTGCCCATTCTCTCTTTTTTATTATCTAAAAAAGTGTATATGAGAGGCGGACAGACGGAAACATACATATACATGCATACACATACAGAGGAGGGAGGGAAGGAGGGAGGGAGAGTGCTCGAGCCCAAGTGAGCTAGGGAGCAACAGGGAGCTCCCATCCACTGATAAATTCCCAAGATGCCTAGGATGCCTGGGGCTTGGGAAAGGCCCAAGGTGGGAGCTGGGAACTCACTCGCAGTTTCCCAACTGAGTGACAGGAACCCAATGACTTGAGCTGTCACCAGTGCTTCTTAGGGTGGTCATTGGCAGGAACCTGGAGTCAGGACCCGGATCTGGGAACTGAACTGGCCACTCCTACATGGCATGTGAGTGTCTTAACTGTGAGGCTAAATGCCTATTCCTATGGCACACGTTCAATGTAATAGCTTAGTTTACATTCTTTTATTTTAGCCCTCTAGTATTATGTGATGTAGGACACCTCCCCCCCAATTAATACTATTTCTTCCTTTTTAAAAAATAATGTATTTGTTCATTTATTTGAGTGGCGGAGAGAAAGAGAGAGACTGAATGAAATCTCCCATCCACTGGATAGAGTTTATTCCCCAAATGCCCACAATGGCTAAGGGTAGGCCAGGCCAGGATAGAGCCAGGATCCAGCAACCCCATCTGGTCTCTCACGTGAGTGACAGGAACTCAAGGACTTGAGCCAGTGCCTGCTGCTTTCTAGATTCATTAGCCCACTGATTTCTAGGTTCATTAGCAGAGAGCTGGGGCAGGAGCACAATAGCTGTGATGACAACTGGCACTCTGATATGGGATTCCAGCCTCTCCAGCAGTGGCTAAACCCGCTGTGCTACCGTGCCTGCCTGAACGTCATTTCTGGACTACTCTCTTGCTTGCCTTTTCCCCTGCAGAGAAGAATCTCACATCCATTGTTTTGATGACTGAGGGTGGCCAAGGAGAACTGCATTGTGTGGTTTTCTTAAAACTTTCAGGCTGCTGTAAACAACTTTCAGCCCTGTTGTTGATGTTCTCTGTCTGATGTGTCTTTTGCAGGAGGAAGGCTGAACAAGGACCTGCGACATTTTCTCAGTCAGCGGTTCCAGAAAGGGTCTCCTGACCATGAACTCCAGCAGACCATAAGGGATAACCTTTACCGCCATGCTGTGCCTTGTAAGTAGCCAGTTTCTGGCATCTTACTGCTGGGTGAATGTGTAGAAAGTCAAGGGAAAAAAAAGGTCACTGCTTTTCTAAAAGGTTATCACTGGTTCTGGAACACTTGGCAGCTTGCCTGCTCAGCTGACTGGCTAGGTTGGGTGAGTCGTAACAGGCAGTGGGACCAACAGCACAGCTTTACGGTATGCCTGGATGTCCCTCCTAGCTTTGCCATTTACTGGTTTGCAAGGATGGGCAAATTACCTTTCATAAAGTCCTCTTTTCACTTGAGTGGAAAGGATATGCCAGTAATACTAGCTTCATCGAACTATAATGAAGACTAAATGAGATGAGTTGTGTAAGGCGTTCTCTGAAGTATTAGCATGGTGCAAGCTTCTGTAAATGTTAACTCTCATTGTCATTAGTGGAATGGGCCAATCCAGAGACTTTTAGACTGACTTGGATGGAGACCAGTGGATCCCTAATGGCCCCTCAATGAGCTCTGTCTTTCTCCCCATACTTTCTGTCCTTCCATCCAACTCTATTAGATTTGTTCATCAGAATTTGTTATATATATTTTTTTTGGAGGAATGGTTTCTACAGATTAAAATAATCCCAAATCCCCCAAAATGTTGGATTAAATCAAATCTAAGACAGCAGGACAGAAACCCTAGGAACTCTAAAAGCTGGGTTTGTGTTAAGGGAAGGAAGAAGGCAGTCGGTTGATCTGTCTACATTTAGATTAAGTGGCCCTCATTGTAGTGAAGTGTTGCTGTGCCTGCCGCACTGTGGTCCTGCATAGCTGGCCATAATGGGTGGATGCAGGAAGACATACATCGAATTTTACTCAAGACATGAGGGGAGAATGATTCTTCTTCTGTTGCTTGGAATTTTCCTTTTCTTCTGTACTACCTTAACTTTCAAAATTTGAAATATTTTGCTTGGAAATAACATTTTTTAATGAGGCCAAGAAAGGAGAAGTCCATGTTTAAGGTAACCTGTGTATGAATGTGTTTTATTTGTTTGCTATAAATGGCTTCCTTTAAAAAAAATATTTTGTGAGTGACTTTCTAAAGGGCTGATATTTTCTTAAACTTTTATAAACTGATAAGCCCAAATAATCAGACATTTCTGATGCTTATAATGACTTAGGTTGTACATCTAGGCTGATGCCTTGAGAGATCAGATTCTAGATTAGCCTCTTGCCCTCCATTTTATTTCTTAATTAAAGTCAGGTTCTAAGAGGAAAGGTGAAGAGGTAAATTGCCAGTGACATGGGACAGGGCTTCATGGTTGCCTCTTTCCACTGAGAGGCAGGGCTGCACTTGACAGAGAGAGACTGTGGCAAGGTATTCATGTGAGTGCATCTGTGGCACTCAGTATGTGCATTGAAAGCTGGCATTCTGATAGCATCCTCTTCATAATCCCCAGTATTTTGGAGTAATAAGAATGGTAGTCATATTGGTGGGGCATGGATTATCATTCTATTTTTTTTTAAAGATTCATTTATTTATCTGAAAGAGGTACACAGAGAGAGAAGGAGAGGCAGAGGGAGAGGGGTCATCCATCTGCTGGTTCACTCCCCAGTTGGCCGCAATGGCAGGAGATGCACCAATCTGAAGCCAGGAGCCAGGATCTTCCTCTGGGTCTTCCCATGCGGGTGCAGGGGCCCAAGGACCTGGGCCATCATCCACTGCTTTCCCAGGCCACAGCAGAGAGCTGGATCAGAAGTGGAGCAGCCAGGTCTCGAACCATCACCTATATGGGATGCCGGCACTGCAGGCGGTGGCCTTACCTGCTACGACACAGCACTGGCCCCTATCATTCTATTTTTATACATCAAGAAACTGCGATAGGGACCAGTATCCCACATAGGTGCCTGTTCAAGTCCCAGCTTCTCCACTTCTGATCCAGCTCCCTGCTAATGTGCCTGGGAAAGCTGTAGAAGTTGGCCCAAGTGCTTGGGCCCCTGCACCCATGTGGGAAACCCAGAAGAAGCTTCTGGCTCCTGCTCCAAGCTTCGAATCAACCCAGCTCTGTCCGTAGTGGTCATCTGGGGAGTGAAGCAGCTGATGGAAAATCTCTGTGTCTCCTCTCTCTCTCTCTCTCTCTCTCTCTCTCTGTAACTCTTGTGTTTCAAATAAATAATTAAATCTTTAAAAAACCACAGAGAACCTGAGGCAAGAGAGACTGACTGGTGGTGTGGTACAACAGTAAAGACAATGCCTGCAATACCAGCATTCCATATTAGAGTGCCCGTTTGAGCTCTGGCTGCTCTGCCTCTGACCTAACTCCCTGTTAACGCACCTGGGAAAGAAGCAGTAGATGGCTCAAGCACTTGAAATCCTCTCACCCATGTGAGAGTCTTGGATGCAGTGCCAGCATTCCATATTAAAATGCCAGTTTGAGCTCTGGCTGTTTTGCTTCTGACCCAACTCCCTGTTAATGCACCTGAGGAAAAAGCAGAAAGTGGCTCAAGTACTTGAAATCCTGTCCCCAATATGGGAGTCCTAGATGGAGTTCCTGGATCCTGGCTTTGGACTGGCCCAATCCAGGGTATTGCGGTCATTTAGGGAATGAACCAGCCTTTGGAAGATCCCTCCATGTCTCTGTCACTCTCTCTTTCTGCCATGGTGCCTTTAAGTTCGAGAAAATAAACATTTTTAAAAGGAATAGGAACTGAGGCATATAGATAAGCCAGTAAAAGTAAGGGTGCAGGTGGCAAAGGTTTGGAGTCTCTCAAGCCCACCGATCGTCTTGACCCAATGTCAGGATTTACTGTTACAGTAGCCCCTTGACATTGAAGGTCTTTTATGCCCATTTGACCAATCAGGAAGCAGCGTCTCTAGGGGATTAAGTAACTAATAAATAGCAGGTCCTAGTCTTTTGACTCAAGCCACTGGGGGCTGTTTCAGTGCTGCACCATACCTGGCTCTGAAGTTACAGTATAGTGTGTTGAATACACTTTCGCCGATTCGGTGATTATAGAATCATGATTGTTCTGTGTAATTTTTCCCCTACTCAGATTCCAATTTAAGAAATGGGAATGAAGCAAATGAGCACACCATTTCTTGATGCATCTGTGGTGTTACCATGGTTACCTGTGGGCATGTTTTCCCATTTATTTTTTTCCACTGATTTATTGGACCTGACTGTGAGCTAAATGGCTTGATTTTAAGCTTCCCACTCTGTAGGAATTGGGGCAAAAATGACTTCAGTTGGTGGAAAAATTATGTTTGTCTTTGCTTGTATAAAACTCTTGGTATTGATGTTTTATTTCTCCAAAACCAGTAAATCAGGAATTTGGAAAGTGGAAATGGTGTTCGACTGACAGAGAAAGCAAGTACCAATTCATTTTACATTTCCTTCATAAAATGGAAAATAACTGCAGAGGAGGCCTGTTTCTGAGTCTGGGGCAGAGCGCCTGCCTTTGAACAGGAGGAGACCAGAGGTGACTTGGGATTTGGTTTCAGGCTTGGATTACTCTGGCCTCATTTGTGTTTATTTTGGTTCTTGGGCTCACGTGACTCGTAAAGCAGAGCTCTTACCAACGCTTGTGCTAATGGATCCGGAAGCCCAAGATGTGGAGAATGGAGCCTCCCGGTTTTGTTGTCACTGGGCCATGGTGAACTGAGCTCATGTCTCCTGTGTTTTCAGAGCTTCTTGCTGCGGATGTTGTGGGGATGTCAGTATTTTTTGAGAAGGCATGACTTCATGAGCAGGTGCTCGGGAGTGGGAAACCTTCATCCCCTGGACATTTTAGGAGGCTCGGGGGCCACCTGCAGTGAAGACTTAGAGCTCCCTCATTCTGCAGTTCTTTTTAGTGTCGCTATAGTGTAGTCTTCTGCATCTCATAATGAACTTGACCGCTTAGGATTCAGTTTTATCCCAATTCCTCGGTAATGACTACACAGACAACAGCACCCCTGTTTTGTGGCTAAGATGATAGATAAAAATTAACTTCCTCAAAATCATACCACTTCTAAATGCCATATTACTTCATTTATCCAATGCTAGTTTTGTTTTTCAGAATTTTCACAGCTTTATTGAAATAAAACTCACATACCCTAAAATCCACCCATTGGAAATCCATGCGGTGCTATTTTTGTGACAGTTACTATCTCCACTTGCCTTTTTATTTTGCCTTCATTCAAGAATTTTTATTGTTTCTATAATACAAAAAAAAGACGTTTTAGTTGAAATTTAATTATACTTGCTGCTGAAAATCACCACCACCCAATGGGAAAAAAAATGACAAAAAAGACCAGATGCAGAATGAGTCAGAAGGGGTAGTGGGAGGTGGACCTGGTCTGCTAACAGAACTTCTTGTTACTCTTTGGTCAGATGACAATAGAAGCACTGACTCAACCACTGTCTCACCAGATAGGCACAGAAACTGTTAAAGACGAGTTTCCTTGAAGGAAATAGACTCAGAGAGGTTCATAGCTTGCTTAAGGTCACCTGGCAGCTAGAATAGTCAAGGTTAAAGTAGGTGTATTTAACTCCCAAGTTGGGTGTAATTAATAATGTTCTAATTAGACTAAAATAGAAATAAGCCTTTGAAAGTAAAAAGAAGAAAATGTTTCTGATGGCCAAATTTATAGTCTTAACTGTTTAAAATGATAGTGTTTTATGTCTTCGGGTGGGAGTGATATGAGGCACCATCTCTTAAAAATATTTTTAATTTTTAATTTAATTTTCTGATTTCCAAGAAATTCACTGGTTTGATTAATAGAATATTTTTAATTTTTTTTTAAAAACCATACATCCTTTTTATTGTTAAGTCATAAAGAGGTATCAAAATTAAAAGCAAAAATTACGGGGGAAGACTTAACAAAACTACTAGGAGCATCAAAGGAAGTGAAAATGGGACTAGGCACAGGGCAATATGAATTAATGAACATGGGAAGGACAAGGATGGGGCGAACAGTGAGCATGTGCTGAAGATACTAGGGAAGAGGATCTGGTGAAAATTTTCATCTTAGACAAGCGCCTAGGTAAAGAAATAATGGGATAAGGTTCCTAAGCCCCACTATGTGCTTAAGAGTCATCCTCACCATTGGCGCTATCTCTGTCATCCTCTCCTTCCTCAGCCTCTTTTTCATCATCCTTGATCAACTCCAGCTCCTTTTCAATTTTTTCCAGGCTTTCCAGCAGAGAATCCACTTTTTGTTTTATCTGAGTCAACTCCTTCTTAATGGCCTGGAAGTCATCTCCTTTCAACTTTCCAGACTTGGAAGAAGATCCTCGTTATCCACTCTTAGAATTGAAACCACTTTTCCCCCTTCTTGAGGTGTTTCCTGATAAACACGCTGGCGTTTCGAGGGCACTAGAGCCCGAGCCCGGAGCCAGGAGCTCTATCTGGGTTTCTCATGTGGGTGGTAGAATGACTGGAGCCATCCCCTGCTGCCTTCCAGTTTGCTCATTAGCAGGACGCTGGGGTTGGGAGTAGAGCCAAAGCTTGAACCGAGGCACTCTAATAAGGAATGTGGGCATCCCAGAGCAGCAACTTAACTGCTGGGCCAAATGGCCATTCCAGGTTGTCTCCTTTTTATTTGACTGGTTTCAGGCTTCTGAAGGCTGCTTCCTGCACTAAGTCCTCCATAGCCTCCACAGATTGGGCTTGCAGCCCTTCTAAGTATTCCCAGATCCTCTTCCACGACTCCCTTCAGTGCCTGTTTTGGTGCTCACTATATATTTGCCCGTCCTGCAGAATCTAACTTTCCAGGGCCAGGCACTGGATCTGCCTTAGCGACTAGCCCACACCTAGTTCTGCCTGGACCACAAGGTCAGTGTTTGTTGAATGAATGAAGAAATGGAAGACCACACTCTACAGATGTTTTATTTTTTTCCCCTTGTTCCCTAGTATTTCAGAGAAATGGCGGACTTTTAGAATGAAAGTCATCAGAGGAGCTTGGGCCCAGAGGAGGGTCATAGATAACTAATGAAATCCCCTCATTATGTGGCCAGTAATGTGAGCCCCAAGGGAAAAAGCCCAAGCTCCTGCAGGCTTGGAGCTGCAGAGCCCGTTCACAGCTCCTCCTAATTGCACTCTAGATGTGGCTGTACCTCCTGCATTGATAGCCTTTCTGTTTTATGGCTTCCTGTCCTAGCTGATGTGACAACATCCACGATTCTTGCTCTGGAATGGCTGCTTTTCCGGTGAAGATGGATGTGTTACCTGACAGGGCTTGTCATTTAGTATACTGCCGCTGTCGAAGCCAGCTACAGCTCACCCAGCTGTGCTGCTCCTCCGGAATGCTCCACAACGCTCCTCCCATTGCTCCTCACTTCTCTGGGCTCAACTCTCAGGAACTCGTCTTTCCTTTTAAGCAGAGGTCATCTGAAAGAGGAAAGGATAATTGGTTTTGTTCTGTAGCTTAACACTTTGTTGATCAGGGCTCTCCCTGATGCCAAGGCCTGTCCAAGAGGCACTGGTCATTGATGGAAAGGAGTTTGTGAAGAGATGAGATGCATTTGAGCTGCAAGACAATAAAGTTGCTGTGGTGAGCATAAGCGACCCTGTGCTATATTCGTAGAGGTGCCATATTCCAGCGGGCGTTTTAGTATCTGGTAGCGTTTGGCATCGTTTCTTATTTTCATCAGGGCCAAAGTACCTCTGGTGCTAGTTGCACCTTATGTTCTTGTAAGTGCAGTTGTTTCTAGTCCAGCCTGTCTGAAATCAGCCTTTTCTGCTTTCTGCTCTGGTTCATAGCAGTTAGAGCTGAGGACACAAGCCAGACCAATTTATTAGCCAAAGGCCAGGGCAGAGAACTGGATTCGGGAAGATAGATTGTCTTCTGGACCGTGCAACCCTGGGTTCAGGTTGTGTTTCACACTTGGGGAATGCTTCCAGGCCTGTATCATGAACTAGAAAATTCTTAAGCTACCGTGGCACTGATCAGATAGAGTTCACAGGGAACATTCTCACTGTTGTTAATGTCATTGTCCTCTAGCCAAAGTAAGGGCTGTCTAAAATTAAAAGGTTTACTTTACAAAGCCTGGCCTGTGAGTGACAGTAATAGCATCTCTCCAGTTTTTGGACTGTGTGCCAGGTGCTTACAGTATTCAGTCTGTGTCTGTATTACCTGTCTGTCTGTCTGATTCTCTTCTCTACTACCTTTCCTCCTGTCATCCAGGACACGAAGACTCGTGAGGATATGAACACCAGCCCACTTGGCTTGTAAACTCTGCCTCTTTTCTGTGTAACCACAAATGGTTGTTGCCTGTTGTACAATCAGTGATTGTCTGCTTCCGTCCTCTTGTACCCAACACTAAGGTGTCTTCTGTGGCCGGTCTCTGGGCTGGGGACCCTCCTCACCAGCCAACCCGGCCTTTTACTACTGAAGCGTGTCCCTTTCAGCCTTCTGCAATAAAACATTTTTTGCTTTGCATTGGTTTCGTATTGGGCTTCTGAAAAGAAGCCAAGAATTAGAACAAAAAACGAACAGTGTCTGCTGTGCTGTGAGCCCCCTCCTGCAATAACATGTGTATGAGACTTCAGGGGGTTCATGGGAAAATAGAATTAAAAGATGATGCCCATTTTCTGAGTGGTCTTGAAGCCTCTCTTGTGTTAACAAGTGACTTAAACCAGTACTGATAAAAAACATGCTGTGTGATGGGATCTCCTATCAACAAAAGCAGATTAGCAGTGGTGGATTTTTATATTTTTGATTTGTTTCTATGTTTTGTATAATGCTTATTACATTTTTGCATATACAGACAATAGCCTCGGGGACGGGCGCCGTGGGGCACTAGGTTAATCCTCCGCCTGCAGCGCCAGCATCCCATTTGGGTGCCGGTTCTAGTCCTGGTTGCTCCTCTTCCAGTCCAGCTCTCTGCTGTGGCCCAGGAAGGCAGTGGAGGATGGCCCAAGTGCTTGGGCTACTACACCTGCATGGGAGACCAGGAGGAGGTGCCTGACTCCTAGCTTTAGATCCATGTAGTTCTGGCCGTAGCGGCCATTTAGGGAGTGAACCAACGGAAGGAAGACCTTTCTCTCTGTCTCTCTCTCTCTCAGTCTGTAACTCTACCTGTCAAATAAATAAATAAATCTTAAAAAAAAAAAAGACAATAGCTTCCACACATGATGGCCTATGTTTTTCCTCGACTACTTGTTTGTTATTTTGATGTGTATAAGGAGAGATAGCACTTAATATAGTAGTCCAGCCAAGGAGTTCTGTGCCACATTTAAACATTGTGGAGTTAGAGGAGAATGTTTTTTGATGAGATGTCATTTGGAGTTAGTCTGAAATCAGGTGACTGTTAAACAGTTGAAGGGCCATGAGAGAAGCAGGAAGATTCCTTGAGATTCTGGACTGTCATTCGTTGAAGAACTTTGAGCATCTTGAAACCTCCTGTGGATACACACCAGCAACCTACCTCTTCTGTGTGACAACCCATAACAAACCACCAGCACCCATTTCTAAAGTGCCCCTTGTGGGGCAGGGAGGCCAGCAGGGAAGAATCTATGTTTCCTTTTTGCCAGGGGAATTTTCCCAACAGCGAGTTTATGAGAAGGGCCTTGATCTTCTGGAATGAGACACTTGCTTTCTCTGGGCTCTGCTGCTCCTAGGAAAGCACCAGCCGCCGTCCTCTGTGCTGTGAACTTGATTTCGGCAGATCTTTCTAGGAGGACCATGGTTTCGAGATCTTGGGAATGGGCTGAGTAAGTTGATTTTGAAAGTGATTTGTGAACTGAGCTCTAAAGCCATATCCTCCCCTGTAGCCTTAATTAGTAATAAAGCTGACATATTGATTAATGGAGCATCATGCTGTTGGTTCTAAGACGACATTTATTTCAGTCCATGTCAGTCACTTTTCCTGATGCTCATGCTGTCTTATTTATCTTTTTTTTTCCTTTTTCCCATCTCATGTAGTTTTCTAGTCCTTCTCCTTTTATCTAGACCCTTTACTTTTTTGAAAGCTTCAAGAACTTCCATGAAATTCTGAATTCTGCAGGAGACATGCAGCCATTGTTAGTTGCGCTGTGTCATACACAGCCTAAGCAGTGTGCAACTATCACTCTGTTCATTCCACCAGTGGTATGAGATGGGTACTGCAGTCATTATACAGATGTGGCAGAGAGGGATTGGAGAGGCTGACATCATGCTTTATAACTCAAAAATTAGTAACAAAAATGCAAGTGTTTATGAGCATATGTCACAAATTCTACCAAACATACGTTACCTCCTTTAGTTCTTAATCTTTTGAAGTATGAGTTGATATTGTATCCCTTTCCCAAAAAAGAAAATGAGACCTAAAATGGCCTAAGGTTGTGGATGCTATTGAGAGTTGAGTTTACATCCGATAGGTCCATCCCAACGTCATTCATCGTTTGATGCTATAGTTGTAGTTTGTTGAAGCAACATGGCATTAACAGAAAAGAGCACTCCCAGAAGGGCTGTGCTATCCCTCTTAGGCCACTGCTGGAGCCCATTCAGCTTTGCACAGCTGGACCCACTCCCTGTCTTTGTGTCTCACTGGCCCTTGACATAGATGAGTTGGGCCCAGAAGAGAGAGGTGTGATGAACTTTCAGACATGGTGGACCCAGGAGGCTGCAGCCTCTCCCAGTTTCCTCGTGTGAGCTAGTTGTGCACACTTCCCAGAAGTCCATTTCCTTATTAGCTTTATTGCTGTTGAGAACTGTGCAAGCCATCAACAGAGAGCATAGCGTGTCATGTGTCCTCTGTGTAGACCTGCGACTTAGAAGTCTTCTTCCTTCTTCTGGACCTCTTTCCCTTCCCTTAAAAATTTTTTTAAAAAATATGTTTAAAAGGGAGAGGCATGCGGGAGGAGGCGGGGGGGGGGGGGCAGAGAGAAAGAAAGAAACTCCCCTATCTGCTGGTTCACTCCCCAAGTGCTCACAGTAGCTGAGATTGGGCTGAGCCAAAACTCAGTGGTAACTCAGTGTACACCTCCCGTGTACTTGGGTGGCAAGAACCCTGTTACCTGAGCCTTTTCTGCTGCCTCCCAGGGTCTGCACTGGCAGAAAGCCAGAGTCAGGAGCCAGAACCTGAACCTGAACCTTAAAAAAAAATTATTTAGGGTCCAGTGTTGTGCTAGTGGGTGAAGCTGCCACCAGGGGAGCCAGCATGCCATAGGAGCTGCTCCACTTTGATCCAGCCCCCTGCTGATGTGCCAGGGAGAGCAGCAGGGGATGGCCCAAGTGCTTGGGTCCCTGTACCCATGTAGGAGACCCAGAAGAAGCTCCTGGCTCCTGGCTTCAGATCAGCCCACGTCTGGCAGTTGTGGCCATTTGGGGAATGAACCAGCAGATGGGAGATCTCTGTTTCTGTCTCTCCTCTTGCTCTCTTATAACTCTGCCTTTCAAATAAATAAGTCTTTAAAAAATTATTTACTTGAAAGAGTTATAGAGAGAGAGAGAAACAGAGAAACAGAGCCAGAGAGGGAAAGAAAAATATCTTCTACCTGCTGGTTCACTCCACAGATGGACTCAATGGCTGGGGCTGGGCCAGGCCCAAACCAGGAGCCAAGAGCTTCCTCTGGGTCTCCCACATGGGTGCAGGGGCCCAAAATTTTGGGCCATCCTCCATTGCTTTTCCCAAGCCATTAACAGGGAGCTGGGGCCGGCGCCATGGCTCAACAGGCTAATCCTCAGCCTTGCGGCGCCAGCACACCGAGTTCTAGTCCCGGTCGGGGCACCGATTCTGTCCCGGTTGCCCCTCTTCCAGGCCAGCTCTCTGCTGTGGCCCGGGAGTGCAGTGGAGGATGGCCCCAAGTGCTTGGGCCCTGCACCCCATGGGAGACCAGGAAAAGCTCCTGGCTCCTGCCATCGGATCAGCCGTGGCCATTGGAGGGTGAACCAACAGCAAAAGGAAGACCTTTCTCTCTGTCTCTCTGTCTCTCTCTCTCTCACTGTCCACTCTGCCTGTCAAAAAATAAAAAATAAATAAATAAAAAATAAGAAAAAAAGAAAAACAGGGAGCTGGATCAGAAGTGGATGGGACGCCGATGTTGCAGGTGATGGCTTTACCCACTTTGCTACAATGCAGGTGCCAGAACCTGAAATTCACCCTGAGGCCAAACACCTGCCCCTCTCTTCCCTTTGTATGTGATTCCCCAAGCCCAAACTTCTTCCTTTTCTCTTTCCAAATTCTCTGTAGGTTTTGAGCCATACTTATATGAAGATTCTATTTTTAATTTTTTAATGAACAAGCTAAATTTAAATAAAAAGATTTTCCAACAGTTGTTGAGTTAACAGCCCAACACTAGATGCTGGGCAAGAATACAGTGAAGATTAATAATTGGATGATTTACCCAATAATAGGCATGCTTGAAGCAGCACATTCTCTGCATATTCTCAGCATCAGCTAATTCCCCAATGTTCTTTTTCTTTGTATTTCTTATTATATGTTGTTAACCCTAATTGCTGTTGTAGACTGGCTGAGTGGATAGTCCTAGTGGAGAAAAAAAGGGAAAAAATTATAAACTTAAAAGCTTGTCACGCTGGACTGTTAATATATTCAAGTAAACATGGTTTGATTGGTGTTCTTTATTCTAAGGTTCTCAGGGGTGTAGAAAAAAGAAAGCTTTAGGAGTTTAGATTAAGTTTAATTACAGTTGATGTAATTTATAATCTTCTTAGGAAAATGTGTTAGACCATGCCGCACCACGTAATAACAACATCTAGTGTTAATCGAGTACTTACTATATGCACAGGCTCTGAACTCAATGATTTACAAGATTTATCTCTTTGACTCTTTCCAACCTCTGAGAGACATGATGTTAGCTTTTCTGTGTTACCTGTTAGCGTTCAGCAGTTGAGGTGTGGAGACCTTAGCAGTGGTTTGCCCCAGGATACATCGTTTAATAATGATGAAACTGAAATCCAAACCCCCTTTAGAACCACAGCCCTTGGTTGATTTCTCTGCCCGCGGTCACTGAAACTGTTTTTTTTTTTTTTTTAAATTAATGTATTGGATTTTAAAAGGAGTCTTCTCTTAATAACATATGGATTAGTCTATGGCTGGGTGTAGGATACTAATCTATCTATTTGGCAGCCATGTTAATTTATTTAATTGCTTTGTAATTTTAGCTGACATTTTTCATCAAGATTCGTTGCAATTATAAAGCAATTTCCATAGCGATTTATGAAGGTACATGAAAGTTTTTGTAGTTTCACCACCATTTATTATTTATTTTAAGAGAGCGGTTCCACACTTTAGTTTCCTGAGAATCATTTAAGTCTAGAGAATGAAGTATACTGTATTTTAAATCTCCTGTATTGCATGTGTTTGATGAAAATTAAGTACAGACAAATGTTCCAGCTCCCATCTGCGTATTTATGCTAAGATCCAAATGGGGTGCTTCACTGGTTGCTATCTGATTGGCTTACCATTGTGGTGGACCATATGCCCAAAATAGTTGCCTTAAATTTAAAAAAGAAAATGTCCATTGCATCGTTTCAACCATAATATAAATAAAATAGGGTTGGGTATTTGGCCTAGCCATTAGGAAGCCCATAACTCACATCAGAGCACCTGGGTTTGAGTCACGGTTCCAGCCTGTCTCCAGCTTCTTGCTAATTCAGACCATGGCTCAAGTAATTGGGACCTTGCACCCACATAGGAGAACTAGATTGAGTTATCAACTCCTGGTTGTGGGCTCGCCCAGTCCTGGCTGTTGTAGGAATTTGGGGAGTGAACCAGAGATGGAAGATCTCTGTCTGTCTCTCCGCTGCACCCTCCCCTGCCCCAGCCTGTCAAATAGATTTTAAAAATATAGAAAAAAAAAGAACATGGAAATACTTTTTAAAAAAATTTTTTAGGGGCCGGCACCGTGACGTAGTGGGTAAAGCTACCACCTGCAGTGCTAGCATCCCTTATGGGTGTGGGTTTGAGTCCTGGCTGCTCCACTTCTGATCCAGCTTTCTGCTATGGCTTGGGAAAGCAGTGGAAGATGGCCCAGGTGCTTGGGCCCCTGCACCTGCATGGGAAGACCCGGAAGAAGCTCCTGGCTCCTGGCTTTGGATTGGTGCAGCTCTGGCTGTAGTGGCCAGTTGGGGAGTGAGCCAGTGGACGGAAGACCTCTCTCTCTCTCTGCCTCTCCTTCTCTCTCTGTGTAACTCTACCTTTCAAATAAATAAATAAATCTTTAAAAAATTTTATTTAAGTTTTACAAGTTTCATAGAATTCATATATACAGATTTAGGAACATAGTGGGGATTATCCTCCCTCTCCCTCCCTCTCGGATTCCCATTCTTAATTTTTACAGTGATCTGTTTTCATTATGCTTAATGATCATATAGTTAACCATACTCTATGTAAAGGAGTTCAACAAATAGTAGGAAGTGAAAGAAAACAAAACAAAACACTGTTCCTCAATGGAAGATACAAGGGCTATAAATAATCATCTATTCTCAAAATGCCTATTTCACTCCGGTGCATTTCAGGTGTTTTATTAGTTACATAGGATCAGGGAAAATATGGTATCTGTCTTTTGGAGACTGGCTTATTTCATTAAGGTTCCAGTTGCGACCATCTTGTTGCAAAAGACAGGATTTTGGTTTTTTTTTTTTTTTACCTCTGAGTAGTACTCCATAATGTATATATACCATAATTTCTTTTTCTAGTCAGCAGTTAATGGACATCTGAAATGATTCCATATCTTTGCAATGGTGAACTTTGCTGCAATGAACCTGGGGGGACACATAACTCTTTCATATATAATTTCTTTGAGTTTGGGTAAATTCCCAGGAGTAGGATGAGCTATGTTTTGTTGGTGTTGTTTTTTTTTGATAGGCAGAGTGGACAGTGAGAGAGAGAGACAGAGAGAAAGGTCTTCCTTTTCCCGTTGGTTCACCCCCCAACGGCCTCTGTGACCAGTGTGCTGCGGCCAGCCCACCGCGCTGAACCGAAGCCAGGAGCCAGGTGCTTCTCCTGGTCTCCCATGCGGGTGCAGGGCCCAAGGACTTGGACCATCCTCCACTGCACTCCCGGGCCACAGCAGAGAGCTGGACTAGAAGAAGAGCAACCGGGATAGAATCCAGCGCCCCGACCGGGACTAGAACCCGGGGTGCCGGTGCCGCAGGGGGAGGATTAGCCTAGTGAGCCACGGCGCCAGCCTGAGCTATGTTTTTAAATGTGAAAAATACAAAATGTGTGGAGAAAGGGAGAAAGAAAACATGATTAGCTAGTAGGTTAAAATGTTGAAGATAGTTGAGTCTGGGTAAAGGGTGTGTAATGTTTCCTGTCCTATTTTTATTTTGAAACTTCTTACAAGTTTGAAATTATTTCCTAATAATTTTGTTTTTGAAAAACATGACACACAACAAAAGAATTACCCAGTTTGGAGATTACCCACCGGAGATTATATGTTCATGTTGTATTTTTTATTCCCTCTTCCCTCATTTATATCAATGTTTTTAGCTCTGAATTGAGATTTTGTTAGTTCCTTAATACATGGAGAGATGAGCTTGAAAGATGTTGTACATGTGTTGAAAGAAAAATCACAACACTGGGGCTGGCATTGTAGAGTAGCAAGTTCAAGTCCTGGCTGCTTTAATCCGGCTCCCTTCTTACGTGCCTAAGAAAATAGTGGAAGATGGCCCAAGTACTCGTGTTCCTTTCAGCTGGGGGGGAGACCTGACTGGAGCTCCAGGCTCCTGGCTTTGGCCTGGCCCAGACCTAACTGTTGTGGCCATTTGGGGAGTGAATCAGGGGTTGGAAGGTCTCTCTCTGTCACCCTGCCTTTCAAATAAATCTTTAAAAACAATCACAATACAGAATACCATGTTCATGCTCAGTGTTTTTTTTTTTTTTTTTTTTTTACAGGCAGAGTGGACAGTGAGAGAGAGAGACAGAGAGAAAGGTCTTCCTTTGCCGTTGGTTCACCCTCCAATGGCCGCCGCGGTTGGCGCGCTGCGGCCGGCGCACCGCGCTCGTCCGATGGCAGGAGCCAGGAGCCAGGTGCTTTTCCTGGTCTCCCCATGGGGTGCAGGGCCCAAGCACCTGGGCCATCCTCCACTGCACTCCTGGGCCACAGCAGAGGGCTGGCCTGGAAGAGGGGCAACCGGGACAGAATCCGGTGCCCCGACCGGGACTAGAACCCGGTGTGCCGGCGCCGCAAGGCGGAGGATTAGCCTGTTGAGCCACGGCGCCGGCCCATGCTCAGTGTTTTAATTAAAGTTTCTAGTTTAGCCCTTTTGGAAATATTATGAAACATGTCCTACCATTATCTTTACTATAGATGAAAACAAAAAACTAAGGCTCGGTCATATTTTGTGACTTGTCCTATAATTATGAATTAAGATTGAAACCATGGCAATCAAGTTGGATACTAGACCTTCCACAAATAACCACATTTTTGTTGCTCAGACTCTATGTGTGTATCTGTATATAAAGATACTTGTGTGTTCCTGAACACATTTAGAAAATAAGGAAAAATCATTTTAAATGGATCTTTAAAACCTGCTAATAAGATTCTAGGTAAATATAAAAGTACCCCTCTTAATTATAATACTCATTAATGTATATTGAATACCTGCTTTCCATGTGCTTAGTGTTATTCACTATCGGTGTCATAACTCACTTGGTCTTTATAGTAGTCTTATGTTGTGTGATATTTTCCTTCTCCTCATTCAAGGAAATTGTGGCACAGAGAGGTTAAATAACTTGCTCAAGATGTCACAGCAAATGTAGTAGAGCTGTACTATGTTGTCATATAAATTTCACTCTTAACCAGTGACTCATATTGTCCTTATTTTTAGCTTTAGAGAATATAAAAGTATAAATAATATAAAAAAGTATAAACAATATAAAAGGATAAATAATCTGTAAATAACCCTACTCTTTTTCTTGGGAAGGGGTGTCCTTTGCTGTTCTCTCCACTGTAATTCTTTCCTGCTCTTAGGTCTTACCGAAGCCACCACCAGACACAACTCTGGGGGCTGTGTGCATGCTGCCAGTTGTGCTACCCAGTGTCCCGACTGCCCAATGCAATGGCCGTGTGAGAGCTGCAGTAGTTGATCCTCAGCGGGATAGAAAGCCTGAATGAGTAGAATCAAGTCATCCTTCATTTTGGAGGGATGTGTCTCAACCGTGCTTTCCAAATATGTGAGGCTTGCCTTACTGCAGTGAGGATATGTTAGCTGAATAATTGATCACCAGAAACCTAATCGAATATAATATGTTGGAAGATCTCTCCCTCTTTTAAGTTTTATTTCAGGTAACAAATTTCTTGTATTTCATATATTTCTTCATATTTAGGAACAGAGTGATGCGTTCCATGCTACCCTCCCTGCTGCCCACACTCTCATCCATCCTCCTCCTCTCTTATTTTACAGTGATCTACTTTCAGTTTACCTTATACCCATAAGATTAACCTATTCTAAGTAAAGAGTTAAGCAAACGGTAAGAAGATAAAAACACTGTTCCTAAACAGTAGAGACAAGGGCTATAAATAATCATCGAATCTTAAAATGTCTATTTCACTCCTATATATTACATTTCTGATACTCTATTAGTTACCACAGATCAGGGAAAACATATGGTATTTGTCTTTTTGAGACTGGCTTATTTCACTAAGTCTAATGATTTCCAGTTCCATCCCTTTGATCTCTCCCTGCTTAATTCAACTCATAGGATGGGTATAGTGTTAGAACTGGATCTTCTTGCTGGTGACTGTTGTTTTTTCATCCAACTGTTCTCCATTTATATAATTCTCTGTGCTTTGGACAAACATGTATTCAATGCTACTATGAGCAGATGACAGTGTTGAACATTTCAGCATTTGGGGTGAGCTGGATACATTTCCTACTCTCAGGAAGCTTACAGTGTAGTGGGCAAGACAAATAAAAGGCAGGTGCAGTAAAATGTAGTAGAACCCATAATAGAATGAGCCCAGTACTGACCTACAAGGAGGGCTCAACCTTAGTTATAATATCAATGGATCATCGTGACACAGGAAGATAAACAAATACCAAGGCAGAGACAAGCTTAAGAACAGTAGAACGTTTTCCCTAGGAAGAATGAAGAAGCATCTACTGCTGTGACTGTGGGCAGTAGAGTCCACTCAACATCTGCAGTCCTATTTCTCTTTTTAAAGGAAGCTCTTTATTAGAAGAACAATAGATACATTAAACATCCTAAGATGCTAGTTTCAGTCGCAACATGGTCTAGTCCTTTGGATAGGGCTTTCTTTTTAAGCTCTTTTAAGTGTTGAGAGACCGCTTCGATTCCAGAAATATTTCAAAACAGTGCTACAACAAAATTCAGGGCATGGTTTTTTTGTTTGTATTTAATGAATGCTGTTGAGTATACTGTAGGATCACTGTGCTATCTACCAGTTGCAGTATATATAAAACATGAACTCACAATGTGTGAAAGATGGTGTAGTCTGGTAATGGTTGCCCAGTTTAAATATCTTTCATTTTTTAACATGTATTTGTAATGTAGATATAACTTTTATTGAAGAAAGCAAAAAAGTCTAAATTTGAGGCCCTTTATGAGTTGCAGACTTGGGGCAAATGGCCTTTCCCTTGTCATCCCTTTACACATGAGTAGGTGTGGGATACAGTGGGGTGACTCTTTGGACTGAAGTGTGGCTACATCAGAATCACCTGCAGTTGCTTGTTAAAGCAAGAAGCCTAAGGAGGCAAAGTGACAGATCTCCAAGGCTCAGCCGTCCCTTCCCTTCTTTTTTCATTGGACCCCTTTTGAGATTGCCATAATCTAAATTGGGGCATTTCTACTTTTACCACCTGCCTATGAGAAGTGGGACCATTTTATTGTCTAAAAGGCCTTGCTTTGAAAAGTGAGACAAAATTTGGTTATACTAGAAATTAAATCATTTGGGGATCCAGTGTTGTCATTCAAGGGCCAAGCTGCCGTTTGTGATGTTGGCATCCCATACTGGAGTGCCAATGTGAGTCCCAGCTGCTCCTCTTCTGACCCACTGTCTTGCTAATGCGCCTTAGAAGCCATTAGAAGATAGCCCAAGTAGTGGTGACCGCTGTCACCAGCAGTGGGGGACCCAGATGGAATTCTGGGCTATTGATTTTGGCCTGGACCAGCCCTGGCCATTGTGTTTATTTGGGGAAGGAATCAGCATTTGGAAGATATCTCTTTCTCTCTCTGTCACTCTTCCTTTCAAATAAATAAATGAATCAAGAAAGAAAGAAAGAGAGAGAGAAAGAAAGGAGGGAAGGAAGGAAGGAAGGAAGGAAGGAAGGAAGGAAGGAAGGAAGGAAGGAAGAAAAGAAGAAAGGAAGGAAAAAATGAAATCATTTCAAAGGTCACAAAGCTGCTGACCTGCAAATGATTTATTACTTTGCCTTTCTTGTTATACTTGTACTTCAATGAAGTTGACCTTTTTCTCCTTTCCCATCTCATAGGATAAAATCATTACTAACAGACCTTACAGAATTGCTCAAGCTGTAATATCTGTGTTCTTATAGTTTTTCATCAGCTGATTTGAAGGCTTTATTTTCCTTATTTTCATCTCTTAAATGGTTTCACAGTCTCAGCTTCACTTTATTAGTGATTGGAGGGAAAAATACACATCTGTTTCATGGAATTTTGAAGCAACAAAGTTGCTGAGTTGTTGATAAAATGTTCTTTCAATATATATAGTGTGGGGGCCGGCACTGTGGCACAGTGGGTTAACACCCTGGCCTGAGGCGCCAACATCCCATATGGGCGCCGGTTCAAGACCTGGCTGCTCCACTTCCTGTCCAGCTCTCTGCTGTGGCCTGGGAAAGCAGTGGAAGATGGCCCAAGTCTTTGGGGCCCTGGACCCGGGTGGGAGACCCGGAGGAAGCTCCTGGTTCCTGGCTTTGGATTGGCACAGCTCCAGCCGTTGTGGCCAATTGGGGAGTGAACCATCAGATGGAAGACCTCTCTCTCTCTTGCTGCCTTTCCTCTTTCTGTGTAACTCTTTCAAGTAAAATAAGTAAATCTTAAAAAAAAATAATAAATAAATAAATATATGGTGTGATGAACATGAGACATCATAGGAAGTCTCTAGGGTGGAATGAAATTTTGCTCTAATTCTGATAGAAGGACCTGCAGAGCCATAGCTAATTCTAGGAATCTGGGTAAGTTTTTTAAAAAGACAATTATTTGAAAGATAGTCAGACAAAGAGAGGGTATAGACAGAGATGTTTCATCCTCTGGTTCACCTCCCAAATGGTTGTAATGACAAGAACTGAGTCAGGCTGAAGCCAGGGAACTCTGGGTCTTCTGTATGGGTGGCAGGGATCCACTTGGGCCATCTTCATTGCCTTCTGAGGTCTATTATTAGGGAGCTGGATTGGAAGTGGAGCAGCCAGGACTCTAACTAGCCATCCAATATGGAAAGCAGCCTTACAAGCCATGGCTTTACCTGCTGTGCCACAACAGTGGCCCCTGTGGGTGATTTTTCCCAGAGGGACAGGAGTTTGTGGCTGATAAAGGTTTGATTGAGTTTGCGTTTGCTGCTCAGTGCTTGTCCTATAGAAAAGTGTTCCGGCAGCCTCCTGCATTCCTTCATAATTACCTGCCTCATGTACGTCCACTCTGATCTGGGGCCCTGTAGACGAATTGCATCCCTTCTCAGTTCGCTGTAGGATGCACCATTTACCAGTCAAGAAATGGTCAGTTGTATCTAAAAGACAGCGTATCTCTGAGGAACCTGGAGCAGCTGGAAGAAAATAGCTTGTTGAGGTAATAGCTGCTGTGTTGTTCTGAACACATATTATATGCTTTGGGGAATCAGACTTGTCCTGTCCTGGCTCGTCAGCCCTCTCCTTCGCTTCCTCCGTTCTTTGCTCTCTTCCTCTCCCCACTTCCTTGCCCCGGTCCTCCCTTTCCTCCAAGCACAAGGTGGGCTGTTTCTTTTCCTTTTTCAGATTTTGGCAATATGACCTCACAGTTTTAAGCAGGTACTGCAACTAGACGTATTTGAATGCTAAGAGACTTTTTTTTTTTTTTTGTCCATTGGAAAAGAGGGAATAAAATACATGTAGGAAGTTATACAAGTCTTAACTACATTGTTTGTTGAATTTTTACACACGTGCACACATGACCATTACCCAGATCAATATAGAGCACTCCAGACATTCCAGTAGTTCTTCTTTTAAAGACTTTGATTTTCTCAAAAGTAACCATGATCCTGATGCTATCACCCTAGATTACTTCTGCCTGAAATTTCAGATAAATGGAATCACACAGTCTGTGTTCTTTTGTTCTAACTTCCTTTGCTAACATTCTTTTATGAGATTTATCCATGATGCTTGAAGGTAGCAGTAGTATGATTTTTTTTCCCCACTAGCTAGTCCTTCATTTATGAATAGACCATGATCTATCCATTGTTTGATTAATTTGCATTGTCTCTAGGTTTTAGCTTCTGCTGTGAACATTCTTCCCCAAGTGAACATATGTGCTCGAATCTAAGAGTAGAAATTCAGCATCATGGTGTAAACATATGTTCGGTTGTCATAGATATCATCAAACAGTTTCCAAAGTGGTTGTACCATTTGCACTCACACCTACTCTATGTGAGATTCCAACTGCTTCTCATCCTCGCTGGCATTGGGTAGTGTCAGTATTTTGGAATTTTTGTCATCTTGGAGGATGTGCAGTGGTATCTCATTATGACTTTTAATTTGCATTTTCCTATAGTGGAATGCTATTGAACACCTTTTCAAGTGCTTATTTTTCTCCTTTTTGAGGTTTGTTCAAGTCTTTCCTCATTTTTCTTCTTAATTGGATTGTTTGTCTTTGTCTTTCTGATTTGCAGAAAGAGTTGGGTTTTAGATTCTTTTTTTTTTTTAATTTTATTTATTTATTTTTTTTGACAGGCAGAGTGGACAGTGAGAGAGAGAGACAGAGAGAAAGGTCTTCCTTTGCCGTTCGTTCACCCTCCAATGGCTGCCGCCGACAGCGCGCTGCAGCCGGCGCACCGCACTCATCCGATGGCAGGAGCCAGGTGCCAGGTGCTTTTTCCTGGTCTCCCATGGGGTGCAGGGCCCAAGCACTTGGGCCATCCTCCACTGCACTCTGGGCCACAGCAGAGGGCTGGCCTGGAAGAGGGGCAACCGGGACAGAATCCGGCGCCCTGACCGGGACTAGAACCCGGTGTGCCGGCGCCGCAAGGCGGAGGATTAGCCTGTTGAGCCACGGCGCCGGCCGGGTTTTAGATTCTAAATCTGGTGCCTACTAGCACATAGGTTTGGACAGGTTGCCCAACCTTTTTTGAGCTTTACCTAAAGAGTAGGGCTAGTGGACCTGATTTGTAGGTCATGGTGAGTGACATGAGTAAGTCCACACTCATCACCAGTCACAAACACTAACTGCTTTGTTCCAGGCAGAGAGAAGGAAGAGTGAATCGTATCTAAAACTTAGAAGAATCTGCTATTACATTGAGCTGTATATTCTCACGTTTCTTTCTTCCTTCTCTTCCTTGTGTGCTATTCCATGTGTTTGTTTCTAGTACAAAACTGGAGACCTTGGCCACATGCATAGTACACAGGTGGCTAATGGGAATGACTGGTGACAGAAGCACACCATAGATCATACAAGTTCCCCTAAGAATTTTATCTTTGCAACTGGGACAAATAAGAACCAGAAGTAAGTTTCTGAAAAGGAGAGAATAAGAGAACATATAGACAGGATCCGGTTAATGAAATCTACCTGCCGTGACTCACGGTGGGGAACATGCAGGAAGGGTAACTGGGCCATGTCTTTTTCTTCCTCTTGCCTTGGTAATTTTTCAGTGACTCAGTTTCTTCATTTGCAATACAGAGATAATAGTCCCTCCCTTAAAGGGCTGTTGTGGGTTCTCGCGCAGTGCTTGGTCTCCTGTAAGCACTTCCTGGGTGAGCATTGCTGTGATGGATAATGGTCGTGGTCAAAGCAGTGACGATGTTGAACACGGTGAAGATACCGCTTCTGTTAATGGAGACGTTGCCTACCTTGACTAGTGCTTAGCCCAGCTGAGAGGCTCTTTTAGAGGCAAAGGTAGTAACAGTTGCAGAGAGGGGTGTGACCTGCATCAGGAAGAAGGAAGTCAGAGAGAGGAAGACTCCTCTGCTCCAGGAGGAACCAGTGTAGGTACCAGCCAGAAGGCTGTGTTCCAGGATGTCCATTTGCATGCTATGCTTACTATCATACTGGCTTAAGCAGTTACTGGAACTGGCCTGAGAACCCCTGTCAGGGTTGACCAGAAGCTAAAATCATCTGAGAAAGCAGGCTCCTTCCATCAGCTTTTGGGGGGCACAGAGAGGCATGGTGGAATGGTTGCTAAGTAAACAAAGGTTCTGGCTGTGGACAGATACATGTTTGACTCACAGGCCCTCTACTCTCTGGCTTGATGATCTTCGAGAAATTACTTCCCTTTGGTTTTCTAATTTATAAAATTAGAACTAAGTGACATAATACATGAGAAGAATCAACAGAGGCTCTGGCACATAGTAGGTGCTCCAACCACAGAAATACATCTTAGTAAACGATGAGTAGAGAACGTCCACTCTGGGCAAGAGTTTGGTCTTACGGTTCAGATGCTGGCTGGGATGCCCATCTCCCACACTGGAGGACATCTGTTTGATTCCTGACTGCAGATCTGGATTTCAGTTTCCTGCTAATGCAGACCCTGGGAGAAGGCAGTGATGGCTCAAGTAGTTGGATTCCTGCCACCCACAGTGGAGACCTGGATTTGAGATCCTGGCTCCCAGTTTCTGCCTAGCTCACCTTCTGCTCTTGTGGGCATTTGGGGAAGGAACCAGGGGATAGGATCCCTTTCTCTCTATCTGGCTCCCTGTATCTATCAAATAAATAAAATTTTTAAAGAAAGTTGCACACTCTATAAATTTTAATGATAACTATTTCACGAGCAGAGCTGAGTGAGGCAGAAGAGGAGGAAGGGGTCATTTGGCTGTAACTACCCTGCCATGCCTTAAGGCTTGTTGGACTTCATCTCTGTGTTATGGCTGAAAGTGGGCCTTGCTCTAGAATTTGCTTCTGTAATTCTGCCACCAAAATGTTTAATGTTTATTAGAGCAATTGCAGTGGAGCTAAGTCTGTACACCATCCAGGCTGAGTTGAACAATTTATAATTTAGTAACATTGGACCTGCTCTAAACATCCATGAGGCACCCTAATATGATCTGGTTGGCCTACAAGGGCTGGTTTTCCTTTTTTAAAACAAGTTTTATTTGTTTATTGATTGGAAGAGGGGAGAGAGAGAGAGAGAGAGAGAGAGAGAGAGAGAGAGAGAGAGAGAGAATGCATGCTCTCACCCATTGGTTCACTTCCAAAAGCCTGCAACAGCTGGTGCTGGGCTGGGCTGAAGCCAGGAACCAGGAGCTCTGTCTACATCTCCCAGTTGGGTGGCAAGGACCCAACTATTTGTGTCAACACCTGCTGCCTCCCAGGGTGCACATTAACAGAATTGGGAATGTAGCCAGGACTTAAACTTGGTATTGGATGTAGTTGTCCCAAACACTGTCACAGCTGCTATGCAAAACTCCTGCCCCTGGTTTTTCTTATACTGTCAGCTCATAGGCTCTTGATCACTGAGTCTTTGTCTTCAGGAAGATGAGCATCCCCACATTGCTGCATGGCCTCCATGAAGCACAAGTGCCCCTTTTTTTTCTTTAAAAATATTTTTATTTTATTTATTTTAAAGACAAAGTTAGAGAGAGTGAGAGAGAGGGAGAAAGAGATTTTCCATCTGCTGGTTCACTCCCCAAAAGGCCACAATGGCTGGGGGTAGGCCAGGCAGAAGCCAGGAGCTTCTTCTGAGTCTCCTACATGAATGCAGGGGCCCAAGGACTTGGCCATCTTCCACTGTTTTCCCAGGCACGTTAGCAGGGAGCTGCATCAGAAGTGGAGCAGCCGGAACTCGAACCTGTTCCCATATGGGATGCTGGAAACCCTCTAGGCCATAACCCTGACCCCAGGAACTTTTATTTGTGATAAAAAGTTGAAGAAAGATTCTCCTTAGCTAACTTAAACTGCACCTTTGCATTCCATGAACCATTTTAGGTATTACACGTGGAAGCTTGATGCTTCTATGTTTTCTTGGAAAACATGTAATAAAGCTCATTTTTTTATTTTTATTTTATTTATTTATTTATTTATTTTTTTTTTGACAGGCAGAGTGGACAGTGAGAGAGAGAGACAGAGAGAAAGGTCTTCCTTTTGCCGTTGGTTCACCCTCCAATGGCTGCCGCGGACAGTGTACCGCGCTCATCCGATGGCAGGAGCCAGGTGCTAGGTGCTTTTTCCTGGTCTCCCATGGGGTGCAGGGCCCAAGCACTTGGGCCATCCTCCACTGCACTCCTGGGCCACAGCAGAGGGCTGGCCTGGAAGAGGGGCAACCGGGACAGACTCCAGTGCCCCGCCCGGGACTAGAACCTGGTGTGCCGGCGCCGCAAGGCGGAGGATTAGCCTGTTGAGCCACAGCGCCGGCCTAAAGCTCATTTTTGTACCATTTGAGAAGATGGTCATGTTTGGCACCTTGGAGAGAAGTAATACTAAGAAGTGACACTCCAGAGAAATGCTGTATCTCTCTTGTGCCTCTGTTCACATTTGCATGTTAACATAGCCATAGGAATTTTATTTATTCCCCCATTGAATTAAAAAAACCAAGAGTTGTCCCTGGAGTTGTTTTTAATAAGTGGGCCACTTCCTCACACATTTTTGACAATTCAAGTTAAAATCCAGTTGAAAACTAGACTGCAAGCTGGTCTTTTGGTTTCACTTTTGTTTTCTTTCTTGTAAGGTAGAAATCAAAGATGTGTATTTTTTTTTTAATGAAGAAGGCACCCATCCTGTGTGTATATAAATAACTGTGAAGTAATGTAGCATTTGTCTTCATAAGTCATATTTCATAAGCCAAGAAGACTTATCAAAAATAGCAACTCTCATCTCACTTCTCTGTTATATATTAATATTATGATCAGGTCCTTGGTGAATTTAAAAAGCATCAGATAAATTGAGGTGCTTTTGTTTTGCTTCCCTTTCTGCAGCATTATTAGCTATTTCTTAAATAATCATTATAAATTAATGTCAGTATCTAACAATATCATTATCCAAGCAGAACTTTGCTGCTGAAATTAATTTCTGCTTTTTTTAAAAAAAATGAATTAGTTATTTTGTGATAGCACACAGACTAGAACACAAGACTATGCCCTTTTGTTATTTCTGCTTTAGATTTATATTCAGGCATGTGAGTATAATATTTAGGAAGCTGCAGTTCCCTGGGGATTTTGCCTACAATTAGAGTAAGTTGCTGTCCCTGGTGTTATCTTTCAGGATTCCATGAGACACATAGAAAATGCAGTATATACTTTGAATTAGTAGCTTACTTTTTTTCATTACCAATCATTGTCCAGTTATTTTTATCACATGTGATATGTAATTTTATTAACATAGAACTAGAGCATTCAATGCCGGGGCCCTTGTTGACCATCCCAATCCCCAGGTTTTTGTTTTGTATGGTAACTGTAGATCATCATTTAAAAATGTTATTTTATTTTTTTAAAAGAGTAATTTATTTATTTGAATTCAGATTTATGCAGAGAGAGAAGGAGAAGCAGAGAGAGAGAGAGAAAGTGAGAGAGGTCTTCCATCCGCTGGTTCACTCCCCAAATGACTGCAAGGGCCAGAGCTGAGCCTATCCAAAGCCAGGAGTCAGGAGTCTCTTCCAGGTCTCCCATGCAGGTGCAGGGACCCAAGAACTTGGGCCATCTTCTACTGTTTTCCCAGGCCATAGCAGAGAGCTGGATTGGAAGTGGAGCAGCCGGAACTGGAACTGGCACCCATATGGGATGCCAGCACTGCAGGCAGCGGCTTTACCCGCTATGCCACAGTGCTAGCCCCAAGTGTTATTCTTTTCTAAGTATTCACAAATTTGAACCCATAGAAAATGCATAACGTATAGTGGAGAGAATGTATGTGTTTGGGGTGCCCTACTCTTTTTGAAGGCTTATTGAAATCTGTCCATGAAAAATAGTAGCCTGCTGCACAGCTTTTGTTGATGTTATAGCCGCTAGGACAAGGAGAGAGATCATTCTTCAGCTCCCCTTGATTTCAGTGGTAACCATTGCTGTACTCAGGTTTTCTACTGCTTCTTAGGACAAATTCAGTAATTTATTATCTTTCTTTCTAGATTTTCAAATTAATTGGTTTTTAGTTGTAGATAGTATTCTTTCATATATGAAAGTAAATATGTTTTATATTTTTAATGACTTCTCTATTTATTCCATCAGTTGACTTTATCAGGGTACTTTATAAAGTTTGTGGAAAATAATTAAAGAATAATTTTATTTTGGTGTAAAAATTTTTGGAAATCAATGCAGTTTTTCATAGTATACATTTCCACAGACTTTTGGGAGACCCCGATAGGTATTTTCTCTTTCCCCCTGTTCACGTTCCTATTTTCCAGAGGTTTCTGTATTTTATTCATGCCTTCATAGAACAATTTTTTCTCTTGATTGCTATCTTTAATTGCACATAGTTATCTTTTTCGGTTTCTACCTTAATCTCATTATTGTTTACATTTTTAAAAAGCCTTATTGAAATATAGTCATGTAAAACACCATTCACCCATTTTAATAATAATTCTCTTTTTAGTACACATTCATATCTACAGATAGCACGTGGATTGTGTACTATGTAGTTAGACCTGAGATGGTTGTATCCACACTGACCATGCAGACTTTTTCCTTGATGTTATTCCCTAAACATTGCAGTGTAACAGCTACTTATGTAGTATTTACATTGTCAGTAATCTAGAAGTGATTAAAATAGAAAATAAATGTAGATTATATGCAGGTATTATGGCATGTGGGGGACGTTTCTTCCCCTTTTAAAAATTAACAATACTGGGGCTGGTGCTGTGGTGCAGCAGGTTAACACCCTGACCTGAAGCGCTGTCATCCCATATGGGCGCCGGTTCCAGTCCCAGCCGCTCCACTTCCAATTCAGCTCCCTGCTATGGCCTGGGAAAGAGGTAGAAGATGGCCCTGCACCCATGTGGGAGACCTGGAAGAAGTTCCTGGCTCCTGGCTTCAGACTGGCACAGCTCAGGCCATTGCAGCCAATTGAGGAGTGAGCCAGGGGATAAAGACCTCTCTCTCTCTCTGCCTCTCCGCTCTCTGTGTAACTCTGACTTTCAAATAAATAAATAAATTAAAAAAAAAGACAAAGCAGCCCTGTGTGCCATTCCAATACCAGTACACCAGGCATACTGATCAAATGCAGGTGATCAGTATTCCTGTCCCTTTGACACAGCTTTATGGCTGGAGGCTTGGAGCTGCTTTCTTCTCTTTCTTGCTAAGATACATTCTATATATAATAGTTATTAAGAACTGAAGTCACCAAACTGTGCTGTGTGGAACTGCAAACTTCTTCCTTTGTTCTGACTCTGATTTGGTACCTATTATCCACATTTCCTCTATCCCGCCCTGCTCTTCACAATCTCTCATAGTCACTCTTCTGTGTTCTGAATGAGGCTTTTTCGGGTTTCCTTGTTGTTATTTTAAGGTCCTACATAGGAAGGAAAAGGTGCAGTATTTGTCTTCCTGAGTCTGGCTTATTTCACTCAGTGTGATGTCCCCCAGTTCCATCCATTCTGCTGCAAATGACAGGATTTCGTTGTTTTTTATAACTGTATAACATCCCAATATTATATATACCGCATTTTCTTTAACCATTCATTCAATGATGAACACGTTGTTTGATTCTGTTTCTCTACTGTTATGAACAGTGCTGTTATAAACATGGTAGACCAAGTATTCTCTTTGATACAGTGATTTTTTCTAGTTTTTAAAGACATCTCCATATTGTTTTCCACAGTGGTTGTATTAATTTATGTTCCTACCAACAATGCATAGAGTTCTCTTTTCTCCATATCTTGATTGGTGTTTGTTACTTTCTGTCTTTTTTAGTAGTAGTCATTCTAACAGATGTGAGTGCTATCTTATTGTGGTTTTCATTTGTATTTCCCTGATGGCTTGTGATATGGAATATTTTTTCATATATTTGTTGGCCATTTATGTTTCATCGTTTGAAAAATGTTTGTTCGGTTTTTTTTTTTTTTTGCCATTTCTTGATTGTTTTGTTGTTGATTTTTTTTTGCATTCCTTATATATTCTGGATGGCATTTCTTTGTCAGATAAGTAGGTTTTAGATATTTTCTCGCATTGTGTAAGATGCCTGTTCAGGTTTCGGATTGTTCCCCTTGCTGTGCCGAAGCTTCCGAGTGTGATATAATCTAGCTTGCCTAGTTTTGCTTTCATCGCCTTTGCTTTGAGGATCTTATCTAAAAATTATTGTCTCAAGGTGTTTTCTATACATAGTTTCAGTTTCATAATTTCAGGTCTCTGGTCCCACTTAAGTTGATATTCATTTATGTTGAGAGGGAGGGGTCTAATTTCATTTTTTCACATATGTAATCCAATTTTTATAGCACCACTTATTAAAACGTTTGTCTTTTCTCTGTTATATATTCTTTTCTGTGAGGGAGTTGAGCATTTTGGGGTTTTGGTATCTGTGAGGAGTCCTGGAACTAATTCCCCATGGATATCAAGTGACAAACCTTACACACACGGTTGTTTACTCATTACCATAATCTTTTTTATCATCCAAGAAAGAAACCTTGTACCCATTAGCAGTCACATACCATTTCCCCTCAACATTCAGAGCCTTAGGTAATTTCTGTCCTTATACATCTGCCTGTTATGGACATTTCACATAAACAGAATGATGTTGTACATTTTTGTGTCTCATTTCTTTTACTTAGCATGGTATTTTCAAGGTTCATCCACGCTGTAGCATATATTGCTACTTTTTTCTTTTTTATTGCCCAGTAATATTCTTTTGTGTGGTTATGCCACATTTTGTTCATCAGTTATGGGACATTTGAGTTGTTCTAGTTTTTGGCTATAAAAGCTGTTATGAATATTCATGTACGTGTTTCTGTATAAACATGTTTTCATTTCCCTTGGGTATATATGACAGAGAGGAATTTCTGGATTATATCATAGATTTAACTTTTTGGGACACTGCCAAGCTATTTTCCAACATGTAGGAGATTTCCAATATTTTCAGATTCTTGCCAATATTGGTGTTTTGGATTATGCCCCTCTTAGTGGGTATGAAATTGTATCCTACTGTGGTTTCGACTTGTATTTCTCTACTGACCAAAGATGTCAGACACCTTCTCATATGTTATCGGCCACTTGTATATTGTCTTAGGACAAATTGCTATTCAAATTCTTTGCCTATTTTTTTAAATTACTTTTTAAACTTTTATTGTTTAATTATAGGTGTTCTTGATATATTCTGCATACAACTTCCTTCTCAGCTGCGTGGTTTATAGATATCATCTCCTGTAGGTTATCTTTTCACTTTCTTGGAAGTTTCTGCATAAAACTTCTGAATTTTGATATAGCCTAGTTTATCTAATTGTTTTGTTTATTTGTTTCTTGTGCTGTTGGTGTCATTGTTTTCATCTAAGGGTCTTAAAGTTTTAGGTCTTATATTTAGATCTGTGAACCATTTTGGGTTCACCTTTGTGTATGGTGTGAGGTGGAGATCTTTTTTTTCTAAAAAAAAAAAAATTGATTTATATATTTGAAAGAGTTAAAGAGAGCGAGAGGGAAAGACGAGAGAGAGGGAGAGAGAGAGAATCTTCAACTGCTAGTTCAGACCCCATTTGGCCACAAGGGCCAGGGCTGAGCCAGGCCAAAGCCAGGAGCCAGGAGCTTCATGTGGGTCTCCCACATGCATGGCAGAGGCCCAAATAGTTTGGCTGTCTTCTGCTTTTCCCAGGCCATTAGTAAGGAGCTGGATTGGAAGTAGGGTAACTGGTGCCCATATGGTATGCAGCTAGTGGCTTTACCCACTATGCCACAATGCTGGCACTCCCAGCATATATGTATATGTGTGTATATATATATATATATATATATATATGTGTGTATATATATATATATATATATATACACATATATATATATATATCCCTCCCCTCTATACACATTTCACATTTTTTATGTGTGGATATCCAATTGTCCCAGCAATATCTACTGAATTTTCTACTTTTTTTTTTTAGTTTATTTCATTTTTATAGCTGCACAAGTAGAAGTTGTAATTGATTTATTCTTTGCCTCTCTCATCCTCTAATACATCCATTTAAGGCTATACTTTCCTTCTGTGAAGCAATTTGGATACATCACACAGATTTTATTATTGTTCATTTTGTTTTCCTTTTTTCTGTTAATGTGTGTTTTTATTGCAATTTACTCAGTGACTGTGGCCTATATTATGTCAGTTCAATATAATTATATCCAAAGGACTTTTCTATGACACAACTATGCAGCCCTTTTACCAACCCTGTAGATGCAGTGTACCTCCTTAGGAGATCCAGCAGAGCTATGTGCTTGGTATGTGTCCAATAAGCATTTGTGGAAAACATATGGAAAGCATGCGTTACACCTAAGTGTTAGCTGTGATCGAGGTGACACTAACACTTAGTTTTGCTGAACAAGCTCTTCCTCCGTGCCAGCCTCATCTAAGTGCTTTAACATGCATCCACCGATGTTGTCTTCTTAACAGTCTCATGAGGCATGAACTCTATTCACTCCCCTTTCACAGGGAGCAAAGTGGAGGTGCTGCAAGGTAAAGTCATTCAAACCAAGAGAGCCAGGGTTGTTCTTTTTTTCTTTTGAGATTATTTATTTATTTGAAAATTAGAGTTCCAGAGAGAGGGGTGGGGGGAGACAGAGCAAGATCGTTCATTCACTGATTGACCCGCCTGATGGGTTGGGCCAGGCTGAAGCCAGGAGCCAAAAGCCTCATTAGGGTCTCCCACATGGATGGCAGGGGCCCAGCTACTTGGGCCAGCCTCCACTGCTTTTCCCAGGCCATTGGCAGGGAGGTGGATCAGAAGTAGGCAGCTGGGACACGAACCCGTGCCCAGATGGGATGCCGGAGTTACAGGCACTTTATGTGGTACGCCACAGTGCCTGCCCCGGGAGTGGATTTTGAACTAGTCTGCCCCCATCCCATAGTATGTTCCACTGCCCCCCAGTTGGCCACTTCTCTACCACATTTACTTGGTCCCGTTTCTAAATGTTCACTTATTTGAACGTCTTCCAGGAACAAAATTCTTGCCTCTTTGGTCACAGTTTGGTAAAGTTTGCTAGAGAGGAAGTGTTTCTACATCACTGCCACCCTGACCTGTGCTCTCAAGACGCTACATAGTCTAGAAGTCAAGCACTTATGAAGGGAGGCTAGCCCAGGACATGCTGGGTTTGATGTTTTGTGTATAATTAAAGAGATCTCAGAGGGCCGGCGCTGTGGTATACTGGGTAAAGCCGCCACCTGTAGTGCTGACATCCTATATGGGTGCCAGTTCAAGACTCTGCTGCTCCACTTCCAATCCACCTCTCTGCTATGACCTGGAAAAGCAGTAGAAGATGGCCCAAGTCCTTGGGCCCCTGCACCTGCGTGGGAAATCTGGAAGAAGCTCCTGGCTCCTGGCTCTCGGCTTCAGGTTGGTGCAGCTCCGGCCATTGCAGCCAATTGGGGAGTGAACCATTGATGGAAGACCTCTGTCTCCTGTCTGCCTCTCCTTCTCTCTGTGTGTAACATTGACTTTCAAATTAATAAATACATCTTAAAAAAAAAAAAAGATCTCAGAAGAAATGCAAATGAGCATCTCTCCTGTCTTGTGCAGAGACCCCACAGGCTCAGAGAGTCTTGGTGTCTGAGATGCAGTTTAACTGTCAGATAAAAACAGAGTGGATTTTCGTGACACTTTCTTGGGCTTCTCTTGCATGTAGAGAAAGAAACCTGGTCTCTGGAGCTCTGATTGAAAATAATTTGTTATTGTTACGGATATTTCCAAACCAAATGAGGGCTATTTTTCTCCCCCTATTGAAGATTGGAAAGCTACATCCTTGAATACTTATTGAATAAAAGTTCTCTTCTTTCTTTCATAAAGAGAATGGCTTTTGTACTTTGTTCCCTTCGGTGCTGTCTCTGGGCGGCTTCCTTGCGAAAGAGCGATTTAATTTGTCCTGCACAATCATTTTCCTGTGGAAAACTAATAAAATACAAATTCCATTTTTTAGCATTAGCTTGTGGCTAAAGGCTTCTGAAAGTTTCATGTAATATCTGCTTTGCTTTTCTTCTGGCTGATGACTGAGAGGGGGAAATATGTAAATACTCGCGTATGTCATATCCATGTTTGATGGAGACACTATTCCCTGCAGGTCATTGTTTTCCTCAAACCGAAATTGTGAGCTCATACTTTGCATTCATCTCACAGGGCCTTTTCATCCTGAGAAGGAAGCGGATGGATGTGTTTATCTTCCAAGGCATCTTGTTGGCTTTGCTCACAGGCTCTCTGAGGTCCCGTGTCCTGGCGTCTGCTCACCAAAGCCCATCCGAGCTCAAAGAGGTTCACGTTCATTTTGTTGATAGGCTCTGCCTAGAAATAGTGATTAGCATAGTGGCAGTGAGACCAGGTGACCTCTAGTGAATGATTTTATATATGGGTCAAGGGCCAGACACTTTGCCTGTGTTCTGACAACAAATAGATATTTTTTTAAATTTGTTTTTTAATTTTTTTTGACAGGCAGAGTTAGACAGTGAGAGAGAGACAGAGAGAAAGCTCTTCCTTCTGTTGGTTCACTCCCCAAATGACCGCCACAGCCGGCACCCAGTGCCAATCCAAAGCCAGGAGCCAGGTTCTTCTTCCTGGTCTCCCATGCGGGTGCAGGGCCCAAGCACTTGGGCCATCCTCCACTTTATCCCGGGCCACAGCAGAGAACTGGACTGGAAGATGAGCAACCGGGACCGAATCCGGCGCCCCAACCGTGACTAGAACCAGGGGTACCAGCGCCGCAGGCGAAGGATTAGCCTAGTGAGCCATGGCGCTGGCCAGATAGTTTTTAATGCCATTTTTTTTACACCTGGGGAAACAGGCAAGAAAGTTATCCTGCCAGAATGTGGGGCGTGGGGATTGGAACCCAGTGAGTCTGAGGCTAGCATTGAATCTTTTGGACCAGAAGGAATAGGAAAGCATTAAATATGCCATCCATCTTGGCCTTGGGTTGTTCAGGGAACACAGCATCAGCCCTGTACGCACACAAGGGCACTCTCCTGAGTAGCAAAAATAAAGAAATTTCCTTTTTTTTTTTTTTTTGTATGCTATGAAATCCCGCTGATTACTGCATTCTAAGGAGAGATCTATGCCACGTTGTTATCTGAAGGGCTCTGCTCTCCTCCCATCTCATCCTTTTCCCTTCTTATCCTTTAAAAAAATTATTTATTTGAAAGGCAGAGTAACAAAGATAGAGGGAGAGATGCACAGAGAGAATTTTCCATCCGCTGGTTCACTCCTCAAATGGCCACAACAGCCAGGGCTGGGCCAGGTCAAAGCCAGGCCATTCTTCCTGGTCTCCCATGTGATTGCAGGGGCCCAAGGACATGGGCCATCCTCTCTACTGCTTTTCCTAGGTGCATTAGCAGGGAGCTGGATCAGAAGTGGAGCAGCCAGAACTCGAACTGGTACCCATAGGCAATGCCGGCATTGCAGGTGGCAGCTTTACCCACTACACCACGACTTCAACCCCTCTCTTCTCATCCTATGGCTGCTTTGCTGTTACCTGAGGTCTCATCGACTCTGTAATCTAGGTTCTGTATTGCCTTCCCCTCCAGGAGTAGCCTATATTGCAGGGGAAAAAATGTTCCTTGTTTGCTTTTCCTGCTTTCCTAGTTTCCTTGTCACTGTCATCTCAGAGCATCCTCCAGCCCCTTTATCTCCTCCTGGCCGAGGTGTGCTGTGGGATTCCTGGTGTGGAATCCACCAGGACTGTGGAAAGGCTGTGGTGGACACACCTCAGTCTGGACATTTTCTGTCTTGCTAAAGGACATAGGGTCAGTGTCTTTCCAAAGCCAGAACTCCTCAATAAAGCTTTCTCCGCAGCAAAGGTGGGAGCCTTCTGCTGGAATTGGTACCATCAGGTTCCTACAGATCCTTAAATGCCTGGTGGTGGATAACAGAGAGAAGCAGTTAAGAGCAGCTTAGTCCTGAACCAGATTCTCCCCGTAATTCTGGAAGTGTCAGTTCCTTAAAAGCGAATTCTTCAAATTCACATCCTAAGCCTCTCCATCATCGTTTAACTCCCAGGAAAACAGTTATTTCAAACTTCCGAGTCATTATCTCTGCAGTTCCTTCCGAAGTTGAAGCAGAGGCAGGCGTGAGTCTCACCAGGTGTTGGAAGACTTGGCCCTCTGCTCTTGGCAAGTCAGGGCTGCCTCCCTCACCAAGAGAGCCCCCCACCTTCTCTCTCCCGCCCCTTCCCACCCATCCCCCAGCATGTGGCACTTGGGGGTAGCCCCATTTCCCGCCTTTCCCTGGCCAGGGCCTCCCCCAGGACTGATCGCGCCAGGGAGCGGACACGCCCGCGGGCAGAGGCCGGCTGGGCCCGCCCCCTCCGCAGGTGCGGCCCTAATCCCCGCTGGCCTAGTTATCCGGCAGCCTCTAGGAACCAGGGCCCTGTGATGTAATGCTCTTTTTTCACACTCGCGGCTTAAATACAGATGGAAATTGTTGTCATGTGTTAGAAATGTCGCCAGTAATATAAAAGGCGCAAGCTCCTCGCCTTTCTCCCACCATCAGCTGCTCCTGCGCCTCTGCCCTCGCCAAACCGCTGTGTGGTCAGGTGGCCGGGGCGCCCCCAGTCTCCTAGGAAGGGGTTCGGATCCCCCCCCAACCACCCCCACCACCCCCGCCTCTCTTTCCAGGCGCTGCAGAGCCGAGGACCAGCGTGGTGGGAGGCTCTTGCAGGCTCACAAAGAGGAGGATTAATCTTGGCGACTAGGCTGGGGTTTGCAGGCAAGTACGAGTGGTCCAGGATCCCCCTCTCACCACCCCTCGCCGCCTGCTGCCCACCTCTGGATTCGAACGCTCTGCCGCCGGAGGAAGCCCGGGCGCGGGACAGGCGGCGGCGAGGCCCCGGCCACCTGGAGGTTTGCGCTCGGGCTGTGGGAACATCCATGGAGGTGAAGGTGCCGTGTGGGGCGTGTGGACCAGGAAGGCGGGGCGGCGAGAAAGCGGGCCAGCTTGGGAGGGCCAGATGGCTGAGGCTGCTGCGTTTTAATTCACCGGGCAGGCCCGTTTGGCCGGGCCGTGAGGGCGGGGGAGGGGGAGAGAAGAAAAATCAGGGGTCAGTGGGTAGAGGAGAGGCCGGGCTCCGGAGCAGATGCCTGGCGAACAATGGGGCTTTTGAAGGGGATGCTGGAGGAAGTGTGGCGCGCGCTTTGTACTGCCTCCTCCGCATTGCAGGTTGGAATCGGGCAGCTCAATTTTAATGAAGTGCATTCCAAAGTGTGCTCGTCAGCCTGGGCTTTCGGAGCGAGGGGCTAGGCTGAATGGGGACTGGGGGCGGGCGGGGGAGGGGGCCGGCCGAATGAGTTCCTGATGGATGGTAAAAGAGGAGATGAAAGCCTGCTCAGTGTGCAGGGCAGGGGTGGGGGGAGGAGGGAAAAATCAATACGTCCCCGTGCATATTAATAGGCTCCAGCAGGTGTTGGTCAGTGTATGTTGCTGCATTGTTCGGGCGCCCAGGCTTGGGAAAAGGCGGGGGGCCGTCGGAGCTGCGGTCCCCGGCGGGCGCAGTGGGCAGATGCCTTTGCACTTCGGAGGGCTTGGCTAGCTGCCGGGAAAATGAGCAAGGGAGGAACTGCGAGGCGCCCCCTCCCCTTGGCTCTGTTTTTCAAAGGAAGAATGTCCGTGCAGAAGGCTTTTTAAGTTTGCTTCCTGGAAATTAACATGTGTTTATGAGAGCACTGTCTTACCTAGGTAAGATATGCATGCCTGTGCGCACCGGAAGAGCAGAATCTGGAGTCTGGCTAGCTGAGTGCTTGGAGCGGAACGCTCTTGGGGCTATGAGGTCAGACAGGAGGCTAGGGGGTTTTAAAGAGGCAGGGGGGCTGGCCGGCCCCTCCTCTTCCAAGGTGCCAGATCTAACTGACCCGGGTACCTTGTGGCAGTGACAGGTGCAAAGGAAACTGTCTTGGCCAGTATTGGTACCCAGTCGCTGTCCACACAAAGGGAGTGGATTTATGCCTGAACTCAATGATTGCAGGGTGCCAGTAGCTTATTTATAAGGATTAGGTTTGGGGTACCCTTTGCTCACCTGAGAGTGTACCTTACTGGGGGCCCCGTCTGCCGAGAATCCCATAGGAGACTTTTTATGAGCATGTACTGGCCAAATAATGCTTGCTGGCTTTTGTTGTTATTGTTTGTTTGTGTACTTCTCTGCTTGTATTCAGTGCTTTCAAGAGGTTCAGACATATTTGTTGGGGATTTGGATTCAACTGGAAGCTGTTGGAGGAGAGTGCTGTGACTTTTGATGGGGAAAGCATTTAAGTGTGGTGTGTATTCAGTGCATCTGAACTGTGTGTGCAGATATGGTAACCCACAGAATAACACTGTCTTTTAGCTTCTTGGAAAATAAATGCATTTCTTAGTTGAGAAAGCTCGTCTCTTCTCATCTGTGAGGCTAATTCTTTCTAAAAATTGGTGTTTTATGATCACTTTGGAAACCTGTATTGATTGGCTACACGTTCAAATTCCTTTCATGATGTAACTTGCATTGTAAGTCATCAGCAGCGCACAGCTCATCACTCCCCAGTGAATTTCAGTGCTGTTGAAAGCTTTAACAGATTCATGGTAGCCACGGAAACTCGGTTCCTCCATTTCTCAGCTGGGCAAACAGAAGCAGCCTGCCCTTACCTCTCATTGCTTTTCCTGGTTGGACTTTGAAAAAGGGGATGAGGGAGAGGGAGAGGATTTCTTGGAGGATGCTCCTCTCACACCCTCTATCCCACCTTCTTACTCAGTTATGTACTGAGGGTTACTGGTCTGTTTCCCTATGTGAGTTTCTGCGTACTTCAAGTTATGTTTCTGTGACAATGTTTAAGGGAATGTTCAAGGTTTGATGTTGGGAATTGGTTTGTTTGTACCAAACATGCAGAATGAGTCGGTTTGTTACTGTGGCTCTTAGATCTCACTGTGTTATCACCTGTAGAGCTGAGGCTTACCTGCTGATCCTCGCTCAGCGATGGGCAGTTGCGTTTGTTAAAGAACCCACCCCCTGCCCCCAGGAGCCTCCGTGCCGCCTCAGCTCATTATGCCAGAAGATGCAGGTTGTGATATGGCTGGTGTGTCCACTGGAACTCCCGCTCCATTGATCCCAGTTGCTCTCTAAGCTTGCAGCTAACAGCTTTGTATGGGGTTTGTTACTAGAAAGTACTCCTTAAACCACTGTTTTTTCCCTCACCCCACAATACCTAAGTCTGTGTGATAACTATTTTAGGTTGTTGACATTACTATGTATGAGAACAGTTTCTATAACCATGAAATAACAACACCCTAGAAATAATGGCTGTAGCTGAGTCCACCAAGACAGGAAAACAGAGGCAACTGGTGGCTCCCATTCACTCTTCAGTATGGATAGGGAGTAGAGGAGAAGCATAGGAGAAGAGAGAAAAAGAGAGAGCGAGCGAGCGAGAGAGAGAGAGAATATAAAATCTCCATACCTAGGAAGGAGCATCTCGATTAACTGATACCAATTACTGAAAAATTGAATTGTAATTTCTTATTGACCCCGTACTGTGACATTTAAAGCAGGTGATGTGATGACAGCTGAGATTGCCTATTTAATGATTCCAGTAAGTGTGTTGAACCATGTTTTTGGTAGATGTTGGCCTGTTATTTGGGGGACAGAGATAATGCAAGGTAAAATTATTTCTAAAATGTAAAGTGAATTTGGAGGTGATAGTATTAGAACAAGCTAAATGAAAGGATTCTACTCAGTCAGAACACTCCAACTATTTTTTCTTTGCATCCATGTTTTCATAAAATCTAGTTTTACTTTTTAGTATCACCATTTTCTCAGCGTGTTTGTTTCTTTAAAAAATGTTTCTTATGTTGCTAATCAGACCCCAAATATTTAAATGTAAGCACATCCTTCCCAGTCACACTCACACCCTCTGGCACCAGGGAAGCTGTCAGAGCCTTTTTTTTTTTTTTTTTTTTTTTTTTTTTTGGGAGTCTGGTGGGAAGGAAAGACAGTAGTGCTGGCTGTAATTCAGTAACTCTGCTGCTATCTCTCCGACAGCAGATCGGCTATGGATGACTTGCAGGCTTTTGAAGTGTTACAAACACTAAATGCAAAGATCTTCTCATCCATGACCTTCCAGGTTTTCATTATTGACAAGTTTCTGCCATTGGCGTCCTCTGGGACATCTGTATGATTCTCTAGGATGACTATACCCTTTGAAACTATGCCTGAACAGTGTCTCTGAATAGTGTGCTGTGCCAGTTGTCATTGGTAAACCAATTATACGACAGGTTCCATATGAATAAAAATGGCCCTACATCCCTTGGCTTCCCAGGAATTTGATGCATTGATGATTGAATGGCCTGCAGATAGCTGGGCATTTATTATTCTCCTAATGCAATCCTTGAGGTGCTCTTGCTGAGTTTTGTTTCTTCTTCCAAGAAGATTGATGTCACTTTAAGTTTCAGTAGACTGTGAGCTCCAAACCCTAAAAACACAATGGGGAAAGTGTTTCCTAACTTATACCAAGATGTTTGTGAAGGCCTTAGCATGAGAGTAAATAAGGGAGGGGGGTGGGAGAGTGCTTTGGGTTTCAAAATGACTCATAGGCCAAACATTCCTCAGTGAAAAGATTTTGAAAGTTTTAATGTTTGTGGTTATCTGACTTGAAAGGGCAAAAGAAAGCATAAATATAATGCATTTAATTCTACCCCATGAGGCATAACCCTTTTGTGGAGGTTTTTGATATTTCTGTTTCTGTATCCAAACACTATGCACAGTGTCTAGCACATAACATGTGTTCAGTAAACACTTGACTGGGTGAATGCAGCTGAAGCATCAGTTGGTGGTTATGAAGTTTGTATTGGCCGGCGCCACGGCTCCATAGACTAATCCTCCACCTTGCGGCGCCGGCACACCGGGTTCTAGTCCTGGTTGGGGCACCAGATTCTGTCCCGGTTGCCCCTCTTCCAGGCCAGCTCTCTGCTGTGGCCAGGGAGTGCAGTGGAGGATGGCCCAGGTGCTTGGGCCCTGCACCTCGTGGGAGACCAGGAGAAGCACCTGGCTCCTGCATTCGAATCAGCACAGTGCGCCGGCCGCGGCGGCGGCCATTGGAAGGTGAACCAATGGCAAAGGAAGACCTTTCTCTTTGTCTCTCTCTCTCATTGTCCACTCTGCCTGTCAAAAAAAAAAAAAAAAAAAAAGTTTGTGCTAAAACCAGAGTGCCCTTGCTATTTGCAAAGCAAAGCAAAAGAGCACAACTCTGTGAAAAATCATTTTGAAAAAGGGAATATTAGTTCTTATGTATTTAATATTACATATATTTTTCCCACAACAGATTTTATATTCCCTTAGGGATTTTTTAGAAATTTACGTTCCTGCTCATTGTTGAATTGATCTTCAAATTTGATGCCGCCCTCCTAATTAAAGAATCTTCGTCTCTTTCTACCTGTATCATACTTAAGTAAGCTCTGGCTCTGAATCATCTCATGGGTATAGCTTTTTTGCTGCAATAAAGATTAGATTAGTGGAAATCTACAGATTTGACAACAACTGTAGACTATTACTTGCCTGTAAGACAGTAAGTTCCATAATTTTCTAATTAATTGTGGAGCGCTGCCAAGGAGAGTGGTTTAAAAAAAATACATAGTTGTAGAGAGAGACCTGAAGGGGAAGCAAAAATGCCTGTAAATGTTTAACTTTTTTTTTTAATGAGGCTTAACACTCAGTTTATAGAGGCCTTTTCTATGTTTCTTCATGGTTTTTTGGGTCCTTTTATTTACTACATCCTGTCTTACCTGAAAGTGATCTCATATTGGAAATAACTAATTTTACAAATATTTGCGTGCCTATGGGGTGCCAGATACTGGTGACAATAGAAGAGTGAACAAAACCTACATAGTCCACCTACCCTCCTGGAGCTTGTATTAGAACCCATGTTAATTTAGTCCTAAGATCAGGGAATAGGGAATAAGGCAGAAATGATTACTTACAATTGAATCCATTAGCTGTGAGAAGTTTGTTTCTTTTTAAAAAATGTTTTATTTATTTTTCCCCCCAAAGAAACCTTTTATTTAAGGAATATAGACTTTATGCTTTTCAAAAGTACAACTTTAGGAATATAGTGATTCTTCCCACCATCCCCCACCCACTCACCCACCCGAGAAGTTTGTTTCTAAAAATTACTATGGTTCACAAAACAGAAGTTGGCCTGATTGCTTTACAAAAAATAAATAAATAAATAAATAAAGTACAACAGAACAATGCAGTACAGAACTATAACACTCTGATTTTCACCTCATTCCCGCTCCCCAAAAGTAACTGTTTTCTTAAGAGAGAGCAAGAGTGTGAGGTTTTCTCTCTTCCCCTCCCCTTCCTGGTCTCTCCCTGTTTTTTCTCTCCCTCCCCTGTGTCTCCATATCTTTCTGTAACTCTGACTTTCAAATAAATAAATAAATAAATCTTTAAAAATATAATTGATTGATTTGAAAAGAAGAGAGAGCGAGGGAGCGACAGAGACAGACAGTAAGACAGAAAGATCTTCCACCCTCTGGTTCACTCTCTAAATGGCCAGAACAGCCAGGTCTGGGCCAGGCAGAGGCCAGGAGCCAGCAACTCCATCCTGGTCTCCCCCATGGGTAGCAGAGATCCAAGTACTTGGCCATCATCTGCTGCCTTCCCAGGGTACTAACAAGGTGCTGGGTTAGAAGTGGAGCAATCAGAACTTGAATCCACACTCTGAATAAGGTGCATGATGACTTAACCCAGTGCACCCCACCCCAACCTCTCCTATTTAATTCTTAACAACTCCCTGGTGTTGTCCCACTTAGGGAACGGGGTATAACTGACCTGACTGTTACCTGATGGTGTGACTGTAGGTTGCTCCCCTTGTCCTGAAGTACTAACCATGCTGTAGGAGCTATCATTGCTCACTCGTTCAGCTGGTTTTTCTTGCCATTACATCTGGGCACCCTTCCATATCAGAACATGTTTGTCTATGTCATTCTTGGTGAGTACAACTCATATTTATCAGGTTGCTACATGCTAGGGCTGCTGATTGAGTCCGAAGATAAATTTATTCATTCAGCAAATAGGTATTTAACAATCTTGATGTGCTAAAAAATGTTTTGAGTGCTTAGGGTATATGATCACTCAAGACACATGAAGATCCTTTTGTGAGATTTATGTTCTCATCACAGGAGATAGATAATAAACAGCCAACGTAGTGAATAAGTGCATTATTTAAGTTTTTAGAAGGTGATAACTGGTATGAGGGGAAAGCGGTACGAGCTGGTGTATAACTGGTATGAGCAGAGTCAGCGGTCAAGGGTGTGGAGATTGCATGTTTAAGGTTGCATGTTGAAGTTTGGTTTATTTTTACTTACTTGAAATTCAGAGAAACAGATAGACAGACAGACATGCAGAGGGAGAGCCTCTATCCACTGCTTCACTCCCCAAATGCCTGCAACAATTGGGACTGGACAGAGCTGAAGCCAGAGGCCTGGAACTCCATCCAGGTCTTCCACATGTGGAGCAGGGAACCCAACTCCCGGAGCTGTCATCTGCTATCTCCCAGGGATATGTTAGCAGGAGCTGGAATCAGAGGTGGAGCCACCACTGAAACCCACGCACTCCAGGCTGAGATGTTGTCCTCCCAAGAGGTGTCTTAACTGCTGCACCAGACACTCCACACTGCAGTTTTAAATGGGGTAGTCAGGGCCGGCACTGTGGTGTAGTGGGTAGAGCCACCGTCTGCGGTGCTGGCATGCCATATGGGTGCCAATTCAAGTCCTGGCTGCTCCTCTTCTGATCCAGCTCTCTGCTGTGGCCTGGGAAAGCAGTGGAAGACGGCCCAAGTCCTTGAGCCCCTGCACTCATGTGGGAGACCTGGATGGGCACAGCTTTGGCCATTGAGACCATCTGGAGAGTGAACCAGAGGATGGAAGACCTTTCCCTCTCTGCCTCTGCCTTTCTGTAACTCTCCACCTATCAAATAAATAAATATTAAAAAAAAAAATGAGATAGTCAGGGAGTCAAAGTAGACCTTCTGGGAAAGTACTACAAGACGCTTGAATGACTGAGAAAGAACCTTTTACATATCTGGTTGAAGGCCAATGCAGGCAAAGGCCCTGTGGCAGAAGCGATACCCACATTTTCTGATGAATAGCAAGGAAGTTAGTGTAGCTGGACTAGAGAGAGCAAAGGTAGAACTGTGGAAGGAGAGTCAGATCATGTGGACATTGTATTTAAAATTTTGTTTTCATTGAAAGGCAGAGAGAGAGTGAATCTTCTATCTGCTGGCTTACTCTGCCCAATAGACAGGCCCAGGGCTCTGCTAGGGCCAAAGTGAGGAGCTTCCAGGTCTTCCAGTTGGTTAGTTGGTACCCAAGTTCTTAGGCCATTGTTGCGTACTCCCAGGGTGTGCAGAAGCTGGAAGATGGAATTGGGGGCAGAGGTGGGAGTCAAACCCAGACAGTCTGATAGGAGGCGTGAATGTCTCAGGAGGCTCCCGAATGGCTACACCACATTGCCTGCCCCATTTTAGACTCTACCAGCACTGCTCAGAGTGAAAACAGAAGCTGTTGCAAGGTCTTGATTAGAGTAATGACATGCTCTCAATTTAGATCTGCAGAGCCTCACGTAGATAGCCTGTTGAGACTGGCTGGAGGAGTGGAGGTAGACAGCGTACCTGGGAAGCCCTCATTGTCATCCTGTTGTAACAGGTTGCTGGCCAGAGCAGATAATGATACCAGCAGCCCACAAAGTGTTTGGGTATATCTTAAAAGTAGACCTAGAGGATCGCCTGGTAGATTAGATGAGGAGTATGAGAAAAAAGAAATTGAGAATGAGCCCAAGTTTATCCTTTTTATTTTTTTTAACCTGGAGAACTTGAAGAATGGCATTGCTATTTGCTTTAATGTGGGTGGTTTTTTATTTAAAATCAGGGTTTCACTGTGGACTTAGTACACTAGACAGAGAAGAGAGCTATCAGGAAGACTGTGTTTATAGAGCTGGGCATCAGGGAGGACTTGTTTGTCATAGGACTTAGATTATCATTCTTTAGTTTTTGGACATTAGCAGCAAGGTTAAGGGGCAAGCATATAGCCTAGCAGTTCAGACACCAGTGTCCCACATTGGAGCACCCAGGTTTCATTCCTGACTCTACCAATTCCAGCTTTTTGCCAGTTCACACACTGGGAGGCAGCGGTGATGGATCAAATAATTGGGCTCCTGGCACAGGTGTGGGAGACCTGGATTGAGGCCCCAGTTCCCTGACTTTGGCTTGGCTCAGCCCTGGCTATTGTAGGTATTCAGGAAGAAAACCAGCAGATGGGAGATCACTGTCTCCTTGTCTCTTTCCCTCTGCTTCTCAAATAAAAATTTTAAATGTGTCAAAAGAAACCATGAAATTATCAGTGAAGCAATGCTGAAAGAAACATTCCTGCATACTTAACATTGGGCCCAAGTGTGAATCTTTCTGTAGATTAAACTCCCATAGTCACTCGGTTCAAAAGAGTGTACTTAAAAAAAAAAAAGATTTATTTATTTATTTGAAATTCAGAGTTACAGAGATGCAGAGGCAGAGTAAGAGAGAGGTCTTCCATCCACTGGTTCACTCCCCAAGTGGCTGCAAAGGCCAGAGCTGGGCCGATCCAAAGCCAGGAGCCAGGAGCTTCTTCCAGATCTCCCACATGAGTGCAGGGACCCAAGCACTTGGGACAACTTCTGCTGCTTTCCCAGGCTACAGCAGAAAGCTGGATTGGAAGTACAGCAGCTGGGACTCGAACCAGCACTCATGGGATGCTGGCATTGCAGACTGGGACTTTAACCTGCTGTACCACTGTACCAGCCCCAAGAGAAGTGTACATTGTAAGAGCAGACTATGTGGAAATTATTCTGTAAACAGAAATGTACAATGTACTCTCCCTTCAATGTGTACGAGACTATTCATTTCCTATTATCTTTCCCATAACTGAATGTAATCAGCCTTGTAAAGTTTTGCTGGTGTAATAGGTGAAAAGCCATTTACTTTTTAGTCTGTGTTCTCTAGACTCAGGCAGGGACTGTGTCCAGATTCTGGAAAATGTAGCAATTTCTCAAGATTTGCCTACCATGGGCATAGTGGTGACATGGGTCATTCTATTGGATAGAGTAATTGCTTGAGGGCTTAGCTTTCCGCCAGAGAATATAACATATTCAGCATTGTTCACCAGTTAATTCATGACAGTAATGGGGGAGATAGCTAAGCAGCAATTTTTAAAAATACATTTACCTTAAAATGGGTGCGTTTGAAGTCTACCAACCTGAGAAAGAACAGTTCATTCTGACATTTGTCAGGTTTTAGTACCAAGTGTTTAATTAAAATAGTTTGCACAACCAAGATTGTTAAAGTGAATCCAAATTTCCTTAAAGTTATGCAAAATTGAATGAGCCACATGGAAATTTTAATAATTTTTTTCACTGATTAATCAAACAAATAGTTGTATGACCGAGCTGTGAGCTAGTATTTTGCTAGATCCTGAAGATGGAAGGCTGTTTGTTGCCATGGAGTTGGTGTTGGGTTGGTGGGAGGAACATATATATGGCTGATGACAGCCCAATGTCTTATACTCACTCTATAAAAGAAACATGTAAAGGCATTTGACCAACAGAGAGATTGGCCTGGCTTTGTCTAGAATTCAGGCCAGAGAAGGTCATGGAAGAGTAGATAAATAAACAAGAGGTTGCCCGATTGGGAACTGGCACATTCCAAGCATGTACAAATCCAAGTATAGAGGTTGATATTGCTGGGAAGCTAGAAATCACTGGTGTTCAATGCACGGTTGTCAGAACTGGGAGGTATGGACAGAAGGAGGATGGGAGGGAGGGAGAAAGAGAAAGAAAGGAGAAGGAGGGAGAGGGATGCAGCAGTGCTCCTGTGTCCTACCAAGGAACTTGGAGCTTACCCTGAGGGCAGTGGGACTTTTGGAGGCGCTTATGTAGGTTAGTAACATGGCCCTGAATGTTTTTTGAAAATCACTGTGGCAGCATGTGATGTAGAAGTGATCAGAGTCTGGCCTTTAGGCAACTTTTGGCCCATGATCTGCCTTTGTAAATAAAGTTTTATTGGAATACTGGTATGATACACACATTTTTTAAAAGATTTATTTATTTATTTGAAAGTCAAAGTTACACAGAGAGAGAAGAGGCAGAGACAGAGGTCTTCCGTACGCTGGTTCACTCCCCCAGATGGCCACAATGGCTGGAGCTGCACCGATCCAAAGCCAGGAGCCATGAGCTTCTTCCAGGTCTCCCACACGGGTGCAGGGGCCCAAGGACTTGGGCCATCTTCTGCTGCTTTCCCAGGCCATAGCAGAGAGCTGGATTTGAAGAGGAGTGGCCGGGACTAGAACTGGTGCCCATATGGGATGCCGGCGCTTCAGGCCAGGGCTTTAACCCACTGCACCATAGCACCGGCCCCTCATAAGCACATTTTTTTTGTGACTTACTGTGACACAGTGGCAGAGGTGAGAAGCTGGGACAGAGCTGTATGGCTTCCAAAGCCTAAGCGATTTACTCTCTGGCTCTTTACAGAAAAAGGTTTTCAACCATGATTTAGGGAATGATACAGTTAGTGCAAGAAGGTCAAAAAGGAAACTGTGACCAAAGTGAAAGGCATTGGAGGTGGGAGAGACACAAGATGTACTCACGAGAGAGAACTAAAAGGACTTAATAATGACATGGGAGATGGAAGGATAGGGAGGAGAACATGACGACGTGCTGCGTCCTAGGAAGAGTGCCAGGGAGGGGGAAGTCACCAGGGGCATCTCAGTGGAGCTGTCCAGCAGGGTGTGGGATGTGTGAGCCTGTGGGTGTGGCTTTGGCGGGTGTCAAGTTTGGGGCTGTTTGCATAGTATCTTCTTGGGGCATTAAAGTCCGGAAACTGCCCCATTGTGATAGCCTAATCTGGAAAAGAATCCCCATCTCTGTAATAAGAATGGTCAATTTTTCTTGACCATTTAGCATTTAGCAGGAAGCCACCCCTACAACGCTGCAAGTTGTACAGAATGGCCCTTCCTTTTCAAGCATCATTCGGAACTCTTTATTGGCTACATGATTCTTTTTTACAGCAAATGTTTGTTGTTTTTCTCTCTGACATTTAAGCTGAGTGTCTTATGCATTTCTGTGTGCCTACCAGGATTACCATGAAATCACAATTTGGAAGTTCAAATATTTACTTCTTAATTGTACAACCTGATGGTCCTGTAATGAAGCAAGGGAAACTGACTCTGCATCTACTGTCATTCATTCATTCGAGAAAGAAAACTGTTATCTTGTGTATGGCAGGCCCTCTTCCAAGTACCAAGCGTATGGCAACTCACAATCCTTGCCCTCGGGAAATGTATGTTTTAGAGGGGGAAGACAGATAATACATTGCCCTCATATATGTCCCCAAATTTTAGAACTTTAAAGCATAATGTTGCAAAAAAAAAAAAAACAGATTTTATTTTTGCCCTACTGTCCTGCTTGGTAGATATTTAAAATGCATAAGAATAAAAGTTGAACAGTAGAGTGGCTACATTTTGAACAGTGGAGACTTACATATTTGTCCTCATTGAACCACGTTCTGTGGTTCACATTGTAGGGCATTGGTAATTCATTGTTTTAATGTGCCTTTTACATATGGGGAAGAATTTGTCACCTTTACTCTGCTTGGTGTTGGTTGTGAAGGTTGTGTCTTTTCTTTGTGTTATTAACGCAACCCTACAAGATTTGCCTTTTACTGCAAAAGCTCTGCCTTAATGGGGTCATATTAAGGGAGGAGCGTTTCACCCTAGTGCATGCTCTTATCTCCTGTAACACGCAGCCGTCTGTATTCTTGAAAACTGACATGGAAAATGAGGGAACAGAGTTTCCGGCAGCTTCCCGCTTTCATCGTTCCAGGAGGTGAAAGCATCAATTTTCATTTCATGCTTTGAATTGCTTGTAATATGGGTTTTCAGTGCGTCTTTGGTAGGCAGATGAGCCAGAGCTCTGGGGCTGTTCCGAAGGGGCCCTCTGTAAGAAGGCTGAGAGAATGGGCCCCAGAGCCCAGGGGGAGGAAGTGAGCCTGTGCTACAGTGTCGCCGTCCGGATGTCTCGCTGCCTCAACAGCGATGGTGAGCTGCTGCTGGTCTTGCCGGACAGTTGCGAGTAGAATGTTACCATTTACTGTCTTTGTGTTGTAACAAGAGAGTCCTTCAAAAAGTTAATGGAAAAAATTAACTTAACGGTGTTTATTTTGCTTCAAAAATTTTTTGAAATCTATACATATCTTTTTCTTGCTAGATGTTTTTCATGATACAAAGAAAAAGGAGGAGGGCTTAGTTAATATCCCAGTAGTAGTAAAAAGGCAGCAGTAGTGTATTTAAAAAAAAAATGTTTTATTTTATTTTTTGAAAGGCAGTGTTACAGAGAGGGAGGGAGGGAGGGAGGAAGGGAGGGAGAGAGAGAGAGAAAGAGAGAGAGAGAGATCTTCCATCTGCTGATTCACTCCCCAAATGGCCCTAAGGGCTGGGGTTTGGCCAAGTCAAGAACTAGGACCTGCATGGAGGTCTCCTATGTGGGTTGTAAAGGACCCCAATACTTAATCCATCCTCTCTTTCTTTCCTAGAATCTTTAGCAGGGAGCTGGATTGGATATGGTGTAGCCAGGTCATGAACTGCTGCTTTTATGGAACCTGGCATCAACAGGTGGAAGCCCCTAGTGATATCTTACTGGGCCGAGTAGTATCTTTCTGGGGAATGTCAATGTCACTGGATGTCAAAAGGAATGTTTGCTAGCACAGCACTCACCTAGTCGTAGATTGGGTGTACCTCCCAGGGCAATTGGCTAGAGTCCTTTCTTAGAGTCCTTTCTCTTAATGGGAAAGCCCAAGGCTTTGGGAAATTGCAGCTCCTCCTTTGTGTAGACATGCATTCCCCACAGCAGCTTGGTGGCTTATTATAGATGGAGGAGAAAGCTACAGGCCCCAGTGCAGGAGCTTGGCTGCCCATGTTTGCATTTTCCGGAGCACAGACTGAGGGTGTTGGAGTGAGATGTTCCACTTGCCAAGCTGTGTGAAGGTGTTAAAAAAAAAAAAGTCAGGCCGGAGCCGTGGCTCAACAGGCTAATCCTCCGCCTTGCGGCGCCGGCACACCGGGTTCTAGTCCCGGTCGGGGCACCGGATTCTGTCCCGGTTGCCCCTCTTCCAGGCCAGCCCTCTGCTGTGGCCCAGGAGTGCAGTGGAGGATGGCCCAAGTGCTTGGGCCCTGAACACCATGGGAGACCAGGATAAGCACCTAGCACCTGGCTCCTGCCATCGGACGAGTGCGGTGCACCGGCCGCAGCGCGCCGACCGTGGCGGCCATTGGAGGGTGAACCAACGGCAAAGGAAGACCTTTCTCTCTGTCTCTCTCTCACTGTCCACTCTGCCTGTAAAAAAAAAAAAAAAAAAAAAAAAAAAAAAAAAAAAAAAAAAAAAAGTTAGTTACTTTCCAGTTGAAAAATAGGTATGTTCGAACATTTTTCTCATTATAAAAAGATTTTTGTAGTTAAGAATGCCTTTAATTGAGGTAAATTTTACAGATTTTGTGTACCTTTGACAAGGTACAGTTTTTTGAATTGAATTTTATTCCCTGTTAAAATTAACATACAATGAAAATAATTTGCGTTGGTGTAGTCATGTTACCACTACTTGATTCAAGAAACAGATTGGGAACTGCCATTGTGACATAGCTGGTAAAGCCCCTCCTTGCAGTAACAGCATCCCTATCAGAGCACACTTTGAGGTCCAGCTGCTCTTCTCGGGATGCTGCTCCCTGCCAACGTGCCTGGGAAGGTAGCAAAAGATGGGCCAAGTACTTGGAGCTCTGCCATCTGTGGGGAAGACCTAAATGGAGTTCCTTTCTCCTGGCTTCAGCCTGTCCCAACCTCAGCTGTTGTGGCCATATGGGAGGGAACCAGCAGATGAGAGATCCCTCTCCCTCTCCTCCTTCCTCCCCCTCCCATCCCCCTCCAGTCTCCCTCCCCAACCCCCTCCCCCTCTTGCTCTCCCTCTACATTTCAAATAAATAAATAAATCTTTTAAAAGAAAAGAAATAAATAGGATAGTACTATTACCCCTAAAAGTTCCTTCCTATCAGTGGAATTGGTTAGCATGAAGCTTTTGTGTTAAGCTTTTCTCACTCAGTTGCATAGATGTGCCATCCGTGTTGTTGCTGTCCCATTTCATGGATATACACACGTGTGCTTATCTTTTCACCAACTGAAGGACAACTGAATTGTTTCTACCTCTCAGGATTATGAATAATGTCTCCATAGGAACCCAAAGCCTCAGGGACAGATAACAGTGGGGGCTGGAGAGGTTCATGTCCCACACAGGTGGTGTGGGTGAATGGGCGGGAGTGAGTTCACCAGGTTCCATGGTGAGTGTGTATCTAACATTCTAGGAAGCTTCTAAACCCTTCGCAAGTGGCTGCCCTGTGCTGCATGCTTGCCAGCTGCAGAGTCGGAGTTCCACTTCCTCTTTCTTCACCAGCTCTTGGTGAGGGTTGGACATCCTGCATTTGATAATCCAGAACACTCCGAAGATCAGAGTGTTTTGAGTGCTACTCACATTTTGCATTTCCTGCTTTAATGAAGTCCACCTAAATACCCTAAAATCTGGAAAACTCCAAAATCACAAATACTTTTGGTCGCAAGCATTTTGGATTAAGAATGCTCAACCTTTACTGTCAAATTAAAAATATTTTTTCTTAACATTTCTAATATTTTTCTGTGATTTGTAATTTGTATTTCCAAATGTTGATAAGTGTTGAACATGTTTCCATCTGCTTATTTGCTTTCCCCATTTTTTCTTTGGTGAAGTATCTGTGTCAATCATTCACTCATTTATTTATTTTTAAAATATTTTTTATTTGAAAGGCAGAGAGGGAGAGAGAAGGAGAGAGAGACAGAGACAGAGAGAGAGAGCTGCCCCATCCATTTGTTCACTCTTCAAATGCTCACAACAGCTAGGTTTGGGCCAGTCTGAAGCCAGGAGCCAGGAATTCCATCCTGGTCTCCCACATGGGTGTCAGGATCCTAAACGTTTTGACCTTCATTTGCTGCATCCCATGGAGTGTTTTAGAAGGAAATTGAATTGGAAGCAGAGATAGGACTTGATCCCAGACACGGTAATATGAAATGGCAGCATTCCACTCCTTCCCATTTTAAATTTGCTTGTTTACAATCACAGATTTTAATGTAATGTACTCACTTATTCCTTCTAATCATTGGTTTGCCTGATTTTCTAAAATAATAAGATGAGAAACTATTTTCACAGTAAACGGATGGCAGGAGTTGGACACTTACATAATGGCTTTGTCATTAATTATCCAGACGGCCTTAGCAAATCATTTGACCTCTGTAAGGTTTACCTTCCTCATCTGTAAAATGATCTTACTGCTTTGTTTCCTATGGCTATTAGAAGTAAGCGGGTGCCTTCCGTAGAACTTGACACATAGTAGTCATTCATTGAATTATTACAAGCCAGACTGACTGAAGTGAATTTATTTATAATCTGTGTACATTTCTCACAAGGGAAGGCAAGTCCTTGTTGCATTTGGCTTACTGTTACAGCACCAGCGACTTGCATTGTACACATTTCATGCAAAGCTTAAGGCAACTCATCACATTATTAAATGAACAAAGTAAGAAATGAGTATGTTGGTATATGAGCCAAGAAAAATATTACAAATGTGGTTCTGTTAGGCACTGTCCTGAGTCTAGGGTGTTTATTGAGTTGAACCTGTTTTACATTCATTATCCATTTATTTCCATGCTTCAGTCATTCATAGGTAACTTTTTACTGCACACTTCCAGTTTATTTTTAGGGAAGCTAAAGGCTTAAAGGTTTGAGACTGTGACATGCTCCCTTACTTCGGTTTTCTGCTATCATATGCTTTTTCAGAGGTCAAGAGGGCTGTGACCTGAGACTCATTGCTAGGCTTCCCCTCTGCTTGAATATGATATCTCCGAGTAGTTGCAGACTAACTCAGTGGCTTCCCAGCTGTGGCACAGACTCTGCTTATCTCTTGGGTATACTGTGATTGCTCCCATTGTTTCCTGGCTGTTTTTAGGGTACTGGATATTTTGTAGGCTGGTCTTTGCATTCTCCAAGAATCCAAGCCAGTGGATAGAGCATCTGGGTTCCTACAAGCTGACCCCATTTGTAAGAAATCGCTGACTTGGGCAGGGTTCTGTCCGAGTCTGACCAGTCCCAGCAGTGGACTCCTGAAACCATTGTTTCAGCTGCTCTTGGCTGAGTCAGCTGTGAGATAGAATTAGGTCAGAATAGCTCATTCTGTAGCTTGAGCAATACTTGAAGCCAACCAAAAGTTAACTTTAAGCCAATTTGCTTTCTTTTTCACAGAAAAGGAATTTTTGAGGCCTTGAATAACAGAATTAGAGTTTGAGAATTAGAGTCAGAGTCTCTGTGATGTGTTAATTACTATTTTATGTTCCATGTAGCTATGAACGTCACACCATTTGTGCTGTGGAAAGTTCTCCAAGTTGACTGCCTTTTATGTCTAGCTGATCCGTTTCACCCTTGAGAGGTCAAGAGAAGCAGTAATCTCACCTTCAAGGAGAAGGTGACAGAGCTTGTCTTGGTACATAGCTTCAAAGCAGCGCTCAGCACCTAACCTTGAATGTGATTTTAGCTCCTCTTCATTAACTGCTTGGTTAGACACCCTTTTGAGTCTTCAATGAGCTCTGTGCTGCTTCCACTTCCTCTTCGTTGTAGTTTATTGGAACTGTTTATAAGATCAGTTCTTGGACCTCTAAGTAGTGTGAATCTATTAGTAGTGTGGCACAATACTAACCCGAGTGAGAAGATGCTTAGTGCCTGTACTGCAGCTACCTAGGTCGTGGGCTACTGACCGCAGGTGAGATTTCCTTCAGTGTAAAGTAGACTCCAGATTTTGAAGATGTTATTAACATGAAAAAAATGGAGGTTAAAAAGATCTCATCATTTTTACATTCATTCCATGTTGAAATTACAGTAGTTTGGATTTGTTGGGATTCAGTAAATGCATGATTAATTTAATTTTACTTGTTTAATTTGGTCTTTTAAATATTATGTAAGAGTACATATCTGGTTCCTATTACAACTTTATTGGACACTGCTGAAAGATTGGAGTGACAACTATATTCATAATCTAAAAAGTTGTAGACATTGTATCTGTATCGCATGTTTAGCTTTCACTTGCTGACAAGGCATACCCATTTTCAGAAAGCTCATATTTAGGGACGCAAAGCCTTTGAGAGTTCTGGCAGACAAGAGAGGCTTGGCAGTAGATGATGGCCAAGGTGCCTTCCGTAGACATTCGGGCTCATGATGGCCTTGGGGTGAACTTGAAGACAGAAATGCGGTAACAAGGTCAGAATGCCAAAGAAAGTCTCAGCAGTTTCTCTGGAGAAGCCTGCTTTCCACAGGAGTTTTTCTATTTGACCTCAATTTCGTGCTTGGAATCCTCAGAGTGTCAACATCAGGGAGCCTCTCTTTGATGTGATGCAGCTAATACAAATTCCAGAGGGCTATCACCTGAAGTCAGTGCTTATGTAACACATTTAAAATCATGTCCTTTGCTAATATCCTAGATAATATTGAGAGAGACTGTGTATATTTCTACCTCATGTAATTTTTATTAGCTGCTTGTTGGTGGTCTAGGTAGAACTTAACTAGAGCGAAGCCACTCATTTGTGCCAGGTAGGGTCAGAAGCTTTATTCCTTGTCCACACGAAGTTCACTTATTTACTAAATAGTAACTGTGTGGCATGGGGCATACAAGGGCAGTGGAAGCAGTTGCAAGAATACTGTCTGAAATCCTTGCCTTTAGGGAGCTTGTTTTTGGTGGAGCTTATCCTACAGTTTGAAACATCCTTTGGAATGAATTTCTGAGCTAGAGAGGAACTCGGGAATTATGTAGGCCAACCTATTTATTTAACAGAATACCTGTTGTACATTTGTAATCTACTGAGTTAGCACAATGCCTCACATCTTGTAGATACCAATTGTGTATACTCATTTATTCAACAAATATTTATTGAGTGTTGACTATGTTCTAGGCATTTTTCTGAGTATTGGGAATATATTAATGGCTGAAAGGGGTATTGGGAATGTTAGGAGAGAAGCAGCACTTTTAAATTGGGCCCTGCTGGGAAGGGGATGTTTGTGCAAGAGTTGGGAGCAGTGAATGTTGGCTTTGCAAAGAGTGGATTTGAGGAATTGCAGGTAAAGGGAATAACCAGTACAGAGTCACTGAGGCAGCAGGTGGAGAATGTATGACTTGTTGGAGAAGCGTTAGGGGTACCAATGTGGCAGGGTAAGTGGGAATAGGGGAGAAGGAGTATTGAAGACAGACTCACATAGGTTACAAGGAATTAGATCTTGTGGCAACTTTGGTTTTTCACAGTAGAGGCTTTTGAGCAAAGAACTTCTGTTATCTGATCTCTCTTGTTGTTTTCATAGTTTTTTTCTTTATTCTTTTTTTAGTCCAACAGTAAAATTCTCTTTTTAAAAATGGATTTTAATTTATTTGAAAGGAAGAGAGAGAGAGACTATGACAGAGATCTTCCATCTACTGGTTTGTAGCCTCTTGGGCTGCAGTAGACTGCTAAGAGCTCAACACTCAGTCAAGGTCTCTCTCATGGGTGGCAGGGACCCAAGTACTTGGGACATGCCTGCTGCCTCCCAGGGTGCATGATAACAGGAAACTAGAATTGTAAATGGAACCAGAACTGAAAACTCTGAACTCCAATATGGACTGCAGATATCCCAAGTGATGTGTTACTCAATGTGTTAAATGCCTGCCCCCAAATTCCTTGTTTTTTGTACAGTTCCACTAACTGTGAGAAATGCACAGTCTTGTAATTGGCATCACAGTGAAGACACAGTCATTCCATCACTCCAGAATTTTCTTATGCTACCCCCTTTGAGTTATGGATGCTCTGTGGATATCAGCCTGTAGACAGGCGAGCTTGGGTGTGGAAGACAAGTTTGGAGGTTTATGCAGTGTCAAAGTGAGTACTGATGGAAGCTTGCCCAGAGTGTGTAGGGAGTGGGCAGGTTCTGGATCAGTTCTGAAAGATGAGTTTTGATGGAAGGTTTAAGAGGAAGGGATGGCATCTTGCCTTTTCCTCCTGGTCCCTAAGGAAAGCTGGGGTTAGTATTCACAGAAGGAGCCAGTTTAAAGGGGAAGAGTGCTGTTCAACTCTGCATATTTTGAGATATCCAAGCACAGATGTCAGTGGGCAGTCTGCTGAATTGGAATGCACACATTAATGTGTGCAAACCCTGTGCACATCATGAGAGAATCAGAAACAGTGTTGGCAGTTCAGAGGGGCTTAAGGAATCTGATAACCAAGATTGTCGTCTGCCACGTCTTGTGTGTTGCCCTTCTTTTATTTCTTTACTCATTCCTTGGAAGAGAGGTCTATTTCTTTTCTATGCAGGGACCACCATGGAGTCCAGTATTCATTGTTGTGTTGCTTGCCTGACTTGTTAATTGGAAAAAAAAAAAATGACTTATGATAGGAGTAGAGAAAAACTGGTTCAAAAAGATGCTTTTTATTCTACCCAAGTTATTTAACTACAGGAAGAACTTTTGGTTTTTGCTTTTGCGTCCCTGTGTATTGATTTACACACATCTAATGATTTTGGTTGCCGGTGCACTTGAATTGAAGAAGAGAGAACTGAAGAGAAGGTTAAAATTAAAAGCAAGAGGGTGGGAATCTAGACCTCACAGTTAAGATCAGACACTTGTGTCCCATATTGGAATGCACACATTAATGTGTGCAAACCCTGTGCACATCATGAGAGAATCAGAAACAGTGTTGGCAGTTCAGAGGGGCTTAAGGAATCTGATAACCAAGATTGTCGTCTGCCACGTCTGGGTTCAACACTGGCTCCAGCTCCTGCTCATGCAGACTCTGACAGGTAATAAGTGATGGCTCAAGTAGCCAGGTTCCTGCCACCTATGTTGGAAATCACCTATGCTGGGTTGAATTCCCAGAAACTGGCCTCTGCCTCTGCCTCGGTATTGACCCAGTCCTGTCTGTTGTGAGCATTTAAGGAATGAACCAGTGGGTGGAAGTTCTCTCATTCAGTCTTTCTGTTTCTCTGTCTCTCAAGTAAGTTTTTTTTTTTAATTAAAAGAATAAAAAGTAGGATATAAAATTCTGTGCAGTCTACTCTCATTGGTTTGAAAACTTGTATGTGCATTGCAGGATACAATGTAGAAAGAATAGTCTAAAATGATATCAGTTGGGGTTGTGGAGTATTTTTTTTCATGTTGGGAGGACTTTCTCAATAAACATGTGTTTTTCCTTTCCTTTTTTTTTTTTTTTCCTTCTTTTGTAATTTGTTTGGGGAATGTTTATTCAACTTTAGATTCAGGCCTGGGCTGGGGATAGACCAATAGAAGAGACCGAAAGAGGCCTTGCTCTCAGAGTTGATGGTCCTGTGTGATCCTGTGCGATCACTGCAGTGTTTATCATCATAAAAGACAGCAGAATTAATGAATAAAAATGCAGTGAACTTGTCTAACTCCATTTGCATTTAAAATATTACTTCCATGTTTTAAAATTTATTTAAAGGATGTAAAGAGCTCCCATCTGCTGCTTCTTTCTCAGATGCCCACAATGACTAGGACTGGCCAAGCCAAAGCCCAGAGGTGGGAACTCAGTACAAGTCTCCCACATGGGTGGCAGGAACCCAGTGTCTTGGGCCATAACTTCTGCCTACCAGGATCTGCATTAGCAGGAAACTAGAGTCAGGAGCCTGAGCCAGAGCCAGGTATTGAGCCCAGGTACTTCAATGTGGGATACGGGCAATCCTAACTGACCTCATAACCATTAGGCTGAACACCCCGAGGGAGCTCTTTGTGATTCTATCTCCGTCTGCATCTCTCCCTCCCATGGGTGGGCCTTTGCAAGTGTGTGACTCCTGGCTGCATTTCAGAAGCCACTGTGTAAAGTGTCATGTCTTCAGGAACCATGTAAGGGCCACACCGTATTCCAGGCTTGGCCTCTAATGTACTACCTAGGACAACAGAAAACACCAGAGTTCTTGGGTAGACATTGGTGTGCATGGTCCCTCCTGTTGTTATCCTGATTCAAGTAAGACAAGACACCTGGCTTTGTTGAGCCTCTGTTCCCTTACCAGGTGCAAACCTAGGATGAACTGGTGGAATCCAGTACCCTGTGAGTCCAGGATTCACACAGGGGTGGGGATAGCCAGTATGATTTGAACTTTAAGAACATTCATCTCTTGGATAGTTATGTGAGCATACTTTCTTTCTGTGTGCCATGGGAGGCTCAGGGCCAGGTTCGTATTTTGTATGCGTGATCTAAACCGTGGAGCTGATTTGGGAAAGCTTGCAATATCTGTTCTCATTGAGACTTGGAACTGGGCTGGTTCACTTTTTTCCCCATGACTCTCTCTCCATGGAGATTTAAATATGGTTAATGGAATTGGCATCCAGCTCCTCTATTAGTTGCTGGCTGGCTCGATTCCACAAGAGGGAACAAAGACAAATAGGAGAGAATATTTTTTCTCTCAGGATTTAGAATCTGCAAAAATCATTTTGTTACATACTGGATGTCAGAGCTGGTGGATTTTTTTCCCCTTTCTTCTTTTTTCTTTTTCTTGTGTGAAAATGTTGGTATGGTGACTTCCTTCTAATTTTATCAAACACAGTATGTCCAGAAACAAAACAGAGCCATGTTTCCGTGTGTGATTGCTGGCAGCAATGGTGTGATTGCATCTCAGGGTAAAACTGTGAATTTGTGGGAAGCAACATGGAACGGGTCCTTAAGGAAAAAAAAGATGTATATAGCCTGACTGCCAGGGTCGCCTTTGTTTCTGTGGGCTGAGGAAGGCACTAGCAATTGATGGGAGCTGAGGCTTCCTGAGCATAGAGTCAGGACCCATCCTGAACAGCCAAGATGCAGGCAGTATTTATTCATCCCAAATATACAACTTGAGTGTGTATATGTGAGCGAGAAAGAGACAGAGGTGAAGAGAGAACACAAAAAAGATTCAACATAGACAGATAAAACTGTATAATTTAGTCTGCCTGCCCTGGAGACAATGCCTGGAGTAAGAGTGAGATGGGAGACGTGGTTCTCTGTTCTGTTTCTAGAACCTTGACTCCGGTGTGTGAAGATACATGTTTTGTATACAACACAGTTCCTTACATGTAAGCCAACTTCTTGATCCAGGTGAGCTGTTACCATTCTGGAGACAAAGTGGTGGTTGAAAATTTATTGAGAGGAGAGGATTATAATCCATGGTCAGTTAAAGGGGTTCTTGAAGGACAGTTTGACAGCTGAGTGAAGCCGGGATTGGGTTGATGTAAGGCAAGCAATCACCTTGGTCACAGAATTTAAGGGCATTCTAGGTAATAAATAATATTTTCATGTGACCTTTTTTAAGATCAAAATTATTTGGATTTTTCTGTTGGCCCCAGGCTTTGATGCGGCTCATGATGGCATTGTTACCAATGTTTTCCTTGTTTAAAGCTAATATTTTGTTTAAATAGATTCATTGCATCATTTTTGACTTTTAAAGAGACATCACATGAAAGGTAGATGTTTGGACTCCTGCATCCCATATCAGAGTACTTGGATGTGGTTCCCAGCTCTAGCTTGTGACTCCAGCTTCCTACTGATGCACATTCTGGGGAGGCAGCAGTGATGACTCAAGTGATTGGGTTCCTGCCACTTCCGTGGGAGACCTGGAGAGTTCCTGGCTTCTGCTGTCAGTCTTCCAGTGGGCCATACCAGCCCAGGGCTGTTGTGGGCATTTAGAAAGGGGACTGGTGGTTAGGAGCTCTCTCTGTCTACCTCTCAAATAAAATACACAAGCAGTTTTTACAAATAGTTCATGAAATAATCTTTCTCATTTGCTGAGTTTTTTGGTGCCCCTTGCAATTTGTGTACCCGGGTTGTTCGTCATTTGCTTTTCCTTAGTCTGACTGAGCCCATGGCATTTGTCTTCACTTCTGACTTTAGAAGGCTATAATAAAATATGATTCCATGGGGCCAGTGTTCTGGCACAGTGGGTTAAAGCCCCAGCCTTCAGCCCCGGCATCCCATATGAGTGCCGGTTCAAGTCCTTCCAATCCAGCTCCCTGTTGATGCACCTGGGAAAGCAGTAGAGGATGGCCCTAGTCCTTGGGCCCCTGCACCCAAATGGAAAACCCAGAAGAAGCTCCTGGCTCCTGGCTTCCGATTGGCTAGCTCAAACCATTGTGGGCATTTGAAGAGTAAACCAGCAGATGGAAGACCTCTCTGTAACTCTGTCTTTCAAACAAATAAAATAAATCTTTAAAAAACATGATTCCAAGGAACAAAGAAGGTGTCTGGAGTGACTGTTTTCAAGCAGGTCAATTCTGTTAAGATACTGACTGTGGACATGGGTTTTTATGTACCATGATATGTGAAACATTTTTTACAGATTCATTTATTTGGTAGCTGCTTATTGAACAGTTACTTTGTACCTGACACAGTTTTGGGTGCTAGGGTTATATAAGTTAGACAGAACTCCTTTACTGTTGGGACTTACCTTCCTTGAGGTAGCCATACTGCATCCCCAGTCCTCGTACAACTGTGTGATATAGGTATCGATTTCATCGTTTTGCAAATGAGAAAAGTGAGGCTCTGAGAATAATCCTGGCACCAGATAGCTAAGTGTGGTATTGTCTAGCAAACAATGTGGTGTTAAGCAGATTCAGAAAGAGTCAAGCTCATTGTGACCTGAGCTTAGTCAATGAGAGGCTTCCTGGAATATATGAGTACAAAATTGCCTCTTCAAGAAAACTGTTATTTAAATGCAGATAAAATGTGGCTGGAAATGCAACACCCGTTTTCCTTGATTTTCAGCAAAGCAACAAATGGCACAGAGAAAGTCAGGTAAAAAGATGGAAATGGAAAAGTATTTACCTATCTCAGTCGTTTGCCTCTGTTGCACTGTTGGGTTCACCTTTTCTACTAACTAGCTCCAATGTGTTGGAGTTGGTATCCTTACCCAGGCTCACAGAGTGCAGTGGTTGATTAGCTTTGCCTACATAGCATTGACCAGGAACTTTAATTTTGTGCTGGTGTATCACACTTGTCATGAGACTAGTGTTTCTAGTACCTGAACTGAATTTTTAGATGATCACTTGAAAACTGTGGCATGACTGATGGACAAGCTGGGAAGGAAACACAAACATAAAATAGAAAACTTGGTTAAAAATATTGAGCAAGCATACTACAATTAAAGTTTTTAAAAATGCTTTTGTGTGTGATAGAATATTATTCAGCCATCAAAAAGGAAGGAAATGTGATCAGTTTTGACAATATGGATGAACCTGGAGGACATTATTTTAAGTGATATAAGCCAGGATCAGAAGAACAAGTACCACATGATCCCACTCAGAAGGAACCTTAAAAAGTTTGTCTCATAGAAGTGGAGAATACTAGTGAAATCTTAGTCAAAGGATGCAAAATTTCACTTCGTTAGGGGGACTATTTAATGCAATTTGTTGTATACTATAGTGACTGTATAGCCATATGCAACATGAAGTTTCAGCATGTATAATGTACATATATCTGTGGTCCCAAAAGATTATATACCTACTGGTGTAATAGCCATCTTAGTTTGTGTCAGTACATTCTGTGATGTGTGCATGATAAAAATCTTAACAATGTATTTCTTTCATTCACATTATGTTTTATATTCCTGAAAAATACAAGAACAGCGGATGCCAAGTGTTCTCATTACAAAAAAAAAAATAACTGTGTGAGATAATGCATGTTAATTAGCTAGATTTTGTCATTCCACAAAGAACATATTCCTTAAAACTTCATGATGTGCATGATAAGCACAATCTTTTCTGTCAACTGAAAACTAAATTTTAAAATCCCTTTGTGTATGTGGATAAAGCAATTAGAAAACAAAATCCAGTGTATACCTGCTGACTTTCTAAAAACATTTTAATGAGGTAGAATTGATACACAGCATCTCATACACGTTTAAAGTGTGTAAGTTGATAAGCTTTGACACATAAGGAACTATCATTGCAATTAAGAAAATGCACAGGTCTGTAACCTGTCCCTCACCGTCCTGCCAATGTGTCCTTATACCACTTTGTAATCACTCCTCCCTATGCTCAGACAACCAATGAGGTGGATTACTCTTCATAAAATTGTACCTGAATGAAATCATTCACAGCATAATGGTGAATTGTACTTCATTCGCGATCCATTCATGTTATAAGACATAATAATAGCTGATTACTTTTATTGCTGAGCAGTGTCTTACTATGTGGATGTTCTATAGTTGATCCAGTCACCTGTTGATGGACGTTTGAATTGTTTTCGCTTTGGCCCTGTAACAAATAAAGTCGGATGTATGCTTTTGTTTCTGTTGGACAAGAGTCTAGGAGAGTAATGACAGAATGATATGATCATCTCAGCTTTTTAAGATACCTACTAATTGTCCAGGGTGGATTCACTACTTCACATTCTCACCAGCAGTGTGTAAGAGTCCCAGTTCTTCCACATTTTCACCAGTGCTTGGTTTGGTCATTCTTTTTAATTCTAACCTTTTAACAGTGTATAGTGATGTCTCATTATGGTGTTAATTTCTATTTCTGTTACGTGTAATGATATTGAGTCTTTTCATGTGATCTTTGTAGACTTTGTGGAAGTCTTTCTTTCTTCCTTCCTTCCTTCCTTCCTTCCTTCCTTCCTTCCTTCCTTTCTTTCGCAGGCAGAGTGGATAGTGAGAGAGAGAGACAGAAAGGTCTTTCTTTGCCGTTGGTTCACTCTCCAATGGCCGCCGGGCCGGCGCACTGCACTGATCCGATGGCAAGAGCCAGGTGGTTCTCCTGGTCTCCCATGGGGTGCAGGCCCAAGCACTTGGGCCATCCTCCACTGTACTCCCTGGCCACAGCAGAGAGCTGGCCTGGAAGGGGGCAACCGGGGAAAGTATTTCTTCAAATTTTTTAACTCCATTTTTTAAACCTATTTGATGTTTTGTTGTCTTTCAGAATTTTCAGAATTTGTTCTATATTCTGAATAAAAGTTCCTTACCAGATAATTTGATTTGTAAATACTCTCCTTATCATGTGCCTTTTTATTCTCTTGATGATGTCTTTTGGAGAACAGATGTTTTAATTTTGATGCAGTCCAAATTAAGAATTCTTTGTGTTATGGAATATGCTTTCAGTTTCGTATCTAAGATGTTTTCACCTAACCTAAGAGTTACATAGCTTTTGTTCTATGATTTTTGGATTTTTTTTTTTTGTGCTACCTTTATGTATGTGATCCATTTTGAGGCTTTTTTTTTAAGCATGGAAGTCCAGTTTATTCAGCAACAGTTGTTAAAAAGATGGTCTTTCTTCACTGAATTGCCTTTGCATCTTTGTTAGTAATTACTTTTCGCCATATGTTACAGTATATTTCTGCGTTCTCTCTTCTTTCTTATTGGTCCATGGGTCTCTATTTACACCAATACAACACAGCCTTGATTACTGAAAATTTATAATTAAGTCTTAAAATCAGCTGATATTAGCCCTCAAGCTTTATTGCTTATTTCCCAATAAATACTCTAGGTTCTTTAAAATCCCTTGTGAATTTTAGAATCACTTTGTCCCTCTCTACAAAATGTGTTGGGAATTTTGATTGAGTTGTTATCTTGAAATATATCAACTTGGGTAGAGTGTTCACATTTAATTAATACTGTCCAAGAATGGTATATATTTTAAAATTTTTCTCACAGTAACTTTTTGAACATATATAGATAGATAGATAGATAGATCAGTCACATCTCCAGTCAGATTTATTCCTGGATATTTCATATATTTTTTTACACTAGCATAAGTGCTGTTTTATTTTATTTTAAAGATTTATTTATTTGTTTGAAAGTCAGAATTAGAGAGGAAAGACAGAGCTCTTCCATCCACTTGTTCATTTCCCAAATGGACTCAATGGCTAGGGCTGCCCAGGCTGAAGCCAGGAGCCAGGAGCTTCATCTCGGTGCAGGGACCCAAGCAGTTGGGCCATCTTCTTCTTTCCCCAATGCATCAACAGGAAGTTGAATCAGAAGAGGAGCAGCCGGGGCTGGAACCGGCGCCCAAATGGGATGCCAGCACTGTAGATGGCTGCTTACCCCCTTGTACCACAGCACTGGGCCCTATAAGTGCTATTTTAGAAATTCATTTTCTTATTACAAATGGTAAGTATATAGAAATATAACTGATGGGGGCCGGCGCCGTGGCTCACTTGGTTAATCCTCCACCTGAGGTGCCGGCATCCCATATGGGTGCTGGGTTCTAGTCCCGGTTGCTCCTCTTCCAGTCCAGCTCTCTGCTGTGGCCCAGGAGGGCAGTAGAGGATGGATCAGATGCTTGGGCCCCTGCACCCGCGTGGGAGATCAGGAGGAAGCACCTGGTTCCTGGCTTCAGATCAGCCCAGCACTGGCCACAGCGGCCATTTTTGGGAGTGAACCAATGGAAGGAAGACCTTTCTCTCTCTCTCTCTCTCTCTCTCTCTCTCTCACTGTCTATATAACTCTACCTGTCAAATAAGTAAAAAAAAAATATATATATATACACACACACACACACACACACACACCTGATGGCTGTATATTGATGTTCTGCATTGCTGTTAGCCTTGCTTATTACTTCTAGTAGTTTCTTTGGAGATTTTATCAGATTTTCTCCATAAAGACAAGAGAGTAAATGTTTTAATCCTGTGGCTTGTGTGCTATCTGGGCAGTTGACCATTATAAAAAGCAGCCATAGGTAATACGTAGGTGAATGAGTATGATTGTGGATTTGCAAACTACGATTAATTACACAAACTCACCAAGCCCTCAGATAGATATCCATGCTGTCAGAGAAAATGATAATAGTTTTACATCTCCTTTTTCCAGTGTGGATGCCTTTTATTTCCTTTCCTTGCTTTATTGCATTGGCTAGGGCCTGTCTTTAAGTGTTGAATAGAATTTGAGAAACTGAATATTCTTGTCTCTTTCGTGCTTAAGTATGAGGTTTGTAGGTTACTCATACAGGCAGAAAAAGTTCCATACTACTTAGAGTTTACCAAGTATTTTTATTAATCACTGTTGGAATCACTGTTGGAATTTGTCAGATTTTTTTGTTATGCCTACTGAGTTGATTATGTATTTTTTGTTTGTTACTGTGACTAATTATACTAGATTTTCTGATGTTAAATCCATCCTGCCTTATGGGGATAAACCTTACTTGATCATGATGTAGCATCCTTTTTTTTTTTTTTTTTTTTACAGGCAGAGTGGACAGTGAGAGAGAGAGACAGAGAGAAAGGTCTTCCTTTTGCCGTTGGTTCACCCTCCAATGGCCGCCGCTGACGGCGCGCTGCGGCCGGCACACCACGCTCATCCGATGGCAGGAGCCAGGAGCCAGGTGCTTTTCCTGGTCTCCCCATGGGGTGCAGGGCCCAAGCACCTGGGCCATCCTCCACTGCACTCCCGGGCCACAGCAGAGGGCTGGCCTGGAAGAGGGGCAACCGGGACAGAATCCGGCGCCCCGACCGGGACTAGAACCCGGTGTGCCGGCGCAAGGCGGAGGATTAGCCTGTTGAGCCACGGCGCCGGCCATAGCATCCTTTTTATTCATTGTTGGATTTGAGTTGTTAAATTTTTATTTACAAATTTTGCATCTTTTTTCTTGTGAGGCATTGATCTATGATTTTCTTATTGCAATAATTTGAAAATATTCCTGTAAGATTAACTGAAAAAATACATTGTGTAATCTATACAGTTAAAATTAATTTTGATTAAAAGAACCTAACCCTCTGTGTGTGTGTGTGTGTGTGTGTGTACTTTAGTCTGAGGGAAGAATATGAAACATCAAAATAACAACTTCAGTTATGTTGTGCATGTGATAGAGTATAGGATAATATTGCTAACTTTGCTTTTGTATCTCTACAATACTACTTTTTTACTTGTAAAAATTGTGCAGGTCTAAAATTCTGGGGTAGATGACTCTCTGGGAACAGTTAAAGTTGGAGAGAAGCAGTCCATTTTGGGGGCTAGAGTTGATCCTTTGGGCAACTGTTGAAAACATCCAATGGTTCTGTGATGTGTTTGAAGGGAAAGGTAATATAATAGGTGTGGATTTTGTGACTAGACAGATTTGACCTTGAATCCTGGACTTGGTATGTGCCTTTGATTTTCTTGAGTTTCAACATGGGCATAATAATACTTATTGGACAATATTGTTATAAGAAACAAAGATAATACAGTAAAACAGCTTATGACACAATGCATGTAATAAATGGCAATGTCTACTTTTGCTCTCGCTGCTGCTTCTACTTAGGGCATCAAAGGAGGACAAGGTCTGTAGTTTAACTTGATGCTCAATGCCTGGGTCCTGTCTCCATGTTTGACAGGTGACCTCTTGCCTCTTCTGAACCATTTTTAAGGATGGATGGTCCTAACCTTGTGGTGCAGCCTTTATTCCTCCACTGGGGCAAACAGCAGTAACTTAAGCTGGGAAACCAGTTTCTCTTATTTTGTGCAATGTGCTATGCTCTAGGAACATTAGCTTTTTTTTTTTTCCTTCTTTTTTTTTTTTTTTTTTTCCTTCTTTTTTTTTTTTTTTTACAGGCAGAGTGGACAGTGAGAGAGAGAGACAGAGAGAAAGGTCTTCCTTTGCCGTTGGTTCACCCTCCAATGGCCGCCGCGGTTGGCGCGCTGCGCTCATCCGATGGCAGGAGCCAGGAGCTAGGTGCTTATCCTGGTCTCCCCATGGGGTGCAGGGCCCAAGCACCTGGGCCATCCTCCACTGCACTCCCGGGCCACAGCAGAGGGCTGGCCTGGAAGAGGGGCAACCAGGACAGAATCCGGTGCCCCGACCGGGACTAGAACCCGGTGTGCCGGCGCCGCAAGGCGGAGGATTAGCCTGTTGAGCTACGGCGCCGGCCTTTTTTTTCCTTCTAACACTATTAGTTTGTTGCTAACTTCTGAATTTGCATTAACTTGCTCCTGTAGCCTTGGCTAATAATTCTTCTCTCATTTGAAGTTGTTTGACCTTGGACTGTCCTTTAACCTCCTTGAGTCTTGTCTTAGTGTATTTATCCATATAAAATGATGTCCTGCTTGTAGGATGGAATTGATGAAACATGACTCCTAAAAATATTGAGAATTGTATTTGGCACCTAATAAATACTCGGTACTATAAGGTAGTCTGCTCTGCCTCATGCTTGCTAATCAAAATTAAGTAGTATTAGTACATTTCTTGCTTTTCAGAAAATTTCTCTATTAAAGGATAATTACTTTCTATCCCCTTCTCCTAAATGTTTTTACTTTCCAATTTGTACATAAAAAATTCAACTTTTCTTTATCCAAATAATAAGACTTTTCTTTTTTAATCTTGTGAAGTTGAGCATATTTGCCTAAACTGACAAAATGTTTGTTTGTTTGTTTGTTTGTTTGTTTATTGGAAGAAGGGAGGTAAAGTGAGAGGCAGTGAGAGAGGAGGGGGGAGGGAGGGAAACGAGGAGAAAGGGAAGGAAGAAGAGAGCTATATACTTTGATCTACTCTGCAAATTTCTATAACATCTAAGGTGTGCTGGGCAGGCCTGAGATTGGAGCTAGGAATGTAATCCAGGTCTCCTCACATGGGTGGCAGGAATCCAAGTACTTGAGCCAGGCTGCCACCAGCATCTACAATGGCAGGAAGCTCAAGTCAGGAGCCAGAGCCAGATCCTGAGGCCAGGGACTCTGATATGGGACGAGGGCTTCTTTACCCCTAGGTTAAATGCTCATTCCACTGACAGAATGATTTCAAATTATACTTTTATGTATCAAATTGTCACAGTGTTTTTGGTCAATATGCTCTTTGCATTTTCATTTAATACATGTATGTGTACATGATTGAATGGGACAAAAATCAAACATTGAGGCTGGTGACACCTCTCAAAATTGATCCATCAATCAGTAGCGTTTGAGTGTGGTTTTCCAGTCACATATGGCTTCTCCTTAAACCCCATGAAATGGCTTGTTGAAATCCGTTTCCCATTGCTACATTTTTTTTTTTTGAGCAGTCATTTATAATGAAGGACACAGAATTACTTAAAGAAGTTGGTTGTTTATGGCTTTTTCTGGATCAGCCTGTGATATATCCTAGTGATCATTACTTGAGGAATATATTTAGTAAGCCTATGAAATGGAAAGATTTACTACTCTTCTGAAATTATATCTAAGAATTCAATTAAAGATCATTCTGCTATTTTCTTTGAGAGATAGGACTTATTACATGTATCCATAATTTGTTTTTTAAATAAAATTTACTTTATTTGTTTATATTCTGTTTGGAAGGCTAGGAGACCAAGAGAATCAAAGAGACAGAATTCTTTCATTTGCTGGCTCACTCCCCCAATGCCCACCAAAGCCAGAACTGGGCCAGGCTGAAGTCACGAGCCCAGAACTCCATTGAAGTCTCCCATTTTAGGTGATAGGGACCCAAGTACCTGAGCCATCATTTGCAGTCTCCCATGATGCACATGAGCAAGAAAGTGTATTGGAAGTGGAGTAGCCAGGAATCGAACCAGGCATGTATGAAATGCAGACATCCCAAGCAGCAGCTTCCCCACTGCGCCAAACTCCCACCCCTCTATTCACGATTTTAAAAACTGTCTAAAAACCCTCACTTCTTCCACATTTTCCAAAATATAAAATGTATAAAATACTTTTGTATTTTATCAGTAGAAAATGGTATAAAATTGTTTACAAAGAATTGAGTTTCAACCCCTGCATTTTTTAAAATAGAATTTTCCAAGCAGCGAATTCCAAATGTGGGCAGGTGCATTTGGCTTTTTCATTTACCAGAACATATTTCATGTTTAAAATTTTAATGAAAAATTGTAAAAGCAAATTGGTTAATAGGTTTCTGGAAAGAGATGACCTTTCTGTCTGTTCTGAGTTAACAGAAACAGCAAATCTGATTTTTAAGGTTTTTTTTTTTTAGTTTAAACTTTTCTATGGATAGAATTAGCAAAATTGAATTTGTTACTTCATATTATGGTTTGCTTGCTTTTTTTCTAGCAATTCTTTTGAATCCTGGGATTTGAAGGAGTCTAAATAACTAGACAGCCTCCCACTAGAGTAGGGCGGTGGAAAAAAGAGTGGTTTCTCTTTAGTGCTTATTGTGTTTGCTATTTTAGCTTGATTTGGATTTGTTTCTATAAAAATAGAAGGAATGGTGTAATGAATCTAGGTATCCTTCACTGAATTTTAACTACGACCAACTCTTGGTCCTTTCCATTGTATTCTCCCTGCCACTGGGTCATTTTGAAGCAAATTCAGGATATTGTGCAGTTTCTTTTGTAAATGCACCAGTGTGTGGGATTTAAGATTTATAAACCTTAAAGACAACGGGCATGCTTAATGCTTGGTATTCTTGGTATTTTAGTACATCTCTTAATTTCTGACTCGTATATAGTTCTTGTTTTATTTTTAGTTTTTTAATCTGAGGGGATTAAAGATATATTCTTTAATTTTTTTTCTTTTTTTAATTAAGAGAGCTTCTGTCCTCTAATTTACTTCTCACAGCCCACAAAGGCCAGGTCGAGGCTGAGCTGGGAGGCGGGAACTCAGTACATTGGGGAACATGTATTCTTCAGTGGTATTGAGGATCTGAATCGAAGGCGTCATGCTGATGGGGCTGAGATTGGCTTCTCATGTCTCAAGCTGAGTGATATTCCATTGAATGTCTATACCAACTTCATTTATTTATACTTGCATTTGTTGATGAATATTGGAGCTATTTCCACAGGTTATTTTTAATATATTAATTTACTTGAAAAGCTGAGTGTTAGAAATGGCAAAATGCTGAGAGATCTTACAGCCACGGGTTCACTCCCCAAATGGGTATAATAGAAAGTCCAGGCCAGGCTGAAGACAGAAGCTTGGAACTCCATCCTGGTGTCCCACACGGATGGCAGGAACGCAAGCGCTTGAGCCATCTTTCACTGCCTTCCCCAGATTTGTTAGCAGGGAGCTGGATCAGAAGGGGAGCAGCCAGAACTCAATACTCAGTACTCCAATATGGTATGCCAGTGTTGCAAGTGACGGCTTAACCCACTACACCATGCCGGCTCCAAGGTTATTTCTTAAAGTAATGTAGATGTGTACTTTGTGTTGTAGTAATTAAAAACAAAAATGAAACAACTCCAGATAACTTTGATTTGGAGAGTGGTCACTGCGCTCATTTTCTTATGTGGAACAGAAGATTCGGCAAAGTCTGCAAGTGAACACGGTTCACGTCTGCAGCCAGGACTAGGGTTTCCAGCTCTCTCATGCTAACAGTGATGCACCAGTGTTTGCTGGATTCCATGAGAAAAGGCTTTTTGGGAGCTGGTGGTTAACATCAACCGATGTGTTTTCCTTTCCTTAAATTCAAGGCCTTTTGGCCATTGGGATGAAAGTGTTCCATTGTGTGACCTCTCTCAAGTATGAGAGATCACTTCATGTCCCTGCTTCTGCCCATTAAATGCTGGTACTGCCCACCTTCCATCATGTGACAATTAGAAGCATATCCACACATTGTTTAAAAAAGATTTATGTGTTTATTTAGTTGAAAGGCAGAGTGATGGTGGGGGGAAGAAGGGAGGGGAGGAGGGAGACAGAGAAAGAGAAAGAGAGAGAGATCTTGCATCTGTTAGTTTACTTCTAAAATGCCCTCCACAGCCATGGCTGGAAAAGGCTTAAAACAGAGCAAAGAACTCCATGTTTCCCAGCTGTATGGCAGGAGCCTTAAGTACTTGGGCCTTCTGCTGCTGCCTTCCCAGATGCATTGGTACGAACTTGGAGCAGAAGCAGAGAGTCCAGGGCCTATATCAGGTCCCCAGTAGGGTATTGGACATCCCTGCAGTGGCTTAACCTGCTATGCACACCCAGTATCCTCAGAATTGTTACAAACGCCTCCTAGGGGCAGACATGGTGGCTCGGTGGATTAAGATGCTGCCTGTGACACTGGCATCCCATCACTGGCATCCCATGTGAACACTGCTTCTATTCCAATTCAGCTCCCTCTTCATACAACTGGGAAAGCTACAGAAGATGCCCAAGTACTTGGGCCCCTGCCACCCATGTGAGTTCCAGGTGGAATTCTGTGCACCTGGATTCTTTCAGGCTCAGCCCTGGCCATTGCAGACATGTTGAGAGTGAACCAGCAAATGGAAGGTTGCTGTTTCTTTCTCTCTCTAACACTGCCTTTCAGATAAATAAATCAATCTTAAAAAAAAAAAAAAAAAGCCTGCTAGGAGAGGGGGCTGGAAATTGCCCCTTTGTCAATGTTGAGGGAACCAGAACTCCAACCTCTTGATATTTGCTCCCTGCTGTGAGATATAGCATAAGATGTATACTGATCAGAAATCAGCTCCCCAAGTGAATTCTATTAAGATTGAATGAGTCCATGGAGTAAAAGGTGCTCCAACATGAAATGAACCTACATAAGCAAAATCTTCATGTTAATACCCACTAGCCACACCTTGGTTACAGATCATCACTTCTGGGTCACCATGGAGAAGGTGGAGTGTCTTTGTGTTGCTAGTGGCCACTGAGACTGTCACGACACACTGGCTCTGATGTCAGGGCTGCAGGCAGAGTGTGCTCTAGAACTTCTGTGCTCAGCAGATGAACTGGCAGCTATAGGAGAGCAAAGGGCTGCATTGATCCTGGCAGTGTGAGTCCAGCTTTTGAAATGTCATCCATCTGAAAAAGCTCAAGGTGGCTCATTTTTAGCTAATCCCCGTGTATTGGTCTGTGTTAACGGCAGTTGCACATACTAGCTGTCTCAGCCTATCCATCGAGTTGCAGGCCTCATGTATATGTACATCAGGCAGTCCTGATATATGAATCCTCAAAATACGTGGTGTCCTTCTCTGAGCACACCTAACTTTTACAGGTATTGATAAGGCTGTCTGATTAGAACTGGGGTGAAGATTTGTAATTCATGCACATCAACACTGCACACCCTAGTGAGACGTCTTGACATCAATATTTGAATACACAGATACTTGTGAATCTGCTGTGAATTCTGACAGTGGGCATGGTGGGGACTTCAGGGAACTGGAGCATGGCAAGGGGATAGCGTTCTCTGCTTCAGCATCCAATGCCAGGCAGCAGTGCTCGTCGGGTTTTGCCAGACCACCCCAGTTTTTAAAGACAAGCTGGAAGTCTGGAATGTTTTCCTTACGATTTACCTGATGTTTGTAGGTACTGCCAACTATTTCTTTTAAAAGATTTGCTTATTTGAAAGACATAGTTTCAGCAAAGGAGAAGGGGAGAGATAGAGAGACCTATGAGCTCATTCACTCCCCAGATTCCTACAGCAGCCATGGTAGGCTGGGTTGAAGACAGGAACCAGGTCTCCCATGGGTGGCAGGAGCCCAAGTACCTGGGCCTTCATCTGCTGATTCCCAGGTGCCTTAAAGGCAAGCTGGATTGGAAATACAGGACAAACCTGCAGACAAATTCACTACATGATGTGGACATCTCAAGTAGTGGCTGAATGTACTGTACCACACGCCTGCCCAACAATTTTTTTTTCTAAGATTTATTATTTATTTGAAAGTCAGAGTTACACAGAGAAGGAGAGGCAGAGAGGCAGAGGGAGAGAGAGAGAGAGAGAAAGAGAGAGAGAATGAGGGAGAGAGGTAGAGGTCTTCCATATGCTGGTTCACTCCTCAAGTGGCCACAATGGCCAGAGCTGCACCAATCTGAAGCCAGGAGCCAGGAGCTCCTTCTGGGTCTCCCACGTGGTGCAGGGGCCCAAGGATGGGGGCCATCTTCTACTGCTTTCCAAGGCCACAGCAGAGAGCTGGATCGGAAGTGGAGCAACTGGGACTTGAACCGGAACCCATAAGGGATGCTGGCACTGCAGGTGGCGGCAGCTTTACCTGCTACAGTGCCCTGACAATTTTTGAAAAGAACTTGGACACTGTTGTTTGAGTTAATGTTGAAGATGCCAACTGGGATTCCAGCATCTCACACTGGAATGCCTGGACTTGAGTCCCACCTCTGCTCCTAATTCTAGCTTCCTGCTAATGTGCACCCTGGTGGATAGCAGGTAATGGCTCAAGTAGTTGAATCCCTACCATCCATTTGGGAGACCAAGATGTTTAATTCCCAGCGTCTGCCTAACCCAACCCTGGCAGTGGTTGGTCTCTGTTTACTTTTCTCTCTGCCTCTTAAATGAATAAATAATAATAATAATAAAGTAGTTCAAGCACTGTGTGAACCAAAGAAAATCATTTTCAGCTAGCCAGACTGAGTATGTGCACTGCCATTCTGTGTGGGCCGCCTTGTACAGCTAACAAAGCCACACGTGGACATTATTAAGAACTCATTGCTATGGGTCATGGAAGCCTTGGAAACTCAGAGGATGCAATAACCCTGGAAATCACACTAAAGGGACAGACCTCCTTCTGCTTCAAGGCCTGACTAATTAGAAGTTTATGGAGCATTACCAAAGATTTTTCCTGACACTTTGTACTCATATTCAATAACGTGGCTAAAACCCTAAAGCAAACTTGGCAGCAGTTCTCCTCTCTTGGGAACCAGCGCACCACACCGTGCACGGAGCTTTGCCCAGAGCAGGTGCTTAACAGGTAGAGAATGTATGAATACATTTCAAGCTGGACTTACATAGCTCCTGTTATCCAGTCCACTGCTGTAGAAATTGCATCTATTGGCACAGGAGCCAGGCTGAGCAGAGGATGGGTATAAGCAAGTCAGAGCTCCTTGCTTGTGCTCAGTGACTCCCCAACTCAACAATTCCACCAAGGTGACCGTGTTATATACCCTGGTTTGATTATGATTAAGGATCTACCTGACCAACTGTTACAAGGAATCACCTCCATTGCTTCTATGAGTGTAATAAGGACTCTCTCTAACTGCCTGTGCATACGCAAAAGGAAAAAGAAAATGTGTGCTTCCACTAAAAAGTTATTTTATTTTTGTTGCCAGAAAGCATGGGGTATAAGCCTGGGTAGCAAGGAGGAATGAGATGGGAAACAGCCATTGAGTCCATCACCTGCTCCCTGCCCAGGTGTGCGTGAGATCGATGAAGAGCTGGTCTGCAGGTGGATGTGTGGCCCTTCACTGTCGTAATTGCCTCTCTGGTTGTGTCCTTTCCCTGATAAATAGGTGCCCTGGGGACAGTGTTTTTAAAGACTTCCATGTTGGTGTTGACATGGATGCTGACATTGGGATTTATACCCTGACATCCCTTTGAAGCAAGCATTTAGCTGCTGAAAAGATGTTTTGGAGTCACGTTCCGTCTAAATTAAATGTAAATATAACATGCCCATGGGATGTGTGACGGCAGTGCGAGAAGATGGCCTGCTGCTTCCCCTTCTCTTCCTTCTCCTTCTCTTCCTCCTTTAATTACCTAGATTTGGTGAAACTGTAAAGGACACACCATAAAACCCTCCCACTAATGCTTTTAGTAACCTGGCTTTTTTATTTTTTTAAGAATTATTTTATTTATTCGAAAGAGTTACAGAGAGAGGTAGAGCCGGAGAGAGAGGGGTCTTCCATCTGCTGGTTCACTCCCCAAATGACTGGAACAGCCAGACCTGAGCTGATCCAAATCCAGGAGCCAGGAGCTTCTTCCAGGTCTCCCATGCAGGTGCAGGGACCCAAGGACTTGGGCCATCTTCTACTGCTTTCCCAGGCCACAGCAGAGAGCTGGATCAGAAGAGGAGCAGCCAGGATTCAAACTAGCGCCCATATGGGATGTCGGCGCTGCAGGCTGGGGCTTTAACCTACTGCGCCAGAACGCTGGCCTCAAGTAACCTGGCTTTTTTATTTTTGAATTTTAGCAGTTGTCTTTCTGCAGAAGTGTTTTCCAGTCTTTATCCAATGAGTCTTGCCTGATCTTGGGGAGAGAGCAATGAGGGATGATTCATGCCACACTTTGCAAGGGCTCTTGGTGGGTGTGGAGGGAGCAGGGTGCAGTAGTGGCTGCAAATATAGACTACTGTCTTTATTTTCAATTCAGGACTGATATTCAGCCCTATGGGTACAATCACAAGATTGTGGTTAGTATTTTTCAAGATACACCCCAGCTTTTCTAACTCTGCTTGGTTCCTTCATACTAATAATGGGCCATCCTGAAAACCCTAGGAAATTAAAAAAAATAGGCACAACCTCATCTCGTGTTCTATAGCAACCTAAAGATTGATGAGCTTAGCATGTTGATAGTCTATCAGTAGTCTAACCTATAGTCAGGGTCTTGAGCAAAAGGAATGTTTGTCAAAATACTTTTCCATAGCATCACTAATGTGTGACCATAATTTTAGGGCCCCTTTTCATGTTTCGGAGGCATTGCCAGGTTTGCCTGCTTTTAAGCAAGTGTTGCTAATTAAAAGTATGTAGATTGTAATTTGGATTGCTTTTTGCTCAATGCCTAAACTCTTGAGCACAAGTATGTAATCTGCATTACAAAAAAGCAAACAAACAAAAACCCAGTAGCATGGAATTGGGGAAATTGATCTGTGGGTTATCTTGTCACTTGTGCCAAAGCCTTAGGTAAGTTTGGGTACAAGTTTCCTAGGTTTGAAGTATCTGTGTTTTGCCTCTACTGCTGTGTATAATTAATGTAAACCACAGAGATCATATGTGTTACCTGTGAGAAAAAAAATTAGGCATAACAGAAACAGAGGAAAGAAAAGTCTCCTTGAATCCCATCCCACCACTTAAGTCATTGTTGATACTTTGAGGCTATTTTTTATTTTCTTGAGACATACATGTGGCATGGTGGGGTGCAGAGAGAGAGCAAGTATTATCTACTAGTTTACTACTTCTAAGTGCACTTAACAGCTGGAGCGAGTTGAGCCTGGGCTGGAGCCCAAACCAGGAATAGGGAACTCCAGCCAGGTCTCCTTTGTGAGTGGCAGGACTCAAAGCTAAAACATTCCACCTCCTTTGTTTTTGCTTTTTGGTTGTTATAAAAAAAAATAATGCATTATTGTTATCTGTAGTCACCTTACAATACAGCAGAACACCAGATCGTCTTTCTTTTAGTAAATTTTAATTTTATTTGACAGATAGAGAAACAGACGAGACACACATACACAGAAAGAGAGACCGAGCTCCTAACTGCTTGTTCACTGCACAAATGTCTGGGAAGGGCCTCTCTGAAGCCAGGAGCGAGAAACACAATCTGGACTCCTATGGAGGCAGCAGGGACAGAACTATGTGAACCGTCACCTGCTGCTGCCCAAGGTCTGCACTGGTAGGAAGCTGGCGTTAGGGCCGGAGCTCTGACTTGAACCAGGCACTCTAATAGGGGATGTGTCTTAACCACTAGACCCGACACCCTTCCCCAGGATGTCTGTGTTAATGAGAGTGACATTGCCTAAACTGAAGGACGCTGTCACTCTGGAGAAGAGAAGGATCTGAGAAGCTGAGTCAGCCAGCACACTTTGCCCATCAACCATGAGTGCAAATAACCACTGCACCCTGTTTTTCTCCCTTCACTACTACAGTGTTGTGAAATATTTGTTACACATGAATATTCCTATGTATTTTCTATTTAGTACTGACATGCTAGATTTAGCTCTATACTGTGGATTATCAGTAAGGAAGATGATAGGTTATTGATAGAAGTACTGAATTTCTTTTTCATTGGAGTTTGCCTACATATGATATAGGCCACAATATCTGATAATGAGAGAAGAATAGGAAAAGGTATCTTTTTAAAAATGTTTTTATTTGACAGGTAGAGCTACAGACAGTGAGAGAGAGAGAGAGAAAGGTCTTCCTTCCATTGGTTTACCCCCTAAATGTCCACTACGGCCAGCGCTGCACCAATCCAAAACCAGGAGCCAGGTACTTCTCCGGGTCTCCCATGTGGGTGCAGGTGCCCAAGCACCTGGGCCATCCTCCACTGCCCTCCTGGGCCATAGTCGAGAGCTAGAGTGGAAGAGGAGCAACCGGGATTAGAACCCAGCACCCATATGAGATGCTGGTGCCGCAGGCAGAGGATTAACCAAGTGAGCCATGGCACCAGCCCCAGAAAAGATGTCATAAGTCAGGTACTTTGTTTAGTTTGTTTTTCCTCAGTTGTCAATAGAGATGTGTTTAACCCTTTAATGAACTGCCTATGTACACGTGCTGGGTGTGTGCACATGTGTACCTGTACCTGTATGCAGGTGCATGTGCTAGCCAGTGTGTTGGTACCCACTTGTGAGTATCTGATTTTGGGAGGGTGAGGCAGTTCCATTGTCCTTGACTGAAGTTCTATTGTTTTTTATGTTCTCTGGGGAACTAGTACTTTGGATATGCAGGCTGCTGGCTCATCTCTATTTTTAAGTTGTCACCTCAACTGGTCGAAAGCCCTTGGAACATTCTGTGTTTTCTACCATTGACAAGTTGGTTTGCAGTGAGGGGTAAATTTGTCCTCTCCAGGCATTTATGATGACCAAACATTAGTGATGCCATTTAAGAGCATTTTTGACAAGCATGCCGTCTGCTCCAGACCCTGACTGCAGGTTAGAACACTGTTAGGACATCACAGTGCTAAGCACGTCAGTCTTCAGGTTGCTGGTGAACAGGAGATGAGGCTGTGCCTATTTTTAAGTTCCCAGGGGATTCAGGAATAGCCATTGGATGACCCATTGTTTTTGTTTTTTATTTTTTCACCTGCATGATGTTAGTATTATAAACTGGGTGACAATTCCTTGTCCACAGTTATTTCAAGATTTCTGCAGGGAGTTATTTTTAAGGATCTCTTTTTTTAAAATAAAAAAAAAATCTCATTCATTCTTTCCCCATCTAATTGTCTCTTTGCCTTGGCTAGATCTATTCAGTGAACAAGACACATCAGAATTAGATGTGGAAGGAGGCCAACAGCAGGGGCAGAAGATAGCATTGGAAATATCAGAATCATGGTGCTTGGGAAGCGCGTCATGATTGTAAAAGGAAGGAAGGAATCTCTAAAATAGATTTGTTCTGCCCCCTGTTTTTTTTTTTTTTTTTTCTTAAAAGAAGCATAATCTATTTTTGTAGCTTTGTCTAAGGCAGCAGAGCTGGTCCAGGCTTTCTGAGGTCACTTGCTGTCCCCACACTCCATTCCCATTGGTTTTTCCCCAGTCTGGTCCAGGAGTGTGGCTCTGGGAGGAGCAAAGAGAAAGAGGTAAATGCAGAAGCTCAGTGCTCCACTGGGTTAGTGGGGACCTGCGTTCTGGTTTCCCAAGAACTGAGCCTCCAGTGGCTTGAGAGCCTAAATTTTTTTAAAGATTTATTTATTTATTTGAAAGGCAGAGTTACAGAGAGGCCGAGGGAGGGGGGGAGGGTGAGAGAGAGAGAGAAGTGTTCCATCCACTGGTTCATTTATCAAATGGGTGCAACTGTTGGAGCTGGGATGATCCAGAGCCAGGAGCCAGGAGCTTCTTCCAGGTCTCCCACATGGGTGCAGCAGCCCAAGAACAGGTCCCATCTTCTGGTTTCCCAGCCCATAGCAAAGAGCTGGAATCGAAGTGGAGCAGCTGGGACTTATGCCGGTACTACAAGCAGTGGCTTTACCTGCTACGCCGCAGCACCGTTCCTGAGAGTATAAATGTTATTATGTGTGCTGCTGCTGGAATCCGTGTTTGTTATGTATGTATATGTTTGATGCGTCAGTTACAGCACTGCCTGGGATAGCCAAGTGCCTGGATTTGAGTTCCAGCTCCCCTTGCCATTCCAGCTTCCTGCCAAAGCAGAGCTTGGGAGTCAGCAGGGGATGGCTCAAGGATTTGGGTCACTGTCACCCACGTAGGAGACATTACGTTTGAGGCCGATGACTTCAGCCTGGCCCACTCCAGGCTATTGTGGGCATTAGGGGAGTGAACTAGCAGATGCGAGATCTCTTCCTTTGTCTCTGTCTACCTCTGTCTTTCAAGAAAATAAATACAGTATATCATGAGTGCCAGGGCCTGCAGTATGTTCCTTTGTAAGTGGGGTGATAAAGGATTCTGAAGGCTTCTCACTGTGGTGATAATAATCAATATGAATATGAAGGTGTGCATGTGGTAACTGCTGGTGGCCAGCAGTATTTGTATTGAATTTATAACAATACTTGAGAACAGTCCTAGGAGTAAGCACAAACATCAACCCCATTTTCTTAACAAGATCACAAAACTTTAGGGAAATAGACTGCCCCACTCAGGGTTACCCAGTTACTAAGTGGCTGAGTCTGGGCTCAAACCCGAGTTGGTTTGATTATAAAACTTTGGCATCTAAGCATTAGTACAATTAGTGATTAGTGCCACTGGTGTAATGGGTGCTTGCTGTTTGCAACTGCTATATGGATATTGTCGCTTAATTTTTATGATGTTGCTCTTCATTTGACTTGCGCAGAGTCACAGAGCTTGGAGGAGGTGTGGCTGAATTTTTAAATTCAGTTCTTGTTTCTACCTTCTGTGCTGCCATGTTGATTTCTTTTAAAAAATTTATTTTAATTTTGTTTGAAAGGCAGATAGAGAGATAGAAAGGCAGAGATCTTCCATCCACTGGTACACTGGTATACTCCCAACATGCTCACAACAAGCAGGACTGGGCCAGGCCAAAGCCAGGAGCCTGGGGGTCAATCCCAGTGCCCCAGGTGAGTGGCAGGGACCCTACCAGTTGAGTCCTATCTGCTGCCTTGAGGATACACATCAGCAGAGTGCTGAATTGGAGCAACGGAACCAGGACCCAAACCCAGATACCCCAGAATGTAAGGTGGGCATTCCAAGTAGCATCTTAATCCTTATACCACGTGACTACACTCTGGCGGCTGAGGAACTAAGGGTGAATTATCTGTATTTTTTTCCAAATTTAGGCTGCTAATATTGATCTGCAGTTTAGCTGTGGTTTTTCCCCACAGCCTTCTTGTGTCCCTTCCTTATGCCAGTGCAGGAGACTGATAGTTGAGGGTGGCTACCACCATCTCAGATAGCTGCTCTACTGGAGTGCCAAGGGCAGAAGGGATGACAGGGAGTTGTCCGTGGATCCAGGCATCAGCTGCCCCCACCCAGGGTTTAGTGGGGAAAAATGGACGCCCTGAAATTAGGCTGTATGTGGCATTTTGGATTAATTCTTTATTTATGTGCTCTGTTTTTGTATCTGTAAAATTGAAATAATAATATTACCTTGTGGGATAATTGTAGGAAATAAAGTATATATCAGATGCACCAGACCCATGGCATCTGTTTCTGTTATTGCCAATCAACCCTCCTCTCACCCCAACTCTTGCTCTTCTGAGGTCTTAAATGCTTGTTTCACCCAACATAAGCTCATAACATTTAGCCCACTTTTTCGATTTCACAAAACAGATTTAGTTAGCTAAGCCTTCACTGGGGGATTTGCATCAAATGTTGGTAGCTTCTGTTAATTGCTTTTCTGTGTGTGTGTGCAAGGATGGATTGAATTGCATGTTTTGAAATGTGTCTGTTTTCTTTTCTTTTTTTGTTTTTTATTTATTTATTTTTTTTTTATTTTTGACAGGCAGAGTGGACAGTGAGAGAGAGACAGACAGAAAGGTCTTCCTTTTGCCGTTGGTTCACCCTCCAATGGCCGCCGCTGACGGCGCACCGCGCTCGTCCGATGGCAGGAGCCAGGAGCCAGGTGCTTTTCCTGGTCTCCCCATGGGGTGCAGGGCCCAAGCACCTGGGCCATCCTCCACTGCACTCCCGGGCCACAGCAGAGGGCTGGCCTGGAAGAGGGGCAACCGGGACAGAATCTGGCGCCCCGACCGGGACTAGAACCCGGTGTGCCGGCGCCGCAAGGCGGAGGATTAGCCTGTTGAGCCACGGCGCCGGCCGAAATGTGTCTGTTTTCTAGATCAGTTTTCTCTTGTTTCCTCTGCCCTTGTTTTATTGTGTTTGAAACAGATTTTTATGGGAGCTTCAGAGACCCACTGTCTGGAGCCTGATTCTTGCAGTGTAGACCTCTGAAGGTGTGATGTGGAGCACAGGGATAAAGCCCTTGGTTAGCAGGCACTTGTAGGAATTGAGGTGGAATGACCGTGTGTGAGCACTGATTGGCTATCCTGAAGGCTGCATGTGTCAGGGCGGGTTTGTTTTCTTCAGATCCACCTTTCTAACCAGTTTGTATTTGTGTGCAGGGCTCACTCATCCTTCACCCAGCCCTGATGCTTCCTGGTGCCATTAGCACACTCCCTTAGTTTTCTTTCTCATCCTTGATTTAGTACCTTACAAGGAATTGGGGAAAAAAGACTTGCTTATAAAGGATATTTGGTCACCTCCAGCTGTAAAGAAATCCACAGAGCCTCTCTAGAGGAATGTCCACTTAACCTTCTTGCCCTTGACACTAAAGTCACCCTCAGCTTGCTATCTGCACATGTTGGCTGGCAGGCTACTGTGTTGATTGTCTTTCCTTTTGTGACAAATTATGCGTTACTTCCTCAAACAGTTTCTGTAAGTCCAGGATCTAAGGGTAGCTTAGCTGGGTGACTCTGGGCCAGGGTCCCTCAGGAGATGGCAGTTAGAGTGTCATCATGGGTTGCTGTAGTTCTCAAAAGGCTTGACTGGCTATGAGTGACCCCTTCTCAAAATGTGTGTCTGGCATTGCCGGTTGGAAGCCATGGCATTGCTTGAGTGACCTCATAACATACCCATTGGTTTCCCTGGAGTGATGAGCGAAGTAATGAGAAAACAGGTTGGAAGCTGTAAGGTCTTTGGTGACCTCACTTTGAGAATCACAGGCCATCATTTCTACTGTATCAGATCAGCCCTATTCAGTGTTGCACTGGAGCGCACAGAGCTTGAAGACCTGAAGGCAAGAATCATGGGCCATCTACTTGAAAGCTGCTGTCTATCTGCGCACTGATGTCTCTGCTACGAGTTGTGTGCTTTCCAGTAGTATTTTGCTTGTCCCCCTGCATGCCCATCCCAGTTATTTTGCTAATATAGAATATAATTTTATTACATAAATGCCAGTGATGGGAGGAATGTTGCTATTTCCTAGAAGAATCATTTGATTCCATTAGGAAGACAGGATAAAGGTTGATGGCTTAAAAATTGCTGTTAAATAAGGTGCAGATAGGGACTGTAAAATATAAAGGAATGTCATAAAAGATCTAAAGCCCTCAAATTGTTTTGTAACTGTCTTTACATTATCACTCAATTTCAAATAAATTGGAAATCATAGACTGTGAATTATAAGTTTGGCTTGTATCAGGAAAGTTCTCATAAACTCCCAGAGAGAACATAGATTCCAAAAAGTTTTCAGTGTTCTTTAAAAGATGGATGAAAGAATGAATACTCTGCACACATGTGTGTTGTTTCAAAATGTTTTCAGTGTTTGAATAACTGTGTATAATTTCTTACTTTGTGCACCTCTTGTTTGACTAGCATGAACTGGTCTCAAATACGTGGGAAAGAGGGCATTAATGTATGAGATATTCACAAGTTGTTTCTTACCTATTCATTATTACAAAAGGAGATTTACCTAGTTTTTCTTTTAAGAGTCCTATAAATCAAGGAAGTACATTTTTTGCAATACCATATTTCATCAATTCGAAGATGCATAATTTTCTAAATTTTAACATTTCAGAAAACCAAACTGATTCTATAGTCAGTGGCATTTTATGATTTAATTGGCAGTGTTTGTTTTTCTTCCTGGTGGCTGTATAAATTATCATTGTTGCTATAGCTAAAATAAAACATGTTTGTGACTTTGTTTTCTGGAAAATATGCTAAATGCATGTGAATCAGAGGCTTGTTACAGTTGATTTGGGTATTTCTGTCCAGTTGTGGTTTTACTGAGTCTACTTGAATTTATTAATAAAATTCTGTAAAGCAGTGGGTTGATTTTGAAAAGAAACTTGTATTCAATGTTCTGTAAATGAAGTCAGCATCACATTTGCTCATGTAGAAAATGAGAGAATTGATGTAAATTATTTCCAAAGTCTCTGTCAGCTTGAATATCGTGATTTCAAATCTTTTCTGAAAGAAACCATACCTTTTAATTCTTAATCTGTTGGGGGATAAGGAGTCTTAGATGTCTTATAAAGTAAAATAAAACCCATCATACCTGTCCAGTATACTGTGCCCCATCTAAGTTACAGTTAGAGAGAGGAAATAAGTTGTGCTATACTAGTGCATGTTAGTGTGATTGTAGATAATGGTAATACACTGTGCATTTCAAAAGTACAAGTAGAAGAAAGGATTCTGAATGTTTTCACCACAAAGAAATTATAAGTAGTTGAGCAGATAGATATCCTTATACTGATTCTACCATTACAGTGTGTTCATGTAGCAAAAAATCACATAAATAGGTACCATTTGTATGTGTGAAAAGTAAATTTATTTTTAAAAATGGAATGAAATCCACCAACCCTTCTCAGAACACACTCTGAGGGCACTATCCCAAAATCTGCCACTAATGTGGGGGTGTTAACAGACTCCGCCCCCAAGCTTATACCCAATACCTCAGGATCCTTTGAGCTCAAGTTAAGCACGTTTTTAATGTTTTTTTATTTTTAAATATTTTTATTTTTATTTATTTTTTTTTGTGACAGGCAGAGTGGACAGTGAGAGAGAGAGACAGAGAGAAAGGTCTTCCTTTGCCGTTGGTTCACCCTCCAATGGCTGCCACGGCCGGCGCGCTGCGGCCAGCGCACCGTGCTTATCCAGTGGCAGGAGCCAGGTGCTAGGTGCTTTTTCCTGGTCTCCCATGGGGTGCAGGGCCCAAGCACTTGGGCCATCTTCCACTGCACTCCCGGGCCACAGCAGAGGGCTGGCCTGGAAGAGGGGCAACCGGGACAGACTCCGGTGCCCCGACCGGGACTAGAACCCGGTGTGCCGGTGCTGCAAGGCGGAGGATTAGCCTGTTGAGCCACGGCGCCGGCCTAAGCACGTTTTTAAATTTGATTTGAGTTTGTGTTCTCCTCTATGGTATTTTTTTGTTTTGTGAAACTATGTAAAATAGAAATGTTTGAATTCTTCTCAGCCGATGGATTGTTCCTTAAGGCTCGAATCCTTGCTAGAATCTTCCACCTTAGTCCTTACTTACATTTGCCCAAGCCATGGATATTCTGAGTGCCCTGGTGCCAAGGGTGAGAGAAATACAGGTTTGAAGGGGAAAGTGTTCTCAAATATTTTGATGAAATATCTTTACTAGAAAGCTCTGCCAAATTGAGAAGAGTTGTTGATAGATAAAGAAAATCATTGTTATACTTTCCAGATTTTCTTAGTAGTGTTTGAAGACCTATAAAAGCCTTTTCTACCTGGAGCTACAAATAGTTATTAAGAACCTCAGGTACAGAATGCACTTTAAAATACAGGAAAATCATCAGTTATAACTCTTCAGTGCCTCCAGCAGCATCTCGTTTTTTTCTTCCCTCTGCATCTTCTCTCTCCATCCTGGTGGAATTTTATCTACAAGAATTACTGAAGGAAGGATGTACTAGCATGAACACTTCCTAATGTAGGCCTCATTTGTATTCATGCACAAAATGATACCTCCATGGGTTATAATCTTGGATGCTCAGATTAGCTGATTTGATAGTTTCCATCTGGACTAATCACCACCCAGGCTTCTCCTCAGACCCTCCCAGTGTTGGGAGACTTTGCCACGTGACTCTCATTGTCTTTAGTGGGCTTGATAGCAGGAATCCCTCCCACATGGGTGACCCGCCTGTGTTGTGACTCTGGATGGGATGCTTTCATTGGTGACATTTCTCTTTCCCTCTCTATGATAAGTCTTTTTTTTTTTTTTTTTTGACAAGCAGAGTGGACAGTGAGAGAGAGACAGAGAGAAAGGTCTTCTTTTGCCGTTGGTTCACCCTCCAATGGCCGCCACGGCCGGCGCGCTGCAGCACGCTGATCCGAAGGCAGGAGCCAGGTGCTTCTCCTGGTCTCCCATGGGGTGCAGGTCCCAAGCACTTGTGCCATCCTCCCCTGTACTCCCTGGCCACAGCAGAGAGCTGGCCTGGAAGAGGGGCAACCAGGACAGAATCGGGTGCCCCTACCGGGACTAGAACCCAGTGTGCCCGCGCCGCAGGAGGAGGATTAGCCTGTTGAGCCACAGCGCCGGCCTATGATAAGTCTTTTATGTATCCATCTTGCATACGTAGTAATGTCAATTTGTTTCCATAGCTGGAAATAGTCCCTGTTTACTCCAAACCTATGAAATTAATTGCAGGTGGCTAGCTCATTTAGCATCAAAAATGGCACTTTAATTTTTATCCTAGTGGATTTAGTGTTTCCTTATAAAAGGAGAGAATAAGTGATAATTTAAGAGAATAAGTATATTTTCCATTGCACCATTGTAGTGAATGTGCTTAAAAAGAGACTGAGTGGTTATAATGTTACTTTAACCAGAGTAATAGAAAATCACTGTGTCTTAAAACAGTATTTTTAATATCACAATGTGACGATATAAGCCATTTAATTCTTTATTTGTGGTGTTTGGTATTTCACTAACAACAACAACAAGTAAATAGCTTTGCAGTCAGAGTTTCTAAAAATATGGCTCATCATCCATGAACTCTATGAATTGAAACAAGTTTTGTAACCTCTCTGAACCTCCACTTTCTGGTGTATATTAAGGAAGTAACAATCCCTACTTTGCCAGACTTTGGGACGGATGAAAGGAAGTGATGGGTTGAATCACACAGTGCAGCAGTTGGCTTTATACACTAAGTACTGTAGGGGTATTAGTGTTAGAGATAAGCATATTTCACCAGAGGGGGGGGGGACTTAAGTAAACATAAATTTAAAAATGTGAAGCGGTCCATGGGTAAATATCTTCAGGAACCAGTTTTGGAAACTGAAAATATTGCAGAACCAGTCATCCTATAGAAATATGGCACCGTTTTCACACAGGCTTATTTAAAACTGGTTTGGAAGTTGGGTCAACAACTTCTTCTGCATGACTCATGATAGGATAAGAACAAGTGATTATGTGTAAGGATTCTTCTGTCCTGAGCTTCAGAACACAAGTGACATGGAAGGGAAAACAGTCCTTCCTGCGACTTCTACCAGGGCTCACCTTTTTCCACAGAGATTACAGTGGGTTTATTCTTTGTGAGTTCACCAAGCAAAATGAACTCCAAGAGTCTGGTGGTGCGCAGTGGGTTAAGCCACCTGCCATATATGATATTTCATGTAAGTGCCTGTTCAAGTCCTGGCTGTTCTATTTCTGATGGAACTTCCTGCTAACGTGCTTGGGAAAACAGTCAAACATGGCCCAAGTACTTAGGCCCCTGCCACTCACATGGGAAACCCAGGCTCCTAGATTTGGTCTGACCCAGCCTGGGCCATTATGGCAATTTGGTGAGTGAACAGTAGATGGAAGCTCTCTCTTTCTCTCTGTCTCTCCCTCTCTCTAACTCTGACTTTCAAATAAATATAGAAATCTTTAAAAAAAATAAACTCCAAGAAGAATATTTGTATTATCATTTTTATTGGTGTTTTTTACTTTATAATTCACTTATTACACAAAGGATTTGAGCTGTCTCATGTGTGTTGTGTTTAATTTGTTCCTTTGGTCCCTTTGTGAGAAGCCTAATCTCACACAGTTGTGGTACTGCAGAATGAAGTTCCAAAAGTTGTTTTGCCTTACAGCATTCCTTGTTTTCCTTGGTTCTGTCATTTGCGTTAGAGCAAATATTTGTATTTGTGATCTCAATGCTCATTATACTAGAAATGCTTCTAGGTCACATACGAGCTTTTGGGCCTGGTAATAAAATCTGTTTCTTTCTTTCTTTCTTTCTTTTTTTTTTTTTAAGATTTTATTTATTTGAGAGGCAGAGTTACAGACAGAGACAGGGAGAGACATAGAGAAAAGTCTTCCATCAGCTGGTTCACTTCCCAAATGGCTGCAACAGCCAGAGCTGGGCCAATCAGAAGCCAGAAGCCAGGAGCCAGGAGCCAGGAGCTTCCTCTGATCTTCTACATGAGTGCAGGGGCCCAAGCACTTGGGCCATCTTCCACTGCTTTCCCAGGCCATAGCAAAGAGCTGGATTGGAAGAGGGGCAGCCAAGACATGAACTGGTACTGCAGGCAGAGGCCTAGCCACTAAGCTGCAGCACTGGCCCCATAAAATCTACTTCTTGAGTTAATTGTTTAAAATCTAGATTCCTAGTTGGCTCCTCTGGAAATTTTGTCTCAATCCGGAAGGCATACTAAGTCTACAGTTTTTTGTTTCTTTTCTTTTTTTTTTTTTTTTTGGTCTCTGTTTCAACCAAAGGCCCTAGTTGAAAAATCTATAATTAGTTAAGGCTAGGAAAACCCTACCCTCTACAGTCAACCTATTGGAAATGTTGGCTAAAACGCTTCTTTGAAGGGAAACTTGAGTTTTTTGTCACTCTAAGATATGAATTTGGGGAAACAGCTGAGAAGAAACAGTGCAAGGGGAAAATAAAATCTGCTGTCCGTTTTGATTAAACAGTGTGTATTGATGACCTATTTGTTCTTCTTGTGGTACTGTTGGTTCCATTTTACTTGGAAAATTATTTCACTTACAAGCAGTAGTTACGGTATTTCAGAGGAGTCACCAAGAAAGTGTATGTCATCCATGAAAAATAAAAATCAGCCAATTAAAACCAGAAACTTGTCGACATAGATAGAGGGTGCTTGGTCCCCTGAGTGGGTGCCAATAGTGTCTAGGTTAGTATTTCCGAAGACAGAGAATGATAATTGTCCTTCATGGGTGAGAAAGTCCTTCAAGGGTGAGAAAGCCCATTAGTGCCCTGGACTTCCATAGATCTGCAAGACAATGACAGAAGAGAGATGCAGTCTGCCCAGACCTGGATCAGATGCTATTTTATTGTTCATAATTGACTTTGGGTGCAAGGCAGCTTGGCAACTGGGTTCGCTTTTAAGGGCATGCTATAGAGTGAAATTAATGGTGGATGTGGCTATAGTTAGGAGATTTGTCAGCATGCTTATCTCCTATTAATTACTGACTAATTGTAGGGTGCACATTACCTGTGTCAATTCCCTACCTAAAGCAAATTTAACAGAGTGATTATGTTATTGAAGGAGAGCCTCCTGGGTGTCAGGCTATGGCATTTAATTGAACCACCTAATATTTTTGAGGGTCTACCTTTTGGCTGTTAAAAAGTTCTGGAAATAATCATGCAATGGTGAGATAAAATTGATGGGAAGACTGACATTGGTCAATATAGTTCAGTAGTATATAATTACCAAATAAGATATAGACAAGGAAGGAGAGGAACAATGTCTCTGGGAGGGTGTGACATGGCTTTCTAAGCGTGTGTACCATTTTCTGTTGCCGGGTAAGAAATGATCCCCAAACTTACCAACTTGTACTAGCATGACTGTTAACTGTCTCACCTGTCGAGCATTGAGTCATTGTGTTACTCAGGGCCACAGTCATCTGAAGGAAGGAGTGTGTGTTGCAGGAAGTACGTGGTGAGAAGAATTCAGCAGGGGAGAGCATGGGCAGAGTTCGACTGAATACACTGCAAGGAAGCAGGTCAGCTGGGGACTGAGTACTGCCCCAACATGGAGCATACTCTAGGGGCATACCTGCAGCAGTCCCTCCTTGGTTAGGGTGACTGTTGCATATGCTTGCAAGGGAGCAGGGGGCAGGGCAGCCAGTGGCTGGCTGTGACAACATGGACTGCAGTCAAAGAAGCAGACTTGTAACTACAGTATTGCTTCCACTAGGTTGAATTTCCTGTGGTCCATGAGGTTACCCCAGGCAGGTGATTTGTTTCTCTGGGCAGAGCTGGGGAGCTGATAACCCCCTCTGCTTTAAAGGACTCCACCAAATGCTCTGCAGCCACCCTGCACACTGTGAAGGTCCCTAGTGGTAGGAGAGGCTTTCGTTCTTCACTAAGTGTGTCTTTGCACAAGGCTAATCAGAATGTAGCACCTGGGTCCCCCAAAGCAAACAGTTCAAGAGGGAGACAGAGAATAGGCATGTGGCCAAGAGGGAAGTAGTGCTGTCGTGTAACCTCATCTTAGGAGTGTCAGGCATCACTTCTTCTGTGGTCCATTGGTGTTTGAGGCCAAGCCTCCGACACTGTGAGATGGCAGTACACAGGAGTCTGAACACCAGAACCAACTATCTTGGAGGTCCCCCAACATGCAAGTCTGGGGGATTGGTGGAGGGTGCTTTTGAGGAGGTGCTGCTGAAGCTGAAACAGAGAGGAAGAACAGAATGAGAGGGCATTTGGTGCAGAGCCTTCCCTGGGTGTTTGGAGCATTGAGTGTTTTGACACAGTGAACAAAGATCAGAGCAGAGAGAACCCAGAAGTCTGTGCTGAGAGTTGATGTTGAAGAAGTTGGCAAGGACCAGACCATCCCTGTCCTTTTAGGTCACATTAAAGATTTTGTTCTTTGGAGATTTAAGCCTGGGAATGATGTAATCATATATATATATATATATATATTTTTTTTTTTTTTTCTGTCTCTCTCTGCCTGCTGTGAGCAGTATGGATAGGTAGGAAAATCAGCTTGAAAGCTTTTATAGGGGTTGGTATTGGGGTGCAGCAGGTTAAGCTGCCACCTGCGAAACCAGCATTCGGTATCAGAGTTCTGTTGGAGTCTTGGCTACTCTGCTTTGGATCCAGCTTACTTCTCATGCATGCTCCCAGGAGGGCAGTGGGATGATGATCTAAGTATTGAAACCCTGCCACCCACATCAGAAACCAGGATGGAGTTCCCAGCTCCTGGCTTCAGTCTGGCCCACTCCTGGCTATTGCGGCCATCCAGGAGTAAACCAGTGGATGGCATATCTTTCTGTGTGTCTGTCCCTCTCTGTCACTCGGCCTTTTGAATAAATAATTATTTAAAAAGGAAAGAAGCAGCTTCTTAATAGTTGTCCAGGTACAAGACTGTAATGCATAAAAACACTGGCAGTAGAAATAGTAGCGAATGTATATAAGTATATTTAGGAAGGAAACTTGTCATAATTTCCAGATGGAGTGAAGGAGTTATCTGTGGTGATTTCTCAGGTCCTGGCTTCAGAGTGGGATGGATGGAGATGACATTTGATGCTAGAGGGAACCCTGGAAGAGAATTGGCTTATGGAAAACATCACAGAACTAATCTTGAAATCAGCAATATCATTGCATGCAGCAAGTAAACATATAGGCTCAGTGTCTAGGGGAAAGTAGGGAGGTCTTTGCCAAGAAAAATGCACTTCTACTCAGTTCTAGAGAAATGCACTGCATTTTTAAAACCATATGACAGGTTTTGTTTTGTGTTTTAATTTATGTGTAAGTAGCTAACGTCTGGCAAAGGACAACTGGGAATTCTTGATGTTTCTGCTTTGATGATCATTCTTGTCTTTTAAACCACGTTGATGGAGAGTTTTAAATCACAGCTAATTTTTTTTTGAAGCGTTAGACTCCACTGAGAGGTGTTCACGCTGGTCACAGTTCCTTTTACTGTACTATCTATAAACTAATAGTTCTTTTTCTGACACCTCCTCACATACACATTCATGCACAAACACACACACAGTCTTGATTGTCAAAGAATTAAGGATGGGGTGTCCTAAAATTACAGCATTTGAGAGTCCCTGGGGAACAACAGCTGATCATTCATTCTTGTGTTCAAGGCCAGAAACATGGAAAGTGGACACCTCCTTTGTACAGGTTCTTGTGATTGCAGTTCATATTTTTTTAAAAGATTTATTTATTTATTTGAAAGAGTTACACAGAGAGAAGGAGAGGCAGAGAGAGAGAGAAAGCGAGAGAGAGAGAGGTCTTCCATCACCTGGTTCACTCCCCAGTTGGCTGCAATGGCCAGAGCCATGCTGTTCTGAAGCCACAAGCCAGGAGCTTCTTCAGGTCTCCCACATGGGTGCAGGAGCCTAAAGACTTGGGCTATCTTCTACTGCTTTCCCCTGCCATAGCAGAGAGCTGGATCGGAAGTAGAGCAGCCGGGACACGAACTGGCGCCCATATGGGATGCCAGCACTGCAGGCGGTGGTTTTACCTGCTTCGCCCCAGTGCTGGTCCCAGAGTTCATATTTTATAAAATGCCACCTCCTCTCTCTGATCAGAGACCTACTGTGTACCAAGCACTATTCTAGGCAAGTGCTGCATGCCAGAGCTCACTTCTCCATCCACCCTGAGTGGAGGGCAGACTTAAGTGTCATACTGTGCCCTGAGCAACTTAATGCCTTCTCATGGGGAGGCTGGATAAGGACATTGAATTTGGCACAGCAGTAGCAGGCAGGATAAGGCCCTAAGGTAGATATTGTTCTGTAGGTATTGCTCTATACCTCTTAGAAGAGTGAAATCCCTAGAATTAGTTAGGGACTTTAGTTTTCTTTTGTTCAATGCAGATCCCTGAGTCTTTGCAAGGGCCTAACTTGGTGCAGACCTTTCCAACATACTTGAAAGAGTTGAGTAGGTAAATCACTCATATGTTTAAAATCTTTTTATTTTGAAATAATTTACACTTGGAGAAAATTTGCAAAATTAGTATAGAGAATTCCTATATAACTTCCTTCCAGCTTCCCTTAACGTTACATAATCATTGTATGGTGATCAACAACTAGTAAATTAGGGGGCCAGCATTGTGGCATAGTGCTTTAAGCTGCTGTCTATGATGCCTGCATCTCATATGGGTGCTGGTTCATGTTCCAGCTGCTCCACTTCTGATCCAACCAGCTTCCTGCTGATGCACCTGGGAAAGCAGTGGACAATGCCCCAGGAGCTTAGGCCCCTGCTACCCACATGGGAGACTTGGAAGAGACTTCTGGCTTCTGACTGCTGGCTTCAGCCTGGCCCAGCTCTGGCCGTTGTGGCCCTTTGGGGAGTAAACCAGAGGATAGAAGACCCATGTGTATGCGTGTGAGTGTGTGTGTGTCTCCCTCTCTTTCTATAACTCTGCCTTTCAAATAAATAAATCTTTTTTCAAAAATAGTAATTAAATTACATTGACAAAATACTGTTTTTTTTTTTTTTTTTTGACTGAACACTCTTGGGGCATGGAAAGGACCAAGAGAATTTGATTTTTATTTATTTGAAAGCAAAATGATGGAGAAGTCGAGAGAGAGAGACAGTGAGAGGGAGAGAAAATCAATCTTCCATCCACTAGTTCATTCCCCCAAATACCAGCAATAGCCATGGCTGGGCAAGACTGAAGCCTGGAGCCAGGAACTCCATCTGGATCTCCCACATGGGTGGCAGGGAGGAATGCATATAATTGAGCCATCATTAGTTGCTTTCCATGAACACTTTATCAGGAAGCTGTACATGAAGCGGAGTAGCCAGGACTTGAACTTGGTATGTGGATGTCCCAAGGAGCAACACAATACCTGCCCTGAAACACAGTACTGTTAATGGACACTTTGGGTTGCACATTCTTACTCCCACTGATGTCTCTTTGTTGTTGTGTGATCCAACCCAGGATTCCACATTGCATTTGGTTGTTTTGTCTTCAGCATAAAACTTTTTCAGTCTTTGCTCGTCATTCATGACTTTGACACTTGTGAAGAAAAACTGTGGTCAGTTACTATAGGAATGCCCCTTAGTGCCAGTTTGTCTGAAGATTGAAAGCCCTCGTGTTGCAAAAGACTTCCCAAAGGAAGTGGGATTTTGGGTGCACTTCAATGAGAAGTGATACTTGGATGGATAGAGGGGTGGAAGGAGAGTTTTTTAGGCAAGGAGAACTGTGTCCAAAAACATTGATTCTAGAGCCCTTTGCTGTTTTCCTGGCTCCTCTTGGCAGGTACAAGTGATTGGTAGCATCAAATAACTTGCTGAGAGTTGTAATCACCCTTGTCCAGCTGCCCTGCTGCTTTGGGTCCTGTGTCTTGTCCATCAGCAAGAAGCTCTTTTGCTTTGTGCTCAACAAAACCTCCATATGTATGTAACCTGCTCTGCTACTGGTTTTGGGCTCCAACTTCCTGGGTGCCAGCTGATGTTCCCTTTGTATCTTTGTACTGGACTTGATTCTGCCCTTTGGTATTCTTGGGACATAGAATCTTACATTTATTTAATTTTCCTTATTGTTATATTTGCTAAAACTGAACCAGCATTATTTGGCCGCCTCTTTACGATGCCTTCTCAATAAGAGGTGATGTCACCCCTAAGTGTTTGTATGTTGGTTCTTAGGGGAATGAAAAAAACTTACTATTTTTATGTATAAATACAAATCTATCTACAGTACTTAAGCATATTGCAATATTTCTGTTGCATTACCTTTTATTGGAAGCAGGGGTTGGTTGGTGAGAAAAAAATCTAAGAAAGCTCATTGGTGGGAGCCATAATTAAAGAAAAAGATGTTCACAATCACTGTGGTAAGTCCACTGATTTACCTCTATGATCCTACTTAATTCACACCACTAAAAGGAAAGTATTCTTAGTGCCTCAGTTTAAAAAATACAGATGAAGAAACTGAGAATTAGCAAAATTGAATTACTTGCCCACAATCACAGAGCCAGTGGGTGTGGATGGGAATGTCCACCCGAACAGGCAGATCTCAGAGTACAAGGTCTTTGTGTTTATCCATGCCAGTCTACAGCCATATTCCTATTACCAATTAGAAAGTCAATAGGAAGAATATAAAGCGTTTCCTAAAACCAGAGAGAGACTTTCCTGGGCTTTATTTATTCATTTGTATTTCCCATTATAGCACCATTACTAGGGCAGATAATTGTGGGTCACCTCTTTATACATTTGCAATATCGATGTTAAGATTTTAGCTGGGCACGGGTTGTTGTGGCTCCAGTATCTAGAAGAATGTACCCTGGCAGGAAATGCTCAGAACATAGGACAGAGCTTCAAGAAGTTCATAGGAAATGCAAATTATGAAACAACTTATTTATGGATTTCAACATTTTTTTGCACCAGAATAAACTTACGATTTAATTCCATTTTATAAGAACTTTTTGAAGTATCCTCCTGTCTGTTGAATGGATAAAAGGGAAAGGATGTTGTATTTGAAGACCAAACTTTCAAAGCCAAGCTGAATTATTTCTGTTTAATGTTAGGGCCATAATGTTAGGTCTTTAAAGAAAATAAACACCAACGACAAAAGTGTAGGATAAGATTCATACCTACCGCAGACAAAGTTAAGTTCTGGGTGGCCATTTGGGTTTGATGTAGAAAGTGCCTGTAGCTACTCAAACTCCAAACATATGACTTAATATTGTTTTACCATGCGTAGTTGATAGAGATTAAATCAGACTTAATTTTTCCATCCATCTTGAAGGGCTCAAAAGAAAGAAACAATCAGTATTGTCGTTGGAAATAAAATGATGGCAGTGCCTTGAGTGAACAATGAGTATGACTTTTTTCTTCCTTTTTCAGCGGGTTTAGAACCCAGCTTCTTATGTTTGAGCAGGGACTAAATGTCCTTTAGACAGTCCTTCCACTGGACAGAGAAGAAGAAATCTCAAGTTACAGGAGAATGTAGAAATGTTACAATGAGCATCTCTGCGAATGGCATACATAAATCGATTGGTGTATTATTCAGATCCTATGAATTCATCTCAGTATCTTTACATAACACATTCAACTGGTTGGGATATGCTGAAGGTTCATATGTGTTGTGTTAAGATTGGCTATGGACTTATGATTTTCTAAACTAGACCGCACAGATAGATGCAAATTTCGGTTTTCACAGGCACTTCTCAAAGTAAGTAATTCAGGACCTCAGAAAAGCTACATGTGTTCAAAGGAAACTGTTTTTAATATATATGAGTGGAGACAGACAAAAGAATGGAGACAGCACTACCAGGTCCTTGTTTTCTTTCTTTTTTTTTTTTTTTAAGCTTTTATTTAAAGAATATAAATTTCCAAAGTACAGCTTATGGATTACAATGGCTTTCCCCCCCAAGTCCTTGTTTTCTTGTTCCCTGTAGCCTTTACCCTTAACAGGGTGAGAGCTTCTAGGAAAATCTACTCCAAGTGCAGATGTAACCAGAAAGTTGTGTAACTCAGAATCAGGAAAGCGGTTAAGAATTTCTCTAGCTGCCTCAGAGAATAAGCTGTGCATTCACCGCCATGATAAGTGCAAGCTTCTTTTGAATGTGTGTTCAAATATCTATCTAAATCACGCTTCTTAGAGTTTTGTGAAGTGGGCTTTTTTTGTTGTTGTTGTTTCTCTGCTGCTTTTAACTCTCCTTTTCCTACCCCCTGAGGCTTGTAAGACTTGGCCTGCTAAGATGTCAGTGTTGAGAAGTGGGGACACACACACACACACACACACCCACACACACCCACACACACATACACACACTCCACCCCCCCACCCCACCCCCTATTACCTGAGTAGGGTGCATGCCAGTGCTCTTTATCAGAGACAGTAAGTGCTTCAGATTTCTAATTACAGGTTTTCTGGCTTCTCACGCTCAGCATTTGAGATCCTCAATGCCAGAATACCAGGTGCTTCAGATACTCCACTCTAGCCATTGAAAGACCTAATGTAATTAGGCAAAATTGAAAAATCACGTTCTCTCCTGCAGAAGTATCTCACTGCCTACTCCATTTTGAAGTCACGAACTTAGTCTTGCCTGCATCTTATCAGAATCAGACTTATCTAATCCTCTGATGAGCTCCACAGAGAGGAATTGTACCAGCTTAGCTTTGGGGGAATGCCTCATGTCGTATCTTTGCTCTGTGACTGCTTAAAATTAAAGACACAGGAGTAGACAGTGCTATTATTTACTCTTCTGGCTAATGGCTTTCCATACCCAGAAGGGAGGCCTGCTTCATTGTTCTGATTCTATAATTCACATGGAAAAATCATTTTCATAATTTTGAAGCATATCAAACAATTTGCTTGTGCTTTCTTCTTCGGAGATGATTCGCTATTTCAGGTAATGATGGGAGTGAGCTAGGGGCCAAAGCAGTCCAACTGATAATTTCCCGTGAATAGCCTACTACTGCCTGTGGCCAGGGTCCACATAAAATTAGTACTAAAATTGTCCGGAGGGGCTACAGGTTCAAAGGGGGCTCTGAAATCTTTTTCTTGGCCTGGGGAATCCAATTTTTTTTTTTTTTAAGCTTTATTCTTGCCAGTGAAGAGGTAAAAAATCTTCCAAAAGTCAAAGCATAGTATCACAGGAAGACCAAGACCCAGGGCCTTCAACTTGGGCAGACCTGCCACACTGCTGTGGCTTCTTAGCTGAGTGACCTTTGACATTTACTTAACCTCTGGGAGTTTCATCCTTCTCATCTTTCAAAGGGAAAACAAATAGGTCACCTCTCCGGAAGGCTGCCTGGAAGAGATGCATCAGCTTGGGGGCTGGAGCCTAGGGGCTGGGAGAGCTGTTTAAGGCACTCTTGGAAGGCCAGCTAAGGTGGTTAGCTTGTGTCTTTGGGAGCCAGGGTCAATGTAGTTTTTCTATCAAAAAGAGTGAAGATAAGTTGGGATTTGTGTTAACCAGAGTGGACATAGCACACTGCTTTCAAAATGGTCTGTCCCCAAAGAGAATGGTTTTGGCTCTTAGTAATCATCTCATAAAATAATGAGTTCGGGGGTCAGTGTATGTGACCCAGTGGGTCCAGTCTGGCCTTAAAACCACTATTGAGTCCTGGCCACTCCTCTTCCCATCCAGTTGCCTCCTAGTGGACCTAGGAGGCACCAGATGATAGCCCAAGTTCTTGGGTCCCTGACACCCATCTGGTAGAGCCTGATGCAGTTCCTGGCTCCTAGCTTCTGCTATTTGAGGTAGTGAACCAGCAGATGGAAAAATGTCTCTGTCACCCTTTCAAATAAATACAATAAATAAATATTGTAGAAATAAAATGAAATAGCAAGTACTATTTACTCATTATTATAAGGTGATGATAATGGAAGGTTCAGCTGTGTTTCTGCCTTGTTTCTAAGTAAACCCACATCTAGTGTTTGGCTTCTCCACGTGGGACCATTACCCAGGTGGCAGCAACTCCTAGTGGGCTACCCCGGGCCAGGACCACGTGACCTCCTCTCCTAGTGGGTGCCCTCAAAGTCTGGCTCGTTCCCCACCCCCACCCACCCTTGGGCAAGGCCACGTGGGTAGGGGCAGCCAGGCTCGTACTCTTGGGGGGAGAGGAGGGAGGAGGGGGTCCAGCAGCAGCCCCCGAGTGTGAATAGCGCGCTTTGACGAGCGAGGCTGGGGACGCCCGCCCGGTCTGTGCCTCCTGCCTGCGGGCCCCATAAAAGGAGCAGCTGCCGCCGCCGGGCAGCTCAGACGCGCGCGGGGATGAGGCGGGCGGCGGCTGAGGGCGCGCCTGGGCTCCGGCAGTGACCGACGCGGACCTCGGTGCGGCTAGAGGCGCGCAGGTAACCGCAGGCGAGCGGGTTTTGTCCTCGGGCTTGGAAGTGACAGCAGCAGCAGGGGAGGGGAGCAGGCAAGCAGGAAGGAGACTGGGCAGGGACCAGGAAGCGGGGAAGCAGGGAAGACAGAGCAAGGGAGGAAAAGGAAGGAAGGGAAGCAGGGCGCAGCCGCGCGGGGGCAGCTGGCATGCGCTCGCTTGGCTTTGGCCGGGGCGTTCAAGTTCCCCACCTCCGACCTCTCCTGGCCGGCGGCCGATCCCTCCCTAGACGCTCCCGCGCGCGCCGCTCGCCTTGCAGCGCGGCGCACGGCAGCGCCGCGGCTCCACCAGCCATGTTTTCTGGGCAGGCGTCTCGGCCGCGCAGCCGAGCGGCAGGGCCCCACGCTCCGGGAGCGCCGCGGCTGCAGCGTGGGACAGGTGGAAGGAGACGCGGGCGGCCAGCGCGCGCCAGGCTGGCTGTGATCTCGGCCGGGGATGGGGGGAGGAGTCCTTCCGAGGTTGGTTTACTTTAGCTCTTCCTACGGACCCCGGGCCGCCGGCCTGCTGCTGCTGCTGCTGCTCAGTGAACTGTTGGCTCACCGCAGCTTCTGTATCTTTGAGCTGCTTTAGGAGTGATGTTTGCATCAAGCTGGCCTGAGCTGGAGAAAACAGAGGGACCGAGAAGGGGCCGGGTTTGGGGGGGGGGGGCTTTTGTGCAGAGCCCTGTTGTAGGGCCTTCGTCGTTCTCCCAGGGACAGGCAAAGGCAGTGTGGCATAGCCCAGGCCTTTTTGGCCTGCTGAGTGCCAATTGCCCTCTCCATACCCTCATGGGGGTTGTTGATCTGTGGGCAGAAGGTTGCCCCAAAGGCGCGCTCCGTCCACCGGGGATGCCCGTGGGTACCCTGTGGCGCTGGTTTCCTTGGCTTTCCTGCCCAGCCCCAGGAAATGTCAGTGTTCGCAGCCACGCTGGCTGCTCTGAGCAGCTGTTCTCCCCCCAGACCACAGTGGATCCCTATCAGCAAGTGTGTGGCTGCTGTTTTTGGCCCCGCGGTGATGCGAAACCCTTTCTTGCTTGAGGAGCTGTCAGATGGGAGGTCCAGAGTGCCTCTGCTTCTCTTTCCTCCTCAATTGAACTTCATCCTTCCTATCTTCCTAGTAAGGAAACTCGGTCGGCCTCTTCTGCAACCTGTGTTGTGTTTGAACTCCAGGCTCTGAGACCTGTTGTGTGGGATAGAGCAACATGGGAGATTGAATATGGGGGTGTAGCCATTACAGCAAGCTCTGTAAAGATGGTAAATATAGACCAGACACTGTTTCACATTCTTTCCATATAGTATCCTCTTCAGTACACACATGCCACCAAGAATAGCATCCCCACTTCACAGATCAGCAGAAGCGGTGAGGTTTGTCCAGTGTGCACAGTGATGGAGCTGGGGTTTGAATGGTGGTAGTATCACCTCGAGGTTCAGCTGTGTTCATCCTTGCCTCCTTGTGTGACACGTGTGTTAAGCCTTCCTCATGGGCTTCATCCTTCTGGGGTGCCTTGAATAAAAAAGCACAACACTCACTGTGAAGTGAGATAGATGTGGGTTGAATGTTGGATCCTACCTTTCCAGAATTCGTGAGTTATCCCATATAAATCCCATATAAATAACATGTGTTAGATGGTAATCGGTAGAAAATGCTTACCGCGTAATTCATAGGCAGGTGTTACCAGATGTATTCTGAAGTTATGGTAGCCCAGTGTCACAGTACTTACAGATTTTTAAAGCCAAGGCAATCTGTGGGCCTTTAGATTCAACTCTGTCACTCAGGAATTGAATGAACTCGTCAAAGAACGTAAACCTCTCACAGCCTCCATTGTTACATGTTTAAAGATCACTTATTTATTTGAAAGGCCCAGTAACTGAGAGAAAACAGTTTTTGCATCTTTAGAGTGGGTTGTATTGCATAGAAGATGGACTTAAAACAGCACTAGGCCTGGTACACACAAAGTAGGTGCTCAAGAAATACTCCGATGATGTCTGTTTTGGAAGTGGGTATAGTCTCCTGCGTTTGGGCATGTTGTTACTTTGTAGCGTAGCATGGTGTAACCATGGCTTAGCATCATCCTGCTTTGATGATAGTGTATCAGAGACCTGCCACAGTTGTCACACACTTACACCACCCACACAGAGCCCAGAAAGTCTGCATTGGAAATGTTTAAGAATTTGGTGAATTCCGACTCTTTCAGTAGGAGCTCTGTTTGTCTTGGCAAAGTAATCACTGACTTTTAAGGGTTAGGGAAACTTCAAAGTTAATTTTAAAACTGTCTGAAAACCAGCTGGAAGAATTAGCACCACACTTAACAGTTGCAAGGGAGAAAAAATGGATTGACTATGACATTTACTTTCTTCCTAAGCTCTTAAAAACTGTAATATAATCTGCAAAACTGTTGCAAATAATCAATTGGAATCTTAGTTTAGCAATTCTAGAATGAGTATCTCCTCTGATGTGGCTTTATAGATGTTGGCAAACTAAAAATAAGTCATGGAATGAAACGTTTTGAAAATACAACGTTGACATAGAGTAGCATGTTTTGAACAGCTGTTGAGGGTTTATGCAAAATATTTGTTTATGAAAGAAGACATTTGAAGCCCAATGCTTACAAAAAAGCATGTGTTAAATGGAAGTAAACACAGCAATCAATAAGTGGTTAAATTGTAGCACATATAGATGCTCCTGGAATTAAGATGAAGTTCTCTTTTGATAAATCCCTCTGAAATTGAAATGCTTTTGATCCATGTAAACTATCATACTGTCATAACTTAGCTACACGAAGTCGAAGGCAGTTACTCACTCACGTGACTTCCATAGCTGACTGGGTGCTAGGTTTTGCTGGTGTTGTCCAGCATTGTGCGAGAGAATCATGCCACATATTGCTAGCCTGGAGGACATACTTAAGTTCAGACTTTGAGGTATGGTTTTCTTTTTTTTTTTTTTTTTTTGACAGGCAGAGTGGACAATGAGAGAGAGGAGAGACAGACAGAGAGTAAGGTCTTCCTTTTGCCGTTGGTTCACCCTACAATGGCCGCCGTGGCCAGCGCACTGTGGCCGGCGCACCACTCTGATCCAAAGCCAGGAGCCAGGTGCTTCTCCTGGTCTCCCATGGGGTGCAGGGCCCAAGCACTTGGGCCATCCTTCCCTGCACTCCCTGGCCACAGCAGAGAGCTGGCCTGGAAGAGGTGCAACCGGGACAGAATCCGGTGCCCCGACTGGGACTAGAACCCAGTGTGCAGGCACCGCAGGTGGACGAATAGCCTATTGAGCCATGGCACCGGCCAAGGTATGGTTTTCACTGATGCCATATCACTGTAACACCACTGGAAAGTTGAAAAATTATAAGTGTAACCATTGTAAGTTGGGGACCATCTGTCCTTACAGTAGAGTGAATACACAGCCATTGTACAATGCGCTGCTGTGTATATACTGTTAGGGAACAGACCCCGAGATATGAAGACAAGACTTGTCTCTTTGATCACCTCTCTGTGGCTTTAGAATAGTGCTTGCTGCTCAATAGTTGCTCATTAAATGACTGAATGAGAATGTTGTTCAGTCAGACAAAGCAAGATATTGAACAATGTTTGGAGTTAGTTACCATTTATGTTTTTAAGTGAATAATGCAAGTGTGCACAAGTACAGAAAACACTGGTTGCCTGTAGAGGGACTGGAAGAATAGAGAGGAGTTTTATTCTCATTGGTTAGAGTTTTGCTTGTGTTTTAGAACATATCCCACCATGTGCGTACATCTGAGAAGCGAAAGCGTTCAGAGAAGTAGTTCTGCTGAGTTCGGTGTAATTATTTATTCTGTGTAACTTACTCTTCCTGCGACTCCTTTATTATGGGCTGTTTGGTTTCTTGTCGCTGGTCGAGTACCTACAGCCCTTAGATGGGATTTGAAGTGTATTGGTTGTGGGGAGGGTGTCTGCCAGATGGAATTCCTATCCATTGGATTCAGGCTTGGTATGCCCACAATCTATGGGGGAAAGCTTCGGTTTAACTTCCCCTCTGGATTGCTTCCAACTTCCTGCTGATGCGCGTGCGCTCAGAGGCAGTGGTGCTGGCTCCAATATTTGGATCCTTGCCAACTACCTGGGAGATCCACATTGAGTTCCGTGTCCCAGACTTTGTCCTGGCCCAATCCTAGCTGATGTTGGCATTTGGAGAGTGAACCAAGAATAGAGATGATCTGTCTCTCTCTTTCTCTCTTTGCCTTTGAAATGCATACTAATAAATAAAAATAAAACTGATCTTTCATTTAAAAAAAGAAAAGTTTTTGTTTTGCAAAAATTTTCAAAATCCATGCATTTTCCATAAACTTCTTTGAAAATCCCTCCTATGCATAGCTTCAAGAGCTGGCCTGGTAGTATCACTTGAGCTTTGTTGTGTCTACTGGTTTGTTTATGGCCAAAAACAAAAACACATGTTTTCAATCACACCGTAATACAGACGAAACATGAAAATTATCAAGATTGCAAAAATGGCCAGGCATCCTCGTCTACTGGCTGGTGTGAATGATGGCTGCTGCTTTACCTGTTGGCAGTTGTTGTGTGGCTTTGTGCCTCCTGCTTCCTGGGTAAGATGTATGTGGATACACAATCACAGAAGTACTCCTGCTTCTTAATAGCATCCGGTCTAGGACAAAGCCCTGCTTCTCTGAACCCCCTCCAAGTCACATAAGTTACCTGACAAGTGTCCTGATGCTAAGCAAGTGCCTGGCAATGTCCTGTTACTGAGAAGGCCCAGACTTCTCCCCAGTGTGTGTTCTCCCTGCTGCAGGGAGTGATAAATACAGCCTCGCTCCTCATGATCTGTGAGGCATTTCCTCTTTACTTATTTACAGACACAAGAACTTGGAGTCTTTGGATAATAAAATCCAGCGTTAAAAAAATAGTAATCATTTATTATGGAGAACCTGGAAAATATACAAAGGGGCTAAGGATAAAAGAAAGTCTTACTACATCCATAATCCAGGAATAATCTTGAACATTCAGGCATGCTTGTATCTACATCTATACCTGCTTCATCACCTCTCTCTTACACATAGAGAGAACAGTGCTGTTGTATATATTGTTTTATATTCTACTTTTATTTACTTATGTAGCCTAATTGTCCTCAAACATATACTTTTTAAAAAAGATGTATTTATTTATTTATTTGAAAGTCAGTTACACACAGAGAGGACCGGCAGAGAGGGAGAGAGAGAGAGAGACAGTCTTCCATCTGCTGATTCATTCTCCAATTGGCCGCAGTGGCCAGAGATGTGCTGATCCGAAGCCAGGAGTCAGGAACTTCTTTCCGGTCTCCCAAGTGGGTGCAGGGGCCCAAAGACTTGGGCTATCTTCTATTGCTTTCCCAGGGCATAGCAGAGAACTGGATCGGAAGTGGAGCAGCTGGAACTAGAACAGGTGCCGTTTGGGATGCCAGCACTGCAGGTGGCAGCTTTACCTGTTATGTCCCCAAACATATGCTTTTAATTATTAAACTGAACTTACCACGTGAAAGTAAGTTGTTCATTGGTTCTATTACCTACAGTAATCGTTATCTTCTTTTGATAGCTCTGTTAATACCTTCATGTATTCATGTATGTATTCATGAATGTCCACATTTCTTATATTTCTTTAGGACAGATTTCCTTAGAAAAATACATGCTTTTAAAAAAGCTTTTGGTACGCATTGCCTGATTACATTTCACAATATCTTGAAGTTTTTGGTAGGTATCATGTAATTGTATTTCCAACAAAATGTTTTTGATGATATCCTTTGGAAATTTGGTAGTATTGGGACCCTAGGCTTGCTGCACCTTGGGGAACTCTGCGGCCCTGTCTCGGGCTTCCTGTTGATCTGGGCACATCTGCCTCCTGCCTTCCCACAGTGGAACCGGTTCCTCCCTTGTTCTACTCTTTCCGTATTTGCTCTTCCTATGTGGATTAGTGGGGAGGGGCAGTTTTCAGGGAACGAGGAGTGATAGTGCGTGGAAGATGCAGTCCACTATGTGTGAAGTAAAACTTTAAGGGTGGAATCTGATAAATCATCACCTCTTTCGCAGTGTCTAGCAGGTATCTTTCTGAAGCACACTGTGCAGTAAATATTTGTTGCATAGGTAGATGACAATTCTAACTTGAGCATAAAGCAATCTATAATGTCAACAATCCTTTTAATAAATACATCTCCCTCCCCCCCCCCCCAACAAACATAACAGTGTGTAACCCACTATCTTTTTTTTGGACATTATCCTGTAGATACCTATGGAAGACCTGTTTTTGCCAACTACTATTTCAGGTACAGGGAATGTAGTCATGAGCTCAACTCAGCTTACATTATGGAGCACGAATATAGAAAATAAACCCAAAATAAATGTCAAATGCCAGGCAGTGATACACTCTGCAGAGTAAAGTAATAAAGCTGGGAGAGGGGAGAGAGAATAAAGGAGTTTGTCATTTTAGCTGGAGTGGTCCAGGAAGAAAAATAGGAATTAAGAAATCTCTTTCGGGTTGTGATCATTGATCTGCAGTGTTGCTCATAGCTTACATGGTACTAAATCTGTAAAGATATGTTGTAGGGGGCCGGCTCTGTGATATAGTGGGTTAACCCTCCGCTATGGCCCCGGCATCCCATATGGGCGCTGGTTTTAGTCTCAGATGCTCCTCTTCCAATCTAAACTGGGAGAGCAGTGGAAGGTATCCTGAGTGTTTGGGCCCCTGCTCCCCTGTGGGAGACCCCGGAGAAACTCTTGGCATCAGATTAGCCCAATGAACCTGTGGGTGGAAGACCTTTCTCTTACTCCCTCTCATTGTCTGTAACTCTATCTCTTAAATAAATAAATATAAATCTTTAAAAAAAAAAAAGATACATTGTTAGTGTATGGTGTGACTTTTCCTTTGGCCCCATCTTTGAGATGAGCACTTTGCCTATGGGATTTCATCACACTGATCTTAGGGGAAAGTTAACACCTCTGCTGCAGGAATGAATGTATGGGGAGTGAGAGAGGTTAAGTCACTTGGCTCAGTTCACACAATTCAGAAGGGATAGAGCTGATACTTAAATACAGACTTGGTTTTGAGGCCCCCCTCCCCAAAGCCTGTCCTTGGGGAGGTGGAACAAGTCTGTGGGTTAGTCCTTTCCTAGGTTCTTGAGGCTAAGAAGGAAAATAGATGTGGTCAATACTACTGGTGCAAGGTTAATTAGAAGCCATTGGTATGTAAACTATTTATATTGAGGACAGACTGCTTTTGTTTCCAGAAAGTGGGCAAGATCGGAGGGGCTCTCTTCATATGCTAACTAGTTGTACACAGTCTGCCTAAGTGCGATGGAAGCCGGCTCTCTTTGTGTCTCTGCACCGGGAGCAAAGCCCTGCCCTGCTTTTGATCCAAGTGGTGCTGTAGTGAGTTATTTAACATATGTTTCCTTACACCCCAGTTATTAAGCACATATGCTTTGGCCCAGGATCACAAATGCGGGTCCAGGTTAAAAGGACACAGACATCTTTTTTTATTGTTGTTCTTGTTCCTTAGAGAATAGGATATCCATTTCAGATGGCCCCTTGGCAAGGTTTTAGGGAAGAATGTTTTCTCTTTGATCGTAGGTGGTATGTGTGTCTTGTTTCATAAAAGAAAAGGATTCAGGACCAAATGGAGAAAAAGTAGCCACTCTTGAGTTTCTAGTTTTTGTTATTCATTCATTCATTTTGAGAGGGAGAGAGAGTCAAAGAGTTCCCATCTACTTGTTCACTCCCCCAAATGCCTGCATTGGCCAGGGCTTGGCCAGGCTGAAGTCTGGAGCCTGAATTCCATCCAGGTCTCCCCTGTGGGTGGCTGGAGTCATTGCCACCCAGGGTCTGCATTAGCAGGAAGCTGGGGTGCAGAGCTGGGTTAGGACCTGAGACATTCCAGTGTGAAACACTGGCACCTTCTCCACCAGGGCGAATGCCCATTCTACTGCCCTGGCTCTGCTACTGCCTGTCTGGCTGGGCTGCAGCCTTGCTCCATGAGGGTTACATGAGAGTGCAGTGTCTAATGGATCCTCATTCAGGAGAACCATTTGAGGCTGGAATTAATTTTTCAGCTCAATTACATGCTCCTTTTGATAGCCTTAATATTTTATTTGCCAGATTTCTAAGAGCTTTGGGACTATTACAGTTAAACTCGGTCTAACTTATTCTGGTCAGAAAATGCTTAACACAAGAAAAAGGTTTTGGGATGAGAGAAAGAAAAAAAAGTTGACAGTGTTTTATGATCACACTGAAAGTTAATATGTATCTCTCAGTGTGGTTTGAAAATTTCCCCTGAAAGTATTTTTCTTAGCTGTGGTATTGATTTTGGGGACCTTTACTCAAAGTCTTAATAATTATTTTAAGGTTAATATTCCGAGGGTTCTTGCCATATAGTTAGATAAGAATCCTAAATATCGATTGCTTATAAATGAAATGGGCAACATGGTGCAGTTTAACATTGATTTAGAGAGAGAAATACACAGGAAAGTGGGGGCTTTATACGAGGGAGAAGGAGCTTAGGAAGTTACCAGGCTTTTCCAGGGAGTAGACCAGAGGCTGCAAGGGAGAGAGGGCACGTGGGCAGGAGAGACCAAGTCATGAGGCGTCCAGGCCTACAAGAGAGAGACACTCCAGTCTTCATATTCACTTCCAAAGGGGAGTGGTTACCTAGTCTGATGGGGAGGGGTGGGCATACAGATGAGGTCAGGGAGGGGTGTGAGATCACAAAAGGGGGCAGCATGAAGTCTTGGTCTTCAGTTTACAATCTAATCACTTTAATCCTTTCTGCCTGCTTAGATCAGTGTTTTGTCGACTCTTGAGAATTTGGAAGTCTTGATGCCATTGTTATCCTTACACCCAGTAATGCTGCTTTCTGCTTTCGACCTTATTTTGCCACCTACAGATTAATAAAAAAGGCAGAGTAAAAGAGAGTTGTGGGACTGGTGCTCTGGCATTGTGGACTAAGCCTCCACCTACAAAACTGGTATCCTGTATGGGTGCTAGTTCTTACCCTCGCTGCTCCTCTTCTAATCTTGCTCTGTGCTAATGTACCTGAGAAAGCAGTAGAGGCTGGTATAAGTACTTGGGTCCCTGCACCCGCATGAGAGACCTGGAAGAAACTCCTGACTCCTGGCTTTGGATCCGCCCAGTTTGTGCCTTTGCAGCCATCTGGGGAGTGAACTGGTTCATGGCAGACCTTTCTCTCTGTTTCTTCCTCTCTCTGTAACTCTAACCCTCAAATAAATAAAGTCTTAAAAAAAAGACAGTTGTTTTTACATTTAAAACATGATTAAGTTCGTGATCTGTCTCTTCATTTATTTTTTAAAAATTTATTTATTTGACAGAATTACGGAGAGAAAAATGAGGGAGAGGGAGCGAGAGAGAGAGAGAGAGAAAGAGAGAGCGAGCGAACTATCTTCCATCCACAGATTCACTCCCCAAACATACAAAATGGCTATATCTGGGTCATGCTGAAGCCAGAAGCCTGAGACTCTAAATCTCCCACGTGGGTACAGGGGCCCAAGGTCTTAGGCCATCTTCTACTGCTGCTTTCCCAGGCCATAGCAGAGAGCTGGATCAGAAGAGGAGCAGCCGAGACTTGAACCAGCATGTGGGCACCATTGCTGCAAGGCGAGGCTTAACCCAGTACACCATAGTGCCTGCCTGATCCATCTTTTTAAATGTGATTTTTAGAGGATTAGGGGAGAGCATGGAGTCCTAATTTGACCATTGGTCTAACAGTGATTGTTTGCTGTGTAATCAACACTCTAGTGATTCTGCACTGGAAGGTGAGGGGTTGGAAGGTTGTTCTGAATATGTGAATCTAATACTGATATGATATTTGCTTTGTTATACAGCTTAGCGAGGCTCTGGAGACTGCTCAGAATCTATCCTTCTCCTCTGACCCTCTTTCATCCCTTCCTCTTTCCCACTCACTGAACATTAAGGTTTTAGGAAACAAAGGAGAATAAAGAAAAATTTGGGGAGAGACATATGAATGCATAACAGTTAACCAGGCTAATCCTCCGCCTGTGGCACCGGCACTCTGGGTTCTAGTCCCGGTCAGGGCGCCAGATTCTGTCCCGGTTGCCCCTCTTCCAGGCCAGCTCTCTGCTGTGGCCCGGGAGTTCAGTGGAGGATGGCCCAAGTGCTTGGACCCTGCACCCCATGGGAGACCAGGATAAACACCTGGCTCCTGGCTTCAGATCAGCGCAGTGCACCAGCCGCAGCACGCCGCCCGCAGGGGCCATTGTAGGGGGAACCAACGGCAAAGGAAGACCTTTCTCTCTGTCTCTCTCTCTCACTGTCCACTCTGCCTGTCAAAAAAAAAAAAAAATTAAAAAAAAAAAAAAAAACAGGCCGGCACCGTGGCTCAACAGGCTAATCCTCCGCCTTGCGGCGCCGGCACACTGGGTTCTAGTCCCTGTCAGGGCGCCGGATTCTGTCCCGGGTGCCCCTCTTCCAGGCCAGCCCTCTGCTGTGGCCCGAGAGTGCAGTGGAGGATGGCCCAAGTGCTTGGGCCCTGCACCCCATGGGAGACCAGGATAAGCACCTAGCACCTGGCTCCTGCCATCGGATAAGCGCGGTGCACCAGCCACAGCGCGCCATCCACGGCAGCCATTGGAGGGTGAACCAATGGCAAAGGAAGACCTTTCTCTCTGTCTCTCTCTGTCACTGTCCACTCTGCCTGTCACAAAAAAAAAAAAACAGTAAACCAGTGTGGCAGTTGCCATAAAAAGGGACAAATGTAAGGAGAGCACAGAGAAGGGAGTGATTATTCCTGTTTGTGACTGCTGGGTATGGCCCCACAGGGTGGGGCCTGGGGATGGACTTTGTAGTAGCAATAGGAGTTTGCTAGGCAGAGAAAGGAGGAAGGGTCTTACAGGGAGAGAGACGAGCAGAAGCAGACATGTTGGCATACATATTGGTGCTGTAGTCATGGACCACACCTAGAATTGAAATGCAAGGAATGGATGCAGAATAAAGGCAGATCTCCTGGAGAAAGTGGGTGGGGAGATACTGTGAAAGACCTGAGTGTAGAAAGTCCTGAGCCTGTTCTGTCCTCAATTAATAGCCATGTTTCACGAGAAACTCTGTGGCCATAGTTCAAATCTGAACTGAAACGGACTCAACCAGAAAAGAAAATTTGTTGGCTCCCCTAATGACAGCGTCTCAAGATAGACTGCCTATAGGCATGGCTGGATCTAGGTATCCAAAGCGTCTTAGGAATCTGTCCCTGGATCTCTCCTACCATCTGCTGTGTTGGTGTCTTCTGTCTGGTGGGAATGGGATTATTCCTTGCAGCTTTAGATTCCCTTGCTTGCAATGTAACAGCCTGCATGAAAAGTGAATTTCTTCAGTGGTTACAACTGTAGTCCTCAGATAGTATTGCTTCTGATTAAACTGGGCCATAAGGCTACTCCTGAATACCTGGACTAGGGAATGGGCCATGCTAGTTAGCTAGGTCAGGGGCACATGTACGGCAGTATCTAGAATGTAGGAAAATAGGTAATGAAGACTTGGAATGGAAAATAGGTAATGGAAAATAGGTAATGGAGGCCTAAGCAGTACACTTATCATCTAAGTCTCAGCTCACACTGTCGGAAGGATAGGCTTCTTCTAGAATGCACAGGAATTTATTGTGATTTATTTTACCTTTGTAGGTGTTGCAACAGGCCCATTATATACATACATAATATATGTATATATAATACACACATAATATATCCATATACATATATTCATTATATGCATATTGCATATATATTATGTACATACATGTATAATATATGTATGTATGGATATATTATACATATCCTATATGTATGTGTATATATATAATATATATATACACACACGGAAACCTCCAGGAAAAGTAATCTCTGGAAATATTTTCAGGGATGTATCACTTTTTGTTTAATTACCAACATACAATACCAGTTTCCTGAGATCCTCCTATCGGAAGTGTTAGAAGCTAGGAACCTACCATATTCTAGGAGTTAATATGAATCCTGCCTTTTCCTAGAATCTACAGCTTGGTAGGGGAGATAAAATTAGAACAATACTGTGTAGTGAAACATCATATGCTGAGATATGATCTGTATGTTTATGACAAAATTGACATGTGCTAGCTTAAAGGTCGAGGGAAAAGCACACAGATACTACAGTTGGTGCTGTGCCTTTCACATGGTGGGTGAAGGTCCCAGAGTGAACAGGAATAGAGACACAAATCAGCTTTTTCTGTTCGTGTTAGTTTCCATGTGCCCCTTATGGTGTGAACATCTCATCCAACAGTGCATGCGATTCTGGTGGTTATTGTGTGTTTTTTAAAAATTCAATATGATCCTTGAATCCAAGCCAATTCCATCAGCTGCAGTTTAACCAAAGCAGCAACAGTCAAGGGTGATTTTGACTGTAAGCTGTCAAGAAGAAATATTGAGGTGTCATAATTAAGATAGAGATTACCTAACTGAACTCTATTTTAAGAAATAGTAATTTCCATTCTGCCAAATACAGGGCTTAGCTTTTTTTTTTTTTTTTTGAATCATCCTTTCATAGTCAAATGCATAAAATAGCTTTCAGCTCAATGAATGATGTTATTTAAATGTCATTGATAGTTTAATTCCATTAAAAGAGAAAGACACGGAACATTTGGATTACTTTCCACACTGAAAAGATTACTATATTCGTTATTTTCCTAGTTGTGAAACATACCTGGAATGCTTCTAGAAATTCTCTCGAGTCCTTGCTCCATGGTTTTCCCCTCGAATCCAGTGTGTCTGAGACTGGTCAGGGTTGACTCTGTGCAGCTTCCTTTCTCCCCTCCCTGTTACCCTCTCTGGCTTGGTGCCTGCAGTCCCAGGCTTATTTCAGAGCTGGGAGAGTCAAGGCTTCTCATCTTGCTCACCTGCCTTCCTTTGCACATGTGGAGAGGGAGGTTGTTAGCCTTCTTCAAAGTTAGCGATGATCTTCTCTTGAAGCTGATATTCCCTTTGAAGAGCGGTTCCTGCACCAGGCTTGTAGCAAAGGGGAAAATTGATTTAATGACCTGGTATTAGAAATACCCACTATCATCAGACTTGCTTTTCATCTTTCAGATCCTTTTCATATTCCTGGTAAGGAGGGACAGCCAAGGCCCTTGGGAAACAAGAACACAGAAGAAGCTGGCCTGAGCTGACTTTTCTTACCATCTATACTGGGTTTTGCCAGGGTTGTTTTTGCCCTTGGCATTCTTCTTCCTCCCTAATTGCAGGGCCATATGGTGCCTTGTCCCCCACATGGAGAGCTGGCACTTACCCTCCATTCAGTTTCTGTCCTTGCTGCTGTAGAAATTACCTGCAATGGGGATGGGGTTGAATAAACCCACCCTCTCTCCTGCCAGAGACCTTGCAGCTTTCATGCCTTCAAAATCAGAGCTGAAGCCTCCTGCAGGTGCCCAGGGTTGGGGACCAGGAATGAAAAAATTGGAAGAGGATTTCATATTGAACTGAGGTTGGCATTTGAAGTCAGCCAGACCTGGATTCAAATCCTGGTTCATTCTTGCTAACCTTGTTGACATTACAGTGAACCTTGACTCAGCACTTGCTGTATGTCAGTGCACTGGTCACTGTGAGCTTATTTTCTGATTTTCTTTATTTATTGCAAGTAACTGGGGCATGGAATAGTTATCAAGACACTTGCCCAAGTCACATGACTCAGCCCAGTCTCAGACTATGGTCTTTCTTTTTTAAATTAAAAAAATGTTGTTCATTTATTTGAAAGGCAGAATAACAGAGAAATAGAGAGAAACAGAAGAAACAGAGTAGTTCACCCCCTAAATGGCCTCAAGAGCTAAGTCTGGGCCATGTAAAAGCCAGGAGTCCTGAGCCAGGAGCTCCAGCCCGGTCTCCCACGTGGGTGCAGGAGCCTAAGGGCTTGGACTGTCGTTTGCTGCTTTCCTAGGCACATTAGCAGGGAGCTGGATCAGAAGCAGTGGTAGCTTACCTGCTTTGCCACAATGCCAGACCCATGTATTTCTCTTTCTAAAACACTTAACCAAAAATGCCTTCTAACTCTGAAATATTACTTCAAATTGTATTTCAAATTAGACCGTATTCCTGCCCTAAAATTAGTATTCCTGCCACAAATTAGACTCCCAGTGATCTTTCTTTTTGAAAACAGCAACAACAAACTTTTGTTTGTTTGAATTTCTGAGGGTCACACGTCTAGGAACAGTTTAGCTGGGCCATATGGCTCAGCAGCTTCCGGGTAGTTCTTACTCTTCGGAGCTTGTAGTCAAATTGTCAGAATTCAGTCATCTCAAGGCTTGACTCTGGCCAGAGAATCCACTTTCGAGTAGTGATTGTGTTTTTTTACAAACACTCCTAGTCTAGAAATGACACAAGCAATGCATGCTTTCACGTGTTCTTGGGTAGCAGTAGAAAAATTTGCATTGAATGGAGGTAATATTTGGAATGATTTCCTAAGACTTTGCAACTTTCAGTTTTCAAATCTTCCATCTTATTTAAATTGGACCAAGAGACTTGTCTTCAATACCCAGACAATTCCTTTTAAAGGCCCAGAGAAAGCTTTGATAGAGATCTTCTAGGATTCACCTGTTGTGGTCTGGTTAAAGGACTGTGTGTATAGCTTTCAGCATGAGTTTGGTAGGCTCCTACTTGCTACCCTTCTCAGAAGGTTTGCCAGCATCCTCGAAGGTTGGAAAGTGATTTTGAGAGGATGATTTTGAAATGACAGAATTCTTCAGCAATTGGGTATTTAATGACATATTGAAACTGTATTTTGGAAGATACCCATATTTTGTGATAGTCAAAATACTAAACAAGTAATTGCAGTGTGTGACAAACTGATCCAAAAAAGAAAATAATGAGTAAGGTTTGAGCTTCTTACTGTGCTTTTTGTTTTTGAGATTGATACATTTTATTTGAAAGGCAGAACAGCAGAGAGAGAGGAAGAGAGACAGAGAGGGGAGGAGAGACAGAGATCTTCCATCTGTCGATTTACCTCTCAAATGGCTGTAATGGCCAGGGCTAGGCCAGGCTGCCAAGAATCTAGAACTCCATCTGGGTCTCCCATGTGGGAACTCAAATATTTGAACTATCATCTATTGTTTCCCACGTGTATTGGCAAGGATCTGGATCAGAAGCAGAGTAGCTGGGACTGCAACGGTCATTCTCTTATAGGATGCAGTTCTCTCAAGCTGCGATTTAACCTGTTGTACCACAACACTGGCCCTTGAGTTCCTTTCTAAGCAAACACTGAACAGAAGTTGCCATCAGCTCACTCTGCTCTTTGAATGTATCACATTGTGCTGAGAACGTGGAGTGTAATATTGTCAGTTCTAAAACTCTTGTTGCCAGTAGCCATGTCTCCTCTATTTGTGTTTCTCTATGGTCTCCTGCAGTGCCTCCATCCAGTAGGAGCTCACTAAATGTTGGGTTGTACTCAGTCCACTGACTTGAAGGAAATGCAAAACCAGGCGACTTGTAGGGGAAAAAAAAATAGGTGTTCCTATTCCTTTTGTGTGCTGGGAGCTGTCCTGAGTGCACAGGGGAGCTCCGAGTAGCTTGGATGAAAAGCAACAGGTATTAAAGAAGTAGATCTGTGCTTTCTTGAGTTTTCAAGTGCTCCAAAAAAAGCCTAGAGCCATGTGATAGAGACTGGGGGAGAAGGAATGGTCCTGCTGAACCCGGGCACCCCTGTGACGGTGCAGACATGGCTGATGAGGGAGGGGCAGCCTTGCAGGAATCTGGGAGGGCAACCGTTCTACAGAACTGGATGGGAGACATCAACAGAAGCAGAATAGGAGTGCACTAATGCTGCCTTAGAGGTCAGTAACCTAGAGCTCAGTGCAGCTGGGCGATTCACCTGACCCCAGAGTCCTTCTGTATTTTTGCTTTGCCTTCCACAGCTTTTGGCTCCTTTTCTCTTGTTGCGTTTCATTTTTTCCAGCCTCTTGCTCCAAGCGTGAGCTGTCATATTTGCATTGCATGCAGTCGGCCTGAGGAAGAGCTGAAGAGAGACGTGCCGTCTCCATTTAAGGTCTTCTCCCGAAAGTTACACATACTACTTGTGATTAGCTCTCATTGGCTGGAATGTAGTCGCTTGGTTATGTCTAGCTGCAAGGCATGCTGGACATGTAGTGTCTATTCTAGGATGCCACCCGGCCCTGTTGCTTAGAGAGGACAGGAGAATAGATGTGTTGCAGATCAAGTAGCAATCCATGCCACCAACAGCAAGTGCCAAAGCTTTGCCACGTTCAAGGCCATTGTGTCGGGCAATTAGTAAAAGTGGAGGCAGATGAGATCAGAAGAGGAAAGCAGGAGTGCGCTCATGTAGAACTTTTTAGACTACTGTTGGGATTTTTTTTTTTAATTTTGTTCTCAATAGGAAATCATTAGAGCGTTGAATGGAAACCGCTGGAGTAGAAGAGGAAATGATTTGATTTAGGTTTTAGGAAGTTTACTGCACTATAGAAAATAGATTGCAGGGAGGGGAGTCTGGGAACAGAGAGATGTAATGAGATTATGTGCAGATTCCTGAGGGGTGAAGATGGTGGTGGGTTATTATAGTTGGTGGCTGTTGGGGGCGCAAGCAGTGATCAAGTTGAGAATAGGTGTTAGGTCTGGGTATAAGGCTAATGGAAACTAATAATAATACTTAAGTTTTTATTAAATACTTAAAATATGCAGTACACCATTTGACATAGTTGAGTGTATTGGCCCACATATTGTTAACTCTACGCCACAGGTCTTTTTATTCTCATTTTATAGATGAAGAAACTGAAGTATGGAAAGGTAAAATAACTTGCCCAAGGTCACAGTCAGAAAGCTTAAGGAACCAGTCTGGTGGCATGACACATCAGGGCATATGTTCTTTTTTAAACGGCTTATTTATTTATTTGAAAGGCTCGTGCTCGCTTTGGCGGCACATATACTAAAATTGGAATGAAAGGCTGAATGATAGGCAGAGACAGAGATCTTCCATTTGCTGGTTCTCTCCCCAAATGTCCACAGCAGCCAGGGCTGGGTCAGGCTGAAACCAGCAACACTCTCTCAGTCTCCCATATGAGTGGCGGGGTACAAGTTCTTGGGCCTTCATCTACTGTCTCCCAAGGCACATTAGGAAGGGACTAGATTGGAATCAGAGGAGGACATCGAATCCAGGAACTCCTGTGTGGGATGCTGGTGTCCCAAGTAGCAACTTTACCCTTTGCACCACAATGGCTGCTGCAGGTCATGTGTTCCTAACACTGCTCTGTACCATGTGAGGAGCAGGCCTAAGTGCTGCACCCGAGTACTTGTTTGGACAATGGTTCACTTTCTGATGAGAATGTGGGGGATGGCAGCAAATTAATGCCAGTTCAATGTGGGCCATGTTGGCTTTATTATCATTATAAATAAACACTATAACTGTAAACTAATAAATATTATAAACAAGAAATTATAAATAGTAATAATTACTTGTAAAAATTATGTTAGTATTATCATGTTTAATTATTAAAATGATTTAAGACCCAGAAAGTTGCAAGCATAGTAAAGAGTTTGTGTGAACCTGCAGCCAACTTCCCCAGTGGGAAGATCTTAGCCATGCATTCTGTTAGTTCTAAGGTGTCTCAGAGAGCTATGTGAAGATTTCACATAGGTATTTGGGTAATAAGCAAGTCTGTAGGTCAGATGGCAGCTCTGGATATAAATTTGAGATTTGTTGGTACATTGATTAAAAACCGAGAGGTCTAAATTGGAGCATTTGGAATTAATTTTTCAGAGATTTCTTTTGTATTTTGAGAGAATTTACTGGATGGAGATCTAGGTTATGCTCTAAACCTTCTAGTTGAATGGTAAGAGGTATGATTAATTATCCTACCTGTGTGTCAGGCACTTCATTAAGCAGTTCATTTGCATTACGTCATTCAGTTTTCATAGCCACTTCAAGGCACGGGGATTATTGTCTATTTCTAAGAAGGGCAAATAGAAGCTTATGGGAACTGCACACCACAACATTGCCAGTGTGGATTCCAGCATGGAACTGTGCTAAATTTTGACTTGATATACAGTTCTGGAGAAGTTTTGTGGTAGTAGAGTGAAGTCAAAGTCAGTCTTGGCACTTGCCTAATTCAGTGACATGGGTGACGCTGGTGACATTTAGTGGTTGACATTCAAAGGACACTCTCCGGCCAGCACTGCGGCTCAATAGGCTAATCCTCTACCTGCAGCGGCAGCACACTGGGTTCTAGTCCCGGTTGGGGCGCCAGATTCTGTCCCGGTTGCTCCTCTTCCAGTCCAGCTCTCTGCTGTGGCCCGGGAGGGCAGTGGAGGATGGCCCAAGTCCTTGGGCCCTGCACCCGCATGGGAGACCAGGAGAAGCACCTGGCTACTGGCTTCAGATCAGCACTGTGCGCTGGCCGCAGCAGCCATTGGAGGATGAACCAACAGCAAAGGAAGACCTTTCTCTCTGTCTCTCTCTCTCACTGTCCACTCTGCCTGCCAAAAAAAAAAAAGGACACTCTCACTACTGGAAGATGACCTGCTTTGTTTGAACCTTGACTGTAACTATGAAGTGGGTGTTGGTGCAGGAGATTGTTCTGTCTGTGCTGTATGTAAGGTGATACTGATTCTCCTGTTCATTCAGTTAGGGGATTTTTACTGACCACCTACTAGGAGCTAGCCACTAATAGAGATGTTTGCATGTTACGTAAGCAGGTGGGATATGGCAAGGATATTAGGAGATTACAAATGCAAAGATGGGAGAACGTCAAGATCAGCTAATGCTGTAGAAAGAAGAGAAGGCCTTAAGCAAATGAATGCCTTAAAGGCTTACTACTGCCAACATTATTTGCTATGTGTATATGTGTTTGTGTAGTAACCACTGATCCATTATATCTGCTTGTGTACTTGTATATGTGTATGCATTTTATGCATATATATATGTTCATATGTATTATTTAAGTATGTTATATGTATCTATGTTTAAATCTTTAAAACTTGTCCTATTGTATGGCATACACTGAAAAGAGTGGACACCAGGTGTTAAAACACAAACTTGCACATCAGTGCTCCTGGCAGCTTACTATTGCAATTGCTGAACGGTGGGAATAGCATAGCTATCTAAATACCTGTGGAAATGTGCTTTATCCATGTTACAGGGTACTGTCGAGTCATGAAAAGCAATGAAACACTGGTACATTATGCCATTGAAAACCTTACACAGCGTGAGAGAAGCCAGACTCAAAAGGCTATGTATTATGTGATGACAAAATGTATAGGAAACATCCCAAATGGGCAAACCTGGAGTACCTGCTAGCAGTTGGGGGGAGAGAAGGAAATAAAGAATGAATGCTTAATATATACCGAGTTTCTGTTTGGGGCCAAGAAATGTTTAAGAAGATCGTGGGACAACTTTGTGAATGCATGCTTATAAATGGTTCAAATGGTGACTTGATTGTTCTGTGTATTTTACTACCATTTAAAAAAGTATTCAACATCTTTTCTTCTTGGGAGTAGAAATTCTAAGATTCTTTCTCATTTTTAGAAAAAATGCATCGCAATTACGCTTTAAGTAATGGCAGTAATTTGAATGGCAAAATGGTGTATTGGCACAGTGACTGATTTTTGCCTTGGGAAGGGAGGAAAGAAATGAGAGTTGACATTTGCTGAGCAGTTGCTTTCTGCCAGGCACCATGCAAAGTACTTAACTGGATTATCAAATTTAAATTATTGCAACAGCCCCTTGTGGTGGGTGGCATTTCCTTCATGTTACAGACTCAGACATGGAGCTGCAGGTGGTTCTGTAACCTGTCCAGTGTCTTTCAGAGAGTGGTATATTCTCTGTCAGTGACAGGTCCATTGAATGGCCCACTCCGTGGGGACAGTACCACACTTGCTTGTGTATCTGTGGTGGCCTTAGGCTCTAGTCCCTGTCTGTGCCATGGTACGTGGAGTCATCTTGGATCCCTGCAGTGCATAGATGAGGGGCTTCGGCTATATTACGTAGCACACATTGGCTGGTAATTCTACTGCACTGAAAAAATCAGTTCGGAATTCAGTGCATTTAGCACTGTTAGAAAAATGCTGCCATTGAGGCCAGCGCCGTGGCACAGTGGGTTAATCCTCCGCCTGCGGCATCCGCATCCCGTATGGGCACCAGTTCTAATCCCAATTACTCCTCTTCCAGTCCAGCTCTCTGCTGTGGCCTAGGAAAGCAGTAGAATATGACACAAGTCCATGGACCCCTGAACCTGCATGGGAGACCGGGAAGAAGTACGTGGCTCCTGGCTTCGGATCAGTGCAGCTCCGGCCATTGCGGCCATTTGGGCAATGAACCAACGGATGGAGGACCTTTCTCTCTGTTTCTCTCTCTCTCAATGTCTGTAACTCTGTGTCTCAAATAATAATACAAAAACTTAGAAAAATGTTGCCATCTTAGCTGAATTTGTGTCAGTATCATGGAGGAGAAGAAAAGTGAGAATAGGTAACTCTGTTAGTTTTATGAAGCCTAAATTTCATACCACCTTCAAGGTGTTCTAATATTTCCTTGATATAGGTCATGGGTGGGGAGCAACCCGTCTGTGGGTCACATAGGACCCACAGGATCATTTGATCTGGCCCTGCCAAGGCCACTGCAGGCTGGACTTGATCTTCATATATCTATGGCTGCTAATATTTAAGTTGCTAATTTTGTATGGCCTGCAAACGAGGTTGTAAATATCCAAATGGCCCTTGGCAGATAAGACTCCCCAAGCTTGCTAAATGGTAGCAATGAGGAATTAATCAGCAGTACACAGTTAAGTCCTCTTGGGGTTTTTAAACTATGTCAACGTAATCAAGGTAGTCCATAAAAGTAACTTACTTGATGTAAGGAGTAAGAGTCCCCACTTTTGGGGAAGCTGCCAGTTGGTACTTACCATCTCTCGGAAGCACAAGGAACTTGGGAGACGATGTTGCAGAAGTTGGCTCAGTGTCCTTGTAGTTGCATCCCAAGCTCAACAGCGATGAGAGCTGGGACTTTGCTTCTTCAGAGGCACGCTTGTGTCACATGGGAGCTGTTGCTTGTCCTCTGTGACTCCAGCCCAACAGCAGTGAGGTTAGGATGGATCTTTGCAAGAAATCCAGAAGTCAGCAGAGGTGGATGAGAATACTCAGATGTGTGAATATTAGCCTTCTTGAAATATCATGAGCTTTGTCCAGTTTTTTTGGAGCTTGGCTTCTCAGCTTTGTGCGTGAATTTCCAGCCTGGAATTGAGGGCCTGAAATTCCTCTTTCGCCTTTCTCTTTCCTGCTTGCTGGCTGCCTTTGAAAGTCTCAGGACTTAATGTTAATGATCGATGGCAAAGCTAGGAGCTAACAGCTGTGAGTTTGATGGCCGTTTAATTTTTTTAACCTTTAGAGGATTGTGGGAATATTTAATCACCCAATTACCCGTGCTGTCAGTTGAGGGAATGCTTCGATCATAGCACTGAGTCAAGTCGGTGTAGGTAGCCTAGAAATTCCCCATTCGATTTTTCCTGTATTTATTTAAAGTGATGGGACAGTGGATGGAGTGCAGCCCTCCGGGCGGGTGAGGAGGGAATTGAGCTTTTGAATTGGGATGCAGTTCCAGGTATGTGCAGTGTGTTATTAGAGTAATTGAACTGTGTTTCCACAAAGTGGATAGTTTCATTATCAAATTCTCATTTGAATACTGTCATAATAGCAGCTGTAGCACATATGAACTCATTTGCATGCAGATAAAGAATCCTGGACAGCTTGGTGGCGTAATTACTGCACAACATACGTTGCTAGTAAGAGCTGGGGCTTTAACTAGAGGTAGGCTCGTGGGACCCATCTCCCTGACTTTGTTAAATTTCAAATGAAATACAAGCAAGAAGTAGCCGTCTCAGCGACGCCTCATTTGTTTTACAGGCAGTAACTTCCCCAGTTTCCTTAATTTGGGCAGTAATCTTGGCAAAAGATGGCAAAGATGTCAACAACACCTTCACAGTGAACTGAACACCAATGAGTGTAGGGGAATAAAAAAGGGAAAATGAAACAGTCCAGTGCCCTGCCCTGCCATTGGAGTGGGAAAACACAGTAAATATTACTCACTTGAAAGCCTAATTGTTTAGGTAATATAAATTATAATGGACCTAAATATATATAATAAAAATTCTGTGGTGTTTTTTTTTTTTTTTTTTTTTTTTTTTTGCAGAGATTAGAAAGTCTGTTTCTATACACATTTTCTCCAAGCTGATCTCTGACTGATTTGGTAAAGTTTCTCAAGACCCCGGGGAGTAAATGATGAGGACAAGGGACCATGTCTGTTTGCCTCCTTTGCAGGGGCATGGTGGTTGGATGTAGTAGGTGCTGAATCGTGTTAGTGGATTCAGGTACATTCTTGGAACGCGATTTGTGACCTGATGATTGTTTTGTCCCCTTTTTGCTTTTTCACAAACGTTTACAACCCCAAGGCTTTCTGTAACTTGTTTGGAGTATCATGGATAGAAATCTTCACACACTAGCACACACAGAAAGCAAAGATGTCCTTTTATTTTACCTTCTTACAAGCTTGGGTAGTGGATTTGAAAACCAAACATTCTCAACAGAATACTGCATTCAAACATTGTCAACAGATTACTATTGATTCTTTACTGAGAATGGAATCTTTGGGTATCCTGAGTTTATCTTAGTTTCACAGATTTTAAAACCTTATAAAAGCAAGTCTTATCTCAGTACAACAGATAATATATATGCTTGGTTATAAATGCCCTAAGGAAGAAGTGAGGAGAAAGCCCTGCTGAGGGTCCATGGTGTGTGCCAGGGCAGTGTGAGCATGGAGGGCCACTACAGATTCAGGGAATGTCCGTAGGGAGTGGCTTGGGATTCTCCTGGAGTGTGAACTCCATGCAACGAGCATGGAGCATCTAGGAGTCTTGCAGATTGATGGCAATAAACTGGAAAGGGACCAGATTTGTGGCAGGGTGATAAGAATGTGTAAATGTGAGTCTAGGGACATAGATCCAAATAGGTGCTTCAAATGATGACTGAGGGAGATAGAGAAAGGGGAGTGAAGAGGAGACCTCTCTATAAAGGAATTGTTTCTAGAAGACAGATCTGAGGTTTTACCTCCGAGACTTGTGGCTTGAGCTCATGATGGGGAGGGGATCACTTGCAGATTGTTAATGGGCTGGGCTGGGAGCTTTACCAGGTTCCCTGTTATGTTTTCAGAATCTTGGTCAAAACCTTGTGAATGACCTTGAGAGAACCCCGTGGAACTCAGGGAGACTTGGAAAGTGAGTGCCCACAAGGACTTCTCTGCAGGGCCTGAGTTGTCAAATATCTACCTGCCATCATTTGTCAGTTGGCTCCTTTGGTTCTACAGGAAGATCTCCACACTGTGATAATTGTCCCGTCTTTTCATTCTCACACGTCAGGGCAGCAGAGTAGGATGTGTTGACACTTAGCTGCATGGGCTGCATTTGTTCAGGGTTCCTTTATCCTCATCTTACCTGGTTCCAATCAATCGTGGTGTGCTCAGGGTCAGCCAAGGAATTGAGCGATGCTCTGATACACCTCTGCATTTGCTTTGGGAATTTGACAACAGACAATCCAATCCACCTTACATACCTGTCACTTTTCTGTCTTCGAAAATGGAGTAATAGAACTTGAGGCTCACATTTATTAAGTCCTCTGTGCTGTCTTGTCCTGTGTATAAAAAACTTCCTATTCATTATCTCTTAGAATTCCTAGGACAATTTCATGAGCTGCTGATTAGAAATGAGTCCTTCTGTTCTGCTTGTGGTCCTCCCTTTTTCCATTGTTTCTAGATAGAAGTTGTCAAATATTTCCCATTGCACCATGTTATCTATATCCATTGCATGCCATCATTGTGATTTGAGAGTATATAGGAAAATTTTAATTCTGAAAGGTTGCTGTGAAATTGCAAAGCTTTCTCCAAAACTGCAAACAACTTTGCTTCCTCCCTTCTCTCCTTCCTTCTGTGTTCCTCTTTCCTTCCCTCAGTCCCCTTTTCCTTTTTCCTCTTTCCCTTTCTCATTTCCTGTTGCCCACAGTTTCACTGAGCCTTTCCTGGGTAACAGTAGACACTGTAGCAACGTGAGGTCTGGCATTTTGCAGTCTTTACATTTGAATTTCTGGTGGTGTCAGGTGTAGCAGGGCATCATATACTCTCCTGGAGTGAGATCTCCATGATTGCACCCAAGACATACTCAACACTTGTTATCTTGAATGCTACAAAACTATAGAAGGGATATGTTAACTCTTGTAGCTTATTTGTGTTTGGATTTCAGTGTTAGGCACCACTTCCAATTCTTTGAGCACTAAGAGGAGATTTATTTCTTAGCATGCCCGTGCAATTGTGTCCTAACTTACATGCAGGTCAGCTTTCAGTACATGAAACAAAATTGTTTAAGATCAAGATTCCCCTTGAAATTCTCTTCATTTGTGCATAATCCAACACTATGGAGCAGGAGGCTCGTTTTGAGATGACGTACAGCAGAGACCAAAGGGATGACAACAAGTCTCATCTCCTGGTTACCTCGGAGCGGAAATTTGTTTCACAACATCTTTCTTTTCCATTGCCTTTGTTTTTCACTTCTTTCTTTTCCTTTCTTCCTCTCCTGTCTCACTTCTTCCGCTCTCTCTTCCTTTTGTTCATTATTTATGGCCCCACTCATATGATTAAGGGTACCCACATTAAATGGCATTTGTAGTGACTCCACCAGCCTTCTGTGTAGACTACGTCATTGCCTTACTAAATTTAGTTTATGGCATGTGAATTTGAGTTTTCTGTTCATACATGGTGGGTATGCATTGATTTGACAGCATTTTGTAAGTGGCCAAAAGGGATTATCATAAAAAGATTCTATATAACTTCATTGGTTGGCTGATACATATCTCTTTGGTAGACAAGATATTTGTGGCCAGACTCCATCCTTAGTCCCCAAGGAATATACATGATGGTGGCAAAGACAAGTAAACAGGTTGCTCCTGTGGAGAGTCTGAAGTCCTATGGTATGGGAAATGAGCAGGTGCTGTGAGAACCCATAGTCCTGCTGCCCAACCTAGCCTGTGTGTATCAAGCGGTGTTCTGGAGGAAGCGATGTGTAGGCTGAACGTAGAGCCAAAAGAATGTTTGGGGCTCCTCACCCCCACCCAGCGGGAGTTGGGGACCTGTTTTCTGCAAGAAGAATAGCAGACAATAATGATGTGTGCCACATTCAGCTGCGTTAGCTTGGACTCCTCTGCCTTTGGAGCATCTGCTTGGGTTGCCCAAACAGCCAAAACTGTGATCCCAGGTGCTGACAGCTATGACTGGGGAAGAAACAGGGGTCACTCTTGGGAAAACTGAAAAACTCTACAGAAGTTGTGTTTGACCTTGTAGACTGGACAGAACTGCAGCACTTTGAAACAGGTGGATGATGTAATTAATCAGACTTGGTTTGTGCTTATTGCCTTCTGGATCTGTGAGACTTCATCCTAACTTCCACGTTGTAGAAGAAACAGTAAGAGTAGGAATTCTTTCTTGATAAAGGCATTTCTTTAAAAACATAAGTAAGCTGCCTATGGGGTTTGGGAGAGTACTTCTCCCACTTCACCAGCCCGTCAAGGTGTTTCCCAAAGTGCATGTGAAGGAACACTAGTCTGGTAAAATGTTCTGAAAAGAGCTTAATAAACACAGTGTAATTTTTCTTGGAAAACTCTCAATATCAGCATGTTAAAGACCTTTGGGGATTGAAGAAGTTGCCATATTCTGTTTGAGGTAATCTGGTGCTTTGGAAAATTATTGGATCTCTATTGCTAGGACTAAATGAGCATTTTTATGCCAAGCTGTGGAATTAAATATTGCTCTTGTTGAAGGCCATTGTGAGAGTGAAGGAGGAATGAAATTGTATTTGGATTTTTTTTCTTCCTCTGTGATAGAACCTCCTCTCTATTGCTACTTTACTGTTGTAATAAAGAGAAGTTTAAGAGCCTCTTGCTACCCTAAGCTTATGTAGCTGTGAAGAAGAACAATGGAATTGATGGAGGAATGCATCCCAGACAAACTACATTCCATTGCAATAATCAGTAAGATTAGTAGTCATTATAATTTTTTTTAAATAACATAGCATTGGTTCATCTATCAGCAAAGAAGTGGTGCTTTCTTGGTAAAATTATGTTTTCTGTTAGGGATTAGGAAGTCATTACAGACTATCAATGTAAGATTCAACTTTTCATGAAGTTCATATTGTGCCTTAAATCACTCATTAACATATGGTAAGGAGTTTAGTGTTTATCATAATCTTAGTAACCCTCAAATCTGAAGCTAAATCACTCAGGAACCCAGGTAGGCATATTTATATTTAACATTGTGAATTAGCTTGGTTCATGAATATTCATTGTGGTATATGTTTGCTTAGTAACTAATACAGTCTTTAAGTCAATATTTTCTTAAATCTGTATTTCATAAACTAATGACACATTGGCATACATATTTAAATATTAAGCCAATTCTAAACATTTGTTGTACTTGCTCCTGAATTGTGGGCTGTGTAATATTTCTTTTTTTTTTTTAAGATCTATTTATTTATTTGAAAGGCAGAGTTACAGAGAGGCAGAGGCAGAGAGAGAGAGAAAAAGAGGTTTTCTATCTTCTGGTTCACTCCCCAGATGGCCGCAATGGCCAGAGCTTGTGCCGATCTGAAGCCATGAGGCAGGAGCTTCTTTCTGGTCTCTGACACAGGTGCAGGGGCCCAAGGACTTGGGCCATCCTCTACTGCTTCCCCAAGCCATAGCAGAGAGCTAGATCAGAGGTGGAGCAGCTGGGACTTGAACCAGCACCCATATGGGATGCCGGCGCTGCAGGCAGTGGCTTTACCCGCTACGTCACAGCAACGACCCCTCTATGATATTTCTAAGACAACATGCCTTTCCTGTACCTTTCCATCAGTGTATCTCTAAGCCTGGTTGTGTAATATAGAGATTTGTGACAGTAGGCTTCTCTGTTTTGCTATAGCTGTTGGGTCAGGATTTTATTGCTTCTGGCTAAAGGCCACAGAAAGGCTGTTATTGTTAAAGTCAGCTCTCTATTCAGTGTAATCTCTGTAATAGAGTGGAAATGGGACGTGAGTATCTCAAACAGTGATCTGTTATCAAGCTCAGGTTAATAATGCAGTAAAGCGATCCTTGTGTTTGAAGTCTCTTCCACTCGCTGGTAGATATTATGTCTTGCTAATCTCAGCTTTTGTAATGAGGTTTGCACTAAGCAGCCTCAGCAGCAGCAGAATTTAGGATGGAATGATAAAAACTGTGCCTTTGCCTTTCTGAGTTTCTAGAATCTCATCAAGTGGTGTCGTAATAGTTTGTTCTCTACTGAGAGGCTACAGTCCTTGCCCAAATAGCAGTGATGGTGCTAACAGTTTGGAAAGGATTGTGCTGAGGCTGGGACTGTTCAGTTAGCTCCCTCTGTGACTGCCATGCCTCAGTAGCCACAAGGGGCTTCTGACAGGCTGTTGGGCAGAGACTCCCCGGGCATCTTCATAAACAGTTGCGATGCGTAGAAGATGCCTAGTCAGCTTTGCTTCTAGCCTCCCCCGGGACCAACTCCTAGTGCACCTATAATGGAAGCCAAGGAACCGTGCCACAGAAGCCACCACTTTGCGAATGTGCAATGGCAGGGGGCCATGTTCAGAAGGTAAAAAGTCAGTGCTATTAATAGCTCACTTTTTTTTTTTTTTTTTCCATCCTCATTTGGTGTCAGGCACTAGACAAAATCTTTAACATACATTTTCTCCATTATAGCCTTACGGCATCTCAAGGAACTGGGCCCTTGTTTTATTCTGTGATGGAATTGAGGCTCAGAACTCATTGGTTAAAGGTTGGTTCAGATACAAATCGTCCTGACTCTAAGACCCTGAGTTATTTACCAGATGAATATAGGGTCTACTGAGTTAGTGCCCAGGAACTTGTGGCTGATTTGATCCTTTGTGAATTCTGTTTTGCTTGTCTTTGCATATTGCTGTGTCACAAGCCACTTCACAGTGGCTTCAAAGAGTAGGAAGTGCTTATTCTGTCCATTCTCTGTGATTGCACTAGGGCTCCAAGTGGTGACTTGTAGGTGGGGCAGCTTAACTGGGGGCTCCTGGAACCACTTCTGAGATGGCTGACTCAGGTTGCTGCCAGACTCTGCTGGCTCTTGCCTGGGAGTCTCAGTTGCTCTCCACATGGGTCTCTGCAGCTTCCGTCCAAGCATAGAAGTTCCAAGAGCCGGTGTGCTGAGGAACCAAAGTAGTAGCTGCAAGGATTCCTTTAGCCCCACTTTGGAAGTAACCCAGCATCAATTCACTATTATATTTTTTTCCCCATGAAGCAAGTCACTGAAGCCAACCCAAAATCCAGGGGAAAATTTGTAACCTGGAACAGTCTGTAACTTCCATTGCGTAATAACCTCCTAACTGCTGTTCCCCTTTCTTCTCTACTCTGTCAAGGAGTTTATTCTCATTCAGTAAATGGAGTGGTCTGTTTAACATCCAAGTCAGATCATGACACCCTGTGCTGAGAGCTCTGGCAGCTTCCCAGAGTCCTCATGGTGGCCTCTTTGTCTTTGCATGGCCAAGTCTATGATCTCTCCGGTCTAATGTCTTACTCTTCTCCCATTGCCTCTTACTGTCATTTAAGCACGAACCCTTGTGCCTGCCTCAGGGTGTTTGCTTTTGATATTAAGTGCTATGCCTAGACCACTCTTTTGGGTATTTTTTAAAAACAATTCTTGATGTTTGTTTTTCTTTTAAAATATTTGTTTATTTATTGTGATTCATTTGAAAGTCAGAATAGCAGAAGAGCTTCTGTTGATTGGTTCACTCCCTAAATGCCTGCTGCAGCCAGGGCTGGCCCAGGCCTAAGTCAGGAGCCGGGAACTTCATCTAGGTCTCCCATGTGAGTGTCCAGGATCCAAGTACTTGCACCATCACCTGCTGCCTCCCATGGTGTGCATTAGCAAGAAGCTGCATAAGAAATGGAGGCTGAATTTAATCCCAGGTACTTTTTAAGTTGTGGCTTAATATGCTGTACCAAAAAGCCCATGCCTCTTCCAGGTTTTCTGTATGGCTCCTGCTCTCATTGCCTTTAGTTCTATACAGGTGTTTTACCCTCTCAGTGAGGCATTCCCTGACTGCAGAGAATTATAATTCTGCTTCTACCACCCAGAATCTACTACCTCCCTTATTCTGTTTGTTCTCTGCTACGTTGAGTAGTGTATTATGTATTTATTAGTTTGTCTATTATACATCTTCACCCACTAGAGTATAAACCACATGAGGATAGAACTTTGGTTGTGTTTGATGGGGTTTGTTTATTTTTTGCTATAATCCCCCATTGCTTTCCAGGGTAGGGACATTTTTATCTGCCAGTGGCCTCTTAGATATTCATAACATCATTCGTGGACTTAAAATTATCGTGGACTTAAAAATTAGCCTGCTGTAGATTTATTGCATTTCTAGTCCTGCCTACAGCTGCCATGGCAGGACAAGACCAGATTATTTCATGGGCCTTACATGAACTTTTTGCTGGGCATTCCCCACCCATGCTTGAAACAATTCTTAACATATAGTTTATAGTTAATAAATAACTGTTTGTTGAAATCATGGAGAAAGATTTCAACTACTTTAATTTTTCATGACACTAATGGTTTTGAAGTTTTTTTAAAAAAAAATTTGGGAGACAAACACAGAAATAGAGGGAAGCAGAGAGACAGACATTTGTATTTATTCGAGAGGAAAAGAACTTGAGAGTGAGCTGCTGTTTTACTCTCCAGATGTCTACAATAGCCAGGCCTGACCTGGGCTGAAGCCAGGAGCCATGAACTCAATCCAGGTTTCCCAAGTGTGATTCAGGAACTCAGCTACTTGATCCATCACCACTGCCTCCCGTAATCCCTGTTGGCAGGAGACTAGGGTCAGGATCTGAAGCCAGGAATAAAAGCCAGGTACTCCCATGTGGGACACAGGTGTATTAACCACTGGGTAGGATATCTACCCCATGAAGTCCTGTAGCTTATGAATACAATGGTGTCTCATAGTGCTATCAGTTCAGAATTCAACAGGTGCCCCTTTGCAGTTCTCAGTCTCATTAATGAGTTCTGTTTTAGAGGATCCTTCTGAGATCACTACCGATTCCCCTTCCTTCCTACCTTGTTCTTCTGGAAGCCCCATAAAAGCATTCCAGTGGATTATTCTCAGTCAAGTTACCTGAGCCTCAGTGTACCTTTATTTCCACAAATAACTGTGAAATTACTTTGTTCCTGATCTGTGTTACTCACTAAGAATATACTGGGACAGACACATCCTATTCCTTATGGTGAGAGTTTACAGACTGGGTAAAGTGCTATGGAAGAACTGTATAGTGAGGCATGCAACCTTTACAATAACTAGCTTTAGGCACACATTTTAGGTCACAGTTAAAGATGCTATTTATGATACCCACCGATCCTATTCAGAGTACCTGTGTTCAAGTCCTGACCGCGCTGCCAAGTCTAGCTTTCTGTTAATGTACATCCTAGCAGGTGGCAGGTGATGGCTCAAGTAGTTGGTTCCTTGCCACCCATATGGGAGATAATGACTGAGTTCCCAACCCCTGGTTTTGTCCTTGCCTGGCCAATGGCTGGCTGATGCTGATATTTGGAAAATGAACCATTTGATGAAATCTGTCTCTTTCTTTGCCTTTCAAGTAAATATAGCTAGAATTATCAGCTTTAGTTTTTTTGTTTTTTGAGATTTTAAAAATTTATTTGAAAGGCAGAATTAGAGAAGGAGAAAAAGAGAGAGAAAGAGCGCTTCCATCTGTTGGTTCACTCCCCAAATGGCTTAGATGGCCAGGGGTGGGCCAAGGCAAAGTCAGGAGCTATGAGTTTCTTCTGAGTCGTCCACATGGGTCCAAGGGCCCAAGCACTTGGGCCATCTTCCACTGCTTTCCCAGGTGTATTTGCAAGGAGCTGAATCGGAAATGGAGCAGCCGGGACTCCTTTTTGGATCCTGGCACTGCAGATGGTGGCTTAACCCACTGCACCACAGTGCCGACCCCTTAGCTTTAGTTTCTTAATCCTCTTCTCAGGTGTGTATTACGTGTTGAGATTGGAAGACGCTTCCTGGATTACCCAGCTGATGCCTTTAAACACTCTTACTTTGGTTTATTTTGAAAATCCAAGCCCTTGGAAGGCCATGGCGGTAGACTTTGGATGTATTAAAGGTGTTCATTCTTGGTCCCCCTCTGAGCAAAAATGTGGGTTTCCCCAAAGATGAGAGTGGAACTGCTGAGTAAATAGGTTGAGAGGCAGGTGCCTAGTGAAAACTCCTTGTCAGAGCTGCAGGAACATCTATCATACCACCAGGTCTTCCCCTGCTGACAGGAAGCTAATGGCAGTCAGACCTCGCTGCTACAGCGAGGAAGTCAAGATTGCCTCTCCCCTCTCTATGCCCTTGATCAGCAGGTGCTGTTGACAGGGATGACAGATTAGATGAAACCCAGGAGTGAGAACCAGCAGGCATCCTATGATATGACATTTAATTAATATATGTGAAACAAAGCAAAGCAACGAACAAAATCCTTCTATATTTTTTTATTCGTTAGATGCTAATGTGTCACAACAAAGGTATTGTTAGCTTTGAGTGAATCAATTTAAAAACTCTTATCTCCAATAAAGATTACTGATTTCATCATTGATTGGCTGTTGTCTGGTCTGACATATGGTCCTGTTGGTATGGAGGATGAGGGCATCATTTGCATTTTTGGGTTAATGAGAATTCTGCAACCATGTCAAAAGCCAGAGCCCTCAGTTGACATCTTTGAAACAAGGCTTGTTTGAAAAAGGCCAGTTTTCATTAGAATGTATAGAATTATTTATGGTCTTTATGTGGCAACTATCTAAAATAATTGACAATTATAAAGATTTCTGCTCGATTTTTTTTTAATTGGCCACTAAGTTTCCGATAATACCTTTGATCTCTTCTAGAGTGTTCTAATGAAATGATATTTTTAAAAATCTATGCAGGTGAAGACAAGAATTTAGTTTTATTACACTAGCATTTTCCAAGCCAATATGTGGAAGTCATTGCAATTTTTTAAAGGAAATTTCATATCTAAAAGGAACCTAATTTGATGCACCAGTCAGAATGAAAAATAATAATTTGTATGACTCATCTACCTAGAAAATTGTGTAACATGAAATGAGCTGTAGTTGTAGCAGGAGATGTACTCTATAATGTGTGAGTGTAATTGCTCTCTGAGAAATGAACTAATTGGAACGAGGGCAATAACAGTTGATCAGCTGGATCTGGATCATTTTGCAATTACTCGAAGTCCATATATTTTTAGATGATGATTTAAGGTTGTAGAGAGATAATTGCCAAGCATTAGATAAGGTAATGGAGATTTTGGGAATGGGGTTGAGGAGTCTAGGCAGCAACTCAATTTTCTGAGAATCTGTTGATGTTATCATTTATGAGAGTGGGTTCTGGACAATAGCACAGTCCCCGGGGTGAATTCAGCCGCCTGGGAACCCATCGTTAGGGGATCTTCAGTGCAATTGTTTCTTAATATTTACCCATGATACACTTTTCCAATGTAAAGAGATTTCAGTACTGAATCTAAAACCTTTTCAAGGCAAATACTGATATTTTAAAAAAAAAGAGAATAAGTTATTTGTTAAAATATCAAAAGAAATATTCAGGGTTTATGCTATGTTCTTTTTCAACACTGTGCTGCTGTTTGGGGAGAAATTGTAGTGTTTCCACTCTTTTCAGTTATACCACGTAGTGCATACAGAGATAGTACAATGACATACCCTTCCAAGCTGTAGCATGATATTGTACTCCTGTCCGTCCTTCCTTCCTTCCTTCCTTCCTTCCTTTCTTCCTTCCTTCCTTCCTTCCTTCCCTCCCTCCCTCCCACCCTCCCTCCAGAGAGAGAAGGGGAGGCAGAGAGAGAGAGAGACGCCTTCCAGGAAGTTTTTCCAGGTCTCCCACATGGATACAAGGGCCCGAGGACTTGAGCCATCCTCTACTGCTTTCCCAGGCTATAGCAGAGAGCTGGATTGGAAGTGGAACAGCAGGGACTCGAACTGGCGCCCATATGGGATGCTGGTAGTGCAGGTGGCAGCTTTAACTGCTATGCCACAGCACTGGCCCCTCTTTATTCTTTCAACATGTGATATCCCATACTATACATTATTCTCTTATTTTGTCATGGCAGAACTTGATGGGAGCCAAAATAAGATTTATACATTCATGAGGGTTTGCCTGTACTCCTAAGAAGATGTCAAAAACTATCAAGCCTAGGTTCACCAAGAATCAGTGCAATTATTAAACAATATAAACTTTGTCTTTTTTATTAAAGATTTATTTATTTGAGAGGCAGAGTTAGAAATGGAGACAGCGTGGGAGATCTTCCATCTGTTGGTTCACTCCCCAAATGGCCACAGTGGCCAGAGATGTGCCCATCTGAAGCCATGAGCTTCTTCCAGGTCTCCCACGTGGGTGCAGGAACCCAAGCACTTCGACCATCTCCTACTGCTTTCCCAAGCTGTAATCAGAGCTGGATAGGAAGAGGAGCAGCCGAGACACAAACTGGCACCCATTACCTTATCTAATGCTGGTGCCACTGGTGAAAGGCTTAACCTACTATGCCACTGCTCTGGCCCCTTGTTCTTTCTTTTTTTCTTTTTAAACAATATATATTTATTTGAAAGGCAGAGTTACAGAGAGAGAGGAAGAGACACAGAGAGATCTTTCATCTCCACTAACTCCCCATGTGGCTACAGTGACTGGGTCTGTGCCAGACTGAAGCCAGGAGCCTGGAAGATCTTTCAGGTCTCTAATGTGGATGCAGGGACCCAAGCATTTGGGCTGTCTTCAGCCACTTTCCCATGTGCATTGGCAGGGAGCTGGATTGGAAGTGGAGCAGCTGGGTTTTAAACTGCCCATGTGGGATGCTGGTTGTAAAGGTGGCAGCTCTACCCACTATGCCACAGTACCAGCCCCTCTCTTTTTCTTAACATCAACCTTGGATTACTGTGACAATTGCTCTGTCTTGGTACTAGATATAAAATCACTTTTTTATATCCAGTCACATAGCATTTGTCCAATAAGTATTATATTGATTCAGTTAGGACAAGTTGATCATGTGAGGAATAATATGGGTAATGTGGAATTAGGGGAATTGAAATCCTCAGACTTAGAATTCATGTTCCTGTAAATAGGCATTTTCTGGTGGTTCGATGCTGGGGACTAATGACAAAGGATGATCTAGAATGATGGTATTTACAGAATGTATTGACTGTGATTTCTTATTGAAAGTTAATTTGAAGAGTTTTGTGTGGGTGTTTTGAAAATTTGGTGTGAGAGGCTTCAACAGTGATGATTAAAGACAAAAAAAATTAACATGGAACATCTTTAGAGAATTAGGTTACGTGTTACATGTAGAAAACCTGTGTTCCATGTCAGCACTTTACCAGGATCTATAACTTGATTCTTTTCTTTCTTCCATATGCTCTGCTGTCATGGTCAGTGTAGACGGAATGCATACCATGACCAGGCTAAGCACAGTCCATCCTATATACTTCTCGTGCAATCTCCTGAGGCAGTTATTATTGTTCCAATTTTAGAGATTAGGAAACCAAGGTCCACGATGTTGAACTTGGCCATGGTTGCAGCTTGTAATTAGCAGAACTGGGATTTGAACTCACAAGTCTGATTTTGGACTTCAGAGTGTTTTTCTCTTTGACCACTCTAGAAGAGCTCCAGATACCTGGAGTTTTTTGTTAAATCCTGTAAAAGGATCTGTCATTTCTAATGGCAAACTCCCTAGATTCCTATATTGGGGGGGACTGATTAATGGAAGCAATTCTTAAATTATTGAAGGGGGTAATGCATTTGGCTCAGTGGTTAAGATGCCACTTGGGGTGCCTGCATTACATAGAAAAGTGCCCGTTTTTTGTACTTGCTCTGCCTCATATCCAGCTTTTTGCTAATACCCATTCTCCGAGGCAGCAGGTGTAGCTCGGGTGCTTGAGTCTCTGCTACCTATGTGGAAGTCTTGGATTTGGTTTGCGGTTCCTAGCTTTCCTGGCCCAGCCCTGGCTGTTGAGGGCATTTCTTTCTCTCTCTCCCTCCTCCCTTATTTCCTTCCTTCCTCTTCTCTCCCACTATCTCTCAAATACAAAAATAAAGATTTAAGAGTAAACTATATCACTAATTATTACATAAGATAGTAACAACCCCTACTAAATGGTAATACCCACAAGTGCAGAGACTAATTTTGTGCATCTCTATAGGGTAATATGTTAGTGGCTTTATTAATACACAATTTACAAACCACAAAATTCACCCTTCATAGCATATAGTTCATAGTTTTTATTTTCACAGAACTGTGTAACCATTATACTATTTAATTTTAAGAGAATCTTCATTACCCTGAGAAGAAGCCATGTGCCCATTAGCAGTCACTCCTGATTTTTTTTTAATTAAGAAAACAAGGTAGCAAATACTAAAACTATTCAGAACTCTGCATTTGATGTACAAAGTCATCTCATTTGTTGAAACCTGGTATTCTTAATTAATCATAGCTTTTCACCAAAATAATCATTTTCTTTCACTTGCTTTTCAAATATTTTTGGTTAAATCATCAGAATTAGTTCATTCCACTTCATACTAACAGTTGCTGTAGCTAGTTCAGAGAAAGTATGCATGCTACCTGTCCGAGGAGAAAGCCTGGTCTAAGCTCCTGTCATCAGACAACACTCAATGCCAGGATGTGGCATTCCTGATTTCCTGATTTCCCCTCAGAACAAAAGTACGTCAAGATAATCCTTCCATGTTAACTTGATAAGCAGGTGTTTAATGTTGACAGTTCCTCTCCTGTATTTCCTGAATGCTTTTTCTTACTGCTTGAAATGAAGCAGTGACAGCTGGAGAATTTTCACTTTGCTGTTTTCAATGAGTGCATGCTTTCCATGAGTTTGTGCCAGAGTTCCTTCCCCCCCAGCAGGCAAAGACATGAGTGACTCATGTTCAGGTTCACGTTGTAACTTGAATGTGGTTTACCTTGTTATTCTCGTTAAGAGGCAGTGAGACAAAGTTCCTGAGCCCTTGTGTGCATGAAAAGGAATAGTCCAGTGTTAACAACTGGTATAATTGGTTTAGGGTCAGAGCCGGCTTCTTAAGCCAACTCTTTCTACACTACCTGTGTACATGCACATGACTGGGAAGGGGCACACAGACCCTTGGCCTTATCAGTGGCATTCCTTACGTAGATGTGCACAGCACTGCCCTGGCATAGTTGGAAGACAGAAACTGAGGTATAAACACTATTTAAGTAACATGAGAATACGTTAAAGTGACATACCAGCCAGCACACAATAATTTGGATGCATTCTTCCTACACCAGCTCCTTCCTTGTAAGCTACTCTTCTTGATTATTGAAGCCATATGCTTGTGAGAGTCAAATTTTGAAATCCATATAGTTCTTCTTTCATGAACTTTTTGAAGACTTTGTGTGCACGAGTTTCATCATTTTGTTCACCAAAATAAACTTATCTTTCAGTTCTGTTTTCCACAAACTTTTTGAAGTTCCCATGCATTTACACTCTGTGTCATCATGTGGTTCACTCAGCTGTCTAAGGTTTGCACTTGGCCTTGCACCCTGTAGAAATCCTTGAAAGTTCACATTTCTGAAAACTGAGGATGATTGGTCTCTAGGACAAGGGTGTTTGGATAGATTGAAGAGTTCTCCTTGCATTACTTGGCTTCAGCCCTCAAAACTTTGCCGTCTTTGCTTTCATCCCAAGTCCAATTTGCAGAGAGATCATGGAAACCAATGGAGATGCTTCCGATCTGTAATATGTAGGTCTCTTTTCGGAGCCATCAGCACAATGGGGTAAATACCAGGTCCTTATTTATGTTACTTTTTGTAGGTCTATCCATTTACCAGTTAAAGAACTTTTGGGTTGTTTGCCCACCAGTTCTGAATGAATATGCATTAAGCTACAATGGATATTTGTGTGCATGGTTACCATTTTAAGAAACTGACAAGCTCTTCTCTTAAGTGGTTGAACCATCATTTTATATTGTTACCAACAAGATGGGAAAGTTCTACTTTGGCCAGTATATAGTACTGTAAATACAGTCTAAATCAACTGAATTGGCTATGTTGCAGTTAAATGTTTCTAGTTTTTACATAAAGGTATCTAGTTTGTTTGCAAAGACATTGGATGTGAAGGGAAATATTGTTGTTGATCTTCGAGTCTTGTGAAGGGAAATATTGTTGTTGATCTTCGAGTCTGGCCAAAGTGCTATGAGATGTAGAGTAGCTGAGTGCCTTTGGGGGAACAACACATTCGTCACCTGAAGGCTGAATGGCCCAAAGTTATCCTGAATGTCGCAATGGTACCCGGGGTGCCTGACAAGTGTAAACAAGGGTGTTCCCCACAAAATGATGGCCAGCCTGCCGTGTGGGGACAGTGGATATGGATATAATTTCTGGAAGTCTTATTGGATTTTGATAAGCAGGAACCAGATAATTTAAGAGCAGGTGCTATCTGAGTATTTGCAGTTTAATCTTAAGGGGACCTTGAAGCCATTGGGATAGTTGTTGAGTGAGGTCTCAATTTAGATAACTTGTGCTGAAACCTGTTTGTGCCAGGGTCATGATGCAGTATAAAGTGGCTCCTCAAGGTTTCTCTACTCAGTTTTTGCTGCCTCAACTCTGTATCTCAATAGAATTTCTAGAATAAGAAGAGCAAGAGAGAGACCATGCCTGTGGGCTCCCATTCCTCTTTTCTTCCCATGTCCATACTTTTTGGAGTTTGATGATAAAGAAGGTCACTTTCTGATTTCCTCGGCAGGAGTCACTGAAGCCAGGTGCACTAACAGTTTATGAACCATCAGATGTGCATAAGGAGCAAGCAGCCCCTCAAGCTTCGCCGGGTGAACTTTGGGGGTACTGTTAATTCAGACTGAGACATTCACTGGAGGATCACTCAGATTAATTATTAGTTAAGTTACCATCTGGTGGCAGAAAGGGTTGACTGTTCGCCATGCTGGTGCCAGTCTTGTAGGTGCGTGAACACTTCAAAAGGGCTTTGCTTACTTAAGTGATGAACAGTGTGAGGTGTACAAACCAGTCAGGCAGAAGAGCTGCACCGCTCTCTCTTCAGTGTTACTTGTAGTATCGTCCTCTTCATAGCTGAAGGCAAGTGTGGTTGACCTTGATGGTGACTTTGATTTTCTGTTTTGCAATGAAATGCAATGCTGATTTGCATATCATCTTATAACCTGCTTGCGTCACTGCAGTGCGTGTTAGTGATTTATCCTGGTATCTGCATGTAGATAATATCTTTTCTTTACTAATCATCACTACACAGCTAAAACCTTTTTCTGTGACTGGATCAACCATATAGCGTTAAGCCACTCTCAGGTGTAGGCACTCATTTTTGGGTTTTGGAAGTGTGGTTTTGTTTTATTCCTGTGTTGTTTCCTGCAGACCACAACTGCCATGAATACCTGAAGAGATTTTCCCTCACCCTAGGAGACCACAGGCAATAGGAGTCAAAATGTGTTTTTTGGACAAAACATAGAATTTGTCCAGTTTTCCAAAGTATCTAAGAGTGTTTAAAAGGGAGGTTTCCTTGTATCATGTCTTGCTGTTTAATATGTTCCTTGTTAAATTTTGAGAGCTGGAGTGCTTTGGAGAGTTGTATTGGATGTGGTATAGCTAACGTAGGCAACTCGGATATTCTTAGGGTTTACTGCTGCTCTTCACCAACCTGATTGCCACTAGCTACATGTGCCTATTTAAATTAAGGTAATTAAAATTAAATGAGGGTCCGGTGCCATGGCTCACTTGGTTAATCCTCCACTCACAATGCCAGCATCTCATTTGGGTGCCGGGTTCTAGTCTGAACTGTTCCTCTTCCAGTCCAGCTCTCTGCTGTAGCCCAGGAGGGCAGTGGAGGATGGCCCAAGTGCTTGACCCCTACACCCGCATGGGAGAACAGGGTGAATCACCTGGCTTCTGGCTTTGGATCAGTGCAGCGCTGGCTGTAGCGGACATATGGGAGGTGAACCAATGGAAGGAAGATTTCTCTCTCTGTCTCTCTCACTGTCTATAACTCTGTCAAATAAATTAAATTAAATTACATTTTACATTCAGTCCCTCCATCAGCCTGGCCACATCTCAAAAGCCACATGTGGCTAGAGGTTCTCATGGTAGAAAGCATGGATAGGGAACATTCCCATCAAGGTAGAGAATTATGTTGAACAATGGACAATGAGGGTTTAACATGAAGAGCACTAAAATATGACTGCATTCAGATCATGGCTCTGTCCCACTTCCTTGTTGTGTGACCGTGGGCAGTTATTTTACCTTTGTGAACCTCAATTTCTCATTAATAAAATGAATGTAATAATCTCTGGCTTCAGTGTTTCTTGTGCACTTAAATACAGTAGCACTGATCACCTGCTTAACACCTTGCCTGTAACATAAATAAGCAGCCAGTGGATGGAAGCCTTTGTTCTTTGCCTAGTGTTTACTAATTCCCCTTTTCATCTGTTTTGAAAGCAGGGACCACTGTGTTTGTTAGCTTAAAACTAATAACTGCAAGATATTGTTGGCCCAATTGCTAAGCAGACAAACAGAAGGGAGTATTGTAGGTTGCAGAAAAACCCCAGTTTGTCAGCCAATTTCTTTCTTTTTTTTTTTTTTTTTAATGCTGTCCCTGAGAAACATGATAGAATTTGTTTTCCTTCTCTTCTGTCGCAAAGTAACCCTTCTGGCTTTGTTAGAAGCGTGGATTGTAATAATTGTACCCACCCCAGATGGCTCCTGAAAACCCTTTGAAATGCCATCTGCCAGGCGTGTGTCCAGCCGGCAGCCTGTCATTCTACTACAAGAAAAGAAGAGGCGGGGTCCCCTCCCTGGGTGCTTTCTCCGCCATGTCACTGAATGGAGCCCGGGCAGGCTGGCCCCGGCCCAGGCAGGTCGTCCAGAGGATAACCAGGCGTACACCTCCTGCTTGCCCGCAGCATGGGAAGGTTCAGTCCGGGTAATAAAGCCTGAGGGTTTGGTGGGCGGGGACTTGCCTGCCCGCCTGCGCACCTTCCCTTGCTGCTCCAAGGCCACTGGAAACCTGTTTGTTTCGATGGGAAAATGGTATCCTGTTGGTTTCAGTTTTCTTCTAAGATGCAGCATTTTTGAAGTCCTTGATGATTTCGATGCTTTCAGGAAACGAAGACCCAGGGGGTGACTGTTGTCTCTAAAGCAAGTCTGACAAATTAGATCTGAAAACATGGATGGAAATGGCTAAGATTAGATGGCTACAGGAGGGGGAAAAAAACCCCAATGTTGCTTGGTTTGAGAAGACTTTAAAAATCTGTTTGGTTTTATTTTATCCTCTGCTCTCTTTTTTGGGGGGAAATGGATTAAGTTAATGGAATTTTGTTTGGGAGCCTGAGTACCAGAGTTGCCATATAGAACATGTTTAGGGCAGATTCTTTCACAGCAAGTTTCAAAGAGATTCTATTCTTGCCGTGTGCTGGAATTTCCCAGTATGGTGTAGACTGTCTGTGTTTTACAAGTAGCCGACTGAGCAGCTTGTTTTGCTTGGCTCCAGTTGTCGCTCCACCCCATCCCTCCTCCTCTGCTCCTGCCTTGCTGGCTCTGCTGCTGCTTGACCTCCGAGGATCTTCTTCCCTTCCTTTCCCCAGCGTCTGCAAGTTAGATGGTCTTAGTGTTCCATCCACACTCCTTGGCTTCTTTTTTCCTATACTACTCTTTTTTTTTTTTTTTAAAGATTTATTTATTTGACAGGTAGAGTTAGACAGTGAGAGAGAGAGACAGAAAGGTCTTTCTTCCGTTGGTTCACTCCCCAAATGGCCGCAACAGCCACAGCTATGCAGATCTGAAGCCAGGAGACAGGTGCTTCTTCCCAGTCTCCCATGATGGTTGCAGGGGCCCAAGCACTTGGGCCATCCTCCACTGCTATCCCAGGCCTTAGCAGAGAGCTGGACTGGAAGAGGAGTAACCGGGACTAGAACCGGCACGCATGTGGGATGCTGGCACCGCAGCAGAGCACCTTTCCTATACTCTTTGCTCGGGTCTTTGTCTTGCCTCCCAATGCCGATGGCTTACTGATAACTGATCACTTCCAAGTTTCTGTTCCAAACTCCACTCTGACCCTCAGCCTTCAAGGTCAGCTGCCCTTCAGTTCTCTGTGCTGAGGTAGACCGAGACTTCTCACATTTAGCATGTCCAAAAGTAGACTCTCGAATTTTTTCTCCCTCCAGAAACCATTTTTCCTAATTCGCCCAGTCTCTGTAAATTGCACACTCCTTTTGCCACAAAACAAGGTGTCAGTCTGGATTCCTCTGTCTTAAATGATATGTCCAGGGCAAAAGCCAATTCTTTTAGTTGTTTTCAACATATGGACCCATCACACTGTCATGAATTGACATAGATTTGTCTATCCTATGGGTCACCCTTCAACTAGTTAAACTATTCACATTTTGGAGTGGATGTTGAACTTAGCAATTAAGACGCTCATGTCCCGTAACAGAGGACCTGGGTTTGATATCTGGCTCTGCCTTATGACTCCGGCTTTCTGCTAGGAGTGCAGCAGGGGATGGCTCCAGTCGTTGGATTGCTACCACCATGTGGGAGACCTGTATCAATTCTTGGCTCTTGGCTTGAGCTTTGTAGGCATTTGGGGACTGAACCAGAAGATGGCAGCTCTCTCCCCTGTCTGTGTCTTTCTGTATCTCTCTCTCATATTAAGGGGAGAAAATTTCATGTTTCCTTATAGAAATCTGTTGGTTTCTTATCACCTCCGCCCTATTATTTTAGTCCATACTCAATTGTCTGTTACCTGGACACACTGTGCTTCTTCCCAGCTGGTCTTCCTGTCCCTGTTCTTGCCTCCTGTCTACTCTGCCATAGCCCTGTCTCTATAAAGCCAGAGAACTGTGGAGATGAGTGTTGAATTTGGGCACCGCCTTACTAAAAGCCCTTGAATGACCTATCATCCTCTGTTCCATCACTCTGCTTACAGTCGTGCGACCCTTTGCCCTTCCCCCTGCAGGCCAGGCCAACCCCACATCAGAGCGTTTGGCTGTTCCTGCTTCCTGGGATGCTCTCCCCATCACCTCTGCCTTGCCACAGGCCTTTTTCCTGATCGCCTCCTCAAAGTTGGTTTCCTGCTCGGCGCCTTCTTCCTTCTCTGAGAGGCTCTCTAGCCCTTTCCTCTAAATCACTCTGAAATGCTTTCTCATCTTTTCACTCACGGAAGATGACTTCCACCTGAAATTGTATACTGTACTTACTCACATTTATAGTTATTTGCTGTCTCTCAGAATAAAGTAAAAATACCAATGTTGCTCAGCAGGCAGCATGCCTTGAGGTCTTAAATATTCATTAAATGAAACATTCTCTCTCTCTCTCTCTCTCTCTCTCTCTCTTTCTCTCACTCTCACTCTCACACACACACGCGTTTACACATACTATCTTCAGAAAGTTCTTGAAAAATGCATATTCTGAACAAAACTAAGCATGCCCTTGAAAAATTTTGAATATCAAACTAGATCTATCTTTTTTAAGATTTATTTGAAAGATAGAGTTACAGAGATAGAAGGAGGGAGGGAGGGAGGGAGGGACAGACAGAGAGAGAAAGAGGAAGAGAGAGAGAGAAAGAGAGAGGGAGCTTCTACCCATTGGCTCACTCCCCAAATGGCCACAATGGCCTGGTCCAGCCCAGGTTGAAGCTAGGAGCCTGGAGCTTCTTCTGGGTTTCCCATGTGGGTACAGGGGCCCAAGCACTTGGGCTGTCCTCCTTTGCTTTCCTAGGCACATTAGCAGGGAGCTGGATTGGAAGTGTAGCAGCTAGGACTTAACCGGTGCCCTTACAGGATGCTGGCATTGCAGACTGAGGCTTAACCTACTGTGTCACACTGCTGGCCCCTACATTTATATTTCAATTCCATTTTTCTTGAACTTTTTGAGGTTCCCTCTTATATGTGCATATATATGATTTAAGATTATTGTAGTAGAATTTGAACGATAATATTTAAATACTGCTAGCATCATTTCCCAGTGGGTTAAGCCACGTGGAAGACTCAGATGGATTTCTAGACTCCTGGCTTTGGCCAGCCCCAGCCCTGGCTGTTGGAGGCATCTGGGGAAGTGACCAGCAAATGGAAGATTGTCTCTGTTTCCCTTCTCCTGCCATGATTGCCTTTAAAATAAATAAACAAATCTTAAAAAAAAATATTTGAGCAAGCCATTTCATTATATTATATAATAGCATAAACTATACTATCCGCTAACATTGATTCAGAAAGCCCTCCAAAGGGATTATCTCATTTAATAATCAGAATAAACTTACTGTGTAAGTATTATTATTATCCCTGCTAAGTAGACAAGGACACAGGAATAGCCAAAGCTAAGGGTCCACCCGGGGCCCCAGACTGGAAAACCAGACCATGACATTCCGACTACAGAGCCCTGCCCTGCAGCAGTACGTAGTACCATCTTTATGTGTCTTCAGCACCTACTGTGTGCCTCATATCAATGGGAAGAGTTGTAGACAGGATAGGGACAGATTGTTTTCCCCAGAAAGCCCCAGCTTGTGGGGTATGGGAAGCAGACTGTTGTGATGCAGTGTTCTATGGATGATTTGAAATCGAAGACACTCAGATTTCATGTGCTGGTAAAGTTGGGTGCATTTAGTCTGAATAAGGTATGCAACAAGTATCCAGGAGTATGGGTGCCCAGTGAAGTTGCGTAGATGTCATTATTCACATAGGCATCGATCAGAGACTACAAGGTGGTGATAACTTGAGAGCTGCCAGCTACATACAACTGGTTAATTCATTGCTTTTCAAGTTTGACGAAGAGATCTCAGGAAAGGGAAAACTCCTTGCTTATTATGTGGGACGTCATTCACTTCACATCATAGTTAAGGATGCCTTGTAAGCTGCACTACATTGGTCATGCTCCTAATTTGAATATTTTAGGCAGCTGAAGCATTAGCTCTTGTTGGTCTGCCCTCGTGTCTAACATAGGTTTCTAGTATTTTCTATGTCATTTCTTCCTATGTTTGATGCTCAGTGCTTCCACATCTTTGGTTGAGACTGGGCTTGCTCATGATAGATCTGTAGCCTAGCATCTAAGCCCAGTGGCTTCCATGCTCAAGAGGCTATAGATTGTTTCATAAGAGAAATTGTTAAATTTGTTAGCTGTTCACAAGATGAGCAGACTTAACTCAGGGGACAATTTTCTACCAAATGTGATGTCCTCTCTTCCTACTCAGAACTTGTGGGTGGCCTTTTTCCCCCCAACCATATTAATTACATGGAGAGCAATGGCATTTTAATCCCTGGGAGATGTCCAACCGCAGATCTTGGGCAATCACATTTCTCCAGTGATGTGTTTATGCAGTGGGTGTCATTTTCTTCAAAGGGCTTATTACATTGGAACTTGCCACTTCTATTGAGGAACACAAGGAGTTTGAGGCCTGTGATGAAAATATAAACCCCTTAGGCTCTGTACTTAAGGTGGATAACTTTTTAGTATGCACTAGAGCCTTCAAAAAGCTGCTGATTGTGAATGTTGTCTGTATATAAAATCCAGGTCGCCTCTTTCATTCAGTGCATTTTTAGAAATGGCAAATTTCTCTGTGGGTTACCTAGCTATGCCAGGCTTTCTCTTTGTCCTGTTTGGGGGTTCCAGGCCCTAGAGGGGGGAAGTGAGGTTACCATCTGACACACACAAGTTGCCTTTACCAGGTTGGTCCCTGTCAGAACAGATAAAGTCGGCTGAGTCTCCGGTAGGCCAGCCTACTGAACAGGTTATTTTAATTACCCCTGGATAGGGAACTTCCTGGGCGAGTTGACTGACGTTTTCTTGTGCCGTGGTTTTTCATCCTGTAGGCACGACCCGGTCTCCGAGAGAGGGAGAAGTGCCCGGTGTGGACTATAACTTTCTGACTGTGAAGGAGTTCCTGGAGCTTGAGCAGAGCGGGACGCTGCTGGAAGTTGGCACCTATGAAGGTGAGTTTGTCCACAGAGTGGCAGAGGGGCTGCTTCTCTCCCTGGTGTCTCAGAGGATCCAGAGCCATCAAAGCACAAATGTGTTACGGGCAAGAGAGGTCTCAGTAAATGACAGGGGACTGCAGGTCTCTTAATGTGGTACAATATATGGAGTGAAGCTTGGTGGGCCCTTTAAAATTCTTTTTGTATTTCTCCTGGAGTTTTTTTTTGTAACCTATTAACTTAAATGTGTATATGTGTTTAGTATGAACCTGTATCATTTAAAAGAAGAGGAGGAAAGATTGTGATTAATCACAAATGTGGCACTATAGGAATGATATTTTCACTTCTAATTGGTTTTTAATGTGTTTTTGAGCAGAAAAGAACATTTACATGGTTAATAAAGTAAAATATTTCAGCAGTACTCAGTAGGTCATCTTCTTCCTATACCTGCTCGCCCATCTGCCCAGTTTCTAATACAATAGTACAGTTTTTTTTTTTATGTATCTTAAGTACAACATTAGGAACATAGTAATTCTTCTCATTGCCCCATCCTCCTAACCACTCCCCCGCTTCCTACCCCCTCTCCTGTTTGGTCCAAGAAAGAAAAGGAGGAAGGAAGGAAGGGAGGGAGGGAGGGAGGGAAGGAGGGAGGGAGGGGAAAGGGAAGGAAGAGGGAAGTAAAAAAAACCTAGGAGTGTTGGTACAGTGTTTTTGGTAACTGCTAGTTTCTGATTGCTCTTCTGAAGTTTCTTTTTGTACCGTCATGTGCATGTCATGTGTACTTGATTATTTCCTGTTTTTTAGAAAAGGTCACATATGAAAACTCAAAATTTGGTGTCTTGCTCTTTTTTGACATTGTGTCTTGAGGCCTGCCTAATGGGTTAAGCCACCGCCTGCTTTAACAGCTTCCCATATGGGTGCTGACTGGAGTCCTGCTTCTCCGTTTCTCTCCCAGCTATCTGCTTGTGGCCTGGGAAAGCAGCATAAGATGGCCCAAATCCTTGCACCCCTGTACTCCTATCTGAGACCTTAAGGAAGCTCCGGGCTCCTGGCTGTTATGGACATCTGGGGAGTGAACCAGTGGATGCAAGATCTCCCTCCCTCCCTCTCTCTCTCTCTCTCTCTAACTCTACCTTTAAAATAAATAAATTTAAAAAAGAAAAAAAAACTGTCTCAATAGGTTTTTGCAATTCAGTAATAGAGTAGTTTTTTGTTTTTCAAAGACTTTACTTAAATATTTGAAAGGCTTAATTATACGTGAGACAGGAGAAATCTTGTATCTGCTGGTTCTCTCCCCAGATGGCCCCAACAGCCAGAGCTGGGCCAGGCTGAAGATAGGAGCCAGGCACTTGGTCCATTTTCCCCACATGGGTGCAGGGACCTTAACACTTGGGCCATCTTCTGCTTTCCCAGGCACATTAGAATGGAGCTGGATTGGACATGAAGCAGCCAGGACTCGAACCGGTGCCCTTATGAGTTGCTGGTATCACAGGCAGCCTCTGAACCCTCTATGTCATAACGCCAGCCCCTGTTTTCTTTTTTTTTAAGTTACTGTGTAATTTCCATGCATGGACATAGCATAATTTGTTTCATGAGTTCCCTCTGAATAAGCACTTGCATCCTGTTCACTTTGATATTTTGAAACATGCTGTGTTTAATACCATGAACATAGATCATTTCACATGGGAATACATCTACTGGAGGGGATACCACAAAGAGCATTGCTAGGTCAAAGCCAAATGGGGAGTGCATTTTCTTTTGGTGGTTGTATTGTAATTTTTAAAACTGTTTCTCAATACATAAGTACTTATATAAATTACTTTAATGTTTTTAAATTTTTAGTTTAATTGTACATATTTGTGGGTTGTTTAAAAATATGCACTGAATGTGAAATAATGAGATCATGATATTGGCGTATCCACCACGTCAAACATTTTCTAAAATCCTCACTACCAGCTACCCTGAATTGCACAGTTAATTGTTGTAAGCTGCAACCAACTCATCTGTGCTACGGAATATTAGAAGCTCTTCCTATCATCCTGTACCCCTGGACCCATGCACGATCGTCTCTCCATCCCTGCCCTCACCTTTTCCAGCCCTGGTAGTCCTTGTACCATGCTCTACTTCCATGAGAGCAACTTTGTAGCTTTCACATCTGAGTGTGAGGAACTGTGGTATTTGTCTCTCTAGCCCTGGCTTGATGTAACCCAGTGCTCTCTGGGCTTATCCATGTTCCCACACATGACTGGATTTTTGTTCTTTTTTTAACCTCTGAATAATATTGCATTGTGTTATTTTTTTTATGGCTAGATAATATTCCATTGTGTTTACTTACCACATATTCTTTATCCATTCATCAGAGGTTGAACACATAGGCTGTTTATATTTCTTGGCTGTCTTGAAAAATTAAGCAAGAGAGTATAGATACTGCTTCAACATCCTGATCTCATTTTTTTGGGTTGTGTGCCTCGTCCTGGTGTGACTGGGTCATATGATGGATCTTTTTCTAGTTCTCTGAGAAACTTCCATACTGTTTTCCATAATGGCTATACTAATTTACTTTCTGATACATAGTGTAAAACAGTTCTTCTTTTCCCACATCCTTTCCAACATTTATCCATTTGTTAATAGTTACCCTAATGAGATGATAGCTTATTATGATTTTGATTTGAATTTTCCTGTGATTAATGAGTTGAGCACTTTTTCACCATTTGTGTAGCTTCAGAAAGTTATATTTTTATTTATTGATTTTTTAAAAAGATTTATTTATTTATTTATTTGTAAGTCAGAGTTACACAGAGGGAGGAGAGGCTGAAAGAGAGAGAGAGAGGGGTTTTCCATCCGATGGTTCACCCCTCAGATGGCTGCAATGGCCAGAAATGTGCCTATCCAAAGCCAGATGCCAGGAGCTTCCTCTGGGTCTCCCACGTGGGTACAGGGGCCCTGCTTTCCCAGGCCACAGCAGAGAGCTGGATCAGAAGTGGAGCAGCCGGGCCTCGAACCAGTACCCACATCGGATGCTGGCGCTTCAGGCCAGGGCATTAACCCACTGCACCACAGCGCCAGCCCCAGAAAGTTAGATTTTTAAAAAGCAATGTAGTAGCTTTTTAGTGTGATAGATGGACACAGGAAACTATTAACTAGCCCAATTTTTTTATAATTATTATATATCCTTTTATGAACTTAATATTTGGATTTGTTGGATGATCACAGGGGCATTTTAAATATGAGGCTTAAAAATAAAGGGTAAATACAATTTAGACTGTTAGGTTGTTCGGGAGAATACAGCTTTAATGTTACAGCAGTGGCTGTCGTTCAAGTTGTGATCATGCGTCTTAGGTGTGTGGTTTCTGGTTTGACACTTTTGGAAGGGAAAAGGAAGGAGCATGTTGTTGGTTCCTACTGCTCATTCCTAAGTTGTGCTTGTACATTAGACAGTGTTTGGATTTTCTTCAACTTGCCAGTTGGGAACTCAGGGATATTTTCTTCAGAGTATGCCTGATTCCCAGTTGGCTGAGTTTCCTGGAAGTAGGTGTGACTGAGTGGGCTATGGCCAGGCTCGGGAGCTGAGAATGTTGGAGGTCTAGGATTTGGGAAGGGAAGGGGAGGAGGGTTGTGGGCTCCTCCCTGATGTTGTCTTGCACGTGTGAGTCCAGTTTAAGATGCAGTGGCTGCTAACAGGGAAGCAGGAGTCCTCGTTTGGAAAGCAGACACTGAATTGTCAGTGTGTGAAGTTCATTGTGCTCACCTGTAGAGCCTGAGTCCCCCCTCTCTGAGTGCGGGGTCAGAGAGGGGAAACTTGTGACTGAGGTGACAAATGAACCTGGAGAAAGGAAAAGAAACTCATTTCATTCAGATATGTCAATGACAAATTATATATAGGTGGAGTAAGTTCTTTTTCTCATTGAATTTCATCAGTGCGACAGGAGTAGCTATTATTATCACTGAAGTTTTAGTTGGAAATGCTGAGGCTAAGTGACATGAAGCAACTCACTCAAGGTCGGACAGCCTGTTCAGATGTAAGAGCAGGAACCAAACTCGTCTCCATTTGACTGTCAGATCCTGAAAACTCCCAAGAAGAATTTTCTGGATTTAACAAAAAGTTGTGACAAATCACAACCTATGAGTCCTGTAACCTAACTGTCTAGTGGGTAGCAAAAGGGAAGTATTTTTCAGAATTAGCTGATTGTCTTAAATAAAATGATGTTTTTGTGAATGCTTTATTGGTTATTTTCAACTTGCAGCGTTCTCAATGCCGGGATTAATTCTCTGCGTTTTTTACCCATTTGACTGTATAGTGTTTCTCAGCCTTTGACCTTTTGGTGGCATAATTTCCCTACCGTATGAGATGGCTCATAATGTTTCAGAACCACTCAGGGTATATTATGTTGACTCTTAGAAGCCGCAAACAAAATGGAATTTTCATTAAATGCCAGACACCGTCACAGGGCCAGGGAGCTATCTGGGGAGCTTCCTGTCTTTGCCTTCCCTGGGCAAGGCCCGGATGCTGTCTGCCTCTGCTGCATGCAATGAGCAGCCTCCCTGCCTGCCTTTGATTTTAGCCCCTCTGCTGCAGCACCGTGGGCCTTCCGGCAAGGTGCTTAGTGCTCAGTGTCTCCATTTCACCAATGAGGGTGATAATCATGCTTCCTCATAGGGACGACTAAATGAGACAATAATTGGAAAGGGCTTAGCGAGTATCTGACACGTGTTAGCCCTCCTGCAGCATTAGCTTATGTTGACACACTCTGCTGGTCCAGAGCTGCTCCTGTCCTGCATTCCCTCCCTGTTCTGGGGTTTTTCAGTAAATAGCATTCCTGGCTCCCCAGTTCCTCCCAGCATTTTCTCCCCCCCCCCCCATTTCTTTCTCTTAAACTCTGCTGGTTCCAGACAACCACAACACAAGATACTCTTCTTTGTTCTTTAAAGATTTTGTCTTGCTTTTTACATTTTGTAGGATTTTTTTTAATGATTTTTTTTTTAATTTGAAAGGCTGAAAAAGAAGGAGAAACTGCCTTTCAAATAAACAGATCAATCTTTCAAAAAAACAAAACAGAACAGCAGCTTCTAGAAACAGCGGAGAAGTAACCATGTCCAACTTTGTTTAAAACCAGTGCTGTCCAGTGAGAACTTTGTTCAGCACTAGAAGTGTTCAGTATTCTCAGCTATCCTATATGGTAGGCACTAGCCCCATGTGGCTGCTGTTCCTGAAAAGCTGAATTTCAAAGTATCTTAAAAGTTAATAGAACTTTCTTAAATCTAAGTAGCCACATATGGCTGGTGGCTGTTGTATTTTACATGACAATTTTAGAATGAAAGATGCAGAAAAGAAGCGTGCAAGTTATTCTCCTGTCTCACCATCCTACTTTTCAGAGCCAAGTGTGTCTTGAGAGTTAAGGTCCTTTTAAAAAGCATAGTTCTGAGTCCTCCCAAGGCCGTGGAGAGGTGATCTTCTGTGGACACACTCCGTGATATGCAGACAAGGAGAGTGAACCAAGAAAGGCGCAAAGCCTGATAACCTGGAGGATTTTCTCTCAAGCCCAATATTTGTTTGACATTTAGATTGGCAGAGTTGTAGGATTTGAGAGTGGAACTGCCGTCCAGTTTATCTCTTCAGATGACAGAACTAAAATCCAGAGAGAGATGGGTCTGAGGCACTAAAGGGAATGAAGGACAAAAACCTGATCAGATGCCTGGTACCTAGGTCACATGGCAGGCAGGGCCGGGAGGCTGGTATTTCCTGTGAGTGAAATCTGATGCTTCTTTTGTAGCTTCAATGACTCATGTGCATGTGTTCATTAAAGATAAGTTGCTGAACAGCATCAGAGACAGGGGAGAGACAGGCGTTCAGTACAACAGTAAGAATGCCACTTGGGATACCCACATCCAATATCCAAGTGCCTGGTTCAAGTCCTAGCTCCTCCTTCCATTCTGGCTTCCTGCCAATGTGAACCCTGGGAGGCAGCAGATGATGGCTCAAGTGTTTTGGGCCACTTAGGAGGCCCACCCTGAATCCTGGATTCCAGGCTTCAGCCTGGCCTCTCCGTTGACTGTTGAGGCTATTTGGGGAGTGACTCAGTGGATGGAAGATCTCTTTCTATCTGTGTCTCTGTCTGTCTTTCTCACTGCCTTTAAAATAAAATTTAAAACAGACCAAATTTTTGCAAAGTAGGTGTGGTCACTTTATGGGTCTTACTGTCTAGTGGATGAGACGGCTTGTTCAAATAGCTAACAGATATCCAGTTGTGTGTTAAGATCTTTAAGGGAGACCCTAAGATGGAGAGATTTGTTGTCTGTGGAATTGGTAAAAATTTCCCTAGTACAAATAGTAATTGGGGTGAAATCAAATGAGTGGGCTATGTTTAGGATGCCAGATTTACCAAATAAAAAACAGAACATCCTGTCTTGTGTTTATCTGGCAACTCCAGTTGGAATTGGCTTTGGACATCATTACTGTTGGTGGTACTAAACACTTGACTGAACCTGGAGATAACTGTGTGGTTAAAAAGCTGCATTTGGGGAGCCAGTGCTGTGATGTTATGTATAAAGCCACTGCCTGGGCTGCTAGCATCCCATATGAATGCCAGTTCAGGTCCCACCTGCTCCACTTCCAATCCAGCTCTCTGCTAAGGCCCGAGAAAGCAGCAGCAGATGACCCAAGTCCCTGGGCCCTTGCACCCATGTGAGAGACCAGGAAGAAACTCGTAGCTCCTGGCTTCTGCCTGGCCCAGCCCTTGCCATTGGGGGGGGGGGGGATTTGGAGAGTAAACTAGAAGATAGTAGACTCCCAACTTAATAGACAGCCTTCTTTCCTATATATGGAAACTCACAGTGATCCCTCACAAGGTATAGGAGAAGTCCTGAAAAAGTTCATGGAAAATGTATATTATGAAAAAACTTAGCAGTGGGTTTCAAACCCCCCCCCTTTTTTTTTTTTTTACATTTTTAAGATTTATTCTTTATTTATTTGAAAGGTAGAGTTACAGAAGAGCTTCTATCTGCTGGTTTACTTCCCAAATGGCTGCAACAGGCAAGACTGGGCCAGGCCAAAGCCAGGAGCTTCTTCCTGGTCTCCCACATGGGTACAGGGGCCCAAGCACTTGGGCCATATTCCACTGCTTTCCCAAGTGCATTAGCAAGGAGCTGGATAGGAAGTGGAACAGCTGGGACCCGAACTGGCACCCATATGGGATGCCAGCATCACCTACGGAGGCTTAACCCGTTGAACCGCAATGCCAGTCCCTCAACACTTTTTGCACCATAATAAATGTTCCTTATAATTCCATTTTCCACAAACTTTTGGAGGTGTCCTTGAAGCACTTACTAGCAGAGTTTGTCATCTCTGCGATTTGAGCCGACTTCTCTTTGTCACTGGACTGAATTGGCAGCAAGGCAAGGTAAAAAATGGTAAGACTACCTCCTTGGCTCAACTTCCTGGTTGTGGAACTGAGCTAATTTATTTGATAGGCTACATGAAGTCAATCGGCTGAACCATCTCTCCCTTGCCTTGCTATGGTTTTGTTTTGTTTTGTTTCTGTTGACACTAAGCTCTGTGAGATAGGTTGCTGCCTCAGCCAGCCCTGGGGACTTCTCAAGGAGAGAGATTACAAGGGATGAACTATTCAGAGGGGGTGGTTTCAAACATGCCTGTTTTACAAATGCCTCTGGGTAGACGAGGCTGAAAATGCTTTGAGCAGTGCGAAGGTTTTCCTTCAGCATAGACGTGCAATGCTGGGGTGACATTTCAGATTGGAGTTATGGGTTGCATATTTCTGCATGTTAATTAGGAAAGGGATGTCAGTCTTCAATAATGTGACTGTTGTGCTTTCTAGAAGGTCTGCAAAAATGCAGCTGCCAATGGTATACTTTGGGGGACACAGCGATACCGCGGGGTTGAAGAGAGTTCTTATTTGTCATTGAGGAAGACGAGACTGTCTGGAGTCCTACTTTTTGGCAGGCCCTGGAAGCCATCTGTTGTGATAAGCTCTGTTGGCAAACTTGACCACGGAATGCTGTCTGTTGATAACGCAAGTAACCAAATGAAATCTGTGCTGCAATTGGCTGTTGCTCTGCATGAAGATGGAGGGAAAGGCTGGAGCTGGCCAAGTGTTGCTCGCATTTCCTGCTCAGAGATCTCCAAGGATTCTTGAGTTAAGAGCAGATGTTGGAGATGAATGCATGTTTAAATGCCAGTCATCATTTATGAGTTGTGTGCATCTCAGTGTCTGCATTAGAAAATGGGAATGTTGATGCCTTTTTTTCTAAGATGGTTAGGAAGAATAGAGTAATTGAGGCAGGCCTTTGGCACAGCAGTTAAAGATACTACCTGAAATGCTTGTGTTACATATCAGAGTGTGTGAGTTTAATTTCCAGCTCTGGCTCCTTACTCCAACTTCCTGTTCAAGAGGTAGCAAGTGATGGCTCAAGTACTTGGGTGCCTGCCACCCATGTGAGGGACCTGGATCCAATTGAGTAGGGTCTGGCCCAGTCCTCACTTTACACACGTTTGCTGAGTAAGCCAGTGAACGGAATATTATTTATATTAGTAAATGAGTGGAAGGTCACGTATAGTTGGTATACTTTTTTAAATGCTCTTTGAATCTGTGTTCTCATATATTCTATGGCTCATATACATTAAAAACATTTTTTAAAAGTTCATGAAAAATGGTTTTAAAAGATAAATTTATTTTGGTGCAAAACATTTTTGAAATCCAGGCAGAGAGGACTCTTCAAAGAGTTCATGGAAAATGTGTATTATAAAAAAAAGTCAGCATGAATTTCAGGTTTTTTACACCAAAATAATTCTTTTCATTCCAATTTTCCACAAACTTTTTGAAGCCCCTTCGTATTTTTGTCTTTACCCAGTGGATAGTGAAGCTGAAAAAAAAAATCCTTTACCTTGCTCAGGCGGACGTAGCTGTTAGCTTCTTTTGTCCTGCAGGCGTTTGTGTGGGAAGCCTCATGGGCACTGGCCAGGACACAGTTCTTGCTACAGATCAGTGAGTGCTGGTCTCTGTGGATGATGGCATCACGGGCTAAGGAGGCAAGTGGTGAAGTGAAGTGATGCGGATCTGCAGCATTGCGGATGAAGTAAGTTTTGGGGCTGGGAAGAAACTGCAAAAGCCAGATCCGCAACACAGGTGTGTAGGAGGCTCCCAGGCTGGAATTCCTGTGCACTCTCTCCACTGGTTCATTTACTTACTCTGCAGAGAATCGCCTAGTGACAGTGTGTGCATAATACTGTTAGGCCTGGAGACACAGTCGTGTACAAAACTAGGTCAGGCCCCTGCCCTCATGGAAGTGATGGGTCTAGGGGGAAATACTGTTTTTTTTTTTTTTAAACTTTATTTATTCAAAGGCCGAGTGCCAAGTGATAGAGAGATTTTCAGCCCACTGGTTTACTCCACAAAAGCCCACAGCAGCCGGGACTGGGCCAGCCTGAAGCCAGGAGTCAGGACGACATCTGGGTCTCCCCTGTGGGTGGTAGGGACCCAAGGAACTTGCGCTGTGATCTGTTGCCTTCGTAGGTGCATTAACAGGGAGCTGGATTAGCAGAGCAGCCAGGACTGGAACCTGCCCTAGGATGCAGGATCCTGACCTTGCAGATGGTGGCTTAACCTGCTATGCCACAGTGCTGGCCCCTGGGAGAGTGATACTGACTAATGAATTAGACTGGCAAATACGAACAGGGGCGTTAGGAAGGAGAGGTTCATGGTTCCCTGAAAACATAGTAGAACCATTCAGGACAGCTTTGATCTTGTTCCTGGGCTCAGAGGCACTGTCCCTGAGTCCTGATGATGAGTAGGTATTCCTGGGGTGAGGGACAGATGAAGGAGTGGGACTCCGAGCTGTAAGACAAGAAGGCTACATAGTTTGCAAATAGGAGCTTAAAGAGGCCCAGGAGGTTCAGAGCAGAAAGAGCAAGCAGAAGGCAGCTGGGTAAAAGGGCTTGGCAAGTGGGTGAAGGGCTCAGCCTCGAGGTCCAGGGAGAAACAGATCTGTGCTGAATGCCCGTGTGTCCGTGTACTGTGTGCATATGTGCACTTCATATAGAAAGAGACGATGATTTTGACAACCATTCCCTAAAAGAAGGGAAGCCATGTTTGTCCCCTTGGGATTCACATTGTCCATGGTGGAAAGGTGTCCTCTGGATTCCCAGTCCCTGTGGTCACTGCCATCCTGGCTTCCTGTATATTTTCAAAAGCTTCCCCTGCAGAGACAGCTCCTCTGCTGTGCCTGCTTGCCATTGGCTGCTCTGAGCCTCAGCCTTCCTCGTCGTCCATCCACAGAGGGTGATCCCTGGACCAGTGAACACAGCATCACCTGTGAAGTCCCAGTCTAGGACCCACGGTGGCCTGTGGAAACTGCAACTGCATTTACTGTAATCTCAATGTCTGCACATTACCGTTCAAGACAACTGATGCATACCATGTAGAACCACTGTGAAGATCATGGTGTAGTTCCAGTGTTATGTTTTTTTTTTATTTCCAGCTTCTGGCTCAAAGAAGTCTCTCTGGAAGTGATTGAGTGAATGTAAGTGTGTGTGTGAGGTCATACAGATTTGATTCCTTCTGACTTAAATCCAGGGTTATAGGCCCCCTTAAATATTTTATACAACTCTAAAAATTGATTTGAAGGCCCTATTAATTTTTAAATGTGTGTCAGAAGGTATTTTCTTTGGCTTGGTCGTGGTCAGGAATTGTGCCTATTAATTAAGGCCAACAGGGCCTTCCTCTTAGATCTTCTGTTGTTCTTCCCTTCCCTCCCTCGCTGCCAGCCCTGGTGACTTCTGTTGTAGAATCAGTTCTGAGAATAGCAGCAGATAGGAACACATCCCCGCTTGGGAGGGAGCCGGGCTACCTAGGGAACTGTGTGTTGGGTAACATGGAAGTCCTGGGACATCAGACTCGTGGCTCATAGAAACTGTTCAGCCTGTCAAGTGCTAGCCTTAATTAACTTTTTAGTCATTTATCATTTTTACAGTAATTTTTTATTTAACAGTGTTAAGTGATCAAAATATTCACATCAAGTCTCTTGTGCATGGTGTGTGTTGTTTGTAAGGTTTGTGTCTTGATCTTGCCAAGATTTTGCTTGATGATGAACAGAGTAGAAACTTGATCAAATAGGTAATTTTCCAGAAGGTGTTGGGATCATGAACTCAAAGGCCTGAGGGGCCTAGGTGCATAGGCTGGTAGAGGCTGTGGCATTTGGGAGTGTGTGACCCATGCTGCCTGTGTTCCACAGCAGAGACAATTCATAGCAATCTAACCCCGCAGCCAGAAACCCAGGACTACGGATGGACTCACCAAAAGTCAGTTCATTCACTGACCAGTTTGTGAGTTATTAAGGAATTTTTGAAGCTTTAGATTTTCTTACATGCTGACTCGTGCCTCTCTGTATCCCTGTATCTGCCATCTCTTTGCAGTGCTTAGGGAAGTGTTCTACTTTGGGTGCAAGGGATTTGTTTAGCAAGGGCTGGGCAGAACCAAAACAGTTGTCTGCGCAAGTCTTTGATTCACTGAGTGAGTTGGGAGTGAGTTGATTTTAAACTCCTACACTTGCTTATCAGCCTTGCCTATAAGAGATGGAGTCCATGCAAGCAGACCTTGCAGTTTGTCAAGCAGCATTGAGAATTCTGATTTTAGTTGGAAATAGCACATTTCTAAATGTTGGTCACTAATTCAAATTACATAAAAGTGATGTGTAGGTAGAAAAGTCTCAAAACATGTCTCTCAAGGTCTGATGTTCAATGGGTAGAAGACCGCGAGGTAGAAGCTTTTCTGTCAAGTTTACTGTATGAGAAATAACAAATGCTAGCGAGAGTTGAATAATAACAACATCTCATATTTGTAACACCTTGTATTTTTTGTTTAAATTGGCAAAAAAATTGTAGTGGAGGGCATGGTGCTGTGGCATAGTGGGTAAAACCACCATCTGTAGTGCTGGCATCCCACATGGGTGCCAGTTTGAGACCTGGCTGCTCCACTTGTGATCCAGCTCCCTGCCAATGGCCTGGAAAAAGTGACAGAGAGTGGCCTAAGTGCTTGGGCCCCTGCTTCCCATGCGGGAGACCTGAAGAAGCTCCTGGTTCCTAGCTTCAGCCTGGCCTAGCTCTGGCTGTTGCTGCCATCGGGGGGAATGAACTAGTTGGTAGAAGATTCTGTGTGTGTGTGTGTGTGTGTGTGTGTTGCCCTCTCTCTGTAACTTTGACTTTCAAATAAATAAATAAGTCTATTTTTTTTTAAATTGCACTAGCTGATCATCCCAGTCATCCTTGGAGAGGTCACTACAGCTAGTGCTTCTGTTTCCATGGCAGCACTCAGGAGATGAAGGGTAGAAGATACAGCTCTTTGGGCCAAGTTTGCTTGCTTTTTCCTTCACAGCAGTGAAAGACGAGAACACAGCATGTGCCACACCCTTCAAATACTTTCTCTCTCTAGAAATGGGTGACACTGGTATTCAGCGGCACTGGCTCTCCTGGAGGACTTCAGTGTGGGCAAAAAGCACTTAGTAGACGATCTCATTTTTGTCCTCAGAAAAGTGTCCTCGGTGTGAGCTGGGTTTTCAGAGAATCCTGATTTGAAGATTGAGGACAAAAGCCTTTTTTCTTTTTTCTTTTTTCTTTTTTTAAAGATTCATTTATTTATTTGGAAGGCAGTTACAGAGAGGCAGAAGCAGAGAGAAGACTTTGGTCCACTGGTTCATTCCCGAGATGACGGCACCTGTCGGAGCTGTACCTATCCAAAGCAAAGGAGCTTCTTCCAGGTTTCCACATGGTATAGGGGCCCAAGGACTTGAGCCATCTTCTACTGCTTTCCCAGGCCATAGCAGAGAGCTGGATTGAAAGTGGAGCAGTCAGGACTCGAACTGGTGCCCAGATGGGATGCCAGCACTGCAGGTGGTGGCTGTACCCTCTACACTACAGCACTGGTCCCAAGGACAAAAGCTTTTTACAAAAGGGTTATATGAAGGCTGGTGACTGCCAGTTTGCATCCTAGCTGCTCCACTTGCCCATCCAGCTGGCCGCATATGTTCCTTGGAAAGCACTGGAAGATGGCTCAAGTGTCTGGGTCCATGTAACCCAGCCCACATAGAAGAAAAGGATGGAGTTCTAGGCTCTTGGCTTCAGCCTGTTGCAGCCCTTTGGGGAGTGAACCCATGGATGGAAGATCTTCTTCCTCTCCCTCTCCGTTTTTCTCTTTGCATTTCAAATAAATAAATGAATAAATCTTTTTTTAAAAAATGCTTAAATGACTTGACTGTGGTCACACAGCTGGTCAGTAGTGAGATTTTGAATTCTGGGCTGACTTCTAAGCTCTTGATCAATACAAGGTCACTTCCCAAAGTACATGGAAAAATAGAATTAAAAACTAAGTTAATTTTGGTGGAAAAAATTTGAACTGATTCCAAATTTTTTTATGATGTATTTTCCATGAACTTTTTTTTTTTTAATTTAATTCTAGAGGCATGGAAACAGAGACAGTTGAGGAGAGAGAGAGAGAGAGCGCGCGCGCGAGGAAGCGAGCGCAACAGAGTTCCTACCCACTGATTGACTCCCCAAATGTGCATGATGGCCAGGGCTGTAGCTGGGGCCAAAGCCAGGAGCCAAGAACTCAACCAAAGTGTTTCACATGGGTGGCAGGGACCCAACTACTTGAGCTATCAATGCTGCATCCTACAGTCTGCATTGGCGCAAAGGAGAGCCAGAGCCAGGAATTGAATCCAGGCACTCCAATATGAAATGTGGACATTTTAATCCCTGTCTTTTCCATTAGGTCAAATGCCTGCCCCTCAAATTTTGTTTGGGGGGTGTGAGGGAGAAAGAGAGAGAGGCAGACAGAAGAGAATGATCCTATCTAATGGTTTACTCTTGATATGCCCACATTGGCTGTGGCTGGGTCTAAGCCAAAGCCAAGAGTCAGGAACTCAATACAGTTCGCTCACAATGGTGAGAGGAACCCAGGTACTTAAGCCATCACTGCTGCCTCCTGGAGTTCACATTAGCAGGAAGCTGGAGTGAAGAGCTGGAGCTGTGTATTGAACCCAGGACACAGGGATCCTAACTGCTAAACATCTACCTCCCATGAACTTTTAGAAGACCACTGGTGTAGTTTACTGAGGCTTCTCAGGATTAATTCATAAGCAGGAGATTAAGGTGAATGAATTGCTGATGTTTGATGGTTTATGTCATCTGCTGTAGTGATTTCATATGGTTCAGCTTGATAATGTTCACTTCGTCTGTCTCCCATCAGTCTGAAGCTAATTCCAAGAAAGAGGCGATACTGCTGAACAAGTGCATTTTTCTTTGAGTGGGACTTCAGTTTCATAGTATTGAAACAATGTGGTTATAAATTATAATTATGAGTAAAGGGTCATGCACTGTGGTCACATCTTTCAGAGGAAGTTTCTTATTGATAGATATTAGTCCTAATTTAACATCTAATTCTAAAATGCACATGTTGTTTCTGTATGTTAGTGGTTGGAAGGAATTAAAAGTAAATTCAATAGATTTTTTTTCTCACTGTGATTTTTTAATTGGTTAACCATCTTAATTCCATGTTTCACTGAAGAATCTTTAGTCTATAAAAACATTCGCCCTTAGTCTATTTAGATCGTCAAGGAAGGGAGGGGAAGTCCTTGGACCTAACCTCTCACAGTGCAAGGTGAAGTGCGTTTTTGGCCTCATAGATGTGCTGATTGTTCCTTGCCCAAGTGTTTGCCCCTAAAAACACAAAGATGATGCCCTTCATCAAGCTGTTTCCACTGATCCCTGTGCCTTTCACTTGGAGACATGAGCAGAGTTTTCTGAACAGGGTAAGATGGATCCCTTGCTCTGGGAAAACGTCAACACTTGAGTACAAGGCTCCACCTGGGATCCTTCCCAGTGAAACGTGATGTGCTTGTATCTATTGCTTCTTTAAAACTAAATGGGGAGACCAGGAAAAGCACCTGGCTCCTGGCTCCTGCCATCGGAGGAGCGCGGTGCGCCGGCCGCAGCGCGCCGTCTGCGGCGGCCATTGGAGGGTGAACCAACGGCAAAAGGAAGACCTTTCTCTCTGTCTCTCTCTCTCTCACTGTCCACTCTGCCTGTTAAAAAAAAAAAAAAAAAAAAAAAAAAAAAAAAAAACAAAAAAACTAAAGTTTCCCCTGCTGCCACACACAGACTGTTACACCACTCTTGAAGAAAGTGGGGGTGTGTGTTAAATTGGATGATTGATTCAAAAGAATGTTTTGAAGAAATGTCAAACCCTCTTCTGTAGAAATCTTAACTACAAAGATAAAGCAGCTAATTGTTTACCACCTGTACACCTTAGGAAGAAGAAAATGTTGCAGTCTCCACTGGCCTTTTCTTTATGCTTTTACAATAAAATGTATGTTATGGAACTGGTACTGAGGTGATCAGTAGAATTGGGTCCTAGGAAAGCAACAGCATAAATAGGATTTATTATTGCTTACAAATTCTGCTTTACTAAGCACAGAATTACATTTGTAATTCTAGGGCCTAACATCATCTTTCTGGCCTTGATCTAAAAGACAAAAAATAGTGAATAAATCAATGGCATTCTAATGTTGATGTGTATAATTATGTAGTCACTGAATACTATTGATTCTAAACTGTGCTTTTTAAACTTTGATTTCTTTCTCCATGTCTTTGCCTCTCTTTCTGTAATTCTGCCTTTGAGAGAAATAAAATAATAAATAAAATAAACCATTTTTGAAGAGGGAGAGAACAAAAGGAGAGAGGTCTTCATCCAGTGGTTCACTCCCGAAGTGGCTGCAAGGGCTGTGGCTGGACCAGGTCAAAGCCAGGAGCATGGAACTGCATTCAGCTCTTCCACATGGCTGATAGGGACCCAAACACTGGGGCCATCTCCTGCTGCCTTCCCAGGCGTATTAGCAAGGGAGTTGGATCTGCAGCTGAGCAGCCAGGACTGGTGCTCATGAGGGATGTCAGTGAGTTGTGCCACAATTCTGGCCTCTAAAGCTGCCTTCTTAAGCTTTAAAAATAAGTTAGTTCTTTAGAGCATTGTACTTTTTCCTAATTTTAAAAGGCAAACATTTGCCTTAGTGCTTTAACTTGTTAAGCTTTTTCTACTGCAAATGTAAAATACATATATTTATTTTGAAAAATGCAAAAACCTGTTTCTGTACCATTCAGAATCATATAGCACACTGTAGTGGGACAGGTACCAAACTTGGGAGAAATATGGCTGAAATTGGCTGGAAGAGTAGCCCCAAAGGGATGCCCGTAGCCCCCCCCAGGGTTCTGTGTTACCAGTGACAAGGGTTTGTCCCCACCCCTCCTGACTCTGTGAGGCAAGTCTGCCACTCAGTTAAAGAGGCGCCACGTGCAGTTCACTGTCCTCCCTTTTCAGTATTGCCCTGGTTCCCTCTTGAAGAGTCCCCGTATTCAGGGACGGTGACCTCAACTTTTTAGCCCTGTAAGGATGCCAGCAGCAATGAATTTTCTATTTTCTGCGAGGCTCACTCTAAATCAGATTCCAGCATTATGCTGGTGCATATATGTAAAGAGCCGGGCAATTGAGATTCAAATGTAATGAGCATGAAGTTTGCCTATTGAGCACGGCTGCCTTTGTTTTGCCCTGGTAGGTTCTTGGCCCCCAGAACAGCGCAGCTTTCCTTTTTGCTTCTGAAATCACCAGATCTAGCTACACAGGAAAAGATACCTCTTCTAACCAACCCAGAAATGAAACACAATTTGTTCTGGTTTCCTAGATTCATTTTTTTTTTTAAATAACCTGAGCGATTTGGTTGTGAAGTCTTGGGAAAAAACACCAAAGTATTCTTTTTGAAACATGCAAATGTGTCTCTCCCATCACCTAGGAAACTATTATGGGACACCCAAACCTCCCAGCCAGCCAGTCAGTGGGAAAGTGATCACGACGGATGCCTTGCAAAGCCTTCAGTCTGGCTCCAAGCAGTCCACCCCGAAGCGCACCAAGTCCTACAATGATATGCAAAATGCTGGCATAGTCCATGCGGAAAATGAGGAGGAGGATGACGTTCCTGAAATGAACAGCAGCTTCACAGGTAAAGGCCACGCTGTGTCCTCGTTAAAGGGGTGTGGGGAGAGGGGTGGCAGGAGGGGTTTCCAAAGACTTAAGAGAAGGATGCTGTTGCTAAGAGGAATTCAGTGAGGTTGCCAGAATTCCTCAGGGAAGAGGTGGTCCTTTCCTGGCCTACTTTTTGTACCTTTTCATAGAATTTCGTCGATGCCACCTGAATATCTTTAAGAGGCTGGGAGTTAAATGGGTGAACAGTGTCAGAATCATCGTGGTTTTGTTCTCTCAAGTATGATATGGTATACAAGAAAAAAAGTGTGGATTTTGGCCTTGGGACATCTCTGTCGTTATGTGATTGCTGTAAAGCAGTACCTGAGAATGCATCCCACAGGTTAATGTCCACTGATACTGTCAGGAAGGCCAGGAACATCTCCATGTCTGATCCCTTTATAGGTAGGGATATAGTGGGAATGTGTCATGTGTTCAGTTAACTCATGCAGATTTTCGTCCATGCTTTAAAAAGGAAAAGATGGAAATATTAATATTGTAAGGTTATATGGCACATAGGTATTCTATATTTTATGGCCTGTTGTGTTGATTGTGTCATGTATTGCCATCTACACTCGAGGCTGTCTGTCCCTAAGCTTAGCTGCACTGTAATTTATGAAGGGAATTAAGAACAGAACCATGTGACTCTGTGTGCCAGACAGTCTGGTGCTGGTTGTGTGACTCCAGGAGCACTAGGAGGCTAGGATCTGTGTTCTCAGATTAGTGCAGTGACCCTGAGCCATTTAAGAATATTTTTTTTCACCGTATGAGTGTTTGACTTTTGGTAGTAGCTCAAATGCAACATCTGCATGAGACATGAGTAACTTCAGTCTTTAATATTGTGACTAAGGAGAGTGTCTTCTTTTTTCCTTTTTTCCTATATAGTATTCATGTATTGTCTTTAATGTTTTATTGTCATGGATGAGTTACTTTCAACATAGGAGAACTTCTCATATCACCATACTTTGACTTGAGAAAAGCTGACCCTGGGAAGGGGCTTAGTATTTCCTCCTTGTGCCACCCGGTCTGATAGAATATTCTGGAAAACAATTGTTTCTTGTTGAATGCTGTCTATAGACTTTGTAGATCTTTCTAAAGTTTTGCCATTCATTAACTAAGATGGCAATAAAAAATTTTTGGAATGACTTCATCATAGCAGCAGCATAGCCCAATGTTTTGTGTTTGTTTTTGATATATTTCAGTTGTGTTGTTGGCACATAATAACTGTACATATTAATAGATTACGGGTGACATTTCAGTACACGCATACAAATTGTAATGTTCGAATTAGACTAATTGGCATACTCATTACCTCAAACATTTAACATGTTTTTTTTGCTTTGAGAACATTCAAAATCTTCCTTACCATTTTCAAATATACAGTTCATTATTGTCAGCCATAGTTACAGTACTGTACTGTTCAGGATTCTAAATCATTTCTCCTTTGTACCACTGTACCATGCACTAGCCATCTGCCTTCTCTCTCTTCATCCCTCTCTCCTATATGCCCTTCGCAGACTATGAACCACTGTTCTACCTCTACCTGTATGAGATCACCTTTTCATTTCCATGTACATATAAGTTAGAACATGTGGTGTTTGTCTTTGTGACTTATGTTATTTCTATCATTGTGAATAGAACTGGAGGGCATTCTGTGAAGTGCAGCGGACCAACCCTTTTTCAAGAAGTATTGGGTAGAGAAGGAAGGGGATTGTTTGCTATCCTGGCTTGGCTCTTGACAGTTTTCTTTTTATGAATGTGTTGTTTGACTTCATTCATCTGTAGAATCAGTAGCTAGGATTAGATCATTTCTAAGTTTCCCCTTTTAGCTTTGAGATTTAAATGCATGAAAATTTCCATTTTTTCAATAAGAATGAGTTAGGCTGACATATAGTTGCAGTATCTGAAAGAAAGTTGTCATCTTCTCTTTGAATAATTTTATTTAATATGTTTCTTTCTCAAGGACAGAGGGCAGGGTTTTTTTGCTATTTTTTGAGATAAAATATATTTAATTTTCTTTTGTCCAATGATAATGGCTCTACTAAATAAATAATTCAACAAATAATTTGTCATCGTGTATATATATATATATATGTATATATATAAATTTTTTTTTTTAAATTAACTAATTCCACAAAAATGGTTCAGCTGGTTATGGTAGTTCTCACTGAAAAAAGAAAAGAGATAATGAAAAAGTGTTTCCTTTCCTTTAAAAATATATGATATTTTAATGTTTTAATATTTCAACAATAAGAATAGCAAATCCTGACATTATAGAACAAGACACAGAACCCTTGGGAGAGAAAACTTATCTTGTGCTTCATGAGTGTAGAGTTGCATTGATAGCCCAAACACATAGTTAAGTAACTGTTAAGTATACAAAGAACACCTTTTGTGAACATGTTGTGTTCATTATGGACAGCATGAAAACTGTGTAATAAACTAGTACAGCTGAGTCGCCCATTAATCACCTCCAAGAGACATCAAAATGTTGTTTGTGTTTCTCCCTCCTCCAAAGGCCATTCTTGAACATTGGAGTGTTAGCAGGCATTTCCTTTTTATTGATAGACAATGGAAAAAACATTGCTTTGGAATGTCAAGAAATAATATTTACTGTGGGATCTGTTTCTCAAGGGGTTTGAGAAACAGATATGACCACATATGAAAGACACTTTTCCAAGGTTTTTATTCACAAACCAGGTAGTTCAAATAGTTTTTCCAGTATAATAAAGCTAGTGAGTATCAGAGCTGCTTTTCCAACCTAGAGAGCCAGTCTCCAGAACCTAGGTGCACATTTGCTGTTATTTGTGTTGTAAATCAATTCATCAGCTCCATGGCGCTCCAAAGTTGTTTCTTACAGATTTATTTATTTATTTGAAAGAGTTACAGAGAAAGAGGGAGAGAAAGAGAGATTTCATCTGCTATTTTTTTTTTTTTTTGACAGATAGAGTTAGTGAGAAAGAGAGCGAGAGAGACAGAGAGAAAGGTCTTCCTTCTGTTGGTTCACTCCCCAAATGGCCACTATGGCCAGTGCTGCGCCGATCGGAAGCCAGGAGCCAGGTGCTTCCTCCTGGCCTCCCATGCAGGTGCAGGGCCCAAGCACTTGGGTCATCCTCCACTGCCTTCCCGGGCCACAGCAGAGAGCTGGACTGGAAGAGGAGCAACTGGGACTGGAACCTGGCACACATATGGGATGCCGGCGCCTCAATGTGGAGTATTAACCAAGTGAGCCACGGCGCTGGCCACATCTGCTGGTTTATTCCCCAAATGGCCACAATGGCAGGAACTTCTTCCAGGTGTCTTACATGGATACAGTGGCCCAAGCACTTGGGCCGTCTTCCACTGTCTTCCCAGGTGCATTAGCAGGAAGTTGGATTGGAAGTGGAGGAGCCTGGATTTGGACTTGAACTGGCACCCATATGGGATGTCAACATTGCAAGCTATGGTTTTACGTACTACAACACAACACCACCCCCCAAGAATGTATCAATTTTTTTTTAAGAATTATTTTATTTATTTGAAAGACAGCATTAAAAAGAGAGGTAGAGACAGAGAGGTCTTCCATCCACTGGTTCACTCCCCAAATGGCTACAATGGCTGGAGCTGAGCCAGTCCGGAGCCAGGAGCTTCTTCCGGGTCTCCCATGCGGGTGCAGGGCCCAAGCACTTGGGCCATCCTCCACTGCACTCCCTGGCCACAGCAGAGAGCTGGCCTGGAAGTGGGGCAACCAGGACAGAATCCAGCACCCCGACCAGGACTAGAACCCAGTGTCCTGGCGCCGCAAGGCGGAGGATTAGCCTAGTGAGCTGCGGCACCGGCCAAACATTTATATTTTTGAAAGAAGCTTTAGAGAAGTTTTTTTTTTGTGACTTTATGTACTCGGAGTCACTTCCAAAAGTCCTTGAGAGTATATGTGTGTTTGTGTGTGTGTGTGTGCTGGTGTATGAGTGTGTATAAATGCTTGAAAGCTTCTGATTGACAAATAAAATGCCATTCATTTTCTGTTAGGGTTTACAAACAGTTTTCACAAGTGTCCAGAAAACCTCCTGGAAATATGAGAGAGATTACCTTCTCGGAGATTACCTTCCCAGCTCTATGGAAGAGAATTCTGAGGGATAGTGTGTGTTCAGCACTGAACCATAGGAGAACCAGACTCCCTATCTCCCCATTCACTCTCCTTGCAATATTCCAAAGTCCTCTTTGGATTCATTGGCATCCTTGAATAATAATGTGACAGTAGAGCTCCTCAATGTTTGGTAGGTTAAATGAAAGATTTTTTAAAAATCACAGTGTACATCAAAGTCAGAGCCCTGATTGAGCCTGTGGATTCTTGAGTCTGCCCTATGTCTGCCCTTCCTGTACTTTACATTTTATTCCAGAAGATGTGGTGGTATACGTTCTTTGTAACTGGAAATAAGACACAGAAAGCATGCAAAATAAACATGAATATTGGATAGTCTAAAGTCCTTTGGTTGGAATTACATTTTTTTTTCTCCAGGAATTGCAACATTCTGTTATTCCTCTCTTGTGGCTGAGGTTTGGAGACCCTGGGAGTACTTTTTTTTTTTTTTTAAATACGAATTTTTTAAACCCATTGCTCATCTGAGTCCCTCTGATTTCCTTTGTGGTGTGTTCCACTCATTTCCACTACTTTCTCTAGTTTCTATTAAAGGGTTTAATTAAAATTAGCAGTGAATTTATTCATGTCTCCTATTGTGTTGGTAGTTAGCAGCCTCTTAAATATTATATTAAAATATGATCAGTGGATTTTGTTTTTTATTAACCTGTACTCTTGGATACAAGTTACAAAAGTGACTCACATTAATTTAAGCATAGATATGACTTTGGGGGCATCAAGCAGTTGTAGAGGAAGAGTAGCTTTGATTTCAGGTGCAGAAATATTGGATAACTTTTTCCATCTTTATCATCTGCTTTCCTCCATGTGGATTTCATTCTCGCAAGTCTTGCCAAGCTATATCAAGATGGCGCCCACACCTACAGCATAAGAATCCATCAGATAAATAACCCCAGCATCAAGAGATTACCTCTTGCTGGAGTAAAATTTTCATGCCTGATACCCATTGGTTTGCCTTAGATCGTATACCTATTGTTGAACCAACCACAAAGGCAAAAATGAGGGAGTACTCCTGACTGGCCAAGAGTGTTACCTGGAGCCAGGAGTTAGTTCCCACCTGGACTACATGGATCTGGAATGTAAGGGGTGGTTTCTACCAGGATGCCTGAGTGCTTCTACCAGAAGAAGTGGGGATGGATACAGTGCTGGGAAAATTTCCACACAGCATCCTTCATGGGTGGTTTCGGTGGCAGTGCTTGCTGAGTAGGCTTGACATGTCCTCCATCCAACTTTTGTGTGCTCCTCATCAGAGAAAGCTTTGCCAACCATGTGTTATTATCCTCCACTCTGCGTTTATGATGTCAGAAATGTCCACAGGATGATTACTGTGGGAGATAGAAAATCACTCTATCCCTTGATCAATGTGTTTTAAAGCCTGCTTGACATTTAATATCATCAGCCTCTATAAAAATTCACCCAAAATGTTAACAACCAGAAAGAAGGCTGTTTGTGGCTACTTTGATGACATCACCTCTGATGTTTCTAATTAATGAGAGGGCGAGGAGACTCGTGTACTTACAGCCTTCCTTAAAGATCCATGTCAAATCAGTCCACCCACATGGCACTGTTATGAGGGTAACTGTCTTGATTTTCGCAGGAACGTTCTCGACTTCTCCAAAAAAGGCTCCAATGTGACTCATTGCTATAGCTGTCTCCATATTCTGAACTCTTTTTTTACTTTCCAGCTTGCTTTGTCAGTCTTTGATCTTTGCCAGTGTCTACCAAAAACATTTCCAATGAATGACTTACATAAAAATGGATGATAATGCCACTCTGTGTCTTCAGCATGGAATTCTTTATTGCCCCCAGAAGTCTCTTGCATGTCACGAACCCAAACCTACGCAATGAGAGTGCTCATCAGTCTGGTTGGATGGCTTTCCCAGTTTACAGACTCTTGACTTTGAGTGTTGGTTTCATCTTTGCATCTTCAAGATTGTGAACACTGCTTATCCAGGCACACTTCTCTGTGTTCCTTTTAAGTAAAATAGGTTTGATGATTGTTGCGATGCAGTCTGTTGGAGGAACATCATTCTCAGTAAGTCAGAAGTCACAGTGGGTGCCCAGCACTTAGGAGAAGAGCATTTTAAAAATCAGAATATGCAGGTAGTGCACTTCCCAGGTTTGAGATGTGATTGCTAAATACTTTCTTGTTTTCTCTCCCTTTCTTTCTTCGACCTGGTTCAACAGCCGATTCTGGTGACCAAGACGAGCACACTCTCCAAGAAACAACATTACCACCTGTGAATAGTAGCATCATCTCTACTCCCATCACGGACCCTTCTCAGAAGTTCCCTCAATACCTACCTCTTTCTGCAGAGGATAATTTAGGTCCTCTACCTGAAAACTGGGAGATGGCCTATACCGAAAATGGAGAAGTCTATTTTATAGAGTAAAGTATACCATTATTCCTACCTGACTCGCTCCTTCTCTTCCTTTTCCCTTCCTTCCTTCTCTCCAGCAGTCAGGGATGTAAATGAAAAACAGGGGGATTGGTCACCCAATCATGGTCTTTCTTAATGTTTAACAAGCTTTGCATGAGAAAAATGTAATTAGCCATATCATCCTAGTTATTGAGTCTGAAGACTTTGAGAAAGCGGAAGGTGAGTAGCTTCCTTGTAAGGTTACACGACTATTTATGATACAAATCAATTGGGCTAACACTGAAGGTTTTATTTAGCCATTAAAAAAAATAAACACTTTTTAAAAAATAATTCACATACAGCATTCTTACCATTGAGTTTTAAGACTTCTTCATATGAATACTTCAAAAAGTTCATGGAAAATGAAATTAAAAGATAAGCTTACTCTGTACAAAAAAAAATAAATACAATTTATTATAGTATGTGTTTTCCATGAGTTTTTTTGAACACTTTATTGTTATAGGTATGATTCCTTTGTCATATTTGTGATTGGCAAGCGCTTTCTCCAAGTCTGGGTTGTCTGCTCATTTTATATATATTTGTTTTTTGAGAGAGAGGGGAGAGAGAGAGAGAGAGAAAGAGACCTCCCATCTGCTTCCTCACTGCTCAAATGCTCAGAACCAGGAACTGAGGTCTCCTATATAGGGGGCAGGAACCCAATTACTCGAGCCATCACCTCTGCCTTTCAGAGTCTACGTTGTCAGGAAGCTATAATCAGGAGCCGGAGCTGGGAAGCGAACCCATGCGCTGTGATGTGGGATACAGACATCTAGCCTCTAGGTCACTTACTCACCCCTTCATTGTTTTAACAGTCTTTCCAAGACCAAATGTTCTTGATTCTCATGAGGTCTAATTTGTCAGCTGTTTCTTTTGTGGATTATGCTTTTGCTGTAGTAGCTATGGAATCTTGCCTACCTCAAAGCCATTAAAGACTTTTATTATATTTCTTTCAGGAGTTCCGTAGTTTCACATTTTACATTTAGGTCCATGATCCCTTTTAAGTTACTTTTTTTTTTTTACATAATACAAGGTGTATGGATCAGTATTTGAGAATATATATATGGATGCTAAAGTCTTTCAAAATGATAAAACTTAAATCCTGTGTAAACATTTGATAATTAACTTTTTCTAAAAAGCTAAAAAATTTTGCAGTTGAAGCGATTCTGAAATGTATGATGAATATGATTATTATAACCAATAAGAGAATTTTTTAAATCAATTACTTTGATTCTGTTGTTATGTCATTAAGATTCATCTTTTTATATACTACTTAAAATGAAAAAATAGTGGTCAAACTCTCAGGAGAATGAAAGCATAAATGAAAGCTGGTTAAGCCACCACCAGCAGTGCCAGCATCTCAAATGGGCACTGATTCAAGCCTCGACTGCTCCAATTCCAACCCAGCTCCCTGTTAATGCCCCTGAGAAACAGCGGAGGATGGCCCAGCTCTGGCCACTGTCACCATCTGGGGAGTGAGTAGATAGAAGATCCATTTGTCTCTCCTCTCTTACTGACTGTAACTCTGCCTTTCAAGTAAATAAAAATTCTTCTAAAAGAAACCAAACTAGTCTTAAATGGCCAGTAAGAAAGGAGAGCATTGCAGAGGAATATAGGAAGGATCTCATTTTGATAAAGTATATGCTTTCATACCCACATACCAAATACACTGTATGTGTGCATTTGTTTCTGTGGGTATGTAGATAGAATTTCCAGAATTTATGAAAGTGTGTATTACGAAAAACTGCATGGATATCAACAACTTCCTTGCACCACAGTAAACATCTTTTAAGTCCATTTCTTCATGAACTCTTTGATGTATCCTTCTATATTTCTTTATGTAGAAAACATCTACAAATATCTATTAACAGTTGGGTTTCAGTTAAGTAAAAGGAGTTTATTTTCTAATCACATTATACATTTTTGTAGGGTTTTAACTTTTTTTATCTTTAATATGTGTTTTGTAATTAGAGAAAAAAATCAAGTTAACCTCAATTTTCCTAAATACATGAGAAAGAGGGAGAACACTTAGGTTCACAAAGCCTGTGTTTTAGTCCAATCTAGGAAGAAGTCTTAAACAACTGAATTAGAGCCCCTGAATTATCGGCCAACCAGAGGGAGGAAATAATCCATGGTTTCTTTGTATTCATGGAAAATGCTTATTAAAGAAAGGGATAGAAGTTCTGCTCCTAATTCCAGTTTCCTGATAGTGTGTACCCCGGGAGGTAGCAGGTGAAAGCTTAAGGAGTTGAGTCCCTGCTTCCTGCAAGAGAGACCTGGATTCAGTATTTCCCTCTCAGCTTTAGTCTGGCCCATTCCCTACCATTACAGGCATTTGGGAAGTGAAGCAGTGCATGGGAGAGTTTCTCTCTGTGTCTATCTCTCTGCTCCCTGTGCTTCTCCCCCCCCCCCAAAAAAAAAAAAAACAAAAAACCAGAAGGACTGGAAGATGTCATCTTTTCCTGGGAATTAGGGAAGTATAGTGGTTAAGAACTCACCCCAAAACTCATGCCGTCCACCACTTTCTAGTTGGTGACCTTGGGGACTTGTGGCGACCTCTTTGCATCTCAATTTTCCACGAGTGGAAAAGGAAGACATGAATGTTAAGAGTTGTACTTACCTTGTCAGTCTATTCTGAGAATGAGAGGAGACAGTGAGCATAAAGTACTTAAGTTCTTAGACCAGTTCTAATCAGTGGTCGCTGTTGTCGTTATTACCATTTTTGTCACCATCTTCTGGTTATTACAGAGGAGTACAGACATTGTTAAAAAAAAAAAAAACAACAGGATGTCAGTTGTAAGATCAGGATTTTGTACTTAGCTTTTGCAATAAATTGCCTTTAAAATTATTTCCATTAGTGAGGAAGAACAGTGCCGAGGAAAAGCAAAGTATAACAGAGGCATTCTTAGTAATAGAATACAATGTGAAACTCAAATTACTGGAAGAGAAGGCACTAGTAATTTTGCTTAAGAGTGGCTTAATACGTTTGAAAAAAGAAAGTTGGACATGTTCAGAGTTAATAAGATGGTAGCCCCAAACTATGGCTGCCGTGCATGAAAGCACAATGTTCTACCTACTTCTCATGATTTGCTTTAGCTTTTAGCTGATGTGAAGCTGTTGTTCCATTGAATTAATATTTAATAGAAAATTATATAATAATGGAGTTTGACAGTTGCGAGACTTTTGTCTATAGCTGTCAAAATCCACAGATATTGATTAGTTACATACTATTTGTATTTTTAACTTAAATAACCTCGTTACTGAGTTGTATGTTTCATTCTCGTAAACCGCCACTTAGATGATTTTATGTTTATATAAGATTTATTTTATTTATTTGAAAAGTAGAGTTACAGAGAGAGTAGGAGACAGAGAGTGATCTTCCATATACTGATTCACTCCCCAAATGACCATAATGGCCAGGGCTGGAGCAGGCTGCAACCAGGAACCAGGACCTTCTTCCAGGCCTCCCACATGGCTGCAGGGGCCCAAACACTGGGGCCATCTTCTGTTGCTTTCCTAAGCACATTAGCAGGAAGCTGGATCAGAAGTGGAACAGCTGAGACTTAAACTGGTTCCCATATGGGATACTGGCATCACAGGTAGTGGCTTAACCCACTAGGCCACAGCACCAGCCCCGGATGATTTTACATTGAATAGCAAGTTAAATTTCATTACAATTGAATCTGCTTTGTTTTATGCATGTGTATATATATTTGAGCATGTATTCGTTTTGTGGTTTGTGGGAAACCGAAGAGATTTTGGAAAGTAAAAAGCACATGTAAATATCAAGCATGAATTTAGAAACTCTGGATATTGTGTGGAAAATGAACATAAGACTCTGAAAGGAGAAGCAAATAAGCAGACCGGCTAAGGAGCTTAGGATCAACGAACAACAGACAGGGACTTTCTTGACCTTTCTTTCCTGGTGGAGTTGGGGGAGGAAGAGAGGGAGAGAGGACTCCCTAAATGGCCACAATGGCCAGGATTGGACCAGGTTGAAGCTAGGAGCCAGGAACTGCATCCTTGTCTCCAAGATGAGTGGAAGGGGTCCAAGGCCATCCTCTGCTGTTTTCCCAGGAAAGGGGCCTCCTCCAAAACAGTGTTATTTCAATAGTGGCTGTAGTGTAGCCAACCCACAGAATAATCTGCATTTGCAACCTCACCTGCACCAGACAAGGTCAGGTGGGGAACCCCAGTCTATGTGCTACAGGGTGTGACAAGCAGCCCAGCCCTCCCTGGCTGCTGTTTCCACAAAGGCTCAGCATCTAGCTGGCCCTGTGATTGCAAGTGGGCAGTAAGAGTAGATTCTACAGAGCCCACGTGATGGGGGTGTGGACCTCCACGTCCCCCTGGCATCAAAGACACACCCTCTGCTTCCTCCCCACTGGCGTGGTGTCAGGATGTTTAGGGAGAAAAGAATCAGAACAGATGCTGGTACTTGTAAGTGGTCAGATGAGTAGTCCTGGTGGCAGTGGTTGTTACTGCTTTTCAGTTGTTTTAAAAAAGATTTATTTTTCACTTGAGAGTCAGAGTTACACAGAGAGAGGAGAGGCAGAGAGAGAGAGGTCTTCCATCCAGTGGTTCACTACCCAATTTGCTGCAATGGCCAGAACTGCGCCGATCCGAAGCCAGGAGCCAGGAGCTTCCTCTGGGTCTCCCATGTGAGTGCAGGGGCCCAAGAACTCGGGCCATCTTCCACTGCCGTCCCAGGCCATAGCAGAGAGCTGGATGGGAAGAGGAACAGCCGGGATTAGAACCGGCGCCCACATGGGATGCTGGCACTTCAGGCCAGGGCGTTAACCCGCTGCACCACAGCACCAGCCCCATTTCACTTTGTTCATTGTGTTTTTCCTTCCTTTTGTTACAGTTTTTAAAATGATTTATTTATTTGAGAAGCAGAGTTAGAGAGGAGAGAGAGACAGCAAGCTTCCAACTCGTGGTGTACACCCTAAATGGCAATAGCATGTGCCAGGCTGAAGTCCAGAACCTGGAACTCCATGCAGGTCTCCCATGTGGGTGGCAAGGGCCATTTTGCACTGCCTTCCCAGACACATTAGCAGGGGGCTGGATCAAAAGTGGAGCAGCCAGGACTCCAGTGCTCATTTGAGCTGTTGGCATCACAGGTCGTGGTTTAACTTCCTGTGCCACAACACCAGCCCCTATATTAGCACAACTGAATTGACATGTTTTTCACTTAAGACAGGATTTTATTTTTAACAATTAATATGATTTTAGTCCAAAGTAACAAATAATGCCACTTCCTTCTAACCCCATATTTATAACGTAAACTAAGAGAAAAATTTAAGTAACTGACTAAATTTCAAAAAAATTTTGGATCCGGCGCACTGGTGTAGTGGGCTAAGCCTCCGCCTGCAGCGCCGGTATTCCATGGGGGTGCTGGCTCTAGTCCAGGTTGCACCTCTTCTAGTCCAGCTCTCTGCTGTGGCCTGGGAAAGCAGTGGAAGGAGGCCCAGGTCCTTTTTGCCTCACACTCTCGTGGGAAGACTTGGAAGAATCTCCTAGCTCCTGGCTTTGGATGAGCCCAGCTTTGGCCCTTGTGGCCATTTGGGGAGTGAACCAGTAGAAGGAAGACCTCTCTCTCTCTCTCTCTCTCTCTCTCTCTGTCTTAACTCTGCCTCTTAAATAAATAAAGAAAAAAAGATTTTTTAAAAAGATTTTATTAATTAATTAATTTTTTATTTCTGATTTGTAGCCAGAATGAGTAGACTTGGAGTTCTTTCCCCCACTCACTTTACTGCATGGGGTGGATGTGGAGGCCCTGGCAGAACTTTGTCCCCGTGGTCTTAGTCTGCTGTGGAGGCAGAAAAGCTGTGTCTATGTAGCCGTCCTCATGATCTTCCCAACATGGTGGAAAAGTAGTTTCCTGTGGACGTTTTTGCACACTTTGATCTAAAAGGCTTGGCTCACTGTTTGCACAAACACTTCATCCAGAGTCAGGCTGTGCGCTCTGGAAGGCAGTTGGGGCACATGCTTAGTTACTTGGCCCAGGTGCTGTTTATGATAGGTAATTTGGAGTTGCCATCAGTATGTCCCAAGCATAATGCAGGACACTATGATTAATGGTGTGTTTTAGTCACTTTGAGCCACTTGAGAGAGTTGAGGGAGTCTCACACTGTCATTAGAATTCTTATATATCATGGGGATAATGAGTAAAGTAGCAGCCTTCCATGTGAATTCCAGGACCCAAGATTAAAGTCACAGACAAATTTAAAACTGATGTTTTCTCTTTGACGAATGTGAAGATTAGAAAATAAGTCTAGACAAGGGCAAACAGGATAGGCAAGGGGTATCATTTGTAACTCATTTTTCGTAAATAAAACTGGTATTTCATTTCCAGCTTTCAGTAAAGGGGCAATTAATTATATCTTAAGAAGGTAAGAAGCCTGCTCAAGACCTTCCCCAAGCCAGTGTGTTATTCCAAACTCAGGCTCTCCTCTGGTTTGAGTTTGATGTTGGAAAGTATCTTTATTTTGGTTGGGGAGCAGGTATTTCAAAATTTCTTCTGTCACTGGGCTTTTGGCTATTTTGGTTTTAAACATCTTTCTTGTTTTTGTTCCTTCTTTGCAGCCATAATACAAAAACAACATCTTGGTTAGACCCTCGGTGCCTGAATAAGCAGCAGAAGCCCCTGGAAGAGTGTGAAGATGATGGTAAGGACAGGGAAGGTCTTGGGTTCAGTGAGGTGCGGGCGTGTTCCCATGTGCAAGTTCTGAAGGGTGCTAAGAAGGGCAGCGGAGTTGTAGCAGTTTTGGAAAGGTAATCCAATTTCTAGTAAGTATGCTGTGGTTTACCAAAGTAGAGGAAGTCAGAATTGCTGCGAAAGAACCATTTGTCCACATCTAGAAGCAGGCACACAGCAACATCTCCATTAGAAACAGAACTTCAGCACAGTCTGAAACCATTCAAATGCAGGCATGTCTTCCAACTCGAGAGACCAGGAGGCTCTAGAAAACTCTAGAAACACAGAAACCAAAGATGTTCGGGCCACTCACACTGAACCTTCACTCCATGTTTTGAAAATCATTTGCGATGCCCCGCGCTGTGGCTCACTTGGGTAATCCTCCACCTGCGGCGCTGGCACCCTGGGTTCTAGTCTCAGTTGGGGCGCTGGATTTTTTCCCAGCTGCTTCTTTTCCAGCCCAGCTCTCTGCTGTGGCCCAGGAAAGCATTGGAGGATGGCCCAAGTGCTTGGGCCCTGCACCTACTTGGGAGACCAGGAGGAAGCACCTGGCTGCTGGTTTTGGATCAGTGCATCGCTCCGACCACAGTACCAGTGGTAGCGACCATTTGGGGGGTGAACCAATGGAAGGAAGACCCTTCTCTCTGTCTCTCTCACTGTCTAACTCTGCCTGTCAGGGAAAAAAAAATCACTGGGGACAAAAATCAAGATGTTCTCTTGAATTCTATGTATTTTATGACTCTATTGATTTCGCCTTCTTGAGTATAATTAATGCAGATAATGCATTTTTTAATTTAGGAATCACTGTACAACTTAGAACATACCTAGAGTATCTGAAAAGTGTATGCTACCAAGAAAGAAACAAAGGTATTAGCCAGAGCCCTCCCTCCTGGTTAATCTCGAAACACACTAAAAATAATAATTTTTTAAAAAGATTTATTTATTTGAAAGTCATAGTTACACAGAGAGAGGAGAGGCAGAGAGAGAGAGGTCTTCCATCTGATGGTTCACTCCCCCATTGGCCGCAGAGGCCAGAGATGCACTGATCCGAATCCAGGAGCCAAGAGCCAGGAGCCTGGAGCCTGCTCCAGGTCTCCCATCCGGGTGCAGGGGCCCAAGGTCTCGGGCCATCTTCCACTGCTTTCCCAGGCCATAGTAGGGAGCTGGATCAGAACAGGAGCAGTTGGGTCTCGAACCGGTGACCATATGGGATGCTGGCACTTCAGGCCACAGCGCCAGCCCTAAAATAAGAATTTTTGTTAAAAAAGCTTATTTCAAAGCTTTGGAGTTTCTAATTCCTTCTGTTTTTTCCAGTTTACAGATGTTTATCCTAAGTTGTATGAAAATTATTTTTTGACATGGACATACAGCTTACTTTACATCTCATTATTCACTTCTGATACTTGAACTGGTACAATTATTGAATAAAAATTCAAGTAGGATAACAAAATTTTATTAATTTGTCCCTTAGTGCAGAGCTATTATGTATATACATTTGAGGTTTGTTTCTGAATGTATTTTATGTTTTTTTAAATTTTTTTAAAATTTATTTGACAGTGACAGAGACAGAGAGAGAGAGAGAAAGGTCTTCCTTTTGTTGGTTCACTCCCCAAATGGCTGCCATGGCTGGTGCTGCACCTTTCCGAAGCCAGGAGCTTCTCCTGGTCTCCCATATGGGTGCAGAGGCCCAAGAGCTCGAGCCATCCTCCACTGCCCTCCTGGGCCACAGCAGAGAGCTGGAGTGGAAGAGGAGCAACCGGGACTAGAACCCAGTGCCCATATGGGATGCCAGCGCCAAAGGTGGAGGATTAACCAAGTGAGCCACGGCGCCGGCCCCCGAATGTATTTTAAAGTATAACTGTTGAAATCTTGTCCTGAAAGATCTCTTTGTTTCATGAGAGTACTTCCAGAAATTCATGGGAAAATAGCATTAAAACATAGGTTTTTTTGGTGCAAAAATGTTTTGGAATCCGTGCATAGGTTTTCTCATAAAAATTTCATGAAAAATACATGTTGTTATAAAACTATGTGTGAATTTCAAAGCAGTTGTGCACCAAAATGAATCCTTCTTTTAAATCTGTTTTTAATGCATTTTTTTAAAGTGCATTTACACAGAGTTTGCAGATGACATTGAATTGTGTGCAGTTGTGTGCTCATATTTGACTGAGTGACTTCGAGTGTAAATACAAGTCCTCTGACTGAGGAGGCATGACTGCGATGGTCATTCTATTTTGGTTGCTTGCTCCAGTTCCTGTGGAAAGAGTGGGACAGGTTTGGTCAGCTCTTAATATTTTGCCTGCTCAGAGAATAATGAACTGTCTTGTTTATTCAAGTGTTCTATGCAACATATAATACTTAGGTGACCAATTTTCAAAGATCAGAACATAAAACACATTGAACCATAAAACTTCACAGAACAAAATTTAATCTTTATTTGATGCCTGATGATTTTCAAAGCAATTTAGACACTCTTATTACAGTATCTTCAATGTCACACCCATTCTAATTATACCGGGACTGTATAAAAATGCCTGTTAATATAATTTCCTTGATGTTAGAAGACTGCAGTAGCTTTTACTGAGAAACCACTGTTGGTGGAATAGAAGTATTGAGTAGAGTTAATAACTGTTTTTGTTACCGAATCTTGTCATTTTTAATTCTTGGAATTCTTATCATTTGTGCTAATGTTATTTCCTTTGTGGTGTGTCTTCATACCAAATGCAGTTAGTTTAGTAATTATCCCCTCAACATTAGCATTCGTGTATTCTGTTTTTAGTTGAAATTATATGTGTGTCTGTGTGCCTATACACACCAACAGTGTAAATATATAAACAAATCATGGCAAGTATCAGTGTGCATTTTCTGTTGCTTGTTAACACACAGCTACTTTGTGTTATTGATTATATAATTACACAAAGCAGAAAAATGGGATTGGATATAAATATTGTTCTTGTCCCTATAGGTCATATGCACATGGACTGTAAGTGTAGTTTCATAATTATTATAAAGATTTTATATTTGTTAATTTTTGTCTCAAAAATAAATGAAAAGCTAGTAGGGGATTTTTGATCTTCAGTGTGTAACATGTTACTGCTGTTTGTCTTGTTTAACAAGAAGTCTTCCACCTAGCCTTTGAGCCCCAGACCAATACTTGAATCTACCTAGTTGATAGTGCCAACTGGTTGTATCCAAAGACTTCAAACTGAGTCTGATTAGGGCCGAACTAATGGTCTTTCTCCCCAAAATCTGGTCCTCTCTAACTGTTCCCTAACTCTATTTAGGATAAATCCATGCATATTTAAAAATTCCCTTGATCTACCTATCACCTTGTTCACACCCATTTCTAAGGCATGAAACCATCTGAATTCTCTGAGCCCCTAGATGTCACTGAATTCCACTCACTGTGTTTGTCAGCACTCTGCCACAACTCCTGGCTCTCTTTGTGCTGCATACAGAGCAGTCTTTTAACATCAGTGGGATGATATATTTGCTGACCACCCCCAGGACCAAGCCCTGTTCAGTGCCTCACTTGTCTGCTCAGTAACTGTCAAATGTATAACTCGCTTGTCAAAGCCTGGTGTGGTTCAGCCTCTCTAACTTCTCTCTCCCTCCCGCTTTTGGCTCTCTGCTCCTCATCCCTGCTCATCCTCAGTGAGTTCCCACCCCATGACAGTCGGCTGTGCAGTTCTCTCTTCTTGGGATTCACGTGCAATCACACAGAGTCACTGGACCTCTTCCATATTCAAGTGCATTCTCCAACCTTAAGATGTATCAAGGAATGTGACGCACAAAAGCCTTGCTTTTGCAGGGCTTATGTTGTAGTCATTTTTCACTCGGGCCTTTTTGTTACATTTTGCAAGTTCTTCAGTTTGCAGCCCTGGGATTTTTTCCCACAGTCTTGCCCCCAGATGTGATACAGTCACCTTATTACGAATGTTACTCTAGAGCACTTAGTGTGGCCCTAATTTATTGATATGAGCTCTGGACTCGTCTCCTCTTCCACAAGGTTGAGAATGTGTCTGTTTATGCTCATTTTGATATCTCTGTCACCCAGCATGGTGACTGACACCTTGTAGGTGCCAGTTCATTGAAGAAGTGAATGTGTGTTCCCAAAGACATTCCAAGCTAATATACAAATGTGCATTTTCACAAGGATTTTGTGTAAGAAACAATGTCAGTCAGAACTCACTATTGGCATTTGAGTAGGACCGTTTGGGTGACTTAAGTCAGTAATCATTGATTGATTGATTCTTTTTTGATTGTCTCACTCATTCAAGAAATACTCAGCACCTAACATGTTCCTGAAGCTGTGCTGGGCACTGAGCACATGGCTGCAGGGAGAGGAGGCTGGATCCCTCTTTTCCCTCTCTCTGTGGGCTTGCAGTGGAAGGGACAGCCACCTGCTCTGTAGCTATGGAGACTTTGATGGCAGATGACTTTGGTGTGCTGTCCTGTGTTCTTGGCAGTAATAAAATGTTGTACTCCAAGCTAGAGGAGACCGAGGATGGACAGGTTTTTTGACTTGCTTTGCTCACTGAAATTATTCTGAGCATTTTCATCCTAATATTTCGGAGCTGTTTGACATAGAAAACATGTACACATATAAGCATTAAACAGTGAACTCTGCTCTCTGTGCTCCTTTGGGGCAGCTGTCAAGCCTCCTTTCCTTGATACATATCATCGTGACATCATGCATCTTTCTAGTTCCGTTTTGGAAGACGTTGAGCTCATTAGACCATCTACATTCTCATTTGGACCTCATGTGCCATTGCTCAGCAGCTGTAATAGTTGTAAGTTAAATAATGCTTTCATGGTGAGTGTAATTGCCTCCCTGATTAGAGGCTTATTGAAGGATTAAAAGAACTGATATTGAAAGGTCTATAACAGCTTTGTTTGCTCCAAATAATTTCTGTTACAAGTGACTTCCTACTTAAGAACATCGAAACCGCAAAAAGTGTTTGTCATCTTTTACAACCAATCAAATCCTGTTTTGACATGCAAGGAAATGAGCCATGTAATTATTTTGTCAATATCAGCTCTTCCCATTTTGTGATTTACACTGAGGTCATATGAATTTACTAGCCAAGCCAATGTAGTAAGCCACAATGCAGGTAAGGACAAATTAAAAGGGGTGTGTGTGCTGCTATTTTTCTGAAGGAAATTTCTTTCTTGGTGCTGGTATCTGAATTTTTCTTTGTCTCTTTTCTGTCTCATTCCTGTTATTCCTTTGGAGAAGAAGGGGTACACACCGAGGAGCTGGACAGTGAACTAGGTAAACCCTCCCTTGCTTGCTACAGCTGCATGACGGGCCCTGCATTGGTTTGTCCATGGTGAATTGCTTGATTTCTCTGTGTCTTTAGTTTGCACTTCCCCAATTATGATTTTTCTCTCCAGCTTTTCCACAAAAGGTCAGTCTCATAATCCATGTGTCTGCCAACATCAGAAAGGGGTGTAATGTGTTATGTCCACAAAGAAAAAGTCAGCGAATTGAGTCTAGAACAAGAGCAAAGACTAATGTAAGGATTGCTGTAGGAGTAATTGCAATAAAAGAATTCCAGTGATTAATTGAGCAGTTAATAAGCCTTCAGGTCATACTCTTATTAAGTCACGGACCACATACTCTCGACTTGGTCACTGTGATGGATGGCTCAGAGACCGGATGCATTCTTCCTGTGTGCTGTTTTCCTCACAGTATGTATGTCAATGTCAATCCGGTCTTGACTGCTCTAGTGCATGTAGTTCAGGAATGATTCACATTAATGCATGGTGCCAAACCCTTTTTCCTTTATTATTAGAAAATATTGAATTCTGTTCCCTGCTAAGTTATGTGGTTTATGGTTCAGCTTTGAACAGTGTTAACCTTGGTTTGCATTCCATCTGATACATCCACAGGGGGATACAGAGGAAACCACAGCATTCAACTCTGTTGCAGATAAAGCCCTTGGCTGTTTGTAAATTGACAATAGTGTTTGTTTGGTTTTGTTGTTAAGGATTTTTTTTTTTTTATTTGAAAGGTAGAATTGCATAGATGGAAGGAAAGGAACTGGGGAGGGAGAAAGTTGGGGGTGTGGGGGAGACAGAGAGAGAGAGAGAATCTTCCATCCACTGGCTCACTTCCCAAATTCCTGCAACAGCCAGGGCTGTGCCGTGCCAAAGCTAGGATACTAGAGCTTCCTTTGGATCTCCAGCATGGGTACAGGGCCTTAAGCACTGGGGCCATCTTGTGCTGCTTTCTTGGATGCATTAACAGGAAGCTAGATCAGAAGTGGAGCAGCTGGGGCTCAAACCGGTGCCTATGTGCGATGCTGGCATCTCAGGCGGCAACTTAACCTGCTATGCCACAATGCCAGCCCCAGTTTTTTTTTTTTTTAAGTAGAAAATTACTTAACATCAGTATGAATTGAACTGTCTTAAGCTTATTTAATATAGCTAGTCTTTTTACAATTGACTTAGGACCTGAAAATATATACGTATTTAATGTAGGTTATTGCTTTCATTCGGTTTTGTTTTTCTTATGTAATCAGTCATGATTGACTTGAATTATAATAAAATTTAGCTGTTATATAAAAATCTAATTTTTCTTATTGTTTGGAAAGTATCCTCTTGCATGGACATGCAGGAGAGAGTCAATAACTATTGAAGGATTTATTTTTTTTAATGTTTAGTAAGTTACCCTTGTAGTCATGATGGTAGGATTACCCTGCAGCTCAATCTGTGTGATAAGATAATTGGAACCTAATTTTATTAAAAATGAACTGTCAGAGCCAGCCCTGAGTTATAGCAGGTAAAGCTGCCACCTGCATTGCCGGCAGCCTATATGGGCACCAGTTCAAGTCCTAGCTGCTCCACTTCCAATCCAGCTCCGTGCCAATCCTGGAAAAACAGTGGAAGATGGTCCAAGTGCTTGGGCCCCTGCACCCACATGGGAGATCTGGAAGAAGCTCCCGAATTTTGGCTTCAGATCGGCCCTACACTGGACAGTGAACCAGTAGATGGAAGACCTCTCTTTCTCTGTATCTCTCTCTCTGTTTTCTTCTTCTTTTTTTTTTTTTTTTTTTTTTTTTTTTTTTGACAGGCAGACAGGCGGAGTGGACAGTGAGAGAGAGAGACAGAGAGAAAGGTCTTCCTTCTGTTGGTTCACCCCCCAATGGCTGCTGCAGCCAGCACACTGCGGCCGGTGCACCATGCCAATCCAAAGCGAAGAGCCAGGTGCTTCTCCTGGTCTCCCATGCGGGTGCAGGGCCCAAGCACTTGGGCCATCCTCCACTGCACTCCCTGGCCACAGCAGAGAGCTGGACTGGAAGAGGGGCAACCGGGACAGAATCCGGCGCCCCAACTGGGACTAGAACCTGGTGTGCCAGCTCTGCAGGCGGAGGATTAGCCTATTGAGCCACAGCGCTGGCCACTCTATCTTTTTCTGTCTCTGTAACTCTGCCTTTCAAATAACTAAATCTTTTTTAAAAATGAACTTAGCAACCCATTGATATTAAATTGTGTAGATAAAGTTGTACAAGACCTAACTCAGTTTTCCTTATGCAAAATGAGTGTGTTAATCATTGTGGAACCAGTTTCAACCACTCTTGCTGCCTGCATGTATGTGTGAGTGAAGCCTTGACTGTTGCAGTTGACCAGCGGGAGTTACACAGCAGTGTGCAGGGGCACAACCTGATTTGGTTTCATGGAAATCTGAGTGTTGAAATTTTCAGGGAAGAAATTTCTCTCTATTTTCCCCCTGTGTAACTGTGCAGGGAACTTTTTTATGCTGTTGTTACTATTTTTTTGATGAGTTCTTATGGTGACATGATCTGTGTTCTCATGGTGACAGCTATCATTCTGGGTCACAATTGAGTACATTTGTGGCACTTTCTGTGAGGCCAGATCAAGGTGCCTCACTCCATCACCTTTCCGCACCCACTACTCCGACTCCTGGCTGTGTCACCTTAGGCAAGTTATTTTCCTTCTTTGAGCTGCTGCTGCTTTTTTTACATCTGTAAGTAGGGGCTGAGTAAAGAGGTCCCTTGATGCTTGTGGGGAGACCTAATGAGAACACTGTTCTAATACTTCATCCTATAATCAGCACATGTTGCTTTTTACCGGTTTATTGTTTATTTTCTATTTCTATTCTGTTGGATTTCTCAGTATCTCAGCAGTAGTACCTTCTCTCTTCAATAGGAGCAAGGGAGAAATGTGTCATACTATAGACATGGTCCCAGCATGTGCTGCTAGGAAGAGTAGAGATAGGACCCTTGATTTTTGTCTACACATGTCGACTGCATAGAGTAGCCTGTGCACATGTACACCTGTGCACACGCATGCTGTTATCCATTACATTCATTCCAGATTCCACTGACAAACTCGCTGCCCATTTTCTTAATAAGAGGCTCGTAATTTCACACAATAGCCACTGTCAGGTTTTCTGTGAACAATGCGATTCCAGATGTGACAAGGAAACCCTCTCTCTAATCTGCCTCTGGGAGGCGTGGGTGGTTGGCTTGGGTGTTGGACACAGATCATTTGATTATAGAGTTGTCATTTCTGAACTCTTTTCTGTGAGCTGGGTCAGTAGCTCCATTATGCACTTTGAGTTTGCACAATTTATCACATGTTCTGCAGATAGCTCCCCAGAATTCTAAAGCACCCGCAGGACCTTCATTGGGAACGATAGGGGATTCATGTGATGAAGCCAACCAGGAGCAGTAGACATGAGAAATTGAGTTCCCCTCTCAACCAAAACTAAGTCAGCATTTTGATGTTTATCTCTGATATTCCCATCTGTACACTGACAAATCTCTTTAGAAAAGAGCTCAGAACATTTACTCAATATTTGCTTCTGTGGTGACAAAGTAGGGCAGCATGGGATTTTCAGAAGGGAGAGTAGTAGCAAGCACCAAGGCCCTGGAAATCTGATCTGTCCCTTTTGTCCTTTCTTGGAACAGCTGCCATTTTTTTTTTTTTTTTTTTTTGGGAGCACTTCCTGTGTTCCAGGCACTGTACTGTGGGTTTACAAGCTTCTTTGCTTTTAATGCATCGTTGTCTTTTGAGAGAAACCCAAGACAAAGATGTAGGTCCAAGATAAGTAACAGATAAGACCAGAAGGGTTAGTGCTAAGGCTCAACACCCAATCCAAGCAATGCCAGAAAAGTCTTAGCTCCTCCTGAAGTCTATGTTTTAGATGGTATAGTGTGGTCTACTTCCTGGCAGTGTTTAGGTAGATGCCTCTCTAGGATTCTTCAAAGCATTCATTAAAAAAAAAAAAAAATCATAATGTTATCACTTTCTAGGCTTACATATTTTCTGCCATGTTCAATTTTTTTAGAACCAAATGGCAAATTGTAGGACAAACATCTTCCTTTTTAAAATCCATGACCCATTTCTATTTTCAGCTTTAGAAGACTAATTCCTGTGATTAAGTTAATCACCACATTGGAAGTGAGAAATCTATCGTTTCAATGTAAAATGAGTTTTAACTTGAGCAACTGGAAGATGCCTGGAGTTTGTGGTATCTGTTCTGGAGGACGTGTTTAAATTGAGCCATGTCCAGTAGTGTCAGTTGACTGGCCCCATTTCTGGACCCCAGAATGTTAAATTGTCGACTAGGTGACAGGTGAAAAGGCAAGAGTAGCTTCTTTTCCTATACCTTCCTTAGAGTTCCATCGAAACACACACAATGTGGTTAGATTTTCTGCTGAGATAGTACCCTTGTATTTATCTTTGTGTCCCTAATAGCTAATACATTCTCAGGCAAACAGTAGGTGCTCAGTAGATGTTTTTCGGATTAATAATTGAGTGAATTGAATGCTTAATGTTTTTCCTGTTTTATCTGAAGACCATGAGGTCAGATATTTCAGATTGTCAGATTGCTGATTTTGCAAAGAGGTCTGGTTTAATTAAATACAGTGCAATCCCCTCCAGCTTCACCTACTCTTCTACCCCATGCAAATGTGTGACTGTGCACCAATTTGCATTTTTTTAATCTTCGATTTTTCAACTCTTTGGAAATATTTTCCTGATTTATTTTCATTTAAATGGTAATTTCCAGCTTTGTAAGGGGAAACCATTTCTCAGGCATTTGATTTGCATCAGGCCACAGGACTCGGTATATAAAGCATGTCAAGTTGTATCAACATCTGCAAATTGGACGTGTCTTGCATTTTAGTAGCTTATGTCTTCTAGAATGCAAAGACTTTTTTAAAACTTGCTAAGTTTAAAAAAATAAATAAATAAATTAGGAGAAAAGGGGAAAACCTCTTTGTTTGCAGATAGGTAACATGTGGAGCAAAAACCATGAAATTAACATCTCTTGATGTACAGCCAAATCTTAACAAAACATAAACTTTGAATAATTAGTCTGTGTTGATGTGCACCCGGCTGCCTTCATTTCCGTCTGCAACTGTTTATGGCATTTGTAAGCTCTCTATTCTGATGAAAAGGACATTATTTGAAAATGGTGACCACCCAATTCCTTGAATTGAGAAAAGGTGATTTTGAAATAACTGATATTTCAAGTGTTGGTAGTATTCCATTCAAGTTAGTCTTAACCAGCTACTTCTAGGAATACTGATTCATCTTGCAGTAAGCTGTTACACAGGCCAGCTTTTACTACGTTTATTGAAACAGTTTTAAAATTGAGTGATTTCATTGCTGCCATGCCTGAAAGGATTGTTTAATGACACAGAACACAAAACAGTTAATTCTTTTACTGAGTGAATTCATCTGAGGCAATGGGCCCTCCCATAGTAACATTCTTGTTCGTGGAATTCACTAAGTTGTAGTTGGTAAAGTTAGGCTCTTTGATATGAAACCTTATAAAGTCCAGTCCAGTAGAGCATGATTGAACTTTCAGAGGGGCACATACATCCCCCCCCAGTGCCACTGCAGGATAAAGCCTTCCCCCCGTAAGTCGTGAGTTCTTGGGGTGCAGGACCTGTGTTCCTGCTTTAATAGGTCAAGCTCTAGGGAAGATGGACCGGCCCACACACAGCAGTGAAGTGATGGATTCCTACTCCATGTAGGCATTTTATTTACTCCATAGCTTTCTTAAATAGGAACCAGGAGAAAATAAGATGCAGATGTGATTTTATTCCCGTGAGAGCACAACAACACTATTGTATTGCAAATGAAAAGGTAGTCTAGAAAATGTTAAGGTAGTCTAGAAAGAAAAAGGAATTGTGGATACTGAAGGTAGGAACAAGGCATTCAAGACTAGTTTCAGCTGTATTTCCATTGAACTGTAATTTAGTAGTTGCTTTAGAATAAAGGCGTATGGGAACTGCATTTTATTAAACTTTATTTTCTTGAGAAAAATAACAGTAGAAAAAGGATGGCTTTTCATGTAGAAAATATACTGATAAAAATAGCACATGCTATCTGGGGGAGCAGTTAGGATGAATAGTTTGAATTGGAGTTAAGGCATTAGGTTGAGACTTTCTCTTTTTGTCTAACTCAGTTGTTGAAAATCTCTGAATTTTTTTTTTGAGAATGTACACTTTTTGCTCTAAATATTGTTTATTTTTCAGAACTGCCTGCTGGTTGGGAAAAGATCGAAGACCCTGTCTATGGTATCTACTATGTAGAGTAAGTGCCTGTTCACAATGTACATGGTTGTTTGTGCTCCTCTACTGATTTACATGGATGCTAGACAGACTTCTCATCATGACAAGAGTCACACTAAGTAACAATAAAATAATATTAATGTTATAATGGAGATATGTGTGTGTGTGTATATATATATATATATTCAAGATTTATTTATTTGAAAGGCAGAGTGACACAGAGGGAAGGACAGAGTCAGAGATCTTCCATCATTGGTTTACTCCCTTGATACCTGCAACAGCTAGAGTTGGGTCAGGCTAAAACTAGGAGCCAGGAACTCTTTCTGGGTCTCCCACATGGGTGGCAAGAACTGAAGTACTTGGGCCAACATCGACTGCCTTCCCAGGCACATTAGCAGCAAGCTGAATTGAAAGCTGAGTAACTGGAACTTGAATTGGCACTCCAATATAGGATGTGGGCATCCCCAGTGGCAGCTTAACCTGTTGCACCCAGTGCCCATGTATGTGTACATTTTAATGAACAAGAAACTATATGCAGTTGGCTGGCATTGTGGCACAGCGGATTAAACTGCTGCCTGCATTGGTGTTGTACTGGTTCAAGTTCTGACTGATCTACTTCAGATCCAGCTCCCTGCTAATGAACTTGTGGAAGATGGTCCAAGAACTTAGACCCATGCCACTGACATGGGAGACCTGAATGGAGTTTCTGACTCCTGGCTTCCTTCCTGACCCAGCCTTGACTGTTGCAGCCATCTGGAGAATGAGCCAGTGGATGGAAGATCTCTTTCTGTATCTCCCTCTCACTCTCTCCCTGTCACTCTGCCTTTCAAATAAATAAACATAAATCTTCAAAAAAGAAAATACGCAGTGACTCTGAATTTAACATGCCATGTTATTAAATTTAGAAGAGCAAGATCCGTTTTGTTTGTTTGTTTTGGTATTTCACTAAGACCCAGCCGAGTCAGTTAAGAAAAGAGGGGTTTGATGGACTTGATGAATAAGAGTTGTTCATCTTCAGGAGGACAGGGACCTGTTTGGCCTCCTTTTTGCCCTGCCCAGATCTGAACTTCTCAGTCATTATTACTTCTTCGTTCACATTCTCCAAGGGTAAGATAGATCTTAATCATTTATCAAATGTTGCCAAGAGCAAGCAGTAAGTGGCAACTTGGCTGAGCTACAAGGCCTTGTGCACCCCCATATCTGTCCCTAGCTGGAGAACCCTATACATGACTTCTGATCATTTCCAAGCCCTTCTTGGGTCCTGTTCACTATGTGCCTTATTCCAGCATTGGGCTCACTCTTTCCTTTCAGCAGAACCACTGATGATAGGAAAAAGATACTCAAGAAACAGGACGCTATTGACAAAATAGGCTTCGTGCCATTTCCTGTAAGAAAGATGAAAGAGAACTAATAAAAGCCAAATAAATGTTAAATAATGTATCATCATAACCTTCTCTGTTAGGATGAATATGGGGTGTCTCACCCTCATGCTGCTGCTGGTTGTGAAATGTTATCTGTACAATGCCATGGTGATGGGAGCGTATGATACACAAATGCCAGACCATAAAATGCCCAAATATGGTGTAAAATTATGAGTTCAGAGTAGCAAGTGTTCTTGGCCAGTCCTAATATTGCTTTCTCTTTAACTGGCACAGTGGATTGGCATTTTGGGGTATGATGAAGAAGCAAATGAGGTCATTATCCCGCCATTTATAGGAGTAAAATAATGTCCTTTGTTTGCCCCCAAAAATTATTTTTCTTGTAGGTATATGGTGAGGTTTCTCCTATTTGGGGCTCCTTTTGTCTTGCCCTTCATCTTGTTTGTGCATTAAGAGAGAAAAAGGAACAGATGAGAACAGCTATGACCACCAAAGAGACATGGTTTGAGAGGCAGGTTGCTATCCTGCTCTTCAGTTCTCGATTCTGTGTCTTTTAATATGTAATCTCCATGTTTATTAATGTTTCTTTGAATGAAATTGCCAGCAAGAATTAGGACATAAAAATTTTTAATAGGAATTAAAGGTAATCAATTTATCTGTTTGACACAGCTGCTTTTAAAAATAAGCCTGATTTTAAAATATATATATTTAGTGTTCTAAATAAGTATATGATAAGTATATTCCCTAACTTCTAAGAAATAAAATTGTTTTGAATTAAAGTATAAACACACAAACATATTGGTACTTTCAGCTTAGCCATTACGGTGTTTGTTAGCATGTCCACATACGGTTTTGCAGTACCTGGTTTCTATACTGAGCTTTAGCTCCTGGCCCTGAGAGATAGCAATGATGAACCAAGTGATGGATTTCTGCTATCCATATGAGAGACACCTAGCTTGACATCCCAGCTCCTGGTTTCAGCCCCCTAGCCAATACAGGCATTTGCAGAATGAACCAGAAGATGCGGGCTCTCTCTTGTTTCTGTCTGCCTCTCAAATAAGTAAATTAAAAAAAAATTTTGAAATTCATACTTTTTTTTTTATAACACTTGTTTTCCCTGAACTTACAGATGGCCTTCATATGTATGGATTTCAGAAACTTATTGTGCCCAAATAAACATACCTTTAATTCCAATTTCCATAACATTTTGAAATATATAACCCATATATACACACCCACACTAAATAAGGCTGTTGTAAAAACCATCTTTGTGTATATATTTTCATATATATATATATACGTGTGTGTGTGTGTGCGCCATGACCTTAGCAATCTGGAGGCCATTCAAAAGTTCTGAATCTCTGTCACTTTGAATACGTCACATCTACTTAGGTCTGCTGTATTTGGAGTTTCTTTGCCTTACAGCTATACTTTTAATCCTTTTCCCAGGTCTGTTGATCACAATAGTCAACAGATGTTGTAAAGTCCTTTAAAAAACTCTGTTCTTTGGCTAAATGCTTATGCTTCTGCAAACCCTACGGTAGAAAATTTCACAGCAGTTCCTGCCCTGTATGTTACAGACAGTATGTCATATCTGCTTGCTTTTTATTTTTGTTATTCTATTTCTATTTCATGTCGAATTAAAGCAGATTTCCCTTCTTGAGAAGGGTCAGTGGTTAACATCCTAGAGTGCAAAAGCAGGCAGACTGGAGCTTGCACGCTTACACTGCTTACAGGTAGCTTAGCTGAGTTATTAACTGCTCAGAAACTTAATTCCTTATCCATAAAATGCAGTAGTCTCCCTTAGCTTTCTGCTGTCAGTTACAGAGTCACCTGTGGTTCAAAAATATTCAATAGAGAATTTCAGAAAAAAACGGTTTAGAAATTTTCAACAGTGCGCTGTCCTGAGTCACAAGAGGAGATCTCATGCTGTCTCGTTCTTCCTGCCTGGTCTGTCTGTCATCCATTCGTCCAGCATCCCCGTGCTGTGTACCCAGCCACCTGTTAGTCTCGTGGTAGCCCTCTCCGGTATCAGGTCATCCACAGAGGTGTCCCAGTGTCTGTGTTCACGTAAGCTTTATCTTCCTGACTGATGCCCCAAAGAACAAGAGTGAGGGCGCTGGCAAATCGATTTTGTCAAGAGAAACTGTAAAGTGCTTCTTGTCACTGAAAAGGTGAGAATTCCAAGTAAGGAAAGAATGAAATCATGTACTGAGGTTGCTGAGAGGTATGGCAAGTTGTTAATCTCTTATTGTACCTAATATTGAAGTTAAACTTCATCATAGGCAAGTATATGTAGGAAAAATTACATGTCTACATGTAATATATATGTCAATCATATATAATATATTTACATAAATCTCATGTGTATGTAATATATATTATATGTCAATCATTTATATATATATATATATATATATATATATATATATATATAAAATTTGGTACTCCTTACAGTTTCAGGCTTCTGTGGGGTATCTTGTCCCCACAGAAATGTGGGGGGTAACATATCCCCCACAAATAAGGAGGGACGATCTTGTGGATAAAAGTAGAATTCACCATGCTGTCAGTTACTGGGAATTTTCATGTAAGTGCATGTAAAACTGCTAACACAGTGCTAGGGGCATATAAGCATTCAGTAATGGAAACCATTTGTTTTTATGGCCTCTTCCTAACGGTGCATTTTGACCCTGGGAGGGTCAGCCTCTCAGACCACCCACTTACCCAGTACTGCCTGATTGGCATTTTGCTGGTGAAATGCAATGTTGCCTAGCTGAATATTATTTTCCTTCTTCCCCAGCCACATCAACAGGAAGACACAATATGAGAATCCAGTTCTAGAAGCCAAACGGAAGAAGCAGCTTGAGCAGCAGCAGCAGCAACAGCAGCAGCAGCAGCAGCAGCAGCAGCAGCCGCCGCCGGCAGAAGGTTAGCCTTTCCCTGGAGACGTCTCTCCAGCAGGGAATCTGGGGCGAAGGCTGGGCAATGGCACCCCCGTGTGGTCGGAACTGGCCTTGATGGCCGACTCGTTCTGCCACTCTGAGTTGATGTCCCGGCAGCAAGAATACAGAGCTGCTGCTGAAATCCCAGCAGCCCCACTGGAGAGCTGCTGTGGGGTCCCAACTCAACAGCACCCAACCTCCACCTTAACTAGACAAGAGCGTCCTTTGATCCAGATAACTAGCTAAGAGCATCCTTTGATCCAGGAGCTGTCTCATGGTTGATGGGTTCGCCTTGCACAGCCACTGTCTCATTCCAACCACTCTTAGCATTTCCCCTTTAAGCTGAGTTCCTGGACATGAGACTCACTTTTAAGTTGGGGGAAATGACCTGTAAGAATCAGAAAGAGATGGTAATTCTGAGTGCTTTAAAAAAGTGACAGGTTATTTAATGTTGTTTATAAGAAGAAAATCTGAGAAGTTCAGGGTAAAGAACAGGAGATTCTTACCTGCTTGCCCTCTCACATTCTCAGAGGTAAACACTGTGCAAAAATTTCCCAAGGGTTTGCAGATTTTCATGTGTTTACAAAATCAGATCATAACTGTATATAGTTTGCTCACTTTTTATTTTTTAGACTTATCAGAGTCATTTAATATAGATATTTTTATTATATATTTACTTTTTTTTTACAAAATTTATTTATTTATTTGAAAGGCAGAGTTACAGAGAGGCAGAGGCACAAAGAGGTTTTCCATCTGCTCGTTCACTCCCCAAATGGCTGCAATAGCCGGAGCTGTGCCAGTCCAAAGCCATGAGCCTGGAGTTTCTCCCAGGTCTCCCACGTGGATGCAAGGGCTCACGGACCTGAGCCATCTTCCACAGCTTTCCCAGGCCATAGCAGAGAGCTGGATCGGAAGTGGAGCAGCTGGATCTCGAACTGGCACCCATTTGGGATGCCGGCGCTGCAGGTGGCAGCTTTGCCCACTATGCCATAGTACCAGCCCCTATTCCCTATTATATACTTTTAATAGCTACATAATATTCCATTTTACGAATGTCTTCACCACTATTTCACCATCCATTTATTAGTAGATAATTAGATTTTTCCAATTTTTGATTAAAACATTTTAATGTTATGGGTTGAATACCCCTTCAGTATGTGAATATCAAATGTATGAAGGTCAAGTCTAGTACTTCTGGATACTGTAATATTGAATAAATACAATATCTTAGAGTATGGGTTCACAAACTTTTCTGCAAATGGCCATGTAGTAAGCTTTTCAGTCTTTGTGATTCATGCAGTCTCTGTGACACATATTGTTACTGTTGCAGATAAAAACAGCTGTGGACAACTTGTAAATGAGTTGGTGTAGCTGTGTTTCGGTATAACCTTACTTCTGGACACTGTCATTTGAATTTCGTGTAATTTTCATGTGTCATAAAATATTCCACATTTTTCCCCAGCTATTTAAAAATTTGAAAACTGTTCTTGGCTCCCAGGCTGTATACAAGCTAGCTGACTGGTGCCCTACCCTGTGTAATTTAAAGAGTGTGTGGATGCATGTGTCTACATTTATTTGCCCATTATAAAGTTCTCTGCTACACCTTAATTCTTTTTCTATTTAAAGAGCCTCTAAAAGAATGTGTTTTCTAAGCTGTGAATCCTGGTGGTATTCAGAAGTAGTTTGTGGAATGGGAACAGGCGATTGAATGTGTTAGCTGCACTAGAAAGTAAAGCCAGGAGACCCCCAAAGCACACTCACTGTGAATTACTTCTGGGCCTCCAAGGTGATTAAGACTAGAGGAAGGAACTTGAGGAAGTTCAAGGTGAATGCATAGTTCTTTAAAAAAAAAAAAAAAAACTATACATGGATTTCACAAGTTTTTATCAAAATACTGTGTTATTCTGATTTTCCATGAATGTTTTGAAGTACTCCCGTGGTTAGGACCAGGAGTAGAGTCATACCACTGCCACCCCCACCCCCCACCCCAGGTTTCAGACATGGCAGAGTTGCACCTGAACAACCTGCTGAGAGCACTTTCCTCCACCTGGCTCCCTCTACAGTTGGTATGAATCGCATTAGTGACGTTTCTCCTTGTAGGACTGTCCTCTGGTGACTGTCTTCCCTGGTGTTTCCTATTTATTCCCACTTGGGACTCCAGACTGAGAAGTGGAGCGTTTGTTGGTATATATATCTTATATATAGTTAAATATATTGATCACCAATCAATATTTCTTATTCTCATTTTGGACTCTGGAGAAATAGAGGTTTTGTGTGTTGATCAATACATCAATTGATTGATCGATGGATGAATAGATAGGTATCACACTATTTGTTTCCATGAGCATCTGACAGGAGAAAAAGAGGTCAGACACCAATTTCTTTTTCTCCTTTTTTTGTTTTCCAGGAGAATCATGCCTTTCATTTTTAGACGTTAGGTGGCCTCCTAGTGGCAGGATCTTGCTTGTGCCTGCAGCAACTCAGTGGCCCCGTTGAATCTGGGGAGCTGGGAGGCTTAGGATGCGCTCACAGTTGATGGAGCCATCCCTGTCTTCATACCCAGCCTGGGCAGGCTCAGCCTCCTCCGTCATCTAACCTCCCGAACCCCAGGCACAGCACAGGGGCCCAGCCTCACCTCACCAGCCCACACCCTGTATTCCGTTTTCTACCGACTCAAAGCTGCTTTTTTTTTTTTTTTTCTACTTTTCTATGGACTCAAAGTTCTCTGCCTTGATCTCAGTGCTTTGGGTGTTACCAAGAAGGAGGGGACTCATCAGTCGTCCAGCCATTAGAAGGAAAAACAGGAAGCTGTTTCTGTTCTTTATTCCAGAGTGGACGGAAGATCATTCATCCCTTGTGCCTCCTGTGATTCCAAGCCACCCCCCGAGCAATCCGGAGCCAGCCAGAGAAGCTCCACTTCAGGGTATGGTGTTTTTGTGATTGCATCTTGGTTTTATGTCAAAAAAATCTTGTTTTTAAAAAGTGGGATTTTGTAACTCTCAGATCATTCCTTTGATAGTGAAAGCCATTAATAATGAAAGCAGATCTAGAAGTATTGTTAATCAGACTTGTCCAAAAAATTTTTCTGAGTAAGTTTCTTTAACTCTTGGTGATACTCTCAAAGTCAGGACTACTTGTTAAATCAACAATTAAACTAAGAGTTCTCAACCTCAGCACTATTGACATTGCCAGATAATTGTTTTAAAAGATCAATTTTTATTTGAAAGTCAGAGTTACATAGAGAGAAGGAAAGACAAATCTTCCATTGGCTGGTTCATTGCCCAGGTGGCCACAACAGCCAGGGCAGGGCCAGTCTGAAGCCAGGAGCCAGGACCTTCGTCTGGGTCTCCTATATGGGTGCAGGAACTCAAGTACTTGGGCCACTGCTTTTTCCAGGTCATTAGTAGGGAGCTGGATAAGAAGTGGAGCAGCCAGGATATGAACTGCTGCCCAGTTGGGGTGCCGGCAGAGTAGGCAGCAGCTCTACTCACTGTGCCACAATGCTGGCCTTGCCAGATAATTCTTGGTGTGTGAGACTTAATTGTGGGAGGGTTAGCAGCACCCTGGCCTCTGTCCATTAGTTGCCAGGAGCATACACCCCATCTCCTACTCCAAGATGTGACAACCAGAAACGTTTCCAAATATTGCCAGATGTCCCTGGGGTGCAGAACCATTCTACACTTGGGAATTGCTGACTTGGAATCTGTTTATTACTATGTTGAGTAAGGCAAACTCATAATTCAGCATTAACTATTTCAGGAATACTCATCAATATATTTGCTTTTATCTGAGATCTTCCTGTCAGTGTAAATGGTTTAATATTGCACTTTTCAGTTCTTATCCCCTGTTCATGCCACAGTTTTGGCATTTAAAGAATATTTTATTTATTTGCTTGAAAGGTAGAGTGACACTGAGAGAGGGAGAGAGAGAGACAGAGATCTTCGATCTACTGGTTTGCTCCCCAGATGCCCACAATAGCCAGGGCTGGACCAGGTCAAAGCCAGAAGCCTGGAATTCCATCTGGGTCTCCCACATAGGTAATAGAAGCCAAGTACTTGGGCCCCTATCCACTACTTTCCCAGGCACAATCGTGGGGAGCTGGATCAGAAACAGAGGAGCCATGACTTGAAACAGCTCCTATATGGATGTTAGCTTTGCAAGTGGCTGATTTATCTGCTGTGCCACACGCCAGCCCCAGTTTTGGCATTTATACCTGTTTTATTTTTCAGTGGGTCTCACTGGTTTACATTCACAAATAGCTTGAACCCCTTAGAGGGGTTCATTCTTGAAAACTGGAGGCTCCAGAACCTTGCTACTTCAGGCCTCTTTCCTCTTCAGTGAGAGGAAGGGGTTCTGCTCAGATTTTTGCTTTTAAATAGCAGAACTAGAGGAAACATTCTGTTTGACAGAGTTGGGGAAAGTGCGTGGTATAGAACAAATAAAAATCTTCTAAGATTTGCCTTCTTCCTTTCTGCATTTTTAGAGAGTTCAAGTGTGGAAAAAGCTAGGTGGGGGGCCATGCTCTGGCGCCACACATACAGCCACAGCCTGAAGCACCGACATCCCATGGGGCGATGGTTCGAGTCCCTGCTGCCGCACTTCCAATCTAGCTCCCTGCTAATGTGCCTGGGAGAGCAGCAGAGAGCAGTGGAGGATGGCCCAAGTGCTTGGGCCCCTGCACCCACATGGAAGACCTGGAAGAAGCTCCAGGATCCTGGCTGTGGCCTGTCCCAGCCCCAGCTGTTGAGATCATTTGGAGGGTGAACCAGCTGATGGAGGATCTCTCTCTGTCTCCCTCTTTCTCCATCAAACTGACTTACAAATAAATTAAAAAAAAAAAATAAACCACAGTTTAAAAAAAAGAAAGCTAGGTGGGATACTCTTTTCTCTGATTTTGATTTCCCTATGATAATTTTTATAAGGAAGAAATTCTGTGCTGACATTGTCCTAGATTAATATTGGAATTAGATAAAAATAATTTCTTCTGGCATAAATATACTTTTTTTGTGGTGATAGTAACTAGAACCTAGTAGATAATATATTAATATGAACGTGATTGTGGCTTCGTTAATATTTTTTAATTATCAGCTTCCTTCTGCAGGCTTCCGTAGTCTTGCCCTTCCCTCTCTGACAGTCCGTTAGTGACACCACCCTCTGTTAAGCCCTTGTACCTGTGCAGCTGGCCATCTCTGGGCTTTCGCATGTGCACGGCTGCCTTTCCCTCCAACTCCGTCCTTTGCTAACCCCTGCTCTTCTGAGGTCTTTCCTTGATTCCCCTATCATATTCACTCTTCACAGCACCCTGTCTGTCTCGCTTGTAAAACCTAGCAGGTATGGTTCATGTTTGCTTGTGTTCTGTTATTTAACAGTAATTTCCTAGTTAGACTTTGGGTCCCGTGGAAGCAGGAGACTGTGATGATTATTATATTTTTTCCACTGTGGCTAACCTCAAATCAGGCTCCATTCCTTGGTATCTAATTGCTGATGAATTTGATAATTGAGTGTAACAGTATAGATGTGTATGAGGGTACCTCAGAAAGTTTGTGGAAATGGAATTTTAAATTTATCTGGGGGCTAAAACTTTTGAAGTCCATGCATACAAGGGGTCTTCAAGAAGTTCATGAGAAAAGTATATTTTGAAATACAATGCTTGGCAGCCAGCACTGTGGCGTGGTAAGCTAAGCCTCCTCCTGCAGTGCCAGCAACCCATATGGGCATTGATTCATGTCCTGGCTGCTCCTCTTTTCATCCAGCTCTCTACTTATGTCCTGGGAAAGTAGTGGAAGATGGCCCAAGTGCTTGGACCCCTGCACCCACATGGGAGACGCAGAATAAGCTCTTGACTCGTGGCTTTGGATGGGCCCAGCTGTGGTCACTGGGGCCATTTGGGGAGTGAACCAGCAGATGGAAGACTTTTCTCTCTATCTTTTTTCTCTGTTTCTATGTGATTCTCTCTCAAATAAATAAATAAAATATTTATTAAAAAAAAAAAAGAAAAACAATGCATGGCTTTCAAAAACTTTTGCACCAAAATGAACTTGATTCATTCTATTTTCCCATGAACTACATTTAGTACTCTTGGATCCACCCATCCATTCACCCCTATGTATGTGATAGGTAGGCCAAGCTTCTTTAAAGGATTATCAGTGATTCCATAAATTAAAGCCTTAATTAAGGTTTGGGTTCTAAACTGAGTAGAGTCGAGATAGCATTTACCTGCATGAGAAATGCCCTGTCAGATTTTTTTCTTCGCTGCTTTTTTTTTTTTTTTTTTTTGACAGGCAGAGTGGACAGTGAGAGAGAGAGACAGAGAGAAAGGTCTTCCTTTTTGCCGTTGGTTCACCCTCCAATGGCCGCCGCGGCCGGCGCGCTGCGGCCGGCGCACCGCGCTCCTCCGATGGCAGGAGCCAGGAGCCAGGTGCTTTTCCTGGTCTCCCCATGGGGTGCAGGGCCCAAGCACCTGGGCCATCCTCCACTGCACTCTGGCCACAGCAGAGGGCTGGCCTGGAAGAGGGGCAACCGGGACAGAATCCGGCGCCCCGACCGGGACTAGAACCCGGTGTGCCGGCACCGCACGGCGGAGGATTAGCCTGTTGAGCCATGGCGCCGGCCTCTTCGCTGCTTTTTGTTTATCCTTTCTTCATTAGTCTGCCTGGGTTTGATAGTGGCCTGGAAAACTTTCTGCTCTCTGAACTCTCCTGTCATTGGCTCATTTGTCCTTACAGTCCTTCTACTGCACGGTTTCCATGTTGGTTTTTGTCTTTGAATCTTTGGAATGTAATTGATACCAAAGAAACCTTTCAGAATCCAGACCTTTTTAGTCAAAGTAGTAATTGTGATAAGCACTAACTTAGACTTTATTCTCATTGCTTGACAGCTCTCTAGTCTTGTATGTTACATACCATGTGAGTGTTGATAGTATTATCAGAAGAAGCTGTATACCTAACTCGGTTAGAGTGTTTGATGTGAGTTTTGCTAAATCACTGCTCACCTGGGCTCTCCCCGGATTAAGAAGACACTTCTCATCCCAGTGTGTAGTGGATTTAGAGATGTGCTCTCAGGCAAACTCTCCAGTTTCAAGTGTAGGCTCGAAGGGAGATTTTTGGAGCCACCCTTCTGCTGTAGTCACTCTACCAAGAACACTGTCAAAATAAAGACTTCTGAGCTCTTATTATGTGTGAGGCACCTGCCTGAGCACTTTATCGGCATCGTCCACCAGTTACTCATCACAACTGTCGTGTGTGGTAGGTGCAAAACTTAAAAAGAGGTTTAGTAATTTTCTCGAGGCCACACCGAAAGTAAGTAGTCGAGCACAGATCTGAATGCTCATTGTCACTGGGATTGGTTTAATTTTTGTCTAAAACTTTGGTGTGGTTGTTTTGTTTTTTACATAATGCCTCATTGCATAGTCTGTGTTCCATACTGTCTGGTAAGGTTGCTACAGGTTGTATGTTTTCCATATACATTTTTTATAATTAAAAAATTAATAATTGAGTTCCTCAGTCCCAGTAGCTGCATTTCAGGGCCTCCATTACTACATAGGACTAATGGCTGCCATATCAGACAGCAGAGGTGTGGCGCATTTCCATCGTAGCAGAAGTGCTACTGGACAGCACTGGTAGAGGGCATTTAAACTCCAGTATCCAACACTGTGCCAGCCCAGTGGGGAAACAAGCACTCAAGTGTTGTTCAAGTTTACAAGGATTACTCAGGTTTTGAGCTAAGACCCAAAAGCTCTTGATAAAGTGAGTCGAGAGTAGGAATTAGAAATGAATACATTTCTAGAATCTACTCAGGTGATTTTTATGGACAGCTAGGTCCTAGAACTGGTGACTGGTCAACAGAGGGTGGCGTATCCAAACATTACATGTTAATACAGAGCTGCAAGCGGAGAGCTCCAAGTTGTACTGCTTGGAGAGAGAACAGCATTTGTTCCCCAAAGCTACCTTAGATAATGACCCACCCATTCATAAAACATAATAAGGTGTGCAAAATGGGAAAGCCTCTGATCATCTCTCCCCAGTTACGCATAGGACACGGGGATTCCATGGTACAATTTCAAAGCTCTGTTCCTGTCTCTATCAAGGTGAAAACATTCTAATCCCAGAATTGGTTAATGGTTTTCACAGTTTTTTCAGGTAGACTCCCAGGCACATTTTCACATCTTCTAACTGTATCTGTTAGAAGTGTACACAATTCTAATACATGACATCTCTTTTTAGGCTTCTCAAAGGTAGGTTAAATCTCACAGCTTTGTGCTTTTGTTTGTTTATTCATTCACTCAGCACCTAAAATATACCGGACCATATTCCAGAGGCAGTGAACACAAACAGAAATCCTCATGGTGCTTAGATTCTTGCAGATTTTCACATGTGCGCAGGGCCGTGAGCAGTGCCCCCTGATGCTTGCTAGTGGGGACAGTGAAACAGGAGAGCAGCCAGTAGCTCACATGTTTGGAAGCTGGTAAATGCTAAGGACAGAAGTAAAGGAGGGAGGAGGAACTGGAACTGTGGGAGGAGGTACCGCAGTCTTTAGTAAAGTAGTCGGGGAGGTCCCCCTGGAAAGTACAGCTGTTGATGTCCCTGTGTAAGTGAAATGTCCTTCCCTCAACTTCCAGCAGCCTCTGCCCCTGGAGTCTAGGCCTTCCCACCCCAACTCCTGTTGGATCACCTGTCCTCAACTTTCCATCCACTAATTGCCTTGGCAGCTGTCTCCCCAAAGCCCTTGCTGCAGGTGACATCACCCTCTTAGTTTCCTGGCAGATGACTTTGCACGGCACGTCCTGCTCAGGCATCTCCTAAGCCATAGCGACAGGGCTGGATGGAGCTTGTCAAGCTTCCAATAAACCTTGAGACTGTGTTAGGGAGGAGGGTGTTGTGAGCTGGCCTCCAACTTGGGCAGTTGAGAAGAACCTTATTGTTCAGAGCTAGAATCTTTGAAAATATGCAATTAAAAGCTGTATGCATGCCCAGAGACCTTTTAAGGCCTTTTAGATGGAGCTAACCAAAAATAACTTTCCTTCCTGGGTGCCAGGCTCCTACTACAGGGGTGTGTATGTGTTCTTCTATTGTTTTCGTGGCTAACAAAAAATGGGACAGATGAGGAAGTGATAGAAAGGGCAGGACTAAGAAATGAAATGAGCAGAGAGGGAAAATTCTGCTCATGGAATTGTGTCCACTATTTAAGTAACTAGAGAGATCCCAGTTTCTCAATTACAGAGGAATGCCTAATAAAACCAAAATGAAACTTTTTTGATTTGTGTCCAGAATATTATATTTGACTACATTAAGAAAACTCAACAAATCCTTGTACAGTGTGTTTCAAAGTTATTTAGCTGTGTGTATCTAACTTTTTTTTTTTTTTAAGATTTATTTATTTATTTGGAAGGCAGAGTTAGAGTTACAGACAGAGGTAGAAAAAGATACCTTCCATCTGCCAGTTTACTCCCCAAATGGCCGCAATGGCCACAGTTGGGCTGATCTGAAACCAGGAGCCTGGGTGGCATGGGCCCTTGTACTTGGGCCACCATTCACTGTTGCCCGGGTGTACCAGGAGGGAGCTGGATTGGAAGTGGAGCAGCCAATATTTGAACCTGTGCTCATATGGATGCTGGCATTGCAATCTGTGGCTTAACCTACTGCACCATGGTGCCAGCCCCTACTATTAATGTGTGTTAAATAAGATGGATGAATTTGGAGTTCTGTGGCTATTGTTAGTAACGCTTTAGTTTGGGGGTTTTCTTTTAAGTATTTTTATTTAAGACAGAGTGATGGAAAGAGAAAGGGAGAGAGATCTGCCATTCACTGGTTTGCTCCCCAAATGACCATAATGGCTGGGGCTGGGCCAGGCTGACTTCAGAAGCCAAGAGAGGTATTTGTGCAAACACATCTTCTTAATGGCCCCTGTGCACAAGCTTGGAGAGTTTTATCATGCTTAATTCACCTCTTCAGAAGCCAGGAACTCCACCCGGGTATCCCAGGTGGGTGGCAGGACCTGAGTACTTGAGCCATCATCTGCTGCCGTCTGAGGCACATTTGAAGACCGCAGGATTGGAAGTGGAACAGCCAGGACTCCATCTAGCACCCTGATACGAGATGCAGACATCGCAAGCAGCGGCTTAACCCACCATGCCGCAATGCCAGCACCTTGTTGAGGGTTTTGTGTTCTGTTTTTTTTTTTTTAAGATCCCAAGTCACATATCCTTTTAAACAGTAAAAGTTAGCAGTGGACACGTGTTGGCTAGTTCACAAATTGTTAAAAGGTACAAATTAATAGGGAAAAATCAGCTAATTTAGAGAATTATTTTTAGTAAGTATTTTCTAAGGTATATTATTTATTTATTTGAAAGAGTTGCATAGAGAGGAGGAGAGAAAGAATCTTCCAGATGCTGGTTCATTCCCCAAATGGCTGCAACAGCTGAGTCTGCACCAAGCCAAAGCCAGGAGCTAGACATGTCTTCCCAGTCTCCTCCCACATGGGTGCAGGGCCCAAGCACTTAGGCCATCCCCAGCTGCTTTCCCAGACCATAAGCAGGGAGCTGGATTAGAAGTGGAGCAGCCAGGTCTTGAACCAGTGCCCAAATGGGATATTGGCATCACAGGTGGAGGCTTAACCTTTTTTTATACACAGTGCCAGCCCCAAATTTGGAGATTTAGAAGCTGATACAAACTAAAGTTATGAGGCTTCATTTTCAAAACAGTGACTTTTTTTTAATGTTTTTGTCAAATTTGTTTTTGTGACTGTATTTCCTAGTTCTCTCTGTGTATTTGCAGTGTGAGTTTCCCGTTTGATTAAAAACTGATGATTTTTGCCGGCGCCGTGGCTCAACAGGCTAATCCTCCGCCTTGCGGCGCCGGCACACCGGGTTCTAGTCCCGGTTGGGGCACCGGATTCTGTCCCGGTTGCCCCTCTTCCAGGCCAGCCCTCTGCTGTGGCCCAGGAGTGCAGTGGAGGATGGCCCAAGTGCTTGGGCCCTGCACCCCATGGGGAGACCAGGAAAAGCACCTGGCTCCTGGCTCCTGCCATCGGACGAGCGCGGTGCGCCGGCCGCAGCGCGCCGACCGCGGCGGCCATTGGAGGGTGAACCAACGGCAAAAGGAAGACCTTTCTCTCTGTCTCTCTCTCTCACTGTCCACTCTGCCTGTAAAAAAAAAAAAAAAAAAAAAAAAACTGATGATTTTTGCTCAGCTGTTTTTCCAAGTGGAAGCCAATCCCAGAGTAGCATGTAGGATGCACTGTTGCAAAATCAAAAATGAAACAAAGCCAAAGACAGAAAACAAAGAGCAATCATACTTTCCGTGGAGGAGCTTGTCACAGTGCAGATGCTGTCAAACTCCATCACCTACCTGAGACCTGTTTCATTTTCTTGATTTTTCTTTTAGGCCTTAGATCACCTTAGAGGTGATGTGCTCTGTATATGATTTCCCTCTGCTGAAGAAGGGGGCCTAAGAATACCCTTTAATACTGAAATCAAGAGGAGCCTTCTAAAAAATTTTGTTTGATTTATATATTTGAGAGACAGAGTCCCCATCTGCTGGTTTACTCCATAAATGCCCAAAAAAGCCATGGGCAAGCCAAGAGTGAAGGGGACTCAATCCAGGTTACCCATGTAGGTAGCAAGAACCCAATTACTTGAGACATCACCCCTGCCTCCCACAGTCTGCATTGGCAGGAAGCTGGATTTTGGAGCCTGTGCCAGGAATTGAACCCAGATACTCTGATGCAGGATGTGGGTGTCTTAACCGCTAAGCTAAAGACCCACCCAGGAGAGGTGTTTCTGAAGACACATCTTCCCAAAGGGCCCTGTACACAAGCTTGGAGAGCTTAATTCACCGCTTCAGTCCTGCTGATGATCCATGTACTTTTCTTGTTTTCATCCAGGCAAACCTTTTTTTACACGAAACCCTTCTGAACTGAAAGGGAAGTTCATTCACACAAAGCTGCGGAAAAGCAGCCGAGGCTTCGGCTTCACCGTGGTCGGCGGGGATGAACCTGACGAGTTTTTGCAGATCAAGAGCTTGGTCCTCGATGGTCCTGCTGCTTTGGATGGCAAGATGGAAACAGGTAGAGTGCACGTGGCCTTGGCACATTCTGTGTGGTGCACCTGCTGCCCACACCCAGACAGCAGCAAACAGCATCATGATTTCATGGGTCTGTAAATGTCCTTTAAATGCTTGGAAAATGTGTTGGATTTCTCTATTAGAGAAATTCATCCCTTGACACAGATGAAAATCTTTGAAGCTATTTTAACTTAGGGAAAGCTATTAGGGTGATATAGAGTACATCTAAGCAATAATTTACTAGAAATGTGATCCATTTAAATAAATGAATTCTGAACTTAGGTTTTTGCAGGAACATTTTTTTTTTTTAAAAGACTCAAGCTCCAGTGTTCTCACAATGACTATTGCATTCTTACTGGCAGGAAAGGCACTGGATACTAACAGCACACTTTATTTATAGTTAAAATTAGTAATAGAAGCAGTCTGTGTGTACCAGGTATCACCCCCAAGTCTAGGTTCAGTTCAACTTTGTATTGCCAGTGTGGAGGAGGCAAAATTTTATCGCTGCCCTGTTAGGGTTATTGCCTGGGCCTGAGAATGCAACTGACATAAGATAGATCATAAAAATGTACAGATTTATTTAATGTGAGTTTTATGTAACAAGGGACCCTCTGAGAAAGTGAAAACCAGAAGACTCATTATATACCAGGTTAGATACAGAGTAGTTAAGTTGTGAAAACGTGACCAGGCAGAGGAGTTTGGGCTGGGTTAAACGGGTAGAGACATGGATAGGAAGATAAAGGGTGTTGAACCTGCTGGGTTTGCACAGATTTCTCTTAGCTTGGACTCTCTGCACTTGATGATAAGAATGTTACTGTTCTCCTGATATCAGGGGGGGACATCTGGGCTTTATCTCCTGCTCTCAGGAAGAATAAAAATGTCTTTAACTGCAAATAATCTTGATGCCAAAGTGTCATATGAGTGTGTTGCAACGGTCTGTTCTGAGCTCCTGTGTCACAGGGCTACAGTAATTCACTTACCTTTGCAGGGTGCTGTGTTTTCTCACCCCAAACTCTTACGTTTTCAGGGGATGTCATTGTCAGCGTGAACGACACCTGTGTTTTGGGCCACACGCATGCTCAAGTTGTGAAAATCTTCCAGTCCATTCCCATCGGTGCCAGCGTGGACCTTGAACTGTGCCGAGGTTATCCCTTGCCTTTTGACCCAGATGACCCCAATACAAGTTTAGTGACTTCGGTGGCCATTTTGGATAAAGAACCAATTATTGTGAATGGGCAAGAGACCTACGATTCACCGGCTAGTCACAGTAGTAAAACAGGCAAAGTCAACGGCATGAAAGATGCCCGGCCGAGCAGCCCTGCTGATGTTACTTCGAACAGTTCCCAAGGGTATCCCAATGACACTGTCTCTTTGGCCTCCTCCATCGCCACTCAGCCGGAACTCATCACCGTTCACATAGTGAAAGGGCCGATGGGCTTTGGTTTCACTATAGCTGACAGTCCTGGTGGTGGCGGCCAGAGAGTGAAGCAGATCGTCGACAGCCCGAGGTGCCGTGGCCTGAAGGAAGGGGATCTCATCGTGGAAGTTAACAAGAAGAACGTGCAGGCCCTCACTCACAACCAGGTGGTGGACATGCTGATCGAATGTCCGAAGGGAAGTGAGGTCACGCTGTTGGTGCAGCGAGGAGGTATGTTGTTCTGTGATAGTTTTTTTAACTGTGAATCCCTTGCTTATGTGGCTGGTCTTAGGGTGACTTTGGAGTTTCATGTCCATTCCTTTATGAGCGTTTTTATTTCAGTATTTGGAAATGCATTTGGAGCGCCTTTTTGATTTCTCCAAATCAAAACAGATATGGTTTACACATGCACAGTAAGTCTCTGGCTTATACATTCTGTTACTCATGTATAGTTGGAGACATACTTTCAATTATAAATCATATTGTGTCTTTTTTCGACCATTAAGATTTTAAAATGTTTGTCCTTTGAGTCTCCTGAACCTGTCCCGCAAAAACTGCACAATGCGATTCCTGTCCACTCTTGACCTCGTTTCACTTTCCTCTCTCTCTTCTTGCTGTGCTGTAGCTACAGTGGCTTCTCTGAAGTTCCTTTAATGCTTCCAGCCCTTTCCTACCTCAGGGCCTTTGCACTGCCTGGAATGATCTGTTTGGCTTAGTCTCCTTCAGGTGTCCTCCTCTGAGAGGGCCTCTCTGATTGCTCTAACGTAGCCCCCTGACACTTCCCTGGCACCTCTTCAGTGTCACTCCATTGTGATGTCCTTTATCACATCATCATTATCACAGGTATTCTTTTGTGTAATTGTTGTTGGATCTTTGTCTCTATTTCCCTAGAAAACCAGCTCCATAAACTCAGGACCCAGGTCTACATGTTGGCAGGGTTTTCCCTTGCATTGAACACAACACCTGATTGCTTTTGGGTATTCATGAATGAATACATTTTGAAATGAATGACTCGGGTCTGTGGTTATTCATACTTTCAGGAACAGCAGCTTCACACATCAAATTAAAAACGTACCTCACAATACATCTTAGAGAAGTGGTTGATAATCCCAGAGAACAGGAATACTCTCAATATTGAGATGTTAGTCTACTGTCTGAGTCCTTGCCAGTCTTCTCACTCTCTCCCCCATCAGAACTCCTGGGACCTCACACTGAGAACCATTGTCCACAGTTCTGAAATGCACATTCCCGGGATATGTATCTGTGACCCACTGTGACTGCTCACTGCATGCAATGCACCTGACACTCTACTTTTCCCCGATCTTTCCTGCATCATTTGTTTGTGTACAACATACTCAGGCCCTCTGCAAAGAGATTCAGACCCCGATTATTATTTCCTCTTGATTCCATTGTACCAGAGGAGTTAATTCATGTCACAGCAGCCGCATTCTCCCGGTCTCGTGAAGCGGTATGCTCTACCATCAAGACGATTGGGGTCGTTAGAAGGAAATTCAGAATTGAGAGCTACTATTGGCATGAATTAGAATGCTCAATCAGCCCTTCCTGAGCTGTTACAAAAGCCATTGTGCAGATTTTACTTTTAAAAATGTTATTTGCGCCAATACAATTTTGAAGTCTCTTTTTATACTTAGATCTCTTGATTCCCAGATAACTGGCTCCTGAACAGTGACCGAGATGCAGTAGGAAGTGACCTGTACGTGGGCATGGCGATGGTGGCAGCCATGGTGATGATGGTGATGCCTGCCTCTCAGAGCTGTGTCCCTGATTGGCAAAGCACTTTCACAGCTGTGTGCGGCTCTCACCCCATCAGTACCCCTTCCCCTTGAGGTAGGAAGGTGCCAGCTCATGGTAGGACTGAGAAATGTGTTCTAACTCCAGGGCCTCCAGTTCAGTTTCCTGCCCTGCCAGAAGAACACTGGCTTTTACATAGTTGCTGGTTTCTGTGGCCATCTACCTGGGAAATTTTAGACTGTTGTTGGTGTATCAAGTATATCTTTGCGTCAGACCCTGCTCATCTGATAGTCACGAAACACTCTGCTGTCTGGTGTAATCCCTTTGCTGCTTCATTTCTGTTAACCATACGACATCTAGAGATTTTCTCTTCTATTAGAGTCACTTTTAAGGAAGTCAGAAAATAAAGTCTCATTACAACACACTAATTCATAGCACTTATTGGAACCATATTGGGATGCATTTGCCCAAATTAGCGAATATCTGTTACGGAAACATACTCCTTGATTCGAAATGTGTCTGTATTCTTTCTTTTAATTCCTAAAATCTTCTTTGTGTTAATGCCATCAACTTTGTAACATTCATATGCTAAGCTCCAAAATATATTGTCACGTTAGTCAACATCTACATAAGTTTATGCCAGAACCTGAGTAATTTAAAATCACTGTAACATCAGCAGTCTTTAAAATATGCCGTATTCCTGTGTGTGATTTATGTACAGGATAGAAAGTTTGTACATCTACAGTTGGCAGGCCAGGACCAGCTACTATTAATCTTTCTGGAAAGCATATAAATATATTTGTTTCTGCCATGTCTTAGTTATTTGAATCAGGGCTCAAGTTTAATCATCTCTCCTGTGTGCTGAGGGTATAATGAGGAGGTTTGATGAAGGAACAAGACAGCAGCGAGGTTAAATGAGAAAGTAAATGGTCACTTCGCTGATTTCTTTCTAATGAATCTCATTTCTGTTTTAGCTCCTACTAGGCAGATTGACAAACTCATTAAATCTACGCTCCTCATGAATCTCAAGGATTCATATCATGAGGACCAAGCTTTCTCAGCTTTTCTACTTTGGGGCAGAATGGGCTATGTAGGCAGTGTGTGTTTTAATTCTTAATCCTCGAGCCCATTGTTGACATTTGTTGAGGTATTTTGAGTCCATTCTTCCCCTTTCCTTTCCAGCATAGAAGTCAGCAGAGGGGGGAATGTCATTTGTAAATTTCTGGGTTTGGACTGTTTCGTGGGTCAGCCTTGCAGGCTGGAGCCTGTGCATCCCAGTGCTTGAGTAGCTGAGGCCATTGCTCGTGTTTCCCAAGTCTTCTCTGCGTGGACATCTGCCTGCTGGCTGACCCTTCACCCATGTGAGGGCAGCACATTGTCCCTGTGCCTTGGTCCTGGTCTTCCCACCCTGTGTCCTTCCTTGTCCTTTGCTGTCCATTCAGGACAGTGCTTTATTATTATTATTATTATCATCATCATCATCATCATCATTTATTTGAGAAACAGAGAGAAAGAGAATGCTCTTATCCACTCGTTCTTTCCTCAAATTCCACCATGGCCAAGGCTGAGCCAAGATGAAGCTGGGAGCCAGGAACCCAATCCAGGCAGTCCACATAGGTGGTGGGGATCCAAAGACTTGAGCCATCCTTGCTGCCTCCCCGTTTGCATATAACCCTTGAAATTGGGAGCAGAGTCAGTAATTGAACCTAGGCACTTGAGTATGGGATGTGTGCCTCTTAAGCTGTAGGCTAAATGCCCACTTGTAATATTTTTTAAAAAAAATTTTTTGAAAGAGCTAGTGAGAGAGAGAGAGAGAAAGGTCTTCCTTTTTCCATTGGTTCACCCCCAAAATGGCCACTATGGCCGGAGCTATGCCAATCCGAAGCCAGGAGCCAGGTGCTTCCTTCTGGTCTCCCATGTGGGTGTAGGTGCCCAAGCACTTGGGCCATCCTCCACTGCCTTCCCGGGCCACAGCAGAGAGCTGGACTGGAAGAAGAGCAGCTGGGACCAGAACCCGGTGCCCATATGGGATGCTGGCACTGCAGGGGGAGGATTAGCCAAGTGAGCCACAGTGCCGGCCCACTTGTAATATTTTTAACATAGAAATGCTGTCCAGAAATTCTATCATCTGATGTCTGTGGAAATCTAAAGACTGAGATGATTACTTTTTTTGAATATAGAAAATATATTGAATTTTTCCTGTAAAGGTTTTTCACATTTTCACCAAAGAAATTTTATCATAATTACATAGTAAAACTACCTGTGCCCCTTTCTGTAAAGGATCTTTTGTATTTTGGTGATTGACACCTACCAATAGGTATGACAGTCTTTAAGTAGCAATTTTGTGAGGCCAGTGTTGGAGTGGGAAATGCCACTGCCTATAACACTGGCATCCCACATGGGCTTCGATTCATGTCCCAGCTGCTTCATTTCCAATGCAGCTCTCTGCTCATGGCCTAGAAAAGCAGCAGAAGATGGCCCAAGTGCTTGGCCCCTGCACCAGTGTGGGAGATCAGAAGCTGCTGGCTCCTGGCTTCAGCCCGGCCTACTGCTGGCTGTTGATGCCATCTGGACAGTGAACCAGAGGCTGGAAGATTTTCTCTCCCTCTCTGTCTTTCCCTCTCTTTCTCCTCTCTCTCTCTAACTTTAAAAACAAACTTTTTGAAGAGTATTTTTGTGTTATTTCACAGAACTGTTTAAAGTGAAGATAAGCAATGCTTTATCCAAGTGGAAAATGCAGGTTTTGCTTTTGAGAGAAAATCTCTACTGAAGTGAAACCTGGGCTGGGGGTGTGAAAAGTTGGCCTCTACGTCAGACTCTGCCCCCCAGCTGCTGTATGCCTCTGGCCAGCATTTCTTTCTTGACCCCAAAATGGATGTTTCAAACACGAGTATCTCTCGGATAGCCTTTCTGGCTCTGACTTTGTGTGAAGAATGACATCATTATTGTGTTGAGGAAAGACCAGGTGATTCTAGGGTCAGAAGCCTGAATCCCGATTCCTGCTTTTAATGGTTGTGTGGCATTTGGCAAGTCATTCACCTTCTCTGAGCTTGGTTCAGCTTCTGAAAAAATGTCTCATGTGCATAACATCAGTTTAAAAAGGAGCATCATGTCAATTCCTGACATAGAAGTAATTGTTCCATGATAAAGCACAGGTGTTTTAATGCTGTTACCCATTATCAGAAGCGGTTGAGTATGCGTGGCTTTTTATTTAAGAAAAAAAGAAGTAAGAAGGCAGGCATTGTGGTGCAGCGGGTTAAGCTGCCTCCTGGGATGCCCACATCCCGTATACAAGTGCCTGGTTGAGGCCCTTGGTGCTCTGCTTCCAATGCAGCTTCCTGCAAATGCATCCTGGGAGGAGGCAGATGATGACTCAGCTACCTGGGTTCCTACCACTCATGTGGGAGAGCTGGGTGTAGTGTTGGCGTCTGGCTTTACCTGGCACAGTGCTGGCTGTTGTAGACATTGGCAAAGCGAATCAGCAGATGGAGTAACTCTTGCTCTCACCATCACTCTACCTTTCAAATAAATAAAAACATCATTTTTTTTTAAAAGGAGCTGTACCCATTAGCTACAGAATCTTATCTCAGAGGATGATGTTCAAACATTAGTATTTTTTAGAAGTTCCTACTGGTGATCCTGATGTGCACTTGAGTTGCAGATGTTGGGCTCTTGCCTCCATAGTTCCTTCTAGTTTTGCTTCTGTGACATGCAACTCGGGGAAAGTAAGTTTATGAAGCTTAGATCATTTTTCATTGCTGAGTAGTGTTCTCCTTTTGAAAGTCAGTTTTATAAGCAACAGATATCTCCATCTTCCCTGAGGTCTCATATTAGCTCCAAAATTCTAGGTTGTTCTGTTTCAGAGGAGGGCTTAGTATCAGAGATGCTTATGTTGAGCTCAGTCTTCCACTGGCTTTTGCTGATCCCAACTCTCATAGAAGTAATGTTTTGCTTTCCCAGTTACACTGAGTGCTTTTGTCAGCTCACTAAGTCATTGTAGAGTCTGATGATAAAATGATAAAGTGCTAGAATGCCCAGAGGATTGGACTGGGTCCAACTTTTCCTCTTGTATCCTCATGGGAAACTTGCATATGTGAAGATCTTAGTGAATATCACCTAAATACATGCAACTTGATCCTGAAGCAACAATGGAAAATAACCAACCATACAGCCGTATAGGCATGCATTTTTAACTCTAGAACGATGATCATGAGAGTTAAAAGGCAAAAAGTAAATTTAAAAGTGATGGTCATGGTAATGATCACTTTCCTTCTATTATTTGGGATGTTACTGTTGATATAAGCAGGACACGTACACACACCCCTGTACACATATGTAAATAACCCTCAGCACCCCATGGTTGTGACCAAATTTATAACTGCCACCAGTTTGCATTTTGATTCTGTGAAATGAAAGCCATGGTTCTTAGCTCCTATGCCAGGAAAAAAAAAATAAAAGAAAAAGAAATTGTTTTTTGTTTTAGGCATTGAAACCCCAGAGCTAAATTTAGCTAGTATAAAACAAAGGAAAAATCTCTGATTTGATTGAGAAAACATGTATATGACTGGTAATAAAAACAGTAAATTCTTCTACAATGTGCTGGGCACAATTCTTAACCTTTTATATGACATTGTTTCTAAGAGAGAGCTTTCTTAGCCCCATTATAGAGAAACAGAAGTTGAGACCCAGAGAGTTTCAGTATCTTACCCAAAACCACGAAGCTGGATATTGGCAAAGCAAGGATTCAAACCCAGGAATTCTGACTCCGGAGACTGCGTTCCTCTTCCCTATGCTGAATGGCCTCTCAGGTTATTGGCAGTAAACTGTTCCTTTAAAGAGTCTGTGTCCCACATAAAGGAAGCAAAGTGGCCTGAAATCCATGGGCGAATTGATGCCATGTGATTCTCATTGAAATTCGCTAATGACATTTCATTCATTAAGTCATGGTTGATCAAACAGGGAAACCGATATCTAATGTCATCAACTAAGCACATTGTTCATACCAGCTTGTGTGTGTGTTTGTGTGTGTGTGTGTGCACACCCATGCTATCTGGAATGATGCAAAGCCATCATGATAGAACCACAATAAGCTGTGTGCCAGGGAGTTAAACCCTGTTGGGAGGTGCTTCTCTTCTCTTTGCCCTCTAGTCTTGGATGGAAGAATGAATTGCAAATTTACAAATTCTACCACTTCAGTGTTTCTCTGCCAAAATGTCTCAAATTGAGCAGCAGAGCCCCAGAAAGGGGAATTGGAGCTGCTTCTAGAGTGATAGTCCAGTAGCGAGTCATGTTGGCGTCCTGTATACTCACATCAGCAAATGCTGTCGGCTCACTCTTCTCGGGACACCCAGAACTCGGTGTGCATCCCCCTTCTTCCCAGCCTCTCCATCATTTGGCCTCTGGTCTTGGCATGACCTTTTCGATAACCTTGTAGTAGGTCTCAACTCTTCCTATGGTCCTCCTTCCAGTTAGACTGATGGATTTAAAGTAAAGTGGGTCAAGTCACTCTTTGTGTCCAAATGACTCCATGTCAATAAAGTGTCTTCCCAAGTCCATTGTCAGGGCCCTTCTTCTCCCTGGAGAATTCTGGAACTCCCTCCTTCACATCCTTCAGGGCTGTGTCAGAAGGTTCTTTTCATCTGAGAATTGCTCTGCCCACCTCACATAAAATAACGTGGCTACCACCACCATCACTTTCTCCCCCTCTGTCTCCCTTCTGACACTTTCTCAGGAGTTCTCCCCTTGTCTCCCTGGGGGAATATGTTCCATGATCCCCATTGGATGCCTGAAACCATAGATAGTACTGACCTGTGAACAGCCATGGTGTACCCCGAGTATTCTGTTTTTTTCCTATGCATCCATACCTATGATAAAGTTTATAGCTTAAACACAGTACGACATTAGCATCAGTAGCATAATAAAAAAGAACAATTTTAACAGTATGTGCTACTCAGCACTGTGTATAATTTAAAACTTATGAATTGTTTATTTCTGGAATGTTCTGTGGGTGGGTAACTGAACTCTCAAGAAGTGGATGTGCAGGTCAAGGAGGATTAATGTACTTATTGTGAGCCCTCTCTGAGCCTAAAGCTGGTTTCGATCACTACTCCATTCCCACTGCCCAAAATAGTGCCTGGCACTTTGTATTTATTCCAGAAGTCGTGTACATCGAATGCAGTAATGCTAGATCATTTTTTAAAGTTTATTTCTTTTTATTTATTTAAATGTCAGAGAGAAAAAGAGAGAGAGAACTTCCATCTGCTGACTCACTCCCAAGGTCCTCACAGTAGCTGAAGCTAGGCAAGGCCAAAGCCAGGAGCCAGGAACTCCATCTGGATCTCCTCCCTGAGTGACAGGGACCCAAGCACCTGAGCCATCACCGTATGCCTCCCAGTGTGTGCATTAACAGGAAGCTGAAATGAGAACTGGAGCCAGGATTTGAGCCAAGGCACTCTGATGAGTGACACGGGCATCCCTAGTGATGTCTTGACTACTGCATGAATTATCCATCTGCCTATTTGTTTTCTTAAACACAAATCCTCAAGAGAACTTTGGGAATTAGCACTTACCATGATAGCTGAAGAATCAGGCAGCAGACTGACCACCCAGCTAAAAGTTGACAGAGCCTGAGCCTGTACCCAGGTCTCTTTGCTGTGTCCTCTGTTGTTGGATCTGGAGGCCAAGGTACGAGAGCATTGTGCCAGTGCCTCATGTTGGGCCCAGAGTATCTTCTCCAGAATCTAGTAAAGTAGCAATTATCTCATGAATTAGAATTAAATAAAATTTAAAAATTTAGCTTCTTGGTCCACCTGGCTACATTTTGAGTGTTCAGTAGCCACAAGTGGAATGTACTGGGCAGTGTAGATAGGAAACATCCCTATCATCACAGAAAGTGTTACTGGACTGCTAGAGATGTTAGTCATTTTACTCTCAAAAGTGAGATAGTAGGGACTGGTGCTGTAGCTCAGAGGGTTAAGCCACTGTCTGCAGTACTGCAATCCCATAAGGGCACCACTTTGAGTCCAGGTTGCTCCATTTCCAGTCCAGCTCCCTGCTAGTACACCTGGGAAAAAACAGAGGACAGCCCAAGTGATTGAGCCCCTGTACTCACATGGGAGATTCAGAAGAAGCTCCTGGCATTGGCTTGGCCCCCAGCCCTGGCCGCAGCAACCATCTGGAGAGCAAACCAGAGAATGGAAAACTAACTCTCTCTCCCTCTCTTTTTCTGTGTGCGTGTGTATGTATGTCTGTCTCTTCCCCTCTCTCTCTCTGTAATTCTTACTTTAAAATAGGTAAGTATTTTTAAAAAGAGTGAGATAGTAAATATCTTTTATTTTATGTTTCCTCTTATTATACCTTTGAATAAAACAAAAATGAAGGCAGCTTAATAGTTGATGGGTGTTTTTATATGGATAGTAACAAAAATTAGTCTTGTATAGTAAATTCATTCCATGTGTAGGCACTGCTGTGAATTCTTCACACATGTGGAGTAGGTGTTGGGTAGCTCAGGGAGCTTGACCCTATGCTGCTTCATGTTGACCCTATGCTGCTCTGTTGCCCACTTTGACCCTATGCTGCTTCATCTTTCTAATAATTCTGGGAATTAAGGTCTCTGTCAGATCCATCATGCTGCCTCCTATCTCCTTGCTTGCTGAAGTTGTTCATGGACGAGCATGTAGTGCAGCAGCTAAGATACCACTGGTGCCACCCACATCCCGTGTTAGAGTGCCTGCTTGGAGTCCTGCCTACTCCACTTGTGATCCAGCTGCCTGCTGATGCACATCTTGGGAGGCAGCAAGGTACTGGTATAAGAACTTGAGCTCCTGCCTCCTTCCTGGGGGACTCAGATTGAGTTCCAGCCCAGTCTAGCCCCAGCTGTGGCAGCAGAACAGAGGTCCCTCTCCATCTGTCTTGCTGTCTCTAACTTTCAAATAAAATGGAAAAAAGTTTTTCAAAGTTGTTGCAGTTAAAATTAGCAAGCTTCCTAGCACTTCCACAGTGCTAAACAGGGTGGCATTTGAGTTTGCTATTAAGGAGCTTTCTGGCCTGTGGTAGGGATGCAGTTTTAAGTTGCTATTTTGGTTTATTGCCACGGTTTAAAGTTATCAAGGATTTCATTTGAGAATTCTTTATAGAATGTTAGTTCACATTTATATTTGCGATGACTTATAGCTACAGCAAGTGAGGAGATTAATACAAAAATATTTCTATTTTGGTTCTGTCTTTATGTAACACTTAAAAATTACCCCTCCCTGTCACAACTTAAGGAACTCTACTTTGTGCATTTTTGGTCACTTCATTTTTAAACCTAAGTAGGCTTCACATACTTGTCCTAGAGTTCGTGTTTCAGACTTCATAGAATGATCTGAGTTTTATTTTTATTATTTTCATAATTCACAATGGTTAGCACCTGTGAAACCTCTCCTTGTTTCCCACAAGTCTTTTGGCATATGTAGACTTAATGCTCTGGGTTGCATGTGTGTTATTTCTTACAGTGTGTGTGCTTTATGATGGTCATTAATGATGGTTGTTCTTCGTGGAAGAGGAATGGGGTTCTATTGCCATGGTTGGCAGGCTGTAGAATTAGTCTGTACTTCTACAAGATTAAATTTGATTGTAAGTACGTTGTTTTCTTGTCACTTTTTGGGGGACAGAGTCATGAAGATCCTGTGCTAGGCATTGCCTGGACCCTGGGAGTAGAGAAGAATCCTGTGTCCTCAATGCCAACCAATTTCATGAACTTTTTTCTTACCCCCTAGGGGAAGGGGAGAAAGAGCAGAAATAAACAGATGAAAAGAAAATACCAGAGGCAAGTGTGTGAGGCAAATCAGAGGTGAAGTGGGCAGGTGTCACAGGGGGCAGGGAGAGGGCTCCTCTAGATGAGGCAGTGGGACTTGAGTGGCCACAGGGACAGGAACAGTATTTCAGCAAGAGGGGACAGCTGGTGCAGATGTGGAAGGGAGAGCAGTGTGACCAGAGACAGGTGCAGGTCAAGGACTGGAGACCAGGTCAGGACTTGGAATTTCATTCTCCGTGTTGTGTCCAAGTAGTGAAGGGATTTGCTCCCATTAAAATTTCTAGTTGGTCCCTCTGGTGTAAATGGAGAGCAGCACCCTGCTGGACTCCATAGTGAGGGTGGAAGGAGACAAGGGCCTGCCTGTCGTTCGCTCTGAGCCATGCTGCCATGATGGCAGGAGGCTTTGTTGCATTCTGGCCACTGGCTATGTTGGACTGGATGGCACTCAGGCTGGAGCAGCTGAAGGAGACAGCTGCGGTCCTGCACTTGAATGGGGTGAAAAGATCAAGCAAGGCAGAAAGGAGCCACCAGGGAAGAGGTGGCAGAAGATGTGTTTCCCTGTGGTCCGTGATGTCGTGTCCTTTCAGCCAACAATCAACTGAGAAAAATCAGGACAAGGTAGGGCGTTCTTCAGGAAATGAAGTTTGTCCAGTGCACAGGGTTCTCCTTAATGGCTTATCTTTCCTTCTTTTGCATATGAAGTAATTGTCACTTGTCTCCCACTTTCCCATGTTCTTAGTTTGCAGAATTGGGAATTGGTAAATTACCATAAATTGTGTTGTTTTCTGCTTTATAAAAACGTGCTGGTTTGTAAAAATCTCAAATCCAGGGATTGCTGCTGTGGAGAGGAGCCCAGAGGAGGTTGAGAAGGGGATAGGGCCAGAGAGCAGAGCCACTGAAGTGCTGGGTGGATGCAGCTCTGCAATCCAAGCCACAGCACAGCCGCAGGGACTCCTTGCTCCCACTCACCATTGCTTCCACTGTCTCTCAATTTGGAAGAAGCAGAGTTGAGGTTCCGGGCCAGGATAGAGTTCATCACTCTCCCATGCATTGCCCATAGCTAATACTACATAATTGGTCAGAACTTTTCATGAACTTCTTTTGTCCTATTCAGGCTATTGAGGTAACCTGCAGAATGTCACATCCAAAAGCTTGAGAAAAAATGAGTGATGTGCTCTGGGTGTCCCATCATATCCATGGCTGATTTCCTGTGTGTAAAAAGCCGTCGCAGAAACTTGATGATAGCTTTTAAAAATTCACTCTAGGTGTGTTTGCATGCCTCCGCTTTGGGTCTGGTTGAAGCTTCGTCTCCCAGAGTAAGAAACAAAAAAGTAAGAAACAAAAAGACAACAGGAGGTAGCTAACATCATACAGGAAAGAGAGGAAAAGGGTCTTGGCATTTATCTCCACTACAAGAAATATGTTGACTTGAATGCCCACCAGGTCAGCCTGTATTTCATTTCCTACTTACTCTGCACTGCCATTAACACAGAGCTCTGTTACACATCTTGTTCCCAGCTAAAGTACTTGATTAAGTGACCTCACAGTCAGGGATCTTTGCTGCACCTTAAATGTACTTGACCTGTAGCAGTTATTTCTAATTGAGGCTCATCCTGAGGGGGACAATGTGGGTGTGTACAGCTAAAACTGATTCCTGAACTCTGCATTAAGTACATCCAGTTGGTGCAGTATTGACTCAATGAAACCTGAAGTCCCAAGCCTCAGCTTCACCTGCCTCCCATAGCCATGGAGACGGCTTTGCTCCCCCCTGTAATTCACATAATCACTCAGGCCATTTCAGATACTTTGCAGATGGAGGATTTCAATGATATTTAATATCTCCATTGAAAATGAACAGGGCTGCACAAAATGTGCTTTGCTCCCTGGAAAAACCCTTGCCCCCTCAGTAAATGGCTTCTTTGGGTGTGACTTCCAGACTTTGAATAATGCAGTACTACAGATGCTGAAGTCAAATTGCCTGGCTGACATTAACCATGACCTGTTCTTTTTAAGGCTAATAACGATTTTTTAAATGTAAGAGATTAGAATACAGTTGAGTGTTGTGCTAGGGATGGCCCCAGTTGCAATTAAGCTGTTCTATAATAAAGTTCAACAAAATTGCCAGATAGTACATACCTTTATAGAACAATCTGGAAAACTTCCCTCCTGGTTTGCAAAACTGCACCCAAAGAATGATTGTCATATGAGTCAGGTTGTTAGAACCGCTCAGATAGGTTCATGGATTTGTCTGAAGAAAAGGACTTGAAATACTCTTGTATCAGTGTCTGTTTGCTTTTCGAGGGGGAAAATGTATAGATTTGGGGGCCTTTTAAGTAGGTTTCTTGATGAAAGTTGCTTCTGTAAGGAAGGACGTAAAGGCCTTTATTTTCTCAGAGTCCCTGACAAGACTTGCCTTTGTTGAGGCTGGAACTTGGTAGGGTTTGGGGTTTCGCTTTGAGCTACCAGCTGGTGCTGAGAACTGTTCTGTTGTGATGGGAAGTCAGGACACAAGGTGGCACAGTGGAACCTTGTTCTCTGCGCTCAGCGAGGCAGCTGAGAGTTGAGCCGGGCCTGGCAGCTCACCAATAAATCAGGGAGCAGACCAAGGATCAGGAGCTGTTAAATAGTCACCACAGTGATGGAGGCGATAAAAAGGAAGGCCAGGCCGCCCCTCCCCTTTGCCTCATCAGCTTTTCCTGCAGCCTTCAAGATGGAAGTGACTTCATAAACTTTGCATATTTGTGCATCCATTCGGAAGGTGGTAACCGAGCTGGGGAGAGGCTGGTCGGGTGGCACAGTTCTCTGAAACAGAGACAATAAACAAATTAACAGTAATAAAGAATATGAATCATGAGCAAATAAGGTAATTATAGAGAGTGGTGGAGCTTATAGACACTAGGAAGGTAGACTGTGTGCATACAGTGTGATCCAGAAGGATCATTTCAGATTGACAGGTGGCCTGAGTCCCTGAAGAACTGACCTAAAGGAGAGGCCTGAGTAGTGACAAGAAGTCACCTCCACAGATCTCTGGGTTTAGTGTTCCAAGCAGAAGGAGCTAGCCTGCAAGCAGATGCAGAGGAGTGCAAAGGAGGAGCCAGAAGCAGAGAATGCCAGCCTAGCTGGAGCCTATGGCCATGGGGCAGAGAAGTAGGAAATAAAATGAAAGAAGTTGTTAGAATCAGATCAAGGAAGGCTTGGTGGGACACAGAAAAGAATCTACATTTCATTAAAATGGTGTTGGGAAGCCGCAGGGACCTGCAGCCAGGAGACCATATAATCCGATTCATGCTGTAGAAAGCTTTGTGGCCTCTGTGGATAATAGATTATAAGAGGATTGAAGAACAAAGCAAAGGGCCTAGCATTTAGGTGCTTGTGGCTCTGTAGGCAAGGAGAGGCAGTGGCAAGGGAGAGGATGGACAGGTGTGGGTGGAGTCAGTCATTTTGGAGACACTTATGGGGCGGTGAGCAGGTTAAGCTGCCACTTGGGATAACTGCATTCAATATCAGAGTGCCTGGTTCTAGTACCTACTAACTCTGCTCCTGCTATCCAGCTTCCTGCTGATGAGCCTGGGAAAGCAGCAGGTGATGGCCCAAGTGCTTGGGTTCCTGCTGCACACATGGAGGACACAGATGGGGTTCCTGGCTCCTAGCTTTGGCATGGCCTAGCCCCAGCTGTTAGGGGCATTTAGGGAGTGATCCAGTAAATGGAAGTTCTCTCTCTCTTTGTTTTCTCTCCAACCCTGCCCCCTCCTGCCCGACCCCTGCTTTTCAAATACATGCATGCCTACATACATATATCTTTAAAGAAAAAAATAAAGAAGAAACTCTACAAAGGGCCTTGAGGTTCAGGGGTTTGGTATCCTGTAAGAATGAAATTCGGCCGGCGCCGTGGCTCAACAGGCTAATCCTCCACCTTGCGGTGCTGGCACACCGGGTTCTAGTCCCGGTCGGGGCGCCGGATTCTGTCCCGGTTGCCCCTCTTCCAGGCCAGCCCTCTGCTGTGGTCCGGGAGTGCAGTGGAGGATGGCCCAAGTGCTTGGGCCCTGCACCCCATGGGAGACCAGGAAAAAGCACCTGGCACCTGGCTCCTGCCATTGGATGAGCGCGGTGCGCCGGCTGCAGTGCGCTGGCCGCGGCGGCCATTGGAGGGTGAACCAACGGCAAAAGGAAGACCTTTCTCTCTGTCTCTCTCTCTCACTGTCCACTCTGCCTGTCCAAAAAATAAATAAAATTCGAGCTCTTCTGATCTCTTTCTTGGTCTGCGCTAAAAATAAGCAGTCAGGATAACAATCAGCCTGAAAGTCAGCAAGTCTGGTGAAAACGGCCCCAGTGTGTGTGTGTGTGTGTGTGTGTGTGTGTGTGTGTGTTTAACCTGGAGCTTCTCAGTACCAATTACAGTGATTGGTTTCCCTTCAGGGCCAGTGACCTTAAAATAAGGCCCCACACAGCATCCTGTTTGGGACAAGGAATCCCTACCAGCTTTTTCTTTCATGAACTATTTTCAGCTGTTAGTTCAGAATCCCTGACTCCTCTGTCTTAATAATCCAACTGAAATTTGGAGGGGCTGTGTGGACATTCCAGGTTACCATCCTCTCACCTTTCTATCCCAGGGAGACCTCTAGGAACAAATTATGGATGAGAAGAACAAGGTCAGCCCTTGAGCATTCAACAAAAAGCAATTCAGATAAGAAACATAGGTAATAGAAATGCCAAGCTGTCAGTCTGGCCATGAAGGAATTTCCTTAGAAGTAGAAGCATTTTTGGACTGAGGCAAGACTATTCCCAAAACAACATAATTAGAAAAACTTTGAGAATACACAGAGTTAGAGAACTTCCTACCATAGTATGAGAAAGTGGCTTGATTCTATACTAAAGGGTAGAACTTGATAGGAATATTCCTTGGAGAAGAAAGATTGGCCACATCGTGTAACAACAAATTAGTGGTCTTTTTAGGTTGCAAGTTTTTCTCTTTCTCTTTAGGTGGAAGTTACCATAACTCACTCTACTTATAACTCAATTCTTCTTTTCTCTACCCTTAATTTTAAAAAAAAAACAACAGTTATCATGTAGTGTCAAGGAACACTTGGAAGTTTGATCAAGATGCTACCTACTTGTAAAACTGTCTCCTAGTTGCAAAGCTTTGAAGACTTGCTTCATTGCCCCAAATCAGAGTTCTTACTTTACTGTTACCATGCATAGTTTTGAATGGCCAGTGATGTAGGAACTCTAAGTTAGAATAAAATAATTACCTTTGGATTTCATTTTATTATCTTCTTGAAGTTCCTGCATGGTTTAGGGCCCTTTGAATGAGACTAACAATATTTATATTTGAAAGCCTAGGTGCTTGGCTTTAAACCAAATCCCCTCAACCATTTACCTAACTGTGTGACTTTACCTGTGTTGTTTAACCTTCACCTGTGTCTAAGTTTCTTCATCTGCAGAGTAGAGATGGTACTAGTATGTAACACACAGAGGAGTTGCAAGGAAGAAATATATGTCAAAGACAAGCTCTCAATACTTGTTTTTGCACAAAATCCTTGTTTTGGAAGACCCACTTTCTGTCAAAATGAGAAAAGAAACCAAGTTTTCGCCTCTCAGGTTATCCATCACATGTTCCGGAATCAACAGCAGTGCAGCGATCTGTGCATTTCAATGGCAGCTTTTCTGAAGTGACCATCTATTGCCCCAGCATGCCATGAACACAGCTCATCTGTCTTCCCTAGGTCTTGGAGCAGCCTGGGCTATGAATGACTCTGGGTATCTCCTCACCTGTGGCAGTTCAAGGCTTTTGACTTTGAGGTTGAAAGGCTCTGTAAACCATTAGCAACCGCCAGCTGTGCAAGCCATTTATTTCTCCTAGGGACATATTTATTAGGCTATATGTACTGTGTAATTGAAGCAGACTTCGCCGTCGCTGTAAAACCTCGACAACTACCATCTTCATCTTCTTCACAAAATGCCACCTGACACGGCGTTGGGAACGGCTCATTCCAGACATCTGAAGTACAAGCATCCCTCTCAATTATGACAGTCACAATATTTCATAATGACCATTAATAGATCCCCAAAGGAAAGAGTGTCTTCATCTTTTTGGACACATTGGGCCTGATGCTCCTGTTCTTGGCAGGTGGCATAATATTTGTGCTGAAAAATTGTACTGCAAGGTCGATGATGGTATTTGGCCAGGGGAAAAGGGGTGGGGGGGAGATCAAACATATCCAAGCTAGGATCATCTTTCATTTTGTTTTATGGATTCAGTTCTGTGATATGTAGTGTTTATAAGATCCTTCAGTGAGAATGTGCTCTGGTTTGAGCTTGGCCTTGAGTTGATGTTGGCACACTTATTTAGCTTAAAAAACAACTTAAGAGTCATCATCATTATTCACTGAGTCATCAATCCTTGCATGTCATTCCCACCTTTTCCCCCTCCAGATGAATAAATGCTGGTTGTCCTTCAATTTCAGCCTGTCTCTTCTGCCCCATTCTTTATGTTGGGTTCAATTTCTTGTCTCTGTCTTCATAAGAGCCATGGTGCTTTTCCTTTGACCATGGCACTTCATGCTCAGCGCTCCGCATTACAATGCTTACATTGCTGCTGTTCTCTTTGAAAACATGCTATGGGCTGCTCCAGGGCAGAAACCTCAGCAAGTCCTATATGAATGAATAGAACCTTCTGATTGAGGGGAAACTGTGGTTGTGCATCTTCCAGGCAGATTTGCTTGAGCACCTGGTGTAGTAGCTCTGCATCCCAGGCATGGCTTGAGTCTTCATCCTGCTTCATTTTCGCCCCAGAGGTTCTCACTCTCTGAAATCATTGGCCTCGTTGTTGATTCTCCCCTGCTCCCAGAATGTGAGCGCCGTGGAAGCAGGACCTTGTGGTTCTGAATTCCAGGCAGCTCCTGGCTCAGAGGGGGCTCTCTGTGCAGTCTGATTACTTCAGTGGGTAAGTTTTTCCTATTTTCCTTCCAAAGTTCAGTAGGAAAAGTTAGAAGTGACTGTGCCTTCCTTTTCCTGTTTTCTGGACTGTCCTTAGCATTTTATCAGTGAGGAGAGGTCAGTGTCAGTGTATCTCCGAGGGGCTGCGCAGGTTAAGCTGCTGCTTGGGATGCCTGCATCCCATATCATAGTGCCTGGGATCAAGTCGCACCTCCACTTCCTATCCAACTTCCTGCTAATGTGCCTAGGAGGCAGTCCAAGTGCTTGAGTTTCTGCCATATACTTGTGAGTCTTGACTGGTGCTCTTGCTTCCTGACTTTAGCCTGGTCCAGTGCCTGCTGTTGGAGGCATTTGGTAAATGAAACAGCAAATGGAAGAGCGAACTCCCTCTCTCTCTCTCTCTTTAGCTTTCCTTCTCTTCCCCACTCTGTTACTCTGTCTTTATAATAAATAAAAATAAATCAACTTTTAAAAAGTTTATTTCATGGTTTACATTTTCTGAATTGAAAAAAGAAAACAGACAATACGAGAAGGCAAGAGGTCGGTTTTAGGAGGCATGCAGGTACCAGTGCTCAGTATTCAGTCACTGGTTTGTAATCTGTCATCAACTCTGGTTGGCTGGGGAAGTCATAGCCTGTTGTCATTTCTTTCCTGCATCCCTGACTGTTTCTCTGTGATCTCCCTCCTTTTCTCTCCCCCTTCCCCGGAAACCTTTTATTTAAAGAATACAAACTTCATGTTTTTCACAAGTACATCTGTAGGAACATAGTGATTCTTCCCACCCATACTCTGCCTCTCTTCCTATCTCTTACTGTTTTGATTCATCAGCATACGCTTATGCACAAATAAATTCATTACCTGGCAGACACATTATTGTTTCATGAGCATCATTTTTACTGGTAATATTAGCATTCCATGTGTTCTTAAATTCAGTTTCTTGCCTCCTAATTTTTTAAAGATGTGACCTTTAAAAAATCTTTCCAGGAAAGGAGGAGAAGCAAACCATGCAACTTTTCCCTTTCTGCTTGATCTTCTCATTGCCTCCAGTATTTGTAGATGCAGTATTTTATATTTGCTGACCTCACTGAAGATTAAAACTAAGTGAAGTAAACATTACCTTGGAAATTGGTTGCAACCCCATAACGTGTGCATGGACAAGGATGGTTTCACCTAAATTGCATAGGGTCCAATAGAATGAGCACCTCAGGGTCACTGTTCAAGGTTTCACGGACTTCCTGAAATTATATGGAAAAATGTGTGCTTCTGTTCACCTTTGCTTCAGAGAGTCTCAGTCAGCTTTTTATTCCATTTTCAATCAAGGCCGTGACCTGATAATTTAGTAGCAGAGGTACTGGAGTGGGCATTGAGCCAAGATAGAAGTAGAACAATCTCTGTTTTGTAATATAGCACCACACTAAGGCCAGTAAGTACATACCATTGTCCCACGACACTCAGTATTGACTGCATTGTCAAATAATGCTTAGATGTTTATAGAGACAGCTGTATTATACATAAAATCTAGAAAGTTTGAAAATACTGAAAATAAGGCTGTCGATCACCCATTAATGCCAGTGCTCAAAAGCTGTATTTTGATACATTTCCTTCTGGTCTTTGCATGTGGAGTGTATATATGTGAATACATATCTACTGTTTTAGCAGTGACTGTGTATATTCTCTCTTTTTTTAATTTTTATTTATTTTTTTAATTTTTGACAGGCAGAGTGGACAGTGAGAGAGAGAGAGACAGAGAAAGGTCTTCCTTTTGCCGTTGGTTCACCCTCCAATGGCCGCCGCGGTCGGCGCACTGCGCTCATCCGATGGCAGGAGCCAGGTGCCAGGTGCTTTTCCTGGTCTCCCATGGGGTGCAGGGCCCAAGCACCTGGGCCATCCTCCACTGCACTCCCGGGCCACAGCAGAGAGCTGGCCTGGAAGAGGGGCAACTGGGACAGAATCCGGCGCCCCAACCGGGATTAGAACCTGGTGTGCCGGCGCCGCAAGGCAGAGGATTAGCCTGTTGAGCCACGGCGCCGGCCGTGTATATTCTCTTTATGCTTGTTTACTAGCTTTTCATGTCTTGCTTACTGTTTTTCCACGTGACTAAGTATTCTTTATTGTACTCACTTTTTCATGGATTCATAATTTTTCACTTTACTGATCTAGCAGTATATTGGTTCAGTCCTCTGTAATCAAAGTTTGGATTGTTTCTAATTTTTGTTTTCTTTAAATAATGCTGTGTTGAACATCTTTTCCTATGAGTCTGTGTAAGGCTGTTTGATTGTTTCGTTAATGCAAACTCCAAATGTGGAATTGATAACGTCAGCTGTACTCTTAGGGTCCTGTGTTGAGGATTACACACTGGGGCTGGTGCAGTGGCCTAGTAGTTTAAGCCTCTACCTGTGGCATCACCATCCCATTTTGGCACCAGTTTGAGTCCCGGCTGTTCCACTTCCTGCCCAGCTCTCTGCTAATAGCCTGGGAAATGAGTGGTAGATGGCCCAAGTGCTTGGGCCCCTGCATGTACCCAGAAGAAGCTCCTGGCTTTGAACCAGCCTAGCTCTGGCTGTTGCAGCCCTCTGGCGAGTAAACCAGAGGAAGACCTCTCTTTCTATCTCTCCCTCTCTCCGTAAATATGCCTCTCAAATAAATAAATAAATCTTAAAAAAAAAAGAAATTGAATCCCTGATAAACTTTTTTTATTAAAAAGGATTGCACATTGATAGATTTTAGAATACCAGAGAAGGTCGATGGAATCAGATAAAAATATGCTTGGGAGTATTATATCTTCCTTAGTGTCTATGAGTAACCCCTTTGCAAGCTCTCATAGTCTCCTACTTTGACAAGCTTTTTTTTTTTTAAGTAAACTTATCTTTTAATTCCATTTTCCACACACTTTTTTTTTTTTTTTTTGGTAAGATTTATTTATCTGAAAGGCAGAGTTACAGAGAGGCAAAGGCAGAGACAGAAATCTTCCATCCGCTGGTTCACTCCCCAAATGGCCGCAACAGCCAGAGATGGGCTGATCTGAAGCCAGGAGCTTCTTCTGGGTCTCCCATGTGGGTGCAGGGACCCAAGGACTTGGGCTGTCTTCTGCTACTTTCCCAGGCCATAGCAGAGAGCTGGGTTGGAAGTGGAATAGCCAGGACTCAAACCAGCGCCCATATGGGATGCTGGCACTGCAGCCAGTGGCTTTACCCCCTATGCCACAGCGATGGCCCTTTTCACAGGCTTTTGATGATCTATATAAACTCTCCCTCTCCCCTCCAAGCATCCATTATGTGTGTGTGTGTGTGTGTGTGTGTAGTCTCCTGCTCCTTGCACATTGTATTACTTGATTGACCTGGGAGTACAGTTTTCAGCACATTTTTGCCTTGCAAAACTCTAAACAATCTCACTTGTTTCATGACCTATGGATTTGTGACACAGTGTTTGTTAGAGTCCTTAGGAAAATGCATCTCTTAAAATGCTCCAATCTAGAGCCCTGTGCAAAAGGGAAATGAATATCACAATGAAAAAAAAATGCAAATCAGTTACCTAGTACATTTTTGTTATTTGTAGCTCTACTTTCTATGCCACAGTGGCTTTCAAAGTTATCCCCTCAAAAGCTCTTTGCACATTTTTCTTGCAGTTAGTGAGTCTGGTTGGGATTCTTACTTGCTATAAACCTGGGGAAATTGAGGTCCAAACAAGTCCAAGGTTTTATTAACCTCAGTGCCAAAATGGCACTGCTTGGTTTCATTGCTTTGCTTTGCTTTGCTTTGCTTTTCCCTCCCACCCCCTCTCCCTCCCTTTGTTTTCTTTCTTTTCTTTCTTTCAGAGTCACAGAGAGAGAAAGGGAGAAAGAGAGAGACCCATCTTCTATCCACTGGTTCACTCTCTAAATGGCCACAACAGCCAGGGCTGATCCAGGCCAAAGTCAGGAGCCTGGAACTCCATCCAAGGGACTGGCAGGGACTCAAGCACTTGAATCATGTCCCATTGCCTTCCTAGGCACATTAGCAGGGAGCAGGATCAGAAGTGGAGCAGCCAGGACTTGAACAGACACTGTATGGGATGCCAGCATCTCAGGAAGTGCCACACGATGGCCCTTGGCAGTGCTTGATTTCTGTTTGGCTTCCCTGATAACTCAGCGGGGTTAACCTGCTTCATGGTTCACGGAGTAGGACAGACACCAGGATGAGTTGAAACAGGGTGCTTTAAAATCGTGTAAGCATGCATGCATTCCTTTCAGGGATAGGAAAGAACTGATAGAGGATATAAAGGTGGGTGATGGCTCTAGAGACTTAGAACTGCAGTTTGCTGCAATTGTATTACTTACAAAGGTAGCATAGATTTTTGTTTATTGTGGTATCTGTGTGTGTGTTTATGTATCTGTTTATAACTAAATAAAGCTTTTCTTGTAGGAGACGTTACAATGGGTAATAAAGCCACTGATGAGGCAGAGAAAATACACTTTTGGTATATAACCCTCTAGTCTTTTGTGTTCCAAATGCATGTGTATTCTGTTACATTTCTACTTTTTTCCTATAAATAACTTGTGCTCCACCCTTACGCAGTTTCACCAAGAATAACATTCTGCCCTTGAGTTACATGAGAACATGTTTATTGGCAATGTATGGCCTTGGTATTTGAAGGAAAAGAGATCCCTGCTCCTCACCTTAATCCATCAGGTCGAAGTCATCAGCAGAGAATTTGCCCTTTGCCTTCTTCAGTGAGACACCTCATTGATAGCAGACTTCAGAAATCCAGGGCCCATATTTTCTCCTTATAGAGGCTGCACTAAGTCACGCTTTCGACTTCAGCTTCTCTGTAGAAGTTGTCTGGGACTACTTAGATGTAGCAATTGCTGTCTTCTCTGCTCAAGGAGCAGATAGTACCGTCCTCAAGCTCTCTCTCCTCCATCTTTGGAAAGCTCCCCATGGTTACCCTGAGTGGACCAAATGAGCCCATTAAGACAGGTGTGGTTTCTGCCTGTCTGCCTCCCATGTAATACGGGATGAGACTGACGAGCACAGACTTCCTGCTGCTGCAGGGTACACGTGCTGCGCTTTAGTCCTTAGGAGAACCACTGGCATACCGTGAAGTGTCAGATAACGCCACTTCCGACAGCCCATCCGGGACATGCACCCTGCAGTTCACGCCCACTGGACCAGGGGCACAGCCTACGATTTCTAGGTCTTGGAGAATTCGGCCAACCAGTGACCTTTCACGTGGGTCCTATTAGGTCTCCCAGCTGTTTTCAATTTATCTGAATTATTTTGGCTAAAATAAATTATAAATTTTCCAAAGGAGGTTTCTTCCAGCATTCATATTTATTAGATTTTAAGATTTAATGACCATATGGGCCTAAAACAAATCCTTGATTTCTTTTCTTTTTTCAAATGCAGTCAAGTGGAGTGTTTTGGCTTTGACTATTTAAATATTAACTGGTGGGCATAACCCACTTTGGGCTCCTGGAAAAGGTGTGGCTTTTTACAATGCAGCTTTTTGGCAATCAGATAGCAAGGAGGAACAAATGCCTCTGTGAATTTAAAGAAACATTTTCTTATTATAAAATACATCCTGTGGTATCATTGCAACAGGGACACTTTCTCTGGACCACTGTAACTAGGAAATGGGCTTTTATTGACCATACCCTATCCCATACCTCACTCCCCACCACCTTTCAGACTGGTTGATTTTGTATCTTCAACAGTGGGAAGACCATTCATTAACTACTGTCTATTTTTAAATTAATGTTTTATTGCCTCAATGAAATGTAGATATAGTATCCTTCGCCTTGCGGCGCCGGCACACCGGGTTCTAGTCCCGGTCGGGGCGCCGGATTCTGTCCCGGTTGCCCCTCTTCCAGGCAAGCCCTCTGCCATGGCCCGGGAGTACAGTGGAGGATGGCTCAAGTGCTTGGGCCCTGCACCCCATTGGAGACCAGGAAAAGCACCTAGCACCTGGCTCCTGCCTTCGGATGAGCGCGGTGCGCTGGCCGCAGCGCGCCGGCCGCAGCGGCCATTGGAGGGTGAACCAATGGCAAAGGAAGACCTTTCTCTCTGTCTCTCTCTCTCACTGTCCACTCTGCCTGTCAAAAAAAAAAAAAAAAAGACTAACATCCCGCCATGAACTAGTCCCTCTGGTCCCCGCCCTTCCTGCCTCCCCTGAAATATCCCTGTCACTTACTTGGTGTGGACTGTGGTGTAAGGCCAGAAACCATGCATGTGCTTGGGTGTATATGTGCCTGCCCTTCTTCAGCATTCGTCACATAGCGAAGTGTTTAGGAGGCCATCTTTGTTGGGACCGTAGAGATACATCATTCGTTTTAACCTCCATGGATGGCCTTCTAGGTTGACTAACTCCTAGGTTAATCTGAGCTTCTAGTTTTTATTTTTTTCTTTCTACAGCAGTGCTGTCGTGCACATCCTTGTGAATGCACCTGTGAACATACCTACAGTGTTACTCTAGAGTAGAGAACAGACAGTGCTCTTGATCATATATAAGAAGAGCTTAAGAGTCCAGGAACTTAAAACTGTGCAGTCTTATAAACAATTATAGGTCGGGATTGAAACCATTGCCATTGATTCTACCTACCTAGATGGAAATTATTTACAAAATCTTGTAGAGAGCACAGTCAAGTTCAATAAAAGCCAGCTACGGTGCAGTTTTGCTTATTCAAATGAACAAAGAATGTCTGAATTAGGTGACAATTTGAATTTTAAGATGTAGTATAAAATTTTGAATACAGTGATGCACATTAATATAACTTGATATGGATCATATTATTGCACCAATAAAAGCACCCAAGAATTATGTGCAAGCGGAAAGACAAATCAGAATTTTTCGCCTTATCTGTAGATCAAATAGTTCTCCTCCCATCTTTTTTATATTTTAATATGCTTAGCAAAGAATGTTTCTTAGCTGGAGTCACATAATCCATCCATTTGATTTCCCAATTTTATGAATTAGCCAAGGAAAGAGAAAGGGCCAGGTCCTGGAGAAAGTGTCCTGTGCCACAGTCTTGTGAGGTGAGCCGTGGTGTTTCTGTTTCATCCGTGAAGACTGGGCATAGAGGGTGCTATAGGAACCTGTGGAGGGTGCCTGAGTTTGCCTGACCTGAAAGTGTCACCCTCCACTGCGTCATAACTTCCTTAAATGGGGTTCTGAGACCTCTTGTGTTGGAAGCCCCAGGAAAACTTCTTGGGACTCCAGACTTCTGGGCTCCTGGGGGAGGGGCCTGGGAATCTGCATTTTCCACAAGCTGCTGTGTGTTGCTCATGCGCTCTGAAGTCGGAAAGCCACTGTGCCAGTTCGTGGTGACCTCATTTTGCTGATGCGACGAGCCTTGCCCAGATAGCGCTCTCCCCACCCCCGCACCATGCCTCTTAGGCTAAATAATTCGTGTCGTGCCTCGCTTGGAATGGTCACATCCACGATGCTCCTCGGAGTGGCTTCTGCTGTCCTCACCCACTTCTGTTGCCTCCTATTACTTGCGCTGAACTTGGCAGGGCTCACGGTTTGACGAGTCACTTCCCAGAGATTTGAAATCATTGCACTGTGTGGGATCACTTTCAAAAACAGGTTGGAATTTCCTGTGCAAAACCCTCAAAGTGCACTCTTCTCTGGCGCTTGACACAGATGGAATCTGCATTGAGCATTGTGACTCCTGCCCCAACTAGAGGTGGCAGCCTGCACAAGTGATGACTTTCGCAACACACATTTGTGCTCCATTTTCCCTTTTTTTTTTTTTTTTTTTTGCCTACCCTTCCCCATTCTCTGTTGCTGACAGATTCTCCATAATCTGCCACAAAGTTGCACTGACTTTCCTAAAAGTGAGACAATCACTGGCCCCTCCCACTAAAGACAAGGCTTGGGCACAGACTTTGGGGCTCAACCTTCTGTCTTTCTCTTTCTCCTTTGTTCTCATTTTTTTCCCTCAGCTCTGAGACTTCTTTCCTTTGCACTCCCAAATGACATGGTTCCTTTCCCCTGGAGGGGCTAGCCCAAGCTCCAGTACTTTCCAACCAGCTGAATAGGAGGTTGAGTGCATGATTGACAGGCACCGAGACTGCTGATGAACTGGAGGGGATCTTAGACCAACATGGACTTGGCTTCCTATTTTATCCTGTGCTGGCAAAAGAGCATTGTCTTTGTTTTGGTATTGAGCTCATCCAAATAAAGAAGGCATTTCCTCTCCTGAACAGCAGAGGCAAAAAGGAAAGAAAAGACAAAAAAGGAAAAAAAATTAAATTTAACCGTGTACTCCTTTGAAACTAAATATATACCCTTTCCTCTGTCCTGATTGGTCCACTTCATGTGACAAGTGGATCGTGCGGAAAGGAAATATCCCGGACTTAATTGTAAGTTAAGTCTCTCTTAATCCAGAAGAGCATTTGAGATTCTGTCCAAGTGTTCAATTTCCCAGGCCGCTGAGGTCTGTGAATTTCTTTCCCCAGCCTCCAGGCTGCTGCAGTACAAGTCAGCATAGCTAATGCAGATAGATCTGCCTCTCGCTCTCCTCCTCCCTCTGCTTTGATTCGATATGAACAGCCTGGTAACTCCGATGCTGGGGAGAAATCTGACATAACTCTGCAGATGGCTAGGTTGCCATGAAACACCTGGGGATGGTTCTTTAAGGAAAAGGTAACATTGCTATGCTAATGATTTCTTTTCCCCTCCCTCCCTTGTTGCTTTTTTTCCCCCCAGGACTGCCAGTCCCCAAGAAGAGCCCAAAGTCGGTAAGGACTTGTCAGTTCCTTGGTGCTTGTTTGGAGGTGGGGGGCTGGCAGGCTGGTGGTGGGAGGGTTCACGGTCCAGCTTCACTTCATTAAATGGGTTTTGGAGTGGTTGGGGAAGAGACAGGAGCCAGGTTTCCTTTTATTAAGTTCTGGGGATCTGTTTGGTATAGAAGGTGTCTGGGCTTGTCTTTAACTGTGTGGTGATTTGTGGGCAGGTTGCCGGAGCCGGGATACAAAATGCATGTTTGGGATCGTCTCTGTACCAATGCATCACAACTCTCCTTCACGGGATGAGTTTCTTAGCTGTTTGAACTTGATGCAAATGCTATTGTCTCCTCTGGAGGGATGGGAAGAGGCAGCTCCACCTGTTCGGAGTAGCTTTGCTCTCAACTGGTGTTCGCAGCCGTTCACATGGCTACCCGTTCTCTCCCCGAGCTGCCTTATGCCCTGGATGGTGAATTATTTACAAAATACAAAGCCGATTGGTTTGAGCATGAATTGCTCTGCCCTGCATATATGTCCATGCTCACATGCAACAACATTCAGTGCCCAACGCTGAGAATAAGACATTTCCTTGCTGTGCAAATGTCCTTTGTTGTTTTTTCCAGGTTTAGCAGCATTATGCTGCAGGTAGAGGATTCTTAAAAAAAAAAAAAAAAATCAATGTTTTGCTGTCCTTTTTAATCTGGTTTCTCTGAAGATGCATTACCTAGTTGACATGTTAGCTAATAGCTTAGAGGCGATAGTGCTTTGCTTGGTGTATGGGCTTCTGCTCTTGGGGTACTGACAGCAAATTAGAATGCTGTTTGAAAAACTCAGAATCTGGAACTCCAATGAAATTGATCTGGGTGGAAGGGGCTTCCTAATTCATTAAAATTAGGATAAAGCTGGGGGTGTTTCCATATGGCTTAGAAGATTGGAGGGAGGGGAAATTTACAGCTTTCTAGCATCCAGGAAAGGAAAAGCTTTAAAACTTGGCGGCTTACGGCGCTGCAGCTGAATTCTTTTCACCTGTCTCCAAGCCTGGCAGCGCGAGACAGAAGTTTATTAAGGAGATGTGAGAGGGAGCTTCCTGCATTCTGAAACCCCACTCCCAAGTTCTCCAGAGAGAAAACCCTGCAATAATTGCTGTGATTCTGATAGCATAGCGCCGTGCTGGTTGGAAGCGTTGACTTCAGGGCTGCGGCCCCTGTCAGTCTGTGTTAATGTCCAGGCAAAAAAGGGCTGGCTGGTGCCTAAGCTGGAGCCACAGAGATGGCTGAGTGTGTGCATGGGCACATGTGTTTCTCCCTGGCCCTGGGTCATAGTCAGAAACCCATTCAGCCTTCAGACACGTAGACGCAGATCTGGCAGGTGTGGCTCATGAGCTTAAGTTAGCATGAGCCACCTTTTTTTCCTCCTCCACCCCCAGCCCTGCTTGGCTGATGGATGGAGTCTTGACAAGGAACCTGCTGTGGGGAGCGTAGCAGTTTTGCACAGGTAGGGTGACATCAGGTAGCAAGGTGTTCTTTCCCGTTTGCACTTGCAGTGCCGAAAAAGGATTTCTGTAGTTCATTTACATCTTTTCCTCCCCAAAGTGTTTGGAAATTATTTGGTGAACTCAAAAGGTGTATCAAACAGGTATACAGCCTGCCTTCAGCAAGTTGGTAAAGAGAATTCCCTACGACAATTTATTTTTGTAGAAGCCTTGCCATTAGCAAGCAGCAAGCCAATTACTTGGGCTGCATTCCTAGGGGAAAAAAAAGCTCTCTTAACTGCTTTGCCCACAGTCTGCTGGCTCTTAATTACCACAAGCTAAGAGAGTGGTGTGTTGCTGGGTTAGCAGCGAACAAGCCCCCAGCTGGAGGCTCGTCCTTCCTCGATTTCTGTGCCAGGACAGGGCTGATGGTTTTCACGCCATTACTGGCACGCTCTAGCAGCTGCTGTACAAAACGTGGGGGGCATCTGCCAAGGTCTGCTGTTGGCAGAGGAGCGTTGCTAACATCTGTGACCAGTGGGGGCTCTGTACAGGTGGATGGAAAGCTTCCCCAGTTTGCACTGGGATTGTGTCCTGCCAGAGACACAGATGATGATGGGGGGGGGGGGGGTGTCAGGGAATCCACGAGGAAGCTGGATGTCCTGGAACCAGAAAGCCTTTCAGTTAACCGCAGACAGAGTCCCTTATGGAGGCTGTCTGATGAGACCCACGGGTTGTACTGGGTTAGATCTGCTCAGAGCTCCGTGAATTTAGTGTCTTGACCCAGAACCATGCTCTTTTCTTCTTAGAAGCTCCTGAGATTGTCACCTTGCTCCTGTGACTGACGGCTCCCCTTTGCCCTCATTCCTGTTCCCTGCCCCTCCCCCCAATAATTCAGCCATTGGGTTTTCATTGGAAACGAAGGACTTACCTTTTTTATCTTATTTCCCTCCAGGGTGGTCCCTATAGCTTACTCTTAATAAGCAATTTCGCCTACTAGATTGAGTTTAAATGTTGAATTTATGGTTTATATACTCACTAGAGACCATGATAGTGTCTTAATAAAATTTTATTAATTCAATACCTGGGCTTCCATCCCATTGGACATTTTCCTGCCAAATGGCAGAGACAAAAATAAGACATATTTGGTGTCAGGTTTTAGACCTCTCTGGAAAACTGATTCTGTTGCCCAGCTTAATCAGCCAGACTAGAAACTTGTTTAGCTGAGACTTTCAGTCCAAGTTACTCTGAGACCTAGTGAGTGAAGATTTAAAACTCGGAACATCACACCAAACCATGAATTTTAAAATCAATATCCATTAATATGTTCATTAAAAAATACTTCTTTGAAAGGTAAAGTGACAGGGAAGTGGGTGGAGGAAAGAGAGCTTCCATTTGCTGGTTTACTCCCCATATGCTCTCAGTGGCCAGGCCTGGTCCAGCCAAAGAACTCCATCCAGATCTACCATCTACTTGCCAGAGGCCCAAACACGTGGGCCATCATCTGCTACTTCCCCAGACACATAAACAGGGAGCTAGATTAGAAGTGGAGCAGCCAGGACTCGAATCAGTGCTCTGATAGGAGATGCCAGCATGTGGTTGGTTAACCCACGGTGCCACAATGCTGGTCATTTTCTGACTCCTCTTTTACTTTCTCCCTTTTGTCTGTCTGCTCATCCATTCGTCTGTCCACTCATCATCTGTTCATTTGTCCATTCTGTACACTCATCTGTCATTTACTTACCCATTCTTTCATTTATTTAGTAAACTAATACTGAGAAACTTTAAGTAGTAAGTTTAGAGCAAGGCACTGGACAGATCTTCCATCCACTGGTCTACTCCCCAAGTGGCTGCAATGGCCAGGGCTGAGCCATGCTGAAGCCTGGAGCCAGGAGCTTCATCTGGGTCTCTCACTAGGGTGGCAGTACACAAAGCAGTTGCATAAATTTCTGCTGCCTTCCCAGGCCATTGGGAGGGAGCTGGATTGGAAGTATAGCAGCTGGGACATGAACCAGCACCCATATGGGATGCCGGTGTCGCAGGCGGTGGCTTTACCCGTTATGCCACAATGCCAGCCCCAACGCCTCCCTTCTTTCAGCTTGCAAACAGATGGTTTATTGATGTCTCCTTTTAGAAATAGAATTCAAATTACCAGAACTTATGGATTCATTTTATCAACAAGTATTTATGGAGTTATCTTCTGTGTCAGACTGGTTCTGGTATTCAGCAAGAGCTAAAACAGAAAACATTCCTGCCTTCTTGGAACTGGAAAGAGAGAACCAATAACCCCATCTGCAGGCAAATCCCTAGAGACCCTTACCTTATGGAGATGAAAGTCTGTTGAGCATGGAGTTTCCAAAGTAAATAGAGCAGAAATATAATATGGAACCAAGTACACACATAATGAAGAATCAGTCAGCTGTTAATTACAACCACCTCAGTGAAGTAGTCCTACCAAATCAAGACCCAAGATTGAGTTCAATGCCATGATGGAGTATGGAATTCTTTGGAGCTCCCCCGCTGCCCAGGCAGCACAGGAAGGAAAGCATATTCTTTGGTTGCTGTTATTGTCAGATAAAAGAAAGTGCACTGTTTCAGTGAGGAGACAAAATTTCTCCAGTTACTAAAAATCTTCTTGCACAAATTCTCATAGAGACACCACAGAGTAGCAGGCAAGGCGCTCTCTTCAGCAACCTCTTTTTAGCAACCTGAAGAGTCGGCATAGTGACAAGTCTCTGCAGCACTGTCCTCTGTCCCTGTCCCCTGCTAGGGGTGCTAACGGGAGTTTCTGAAAACCAGTCAGTAAGAGATGTGAGGGGAAGACACACAAAGGCCTCTTAGAAACGGTGCACATGACATGACCCTGGCTGACTCATTCGGTTTTATGAACCCTGCCTCATTCTCCGACTTTCCCAGTCATCTTGGAGTCTGTCTTCCTTTTTATTGACGCCAGGCATCTGACAACCAGCACAGTGATAGATCCCATCAAAGCTTCCCCAGTCTCCAAGGAGAAGCAGGGAGAGGAGTGCTTGGAAAAGGTACAGGGTTACTTAAGTGAGCCCCTTGGCTCTTGCCTCCCACAGCAACTACTGCTCCCAACCCTTTGGAGCCCTCCAAAAGACAGACTTGGCCGTTGTCTTAGATTCCTTTAAAACATTCATTGTGAACCAGGGTTGTTTTCATAGCCAATCGATGCATTCTCTTTTCTTCTCTGCTAACTCCTCTTGCCTGGCTTTTTGGAAGAAATCGTTTGTCCCATAAGTGATAAAAGAAGTAGACAGACAGTTAGGCCACGCTGTGTTTTGGCTTGGATTTGGGTGTCACATTCTCGTACAACCTTTTAATGACATTGGCCTCATACCTCATCCGCACTTGGAGTTTTTCCTGTTGTCCATGCAAATCACTGCAGTGGCCTTCGGTCTTGGCAGAGAAGTGAACTGTAAATAATTTTGCTTTAAAATGGATCAATTTGTCATTTTTAAGCCACATGAATTCTTTTCATCATTTAAGCTCCTAAGTGCTGTCTGTATTCATTTGCTCTTCCGAGCAAATATTTTCAGTTCACTGTATAAGTACCTCCATTTCTAAATCATTCTGTGAAATACTGATGAGTTGATTTTTTCCCCCCATTTCCATTTATAAAAACCAGTGTATCTTCCCAGTTTCCCTGGCCTGACAGTAAATAGTAAGGGAATAATTTCAAGGAGGTAGGTAGTTGTATTTTAAAAGGTCTTGTAATGCAAGTTCAGGGCCAATATATGGCCAAGGATCTTTGTGGAGTTCTGTTTTGTTTTAAATAGAGCCCCCCACCCCCAAAACTGCCTTCTTAGTAGGCTGTGATTTGAGACTCCAAAATAAAAGTCTTGCTCCAGGGCCGGTACCGTGGCTCACTTGGCTAATCCTCCACCTGTGGCACCAGCATCCCATATGGGCGCTGGGTTCTGGTTCCCACTGCTCCTCTTCCAGTCCAGCTCTCTGCTGTGGCCCGGGAAGGCAGTGGAGGATGGCCCAAGTGCTTGGGCACCTGCACCCGCATGGGAAACCAGGAGGAAGCTCCTGGCTTCAGATCGGCATAGCTCCGGCCGTAGTGGCCATTTGAGGAGTGAACCAATGGAAGGAAGACCTTTCTCTCTGTCTCTCTCTCTCACTGTCTAACTCTATCTGTCAAATAAATTAAAAAAAAAAGTCTTGCTCCATGAATATCAGCATAGTGAGGCATAGTGTCAACTGTTAGCATTGGCAATACCCATCTTAAAATATGGCAGCCCTGTCCAACTGTTACTCAGACTGGAGACTTTGGGAGTGGATACCCTTGTTTCTAGATCGTCTTCTCCCTGCTTCTCCTCTCTCCCATTCAGAAATTCAGCACTGCCTGTTAAACCTGGCACCAGTATATCCTTTGATCTCATTTGTTCCTCTGCATCACTGCTGCTTCCCCAGTATAAGCCACCCCAGGTCCCTTGAATGGGGGGAAGGAGTCGCCTCCTGACTGGGCTCTCCAATTGCACTCCTCTCCCTGTCAATCCATGTCCTACCAGTAGCCAGACCCAACTTTCTGGAAATATGCTGGCTCTTGGCACATCCATACTTTGAATTCATGAATGAATTCCCCTTCTTGAGCTAAGAATGAAACAGAGACTCTTTATAGTAGCCCCCAAGTCTTTTGCATTATTTGGCCTCCAAGTTCATCTCAGGCTGCTACATCTCCTTGTTATGCTACAATAGCCTTTCAGTTCCCCAAACAGCCCCAGTTCTTTTTGTCCTGGGGACTTAGCTATGGCCATTAATGGAATGTTCTTCCTAAGGCTGTTATGCATGTATTTACTTCTACTTTACTTCAAAGGTAGAGAAACAGGCAGAGAGGGAGAACTTCTGTCTGCTGGTTTGTGCCCCAAATTCCTGCAACAACCAGAGTTGGACCAAGCCAAAGCTAGGGGCCCAGAACTCCATTCAGGTGTCACACATATGTGGCAGGCAGCTGAATTCTTGAGCCATCGCCTGCTGCTTCCCAGGCTGGACCAGAAGAGAGCCAGGACATGAACCAGCCATGCTGCAATATGGAATATCACTTCCCAAGTATTGGGTTAAGCAGTACACCAAACATGTATACCCAGAGATTTCTCATTACTACTTCTCTAAAGGACACTGGAATGTGTTGTTCTCAAAGTATCATGGATACTTCCACAGACATACATATGCACACAGTTAGATAAAGACTCAAGAGCTCATTGTTTCTCTGTCTTACATATCCATTGTATCTCTCTGTTTCAGACATCCAGTAAACGATCAGATTGTATTTACTGGATGTGTAAGTAAGTGTGTTATTGGAGGGCTGATCTCTGGCATTGCTGTTCTAGATGCTTCTGTCCTTCCGTGTTCTTAGTATGCATAGGGTTCTGTTAACAGAATTGAGAGTGTGTCTTCTAGTGTAGTTTTTTTTGGGGGGCTGGTGTTTTTACCTAGCAAACTAAGGTAGAAGATAATCACTTCAGTTGTGAACCTGGTCCTGTGCTAAAACAGGGAGCTTATTCTCATGCCTCAAGTCTTCTGCGAGGTCATCCAGGCTGCTCAAAATGCATGCAAGTGGACTGCAGACTGAGAGACCTAGAAACATGGCTTTTTTCCTCCAAGATTCTGGGCTTGGGCAAATAAAGGACAACATCATAACTAAATAGCATAGAAAATGGAAACTTATACACACACGTACAGTATAGCTTCTGAAAACCCAGAGTGCCCACAAGATGTTTAACACAAAATGCATCTTCAAATTAAGGAGTTTTCATAATTGAGTTTGAGAAGGAACATGGAGTGAGGACTCAGTTTTATCCACAGGAAAAGCCAAGATGCTTCGGGACTGTTGTTTGTTTAGCCCATGAGTGTGCCATTTATATAATGCCAGGTAGTGACAGTTCAGTGGTGGTGCAGTTTTTGGAATACATTAGCAGGGTGCTCCTTTATATTTATCTTCCCAGTGGAGGGACAGAGTTGAGATGGCATTTAAAGAGGACTCCCAGGTGCAGTTTGACTGAGAGCCAGTGAGCAATTTCATCCCGGAACATATCTGTCATTTTGTGTTGTATTGGGCCTAAATGAGTCATTTACTGCAGAGGTGAGAAACGGTGTTATAATTTGGAAAATGACCCATACATTTGCGTAAGACTTCATTTGCACACACAGTTTGTGGCAGAGCCATCTCTCCAGTTAAACTAATGAGATCTGGACTCTGCATGTCAGAGAGAGATTTGTCCTACCAGGACAGACATCCAGGAGTCTTGCAAACCCCTAATGCGACTTGCTAAATCTGTATGCATGCAGATGTGGGTATATATGTGGAAGCACCCAGGCATTTCTATAAGAGAAAGTCTGGATGTTTTATTAGACTCTCAATAGAGCAGGGCTGCTGCCAGTGAGGTGTTTTTCTCCAGTTCTGGAAGAGAAATCCATTGGAAGAAGTTCAAGTTAGTTTTCAAGGACAATGACCCAAGGAGGCAGTGGCACAGGGACTGCCAAATAACCTCACCAAAGAAGCAGAGTGAACGCTGCTCTCGGGTGGCCCTGCAGTACCCAACCTTTTGTGAAGAAGGGGACTAGAGTTTGCAATTCAGGAACCCATTTTTAACTACGAAGTGAATTTTGTGTGGCTGGATGCATCCTAGAATCTTGGATCTGCTATTTATTGAAGAACCAAGAGTACATGGGCATTTACAGGAGACCTACAGCTCTAAGGTAGATGCAGAGATCTTGACTGGGTTACTTGCTGTTAATTTAAAATCTCCACCTCCCCACCACCACCACCACATACAGAGGGAACCAAAAACATAAGCAGCCATCTTCGTTCTATCTATTGAGATTCATTCATTGTGAAAGTAACTTTAATTTGGGTCTTGATTATAAAAGTATTGTGTGTATTATTTTTTTAAAAAAATAGGCAATACAGGAAACTCTCAGGATTATAGGGAAAATGCAGTCATAATCTCACTTTGCTGTGTGCATTATAGCATGGGGTTCACATCGTAAATGAAGAAGACCCTTGTAAAGACCCCATTGAAGAGAAAAACAATGGGAAATGCAAAGAAAATGGGTATGGTCTTCATCATTAACATTTTTCTGACACTGAGAATCTTCATTGTGTCTCCCAGGTAGCTAGAGGGCAGGTAGCGGTACCCTTCCTGGGACAGGAGTCAGATCCCTATCCCTGAGAGCTGAATTCACTGTTGCAGAAGACTCTGTTGGAAGTTGGCAAAGCCAAGTTCTATTTTAGGTGTTGGGAATGCTAATCTATCCAGGGCTGAGCTGGGCATTTCGCCTCCAAAGACAGCAGTAGTGATGAGTTCTGATGACCCCTCCCTCTCCCAGCCAATGTCAACGTGCTTTGCTGGCCTCTTCACCAAAGTTTGTTCTCCTTTGAATCAGAGTGAATGAAACAGAGTTTTACTAAGATCCCTGTGCCACCTTAGAATATGGTCCTCAATTTTATCCATCAGGGAAACCATGTATACTTTGAAATGGTCTGTCTTACTTTCACTTAAATATATGCCCAGTTTTTCTCAACTGTAGATTCTTGCCAAAGCCTGTATTCAGTTCTGTAGTAATCAAGCACAAATGAAGTCTTTGTCCTCCTTGGGCTTTGTTTAAATACTTGTTTCTAAGAAAGGACTGGCAGGGACCTCAGAATTTAATGACTTTGGAAACTTCTAGCATAATTCCTGGGAAAGGAATAATGGAGGTTTACTTGGGGAGACAGCAGTGATAAGAGTCATTGTAATACCAGGTGGAAAGTTTGGACACTGTCAAGAACTTGAGGGAGCCGGAGTGCTTGAGGTCAAAGACCCTACAAGATACTTTTTAATACGTGAGCTATGCAGGACCTATAAGAAAGGATGCAGATAAATGCCTCTCCTGTCTGTCCTCTCTGTTTTTGATGTTCTTAAGCAGGTGTGTATTGTAGGAGACATGATTCCAGGATTTTTATTTTGAATTTTGGAAACTAAACACCAGATATTGTCATAGTCTTTTATTGGACAAAATTAGAACTAAAATTTTCTTTCCTACCTAATGTTTTTCTTCCCATTAGATTTTGCTCTCTGTTCAGTCACCCTTCAGACAGAGCATTTTGTAAAATGGGAAAGGTCTTTGCTAAGCAAGTTTTAATGAACAGGAACTTGCTTATTCTACTGAAATTTAAATGGAATTCTTCCCTTTTGAATGCATTTGGTCTTTGGATAAGTTGCACACTAAGAAGACTGACCCCCAGAGATCAACCCAAGTATAAAGTTGGATCTTGGTTTTCAACCAAGGCTAGTGTCAGCAGTTCAAGAGGTGACACATCATGCCAGCAAAAGTAGGAATTAAGAACCTCTTGGTTGGATTGTTACTTTTATACAAGAGTATTTCAAAAACTTTTGTGAGAAGGAAGGAATGAAAAGAGAATCATTATGGAACAAAAAATGAAATCAGTGCATAGTGTTTTTTTTAATCACATACATTTTCCATGAATTTTTGAAGACCTCTTGTACCTATAAGTACTAGTGCACTGCTTAATGGTAGGCATGATTTTTTTCAAGTTCTGACCTCTGTTTCTTGTAGTCAAGAAAGGCTAGTGGCAAATGCATAGAAAGGAATTGGGTTTTTGTTTTTGTATTTTTTTTTTTAATTATTAAGAGATGCAAGACCTGGAGTCCCCAAGAAAATCCTCAGACATGATCTTATTTTTCTGGATATTATAGCCTTCAAGTTAAACCGCTCATGGTGTTTTGTGTCACATATTTTTGGTCCAAAAATGAGGATATTAAAACTAATAAATCTTGCAAGAAACAAGCCCAGTATCTTAGCCGAGAACCTGCGTAGAAAATTGGATTTGTTTTCCGCTACAGCCCAGAGAACCGTATGGTTTGTGATTATGTCTTTCTCTCTAGCCCGCCCCTCTGTCTGTCTGCCAATCACCTGGGGATTTATCTGCATTCAGCCTTTGCTGGAGAAAGGTGGAAGCCAAAATGTTGTTGATGTATTGATGTCTGTGTATGCAGAAGTGCTGAACAAAGACGAGCTGGTGGAAAACACCCACTGGTGGAACCCAGTAATAATCTCCTCTCACCCCTCTCGCTTGCTCTCAGCAACCACTGGAAAGGAAAGACAGCCAGAGTAGCTCGCAGCACAGTGTTGCGAGCCATCGAAGCCTGCACACGGCGTCCCCAAGCCACAGCACTCAGGTGCTCCCCGAGTACCCACCTGCGGAAGCCTCAGCTCCAGACCAGACTGACAGCTCTGGGCAGAGAAAACCAGATCCTTTTAAAATCTGGGCCCAGTCCAGGAGCATGTATGAAAACCGACGTGAGTAATACCCTGACTCCTGCCTGCCCTAGGCCCCTCCTGGGGGAGGCTCCAGCTTTCTCTTGAGACTTAAAGAAAATGGAAGAATTTCTGGGTGTATCCTGGGTAGAGGTCAGGGGGGGTGAAAGGCTGGAGTTTCCCAGAACACATAGAATGGACTAGAAATTCTTGGAAACTCCATTCTGTCTTCTGTCTGCAGTTTGTGTGTGTGTGCGCGCGCGTGTGCGTGTGCACGGGAAGGAGGGGATGCAGAAATGAATGGTCACCACAGAAGTGATCTGCATCACAAATGGATTTGATTTCCCTTTAAGTTACAAGAAGGGGCAGATAAGAGCTGCTGTGTCATTAATTCTCCCCTAAGCGCAGATGGGGGCACACACGGAGCTCAGGTCTTGGGAGGTGGCCCCGAAACACAGGAGAACCTCAGCGTGATTGGTTCACATGGCAGGGGTAATGAGAAGACATGAAATACTTTCTTAGCAGTCTCTTTCTTGGTTTTGAAAAATAGTGGTGATTTTCTTGGTAACCATTATCAGTCTTTCTCAACATTCCCCTCAAGAAGAAAAAAAGAGAAATAACAGTGAGTAGTTGGTGCTTGAATTATTTATACAGCAGTTCAATCTGTTCCTTTGCTTTTACCGTTCTATAAATATGAGCTAGTCATGGTGTACCTTGTAACTTCGTGGCTCTGAGAAACTTAATGTCCCCTTCTTGTTTAATGTCATACTATTTATTCTCAAGTAATTTCTAAAGACTCTTCATCATGAATCATCATTATTGGGTCTTAGCAAATGGACTCTCCTAAAATGCTTTAGTTTTAGGTAAAAATTGGGTGGTTTTATTTTTATTTTTTTATTTTTTTGGTGTGTGTGTAGGTCTTTTTGGTTGCTTAGTTTTTGTTTTTGGCTGTTGCTGACTTTCGATGAGTTTGGTTGGCCTGGGTGAAAGAACTGCAGGGTGAGCACCCCTGGTTTCCTGTGGTTGCCATGGGACAGGAGAGAACGAGTCTGGAGGGAGGACCCTGGGTTCAAGAAGGAGCCAGAGGAGAGAAAAACAGAGGAGAGTCATTGTGCCCACCCTCTCGGTCCCTGCCTCACCCGGGCATGGGTTCTGCTTGGATGTACGCCTAGGGTTCAGAGAGTCACGGTGCAGGGAATGTGAGGTGCCGCATGGCCTCCACTTAGCCCTGTGCTGCATTGCCTCTGCTGACTGAGGCTTGTGGGAGGCCTAAACAAAACGTGAGTGAGGCCAGCATCCCTGTGAGGGAAGGAAAGTTGGCCCGAGGTCCTGCTGCAGATCGGAAGTTTGATGCTGCTTAGGGTCCTGCCATCCTTTTCCTCCTCACGGGAGAACTGTTGTCCTGCAGCCTTGCTATAACAGCATGTGCAGCTAAACAGGCGGTTTGGGTTAAGGGTTCACGGTGCTGACAAAAGCCAGCTAATTTGAGCTGGGATTTTTGCAGTCCTTGGACTAGAAACACCACCCACCACCCCTAAAATGCCCTGGAAGCCAGGCCAAAGCAGATGAAGCTGGCATTTGAAATATCCCTCCTATACAGTAGATGCTAAGTATAAACCCGGGTCTGTCCTCACTGGGTCTCCTCACGAGTTGTACAAGTTTCACTGAAGAAAGCCATTGCACAGATGTTTTCCAGAGGTGAAGAGTGGTGCTTTCTCTTCGCTGTTAACTGTGCAGCTCCTCCGATCAATGGCCCAAGTTCAGTGGATCTTGAGCTATTGCTTTATTGACCCCGCTCCTGCTTTTCTCAATACGACACACATTTATGATTGAATTTTCTGCGTATAAATAAATCGTGTTCTCAAGTGCCAGCAGAGACATCATGAATTGACGGGACAACTCTAACTAACTGTTCAAGAGAAGTCTCAGGCTCAAATGCCATTTTTACCCTAATGGAAGGAAATGTTTCTCCAAATTTGTTCTCCAATTTTTTAAAAAATTTGCACCCCCAAAAATGGAATATGTCTGTAAACGTTGAAGGTAGTTCAAATGGCAGCCAAACCCAAATATTTGTAATGCTACCAGTTTTGTTTCTTCACCTTCTTTCGCATTTAAGGAGTGGGATATAGCAGCAGAAATGAGAATCAATGTCTGTGTGATGATTGGAAACTCTGTAATTGAGTGATGGTAGCAATCTAATTGATGTTAAATTCATAGGGATTTCTTCCTTGCTGCTAAAAGAGGATCATGATGGGAGGATTTCCTTCCGACAGTAATTATTCAATATCTGTCACAGATTTTCCTCTTTTCACAGCACCCACAAAAGAACTTGCATCTATCTCATCTTTGGATCAAGGTTTTGTTTTATCACAGTTTCTGCCATCCCTCTAGATTGTTCTGTATCTTGTCTTTGGAGGAAAAAAAAAATATAGTGTGTGGCCTTGATAGATGCCATTCTATGTCCCCTTCCTTCAAAGTGAAATAGGCAGAGTACAAGTAGGAATGTTGAAGTCAGCAATAGCACCTTAGCCTTTTCATCCCCTTTTTGTTGCAGATAGTTTGTTCTTGCATTTCATTTTATTGAAAAGGGACACAGGGATATTGATAAATCTCTGTTCACATTCCTTCGTGTGGTCTAAATATTTTGCAAAATACCATAATCTCGATATGACCATCTTCAACAAAACTGGGTCAAAATGCATCATTCCGAGTTACAGATGTGTCCGTGAAACGCTGTGAAGGATTTCACTGTTTAATTAGCAAACAAAGACACACATTGAGGTCTACTAAAAGCCGTGTTGTCTGTTCTATCTTTTCTCTAGCTCATATTCTATTTGTTTCCATATCTTCAAAAATGACACTGGTGGGCCAGCACCGCGGCTCAATAGGCTAATCCTCCGCCTTGCAGCGCCGGCACACCGGGTTCTAGTCCCAGTCGGGGTGCCAAATTCTGTCCCAGTTGCCCCTCTTCCAGGCCAGCTCTCTGCTGTGGTTAGGGAGTGCAGTGGAGGATGGCCCAAGTGCTTGGGCGCTGCACCCCTTGGGAGACCAGAAGCACCTGGATCCTGCCTTTGGATCAGCGCAATGCGCTGGCCGTGGCGGCCATTGGAGGGTGAACCAACGACAAAGGAAGACCTTTTTCTCTGTCTCTCTCTCTCACTATCCACTCTGCCTGTCAGAAAAAAAAAAAAAATGACACTGGTGCAATCTTATTAGTAAATGCTTGGGAAAAGTGACATGTATGCAGTAGTGTTTACTACAAAAGAAATTCTAAAGTTTTCAGTTGAAGTTTGGACTATTTATAGTATAGTCAGGATAGAAAAATGCTCAGAGTTGCCATATTCACTGTCATCTTAAGCCTGCATGCTTTGAAGATACTTGATTCCAAGGTGGAGTTGATGAGTGAGCCTGTTTATCATAGCGTAAGGAGCTCGTGTGTACTTTTGTATTTTTATATCCATTACAACAGCTCCTTTTTGTGTGTTTGTTCAAACCTCGGATAGACTTGATGATCTGCATCTCTAAATATAAAGACTGTTCTGGTTGGAACTGCCTGGAATTAACCTGAGCATTTGTTAGTACAAGAATGAATTCTAATCAGGAACTTTATAGTCTTTTAAATAAATGCTGGAGTGCAACAGTGCACAGACATAATTTTTTTTTCCAAAATGCAATACGGATTCAGGCAAACTTTCTATGGTTCATGATGTGACTGAAAAAGGTCATTCGAGAATGTGTGCTTTCAGTTATAATTAAATATGAGGCATTTAAGATGGTAATGGTGGTTTTAGGAAACTGAGTAGTACAATTGTAAATACTAGTTTTTTGACCGTGGAAAAAAGAAAGAAGAAAACATAGATGAAACTGTTGTCATTTACAGTCCATAGCAGCCAGGACCTTCATTGTGAAAGCTAAACTACACACCCCTGATCAATCAAAACTGATTTAAAATGAACTAAAAGAGAAAACACATACATTAAGCTTTGCAAAACTGTGAAATTAATATTGCAGCTATGTCACCTTCGCCTGCGTCGGGATTGAGCAAGGGTGAAAGAGAGAGAGAAATCAATTCCACGAATTTTGGAGAATGTCAGAGTAAGGATATACCGAACACTTTTATTTCTCCATCATCATTCATCCTGTTCCGTGTGCCCATTGGTCTGGAGGCGTGGGGAGAAACGCGGGAAAGGAGGGATGGGAAACACCTTGGAGGAAAGTACTTTGAGGCGCTTGTTGACCAAGCATAAGCCAAAGGCCGCATGAAATAGTTATGTGCATGTTTTTGCCTAGTCTGGAAATGCATTGTGTGTCTGTAGTAATGGAGACATCAGGAGATTTCTCTTAAATCCTGGTGATTCCATTTTTTTTTTCTAGTTATCAAAGGAAGTCTTTTAACTGCTTTATTGAGTTGTCAATGGCATTACCCAAAGATTAACCATTGAAATGGTTCCCTGTACAAGGACTTAAAAATGAAGAAAATGGCAGGAGATTTTTCTCAGCTCTATTTGATTTAACCTCACTCGAAGGAAAGTATTATTAGTATCAGGAAAATCTTATTTCTAATAAAATCTGTCTGAAGTGAAGAGGAGAACAAATCATTTTCTTGGAGTAATTTAGAAACATCAATGCTTCTATGAAGATAAGGTGTCAGATTTTATAATCCCCTCATATGTATGACTACTGATTTGTCACCAAAGTGATAGACTTGGGTAAATGGCATTTAGCAGGTGGAAGAGGAAACATATCTCATCGCTAAAGTACTAAAAGACTTTCTTTGTAATATGTCTGTGTGTCAGTGTTTGTGTTTCTCAGTGTGTCTAACGTCCATTGAGCATCTTCCTTATCTACAGAAAACTCTTGAAATAAATTGGCCATTTCTCATTGATTCCCAGAACAAAATAAACACTTGTTTTCCTGTGGTCTAAACTCTTTGATAAGTTTGGGTTTTTTTTGGCCACAACCTCCCATACCATGAACGCTTCTATCTTAATGAGCAGCAGAAGGCAGAAACTAGCTACGTTTGTTGTCCCTGTGGGATGGACAGATGGCCGTGTGTTAAAGGATGCTGAGCAAGATGGGTCTGGGCTGGAGGCCTGTACAGATAGATGCCCCTTTGTTATTCACAGAAAGGGCGCTCACTTAACTGACCCAGAACCCCTGCCAAAGAACCCAGCGCTGCCTTTGGGTGATACTCCACCAGCTGAAGTGAACCAAATGTGGAGACACTTGGTTTAATTTATTGTTTCACAGAGGCTATTACAGCAAATCCCTTTACCCAGCTACTCAAACAGAAAGCAAATATTGTTACCGTAGTGTGCTCAAGAAAATACTACTCTCAGATTGTGTTCGTGGGAATCCTGTGAGGTAGCTGAGCTCCTTGTTCCGTGGTGTTCTGCAGCTTAGCTTCAGCAATGACGATAACTAAAGGATTGGATCAAAAGCACATGGGTAATGCTGTGGCATTAAGCAGCTCAAGCAAAAAATATTCAACCCAAACTCTTCTCACTTGTGTTTACCTGGGCATTTAGTTTCTCGGCATCTTCATTCACCCTTCATCTTAAGCTGTGGGCGAGTCACTAAAAATGGATAGCTCTTATGGACATGAAGTCTAAACTACCACCTTCTTCCCCCTGTCCCTAAGTACGAAAGTGGAGAAGAAAGGAATCCAATGCCCAGGCCTACATGCTCCTTCAGCCCAACAGGGCAGCATTTAAAAATCTCCTTTAGGTTGCAGTTCATTCTAATGTAATTGCAACTCATTTGTATTCTCTTCAAATACAAGCTTTGTCACTTTATAGGTCATAAAACACTATATGCATATATTAAAATATTAAATGGGAATTAAACAGAAATAACGCTTTTTATTATCTTAGTGAAGGAACAGACTAGTATACACAATAGTTTCTTATACAATAAACATTTCCTCCTGGAAATTACTTCTCTCTCTGTTTTTAAGATTTATTTTATTAATTTGAAAGGCAAAGTTATAGAGAGAGAGCGAGCACTTCTATATTTTGGCTCACTGACAACATGGCTACAATGAGGCTGAGGCAGAGGCTGAGCTTGGCTGAAGCCAGGAACCTGGAATTCCATCTGGGTCTCTCACATGTGTGGCAGGAGCCCAAGCACTTGGGCTGTCTTCAGCTGCTTTCTGAGGTGCATTATCAGGGAGCTGGATCAGAAGTGAAGCACCTGGGATTCGTCATTCCAATGGGATGCTAGGATTACAGGTGGTGGCTTAATCTGCTGCACGATGACACTGGCCCCAATTGTCTCCCAATATATAAGATTTTTGAAGTTTCAAGTCCTAGATCATTAGGGAGTATTGAAAATAAAATCAAGTTACTGGATAATAAACCAGTACTTAATAATGTTGAGATAACTAGGCAAATCCTAGAGTAAAGCTGTCATTTTAACAATGAGAACCTTCTTATTATCACCATTGGCCCACATGATGTGCAAGTTTCACTATTGGCTAATTATATTGAAATCATCATAAACTTGATAACTGGAAATTTTAGAGTGTTTGATAGTAAAAAACATTTTTTTGGCAAAAAACATGCTACCAAATTGATTTATTAGCATTGCTGATCTTGTTTATTTTAAGGAGGAAAAAAATGATTTAAAGATAAGTTGGAAACTCGTTTTAACCCAAGCTGTTTCCTTCCATTCTCTGGTTGCTAAGATGTCAATTGACGTAATGCGACTTTGGCATCCTTAGAGCCCACTAGTGCTTCAGAGGGCCCCTGACTTAGCATGAAGTCTTTTCCTGGACATAGACACCCACTTTGTGGGGTTGGGCACAAAACGATTTTAATTCACTTAATCCCCCCTTGCAACAGTACTGAGGAAGGTAGTTCCTGCTGACTTTTGGCTTCGTTGGGGATAATGGCCTGGGATGGACGAGGAATTACCCAATAGTGCTTAGTCCTTTCAAGCATTTAAGCACTCAGTGAGACTTCCTCCTGGTTTTATTTCGCTCCTTGTCCTCCCTGATTTCACCTGTCCAGGTGGTTTTGTTTCTGTACCTGGGATGGAAGCTTACATCTGCCCAAGCCCCATCCTTGTCTCTTGTCTTGTCGTGTGCATGCTCTGGGTGCGACCCCTTCTATCAGTGGAGTAATCTTCCTGCCCTCTCCCCTCCCTGCAGTTCCAGATTACCAGGAACAGGACATCTTCCTCTGGAGAAAAGAAACTGGATTTGGATTTCGGATTCTGGGTGGAAATGAACCAGGGGAACCTGTGAGTCTTTTGTCTGCTTCTCTCCCCAGAGCTGTTTTCTAAGACTTCAAAGCAGATCAGCAGCAGTGACAGATCACCAAGATGCGGGCCCAGCTCGATGCTACACTGAGTCTGCCTTTCATCTGGGGCAGCGTGGGCTCTTCGCTGACTTGTGTGGAAGCCAATCCTTTTTTAAAAAGTGTGTGTTAATGCTTATGAAAAGTGCAGTGACAGTGTTTGGAGACCCCCAGTGAGGAAAAGGAAAACCAAAAGAATAATAGAAAAGGGCATCACTCATAAGACAGCGGCCTGATTCTTGTCAGTCCTGCTGCATCTGCCAGCAGGAAGTGGCTGTGGAGTGTTGAGTAGCTGCTGCCCAGAGAGCTCCATGGGGCAGTGTGGAAGATGAGAGAGAGCCAGGCTTTACAAAGCGGAGAAGGAGCCCTGAGCAGGCATCGGGAGACCTTTCAGCCTCTCTGCACCTCTGTTTCCTCAGCTTTAGAATAAATGTAGTCTAAGACCACAAGGTTCTTTTGAAAAGAACAAAGAGAACTGAAGATAAGTACTTAGATTGTTGATTCTCTCCTGATAATGACAGCTATTACTCCTTGAGCACTTACTGTGTGCCAGGAGCTGTACTGAAGGCGTTTAGTATACACATGCATTCTGTCCTCTCTCCATCATATCCGGGAACTAATCGCCATTTTTTTTCCATGTTAAGACCATAAGAAAATAATTGTAGCATCATCATCTACTAGAAATGCAAGGCAGGCACAAATATTACAGCCCAGGGTTAGTGAATGGAGACTTTGACAGTCACTAAATATAAAGTCCACATTGCTTCCAGATGCTACAAGTCTACAGACTTGAGATGTCAAAGCAGATTTGGCTCCATCCACTCAACAGTACTTAGGACACTTTAAAGTTTCTGAGAAAATGAAATTAAAATGATAAGTTTATTTTGATGCAGAAAAAAATTAAAATCTATGCACAGCTTTTTCATGATCCACATTTTCTTCTACCTAGGTTCAGTGTTGGACTTTATTAAGGAAAGTAATATTAATATGATGATTAGCAGAATTTTATGAAAGGGGATAGGAAAGGAGAAAAAATTTTACAAAGGAAGGGAAGTCACATGATTTATTTCTTCAGAGGGGAAGGAGAAAAAGTGAGTCCTGAGAAGACCACAGGACCCCAGCCAGAAAGAGTTACTCTTGCCACCACTTAAAAATTGTTGCAGTACCTGGCACAATGCCTTGTATCCAGTGCATGCTCAGTATATGTTTGCGGCATGCATGCAGACATGAGTACATGAATTGAGTTTTTCCGGGGATGTCAAGGCCATCAGTGCAGTAGTAAACCACCAGGGCAGTGTTTCATCCATCATCTGATTACTCCACAGATTTATATCGGGCATATCGTACCACTGGGGGCTGCTGATACTGACGGCCGCCTGAGGTCTGGAGATGAATTAATCTGTGTGGATGGAACACCGGTCATTGGAAAATCACACCAGCTCGTGGTCCAGCTCATGCAACAAGCTGCCAAGCAGGGCCACGTCAATCTCACGGTGCGGCGTAAGGTGGTGTTTGCCGGTAGGTTTTTCTTTCAATCTTTCCAAGAGCACATTGTTGGTTTTGTGTCTGTGGCCTTGAGTGTCCACCTTGGCAAATATGATCAAGCTCTGAATGTCTAGCCAGTGTGCTGTCCTCATCCCCATCAAAACGACTGTCATTGATAAGTACTTTTAATAATATGCCATTTGCATCTATTCAGCACAGAATTCTAGAAGAAGGCTGGTGGAATGTAGGTCACCTCTCTCCCATCTCCTTGCTGACCAGAACATAGGCAATCCTCTTCATTCGATGATCATCCTCAATAAATGAGGTCATGATCAACGTCAGACGAGTTGTAGCTTTAAGAGAACAAAACCTAGGTTTGTGCAGCAAAATGGCTTTATAAAAAGTTAGCGATACTCTGTTGTTGGCCTGTCCTATTTATTAAAGAAAGATTTTTCCTTCTGTACAAGCAGATTGTGGAGCTGGGCCCTTCTTTGTCTCTTGGAGACCTCCTTCCTGCAAGCATCAAACTCTAGTTCTCAGAATACTACAGACCCTTTTAGAATCACCTCAAATAGAGCCTTCCTCCCTCGGAAAATCTCTCCTTGCTCCGGCTGCTTGCAGATGTTAGCGTTCCTTCTTTGTCTTTCTTGTGATTCATGCTATACTGCCTATCCGAGTCTACCATTTGAGACAGCTAATTGTACCAAGCATCCTTTTGTTGACTTACAGCTGCTTGGAAGCACACACCTTGATTGTTCATCTTGAAGGGTCCCTCAAAAAGTTTATGGAAAATGCATTATGAAAAAGTATGCATGCATTTCCAAAGACTTTTGTACCACAATATGAATAAATCCATCTTCTAATTCATTGGCCCATGAACTTTTTGAAGGGCCTTCATATGCAGCCCCACCCAGAATCCTTTCAGAGAGACCCCAGACTCCACAAGAGGCAGAAGAAGTGTCCTATCTGTGAATTACTGCAGAAATATGAAAAAATATTATGGATTTTGCACAGCGTTGATATTAGTGAGATAAATACCTATCATATATATCTGTCTTGTTAAAGAAACAACAGGTATAATCAAGTCCTTAATACTTTTTTTTTTTTTTTTTGAGATTTGATTTATTTGACAGGTAGAGTTACAGACAGAGAGGGAGAGACAGAGAAAGAGGTCTTCCATCTGCTGGTTCACTACCCAAATGGCCCCAACAGCCAGAGCTGGGCCAATCCAAAGCCAGGAGCCAGGAGCTTCTTCCGAATCTCCCACATCCAAGCACTTGGACGATCTTCTACTGCCTTCCCAGGCCAGAGCAGAGAGCTGGATCAAAAGTGGAGTAGCTGAGACACGAACCAGCACCCATTTGGGATGCAGGTGGAGGCTTAGCCTACTACCCCACAGCGCCGGCCCCCAATACCTCGAATTTTAATACTGTAAAAGGCATGTTAAATCTATAAAGAGGGGATATGTTAAATGAAATCAGCTTTTCACAAAAGGGACAAGTACTATATAATTCCACTTCAGTGAGGTGGTGAAATCATAGAAGTGGACAAAGTCCTGGAGGGTGACAGTGAAAAAGGCTGGACAAAAGCAAGAATGTAGTTAAGCCACTGAATGGGGCACTTCAGGTTGGCTAAAATGGTAAACCTTACTGATAGTTTGATCTAATTAAAACAATCTGGGACAGGTGTTTGGCCTAGCAGTGAAGCTGTTGCTTCGAACACCTGCATCCCACCATAAGTTCCTGGTTTCCAGCTGCCTATGAATGCACTTCTGGGGAGGAAGCAGCTGATGGCTTCAGTGGTTGGGTGCCTGCCACCCATTTGCAGGACCCAGATAGTATTCTAGGCTCCTGGCATCAGGCTGGCCTGCCCCACATGTTGCAGGCATTTGTGGATTGAACTAGCAGATAGAAGATCTCTTCCTCTCTACCTTCCAAATAAAACTAAATGAATACAAAAATTGTGAAAGAACTCGTCATTCATTTTTTTTTAAATCTATGAAAGCAGCATTGGAGAATAAAGACAATTTTATGCCAAATCTGGACACGACACAGATTTTTATTTTGGTGAGGTTGCTACTGTTTAATGTTTTGGCTTTTTTGCAGGCCTTACCCAGTCACCTGCCAAAGCAGTATAAGCCAAGGGTGGTGACTAAATTCAGGAGTAGGCTGGGGTAGCCTGTTTGGTATCCAGAGTAGATCTTGACATCTGGAGGCTAGGGAGAGAAGCCATGTACGCCCCTCACAGGTGTCACAGATCCCCCATAGGGTATCCGCAAGGGCTCGGGCAGCTTAAGGACCCTGGCTTGGTGGAAAAGAGGAAGCTGACCACCAGGGAGACTGGAGGTGATGGCAACATGCCTGTGCAGGTGTGGCCGTGCCTGGGACAAGGATGGTGGTTGGCGTTGGTGCAGCCCGCATCTGCTTTTGGTATCGTTTCCTCTGTGCCATGTGGAAATAACTTGAGAGCTGATGTGGCCGCAGACTGGAGTCCAGGTGTGGCTGTTGACACCTAGCATGTTTTCAAGGACACATGATTTGGGACTGGTCTTTGGGGTTTCCTGGGGCTCAGTGGGTACTGAAAGGTTAGTATTTGTCAAGAGCTCCTGTTTTCAGTCCCTTGCGTCTCGGGTCTGTGAGGCCAGTTGCCACCTTGCTTCTCTTGGGGACACCAGGTAGACTGAGACACGCATCTCTCTCTAACAGTCCCCAAAACAGAAAATGAGGTGCCCTCGCCAGCCTCATCTCATCACAGTAGCAACCAGCCCGCCTCGCTGACGGAGGAGAAGCGCACTCCGCAGGGCAGCCAGAACTCACTCAACACGGTGAGCTCGGGCAGCGGCAGCACCAGCGGCATCGGCAGCGGCGGGGGCGGGGGCAGCGGCGTAGTGAGCACCGTGGTGCAGCCCTACGACGTGGAGATCAGGCGCGGCGAGAACGAGGGCTTCGGCTTCGTCATCGTGTCCTCGGTGAGCAGGCCCGAAGCAGGCACGACCTTCGGTGAGTGCTCACGATGATTTCCCCCAGGGCTTCCTACCACGCAGGGGGTGTGTTCTCTCCAAAGGCAAAGTCGGCCAAACTCTAATTAGCACAAATGCTTTAATGCTTTTCGCTTTGGGTAATTAAAGTCATAATTGGGGATGGAATTTGTTTGGTAGCTTTTTTGCCTTTTGAAGGTTGGAAACTTTTTTTTATAAACTACTTCAGCTACCTTAGTGAAAGATCACACACAACACACAGCCCCAAACATTCCTGAGATTTGCATAGAATTTGAACAACAGCTCCTTGTCAGTGGAGACCCAAATTTTTGCTGGAAGAAGACTTTTGAAAGGTCTTAGGTGTGATGGCATGAATAGCAATGGCCTCAGAAGGCTTTAAGAGTTTATAAAAGACTCAGATGCTTATAAAATGCCTAGGAAAAATAGAAGTAAAAGTGCTGTATGAGATACCCTGCTATCTCTGTTTTTATTTTAAGTAATATGTTTACTTTTACGTGATGAAGAATAGTTAAAAATCTTGACTGCAGAGTGGTTTGATTTTCTTATCTCATCTGGATGTTGGGTACTTCAGCCAAGTGTGGCAAAACAGTGTTACCAGTAGAAGGTTCATACTCTGCTGGTTGCAGTAGCAAAGACACATAAGAGCCCAGATAATTCCAGAAGCTGGTCACCTGTGAACACATTTCCCACTAGCACGGATTATGGCTGTACACTTCAAAAAATGACCCAGCCTCCCTGTTAGAAAGTCATCTGTCATCTCCCAGGCTAATTTGTTAATTAGCTTGGAATTAGATGGTAGAAGGGGAAGGGCATACGGACTTTGACAGTTGCCACAGCTCTGTCCCAGCATGGCCTCTGATGATTGTTGGCCTAGGTCACTTGTGGGCTAATATCAGCAAGGTCCTCTGTCCCTTTAGAATTCTGACCCCTTAGAACTCAACTTCACCTCCATTAAGCAACCAAGGTACATTGCTTCCTGCTACAGCTGTCTTGTCCCTAAGTTTTATTTTGGCAGGGGACAGTGACTCAGCCAGGTGTATGCATGTGTGGCTGCAGTAACAAATCCCCTTACTAACAGTGCTTCTGTGAACTCCATTAATAAAGTCATCGCAGCATGTTGTGGATGGATGACCTGACATTGATGGCAGGAGGGTTTTGGTTTTGTTTTTCAATGAAGTTTGGAGAGTTGTCTGCTTGCTTTAAAAAGAAAAAGAAAGCGAGCAGGGGAGAAGAAATCATCAGTTTATCTCTTCAGATCTATCATTTGATTGATCTCCTGAACCCTGTGATGTTCTCAGTTATTTCAGAATTCTTAGTTTTACTTTCTGAAAAGAGATGGCAAGTATGTCAAGTGTCAAGCTGTGGGTTACATAATGAATATTGGATGTTTTCACTCACAATTTGGTCTTTGATTGTTTTCCTTTGGCTCTTACAACAAACAAACTTACTTGCCCTAATACCTTGCATGAGACTTCTGAGCTTGCAGAGCTTGCCTTGTATCTGCTGCTTGCTACCTTTGTCTTGCCAGTTGCGCTTGGAGATGAGCTAAACTTAATCAAGACCTTGAACTTGAGTATGGCAGCTTTCCACTACCTCTGCCTGTTGGATTCCAAGTTTTCTTTTTAAAAATGCTTTGACCTTGACATCATATCCAGTGATGCAAAGTCAGGCCTGTTTGCAGAAATTCAGAGGAATTAAAGTGTGTTTTCCTATACAGCTTACCCTCAAGGTCTAGACTTCCTCAAGGTGGAAGAACCTGTTTAATTAGGTTCTAGGTCTTCCATGTTAATTTTATTTTCCTTTCCAAAAGGTGGCTCAACTACATAACTGTTTTCATGGTCCCCCAGATTGGCAAATTCTCAAAATAGGTGAACCTGCATGAATACTTTGAAACTCAGTATATGGACAGCTAGAAACCTAACGACAGGCTGCAGAGCCAGTTGCCCACCGCTGTCTAGAAGTTAACAACATTGAATGCCTCAAAGTGCACACACAATCAGCCTTCCTCTTCAAATGCCCTTTTCCTGGTTTTTCTTAATGTGGGCATATGGTAACTGATGATGAGAAGGATGATCATGAAAGGAAAAGGGTTGGGGAATTATTTAAACCTTGCTGTGAATCAGGTACTTGATTTTCATCTTCCCTTAAGGTTATCTTTGCGAGGCAGGAGCAAGATTTCAGAGGTGATGAGAGCCAGTCCAGCCCTACCTTGGAAGCACCCAGGATGGGCTGATTGAGCAAAGATCCTGAAAGGAGAAGTGAGGTTCAACGTTAGATGTTCTCTTGGTGCATCTGTTGTCATGATGCCCTTTTCCTAAAGCTTTGGAGAGAAGGCACCAAGTGCCAGTGTTTGCCCATCAGGTGTTTGCAGATGGAATTTCCTGTGCTAGCCGACTCTCATGCCTCACCACAGAACCAGGGATTGTTTTTCTAAAGGGAAAAAGGACTAAACATTGGCAGAAACTTGCACAACAGCTGGCAAAAATGAAGTGATGGGAACACACAATGAGTAAAGGCAGCCAGCCTCCCTCTGGGTTTCACATTGGCAGTCCCAAAATAAGCTGGCTCTGAGTTATTTCGGGGCTCTTGAGAGAATTTCCAAAGTTGCCAGATTTCCCACATGTTGTAATTGCTGTGAAGAGAGAAGCTGGGGTTTTCTGTCCGTGTTGAATCAGGAAAGACTGCAGCGTGATGTCTGGTTTCGGGGACGCAGCTCCTTACCCAGGAGTTCGCCAATGTTCTGACCATGGGCGCCGAGCTCTCCTTTGAATAACATTTGCTTAATGCTTTAATTAATTAACACTTAACCTTCTCTTTCCCTTTTCAACCCTTTTTCTCCTCCCTTCACTATATTCCCACGTAACTTTAAAAACAATTAAAACTCGATATCAAAGCAGGCAATGCATGTGTGGCTATGCCTCACAAAATAGGTCGGATTATTGAGGGGAGCCCCGCTGACCGCTGTGGCAAGCTGAAAGTAGGAGACCGGATCTTGGCAGTAAATGGATGTTCCATCACCAACAAATCCCATTCAGACATTGTCAACCTAATCAAGGAAGCGGGAAACACGGTTACCCTTCGCATCATTCCTGGGGATGGTAAAGTATACTAAAGCCTACCTTTTATCTCTCCCCCTCCCTCCCTCCCTCCCTCTCCCTCTCTCTCTCTCTCTCTCTCTCTCTCTCTCTCTCTCTCTCTCTCTCTCTCCCCCCTTCTTCCCTTTCTCTTTGTGTGTGTCTCTCTACAGGTCTGTCTCTCATTAGTGTTAATGTAATTGGATAGTGTTGACATAGAAGCAGCTCTACCCAATCCTCACTAAACATACCCATCAAACAAACATGAACCATTGTTACTAAACTATAGCTCACCTTCTTATTTAATTAATCCTCTAGTCCCATGACCCTTACTTACTGCAGATGACAAAGTTGCATAAATTCTTCACCTCTCTCCCATTTATTTTGGTTTTGATGTTCAATAGAATAGTTTCAGTGCAGGTAGGAAGTATCACTTGATGTTCTCTTTAGAAATCAGATATGGATTTTTTTAAACAATAAGCTAAAATTGAGCTATATAATATGATGACATCACAAAACCTAGTTAATGGCAGGGCAGAGCCAATATTATGTTTTTTTTCTTTTTTCTGAATGAATGAATTATAATAGTTTGTATTTAATAGGAGTGTCTTAGGGTTTATGCCTACTTGATTTGTCCCAAATGTATAGAGAAAGAATTAAATATATATATTTTCAATACGTTTTGTCTGTTAAACCAGGTAGGTGCTCTTTTGCTTGAATGGTTAATTCAGACTTGTGGTTCTTTTGCGTTTGTGGCAATTCTACCTCCCAGAGAACATTTGGCATCATCCGAAGTAGGTGCCAGTAACATCCAGTTGGTCAGACCACATCTTTTCCCATAGAAATGTTATGCAGCACAAAATAGCAATATTCATCCTCTTATTCAAATCTAATAAAAATGAAGCCTAAAGTATTGATTCCTTGAAGAATTAAACCCTGAATGTTGACCTTCAGATTAAGATGACTTTGTCTTTGGGAGAAAAGTAATACTCGTCCCAAAGTGTTCTCTTTTTTTCATTCTTGCTATAGATATTATAAAATAAAATATATATTCTCAAAGTATGATTTCCTCAAGAGGAAAATGTGGTTTGTATGGATACTGTGATAAAAAGTCTATGCTGAGGATCTGTAGAATGAGAAGATCAGTGAAAGTTATTCAGCAAATGAATAATTTTGTATATTAGTTTTAAGAAAATGAGCCTTATAGTTCAAAATTGAGTGGTCTAATCAGGACTTTCCAGGAAAGTACTTTCAGAATAAATACTTGAAAGTTGTTGATTTCAAGAACAAAAAACTTTGTCAAAAATATCTTACACCAGTGGTGAAGGGAAAATGCGTATTCTTGAATGGTGGTCTGCTTCTCCCTCCTTCTGCTAATCCATGGATGGGAACTTATGTGTTCTGGGGCCCTTCCACCAGCTCACCACTCCGGAAAGTTATTACCTTGTACAGAAGCGATTGCAAGATGAGAGACTATATATTCCTAATGGAACAAATGAAGCAAATCAGAAAAATAAAGCAAGAACTGGTTGAGAGCGCCACATTTACTCTATAAATTTAGATATATTTTTTCTATGTGCCATGAAGAGACTTCAAAAACAAAGTCAGAAGAACTGGCTCTGTTCTAGTCAGGAGCTTGAAATCAGGAGAGACATGAATATGCAGAAGCAGCTTATACTGAAGCGCTCGTGCGCACGCACGTGCACACACACACACACACACACTACATTTGACTTAATCAGGTATGATGGAAAATATTTATGAAAACTTGAACACCAGTTGGAAAACAGGGGCATATTTTTTTAACCTCTAGTGCTTAAAAATATAAAATTCAGGTAGGCGTCTCGTGTGCTGCCTTGGTTAGGACAAAGTGAACATGAAGTAGGTGTAATAAAGTGAAGGAGTGATTTTTTTTTTTTTTCAAGGCAACACATGGTCTGCTGTGGTTGTGATCTCATTCAAACTTTTTCAGGAGATTGTTGTTGTGAAAATTAAACTCTTGGCCGGCGCCGTGGCTCAACAGGCTAATCCTCCGCCTTGCGGCGCCGGCACACCGGGTTCTAGTCCCGGTCGGGGCACCAGATTCTGTCCCGGTTGCCCCTCTTCCAGGCCAGCCCTCTGCTGTGGCCCAGGAGTGCAGTGGAGGATGGCCCAGGTGCTTGGGCCCTGCACCCCATGGGGAGACCAGGAAAAGCACCTGGCTCCTGGCTCCTGCCATCGGATGGTGGTGCGCCGGCCGCAGCGCGCCGACCGCGGCGGCCATTGGAGGGTGAACCAACGGCAAAAGGAAGACCTTTCTCTCTGTCTCTCTCTCTCACTGTCCACTCTGCCTGTAAAAAAAAAAAAAAATAAATAAACTCTTCACCAGTCACTTTATAACTGTCAGATGCCCGGTAAAGGGAATCAGGTCTGGCAAAGGGTGGACATGGGTTGCACATATTTTAAAAGGAGCTAAAAATTGCCATCTTGGAAATTGGAGTCGAGGCAGAGGAGTTAGTTTGGTGGAGGGAAAATCTTGGTGAATCCGCTTCCGCTCTGAAGATTTGTTGGATGTGTTTGCTTATAGGATGAAAGGGAGGTGATCTCTGCATTAGGGACTTCCTGTTTCCTTTCAAACATTGATTTTGATATTTACTAAATCAAGTCACTCGAAGATGGTTTGTTTCATGATACCGACAAGGAGGCGGGTTTCTGAGGTCTTAGAACTCCACTGTGTCAGGTGCACTGCTCTTGGGGTCCCCAGGCAGCTCTTCAAGAAGGTGCCTGATTGCATGGGCAGTGCTTGGAAATTTTCCTTCTGAATCCACTTCTTTAGTCCATGCAGCCTAAATCTTTTTTTTTTTTTTTCTTGTCAACAGTTGCCTCTCTTTTTCTTCACTCAAGTCAGTCTTTGATTTCTTCACTCTACTCCTGTTTCTCTTTTGCCTCTTCAACAAAAGCTCCAAAATATGGCTCCCATTTGCTTAGCGTTATTGTGCAGTTAGAAGGCCAGCTTCCAGCAGACCTGGGACAGGCCATGCTCAGGGGAGTCCTCACCCCTCTGTTTTTACTGTCTTTGGGGCCAAGGTGGGAGGTAGGGTGTGGCCAGAACCTTTTCTCCCATGAGGTACAGACAAGGGATATAAAAAATATAATAGCAGTACAGAAAGTCCCAGAGACAAGTGGAACTGATTGAATTTGAACTTGAAATTGACCATATCAGATCACACTCAACTTTGTATAGAAATGCCCTCTGTGTGCTGGGGTAGGTGAGTCTTAAATCAGAATAGCACCAGAGTGAGCCAGGCTAACATGGAACCAATCAGGCTGAATCAAATTCAAGATAATTAAAATATTTATGAGCTTAAAAATGTATTATTTAAGTTGCAATCTTCAATTTGCACATTCTGGTTCAGAGTGTTTGCTTGTATAGGAGGAGAAACTTGGCAACAATTGCTGTTTCTTTGACAAACGCATAGAATGGTAAAAACTCTCCCAGAACTCTTCAAATATTTATAGGATTCAAATTTTCCCTCAGATATTTATTACATGTATGTTTGTGCATTGAAATATACATGAAAAGAATGATCACATCCTTTGTTGATTTGCTTGGCTTTTTGTTGTTGATTCTTTAAGGAGGGGGCAGTGGCTAAGGATACAGCATGAGAACAAAATTAGAATTGTGATCAATTGTCTGGGAGACAGGCTGAAATCCAAGACAGAAACTCCTGTCGCGAGAGTAAGTGCCCTGATTGAGAACAGGTGGTGATGGTGCCCTTCGAGCCAAGGATTTGCTCTCTTGACACCTGACTGCTAGGGAAAGTTGGATGATCTGCATTTTCATGCCTGTGGGAGAGCTGCAGTAGGTGCAAAGTTGTACAATTGCTTCATAAAGGACAGAGGGTACCTTCTGGAATTTGTCATGAAAATATCCAATCTGTCCATCTTGCCTCGGGGTTTTAAAAGTCAAACATATTGACACCCTTCCTAACAGACTCTGCTGCTGGGGGGCAGGGAGATTCATCCTTTTGTTTCAGGCCATTCTTTGCTGTTTGTTCTGTGATATAGGGCAAAATTTGCTTTGGGATAGAACTCTGATACTGGGTTTTGTCTCTGTATTTTCAAAGCTAAAGAGCAATGAAAAACAGGATGGTTTAATTCCAAGTGAAGATTTTAGGTTCGTTAAAAATACTTAGAATTTTACTGATGTTATAAAAGCATCTATGACATTTAAGGTATGCTGGATATTATTTTGGTGCTCTGAAGAAAGCCCATCAAATCTAGCAGCCAGAGAGGGGTAGTTTGTATTTTAATTAATCCTCCATACTGCTTAGTGACCTTGGAGCTGTCTATCTGTTGAAAAAAGAATTCCCAGGTACACAGAATAAAAGTTAGCTGTCAGACAGGCCCTGGGACTAACTCTACTTGTTCGTGGGTGACCTTTGGCCTGTTATCTGCCTTTCTATGCCTCAGTGTCTCTACCTGTGGAGTGGAGCCATAATTGTACCCGAAATGAAGCAGTATATATGATAATGAAGTTTGGACAGGGCTTGTTTGGCACTGATCATTGTAAAATGATCAGAAAATGGTAGCTGTTTAGATAAAAATAACAAAATGAGGAGAATTCATCAACTTCAGATATTTGCATAGGAAATGTTCATTTTAAAAATACTCAAAGTTGGGCCGGCGCCGTGGCTCAACAGGCTAATCCTCCGCCTTGCAGCGCCGGCACACCGGGTTCTAGTCCCAGTTGGGGCTCCGGATCCTGTCCCGGTTGCCCCTCTTCTAGGCCAGCTCTCTGCTGTGGCCCGGGAGTGCAGTGGAGGATAGCCCAAGTGCTTGGGCCCTGCATCCCATGGGAGACCAGGAGAAGCACCTGGCTCCTGCTATTGGATCAGCACGGTGCGCCGGCCGCAGCACGCTGGCTGCGGCGGCCATTGGAGGGTGAACCAACGGCAAAGGAAGACCTTTCTCTCTTTCTCTCTCTCTCACTGTCCACTCTGCCTATCAAAAATAAAAAAAAATAATAAAAAATAAATGTAATTTAAAAAACAATGCTCAAAGTTAAGCTTCAACCCAGAAAAAAATTTCATGTCACTATAAATGGAATAAGGAGCAAACGAGCAATAGAAGGAAAATGAGTAAAGGAATTTCTGTTTTATTTCATCAAATCATGAATCAGCAGAAACAGAGTAATTGTTCAAGAATGAGATCTGATGTGACTAGAAACTGGCTGCCAGCAAGACACGAGAACTTTGAATGGAAACCATTGCACTGCCCACTCATTATGATGGCTTCACAAGGAAACATTCTTTTTGACTTACTGTGATTTCCCCATGACCCAGATGATCTTGTCCATAGAGTCTTGTCCAGAGAGTCCATAGCATAGCTACAGTGAAATGTGTTAAAAGTCCAATCCCTGTGTGAATCAAAGTTCTGGCGAGTCACATTGGCATGTTGTGTCCTGGGTCTGGTTCCTGACAGGGTGGGCAGGCAGGCTCTATGAAATATCACCCAGGATCATCACTTGGGTCCTGCTGGCTAGCTGCCCCTTAACTGGGAGTGATATCCCTTCCAAGGCTCAGGAAAGAATTTTGTTAAGACAGCAGTCACAAAAGCGTACTCATATTGTGCTTGTAATGTTACAATCACAGTCATCAGGACAGGCTACCAAATATGTGCTGGTCATGTTTTGAGCAGTTTTTGTGTGCCACGCACTATCCCAACCATATTCCTCTTGGATAATCTTTGCATCAATGTGTTTTGATAATTCTATTGTCCCCCAGGTACCATGGAGATAGCTGAGGCTGCAAAAGTTCAAGTCACTTTGCTGAAGTCCCAAACAATAAATTGCAAGGATGTAGGGCACAGGTCAGACAGACTCCAGAATCTGACCTCATAACCGTTATGCTCCACTGTGTCCCAGTACTAAGCACTGCCTCCCCTCCTTGGAGGGTCACAAGGCATATGGGCATAGTAAAAGCAGAGCAAAGCACAGACGCACAGAGACGTTTGTTCTGTCTTTTCTATTGGGATGCCATCTGTAGTTACACTCGCGAGGGTTTTCAGATTCTGTACCGCCAAGCTTGTAGAGATTAATGACGTTACTTAGGACTGTGATTAGTGGAAAAGAAAGTCCATTTACATAGGAATCTAATCCTATTCATTACGTGAAGGTGGCTTTATGATTTATACAGCTGGTATTTACAAACTGTGGTTCCAACGAATGCGAGTTTTAAAATTAATCTTTCATGAGTGATATTAGATGAGATCTGTCAAGAGTTCCATATTTTCATCTGTGCTTCATTAAAGCAGTGGGGAAGAAAGTGGATATTGTGTGTGTGCTTAACAAGACGTTAGCACACTTCCGATCTGAATATTTGCATGAGGACATCCAGCAGACTCACTAAATGCTGGCTGATAAATTGCAGAAAACATTAGCAGAGGAATTCTGGAAAATAAGTCTAGGGTGGTGTAGTGTTTTGATGGGGCTGCCAAGTTTCAGTGGCAAGGGAGGAGGGAGAGATACCTACCTTGGCTATGATCTTAAAGCAGCAGCGTAGTCTTTAGCAAACACTTCATTTCATTTTGGGCGAAGTCTGGTTGGGATCCTTGAAGCATACACAGCCCACCACATCACAACAGATCTTAAAATGGTTCATGTTTTAAGCTCCTGACGGTTTAGAAATTGGAATCCAGTCATTTGACATGGGGTTAGGGAAGTCAGACTTGTTGTTCCGATGCAGGGCTTCTGCACGCCTCCCAGTTGGGCCAGGTCTAATTCAGGGTCTTCATTGCTGTGTGTTCTCACTGTCCCTGCAGAGTCGTCAAATGCCACCTTGCTGACCAACGCGGAGAAGATCGCCACCATCACCACCACGCACACCCCTTCCCAGCAAGGGGCCCAGGAGACCAGGTCAGCAGTGGCTTTGGTTGCCTTCTGGTTGAAAGGGGAGATGTGCTCCCCAGCATGACCACCATGCCCTTGCCTCCCTCTTAGTTTTCCCCATCCATTTCTCTCTCCTCAGCAGGAACACCACCAAACCAAAGCAGGAATCTCAGTTTGAGTTCAAAGCACCCCAGGCAACACAGGTGAGAGCTGTCTCCCCTTTTATCTCCGCATACTTAGCACATTTCCTTCTAACTTCCTCAAGGTGTTTTTACAAGTTGTTTTGTAAAAGGTGTCCTTAATGTAAAGTAAATAACCTCTGGGGAGGTGAGTTACTAAATACATGCTTTCATTTCATTGTCTAGAAATGATGTTTATTTTACTAGCTTTGAAAAATATTCCTAAATACCCTTTTTGAAGGAAAAAAAATTACAAAATGAAGAGCCATTCCAAAGATTGACAATCAATGCAAGAGCAAAGCTGCTAATAGCTACTCATGCTTTTCATAAATGTATTTCTGCCAAGAAAATGTCTTTCTGATAAGGGGTTTCTCAGGCTTGTGAATTTCATGGGACACCCTAAAATAAGAGTGCGCATGTAAGAGCAGGTGGAACAAAATTGAGAAGCATGGGGTGATGTAAAGTTCAACAGGTTCCTGTTTTGCTAGCTACCCCGGGAGCTTTCAGTGATCTGTCTGCCATTCTCTTTTACCCATACAGGAACTCCTCTCCATATGTGTAGAGGTAGTTGGTATCCACATGGGCGCTGCACACATTTATCTGGTATGGGTCAGGGGCATTGAACTTACTGCAGCCAATGAGACTATCCTGCCATGGAATCTTCCTGCCCCAAGTGAAAACAGCGCCCCAATGATTACATCTTATACATATGTGTTGTAATGAATCCATGTGTCTGTGTAGGCATGCTCATATTTTCAAATTCTTGATCTCTACCTTCTGAGATGAATGACTAAGATTAATAGGCAATTAAGAAGCACCATGGAGGGAACAGAGATTGTACCTTTTTACCAAGTCAACGTAATAGGGAATGCTTTGGAAGAGATGTGGGTGTTCTCCCTGAATGACTGAATTTAATTTCTTTAAACAGGAGCAAGATTTTTACACTGTGGAACTGGAAAGAGGAGCCAAAGGGTTTGGCTTTAGTCTTCGAGGTGGCCGGGAGTATAACATGGACCTGTACGTTCTGCGCTTAGCAGAGGACGGTCCTGCTGAAAGGTGTGGGAAGATGAGGGTGAGTAGGGGTTGGAGTCTGGAGTCGATGTCAACAGACCACCTGCAGGGACCTGTAGACAAACGTGGCCACAAGGCTCACAGTCATGGGAATCATTTTCTGTAGCTTTCAGGACTCTAACTGCCACCATGTCCTGTATTTCTCCCTAAAAATATAGTTGCAGCTCCTGAAGGTCAGTGAGTCCTTTAAATTCTTTGGGATTAAACGAAGGATCCAAACAACTTATAACATATTAAAGTCGATATGTTCTAAATCCCACTTCCATAGTCCCTGTGTGTACTCCCATGAGGCAGGCGTTTCACAATTCCTGGATATCCCAGGATGCTCACAGAGTGGGAAGCCACATGGCCTAGAATATTCTGGACCAGGAGCTCCGTTCTCTTCCAGCTGCCTCAGTCTAGCCTGAGAGAGAACAAGATGGCTCTTAGCACAGGGCCAGCGACTCCATGGTGTTAATATTCAGGGTTGCTTGGAAGTAATCAAAGCTGCAGATTTTAATTACACAAATGCCAAAAGTTTCTGTGCTCTGTCTGATACATGTTACTGTGGATGAGTGTGTCAGTCTCCTGGGCAGATGAGATGATTGGGAGAAGATAAATTATATACTCATTATAGGTAAGTCACCTACACATGGAGGCCAATGGCAACCAACTAAAAGGAATCAAGACAGCTAGGTCAGGAGGGACCCAAGTGAATGAAATTAGTGCTCCAAGAGAAAAAAACAAACTGAGTAATTGTGAATGCTTAATACTGTACTTGTACTTCAGGTGCAATTTTAATTTTTAAGCTTCTTCAGACTGAATTTTTTTTGTTTTTACAGATTTATTTATTTATTTGAAAGTCAGAATTGCAGAGAGAGAGAGAGAGAGAGAGAGATGGGGGTAGGTGGAGAAATCTTCCATCCGTTGGTTCACTCCCCAAGTGGCCACAACAGCCGGAGCTGGGCCAATCTGAAGCCAGGAGCCAGAAGCCAGGAGCTTCTTCCTCTGGGTCTTCTTTGAGGGTATGGGGGCCAAGGACTTGGGCCATCTTCGGCTGCTTTCCCAGGCACGTTAGCAGGGAGCCGGATTGGAAGGAGCAGCCGGGACTTGAACCGACATCCATATGGAATGCTGGTGCTGCAGGCAGCAACTTTACCTGCTATGCCACAGCACCAGCACCAGACTGAAATTTTTTTTAATGTTTATTTATTTTCATTTTATTTGAAAGGCATTGAGGCAGAGAGAGAGTGTGTGTGTGAGTTGAAAAGAGATCTCCCATTTCCTGGTGCACTTACCAAATACCCACATGAGCCAGGACTGGGCCAATCCAAAGCTAGGAACCCGTGACTCAATCCAGGTCTCCCACATTGGTGTCAAACACTCAAGTGCTTGAGCCCTCACGTGCTGCTTCTCAGGATGCGGATTTCCAGAAAGCTGGATCAGAAGAGGAATAGTCAGGACTCGAACCAGGCTCTGCAGTATGGGAGGCGAGCATCTCCAGTGGCAAATGACCCATTGAACCAAATGCCGAGAAACTTCCATGTGTACAACTCTGCAGAAGCTCTCTGTAACCCTGTCCTTCTTAGTTTACTTTTGAAGGCTTCATTGCTTAGAAATGATTAATTAAATGATTGGCCATTGGTCATCAACTTAGCCTTTAGCCCCTCACCTCTCCCTGGAGGTTGGATGTGGGACTGAGAGTTCTAAACTGTGTCCTGAAGCCACCCAGGGGCTCGGCACATTAGCATGCAGAAAGACACTGTAACTTTGAAGATGCCGAGGATTCTAGGAGTTGCGGGGCAGGAAACTGGATGAAGACCGAATTGATTTTTCACAGTGTCACTGTTCACTCTGTCTTAGAACATGGTTCCCTTACATCAGAAAGACACAGCTGAAGACAGTTCCACATAATTAGAGTTCCATTCAGTCATTAGTCTTATCCGTCATCATTTTGAATGAATATGTCTTCCAGTGTGAAGCCACTCAGCTTTGCTTACTTCCATTCATTCAGTCTTGTCAGGTTCCACATGTAGGAGAGGTCTCAGAAAATGTATAACTTTGTCCTTTCAGGCATCTGATATAATTGAGCTAAAAGACTGTGTCATCTCTTGCTCTGAACCTGTCTCCTTGGCTTGTATTAGTTTTTTTGAAGTTTCAGATTGAATGAAATATGATTCTCATGGTATTTTCCATAAAGACATAGAGTTCACACATCACATTTATGTGTATTGTTCAGTTGGATCATTGCAATTTTTTGGGTTTTTTTTTTAGATTTATTTATTTATTTGAAAGAGTTACACAGAGAGAGGAGATGCAGAGAGAGAGAGAGAGGGCGGGGGGGGGGGGAGGGAGGGAGGTCTTCCATCTGCTGGTTCATTCCCCAGATGGCCACAATGGCCGGAGCTGTGCCATTCCAAAGCCAGGAGCCAGAAGACTCCTCCGGGTCTCCCACATGAGTGCAGGGGCCCAAGTACCTGGACCATCCTCCACTGCTTTCCCAGGCCACAGCAGAGAGCTGGATCGGAAGTGAACAGCCGAGACATGAACCAGCGCCTATACAGGATGGCAGCACTGCAGGTGGCAGCTCCACCTGCTGCACCACAGCGCTGGGCCCAATCATTGAAGTTTGGTAGAGATGGGTGGTACAAGCTCTTCTGCAGGTGAGGATATGGACTCCAGGAAGTTAAAGGACTTGCACAAGATGACTTTACTGACAAGTGGTAGGATTCCAATTCAAGTTTAGACCCCAAAGCCAGTGCTTTTCCCTTTTCCTTAAATAAGGGCCATGCGAGCCGAGATCGGGCCTTTCTTGGTTACCCCTTCATCTCCAGTGCCTACAGAAGGGACTGACACATAGTAAATGCTATTTGAAGTGAGGCATCCCAGACCCGGGTCTCCTGAGAAGGTCATCTGAGGAACGGGTGTTTCTAAGGTCACTCACATGGCTGTCAGCAGGATTTAGTGCCTGGGCTGGTAGCTGCAGCCTTCCATTTTTCTATGGCGCTCCATAGGGTGACTCAGAACGTCATTCAGAGACAAGGGAGATGGGATCCGGGGCTGTTTGAACTGACATCATGTTTGCCATATTCCAGTTAGTAGGAGCAAGTCACTAGATATGGTTCATATTCAGAGGCACAACTGTTTTTGCCTTATTAGACGATTCTTAATTGTCTTTCCCATATTAGAATGTCACCTAGGCAAGCGTTGGTTGGTTGGTTTTTTTATCGTTACAGCCTAGCAATAGAAAATTGTCTGATGTATGTTTAATCAATGAGTGAAAGATGTTTAGGAACAGGCTTCGTGGTGAGCTACTGCTTGGGACGTCCACATCCCCCCTTGGACTGTTGATTTGAGTCCTGGCTACTTTGTGCTCCTGATCCAGCTTTCTGCTAGTTTGACTAGTCGGCAGTAGAAGGTGGCCCAAGTACTTGTGTCCCTGCCATCCACGTGGAAGACCCCATTATGGTTCTTAGCTCCTTGCTTTGGCCTGACCCAGCCCTAGCCATTGCAGCCATTTGGAGAGAGAACTGGTGGATGGAGGGCTTCTTTCTCTGTCCCTCTCCTCTTGTCTCTATTACTCCACCTTTCAAATTTAAAAAAAAAAAAAAAAAATTTTTTTAAATAGTTGAACTCAGGGCCGGCACTGTGGCGTAGTGGGTGGGGCCGCTGCCTGCAGTGCCAGCATCCCATATAGGCACTGGTTTGAGTCCCAGCTGCTCCTCTTCCAATCGAGCTCTCTGCTGTGGCCTGGGAAAGCAGTAGAAGATGGCCCAAGTCCTTGGGCCCCTGTACCATCATGGGAGACCCGGAGGAAGCTCCTGGCTCCTGGCTTCGGATCGGCGCAGCTCCAGCCATTGAGGCCAGCTGGGGAGTAAACCAGCAGATGGAGGACCTCTCTCTCTCTCTCTGCCTCTCCTCTCTCTGTGTAACTCTAACCATCAAATGAATAAATAAATCTTTAAAAAAAAAATAAGTTGAACTCATGAAGTCCCTGAATAGCCTGTAGAAACCTCCTACAGCTTTCTCAGTTTGTTCTCTCTCGCCTTGGCAGATCGGTGATGAAATTTTAGAGATCAATGGCGAGACCACCAAAAACATGAAGCATTCTCGGGCAATAGAACTGATTAAGAATGGTGGCCGCAGAGTTCGCCTGTTTCTGAAGCGGGGAGACGGCTCGGTACCAGAATATGGTGGGTCAAACTATGAAAACCTTCCTTCCTTCCCTGGCATGACTCCATGAATTTGTCTCCAGAACGGCAGCAGGAAAGGCTTTTTTGTTTCCCCCTGTTCACCAGTGTCTTACCAGCCTCTCGCACCATGTGATTATTTGCCTCGCTTGTTCTGAAATCTACACACATGTCATCCTTTTGCTTGCTTCTGTGGACTGGGGCATGTCCTAAGACAAGATCCATAGAGCCCCCTTTCTGATAATCAGAGAGAACATTTTGTCTAGTCCGACCAAGAGCCAAGGAATGTTTGTTTGAACTGTGCCAAACTGTTTCTCAGCTCCAATTGTTAGCACAAAATGACGATCCTCCTTTGACGAAGCAGGAAAGCAGGTTTCCTGAGTGGTATGTTGAGGCACAATTTTTTTTTTTATTTTTATTTTTGGTTCCTTGATGTTGTAAGAGGCGTGAAATACTGAGCTGAGTTGGGTGCTCTGCCCATCTCCCTTCTGCTCTGTCTACAATGATTCTCCATCCCCCTCGCTGGTCCCTTACCCTCCAGTAAGACCACTGGAGCCCACTCCTGTCAAACACAAAAACTGTTGATACATTTAGCCATATGTTCCTAAATGATAAAGGATGAAATCAATTCCCAGTGCTCGTCATGAGGGAAACATGTCACTATACCTTTCCTATGAGGAAAGCCAGGTTGTACGTAGAGTTCTTCCTTTGTCATAACTTTAGACATGATTTGAGTAGACAGCAATGATATAGCTTAGTATCCTGAGGGCAAAATACTGTATATTGTAATAATCATGTCCTATTTATTTGAGATGCTTGTTTAAATTTACTAAAAGGAAGCTATGCCCTAGATGTAGGGCTTTTTTTCCCAACCAAAGGTCTACAAAAGTTTCTATAGAAACTGTGATTGAATGGTCCCCATATACATTGGTCCCCTTTATTAGGGATTTATCTGTGATCCCCCTCTTGGCTGGAAGTCCTTCTGCACAATGCCCGCTGCATTTGGGACTGGAGGAGACCCTTCGTTCAGATGCAGCTCCCCATATGTTGGACATTTATTTGTACAGGTGCAAAATGCAGGGGGTCCCAGGTGGTGAGGGTAGAGTGTGGTGAGTATCAGACAAGGCCCCTTAGATACATATGGCCAACCCCAGAAGTATTTTTGACAACGTGAAGATGCCATGGCTGTGCACTGTACTAAACTTCTGACCATTTGGTGTATTGATGCCACTGAAACTGTGTAACACTGTGTCCCTTTTCTGTCTCTCCTACGCTTCTGTTGGATGTGATATTTCATTTGAGAGTCATCGTCAGTAACCTGTGTACCTTCTCAAAACCTATGTCTGTTGCACTGAGGATGAAAATCCAACACTAACAAATGTTCTTTGGGCTAAAAATAAAGATCGTTTAAATACACGGTTTTCCAAGAAGGGTCGAACCTGCCAGGGTTGTGCTGCTGTAATGTCTCCATGCGTCATTTGGACTGAAATCTCTCTAATTCTATCGATTAGAGTCGCAAATGGGTTATAATATGTTAAGTTCCAATATTTTTCTGACATGATTGGAACCTGCTTCTCTGTGAGGCTATTTTTGTAATGAGTTTTTTGTACTTAATTTAACTGCCGCGGTCTTGGGGTGGGGGGAGGAAGGGGAGGGGAGGGACCGAGGGGCCTTTGTTCTTTGGTTGTTTATTGTTAATGCTCTCCTATGCCAGCCTGTCATTGTTGCAGTTGTTTCAAAACAAAACAAAAAAAGGATGCATCTACTGTCCGGGTACTCGAGTCACCTGATGGCTGTGTAAAAATGTCACTGTCCCCAATCGCGGTCTCTGCAGCCTTATTTGAGTGTTGCCTTAGACTGTCTGACTGGACAAATAAACTCTCTTTGCCCTATGTTAACAAATGCAGATTTTTTTTTGTTCTTTCCTTTTTGTTATAGGGAATCTAAATGTTCAACTTCTTCTCTTTCTCTCTTTCTCTTTCTCTCTGACTGTTCTTGGTGCTGGGCCCTCCTCCTACAGCGATGATACCTCCTAATATCGCTGCATGTATGAGAAATGAAAAGCTCGGGGAGGCTTGCTTCTACCTTATGGGCCATAATCAAACTACGGTTTGTAGCTCAATCAATACTAGGTGTTTCTGTGCTGTGGCCTAATTTCCTCATTGCTTCTGCTTAGCTCTATTTTGATATGTTTGGCAATTCATTCTGAGCACCCCGCGTTCTTGGAATTGTAAGTACACCGCTGACCCTATGGAAGTCTTGCTTTGCCTTGTCTTAAAAGTAGACAGAAGAACCCCACCTTAGATTTAGGATAGCGAAGGAGGCACCTTCCCTCACCCAGATCTGTGGTTTTTGTCTAGAACCTGTCTGTGTTTTTGTTCTAGTCGTCCACCCAGTATTTAGAAAGAATGAACCTTACGTGAACACAGAGTCCTCAAACCAGGTAGTAGGGCTTGTTAGGTGAGATTTCCTGGGGGTCCAGCTCTCGCTTGGCCCACTACAGCCCGTGAGCCCAGTCCTATGCACAGCCTATTTTTGTAAACAGATTTTTCTTGGCTCATAGCTGCACTTGTTTGTTTTATGTGCGGCCTCGGTTTTTTGCACCACAGTTGACAGAGTTGAATGACTGGCATTGAAAAGCCCAGAATGTTTACCATCCGGCCCATGAGAAAAACGTGCTGACCCTTGCCCTAGGTTGTATTCCAGCTTTGGTGAACATGCACCCTGGGTTTTCAGAGATCATTCATGAAGCAGATTAATTGCTTACTCTTGACCTTGTCACCTCATGGGAGATCCTTAAAGAGCCCCAGGGATTGCTTTGTCTCACAGTCTCAGGCCAGCACAGCAAGTCTGGCCTGGAATGGTTTCACTCAGTTTGACTTGCTAGCTTCTATTACAACAGAGCGTCCCTGATTCTCTTACACTCAGGAAACCACCGGAAACATTTGCAGGGTTGTTTCTGATAGTGTAATAATAATCAGTATGGGCTGTCATGGGCCTCCCTGCTTTCAGGATATCTCAGTGTTGTAAGAAGCAGTCCAGTGACTCCACAGCTCCTAGAACTCATTTTGGCTGCTGTGTATGTCACAGAGAAAAAGGACCTGGAAACCTGAAGGGTTTTTTTTATCTGAGCCTCATGGAATTTCAAATGTATAGCTAACAACCTCATCTCCTCCCTTTTTCTCCAGAAAGTCCACATTTCAATAAAAAAGTTCCTGATTTTTAAATGCACACAAAAGGAGAGTGACAGACACAGAAGCAGCATAGTTGAGCGGCCCCTCGTGTGCCTGTCACATGTGCCACTCGTCAGTGTGGCCCAGGACCCGCCACACCGGGTCCTTTTTGAAAACAGAAGCATGTGCCGCAGCCAGTAAAATGACTGTGCAGTGTGTCTGCCCTGCCACCCAGAGAATAGGTAGCCTTTTTCCATTCCCCAGGAAGCTTCCATCTTGCCCTCCAGGTCAATATGCCAGATTATTCTAAGCAAATCAGAACAAGTATTCTGTTAAGGAAAGAATATCTCCCCCCCGCCCCCCCGGGAGGTGGCGGAGGGTTGAGGGGCAGAGGAGAAAGGGTGGAGGTGGGGGAGGAGTGCAAGGGTTAATGGAGGTGGGGCAGTCCTGAGGGCTAGCAGACAATCTGGGCTGCGCCAGTGGAGTGGAGAGAACAAATCATGACCGATTTCCTTCATCCTTTACTGATCTCTGTCCTAATTGAGTCAAGCCAAGGCCCCCAGTACTAGTTAGTAACCCTAGCTAGATGCAGTCGTCCATCCATTAACCGAGGGTTAGCGGCTTCCAGTCTGACCGCTTTAACAGTTGTCTGTTGGCTGTGACTAATGAGTCAGGCGTGGGTGGGCGTGGGGGCAGGCGCTGAAGGTCCCTGTACCAAACCGTGCCTCTCCTTTGTGTTGCTCGCAGACCCCGGCGGCGACTGGAACGGCGCCCCCTCCGGTGCACAAGGGGTTCCGCAAGTGAGGGCCGCGCCGCCCGACCGCCGGCCGCATCCGTCATTGGAGTCCAGTTACCCACCCGATCTTCACAAATCATCACCCCATGGGGAAAGGCGGGCCCACGCGAGAGACGCAAAAGGCATCAGAGAGTATGGCAGCAGACAGCCCAGCGAGCACCACACCTGGAATGGAACTTCTAGAAAACCCGACGGCGGGGCTTGCCGACCCAAGGACCGGGCCGCCGCCGACGGCCGGAGAGACGCGCAGCCAGAGCGCTCGGCGGCCAACGGCCCCAAGAGGAGACCCCCGGAGAAGCGCAGGGAAGGCACCCGCAGCGCCGACAACACCCTGGAGAGGCGCGAGAAGCGACGAGACGGGTCTCCAGAGCGCCGGCGGGAGCGCTCCCCGGGCCGCGGCAGGGACAGCTCCCCCAGCCGTCGGAGGAGGTCTCTGGAGAGGCTCTTGGACCAGAGGCGGTCTCCGGAGCGCAGGAGGGCGGGCTCGCCCGAGAGGAGAGCCAAGTCCACCGACCGGCGGCGGGCGCGCTCCCCCGAGCGCAGGCGCGAGCGGTCGCTGGACAGGAGGAGCAGGGAGGACAGAGTCGGCCCCCGGGAGAGGGAGGAGGCGAGCGGGAAGAGTTCCAGACATCCCCCGGAGCAGAGGAGGCGACCCTACAAAGAATGTAGCACCGACCTCAGTATCTGAGGCTCTGGATCCCGTTCCAACCTTTACCGTGTCAAAGGTTCTACGAGGCAGGTCACGAACCTGAAATCATTCAGTGTCTTACCTAAGGGAAGCATCCTGCCCCTGTGGATCCTGTGAAGAGCGATGGACATTTTATGCGTTTGAAATCTTTTAAGAAAAAAAAATATATATGAAAAGTGTTGTGCCTGATGTATAAAATTAAAGAAAATATTTTTAAATGCATACCTTTTTTTTTCTTTTGGAAATTATTTGCCAAATTCTGGCCCAAAGGGATATAGATTTTTGTCTCTACGTGCACTGTAGAATGATGAAGAATTTTTCCCTTTTGGGAGGGCTGCCTTTTTTCTCTCCTGGTTAAATGGGGCTGTTGGTCGTTTTCTCTAAGGGAAATTATTAAGTGTCATTAATTTGATATCGACTGTTATGTAGTGATGTAGTGCTATACTATAGTCAGGAGTTTTTCTTCAGAGCGGAGAACAAAAAGGCAAAGTTTTATTTGTGAAAGCTGAGGACCCTTGGGGATGAATTAGGATTGCCAATGATCCTAAAATAAAGCGAACAGTATGAGGAGACTACTATGGCAAATGAAGGATATTTATAGCTACAAGACACAGCTCAAGGGAATTTTATGTTCTTGAATTCTGGTTGGTTCAAAAAAACAGTGGTTACCCTTCCTGGTCCAAGAAAGCACAGAGAAGCAAGGTTGGCCGCCATTACCCAAATGCAGCCCAAGCACGGGTCAGGTTCATTGGCATCTCCAACATCTAGTAAGGTCTCACTTCAGGCAGTGCCCTCGTGGCTTTGCTCACCTTCTAGAAGGGACAGACTGACACCTTCTGTGTTGCCAGATTTGAGGCTGTGTTTGTCAGATGGAGACGGGGACAACATGCCCCCACATGAAGGAGAAGCCCATGGCTGCCTTGCCCAAAACTGGGGAGGAGGGAGTGAGCCTTGGTGGAAGGGACCTCTCTGTTGATACTTAAAGAAGTGAGGGTTGGGGGTGCATTCTCAGAAATGCCCATTGCACGTGGAAACCGCAGTCCAAGCCTCTAGGTTGATGGCAGGGGGAGGAAGAAGGTGATCCCAGTGTTCTAGATCAGTCTGGGGAATGGCTGCCTTCAGGACCCTGTCCTTTGAGTCTTTGGACAGCAGAACAAAACATAACATTCCTTCTTTCAGAAAAGTTCCATTCTTTTTTTCAATCCCGTGGGAGGTAGGGTTGGGTCGGCGGTAGCACCAGGATGTGGTTTGAGTGGATTACTGCCTAGCTGAGCCAAAACGTTTGCTTGTACCTGTTGGACCACTACAGCAAACCGCTGCTTACAGTGCGTTGTGTATTTCTGTAGTACTGTTCTGCATTTTCCGTACAGACACAAAACTTTGCAAGTCAATCACTGTTGTTCCCATGGTACTGTAAAAAAAAAAAATAAAAAAGACATAAAAAGAGAAAACCAGCCAATCATAGTGTGTACAGACTTTAAAATTGTATTTAATAGAGCCTGTTGAAAAAAAAAACAACTGTTGCCTTCTTTTCTTGTACAAAAGAGAATTTATGACAAAAATTTAGCTGTGAGGAATGTGATATGTGTTTATATTTCTGAATATGGAACAAATTGATTCATGGGGTATATTTTAATGTAAACTAAATCAGGTATGTAAAGTTGTTTTAAACCTGGAGACTATATAAGTAATTCTCTAAAGCTTTAGTTGGTTTGAATATCATCACTTTCTCCATGGTGAGCCTGCTTGTGAATTATTAAGCACTTGTTTGCATTCTCTGTTCACTCATTTATTTCTTGCAGTGTGCTATGGACTTAATGCTCTTTCTGTATTGATGAAAAGCAGTATGGGGGCCAATCTTTTTATGAAACACTATGCATATATAAATACTACATTGTTCATAGCTTTATTTGACTTATGGGTTTATACACAACATTAGAATGAGTAGCTATAGCTGTGTGGACATGTAAAAAAACAGGTTCTTGGAACAGACAAAATGTGCATTCTGTAGCTAACAAGGGAAAGTCTATGAAGGCTATTTTTATTATCAGAGTTTTCTGTACAAAGCATATATTGACTGCAGTGATAAGGCTAAGGAAGAGTACAACTGAATGATGATGTTCTTTATCATCAATTTCCTCAGAGCCAGCTTTGGAGATTTTATCCCGAAGGCTCCACTGCTAGGATTTTTTTACTGGTTCTCGCAAAATCTGTGATGTTAAATGACTGATGCTCTCAATTGTGGTCCAGAGTTTTAACTAAATGAAATCAAGGTGAATTTTTGGAGTCCATCCTGAAGTTAACATTATGATGTCTTTCTTCTTGTAAGAGATGATATTTGACATCTTCAAAATCTATGTCCTACCCACCTGGGCTTGGCTGAGTCCGTGGGCATTTGATGTGATGGTTTCACCTGAATTCCACACACCAGATTTGCTTTGGAAATACTGTACTGTACAGGGACTTTGCATTCAGCAGAAAGATATGAGTTTCTTTGAACTACTGTAACCTTGAATTGAAAACCGATTCTTGTGAGCCTACTTTCCCTAATCCCCCACTTCATGTCAGTGTCTTGATGCAAGATGATGGATGAATATTTTGTATGATTCAGTCAAACCATTTAGGAGTTCCTCTCCTTCCATTACACAGTGGATGCCTGAAAGAATGTTGGGGGGAGGACTCACCACTCTACTTGTATTTTTTAAGTTTCTTTTGTGAAAGATTTTTTAATGCATTTTTACTGTAAAAATACATGGAAATGTATGCATTCCATAACCACTATTGCTTCTGGATTGGTATCTTTCTTGTCTCCGTGTTGTCTCAAATTAGGGTCAAGTTTTCAGTTGAGGGCTTCTGACTCAAAGTCAATGAAAGACCATTCCATTGAAAGAGAAGGAGCCGCCATACAGTGCCTTGTTCATTAAGGTATGGTCAGTGGACCAGTTTCCTCCTCATGCTTGGGGAGCTTGTGAGAAATTCAGAATCTCAGGCCCTACTCCAGACCTACTGAATCAGAATATACGTTTAACAGAATCTTCAGCTAATTTGTATGCACATGAAAGTTTGGGAAGCATGGGATAGCATAGTACCCTGGTAATACAGCAAATCCTGTCTGGCCAGGAATTTTATCATTTCTTGTGTGATTCTTGGGCAGACTTCTTTACCTCTTTAAGCCTCAGGGTTTCATTATTCTTATTTTTAATCAGTAAAGAAGCATACACCTAGAGTTGACAAGAATGAGTGCACAGTACTTAGAATACCTCTGACAATTAGAAGAGTCCACAGTAAATGACATTAAACATTTTTATTGTCGATTTTCTGCACAGTGATGGGTACCCTAGTCTTTTTGCTATCTTGGTTTATTTTCCTATAAAGCTGAAGAAGAGCATTTCTCACTGTGAAAATGGGGAAGAAAGCCTTTTGTTTCAATCACAAAGTTGATGAATGGTATGGCTCATGGCTACGTAACAAGTATAATGATGCTTACTGTTGTTTTAGATGAAAGCAAAATGCTGTGATGTGAAAGCTGACACAGTTAGAAGCATTTCTTTTGGAAGTAGGTACGTATGTGGAGTTAGATATACTCTGAATTTGCTGTAATGGGAATGTTAGTCCCTTAGTGGATGACTTGGGAGGCATCTAGATTGATCACATAGTGTTGAGTAACTTTCTGATTTCCTTCTCAGAGTTTTTGGGTTGTTCCTTTGCATGATATGGTGATTGGAGTTTTCTATACAACCCAAGTTCCTGGGCATTGAAAAGGGCAAGGTGTTGAACAGTAGTCTTTCCTTACTACCATCTATTTGCTCTACTTTGTCACCAACGTGATTGTTATGGACACTGCTCATTTCCCTAGAATGTCTTTTGTTAAAAGTAGCATCTAGAAATGGTCCTTGGCTTCACCGATAGTTGAAGCTGAATGTGAAGCTCTTAGAGGTGTACAAGGTGTTTAACCACACTAAAAAATGTGCTGGGTCTGTTACAGCTGTGGAGATTTTCCTACCGGTGGGCAGTCTGAGATCACCTGTGAGGATCTGCATCAATCTCGAAGAGCCCTTTCAGATTCCTCTGGGTGGTTTTTCTGATAGTGAGGCATCACTATCAGCATTTCAATTGTTCAGCACAGTATTACCCAAGTACTTCTTTTGGATACATAACTGCATATTTATGGGGTACAGTGTGATAAGGTGATTCATGTATATATCGTGTCATGATCAATCCGGGTAATTACCATGCCCCCTTCCTTAAACATTTATAATGCTTTTGTGTTATAAAGCTTTAACTCATCTCAATTCTTCATAAAATCTATAATAAGTTTTTGTGACCTATGGCCACCCTACTGTGCTATAGAACACCTTGGGTCTGTCACTCCTCCGGCCGCAAAAGGAACGACGCTGCTCACAGTTAATCGGTCTTCAAAAGACTTTTACTTAGAAGGAGTAGGAAAGAGAGTGGGGGACCAGGAGAGGGGGGAGAGATGGCGCGCACGTTCCTTAAGGGGGAAAGCTAGCGTGCATGTTCCTTCTCCCGTGGTCCGCTTATATACAGAATTCAACCAATCACAGTCAATCAATCCCAGTCCATGCACAGAGTTCTCCAATCCGGCATTTGATCATGCTCAGCTGTGGAGTCACGCAGTGAGCAGGACATTAACGCCATCTTGTTGTTTACCACAATCCTCAGCTAGATGGAAAGTTCAATCAGCTGCCACATCCGCATCACTGCTACAAGCCAAGCCCAGCATGGAGGGGCGTCCCATGGCAGGCCTATCCATGGGTCCCCACAGGGTCAGTCATCATTGCTGGCTTGTTAGAAGAGAAATGAGAAGGCTGAACCTTTTCTAACCCAAAACACAATTATTGGAGATTCTTTTTCTTCAGGAGAGACTTTCTGTGAAGAATTCTCTACCAGTTTTCCTGCAGTGATGTCTTTATCCATCACTATCACTGTCAGGGTCATGGGGAGTGTGGCTTTATTTCATTAGTGCCGACATTAGGTGTGCTAGGTCCAAAGCACAAGGTCTCCTTGAAAGTACAAGAATTTAGACAAGATGCTATTAACCTTTGCATTATACCGTAAATATTCATGTATTCATTTGACCGCTACCTTTTACTACAGTAACTGCACACCTAATGGAAAAGTCTTTATTGACATGTCTCAAAAAAAAAAAAAAAAAAAAAAAAAGCCTGGTCTATACAGCCTGTAACTCCTGCAACTCATAATTACCACTCCAATAAGCACTGTTCTAAGTATAAGAAGGAAATCAAAAGATTAATGGAAAATGCATCCTGTGGAAAATTAGGCATGATTTTGAAAAAAACTGTACCAAAACTTAACCTTTAATTCCATTTTTTGTGAACATTTTCATATTTATTCCTCAATAAATCCTCTTTGAGCTGATGAGATCATAAAATTGAAGTGAAAATAGCTAAGAAAGGCAGCTAACTCCTCGGTGTGTGATAGGCAAGGCTTGATACTCTGTTCCTCATTCTCTTAAGTTTATTAAAGACTAACTCTGTGCTGGGTACATGTTTGGGCTGGAATAGCTGGTGCCTGGTTTGAAGAAGGCAGAGACAAATACAGGTTAAACCACTGAACGGAGAGGCACCATGCGTTCTGTTAGTAGAGGATTTAGCCAGATTGCGGAAGGTTACCACTGAACTGAGGCCAGAAGGAAGTGAAGATGTAAGTTGGCAAAAAGAGCCAAGTTCAGGCTAAGATAAAGGCTAGATGGGAAGAAACTGGTCCACCATGGAACGGTGACACCAGAAAGGGATGGGCTAAGCCTTGTTCTGAATCCCAGATTTCAGAATAACAGGAGGCCCTTGAAGAGTGAGCTGTGTGTGTTGGGGAGGAGGATGGAGACCAGCTCAAGTGTAAGTTGGAGAAGGATGACTTCGGTAGAACCCAGAGCAGATGGGAGGAGCCAGCAGTGAATCCAGGTGGGCAGGGTTGCTAGTCCAGGCAGCCTCTATTAGCATGAAAGCCTGTCCTCATCACACAGGAGTTGCCATGGCTGAGAAGATTGCAAGCCTCATTAAGAGACTTCATCTTCTTTCCAACTTAAACCCCCCTACTGCACTGTATCTTTGTTAATACATACCAAACACTTTGTACCCAGTTTCTCCTCTTCCATAGGGTTGACCACTGACTACTCAACTTGGTCTACTCCCAGTTTCAAAGACCCAGCCTATTCCTTTTTTTTTTTTTCAGATCCTGCTTTTAAACCTTGAAATCTTTTCACATTTTTTTTTAGATTGACCACATCTTCAAGTATAGAGCCTATGTAAGTAGCATCCACTCTTTGCCAGACATTCACATTTCAGTGGTAAAAAAGGAGCCACTCTTCTAAAGAGAAGTGTTTTTTAATTTATTAAAAAACCAATGCACACTTGTAAGAAAATATTAAAGCATTGCAGGACAGTTCAACATAAAAGGTGACATCTTTCCCTTTCTACTTCACATTCTCACTGCTCAGAATGACCACTACTAACAACTGGGTTCATGACTTTTCTTTATAATTTATTCGTAGTTAATGAACCACTGGGTGTGGCTCACTCCCTAAATGGCTGAATGGCCAGGACTGGGCCAGGCTGAAACCAGGAGCCAGGAGCTTCTTCTGGATCTCCCATGTGGGTGGCAGGGGTCCAAGTACTTGTGTCATTGTCCACTGCTTTCCCAGGCACACTAGCAGGGAATTGGATCAGGAGTGGAGCAGCTGGATCCTGAACGGGCACCCACACGGGAAGCCGGCATCACGGGTGTCAGATTTACCTGCTATTCCACAACACTGACCCTTAATTTTTATTGAATTTTTAACAAGGAGTCCTTCAAAGTATGCAGCTGGCTTTGTCTAAATGTAAGCTTCACAAGGGCAAGGTTCTTTGTTCTGAACTCTGATGAATTTCAAGTTCCTGAAAAGGTGCCTGCAACTGCTGATTCTCGAGAATTGGCTCTCTTGATACTGCATATGCTGCAGTTGGCTACAATTTAATTAATCCGATATGGACTTGCCTGTTACAAAAACACACATCAGTAAACAAAATTATACTTAAACTGGGTACCCTTGAGGTTTGGCCTAAATACTTTTGAGGGGATAAACTGGCTCTTACTTCTTATTTATTTCTGGTAACGTGGATATTATTGAGAATGTGCATGCTTTCATTAGGAACAGCTGTTCATAGCAAAATACTTGCAGGTTGTAGGATCTATTTCCGCTCTGATGAAAGTTACCAACACAGCATCGCTGCTAACCTATGGTCCCATAGCCTTGGATACACAGTGTGGTCACCCAGGGAGCTTAAAAATGCTGCTCTCTGCAGCACACACCCTCATTCTGATGTAATTGGTCTGGGTCTAGCCTGAGTTTATAACAGGTCCCAGGTGAGTCTAGTAGCAGCCATTACCTTCCCTAACAGCTTTGACCTCATAGGCTGAGCCAAATGGGGTGGGTCAGCTTCACTACTTCCTCTTTTCTAGAGTGTCTGCACTGGCTTTAGTTTGTGATGATTCAACAGCGCTGAGGAAACACAGTTCAAAATCATTTTCCCAAGGTGAGCAAACACTTTCCTACTTGCATGAAGTAATAAGCAAAATGTTTACACTGGGGGCATTTACGTATCAATTGTGAATTATTTTATGTTGCTACCATCCCTGAATTTATTCATTAATAAGGATAATTGAGGAACTCTTACATTCTCAATGAGAAGACGCTAGAAGCACTTTTTTTTTTTTTTTTTTTGACAGGCAGAGTGGACAGTGAGAGAGAGAAAGAGACAGAGAGAAAGGTCTTCCTTTGCCGTTGGTTCACCCTCCAATGGCTGCCGTGGTTGGCGCGCTGCGGCCGGCGCACCGCGCTGATCCGAAGCCAGGAGCCAGGTGCTTCTCCTGGTCTCCCGTGCAGGTGCAGGGCCCAAGGACTTTGGCCATCCTCCCCTGCACTCCCTGGCCACAGCAGAGAGCTGGCATGGAAGAGGGGCACCTGGGACAGAATCCGGCGCCCCGACCAGGACTAGAACCTGGTGTGCTGGCGCCGCAAGGCAGAGGATTAGCCTGTTGAGCCACGGCGCCAGCCAGAAGCACTGTTCTACCGAGGTGTAGCCAAGTAACTTCTTCACTTAAATTCTTTTGAGAAATATCTGAATGTTCTTATTGAAGTGAAACATGGGGTTTGTTAAAAACATGGGTTTGAACAGTCAGCAATTAGAAGTCCTGAGGAGGAAACATTATTTTCCAGCAATTCCTTAGTTCCCAAAATATTTGTGATTTTTCTGCTTTCCACCCCCATTGACACCTACATCTAGCAGGCAACTTTGGGGCTGAAAATAATTGTGTTATGCTGAATAGAAGCGTGAGATATTCCTATGACCAAAATAATGTACAAGCCTTAAAATTTGAGGGAAAAAACATTCCTGGGAAAATTCTGCTGGCAATAAATGCTCTGATATTAATGTAAAAGATTTTAACATTGGTCAGGACCAGTGATCCAGCATCCACCACTGGTATTATTAGCTGATTAGCCCTGGCTCTGGAATAAGAGAACTCAAGAATGTTTGATATAGTCCTGAAGTCTAGAACTAGATAGTATCCCTCTTTCTCTGATGGCTGAATGTGGTAGGACTACTGAGTATTTTCTTTTTCTCTATCTCTTTTTCTCTCTAGCCATCAATTTGACAGCTCTCTCTCTACAGAACCACTCCTAGGAGGATTTTTTTAATTTATGTTTTCATTTGAAAAGCAAAGTTAAAGAGAGAAATCTTCCTTCCATTTGTTCACTCCCCAAATGTCCACAAAGGCTGCATCTGGGTCAGGCCAAAGCCAGTAACCAGGAACTCCATTTGTGTCTCCCACATAGGAACAGGGGTCCAGGCACTTGGGCCATCCTCCATTTCTTTCTCAGGTGCATTAGCAGGGAGCTGGATTGGGAGTGGAGCAGCCTGGATTCCATCCAGTTCTCACAGGGATGTAGGCATAACAGGCTGCTTAACCTGTTACACCACAGTGCCAGCCCATCTAGGAGGAATTTCATGAATCAGATTCTCCATTCACCCTTTGTGAGTTATAAATTAGATGACTTTAACTCCTTCCATTATCTCCTAAAATTATAGCTTGGTCCAAAGCAGTTAGTTAGCAGGTAGGTACTGGGTTTGTGCTATTTTCTTGGCTTGGTGGTGGCACTGATTGTCATACAAATCCTCCATGAAGTTCTGAGTCTGGCAGGATAATTGAGTTGAATTGTGGTAAGAGCTATGGAGGCAAATGTGGTGCTCTGGAGTTTAAAACTGGGGACTTTCTTGGATGGTGAAAGGGGGGGAAGAGCTCTCCAAGGGGGAAGCAAGACTTGAACAAAGGCTTTATGGACAAGGGAAGGTGGGGGTATTTCTAGAGTGGAGGGAAGGCCTGTGAGACTACAGATGCAGTATAGTGCAGAGGAAAATGTGGAAGCAAATGCAATGTGTCTATGAACTTTAAGGACCCACTGCCTGTCCCCATAGTGGGAAGAAAGAGAGACCAAAGGAACAATTGATAGGAGATCAAGGGGATGCTCAATGCAAAATAACTGGTACAACAAGTAGTGAGAGCAACCCACATTCAGCCCAATAGAATACCCACAGATAGGTGAGGGAAGAAATCACGTGTTGGTTTTCTTTCTATGGAGGAGTAAATATTTCCTTTTCTTCCTACAAGATGCAGTATTGGGAGCACAGAAAGCACACATAGGCTGTGAGTACCTTTGCTGCTAATCTTCCTTTGAACTGGTCTTATTGGAACCTTGTCACACAAGGATACGTTTCCTGTCAACAGAGGGACAAAATTGTTGAGTGCTGTCGTGAGCCCCGTGAAATCACCTAGTCTGCCTTACGATGTTCTTTTATCTCAACCTCTTTCAGCTTTAATTTGGAAATCTATTTCATGGGGGTTTATTTTTATTACTTTGATATTTTGTCTAGATTGTTGTTTTTTTTTTTTTTAAGAACTTATTTCCTCTTCCTGAACTCCTTTGAAATGAATTAGAAATCCCAAAGGTGTGTGACTAGATGATAAAAATGTCTTTGTCTTCCTTTATTTGCCTCCCCCATTATGTCACCAATGGTTATGCTTAAATGTTAGAAAATGTTCTGGTGCGAAAATAGAATTTAGAGCAGGAAGAATTCCAAATTCTCTAATTTTTTGCAACTTTTAGGAAGGGCTCAGCATGGTCATCATTGAGAACATACTTTAGTCTGAGAAGACTGAGATGAACAATTGAGACAAAAGATCTTAAGTTTTTATTTGCTTTATGATACACATAGTATGTATTACATTAGTTTTGCTTAAAAAATCCACATAGGATAAGATAAAAATTCTTGTCCCCCCAACAACAATCCCAGTCTTCTTTAGATGCCCACCATGGCTGTCACATAGGTGTCTTCTCCTGAACACATTGCCATCCACAGGCAAATATTCAACGTGTATCTGTGTGTGTGTTCTGTTGTGTGTGTGACTAGTTTGATCTGTAGGGTTTGCCACTTGCTACATCTTGCTGATCTTACCGGATTAGGGAGTATTCTCATGTCCCCCCAACTACCACCCTTTTTTTCCAAACTGCTGAATAGCACTGAGTAGTGTTCTAGTCTATTCAGGCTACCTTAGCAGACTACCACAGACTAGGAGACTTCAACAACTGCCCTGTATTTTCCCATGGCTCTACAGACTGGCAGTTCAGGATCAAGGTCCTAGCAAGGCTGGTTTCTGGTGTGGGCTTTCTTTGGTTTACAGATGGCTGTCGTCTTATTGTGTCCTCACATGGCTTTGTCTCTCTGTGTATACATTCCTGGTGTCCCTTTCTCTCTCTATTTTTAAAATTGTTTTATTTGACAGGTAGAGTTAGAGAGAGAGAGAGAGAGAGAGAGAGAGAGAGAGAGAAAGAGAAAGAGAGAAAGTCTTCCCAAATGGCTGCTATGGCTTGCACTACACTGATCCGAAGCCAGGAGCCAGGTGCTTCTTCCTGGTCTCCCATGTGGGTGCAGGGGACCAAGCACTTGGGCCACCCTCCACTGTCCTCCCGGGACACAGCAGAGAGCTGGACTGGAAGAGGAGCAACTGGGACTAGAACCCGGTGCCCATATGGGGATGCCAGTGTCTCTTAAGGGCATCAGTCCTAACAGATTAAGACCCTACCCTAATGACCTCACTTTAACCTTTATTACCTATTTATAGGCCCTATCTCTAAGTCCACTCATATACAGGGGCTCAAGAGTCAACATATGAATTTGAGGGGTATACAGTCCAGTTCATAGCATTTATAGAATGGCTGTCTTCCTATATTTAACCTACTTATATAATGTACTTATGATTTCTGTTGGATAAATTTCTTTACTTTTTAAAATATATTTATTTTAAAGGCAGAGTTAGGCAGAGAGCGCGAGATGTTCCATCTGTTTGTTCACTCCTCAAATGGTGGGCAATGTCCAGATCTGGGCCGGTCTGAAGCCAGAAGCCAGGAGCTTCTTCTGGGTCTACCATGGGGGCCCAAGCACTTGGGCCATCCTCCTCTGCTTTCCCAGGCCATCAGCAGGGAGCTGGATTGGAAGAGGGAGCAGCCAGGACTCGAACTGGTACCCATATGAGCTGCCGGCACTGCAGGCAGCAGCTTCACCTGCCATGCCACAATGCTGGCCCCTACTTTAAAAAAAAAATTAATTACAGTATGATTTTTGTCTCCTTCATCCATAAGTGACCAAAATTTCCTTCTCCTCTGAGGACTGATGGGAGGTAGGAGAGAGATAATGGGGACAGAATGAGAGAAATGAGAGATGGAGATTTAAAAGGCTGATAGCCAATTACTCATTCTCACTAACTGGCAGAGCTTTCGGCTTCTTCTCTCCCTTTTAAGCTACAAAGTGGGAGAATGTGGCATTTGAGCACACAAAATTGGAAGAAGCCAGCAAGGCCAGAAATGTCCTGTGTGGGCTGCAAGCCTTCCTTGAAAATTAGCATTGCCATTCGGAAACTGCATGTTATGATTGGATAATACTTTGGGTGGCTCCCAAAAGCCCACACGTTGAAGATTTGGTCCCCAAAGTCTTGTATTAATGGTTAATGGGTTTATGTTAATGATGAGTAGATAAAGGATAAAGACTTGATCCAATCATAGTGTCTTGTAGGAGGGTTCAAGGAAGATTTTAAGATCATTGAGGTCTGCTCTTGGAAGGTGGATCTCACAAGAGAGTGAGTTACAAGGTTCATTTGACCTAGCTGCTCTCTGCTTCCTGATCACCACCTGGTCCTCCCTCCACACACTTTCTGCCATCTCTTGCCCCAGCAGGCACCAGACGAATGGTGCCACATCATCTTGGACAGGTAACCTCCAAAACTGTAGGCTTCAGTTTAGCTTCCTTCCTGAGAAGCTCCTCTCAGGTATTTGTTGTAGAGTACCAAGCAGACTAATATACTTGGGGAAGCTATAAAAGCCTCAGGTCACAGACAGATACCCCGGGACTACTTCCATATACTATTTTTTTTTTTTTTTTTTGACAGGCAGAGTAGACAGTGAGAGAGAGAGAGAGAAAGGTCTTCCTTTGCCCTTGGTTCACCCTCCAGTGGCCGCCGCGACCGGCACACCACGCTGATCCGAAGCCAGGAGCCAAGCCAGGTGCTTCTCCTGGTCTCCCTTGCGGGTGCAGGGCTCAAGCACTTGGGCCATCCTCCACTGCACTCCCTGGCCACAGCAGAGAGCTGGCCTGGAAGAGGGGCACCTGGGACAGAATCCGGCGCCCCGACCGGGACTAGAACCCGGTGTGCTGGCGCCGCAAGGCAGAGGATTAGCCTATTGAGCCATGGCGTCGGCCCCATATATTTTCCATACAGAGTTGTCCCCAGGAGTTGTATCCAGGAACCAGACTGCAGCATTCATCATTCTGAGCATCTTTGAAGGACCCTTTGTGTGCATGTTTACCCAAGTCCCCTTAGGTCGTGGGGAAATCTGGAATTCTTAGTTTATTTAGATCCAACAGTAATGGTACTGGGAGAAAAAAAACAACATTTTTTTCTTGGTCAGTCTACAAGGACCCTCTGGATGCATGCAGTATTGGAGAGAAATGCTTTGCTCTCTCTACTATAAGCCAGGTTCACATCTGGGCTGTTTTTTTTATCACTGAGGGGACATTAAGCAACAACTGGAGATGTTTTGGTGGTCACATTGAGCAAAGGGTTTGCTTACTGGCCAGGAGCCCTCCTGTCCTGTGCATTGCCTACTACTAATTCTGCAATGTGCAGGACAGCTCCCCCACAACAAAGAATTATCCAGCCCAAAATATCAATTGTGCCAAGGTCATAAAACTCTGACGCTAGCTAAATGACAGAAATTTTCTGGGGCACTGCCAAGTGGGGAAACAATTTCAGAGACTATTGACATCTTTATTTTGAAGGAGATGTAATTTCAGACAAGGCTCCATCCCTTTGAAATTGTGGATTTGAATGTTTCTTTGAAAACAGTGGGTATCTCAGTAAACAATTTCCTTTTCTATTTGCAGATGGCTACTAAAGCAGTCGTTAAATTTCTTAGTCACGGCACATAGGATTCTTGGGAGACCAATTTGTGATATCTACTGCCATCCTAAGTTTCGTTACAAACTCAGCTGGGGTCTCACCATCAAATAGCCTTATTCAAATTGTAGGCACCAACTGATGCTTCACTTGAGTTAAATAATAATATATACTTCACAAAGTGTTATCAGGATTAATTAATTAAACTTTATAAGGTGCTTTGAAGATAAAACCTACACTGACTCTCACAATTGGGCAAATTAGGCACTTTTTAGTCATTTCTGGTGGCTTTGATCCTGCCTACCTTCTTATGTGCTTAAGCAATCTACTGGAAGGAAGGATATTGGAGGAAGAAATAGTGATGGCCAGTGGTGGAAAAATGCAAACTTCATTTGTGATGCATATTTTCAGATTCTCTTTTCATGGAGAGATGAAGAGAAAGATATCTCAAGGGAATTGAAAAGCTTTTTGTAGTGATGGAAGACTTCCAGTGATTCCTTCTGAAATACCAGTAAATTAGCAAAATGGTGTCTTCTCTCATTCATATTCACTCATTCATTCTGTCTGTACCTCCCTCTTCTGCCCCCACCCTTGACATTCCTTTGAAAAGAGTAAAGCATTATTTAAAAAAATTATTTGAAATGCAGAGAGGAGGGGGGGGGGAGATAGACAGTGATCTCCCATCCAGTGGTTTACTTCTCAAAAGCTTACAAAAGCCAGGGCTGGGCCAGGCCAAAGCCAGGAGCCAGGAGCCAGGAACTCAATCTAAGGCTTCCACATGAGTGGCAGGAACCCATCTACTTTAACCATCATCCTTTGCCTCTCAAGGTGTGCTTCAGCAGGCAGCTGGCATCGGAAGTGAGTCAGGACCCAAACCTATGCACTCTGATGTGGCAGGTGGGTATCCCAAGATAACCCCTGTGACAAACACCAGCCCCAGGAAACATGATTTTGAGACTCTGCTAAAACTCTTTAAAGTAACCTATAACCTAACACCAAGTGATCTTTATTTGCTGTTCACATTTTATCTTTTGACCCCTATGATGTTAACATCTTACTTTATTATCATCGCCATTGTCATCATCCTGTATTTGCCAAGTCCTTTGTCGATGGGAAACAGTTGAAACTGCAAAGTGCCAGGCACTGTCCTGGGATCCCATCTAAGCCTCCAGCCCTTAGTGCAATCCGTGTGATTATCCCCAGTGTGTGGTTGCCAGAACTGAGGTTCCCAGAGGCTAGCACCGCAACCATGGTCACTGAGCAAGGATGACACCAGGCTGTTTCAAAGTCAGTGTTGTATTTGTTCCAGAATCTCAAGGTAAAGATGCTCTGCTTCTCCCCCGCCCCTTTTTTTCCCATGTGGCTTTTGTCTCCCTGGGAAGCTAAGAGTGAAGACAGCATTTTCAAAGAAAGAAAATGAAGAAAGACTTGCTCATGAATATCAGCAAGTTAATTGGTGAGTCACCGTCCTCACCTCTTACACATTGCATAGCTTCTGCTCCAAGGCACCCACGGTGACCCTTTGACCATGAGCCCACCGGGGTCCACTGATCCAAAGTCACAAGTTCAAGGCTGCTTTAATCTCTTCCCTTTTCTGTAGTATGGGCAGAGCTGAACCCTCTCTCCTGGATTCTCCTCTTTGCTTTGGTGGTTGCTTCCTTACCCTCCAACCAGATTGCTCCTTCCTGCTCTGTTGCTGCCTTGTCCCTGGGTACCCTGTAAAGGTTGGGGTTCCCCAAGGACCATCCCGGGGCCTTCTTTTTCACTTTGGTGATTTCATCTATTTCCTTGGCTTAGATCAGTGATTCCTGAACTTTGCTGCCTATTAGAATAACCTGGGGGAGCTTTTAACTTCCCAGGCTATGCAATAGGCTAATTAGCTCATAATCTGTAATCATCAGTAATTTTTTTATTTTTTCAATGCTCTCTAGATGGTTACAAAGTCAAGGAAAGAGAACCAGAGATGTGAATCATTTTCTGTATGTGGTTCTCAGGTGTGTACTTCAAGCCCTGCCCTCTGCTCTCAGTTTAAGACCCTTATCTCCCTCCACCTGTTTCCATAGCTGTTACAAACTCAGAATTTCCAAAGAGTGGGGTTGCCTGATTTATCAAGTAATTCAGACAATGAATAACTGTTTAGAATAAGCGTGTACCAGTAAATGCATAGAACATATGTACCTCAGTGGTTATTTGTTACCCATCTGAAATTCCAGTGTAACTAAGCCTTCTCTGTTGCATCTGGCAACCCTGCCAAAGAGAAAATGACCCCTCTCTGCCGGTGCTCCTTAGTCAGGATAGTGCTTTACCATCCTCCCATCCACCCAGCAGTGAGCCTCAACAGCGCTGGATCCGGGTCTTCCTCTTCCACCCCAGCCTACAATCACTGGCTCCTTTGACTCTACCTCTGGGACTCTGAGATTCTCAGATCTTTCTACCTTGTTCCTTTGCTTTTAACTCTGCACTTGCCATTTAATCCATCAAGATTAGATTGGCTGCCTCACTGGACTCCTTTCCCTCTACACTCAAATACTCATCTGAGCATGTTTCCTTGGAAACATCCACAGTGGCCACCCAAGGCTGAAAGATAAAGCAGTGCTTGTGACTCAGGATCAGACATGGAGTTACTTTTTCAGCATTTCTCCCCAGAAGAGCCCTGGCTCCTGATTGGCCTGGAAGGCCTTTCCTTTTGTAATGAAATTCAACCCATTCAAGTCCAAATAAAGCAAACACTCATGGAAACAACCAGCCCACCTTGGAGCCATCCTTGCCACTTTCTAATCCATTAGTAATTCCTGTAGACCCTTGTCCACAACACATTCAGCCATCAATCTGTCTCTTAGCATCCCCACTCATGCCCTTAGGCTACCAGCTTCTTGTGCCTGGACTCAAGTCAAGTTTCCAAGTTAGTCTCACTGCTTCCACACTTGCCCAACCCCCCCCCCCCACCCCGCCCTGCTGTGGCCTTTCTAAAGTAGGGGAGATATTGCCACTCATCAGCCTGCCTGACCCCTTCCTCTCGTCATTTCCATTTTCCTGGCTGGTACGCCAGTTTACTATTTCAGCTGGATTTCCAGCAGCTACAACCTGTGTTTCAGTGCCTGCAAGTTTCCTCTAGCCAATGGAGCTGGCTCTTCCTGGGTAAGCAACAGGCTGGCAGCATCTGGCATGAAATACCTCCAATCTCTACAAACCAGCACTGACAAGCCTTGGTTGTGTGCTTTATGCTTTTTCCTCACGTTCCCCAGCAGGATGAAGTACAGTTGCCTTCGGTGGCCATTTGTTGGGTAATTCTCCATTCATCAGCTGTTTCTCTGTTTAACTTCTTCATTGCTTTTACAACTGAAATAATGATTTCACGTAAGAGAGATCTGCTGGGATTGTTCACTCAGAGTCTATTGCTTGGAGACCCCAAACTAAGACAAAACTTCTAGTTGTGTTTCTCAATGGTTTAGATCATTAACACTAATGTGCCTGACGAGTAGGAGAACATAAAGATTTGAGGACTACCTAGACTCCAGGAAGATTGAATTAATCTCTCTTGATGATACCTCAAATTGACCTTATAGAAATCCTTCCTAAAATGAAGATTTCTTCCTCTCTTGTTTAAGATTTATTTATTTCAAAGTCATAATTACACAGAGACAGAGGTAAGAGATAGAGCTCTTCCATCCCTGATTAATTCCCCAAATGTTTCCAACAGCCAGGGCTGGGTCAGGCCAAGGCCAGGAGCCCGAAACTCCATCTGGGTTTCCCACATGAGTGTCAGGGGCCCAAGGTGGGGACCCTCTTCTGCTGCTTTCCCTGGTGCATTAGCAGGGAGCTGGATGGGAAGTATAGCAGTTGGGACTTGAACTGTCACTCATATGTCAGTCATCATAGCAGCTTAACCCGCTACAACACTACACTGGCCCCAGCTGGGGAGAATTTATATTGTAAGTTCTTTTGGGGTATTCCAGTGCCACTCCCAACTCCTTGGGTGCCTCCTTCACCTTCAAAAGAGGGGCCTTAGGAACCTTCTTGACGGTCTCTGACCTCACTGTAGATGATTGGACCAGAATGGCCAACTGATCCACACTGCACTCACCCAGTCCATATTCAGGAATATGAAGTCAGGACATAGACATTCTAGGTCAGTCCCATATGGAAAAAGAAAACAAGAAAAGCAGAACATATTCAGCCATGTATTTTATACTCTGTGGACTAAGTAAGGGAACAAGTCAGTCTGCAGAGAGAAAAATGAAGTAGGCAGAAAGGAAAGAGCGTAGTGTTCTGGGTCCCTGGCTGAAGTCTGACCACAACGCTGTCCAATACTTGTAATAGATAACGTGTACCCTTATATGGCATTTTTCCACTTTCAGAGCCTTTGCTAGTTCAAATTGCTATACTTGGGACCAAAGTGTTTTGATGAATACAGGTTCTGAGAAACGTGCTACAAAGGAAACGAGATGTGTTGCACTTTGGTGGTGGGAGAGTTCGTGCAAATCCTCAGGTGGCAGCAATAAGCATTCTTTGCCAATTAAGTGGGCTTTCTGGGAGAATGTGGGGAGCTTGGGACTCTGTGCTTGTCTTTCCTGATAAGATTTTCAAGTTTTTGTTTTTCTTTCTTAAGTTTACCCATATAGCCAGAGTGTTTTGGAGCCTTTTTCTTCTTAAGATAGCTGTCCCTTGTAAACCCTGACTTTGGAATATGCATCCTATGACAATCTCCCTTAAAAGCACTTCTCTTAAGAATGGTTAAATAGAATGAAATGAACAACACCATCTTTTGGCTATTTTAAAAATTGGATATATTGGAACATAAGTTTTTAAAGACTGAGTCATTCCTTGCCTAAGCGATGCTCCATTCCTGAGAACTGTGTGCCAGTAGGGAGCTGGTACGGGGAGTCTGTAATGATACACTCACTGCATTGATGACCTTGGTTAATGGCTCCTCTGTATTCATTCCATTTGCCCTAAGCTTTTATGGCCCTATTCCAATATGATTCTGGGCTAGCCTTGTTACTTGTTTTAGCTAAAAGAATCTGTTAGAAATGATGACATGATAGTTCCAAGCTTAAGTCTCAGGGGGCCTAGTATATTTCATTTTTTCTCCTGAGCAGTTGAATTTGTCCAGTCGTATGGTAAGAAGTGTCCTTGGTTAATGTGTTGGGTGATGAGAGATGGTGGATCCATTGGTAATCAGGGTCATCTGAGACCAGTCAGCCTTTAGCTAACTAACAACACATGAGCAAGCCCAGTCAAGATCAGCAAACCAGGTGCATGTCAGCCAAAACATCCGGGTGATCCATAGGTGTTGGAGAAATAATAAATGGTTGTTTTAAAAAATTACTTACTTGAGAGGCAGACAAGCAGAGATGAACCATCTACTGGTTCACTCCCCAGATGCCTAGGAGCTGGGAATACAATTCAAGCATTCAGTATGGGTGGTAGGGACCCAACCACTTAAACCATTACTTGCTGTCTCCAGGGATGTATATTCAAATATATGTATAAATAACATAATCAAATATATTTTCCAGCAGGAAGCTGGAACTGAGAGCATAGCTGGGATTCCTACTGACATTTGAATAGGGGATGAGGGCATCTCAAGTGGTGTCTTAACTGTTAGGCCAAATGCCTGCCCCAGAGTTTGTAGTTGTGGTGTTACTTGTTAAATAGCCTCATTGTGGTAATAAATAGAGCTGATATGCTACTCAGTCTTTCCTTGATTAGAATTATATATGCTTAAGCCACTAACATGGAACTTGTAACAGTATTATAATTCTATGCATACGTATCACCACAGATTTTCAACAGAATTGGCGGTTATGTTCTGAATGATTGACTTAGGAATCATTCTACAGGGACTTGGATATCATCAGAGAGAAAGAGATTAGTCCTCCCTTCACAGTTACAAACCATAGCTCCGGGGCCAGAGTTACAGTCCCTTCTTTTCACTGCATGCAGTTGATTTTGCAAACTTGTGATAGAGACTGTAAGGCCTGCAAATTTAAAAAAAAAAATTTACTCTCTGGCACTTTGGAGAAACCATCTGCCAGCTTCTACTCTGGAAAATCTCAAATTAAAGTTCCAGGTGCTAATAACTGGGAGCGATGTGCCACCTGGATTAAGACTCCCAGGACAGGGAAAGGCGCTGTAAGGAGCACAAAAAGGAGCAAAACACCTGCAGCAGTAAGGGTGGATGCCTCAAATGGCAGCTGCTTACATGGGGCAGAGGTGCTTTGCACAGGGATCCTTGCCTAGAGCCTCCTCCATGGAGAAACAGCAGGGGGTTATGGAATTAGTGACCAAAACTAACTCATCTCCCTGACAATAGGGAGCCTAACTTGTTTTAAATATAAACTCACACATACACTCCTTAAAAATCAGTTTTCCCTGCAGTCTACAGCCCTGTCTGTCATCCTTTTCTCTGGAGTGCTACTTTTCTGAAATGTAAGAAACTTTGAAGAAAAATACATTGTAGAGAGATTTATTTCAATTAGCATTGAGGCTGATTTACAGTCTAATAAATAAGCAGAGGGAGAGTCAGGAAGATTAACCAAGCTTCTCCTGGATGATGGATCCCAAATATTCAAATAATTCTTCCTATCAGCTCTCCCATTTTAGCTTGAAAATAACAGGAGCAAAAAGGTATGGGTGACTGATGTGGGTAAATTTTTTTTCTCTGAATTTGTCATCATTGCAGTGTAGGCAGGAAGTACATAATCCACATGAACAATTCATAAAACTTAGAGAAATAATTTTATGCTGTGCTCATCCAGGTGTATCTGCTTTTCCCCTCTTCTTGCTGCCCCACTGATGTAACCCTCGTTAGGTGTCAAGCATCATGTGACAGTCCCCACGAATGTCTGAGACAGGTATCAGAGTCCACATGTCCAGGCAGCACTGTTGGTTCCTCCACCCAAATCTGGTCTTCCCCAGCCCCATTTTATGGCAGTGGCCTCATCCAGTTGTTTGTATTCCAAAGTAGGACGTCATTGCCTTCTTTTACCTTTCCTTCTCCCATCTATTCTGTCATCAGATCCCATCAGTTTTTCCATGGAAATAGACACCAAGTCTGAGAGCTTCTCTATACCCCTCTTGCCATCACTCCAGTATAAAACCCAGCATCTCATATTGTGTGGGTTGGGAACATTTTATAAGTGGTCCCATTGCTTCCAGTCTATGCTTGTCCATCAGTTCTCACCACAGCACCCAAGGTGGCCTTTTAAAGATGTGAATCATGTCAAATCTCTTTCCTGTCCCCACCTTCCAATAGCTTGTCTTACCATTCCAGTCCCAAACCTCTCCTGCCCATCCCTAAGGTGCTGTGTGGACCTGACTTCACCTGTGCCCACAGTCCTCCTGACTTCTAGTCCCTCTGGACTTCTTCCTTTTCGCCCAAACTGCCTTATTCCTTCTCCAGTGTCTTTGTACTTGATCTTATTTCTCCCTAGATGATTCTTCCCTAAACCACTTCATGATTTTTCTTAGTCTACTCTGGTGGTTCTTAACTAGAATAATTTTGCTCCACTGGGGACATTTTTATCACATCTAGATGAAGGGATGCTTCTGGCATCTAGTGGGCAGAGGCAAAGGATGGCCCCAAACATCCTGTATCACACAGACCAGCCTCTGCAACAATCTGCTGTCTGCCATGCAGACAACAATGGTGCTAGGTGGAGAAAGCCTGCTCTATTGTATTCTCCACTCAAATATTTTTTATTTAAAAATTTTTTTGATTAATATTTGTACAGCTTTCTGAGACAATGTGTGATATTGCACAGTCGGCACTGTAGCTTGAGTCCCGGCTGCTCACTTCCAATCTGATTCCAGCTCTCTGCTATGGCCTGGGAAAGCAGTAGAAGATGGCCAAAGCAGATGGGTCCCTACACCCATGTGGGAGACTTGGAAGAAGCTCCTGGCTCTGTTTTAGCCCATCTTCAGCTGTTGTGGCCATTTGAGGAGTGAAACAGAAGGTGGAAGCCCTCTCTCTCTCTACCTCTCTCTGTAACTCTGCCTCTCAAATAAATAAATCAGTCTTTTTAAATTTTTTATTTAATGAATCCATTTTTACATAGATACAACTTTAGGAATATAGTGGTTCTTTCCCTCATTCCCCCCACCCTGCTCCCTTCCCGCCTCCCATTCCCACTCCCATCTCCTTCATTATAGATCATTTTTAGTATGACTTTATATATAGAGGACCATCTCTATACTAATCATAGATTTCAATAATTTGCTCCCATGCCCACACACAACATGTAGAGTACAGTTTGAGGACAGAATTTGTAGTCAATTCTCATACTGCAATTCAACAGGAACAGAGGTCCTACCTGGGGATTAAGTGCACAGTGACTACTGTTGTTCCTTTAACAATTAACACTTTTTTTTTATGACATCAGTGATCATCTGAGGCTCTTGTCATGGGCTGCCAGGGCTATGTAGGCCTTTTGTGACCTGTTGGTATTTGGACACGGCCATAAGCAAAGAGTTTGTCTCTTCTCCCTTCAGAGAAGAGTGTCTCCTTCTTTGATGACCCTTCCTTTCCTCCGAGGTCTCAGAGATCCTCCGTGTAGGATTTTTTTCCCCATAGAATCTTGTCTTTCCATGCCTGAGATGCTCTTGCAGGCCTTTCAGCCTGACCAGGAAGCCTTATGGGTTGATTCTGAGGTCAGAGTGCTATTTACAGCAAAAGTCATTCTAGGAGTCTGCTGTGTGGACTGCTTCCCATCTTGGTTCTTCCTTCCTTTTTTAATTCTATTATATTTACTGGGTACTTGATGTTATTTATATCATTCCTTTTAAACTTAGACCGGTCTATCTGTTGCCTTTACCCTTTAATATGATAATTGAAACAGTGAAGATGGTGTTTATACCACCGATTCTTATGGGTTTGGAGCCCCATGATTAGTTCTTAGGCTGTACCCGGAGAGGTAAGTCTATATGGCTATATGCAGAACTATACCGTTTTACAGTTTTAGACTACCTCCTCCATCTCCTATTCCCACCCTTGTTTTTAACTGGGATCTTTTTCCAATTGCTTTAAAATACATATGATTAACTGTGTTACATAGAGAGTTCATCATATACTGTGAAGTAGAGAGATGAAATAAAGAGAGAGAAAACAGAGGAAAAAACTGACAAAACAAAAAGGGTGTATTCAGTAAAAAATAACAATGGTTAACTGTCTTTCGACAATCAGGTCAGGGATTCTTGAAGACATTAGTTCTAAAAGGGACTATTTTGCTTCTATAGCTTTCATTTTGCTGCTCCACTTTTGATCCAGCTCTCTGCTGTGGCCTGGGAAAGCAGTAGAAGATGGCCCAAGTCCTTGGGCCCCTGCACCCACATTGAAGACCCGGAAGAAAATCCTGGCTCCTGGCTTCAGATTGGCACAGCTCTGGCCGCTGTGGCCAACTGGGGAGTGAACCAGTGGATGGAAGACCTTTCTCTCTCTGTCTCTGTCTCTTTCTCTCTGCCTCTCTTCTCTCTGTGTAACTCTGACTTTCAAGTAAATACATAAATCTTAAAAAAAAAATTAGTTCTTTTCCATGATCATGGAGATCTTTGTACTTTTGGTATATGTCTCTATAATGTAAGCCATTTAAAAAAGATTTTATTTATTTCTGAGAGGTAACATTACAGACAGAGGGAGGGTGAGACAGAGAGGGCTTCCATCCACTGGTTTACTCCCCAAATGGCTGCAATGGTTGGAGCTTGCTCAATCCAAACCCAGGAGCCAGAAGCTTCTTCCAGATAACCCACGTGGGTGCAGGGGCCTAAGCACTTGGGTCATCTTCCACTGTTTCACTAGGTAATCACAGAGAGCTAGGTTGGAAGAGGAGCAGTCAAGACTAGAACTGGTGCCTGTGTGGGATGCTGATGCCACAGTCAGAGGCTTAGCCCCCTATGCCACAGCACTCACCTTGTATGTGTCTCTAATTTCTCTCATCAGTGTTTTTTTTTAAAGAGTTATTTATTTATTTGAAATTCAGAGTTACACAGAGAGAACAGAGACAGAGAGTGAGAGGTCTTCCATCCACTGGTTCACTCCCTAATTGGCCACAACGGCCGGAGCTGTGCCAATCCGAAGTCAGAAGCCAGGAGCTTCTTCCAGGTCTCCCACAAAGGTGCAGGGGCCCAAGGACTTGAGCCATCTTCTACTGCTTTCCCAGGCCATAGCAGAGAGCTGGATTGGAAGAGGAGCAGCCAGGACTAGAATTGGTGCCCATATGGGATGCCAGTGCTTCAGGCCAGGGCATTAACCCACTACACCACAGCGCCGGCCCCATCTCATCAGTGTTTTAAAATTGTCACCGTGTAGTTGTTTCCTTCCTGTATTTAAATTTACTTCTGGGTATTTTTTTTTGTAGTTATTCTGAGTGGGATTGCTTAATAAAATTAAAAATCAACAACAACAAAAACTTTAAAAAATGACACAAATAAAAGGAAACAGAACTACATGCTTTTGAAGGAAAGAATAGGTCAATGAAGAAATCAAAAGGAAAATTTAAAAATTCTTTGAAACAAATACAAGTGGAAACACACATACCAAAATTTATGAGATAGAGTAAAAGCAGTACTAAGAGGGAAATGTATAGTAATGGGCTCCTCTATCAACAAAAAAAATTGAAGGATCTCAAATAAACAGCCTAATGAAGGATCTCAAGGATCCAGAAAAGCAAGGTCAAACCAAACTCACAGTGAGTGGAAGGGAAGAAATAAGACATCAGAGCCAAAGTAATGGCAATGGAGACCAAAAAATACAAAAATTAATTGAAATCAAGACTCGGTTTTCTGAAAAGATAAAAAAAAAAGACTGTGAACCAGGCTAACCAAGGAATGAAGAAGAAGTCCAAAATCAATAAACTTAGAAATGGGGAAATAGACACTGAAACCCAGTACCACAGAAATATATAAAGAACCATCAGGAAATATTATCAACAAATATACACCAATGTATTAGAAAATCTAGATTAAATGGATATATTTCTGGACACATACAATTGCTAAAATTAAACAATGAAGACATAGAAAAATTGAACACACCAATAGGAAGTAGTGAGATTGACTCGGTAATAAAAAGTCTGTGAGGCCAGCTATGTGCCATAGCCAGTTAAACTGGCACCTCTGATGCTGGCCTCCAGTATGGGCACAGATTGAGTCCTGGCTGCCCTACTTCCCCTCCAGCTCCCTGATAATGGCCCGGAAAAGCAGCAGAAGATGGCTCAGGTATTTGGGACCCTGCACCCATGTTGGAGACCCACATGAAGCTCCTGGCTTTGGCTTGGCCCAGCTCTGGAGGTTATGACCATTTGGGGAGTGAATCAGCAGTTCGAAGATCTCTTTCTTTGTCTCTTCCTCTCTCTGTGTAAGTCTGCCTTTCAAATAAATATGTCTTTTATTTGTTTTGTTTTGTTTTAAAAAGAAGTCTTCTAACAAAGAAAATCCCATGATCTTATGGCTTTAGTAACAAGTTCCAACAAACATTTAAGAAATAACTAAAACCAATTCTTCTCCAACTATTCCAAAAAGCTGAAAGGTAGGGAACCTTTCCAAGTTCATTTGTTGAGGGTGTCATTATCCTGATACCAACAACAGATAAGGATACACACACACACACACACAAACTATAGACCTATTATCCTGACAGTTATAGATGTAAAATTCTCAACAAAATGCTAGCAAATCCAATCCAATAACAGATCAAAAACATCATCCAATGTGATCAAGTGGCATTTATCTCAATGATGCAAGGTTGTTTCAACATACACAAGTCAATAAACATAATACCCCATATCAACAGAATGAAGGATAAAAATCACATGATCATCTTCATAGATGTAGAAAAAAGTGACAAAATTTAGCATCCACTTATAGTTAAAACCCTAAGCAAATTAGTGATATGTTCACATGCAAACATAACAAAGGCTATATATGACACGCACACAACCAGTATAATGAGGTTCATGATATTGAATGGAGAAAAACAAAGCATTTCTTTAAAAATCTAACACTAAACAAGGGTGTCCACTCTCAACATTCTTACTCAAAATAATACTGGAAGATTTAGTCAGAACAATTAGGAAAGAGAAAGAAATAAAAGACATATAAAGGAGGAAATCAGATAATCCCTCAGATATGTAGAAAACCCTAAAGACTATTTGATCTGATAAAAAATTCACAAAAGAGGCCGACGCCGTGGCTCAACAGGCTAATCCTCTGCCTTGCGGCGCCGGCGCACCGGGTTCTAGTCCCGGTCGGGGTACTGGATTCTGTCCCGGTTGCCCCTCTTCCAGGCCAGCTCTCTGCTGTGGCCCAGGAGTGCAGAGGAGGATGGCCCAAGTGCTTGGGCACTGCACCCCATGGGAGACCAGGAGAAGCACCTGGCTCCGGCCATTGGATTAGTGCGGTGTGCCGGCCACAGCACGCCAGCCACGGCGGCCACTGGAGGGTGAACCAACGGCAAAAAGGTCTCTTTCTCTCTCTCACTGTCCACTCTGCCTGTCAAAAAAGAAAAAAAAAAAATTCACAAAAGATGCAAAATAGAAAATCAACATATAAAATCATTTGCCTGTTTATGTGCCATTAGTGAACCTGCTATTCAAATATTCTCTCCTTAGAGAAAGTTTTTTGATTGCTCTTTCCAAGAGTTTGCTGTGGTCTGGGTATTAGTTTGTAGGTTGAATATTTCTCAAAGGTCTGTGTGTGAAAGGCTTGGTCCTCAGTGTGCTGCTGTCGGGAGAAGGCAGGAGCGTGCTCCGTCATTGGGACTGTGCTCTTGGAAAGTAGTTCTCATGAGAGGGTCGGATATAAAAGCTTGAGGTGGGTCCAGCCACCCCCTGCTTCCAGGCTCACCGTGTTACCCTTACTCTGCGCATGTTCCACCATTGCTGTTCCCTGCTCCCATGAGAGGCCAAACCATTGGGATTGCCTCATCTTGGACTTGAACTTTGGAAACTATGGGGTAAATAAACCCTTTTGCTTTTTAAAGTTAGATATTCTGGGTATTTCATTATGGTGACAAAAACCTGAGTAATACAGAGCTTTTCTCCTTCTATTCCCCTGTCACTCTGTAGTCCCTTAACCAGCTGAACACTACGTGAAATTAGTGTGTATTTCTACTTTGTTTCCATTCAACCCACTTAAATGTAAGCTCCCACAGAAGCTTATTCTGCCTCACCCTTGCTTCTTCAGTGGCTAGAATACCCCAAAACACTGACTTCTGAGGTTTAGAAATGTTCATTGGACCACAGCACACAAGGCAAGTAAGAAGCAAAGCAACTGCCTATCTATTCCTTTAAGACACTGTACATTTGCAAGTAATCCAGAGAAAAGTGTAGTGCTGGTTAAGCAAGCACCAGAGTAAGACATTTTCCTTCCTATTTTCCATGTTCTCTCCATACCCTGTTCCAGCCTCTCTTATGTAGAAATTGTAAATCCATCAAAACCTAGATTCTCATACACCCTTGACAAATGTTTATGTCTCCTGGACTTCTATACTGTATCCACAAGTGGCTGACAGAAGTGAAAGGTAGAACTCTGATGCAGCCAGGAGCCCCACCAGACACAAGCTGTTAGTATCAGCAAACCTCATGGTCAATATTGGATTAACTGCTTGCTTAACCTCCAGTTCTCTGTAGCTGTTCCCTCACAGACAGAATTGCCAGTCTCCTTCAGTACCAACTTGGCAATCACAGGGGAAGCCTTGAAATGATTATCCTAATTTAATGACAGCAGGAATTCCTGGCTCTTTCTTATGAACATAAAATTGTGAATGTCCTTTGTTCTTGCAAAAGTGATGAGCTTTAAAAAAAAAAAGTCATTTATTTTGCCTTCTGGACTTTTTCTGTACTTGAAAATGACTTCAAATTGTATGTTTCAAAGACTTGGCATTTCTGCACAAGGAGTCTTCAAAAAGTTCTTGGAAATGTATATGATTAAAAAAATATCCTGTGCATGAATTTCACAGGTTTTTGCAAAAAAAAAAATCAATATGTCTTTGAATTTCTTTTTTTTATAGGAACTTTTTGAAGTCATCATATTTTAACATTGGACATTTTCACTTTGACCTTGTCACACTTCTATAGATTACTCTCTTTTCCACTCCTGCTTCCCTTCTTCTCCCAACCACCCCCACCCTACCCTGCTCAAATTGACTACTCATTTCTCATGCTGAATAAATAGCCATCATTATTGTGGAAATGATCTTACAGAAGGAGCCCTCTACCAGACACCCCCAAACTTTGAGAAATGAGTGACGCCATGCCCTCCTCAGAGGAAGGTCCCAGGCTTCTGGCTTTGAACTTGCCTTTCTGCCGGTATCAAAAGTCCTGTGCTTTTCACTGTTCTGAACCCTATTCCTTAATGGATTAATTTCTTGGCAACCCTGTCAGTGTGCAGCTGAGCACTTCAGTTTCTCATTTGGGATTTCCTGTGAACTTTGACCTCTCATGGCTCCAGCTGGGAGAGCAGCTTGCACACCAGGCTGACTCCAGCCTTGGTTCCTCTGAATTACCTCTTTCTTAGTAGACAAGCTCCATTTGTTCCCTTGCCACTATCCTGTGAGATCTTCACTTTGAGAGGAGCTCCCTGAATCATGTTTGTGTGGTCTGCAAAATGTAAATTAGCTAAGCAAAGGTGAATGGCTAAGACAACGGGGAGAGACAGAGAGAAAGGTCTTCTAACCTCTGGTTTACTCCCCAAATGGCTGCAATAGCCAGAGCTGAGCCAATCCGAAGTCAGGAGCCAGGAGCTTCTTCAGGGTCTCCCATGTAGTTGCAGGGGCCCACACACTTGGGCCATCTTCAAAAGCTGCTCCTCTTCCATTCCAGCTCCCTGCTAATGTGCCTGCTGTGCCGTGGTGCTGGCCCATAACACAAAGTTTCAAGCAAGTAATTTGGATGAAACATCAGTCAGGAGGTCACTGAGTGGTGAGCTACTCGAGCTTTGAAACAAGGTAGTTCATGTAGTATTCTGCTGTGTGCATGCTGTGTGACCCATGACAAATCACTAAACCTCTCTGGCCTTCAATTTCTCCCACAAGAGGGGATTTGTAATACCTACCATTTTAGAGTCCAGAGAAGGATAAGAATAGAGTATGCATTCCACCTAACAAAGTGATGGACTCATACAAGGGGTTTAGTTGTATTGGAACTGAAAATTTTAACTATGGAGGGTTTCTTTGCCATGAAGCATTCCACAACTGGGTTCATTTTTGTTTGTTTTTTAAGGTTTATTTATTTATTTGAAAGTAGAGTTACACACAGAGAGGAGACAGAAAGAGAGAGAGGTCTTCCATTTGCTGTTCACTCGCAATTGGCCGCAACGGCCGGCGCTGCACCAATCTGAAGCTAGGATTGGTGCAGGAGCTTCTTCCGGGTCTCCCATGCCAGTGTAGGGGCCCAAGGACTTGGGCCATCCTTTGCTGCTTTGCCAGGCCATAGCAGAGAGTTGGACTGGAAGTGGAGCAGCCAGGATTCAAACCGGCGACCATATGGGATGCCAGCACTGCAGGTAGCAACCTAATTTGCTACACTACGGCGCCAGCCTCATAACTGGGTTCTGATAAGGCTTCTCCCACGACTGCCCAGTGTGACCCTGAGTCATACACTACACCTCATAGAGCCTCTGGAATGCCTACATGAAGGATTCTGAGATGTCTGTTTCTACAAAAGATTTATTTATCTACTTTAAAGTCAGACACAGAGGGAGTAAGAGACAGAGAGTGATCTTCCATGCACTGGTTCAATCCCCAGATAGCTACCACAGCTGAGGCTGGAACAGGCTGAAGACAGGAGTAACAGGTTTCCCATGTGGGGATACTTGGTCACCATCTGCTGCTTTCCCAGGTGCATTAACAGAGAGCTGGATCAGAAGCAGAGTAGCCAGAACTACAACTGGCTTTCTGAGTGGGAACATAGGCATCCTAAGCAGTGGCTTAATCAGCTGCACCACAATACATACCCCTCTAAGATATCTGTTTAGTGTGTACAGTAATGTGGCTCCATCATCCATGTGGCCCTGTTGGCGGTTAATTATTTGAGTGACAGACCAAGTTTTTAGCTCAATTGTCTGAGCACTCTGGGCTCAGTCGCGGTTTTACTTCATCAGCCCAGCCACTTGGAACTGACTTTTAAAAACAGCCCTGGGCCTGCCCTGTGGCATAGTAGGCTAAGTATCTGCCTGCTGCGCTGGCATCATATATGGGCACTGGTTCGTGTCCCAGTTATTCTTCTCCTGATCCAGCTCTCTGTTATCACCTGGGAAGGCAGCAGAAGATGGCCTAATTGCTTAGGCCTCTGCACTGACACGGGAGACTCAGAAGAAGCTTCTGGCTCTGGCTTCTGGCTTCTGGCTTTGGATTGGCCCAGCTCTGGCTGCTGCAGCCATTTAGGGAGTGAACCAGCAGATGGAAGACCTTTCTCTCTGTCTCTCCTCTCTGTAACTCTACTTCTCAAATAAATAAATGAATAAATTATTTAAAAAAATAACAGCCCTCCCATTTGTGTTGAGTGTTGACTCTTTGCGCGGTGATTTGACAGTAAAATGTCTCATTTATAACTCACCAGAGGTATGAGAGGTGTATGTGATAATTTTGTTACCATTTTGTAGAAAAGGAGACAGTTCCTCAAAGCAATCTGGCCAAGGTTGGATGGCTAGAGAGTGAGAGCCATGTTTCTCTTCCCCACTGACCTGCCTACTCCAGTGTGTGTGTGGTGCTCTTCAGGTTGGGCTGAAGGATCCCCTGGCTTCTGAACCTCAGGGCAGAATAGCATTATGCTCCTGTTCAGTCTCCATTCAGGCATCGCCTCTCCACAGCTAATGTTGGATAATGTGCTGGGCCATATCTCTTCACATTGTGGGTAGATATTTCTGGCTTGCTTTCAACTTACAGTCAGTAATGACTTTTCAACTAAGGGCTTGAATGCCTTATGACAGGGCATGAATGGATAATGATCATGATGGTGAAAATAATAGCAGTTAATATTTATTCAGGGCTTTCAGAGACACTTGGGTAAGTGCTTTCCTGAGGTGACCTTATCTGATGCTCATTTAATGAGCTCCCTAATGCAGAAAGGCTTCTTTGCAGAAGTTGGTGTGTCTGTTACCATGTGACAGAAGAAGTGAAGATTTGGCGAACCAGAGAAACTTGCTCAGTATCACAGAGCAGGTATCTGGAAAAGCCAGGATTGGAACTCACATTCTGGAGCTCATACACTTAACAAATTTTTGCTGCCTTTGCTGTAACAGCTTGAACTTTCAGTGGACAAACCCATGCAGTGCAATTTCTCCATCTGCCTGCTTACTGGAGGACTTGTGAGCTTCTAGAGAAATCAGCCAGATAAGCATGTCATTCCAACTCTGCTAACCAAGTATCATGGTCCATGGTGCACAAATAGTTTTGAGGTCACAGAAAGGAGAACAGGTAAGTGTCCCTGACAGTGTTAAGAACAGTGTCTCGGAGAAACTTCATTAGGAAGAACAGCAAAGCATGTTCCAAGGAGGCACAATAGTGGGCATTTGGAAATGGTCATTGTTTTTCAATTTTGATGTGACTGGACCTCAACTAATAGGCTAGGGCAAGGAAAGGGGAAAAAATGGAGGAGGAAAATCTAAGGCAAGAAAGGGAGTGGTGGTCCAGTGCCATGGTGCAGCAGATGAAGCTGCCACCTGTAGCGCTGACATCCCTTGTGAGCACTGGTTCATGACCCAGCTCCCTGCTAATGCACCTGGGAAATCAGTGTAAGATGACCCAAATCCTTGGGCCCCTGCCACCCACGTGGGAGACCTGCTTGGAGTTCCTCCTGGCTTTGGGCTGGCCCAGCCTTGGCTGTTATCTCCCTCTGGCTCTCCATCTCTGTCACACTACCTTTCAAATAAATAAAATAAATCTTGGGGAAAAGGACAGGAAAGGGTATTGCATACAAATCCAGAAAGTTGAGTTGGCTGCCAAAATGCATACAACACGTTAAACAGCAAAGCAGAGTCAATACGGGGGAGATGATTTTGTGGACTGGAAGAAGGACAGCAAAGGAGAGAATAATGACAGACTGCCCAGTTAGAAGTCTCTGTTGAAATCCAGTGAAAAAAAATGATGTTGGCCAGATCTGAGACTGTGGACATTAGGAGGCAAAGAAAAGAGGATTTGAAGATACTGGTAGAATTCATTCACTTGCATGTTAGGTGGGGAGATGAAAAAACCAAGATGTTAATCATGCTCCTAGCTTGTGTTGATTATTGTACTATTTAAGAAATGACCACGAAGTAGGGGACAGGGGAAAGCAAGAGAAGGAAGGGATGTATAGGGAAAAAAAAAGGGGGGGGGGATTGAAGAAGGAGGAGTTCTAAAGGAAATACAGTGTTTATTTTGGTTTTATGATACATAGGGTGGGAATGTCCTTGGGCAATGGGAGATTTTGATGGTCCACGCAGAAATCTTTTTAGTAGACCCAAACTGGGATGCTGTTAAATTCACATCAAATATCCAGTGACTATACTGGTGCTACCTGCTTTCAGCCATATCTGATTAGTCTAAGGGTTCTCTCAACCAGGGATATTTGCCTCCTCTTTGGGACATTTAAGAATACTCAGAGCTGATGAAATACCATTGCATTTAGTGGGCAGAGGCCAGGGTTGGTACTCAACATCATACAATGAATGCACCAGACCATGCCACGCAACAAAGAATAATGATGACCCGAACATCGGTAGGGCTGAAGTTCAGAAACCAATGTCTAAGGGGCAAGGTGTCTGACCCAAGCAGTGCCAATCACAATTTTTTCTCTGAGGAATTCGAAATATCAGATCATGGTAGTTACAGACGGAAGGCAGCTGGAGCCAAGTCATATTTCAGCATGATCCCTGAAGCAAGGAGAGTAAGCACCTGCTGATGCTTTCCTCAAGCTTCTCTGGGTGTTACTTTTTTTTTCCTTTGCCTCTGTGGATTCTCCTAAGAGCCTTCCAATACACTAACACTGTGTTCAGGATATGTTTTGGCTGGTATATAACCAAAGGATGTATACAGGGGCCTTCAAAAAATTTCTGGAAAATTGAATTAAAAGATAAATGTAGTTTGGTGCAAAAAATCTTGAAATGAATGCACTGTTTTGAAAAATGTGCATTTTCCATTGCCTCTTTGAAGACTCCTTAGAAGCATGGATTTCACAATTTTTTACACCAAATAAACTTTTCTATTTCTGTTTTCCATAAACATTTTGAAGTACCTTGTATTAATTAGTCCTCTTGGTTATTAGTACCAGAAATTCATTTCAAAATAGTGAAAGTTAAAAAGCAAAACAAAAATAAAACTATCAGCTCACGATCCTGGGAAGTTTGAATATTTGAATCCTGGGTTTCAAATAATGGCATCCATGATGGATCACCCTCTCTCCTTACCTAGGTCCAGTTTGTGTTCAGTGTTGGCCTCATATCTTTGGGTTCTGCAATTAGAAGACAGAGAGAAGGGCATGTTAAACATGTGCAGAATACAGCTTCTGCTCCCTCTGCAGAAAATCAATCCTGTTATTTGGGCAAAGAACCACTGCATTGTTTTCATACATGTGAGAGTTTGCTTTTGAGAGTTAGAGCCGGAGGCAGCCTGAGAACTCTGCTGTTGCTGAGTTATTTCCCCCTCAACACCTGTGTTGTGCCATATGCTGCCATCTGTGCCAGGAGCCCAGTGCCAGTGGTTCTTAACCAGCAACACACACCTGGGGGGCACTATTGGCTTCTCACTGTGTGGTTTGAGAAATTTACTCAGAATACTTCCATATACTCCATATTTCATATTATAAACACAACTCAAGGCTCTCATTTTGTGAGCACTGATTCATGTCCTAGCTTTTCTACTTCTGACCCAGCTCCCTGCTAACGTACCTGGAAAATCAGTGTAAGATGACCCAAATCAGAGACATTGAGTTCCTTTATTTAGGGTAGATTTAGATGTTAATGCTCCTCAATAAAAGTCAAGGTATCTGCAAGTGACACTCTTGACTGCCTGTCTTCTTTCCTTTCAGTTCTATGAACTACAAGCTAGAGTTCTAGTCAATGGATTGAGGGCAAAAGTTATGCACTCCATCTCAACCCAGGCCACCAATCTCTGACTCAAGTTCTACAGGCTGCCTTCCCTGCCAATTTTGGCTCCAAGGCAACCACAGAAGGCAGTTGTTTGAGATGGTAAAGGCTCCACCAATCTGGCTCCTCAAATAACTGTATCCAGAGACCCCCTGCTACCCTGTCTGCCTATATAGACTTGTTATCCAAGCAAGAAGTAAGCCTGTAAAGTATTTGGGTCTATTTGTTCTAGCAGTTAGGCTTCCCTTAGACAGAAGTTGTGAATTTTCTTGTTTCACCATGCCATGTTCACTCTGTTAGGCAGATCCTTATAGGATAACAAATAAAACTTCCTTCTGGCCATAAAAATAGAACTCCATGGTGGTCATGTTTTGGAACAGATAGCTTGCTGCTCAACACCCTGTTGAATTTCCTTTGTGGATTTGACTTGCCCTGATTACAAAGACTATGGAGAACAAATGATATAATTTCCTCAAGATCTTCAGCAAATTGCAGTGAACTTTGAATCAGAAGCAGAGAACCATGTATCATTTTTGCAAGAAGCTTTAAGACTTATCACAATAGCTCTTTTTTTGAGTCTTCCTTGGGCCTTGGATGTGTTCACTAGCCTTCTTCCCGAGGTTATTTGTGCACTCTCTGTTCTTAGAACACTGTTTTTCTTTCCTCTCCCAGTGTTTCAAAAAAAACTCCCAGTGAATCTTTTGTGATGAAAGAAGACTGCTTGCTTCTGTAATCCTTGGAGGTAGAGAGCCTACCACCCAGGAAAGAGCTGCAGGAGGCTGTGACTGTGGAACACGGCAGGCTGTGTGTGATAGCAATGTTATCATAGCCCTGGATTGTTCAAGTCTTCCCTGTACCAGTGTGTGTGATACAGGCTTTGCATTGTTTCATCATCACTGCTTTGTTAACAGAAGTAGTATTACACCATTCACAGGTGAGAAAACTGAAGCTGAAAGCACTGAAGCAGCTTCTTTTTTTTAGTGGTGGCCTCACACCGTGGCGTTGAACCAGCTTGTTGGACTCTAAGGCTTGCAGTCAGAATCATTCTGGTGGATTTCCCTCACCATGGGGGATTGAGGTTCCTAGGTTAGCAATTTCTCTGTGAAGAATATATGAGGAGAGAGAAATTTTTGCAGGTGAAAAAAAAAAAAACAAATGTGTTTTATGATGCTGGCAGAGTTGTTTGTAAGCATCAATGGAGTGAGGTGCTGTGTACCCCTCCCATGTTGCATAGTGGTATGGATATGGGTGGGATACAGGGATTTTGTCCTTGACTGAAGGTCTGGCTCAAAGACAAGGGTAGTTCTTCAACCTGATATTATCTTGTCCGAGTAGCTCCCAGTGACCGATTTTGTACTTGATGAACTAACTCTTTGGGATGCACTGGTTGCATCTACACACTCTCTGAGCAGAGTGTTTTACTTGGCACTTTTTCTTGTTGTTTTATTCCTCCAATCCCCCCCTGCCCTTCAAAACATTCACTGTATTGGTGACTGTCTTAGTTTGTGCTCTCCCAGAAGCAGAAATTTTGTAAGTGATTAAGTACAAGTAGTGTATTGAGTACAAGTAGCTGATTCCAGGAAGTCCTAGGAAGATATGAGGAAGATAGGGAAATGAAAGAAGCCAATACAAGGAATGTCAGAAGCAGACTATCTTTGTGGGAAACTGGGCCTCAGTGACAGGGGCCATCCTGCAACACAGGGTGGGACAAACCTCCAAGACATTCTACTTGATGCAGACATGATCAGAATAGCAGTGAATGTTGATGGATAATGGCTGGGGCACTGTAAGCATCTTCTGCAGTGGGACAAGTTCAAGGAAACCATATCTAAGATTGAGGAGTGCTGAATGGTAGCAGAGAGGCACAGCATTGTTGACAAAAGTGCTCCAGACTAGGAAATCAGTAGGACTACTTTCTTCTTTTTTTTAAGAGTCTTGTATTAATTTGAGAGGTAGAGATGCAGGGAAGGAGAAGACAGACATATATACACACATACACTCATATACATACACACACACACACACACACACACACACATACCCCTACCACTGTGGTCAGGACTAGACTGGGGCTGAAGCCAGGAGTGCAGTTCAGGTCTTCATCATGGGTAGCAGAAACCTAATTATTTAAGCTATCACCGTTGCCTCCCAGGGATGGCACTGGTGGGCAGCAGGAGTCGTGAGCCAGAGACAGGTCTTTAACATAGGTACTCCAATGTAGGATGTGGCTATCCTAATTGCTAGGTTAACTACCCACTCCCCTGGAGAACTGCTTTTAAATCCCAGTTCTACATCTACCCACTGGGTAAGCTTAGGCAAGTGACGACTTCTCTTTGAACTTCAGTGTCCTCATCTGTATATAAAGAAAATAATGAGCCTCTTCCAACTCAGAGAGTCTATGGTTCCATGAATCAGAATCCTGTGATGGACTCAAAGTAACAGGTCCATGTTCTCTCTGAGATTCTTGGCTAAAAGGATACACTCTGAGGGATGCCTGAAACCGAATAGTTTCTCTGCACTAACTAAAAATATAATACAGTATTTTACTTCATATTCATAGCAGCACTAGGAAACCAGGCGAGAAAAGTAAGGTTGACTAATTTGTACACACTGCATAAATAATAAGTGATGTTGCTGGGATTTGGGTTCAAGCCAGTCTGAGTCATAAGCACTATATTCTGCTGCCTCCTACTTTTGTGCTGGAGGCCCAAGACATCTGTGATACGAAATTATCTCACATGCAGGTGTGAATGTGGAAATGCAGTGGAGCCCCTAGCTCTGGAATGTGTAATAGGACATTTGAATGATGAACACAGTCTAGATCTGCACAGTAGACATCCATATGTCAACCTCTGTCCTAAAATAGAGTCTGTAACTAAACAACAGTCTTCCCAAGACCATCATCATCATCATAGCATCAGTGAGCGTCTGACACTACCCACAGTGCTTTACTTTTATCCACTTGTTCAATCTGTACAAGCACACCATCTCAGGTACAGTCATTCCCCCTATTTGGCAAATGAGAAAGCTAAAGCACAGAGGAGCTGATCATTTGCCTGGATCTCCACTAAGGGGCAAAGCCAGGAATCTGGTTACAGTGTCTATATTCATTCCTCACCACTAGTCTACTTTCCCAGTGACTCATGGGCATTTGCATTAGCATGGTGAACTACAAGGTCTCATTTCACAGTGTCTTCTAGAAGTGAGTAGAGAGGAGTGATGGAGAGCACCTTCGGTGAAGTTTCCAGTGCTAATATGTGGCTTAAAAGGGAGCACTCCCAGATAATCTCTCTATCTCTTTCTCTTTTTTTAAAGATTTATTTATTTGAAAGGCAGAATGGGGAGGAAAGGAGAGAGAGATTCTTGTTATCTACAGGTGTATTCCCCAAATGGCTGCCACAGTCAGGGCTGGGCCAGGACAAATACAGAAGCCAGAAATTCCATCCAGATCTTGCACTTACATGACAGGGGCTCAAGCATGTAGACTATCATCTGCTGCTTTCTAGGTGCGTTAGCAGAGAGATGGATCCGAATCGGAGCATCTGGGACTTAAACTGGCAGTCTAATTTGGGATGCCAGTGTTGTACTCTGCAGCCTTAACCTGCTGCATTGCAACAGCGACAACCCCAGTTGTCTTTGTTTTCTTGTACATTCTACCTACAGCAAATGCCTTTAGTCTAAAAGTTGGATGAAGTCCAAAGATAATTTTTTTAACCCATTCAGGGATATAGCAAATTGAAAGATGTGTCACTTCTCAGTGTTCTCAAGAGTGCTTGTCCTTCATCTGCTGTCAGTTACTCCACAGCACATGGAGCTATTACTTATAATGGAGTCCATTGATAAATGTGTTTCTGGCTGCAGGATCTGAGAGAATTCTTCATAGACATTAGACTGGATAATCACAGGCATTTGCAATGATTTCTTCACGTAGTTACTCTGATATGCATTCTCAACTTACTCATTCACTGAAGAATCAGATACCAATTTGCTGTCAGTGTCTATATGAAGTACCACAGGGAATACAAATAAAGACAAGACTCTGTCTAGAATCCTCAGAGATCCTTTGTCCAGCCTACTAAAACACAGACCTGAGGTGTGGATAAGGTCAGCATCAATTTATCAGAGAAGGAAATTAAGAGACAATAGTGTTATTCATGAAACATAAATGAAATAGTGCAGAGTCACCACATTAAAATAAAGTAGAGGGCCAGTGGTGTGGCACAGTGGGTTAACACCCTGGCCTGAAGCGCTGTCATCCCATATGGGCACCGGTTCAAGACCCAGATGTTCCTTTTCTGATCTAGCTCTCTGCTATGGTCTGGGAAAGCAGTAGAAGAAGGCCCAAGTCCTTGGGCCCCTGTACCCGTGTGGGAGACGTGGAAGAAGCTCCTGGCTCCTGACTTCGGACCGGCGCAGCTCTGGCCGTTGCAGCCAATTGGGGAGTGAACCATAGGTTGGAAGACCACGCTCTCGCTCTCTCTCTCTGCCTCTCCTTTCTCTCTGTGTAACTCTTTCAAGTAAATAAATAAATCTTAAAAAAAATACAGTAGAAATGTTTCGACTCTGAAATAGTAAGTGTCTTGACCTGAAAAGGGTGAGGGGGTGCAGCATGGCATGTTTAATAATAAATACCTTTTAACTGAAATATAGAGGATATCATTAGGGGTTTTTTTTGGGGAAGAAGTATGCTCATTTTTTATCCTTGGTTGCTTAACAGTGACACGATTAGGCCAAACTGTACCTGTAGCTCATTCAAACTGAACCTCGGCCTTCCACAGTCTAAGGCTTATTGCTGATCAGGTCATATTTATAGTTCCTTCGATGGCATTGAAAGCAGTTTGCAATTAAGCAAGAAGGAGATAGCCTTCGTTTGTTCCTGATGCTGACATAAGTGTTGAAGTTTGGACTTCTTTCAGCAGAGCAGTGACCGATCGGTTTGTCCCCTGACGAAAGGAGAGCTGTTGAAGGCAGGCAGGGAAAGCACCTCCTTTCTAGGTGGGATCACGCACCATGACCCCTGCAGGTGGCTTGGCTGAATTCAAGACCATTAGAGATGATGTAAATGGGAGGTGTTAGCAATGAATTAGAATGTGGGTCCTATGACCTCCTGAAATGAAAACTGAAGACAGATGTTCCAATTCATGGGCCTTTTCCTCTTGTGTTGCCAAGACACACCAAGCTGTAAATAACATTGTATACCATGTTCTTCCTGTTTGTTTATCTCATAATACAAATGCCCCTGAAGTTGTAATATTCTGTCCACCCATCTTCATAATGGGTCCACTCCTGTCTTTCTGTCAATTTATCCACTTTCTAATCTCTGGCTCCAGGAGAATCTTATCTCATTCCTATCTTTATTTTTGGCAGTTGTGCTATATCTTTGAAGACTGGCAGAATAGAGTTCTGGCTTCAGGAGGCAATTTTTATGTGACAGTGGTGGCAGTGTAGATACTGTTATCTGCAGGGCATCTACCCGTAAACTCAACATTTTGGAATATCATTGAAAATCCAAACCCAAGAAAGAAAAGATAACACAAAGATCAGAAAGCCCAGACACAAAATCCCATTGGGGAATTCTTGAGACCTTGACTGATACTCAGCTGGCTCTTGTCATGGAAGGTTTTAACAAGCTAGTCTAGTTGGCCTCTCCCCTTTGCAGATTAGATACAGTAGTTTCTTTAGTGTGGCCAGGATGGATAATCTAGACCAGGGTGGACAATAGAATATTCAGCAATGACAACAATGACTGTTCAGTATGGTACTGAGCAGCCTCTTGTGCCTTTTGAGCATTTGGAATGTCATTGTTGCAACTGAGGAAATGAATTTTCATTTTATTTAATTTTAATTTGCTTAAATTTAAATCTCAGCAATTATTCTGGCTAGTGAGTCTCATATTGGACAGTGCAGCTTTGAACAGATTCACTGACTAGAGTGAAATAACCAGAGCACTACTGGATGTAATTTAGTAAAAAGACAAAAATGCTTCTTAAACTCTCTAAAATAACTCCTAAAGGTAACTAAATTATACCCCTAAGCATTTGCTTACTTCTCCTTTATTTTGATAAATGTTTATTAAGCACTTACTATGTAACTTTGTTGTTCTAGGTACTGGGGATGTAACAGTAAACACAGTGGATAGAAATGCTTGCCCTTATGTAGCTTACTACATTAGCAAACAAATAATAGAAGAATGTAGGATGTCAGATGATCCTAAGAAATATGTGCAGGTCAAGGGAAGTTGCAAATAATAAGTAGGAAGGTCTTACCGAGGAGATGAAGATGAGGACTCAAGCTCGGAGGTTGCCTGGCAAGAGTATGCAAGTTAGAGGGAACGATGAGTTAATACATCCTGAGATGGGAGAATCCTGACAGGTGCAAGGGACTTAGTTGGGGCATATGATGGCAAAGAGAAAAGACAGATGAAAACACTTCGTGGTGACTTCTACCAGAGTAGTAGCAGCAGAGGCAGATGTATGTTATGGTAAAGTCACTGGTACTTGCCAAAAATTTGATTGTGGCAACTCAAAGTAATAGAGCATTCCAGGATGACTCCAGAGATTTTGGACCATGCAGGTAAAATGATGGAGTTGTCATTTACTGAGATGGTGGACGAGATTTACAGGGTTGTCTGGAGTTGTCCGGGAGAGGCTAAATCAGGTATGATCAGTTCCCATAAGGGAACCACCAACACTTCATGCTGCATTCATGGCAGACGTCGAACATGGGCCTGGATGAGGCTTTGGAATTCTTTTTTTTTATTTTTTGACAGGCAGAGTGGACAGTGAGAGAGAGAGACAGAGAGACAGAGAGAAAGGTCTTCCTTTTGCCATTGGTTCACCCTCCAATGGCTGCCGCAGTCAGCGTGCTGCGGCCGGCGCACCGCGCTCATCCGAAGGCAGGAGCCAGGTGCTAGGTGCTTTTTCCTGGTCTCCCATGGGGTGCAGGGCCCAAGCACCTGGGTCATCCTCCACTGCACTCCCGGGCCACAGCAGAGGGCTGGCCTGGAAGAGGGGCAACCGGGACAGAATCCGGCGCCCCGACCAGGACTAGAACCCGGTGTGCCGGCGCCGCAAGGCGGAGGATTAGCCTGTTGAGCCACGGCGCCGGCCCTGGAATTCTTAACATAGTTCTCCTGCAAGACAATATGTGTTCAAATTGGCATTCAAGATAGAACTGTAATCAGATTCAATTATGCATATGATCTAGTTAGGAAGGTGGGGAAATATGTGATCCAGTTCATGAACAATTCTACCAGAATGATTTCATTTATATACAGTGTAATTGCTTATATTAATGTGATTCGATTCTTTGGAAGTCCCTTTTACTTGGAATCAATGCCAAGAAAAGATTGACAGAACTGTGCAGAATTGATTTAGGTTCCTGGGCTGTAATGTCTTTCATCATTGAGTAGAATCTCCTGTGTTGTGGAACTGACTTGTATCCCTGTAGCAGGGCTCTCTGAAGGGCAAGAGCCATCACATTAGTAGCTGTCCCTTGAATGCTTATATTATTGTAAATGATTGATAGATGCTGATTAATGGGAACAGTTTTGAATTAATAAAGGACCTGGTTTCAAGGTGACCTTACTACATTAACAATACTATTAAGCATTTGCTTAATACTGTCCAAGAAGTCTCATGGTGACAGTCATAAGTAGAGGAGTATGAGTACTAATCATAATTAAGCTACTATTTATTGGGAATGACTGTTTCTTTACAAACTATATGGACACTGACAAGCAGAGCTGCATAAGATTTAGTTCTTGCCTTCAAGTAGCTCAGAGTTTAGTAGGAATGCTTTCAATGCAGTGTAATTGTTTCATTGAGTATTATAGAGTCATATAAGCATGATGACTGTTCACACTGTGAACGGAAATTTTAGAGAATCAAATCATCCAACTTACTGAGGGTAAACATTTGAGTTTTCATAGAATTTGTTCTCAGCTAAGGCAAATTTCTCCTCCAGGGAACACTTAGCAAATGGAGACATTTTTGGCTATCGCAGCTGGGAAGGTGCTCCTGGCATCTGGTAAGCGGAGGCCAGGGGCAGTGCTAAACACCCTGCAGTACACAGGACAGTTTCCACAGCAAAGAATTATGCAGCTCCCAATGTCAAGCATTCCAAGGTGCAAGAACCTAGCCTACTGCTTACCTTGCAGAGCATCAGAGTTGTGGATCCAACTACGTCACATGTGAAGGAGAGGATGAAATGAGAAACCTATACACTGGTGCTTTTCCCCTTTAACATGTAAGGACTCCCTGGGTGTGCATTCTGGACAACGTGGCAGTGTTTGCTTACACAGGTGCTCTGGATAGGTCAACTTTGTTTTCTTCTGACTGAGCTTTGGGCTTTATTTTGTCTAGTGTTTGTGTGTTTTTAGTCAAAGTAGATAGTGTTTGTTCTGGGCAAAGTCAGATTTGTTTAGAAAAAAATCTCTTCTTTTTATTTTGCTGGCAACTTGTTGGTGACCTTCAACTTGCTCTTGAAGCCAAGAAAGCAAGCACAGGCTTTGGTGCAGAGCTGAGATTCATGACAGTGAACCTTGCTGTGTGACTAAGCCGTGTACCGACGGTTTGTACATTCTCAATCCTTTGAAATAGATAAAGGAAAATCTGTCAATGTTGAAACAGTGGTAAGGGTCAGAGAGTGGCTCACAGTTTCTCTGGTCTCTCACTATATAACAGGCCTTGGAAAGAAACCCTTTAACTCTGTGAAGGCTCTGTGACACTCTCACAATAGCCAAGTCCTTACTGTGGTCTGCAAGGCCTTGCCTGCCTCTCAGGCTTCCTCTCCTCTTGTTCACTTCCTCCATTCCTCACTGTCCTCCTTGCTGTTCCCTGAGCACACCAGACACAGTACCTCCTCAGTGCTTTTGCATTTGGTTTTCTCTCTGCTGGAACGTTGAAACCCTACATTTTCACGTGGACTGCTTCCTTACTTCCTCCTGCAACCATTACTTCTCCAATGTCTTGCTCTGTTCTGCCCTGTTGATCACCAGATGCAATTTACATTTTCAGTTTGTTGGCAGTCTTTTTCCTCCATCTAGTAGGCCAAATGGTGAGAACAGGGGTCCTTCTCTGTTAGGCTTGCTGTCCCTCAGCACCCAGGACAAGGCCTAGCACATTGTAGGCATCCTATTCCTATGTGTTAATTGAATGCTGGTGGCAAGACAGACAATGTTAGCTCCTGTGCTCAGGCAGAAATGTGATGAGTATCTCTATTCTCCACCTTGGCTGCTGTGGAAGCTTGGGTAGCAGGCAGCTTCTGAAATTAATCCAGTGATCTCCGCTGCCTCACGTTCATGCCCTTGGGTCATCCCCTCCCGGTGACTCAAGATTGGATCCAGTCTCTTGCTTTAATGAATACTATGTGGCCAAGATGATGTGATAGCACTTTTAAGAGTGGCTTTGAAAAGATTTTTTCTTTCCTGCATTGCTTGTACTTTGTCCCTTTAACTCCTCTTGCTTGCTCCTTCTGAGGAAGTCAGCTGATGTGTTGTGGATTGAAGAGAAGCCCATGTGGCAATGAGCTGAGCACAGCTGCTAGGCAATAGTTAGTGAAAAACTGAAACTTTAGGCCCTACATACTACAAGGAACTTAGTCTCCTTAACAGCTGTGTCAGGGAGAGTGGAAGTGCATCCTTCCCCAGTCAAGCTTTGAGATGAGACTGCTGTACCACAGACCCTGTGTTGCAGGGTTGTGAGATGATGTGCACCACAGATTCATTCATGCACAGATTTTAGACTCACAGAAAGTGTGAACAGTTAATATGATTGTTTTAGGCTGCTAACTTTGTAAGCAATTGTTAGCAGTCAATAACCAATACAGCTCATGTAGGAGTTTGGTGATGAATCAAGAAGAAAAAGAATAGTTAAGTTCCTTTTCTGTAGACCTCAGATAAAAATAGTACCTATGTCCTAGACTTACAATGAGGATCAAAGGAATCAATGTGTGTAAGTGCTTGCTACAAAGCAAGTCTCTACAAATGTTAGTTAATATTAACATCCCTGGGTGTTCCCTGCCACACTGCATGTACCACCAGTGGGTCTGAGTGTGCACCACCTATCACTGCTGCTGCTGCCCACCATCAAGGTGTACACCAGGGGCCCTAAGGATGTGACCTCCAACATCATCCATTGCCAGTGGTGCTCACCCTACATGGGTTGAAGACTTGGCCACCATGGTCCATACCCTGGTATGCCCACTATGGCTTCCAGATGCTCTTGCTTCAGCCAAACTCATCCAAATGAGACCTGGGACACATCCCCTCTGCTCCACATCCCAGCATCACCACTGCCACTTTTGGAATCCTCCTCCATGAGTCATATTCACATCTGCTGGTGTTACAGACATGTCCCTCATGGTACACATGATGTCCTGGGCACGTTGCTGCCACTGCCGGAGGCCCCCAACAACAACAGAGCACCTAGTGGTATCTGAGGGAGGATCTGCCATGTTCCTTGTCCTCAGGGCTACCATGCCTATTGCCAGAGTGAGTCATGCAGTGGGTGCACCATCACTGCTGCATGTACCTCACCTTCCTGGGCTGCTAGAGTCCCCCTTGTTTCATATATCCTTTGGAGATATACATGATGTCCAACCCTACTACCATATTAGTCATACCCCAAACCATAGATTATAGCTGAAGAAATTATAGGAGGGCTAAACTGTGGTGCCCAACTAAAGCTAAAGTCAACATAGCTGACCAAACTGACACCCTCAGTTAAGACACAGCTTCAGGAGAAAGCATTTTACTATGTAAGCCACCTTGGAAAATTGGTAGTTATAACTGATCTACTAGATGTCCAAACATAAATACAGAGATGAAAGAAGTATGAAAAAGCAAGGTAACACAATGTCTTCAAAAAAAAAAAAAAACAACAAAAAAACAAAAACCAACACAATAACACTCTAGCAAGAGACTCAAAGGGGAAGGAAATTAATAAAAAATCTATCAAAAAGAATTCAAAAGAATGGCTTTCAGGAAACTCAATGAAATACAAGAGGATATAGAAAGACAAGTCAATTAAATTAGAAAAATAATTCATCATATGAATGAAAAATTCAGTAACGAGAGACATCATGAAAAAGAACAAAATAGAAACCTCAGAAACTTAATAAACTGAATAAGTAAATCTTGGCCAAATTACCCTCCACAAAGGCTTTTCCAGTTCACATTTTCACCTGTCTTAATACGCATTGGTTAATATTTGTGGCCACTGAGGACCAGCTGTACACTCACCTGATGTTTATTAGATGCAGATGAGGTAAAGTGAGGATGATCTGGATGTTGATTAAAGCTGGGCTCATTATTTTGTGTGGGTAGTGCTGAGTACTTCAAATGGCAGGCAAATATTTGATGAAGGGCTGGTGAGGCCCGTGTTGAGTTGATTGGAGAGCTGTGTTGACTAAGGGGAAGAATCGTAACCAAACCCACACACCTTCTCCCAGACTTGGAAGACAGTGTTTGGTTGGGAAATGGGGAGGGCTGGTATCAAGAAGAAACCAGGCCATGAGTGTGGAGCTAAGGGTCTCTCTCTAGCTCCAGAGTTGCTAGGCACCGCCTTTACAGCCGAGGGGAGCTGAGTGGTAGACAAAGGGCCCAGGCAAGCAGGAGCAAAAATATCATGAAGGAATTATCAGGCAAGAGAGTGGACTATTTATATGTGATATCGTGATGATTCATGTGGAAATTTATAGAGAAATTCATGTGAGACACTGAGACCCAAAATCTCCCAAGTGGGAAAGGGGTGATAGGAAGAGGCTCAAAACAAAAATTTTGGGGAGGTCTTTGGATGACTGTTCAGCTGCCAGTGAGAAAATCGTGAAAAAGAGATGTTGGATCTGATTGTTTGCAGAGGGAGAGGGTGTTAAGGAAGAAAAGAGAGCCTTTCAGAAAGAGCACAGTATTAGCCAAATTAGTTTTCTTTGTTGTGTAATAAATTTAGCAACTTAAAACTATACACATTAACTGGCTCATGGTTTCTGGGCAAATATTAGGTGGGTTTTTTGCTCAGGTTCTTCGGGTTCTCATCAGAGGCATGAATGGGGAAGGATTCACCTCTATGTTCTGTTAAGTGGCTGACAGAATTAATTTCCTTATAGCTGTAGGAGTCATAGCAACTTGCTTTTCTGAAGTAAATATGGAGAAGAAGAAGAGAGAGGGAGACAAACAGAACATGGAAGGAGTCTACAAGTAATAGAGTTTTACATAACATAAGGTAATCCCAGGAGTAACATTTCATGGCCTTTCTTGCATTCTACTTGTTGGAAGCTCACATGCAAAAGGAGAGCATGATAGGACGATGTGAAGACCAGGTGTTGGGGAATATAGTGATCATCTTGAAGTATGCAACTGCTAGCAAAGGAATGGCGGGTTAGGACAATGTTAGGTTTAAGGAAGAAGAGTAGACATAAGCTGCCTGTTGAAGAATGTTGGAAATAAGATGGATATGAACTTTGGGGCTACATTTTGGGGAACCTTGAAGGATATTCTGAAAGACTGATCCTTTTGGCTTTGTAGAACCTGTTACTGGACCTTTCCATCTTTGGCTTCCTGTTGCTTCCTTAAGTCAATGTGCTTGCTAAGAAACTCATTTTGGTTTTTAATTCTCTGCTCAAATACTCATTTTCTAAGCATTCATTTCTTCTGAAAAGTGTTTTAGAACTTAAATATCAATGTGTTTTAAAAAGCATTTGCATTGAATTAACCTTGATCATTTTCTATAGTTTCATTACTTGGGAGTTGTTGAAGCCAACATGCAAACTACTACCTTGAGAATCAAGACAATAGATGACCCCTTTCAACCTTGTGTTTAACACAGCTCCTCTGTGGAACTAATTGCAGAAAGCAAAATGAGCTACCTGCTAAGTGTACCTTGTTCTTACCATCTTGTATGAGCTTTGTTTAGGAGCTATGCTAGGAAAGAAAAGATTCTTGTAGAACTACTCAGGAAGGTAAAAACGCATGGAGTTGGAGCTCATCTGGACTATGCTAGAAATAGCTCTCAAATATTATAGAAAAGATACAAAAAACCCAGCAGAGCCAACTGAAAAAGTTCTGTGTAGGTGGGATTTGAAAGCCTCTAAAACAGCAAGTTGTATGGTTCTAATTGTCAAAATGTTTTGTGAACTTCCATATGGTGGTAAGTCTGTGACTGTTAACATTGTTTGGTTGATAAGGTATATATTGACCAATAGTAGAATCTTTAAAATGAATTTATTATTTTTTTAAGATGACAAGCACGGGGGCCAGTGTTGTGGCACCGTGGTTATGCCTGAATTGCCAGCATCCCATATGGGCACTGTTGGACATCTCAGCTGCTCCACTTCTGATCCAGCTCCCTGCTATTACAACCAGGAAGGCAGCAGATAATGGTCCAAGTGGGAAACCCAGACAAAACTCTTGGCTCCCGGCTTCTGACTAGCTGTTGCAACCATCTGAGCAGTAACTAGTAGATGGAAGAGCTCTGTCTCTTCTTGTATATGTGTCTGTAAGCTTGCCTTTTATGAATCTTGCCGGCGCCGTGGCTCACTAGGCTAATCCTCTGCCTTGCGGCGCCAGCACACCAGCTTCTAGTCCTGGTCGGGGCACCGGATTCTGTCCCGGTTGCCCCTCTTCCAGGGCAGCTCTCTTCTGTGGCCCGGGAGTGCAGTGGAGGATGGCCCAAGTGCTTGGGCCCTGCACCCCACTGGAGACCAGGAGAAGTATCTGGCTCCTGCCTTTGGATGAGCGCGGTGCGCCGGCCGCAGCGCGCCGACCGCGGCAGCCACTGGAGCGTGAACCAACGGCAAAAAGGAAAAGCTTTCTCTGTCTCTCTCTCTCACTGTCCACTCTGCCTGTCAAAAAAATAAAAATAAAAATAGAAATTATAAAAAAATAAATAAATGAATCTTGAAAAAAATGAAAAGCCACATCAAAGGTTCTTTTCTCTTTCTGCTTTTGAGGGTGACAAGGACTCCTTTGGAAATCCTCATGAGACCCATGGATTTTCTCCTACAAAATATTTATATGTAAAGAAATATATACAGTTTCAAAAGCCTGTTGAACTCCTAAGACTATCCACTGGGAAATACGTGGACTCTACGTTAAGAAATCTTGAATAATATATCTTTGAAAATAATAGTAAATCCAAATATGTTCTCATATTTTCAGCTCATACAGTATTCCCAGTGATTGATATATTTATGGATCTGAGGATCTCCCCAGCAATGGCTTGGAACACTGATTCAAGTGATAAGAAAAAGCTTTTATTATGTGTGTGGGATCCTTGTGTCAGATTCTAGATGCAGAAGATAACTAACAGCTGTCTTGCGGTTGTATTGCAATTTTGTTTCTCAATAATTTTTGACATTTTTTGCATGGAAACTTGTCAGGTTGAAGTTTTAACTGTATTAGGGCAGGAGAAATTTAACAATCTAATGGAGTTAATAATATAGGTAGAAAAATGCATTATCTGTGTATACATGTGCATAAGTGGGGAGTCAGGGAAATAGGCAGAGGAGCATAAAAAGATATGCAAACATAGGCAGAGATGGACACATATATTGTGACAGAGAATTAAGGATTTCCCCCCTAAAATCCACAGTTGGCACCTAATTCTCAATGCAGTAGTGTGAAGAGATGAGGCCTTTAGGAAGTGACTAGGACATGAGGTTAGGACCTACAGGAGTGGGATGAGTGCTCCACGAAAGAGGCCCCGGGGAGGCTGCTTGACCCTTCTGCTGCAGAAATCACCACCTATGAGGCATGGTTCTCACCAGATACCTCACGTGCCGGCATCTTGGATCTTGGAATCCTCGTCTCCAGAACTCAGAGCACTAAGTTTCCATTGTGTATAATGATCGGGTTTAACGTATTTTGTTACATCAGTCCTAGCAGACTAAGTCAGGTTGGTAGTAGATGCACAAATACAAGAGACAGAATTAGAGGCAGAGTTTACAGGCCACGCCCATGGGTGCTCTTACCTGCTGACTAGTAGTTAGGTGCCTGCAATGTGGTTTTTTTTTTTTTTTTCTTTTTTTTTTTTTTTTTTCTTTTTTTTTTTTTTTTTTTTTACAGGCAGAGTGGACAGTGAGAGAGAGAGACAGAGAGAAAGGTCTTCCTTTTGCCGTTGGTTCACCCTCCAATGGCCGCCGTGGTCGGCGCGCTGCGGCCGGCGCACCGCGCTCGTCCAATGGCAGGAGCCAGGAGCCAGGTGCTTTTCCTGGTCTCCCCATGGGGTGCAGGGCCCAAGCACCTGGGCCATCCTCCACTGCACTCCCGGGCCACAGCAGAGGGCTGGCCTGGAAGAGGGGCAACCGGGACAGAATCCGGTGCCCCGACCGGGACTAGAACCCGGTGTGCAATGTGGTTTATCAACAGGACACAGTCATGGCGGCCGGAAACGGTGGCTGGCGAATAATTAAATTAAAAGGCAGCTTCTGCTTCGTGAATTTTTCCTGGGTTAAAGTAAGCGATCCAGAGAGCGGCCGTCGTCGGCATTGCCATCGCAGTTCAGCAGGCGCAGTGCAGTGCAGTGCGCATGCGCCACGGCGGCTGGCGGGGCGGGCGTTGACCACGACGCGTTGCGCACGCGCAGAGGGCAGAAGGCGCCTTCCGGGACCCGCGGAAGCGTGAGGGAGCGGCGACGGACCCGCGGGGCTGGCACACCGCGGCCTTTGTGAGACCGGCAGCGTGCTTTTGGCTTCATGGAGTTTTGTTGAACTCGCAAAGGAAACGTTAGTTTAGTGGATTAATGAGAATACTGGAATTCTTTGGAAAGTTTCAGATGGGAGGATATTGAATTTTCACGCTAGTCCAGAGGTTCTGTTGCTCACTTAAATGCAGATGAGTGAAGACCCCATTCCGAAAGACACCTGGCCAGCGGTCCAGAGCTGCTGCAGGCCATGCTGGAGTGTCTGCAGACAGGGTGAAGAAGCGGACGCCCCACAGAAAACCGGAGCAGTGTGGGGCCCAGCACAGAAAACCGGAGCAGTGCGGGGCCCAGCAAACCTGATTTCCAGTCCCGGCGGAATATCGTAAGATGCAAGATTCAGCATGGGTGGGAAGAGGGGAGTGGTCCTGTCACCCACTGGAACGGAGCCGGCCTGTACCAGGTGCCTGCAAATCCTTCTTGTATCTTGTAAAACATGATGGATTTGACTGTGTTTATGGACTTGAACTTAATAGAGATGAGAGTCTCTGCCCTCAAAGCCCTCTCAGCCACGCACACTTGGCAGACACAGGGATTGGCCAAGCAGGGGAGCGTATGTTGGAGGCCGAGGAGGGCTCTGAAGATGAATCGAGGGGAATGGTCTTAGCCTGGGCGCCTGTCATGAACGCGTGGTTTTACATCCCCTATGAGAACGACCCTGTCCTGTACATGTACCGGCTCCTAGATGATTACAAAGAAGGTGACCTTAGCGTCATTCCTGATTCTAATGATTCACCTCCAGCAGAAAGGGGAACCAAGAGAAGTGTGGACAGCCTAGTAAGCAAACAAATGGAATATGCCAAAGAAGATGGCACAGAAAGGATTGGCATGGTCATCCAGCAAGTGGAAGCCAAACCATCTGTTTCATCAAGTTTGATGATGATTTCCATATTTATGTCTACGATTTGATGAAAATATCCTAGGTGTCACCATGAACTTTTCAAATTTGTGGAACTATTAAATATATGTTGTAGACAAGAAGACTTGATTGCTTTCTGGTTTAATGAAAACTTAGATGTCCTTGCAAACCCACCATTTCTGCCAGCAGAACTGAATTTGTTCTGAATAGTACACATGAGAACATGAAGCATTTTGTGTAAAGAGAACTCCTTCTTAGAAGAAATCTGTGTGGAAGGAAGTTACAGGCAAGGTTGGTAAAAGTTAAGCTAACATCATAGTCATTTAAACCCATAATTGTTCTCAGCCATTTCCTCTTCACTCTAACACTTTTTCTGCTGCCACAATGCAATTATAGTTTGGTATTTTTCTTGTTACCTTTTTTTTTTTAGATGTATGTATTTATACCTGTCTGTATCTTATATCTGTGTGCATACTTATACACACACACACACAGCTAACAGTGAGAGATACAAGTGTACACATACACCATTGGCAGTCCTTTCTCTGTAGATTGGGATGGGGTGATGTAATCTTATCCACTTGAACAGGAGTGCTTAACCCAAGTCTGTTATATTTATGATATTGCTGTTCTTTATTTAAAATCCAATTTGGGCACAGGAAGCACATTCAGCTTATTTTGAAAGTCAGAAGTTCAGAACATCTTTTCAATCTGGGGACTTGAGACACTTAACTCCAAATAGGAGCTATGTGTGAGCAGTTAATGGCCCACCTCAGAATTTCTCTAACTGGTGATAAATCTAGGTAAAAGGCTGCCTTTGATTCTAAACTTTGCAAATGTTTTGTTTACATTTTAAATCTAAATACTTTTAGGAAAGCCCAGGTCCTTAGTGCATACAATACAATTACAATGTAGGTGTGTTTTGGACTGCATAGTTGGTCTGTTATTTGTACAAATCAGGAATTTGGATTTTAGTTCATGGATTTGAAAGGCAGCATCCATTGGTGGTTTGTGTGTACATGGTTAGTTCATGAGATATCACTATGCTTTTATATTAGAAATGTAAGTTTAAAAAATGGTGTTGCCTTCTAACAAGTTCTCTGGGATGTATTAATTTTTATCACTACTATTGCTATTATTTGTCAGCTATTATTGCTGATATGATCATGGTTAGAGACCTCTTTCCCCTTGTCTGTCACTTTAGAATGTTGGACAAAGAATGTTGGACAAATGACAGCTTAATGTCTTAACACCTATTTCTGTCGTCCCCTAAGGATTTGCAGAGCGGAGATGAGTCACCTTAACAGGTCCATTCATCCATTTGCTGTGCATGTGAAAGCAGCCCTTAACTGGAGTCCTTTTGTGGTTTGTACCTGCAAGGTCATTAAAGCTAAAATAGAACTGCAACTGTGGTTGGTTAACCAGTTGAACAGCTGGTCACTTTGTTCTGGAGGATCCTGGTGGTTTCACAGCCAGGAGAAAGGCCAAATATGAAGCCAGTTGCATTTGGAGACTGTGAATCTTGCTGCAATTTGGGCAGAACCTGAGGGTGCACACTGCCAGTCAAACCCAGAGGTTTGAGTCAAAGTGGGCGTGACCTCTCTTGGGACCATTCCTGATGTTACGAGATTGTGTGATTTCAAGGCCTAGCTGTGCATGGTTTCCTTGGTGCCTGTTTCAGCGTCCCCAAAGGCTTCTGTCTTGTGCTGTGGGGTGTGAACCACTGCTGTCCCTCCTGTAGTCACTGTCTCTCAGTCTGTGTCAGCATCTGAGCCCTGTACACAGAGCCTCACCACAGGCAGCCAGGGCCAAGCTTCTCAAAGCAGCATGACTCCTCCCCACTCCCCCAGACATAGATGCTTCTTGGGTGTGATTAGTGTCATTCTGCAGCTCTGCTTTGTGTTTTACTGTGGACTCTTAGGAGTCCTGTCAGTCAGTCCCCAATCTGATCCTAGCCCCTAGAGCCCACATTAATACGTGTGCCACCAGAGTCGAAATACGAGCAGTACAGCATGCAGACAGAGTGCAGAACATTCCGTGGTGACTTTGGAATAGAAAATGAATTTTATGTAGAATATCCCGAGGGTTGAGTCAGTTCAAACATTTCTAGCCTGACCTGATGACTTGCATTGTGGTTTTTCTGCAAGTAACTTTAGTGGCTTTGATATACCCATGATTTCCTGGTCCACAGAGGAATGCAAAGGACAGTGACAACATCGATGATGCCGATTATGATGATTTCAATCATTGTTCTGTTTATTGCCTTTAAAGCTGAGGGATGGGCAAGGGTTTTTGTTATCTTTCATTCCCCTCCCTGCCCTGTTTTGTTTCGTTTTGGTGGCTTACACCATACTTAACAACACTGTGACTAAATCTGCTCCCGAGCCCTTGTATCTTGGGCTTCATTTTAGGCTCATGTTTCGGATCTGCATTCATTGCTTGTATTTTTCAGGTATCTGAATGTTGGTTCCTTGTTTTAGGAATTCAACATTAATTTCCAGAATTATCATGGGACTTGTGACAATGCAAGAGATGAATCTATGTGTGAAATCTATTGGCCTTTCTCTTACCTGCTGTAGTATTATTGTATGTGTGTGTGTGCATGTGTGTGATGTCACGCTGCTATCTAAAACTTCAGAGAAAAATCTTGAAACAGACCATCCTTTTTTGCATGCTCTCTTCTAAGTAGGATGGTAACGATATTAGGTTTTTTGTTTTCTTTCTTTTTATTTTCTTTCAGTTTCTTGTATTTTTGGCTTACTGTGCTATTGTAATGGTCATAGGATAAAAATGCACTGGTGAAGAAAATGGAGTGCCAACAGAAGGTGATTTTCCAGTTGTGTATGTTATGCAGCATTTGAAGGGACTGTGCAGTCTTTAAAAGTCACAGTTACTTCTCAGTCAAATTTCCTTTCTTTTCTTGTTTTATGTGCCAAACCCCAAAGTACACTGGGATTGAAACTCTGAACACTGTAGACCCATAAGAAGACTGTTCTGATCCCACAAATGGTGGTTCTTGAAAGCATTCTTAAGCTGATTGTCTTAAAGAAAAAGTCTCCAAAGACAAAACAGGAACACTTCTAACAGATAATTATGGTCAAAATGTCTGTGGTTCCTTGGAAATGCTGCACTCTTTGTGTTTTCTACCACTAGTGCAGAGACCAGAGGTCTTCGTGTTCACATTTTTAAAATTAGGTAAATGACCTCATCTTGTGAGCTTGAATTCATTTTTTTATTTTGATTTTATTTTGTACAATGTGTAGACAGTCCCCTGTTCTCTGCATTTAGAAATATACACAATATAAATCTGTTAATTCTCTAAGTAATTTTTATAATTATAATGTAACTCTATGCTATCCTTAAAACATTTATGTGCAGAAAAAAATGATCCAGAAGACACTAATGTAGGCTTGTGTTACCTTTTGTTAAGTAGTTCTTCAGGACTGGGCTGTGAGGCATTGATACCTCTTAGCTTTTAGGAGTTTTTGTTGAACATATGGAAAATTTTGCTAATTTCAAAAATGTATTCTCTTGTTTCTCTATGAAGGAGTGGGTAAACATTTAAAACAAAATTTATTTTCAACTCTTCTGAGAAAGTTGCTAAGGTTTTCTGAATACCTTGCCTATGAATGCTATATAAGGCAAAACAAAGGTCATTTATGAAGACATTGTTCAAGTCTCTGATGAGAAATCAGCCAAGACCAACAGTAATCTTGAGATAAAGAGAGAGATGGAGAACTTGGAGTTACCATCTTTTGATGCACAAAAAGTACCCACTGGCTTTTTGTATGGTACACGGCTGTAACTCATGCAGTGAATGTTCAGAGATTTTAGTGTCTTGTAACATGAAAGTACTTGGAGTTAAAAAGCTTGCCTAAGAAAAATGGTAACTCATGTGTTAGTGCCTATGTCCATGATAAACATATGCTTTGAGTAGATATTCAATCTCTCCTACCTGCTGAGGTGATGAAAACTCAAGAATTTGCTAGAAAGCCTCTTTCTCTCTCTCTTTATGTCTTCATCACATCACATGAGGACCTCATTTGTGACAGAGGAGTCACTTACTATTCCTTCACACCTTGCCACAGTTTTCCAACCACCAAAGTTAAACGTTAGTACTTCTCACTGGTACTTTTGTGGCTCACTCTATATGGTTTTGTTATGGGTTCACTAACTTGAGAAACAATGGGAAGAGAATAGAAGTGCAAATCAAAATGAAGTTGGTGAATTGTATTATATAAATAAGCATAGGAGTTTAGTTGGCAGAGATATGGACAATCTGTAAGGGATGGAATTTACAGTGATTGGCGAGGAAGGATCCTGGATTTGGAAGGATCCTGGAAGACTATTTGATCACAGATGAAAGAATAGCCTTCACTTAGATATCTGAGATGAAGAACCTATCTACCTCAGTGATACTATTTAGATATTATTTAACAGTGTTAAACTCAGAATGGTACCCAACTCTTCGTGGATACTGAGAAAAATATATTTAATGAATGGATGAATAAAAGTAGTGTTACATTAAACAGAAATATAAACTCCTTTAAAAAGAGATGTAAAGGGGTAGACATGTAGCCGAGTGGTTATGACATGAGTTAAGATGCCTTGGTTTGACACATGGCTCTGGCTCCTGATTCTAGCTTTCTATTAATGCTTGCCCTGGAAGGAAGTAGTGATGCGCAGATCATTTGGTAGCTGTCACCCATGTGGGACACCTGAATTAAGTTCTGGGCTCCTAGTTTAGGCCTAGGCTCAGTCCTGGCCACTGTGGAAATAAACTAGTAGAGGGGATCTTTTTCTCTTTGTGTCTCTGTCTCTCAAATTAATTTATTAATTAACTGATTAATAAAAAAGAATGACCTAGAAAATACTCTTTGGCTACGTGGAATTTCTCCTTTAAAGAGGAAATGAAATGACTGATGGATTTTAAAAGACAAACAGTTGAGGAAACAAAACTGGCATAGCTAATTCCATAACTGGCAAAAGCATTGAAAGAATCATTTAATTTGTCTTTTCTATATACTTTCAGAACCCATATTATTTACTGCAGTGAAATCTGCCTCGCTGAGAACCTGAGTCATTAGGGACAGTTGAGGGATGCTGACTCTTTGGAGGGAAAAAATAAGCCTGATACCTTCAAACATACCTGGAGTGCACATTCTGCTCATGAGATTAATATTGTGTGGGCAACTCTCATCTCAGGAGAAGTGGCTCTTAAGAGCAGTTTCTGCTTGTTCTGTGCTAGGCACCACTCTGTGCAATTAAGCTAATATTTTACTTAGTAATCAAAGAATCATGCTATGCTAGGTATTATACTTCTTTTCTTCATAGGGGGATGAGGCTCCTAGGGGCTTTGCAGTTTGCTCAGGGTCCTTTGACTTGACAGGGGATGGAATTACGTGTAGAAATACTTTGGCAGTTATCCTGGCTCCCCAGGGTTTAGGGGTGAAAGGTATTATGGACTGCAGTTGGGGCTGAGAGGTACACGATCAACTCATGTCCAAGTTTCTATTTGGTCATTGAGGCTCATGGCTTCCTTTGAGTAATGATGCTGTGCTCTTCAGGGAATTTTTACGATGATTTTGTGGGCTGCATTTGGCTTTGGGGGTTACATGCGTGTGGTGGTTACGTTTTACCCCAGACCTGAAATCTCCCTGCCCAAACCTGGAATTTCCCTAAACAAAACTCTTCTGAACAATACTGTCCATTAAGGTTCTATCTATTGGAGAAGTAAATGACTTCTTTTAAAAATATATTTTATTTATTATTTGAGATATTATAGTCAAAGGCTTATTGCCTCCACTAAATATAGAGTTCAAGAAATAAATTTGCAGGCATGAACTTGCATTCTAAGACAATTTGTGACAAATACTTCATTGTCAGGGAATGTCCTGGATGAATTCCTTTATTCTGTACCATGAGGCATTTGCATATGTTATCAGTATTAATATTAGATTTTTAACTCTTAGAGGCTAGAACTGGCATTTTAAGACAGTTTTTTTTAAGACTTACAAAGTGTCTGGCTGTGTGTCCCCAGAGCCTGACACTTAGAGTTCCCTCAGTAATTTATACAACTAGTATATGAATGAGTAAGCAATCATCATATGTAAATTAGGATCTCTCCTTTGGGCTCAGGAAACTACTTTTAATGTATAAATATGTTTATGCTTAACATGTTCGTTATACACAAATTCAGAAGTGTCCTAGAAAATGATAAAAAAGAACATTGACTTTCATATCATAAAAGCTTTTGTAATGCTGATGAGGTACATGGTTTTATTTCTGTTGGGACCAGCAGTTCAACCTTTAACTCTTGTCTCATATTTTGTGTTGAGCACTAGAGATTTGAAGGTTCCTTTGGGAGCAGTTATGCAGAACTCCTTGGAGAAAGGGCTGGCAGTGTTTTTCTGTTTTTTTTTTTTTTAAATTTAATTTTATTTATTTGAAAGGCAGAGCTAGAGAGGGAGAGATGGAGAGAGAGAGGTCTTCCATCCACTGGTTCACTACCCAAATGGCTGCAATGGCCAGTTCTGGGTGAGTCTGAAGTCAGGAGCTAGGAACCAGGAGCTTCCTCCGGATCTCCCACATGGGTGCAGGGGTCCTAGCGTTTGAGCCATGCTCTGTTTCTTTCCTTGGTGCATTAGCAGAGAGCTGTTTTGGAAGAGGAGCAGCCGGAATTTGGACTGGAACCCATATGGAATGCAGGCGTTGCAGGCAGCAGCTTAACCCACTATGCCACAATGCAGGCCCCTCCTCCGTCTATTAAGACTTTGATGGGCTGAGCCAGTGCTGTGGCTCAGCAGCTTAACATCCTGGCCTGAGGCACCGGGATCCCTTGTGGGCACCAGTCCTGGCTACTCCTCTTCCAATCCAGCTCTCTGCTGTGGCCTGGGAAAACAGTGGAAGGTGGCCCAAGTCCTTGGGTCCCTGCACCCATGTGGGAGACCCAGAAGAAGCTCTTGGCTCCTGGCTTTGGATCAGCTCAGCTCTGGCCCTTGTGGCCATTTGGGGAGTGAACCATCAGATGGAAGACCTCTCTCTCTCTGCCTCTCCTCTCTCTCTTTAGCTCTGACTTTAAAATAAATAAATAAATCTTTTAAAAAAAAAAGACTTTCACAATGCAATTCTTGAGGAATAGTTAGCATTTTAAGCCATTGTAGCCTGGGTTCCTTCACTATTTTTAATTCCCTTGAAAATTACATTCATATTCCACTGTGTTCATGTGGACTTTCTAAATATAAAATGAGAGATGGAAAGATACCTTATTAAAAATATTATTCTTAAAAGAATCCTTGAATTTTCTTGTACAAATGTTCCTGAGGTAGTCTCAACCTGTGTTTCACCATCCCATTGGACTGTATGTGTGATGATTCATTTTAGGTATTAACTTGAGTCTGAGAGTATGCAGATACCTAGGCAAAGGTTGTTCTTGATATATCTGCTAGGATGCTTTTTTGGATGAGATCAACAATTGAATTTATTCTAAACTGAGTAAAACATGTTGAAGATCTGAATAGAGCAAAATGTGTGACCTGGCTGTGTGTAAGGAACACTCCCTGCCTACCTGTGTGAACTTGGAACTCAAACTATTGTTAGGCTGTGAGGCTGCTGGCTTCCAGATCAGTAGCTAAACCATTCAGTCTTTATGTTCTCAAGCCTTTGGGCTTGGATGAGGCTTACAGTATATTCTCTCCTGGGTCTTCCAGTTGCAGGTATTGGAGCTTCTCAGCCTCCCTAATCATTTAAGCTGAATCCTTGTGATAAATCTATGTAGCTGTAGCTGTATCTCTGTGTCTATCACTACAATTGTATATTGATCTTTATCTGCTCTTGGTTCTGTTACCCTGGAAAATCCCAACTAAGATAATGTATAACAACAACAAAAGGCCATGAAACTTACATGATTAAGAGATTTATTTGTCAAGGAGAATTAATCTAGGAGTGGGTAATACTGGGTTTGCATGGGAGTCCAGGAATGATATCAAGGGCCAGACTCCCTCTGTATTCTACATTGACCTTCATGTGTTGCTTTGTTCTTATGTTCTTAATGAGTGATTGCAATTTTAGGAGTTGTATCTTCCAGGCTGAGGGAGGGAAGATCAGAAGGCCAGAGTTGCTTGTAGAGGGCCTCATGGGTTGGCACTCTTCAGACATGTCTATGTGGCACAAATTCAGCCAATGATGTCTAGCTGCTAAGGATCTGAGAGATAAAGCATTAGCTCAACATATTACTGCAACACATAAATCTGGTGTTCATTTAGAAAAAATAAGGGAGAGGTATTGGGCAGGGCATTAGCAATGTTTTCCACAGCTCTTTAGGTAACCATGTTGAAATCAAAACATAGATTTTAGTATTCCATTGGCTTTGCAGATTACATACATAAATTTCTCTGGCCCAGTACGTCATAAATGATTTCACTTAATGAGGCAAGCATAATGACATTTACTGAGCGTCTGCTATGTCTTAGTCCATTTTGTGTTGCTGTAACAAAATACCTGAGGCTGAGAAATTTATAAAGGAAAGAAGTTTAGCGGGCACCGTGGCTCACTTGGCTAATCCTCTGCCTGTGGCGCCGGCACACCAGGTTCTAGTTCTGGTCGGGGTGCTGGATTCTGTCCCGGTTGCTCCTCTTCCAGGTCAGCTCTCTGCTGTGGCCAGGGAGTGCAGTGGAGGATGGCCCAAGTCCTTGGGCCCTGCACCTACATGGGAGACCTGGAGAAGCACCTGCTCCTGGCTTTGGATCAGCGCTGTGTGCTGGCCGCAATGGCCATTGGAGGGTGCACCAACGGTAAAGGGAGACCTTTCTCTCTCTCTCTCTCTCTCTCTCTCTCTCTTTCAGTCCACTCTGCCTGTCAAAAAAAAAGTTTATTTAGCTCATAGTTCAAGTGCATGCTGTTGCCATCTGCAAGATTTTGGGAGGCTATCAGAGTGCACATGCAGCAGAGAGAGAAGTGAAACCACAAGACATGAAGCAACACACTTGGAAGGGGTCGTGGGGGGGGTAATCCAGGCTAGTTTTTTTTTTTTTTTTTTGACAGGCAGAGTGGACAGTGAGAGAGAGAGACAGAGAGAAAGGTCTTCCGTTTGCCGTTGGTTCACCCTCCAATGGCTGCCGCGGTCGGCGTGCTGCGGCCAGCGCACCGCGCTCATCCGATGGCAGGAGCCAGGTGCTAGGTGCTTTTACCTGGTCTCCCATGGGGTGCAGGGCCCAAGCACTTGGGCCATCCTCCACTGCACTCCCGGGCCACAGCAGAGGGCTGGCCTGGAAGAGGGGCAACCGGGACAGAATCCGGCGCCCCGACCGGGACTAGAAGCTGGTGTGCCGGCGCCGCAAGGCGGAGGATTAGCCTGTTGAGCCACGGCGCTGGCTTTTTTTTTTTTTTTTTTTTAACAATAACCTGCTTGTGTTGTGGGGCTAGCGCTGTGGCGCAGCAGGTTAAAGCCCTGGCCTGAAGCGCCAGCATCCCATATGGGTACCAGTTCTAGTCTTGGCTGCTCCTCTTCTGATGCAGCTCTCTCCTATGGCCTGGGAAAGCAGTAGAAGATGGCCCAAATCTTTGTGCCCCTGCACCCGCGTGGTAGACCTGAGAGGAAGCTCCTGGCTCCTGGCTTCAGATCGGTGCAGCTCCAGTTGATGCGGCTGTCTGGGGAGTAAACCAGCAGATGGAAGACCTCTCTCTCTGTCTGCCTCTCTCTGTAGGTCTGTCTTTCAAATAAATAAAAAATAAATCTTTAAAAAAATTAATGAACTGCTTGCACAAGAGCTAATCTTTGTTTTTATCTGTTCTTGTTCATACATCTTCCATGTGGTGCACATTCTTTTTGCCTGAAGTCCATATTTGAGAATTTGATTTCTTGGACAGTATTACATGTTTGTTGATCTTTGCCTTTCTCTTGTTCTTGAATGATTTGGGGAGAGAATAGGATTCTAGGTGGTCAGTAAATTAAAGATATAGGCCCCCTGTCCGTCACCCATTATTGCGAAAGTCAGGTATCCAACTGCTGCAAGCTGAGTTTTTTGTTTGTTTTATTGGTTTGCTTTTGTGCTTGTTGTAGTTTTAATTTCCTGCAGTTTACTCTGATATCTATCTGTGAATTTCTTCTAGAATGTTTCCTTTAGATTTTTTTTTTTTTTTTTTTGGACAGGCAGAGTTAGACAGTGAGAGAGAGATATAAAGGTCTTCCTTCCATTGTTTCATCCTCCAAATGGCTGCTACGGCTGGTGCGCCATGCTGATCTAAAGCCAGAAGCCAGGTGCTTCTTCCTGGTCTCCCATGGGGTGCAGGGCCCAAGCACTTGGGCCATCCTCCATTGGCTTCCCAGGCCACAGCAGAGAGCTGGACTGGAAGAGGAGCAACCGAGACAGAATCTGGCACCCCGACCTGCACTAGAACCCTGGGTACTGGCACCGGAAGCCGAGGATTAGCCTAGTGAGCCATGGCACCGGCCTCCTTTAGAATTTTTTTAGCTACTTGCTTTTGTGTACCGAGTTCTTTCACCAGTTCTGGAAAATTATCTTTTCATTAATGCTTCAAGTATGACCTCATTTTCTTTTTTTATAATTTATTTTTGAAATTTAAAATTTAGATTTTTTGACACTTTTACTACCATATTTCTTTCCCCATGCTTCTCCTCTTCACTTTCTCTTCCTTCCCATCTTCTTCTCTTTCTCTTCCCTCTTCTTAAAGCTCCCTTTCTCTTCCAGTTAGTTTTTCTTGGTGTTGCATTCTCCATAAATGTCTTCTAGTGTCTCAGTTTGCTAAATCTTTTTTTCTTTTTTTTAAAGTTTTATTTATTTATTTGAAAGTCTGAGTTACACAGAGAAAGAAGGAGAGGCAGAGAGAGAGAGAGAGGGAGAGAGAGAGAGAGAGAGAGAGGTCTTCTATCTGCTGGTACATTCCCTAATTGGTGACAACAACCGGAGCTGCACCTATCCAAAGCCAGGAGCCAGGAGTTTCTTCTGGGTCTCCACGTGGATGCAGGGGCCCAAGTACTTGGGCCATCTTCCACTGCTTTCTCAGGCCACAGCAGAGAGCTGGATTGGAAATGGAGCAGCTGGGACTTGAACTGGCACCCATATGGGATGCCAGCACTGCAGGTGGTGGCTTTACCGGCTACGCCACAGTGCTGGTCCTGCTGAATCTTTTTTTCAGCCAGTCTGCTGCCTAATCTATGCAGCAAGTTTTAAATTTTGATCATTGTATTTTTTATTTATGGAAGCTTTGTGTTGTTCTTTTTCAATTCTGCTATCATACATTGTATAGTTCCTATACCCTGATTTATTTATAATTTTTTATTTGAGAAGTATAGCAACGGGGGGGGGGGCAGGGAGGGAGGGAGGGAGGGAGAAAGAGAGAGAGAGAGAGAATTTCTTCCATTCACTGATTCACTCCCCAAATGCCTGAAAACCAGGAGCCAAGAGTGCATTCCAGCTCTCCCAAGTAAGTGACAAGGACTCAAGTGCCTCCCAGGGTGTACATTAACAAAAAGCTGGAGTCGGAAGCAGAGCCAAATCTAGACACTCTGATTTGGGAGAGGGGCATCCTAAACAGCATCTTAACTGCTACATCCAATGCTCACCCTTCAGTTGATCTTTCATTTCTGGAAAATTGAAGGGGTGGTCTCCAGGTCTGATAATTAAAATATCTAAAGTACTAGGAAATCCATTTTGTTTTTCTGTTGATTCCCACTCAGAGCATATTGGTTCCTTGTGGACTTGGTTATCTTTCTATGATATTCATGTCCCTTAATCACATCTTTGGGGGTGTGGTATGCTGATGATCGAGGGACTGTTTTAAGTTAAAACAATAGTTCATATTTTTTCAGCTACTTACGTGCCTCAAAATTGGTGATACAAATAACTCAGAAAACTTACCCATAGTTCACATCCTTTCAGGGATTATTTTTCCTTGTTTTGTCTTGGTTAACTCTCTCTCTCTCTCTTTATTTTTTTTAAGATTTATTTATTTGTTTGAAAGGCAGAGTTACAGAGAGGGAGGGACAGATTGAGAGAGAGAAAGAGAGAGAGATTGATTCTCCATTTGTTGGTTTACTTCCTAAGTGGCTGCAAGAGCCAGGGTTATGCCAGGCCAAAGCCAGGAGCCAGGAGCTTCATCCAGGTCTCCCATTTGATACAAGGGACCAAGTACTTGGGCCATCTTCTGCTGCTTTCCCAAGTGCATTAGCAGGGAGTTGGATCAGAAGTGGAGCAGGCAGGACTCAACCTGCGACCATATAGGGTCACAGTGCTGCAGGTAGTGGTTTAACCCACTGCACTACAGCACCAGCCCCTGCTTCCCTTCGCTTTCTTTCTTTCCTCCTGCTGAGCTTAGTGCCAAGGTACCTGGGGTGGATAGAGTAGGTGGATATACTTTTCCTGATGCTGATCATCTCTCAGTTTAACCTGTATGGGAGCAGTTTACCAATATAGCAGTCAATGAACTCCATACTTCTATGTGTATTTTCCCTGTTCCACATGGTCATCAAAAACTCAGCTTAGTTTTGTCCAGATTGGCAGATGGCTTCAGATCTAAAGCAACTCTGCAGTTTGCCGCTTACAACTCTTATTTTGGAACTTACTTGATATTTCCTTTTCATTTCTCCTGGCTCTTAGATGCTGTTAAGAGAATCAAAGTGTTTCATGGAATAATTTTTGCAGTATTCATTGGGGGAACTAGTCTACATCAGCTAGTCAGCCATTATAGACCCATTATCTTACATCATTTCTTTGTATAATAAGAAACTTTTCTGACTGTCAAGTCAGAAAAGAGCTAAGACATTGGAGACTTTTTTCATATTTGGCTTACTCCCTGTTCTGGTTTTTTTTTTTTTTTTGACTTTGAGCTTATTTCCTAATTCTTGAGTCCCATATTCTTTTCTGGTGTTGCCACTGAGTTCAGAATGCTAAGGGGGAGATGAGGTGAGCGGATGGTAACTGCTGCATTGAAATGGGGGACCTTCTCTTGCATCTGTTCCAGATGTAGAACTGAGCACATAACAACATTTTTTCTATAAAATTGGCCAAGTTGGCAAATTTACATAATTTATTTAACATGTTTCCAGAAAGAACATGGTCTGTGCTGAATTAATCTGGTAGAAAAACTCGAGATCTGTGTGAGGAGGTAAATTGGGAAGGGAAATGTGAGGAAGCCACCCACTTCCTCAGGATGAATGGAAGTCCAGACTGCACAGATTTTTCAGGTCCTAAAAGAAAGTTCTTTTGCTTTGAACTCGCGTGACCTTTTAGCTACATTCCTTCCTGTTCCATGAAATGCACTTAGGGCCTCCGTTCTGTTGTTCTGGTAATGTTACATAAGATGTGTTTTCTTCAGTAGAAAGAGTTTTTTAAGATTATAACTTATCCCTTTGCTCTTTATTATAAATGTCTCGTTTCCTTCCTGTTAAAATTCCCTATGGTTCTACTTTTTATATTCATTACTCATCTTTCTCATACTCAATTTAACTTTTTTTTTTGTCTAAATGGGAATGGTTTTGCTGTTATTTCCTCATTATTTGAGTAATCCATCCCTGTAAAAAGTAGGAATAGTAGAAAACTCAAAGTTATTCTCTAATAGCACTTTCCAGAAATAACTGTATTAACATTCACTGAGGGTTGTAGTGGATACCATTCCAAACTTCCCTTTGTCTTCCTCTGGTTATGAGGATACTTCAGAAAGTTTGTAAATGCAACTGAAAGATAAGTTTATTTTGACACTTATAGAAACAAGCCCCATGGACTGTTTAGACTAACTTTTTACAACCCCTTTTTATGCATGCAAGTTTGTGTTGAGCAATATATATAGTAGTAAATGTGAGCATGTATCTGATATGTGTGTATGTGCATATATGTTATATAAATATGACCCACACTTTCTGTGGATATAAGGAAAACAAAACTCTTCTTTAGTACTAAGTCATGAGTAGCTGTGTCTCTCTCTTTAAGAGGAATCATTTCTTTCTATATCAGGATCCCTTTTGGTCAGTACAATATGCATATCAACACAACTATGGTGCCTGTGTGATTCCTTAAGGTAGGGAATGGATATGAAGAGAACTGAATTCTGCTTAACATATGAGTTTCAGAGCTCTCAAGAGCCACTGTGGAAAGAGGCAGAGAGGTCTCTGGAGGAGCAGGGGGCTGCCAGCATATTACCTGGGGCAAACTCCAGGACAGAAACAACAGTAGGGTGATTTCAAATAAAAAATAGGGTGGGCCTGTGGCACAGCAGGTTAGATGCAGTTTGGGATACTCACATCCCATACCAGAGTACCCGAGTTTGAGTTCTGTCTCTGCTCCTGGTTTCAGCTTCCTACTAATGCATACACTGGGAGGTAGCAGATGATGATTCAAGTAGTTAGGTCCTTACCATTCATGTGGAAGACCCGGGTTGAGTTCCCACCTCTTGACTGTGGCCTGGCCCAAGTCTGGATGTTGTGAGCATTTGGGGAATGAACCAGCAGATGGAAGATCTCTACCTATCAATCAATAAAATAGAGTAACAATAAGAAATACAAAATTACAGCAATTAAAATACCATGGATTGCTCAAATCCAGTCTTCAGTCCATCTCTGTGAAGTGCCACATGGACCCTCTTTGCCACATCTGCATCTTCACTCCTTCTCAACCGTCTATAGAGGAATGCATCTCTTTTGTCTTGGGGACTTTGTGTTTGTGGAGTGAAGGCACTGATATGGTATCTAATATGGCCTGATACTCTCCAGAACAGCACAAGTAGGAAGGAGAAGTGGAACAGTGAGGAAAACCAGTATGAAGTAGAAACTAGAGCCAGGGTTGGTGATAAGATGTGTGAGCTGGGTACAGCCTGCAACTCCTGGCATACCATTTCCTGTATTCTTAGCCATCAATGTGCTCCCATTGCCAGAGCTATTGTTCATTACCTTATCTGTGTGCACTGATGTTATTTCCCATTAGCACTGCCTTCCTAGCCATGAAGGGACTTAGAACTCCATTTATTACTGTATCCAGTCCTTAGACTATTCTAGAATTATCCAGCGCAAGTCTGACAGGTTATCATCAAATGCCATCTTTTCCTTTTCACTTCATCGCAGGTGAGCTATTTTGAGTCACTCTTATCTTTTCCAAAAGCAGTACTTGAGAAAAGGTTTGGTTGATTGTTGCCTCAAAGGTTAGAATTGGGACCTTTGAAAATCAACTAAAATCTGTGTTACACTAACCGGTAAAAACTCACCGAATTCTTTACTTTGTATTCAACAGGTCTCTACTGAGGGTAATGGTGATGAATGGGGTTGAATAAGCAGAGATAGGTTGAATAACTTTGGAGCCATTAAGGTCCAGATTCCCTGTTGCACTCTGTTCAGCCGACACTGACCAGAGATCGGCTATGTCTTTTCTGAAGAAATTGAATGTAAGAAATGTTCTATTCTGTCTTTCATTGACCCTATCCATTCGTATTGGCCTCTAATTTGTTTTTTAAGTATCTCATTTTTAGTAAGGACAACAAAGAATCAACACATGTTTGAAGTAGAAATTTCCATCTTTCTGAAAGAAACAGAGACAGAAATAAGAACCAAAGAAAGCTTAACAAATACAACAGGGACAGGCATGTAACCTAATGGTTAAGATACTACTCTGGCCACATGCCTCCTATGTGGATGCTTCTGTCCAAGTCCTGACTTTGCTCCCAATTTTTGCTTCTTGATAATGCAGACTTTTGGAAGCAGTTGCTTAGGTCCCTGCAACCTACATGGAAGACCCTGATAGAGTTTCTGGAGTTGCAGGCCTTCAGGGAATAAACCAGAAAGCCTAGGTTTTCTCTCTGTCTCTCTCTCAAATAAAGTAATTAATTAGTTACTTAAAATCAAATAGCAGTACTAACAACAATACCACTAGTAGTTAACATGAGATAATACATCCATGAAATGGCAATGAAAAGTTACTTTAAAACAATTTTTTTAAAGATTTATTTATTTATTTGAAAGGCAGAGTTACAGAGAGAGAGTAAGACAGAGATACAGAGATAGAGATACAGACAGCCAGAGAGAGGTCTTTGATCCTCTAGTTCTCTCCCTAAATGGCCACAACGGCTGGGGCTGGGCCGTGCCAAAGCTAGAAGCTTCATCCAGGTCTCCCACGAGGGTGGGCCATCCTCCCTGCTTATCCAGATACATTATCAGGGAGCTGAATCGGAAGCAGAGCAGCCAGAACTCAAAACAGGCGCCCATATGGGATGCCAGCACTGCAAGGGATCAGTTTACCCCATTAATACCACAACACTGATAATAAGACTTGGATATTAAAAGCTGAATTTATAAATGGAAACTAAAGATGAAATTTCAAATCACATAAAAGAGGTACAGCAATAAAAAATGGACAAAACAGCCAAGAAAAAAAAATTAGAGAACAATTCCAAGAAGTCCAGGTTGCACATAACAGAAATTTCAGAGTATAAAGCCAAAAAGAGAGAAAGAGAGAAGGAAAGCACCAATCAGTCAAGAAAATCATCCGGAAGTTAAGGAGGTTTTGTTCCAGAAAGAGGAATGCATAACACTGTTAGAGGTTGAATAGCATCTCTCCAAAATCTGTGTTAACCTCAAACCTCAGAATGTGATCTCATTTGGAATGCTGGTCTTTTGCAGATGTGATTAATTAAGGTAATTGAAATTAACTAGGCCGGCCGGCGTCGTGGCTCAACAGGCTAATCCTCCGCCTTGCGGCGCCGGCACACCAGCTTCTAGTCCCGGTCTGGGCGCCGGATTCTGTCCCGGTTGCCCCTCTTCCAGGCCAGCCCTCTGCTGTGGCCCGGGAGTGCAGTGGAGGATGGCCCAAGTGCTTGGGCCCTGCACTCCATGGGAGACCAGGAAAAAGCACCTAGCACCTGGCTCCTGCCATCGGATGGTGGTGCGCCGGCCGCAGCACGCCGACCGCGGCAGCCATTGGAGGGTGAACCTACGGCCAAAAGGAAGACCTTTCTCTCTGTCTCTCTCTCTCACTGTCCACTCTGCCTGTCAAAAAAAAAAAAAAAAAAAAAGAAAGAAAGAAAGAAAGAAATTAACTAGGCCTAACTCCAGTGACTGACATCCTTATAGAAGGCCAATACAGGGGGCAATACAGGTGCAATACGGGGACAATTCTTGAAGGAGGTCATATGACAGTGAAAACGGTGGTGTGGCTATAAGCCAAGGAATAGCAGGGATTGCTACCAAGCAGCAGAAGCATGACGAAGGCCATACAATGGATACTTTCTCAGAGCCTCCAGAAAAAATCGTGCCTTTTGACACCTGGATTTTCTTTTTCACTTTTATTTTATTTTTTTTAACTTTTATTTAGAATATAAATTTCCAAGGTACAACTTATGGATTACAATGGCTTCCCCCCCCATACCTTCCCTCCTCCCCGCAACCCTCCCCCCTTACCCGCTCCCTCTCCCCTTTCATTCACATCCAGATTCATTTTCAATTCTCTTTGTATACAGGAGATCAGTTTAGTATGTGTTAAGTAAAGATTTCAACCATTTGCCCTCACATAGCAACACAAAGTGAAATATACTATTTGAGTACTTGTTATAGCATTGAATCACAATGTATAGCACATTAAGGACAGAGATCCTACATGATTTTTTTAAAAAAAATTGATTAATTTTTCATGCAATTTCCAATTTAACACCAAGTTTCTTTTTCATTTTCAATTATCTTTATATACAGAAGATCGATTCAGTATATACTAAGTAAAGATTTCATCAGTTTGCACCCACACAGAAACACAAGGTGTAAAAATACTGTTTTAGTACTAGTGACACCTGGATTTTTGACATCTGTGAGAGACCTTGTGTTTCTTTAAGCCACCCAGCATACAGTACTTGTTAGAACAGCCCTAGGAAAGTAATTCAAACTTGACAGATGAGGTGGTATCTGCATTAAAGCATATCATTGTGATGCTTCAAAACCCAAGGATTGAAGAGTGTATTCTTTTTTCTTGTTTTTTCTTTTTTGGTAAGATTTGTTTATTTATTTGAGAGGCAGAGTTAGAAAGAGACGTAGAGACAGAGAGAGAGGTCTTCCTTCCTCTGGTTTACTCCCCAGATGACTGTTAACAGCCAGAGATGGACTGATCCGAAATCAGGAGCCAGGAGCCAGGAGCTTCTTCCCAGTGTCCCTCATGCATTCAGCGCTGGCCATGAAGAGTACATTATAAAAGCTTTAACCAGGAAAAAAAAGAAGAAGAAGAAGAAATCAGGTCTGAACGGCAACAGTCAAGTATGGAGAATCAGAAGTCCTTTCTCAGCAGCAGCAATACAGGAACATAGAAGAAATGGACCAGAAAAACTCTGAATGAAAATGATTTTCAAACTAGAACTTGACTCATTCTATCAACTAATAATGGTATTGTGATAATTGAGAGGATTCAAAATATTTACTTCCATGACAATTTTTTTCGAGGAAGATTCTGGAAGGTGTGTTCTGATATTGGGTACAAAAACTACACAAAACCAGAATTCAACAGCAGGCACTGCAACACAGGAGAACTGTAAAAGTCAGGATCCAGAATGTCATCTGGATAGCAGACATAGAGAGAGAAACAGAAAACCAAGGGCTGGCACTGTGGTGTTGTAGGTTGAGCATCTATCTGCAGTGCTGGCATCCCATATGGCCACAGGTTTGAGTCCCGGCTGCTCCACTTCTGATCCAACTCCCTGCTAATGTGCCTAGGAAAGCAGTAAAGATGACCCAAGTGCTTGAGCCCCTGCAGCCATGTGGGAGATCTAGAAGAAGCTCCTGGTTCCTAGTTTCAGATCAGCGCAGCTCTGGCCATTGCGGCCATTTGGGGCATGAACCAGCAGATGGGAGTCCTCTCTGCCTGCCTGTCTCTCTGTAACTATGTCTCTGAAGAAAATAAATAAATCTTTAAAAAAAAAAAAAACAGAAAAGCAAGATGGAGCACAGTGATGAGACTCTGAGATGGAGTTCTTACGGGAAGTAAAAATATGGAAATGATGTCTTAGAATTAAATGGAAAATATTATTCATAGGGGATGGCAGAGATAATGGAACATTTGAACAAATTAGCCATTTGTACTTAGAAACTTAGAAGATACGATAATTAAAAAAAGAAAAAGAAAAAAAATCCATGAGGGCAGCACTGTGGCTTAATGGTAAAGCCTCTGCCTGCAGTGTCGGCATCCCATATGGGCACTGGTTTGAGTCATGGCTGCTCCTGTTCCAATCCAGCTCTCTGCTGTGGCCTGAGAAAGCAGCAGAAGATGGTGCAAGTCCTTGTGCCTCCCTCCCCCCCCCCCCCCCCCCAGACGTGGAAGAAGCTCCTGGCTCCTGGGTTCGGATTGGTGCAGCTCTGGCAGTTGCGGCCATCTAGGGGTGAACCAGCGGATGGAAGATCTCTCTCTCTCTCTCTCTCTGCCTCTGCCTCTCTGTAACTTTGCCTTTCAAATCTATAAATAAATTAAAAAAAAAAAAAGAGGACAAGCCAAGCCCCTTGCTTTAAAAAAAAAAAAAAAGAAAGAAAACAATAAAAAAAACAATGTAGTGATTGCTTCCAAGAACCATGTAGAACTGCCCAAGGAAGAAGGCATGGTGATAAGACACAGTCTGATTCAGAAGTGACTCAAAATTTGTAGATAATGTTCAAAATCAGAACGTTAAGAAAAGAGATTGTAGACACATTACTCATAAATGCAGAAGTAAATATTATGGAAAAGAGATAGCAAGGTTGAGGACTTGTTGCCTATGAAGAATTGGTCTGAGTATGCAGAGGTTGATCAGAGAAATACTGGGTATTTTTGAGGGCCAGCATTGTGGTATAGAGGATTAAGCCACTGCCTGCAATGCTGGCATCCTGTTTGGATGTCAGTTCAAGTCCTGGTTGTCCCACTTCTGATCCATCTCCCTTATAGTGCACCTTGAAAAACAGTGGAAGATGGCCCCAGTGCTTGGGCCCCTGCACCCACATGGGAGACCCAGAAGAAGCTCCTGGCTCCTGGGCCATTTAGGAATGAATCAATGGAGGGAAGATTTCTGTCTCTCCCTCTGTAACTCTGCCTTTCAAATAAAAAAGTCTTTAAAATAAATAAGTCTGTAAAGTAAGTAAATGCCATTAACCTATATAATACTGGTTTTTTGTCCTAAATTATGTTAAATATAATTTGTTATTTAAACAATGCACAGGCCAGCGCCGTGGCTAATCCTCCGCCTTGTGGCGCCGGCACACCGGGTTCTAGTCCCGGTTGGGGCGTCGGATTCTGTCCTGGTTGCCCCTCTTCCAGCCCAGCTCTCTGCTGTGGCCTGGGAGTGCAGTGGAGGATGGCCCAAGTGCTTGGGCCCTGCACCCCATGGGAGACCATGAAAAGCACCTGGCACCTGGCTCCTGCCATCTGATCAGCGCAGTGCACTGGAGGCAGCGCGCCGGCCGTGGCGGCCATTGGAGGGTGAACCAACGGCAAAGGAAGACCTTTCTCTCTGTCTCTCTCTCTCACTGTCCACTCTGCCTGTCAAAAAATAAATAAACAATGCACAGATTATTTTGAAAAATATTAAAATGAATTTTAAAATATAGTACATCTTTTTATTCAGCATTTTTTACAGTATGTTTTACAATATGCAAGATTTTATTTGCTGTTCAACTGAGAATCAATGGAAGATAGAGAAGTGATATAAAATCAAATAGACTTGTTTTGGAATGATTTCAAAGATTTTCCCTGATAATCTTTCAGACAGATAATTTTGGCCTTATTTACCAACCAGAAAACTAAAAACACATGAAGTAGGATTCTAGGGACTACAGTTTTCGCACTGAACAAGAGCAAACAAGCAAACAGCAACAACAACCAAAATACTAACACCAAACAAACAAACCAGAATGACTCTTTAAAATAGAATTTTAGAGAAATGGTACCTTTTAAAGATATGAATGTGACACACATACTGAATGGGACATACTAATCCTAAAATATTATTAATTATTTATTTGAAACTCCAGTTCAATAGAGTGTTCTGTATTTTATGTGACAACCCTAATAGAGGTTCAGTGGGTAATGATTGAGCCTCTTTTTTCATACTAACCCATTATGATCTGTCATCCAAGAATTATCAAAACCTGCTTGCAATCTACTTCTATTTTCAGGCCGTATCAACCTTTGTTGTTAATGAATTCCAGACGGTGGCCAATCACCTACAACTCCGGAAGAGTGGGTCCATCTATCTGCTCTGTCATAAATTTATCTGTCACTGGACAGTGGCCAAAATAATGACTTGAATGTGAAACTTAAGGACAAGTGCAGGTGACTATTCTGATAAGTAAATCTGAGAGCATTTTTGCCCCTATTGATGGATGAAGAAGGGATCTGTGAAATGGAATGTTTTATCTGGATAAGTTGGCATTTACTTAGTCAAGGGCACTAACCTTGTCTAAAGGTTGTCAAACATAAAGTTACTCTTGTCCTCCCTTTGAACTCAGGTTCAATATCTTAATAGTCAGGGCTGTCACCAATCAAGCTTTTATCCCATGTCAGTACAGTTTCTGTTCAAATTGTGCCCTGGGACCTCTTTCACCTTTAATATAATTGCAGAGTAATTCATTCTTCTTCATTGGCAATTAGATGGTCCAGGTTTATATGCCCGGTTTTCAAATCCTTTCCAGAACTCTTCAAACAGCCTGGAGAAATCAAAGAAGCCATAAAGTAGTCAATTGCTTGCCTCTGTTTTTCAATTATTTCCAGCATGGTAAAAATTCTATCTGTAATGGTTTACAAGTATTAAATATCTGACTTTATAATGTGGCATTTTCTGGTTATCAAAGCTTTTTTGCTGAGCCTAAATGTGTCCCAGTCTAATGACCTCTGTAGCTTATGTAGCTCTTTCTCTCTCTCATCCTTATTTTTAAAAGACAGCATAATTTTCTCCTCATAATTCCTGTCTTTGATTTTCCATATTTATCTCAAGATGTCAATATGCTTCTCTGTTGGCAAGACTGTTGGCTTCTAAAAGTTTTATCACTTTAGCAGTCTAATTCTTTTATTTTTTCCAATTATGTCTGTCTCAGTAACTATTCACCTTCTGAGAGTTCACACCAAAGCATAAATCTGAAAATGGCCTTACGAGTGTGTATGTGATTCTGAACTGAAAAAAAAAAAAAACTATTTGTGAGTGATATAGATCCAAAATCAAATACTGACTCTATGATTTTCTGTTTATATCATCAAGACTAAGTCACTTGAGTTTTTCTTTTTCCAGCTTTATTTATTTACTTGAAAGGCAGACTGGCAGAGAGGGAGAGAGAGAGAGAGAGAGAGAGAGAGAGAGAGAGAGAGAGAGAGAGAGATCTTCCATCTGCAGGTTCACTCCTCAAATGACTGCAACAGTTGGGCTTGGGTTTCTGAGTCTCCTGTGTTGGGAGCAGGGGCCCAAGCAGCTGGGCCAGCCTCCACAGCATTCTTAGGCACATTACAAGGGAACTGGACTGGAAGGGGAGTGGCCGGGACTCAAATTCAGTACCCTGGTATGGGATGCTGGTGTTGCAGGTTTCAGCTTAGCCTACCACACCACACTGCTGGCCCCATTTGAACTCTTTTTGATCTCTCTCTCTCTCTCTTTTTTAAATTAGTTTATTTGAAAGGCAGAGTTACAGAGAGGCAGAGAGAGAGAGAGAGAGAGAGAGAGAGGTCTTCCATACGCTGGTTCACTGCCCAAGTGGCTGCAATGGCTGGAGCTGAGCTAATTGGAAGCCAGGAGCCAGGAGCTTCCTCCGGGTCTCCCACACGGGTGCAGGAGCCCAAGGACTTGGGCCATCTTCTACTGCTTTCCCAGGGCGTAGCAGAGAGCTGGATCAGTAGTGGAGCAGCCAGGAAAGAAAGCAGTGCCCATATGGTATGCGGGCACTGTAGGCAGACGCTTTAACTGCCATGCCACTGTACTGCCCCACGCCCCATTTTCCTCATTTGAAAATGCTGACAAAGTACCTGCCATGTAGATTGGACTTAATAAGATGAGAGTAAAGTGTGCATTGTGGTGTCTCCCAAACTCATAGTGGTCACACAGTAAAACCACCTAAAAAGCACTTTCATACTGAATATCATGGTTTTTGATCAACTCCATGCCCATCACTGAAACCCATAGTGGTGGCAGGAGGTATCCCTGGCCCATATGAATGAATTACTTCCTGCCTGGGGGCTCAAACTCTGCTGGACACATGGGTTAGGATTTAAGAAAGCTGTTGCTCATTGTTCTTTCTAATGAATCATCACACTGACTTACAACTTTGGTAGGGAGATTTTGTTTTGTTTTTGGAAAAAAGCATCTGCTTTCTCAGAATTAACTTGTAAGTTCTTTTGCATTGTGCTTCTATTTTGATCATATAAGAAGATTCAATGTTTAGGGTCGGTGCTGTAGCATAGCGGGTAAAGCTGCCGCCTGCAGTGTTGGCATCCTATATGGGCACCAGTTCACATCCGGGCTGCTCCACTTCTGATTCAGCTCTCTACTATGGCCTGCGAAAGCAGTAAAGGATGGCGCAAGTCCTTGGGCCCCTGCACACACACTGGGGACCTGGAGGAAGCTCCTGGCTCCTGGCTTCGGATCGGTACAGCCAATTGGGGAGTGAACCAGTAGATGGAAGACACCCCCCCCCCCCCCGCCTCTCTTTGTAACTCTGACTTTAAAATAAATAAAGAGATCTTAAAAAAAAAAAAAAGATTTAGTGTTTGACAGGAACGTTCTGTCCTGTACAGGAGGGCTTTAAGATGTTCCTGGGAAATGCATTTTATGAAAAACCTGCAATGGGGGCCAGTGTTCTGGAACAGTGGATTAAGCTGCTGCTGGTGATGCCAGCACTCCATATGGTAGAGTCCAGCCTGCTCTGCTTTTGATCTAACTCCGGCTAATGTGTCTGGGAAGGCAGTGGAATATGACCCAAGTGCTTGGACACCACCACACATGTGGGAGACTTGGGTGAAGTTCCTAACTCTGGCTGTTGTAGCCATTTGGGAAGTGAACCAGTGGGTGGAAGATTCTCTCTCTCTCTTTCTCTCTCTCTCCTCCCCCTCCCCCTCCCCCTCCCCCTCTCATCCCCTCTTCTCTGTCACTGCCTTTCAGATAAATAAATATTTTTTAAAAGATTTATTTATCTGGATTTCAAAATTCTTTGCACCAAAACGAATTTCTTTTCATCTCATTTTCTCTCAGGCTTTTCAAAAGCAAATCTTTATTCATTCATTTGAAAAGTGGAGTATCAGAGACAGGCAGTGAGGACTGGGCTAGGCCAGGCCATAGCCAGCATCCAGGAGCTCCATCTGGGTACCCCTCATGCGGGTAGGGTCCAGACTTCTGGGTCATCTGCTGCTGCTTTCCTGGGTATATTAGCAGGGAGCTGGATCCAAGGATGCTGGTGACACAGGCAGTGACTTCGTCTGCTGTGCCAGAATGCCAGAACCATCCACACACTTTTTAAAGTCCTCTTGCTATGACTTGGATAATTAGGTTGGCTGTCTCAAAGGCAGGTGTGTTAGGTGTTTGGTTAGTGGTTAGTGGTGCTTGGTTAGTGGTTAGTGGCTAAAAGGTGGAGTTGAAATCCAGGTATGGTGCCTGAAGTGGGACCATTGAGAAGTGGCTGAATTGAATGAAGCTGCTGGAAAGAATCCCCAGGATTGCATCATGGAAGCTTTATAAAGAGCTACATAGGGACAGGGGGAGTGAGGTTGCTCCTGGTCTGTCCTTGCTTCTTGGCTCATCATGAGATGTTTTCTCAGTGCTGGTTCCACTATCCACAGCCTACATCAGGTGGCAGACCAAGGAGTTCACCCAATCGTGCATTGTAAACCTCCAGAACTATGAGCTGAAATAACCTTTATTTCCTAGGTATCTCCTCTTGGGTAATTTAGTTATAACAACAAAAAACTGACTGATGTAAAGTTGGTACCAAGGAGTGAGATCATTACTACAATCTGTACATGAAGATGTGGAGAAGCCTTTGGAATCACTTTATGGGAAAAGCTTGGAGAAGGTTGAAGGAGCAGACTTGAGAAAGTTTAACATACTATAAGCAGAGTGTTATGGATGATTGTGCTGAGGGCTTAGAAGACCAGAATGCTGGTGGAAGTGTGGATGTTCAGGGCCTTGCTGGTGAGGTTTCAGATGGAAATGAGGGTTCTTTTGGGAACTGAGTTAGAGATCAACCTTGCTGCAAAGAACTCTGCTACATTGTGTCTGTTTCCCAAGACTTTAGGGAAGGATGAATGTGGAGGTGGAGGACTGATTTATTTTGGCTGAGAAAAGACTCAAGGCAGTAAGGTGACTAGGCTACTGTTTGGCATTTCTAGCTGCTGTTTGGACAGTGAAAATCAGGAGCAAAAAGGAGCAGGGTGGAAAGATTTGGAAAATTCACAGCCTGCTATAGAAGGAGTAGACAAGAATTTGGGGGCATAGAGTGGCAGAGAAAGCTTTTGCTGAAGAGAGTAGTGCAGGTAAGAGGAAGATCTTAAAGGCATTTCAGAGATCTTCCAGGCTGCCCCTCCCATGACAGTCCCATCAGAAGTCTACAGGTGCACATTGTTCCTTCAGGGATGAACCGTTTTGGGAAAGATCCCCAGGGCATCCTAATCCCCTCTGGGTCAGCTCTGGTTCCTGGCTTGCCTGGGAAGAACTCCAAGGCTACTGCAAAACTCTGGCACAAGCAAATCCTGGCTTGTGCTGGTGGCAGATCTTGGTATTATCCATATAATACTGATTTTACAGACACACAGAATACACCAAGATTTAAAGAGAAAGTTTTGTAGGGCAGGCATAGTGATGCTGCAGGGGTAAAGCTCCTACATGGATCCCATGAGAGGGCATGCCTAGTGAAACTGTGAGAGTGAAGCTGCGGTAGAGACCCCAGAAAGGTCAAGGTTCCTGCATCATGGACCACCTGCCAGAGATAACTGCGAGCAGTGTGCTCACACATTGGAAAGCCACACACATCAGCATGAAGCTTCAGAGAGTGGCCATGCTGAGAGAGATCAACACAGCCAAGGCAACATGGAAGCCTCCACCTACATTTCAAAGGATATTTCAGACAAGCTAGGGGCTCAGACAGAGACTGTAACCGGGCCAGAGCCACTGCAGAGAGCTTCCACTAAGGCAAAGCCAAGTGGAAATGGGGGGTGGAAGCTGCTGCACAGAGTCCCTGCCAGGAGTGCTCAGCCTAGCGGAGCTGCAGAGAAGATATTTCAGCTTGTGAGAACTGAAGTGCAGTCTGAGCAGCGAAACCGTAGGGGCAGAGCTGCCCTACCTGTTGGGAGCTCCTCCCCTACCACAGTGCGCCTAGGATGCTGCACATAGAAAGTTGGAGTTAGTGTTTGCTTTGCTGATTTTCAAACTTGTTTTGCTTTGATCACTCCTTTCTGTTTCCCTGTTTGCCCTTTTTGAAAGGAAATGTACATTCTCTGCCTGTCCTGCCACTGTATCTGAGAAATAGATAACTTGTTAACTCTAAAGGGTTCACAGCTTAGTTGACTTTAAATCTCAGATGAGACTTTGCACTTTTCAGCTAATACTGGTTTGAGTTAAGACTTTCAAACTGTTAGGGCTGAAATGAGTATATTTTGTTTTATGAAATGGACATGAACATTTAGGGGCCTAGAGTGGAAGCTATGGTTTGGATATGAGTTTGGATGTCTCCCTAAAAACCCAAGTGTTAGAGGCTTGTTTCCTAAAGTTTTAGGTTACTGGATTAATAGATTAAGTATGGTTTCTGAAGGTGGGTACTTTGGGAAGTGAATTGAATTAAGTTGCTGGAGAGGCACATGAACATGGAGGATGAGTATGTTCCCCGTCTCTCTCTGCTACCTGGCTCAACTATGTGATCTTTCCTCTGTACTTGTTTCATCACCCACTACACTCATCAGATGCTAGGCCACTGAGGCTGCCTGATCTTGGACTGTGAACCACCAAAACCATGAAACCAACAGAAATCTTCCTAAGTAACTTCTCAGGTATTTTAGTTGTAGTGACAAAAAGCTGATTCATACGCCCCTTTTACTTTTGTTAGCTTTTGAAACCTTTATGTACAATATATCTCTGTGTTCTGTCTGGCCCCATGAAGAATAGAAAATAAGTACAAAAAGACATCACATTTGAAACATAGTGAAAAAGTTGGTTCATTGTATGCTGAATGTTGATGTTCATGTTATTCGCGATTTGGACATGTTGAGAATATTTTGTGCCACCTCCATGGAGCAAGAAATGTTACCCTGAATTATGTTAGAAGAAAACATTGGGCACTGCAGTCCTGCGGTGAATGAAGATGAGAGGTATGTGGGTCAGTGACAGTATAGTCTGCTTGAATTGTCAAGTGAGTTTATTGATTGATGTCCTTTAAGAACCTTCAGTAAGATGAAGCCGTATTTCTCTTATTTACCTCTGAGAAATGATGTCAACAAGGCTTGGATCCTTCAATGGGCATGAGCCTTTGCCCAGTGATTCACCTGGAAGTTTCATTGCTCTGACAGAAGCCAGATAATTATGGCAACTCTTGTTATCATGAAAGTGTCTCACCTGTAGGGAACAAATGACCATACTTTATGCTACTTTTCTGGAACTTACCCAACTGGGGCAAATCATGTTGACTGCCTAAGAATGACTCAGATATTTCTTTCTTGCAAAATCAGAACCAAAATTTTATTCGAGTAGTTGTGTGTCAAGACCTGGGGCCAGCCATGATTATTTTAAATTATGGCATTACTTATGTGATCATAGTAGCCACTGGCAAAGCTATAGCTGATTAGGTGTAAATGGAAGCTTGCTTAGTTGTAAATGAGGCCTATCCCTCCCTTCATTGTGGGTGTGATGGCAGAAGTTATTGCAGCCATCTTGTAACCATGATAGAATAAGCATGAAGACCAAAACCCAAAAGATAATGGTTCAGAATCAAAACAAAAAGTGATTCACCTTCACAGTTCTTGTTTAAACCACAGAAAGCTAGATTTTCATAGGCATTCCTTACAGCTTCATTTAGTTATTGTCTATCTGATAGATTAATCTTCCAAAACTCATTTATTCATCTTTTCTGCGGTATCTGTGAGGCAGCATACAGTGAAATAAAAAAGTCTTTGGCCGGCACTGCGTCTCACTAGGCTAATCCTCCGCCTGTGGCGCCGGCACCCCAGGTTCTAGTCCCGTTGGGGCACCAGAATCTGTCCCGGTTGCTCCTCTTCCAGTCCAGCTCTCTGCTATGGTCCAGGAAGGCAGTGGAGGATGGCCCAAGTGCTTGTGCCCTGCACCCGCATGGGAGACCAGGAGGAAGAACCTGGCTTTGGATCAGCGCAGCGAGCCGGCCATAGCAGCCATTTGGGGAGTGAACCAACGGAAAAGGCAGACCTTTCTCTCTGTTTCTCTATCTCTCACTGTCTAACTCTGCTTGTCAAAAAAAAAAAAAGTCTTCACTAAATTATACCATATCCATGACAATATACCCTTCTTTCCTTGCTTTTTGATCATTGTCATGAGTCCCATATTTGTGATATTAATATCCTTCTTTTCAAAAACAAGCCTATATGTGTATGTATATATTATCTACATATGAAGTGAATATGACAGAATTTTAGAAATTGTTACATCTTAAAAATATTTGAAGAGATTAATAAAAATTTGAAATAGGAAAAAATTAAAATAAATAGAAATAATTGTTTCAAAACTATAAAAAAAAAGCTAAAGATTGGATTCAGGAAACTTGAATTTAATTATTATCTGTTTCTGCAGTATGGAGTGAGTATTTAGATCTTAAGCCTCAGTTTTCTCATCTATAAAATGAGAATGAGAATGTGATGACAATCACATCAATAAAAATGGTAAGAATAACCAGAACAATATATATGCCAGGAGGTGAGCTAAAGAAATTTGCTGGCATTGTTTCAGTCTTCTCAAGATGTTAAAAATGTAGATTATTTTTAAAATTTCTAGAGTTCAGATGAGAAAACAGAAATTTAGAAATGTTAAATGGTTTTCCTGAAGTTATATGATTTGAACTCATACTCTCAATGTATTTACTCAATAACAGAATTAGTCAGCCTTCTGAAAGGCTCCATTTGGTCCTGGCTTACTCATAGTCCCTCCTTTGTGAAATGATCTCTTGCCATGTCGCAGGCTTAATTTGGATTCTGAGGAGCATACAGCAGAAGGGGTAGTCAGTCACTTCTGAGTGTCAGTTATAAAGCACCAGAGTTTTTTTTTTGTTTTTTTTTTTTTTTTTTTTTTTTTTTTTGAGCTTCTCTCACTTTCTGATTACTTGCTTTGTGGGAAGCTACCTGTGTAGTGTGGACATCCTCAGAAGATCATAGAGAAGTTCATGTAATAGACAACCATTGCTGCCAACTACCATGGAAGCAGAGTGTTCAACCCAAACCATGAAGTATCTGCAGCCCAGATGACGTCCTAACTGGGGTATGGTGAAAGGATCTGAGTCAGAACCACATCACACGTTGCTCTCAAATTCCTACATGCTGACACTGCGAGATCACCAATGTTTGTTGATGTAAGAAATGTGGTTTTTATAGAGCAAGAGATCAGCCATGGGGGTCTTCTCAGGTGTCTTCCCTGACTACCCTACCTGAAACTGACTCCTCTTGCTTACTCCAAAAAATAAACCACAACTCTTTATTCTCCTGATGCTTTATTACCACCTAATGACTCCGAGGAGAGTGTGTTTGTTCTTTTGTTTCATGCCATATCTTCAGCACCCAGAGCAGTTTGTGGCACAAAGTAGGGAAATATTTGTAGGATGAATGAATGAATCAACATCCTGCTCTATAACCTGGCCTCTCCACAGTCGTGCTCTATCCCCACCTATCTCACAAACACACAGTACCTGAGTACCTAAGGGTATCCACTGGAACACCTGGCTTTTATTTTTTTATTCTGAATGACCGATTTTAAGCCACACTTCTATCAGTGCTTATCCATTCTATATAAGTCTTCTTATTCTAGACGTGTAAAAAATGGAAGGAATTTGGGTTTGGGGAGTCTACTAGAACAAATAGATCTAAATTCTCATTCCAGATCTAGCTCTAATTCATCTGTGACTTTACAAAACACAGTGTCTACCATCTTAACTTTTCTCATCTCTTAAATTTCCATTTCCTCAAACATGTAGTCTTACTCAGTCTTGAGTTACCGTATAGAGAAAACAAACTCCTTTCACAGTTTCCTAGAACTTGGGCCTATTTCATCTATATTTACACTATAAATTTTGCTTAATAACTTCCTGATGATCTTAGGGAAAAAGAAAGCACAGAAGGGTTGTAATTGTCTGGTACTGTCCTTGGGGCTAAGGGTTGAAGGGGCCCTGGACCAAAGACTGGAAAGCTCACAAAGTTTGTTTTCAAGGCTTTTCATTGACCGCTACAATAGATTTTATTAAGGAGACAAGGCCAGGGGCACCTACCCAAGACTTTGATCTAAAATAATTGGTAATCGAATGAGGCTTTTTATATTTAGGGGATTATCCCACCCAACAAAGTCTTCTGTGGAAGAGGGCAGAGAAGAGGGTGATGTGATCGTCAAGTTCAAGACATATTAGCAGCTCTGGAAGGAATTATTTAAAACATTAAACTCCTAGATTGTTTAATAGCAGCTCTTCTTTGTCATATATTCTCTCTTCTAAGAAGTTTTGGTAATGTTTGGATCATTCCCTGCTTTGATAATATTTTATTTGTTTTAAATAATTTGCACATTTCATGTGTCTGCAAATGGCTGTTGTGAAGATTTTTGTATTACTGGCCATCGGGCGATTTTTTTTATGTTTTGATTGGATATAAGAAAATGTTTACTCAAGCTGCTTGAGAAAATAGGGAGAATTCAGTGGCTAATAAGAGTAAGATGTCTAGAGGTAGAGAGAGCTTCAGGTATTATTTGATCTAGAACTTTATCACATATCCATATATCTCACTAATTTCCTCTGGGATTCATTTGTTTCTATATTCTTATGTGTTTCAGCTTCCTCTTGAAATTTTTTCCCCTGTGATTGTAAACATGGCTGATTTGACTCAGGTTTCCCCTTCAGCAAACCATGCATCTAAAGACAGGAAAAGTACCTACTCTCTTGGATTCCAAGAATGGATGTCAGGATCTGAAAAAACCTGGGCCAAATGCTATTAAGAGCCCATTTTGTTGACCTCTAATTTGCTATTCTCTTCTTAATTAGGGATACACTTTTCACTAGGCAGTTATATGCCTGAAAAGAGACTACATTATCTTGTCTGGCTGTTAGTATGGCCATGCAAATGAGTTACGTCCAATAGGAAGTGAGTTTTGTGTGTGGTTTTGATGTATGCTTCCAAAGTAAAGGAGAAGAAATGGGGATGCTTTCTTAGTTATAAGCAATATTGAGTCTATGAAGATAAGACACACTCTAGATATGGAAGAACAATGTGATAGAAGAAATTCAGGTCCTTGATGACTCTACAAAGCAGAGCCACAATACTAACTTGAGCTTTATATGACAGAGAGTAAGCTTTGACCTTGTTTTATACCATAGTTAATTTTTTTATCTCTCTTTCCTACCCAAACCTACATCTTTTCTTAAATCTTTACCTCACTCATGGAACTGCATGGAACGTGTAGATTGGTTCAGTGGAGACCACAGATTCCATTGCTGGAATCTGAGATGGAGTCAGCTCCGAGAACCATGTGGCTCTCTGAAAGAAAATAGAAAGCTGTTGAGAAAGAATCAGAAAGAAGCGTGGGAAACCATCACCAATTATTCACTAATTGAACTTTTATCTGATCTTTTCTGGTTTTAATACCCATGGCCAACTTTGCTTGCACCCATGGGTTGCTTTGGGACTAAGTAGTCCAAACAGACAAACAAAAACCAGGAGGTTGCCACAATATCTTAGAAAATGGCACAACTCAGATAATGATATAGAGACTGTCATGAAGGGTACACTTCTCTTTTGGAATAATGAAGGGAGATTGAGATGCATGCCTTCTTTTGAATTTAGAATTTATTTTGTAGCTAGGGCTGTATCTTCTTCACAAAGGATATGCTCTTTACAGATTTGTCACTTAAATGTATTTAACCACTTCAGTTCTATGAACTAAACAGGTTCTGCAAAGTGAATCCCAAATGTGCCATTAACCAAGAAAAACAGAGACATGAAGCAGACTGTAAATCTATAGAAATAACTCTTACTAAAAGAGAATAAATTTTCCAAGTGGCACGAAAGTATAAGTTTAGGACACATAGTTATATTTAACACATTTATGGAGAGAAACCAGAAATAGGAATACAAGAAATCTTAGAAATATCCTCCAAGTTCACCTGCTTGTATTTAAACTTTCATGGGTTGGCTGTTCATCTAGAGTTCAGGGGTGGGATATTTAACATGGTAAGAGTTTGTTCTAAACATACATTCTGGGGCAGGAGTGGGAAATGGTGCTGAAAGGCAGTTCACTTCCATGCTTGTTCTCAAATATCCTGAGATGATCCATCACATTGATTAGAGTTCAAATGCCACAAAACATACTGCTTACATTCAAACTTTTCCTTCTGCAGAAAGATCTCTAGGGTACCAAAGGCGTTGCTCCTAGACTTCTTAAATAGTGTTAAAAGACTGTTTAATAGAGTTTTATAAATCTATATTTTATTTATTTTTTGACAGGCATAGTGGACAGTGAGAGAGAGAGACAGAGAAAGGTCTTCCTTTGCCGTTGGTTCACCCTCCAATGGCTGCCGCGGCCAGCGCGCAGTGGCCGGCACACCGCACTGGTCTGATGGCAGGAGCCATGTGCTTATCCTGGTCTCCCATGGGGTGCAGAGCCCAAACACTTGGGCCATCCTCCACTGCACTCCCTGGCCACAGCAGAGAGCTGGCCTGGAAGAGGGGCAACCGGGACAGAATCTGGCACCCTGACCGGGACTAGAACCCAGTGTGCTGGCACCGCAAGGTGGAGGATTAGCCTGTTGAACACATGAAAGTCAAGAGATGAAGTCAACAAAAGGACTTTATGAGAGCACTGGAGGGGACAGAGTTGTGACACAGTGGTTTAAGCTACTGCTTGAGATGCTGGCATCCCATGTCAGAGTACTCGTTCAGGTCCTGATGGCTCCACTTCTGATCCAGCTTCTTGCTAATGCTCCTAGGAAGGCAGCAGAATATGGCCCAAGTATTTGGGTCCCTGCTACCCAGGTGGGCAATTGGGATGGCCCCTAGCTTCAGCCTGGCCCAGCCCTGTCTGTTCTAGGTATTTGGAGAGTGAAGCAATGGTTGGAAGACTACTATTTCTCGCGCTCTCTCTCTCTCTCTCTCTCTCTCTCTCTGTCACTCTGCCTTTTAAATAGGTAAATAAATAAATCTCTTTTTTTTTTTTTTGACAGGCAGAGTTAGACAGTGAGAGAGAGACAGAGAGAAAGGTCTTCCTTTTTCCATTGGTTCACCCCCCAAATGGCCGCTAGGGCCGGTGTGCTGCGGCTGGTGCGCTGCGCTGATCCAAAGCCAGGAGCTAGGTGCTTCTTCTGGTCTCCCATGGGGTGCAGGGCCCAAACACCTGGGCCATCCTCCACTGCACTCCCAGGCCACAGTAGAGAGCTGGACTGGAAGAGGAGCAACCGGGACAGATTCCGGTGCCCCAACCAGGACTAGAACCCAGGGTGCCAGTGCTGCAGGTGGAGGATTAGCCAAGTGAGCCGCGGCGCCGGCCTATATAAATAAATAAATCTTTAAAAAAAGATGGATCAAAGACAGTAGTATAAAAAGCCAGCAGCAGATAACAAGGAGATTGTTATGAAGGTGCCAGTGTTTATATTTGCATAAGAGTTCCAGCTATGAGCAAAGTTTCCATGAAATAATTTATAACATGTCACCTTAGACTGTATCACACATCATTTAAGGCAGGGAGCTTTGCTCGGTGTCTCTCTTTCCATTGTTGTGTGTGAACAATGTGCTTCAAACACTGGTCTAAATGAAGTTTACTGCTGCTGCAGGCAGCAGCAATGGCTGCTGGGATACTTTACTAGAAAAAGGGGGGAAAGAGTTCAACAGCCAAATGATTCTACTGCATTTAAATTCCTGGCTTGGATTAAACACCTACTTGTTGCCCGTTGACTTTGGATGCCTGTGGGTGTATTTGCCTGAGTTATTAATCTATGGGTATAGGTACTACACATCTTTAATGACTTGCTGGGATCATGTGGTGAAAGTGATAGCTTCGTTTGGACTGAGCTGACAGCCACATGCGTGCAGCTCTCAGCTCTGCTGGTTTTTGCAGACTATAAGGAACAACCTGTAGTCTTGTTTAGGCTGCTTGCTGAGAGCAAAGTTCATTCCAAGTGTTCCTGGAAAATCAAATACAGATTTGATTTGTTGTAGTGAATTTGTGCCAGGCATACAACGAGACCACTTAAGCAGCTAACCCCTTCATTCTAAGCCTGCTTGGAGAATCCTGGTGGGACCTTTTGGTTTGCAATCACATGGAAAAATGTTGCCACCTCCTTTGCAATGATTCCAAGGTTGATGTCTAGCCATGATCTGGGCATCCAGAGTTGGTTATTAAGGGACAGCCTCACATGCTGGAAGGGACTGGGATGAGATGAGGGGAAGAGGAGTCACAGACTTCATCAGTCTAAGGTTTTGGGCACAAACTACAACCCCTGATTTATAATGGAATTAAAATTAATGCTGAGATGATCCTCATATCTGTAAAACTCTTGACTTTGATGGAGTGAGTTGGCATTTGGAACAAGTCCCTGCCCCCTGAGTTATTCCCAGTTCCATTGAATTAGCACTGTAGGAAGCCAATCTTTTGGTGTTGGTGGGAAATGTGGCAGTGTCTGCTTGGAAGACCATGGAGGTCAGGGTCGTACACTGAACTCCCTTCCAAAGATGTGGTCCTCTGAAGCTGGTGTCTCTGAATTCCTTTGATCTTTAGAATCACTGGGAGAACCTGAGATGTACTGATTCCTTGGCTCCCCACTAGACTTCATTAGTGGAGACTCTGGTATTCGACTTTGAGATGATAACTTTGAAGAACTCTCCATAGGGGATTCTGGGGTTGTTAGACACAAGCATATATCTGGAGATATGTGGGGACTTTGGATGAGACTGTATAGGGTCATTTTCTGTTGTGGTATGTGAGCCGAGATTATTAAACTAACTTCCATGTGCTTTAGTGCTGTTATCTCATACATTAGGGAAGTGATTGTCCCTCCTGATAGCCTGTGAGTGAGGATTAATGTTGAGAAATGCCCAGCATAACACCTGGCACACAATAATACCCTGTGTAAGTTAGCTATTAGTTAGCTTTCAAGGTGGCATGAGACCTTAGAAACCAGATCTGTCCACACCTTCCCTTTTCATCAAACAGGACACAGTGCTCATAGCTGAGAGTAATTGTTTACTGTGTTCCAGACAGCACGGAGTTCATCCATTTGTTACCGCATCTTGTCATCACAACTACTCCCCAAAGTAGGCAGTAGTATTATCTCTGCTGTTGAAAAGGTGTCTGATATACAGAAAAGTGAAACAGTGTGCTGAGTTCCATTTCTAACAGCTTGTCAGTGACAGTGCTAGCATTTGGACACTGGTCTGCCTCCAAACCCCCTATGTCTAGTAGGTGCTAAGTTTGTATCCCTTCCCTAGGCCTTTCCTCTAAAGGAAGAATTTCTAGACTTGGTAAAACCCAAGTTCCAGCAATGATTTTTCCCATTTCCTTTGTCTGCACCACCCGAGAGTTTGCTGTTTTGTGTGTAGAGGTATATGGTATGCTTTCTCAAATATGCATCTCCTTTCTAGCCACCCAGAACCACTGTCCTTGAACATGATTTGTCTGTTTCATATGACTGAGCCCTTAGATAACCCCATTCCTCTTATTGACCTTCTGCATAAAGACTATGAACATCTTAAAGATGATGATGCTTTATGGTTCTCTGTTAGCCTCTGTCAGGGCCCTGCCCACTGCTTGTGACACAGGAAGTGGCAGATACTCATGGAGCTCTGTGTTGAAAACAATTTGACCAGGTTTGGGTTCAGTAGGCATTTTCTCCCTGAACTTTCTTTATTGGGCCTGTAGAATGTTTCTTGATCTGAAAGGTTACACATTTTCTTGTCGTTAGCTCTCTCCATGTTGGGGAGCCTTCAAAATGCAAGTAGTCTCAAATATAGCTGGGATGAAATTCTCTTACTCACTGATTTGATCCGCCTTTCTCATATCTTGTTCTTTTGTTTATTGATCTTGTACATCATTGTTTTACCTTCACATATTATCTCCTGCTGCGTCTGGTTAGCAGTCACATGGACTTTGCAGACCCATATACTCTGTGTTTTCCTTCTTGGCACTCATCACAATTGTTCAAAGCATGTTTATCTGTGTGTTTACTTGGCAGATGCTTCTCTGCTGCCCCAACCTTCATGTTTCCTCTGTGCATTACAGTATCTCCAGTACCTATCAGAGTATGTAGCAAATGACAGGTGCTCATTTAATACAAATGATCTCCAAAGAGTGCATACAAATTGCATATTATTTTAAAAAAACCTATTCATGCATTTCCACATTTTTTGCATCAGAATAAATATTTTTTTTCTAAATTTTAAAATGTAATAGAGATAGAGACAGAGACAGAGACAGAGACAGAGACAGAGACAGAGTCAGAGAGAGGGCTAACATCTTCTGATTCACTCCCCCAAAACCCACAGCTATATTGAATCTGGGAGCTGGGAACTCAATCTGGGCCTCTTACGAGAGTGTTAGGAATGCAGTTAGCAATTAGTAGGCCAATGGAATTAGAAGCCAGAACAGATATCAAACCCAAATACTTCAATATGAGATGCAAACATTTTAACCAGCATCTTAATAACTCAGCTAAAAGTCTATCCCATAAACTTACATTTTACTTCAATTTTCCAGAGACTTTTTGAAGTACCCACAAATCTGGTGAGTGAATGAATGGATTAATAAATCTTATATTTATTATTTATAATAATAATATTATATTATATATAATTATAATTATATTTATATATTATTTATATATCTATATAATATTTATATATTATATTATAATTATAATTATTATTTATAATAATAATTATATTTATTAATAAATCTTATATTTGTGGAGAGGAAGCACAGAGAGAAATACAACTCAAGTTAGCTTGATCTTGAAAAGAGAATTATTGACTATTCTAATTGAAAATTCAGGTTGTAGATTCACAACTAGAGGCAGGAATTACTGAATCTGAATATTCAAATACTGAGGGTTGGAATCTGCTTTTCACCACCTCTCAGTTTGTTTTTCTCTGTTGTCTGCATATTGGGCATTTTTCTTTTTTTTTTTTTCTTTTTTTTTTTTTTTTTTTACAGGCAGAGTGGATAGTGAGAGAGAGAGACAGAGAGAAAGGTCTTCCTTTGCCGTTGGTTCACCCTCCAATGGCCGCCGTGGTTGGCGCGCTGCGGCCGGCGCACCGCGCTCGTCCGATGGCAGGAGCCAGGAGCCAGGTGCTTTTCCTGGTCTCCCCATGGGGTGCAGGGCCCAAGCACCTGGGCCATCCTCCACTGCACTCCTGGGCCACAGCAGAGGGCTGGCCTGGAAGAAGGGCAACCGGGACAGAATCCGGTGCCCCGACCGGGACTAGAACCCGGTGTGCCGGCGCCGCAAGGCGGAGGATTAGCCTGTTGAGCCACGGCGCTGGCCCATATTGGGCATTTGATCACCTTATGGTAAATACATTGACACAAGCTGCAAGATGACATTCTCACAGTTTATTCACCTGCGTGTAAATGAGCTATTCTTTTCTTATTCTCCTTTTGGAAGTCTCAGACTTGAATATCATTGGTCCAACTTTGACAATATGACATATTGATCTTAAATCAATCATGTTCAAAAGGAAGGATTATGTACTTCATCTATGGTTGAGTCATGCCTGTGCAAGGATCAGTGGTAAATGTTACTATATCCACCAGAACAGTGTTGTCTGAGAGGGAAGCAGGAGTTGGCCCACTCCCCAGTGGCACTCTGGCCAGTGTTATATGCTGTTTCTGGAATGAAGAAGAAAGGATGCTGGATAGGTAAAACAGAATTTACCTACTGTCATGTCAAAACATCTCTAGATCTAATAAGTATTCCCAAAGCCAATGAGTACATAAACCCTTAGCAAGAAGGGCTCATAGACTGGTATAGCTGTGGCTCCTTAGACCACCAATCAGGGTCCACAATGTTACACTCCAAGTCAGAGGCAAAACTGACCGCTGTCTACTTAGTCTTCTCTTATTCACTGACCATAATGACTGAGGCTGATCCAAGGCAAATCAGGAACTAGGAACTCATTCTAGCTGTCCACACAGATGGCAGGGACCCAAGTATTTGAGCCATCACCTGCTTCCTCCTGGGGTGCACATTAGGAGGAAGCTGGAATTGCAAGTGGAGCTGGGACTCAAACTCAGGCATTCTGATATGGAATGTGCTCATCCCAAGGAGTCTTAGCCCCTGTGTTGACTCAGGAGTGGGCTTCTTTTTACCAGTGTTGTGCTACAGAATCTCACAGTGTAGGGATGAAAATAAGAGAGCACATTCTTCCTCTATTTGGTCTCTGGATTGCCAGGAGCTCAATCTATGACTCGAGCTCAGCCAGACACTCTTTGCTGGACTTTTAAATCTTGAACTAGTGATACAAGGATAAGGAAAATGTTTGGAGAAATGTTCATGGCAATTGATGGCAATGTCATTGATAACAGTGGTATTACAGGCAATGTTCTGAGCAGGCTATTTCTGAAGAGTTTGGCTGCACTTTCTGCTTCTGGCAAACTGGCCCCCAGAGTCCTGCCATTCCCATGTCCAGTTACCCATTGATTCTGATCCCTCTATCTCCTTCAAATAAACCTTCTTCTTAAAGGGTTGTTCAGTTGGTTTCTCTTGCTTGCAGTAATGTGTCCTAATGGAGGCACTCACTGAAAAATTTTTGCTTAACTGAATTTTGTATTTAAAGAATTCTAATTATAAATTCATTCCCCTTTAAAAAAAATTCCAATATGAGATAAAACCACAGGTCTGGGAACCAGAAGAACTGAATTTAAATTCTCATCCTTGGCCATTTACCAATGTGATTTCCAGTAAATTACTGAGTAGCTATCTCAGTTTCATCAGCAATAAAATGGGAATAGAAAAATTCTCTGCCTGTAGGGCTGTAGTGAGTCCCATTACCATGTGCAGCAGAATAGTAGAGAGCTTGAGTACCCTATCAGTTCTAAATATGAGATGTCATTGTATGGCCCATGCATGCATAAGTGGATGGTTTTGCTTTGATTCCTCAGTGCTATAACTTTGTCCTACCTCTATTCAGCACATGCTAATAAGTGGTATTGAGATTTGTGAATTCATTCTAGAGAAATTTATTAAATGCTCATTATGTGCCAAATATCATTTTAATTAGCACTTTATGAGAAATCTATCATTTGCCATCTATCTGCCATCTTCTTCCAGTTCTGTGGAATACACTACTAAGCTCTCTGCCTGCAGAAGAAAGTCACATACTCTTTCCAAGGTTCCTGCTTCTTTGTCCAAGAGTCATATTTTGCTCTTCAGCAACATCTGTGATTCAAGGGCAGCCAGGAAGCAGCCTTTCTTTCAGACATTGTTCTTCTTTTCCCTAGAGAAAACAATTTCATCTGTGTAAGTGGCCTTCTTAGTGCTCTGTTTTCCTCTGGTGCCCGCTGAATGTGTACGTGATGGTGAGGGAAGATGCGTGCAATTAGGGAATGTGAAGACTCTGATTGAGTAAGGATTGGCTGAACCAGGGAGGGGACAGATCCTTTCAAGCATCAACCCCAACTGGCACTGTTTTGGGGAAAGAAAAGAAAAGAAAAACCATATAACAGTGTCATAAATACTTGGCAAACAGAAAAATAAAACCCAACCTGTTAGGCAAGATATCTTAAGAACTATTCTCAACAGATAGATTTTTTTTTGTTTTGTAAAATCTGAAGTTTTTTTTTTATTTTTTATTTTTTTAACTTTTATTTAGAATATAAATTTCCAAGGTACAACTTAGGGATTACAATGGCTTTCCCTCCCATACCTCCCCCCCCCCCCCGCAACCCTCCCCCCTTACCCGCTCCCTCTCCCCTTTCATTCACATCCAGATTCATTTTCAATTCTCTTTGTATACAAGAGCTCAGTTTAGTATGTGTTAAGTAAAGATTTTAACCATTTGCCCTCACATAGCAACATAAAGTGAAATATACTCTTTGAGTACTAGTTATAGCATTAAATCACAATGTATAGCACATTAAGGACAGAGATCCTACATGATATTTTTTTAATTGATTAATTTTTTTTTTTTTTACAGGCAGAGTGGACAGTGAGAGAGAGAGAGGCAGACAGAAAAGTCTTCCTTTTGCCGTTGGTTCACCCTCCAATGGCCGCCGTGGTTGGCGCGCTGCGGCCGGCGCACCGCGCTCGTCCGATGGCAGGAGCCAGGAGCCAGGTGCTTTTCCTGGTCTCCCCATGGGGTGCAGGGCCCAAGCACCTGGGCCATCCTCCACTGCACTCCTGGGCCACAGCAGAGGGCTGGCCTGGAAGAAGGGCAACCGGGACAGAATCCGGTGCCCCGACCGGGACTAGAACCCGGTGTGCCGGCGCCGCAAGGCGGAGGATTAGCCTGTTGAGCCACGGCGCCGGCCAATTGATTAATTTTTTTATGCAACTTCCAAATTAACACCGAGTTTTTAAAATAATTTTCAATTATCTTTATATACAGAAGATCGATTCAGTATATTCTAAGTAAAGATTTCGTTAGTTTACACAAGGTGTAAAAATACTGTTTCAGTACTAGTTATTGCATTACTTCATACTGGACAATACATTAAGGACAGATCCCACATGGGACGTAAGTACACAGTGACACCTGTTGTTGATTTAACAATTTGACACTCTTGTTTATGGCGTCAGTAATCTCCCTAGGCTGTAGTGATGAGTTGCTGAGGCTATGGAAGCCTTTAGGGTTCGCCGACTTCGATCTTATTCCAACAGGGTCATAGTCAAAGTGGAGGTTCTCTCCTCCCTTCAGAGAAAGGTACCTCCTTCTAACAGATAGATTTTTAAAATTTCTTTTTTAACTGGCATACAATAATTGTGCATACCGGGTTGGCGCCATGGCTCACTTGGTTAATCCTCTGCCTGCAGCACCAGCATCCCATATGAGTACCAGGTTCTAGTCCCAATTGCTCCTCTTCCAGTCCAGCTCTCTGCTGTGGCTCGGGAAGGCAATAGAGGGTGGCCCAAGTGTGTGGGTGCCTGCACCCGTGTGGGAGACCAGGAAGAAGCACCTGGCTCCTGGCTTCGGATAGGTGTAGCTCCGGCCATAGTGGCCATTTGCGGGGTAAGCCAACAGAGGGAAGACCTTTCTCTCTGTCTCTCTCTCTCACTCTCTAACTCTGTCAAATAAATAAAAAAAATTGTGCATATTAATGAAGCACAGTATGGTAATTCAGTACATGGATACAATGTAGTGTAATGATCATCAGGGCTATTACCATTTCTATGTCCTTAAATATTTATCATTTCTTTGTATTTGGTGCCTTTGGGCACCTTTCCTTGAATTCTTCATAACATACACACTACATTGCTGTAAACTATCGTCACTTCGTTTATTATGAACACTAGAATGCATTCCTCCTGTCTAACTGTATTTTGGTATCTATTATCCTACCTCTCTCTATCCCGCTCTCCTGTTCTACCCTCCAATGACCTTTACTATTTGTCTACTTTTATGAGATCAACTTTTTTAACCTCCATATACAATTGAAAAGATGCAGAGTTTGTCTTTCTGTGCCTTCCTTATCAACTAATGAAATATTTTTTAAAAACTTTATGGCATACTTGGTCATAAAAATGTGGAAAAACATAAGATCTTTAGTTCAGTTAATGAGTATAATTCCCATGTCCTAAAATCAGGTTTCTCTGATACACACGGAGGCTTCCATTGTATAATCAAGTGTCTAGAATTTCAGGGTGTGGTTATCATTAACAAGGATGACTGGGTAAGCTCCACAGGGGGATATCTGGAATGGGTTAAGGGTCACTTATTCTTGTGAGAGCCTAAATAGATCCCTTCTTTCCAAGTCAAAAATACACAGAGCTGGGAGAGTTCTTTGTCTGCCCTACTAGAACTATTAAATAATATAAACTCCAAGTGTTAATTTCTAACCAATTCTCCCAAATTTTGGTTGAGAACTAAGAGAAAGAGCCATTTTAATGCTAACTATTTGTAATTCTTGAGAGAACACACAGAAGAAAAAGTTACCTTGCTGCATAATTATTTGTGGTGACTCAACCTGTTTCTGGAGTGCCGGCACTACTGCACACACGTAGGAATGAACAAAGAGTTCATATAGTGAAGAGTTCTTCTGTCTTTGTTCTGTAAAGGTGATTGTTTTATGTGCAGTGAGTCAGCCTATGCTGGAATTACCTTTGGCTTACCACTTAAAAGCAAGCCCTTGCAAAATGTGACCCAGGAACTGTGGCTTCACACAATGTGGAGATCATCAATTTCAACCTTTTTCCAGAAACTATAAACTAGACAGACTAACTGAATACTAGCAATCATGACAAATGGCATCTTAGAATTCAAGACTTTAGAATTTTAAAATTCTTCTCCCTCTATATTGTCCCTCCATTGTTTTAAAACAAGAAAGTTTAAAGATGGAGCACAGATTAGATGCCAGATTCCAGTGGAAATATAAATCTATGAAGTACATTGTTGTACCCCCTTTATCATGGTTTACCTTTTGTGTATAATGGACTGCTTTCTAAAATAATGCAGAGAGGAGGGAGAGAGAAGCAAATATCATTTTCTATAAAAAAATACCCTTGGCAAACAGAGAAGAGAAGGCCAAAAAGTATGAGAGTCTTGGCTTCCTCAAAGAGGCTCAGTGGGCTTGATGACCTTGATGTTCATGCTATAGTTGTTATGGCAACAGGAAAGTGAAATTATGGTTGCTAAGGGACACTGAACTGAAGCAATCTCCACTTACTGGTCACTTCACTCTGGAACTCAGAAATCCACCCAAAGCAAGGATGAGTCAGCAGAACAGAATCTGAAGACTGAGCTAAAATCAGGCTGTGTTTAATGGGATGTGTTTTTGAAGAAACTCCCAAAGTTTTGAGACCTCTAAGACAATTGTTTTTAAAAGTCTTAAATGACTTAAGTGTGGTGACAGTATCCTAAATGGCAGGAATGCTCCAGTCACCACATCTGTAAGTCTCCCAGGGTACTACAACACCCTTCATTTATAAATGGTTGGCTTTTGAAGCACATAATATATTCACAGTAAATTTTTGCCTTCAGAAAAGTCACGGCCGGCGCCGTGGCTCAACAGGCTAATCCTCCGCCTAGCGGCACCGGCACACCAGGTTCTGTCCTGGTCAGGGCGCCGGATTCTGTCCTGGTTGCCCCTCTTCCAGGCCAGCTCTCTGCTATGGCTCGAAGTGCAGTGGAGAATGGCCCAAGTGCTTGGGCCCTGCACCCCATGGGAGACCAGGAGGAAATACCTGGCTCCTGCCATCAGATCAGCGCGGTGCGCTGGTGCAGCGCGCCGGCTGTGGCAGCCATTGGAGGGTGAACCAATGGCAAAGGAAGACCTTTCTCTCTGTCTCTCTCTCTCACTGTCCACTCTGCCTGTCAAAAAAAAAAAAAGTCACCATTGTTAGGAAAAAGGCAATCCCTGAAAATGACTAATGAGTCATTGAGTGGGCATTTCCCTGTGCCAGCCTGGGATGATAGTCAGTGACACCAGTGTCCATTTTCCTGAGCAATAATCCTCACTGCTCAAATTTGTCAAAATCCATGGAGTGCAAAGAAGGCTTTGCTGACCAAATAGTACTAGGGAAAACATGAGTGCCTGTTGCCTATGGCAGATGAATCGCCTGTGCATTTCTGTGCTTAGGATGGAGATCATATGCACTTATATAAGTCATAGTTATCTCCTTACGACGCATACTAAGCACTAATAAATGTTTGTTAACTGTTGGGCGGATTACAGACAGAGGCAGACTACTGAATACATGCCTCCTGTGGATGAGTATTTTTGAGTTAGCTGTGGTGTGCTGAGGTATCAAAAATGGTTCCTATCATTGAACCTTTCTTCCCTTACTTTCTTCCTCCTGTTTTATTTTTTCTTTCCTCAAGTGGTCTCTAAATATATTCTATGTGCCAGGTAATCTGAGAGGTGCTGAGAGTGCAGAAACAAATAAGGGTATCTTCTTAACCTTCAAGAAGCAATTCACAGTGGGGTTATGGACTGGTGAACAGTGTGATACAGTGTGCTAAATATTATGGAGATGTGGAAGATGTGGTAGGAATAGAGGAAAGTCACAGCTACCCAGGGATGTCAGGTTAGCTTTCAGAGATGCATCATCATGTAGTATACTTAACTCCAAGTGTATGTGTGCATGCATAGCCCTTTTCTCACCTGAGTGATCTTGTGTGTGCAGTTTTAGTGACCTCTGACAGTGGGCTTCATTGGGAAGGGGATGCCCAGACTGCGGGAGAAGTACAATAGATTAATTGAGGGTAAAGCCTGCAAAAGATAAAGAGGAAGAGAGTAGGATCAGGCAGGGCAGGCCTTCAGATCATGGAATGGTTTACCATCTCTGAAAGATAAGAGGGAAGGCAGGAGGAGCCTTAGACTGCAGGACACAGCCTGAAGGGAGCACTGTTCCAAAGGTTGCCTGTAAAGGTGTCTGTTGGCAAGTCTTGTGCCAGCACTGTGCTCTGTCATTTCCTGGAGTATGTCTGGGGCTGGTAAGCTTTGTTGAAAACTAATGCAGATTCTGGAGACAACCACAGTAGAGATTGGCAGCTGCCTGCATCCCCTGAATGAATCTCTCTTTCAATCAAAAACAGGTAACATGACAGGTACCATCCTAACTGTTTTTCAAGTGTGCAGTAAGGTGTGCACTGTTTACATTGTAGTCTAATAAGTGTCTAGAATTCTGCATCTTGCTAGAATGAAACTCTATAGCTACGGAAGAATGAAACTCTATAGCTACGGAACAAAGGCTTTCCATTGCTCTTGCTGCCATCATTCTCTTTTCTATTTCTAAGACTTTACCATCTTATCAGGCAGTCTTTGTCTTTCTGTGATTACCTTATTTCACCTTGCATAATGTCAAGTTTCATTGGTGTTTTAGTACATGACAGAATTTTCTTCATTTTTAAGGCTGAATAATATCCAACTGTGTATATGAACCTCATTTTAATTTTTCAAATTGTTTGAGAAACACGCACAAACACAGATTGAGGGAGAGTTCCCATCTGCTGGTGTGCTCTCCAAATGTCCAGAACCACCAGAGCAAAGCCAGCAGTTGGGAGTGTAATCCAGGTTGCTGATGTGGGTTGCAGGGAGCCAAGTGATTAAGCCATCACTTGCTGCCTCCCAAGGTTTGTGCTAGCAGGAAGCTGGGATTGGGAGTGAATCAGGCACTTGGACTCAGGCACGCCTATACATCATGTGAGCATCTTAGGTAGTATCTTAATTGCCAGGCCAAACAACTGTCCCTACCATATTTTCTTTATTCATTCATCTATTAATGGACATCTTTGGATGCTTCCACCTCTTGACTATTGTGCACAATGCTGCTGGAATATCAGAGTGCAAATATCTCTTTGAGATGCTTACATCTGTCTGGTGCTGCCCCATGGCTGTGGCATTGTTAAGAGTCCAAGTTTCTTTTTGAATGAGTTGTCATAATTCATAAATAAAGTTGTCCATCTTTAAGATGTTTGAGAAGGCCAGATGATTGAGACAATTCAGTCTTTTAATATCTAGAATTATCCTACTAGCTCCACTTGGGCTGCCTCTTCTCTGAGAAGTTCTCTCCATGTGTAAAGAAGTAAAACCTTGTAGTCATAATTGCATTGCCTCACTATACTCCTCTGTGGCACTAGCAGGCTAGATGAGGGTAGACACCTGAGCAAGGCAAATCATTCCTTGTTGGTCTCAGCCAATCAGCTGTTCTGACCTCGGAGTTTGGAAGTAGAATATAGGGATGTTGGTAACTAGCTGTTGGGTAGTCTTTGGGTTCTGCTTCTCGAGAGCTCCAAGACTCCTTAAGATACTCCAGAATTATTAAAATAGATTTCCTCTTATTTACTGCAGGCTGGGTGAATTTCCCTTTCTCGCAATCAAATGACTTTTTAAAAATGAAACTAGCATTAATCTCATATTTTTTTTGTGGACATCCCAGTGTTTTTATCAGGAGTTTAAGAAAAAGTTGGCCTGATTATGAAATGACAAGCACATCTGTGGACTAGAAGGCAATATTTAGGTTCCAAATTCACAAAAAAAAATCTGACTTTTAGTCCCTACTTTGCTATTTTTTGACTGTGTGACTTTGGGTAATCAGTTATTCTCTGACATTACCACATTCTTAAAGTGAGAGTTGCTCCCATTTTAAAATACTGTTTTGGTAATGAGTACAATGCAGTACATATAAACAGACTGTGAAGGTCTGAAAAAATACTAGACATACTGGTGTGGGTCAGTTTGGAGATGCATGGATGGGTGAAAAGTAAAAATTCTAGTGCTTTGTAGAAAATTATGTGATTGAAGTGTTTGGGCTTGTATGTGATCAGCACTGAACATTTTTAACAACTGTGTTGAAGCCCATTGTCTGTCTGTCTCTCTCCCTTTTCTTTTTAAAAAGGTTTATTTGTTTATTTGAAAGTCAGAGTTACACATAGAAGGAGAGGAAGAGAGGGAGAGAGGGAGAGAGGGAGAGAGGGAGAGAGAGGGAGAGAGATTTTCACTCCCCAAATAACCACAATGGCTGGAGCTGTGCCAATCTGAAGCCAGGAGCCAGAACTTCCTCTGGATCTCCCATGCGGGTACAGGGGCCCAAGGCCTTGGGCCATCTTCTACTGCTTTCCTAGGCCATGGCAAAGAGCTGGATTGGAAGAGGAGCAGCTGGGAATTGAGCCAGCGCCCATATAGGATGCTGGCACTGTAGGCTAGGCCGGGGCTTTAATCCCCAGAACCACAATACCGGCCACCCCCTTCTTTTTTTAAAGAATGACTTATTTATTTGTCAGGAAGAGTGACAGAGTGACAGAGAGAGAGAGAGAGAGAGAGAGAGAGAGAGAGAGAGAGAGAAAGAGAGAGAGATCCTCCATCCATTGGTTAATTCCCCAAATGACCACAGTAGTTGGAGTTGGGCCAATCTGTACCAGTAGCCAGGATCCTCTTCTGGATCCCCCACGTGGGTGCAGAGGCCCAAGGACTTGGGCCATCTTCTGCTTTCCTAAGTGCATTAGCAGGGAGCTAGTGGAGCAGCTGGAACTTGAACTGGTGCCCATATGGGATGCCAGCACTGTAGGCATCAATTTTGCCCACTACACCATAGCATAAGCCCCTGTCCATCTGTTTAGATGCCATAGACCCAGAAGAAGCTCCTGGCTTCTGGCTCCTAGCTTTGGATTGGTGCAGCTCTGGCCATTGTGGCCATCTGGGAAGTGAATCAGTGGATCTGTCTTTCTCACTTCCTCTGCCTCTCTGTAACTCTGCAAAAGAAAGAAAGGAAGGAAGGAAGGAAGAAGGGAGGGAGGGAGGGAGGGAGGGAGGGAGGGAGGGAGGGGGAGGGGGGAGGGAGAGAGAGGGACAGAGTGGGAGGGGGAGAGATGGAGAGAGAGGGAGAGAGAGGGAGGGAGGGAAGAGAGGGAAGAGAGATGAATGAACTGAATAAGATATTTAACCTATCCAAGACTGGCCTCCCTTTCTGTAACATGGGAATGACAATGTCTACTCTTTCTTCATGGTAATTTTGTGATATCAAACTGCTGAAAGTATGTTAAAGCAGTTAGAACTATCCAAGTGATGGATTGATTTTATAAATAAGAGAAGGCAGAATGTATTCTGTCAGAGAGAGAGAAGGAATTCTAGCAAGGAAGAAGAATATGAGGACAGATACCAGTAAAATCATATGTATGCATGCATTTTTTTTTTTTTTTTTGCCAGGCAGAGTTAGACAGTGGGAGAGAGAGGGAGAAAGAGAGAGAAAGGTCTTCCTTCCATTGGTTCACCCCTCAAATGGCTGCTACGGCCAGCACACCGTGCTGATCCGAAGCCAGGAGCCAGGTGCTTCCTCCTGGTCTCCCATGCAGGTGCAGGGCTCAAGCACTTGGACCATTCTCCACTGCCTTCCCGGGCCAGAGCAGAGAGCTGGCCTGGAAGAGGAGCAACCGGGACAGAATCTGGTGCCCGACCGGGGCTAGAACCCGGGGTACCGGCACCGCAGGCAGAGGATTAGTTTAGTGAGCCTCAGCGCCGGCCTGCATGTATATTTTATATTTATACACACACAGACATATGCATACATACAAGTGTATATGTGCATAATCTCTATCTCTACCACTGTCTTTCCATTACTTCTCTCTGTCTTTCTCTCTCTCTCTCTCTATATATATATATACACACACGCACGCACACATACATATATACATATACATATATATGATATAGAACTGTGTCAGTACAATAGAGAAGGGAGTGAACTGGGGAGAATGAGGAGGGATGGTGTATATGAGAGTAAGGAATTTGCCGGACTTAATCGACATTTTGAAGACTTTTCAAAGTGTAAATTGACACTATTTGTTGACAGCAGCCTCTATTCTCCAACAGTGAGAACATGCTTGTGTAGAGCATGAATGTCATTTTATTTGCTGGCCTGGGATCCAGGCCTTGTCTTCTTTATGGTAGATTTCTATAATATGTAATTCTCTTTGGACAACATAGGGAAGCTGTTGGGAAGCAGTACTGGGCAGGGAATGATTCTGAATGGAAATGGAGTTTATAGAGACCTCAGCCATCTGTCCAAGCAGCTCTGAATGTGATTGGCCCTCAAGGGATGACCCAAATTGAGGCTCAGGGGCAGGCCTTCATATTCCTGTATCAAGCAGGCACTGAATGCAGGCTGTCCCTAGTACTGAGTGTAATCCTGGGTGAGGCAGCTCCACCCAGGCATTGAGGGACAGTACCTGGGAGGCATCCCTCTGTGACCCCTCAGCAGGGGAATGAGGCTTGGATCCTGATGAATCTGATAGTGAACCACAGCACTGTATACAGAGGGTGTCTCCTCTCTTTCTGTGTTTCCTGCCTGCTAATTCAAGTGCCATGGGGCCAACCTCTTCCCATCTTGTTCTCTCTCCAAGGAGATTAATTCCTTAGTGAATGACATGTAGAATCCAATAGCACCGACTTGGGTTGGCAGTAGCAGTGGAAGGTATGGTTACCTTTTGAGGTTTGGAGCAGTATTAACACCAAAATGTCCCCAAAGTAGTTTTTCAGTGCTCTGTGTTTCCTTAATATTTTCCCTGTTCTTGAAACTCTCACTGATTCTTTGAGTTTCTAATTGCCTTCCAATAAACTCTGTGTAGTCTCCAGACATTGAGAACTGGCTTTGATTTCTTGGAAGTAGGAACCTAAGGAGGAAAGAAATAAATGGCAAAACAGAAAGAGGAAAGAAGAAAAGCTAAATGCTAGAATAATGATTATTATCTATACTTAAGTATAAACAGAGAATCTTTTTATTGGGATATGACAGAGGTAATAATCCTTTATTATTTCCCCTAGACTTGATTTCTTTAACTCCAGAGAAGTGTGAAAACAGAGATGAGATTGTGTTTTTAAAAAATACATTTAAAAACAACTGTGCAAAATGAACAATTTGAGGGACTGTGTTTGGCAGAGAAGTAGTATATATCTTTTATGTCATATTCTGAAGTATGTTTGCAAGAATGAGTGACTTTGCAGGAGGTGGATTTCACTTCTCTGAGTGGGTTGTTAGAAGAAAAATGGGGAACTACCACTGAGCATGTTGAAATCATTTCCAGGACCAAGATGGGTGACATCAAGTTACAAATGAGAAAAATTGGTTAATATGATAGCAGTTCCATTGAGGCCTATTTGGAGGGCTGCATGCAGAAAAAGAGGTGAGATGGAGATGCCACTTGCTCTTGCTGAAGATATCTGGACATACCAGTTTTTAGAAGTATTGGCAGGAAGTGGAACAGGGTAGTGAGATATGGGAATGCTAACTTAAATATTAATGGCCTCCTATTTATGAGGTTGAAATCTTTATTGGCTTAATAAATCTTGGATTAACAGTAAGATCTCCAGTGGGGGAATCAAAGTTTTCATCCAGTCTACATATATGTAGATAGAGTACTCCCAGGGTTAGGTCATTAAAACTCTGTCAGAATGTACTTAGTAAAGCAAGCAGTACAAAATGTGAGGTTAAATTGCCTTGCTTTGTTGACAGGATGGAAGGCAAATCAATTCAAGTGGTTTCCCGCTATCCTTTCTAGAGTGTGCCTGCTGATGGTGGAAATGGATCCCAGCAGGAGCAGGTCTCTGAACGTTTAATCTCTCATGGATACCATAGGAGATTGACAGGCTTGAGAAAGCCAGAGTAAAAATGGAGGTTCCTGTTGGTTGGTCTCTTGAAACGAGGGAACAATGAAGAAATCTTAGAGAGTGGTATCAGGCTTTCTGTTGGGAAGAGGTGATGTTGCAAAGTGTGGGGTTTCAGTGAAGGAAAGGAATTTTCTTTGGATAAAATGGTCAGGAAAAGGCTAATTGAAGAGATCAGTTTTAGAGTGATACCAGTAGATCAGAAGAATCCACCTGTAAAAGGAGGTCAGGGGTGAGTCTGGGGGAGTAGGAAGAAGTAGATCAGAATGAAGAAACAGCATTGCAAACACTCTGAGGGAAGAATGAGGGTGGTCCCTTTGAGGACCTGAAAGATGGCCATTGTTACTGGAACTACCAAGTGGGGATTGCTGGGGAGAACAAATAGGGAGATTGGGCACTCAGGATTGGAGAGGGAAGTAGTGATCCATTTTGTTTGACAAGCCGGACCATGGTATGATGCTTAGATTGTGTTTGACATATAACAGGGAACCACTGAGGGATTTGAAGACAAGGACTGACATGATTAGAGTTATATTGGTAATAGACCAATGGAGCTTCTACCAGGAAAATGGATCAGAGGAAAGCCAAAGTGGAATCAGGTAAATGTATAAGGGGACAATTACATTGGTCCAGGGAGGTGTGACAGTGGCTTGCTGTATGGTCCTTGTGCACTGGAGGTTGAGAGGCTGGTGGGTTAAGGGTATAATTAGCAGTCCGGAAAAGAGAATGTAGTGCTGGATTGTCTGGTGAAGAGGGATCATTAGAATGTGAGGAATCTAGGATAACACCCAAGTTTCTGTCTTGAGCTGCTGCTACTGGTGGGTGGTGGAATTGTTTTCCTGGCTTGAGTTCAAGACTTCGGTTCAATTTTACTCTGTAATTTCATTCCCTTCAGCTCTTGCTAAGTCAAGGTCTCAGTCACTGCCTTTGCTCATCATCATGCCTGCTTAGTGTCCAGGAGAAAAATCAGCTCCTCTCCAGAGCAAGTTATGCCTCTTGTCAGTAGAATTGAAAAATGGAGTTCTTTCGGTTATCAGCACCACATGACTTCCCTCTATCTCGCATGCAATGCTGGATCTTCGAATGATTTAGAATCAGCTCTTCCTACTCAGCCCTAATATGAATGCATTGCCTGTTGATTATCTCAGATACAACTTATTACCCTGAATTTAAGGCTGTTTCAGAGCCATTTCAATTAATGTGGCCATGAGTGTGCGAATTAGAATGACCAAGCACGGCCAGGATTTAATTGATTTAATTTGCATATCTCATTCTGAAAGAATTATATGTTGTAAATTCACCCGCTGGCAGGACCTGACCACTGCCACCTCCTTTGTGAATATAAAATTAACTTCCCTGAAGGTTTCCCCAACCCTGGTTGCCTTTAGATCACTTAAGACTCATAGTGTTTGTTTGATGTGTTTGGAGGAGGGTACTGAACCCTCTCAGGGGATGAAGGCGAGCTTGGGGGAAGCCTGTGAATATGATCAGACTGCTTATAAGAGGAATAAGCACCTTTGAAATTTTGTGCCATCTCCAGAGGGTTTTTGGGTGACTCCTGCCCTGGGAGCTAAAGTTAGAACAGTTGCTTCTTTGTTAGAGAGTATAATGGAAAAAGAATTACTGTAACTTTGCCTGCCAAAATAATATCTCCCTGGGTATTGTTGACAGTTTTATGATAAGAGAACATGTAAAAGATGACCTGCTATATTTCATGTGTACATGTGTATGTTAAATGTACCGTACATTAATTATACAACAATAGATACATAGAGGGTAGTCACCCAGTATGTACCAATACAACTGATGAAGTATTGAAGAAGTTCCATTGTACCTGGTAAATAGCCACTGCCCCAAAATGTTCCTCTTGCAACCTGCTTCCTATTTTGAGTCTCACCTTGATCTAGCAGCTGAAGTGGAAACACTTGGACCCTAGAAGGTATCTCCAAGTCTCAGCTCCAGTTCTACAGCTAGAGAACTTTCTGATGGGTTTGTGAATTTATAAGTTGTTAACTGTTTGAATACAACATCTGTGTGTGTATGTAAATGTTTCAGGTCTGACCACATATTGAAAATTTTTTTAATCCATTCATTCTCTCAACAAATTTCTGAATAAGTACTTTAATGCAAGCTACTGTTTCAATTCTAGGAAGTATGACTTAGAGTGAGATAATCGTTTGTTGAAGAGGTTGAGCCCAAGGAGTGGAGACTAGCACATAAATGTGTAAGTGCCATGAATCAGAGAAGCAAAGGGAATTATAGTATCCCTGGGAGCTCCTAATCCAGCCTAGGCTTAGGTGATAATGAGTAGTTATAGATAACCTCTTGGAGAAATAATAATTGAGCTGAGTCTTGCAGGGTGACTGAGGGTTAGCTTTATGAAGGAGTAGAGGGTAGGAAGGGTATCCTTTGGGTTTTACTGGCATGAAATGTCCAGAATGGTGGGAGGAGACAGCAGGGCCAGAACAGGGAAGACCTGGTGTGTGCAATGATTGTTATTTTTTCTGTAAAGCATTCCTTTTGCTAACAGAACACACACACACTCTCTCTCTCTGGATTACAGTAAACTTTCACTCTTAGCCTAATAGCTTGGGTGCAGTTGACTCCCATTTTCTTCTTCTTCTTCATTTTTTTTTTTTTTTGAGAATGAGCATGTAATTGTGATCTGGATAAATGTATTGTTTGTTACCTTGACACTGTTATTTGTTCAGTGATAGGCATGGAACCCAAGGCTCTTCAGTAAGAGTGAGCAGTAAGATATTGGTTGGACCTATTGGAAAAAGGATCCTTCTCTCTTTCTGCTGATATTGCTAAGCCTCTGGTCTCCAAATTACCAGGGAGGAGAACTAGCTAACTACCAGCTGGGAAAGCAGATTTGAGATGTAAGAGTGACAGATTTCCGGTAGATGTTGTGTGAACAGCTGGATTCCACCGTGCTGAAGCCCACAGAACCTTTGGCTTTGGTGGTTATTTGAATGCTATGGGCAGAATTTGGCTCCTGAATCCATGCAGATGTTTGATCTCCACATCATAGGTTATGGGGATCACTGAGTGGTGCAGGAGTGGTAGAAACTTAATCCAATTATGGTTTCTAGGAGGTAGGCCTAGTGGGAGGTCCTTAGCTCTTAGGGGTGTGCCCTTTGGTGGTGGGTCTCATAGGATGGTTGCTTATAAAAGCTGAATTGCACCTGATCCTGAATTCTACTTCCTGCTTTGCCACATGATACCTCTTCTGCACTTAGCTGCCCCAGTTGCCATCCGCTGGCCTCACTGGACACCTGAGCCAGTAGGTCCTGTGTGATCTTTAACTGTGAACTCTAACACTGTGAACTGAAGATAATCTCTTATTCTAAGCAAAATCAAAGTTTAGACCTGGCATTTACAAGCAAAGGAGACTCAACTGGTCCATCTTATATACAGTAGAGTAAGGCCCCAGGACTCTTGGGAACAAGACCAACCAGACATGAATATAGGAGACTTCACCAAGGATGGAAATGCTAAAGAAATGGAGGAGAATCCAGGCTGATACTTATACAAAGAGTTCTATCAAGTGAATACGATTTATCCTTTAAGCAACTCTGGAAGCAGAATCACCTCTGTATTATGACTCCAGCTACGTAGACTCCTGTTTCTGCTCAGGGAGGTCCTTGTCAGTCTGTATTATCTGTTTCCCACTATTTTAAAATCAACACTTCAAAGAGATATGTTAGTGACTCATTTCCTATAATATTCTTGGATATGTAGTAGTGGATTTTGATTTAGGATGTTTTATTGTAATAACCTCAACCCTCTTAAAATACTCTTTTCCTCCCTGACTAATGTGAATTGTTTGGGGAAATACTTTATTTTGTTAATTGTACTTTGAGTCTAATGGTAAACAGTAACAATATCGATCACTTATCCTATCCCAAAGACTGTTATCTAAGCCGTTTGCAGCTGGCTTCTGAGATGGCAGCCATTTTCAACCTCATTTTAGAGATGAATAGACTGAGGTTAAGAAAGCCTACGATTTTCCAAACTCATACAACTAGTATATGACAGAGTTGGGGGAAAAGCTCACCTTTATTCTATTTTTCAGTGGGGGGAAAAGTATTTTTTTCTATTACAGATCTCTATATAGAAAGACTAACTTCCAAAGGCCTAAATTTTTCTGTCCTCTGACATTCATTTTATGTGACTTTTAATTTGCTAGTCCTTTGACATGGTCTCATTGTGCTCTATATCACCTTCCTGTCAATAACATACAGAGCCTCTCACTAACAACAAATAATAATTCATTTTTTTTCTGTGCATCTGGTCATCTGGTTGATGACCAACCTCTCTGCCCTCCAGCCTATTAAAAGTGATTGCCCTCTAGGGATCAGCTTATGTGATTTCTGAAACACCACAATTGATATTTTATCCTTGTTTGCTTAATAAACACAGTGAACACCAAAGTCTTAGATATTTCATGGAAACCTCTCTCTCTGATTTCTTAGCAATAATGAACCTATCTACCAGTGCAACAGCCTACAGGGACTTGATTTCTTATAGAATGCAATGAAAAAAAAAATCTGAGACATCCCTTGATGCTTTTTCATAATTTTTTCACTGCTTAAATGGCATTAAGCTCTATGACTTGTCCCTCAGCATCACAACAGAAGAATTTCTCTAGTGACTGTTAAGAGATCCAAGTTTAGACCAGGTCTGATTTTCATTGTCTGCTCAAAGAGGGAAGGTTCCTTTGCAGGAGAGATTCTTGCAAAAGGCCACATGGAACCGTGCAAAAGATGTTCAAGTTTCTTATGTTTTAAATTTTAAATTTCTTTGTAAAACATGTTTGGGTCAAGCCTGCTCTTTACTTTTATTTTATTCACTGAGAGGAGGTTGTTTCCATCTGAAACATAATTTCAGCACTGCCATCTAAAACCAAACTATGACCAAAAAAGCCCAAAAGCCAAAAAAATACGAATAAAGCTCCCTAGGAAAATCATTCCAGAATTTCTCTGTCCATTAGCAGTCTGGAGAAAACAGCGGGGTTGTCTGTTGTAAGTCATTCCTAGGAGCTGCTGTGCTTGGGAGAACTGCCTTTCTCCTGTGGAAGAGAGAGCTCCTCCAGCAGAGGACTGTACTCATTGCTTTGTTTGCTTTCTCGGTCACTAAGTTCTGTGAAAAAATAGACTCATTCCTTTGTTGTGCCCATGCTGATTTGTACAGTTTTGGTTAAAATTGTTGGAGCAATTGATACATTTAATTACATCTCTGTATAATATGATTTAGATTGGGTTTGAAAAGCTATCTCCAAAATTCAGAAAAGTAAAATTTCCCTGGATTGTGGAAGATTGTGTGATTTGTAACAACTTCTCACTGGGTGATAATCAGAAAGCAGGATAAAATGTTGAATATTTGAAAATCTCTTTTAAGAGTGTGTGGAACTAAGCAGGTTATGAAGTGTTATTAGGTCAAAACATAAGAAATCAAAGCACAGGAGAGGTGAAACCAATGTTTTTGGCTGTTTTAAGTCTGGGTGTGTTGCTGACTTCAGAAAAGGGAGCTGAGGGCTAAAGTTCAGGGCCCCGTAAAGATAGCGACCTAATAAAAGCTCTGCACATTGGGTTGGGAATGTGAAAGGCTGTTCCTTAATTAGGAAATGTGAAGCAGAAACAAAAACACCCGCCTTGCCGGCGCCGTGGCTCAACAGGCTAATCCTCCGCCTTGCGGCGCCGGCACACCGGGTTCTAGTCCCGGTCGGGGCGCCAGATTCTGTCCCGGTTGCCCCTCTTCCAGGCCAGCCCTCTGCTGTGGCCCAGGAGTGCAGTGGAGGATGGCCCAAGTGCTTGGGCCCTGCACCCCATGGGAGACCAGGAAAAAGCACCTAGCACCTGGCTCCTGCCATCAGATGGCGGTGCGCCGGCCGCAGCGCGCCGGCCGCAGCGCGCCGTCCGCGGCGGCCATTGGAGGGTGAACCAACGGCAAAAGGAAGACCTTTCTCTCTGTCTCTCTCTCTCTCACTGTCCACTCTGCCTGTCAAAAAAAAAAAAAAAAAACACCCGCCTTAGAGCCTACAACCCGTCTTTGGTGTTTCCTGAGATAGGGTGGAAGTGATTCTAGATTCCTAATGCCTCTAGTTACCTGACAAAAGTAAATGAAACACCCTCTTTAGAGGAAAATAACCTGATTTGAGTTCTTAAATTATTTTTCCAAACATTTTCTCAGTTGCATTTATAGCCACAAATTTCATAGATAACCAGACCAAAAAAATAGCAAAATCTGTCTTTCAAAAAAAAAAAAAAATCCATGGGTAAAATGTTTGTTGAGTGACTAAACGAATTAATGAAGAACGGAAAATAGACTATATTAATACTGTTCAGGAATAGCAGTAGTTTAAAAAGAAGAGCCTGGACAAGGCAATGCTTTGTATTAATGGGAAGAACAAATAATGCCAATAATGGTGAAATTCTAGGCTATGCAAACCCCAGATGAGAGATGATTTAAAAACTGCCTGTTATGATTGGGATCATAGTTTGGATGTTCCCCCAAAGTCCTGTATTTTAAAGACAGGATCCCCAGAGTCTGATGTTAGTGAATTAAGGATGGAAATGAATCCAGTTATGTTGCATGAAGGTAGAACGTTGGAAAATACTTAAATTGGATTAGATTGTTGGAGATGAAGCCCCTGTGGCCCAGTTGCAGTGGCTGTACAAGGAGAGAGAGGATGTAGATGGGAGATGAGGACTGTGCTCTCTGTCTCTGCTTCTTAACTGTCCATGTGATCCTTCCTCTGCTCTCATTTTGCCACCTCCTCTCTGTTCAGACCCTAGACTGATGGGGCCACTCAATCTTGGGCTGTGAACCTCCAAAATTGTGAGCTGAAATAAACTACTTCATAAGTAGCTTGATTCAGGTGTTTCTTATATGACAAAAAGCTTACTAATATACAATGTGTAAATTTCTGTCTTATAGAAAAGTTGAGTCAGCAGTACAAAGAACTGTCCCCAAGCTGTTTGAGAGTAAGTTACATAGTACCCCAGCATCTGCAATAATTGAGAGTATTTTTGATTTAAATATGGATGTTTTCCTATATAATTAAAATACAAGCATTTTCATCAAATAATTGACCCGTAATCCACAGGCCCCAGATTAGGTTTCATCAGTTGTTCCAATAACATCCTTCCTAGCAAAATGTTCCAATCCAGGATCACTGTTTGCATTTGGTTGTCATGACTCCTTTGTTCTGGAAGAGTTCCTCAGTCTATTTTGGCTTTCATGATCTCAAGACACTTTTTATTGTTACAGTCTATTTATTTTGTATAGTTTCCCTTAATTTGTGTTTTCTGATATTTTCTCATTATTGAGTTGAATTTATGCATCATTGGCAGGACTATCATAGACAGCTTGTTACTGGCTCCCATCACAGGTGCAGTCAGCTTTGGTCAGTGGCTTCAGTTGGTGCCTTGTATTTTCTGCACTGAAAGTTTTTTTGTTGGTTTCCCCTTTGTAATTAAGAAGTGTTTTTGTGCGGAGAAACTTTGAGGCTATATAAATATCCATTTCTTATTGAACTTTTAGTGGAGGAGATACTCGTGAGCAAAGGATTCTTTTTGGCATCCCTCATATGTACTTTCACCCTTAGATTCAACAACTGGGACTCTTACCATGGGCCCTGAACTTGAAGTATTCTCTCTCTCTCTCTCTCCTGTCTCGCTTTCTCCCTCTCCCTCTCTCTCTCTGTCACACACACATACTTTTTTTTTTTTTTAAAAAAATAAGATTTACTTATTTATTTGAAAGAGTTACAGAGAGACAAGGAGAGACAGAAAAATCTTCCACTGGTTTAGTCCCTAGATGGCCACAACAACCAGTGCTGGGCCATGTCAAAGCCAGGAGTCCCAGTACATTCTTTTGGGTCTCCCATGTGGATACAGGGGCACAGGTACTTGGGCCATCTTCTGCTTTCCCAGGCACATTAGTAGGGAGCTGTATCAGAAGTGGAGCAGCCAAGACTCGAATGAGCACCCATATGGGATGCTGCTGCCGCAGGCAGAGTCTTAGCCTACTGTGCCACAGCACAGGCTGCAGTAGGGATTTTTAATATATCCTTATACTTCTGCTATGCCCCTGTGCCTTCCCCCTGCCCCAGCAATTTTTTAAAGAGCACATCTGCTATTCATACAATTCATATCTAATGTTTAGCTCTAGCACAGGGAGAGTTGTAACCCTGAATATCCATTGCTACGATTTTAACACATCTCTTGGCCAAAGTCCTTGCAGCAAAAGGAGTCTGAATATTATTGAGCTTTGTGGACTGTGCTGCTACTGGCATCAGATAATAACTGTTTCAGAGTACAGAGGGTTGAAAATGCCAGAAGATGGAGGGAGACAAGGAAAACGATACCTTACCTAACACATATAATTCTCCATTTTAAATAGCATAAATGTGAGAATACATTGTTTGCAAACACAAGGATTGTTAGGCTGTCACAAAACACACCAAACACCGGAGTAAGGGAAAGGGTTTATTGGGGAAAACCAGCAGACTGGAGGGAAGAGGCGAAGAAGGAAAAAGAGAGAGAAGGAGAGTGTAAGAGAGAGAGACAAAGAGGAGAGCAAAGTAGAGAGCCAAGTGTTCAGGAACAGGTCCTTTTAAAACTTTGCTGGAGGGCAGGCAGGGAAGCAGGAGCAGCGAATCCTCTTAGGATGGGGGTGGAGCTTGACAGTGGTGGTTGGGCCATGTGGCCACCTGGCTTCCAGCAGTGGCGGTGGGGTGGGGTGTAGAGCCTAGGATGGTGTTAGGGTGTAGATCACACCATACACAAAACTGCACCATTTTCCTAACAAGGATCTTATTTTTTTTAATTTTCAAAAGATTTATTTTATTTACTTGAAAGACAGGTTGACAGAGAGTGGGGGTGGGGGGACAAGCGAACTAGCTCTCATCAACTGGTTCACCTCCTAAATGGCTGCAATGAGCAGAAGTAGGCCAGGCACCGACCAGAAACTACAGGCAGAAACCAGGAACTCCATCCAGGCTTCCCACATGGGTGCAGAGGTCCAGCACTTGGGTCATATTCTGCTGCTTTCCCAGGCAAATTAGCAGGGAGCTGGACTGGAAGTAGAGCAGTTGGACTCCAGCCTGCACTCTGATATGGGATGCCAGCATTGCAGAGGGTGGCTTAACCCACTGTACCACAATGCTGGCCCCAAAAATCTTGTTTTAAGGTTACTCATGAGTTAACTTTGGTTTTGCAATAGTCACACAAGGCAGCTAAAGGATAATTTACAATGTTAAACAATTTACTTTTTAATTTTTGTTTATTTAATTCTAGATGTAACAAATTAAACCTGTTTGCAATTCTTTATACTTTTTTGTGTTAGAATTTGAAAAGTTTTATTCCTATGCAAATATTTAATAAGATTTATTGAATGCTGAAAAGCAAAGTACAATTCTTTGTTTTATTTAAGTAGTTTGATTTAATTTTGATAATGATTAATTGGTTTAAATTTTGTCTTTAATTTTATTGCTTTAACACATTTTAGAAGAAAAATAAGATTTTTAAAGAAGTAATGTAGATAATGTTAAATAATTTATTGAATAATTGAAGAATAAAAATGCAAATATGATAAAATACTAAATAATGGTAAAGTAATTTGACTTAAATGATTTACATTTTCATTTGCTTTCATTTGCTTTCACTTTTTTTTTTTTTTTGACACATAGAGTTAGGCAGTGAGAGAGACAGAGACAGAGAGAAAGGTCTTCCTTCTGTTGGTTTGCTCCCCAAATGGCCAGTATAGCCAGCGCACCGCGCTGATCCAAAGCCAGGAGTCAGGTGCTTCTTCCTGGTCTCCCATGCAGGTGTAGGGGCCAGGCACTTGGGCCAACCTCCACTGCCTTCCCAGGCCACAGCAGAGAGCTGGACTGGAAGAGGGGCAACTGGGACTAGAACCCAGTGCCCATATGGGATGCCGGTGCCGCAGGGGGAGGATTAACCAAGTGAGCCACGGCGCCAACCTTTGCTTCACTCTTTAACAGAGATATTCTCAAATTTTGTCTACTCTGTGTATAACATATATTTAATCCTTTAGATCATTATTGTTAATAGAAAATATATGAAAATCTTGACCCTAACAAAATGGTTAATGATTCTATGGAAATAACGCCAAGAAAGATAAAGTTTTTGGGACAGGTATATAGGAGTTTTTGAATATGTGTGGTTTGTTTCATTTTTCATTGAAATACTGCTGGTTCATCTGAAAAGTAACTGTCATTGTATAGTAATATTTAAATTCAGCCATCTTTGATATTTCATTGACTTTTTGGTCCCTTAAAGTCATCTTTTCACACTTACTTTTTAGTCTGTCTCTGTGGAAGGAATATCTGTCAAAGTAGGGAGACAGAACATCTTTCATTTGTTTGTTAGCCTGATTTGTAAAATAGACACACAGTATATGAGCCTCCATTTGAACTCTTGCCTCAGGCTTTATGAATGTTACGGGTGGGCTTTGTCAAGACCCCTGCCTACCCCACTACATATGTAATTACCTTGATTTATAATTATCCTGAATTCTAGAGAAAACTCAGAGATTATTTTCAACTTCTAAGTGATAGGTAGAATTGGACTTATTTGTCTGTATATAGCCATCGGCACCAGCTTTGTGGACTGTCAGGGACTCCAGGGCATAATGTATCTTCTTTTGGTGAAGGTTTGATGGTGGTTGACAGTTACAGCTAGGTTTTAACTAAACAAGAAGGTTAATACATTTCAAAGAAGATCTGGTGATTTAGGGCTGGCAGCTTATCATCTAATTATCTCTGCCGTTGGTTAGCATTGATCCGCAGTACAATGGTTTTTGTCCCTCACCTCCATCTATGAGTCCCTGTGGAATGGCAATTCAAACAGTGCAGCATGAGCGTTCCATAGTTCTATTCCTTCTAGTAAAAATTGTGCTCGCCCCTGCCCATACCTGCACTGCACTGTGATTATATGTGGGAGGTTTTTTTTTTTCTTATCACAAAAGCAATACATGTTTATAGGAAGAAAAGAAAGATAAGCAAAGAGAAGAAAATAAAAACACCAACAATCTCATCAGGCAGAGGCAGCCCCTGATAACGTATCAGTTTATATCTTTTGAATTTCTTGGAGAGCTTTGAAGGAATACCAATGCTGCTCCCCTCCCTCACAGCTTTTGATCCAAGTGGTCTGGAGTGAACCTGGGTAGGGAAAGGTTTGTCAAAGGTCTACTGTTGTAGCCCTGGATGAAAGCCACAGTTCTGGACATTAAGTGTACACGATGTACATTTCACCAAAATGAGCATCCTAGAATGTAGTTCTATTAACTGATCTATATCACTTAACAGTTTATTACAAAGATCTTTCCATAGAAGGATGGGAGATCTAAGATCCATCTTTTTTCATGGACTTACACTCTGGGTAAGTCTGCTCAGAGTGTTTTCACCTGGGCCAGCTGATGAGGGCTGGGTGGTAGAGGAAGATTGAAATATTCAGAGTGGTGTCAGAAAACCCACAAGTGCAAAAAAAAAAATTAAAGCAAGATTGGGTGAGGTTATGACAAATGATAAAATGACTGAAATTTTTGGACTCTAAAGGTGTAATTTTTCAGTGCAACAAACTTCAAACTGCTAGCCGGTGACATACCTAGAAATTCATTCAGTAACCTACTTCTCATTAGTTCATTCATTCATTCCATCAGGACATATTGAGCATTACCTATAACTTAGCAATGGGGATACAAAGATGATATGATTTTGTTGTTCATTTCAAGGAATGTACAATCCAAGAGAAAGCAGAGATAGATATACCAATAACTGTGTGTATGCTTATTGAGCCCTTATTCTGTCCCAGGCAGTCTTCTAACCACTTTCATTGAATTTCTTCAATATTCACTGCTGCCCGATAAAGTCTGTCTTATTATTATCTCCTTCTTGTGATAAGGAGACTGAGGTCCAGAGAGATTACTTAGTCCAAAGTGATACAGCTAGTAAGTGGGAGAACTAGGAATCCAGCCAAGACAGTCTGCAGAGTCCACGCTCCTGATTTCTCCTTCCTCCTGCACCAGTAAGTATATCAGAGGATGACAGTTGCCATGGGAAGATCGTAATGGAAGGGCTGAAATGTGGAAAGAGAGCAGAGAAGAGATTCAGGAAAGGCTTTGAAGCTCAGATAAATGGTTTAATTTTCAAAGGGAAAAATCTCGTAAGAAATATTTATTGTGTTGTAACTGTTGTTTGTTTAAAATACATTATTTCTTCTTTGTATGCCCTGTGTCTGCCTGGTCTATCTCCATATACTATGGGAGCTGCAGGAAGATTAACTAAGGATGTGTCGATCCATCAGTCTCAACTGGGACAAAGTAGTCACCATAATGAGTGGAAGATAGAACACCTGCCTTGGGAGGAGGCCCAACCACTGGCCGTTCATCCAGGTGTGGGTAAAAGTAAGCCACAAAGGAAGGGGAGCGGTGTGACTCAGATACTGTCTCCAAAGAGAAGCCATTGAACCAATAGTAAATTTGAGGGAGAAAATCTAATGTATTGCCAGATTTGAGGAGAGTGCAAGAAATAAGCACATAAATAGATGTTGCTAACAGTGGGCAGAAAAATCACAAGGCAAAGGTAAGAAGGCAGACTATCCCTGAAGATTGTTTTTAAAAATTCCTGAGTATATCAATTATCTTCTTTATCCTGCATCTTGGCCTTGGTTCTGTGAACATCTTGATGAGTTTGTTTATAGAACTATGAAAGTAGAACTGTAGAGATGAGAATGAGTGTTTTAAGAATCTTTAGGCTGAAAATAACAGTAACAACAAAAAAATAGCCTTTCCCAAATGAGCTTAAATATTAAGGAAAATGTTATCTCATAAGAAGTCTAGAGGTAGACAGCCTTTGGGGTTGGTTGACTTAGTATTCAAGGAATTTAGTTGCATTAATCAGTATGAATATTGATATATGCTCTAACAAACTAGGCTTCACACATTACAGCATTTGCTGTTCTTTCATTTAATCAGACAGTGAAACTAGAGACTTCTATTGCATTCAAGGACCTTGGTTTCTTAAATGGCATAGCCCTGTCATTGTCAAGGTGACTTCAGAATTATCCTGGCTATATCCATTCTACAGATGGAGAATGAGCAAGAACTTGGAGGGTCAGGTTCTTGCTTTGAAGCACACAAGTGTTTCTGCGGGTGAAAGCCTAAAAATTTTAGGTTTATAATAGACTACAAGAGAGAGTCCTGTTGCCAGTTATTAAAGCAGCAGTGTCTGATGTATTTATTCTGCAAAAACAACAGGATATTGGCCTTTTTGGATGTTGAGTGAGGCTGACAGTAGGAGGATTGCTCATGATGCGGGAGTTCTGATGTGACTTGTCTGTCTCCAGTACTCTGGTACATTTCTCCTCATTCTCAAAATGCTTCTGTAAAAACTGGGAAAGAGCTACATTTCTCATCTAGGTTGACAAGGAGGCGAAATGAATCATACTCAGGAGCCGGGGATAGAGGGGACTTGGGAAAGAGATGGAAACCACTGGGAGGGCAGTGTAATGGTAGATTTTAGCCTAGTTAATCTAAATTTCAGGTTGCATGTATTTGACAAGAGGATACTCACAGACTTCCTGGATTTTTGTGTGAAAGCATGATTTTTCCAGATGTTGTAACATTAGGCAAAACACCTTAAGGCTGGGGGACACTAGAAGTTTTGTGAAATTCTTTGGTTAGTCTGATTAATGTGTTATTTGCTAACCACAAAACACGTGTTGACTTTTCCCCTCTGCTCTCATAAAATAAGACACGGAAGTGAAGAAATTCAAGGTTGTCTAGGAGAGTGAAGATCCCAGAAGGTGGGCTAAGTGGGATATGATTTACTCACTGGGAAGTAACACAAAGACCTTCTGTTACAGATTTTTGTGCAAAGAAAATTTCCTAGTTAGCAGGTGAAGATGTAACAAGTCCAGGGTCTACCCAAATGGATCTTCCAGTACTTTGAATGATGTGCTTGTGGGTGACCAGGGCACATTCCCCAGAGGGCATTGTAACACCAGGTTAAGAACATGGCCTCTGGGATCAGACACTCTAGATTCCAAGTTCCCTGCTAGTTACAGAATCTTGAGTAGCTGACTTAATGTCATGAGGATCAGTTTTCTCATGTGTAACATTATGTTAGGGTCATAATCCAGCTTGTAAGAGTTTAATGGAGGCCAGTGTCATGGCACAGTAGGTTAATGCTCTGCCTGCAGTGCTGAGTTCCCATGTGGCACCAGTTCATGTCCTGGCTACTCTGCTTCTGATCCAACTCTGTGCTATGGCCTGAGAAAGCAGTGGAAATGGCCCAACTTCTTGGGCCCCTGCACCCATTTAGGAGACATGGAAGAAGCTCCTGGCTCCTGGCTTAGGAACGGCTCAGCTCTGGCTGTTGTGGCCATTTGAGGAGCGAACCAGTGGATGGAAGATCTCTCTCTCTGTCTCGCTCGCTCTCTCTGTCTGTAACTCTGCTTCTCAAATAAATAAGTATTTTAAAAAGAGTTGTTTAATGTAGATGTGATTGGCAGAGTCCTTGGGTCATAGAAAATACTAATATTAATAATATGAATAACTGTTATTGCTTCTGTAATTTTGGTCTGCAACAGAGCAGCAGTATAGGTAGAATCTGAGATGCACTTGTGGGTTTGTAAAGCATTGGACTGGGATGACATCATAAATAGTGTTGTCAATAATGGTGATATACTTTACGTGATGGTGAAAGGTAGGCCACTACAGATCGTCCATCCGGGGTGGTGTGGTTAGATTAGACGTTTAAATTTTAAATACTATTTAAATTTTTGGTCTGTATATCCCATCTCTCAATTCCAAGAAGTAGCCTTAGTTTCCTGGCTAAGGTTTTTTTGATCAGAGTCAAAATTGCTTGAGGGCAATACTCTTCTGAAAAGCCTAAGAGTGTAAAAGAGATGATAAGGTCTCAGTGGGTGGGGCTGAGGGACAATGAGGTCAAGGTTAGAGAATACAGAAATATTTCTAGAAACTGAGAAAATCCCAAAAATGTTGAAGCTCCATGATAACTCACTTAAGCAGATCATCTAAGGGTATTTTCCTGGGTTGCGTGGGAGGTGATGCCTACGTAGGGGTGGGATCATAAGCCCAGGACTCCAAGGAGAGCCCAAGATTCCCATGCCACCCACAGAGCATGATAGCCGTGAAACTTCTTCCTGGAAGTAGTGTTCCACAGATGCCTTAGAAGAGAGTGTGACTTCCTGTCTTTTTGCTTGAGATTGGTTAAGCATGTGGGACCTGGGCACAATCTTAGGAGGACAGCAACATCAATAACGAAAGGAGAAGATTCCAGATCTCATGGCCAGCTGGGCCCTAAGAATCAGACAGTGATTTAAAAAATAAGAAAACATAGCATTTCTTGCTCTTATGAGAGGAGGGACTAGATTCATCAACACTGCAACACTGAGAAGGTTTATCTTGATGCCTCTTTTGTGAACTTCAGGAGAAGTAAATAATTCTAGCGATGAAAGCACAGTTGTTTTTGATGGCTTCATCTGTTTCTTCACCCGCCCATCAAAGCAGAAGCTTAGAGAAGCAGTCAGAGTTCCTCCCTCTTTGACTTTGGACTGCTCCAGAGGGCAGTGCACATGTCAGGAGCACAGCCCCAGTCATATCATCCATCTACCTTCTTTTCTCTTCTCTTCTAAAAGGCTGAAGGCAACGTTTTTTGTCACAAAAAGATCCACTTACTCGCCTTACTGTTCAGTAGTTCTATTAGCTACAGAGATACCCTAAATTCTAAGCTTCCAACGGTTTTAAGCCCTTTCTGTTTTCCATCCAATGGTGCTTTGCCCATGGTTGGTGAACTATCAAATGCTTCCTTGCACATTTGAGTTTGATTCTTGTCTTGAATGTTTCTAATATCTTACGTTAGATAGTTACTAGGTCTGTCTAGTCTTCTAGTTAAGAATGACTGGTAATTGTGTGGTTATCAGGGCTTGGGTGTATGGATAATATGTATTATACCAGCGTTCATCTGACAACTCTACAAATACAGTGCACTCTCTTCTATGAAGCTATCCACTTGTTCCTTTCAAGAGCAAATAATCTCATGCTTTTCTGAATCTTCCTCGTGGTCTGGCTGTACCTGTAGGTCTCAACCTTGGTTGCACATCACAATCAACCAAAGATGCTTTGAAAACACACAGATATTCAGGATCTTGCCCCAGACAGATGGTATTGGGATCTCTAAGGATCTCTAAGGTCATCTGCATATTTTTTAAAACTCCCCAACTGATTCTGATGTACTTTGAAGGCTAAGAAATACTGGTTGCTACCACGCTGAAGATACTGATGCTTTCCCACCCTGTGCTGTATGTACCATGGAAGTGACTGTTCTCCCCTTCTGAATTTAAAGCTCTGCCATCTCATCAGTCTCTGTCCCTTCTCCTAGCTCTTGTCCCGCCCAACACGTGTACCTTGTCTACCTAGTGCTATTGTATATTATCAAAAATGATTTATTGAATGATTATGATAATTACTTTTAGCAATAAAGAGAGTACTTCTCAGTGTTCATGGAAAATGAAATTAAAAAATAAGGTTATTGTCATAAAAAGTTTCTGAAATTATATGCATAGTTCACAATATGTATATTTCATAACTTTTCTGAAGTGCCCTCATAGGTGCTGCTGTGAAAGAAAGGTGGCCACCACCATATACAATAAAGGAAAAGAAATGACTTCACTTCTAGAATTTGCTACAAAGTTCTTTAAACAAAAATTTTTGTAAATGCCTGAATTCATAAAAAGTTCTTTGAAGAATGAGAAGTTTTTTTATTTAAATTTTAAAACATACTTGTTATTCTTATTGAAAATGCTTTTCATATTAATTACTGAAATATTAGTAAATATAAGCCAGTTAACAAAAATAATGAACATTTTAAAAAGAGAAATACTTCTGGGGCCCCCTCTCAGATAAATAAATGCTATCATTTCAGTTCAAGGTAGGCTGTTTGGCTTACAGACTATCTTGCTTTGCTTCATGAGATAGTGAACTGCTTTTCAATGTACCAAGATGGAGCTCTGCACTTGACTCCACAACCAATCTAAAGTTCTCTCTAGATCAATTTTCTTAAAATGCCATCAGCATTTATTCCTTTAACCTAAAGATTTATCCTATGATTGGAATGCAGGTAAAAGTTAAGACTATCATGTTATTAGACTCTAGGCACTGAGCTAAGTGCTTTACTTTTATTATCTCATTAAATCCTCACAGGAGCCTTGTCAGGAAGAGACTGTTAACATTTTCACTTTGCAGATGAGGAAACTGAAGGTCAGAGAGGAGCACCTGATGTGAACCTAGGTGGTTCACAGACTCTGTGGGTTCTGAAGCCTGATGAGGCCACCAAGCTTCTCCAGGCGAGAGTTTGGCCAGCTTTGTGCAGGTGTGGTTTGGATGAGGGGAGAGGGTTGCTGGGCACAGAATATCATGAGTCTTAACAAAGGAGGCTCCAAGAATCAGGAAGAACTGCTCATGTAATGATTCTAAGAACTCTCACTTACTGCTGTTAAATGAATAAACAGCCTTCCCAATCTCCTGTTATGATGCTGTCTACCTCTTGCTTACTTGGTCTTTCTGTTAAGTTTTCTCAAGTCCTTCTTTTATTCTGATTGCTATTTTTGCTCTGCCTCCTACTGGAAAGGATTCTTCTCTATATCCCCTTCCACTTTCTGTACCCATCATGGTCAGAGATCTCCTTCGTTAGGGAGAGTGAAAATTCCTCGGCAAAGCCTGCTGACCCAGGTGACATGAGCCTGTGATGTGTGCCTTCTGCTTGTTTGCCATATGGCCCTGGTGGGGTTGTGTGTGACTCCGCAGAGCAGCAGGGCTGTGCTACTTTAAAGCACTAAAACAGAGGAACAGAAAATAAAGGCAAAAAGGGGCTTATTGGTTGTTCAAGACATCAGAAAATTTCAGAGCCGTAGGCAAAGTTGAAGCTTCTAGACTTGGTCAAAAGAGCTCATCAGAAAACAAAGCATGGATGGCTTCAGAAAAACTGAGTAAGGAGTGGGGAGATCTCATACTGTTTTTTCAGAGGTACCTAGTTTGCAGATGTCAGTCACTGAGCAAAGCCTCCATCCTCTGAGATAATCGCAGAGCTGGATGCTGGATATAGAAAAACAAATGGAAATGGAATGGTTCGCTGCAGCTCTGTCACTGGAAGAGTGAGAAACACTCCTCCAGAGGCATTGTTCATGCAGGCCCTGTGTTTATCTGCTTCTCTTAGAGGTCAGCTGGGCCACATCCTTTCTGCTTCATTGATGTATAGAACATTCAAGGTTTTCTGGATCATTTTCCTACCCATTATTTCTCATCCAGAGTACTGCATAGTGTCTAATCAAGAGAAAAACGCTAAGATCCAATTTTTGAGCTAGCAGGAAGGCACAGAAAGTAGAGATCTCTGCAATCTTTGATGGTGGGTTCTGCCTTTACATCACTTATTACTTACAAATAATTTCTTTTTAATCGGAAGCAATGACCATCAATTTAAGAGACATACTGCACAGAAGTCCTCTGAGCATACTACCACTAAATTTTTTTTCCTAACCTGTCTTACTGAGTTTAGTTTAAGTTGTGATTAGAACTCCTAATTAATCTCTACAAATATGGAGATATGGAAAGGAACTCAGCAGAAAAGCAATTAAGAAGCTCTCTATGATTGTTTTTCCCATTAACCAAGCCTATTGAAATGACTAAGCCAGCTGTGGCAGGTCTATTTAATAACTTGCTTTTCATTTCCTGATTTCTTAGTCAGTTTCTCCTGCACTCCTCATTCCTGAGAGGCCTGGATTCATTATTTGCTATTTCTGTCCATATGCACTTGAAAATAATCGCATGTGAATTTATGTTGAAGTTGGCTGCTAGTGGTTGGTTTCTTGGCCAGCAATTATCATTGATGTAAACCAGTGTAAGAAACGAGTGGGATAAATGATGAAGGGAAAGAAACAAGAAATATTACTCCTCCCCCAGCATCACGTGCAATAGGGTGCTGAAATTAAACATTTTATTTTTTATTAAAAAATAAATCTTTCCCTACAAAGGCCCCTTGTGTGGTGAAGCACAAGAGGGCAGTGTTACGTTAAATTACATTAAATTAAATTTGATGAAGATATGCTTAGTTGTAGAAACCTGGGAGGGATTAGATTCACCATAATATTGGGAATGAGACTCCCATGCTAGTGGCAGTCAGAATGTGAATTATGCAAGAAGGGAGGTGGGAACCCATCTTGAAGGGCTCAGATCTACTGACCATAGTTCATGACATTAGCCAGGGGACAGTTTGCCCAGAACAGCTGGGAAACTAGTCCTCTACAGCTGAGCTTAGGGAGGCTTTTGTAGGCCATGACCACTCTAGAATACATTTCTAATGACCCTTGGATTTTAGAAGTTTTACTTATGCTTTGATGTTGCCCTAGAGAACTTCAGAGCACAGAGCTGAGGACAAGAGAGGGGATGGATAATTGAGATAGGAAGACTTAGTCACTGCCTTGGTTTGTATCTCAGAGCACTCCAGAGGTTCACTTATGCATCTGGGCACCTGAAGGCTTTACTCAAGCTCCAAAGCCAGGGAGCCTTAATGCTCCAACTTCTGCAAGGTTCTAGTCAAAGAGTATGATTGGTCCTTAATCAAGCCAATTCCCTTGTGTTGGCTTTGTCCCTGTTCTCCTGCTTTTTCTGATTTTTCCCCATTCCTTCCTGCATGTCATTTCTGTCTTCAACAAGTCACTCCCTAGTGTTTCACTTTCACACTGATGGAAACCAGTGAAACTAGAGACTATAACGTTTACATATGAAATTAAATGGGGGAAACCCTACCATAATGACTAGCATAGGACTGCTTTTTAATAAATAATAAACCAGTTTATTATCACTATAACTGTAAGTCTATAGCATGAATGATGTTGAAAATGAATTTAACTTCCCATAAGTTTCAGCATAGAAATACACTTGAAAAGAAGGAATGAAGATTTATATTAAAATCAGTGTGACCCTGTAATTATAATTTATTGTTCATACTGAGACAGCTTTCAAAGTGAAAGGTAATTCTAATAATAATTATATTATGACAAAAGGCACAAACGAGGAATATCCTGGCCAAATCAAGATGTATGGTAGTGCTAACGTCAGTACAGGTTTTACTGAAGCAATAAATTCAGGTTTGAGATGCAAGGAGACTCACACATAAAAGTTTATTACACAAGCATGCAATTTTGGGATAGAAGCCCTATCCTCATGGTTTTTGGTATGAGTATCTGTCATATCCACGGGAAAAAAAAATCCATGAAAACAGGCCTGTTTCAAGCCCCTGGTTCTGATAGCTTTCCTTAAGCTTCAGCCTTCATCGTTCAAGCCAGTTTTCATAGCAATTAAATCTGGGAGGGAAGTTTTACTTTTTTTCTAGACATCTATTGGATAGTATTTGCAGGCCCTTTTGGAGAGAGAGCTGGATTTGGAGCGAGGGTGGCATACAAATATCACCGTTCAAAATCAGGCCAGCTCAGTTGTCCCTGCTTTTCGTGACATGGCTTTTTTTTTTTTTTTTTTGCATTGATCACATTACATTCTGTGCATTGTCTATAGAGTCCAAGGACTCTGTCTCATTCATCATTGTCACCAACCATGAGGACAGTGCCTAGCACATGGCTTAATGTTCTTGAATTAAACAGGAAAGAAAATAATGAGTTGAGCCCTTGAAGAAAGGGAAAGGCCAGCCAATGCACATAAAGACACACAATTCTCTTCCAAGCAAGGCATAAAAATTTATCATTATAACAACTTAACATTTATTGAACTCTTGCTGTGTGCCAGACCTTGCTCAGTACTTTACATTTTTATTTCATTTAATCTTTACAGCAGTCTAACTACTGGTTTTTAAATGGGGAAACTGAGGCATGTAGATTTTGAATAGTTTCCTTTAGATCATACCTCTGCTAAGTCAATTTAGGTTAATGATGAGTTATTCAGACAGAGATACTGAAAGAATTACTGAGAGCTCATATATGCAGATGGGGCCTCAAAGGTGGCTGAGAGTCACTCAAAGGATGTTGCTAACAGGGCACCATCACTGAGCAAAGATTCTATGAGATTCTCCTTCCAGAAAAATGTGTACCTATCCATCAAACCATCTGCTTAGTGTTTCTCAGAGAATTTTTATCTAAGTTGAGTTTGGACACCAGGTAACTTTGCTACTTTTAAAGATTTTTTTTTGGAGAGGACACTTGAACTACATAAAAAAAATCCGATACAGGCCAATTGAGGGCCACTTGCTATAACAGGTAATGCTTGTATAAAGAGTGGAGTGGTTAAGAAAGATTCCCTTAAAGTAGTTATGGGAAGTCTCTTAGTTCTCTGGTTTGTATTGCTGGTGAATTCACTCTCATTCCACTTGCCCACTGTAACTTCTCCTTGGAAACTTACTAAGGACCAGGTATACTTTCCTTTTGTCCTTGTCTTACAGTTTCACAGTAAGTTTCAGTGGGCAGTGAGTGGTCTGCTATGCCATGTGCTAGATGCCTTTCCCTACTGAATCAAGGCAGTGAGCTAATGGGGCAGGTTCTTGAGTCTTTCTAAATGCTTGCCACTGCTCCAACACAATTCTAGGATTTAATCATGAAGATTAGGAAAGAAGGAAAGAAGGAAATAGAAAAATTGGAATCATTTTCGCAGTATTACTTAAGTACATAGATAAAAGAGTGAGCATAGTGCATTTGATGTTAGGGCACGATTTAATCGATCCTTTGAAATAACAACCACCAAATCAGTATTTTTAGTCTGTTCTAAGTGTGTGTGTTTAGAGGCCTCTGCTTGAGAATGGTCTAGGGATTAAACTAAATGGTTAAAGTTTCTGTTTAGAGGATGGAATATTGTTTTTTTAGTGGAACATATATTGTTGTTTACCATCAGGATGATGTAGATTTTGCTGTTTTAACAAACAACTCACAAAGCTTAATGCTGTGTAAGACAAAAGGCTTAGGTGCATGTCTAGTGTGGTTTGTCTGAGGATGGTTCTCAGGTCATTGCTGAGAGACCCAGGTTGAGGAAGTTTCATCTTGGAGCATGCTTCCTTGATCATTGCAACAAGTGGAAGGCGGCATGGAGAATCACAAGGAGTCTACAAAACTTCTTCCAGAAACGACACTTGCTCATAGTGGTTCATATTTCATAGGCCCAAGAAAGTCACTGGTCTACCTCTAAGTTCTAAGAAATTGGTGAGTATAAACTCACTGTATGCCTTGGAGGCAGAACAGAAACTCTTTGATGAACAGCACTAATGGTCTTCATACCTTCATTTTTTTATCATGAAATTTGCAAAGATATTTATTGAATATGAATACAATGAATATCCATATAGCTTACACATTTGCATTTATCAGTTGTTAATTTTTACCCTATTTGTGCTCTTCTGGGTGTGTATGTTTGTGTAAGCCTTAATCTCTCTTCATGTGGATTTTGCTTTGATAGAAATCAATTTCCTATTGTTAGTCATGAAATTGTGGAAGATTGACAACCTTACTTCTGCCAAAATCTTTTTTTAGGAGCTAGGAGAGGAGGCTCTTCCTTCCCTGGATAATATGAAGAGATGATGCTCAAGCTGCTACAACCGTTTTGTACCCATGAAGACACAGCCTGGCGTTGCTAAGGCGTGTGAAACCTGAGAGTAAAGGCAGCAGGGGAGGAATCAGATGGAAGAGCAGAGGAGACCACTTCCTTAAAGGTACTTCTTGAGTCTTTCCTAAAATCATCTGCATCTTTAGTCTTTTTATTCAGGTAAGAAAACAATTTGATTTTTAGAAAAGAAAAAAAAATGAAAGGCTTAACTGTGAAAATAAAAGACTAGTGGAGAGGACTCATGTGAGTGCCATGGTATCCTAGGTGTGTTAGGTGGTATTTGACCTGTGGGGTCAACAGATTGCATACAATTCATTTGTTGTATCTACCTTCCTCTTGTACCATTGCCAATTTCATAATAGTAATACAAAGCAGCCTAGTCCCTATCTATACCTGTACTCTCTGATATTTGTTAGGACATTTAAAGTTGGAAGTGGCCAATATCCAAATGGATAGATGCTAAATTTAGCTGAGTTAACTGGTAAACTTGTCAGAGTTTTGGCCCTAGGAGAACTGACTTCACAATTTCAGATATGTTCCTAATCCTAGATGTAACCTCTCTCCTCAAGATACTGCCACTGTCTCCTTGTGTCCATGTATGATGACAGAGAAGGGAACTGCTGCAATCTCTTCCTACTCCTCTTGGATCAATTCCTGTTGCATGGAGATTAGGAAATAATCTTCCCAGGTTACCAGGGAGGGGAGTAGACACTGTGCTCCACCACAGGTGGAACGGGTAATGATGATGACAGATGTCACTTGTGGAAAGAAGGATGTCAAAAACATGAAAATAACAGCTCTGTCCACCTGCCCACTGGTCCCTCTAGCTAGCGAAAACGTAAGTAAATAGAATAATCAATAGATATTTACTAAAACCTTCCTATAGGTAAGGCAGTGTGCTAAGCCATGTGAAAGACTCCCAAGGAATGTTTGCCACAAATATTGCCATCAAAGAGCATTCAGATAAGCCATTGGGGAGTGCATGGGTTTGTTCATTTATAACATAAATAAATATTTGTATTTATTTCACACATAAAGAAAGTGCAAAGTCAAAAATTCTAAAAAGAGTGAGACCAGTAGAATAAAAGGGCTAGGAGATCTTTGCTATGGCTGGCAAAAGGATGGCTTCTCAGAGGTGATATTGGCATAATGATTAAATGCATATGTTAATGGTACCTAAATGAACAGGGTTTGAATCTTGGCACCACTGATTATTGACTGTGTGATGCTATGTAAGTTACACACATTGTCTGAATGCGACTCACTATCTCCAGGATAGTAGGATAAGATCTGCCTCCTGGGAATGTGGCACTGAGATGACACATGTGTGCACCTTCAGCAAAGGCCTGACATGGAATAAAGGCTCAAAGAATGGTAGATGTTGAAGTGGTATTCTAATTGTTTTCGGAGATGTATTAAAGAAGTCACACCTGGAAAAGAAATAAGGCATGGTGCATGATATTTGTGAACGTACAGAGGATGCTGAAGGCTGATGTGATTGTAGGAGCACCGGGGTCTTTTCCATGGGAATGAGGGAGGAAGGGGTCTTTGTTCTTACGGGATGGACAGTAGACACACGCTGGGTGGTGACTAAATTGTGTCAGACTGATTTATGTGCCCAGAGTTTTGTGTTTCCTATTGACGAGGACAAAGAGACAACCAAAGAAAAATAGAAACTAGTTATAAGAAAAAGGGCACTGGATCTGTTTTGGATTAGTGGCAGTGAAATGCATGGAAAACATTTGGTTGTTTGATCCTAAGAAGAGCTGTTTTAAAGAAGTCCCAGGTTTGTGTGTCCTCCAGAATATTTATTCCTAGTAATACTTTCAGAAAGTCACATGCTATAGGAAAAAAGATGCAACGTGAACTTACCGGCCTTAGATGATCTTAGTTTTGAATCTACCCACTCTGTGATGTGAACATGGGAGGACCTGCCTGGAGCTGTCAGCCTCAGATTCCTTATCTGCATTTGAGGGAGTTGCTCAGCCTTCCTTGCAGGATTTGGGAAGGGGGAGGAATCAAGGAGCACAGTGGAATTCAGATCCTTGGAAGAGCCTTTCCCTTGTGGGACAGTGAAAGGTTCACTGGACATGGGGTTCGGGGAGATGTGTCATTAGTGAAAGATGGCACAGAATCCCAAAACTTGATGGAGTACTTCTCATCAGGGTATATACTAAAGCCCAGGATTCTAGTCCTGTCTTTTAGGGAGAATGACTTGTTGGTTATGTGAGTAACCAACAATATTATGTTTTTACTTTTGATAAAAATCTAGCAAAAAACAATGTAAGCATGGTTTGGATCATCTGGTTCTCCTTATAATCCAGTACTGCTGTGCAGTTTTAGTACCCACATTTGCGTTGGTGTTTGTGACTGTGTTAGACCCAAAAAGGACTTGTTATAAGCTAAGAGTGAAGGAAGAACTTACACATAAATGATGAATTCCTTTCAAGGGAAAGCTTTGTAATAGCATGGAGTGCTATAAGAGAAAGTCAGGTAAATTTGCAAGCAGTAATTTAGTATTAGCAAATGTCACCACCTCTCATTATTATTTATATTAGTGGGAGTTTTAATTGTGTTTTTCTTAAATTTTTATTTTTTCCTAGCCATCTCAAGTTTTTCAGTTTAAAGAATTCGTACTTGATTTTGTGTTGCTATTTGTTTTCTCAAAATTATAATAAAAATAAATATCTTAAAATAGTTGTTTAAGTAGGGGTTGAGGATTAGTATGAGTTTAGTTTTCCGCTTAAGAAGAATCATACTGTGTATGTTGTAGAAATGGTGAAGTTGAATGTAAAAGCACTTCGCATAAGCACATGAAAGGATTCTTATCCTTAGTCAGTGGGGAAATGCAAATGACAATAAAAATGTGATATCACTACTTGGACATTAGAATTGTTACAATGAAAAAGACTGGCCCTTCCCAAGTGTTGGCAAGGCTGGACAGCAACTGGAACTCTCATATGTTGCTGGCAGGAATGTAAAAAATTGTACGGCCACTTTAGAAAGTAGGCTGGCACTTATGTTAAATATAGTTACCATATGACCCAGGCATTCGTCTCCCAGGTATTTCCCAAGAGAAATGAAAACATATGTCCACTCAAAGATATTACAAGCATGCTAAGAACAGCTTTGTTTCTAACAGCTCCAAACTGAAAACTGTCCAAGTGTCCATGAACAGGTGAATGGATAAACAAATGATGGCAGTCTATTGATACAGTGGAATATTATTCAACAATAGAAAGGAATGATCCATTGATAAACCAGCAACATGATAAGTCCCCAAATCAGTATGTTGAATAAAAGAAGAAACAAAAAAAGGTATACCCTGTTGAGTCCTTTTACAGAAAACCTTAGAAAATATGAAGGAAAGTCCCATGACAGAAAGATATGACAGAAGGGTTGCCTGAGGATAGGGTGAGTAGGGAGAGGAAAGAATGACAGGGAGAATCAAAGAACTTTTAAGGAAATAGATAGAAGGATTTTCTTGATTTTGGTGATGATTTTTGAGATGTTTACATATTTTAGATTTCATCAAATCATAATTTTAAAAATATATGCAATTCTATTTTTGTCTTCTATACTTAAGTAAATCTGTTAACTTTTTGTTAAAGCATGTCATGAGACAAATGGCTTGTAAAAATTTTTTTAAATTAAAAATTGCTTAACATGTACTACTTGTACATTTTTTATAGGGTACTGTGTGAGATTTGAACACCCGTAATGTAATGTGAACTGATCAAATCAGGCAATTAGCATTTCCATTTCCCCATCTTTTCTTTGTTTGGAGCATCCCCCCTCCTCTCTTTCAGTTCTGCATACAGTATTACTATATATTACTGTGAACTGTAATCGCCCCATTGTACTATAGAACACTAGACTTTATTATAGCTATCAAACTGGCTTTTCAAGCCCATTATTCAGCTTCCCTCTATTGCCCCTCCCTCCTTCCATCCTTCCAAGCCTCTCGTAGTCACTGTTCTAAGTTCCAGTTGACTTCTTACAATTCCACATGTGAGAGAGAACATTTGGTATTTGTCTTTCTGTGTCTGGCTTATTCCATTTAACATAATGACCTCTAGTTTCATCCATGTTGCTCCAGATGTCAGGATAGCACACATTTTTGTGTCTTGTTAATATTTTATTTTGTGTGTATTTTCTTTATCCATGGTTCCATTTCTTGGTGACTATAAATAGTGCTAAAATAAACATTAGAATGCAGGATTCTTTTTGATATGCTGATTTTATTTGCTTCAGAAATATACTCAGAAGTGGGAAGCTGAGTCATATAGTAATTTATTTATTTATTTATTCATTTATTTATTTGTTTGTGTTTAGAAGCAACTAGAGACAGGGACACACAAAAAGACAGGATGCTTCCATCCACTGATTTCACTCCTAGGCTAAGCCAAACTAAAGCTGGGAGCCAGGAAGTCAATGCAGGTCTCCTATGAGGATGGCAGAGATCCAGCTACTTGAACCCTGGCCTGCTGCCACTCACGGTGCACATTAGCAGCAAGCTGGAATCAGGAGCAGATCTAGGACTCAAAACTACGCACTCTGAAATAGGGTGCAGGTATCCAAAAATGTTTGAAGTGCTTTGCCAAAAAGCCACCATTATTTTTAGATTTTCAGGGAACCCCCATATTGTTTGTTTTCCATAACAGCTGTACTAATTTACATTCCCACCAGTGGTGTATAAGGGTTCTGTTTTCTCCACGTCCTCACCAGCATTTGTTATTTTTCCTCTTTTTGATAATAGCCATACTAACCAGAATGAGATAATACCTCCCTGTGATTTTGATTTACATTTCCTTGGGGACTGGCTATACTGAAAATGTGTTCGTGTCTTTGTTGACCATTTTGTGTTTCCTCTTTTGAGAAATGTCTGTTCAGATCCTTTTCCCATTTCTTAACTGAATTGTTTATTTTTTGTTGTTTAGGTTTTTTTTAATTCCTTGTATATTGTGGATAATAATCCTTTATCAGATGTGAAGTTTGCAAACATTTTCTCCCATCCTGTCAGTTGTCTCTTCACTCTGCTGATTGTTTCCTCTGCTGTGCAAAAGCTTCCTAGTCTGATACAATCCATTTATCAATGTGCTTTTGTTGCTTGTGCTTTTGGGATCTTCTCCAAAAAATTGTTGCCTAAGCCAGGGTCTTGAAGAGTTTTTCTTGTGTTTTTTTCCTTGTAGTTTTACAGTTTCACATCTTTTCTTTTTTAGTTCTTTGATCCATTTTGAGTTGCTTTTTGTACAGGATGAATGGTGAGGGCATGGTCAACTTTCAGTCTTTCACTTATGGAAATCTACATTTCCCAGCACCATTGTCCTTTCTCCAGTGCATATTTTTGTCACCTTTACCAAGAGTCAGTTGGTGGTCACTGTGTAGATTTTTTTCTGGGATCTCTGTTCTGTTCTGTTGGTCTGTGTGTCTGTTTATGCTGGTACCATGCTTTTTTTTTTTTTTTTAAGATTAATTAATTTATTTGATAGAGTTACACAGAGAAAGGAGAGGCAGAGAGAGAGAGAGAGAGAGAGAGAAATGTCTTCCATCTGATAGTTTACTTCCTAATTGTCTGCCTCGGCCAGGGCTGTGCCAGTCCGAAGCCAGGAGTCAGGACTTCCTCGGGGTCTCCCACACAGGTGCAGAGGCCCAAGGACTTGAGCCATTTTCTACTGCTTTCCCAGGGCATAGAGCCAGGTCTCGAACCAGTGCCCATATGGAATGCTGGCACTTTAGGTCAGGGCATTAACCCACTCTGCCACAGTGCCAGCCCCAAGTACCATGCTATTTTGATTACAGTAGTTCTATGGTCTATCTAGAGGTTAGGTCTTATGCCAACCTGGTTTTGAGTTCCAGCTTTGTCTTTCACTATTAGCATCAACTTAATGTTTCAAATATGTTAAAATAGATATCTATCTACTGTTGTCATGGAGTCAGATGAAATATATGTATTTTCCAGAAAATTATTAGATTTGTAGGAAATACCAAGTAAGTAGCAGATGTGCAATGGAATTTCACCTGACAAAAAGCCATGTTTTGTGCCAACATCTATTTTTTATTTTCTCCTGGGAATCGTAGCAGCTGCTTCCATTTCACCAGAAAGCCTTGCATGTTCAACTCCTAACTCCAAACAAACTAGCTGCCCAGACTGCTTTTTCCATTAGTGATACCCAGTTCTCTGATAACATATATGGGAAGAGTTCTTCTGCTGTAGTACTCAAAATGTGGACCCAAGACCAGCATCGTTGCATCAGGCATGACTTCCTTACACAGGTAGTGACTCAGGCTCAACCCCTGATCCCCTGTATCAGAAGTACAGTTGAGTAAGACCCCAGCTGCCAGGCGACCTTGTATGCCTGGAAAAGATGGAGAAGCAACTAATGGCATGACCTTGGGGGGTGAGTGGCTAGGTCCTTCCTTTTTTCCATGGATGTGCCAAATTTTTGAATGTGATATGATTATATAATCTGCTATTTAAAAATCTTATTGGTAGGAATCAAGAAAGCCAGAAGATTATACCTCGGGGGGGGGGGGGAGAAGGAGGGAGGGAGGGAGAGAAAGGTTGGAGAAAAATTCACAAGAGATGTTTAGCTCCCAGAACAGAAGGTCCTCAATTAGCTGTTTATAAAATGATAATTTGGGATGATTGGGGACAAATTGACCTCAACAGCAATTCTCTATTTATGTACTTACCAAATGGCTCTATTTATGTGGCTCGTTTTCAAACAGTTTCTGTATAAGGCAATTCACACATAAATCTTTCTCTCAGAAACCTGACTTGATGGACCAACATTTTAGTTTGATTATATTCAATATTTTTATTAAATATATCTATGTATTAGACTTTGTGCAAGAGCTTTTGCTATACTGTTACTTAATTTAACCCTTAGATTAAGCCTAGGAAATTTACCATTTTGACAAATACAATTGGTGTGACTTTAGAACCAAAGAGATTTACTGAAGATCCTACCAGCTGGAAACTGACAATACAGGATTTGAACCCATGTCCATATAAACCACAGCTTATGTGTGCACAATGGTTAATAAAACAGAGAATTGAAGCATGTGATGCTGGAGTTGGCCTGCCTGGGTTTAAGTTTTGATTTTGTGCTGAAGGGGAGAACATGTGAATGAATGACTTCACTGTACATAGCATAACTATGAGGTAGAGGAGAAGATACAGAATGTTCCAGCTGACTAACTAGATCTGTTAGGGGAACAAGGTATGTCCAGGGAACACAAGAGCAGCACACTGACCCTCAACCTCTGATCTGGAGGGCTAAGAGCGTGGACTGGAGAAAGGGAGGGAGGCAGAGCAGGGGATGGTGTAGACAGGAAGGACAGGGTGCAAGGAGATGGTAGGATTTATTGTAAATGAGCCTGCATTACGTCTCTCCCAAACGTTAAGTGATAGCACACACATGTCATGTCTGGTGATGACCCAAGCCCTAGCATCACTTAGCAAACGATGACCCACCATGAGAATGAAGCTCTATTATTGTTTTCTATCATACAACAGCTGCTGCAGGAACAAGCTGCCACATCTGTTCTATTATCTTTCTTTTCTAAAGGAAATTATTTCACAGTCCCATCTAGCCCCATCCTAAAACTCTGCTTCAGACATAATGAATGACCTCTTTGCAATTGCTCCTCTGTATTATTTTCTTTATGTGGATTGATTTTTACTGTCATTTTTTTTTAATTTTAAAGGCCAGTTTATTTATTCAAAGGCAGAGTGACAGAGGTGGGGGAAAGCAGGAGATGGTAGGAGATGTATATTCAGAGGTCTTCCATCTGCTGGTTCACTGTTCACATGGCTGCAGCAACTGGGGCTGAGACAGGCAAAATCAGAACCCAGGAACTCCATCCAGGTCTCCCACCTGGGTGGCAGGGGCCGAAGCACTTGGGTTATCTTCTGCTGCTTTCCTAGGCACATTAACAGGGTGCTAGATTGGAAGCAATGTGACCAGGATTCGAAATGATGATCTGATATCAAATGTTGGCTTAACCACTGTGTCACAATGCATGCCAGATACTCATTTAACTATTTTTTAAAAATTTAATTTAATAAGAAATGCAGGTTTTTTTTCCTGGTAAAATAAGACATAAAAGCAAAAATACTAAAATATAATAAATAATGCCCATCTTTTATTTCTCAATATTTAGGCTATTGGCAATATTTTGCATTGTAAACAATGCTGATATAGTCATCTTCATATGAAAATATTTCTGCATATCCTTCGTGATTTCACTGAGACATATTTTTCAAGCAGAACGAAAAGAGCCACGTGTCACCAGCCTTGATGGTCACCCATACCGCTGGGTTTCGGGTGTGAAACCATAGGTGGAAGCTAAGGTGTTACTACTGTAAGTGGCTGGGTAAATTGTGACAATTTACTCTTCCTGATTTGCATTTGGCTTCTCCTGAGACTTACTGCGCTCTGGGGTGTCTTAGAGGCAACATTTAAATGTGGTATTTGGGAAACTTGCCCTAATAAAAATGCCAGAGGACTGCGTTTTCAATTCCGCACTTTCCCCCCCAGGGTTTTGCTGCATAGCTGCTGCTAGGTTAAGGTCTGAAATGCCAATAGGAATCGTGATCCCTCCATTGAGTGTAAAAGTTTCTTCGCTCTTCAAGAGAACTCAGGCTACTATTTAAAGCACTTTTTATGCAGCCTGAATTCTGGAAAATGGTAGCATTTCACTGTCGACGATGACAAATGGATTCATATTGGTTGTTCCAGTGATTAGTAAGTGCATCATTCTAGACAGGGCCAAATCTAAGCCAGCCAACCATACCTATTAGAACAAAATATTTTCTCTGAAATCAAAGTGAAAATTTGAAAAAATTTCAATATTATTTGCAAGGAAAAGAAAGACATAAAAGATATTGAGCCTTGATGCTGGAAAAATCTCACTTCTGGCTACCAAGAAAGCATGAGCACAGAGGGGTGCATTTCCCACAGGCTGAAAAAAAAAGAAAAAGAGAAGAGCATTTCTAAGGCTCTAGATCAGTTTGGTGTGCAAGGGCCTTGAGTCATTTCTGCTGCATGCAAATTACTTATGAGAAAGGAGAGTGCTGACTTGGGCCTGAAGGGGTGAAGTCTTTTGGCTCCTAGGAGAAATTCCACAGTATGTTTACAGCAGTATCCAGTTTTTTGCCTTGAAGTGGACTGCCAGAGGCCAGCTATGTGGAGCAGCAGGTTAAGCTGCCGCTTATGATACTGGCACCCCATACTGGAGCACAGGTTTGAGTCCCAGCTGGTCTGTTTATAATCTAACACCCTGATAATGTGCCTGGTAAAGTTATGGAAGAAGGCTCAATTGCTTGGGTCCCTCCTACTGTCATGGCAGACGAGAATGGAGTTCCTGGTTCCTGGCTTTGGCCTGACCCAGTCCTGGTCGTTGTGGGCATTTGGGAAGTGAGGCAGTAGATGGAAAATCAGTCTCTCTCTTTCTCTGTCTCTGTCTCTCTCTTTTTCTTTATGTTCTGTCTTCCAAATAAGTGAATAATTTTTTAAAAAACAAAAGAAAAAGGAGGGACTGGCACTATAGCATAATGGATAAAGCCACCGCCTCCGGTGCTGGCATCCCATAAGGGCACTGGTTTGTGTCCTGGCTGCTCCATTTCCAGTCCAGTTTACTGCCTATGGCCAGGGAAGGCAGCAGAAGATGGCCCAAGTGCTTGGGCCCCTGCCAACTTGGAAGACCTGGAAGAATCTCCTGGCTGCTGGCTTTAGATCGGCCCAGCTCTGGCTGTTGTGGACATCTGGGGAGTAAACTATGGATGGAAGATCTCTTTTACTGTCTCTCCCTCTCTCTTTCTGTAACTCTGCCTTTCAAATAAAATAAATAAATAAATCTTTAAAAAGAAAGAGAAAGGAACTGGATCACCAGGCTCAAGACTTAGCTGCCTTGTATTCTTCTGAGGTTTTCCTCTATCTAGCAAACAAAGGGAGGGTATCTAACCACAGAGCAAAATAGAATTCCTGTTGTTTTCCTCTTGTTTATAGTACTGGGCCAGATAAAATATTTATCATGTGATCTCTGTGGAAATCCTAAAATTAAAAGTTTATTAGAGATGGTAATATAAGTTTCTTAAAAATGGGCAGAAGTCTCTTTTTTGAAAATATTTTATTTTATTTTATTTTTTTGAAAGGGAAAGACAAATACCAACAATAGCCCTGTGTCAAGCCAAAGACAGGAGTCAGGAATTCAGTTTGAGTCTCACACATGGGTGACAAGAACCCAATTACCTGAACCATCACCTGTTACCTCCTATGGTGCACATTAACAGGAAGCTGGTGTCGAGCTTATAATGGAACTCAAACCTAGACACTCTGATGTGGCATGTGGATATCCCAAACTGCATCTTAATTGCTAGGCCATAAAAAAAAAAAAAAAAAAAAAAAAAAAAAAAAAAAAAAAAACCTTTAACAGATGCTTTGTAAAAGAGGATAATGAAATGGACAATAAATGTTTGAGAGATTCCCAGCATCAGTTATTACCACAAAAATGCAAATACCACTACGTATCTAACAGAATGGATCAAATTGACTGTATGTTGTGAAAGTGAATAAATATATAGCCAAGGACCCAGCAATTTGATACAAATGTATATGCTAACGGAGTGAGTTCATTTGTGCACCAAAAGTCACACAGAAGAATGGACATGGAAGCATTTATTTATAAAAAATTTGAAGAGTGAAGAAACAGAGATAGAAAACTTTGATCTGCTATTTGACTCCCCAAATGCCCATCATGGCCCGTGGTTGGTGCCAGAGCCAAGAATCAGGTACTGAGTCCAGATCTCTTAAGCAAACAGCAAGAGCACAATTACTTGAGCCATCACCACCTGCCTCCCAAGGTCTACATTAGCAGGAAGCTGGAGTCACAAGCACAGGCAGCAATCAAAACCAAGCACTCCACTTTAGGGTTTGGTTCACTTTACTGTTAGGCCAAAGGCCCACCCCAAGAACTATCTTTGGTAGCCACAAAACTGGACTCAACCAAAATTTTATCAATCATAGGATGGAAAAATAAATTGTTATATTTACATAATGGAATACTACCCAGCAACATGAAAGAGCAAAGTACTGAGATGTAACAACATGGATGCATCTCAGGGATGTAATGTTGGAGAACAGCAGACATGGGGTGAATCCATGTGATGCTACAATATAGAATTCATAATAAGCCAAGCTGCGTGCTGGCATTGGAGAGCATGACAGTGGCTACATGCCACAGGCAGGTGGTAACTACTGGGAGGGCAGATCACACAGACTTCACGAATGCCCATCAAATTCCTAGTTCTTGTGATTACAAACAGCTCAACAAAATTTTAAAATTTCACTGAACCCTAGATCTATATGAGATTCCTTCAAACACTGAAGAAATGGGATCCAAGGGTGAGATGCCTTTCTGTGAACTTTTGGAAGACCCCTTATCTACATACAGAACTTTGGGTATGTTACAATTCTGCAAAATAGTTTTCTCTTAAAAAAAAAAAAAAACAGACCCACCAATGGAGATGCCTGGTAAATAAGCATTTTAGAAGGTGAAGAAAAGCAGTGCAGTGGCTTTCAGGATAGCGATTTTTATAATTTTATCCCCTTTTGCTCAGTAAATGTGGTGAGGAATTTTGTGGGAGGTGTGTTTGGCTAAGTTGAATCTTGTTCTTTAAGGAAGTCTTGTGATGAGTCATTTTGAGGATCATCCTGTCTGTGAATTAAGACGTTTATTGATTAAGCTTGCTTCCAGCAAGGTGTGCCTGAGCTGGTTCCCATCTGGGTCATTTGCTGTTGCTCTGTATTTATTTATTTATTGATTGATTGATTGACAGTCGTGCTGTATCCTCAACAGCACCTGTGCTCACTATAGCATTTGTTTCCTAGACCTGCCACTGTAGATTGCTATAAACCAAGAGGCTTAATACAACAGGAACATATTCCATCATGGTTCTGGAGGCTGCAAGTTTGAAGTCAAAGTGTCCACAGGGCCATGCTCTGTGTGAAGGCTTTGCAGGAGAATCCTGGCCTCTTCCTACATCTGGTAACTTTGGGCATTCTGTGGCTGGAGGTAGTGTGGCCCCAGTTTCTGCCTTCTTGTCTTTGGCCTTCTTGCCTCTTTGTCTCTGTATCTTTTCTTCTTAAAAAGAAAGGCTGCCATACATCTGGGAAGATTTTCATCTCAACATCCTTAATTAATTACATAAGCAAAGGCCCTGTGTCAAGCTGGGTCACACTCTGAGGACAAAAATATGGGAGAGGGAGGCTGCTATTCAATCCAGTACAATCACCGACACTGGACTAAGCTGTTTCAGCCTTGCACTGCCTGCTTCCTGGTTACATGCAGTGGGAGCCCTTGGTAACCTGGCTCCTGGAACATTGAGTTTTCCCTCCAGTTATTCAGCAAATATTTTAAACCTCTGCCATATGCTAAATATTACCCTAGAGCTAGAAGATAAACACTTTACAAGTAGTGGTACTATGTGACTACATACCAGGATGTTGATCATTTAACCTTCTTGGCAGTCCTGTCATTTTGCATGTCTTGCAGCTGTGGCAGCACAGTGACTTTAAGTAACTTCCTAAAAACCACAAACTAATCAATGATTGCACTTAGCTTTATCTGCTCCAACAGAGCAGATATCAGCTCTTCTTAAAATTAGACCACATAGTATAGAGGCAGAGAGTGAGAGGTCTTCCATCCACTGGCTCTCTGCCTAATTGACCGATCCAAAGCCATGAGCCAGGAGTTTTACTCCAGGTCTCCCACGTGGGTGCAGGGGCCCAAGGGCTTGGGCCATTTTCCATTGCTTTCTCAGGCCACAGCAGAGATCTGGATGAAAGTGGAGCAGCCCGGACTCAGACTGGCACTCACATGGGATTCCAGAAATGTAGGCAGCGGCTTTACCCGCTTCACCATAGTGCTGGCCCCTCTATGTTTTCTTTAAAGATTTATTTACTTATTTGAAAGGCAGAAATTAAGAGAGAGAAGGGGGGGGAGAGGGAGAGGGGGAGAGAGAGAGAGAGAGAGATCTTCCATCCACTGGTTCACTCCCCAAATGGCCACAATGGCCAGGGCTGGGCCAGGCCACAGCCAAGAGAGCCAGGAGCTTCTCCTACGTGGATGGCAGAGGATGGCAGAGCTTATCCCACGTGGATGCCTCGTGGATGGCAAGAGGCCCAAGGACTTGGGCCGTCTTCCACAATTTTCTCAGGTGCGTTAGCAGGCATCTGGGTCAAAAGTGGAGCTGCCAGGACTTGAACTAGAGCCCATATAGGATGCTGGCATGGCAGGCAGCAGTTTAACCTCCTGTGCCACAGCGCTGACCCCCTATATACCTAATTAATCACAAACCATTTCATTCTTTCAAGTCTGTAGTGAAAGCTTTACACACGCTAGGCATGGTTTTACTTGCTGTTGATATGTTAGCCAACATGACAAGTAAGCTTACTCTCTCAGAGCTCGTTGGGGGAACAGAATGATGATAAGTAAGCATAGAGAAAATAGGGTATGTCCAGATTGTGATAAATACCCTGAAGGAAATGAACTTGGAAATCAATACAGTAATGGTTTGGTATCACCCTTTCTGGATAAATAGTAATTTAGTTATGACCTTTGAGGGAAGAACCATGTGTAAGCACTTGAGGTAGTGTAGCCTTCTTGTTATACTATTCCCTTTAAATCTTGGTCACGATTTGGGTGACTTCAGGCAGGTAACTTGAAACCCCATCTGTAAAACCTCCTGAATTTAAAATACTAGAAGGGGTTTTCCAGTCAGCTAATGGACATGAAGGGTCTGCATTGTGTCCAGCATATAGTGAGTGTTCAACTGAAGTTAGAAATCATGATTAGCTTTGTTACTATGTAGGCAGTACTGTTAGAGAAGCATATGGAATGGTGAGAAGTTGCTGGAGCTCCTATCTCCTCCTTGCCATGAACCACACTACTGACCCACTGCACAGGCCTGGGCAGCCTCACCTTCAGGTACGGAGGAATGGATGATGCATTGTGTTCTCCCTCTGGGATCCAGCATTTATTTGTTTTGACCATATACAGCTTTTAAATCAAGCCTTCTCCTGCTCTGATCACTAAGACTGCTTCCTCCTCCCTTGGTGCATGGGCTAGCAGGTGCAGCATGGCTGGTGGCTTCTCATTATGCATCCAGGGGAAGTTTGAATATTGACAGTAGTGACTGGTGATTGGATGCACCACACAATTGCACAGCTGATTTCTCTTTCTTCCCCTACAGTGATATGATAGATTTTATTCCTGGAGAGCTCTGCAGGCAAGATTTAAGTTTGTTTTCCCTGCTGTGAGTCTGGAATAAAGTCTTCACAGATTGCCAAAGCAGGTTCCGTGAATCACTCCAGCTTACTGGTGCTCCTTGTCCCTCTGCATGGAGGCTGTACCCTGATTTAGTAAATGTCACTCTCACCTTCCATTCATCACCAGCCTTAGTTAGACACTGCCGGTGGTGAAACTCAGTTGCAGGCGTTCTTGTTAGCCCCTGAAGCAGTGAAGAGCCTTTCCCCAGTGTAGCCAAATGTATACCAGACTGTTCTTCCAGAGACAGAATCACAGCATGCTGGAGTCACTGTGTGGCATGACAAGCTAGTGATGCTTGGGACCAGTCCTGAGGCATCGGTGCTGGACAAAGTCTGTGTTAAAGCCGAATGGTGACTTCTTTCCTTATGGAAGAGGTAGTGCATCTGGATTGTTTGGACAAAATAGTATATAGAAAAAAAAAAAAAACAACCCACCAGCTTAGTAGTGGTATGACTCACGTTTGAGTCTACCAATTTTGGTTTTTGTGTCATTGGGCAAGTTGTTTAACTTCTCTGATCCTCAGTTTGTTCTTCTGTAAAGTACCTTTAACTTGGGGTGCTATCAAATGGTACAGTGCTGTAAAATGCTTAGCACAGTCCTGGGTACTGAGTAAATGCTTGTTCAAAGTTAGTGGTCACTAATGCCCTACTATTGCTGCCATGTTAGTGTTGTCCATGATGCTGTAATTCACTATCAGAATAAGGATTAACCCAACTTCATCTTTTGTCTTAGTCTTGCTTTCCTGAAGGGGATGGAGGAATTGTCTTTTTGCAGGCTTCATATTGTTCCATCTGGGATGAATGTAAAGGGAAAAGTGAAGACATTGGAGTGCTATGTTTTGTTTTGTTTTGTTTTGTTTTTGACAGGCAGAGTGGACAGAGAGAGAGAGAGAGAGAGAAAGGTCTTCCTTTTGCCGTTGGTTCATGGTCCAGTGGCCGCCGCGGCCAGCGTGCTGCTGCCGGCGCGGCGCACCATGCTGATCCGAAGGCAGGAGCCAGGTGCTTCTCCTGGTCTCCCGTGCAGGTGCAGGGCCCAAGGACTTGGGCCATCCTCCACTGCACTCCCTGGCCACAACAGAGGGCTGGCCTGGAAGAGGGGCAACTGGGACAGAATCCAGCGCCCCGACCAGGACTAGAACCTGGTGTGCCGGCACCACAAGGCGGAGGATTAGCCTGTTGAACCACAGCGCCGGCCTGGGGTGCTATGTTTTAAGTGTATCTCCTCCATAATTCAGATGTTGCCACTGTGGTAATATTAAGAGGTGAGGCCTTTAAATGGTGATTATGCCACAAATGGAAGTGAAGCCACTCTAAAAGATTGTGATGCAGCATTCGTCCTACTTTCCCTTTCATTTTGTGCCATGCAAGGATGTAGCAAGAGGGCCCTCTTTAGAGGCCACACTTTGATCTTCGGCTTCCCAGCCTCCAGAATGTCAAGAAAATAAATTTTCATTCTTAATAAATGATTCAATCTGAGGCATTTTGTTGTAGCATTACAAAATGGCTGAAGACATTATGTTGTTAAAAAACAAAAGTAGCACTGGATTTAGGATCGCAGGCTTGTGGTTCTGAGTTCACGCTACTCTACACACTACCTGTTGGAATTTGGCAAGTCTCTTATCCCTTTTGACCTTTTCTTTGCTCTAATGCACCCTTCAAGTGGTTGTTCTGAGCATTAATAAGTATTTCTTACTCTTGTAATTATAACATATGCTGTCTATCGAGTACTCAGACATTGCAATTATTATTATTTTTACAAGCATCAATTTAATAATCTCAGCAACCCTATGATTCCAAAGCTCTATGTCTAGCCTCCCTCTGTGGTTCATTGAGATCACATCTTGAAAGATGAAAAGTGTTCTCACAATCTTTTGGTGCCCTGAATTGTTAACTCCAGAGCCCTTAATATGACATGTTGAGTCCTTCAGGTCTCATCCAGGCCTCATTTCCATCCTCACATCCTGTCTGTGGCTGCAATCTGTGCTCCCTCTACTGTAGCTGTCATTTACTTTTGAACTTTTGGAATGAGCTGTCTTCACACAGGCCTCTGAACCTTTGCATATCTCTTCCTCCAACTGGAATATCCTTCTCCTGTCTTTTTATTTCCCTGGAAGACTTCTACTGCCCATTTGGCTCAGAGTCAAGACCCTTCACCCTGATCGCTGACTCTCATGGCTTTGGTAGAGTCTGTCTCCTTGTGCTTTGTTTCTCTTTACCTGTGACTCACAAACAATGCCCGTAATACTCTGCAAATGCATTCCAGAGCATCTGTGATTCTCCCTGTTCAAAGAGGTATACAGGAAACTGTGCCCTGCAAAGCACAGCCTGGTGTGAAGGGTATGCTTAACTCAAGTGGGCTGCAAAAACGTTGCTGAGAGATTTGAGTTAAAGGATAGAGCAAAACTTCGAAGAACGTTTTGAAGCCCACTCATGTATGTTCAGTGAAATAAAAAACAGTGAAATGTGCGTGGTGAGGTTTACCCCTCTCCTTTTCCTCCTTGACTTTGCCCAACCTCAGCTGTCATGGAGAGGAGATGTTTGGTTTAGTGATGTGTTGAGCTCTGTATTATGTGCTAGGTCAGAGGATTCATATTATTTTGAGAAAACTGGCTTCCTACAGAAGAACTTGGACAAATGGATCTGGCCTGTCTTGGGGCGAGGAGCTGTTGGCCCTCAGTGTATCACAAGAACATACTTGACCTCCAAATGCACATCACGAAATAGCCTGAGAATGTAATCAGTACTGGTGAAAATATTTTATCTTCTTGATAGTCATTATTGTGTTTTATATAATAACAGGTAATTTATGAAGAAAATCTGAATGTCTTACAATGTGAATTGGATTAAATAAAAATGATGGCAAGTCAATATAAAAGAATTCAAGTTATCTATTAAAAATAAGATTGAAGAGGAATATTTTTTGATCAGGGAAAAATGCTCCCAAGTAGAATAAGTTCAGACTACAGAACACTGTATGCAGGTTGATCTCTTATTTATAGATATTTATTATGTGTAATTTTCTAATATTTTTTCACTGTTTTGTTGTTTTAAACTTATTTTTTGCTGTGAAACAATAATTATGTATTTCATTAAAGTGCCAACAAATTTAAATTACATAAAGTTACATAGTTGAAGAAAGGTAATCCTTATGTCTTACAAGCAGACGACTCAGTTTTTTCTAAGCAGTCGTCTTAACAGAGATAAGATGAAGCACTAGCAATGATTTTGATAAAAATACAACCTAATCCTAAAGGTAAATAAAGGCCCTTCATTATTTCTTATTAAGAGAAGAGGCCAATAGTCCAAGAAAACCCAGTGGTTATAAAAGGACTAATTCTGTTTTTTTGTATCCATTTGCCTTTTTTAAAAATTACTATTTTACAGTTTTTAAGAGCGCCTTGTCACATTCATTTAAAACAAAGACATTATATGTAAATCCTATTTTTTCCTGAACACAGAGATATTAATATCTCAGAGTGAGGAATTCATGACAATGATCATCATGTGGGGAAAAAGCAGAATATTGTCATTTACATAGTATGATTAAGCAAAGCAATATTTATAACTAAGATCCAAATGATATGATATCCACCCAATTTTTATACTCTATATTAAATACCACAAATAAGAGAAAACATGTGATACTTGTCTTTCTGGGTCTGACATATTTTACTTACCATAATGACCTCCAGTTGCATCCATTTTGTTGTAAGTTACACAGGTAATATAAATGCATACGTGTGTGTGAGTATGTGTGTATATATATATATATATACACACATATATACATACATATATGTATATATATACACACATACTCACACATATATACATACATATATGTGTATATATATATATATATGCACACACACATGTGATACACTTCGTGTGGAAGGTTAATAGAACTTTTCTCTGGTCAGTGAAATTAACAGGTATAAAAATTATTTTGTAGCAAAAATTTCTGAAATTATATTTAATATTAAGATATATTTCTATCTTCAGTAGTGTTCAATAGAGTTTGTTTTCTGAATGCTTATTTTTCCATTGCATAAAACAGAATCTTTCTTCTAAAATAACACAGTGAAATGATGCTGACTGTAACTAATCACAGCTTCCTCTCTGTTCTGTGTGACGAACTCTTTGGAAAGTTACATCTTTTGGACAATTACAGCTGGATTGCTGGGGTGAAAAATTATCTTAGTATAGGCAGAAGGATGAATTATAATTGCTTCTCTAAATGGATTTTACACTGAGAGTCCAGATTGATTTATGGTTTAAATCCAGCTTTCACAAAACGATCCTTAAATCAGATGACAAAAAAGGGTTAACCCATCAGAGCTGTAGAGATGGTATTCTAAGTAGACATTTGAAGTAGAGATCATGAGAAACTACTCAATTGCAGGCAAGTTGCCATCTGCAAGGCTAATGTAATTATTTGGACCAAATCTCATATAGTTTTCTCTTCACCAAATTCTTCTGATACTTAGGATACTTTCTTCACAATCTAGCCCTTGATTGTGCTGTATCTCATATTCTTCCTTTTTGTTTTTTGGAATATATTATGTTCTCCTCATCACATCATGAGTTTCTTAAGGTAAGGATATGCTGGATGCTTTTCTTCCCTAGAAAACTAACACCCAGCTGGAAATTTGTGAACAGAGGGTAGTGGATGAGGATCCTTGATTTTTGGTATTTAAAAATGTCAGCCAGGCATGGTATATTTTCCCATCCTAAAGCCATTTAGGCCAACTGAAATGTCAACTTTCTTTATTCTTGGATGGAATTCTGTCAACAGAATGGTAAACTTTGTGATTTCTTGTTTGTTCAATGTGACAGTTAGCTGCTGAGGACATTCTGGAAGATTCTAGGATGTCTGTAGAGGACCAGTTATCAGAACCTTATTGTTTGGCAGTGGAGAATTAGAACCATTGGCTCATGACATAGCTGAACACAATGTTTATATTTAATATACACTAGTTGGTGTGAGGTGGGAAGAATCTATGTGTTGTATTAAAATCATTTATTCAGTTTAGTTAATCTTAAGTCAAGAGAGCAAATATAAGCTTTGTGACTGAGGTTTTTTTTTTTTTTTTAAGATTTATTTATTTACTTGAAAGGCAGAGTTACAGAAAGAGAGAGAGAGAAAGAAAGATATCTTCCATCTACTGGTTCACTTCCCAGATGACTGCAATGGCCAGGCCTGAGTCAGGTTGGAAGCCAGGAGCTTCATGCAGCCCTCCCACGTGGGTACAGGGGCCCAGACACTTAGGCCATCCTCCACTGTTTTCCCAGGTGTGTTAGCAGGGAGCTGCATAGAAAGAGCAGCACCTAGGACTCAAATTGGCCCCGATATGGGATGCTGGCACTGCATGCAGCCGCTTTACTCATTACACCACAATGCCAGTCCTGTGACTGTGATTTCCAATTCCAACTCTTGAGGCGGTGACTTTACATAGATTGTATCCACTTGGGGAACTTAAAAAAAAAAAATACATGTTCTCCATCTTTCTCTTTTCTCCATTTCAAGATTCTGATTTAGTAGGTCTGGGATAAAGCTTAGAAATCTGAATTTTTAACAAACATGTAGTTTATTATTTGTAGTTAGATTTAGGGACAGTTCATATAGGTAAATACTAATTTACTTCTTTTTTAAAGATTATTTATTTGAAAGGCAAAGTCACAGAGAGGCACAGAGAATCTTCCACCCGATGGTTCACTCCCCAAATGGCTGCAATGGCCAGAGCTGAGCTGATCTGAAGCCAGGAGACAGGAGCTTCTTCCAGGTCTCCCACATGGGTGCAGGGATCCAAGGACTTGCACCATCTTTCACTACTTTCCCAGGCCATAGAAGAGAGCTGGGTCGGAAGTGAAGCAGCAGGGACTCAAACCAATGGCCAGATGGGATGCCAGCACTGCAGGTGGCAGCCTTACCCACTGTGCCACAGTGCCAGCCCTTATACTAATTTACTTCTACAAAACCCAGTGATAGGTTAAAATTTTTTTAAGTATGTGAAGCATCAAGGAATTTTTTCTTATGTAAATTTGGCATTGTGGTGCATTGTGTAAATGCTACTTGAGATGCCAGGATCCCATACCTGAGTACCAGTTTTGTGTTCTGGCTACCCCACTTACAATCCAGCTCCCTTCCAATGCACCTGAGAAGGCATTGGATAATGGCCCAAGTTCTTCGGCCCCTTCCACCTCTGTGGGAAACTCACATGGAGCTCCTGCCTCTGGCTTCAGCTTAGCTCAGACCTGACTGTTGTGCACATTTGGGGAGTGAGCTGGTAGGTAGAAGATCTCTCTCTGTCTCTTCCCTTTTCTCTCTGTCAGCCTGCCTTTCAAATAAGTAAACAGATAAGTCTTTTTGTGTGTGTGTGTGTTTTACTTTTTTTTTTTTGACAGGCAGAGTGGACAGTGAGAGAGAGAGACAGGGAGAAAGGTCTTCCTTTGCCGTTGCTTCACCCTCCAATGGCCGCTGCAGCCAGCGCGCTGCACTGATCTGAAGGCAGGAGCCAGGTGCTTCTCCTGGTCTCCCATGGGGTGCAGGGCCCAAGCACTTGGGCCATCCTCCACTGCACTCCAGGACCACAGCAGAGGGCTGGCCTGGAAGAGGGGAACCGGGACAGAATCCGGTGCCCCGACGGGGACAAGAACTCAGTGTGCTGGCGCCGCTACAGGTAGAGGATTAGCCTATTGAGCCGCGGCGCCGGCTGTGTTTACTTTTTAAAACATTTTATTAAAATAGTATACACACCAAGAAATGTACCTAAGTATACAGATAAATGAGGTTTTTTTTTCTAATCATACTCATAATCAATACCTGAATAAAGAACAAAATATTACTAATACCCTAAGAGTCCTCACTATCCCCCCCTTCCCCCAAGGGGAATTCTGAAAGCTTACTCCTCTGTATATAAGTGATTTACCTTGGATGATTGCTGGAAGGTTCCAGCACTTGCTGGCTGTTCTTTTCCCCCGTCTTATTCTCAGTGAGCATTTGCTGGGAGATGTTCCTCTGATGAGCTTGAGGACTACTTGCTGCCATGAGGCCAGTGGGAAGTTGCCTGCTAATCATTCAGTGGCTCTTTCTTACCCTGTTTCAAGGATGTGTAGGCACTAAAAGCAATTAGGGAGGGGAAAAAGATAACCAAATGGTAGTACTGTGAATTCTTAATTTTTTAAGGTCTTTTTCCTTCTGTTTCATGTTCCAATGGATGCACCCAATCTAACTATTCTTCTATTTTTTTTTTTCAGCATTGTAGGCAACAAAGATTCTTAAGTAGATCTGATTTCATGATGTTTTCAATAAGGAAACTGAACCCCTGAAAATATTTCCTGTAATGTAACCATATAGTCAGATGTCCCACTAATGCTAGACAAGTTATAACCAAAAACAATATAATTTAATGCAAAGATAACCTCAACCTGAAAAAGTAACACATGGAAACCCACTCAAATAATATTATTTGGAGAAAATACATTTTGTGGAAGAATGATGACATTTAAAATAGTCAAGACACATACTTAAATGATTTTAAAAACATTAAAAATGTATATTGGTGTGAACCAAATTTTGGGAGGAAAAGGCAAATAGGAAGAAGTAGTCTGGCAAGGAAGACTCCCAGAGCATTATCATTGGTTATCTCTGGATGATGCAATTCAAGTGATTTTTATGTATCAAATTTATTATTATCTTAAAATTATTTTTCAGTTTACTACACAAAATATATAACTTTGTAATCAGAAAATAAAATAATTGATTTGAAAATATTTTTACTTATTTATTTTCACTTTACTTGATGGTGTAGAGAAAGAGAAAATGGCGGTGATTGACCTTCTATCCTTTGGTTAACTCCCCAAATTATGATGATAGCCAGAGCTAGGCCAAATTGAAGCCAGGAGGCTGGAACTCAGTCCATATCTCCCACATGGGTGGCAAGTATCCAAGTACTTGGGCTATCTTCCACTGTTTTCCCAGGCACATTAGCAGGGAGCTGGATTGGAATTGGTGCAGTTGGAACTCAGCGTGGTGCCCAAATGGGATGCTGGCAATGTAGGCAGAGGCTTAACCTTTTATGCCAGTGTTGGCCCTTTGTTTTGTTCTTGATCTTCTAGTTTCTTGAGTTGCAAAGTTAGTATTTTTAATATTCCTCTTTTTAAAATATATGTACTTATTATGATAAACTTCCCTATTAGTACTGCTAGCATCATCTGCTATCTCCCTGTGTATGCATTACCAGGAAGCTGCATTGGAAGTGGAGGATATGGGAGTAGAACCAGTCCATTCAATAAGGGATGCTGATATACTGAGTGCTTAACTGTAGAACCAAACATCTGCTCAAAGTAATTGATTTCTTGCGAGTATCTGTATGTACATTTCTGACTGAACTTGTGCTTATGTCTGGTCATAAAAAGGTTTGAATTCTGGATAACGAATAAAAAATGAAGGTATAAAACTGGATTGAATGAGAAGAGAGTTGGGAGTTGGTATTGCAAGGGTGGCAAGGGTGTCATAGCCTGAGAGTCACCCACTCTCTGCCACATGGAAGCGTGGCAGATATTGCCATAGGCTTTGACTCTTCTTTGCTGCAGAACCCCAGCATCAAACTTCAGAATGACCAATATTTGCCAGGAGGATCCAGGAAGCAGCCTATTAGTCTTCACTGGCTCAGTAAAGCTTCTCTGCCCCCAAGGCACTAGGCTAGTAGAGAGATGAGAAAAGAACAAGGTAAGGATTACATTTCCAGTTAAAAATAGCTAAAGAGAAATGCAGAGGGTGTCACCAAGTTGGCTGAGTAGAGCTGCCTTGTGCATTTACTTCCTTGAAACAAATAAAATGAAAATACAACACACCAAAATCTATGAGATAAAACAAAAGCAGTACTAATAGGGAAGTTTATCATAATAAATACATATATTTTAAAAAGAGGAATATTAAAAAAACTAACTTTGCAACTCAAGAAACTAGAAGATCAAGAACAAAACAAAGGGCCGACACTGGCATAAAAGGTTAAGCCTCCGCCTACATTGCCAGCATCCCATTTGGGCACCACGTTGAGTTCCAACTGCACCAATTCCAATCCAGCTCCCTGCTAATGTGCCTGGGAAAACAGTGGAAGATAGCCCAAGTTCTTGGATCCCTGAACCCACATGAGAAACCCAGAAGAAGCTCCTGGCTCCTGACTTCAGCCTGGCCCATCCCTGGTGGTTGTGGTCATTGGGGAGTGAACCAGTGGATGGAAGATACCTTTTTCTCTCCTTCTTCCTCTGTACTTCTGCCTTTCAAATAAATAAATACTTTTATTTTTTTAAAAAAGAACAAATGAAACTCAAAATTAGTAGAAGGAAAGAAACAACAGAGATATGAAGAGAAATAAACAAAAAGGAGGTTAAAAAGAAAAAATCAGTGAAACAAGGAGGAAGTTTTCTGCAAAGGTAAACAAGATTAAAAACTTTAGCTAGACTAACCAAAACAAAGAGAAAAGACCTAAAATGAATAAAATCAATGATGAAAAAGGAGACACCAAAACTGATGCCACAGAAATACAAGGATCACCAGGGACTACTATGAAAAACTATATGCCAACAAATTGGAAAACCTAGGAGAAATAAATTTCTGTATCATATAGCCAAAAAAAAAATAATAAATTATGAGGACATAGACAACATGAGCAGACCAATATTGAGCTGTGATATTGAATCAACAATGGAAAGTCTCCCAAGAAGAAAAGCCCGAGACTGGATGATTTCACTGTTAGATTTTCCAAAACTTTTAAAAAAGAACTTACATCAATTCTTCCAGTTCGATAGCAAAAAATTGAAAGTGAGAGAACTCTTCTAAACTCATTCTGTGAGGCCAGTGTTACCCTGATACCAAGACCAGACAAGGACACACCAAAAAGAAAAAAGAAAACTACAGACCAGTGTTCCTAATAAACATAGATGCAAAAGCTATGGATGAAATGCTCAGAAATTGACCTTAATAGCACATCCAAAAGATCATTCATCATGATCTAGTGGGATTTATTTCAGGGATGCAAGGATGGTTTGACATATACACATCAATAAATGTAATGTGTCATTATGTTAGCAAGATGAAGGACACAAAGTATCTGCTCATCTCAATAGATGAGAACAATATTTGGTAAAATTCAACATTTCTTCAAGATAAAAACTCTCAAAAATTAGTTTTAGAAGTACTTCAATACAATAAAGTCTACATATCATAAATTGGCAGCCTATTTCATACTGAATGGGGAAAAGCTGAAATTATTTCCCGTAAGTTCAGGAACAAGAAAAATGTGTTGTTTTTCATCATCCTTTTTCTATACAGTTTGGAAGTCTTAGCCACAGCAGTAAGGCAACAGGAGGAAACAAAATGCATCCAACTTGGAAAGGAGAAGGTTAAACTATCCCTTTCTGCAAATTACATGCTCTTACACAGAGAAAAACCTAAAGAGTCTACCAAAGTGCTTCTAGAAATGATGAATGAGTTTAGTAAAGTTTTAAGATAAAAGCAACATGTAAAAATCTGTTTTTTATGCATCAATAACAAAATTGCTGAGAAGGAACTTAAGAAAGTGTTCCTATTCACAATAATTGCAACAATATCAAAAAGAAAAACCTAAAAACAAATTTAAGTAAAAATTACAAAACACTGATAAAAGAAGTTGAAGACACAGGCATACACACACACACACACAAATGGAGATAATCCTTGTTCAGAGATTTAAAGGATTAGGATTAGGGTGAGCATTTAGTCTAGTGGTTAAGATGCCACTTAAGAAACACATGTCAGGGCCAGTGCTGTAGCCCAATAGGTTAAGCCACAGCTTGCATCCCATGGCAGAGCACTGTTTTATGTCTGGGCTGCTTTTCTTCTGATACAGCTCCCGGCTAATACACCTAGGGCAGCAGCAGAAGGTTGCCCAAGGTTTTGGGCCCTTGCCACCCACGTGGGTTACCCTGATGGAATTAAAAGCTCCTGGCTTTAGTCTGGCCCAGTCCTGGCTGTTGTAGTTATTTGAAGAGTGAACCAGCAGATGGAAAATGTTTTTCTCAGTCTGTCTCCCATTCCCACCTCGCACTGCCCCTCCCACCCTGCTTTCAGTCACTCTTTCAAATAAATAAAAATAAATCTTTTTAAAAATTAAAAAAGAAACACATATCTTAAGTGAGAGTACCTGACTTCAATACCCAGCTTCAACTCCTGACTCCAGATTCCTGCTAATGTAGACTGTGGCTCAAATGACTGGGTTCCTTCCACCAGTGTAGGAGACTTGGATTAAGTTCTTGGCTCTTGACTTTGGTTCTAATCTGGTGCTGTGTGTTTCAGGCACTTACAGAATGAACAAATGGGTGTATGAGAGCTCTTTCTATCCATTTCTTTTCTGCCTTTCCAATAAAATTTTAAAAATTGTTTATAAGTATTAATATTATTTAAAATACCACATACTACTCAATGTGATCCATAGATCAAGGCAATTCCTGTCAAAATGCTAACAGCATTCTTAACAACTACAGAAAAACACTTCTAAAATTTATATGGAAAGACAAAGTCTCCCTTATATCTAAAGCAATGCTGAGCAAAAAGAATACGGCTCAGAGGCATTATGGTACCTGACTTCAAAACATACTAGAATGCTATGGTATCCAAAACAGCAGGGTACTGGCATAAAAAGAGATACAGAGATCAATGGAACAGAATAAATAACTCAGAAATAAATCTGCATATTTATAGCCAACTGATTTTTGCCAAAGGCAGCAGGAACATACAGTGGAAAAGGACAGTCTCTTCAATAAATGATTCTGGGAAAACAGACTATCTAGATGGAGAAGAAAAAAACTTGACCCCTGCCGTTCACTATGTGTAAAAAAATCAACTCAAAATATATAAAAACTTACAAAGATGACCCCAAACTATGAAAATATTAGGAAAAAACAGAGCTGAAACTCTTCAAGACATTTGGCATGGCAAAGAGTTTCCAGATATGACCCCAAAAGCACAGGCAACAAAAGCAAAAATTGACAAGTGGGATTAACATCTGTCTGCACAGCAAAATCAACAATGAACATAATTGAACAGATAACATACAGAATGGGAAAAAACATTTGGAAACTACCCAGTTGACCTGAGATTAATTTCTAGAAAGTATATGGGCTCATACAACTCAACAGCAAACAGAAAAAAATACTCTGATTAAGACTTGGGTGAATGACCTGAATAGACATTTCTTAAAATAGGATATACAAATAGCCTAGAGTATATGGGGAAAAAAATGCTTAACTAATCAGGAAAATGCAAATCAAACCCACAATGCATTATCACCTCTTCCCTGATAGCATGGTTATTATCAAAAAGACAGAAAAAGAATGCTGATGAAGATGCAGAGAAAGAGAAACTCATACACTGTTGGTGGGAATGTAGATTAGTACAAACTATGGAAAACAGTGTGAAGCTTCCCCAAAAAGCAAAAATGAGAACTGGGGCCTGTGCTTTGGCATAGTAGTTCAAGCATCCGCCTGTGGCACCAGCATCCTGTATGAGCACGGTTCAAGTCCCTTCTGCTCCACTTCCAGTTTAGCTCCCTGCTGTGGCCTGGGAAAGCAGTAGAAGATGGTCCCTGCAACTGTCCCTGTGCCTTCCTGGAAGACCTGGAAGAAGCTTCTGGCTCCTGGCTTCATATGGGCCCAGCTCTTACTGTTACATCCATTTGGGGAGTGAACTAGTGGATGGAATACCTCTATATGTCTCTCCCTCTCTTTGTCTGTAACTCTGCCTCTCACATAAATAAATTAATCTTTAAAAAAAATCAGAAATTTCAATATGATCTATCAATTCTGCTAATGTGTATAAATCCAAGAGAAATGAAATCATTCTGCTAGGCATCTGCACTCCCATGCTTATTGCAGCATTATTCACAGTAGCCAAGAAATTGAAACAGCCTAGATGTCTATCAGTGGATGCATCGATAAGGAAAATGTGGTAGAAACAAACTGGACTATTATTTACCCATAAAATATTCAAGTCCTGTCATTTGCAGCAACCTGGATGGAACTAGAAGATGTGACTTTAAGTGAAATATATCATGCACAGGAAGACAAATACCACTTCTGTCCACTTTGTGGAAGCTAAGAAGCTGGTATCACAGAAGTACACAATGGAATAGCAGATTCCAAATCCTGGAAAGAGTGTTGGGGGAGAAAAGGATGGAGACAGGATAGTTAACAGGTATAGGAGTGCAGTTGGATCAGAATACCATCTAGTTTTTTATAAAAATAAACAAAATTGACACACCATTGGCCCAACTAACTAAAAAAAGAAGAGACCTAAATCAGTAAAATCAGAGATAAAAAAGGAAATGTAACAACAGACACCACAGAAATAAAAAGAATCATCAGAAATTACTACAAGGACTTGTATGCCAGCAAACAGGAAAATCTATCAGAAGTGGATAGATTCCTGGACACATGCAACCTACCTAAATTGAACCATGAAGACATAGAAAACCTGAACAGGCCCATAACAAATTGAGACAGTAAGAAAGGCCCTCCCAACAAAGAAAAGCTCAGGACCAGATGGATTCACTGCTGAACTCTACCAGATGTTTAAAGAACTAACTCCAATTCTCCTCAAACTACTCAGAACAATTGAAAAAGATGGAACCCTCCCAAATTCTTTCTATGAAGCCAGCATCATCTTAATCCCTAACCCAGAGAAAGATGCAGCATTGAAAGAAAATTACAGACCAATATTCCTGATGAACATAAATGGAAAAATCCTCAATAAAATTCTGGCCAGTAGAATGCAACAACACATCATAAAGATCATCCACCCAGACCAAGCAGGATTTATTCCTGGTATGCAGGTATGGTTCAATGTGCGCTAATCAATCAATGTGATACACTACATTAACAGACTGCAGAAGAAAAACCATATGGTTATCTCACTAGATGCAGAGAAAGCATTTGATAAAATACAACACCCTTTCATGATGAAAACTCTAAGCAAACTGGGTATAGATGGAACATTCCTCAATACAATCAAAACAATTTATGAAAAACCCACGACCAGCATCCTATTGAATGGGAAAAGTTGGAAGCATTTCCGAGATCAGGTACCAGACAGGGATGCCCACTATTACCACTGCTATTCAACATAGTTCTGGAAGTTTTAGCCGGAGCCATTAGGCAAGAAAAAGAAATTAAAGGGATACAAATTGGGAAGGAAGAACTCAAATTATCCCTCTTTGCAGATGATATAATTCTTTATTTAGGGGATCCAAAGAACTCTACTAAGAGACTGTTGGAACTCATAGAAGAGTTTGGCAAGGTAGCAGGATATAAAATCTGCACAAAAATCAACAATGCCACTGCTGAGAAAGAACTGCTAAGATCAATCCCATTCACAATCAATCCCAGCCACAAAAACAATCAAATACCTTGGAATAAACTTGACCAAGGATGTTAAAGATCTCCACAATGAAAATTACAAAATCTTAAAGAAAGAAATAGAAGAGGATACCAAAAAATGGAAAAATCTTCCATGCTCATGGATTGGAAGAATCAATATCATCAAAATGTCCATTCTCCCAAAAGCGATTTATAGATTCAATGCAGTACCAATCAAAATACCAAAGACATTCTTCTCAGATCTGGAAAAAATGATGCTGAAATTCATATGGAGGCACGGGAGACCTCGAATAGCTAATGTAATCTTGTACCACAAAAACGAAGCCGGAGGCATCATAATACCAGATTTCGGGACATAGTACAGGGCAGTTGTAATCAAAACAGCATGGTATTGGTACAGAAACAGATGGATAGACTAATGAAACAGAATAGAAACACCAGAAATCAACCCAAACATCTACAGCCAACTTATATTTGATCAAGGATCTAAAACCAATCCCTGGAGTAAGGACAGTCTATTCAATAAATGGTGCTGGGAAAACTGGATTTCCATGCGCAGAAGAATGAAGCAAGACCTCTACCTTTCACCTTACACAAAAATCCACTCAACATGGATGAAAGACCTAAATCTACAACCTGACACCATCAAATTATTAGAGAACATTGGAGAAACCCTGCAAGATATAGGCACTGGCAAAGACTTCTTGGAAAAGACCCCGGAGGCACAGGTGGTCAAAGCCAAAATTAACTATTGGGATTGCATCAAATTGAGAAGTTTCTGTATTGCAAAAGAAACAGTCAGGAAAGTGAATAGGAAACTGACAGAATGGGAAAAAATATTTGCAAACTATGCAACAGATAAAGGATTAATAACCAGAATCTACAAAGAGATCAAGAAACTCCACAACATCAAAACAAACAACCCACTAAGAGATGGGCCAAGGACCTCAATAGACATTTTTCAAGAGAGGAAATCCAAATGGCCAACAGACACATGAAAAAATGTTCAAGATCACTAGCAATCAGGGAAATGCAAATCAAAACCACAGTGAGGTTTCACCTCACCCCGGTTAGAATGGCTCACATACAGAAATCTACCAACAACAGATGCTGGCGAGGATGTGGAGAAAAAGGGATACTAACCTACTGTTGGTGGGAATGCAAACTGGTGAAGCCACTATGGAAGTCAGTCTGGAGATTCCTCAGAAACCTGAATATAACCCTACCATGCAACCCAGCCATCCCAACTCCTTGGAATTTACCCAAAGGAAATTAAATTGGCAAGCAAAAAAGCTGTCTGGACATTAATGTTTATTGCAGCTCAATTCACAATAGCTAAGACCTGGAATCAATCTAAATGCCCATCAACAATAGACTGGATAAAGAAGTTATGGGACATGTACTCTATAGAATACTATACAGCACTCAAAAACAATGAAATCCGGTCATTTGCAACAAAATGGAGGAATCTGGAAAACATCATGCTGAGTGAAATAAGCTAGTCCCAAAGGGACAAATATCATATGTTCTCCCTGATCCGTGACAACTAACCGAGCACCAAAAAGGAAACATGTTGAAGTGAAAGGGACACTATGAGAAACAATGATTTGATCAGCCCTTGTCCTGACTTATGGATTGCTTATGGATTACACTGAAGTACAGTTTAATACTTTATCCCTTTTAGTATTTTTTTGTTCTACTTAATACTATTGGTTGAACTCTGTAATTAACACACAATTATTCTTAGGTGTTTAAATTTAACTGAAAAGTGATCTCTGTTAAATATAAGAGTGAGAATAAGAGAGGGAGAAGATGTACAATCTGGGACAAGCTCAAGCTGACTTGCCCCAAATGGTAGAGTTAGAAACGTGCCTGGGGATTCTAATTCAATCCCATCAAGGGGGCATGTACCAATGCCATCTCACTAGTCCAAGTGATCAATTTCAGTTCACAGTTGATTGTAATGATAGGTCTAAGAGTCAAAGGGATCACATAAACAAGACTAGTGTCTGCTAATACTAACTGATAGAATTAAAAAGGGAGAGAACGATCCAACATGGGAAGCGGGATACATAGCAGACTCATAGAAGGGCAGATGTCCTAAACAGCACTCTGGCCTCAGAATCAGCCCTTAAGGCATTCACATCTGGCTGAAGAGCCCATGAGAGTATTTTAGGCATGGAAAGCCAAGACACTCTGGCAAAAATAAAATAAAATAAAATAAAATAAAACCTAAATGAAAGATCTCTGTGAGTGAGATCCCAGTGGAAAGAACAGGCCATCAAAGAAAGAGATAACTTTCTCTGAAGGGAGGAGAGAACTTCCACTTTGACTATGACCTTGTTTAAGTAAGATCAGAGTTGGAAAACTCAGAAGGCCTTGGCAACTCATGACTAGAGCCTAGAGAGATTACTGACACCATAAACAGGAGTGTCAAATTTTAAGTCAACAACAGGAGTCACTGTGCACTTACTCCTTATGTAGGATCTCTGTCCTTAATGTGTTGTTCAATGTGAATTAATGGTGTAACTAGTACTCAAACAGTATTTTACACTTTATGTTTCTGTGTGGGTGCAAACTGTTGAAATTTCTACTTAATATATACTAAATTGATCTACTGTATATAAAGATAATTGAAAATGAATCTTGATGTGAATGGAAGGGGAGAGGAAGTGGGAGATGAGAGGGTTGTGGGTGGGAGGGAAGTTATGGGGTGGGGGAAGCCATTGTAATCCATAAACTGTACTTTGGAAATTTATATTTATTAAATAAAAGTGAAAAAGAAAAAAAAAAAACAGAATAACATCTAGTGTTCTATAGCACAGTAGGGTAACTATGATAGCCAATAGGGATTATTTTGAATGTTTCTGGCACAAGGCAGTGATAAATGTCTAAGGTATTTGTTATGTCTGATCTGGTAATTACACGTGGTATGCATGTATTAAACATGTCATATTGTACCCCATAGATGTGTACAATTACCATTTGTCAATTAACAATAAAAACGTATAAAAAGACAAAACCAAACAAAATAACTGAAGAAAGAAGAAAAACCACAGGGAAGTCCATGATTAAGTACCAGATGAATGGTAGGAGGAGGCCACTTTATTTTGGGATGATAGCACCAAATATCTTCCAGTCTGTCCTACCTTAGTCTGTATAATGTCAAACCATGTGGAAGGAGTAGAGGCTGCATCTCTCACTTTGTGACTCACAATTCCTTCCAGTCCCAGATGATCAAAACAGGCAGACCTCTTGCCCAACAGTGGACTTGGAAATGTCAGTTTTTCCTTCTGGCTCTTATTTTCTTTAAAACGAAACAGGAGGCTTTGCTCTGAGCGATTGTGGCAAATGTGATCATATGTAAATATTTGGAAACTGTAGGAAAAAGGTATGCAGGTTCTTGAAGCATAGGAAAATCCCACTTTAAAGCTGTCTCTTATTTTCAGACTTGCTCTATCCACTGTCTTCGATGACGGCCTTCCCCTGTTTCTGTTATGATAAAGCCTTCTTTTGACTGTATTTGGGAAGGTTGCAAAACAGATGGCTTGTGAGATGATAATGAAAACATAACCCCCCTTTTAGGATGACTGTATTGGTTTTCACTTATGTGTTAATACAGATACAGAACTCAACTAAAGTATATAGTAAGAGTGACATGATAGTTACTGAATGCATGAAGGCAGGTTGATTGCTGTCCAGTGATTAACTGCAGCTTCTTCACTTGAACTTGGGAAAGCAGTGTTTTGTCATGATGTTTCAGAGCAGTAGAATATTTTGTGTTGTTTGAGGAATGCATGCCAAATGAGGAAGAGGATGAAGGCAGAAATACATGCATGATGTCGTGCCTATATATAGGAGGCCATTTTTCAGTGTTGTGCTCAGTCAGACCAGGAGCTGGTCACAACTTGGCCACCTTCTAGTTAGGTTTCTGGATGTAGGGAGCTTTTGTTTTGGTTTTCCCTGCCCAGTTCCCACTCTGCCCTTATGGGGGTGACAGTGCTCCAACATTCATTTGAATCACTGCACTGTCTACAGTTAGTGCGGGTCCTGTGAATGGGCCTGGCCAATCCGAACAGCAGCAATTGAATGAGAGCTAGGTCTGTATTCCAAATGGGACTATTCAGAGGGACTCCTGAAACTTGGCTAGAATTTTTATGAAAGAAGAATTCTCATTTATGCTGGAGACTGCTAAACCTGTAGATGGTAATCTTACTAATCTTGGGAATATCTGTCTGAAAATGAAGCTAAACTGGGAGAAAAGAGATGCACAGAAGAGAAACACATATTGAAGACAAGCATATCGATAGCATTCCAAACCAGGCAGATGGCCTGGGCTTCTGACTCCTGTGACAAAGCGAGCTAAATGTGAATTGTGGGTGGTAGAGTGACTGCACAGGAGAGACCTTTTGGGTGCAGCAAGTTGAGGTGCCAATTGTATCCAAGTGCTTGGGTTCATATCCCAAGTCTGCTTCTGATCTGGCTTCCTGCTAACTCACATCCTAGAAGGTACGAGGTGATGGCTCAAGTTCTTGGGTCCCTGCTACTCATGTGGGAGACCACTATCAAGTTCCTGGTTCTGACCTTGGGCCTGTCCCATCCCCCAAGCTGTTGTGGGCATTTGGGGAGTGAAGCAGTAGATGGAAGATGTCTCTGTGTGTGTCTGTCACTCTGCCTTTTTAAAAAATAAAACTAAATAAACATTTAAAAAATCCTGTTGAATTGTGTTTTTATTCCTTCCCTGCAGCCAGGTTACTAATCAACTGGGGCAATAAACCCCTTCTGATTCTCAGGTTTATTTTCTTTAAATCATGAGATACTCCCAAAATCTTTATTTTGCTTTCTGATGATAAAAACAATGTCCACGTTGCACAGAAATGACTATCTCAATTATATTTTCCCCACAAACTTTTCCCGGGCCCCTCACGTACCAGGTTTCTATCACCACATAACAAATCATTCTCAAATCCAGTGCCTTGATATAATAAGTGTTTATGGTGTTCATGACTCTCAATGTTAGTGGAGGCTGTTCTGGCCCAAACTAGCAGATGACTCTTGAGGTTGCTTATTTGTCTGTGGTTGGCAAGTGCCTAGTGGTCTAGGATGGTCTTATTTGCAAATCTACTGGGGCTAGCTGCCAGGTAGGGCACTGGGGATTCCCAGACTATGTCTCCCTTGTCATCTACCTGAATAGCTTGAGGCTTGCTCTCATGGCAGCTGAGCAGGGCCCCAAGAGAAGAAGTGGCAGCTTTTGGAAGCCTTAGTTTGCACCTGGCAAGCCTTCACTCCTGCTGCATGTATTGGCCTATGCAAGTACCTGGGCCTGTTGAGATTCAGGAAGAGGAAACAGATTCTCCATAGTGGTGGGAAGAATTGCAAAATCATGCTGCAAACATCAGAGGCATAACGGGGGGGGGGGGGGCGGCAATCGAGGCTATCTTTGTAATTACGTACACAATTTCACTCCTCCAGAAATAATCACTGTTAGGGTCAGGTTTGTGGCACAACAGATTATCCTGTCACTTGTGATACTGGGATCCCCTATTAGGGTAGTGGTTTGCATCCTGGCTACTCTGCTTCTGGTCTAGCTCCTTCTTAATGCACCTGGAAAACCAGCAGATGGCCCAAGTGCTTTTGCTACCCGTGTGGGAGACCTGGATAGAGTTCCTGGCTCCTGGCTTCAGCCTATCTCAGACATGGCTGTTGTGGTTATTTGGGAATAAACCAGTGGATGGAAGATCTCCCCCCCCTCTCTGATTCTGTCACTCTTTCAAATAAATAAATCTTTAAAAATAAAAAAAGATCACTGTCAGTGTAGTAATATATGTTCTTCTGGATTTCTTGAGAATATATATTTTCTATTTACTTTTAGGATATGTATTTTTTCTGACAAACATTTTAAGATTTTTATTTTTGTGGATATGTTGGTAAAATTGATACAAGTATTATTTTGCAATTGTCTGTTTTCAACTAGATGATGTTCCTCAGGCATATTCCATGTGTATGTGTATCAAGTTCTTCTGCAGAGATTGAATATAGATGATTTCTTTGGCTCTGACCTTCTGGGACTCTGGGATTCTGTTGCTCATCATGAACCAAATTTCAGAATCCTCAAGCTCCTAACCTTGAAGTGCGAGGAGAACTGTTTGCTAGATACCCAAGCAGCTGAAAAGGTTAGCCTCTAATCCTGACTGAGCCTAATGCTAGTTTTGAGTGTTGAGTGATTTTCCCCTTGCTAGTTAGAAAACTCCTTATCCTCATCATTATTAATTATAATGTAATTAAAAGACTGTTTCTGTTCAAATCCCAGCAATTGCCTCTCATTAGCTTAGGAAAGTGAATGCTGATTGTTATAGATATACGGCTTGTCTTCTGGTTTCCATCCGTTTGGCAAAAAAGCAAAAATTGGAAGGCAGAACAAGATGCCAAGACTAGGCAAGTCAGTTGAGAGAAGTTTGGGGCTTGGTAGGTAATTCTGCAGTCATCAAGTTAACGAAAGAAAATGGACTGGGGGTTATTGGACCCTGTCTTTTTCCCGGCTCTTTGGGTTTTTATAAATCAAAAATTTGATTAAAACTTCTTTATTTGAGAGGGATAGATAAAGAGAGATAGCCCTCGTCTGCTGGTTCACTCTCCATTTACCTGCAATTGCTGTGGCTGTGCTGAAACCGGGAGCTGAGAACTCAATCCTGGTCTTTTACCTGGGTGGTAGGATCCTAATCACGTGGGTCATCACCTTCTGCCTCACAGGAAGCTTAGAGGGATTTGGAATCAGGAGCTGGATCTGAGAGTTGAATCCAGGCACTGTAATATGTGACATAGCATCTCAAACGCTGCCTCCCCCGATAGTTTTTTTTTTTTTTTTAAGATTTATTTATTTTACTTGCAAGTCACAGTTACACAGAGAGAGCAGAGGCAGAGAGAGAGAGGAGAGGCAGATAGAGAGAGGTCTCCCATGCGCTGGTTCACTCCCCAGATGGCCGCAACAGCTGGGGCTGCACTGATCAGGAGCCAGGAGCTTCTTCGGGTTTCCCATGTGGGTGCAGGGGCCCAAGGACTTGGGCCATCTTCTACTGCTTTCCCATGCCATAACAGAAAGCTGGATTGGAAGTGGAGCAGCCAGGTCTTGAACCTGCGCCCACATGGGATGCCGGCACCATGGGTGGCGGCTTTACCAGCTATGGCATAGCACCGCCGCGCACCCCCCACCCATAGTTCTTAGGCACTTTTAGCCTGCAGACAGCTTATGCCATAGCCCCTTAGGACTGAATTACTATAGACTTTAGAAACTTGAATAATTTATTTTGTATTATGAATAAGACCTTTTTAGAATTTTGAGCTAACAGATGGATGTTAAAGAAGGATACAGCAGGGGCCGGCACTGTGACGTAGTGGGTAAAGCCTCCACCTGGGGTACCGCCATCCCATATGAGTGCTGGTTCGAGTCATGGCTGCTCCACTTTTGATCCAGCTCTCTGCTATGGCCTAGGAAAGCCTTGGAAGATGGTCCAAGTGCATAGGTCTCTGTAACTGTGTGGGAGACCCAGAAGAAGTTCCTGGCTTTGGATCAGCCCAGCTCCGACTGTTGTAGCCATCTGTGGAGTGAACCAGCAGATGGAAGACTTTCTCTCTCTCTCTCTCTCTCTCTCTCTCTCTCTCTCTATATATATATATATATATATATATCTCCCCACCCTGCCTCTCTGTAACTCTGCCTTTTAAATAAATAAATAAATCTTTAAAAATAAGAATGATACAGCAGTTGCGGATCCTATAGTAACTGGTTTGTTACTAAAAAGCTTAGCCATCAGTGACTTTGGCAGAGAACTGTTCAGATTAATGTGACATGAAAGAGCGAGTGGACTTCTGTGTCTGCCACAGGCTGAATTTTTTTTGCTCTTTGTGAAGCCTCCACTGTGCTCTGGGCATATAAAGATGTGTAAAATGTAATTTTTGACCTCAAGTTTTTACATTTAGTAGAGGGAGATTGTTAACTATACTATGATTTGAAGAGCTCCATAAAGATGAATTAGTGGAATAGTTGAAATGAATATTGAGATGGCTTTTAAAGATAACTCAGATATTTGAATGATATTATAATAATATAACAACACATGCTCATGTAGTGTTTCTTTTTTTAAGACTTATTTATTTATTTGAGTTACACACAGAGAGAAGGAGAGGCAGAGAAGGTGAGGCAGAGAGAAAAAGAGAGGTCTTCCATCCATTGATTCACTCCCCAGTTGGCTGCAATGGCTGGAGTTGTGCTGATCCGAAGCCAGGAGCCAGGACGTTCTTCTGGGTCTCCCACTCAGGTGCAGGGGCCCAAAGACTTGGGCCATCCTCTACTACTTTCTCAGGCCACAGCAGAGTGCTGGATTGGAAGTGGAGCATCTGGGACTCAAAACAGCACCCCAATGGGATGCTGGTACTGCAGGTGGCAGATGCACCTGCTATGCTGCAGCACTGGCCTCCTTTCTTTCATTTAAAGCACTTTGTATGAATTAAGCCATTTTATTCCCACCAAACCCTTTAAGTGCCATTATTTTCTTCATACTATAGAAAATATATATGCAGCTTAGGAAGGTTAAGTACCATGTTAGGGTTCTCAAGAGCAGCAGAACCAATAGGATGTGTATGAGTGAGTATGTGTGTGTCTTCTTGGGAAATGCATTTTATGAAAAAACTGATTGCAAATATTCTTTTGCACCAAAATAAACTCTTTTTAAGAAAGCTTTATGTATGTATGTATGTATGTTTGAAAGGCAGAGTAACAGAGAAGGGGAGAGAGGGAAGGGAGGAAAAAGAGAGAGACACTCACAAATAGACACAAACACACAGAGAGAAATGGATCTTACATTTTCTAGTTCACCCCACAAATGCCTGCAATAGCCAGGGCTAGGCCAGGCTGAAGTTAGAAGCCAGGGACTTAATCTGGGTCTCCTGTGTGGGTGACAGGAACCCAAGACCTTGAACCATCACTGCTGCTTCCTAGGGTCTGCATTAGCAGGAAGCTGAATTGAAAATGGAGGCAGGACTCAAACCTAGGGACTCCGATAGGGGATATGGACATCTCAAGCTTTGGCTTAACCACTAGGCCAAATGCCTACCAATGTCTATCTTTTGACTGCACTGTTTGATGCATTCACATTCAATGTTATTACTCTACTAGTATGGTTGGATTTATATCTGCCATTTTACTTTTCGTTTTCTACATCGCTCATGCTTTTTATTCTAGTCCTGTTTTACTGCTTTCTTTTGTATTAAGTATTTTCTGGTAAACCATTTTAATTCCTTTAATACAATATTTTCTTTCTATTCTTTTTAAAATGAAAAATAGATTTATTTTTATTTTTTTGAAAGGCAGAGTTACAGAGAGATGGGAAGATCTTCCATCTGCTGGTTCACTCTCCAAATGGCTGCAAAGGCCAGCGCTGAACCAGATCAAAGCCGGGAGTTAGGAGCTTCTTCCAGGTCTTTCACATGAGTGCCAGCAGCCCAAGCACTTGGGCTATTTTCTGCTGCTTTTCTGAGGCCATTAGCAGAGAGCAGGATTAGAAATAGAGCAGGGGCTGGTGTTGTGGTCTAGCAAGTAAAGCCGCCACCTGCAATGCCAACATCCCATATGGGCGCTGGTTCGAGTCCTGACTGTTCCACTTCTGATCTAGCTCTCTGCTATGGCCTGAGAAAGTAGTAGAAGAATGCTCCTGACTTTGGGTCGACGCAATTCCAGCCTTTGTGATCATCTGGGGAAGACTTCTCTCTCTGCTTCCACTTCTCTGTAACTCTGCCTTTCAAATATATGAATAAATCTTTAGAAAAAAAATAGAGCAGCTGGGACTCGAACCAGTGCCCGTATGGTATGCCAGCATCACAAGCTGTAGCTTAACTGCCTATACTGCACTGCTGGCCCTTCATTCTTGATTTTCTTAGTAGTTGCACTAGAGTTTGCCACATAGATGCCTTAAATGATTGCAACCTACTTCAGTTTTATATGAACTTATGCCTTTGATATAAAGAAACATTACTCTTGCATAACTCTGTTCCTTCTTTTCCTTTTATGCCATTATTATTAGCTGTATGACATTCATATATGTAACAAACTTAACAATAGGTTTTTATAATTGTTGCTTTATGTAATTTTGCATTTACTAAAGAAGCTGAGCAAAAAAAGGAGAGCACTAACCATTATAGAAGTTTTACATTAAGCTTTCTATTTGCTCTTTGTGGCTTGCTTCATTTGTTTCTATGAATTCAAGTTAAATTTTGCTGTCCTTTCCCCAGTACTGTTTGCTGTACCCACCATTTTTGCACCGTCATTGTCAATTATGCTACATGCTACAGGCCTTCTACATGCTCTAGGCCTATAGCGATGCAATTATGTGTGAGTGTTGTAGAATTGCTTTTTAAATCATTTAAAAGTATAAAGAAGAAGAAATCAACGTTTACATGATTTATAATTTCCTTTGCTGGTGCCCATTTTTTTTTTTTAAATATGGCTTTGAATTGTAGTCTGGGAGTATTTTCTCTTAGCCTAAAGAACTTCCATTAGTAATTCTAATAATATGAGTGGGTGACAGTCTCTGGATTTCAACAAACTCATGAACAGGCCAGAAACCTATCAACTCTACCCGTCACCGACAGGTGGCATTAGAGGTAGCATCGCAGCATTGTAAATGCACTAAGAATGACCTTGCTTGAAGCCAGGACTGTAAGTAGAGGAAATTTCAGCAATGCTGGGCAGTGTACTAAGCAGAACTTCTCAGGAGGGCCCCTGGGAAGGTCAGAGGAAGGGAGGCTCTCAAGCATGGGCCAGGGCCTCAGAGCTGTCAAAGTGGCCCCACTGGTTAACGTGACCCACAGGGCAGATGGGAGCAGGAAGCTTCCAGCTCTGGCTCTTTCCCAAGAAAAAGAAAATATTCCCAATTATGCTGTGGCAGCTTGAAAGTAGGTCATATCTACTGTCTCCATTCTTTAGCAGTGACCCTGTAATCTAAACCAGTTCCTTGCTCTCTATTTAATTTGGAAAAAGCATTAAAACAAACAGAACAAAAGCCCAATTAGGAAAGAATTGCAGCATAGCAGATAATTATGGCTATTGCAGAAAATGAGTGTGTTTGGGTATACCTGGATGGGAAGAGGCAGGGCCAAACACCACGGGTGAGGGGCTGTGCTGGACATTGTCAACGATATCTCTCTAATGCTTCATGAAAACAACCCTGTGAGTCAGATGTTATTATCTTCTGTTTATAGAAGCAATATCTGGAGCCTTGAGAGTTTAAGTAGCTGGCCCAGGTCACAAAGCTAGAGAGTAGAAGAGAATTGAAATGTAAGTCTTTGTGTCCCAGGTCTCTTGACAATTGTAAGGGTTAAAATGGTAAAGTGTAGATTGTGAGCGCACCTTTTAATTCTGGTTTAGCTAGGATCATTTTCCTTTTCCTTTTTTCTTTTAAAGATTTATTTATTTGAAAGGCAGAGATACAGAAAGGCAGAGAAGGAGAGACAGATAGAAACAGAGAGACCGTCCGTCTGCTGGTTTATTCCCCAAATGGCCTCAACAGCCCGGGCTAGGCCAGGCTGAAGCCAGGAGCCAGGAGCTTCTTCCAGGTCTTCCACATGGATTCTGGGACCCAAGTACTTGAACTATCTTCTGTTGCTTTCCCAGGCACATTGGCAGGGAGCTGTATCAGAAGAGGAGCAGCCAGGACTCAGACCAGCACCCATATGGGATGTCAGTGCTGCAAGAGGCTACTCAACCTTCTACGCCACAGTGCTGGCTGCTAGGATCATTTTTCTTAATGCATATCTCACTTTCCCCTTTCTGCCTACAACCCATTTGCGTTCTATGGCACTCTATTTAATATATAGACTGATACCCTAATGTGAGGACTTTCTATTTGGTGGTTTGGAAACTTCAGCATAATAAAGGTTTTTTGCTCTCTTTCTTCTTGAAGCAAAAGTAACTCAGGGTACCATATTTGCCTTCTCAGTAGTAAAAGCTTGTACTGGGGTCTGTTTATATATGAGTTGTCTTGCTGGTCATGATGCCATAAATATTTTCATGGTAGTACTATAGTAGGTGGTAATAAGATACCTGGTTGGTGGGCTACAGAAAATTCTTTGTCTGTCTACAGATTCTTTTACATCACTACTATTGCAAACCAATTGCATGTCCTTGGGCAAGTCATTTAGGACCTCCTTTTTCTGTCTGGAAAATGAGAGGGCTGGGCTGGAGTTGTGGTGTAGCAGGTTAAGCCACTGCCTGCAGCATGACATCCATACGGGTACTGCTTCAAGTCCCAGCTGCTCCACTTCTGATCAGGCTCTCTGCTAATTGGCCTGGGAAAGCAGCAAAAGATGAACCAAGAACCTGGAAGACCTGGAAGAAGCTCCTGGCTCCTGGCTTTGGGCTGGCCCAGTCCTGGCTGTTGGGGCCATCTGGAGAGTGACCCAGCAGATGGAAGATATCTCTCTCTCTATCTTTCCCTTCCTTTCTCTCTCTAACTCTGTGTTTCAAATAAATAAAATAAATAAATAAATAAAAAAGAAAATGAGAGGACTATACTAGATACTTCTAAGTTTCCGTGACCTTAGGTCTATGACTTTGTTATGCCCTCATCAACCTCTAGAGATGAGAAAAATAACAGACCCACAAACCTATATCTCACTTGTCTCACCATCACTATAGGCACAGGAGACACAGCCAGTTGCCAAAATATGTGCCCATCCAAGCACTCTTTCCCATCCAGCTGTACTCTCCCATGAAGCCTTATACTTTGTTGCTGATTCTCTTATCACATAACCTTAGGACAACTTAGTCATAAAATACCAATACAATGAACTATTTGCTGCATTATATTAAGCCTGCTGTATCCCTGTTTTACCATGTTTTTTTTTTAACGTGAATTATTCTTTAAGATTTATTTTTATTTATTTGAAAGAGTTACAGAGAAAGGTAGAGACAAAGAGAGAGGTCTTCCATCTGCTGGTTCACTCTCCAACTGGCTGCAATGGCTGGAACTGTGCCGATCCGAAACCAGGAGCCAGGAGCTTTTTCCAGGTCTCCCACATGGATGCAGGGGCCCAAGGACTTGGGCCATCTTTTACTGCTTTCCCGGGCCATAGCAGAGAGCTGGATCAGAAGTGGAACAGTCAGGACTTAAACTGGTGCCCATAGGGGATGCTGGCTCTTCAGGCCAAGGTTTTTACCTGGTGTGCTATAGCGCTGGCCCCTCTACTATGTTTTGAACTCTATTGTATATGCTGTTAGAAGCATTTAGCATAAATGATCTTATTGAACTTTCACAGTATGGCTTTGGGAGGGTACTGTTACCCCCAGAGGTGAATGAAGGTCAGAGAGGATAAGATGCAGAACTAAGAACTTGGGCTGTGACACCAGAACCTGTATTGTTAGTCACCAGACTGTCTCCTGTGAGAATGTCCTAATGGGTCCTCCCTAAACTATGTGTCTAGTTCCTGGTGAGGGAAGAAGAGACCGAATATTTGCAGCTAAGCACAATGTCCAATCTAGGGCTTTAGAAAAAATGACCAAAAAATCATTTCAGTCTGTAGAGGAAGTTACCAATAGTTGATAGCAAAGAACATCTATGAAGGCAGGGATCTGGAGTGTAGAAGAGACCAGTGCAGTTTCCTGTGTGGGGTTTCAAGGACAAGACTCTTCCATCTGAGTTGGAGCACTGCGACTTAATAAAGCAGTGTTTGTCCACTGGTCCCCCTATCAGTTATATGCCATCGAATTGTATTTCCAGGCCAGTCACTTCCAAATGGCTTTAAGGATCCTTTGCACGTTGGAGCAGCCTTTGGATTCAAGCTCCTCTCTGATTGGCTCTGCCGGAGCATGTGTACACTTCTTTGGACCACAAAGACTTCTCTTTTCAGAGTGGAGTGTTCTGACTGGCCATGTTGGACCACATTTCTGATCACTAAGAAAGAAGACCTGATAGAAAGGGCAGGCATTTGGCGTAGTGATTAAGTTGTCAGTTGTGATAACCACATACCACACAAGACTGTCTGGCTTTGAATATTGGATCCACTCCAGTTTCCAGCCTCCTACAAGTGTGTACTGTGGGAGGCAGCAAGTGATGGCTCTAGTCATTGAGTCCCTGCCACCCACATTAAGCTGGATAGAGTTTATGCTTTTCGACTTTGGCTTGGCTGAGCCTCAGCCCTTGTGAGAATTTGGGGAGTGAACTATCAGCTGGCAGTGTGTTCTCTCACTTTCTTGCTCTCACTCTAACTCTCTCTTCCCCTCAAATAATTTTAAAAAACAATAAAAACAACAAAAAGACTTCATGGACAACTCTAGAACAATCATATGAAATTAGGGAGGGGAAGAGTTTCTTTTTTTAAACTTTTATTTAATAAATATAAATTTCCACAGTACAGCTTTTGGATTACAGTGGCTCCTCCACCCCATAACTTTCCTCCCACCCACAACCCTCCCATCTCCTGCTCCCTCTCCCATTCCATTCACATCAAGATTCATTTTCGATTATCTTTATATACAGAAGATCAATTTAGTATATACTAAGTAAAGATTTCAACAGTTTGCACCCACACAGAAACACAAAGTGTAAAGTACTGTTTGAGTACTAGCTATAGCATTAATTCACATAATACAACACATTACAGAGATCCTACATGGGTAGTAAGTGCACAGTGACTCCTGTTGTTGACTTAACAGTTGACACTCTTGTTTATGGCATCAGTAATCACCCAAGGCTCTTGTCATTAGTTGCCAAGGCTATGGAAGTCTTTTGAGTTTTCCGACTTCAATCCTATTTAGACAAGGTCATAGTCAAAGTGGAAGTTCTCTTCTCCTCCCTTCAGAGAAAGGCACCTCCTTCTTCGATGGCCCATTCTTGGGGAAGAGTTTCTAACAACTACAAAGTACCTGAGGTCTTTTAAGTAGGAAGATTAATTATTTCTTAGGATAATATGGTTATTGCTACATATGAAATCACCCCAAACTTAATGGCATGAAACAACAATAATCATTTATTATCTCTCAGAGTCTTCTGTGTGAATTAGCTCAACTATATGGTTCTCACTTGGAGTCACTGAAGCAGTTTCAGTAAGATGTGGCTGAGCTGGGGTCATCTCAAAGGCATCATCACTCATTTGGTGCCTGGGCTGGGAAAACTCAACTCGCTAAAATTCCTGAGGGGGAGCACTTTCTCCCCCCCCCCCGCTCTCCACTGTTCCCCTCTTTTCCCCTCTCTCCCCCTCTGTCGCCCTCTCTCCCCGCCTGTCTCCCCTTCTCTCCCTCTCTCTCTCTCCCTCTCCATTCTGTCTATGTCACTTTGCCTTCCAAATAGAATAAATAAATCTTTTAAAAATGTTTTTAAACAGGAGAGTCAGCTCTTCTTTTCTGCCTAAGAAGAACTAGAAGAGCTAGCCTTATTTACTGCTTGCCAAACTTGGATTATGACTTTGGGTCATCCTGCCATCTTTAGGTGTGTGTATGTATGTGTGTGTATATATATGTACATATGTGCATATATACATATATACACATATACACATATATACACACACACAAGAATGGAATTAAAATACAAATTAATTTTGGTGCAAAACATTTTTGAAATCCATGTATATGAGGGGGTCTTCAAAAAAGTTCATAGAACATTTGGATTATGTGGAAACTAAGCATAGATTTCAAATTTATTTTCATCAAGATAAACTTCTTTTAAAATTTCACCTTGCTTGAACTTTTAGAAGTACCCTCATATGTGTTTCACCAAAGGCCTTCTAGGTGCAACAGACATGCTCAGCCTCCCAGCCACCCTCTGCGCTGTGCTCCTGCCAGGTCTTTCCACTCTTCCCTGCTGAGAAGGTCCTGGAAGAGTTTTGCTTCTCCTGTTCCTCCATTGGTAAGATAAAGGAGGAAGAGGAAAAGCAAGATGGATTTCATGGTACCATCTGAGATTATCAGATGTCAGGACTAGAAATAGGAAAACGTGTTTCAGGACAACACTTTGGCTCTCAGACCAGACTTACCACCAGTGCATCTCCACGGGGAAGTGAGATGGTGGCTGTTTCAGGGGACTTCAGCAAAGGGCACATAGGGGTGTACTCAAGGAATAGATATTTGGAAATTGGGGTACTGGGAGATGTAGAATTCGATATTCCTCTGATCACAGGTTTCTCCCCAAATGTTACAATAAATGAGCTGATAGACCCAGAGAGAGCAACAAACCAGGCTGAATCTTGGAAAGAGAATCCTCTTAACATCTCTCATCTGTCAACACACGGTCTAAACCCGAGGCGCATCTGTAGTCTGGATGAGAAGCCTTACTGACCCACTGTGTGCACAGTGTCCCGCACACAGTCACAGCTCAGTGAATATTCACTGGATAAATGAATGTATCTAAGCAGCAATAAGTCAGGGAAAGAATATAGCTATTCGATGCAGACAGTCTTGAATTTCATGCCCAGCTCTTCCTCTTTCAACTTTGACCTTGGAAACATTGTCTGTTATCTCTGTATCAACCAGGATCCAACCCGGAAAACAGAAATCATTTTCTGTATTTAAAATTCAAGGATATAATGAAGAGAACTGGTTACATAGGGTGCAGGTAGTGGAAGAGAGGCTGAGAGGCCCACAGGAATCACTGAGGGAACTAAGATATGCATGACAGCAGGAAACTTGTGCTACCTCCATGGTGGAGGCAGAGAGAGAGGAAGCAGAGTTCCTGAAGGTCTGGGTTTGAGGTCAGCTAGCACAGGGCCATCAACCAAGATGACTCTGGTTGAGCTTTAATTTTTACAAATTGTATCATGAAAATAATAGTCTAATGAACAATATTTTGTTTTTCAAATTACCTTTGCTTCTGCCGCCAACTTAACTTTAATAGCCCTACTCTATTAAAAGTTACTGAAAAATACATGTTTCATAAGTGAACACAAAACCTGGTTTACAGTAGGTGCTTACTAAGTTATTTAGCAAAACGAAATTGCAATGCTAATAGTTTTGGGCGATGTAGCAGATTAAGCTGCCATCACCTTGGGGTGAAATAGCTTACAAAAATCCTTTCCCATGTCCTGGGTAGTAGGTGGGCCTGGTAGCTATCTCTTCTACCTCCTTATTCAGATGCACATAGAGAGGTCAAAGTTAGTTATAAACATGCCCAACCAAGATGTTATAGCATAAGCAAATAACAAATGTCTGCCCTAAATTCTCCCACCTACCCTAAAGGTATTACCTTACGGATAATTCCTTCAAGCTAAGCTTTGATATAGATATCTCATGTACATTTTAAAATTTCACAACTCATATCCCATCTTTCTATAATAAAAGAACAGTAACATAGAGACTTGGAGTAATCATGGGTGAGCACTTGTTCTTTTGTTGTTGGCCACCCCTTCCAGGGGACTTGGAGCTTAGCCTGTTTTCTTGGTAGAGCAGACTTTTTGGTATTGATCCTGAAGACAATTTGCTTAATCCCTGTTTTCTAAAAGCAGTAGTGATGGGCTTAGCCTGCCTGCAAAAACGCATTTTGAAAGTGCAGATGAGAATCTTCCTGGGGGCTCCAAGACAGATGGGTGAACACTTTGGCCTTTTTGGCCCTAGACAACTGCCTTTCACAAAATTCCTATTGGTCCCAGTTATCTTCCAACATAGAATTTACAAATGTTTAAGAACACAAATGCTTCGTCTAACTCTTGACAAATAATGAGTACCATCTGAAAGAGAAGTATGTTTCTGTAGAAAAGAAGCCAGTGATTTTAAATTGTAGGAAAATGTTTTCTTTGTTTCATAGCATTGCCAAGCCAGGTTGTGCTTCGGTACTGGTGGGATATTTCTTCCCCTGACTTGATCCCGTGTGCCAGCCAGGGATCAACTGAGGTCCCAGTCAATATGTCACCACCTCAGAGAGGCCTTCCTTGACTGCTCAACCGACAGAGTCCTTGTCTCTCATAGAGCTGATCTTTCCAAGGGAGATTGGCAGATGTACAGACTAACGTTGCAAGGTTAAGGAACATATTTTCTGCCAAGGATCATTGGGTATTTATTTGTTTATTTTTAAAGATTTATTTATTTATTTGAAAGTCAGACTTTCACAGAGAGAGGAGAGGCAGAGAGAGAGAGAGAGAGAGAGAGAGAGAGAGATCTTCCATCTGCTGGTTCACTCCCAAATTGGCCACAACGGCTGGAGTGGTGCTGATCCAAAGCTAGGAGCCAGGAGCTTCTTCAGGGGTCTCCCATGAGGGTGAAGCGGGCCCTCAGACTTGGGCCATCTTCAGTTGCTTTCCCAGGTCATAGCAGAGAGCTGGATTGAAGTAGAGCAGCACTCAAACTGGTGCCCGTATGGGATGCCAGCACTGCAGACAGTGGCTTTGCCCACTATGCCACAGCACCTGCCTCAGATCATTGAGTATTTATAAAATCATTCCCAGGTCATACAAAATTATCAACTTAAAAAAATTAAGTTACTATAGGTTTATTGAATTTTGAGCCCCACCTGTAATTGCCTTGACAGGGCAAGATCAATTGATTTTACGAGCCTATGTGGCAAGAACCGCAGTGAGCATTAAGGAGGGTGAGGAGTTGCGGGGGGGGGGGGGGCAGGGAGAGTGGGAGAGAGTTTTATTGATGGACCAGAAAGGATTCCCTGATGAGTTGGCATTTGAAGGATGGGTGGGAAGAGCAGAAAAGCCAGAGGGCTGTACTAGAGTGGCCACGAGAGCAAATGTGGGGAATGCCATCATTGTGGTCACTGATCACAGCCCAGGCCACAGCTGCCATGGTCAACTTTGGATTTTCTTGAGGACCAGGAGATGGAATGTTCTATATGGAGGGGTAATGTGGCCTGATTTCCTTTTGATCATCTGGTTGCTTTATGTAAAACAAGGAGAGTGAAGGATGAAGCAGGGAAACCAGTTGGGGCTACTCTGTGGGCATTTCTATGGTTGAATGGGAAAAGACAATTCCTGTTTGGTGTCTCTGACAGCTATTCTCTGAATTCAGACAAGACCAGCCATGCTGGACCCGGCTTTCATGTTCATCGAGTGTTCATAACATACCAGCCACAATGCCAAGCACAAGGGTGAATATGTGGCAACCTGCAGTCTCTATTTTACCAAAGAGTGGCAGGATGCCGAATAAGAAAAAGTTGCAATTTTAAAGTTGTGCAGGTATCAGCCAATCATTTTTTTAGTTCTATGAGGCTTCTTTACTCAGTACTTCACAGGCTGAAGTGAGAGAAGGAGCCACTTTGTTCTTTCTTCCCTTACTTTCCTACTTGTAAAAATGTTTGGAGATACACACATGTCCTGGACATCAGAAGGAAGATTAGCAAGGAGGAGGAAACATCAGATGCATCCTTTGAGTCATCTGGCAAGGGCAGAGAGGTCCTGAGCTCAAAGGAGACTCTGCCGCCTGAAATAACTCATTCCATCGGCTCAGTTCCCTGACAGGGAGCAGGTTCAAAGCCAAGCTTGTGTCCCAACTCCAGTTCACTTGAAGAAACCCCTATAGTTGGTTCTATCAGGGGCACAATGTCATTGGTTCAGTTCGGGATCACAGAATGTCAAGGGGGAAGTGACCATGTGGTGTGAATGCTATTTACAGCTCCCAGGGGTGAGTAGCCAATGCAGAGCATCCTGTCACCATGACAACAAGGGGACCACCCCTCTTGTGGCATGCAGTGATGCCAGGAGGCAAAATAAAACACCCACACACCCAAAAATCACAAGCAACAAAGCAGTCCCTGACCTGGCCTAGCCGTAAAGCTTTTCCGTGTTGAGTGTAATTCTGTAGCTCAATCCTGTCTTAAGCCTGTTTGAAACACAAAATGGATTGCAGATGGACTTGCAAGAGATAAGCTTTTGAGAAAAGTCTTTGGGAATCCTAGGACATTCCTGTTTCCCCTCCCTCTTTCCATGCTATCTGCTGGTAATGAAATGACTTGCGTCCATCCTAGGCATCGTCTTGCACTGCAGTTCAAAGTATGTGCAATTCCACCAGGACCAGCATGGGGGAAGATAAGATGCTCAGGGCGCCAAAACCAACACATAAATTAAGTCTGTGTCATGGTTACTCTGTTTTGCTGACACAGTCCGAAGCTCAGGTTAATATTCATTACACGGAGCTTCTCAGGGCCTTCATTCCTACTTGGACCTTTGCATTCTCAGATTTAAAGAATTGCTCTTTGTGGCTTAACTTGTCTGGTTTTCTTGGAGCCATCAGTGGT